>OX637315.1:11459478-13959478 GCA_951799385.1 Hyppa rectilinea
TTTGTTGATTGAAAACGGGTGTTATTCAATAATCCATTAAACCGTAACGTTAGAGTTTTGACAGATGACGTACGAGGCTGCCATCCCGTGACAGATGCGTGACCTGGGGCTCGTACCGGTTTACTATTTGTGCCGATAACTCGTAAGCGACTCGATTTGAATTCAGAGGATACGGAATACGGATGCTGATGATTCTTACGTTATTTATGGTTAAAAGTAGGCACAGGTAACGCACATAAATCATCGTTAAATATCTAATGAAGAATAACGCATAAAGTAGCAATAAAAGTACTGCTTAAGCTGATATAATAATGTAATTATACTGAAAATTATTATTTATGATTTAGACAACATAACATAACGCCTGTAATTCTCGAAGAGAGCAGAAGTAAGACTGACGCACTGATTTGAACGGCATTTAATCAGTTTTCACTTGGGACATTTTTTTCTAATGTGAAATTTACTTTATACAATGTACAGAGGCCACCACATCAAGTTACCGCAATCGGTCATATTTCTTTGATAGTTTTTCAATTTTATTACAAAACATAAGATTCATTTTCAATTGGGAGAATTTGACAGTTAGGGACAGCTTGATGTGCTGGCGTCTGTAGTTAGGTACTAAAAACTTAGGTGCAGGTAGTGGAAAATTCTGGTAAATACTAAAAACACTATTTTATATCTTCGAATTTACACAAAATGAGGATAGAAATCAAAGTAATCATTAATTACCGCCGAAATTCATTTCCATATTTCCGAAGAGCAGATCATTCTTAACATTTTTGCGATGGCCCAAATATTCTTTTTGAGAGAAAGACCTTAAGATGTCAATTGAATTTCATCAATCAATTGAGCTCAGATTTTTAATCATAGTCTTTTGTCAAAGTTTTTCGTCGATAGATTTCCATTTCATACCAGCTGCCTCTACGAATTGAGTCCATTTTTCTTAAAGAAATACGTTTGTAAAAAAGATCTTGATTATTGCTACAAGGTCAGCAATTTAACATTTTTATTACGGCTCGTTAGCACGCTGAATAAAATAATAAAAATCTTGAATGACCTTGGAAGATATAAAAAGTATAATAAATTATTCCATTAAGCGAAAGTAGTAGGTATGTGTTGCTATCGATATTTTTGCACCCAAGGCAAAGTGTATAGACTGTACAGAGCAAACACGACTTATTTAGTTAAAAAAAAAAAAAATGGCGTACAAAATTATCTATTTAAACTTCAAAATTCTTAATTCGAATACAATTGTATTCGCTGTCGAAATTAGAACAATACTCTATTTAGAGTATAACTTGTTCCTGCAATGAAGAACAAAAGCGTAAACAATAGTTGGAGTGCTTTGTTCCCAAATACCGTTAGTAAGGGAATCAACATTGATATGACCGAAATCTGTCACTCGTGCACTTGTATGCAAATCTCACACCCGCTCTCTGCCACGGTATGCAAATGTATGCATTACTCGCATCAATGAATATCACTTTTCCTGTCTAACATATAGCTTTAGAGCGAGATATATAAGGCTAAATGCTTATTTAACGTTAGTATCTGATATGGTAATGACGTTTAGTTTGAGAACTGTTTACCTATACACGATCTTCACCTCTGACACTGTTAAGCGCTGCCTTTGCCTTGTCGCTATCTACTTTGATACGATTTTATCAGGATGCGATAATGTAAGAGTAGATGTCGAGAGCCAGTTGTATAGTTTTCCTTATCTGTTTACATGAAACACACGGGAAACCTTTTCTCATTTAAGGTACTAAAAAGTTTATAGTTTTTATGCGGTGAAGGGTTACGTGGAAGACCTCTGGTCCAGGATTTTATTACTGCTTTTACTTTTCTCTTCTAACAGAAATAAATGTTTATTTTGACCTTTTATAGATAGGTATTTGATTTTTGGGGTTCCGTACGTCTGAACGAGAAACCGTATAGGTTCACTACTGTGTCTGTCACAGCCAATTTGCGGCGAATCTACTAGACCAATTAATTTGGAGTTTGATACAAATGTGAATTTCTGTGGCCCAAACACGTAAGTGTAACGTAATTGAATAAGTACTCACACTTCTTCTTTTTTTTCGTGTGGTTAATGACTAACCTGGTGTCCGAGTTTTTATGCTGCTCACGGCAAAATATACACAGGATAGTTACTTACTAAACAATCCTTAGAAAACCTATGAGAAATATCCATGTTATTTTCAAAAGACCGTTTAAAAACCATGGTCAATACCTCATTATTATGCGTACATACTTACATTTACAGTAAGAATGTATCGGAAACCGTGTTTTTCAACTACAAAGTTGAGTTTGTCCTCTGAATAATAAAATTGGTAGATAATATATTCATCGTACGGAACCATCAGTACGCGAGTTCAACTTGCATTAGTCCGATTTTTTATACAACTGTGTTTCATGACTACTTTAATGCTTTTATTTTTGCACCGTTTTGCTCGAAAATGGACCTAGCATATATCACCACAACTCTTAAGTCACTCTGTTGCCAATATCTGAAGATGAACTATGTAGGCAATGGAACCTACTTACCTAACAACGAAACAACGAAAGCACGCAAACAACACGGCGAACTATCAAAACTAATTCCAGACAACTAACATAAGTGATGTTTTCAAAAGTTTCCCATATTTGTATCGGTGAGCAACAATACATAATATGAAATATGCGGCTATCACTATAAAGTACCGCAGCGCATCCGGTACTTACCGAAGAAACACTATTTCATACTTTCGTTACTTGGTAAGTGCAACGCTACTTCAAAAGTTTGCCATTGGACGGTTCTTGCGTTAAAGATTCAAACGGCACTAGCGTGTTATGTGATAAGACAGTGATGTCTATTGCTTTTAAAAGTAAGTGTTTGTGAGAAACCGAAGTTGAAGATAAGCTTTTATCATTTGCCTTGCATTACGGCTTTTTGATAGGTTGTTGTAGTTAGCCTGCTAATCTGAGTGGGAGAAAAAATATGATATCAGCGGGCAAAATTAACTAGCAGTTTCTAAACTGCCAGTGAAATATACAAAATGGCAGCTTGCATTTGTTTTTGCTGATAGCCAATTGGCTTTTATTCTATAAGGTGTTAAAAAATTAACTCTAAGAATTTCGTGGGAGCATTGTACTCATCGTTACGAACAACTTTTACTATGGGATGAACCCTGAAATCGCGAAAAAAATATGAGCTGTTCCATACATTTATGCACTCGTAACTCAATTAAATGTATGGAACAGCTCATATTTTTTTCGCGATTTCAGGGTTCATCCCATAGTAAAAGTTGTTCGTAACGATGAGTACAATGCTCCCACGAAATTCTTAGAGTTAATTTTTTAACACTTTATATAATAGTAGATTGTTGCATTGCATGTTATGTATTTATTAGAAGTTTTTTTTATACCCAAATGCGCATTCTTAGGGCTACGGTAGAATTCTAAGAATCAGTTGTATACAATATAAATAAAGATAAACTTCAACAAGATTTGGGTTATCATCAGTAAAAGTCATAAAACAAAAGAGTATTTTTATAGCTCGATTAAACATAAAATAAACAAACGAAACAAAAATATCGATTAACGGCTATCAAAGTGATGTTTAGATTTTTTCTCATGTTAAACGTATTTTATCGAAAATTGTCTCTACTAACTGTAAATAAAACAGCCTCCAACATTTCATTTGATCTGAATCAGATAAATTAACGGACTTTTTCACGTTAACGGCACTGAATATTTTTTATCGGAACCGATATCAATATTTTATTGTTACCGATATTGTTGACATTTACGATCAAATTAATATAAATGGGATATGCAAGGATGGCGACAGAAACTAATCTTGTGCATTTCTTGGGACTTTTTCGAGAGATTCTTGGAACTTTTTTTTTATTAATTTGAATGAATTGACTTTGGAACCAGGTTATCTAGACCAGGTTATGCACGGTTGCCAGCGCATCAAGTTATACCCAACTGTCAAATTTCTCCAAATGATTTTAAGCCTTTAAACGTTGGTTGGTAAGTTCAATTTCGATTGATAAAGTTTGACAGTTTGTGGTAGCTTGATGTACTGGTGGCTGTACATACGGTCTATGGTACATTTTCCAAACCTATTATCAGATAACTGAAACCCTGTTGTTAAAGAAGGACAAACAGAAATCCTAACACCGACTACCTTGTCAAGGAAACCAAAGACAATGAGCTGTTGTCATACAAACAGCTAGCACAAAAGACATGAAATCAATGAACTGGCCTAACCAAAAACGGTACGTCCCAGGCCATGTAAGTGCGATCGAGTTACAACGAGGCTCGACGAACATGTGCACACAATTTTACATACAATGCGGTGTGGGCGGAACGTACGGAGTGTTTAGACGACACTAGTCCGTGTCGGGGGTAGTGCTTGACGCCAGTTGTGAAGAATGATTCGCGATTTTTATTGGTTCGTGTTTTTTGATGATTGAAGTGACCCTTGACCGCGTTTTCTGGCTCAAAAATGTTGTGTTACAATTTCGACGTTTGTCACGCTTTGATTCGAACTGACAGGTTTCAAACATCCCATTGTCGAGTAATTTAAATTCAATAGGTAATAATTTATACGTGTAATGTTACTTGATGTATCAAGTGCAGATACATAGACTGGAAATAGATTATCAAACTATCCCGTATTCTTGAAAAGTTTAAGAGGAACACAATGACTAGGACTAACTGATGATAAGGACTATATTCAAGAAAATCCAACAAACAAACTGCCTACACCATTAAACCTTTATCAATATCTCCTGCGAAGTGATTTATCTTTTGATTATTCGCAGTGAATGCGCGGGCGCCGGCATGGCACGCATTTAACGACTATCACTATCAGGTGGCAATGGGCGCTGTGACGTCACCAACGGTTGTTAGTAGTGCTTGTTACTAAGTGGACCTTTATGTACCTTTTAAAGTAGGATCTCAAATGCGTTCGTTAAGTTGAGGTTTAATAAAGTGTGAATATGATGTGTTTGGGTTTCTTTGGGGTGGGGTTGTGAACACGAAGAGTACACATAGAGTTAGGAGTACTTAATAGGCAATCTCTAAATAGTATACTCGTTGGTAACTTGGATAAATTATGCTTGTTTTTTTAGTTAATTCTGGTACTTAATAAACTCTTTATTATGAGAATAGAATATTCTTTATTATGTACACCATAAAAATAAGTAAAGTTAAAAAGTTAATTAAACTCATTCTATTCGGTGCTTAAAATAAAATAAACATTAGCTAAGGTGGAGTTTCATTTATTGCTGCGGAAATTATTATTTAAAACTTTGATAAAAGCTCGACTTTAAAATTAATTTAATGCATTCACTTAATTAATATTTCATTTGTATACATTTAAGTTACATTTTTAAATATTTTCATAACAATATTTTAGAAGGTACTCCACGGGTTTCGGGACCTTGGTCCAAGTTACCAGTGGTCAGGGCTCCTGATTGCGGAACCATCTAACTATACGCGCCGTGTCCAGGAGTACTATTATTATTGAATTGATTAAATATATAATTCAAGGACTCTATGAATTAGCGGGATTGTCCGAAAGGGTTACCTCTACCCCGGAACATAAAGGGCTACGGAAGGAACATGGATGGGTTTTAGTCAGTAAGAGTCTGACACTCCCTTCCGCTCCACCCAGAGCGGGAGCAGTCATTGGATGATTTCCCAGCCTTAAAAAAAAAGGACTCTATGAAGCCTTAGTAAATGCTTTCAACGTGGGCTGATCTGAATCGTTTTGTCACTACCAGTGTGGTCTTAGATTTACAAAATTACGGAGATATTTGAATTTAAGATGACATAACCACCCATTCCTTTAGAGCTAAAAGGATATTATATGAGATGTGTCTCTTTGAATCTGAGTATTCAATGTAACGAGGTAGTTTGCACAACGTATTGATAAGAATAAATTCATACGTTAGACTTAAGAATATAATATTTAAATAGAATATTTCTATGAGATAAGCAGTTTCAAATGTTACAGGTAATGTTCTTGATAAATAAACATGGCTTGTAAAATGTTTCTTTACTGGTTTCCTTATGCCAAATGCCTTTTGAAAGGCAGTCTCTTAAAATTCCATAAAATCCACGTGGGCGCATGTCTTGAGGATAAAAACTGGATTATCGTCTTATGTGTTTATAATCTGAATGTATATCACGGATTTGCGAAATATATGTCTCGGTTTATCGTATTATGTACGTACTGAAGTTTATTTTGAATCAAAATCCGCAGTAAGAATTCTGTGTTCAATAAAGGTTTTATTACTTCCATGTTTCGCTCATGACTCAATATTTTTCTAATGCAAATAAAAAAACAGGTCAACATTATCAGACGAGGATAGTAGGGGAATTAAAAATTCCTCCCTCCAGACATTCTACTAACAAAATTAACATATCCACTGTTTCATCTCAACTGGTTCCCACTTTTGAATTTCCTATTAGTGTTTACAAAGGCAAAGTCAATACGATGTGGTAGCCAGAAATTTTGATGTGATGTTTGTTGTTAGTACCGACCGTATAACTGTGGGTGAAGGTTGCAAATCGCGTGCACCGGAATCGATTATGAAATGAAGATCCACACGCTACTCTATTGTTGAGATTTGTTTACAAAATGTTCGAGTTATTGACTTTGGCGTGAGAATTGGTTTCTAACGTCCGTAACCCTGGTAGGTCTGATCGATCAAATATCTAACATACTACTGTGAAGCATTTTTGAAGCGCATAAGTATGTAAATAAGTCCCGTAGTACACTTTTATTGGGTGACATTAAAGACAGTTTCCTCTCTTAAATACCAAAATGCTATTAACTAAAATATCTCACGTTCTTTTGATATTTAAATGTACCATACTACTGTTTGGTATGTTATCTTTCGTTATCTTTAGTCTCTGGTAGCAGAGAAACCTTTAATGTATTACAAATTACTGATTCACAGATATTTTCTGTAGATTCTTGTGTAATTAATTGATGTTTTAGTCAGTAGCATACATTCCCTGTGATTATAATGTCGACGCACTCCATCATGCGAGATAAACAGTTATAACGACACTGTTAGAAGTCGAATAACTACCTAAACAGTGTTTCATAAGCGTTATGTTCAGTTGTTTAAGTATTAATTTAATTTAAACTCTTAGCTGATAACTTTCTGGCTGACTCCTCTGTGTCTCGGAAAGCATGTAAAGCCGTTGGTCTCGGCTGTCCTTTGTGCATCTTTGACAGTTGGTACGGAAATCTGACTGCCAGGTTTAACAAAAGGGTATCGTATTACCCAGTTACTGGGTTGTGGAGGTCAGATAGGCAGTCGCTCTATGTAAAATACTGGTATGCAGCTGCATAAGGTTAGACTGGAAGCCAACCCCAACGTAGTTGGGACGGCTAGGCAGATTTTGAGCTAACGACTTGCTGGTAAGCTCTTTGTTACCAAATTATTATTATTTTTTCTGAATACTTACCCTGGTATGAATCGGCTACAAAAAAATAGTATTTTTTAAACGTAGCCCCTCACTTTCTACGATTCTCACATAGCTATACGAGCCCAGAGCCATTCAAATATTTGTTCAGTGCAGGAATCGAACCTGCCACCCGTAGCGGAGAAACCTCTGCCACGACCTTACTTTAATACGTTCCAAACCTTTTATATATGCATCCTTTACAAACATTTAAAACAAAATGAGAATTAAAAAACATAATCGGCATATAATGTTCCCACTACTGGAAGACATGCCTCCTCTTGATGACAGGGAGTGGGCCGGTAATCCACCATGGAAGCTAGTACAGAGGTCAGCACATCAAGTTACCACAATCTGTCAAATTTCTTTGATAGTATTTCAACTTTATTGCAAAGACATAAGGTTCATTTTTAATTGAGAAAAAATTGACAGTTAGGGTTAGCTTGATGTGCTGGCGTCTGTACCTAGATGTCACATAATTATTTTCAAATTTCTCGTTCTAGAACATGCCGTGTTCTTCACGATGTGTAGTTCACCGTTTCGAGAGCAATGATGGTATTGGTTAATTTCTAGGAAAGTTTCCCCTTATAAGTTTTCTCATATCGGTATTATACCTCCGGGAAGCATGGAAGACTCCTCATATAAACAGATTCACAGGAAATTGATAATTAATACGTACATTCAGTTTCCCAAACTTTCGAATCATTTCCGGAGTAAGTCTAATATTGCTGTTAGTGTCATCGACACTGAAAAGTTTACCAAACTCATTAGTTACTACTGTATTAAACAGTCTCATAATGTTCTCTGTGTATTTTAGCATGTTGAGAGGAAGTAGTCGATAATAAACATGTCAATGGTAATTGTTGATGAACTGCCTATGTTGTGTAATAATTATTTTGCTAGTCTGTGATCATTATAATGACGTATCAGTATAATCGCTTTTGAACTTATATGTATTTAATTACTTTTGAAGCTATTGGTACTTGGTATACCAAGTACCAATAGCTTTAAAAGTAATTAAATATATCTCGGGACTTGATTTCTTGGATAAAGCCGATTTGATAGTATAGAGTCTTGCCTCTTTACCATTAATGAAGCAAAGAGCTCATTCAGGCTCAGACCCTCCCATATGGAAGTAACTATCACAGGTACCTACAATTAGCAGTTGGGCATTAAAAAATAAACAATTGGTAAGCAAAACGATTCGTTTTTGTTTACAGGAACTGAGCGTAAGACAGTAAGCAGCGCTATTCTGTAAAAATCCCACCATGAAAACTTACTATGTGAAAAGAGCTGTCAATAGCGTCAGCTTAAGGTCGGATGACAGTTCACTTCACGTTCAAGATCGCCTTACCTTAGTTTTCACGGTGAATATTTAAAGAATAGAATTATTTTTTATTTTACAGAATTTCAATGCATGACTCTTGTCATAAAGCTTTTCAGCCCGTATTAATTCAGTTGGCGGTTATTACCTTTCATTATTGTCTATCTTAGTATCTAATCGGTCCAAAGACCTAGTAATAATGTACGTCAAAGTTATTATTCAAGAGTTGTAGAATCTGGAAAATTAAATATTCGTAAACGAATTGATACCCAACTTAAATTGTCTGTGTATGACAGATGTGATTCGAAACATCTGTCATTTTTAACACTCGTATGAATTGGCTATAAAACGACAAATTGAAGCAGGAAGTCAATTTGCTAAACAATTAATGCCCTTGGCTGTACTATCACAACTCTTTCTTTTATAATCACACAAATTCTTACCATAACACCCCTCTCAAAGATTCAACTAAATAAACTTTTCTTCGAAATAAAAGTATACTCACATCAACTTACCGTTCCACATACGATCACCGGTGTCCAAACAAAATCCTCAGAGCATTAATGGCACCTTCAGACTTCCTGAGTCGGACTCAGTAATCGAATAACTCAAATAAACTCAGGTGGAAGTTTTCAATACGGTTCGTGACCATGACGCTTACGTTTGAAACGCTTTATGTTGTATGTTTCCAAGCTTTGAAAATAAAGATTTTGAATGGAGCAGTAGGAATTAATCAGTCCACGTAATTATCGTAATTTTTGGCAAAGGAAACACACAAATTTTATATAATATGCGACGCGAAGGGTAACGTAAAGGTGTGATGTAAATATGTATTTATAGGTGTACTATTTATTTAGTACACCCAAAATCTGTTAATTACGTCTAAGTTCCGCGTAATAGGGGGTGAGCCTATGGCCATCAATCGAGCACAAATCTTGAGTCGGGCTGTTACATTACTTATAGAAAAACCCAATAACATGTAACCCAACCTGGGAATCGAACCCAGCCTAATGATTAGCAGAAGCACTAGCGGCCTCTAGGCCAACGGCACAGCCCAAACAAGTTAAATTGCATCCGAAGTAAGTAGGTATACCATTCCAGTGCAGACCTGGTGCTTTACATTTAACTCAATTTGAGTACCTTATTTGAACTAACATTAAGCGAGAAAATTATTCTTCATCAGCATCAGATTTCAGCAATGATAATTTGCAGAGCTGATAAGTGTATTTATTTTGTTCTTTTTCAAGATTTTATATTTCTGGATTCAATTAATCAACTCAGCCTATTGCAGTCCACTCCTGGACATGACCTCTCCCATGCTGTGCCCCAACACCCTGTCCTCTGCCTTCCGCATCCAGTCTATCCCAGCCGCCTTCAGTCGCCGCTTGCCTATTCGCCAGGACTATTGATTTTAAATACTCACATTAGTCGTGTTTCTAGCGACAAAATCTACATTTAAATACTACATTTTTATCTGTAAATCCATATAGTGTAGGTACTATAATAAAGATTATTCTATTCTAAATGCGTAAAGATTTATTCTTACTTTTACTCACACAAAAATTCTCTACTACATGCATATAGTATAAACCCATCCAATCCAGCGAATCAAAGCTTCTGTAATACGAAACACGTAGATCGATTCGTTCCGAACTTGCGCCTTGTATGGCACATCACAAAAAACTTCCCCAATTCGGATTCAAGACGCCGATAGCTCTGTGTTTAACACAATAAAACTACTTCGAAAAAAGTTCAAAATAACGACACAGTGTTTAATTGTGCGTCTTTGTTGGAAAACGGTAACTGCCTTAACGCATCTAGTTAAGCACGGGAAAGATTAACGAGGGCTGCGTTTCGAATGAGCAGAATTACGAAGGAAGTCACGGTAATTAGTGCTGTAATCCTATGCTCTGTGGTTGGTCATGAATTTATAGCACACTTGATTAGCTTCCTTTGGGAATTCAAGTTTTTTTGCGCTTTCTAGCAATAACGTGTAGCAAAGCTATTACAATGCCTATTATGTGAATTTTCAAAGCTATTTGCGAATTATAATGAACTTCTTAATTAACCATTTCATCAGGCAATAATACTCATTTATTTCAGGATATATTTAACAGGTTTTATTTTAAATGATACGACCCGCTCAATGAATACAGCGTTCATTACGAAAATCATTGGATACAAATTAACAGATCAGTATTTAAGAGGTAAAATAAATTATTATAAAGATACGGTTTAATTTATGATTTACTTATATACAAAATATAGATGGCCGCGACAATATCAAAATATTCTATGTTTACCTTTGAGCTATGTCTTTCAGTTTTATTTTTCAAAAAAATTGCGAATAAAATCACATGTGCACTTGTTGTTATCTTATTGTCTTAGAGCCGATTTTTATCAGAAGAATAAATAATTATATTTGCCATACTAAACTGTCAAATGTAATATTCATCCCACAGATAAAAGTAATCTGACTATTGAAAAATCAGCCCTTACAGTTATAATCTGACATAAATATTGCCCTAGAGTTCATGTAACAGTACTTAAACGAAAATAGGACTTAACACTTCCTCTGTTAATGATATGAGAGTTGCAAACGTTATCAACGTTAGAATCACCGCCGTTTGGAGTTTGGCCAGGGCACAATGTCGTATAGCCCCATTCAACTTAACTGCTCACGGGACTTTATTCACAAAACATTCAAACTTAGAACTCCTTATTATCACTGCTATTATATACCTATATATAAATTTTTGAACAAAGAACATTATAAAACTTTTTTTTTTCGTGACATATTTGTTTTTTTTGTGTACATTCTTACATCTATCTTTAAGCCATTTGATTTTGTCGCG
This sequence comes from Hyppa rectilinea, assembly GCA_951799385.1. NCBI lineage: Eukaryota > Metazoa > Arthropoda > Insecta > Lepidoptera > Noctuidae > Hyppa > Hyppa rectilinea. The sequence continues at coordinate 11,471,134 of OX637315.1, forward strand.
TATTAACTAAATAGATGAGTATGTAGATCTTATAGTATAAGTAACAATAATGAGTTAGACAGAGTTTAGAGCTAATATTGTTTAAGAAGATAAAGTACAGCTATCGATATAAAAATATAACAATGATGTTATGGTAGGTAGTAAAGGATGTGTACAGAATATATTAAAGATTGAAGCAAATAGAAAAATTCTAGGCAATGGAATTGTATGAAAAGAGTTAAGTATATTATGAAGAAATAGTATAAAACTAAAGGTGTAGGTACACATCCTCGTTGAAATACAAATAAATATCTTTAAATCAAATAAATTGTTCATAACCAACAAATTGCATACTCTATCCACCAATCCATAGTTTCGACGCCTTTTATATCATTCCATGATAAAATTCAACTTACGTATTATCAAAAACAAGATTCTTAAAAGCCAAAATTTATGACTAATTTAGAATATTTACATAATAAAGAATAGTTTGTACAATTATTCATACGTTGGATCGTGTGTTTATGAAACCTGGGAATGCTACATTATAAAAATAAATCTTATGACTAAATTTATATTCCTAAGCTTAATTTTGCAAAAATAAATACTAATGTAACGCAAATACTTAGAAAAATAAATAAATTAATCACAGCAAATCTCAATTACCTATCTACTATTACATAATTACTATTTATAGTTACAATCGATGGTGTCGTATCTTACATCAAACTTTTACATGAAACTGTACCTTAACGACATAATTACATTTATGAAAATTCGTATTTTGTAGATATAGGAATATTTAATAGTAATTAATATGACTTTAATAATTAGAAACTTGTCGACAAAGTTGAATTTAGATGTAGCTTAACATGATATTAAATCAATTATGTACTAAGGAATATGATACTTTTTACATCAAGTCGTATGTATTTTTATAATCAAAGCAAGAAAGCCTAAAAAAAGACTCGGATAACACATAAGACAATTGAATATCAAAATTAATGAGCACATAACTAAAACTTACATTCGATTCCGCGCGTATCCAAAACAATATTTACATATTATATGTAACAGATACCGAATTCTAGTACTAAGTATTTGTAATTTCGCGATTCAGTTACGTTCGATAAGTAGACGAACATTCTAACTTTGTCCATAAATGGCGCATTACTCGTTGCCCGTCATAAATATTCATTTTCGGCAAGCAAGACGAAGTTTTCACGGTTTCGCATCGAGCCCAGTCGAAGTAGACGCGGTTATATTAGCAAATTTATGAGCAAAAATATTCCATACTCCGCTAAGATTTCTTGCAGAACTTAGCAATACTCTTATCTGCCGTTAAATCAATCGTATGGATATCCACTTGCAATATCGCTATTGCCACTTAACGTGAAACTTATGTTTATAGCACTTGAAGTAGAAGATAGTTCATTCAAAGATTAGATTCTTTTATCTACATAGTTTTCATTATTTATTTACATTCTTGAGGAAAGTGCACGTTGTACGTAAATGCAATTCACAATACAACAAAAGGTTCCTTTTGTTACTAACATTTACATCACTGCTCTGAATCATATTACATAATGGATGGCATAAAAATTGTTATCGAGATAATATACTAAAAATAATAACTATATACAATGACTAGATCTATTTATAACGATAACATTAACACAAAAAGTATTTTTCATTGGAAAACGGTGTCAAATTCTAGAGAAGATTTTTCTCGACGTCACTCAAAAGTTACTTCGTACAGGGTTTCGCACTTTAAGTGTTCGTGATCATAGCAAAGCCTCCTCGAGTTGGTCGAAGCCCTCGTACCATCAGTCGCTCTCGTAGACTGTTGAGTTGGAGCTCTTTCGCCGACTGTACGGCGAACAGAACTCGATCCTGGTGTCTGGCAGCCAGGTGTACGCAGTGCGCTCCGAAGATGCACTGGAAAATGGAAAAAAGAACCTAATTAGAATTACTACTCAGCAGACAAACTTTTCTGTCGGTTTATATTTAATAATTATATAGAACAATTATACAACAGAAAAAATATAAAATATTAACTGAGGAAAAAATTGGGAATGTTCGCCGTTGCATCTGAAGCACAATTCACGAATATTTTTTGTAAAATAATAGAATTAATACAAATAACCGACCTGAGAATTTACCCCAATACCTCTTATTCTACAGCAGCGCTTGCGGCCAATAGACCAACGAGATATTTTTAACAAGTCTACTTAAATTGTGTTCGTTAGAGTGGGAGTTTACAATTTACCGTCCTTTCATATTATTTCTCCTCTATTTGATCTTAATTTTTTCGTTGGGTTGCTGTAAAATAACTATGTAAACGCTGTCGTTTCGAGACAATATTTAAAAAAAACTAATCATTATCTATTAGTCTAATTATTCTATCAGTGAAGTAATTTTAGACGCAGAATATTCCAGCGTTAACGAATACTTTAATCAATGGCTGATTTAAAATGTTCTGTTCGTAATTAACAAAATGACAAAGCAATTTGGGTTTCATTTTATTTTTATCTGAAATGTTAGTAATTGTGACATTGAAATGCTAAATGAAATTATATTTCTGAAACATTACGGAAATATTAACTAGCTGCCAGTTGGTTTAAGTGGAAAATTTCAAAATATCCGTTGGTCCTCTAGTATGACATTTTAATGAGTCACTTTGGTTGTGTCTTGTTCCACGTCCAATTAACGTTTACAGAATTCGAAGCTGACTTTCAACATCGCTGTTGTAACTGTGCCTGCTCTTAATGGTAATCGAGAACAACATTTACATGCAGTAACAATTGAAACATGTTTGGACAAAACAAAGGCGTAGCCAGACTTAGTAACGCATTGTAACCATCCACTTGTGTATCCTGCAGCAGTCAATTTACCTAGCCAGTGAAACAAACGCTAAAGAGTCGCCCGACTCGAGGCAGTCGAATAATTTATGTTGAAATGCAATGAAAAGTTAATGTATTCGCTCCTTCAAGTGCCACCTACGAGCACTTGAATAAACAGAAGCATTATTTACCTTTACCTTAGGTAAAGCATGTTGTTTTAAAGAGGACCCTTATAGGACTGAGGTCAATGTTCTTGACATACATTACGAGATGAGCCTACGAGCAACATAGTGTGTACTTTTACAGCATAAAGTTGTTGTATCGTATGAAGACGGGGTAAAATATATTAACATTCTTCTAATCGCACAGCTTTTGCTACTGTTTGTGGTATCAATATTTTTGTACTTTCGACGATCCGTTGTGTATTATTTGATGCGAATAAAGAGGGTAGATACATTATTGGAGTGTGATAGATTGGGATAGAACCGTATCTTTTGACCGATTACCCTTCACGCCCTTGGCTATAGTCGGCCATCGCGGTCCAGTGGCCACAGACATAAGATGAACCGATGTCCGTATCACTCAACAATTTAGTTTTACTCGGATGGACAGATTCGATATTATCGGTATAACACATCAATCGTTATTGAAGGATTCATCACATTATGTGAATGATTGTTCATTCAATTTGAAATTTACAGGCGTCAGTATAGAGCTATGAAAGATTTATTTGTTTGTCAATATTTAAACTGATAATGGAACTGCCAAATATTTTTATCAAATGACCGTTTTATGGCTATCAATTGGTACATAATTGACATGAAAGGAGACCAATGGAGAGAACAAGTCGGACACTATTAAAAGGAAATGAAGGCGACGCGAGGCAGACGCCAAAGTCGCGGGCTCGAGCGAAATCCAATTTGAAATAAGTGCCTTCTGAATTAATCCGGCCACTTTGAGCGGACCGGATGAAATTTCTGGTATTTTTCACGTCTAGCAATAAAAACGAGCCCTCGACGCGGGAAAAAGATGAGTAATAGCTTCACCCTAAGTTCTGAGGAACTGTGAGGAATAATAATATTATGCTCGTGTGATGGTAACCTTTTTTAATCCGTCTACATAAATATCAAGGTATGAGAGCGATATCGGTTATACGAGAAATGCTGAAGCTGCTTTTTATGATGTGAATATTGTGAGAGCAATAATTAATCAATTGTTAAAGTTGTATCAGGCATAACATATTCAAGTAGTACTTTTTAAAATGGTTGCCTAGACAATCACATCTCTTGTATGTTCGTTTAAATTAAATAACTCATTTATCCCGTTGTTCCCATCCCTTTCTAATGTTTCTTGTTTTTGCCACGTGTCGTATGTGATCTTCGTATAGTACTACTATGCATATGAAGTGTGCCAAAACAATAATTTTGACTATTGAAATATTATATTAACGGATATGCAACTAATTCATCATTTTATAGGCTTTATACGACGAATTATGGTAATAATCGCGTCGAGTGGCTAATTTTACATTCAAAAAGTTGTGCAAATATAAATCCGGATGAATATTTCACATAATTAAAATAAAGGTGTCACTCCGCGGGTGGTTAATAATCATTATTGTTGTTATTGTTTCCAACCTTGAAATTCGTTCGTTAATAAATGAATCGGGCCGAGAGTAGTCCCTTGTGGCATTCGCGGTAATATTAATGACACACTTTTGGTTACCGAATCGTTTGTCAAAGTTCTGTTCGCAGGCTCTCTGATTAGAAATAGACTACTGATTCATGCCTGAATTGTCATAATATTGTAACTAATCCTATTAATTGAATACCTCAAGTCCCTCTGAATTGAACTTACGATGTAATTCTGGCACTATTAAACATAAGTTGGGCCTACTGTTATTAAATGTCATAACTTGGAATGTCAACTTCAAGTGACTTCAAGCTAAGGCCCCCTAAGTAATGACAAACTTCCTGTGAGAATTTCCAAGTGTCAGAAAATAACAAATGCATGACCGTTTAATAGAAATATGAAGTAAAGTAGAGTTGGTGCTAACACGAAAACTAGTATAAAAATAATTGCTTTTCTTTCAACGCCGAAGGCGTTAACAAATTGGGAAGTTTTAATATTCATAAATTATCAACCAATTAGAATGCAGCTTAGCGTGATGGCACTGGCAGAGCAGTTTGATTACTTGTACCAACAACTCTGTACTTTGCAGCACCTGCTTTAGTTAAACTTCTAACTAGATCAGTTAACAACTCATCTTAACGCTCGCGTGAACATTTATGACTTCAGATTATTGAGTTACAGTTTGTGCTCTTAGTTGGTAAATATATTTTATTTTATTATTAGGTAGTAGGTAAGTAGTTTATGGTTTCATTTGATGTTGTTATTATGGTTTGTAGAGTTGTCTCTGGTGATATTTTTATGTTTACCGTCGACATGCAGTTAATTTGGATTTTTATTTTGTTTATAACCCTTCTACGTCTGGTATGTTTTCTTCATCAACTTATTCATCTTTGTCAGCTGCCATATCTATTGATACTTTTTTATTATCCTTAAGTTTTCTTATATTTACACTTTTTGTTGATGAGTTATTTGGTAATGCAATAGCATCGTATACCAAAATCTTCAATGTTTAACTGAACAGGTTAGCAGCTTATTCATGTTAGTGCGGTTAAGTTACAATTTAATAGCCAGACCGCCAGTTGGATGGGCCATGATTTATGACAGCGGGCTCGGCCGGGGTCCGAGCTTTTTACTGTATCAGTTTCAACAGAAACCACTAGATGGCGTTAGTTAAGAATAAACAGAAGTTTAAGTAAAATGAGTAAAGAATATGAACAAAACATTTACTTAGGGAGGATACAGTTAAGTAAACATAGTCATAACTAATGAAGAGCTTTTCTAAATAACTTCCGACAGTACCAGGCTAGCATAAAATAAAGAAACCACCACAACATTAATACTTCGGTGGTATAAGCCGGTGAAGCGAGAATTGTCTGTGCAAACATAAACGCAGCGGTCAAAATGGAAGCCCCATTGTGTCAGAATGTATTCATTTGTATGGCAAGCCTAATATTGACTGTACGGAACTCGTTTCGTGCATGTAAATATTGAACCGAAGCGAGACTTGGAGCTATCTCGTGATTAAAATTACCTACTTTACTTATATTTTGAAACTTATTTCACAAGTTTAAAGTAAACTGAAGTATTAAAACTAATTCCTCGATTGCAAGCTCGTATTTGTAGATTATAATAAGACTTGCCAGAACTTACCTACATCTAGAAATAAGAAGTTAATTTTTTTTTTCAAAAAACTATGTACTACTAGCTTTTGCCCGCGACTTCGTCCGCGTGGAGTTCGGTTATAGTGCAATATTTATCCCCTATATGTGATTAATAGTAGCTTATGTCGTTCCGCGGGATGCAATCCATCTCTCTGCCTAAATTTTATCAAAATCCGTTCAGTCGTGAAAACGTAACAGACAGAGTACAGAGGCCAGCACATCAAGTTACCACAATCTGTCAAATTTCTTTGATAGTATTTCAACTTTATTGCAAAGACATAAGGTTCATTTTTAATTGAGAAAATTTGACAGTTAGGGATAGCTTGATGTGCTGGCCTCTGTACAAAGTCAAACCATTTATTTCAAATATGCACAAGAAAGGCAGTTTTGAACGTCAAAATGACCAAAAAATAGAATTGATTCTATTTTTGGGGTGACTTACAAAAGTTAGTTTCGTATGGAGAACAATGGGAAAGAAACTCTACTGTTACTCTTTTAAAATATTCTGAAATGTTTTGCATTCATGCATTATAAAAATTATATGTGAAGACGATGCACCCAGAATAAAAATACCACAAAAGGTAAAATAAAACGAATATAACACGTTTATTTTCGAATTTATAACGTTAGTATGGATTTTAGGCAATGTGCGTCTAGAAATACAAAGCTTGATTTAAAACCCCCAGAGATTAGGAGCCCCAACTCATCAAGAAAGTTAAATATATTTGTCTCAGATATCATTCCTGCTCATCAGCAAACTGCCCTTTATGCTAATCTAAGACCTAAGTAAACTGCCTAAGCTAAAAAGCCCGCTTTTAGCCTAAAACGCTGAGTTTCTTTAAGACCACTTCGTAATCTTTAGAGCCTCAAGATATTACCTACTGTGATCCTTCTTTTTGTATAATTAATTAATTATGGCACTGCTCTAAGGAGGTATAGATATAGTCCACGTCCACAATGATGCTTTTAAAATCTATAGTTCAAGAGTATTTTTTTTAAACGGCAAAAGTTAATCAGCCTAGCCTTTTCCCAACTATTTTAGGGTCAGCTTCTAGTCTAACCGGATGCAGCTGAATACCAGTATTTTACGTGAAGCGACTGCTTATCTGACCTCCACAACCCAGTCAGTAACTGGGTAATACGATACCCTTTGGTAAGACTGGCTGTCAGATTTTCAGGCTTCTGACTACCCGTAACGACTGTCAAAGATCCACGAATGACAGCCGGCGCCAACGGCTTAACGTGATTTCCGAGGCACGGAAGTGTCTCGATGTGTAAAGATGGTCACCCATCCACGGACCAACTCCGGCAAGCGTAGCTTAACCTGATAGATAGATCCATGCGGCTGTTATTACTTAACCACGAGCTCCGACAAAAAAACTGCAAAAGTTACGTCATAAATTATAAAGTTTGATTTTGAACACCAGGGCCAAACCTGCCGGGTAAGCGGGATTGTCCGAAAGGGTTGCCGCTACCCCGGAATATAAAGGGCTACGGAAGGAACATGGATGGGTTTTAGTCAGTAAGAGTCTGACACTCCCTTCCGCTCCACCCAGAGCGGGACCAGTCATTGGATGATTTCCCAGCCTTAAAAAAAAAAAAAAGAAATGGTGTAAACTGCCTGGTTGGTTGCTGGAACAACTGTTGAGTGTGTGGTCCTGGGTTTGATTCCCAGGTCGGGAAAACTGTTAATGGGTTTTCCATCAGAAATTTCTCAGTAGCAGCTCGGAGCCTAGATTTGTGCTTGTGTGATGGTGATAGATTCGCCTCTCTTACTCGACTTATACGTAACAGGCAAACATGGGTGCACTACAGGTACCTATACCTCTGCCAAACCATTACAGAATTACAGGGGTGATGTTATGATAAGTTATGCGTGAAATGGTGTGAATAAGCATTAATATGGAATGATTTAATACCCATGAGAGAACATTAATTTTCAAAACGACCATCATAATTTGTCATCAACTAGAAGCGGCCAATCCGAACGTTAAAAAGATATAAAAAAGTTAATCTAAGTGGTATTGAAAACTGCACCTTTGATTCTTGTGACATTAAATATAATTTATTTTATTTTTTGTTGTTGTCACATAATTCGGTCATAGAACTTCCGGAGGATTTGCTGCGCCATGACTATTGTAACGGTTCTTATGATTTAATTAATTTTACTGAATAATTCTGAATTACATTAGACAACCCACTTAGTAGGTCTAGGGAGGTAGGTAGGCCTTTGGTGTGGGATACAACCCTTGCGCCATCTCATCTTCCTAGTACGGCGGAACGTTGCAAACACTTCAATCTTATTGGGTCTTAACACTAGGGCCATAGTTCGAGCTCTCACTTTATTGTTTGAGACATCGCCAAGCGGTTTTTCGACTTTTCGAGTGATCAGAAAGCTGGCCTGTTTTTTGGTCAGATAATCAGCATTGCCACACAACGTGGTAATGATCCCGATGTATATACTTGGGGATATTATTATTAATATTGTAAGACTTTAGGTAATATAAATAATATCTGATGTATAAATATAATTATTGTATAAAAAAACTTAGTATTCCATCATCAAAAATGATTGAATTTATTATACTACTGCATACAAACGTTGTACAAAACATTTAGCCCATAAACACCTATCTCCCGCAACGCTTCTATCCATGTACACATTTATGTAGCTAGTTAGATAAAGATTATAATCTTATCTAAAGCTTATGTCACATGAATTAACATGAACTCAATTTTGAATTAAGACGAATCTCCTTTGGTGGTCTCCGTCGTTCCAATTAGCACCGACGCCTCATACATTCTCAAATCATGAAGCTATAAAACCAGTCTCAACATTTTTACGATCCATCCGAATCCACCTTTCTATGATTTCTACATCCTACATTGTTACAGATTCGTAATAAACTTTATTAATTATCAAAGCGTATTTTATAGACCCGTAAACTGGGATTTAAGGCAATTCAAACATCTGAATTAATTCCTTATTATCGTTCAAATGTAACATCTTATTAACGAACGAGTTATTGGCTTAAGTAATAGCTTTGACCATATTATTATAATTTAAATATGTTTTTAAAAGGTTGAAGATGATAGGTTACGATTTAATGTACTGTTTATGGAGACATTTATATTTGAGAGGATTATAACGTAGCTCCGTTTGAGTTTCGGATCGGATTTCGTTCTTAACTCGAGTTAAGAACTCGTTAAGTATATTTATAAATTTTATTTTAGTGAAAAAGTTGAGTCCCTGGCTGGAGGCTATAATTCTTTTGTGGCACCCACAAGCAAGCTCGGTTAAGCACTAGACAACCCTATGGTTGAACTGCGAGATGCCATAACCAATAACAAAATATCGTTGAGTGAGTAGTGTCAATCTGTCACAAATTACTAAATCATCTCAAATACTCGTCGTTCATTGAACTTTTTTGCTCCCGGTTCTCCACAAAGAGTGCTATGAAGTACCAACAGCAGGACACCCCTAGCCATTTTTCAAGACTGTGAATAATGCACTCTGACCGTGAAAGTGATGACTTGAGTAATAATTTACACACTTTGAAGCATTCAGCTGTTTGAAAATTTGCAATCTTTAGATTTGCCTCACAATTTAGGAATATTTTTTACTGAAGCAACGTAAATAAGGTATTGTTTGAGTTTAATAAAAGGAACTAGAAGGAATTCATTGATGCAGAAGCACTAAGAGATTGCACAAACGTCCCTAACTGTACACCGTACCCCTAACTGTCAAATATTCCCAATTGAATATGAACCTTATGCTCTTGTAATTAAGTTCAAAATTTTTCACAGAAATTTGACAGGTTAGGGTAGTTTGATGTGCTGACGTTTGCACACAAAATTCACAAGTACACACGACACAATACTGAAATTGAATATTACTTCTTTTACCATTTACAAATCGACCACTCAATCCAATTAAATTCCAAGAGATCAACAATCCAGCTCAGACGAATAACCGACCCACGAAAAATCATTAAGCGAAATTGTAATTACGTATTAAACGCGTCGAACAGTGCGTAATCCTCACACGGTCGAAACAGGGTTGTCGAAACGAGGGAGTGAATTGCCAACCCATACTAATCAAAAGGCCTGGGAACACAATTTTAAACAATTCCCGAAATCTGTATGGTAACCAATTTAGTGAATAGATAAACGCGTTGTAAAGTCCCGTTGTGGTACGGACAACCCCTGATAGTGTTATACGCAAGACCGGTTACTGATATGGGGATGATAATGTTGTTTGGGCGTGTGTAATCGCCATGGTTACCGAGATCGGTGACGAATTGTACGTATTGTTTGATGTTTGGACCCTAATTTTGGAACTTTATTTATACTGAGCCCGGGGATTAAAGGAAACTTTAAACATGGACAGATGCCCGCAGCTTTTAGTTTTTGATCTCTGTGATAGTTTGATTCTGCTTTTGTGTTAGAGATACGTCTCCATTTTGAATAATATACTTACATACATTTGTATATAAATAACGTGTATTTTTCAGAATCCACCTTTGAGATGCAGAGCAGCAGAGCTATTCACAACTATTCGATGCTCTTCCGTTCCTAATCGAAAATCAATCAACGTTATCGAAAGAGTCGTATAAACGCTATTCATAAATTCCAAGTTTAAACCAAATAGACGACCGCTATTCTTCCGACGGCTATTTCTGGTCGGGGGAGTAGTTATATCATCCGGTATATTCTATGAAAATCTCATCGTGCACTTAGGTGAAGTGAGCTTGATTTGAGCTGTCATTCCACGTGATTTCCTTGGACATTTCACACAGCGCCATATCATCCCAAGCTAAGCAACCACTTGATGCTAGGCATTAACACTTCTGACAACTCACTTCGAGTTCATTTCACTTACGTTTTCACGATGACTTAGAGAATTGCAGTCCAGGTTACCTCTTCATCTTCTTTTCGTATGGTTAGTAACTAACCTGGTGTCAGAGTTTTTATGCTGCCCATGGGCCTCTGACTTAGCTTCATACGCTGTTGAGAAATATCTCTCAGACATGCTGGTTTCCTCACGATGTTTTCCTTCACCGATTTTTAAGCAAGTGATAATTTATAGAAGAAGAAGAAGACAGAATTGCAGTCCAGGTTACCGAGAATGTGTCATATTCGACTCGGAAGCCTGTCGAATGGTTGTAAGTAAATTACTGTGCAGGTTGAATTTCAAATAAGGTCACTTTTTATTAACTTAAAGCAGCGACAATTGGAGATTCTAAAGTAAATATAGCTAGTCGCAACGCATGAAGTAGTAGTATGTACCTACATAACAAATCTGATAATAATCCACTGCTTGTCGTAAGCTAAAGGGTATAACAACCACCGAATAGCACTTGTTTACATCTTCGCGGATGATCGGGATGAAGATTATTTAGGAACCTGTTCGAAAATCATAAAGTAAAGATTTTAAAAGTGTGTTTGTAGTAGGGATTGATGTATTGTTAGGTAGAGGTAAAGCCTTGTATGGAGTGGACCAGTCATAGTTTGTGATATCCATGCTAACAGTAAAGGAAAAAATCTGGATGTTAAGAGCAAAAAATGACCGTGCAGTTCGGAAATCGATAAAGGGCATGGTCCAGTAGGGGCTCATGGCCGGGGGGTCCCGGAGTTGTCTTTTAAGAGGTAACGGGCCCCTTCCCTGTGTTTTTAGTGAGGTAAGAATCCCATACTCCCTGGTCTTTTCCCCGAAAATCCAGGCGCTTTTTGAAGGTTGCCCCCCACCAACAAATGCTGGGCTCAAGTGACCCTTCCCGCTCTGGGTGGAGCGGAGGGAGTGTCAGACTCTTACTGACTAAAACCCATCTATGTTCCTTCCTTAGCCCTTTATGTTCCGCGGTAGCGGGACCCCTTTCGGACATTCCCGCTGACTAGACTGGAAGCTGACCCCAACATCGTTGCAAAAAGGCTAGGTAGATTTTTAGTAGTAATATTTTGGAAGTCAGGTAAATAGCACAGGGCAACTAATGAGCTTAGTAATGCCACAGATATGTATAGATTCTAATGCTAATGTTTGATTGTTGATGCGGAGCTCGTGGCTAAGTAATAACAGCCGCACTGATCGAACCATCAGGTTAAACGACGCTTGCCGGGGTTGGTCTGTGGATGGGTGACCATCTTTACATATCGAGACTCCACCGTGCCTCGGAAAGCATGTTAAGCCGTTGGTCCCGTCTGTAATTCGTGGATCTTTGACAATCGTTACGGGTAGTCAGTAGCCCGAAAGTCTGACGATGAGTCTTACCAGGGAGTATCGTATTACCCAGTTAGTGACTGGGTTGTGGTTGTGAAGGTCCGATAGGCAGTCGCTCCATGTAAAATACTGGTATTCAGGTGCATCCGGTTAGGCTGAAAGCCGACCCCAATATAGTTGGGAAAAGGCTAGGCAGATTAATATATTTCCAATTTTGTAATCCACTCTGATTGGTGCATTATTATTAAGTTCGCTTCTGGCCATTTATAAACGCGAACATTTATAAATATTGTTAAAGACTCATTCGTTTCTTTTATTTTTGTAAGCAACCACTGCCCGAAACGGTTGATTGCGCTAATAAACCTGACAATGAAATTTCTTTGTATTCTTTTGCGTAATTTAGCTTTGTGTTAGCATTTTCGTAAAACCAGAATTACAGTGGAAATGGATTTACCGTTTGTTGAGACAATTGCTACTTCACCGAGCCAATCAAACTTTGTTCCATTTTTAAGTAAAAAGCGAATTTATTGTTAGCTGAATATCTACGTTATTGTAGCTACAGTACCCAGCCTGTAGTTTAATTCAAAAATATTTATAAAAATTGAGTATTTCACTGTAGGTACTTACAAGGTATACCTACACCTATATTTTATACGATTTTTTTTTTGAGGGTGATAAATCATCAGCACCCCTTCCCGCTCTGGGTGGAGCGGAAGGGAGTGTCAGACTCTTACAGACTAATACCCATCCATGTTCCTTCCTTAGACATTTATGTTCCGGGGTAGCGGTAACTCTTTCGGATAATCCCGCTTACTTATAGAAAGTATGTTTTATTGTTTTTGTCTCCTTTGATTTGAAGTGGGCAACCATAATTTCTAGGTTTTATCAAGGTTCAATACTCATAAATCAATGCAAAGTTTTAATAAATGAGGTTTGCATGATTGGGTTTCCTACTGCTTGCTACCGGAGAATAAAACCGTCTGTAGAATGTTCTCACATGTTTCCGTAACCGAACTTTGACGTTTGATTTTCATTAACAAAGTTGGTCGAAACGAATTAACTCCGACGGCAAATAAATGTTTCAAGCCAATAATATTACCATTCTGTGGATTTGATTGAATCCGCAAATAGCTTCCCATGGTTACTGAGTGAGGGTTCGGTTGAAAGCTTAATTCAATTTTATCGATAGTTAGGTACACGTAGGGTACCAATTTGAATGTGAACTATTCTTAATTCATGCAATTTTAATGTATTTGGTAGTTAAAAAAATATCGACTTGAAAAATCCACGAGCCAATAGTGTTGGTTGTTGGCTACGTGCCTGCAAAACGGCAACTCTGCTATTTTTATGATAGAAAAAGTAAAAAAATCTTAATGTTAAACAGTGACAACCAGTCAAAATATTTTAAAAAATCTTGCTTATTATGCATTTTGCACTTTACTTGTAAATAATGTTGAAACAGTAGAGCATTATTTCTTGGAAAGAAAATAGCATGACGTGCATGTGCGTTGTTTTCAGAAATATGCGCGTTAAAATAATCGATTTCCATGTTATTGCTTGTTTCTAGGACGCAATAACGCACAAATTGATTAGTTTAAAGAACGAATTGTTTAAAATAGAACTCATAAATAACGTGTTTATTGTTTCAAATATTATTGCGTAATAATGTTATGATTATTTTTTCAGCGTTTATCGATATCGATAATGCAGTACGCACATGCCTTTAAAAGGAAATGACATAGTGCGTGATATGCGGAAACGTATTTAATGAAACGCGAGGGGTGCCCGTTGTGCGTGGGGCCTCACGCACACACACACAGCCACAGAGCATTATAACAATCACGACACATCAAATGTAGTGTGTGTAACTGCAAAACTGAGGTTTAATGAAATACTCCAATTGAGATATTTGGAGGAAGTAAGACATTAGAGCCTTGGCGTGGAGATAATAGACTCTAAGCACATGTCTGCATGTATTACTTGCCCGAGTTTTCGTTTATAGTAAATTGCAGACTTGATTGTTTTGTCCGTAGACAGAGAAGCAAGAGTACAAATTTAACTACTTTAAGGTTTATTCTTGGGAGCAATTTGTTTTTATTACCTATCAGGGAAGTAACATTTTCACCGTAAAGAAGTTACGTATATCGTTCATGATACCAATTTATATCTGGCAACATTGCGTGTGTTCAACACAAGAAATGATTGAGTAACTACAAGTAGCTTCATATAGTACATTTCTCCGAACTTTCTCGATGTATAATTACCATCAGTTCATAAAGGAAGTTGTTACAAAACTCGATTTCAACATTTATAAAGTTATTAGAGTCGATATTAAGTAAATAACCGTTTAACTGAAGTTCTTTGAGCATTTTGCTGAACAAATCTCCCCAGGGTCCTATTCTCAGCATATGACGGTATTGTGAAATTGTATTATTCGACAATTGACACGACTTATTAGCGAATACAGTTACATTCAGCTCTAAATAGCTTCGGGCCAAACCTATAATTTCGGGCTCGGACCCCGGGAGACGTTTCTGCTATTCGAAATATTCGATACAATCGATTTACATGCTGTGATATTCCCCCTACTATGGAACTGTGGTAATTTTAGACTAGTAATTTGCTTCGTGAGGTTGTTCAGCCAATTTACTGTTACATTATTAAGTGCGATTAGAGCAGCGGGGTTTGTGATCGTCAGTTAATTATGTACTGTTGCTGCTTATGTGTTTTGTTTGGCGTTATAATTATAGGAGCTGCTACATTTCGTGTGTGAACGTGAAATAACAGCTGCTACCAAATCTCATTTTGATATTTGGTTTGGTAGAGCTTTCAATTTAGACCCGCAAAGTTTCAAACTGTCATCAACCGCTACTAAATTGGGCAGCTAAATGGATGGTATTTCCATTGAGTTGGTGTTAATGTGTAGTTAGTTTCCTCTCAAGTGTCTATTTGTCAAATTAATTATTGAGTAGGTACAAAGTAATATGAGATTTATTTTTGCAATGTATAACTTTGTTGCTTAAAAATGCGAGACCAAATAAAGAACATCAAATGCGACGACTCTGCCATTGTTCTCATAAAATAAACATGACCGTGAGAATAACAAACAGTGGTAATGAATTACTTACAACCCCATCATTTCAATGCAATATAATGACCCGTTATGGCCGTTAATAAAAAATAATTCATAAAAAATAACGTCCTATAAACGGTGGACTGCAGCAAAATATTATACTGTAATAAATAATAATGGTATGGTACACCCCGAATTTTAGTCATCGTTGCGCACACGACACACGCTTAACTAAGTTTGGGACAACCCTACGTTTAAACTTGACATTCAATTCATTGTGAGGCATGAATGACTGAATGTACGCGTTGCAGCACCGCACTTATTATTTATTAGGACCCCGCATGTGTCTCTGTTCGGTTAAAAAATACAATGACACAGTCGAGATTATTACATCTTTCCACGTTTAATTGTACACAATGGGTAAACAACAAAAGCCGAATCCTACGTTTGTAACAGTTGCACTTGAATTCATTATAATAATACGACATGCAGAAGAGAATGGACGCATTTGTTGCGGCTTCGATATTCTATGAAACGAGTTCAGTGAAATTTGAATGATAAAAGTTTGATAACTTCAACTCGCTGCGCTCGAGCATGTGAATAAATGAAGATATATTAATCTAGTTGGGGGTTAAATTGTTATTAAAACTATGATTAATGGTTCCTGTTAATGGAGCACAGATTAAGGAGCGACCTACACGCAACAACGTTCAAAATTAACGTTGGTTAGCCCGTGACATACGTGTAAATTTATCTTCATCATTACCACGTTAGTTTCGATACAACTGAGCCAGTTTTAAATACACGTTCTATGATTAGTTAATAAAGATATAATCTCTTTTACAAAACTCCATTTAGAATAACTTCAGTTAAAAACAAAAAGTTGTAATGACCACAAGGAATTTGAGAGAATAAATGGTAGCAGACAAATTCCTGATGATTAACAGGTAGGGAATGATGATTATTTCTTGAAACAACTACAGCATCTATAAACTTCCACCAAAGACAAACGTAAAGATGTTGTCAAACAGAAATGTGTATGGATAGCAAACAATGACGCAGAAGACGTATGTTTTATTAACTTATTACCAAACAGAATTTTATTTCACGTTCAGGTTTTATCGGCTGTTGGTATACAAACAGAATTACCTGCTTTTATTGTCTGGGGATGCACGATTCCCTTCGATTTTTTATGATAAACAAACTTACATCCGAGTAAGGTGAACATGATCGTAAATTTTACTACAGCTTTCGTGGTAACGGAAATTCTATATCAAATCAAATTTTTCTCAGCATTTGCCGCAATATTATGTTCTTATGTTGTACTGAATCTTGTTTCACTTTCTCTGAGATATCTTCAATGTTCACATTTGTGTATACTTGATTCGCAAAATTAGTGGCCCGTAAGCAAAATCTACCGCAGTGTGCGACCGAATGAATTTTATTGGCATCCAGTATGTTAATATTGGCGTAGTCTACGACTGAATTGTTCGAAAAAAGCAAGCGTGACGAATGAATTTCGATAATAAAATTAGCATAATCAATATAAGGGAGTCATCGATGCACCCCGGTAATGCACGCGGTCGGCGGGACCGTAACGATCAGTATCGAAGTTTATTGGCAGTGCTCCATACAAGTTTACATGTACTTAATGCATACGGAATTGAAATTAAGCATTATTTCATGCAAACGATCGCGTATAACGACAATTACTGTGATACAATCTATGTAGTAGCGTGAGTTGGTTTCCAAGTTGATTATTGAAACCGACTCGTTTGTTTTACTTTTGGAGCAATTACTTTTTTAACACGCTTTTATTAGCTCGGGTTGTATCTATGTATGTATGTATGTATGTAACGGAATCTTTGAGCTTAATTTTCACCGGTTTCTAAATGTCTGATCAACTTGAAACTTTGCACACGTCTCAAGGACCGTTGACAATGCAATAATTTGATAATAGTTTTTTTTACACGCTTTATATTAGCTTCATTTGTATGTATGTATGTTTGTAACCGACTCCTTTAGACGCGATTTTCACCCACTTTAAACGGCCAGATTTCATTCAAACTTTGTAGATTTATCGAGGACCGATGAAAATACATTAATTTGAACTAAAAAGTAGGAAATAAAAAATAGTTTAAAAAAACTAAAAAACACGCTTTTTATAGAAAACCGAAATAGAAAATAAATTTTACTTTTTAAAAAGCGTGGGGTGCATGGTGATGGTGAATAATAACTTATAAAGCACCCCACGCTTTTAAAAAAGTAAAATTTATTTTCTATTTTTATTTCGGTTTTCTATAAAAAGCGTGTTTTTTAGTTTTTTTAAACTATTTTTTATTTTATTTACTTTATTCCTTTTTCGGTTACATTGTCGCTTTAAATTTTATAGGGTTACAATAGGGTTTTACAAATTTGATGTATACTTGTTTTGTCATTCTTATGAATTTACTGCTCTTAATTGCTTGCAGATATTTGGTATACATTTATATTATGCTTCTGCAAGAAAATCTTCTGTCTCAAATTCTTCAATTTAGACCTCGTCATACCCATTATCAGCTATGCATTCAAAGCTATCTTCATCTATATCATCACCAGTTAGATCTAGTCATTTATCTACAATAGAATTAGCTCTAGCTGTCGGCGGCATATTGTGATTCAATTACGCTGTACGGAGCACGCTGAGTACTGGCTGACGTCCTGGCGCAAATTCACAGTGTTCCCAACATAATACCAATATATTGTATAGTTATCATATTCTATAGTATTTGAAGTTATAAGGGTACATAATTGAACGAAAAGTTAAGGTTACACACCTTTATTTCACATTATTTTATGCGTGACAGGCAACCCATCACCGTCGTTATAATCAGTTTATAGTTTCATGTTATCAGTAGGTACAATTACTTCATACGGCATCAACATGTTTCTCCTTCCTATATCTCAACGTATTTCTAGACTGCGTAGCACATATTTCATTCATTTCAATCAGGCATCATTTCAGTAAAAATCCCCTTTTTGAACTTAATTATCATCTTCCTCATAACAGCTTTCGATAACAATGTATCTTGTGTAATGTTTTCATTTCTCCTAATGTCAATATGTCTTGTCTCATATTACCTTAAAGCACTGTCCCTCATTCTTACTTCCAGACTTTGCAGATTATGTTTTTAATTTACGAGACAACAATCTGTTATTAATAGAAATACTCTCTAAATGTTCAATATACTTCGCTGACAATATTCCGAGATCCGAGCCAGCTTAATTTCAGTCCATCGATGCGGGCTTGTCATTGTACGCGAACAAGCTAATGCAACAGCATGCTCAAAGTAGATTACTATTAACGATTATTTTGGCCTGTTTGATTTAGAAAATTATATGTACTTTTAGTCTGCGTAAACATTATCAACCTATGTCTAGATAACATTTAGGCATTTTTATTGCTTAAAAAAATCCTTTGAACCATGTAAGATGAAATAAAAAGAAATAATTAAGAAACTGTAAAAACTGTTAGGGCGTGAGTTTTAAATACGTGTACGTTTGA
The DNA here is from genome assembly GCA_951799385.1 of Hyppa rectilinea. Classification (NCBI taxonomy): domain Eukaryota; kingdom Metazoa; phylum Arthropoda; class Insecta; order Lepidoptera; family Noctuidae; genus Hyppa; species Hyppa rectilinea. Next base: position 11,490,083 of record OX637315.1, read on the forward strand.
GATAAATGATGCTTTAAGACAAGTCAATTAAGAGTAAAACAAAAGCTTTCCACTAGCTTCCACGTGGATCGTATTCTGGAGTGTAATAGTCCAGAATAATTTACTTAATAAGGTCAAGGGAGCTGATCAATTTCCTCCTATTTTAGATTGCAATTTCCTTCATCGGGAAAAAGAGAATAAGCTTCCTTCTAGGAAATCGAACAATGAATAAGATTTAATAGATTTTTTTTTCGGAATTCTGAGAAAAGAGAAAGTAGATAGGGAGAGAGAGAGAGAGAGAGATTATAATTCTTAAGTAATGTTGGTGATTTTTGAAGAGCAAGAGGAAAGCATTTTCAAAAGTAACGCTTTCACAAGTTAAAAAATGTAAGAGATGGATCTCTTCAGGTTCTCAGTCCATAACTATTTTTTACAAAAAAAAAAGGAAAAACACTGCAATGAACTGATACACAAAGGATTTTTGATCAAAATATGGGCTTTTGTCCTCACAGATTATGGCTATGAAGAAACAACGTTGATAATACTGCTGTGGCTTTGTACGAGCGTAATCCAGGATTGTGTGCTTAAACACCTACATACATATGAATCAAATATGTATAGACGCCGCTCGCGCTGGTGGGAATTGATAGCTGAAACAATGCTGAATGGTCGAACTATTTTAAATTAATATTTATAGTATTAATTGATGATTGAATTACACTGATCAGGTGTCTGATATTTACATAATTTAAACTCTATTTTCTCTAACACATATCGGTTTTCGCCCTTTTGTTATTTCGATATGATAGTTTAATAAACCCACGCTATTTCACGATAAATACAAATGTAATCATTTATTTTTATCACGCACACACCTCTGATTTTACGGATTCATGTGCGTATTGTATTATTATCACTTGCTTGAAAATCGGTGAAGGAAAACATCGTGAGGAAACCAGCATGTCTGAGAGATATTTCTCAACAGCATGTGAAGCTAAGTCAGAGCGCCATTGGCAGCTTAAAAACTCTGACACCAGGTTAGTCACTAACCACACGAAAAGAAGATCATTTATATTGAAAAAATAATTCAAAAATGCAGTAAGTTTAACAAATTATTTTAAGATTTTTTTTAGAGATCCTCGAACAATTTAAGTTGTGTTTTATATGTCATTTTTGTGCATAATGGAGATCTCTACTTAGCAATCTTTAAGTGTTTTGGAAACTAAATATTTCTCATCGATTCATGTTTGTTCGTATACCTTTACCTACACCCGACTGCTCGCCAATGTTCCTGAGTGACTTTATCAGATTGTACATAAATATTGTGACAGCCCATTCTCTCACTTTGTTGCCCAGAAACCTAGAAACGTCGCAATAACCCATTTCTCACCGGTTTATTTAAAACGAGTAGGTATACACACTTATTATGTGTAAACGTGAATTTCTGCGGATTGAGAGATACTTTTTCTGTATGTTTTTTTTTATATGTTGGCCAATAATAATTGTATACACAAAATATTTACAATACATTCCATAACATACGTAAGTGCACCAATTACTTATAGGCTAACACCACATGCATCATTTTTGATTTTAAATAAAAAAAATATGACGCTAAAAAGAGTAGATAAGTAAATACAATTATTACAGTTTTAGTGCCATTGTTTTTTCTTCAGTTTTGAAAGAAACGGTAGAATAAAAGCAGTTGGTATTAGGTAGGTGTATCAAAGTACCAACGTGCGATAACAAATCTGAGTTAACCGACTAAATGAATTTATTGTGCCGTAACTAGCTGTGCTATGGGTGAGTTATGTCTTGCTTCGTATCATAGCGCAACGTATCCATTGCTCAACGATACGAGAAAAAAATTCCAAATGGAAAATTTGTATATTTTTCTTCTTACCGACAGTACTTCTTATAGTTATTTTGGAATTTTAATTAAAAAATGAAGCCTGTCAATTAGAACATTTTTTTTCAGGTCTGTATTAATGTTTCATATTAAATTTTCATAGAAAGGTTTTTTAGAAATAACTACATTGTCCCCACTAACATGTACAGTCGCCAGCACATCAAGTTAGCACAAACTGTCAATCGATTTTGAACGTTTTAAGGTTTAAAATCAGTTGAAGAAATTTGACAGTTTGGTATTACTACATGCGCTGGTGACCGTACAAGTTTAGCTAACTTGCACCTAAATAACAAAATTCCAACATAAACAGTTGATTTCGTATCGTAACAAAACGAAAACAAACGCAACAGGAACTGTTCTCCGACTCCAGACATGATTTTGATGAAGATTTATGTCACCAATGCTAAATCACACCCAACGTATCATCCTAAACAACTGGCAGTGAGAACTTCGAGCTATTTTCGTTCGAAATAAATTGGTTCTTGAAACTTCTCAGCTACTTTTCAGTGTAAAGTTCCCAAATACTGTCGACAGCGCCATATTTTCGTATCTCACTAACTAGTAGAAAGAATAACATTTCTGTCAGTCAAAAAGTAATTTCGTAAAACATTTCGAGTTTTGAGTTGCTTGCGTGATTTGTTTGTACGAAAATAGATGGAAAGTTTGAGTTAAATATTAGTTTTGTTCCTCATATTAATTTGAGTCTGTCTGTGTTATGTTTTGCCTTTCATAATGTATTAATAGATGTTATACTTACATCATGGAATGTAATCAGGAAAGGGTTATAGCTATGTACGAATTATGGACCCGGTAGCAGCAAAGTAAAGCCGTGATAGCCTAGTGGTGTAACCACCGGACTGCCAAGTCATAGGTCTCGAGTTCGAACCCAAGGCACGCACCTCTGATTTTTTGGATTCATGTGCGTATTGTATAGTTATCACCTGCTTAAAATCGGTGAAGGAAAACATCGTGAGGAAACCGGCATGTCTGAGAGATATTTCTCAACAGCATGTGATGCTAAGTCAGAGGCCCATGGGCAGAATTAAAACTCTGACACCAGGTTAGTCACTAACCACACGGAGATGAAGAATTATGGAACCGGTTAGGACACAGGAAAAGGATGGAAATTAAAAAGTTACAAAAAAAAATACAATAAAATAAAGACTAAATGGTGAATGAATGACTGGATTTTTTTTAACATAGGATGTAGGGTATATACGTTATGATTAAAACATCCTACAAATATTATAAATGTGAAAGTTATGTTTTGACGTTCGTTGCTAGTGTTGCCCAAATGCAAGACCAAGACGAGACTTAGGCCAGTCTTGGTCTTGGTCTTGCGTCAATACACCTGGTCTTGGTCTTGGTCTTGGTATTGCGCTCTCAGTCTTGGTCTTGGTCTTGGTCTTGCAGCAAGAGTCTCGCAAGTCTTGCAAGTCTTGCAAATACCTATTAGCCTATTGCTATTTATTGAACACGTTAGTTTAGAATGAGTTTGACTTTGAAAAAGTCGTTTTCTTTTTTTAAATAATTCCTCGACCAGCGTCGTCTTACAGCGCGAATAATATTTTAATCAACAAACAATCTAGCACTGGCCTGCAAATTGCAAAAAAAAATAAGAAAAATTGAATTTCGCGGGATATCCTGGAGCATTCACCGATGTACAATATTAATCAACCAATAATAGAAGACTACAGGCAAAGCCTACCTATGCGGCCAAAATAAGGAAGTGCGTATCGTGTTGAGATTTGCAGATTTCATTACAGTGTGCGTAGGTACATTTTTTTGGCAATTTGTCGTACTCGTGTCTGGCGCGCTTTGCTACGTAGGGTACTGTCATCGTAGAACATGGGCAGTGGCGGCGACCTTTGATATGAAAGCGGCGGCGGCGACACAAAGTCTAGGAGCGGACTAAATTTTTACCTATTTTGGTAGGGTTGTCAATGTTGGCATTAGCACAGAAAAATAAAATTAAGTAAACACTTTTTAATAACTAGGTAATTTTTTCTACTAATTTCCTAAGTAATCAGTCTAAATATATTTTTCATAATTTTTATTTTTCATTAATTTGTTGTGTGTATTTGAATGGTAAACTCTAAATCTTAATTGAGAGCTTTTTTTAAAATAAACTTATGGAAAGCCCTGACATGGCATATACAATTTTCAATCTTGCTGCTCACATTTTAGTACCACTCACTATCTATCATTTACCGATATTGACAATGATTATGTCGAAATCAAAATATTTGCAATTCAATAGATGCGATACCTACTTAGTTATTAATTATCATCTCGCCCGACAGCTTTAAACGCTGTAGTGTTCGAATTCGAGCCAGTGTGAGAATGTAATTATACAAGAAACTCAAAGCATTCAATTTATACCTACCTACTGCTGAGACATCTTCAAGGTCATTTAATTGTATCCTCCTGTACCAACCCTACCAAAATAGGTAACAATTTTGTACTCTTTGTCGGCGAATGCGGCGCTCAAACAGTGTCAAATGCTGTGATACACTTGTTGCAAACCGCGGCGTCTTTGTCGGTAAATTATCAAATAAGTAGGTATATAATACACCGACCGACCAACAGTTTATTCGCGGAACGTCACATTATCCCAATCAACCTTGACCTTAATTCTTTAACGATAAAGTTCTGTTACTAGACCTACTCGACTCGCTGTTAGTTTTAAATTTTGCTGAATAAGAAGAATAATATAAACTTTGAAACATAAGTAGGTACCTACATAATGTTTATATAATTTTGTTGGCTATAATTTTAAGCACATACCAACCGACTAACGTTAGATCTGCACATTAGACATAAACAAGCATAATATATATTATTATAGGTAGATACCTACAAGGTATGAACTTTGCTAGAAAGTTATTCCAGGTACATTTAATCACATGGGATGATGGGAACAGATTTGTGAGTATTAACACGCTACCTACTTAATAAATAGTTGAAATATAATAAGTACCTACCTAATCAATACAATACCTTTTAGGGTTCTTTCAGACGAGCGGCACGTTGCCAACTGCAGATACAACTGCAGCCCTTAGTTTAGTGTTATGACGATACCGGTTTTGACACTGGGGAACGTCTATCAAAATCGGGATTGAAACCAAATAGGTAACTTCTTAATAACGCCCAAATTTCAGTTTGTCTTAACTGCAAGACGCAAGAGTCTTGCAGGCTTAAGTCTTGTCTTGCTCAAGTCTTGCAGGGTTCAGTCTTGGTCTTGTTCTTGCTACAATAAGGTGGTCTTGGTCTTGGTCTTGGTCTTGCGAAAATGCAAGAACAAGACCAAGACTGCAAGACCAAGACCGATTTTGGGCAACACTATTCGTTGCTAAGTGCCAATTTCACCAGTAAAACTGAACGCGATCAGGATATCTAAACTGCGGTCAACAGCTGTCAGTGTCAATATTTCCCAACAATGTTGACACTGACAACGTATTTGGATGTCATTTTGGCACATTTTTAAATTATAGGCTACTCGATAACATTAATAACTTCAACATTATTTAGTTTTTTGAAATAACGAAGAGTGCTAGACTTAAACAGACTTTGACTTTGCTTATAATAGTGACAGGTTATAACTTATTTCAGCATATAGGTAGCTAGAAGAATTTTTTTACGCGTCAAAGAGAAAAATCGATTAGCATCAAATTGGTTTGCGTAATAGGCACGAGAATAGTACTAAGTTTCGCAGAACCTTTTTCATTTCAAACAAGTACCTAGGTACAAAAACTAACACGTAGGTAGTACGTGCAAAGCTACATGTTTTATGAACATCCAACTATCCTCCAGTGACTCACAACAAAAAACCAAACAAAGAGAAAACACACATACATCACACAAAAAAACAATAATAGGCCTCTGTGTCGTTTTAATACGTCGGAATCAAAGCGCCCCCAATCATTAAAGAGTACATAAATAAATAAATAGCACCAAACAGTGAGTAAATACATGGGGATGTGCCACCAAGTTAGGACACGTGCAAAAACTGACGGCGACACGACCCTAAGATTACTGGAAAGGTCACGGAAAAAAGAGACGTGTGTAGGATGTTTATCCTAAAGTAAGTTGTCGATTCGGAATATAGTAATTTATGGCAGAAAGTATAATATTTTTCTGAATGTTTTTTGTGTTCATATATGGATTTTGTTTGTGTTGACAAACAAGGTTTTTTTTTGGATTTGTGAACTTTACTTATGTTTGGGTCGGCTTCCAGTCTTACCGGATGCAGCTGAATACCAGTATTTTAAAAGGAGCGACTGCCTATCTGACCTCCACATCCCAGTAACTGGGCAATACGATACCCCTTGGTTTTTCAGGCGACCCGTAACGACTGTCAAAGGTGCACAAATAACAGCCGGGACCAACGGCTTAACGTGCTTGCCAAGGGACGGAGGAGACTCGGTATGTAAAGATGGTCACCCATCCATGGCCAACCCTGGTAAGCGTAGCTTAACATGTGTGAACTTTACTATGGAATGAATAACCACAAATTGATAGCAATGGTTTTGACCCAATTAAACTTTTTTAAAGATAGGCTGTAATATAAACTTATGCCTCTCGCTTGGCAGTGATACGCGCTTGGGCCCCTTCCAGTAATATTATTAATGGCATTGGCACGTACTACATTGCACCGTACGTACTGTCGCGCACAACACTTCATGGCATCGTAAATAACGTCTCATAAACCGCCCGCCGTCACCCGCCTATCACTAAAATTAAACATTTAATGAGAAAATGAATTACCAACAGTTATGAAACGAACGAAACGTTACGACCACTACATAAGTTACATTTATTTTTATTATCTGAACCGTGAGCGTTACTAGCGTAGCAGCATGTTTCAACGGCTATTTATTTATTAGAACTGACAGCGAATTGTTCATAAATAGCGAAATAATACTTCCGAAACAAAATTTGCAAACGAGCGTACCTCGTGAACCCGTTGCGCGCACACATACACGCTTATAAAAGATCCAGCGCTATAGTGTGCGGGTTGAAAACTTTTGATCCCCTGACATAAATCTCCATCAGAAAATAGGGAGGGCCGTAACCGGCTTAAGCTTAACAGTGACTAGTGGCCCCGAACCTTAGTTTAAATATATTGTAATAATGATAAAATATACTAGTTAATTTGGACCTTTATTTATTTTGCAGTAAAGAGCTTTTTGTCATAACAACCCACTGTTTGTGATGAGAACGTGCGGCTCCCTCAAATATTGTGTCATATTTCGGGTCTCGTTTGGTCGTTATTTGGTAAATAGATTTGTATTGTTGTAGCTGGTAATCCTATTCCGTTACTTAGCTAATCAGTGTTTCATCGTGTATTTGTACAGATTTATGTAATACATCAACATGACGCGTTGGTCACGCTCGTCGCTTTGTTTTACATCTTGTTTGTAAATTAATTGGAACAACAAATAATGTCGAAGTCAAACAAAGTCGAAGTCAAAATCAAATCATTTATTTTATTCGTCAAAATGAAGAAGAAATACATAGAAATGTTTCTAGTCGCCCCTTCCAAAAGGTAGTTTTGTATGGAGTAGAATGGGCAAGAAACTCCACCGTTACTCTTTTAAAACGTTTAAAAATGTTTTGCATATATGTATTATAAAATTATATGTCAAGACGATGCACCCAGAACAAAAATACTACACCACAAAAGGTGAAAAGAAGCAAATATAACAAGGCGGGTAAAATTAATTATGTCAGAAATACTAAGTTATTGTATACCTACTTGGGTAGAGAAAAAAGCTCCATTCTTACTTTTCTTTCTATAGGTAAAAACTCATAGTTGCCTTTATAACTGGGAAAATCAAATAAATGCGATGTAACTTCTTTTAAAATATATTGAAAAGTAATGACAGTTACCTACCCACTCTATTCTATTACGTTTCAATCTTGCGAGTATCCAATATTTAACATAAAAAGCCAACACTGACACACAATCGTAACTAGGCAAGTTACAAATATCTGTTTTTTGACACGTGAACTTATGAATCGAAGACAGCGTCACATTTATAGTTGAAAAGAGATATAAATCGAACAATGTCAAAGTGATTTTGAAACGAATCCGTCTCTTTTCTAAACTTTCGTTTACTCTTTACGATCGGATCACGGATTGGATATTGGCCCCAGCTATTATTAGATCCAGATTTCTTTCAGTCGAATGAGTCACAGTAAAGCCTACATTGAGTGGGCACTCAAGACCCTTACGTAGATTTTCTGATGTGAAAAATTGTTTTATCTTTTCTTGCTAACTTTTCTGATGATATGGAAAAAACTTATTATCCAATTTATCTATGTATGCTTCTTCAATCAGTATTATATTAGGCTCTATTCTAATATCTTGCTATCTATTTAGTCAATAAAAAGTCTTCTCTATTTAGTCGATAAAAAGTCTGCTATCTATTTAGTCGATAAAAAGTCTGCTATCTATTTAGTCGATAAAAAGTCTGCTATCTATTTAGTCGATAAAAAGTCTGCTATCTATTTAGTCGATAAAAAGTCTGCTATCTATTTCGTCGATAAAAAGTCTGCTATCTATTTAGTCGATAAAAAGTCGGCCATCTATTTAGTCGATAAAAAGTCTGCTATCTATTTCGTCGATAAAAAGTCTGCTATCTATTTAGTCGATAAAAAGTCTGCTATCTATTTAGTCGGTCGATTCTGTAAAAATCTCCCCGAGAAAACATAGGTGAAGTAAGCTGTCGTTGCATCATGCTATAGGTAGATTAATATTACTGACAGCTCTCTTACAACTCACATCACGTACGATTTTTACAGAATAGCACTACAGAATTTTGATCTAAGACAGGTATGGAATGGAGGTCAGCTGGATCATCCGAAAGAGTTACCGCTACCTCGGAATAAAAAGGGCTAAGGAAGGAACATAGATGGGTTTTAGTCAATAAGAGTCTGACACTCCCTTCCGCGCCACCCAGAGTAGGAGAAGTCATTTGATGATTTCCCACTCTCAAAAAAAGAGTGGTACTCGCTGGCCAATGGTAATTGCATCAGAATAAAAAGATAATCCAGTCACATACATGATACTGATAAGAGATTATCACGAGTCTACGACATCATTAAAATACAGTTACCGAAACAATTTATTTAAGTATTATTTTTCGATTAATTTTGCAGAAGTTATCAGCCGGCAATAATTGGGAGTCAATGAGAAATCAGGATGCATTTAAATCCGGGATATTGTGCAGGATACGAACTGATAATAAATCAACTGCTTAACTGTACGGGATGGGAAATAAAATCCGGTTTTCAATTCACGATTCTGGGTTATAAAATCGCTTGAAATAAGTCCTCTGAACATGTTAAGTAAATCAGTTTTCACATCGTTTTAGTTATTGCGATTGATTTCACGTAAATTATAAAAGCCAATCAGGTATTAATAATATTAAAATTAATCGCTTATTTCAAACTATTTATCGTGAATCATATCGGATTAACACTTTGAGGCTTTATAAATTTATGGAATTATGATGTTCGTTTAAGAGGATTATGATAATATTTGTAGTAAATATTATTATTGATTAAACTAATCCTACAAAATTATTGAACCTACTAAATGAATGAGAAAGCCTTAAAAAAAGGGACTTGTTTGAAATAAAAATTGGTTCTTGTAAACGAACCCCTTTTTTTGGGTGAGAAATCATTAAATAAATAATTTTTTTAAGGCTGGGAAATCATCCAAAGACTTCTCCCGCTCTGGGTGGAGCGGAAGGGAGTGTCTGACTTTTACTGACTAAAACCCACCCATGTTCCTTCTTTAGCCGTTTATGTTCTGGGGTAGCGGTAACTCTTTAGGTTAGACTATCCAGCAAACTTTCATCCATACCTGCTTTAGATCAACAATACTAAATATACCGTATACGAAATTAGAATATTGTACATAAATATAATGATGAAGATTTACGCCTGAATTACCCCTGGCAACTACACAGGCTGTTGAATTATATAAAAAAATAACAAAAAAATCAAAACAACCGTTCTAAAAAAGTAAACACGTTAACCCACACATGTACTAGTAAACAACAAACAGCGGCGGTTCCCCACAAATCTTTCGTATCTACCAACATTGTCATTCCCTCGCGGTATATTATTGAACTTAATGGCATCATTTACCGTATTCCGATCCTCAATAGCAACATTTGTAACGTACTCCTCGCCTGTTATTAGGGTTCCGTTGAGAAATGAAATAAAAAATCCAATTTTTTGAGCGAAAGTAATGATTTTTCCAATACATAACAAATACCTTAGCTAAAATTATTGTGTTATATTTTGTTTGTTATTAAAATTTTGACTGGAATGTTACAGTAACAGTAAATTATATTCTATGCTTTTTTTTTTTTTTTAAGGCTGGGAAATCATCTAATGACTGCTCCCGCTCTGGGTGGAGCGGAAGGGAGTGTCAGACTCTTACTGACTAAAACCCGTCCATGTTCCTTCCGTAGCCCTTTATGTTCCGGGGTAGCGGTAACCCTTTCGGACAATCCTGCTTACCCGGCAGGCTTGGCCCTGAGGGGCCTCTTCATATGCTGACATCTCTTTGAGGCGCGCGTGGAACATATACGCGCCGTACGGCACGGGTCTGGTGCTGATCGGACGGTGAGTCACCCATTACTCACCGTCCGCAGGCCCGCGCCTACGGTGGCCGGGAGTCATCACGTGGCTCCCGACGCCCGGGGCGTCTCCTGGCGGCTGGGACGGGAGGACCTTTCTCTCTCCCATCCCGCCACCTCCTTCGCGAGCATAACTTTTTCGCAGAAGGAGGTGACTGCCTCCCACTCCCTCTCGCCCCGGACCATGGCTTGCACCAGGGCCGGGCGCGAGAGGTCGCCGCCGCCGATCGCCTCTACGAGGACATGGCAGTGCTCCGCCCATGCGGGGCTAGTTTGCACCGTGTGCTCTACCGTGTCCTCTGGGCGATCCTCGCAGTGGTGACACCCGGGCGTTTCCTCCCGCCTGATGATGTGCAGGAACCTCCCGAAACATCCATGTCCGGTGAGGACCTGCGTCAGGCGGTAGGTGAGGGCGCCGTGACGCCTCTCTAGCCACTCCTCAAAGAGGGGCCTTACCGCCACTATCGTGGCGTGCCCTATATTCTATGCTTAAGTATGACTTAATTTGATTTGTATGGTGGAAGCCAGCACTTTATTCTCTTTCAAAGAATTTTTGTTATGATGTTTACTTGTATCTTTATAATATAAATTGGATCATTTATTTCGTAGAACGCAATATCAAAGAGAGCTATACTATTCTGAGAATCTATTTTTACATACTACATATTTCATTATTTCAGCGTCACTTGATATAAGTGTTAGTACAGAGGCCAGCACATCAAGAATCCATCAAAGAAATTTAACAGAATAGGGTGGCCTATTCTGTTAAATTTCTTTGATGGATTTTCAACTTTATTACAAAAGTATAAGGTTCATATTTAGTTGGGGATATTTGACAGTTTGGGATAGCTTGGTGTGCTGGCGTCTGTACATAAAGCCATTATCCCCAATACCTATTGCTCGCTTTTTATGAAGATATTACTAAGAAGTGTACCTTCATTCTAAATACTCAGTCGTCTCACTTACTGTGAAAATATAAATTGCTTCAGAAAATACGTGTCTAGTGTCAATCCTTTGTGTCTTCACGTTCCAAGGTAAAATAATGCTAAAAATATGTTTTTTATTTATGCGATAAACATTTTGTCGTTCAAATTGATATTAAAATACAGCTATACTGGTAATATTGGCAATATTGACCTTAAAAACTTGCTCATATTAGCGTAATTTCAGGCAACTATAGTCCGTTTGTTATAACATTAGACAAATAACGGTTATTACCCTTTCGTTATTTTTATATAGACGTATATTTAAACTCGTTATTTTACGTTAACGAAGCAATTTAATCTATTTACCATTTACATTAAAAACAACTGTAAAATGCAGTTATGACAACAATATTACACAATAACTGTCGTTTTTTAGCCGTTATTTGTCTCATGTTATATGTAACTAGCACTTTGCCCGCGGCTTCGCTCCCGTGGGACCTGTTATTTTTCCCGGGGTAAAAAGTAGCTGTTACTCCTAGAAAACTAAGCTTTCCAACGGTGAAAGATGAAAGATTTTTTAAATCGGTTCAGTAGTTTCGGAGCCTATTCATTTCAACCAAACAAAAAATCAAATCTTTCCTCTTTAAAATATTAGTATAGATACACGGAGTATAGTTATTGTCAGTGTACGGAACTCTTCCTACCGATTCAACTCGAGCTTACGATATTTATTATATTTTTTTATTATTCCCGTCCATTTGACATATATTGATGCGGTTGTAATGGTTGAAGCATTACTTGCAACTGTTAGTGGCAGGTTGGTACTAAATGGTGACCGTAAAATGCTTTCTATGTTTCAATTATCGGCAAAGTGTGATATATCGTTATTTGTTATGGATGGGCTGCACTGGTATCAGCTTTGTCTAGGACAATTATTTATTTTAACAACAACAATTATTATTACAATTAATTATTTACGGTACGTTGTACGTGTAACCGCTCTTTGTTGTTGCTCCGCGAAAATATAAAATAATCGGACAGATAGTGCTTGGAAGTGCCATTAAAAGTTTAATCCGCATAGACATTCTTAACTACAAATGAATTAGTGCAAAAGTCTAGTGTTTTAGTGCGTAATTCGAAAAATCTGACTGAATTAGATCAAAAACGGAATCAGTTCCACCGTCATTACTAAACATAAGGGTCAAAATCAGAGAGGTGAGCATTATGCTTCTGACAAACATTTCTGAATAAAATAACTCGATACTACTAAAAGATTTATTTCAAAATAAAGGTTCTGTGCATAATTACACGGCACTTAGCTTATTTATCTTTCTGTACTAATGTTTTATTTGATTTTAAACAAAAAAAGGTGGAAATAGTCATTCCGGGAACGCGTCCTTAAACCATGTTTCATAGTTCAAACAAGTCAAAAATGTTTATAATTAAGACTTAAAATTGTCATATTTTAATTTTAACTTTGAAAATGATTAAATTAAGAATATACGTATAAAATACATTAATAGCAGTTTAATTTATTCATATTTTGACTATTCAAATGCTGTCTGACGTTTAATAAATCATTCCGTGAACGCAGTCGATGTTGATCGATGTAAATAAAAGAAAACACGCTAGGTGGCGTTAGCGAGCAACAGTGTGAAGTTCGCTAGTCAAAGCAAAAGGCGTGTTTCGTGTTTACGGAAAAAAATAATTGATTTTGTTGGTAAGTACCTTTTAAATTGATATGTGTGAAGCGTACTTTAATTCTCTGTCACTACGGGAACGCTGTTTGATGATTAGTTTTTCGAAAATTTGCATATTTTTTGCAAAAATCTTATAAATATTAGAGCTCACTTGTTCATAACCTCTAAAACCTATATCTAAGATGGCGGCGTCAAGCGTGACAACAAAATAATTATCAAATAGTCATTTCGGGAACGGTCATTTCGGGAACGTTCACCTATATGACGGGCGTTCCCGAAATGATACACCAATTGAAAATTTATGGAGAGTACTTTGAAAAATAAATGTTTTCAATAAAAAAATATATAAATTAACAACATTATCCGATTTAGAAACAGGTTAATTACAATTTCTTAAAGGTGATACTTAAATGCGTTGGTTATATTATTATTAAAAAAAATAGTAAAAAGTGTTCCCGAAATGACTTTTGTGCCTGGCATTTTTCTTATTAACTGGTAGAATTTCTAAAATATACATTTTTGTGCGTACCTTTTCACAGGAAAGGTTCATGACAAATGACACAACAGACTCCACTTGTTAGTTTTCTTCAAAAGAAAACTTAATTTTTCAAATATTTGAAAACCTAAGATGCTCACCTCTTTGATTTTGACCCATAAATAGTGCGTCGTGATAAACCGCGTAAGCGCCCCGGTCTGCACGGCGCTTACGACGTTATTCTCGCGAACTCGCTGGGACAAGTCGTTAATCACCTACTGCGGGCCTTTTTAAGTGTGCTCTTTTGACTCAAGAATTTGTGCGGTAACTCGAAAGGCATTTATTAGTGTGCAAATTTTCGTACTGAGCATTTTTAATAAAATATTTTTTCAAGTGAATAATAAATCATGGCTACTCGGTCGTGGGGTTGCTGTACCGCAGATGTTAATAATTCCGAGGACAGCAAGGATTTAGTTAATTGCACAAAATGTATTAAGTCATTCCATTTTGAGTGCCTATCTATTCCGGTAATAACTTCTGATACCGAAGCTTATCGTAAGTGGATATGTCCAGGCTGTATGAGTGTCTTCACGAACGCCTCCAAAAGTGACGGTACACCAAATCGAAACGTCTCCACCACTAGAGGAAACAAAAGACCAGCCTTGAACTCCCCCCCTCAAACGACATCTGTGACCACCGAGGATGTACGTTCCATTGTCCAAGAGGTCATGAAGGCAGAATTTGCGTCTATGCTTAAGCAAATTAACAATACCATACTCAACATCGTCAACAAGGAACTTGAACCAATGAAACAGGATATTAAAGAGTTGTCCACATCACTGAATTTTCATACTAAGGAGTTTGATGAGTACCAATCCGAACATAAAGTGTTGAAAAATGCAATGAAAAACTTAACCGAAGAAAATAACCAACTTAAAAACTCAATTTCGGACCTACATCTTCGCATGAACTACCTGGAACAGCAATCTCGTTCAGAGAACATCGAAATTCAATGCTTACCTGAAAACAAACAGGAGAACCTTTATACTGTGGTTAAGCAGCTGGGATCTGTTGTCGGATGCGAGCTAGGTGACAGTGACATTCGTCACTGCACCCGCGTGGCCAAACTCCAAGCTACTAATGTCCGTCCGCGATCAGTCGTTGTTCAGCTGGCTTCTCCAAGAATCCGTGATAATCTCCTGGCCTCTGTTATAGTCTACAATAAGGAAAAGAAGAGAAACAATAGCGAGAAGCTTAACAGTACTGACCTCGGGATAGCTGGCGACAGAAATCCGGTATTTGTTCTAGAACACTTATCTCCTGCGAACAAGTCACTCCATGCTGCAACTAGACTTAAAGCGAAGGATAAAGGGTATAGATTTGTCCGGGTAAGAAACGGCAGGATTTTTGTTAGAAAGGCCGAGGACACCGAGCATATCCTGATAAAGAATTTAGACTCGTTAAAGAAGTTGGTATGATTTATAACTTTGCTTTTCTTTCTCTTTTTTTCCTCGGTTTATCTTTAAAAACACATGTTTATGCAAAAATTGTATTTCTCAAATTCAGCAATTTGCAAATTTTTTACCAGAACTGACTGGTCTTCGGACTAAAACGCATATGGTTTTCAGAAATGTATGTTGCAATAACTACGACATAATAATTATTACTGAGACTTGGCTTAATAATACAGTCCAAAGCAGCGAGCTTTTCGACGATAGATACGTTGTTCACAGGAGGGATAGAGAAAGTTCCGGTCCACAAAATAGTAAAGAGGGCGGGGGAGTCTTAATAGCAGTAAAAAAAATATTAAACTCTAAACGAGCTCTGCATTTCGAAAGTTCCTGTGAGGACCTTTGGGTTACCTTAGACCTTCCTGTGGCTAAGTCTTTTCGTCGTTTGGCTCTCTGTGCAGTATACCTACCACCCCCTGTACGCATTTCCTGCTTGGAAGATTTCTTGGACCACTGTAATGCGGCAATCGAACAACTTAATGACTCATGTGTGTGTATCATTGGCGATTTCAATTTGGGCAACATCGATTGGAAAATGGTCAGTAACTCAGATAATAGCCCCAAGCTTCCTAATACCAGTGCTGCTTTGTTAGATTTTACTTATATGAATAGGCTCAATCAATGTAACTTTACTACTAATTGTTCCGATCGTATACTTGATCTAGTATTATGTAATCACCCATTGTGCTCTGTTAATAATAGTATCTGTTCCTTATGTAATATTGATCAGCATCATCCACCCCTTGATATTGTAATTTCCCTAAACAAGACCGCCAAACTTCCTTACAATGTTGTAAGTGGACAGCCTAACTTTCGTAAAGCAGATTATACTCAGATTCGTACATTTTTAGGGGAACTCAATTGGGAGGAATTATTTGAGGGTAAGCACGATGTCAATGATATGTTACAGATTTTTTATGACATTATTAATTCGGCTATACAGAAATTTATACCTGATAAAGTACCCAAGCACAGTAAATATCCACCATGGTTTAACCGTAAGCTAATTAAAATGTTAAATTCTAAGAACAAAATCAGAAAACGAAGATTATTGGTAAACGTTGTGATGACCTTGCTACTGTCTGCTATAATAACTATATTAAGCATATTGAGGACGAGCTCAAAGATAACCCGAAATTGTTTTGGACCTATGTAAAAGCTAAACGTGGTGGGTCAAGCACGTATCCTTTATCTATGACAGACGGTATTACCACATCATCTGATGGAACAGGAATCTGTGAGCTTTTTGCATCACACTTTTCCTCTGTTTTCAGCCCTGCTCAAGATAGTTACAATATTCATCATACCGAAAATAAATCCTTACATAACCTTCAAAACTTATTCAAAACCACCTAAAGTTGTATTTGTGTGAAGAGCAACATGGTTTTGTGGAATCTAGGTCTACAAGTACCAACCTGATACTTTTCACGGAAATGGTAACGAAGGCTATAGATTCAGGTCACCAAGCCAACGTGATTTACACAGATTTCAGCAAGGCATTTGATACGGTCTCACATAGAATACTTATCAGTAAATTAGAAGCATATGGCATTACTGGAGCGTTGCTTTCATGGTTGAGTTCATACCTTAAGGATAGATCTTTCTTTGTTGTCATCAACGGTTTTCAGTCAACTTTTCGACATATATCCTCTGGCGTGCCACAGGGGTCTCATTTGGGGCCAGTTTTATTTATATTTTTCATTAATGATATCCTGAACTGTTTTCTAAACTCTAAAGTTTTTATGTACGCAGACGATCTAAAATTTGTTAAAATCGTAAAATCAAAGGAAGATGCCTTAGCATTACAGAGCGATCTTGAACGGCTTGTGCATTGGTGCCGGAACAACAAAATGCATCTAAATACAAGCAAATGTTACCATCTTAAATTCTCAAGAAAACATTTCCTAATTGAGCAAGATTATTATATCGATGGAGTAAAAGTGATGGAACAGGATGCAATAAGAGACCTTGGTGTTACGTTTGATCGGAAACTAACTTTTGTTCCTCACATGGACAACATAATAAAAAAATCCTCTAAAATGCTCGGATTTGTTATTAGAAATGCCAGACAGTTTAGGTGTTCCAGAACTAAAATTTTACTCTACAATAGCTTGATTCGGAGCATATTGGAATATTGTAGTGTTATCTGGAGGCCACACTATGCTACGCACTCATTGCGTCTAGAACGCGTTCAAAAGCGTTTTCTATGGCACCTAGCGTTTTCTAGCGGCATTGCAAAGAAAATACGTTCGTACAGAAACAGACTGAGACACTTTAAAATGGTTTCGCTAGACAAACGCCGTCGCATTAACGACGCAATGTTTGCGTGCAAAGTAGTGACTCACAAAATTGACTGCCCCCAGGTATTGTACCATTTAAGTTTCCGTGCACCCTCAAGAATTCCTCGTCACCCCATAACACCACTTTACCCACCGCTTAGAAGAACAGTACTCGGCGCAAATTCTCCTTATGCGAGATTATGTAAGGTAATAAATAGTTGCAGCGATCAATTAGATCTTAACTTTGATGGCTTGGGAAAGCTAAAAGCTACTTTTTATAAATGTCTGCCCGATTAGCCTCAGTTTCATATTCTGTAATAAGTTTTATAATAAGTTAGTATTAAGTGTTTTTCGATTTGATATTTTCCAAATTTTATGTACTTAATTTTGATTTAAGTATGTTTTAGTATTAAGTATTTTTAAACTAGCAATTTTTTTTTGTTTTTGTACAACTTCAAGCATGCGGAGTTTACCTATAAGAGATTGTTACACCACTTTTTTAATTTATCCAGCATGTGGTCTTAAGCGTAATTACTGTGTGTAAACAATTGTTGGTAAACCAAAATAAATAAATAAAATTTTATGATCGATTGCAACTGTGCTTTTTGACCGTCTCATTTTTCTTTTCAGAATCGAAAATTCATGACAACGATAAAATTTACATTTTTAAACATTCGCGAAAATTGTATTGTTGAGGAATTATGAATATTCCTTTGTTTGTTCTCATTAATATGCATTTAATTTTAACGAAAATTTCCTGTTGGCACTGTCGGAATTTCAGTCACTTTATGTCCACTTATGTAGTGTGAAAGTTGTAAAAGGATGTCGATAATTAGCTTTAAACACACACAACTATAATATATTTGTATAAATCCATGCAAATTGTTGCGCGCACATTATTCATATTTAATTTTCAATTGTACTCGTAATTTAAACATGCTTCGTAGAGTTCTGACGGGTGGGCGATTTAAATTAATCATGTAGATTCGTGAGCTTGGTGTATTATACCTTAATTGTATAACACTCTGATGAAAATTGTAACGTACGGGAAAAAGATAGAGAAACTCAGCCTTGTAGGAAAAAAAAGCCTTGTGGGTAACTTATTTCCTTGTTCCAAGTGCAGTGATGGCTCAGCGGTGACAGCTGGGACTTACGAGTTGTATGTCATGGGTTCAATCCAAAGTATAACCGGCTTGCGGCTATACTTTGCTTAAATAACTACAACCCTACTGCTTCCAAACGGTGAAGAAAAATTCAAGTCGGTTTCCTTCAATTCAAGATAAAAATTGAAGGGTTTTCCTTCAATTTTTATCTTGAATAGAAGGAAACCGACTTGACTTGTCCTAAAACTAAAAATTCGAAAACATTTGAAATCTACCAACCCGCACTAGACCCGCATCCCAGCAGTGGGAACATTACGATTTCTATGTTCTGACACGTTTCTTTTCCCGGGTGGTGTTATTTTAACGCAACATTCCTTTTTAAACGACATTATAATACGGCTCTCAAATTCAAACTCCAATCCACTTTAACCCAAAAAATGTCAACCAGAAACAAATGGACACAAATGGCGTTTAAAAATCGAAACATCAAAAAGTTAACTTAATAACATTCGTTTTATTTTACAAGCTTTGCAAGATAAATGTAACAGTGCCTATAAATAATACGCGCCTAAACTCACTTAAACTACTTCGAGTATGACAGTCGATGGAAATAAAATGTTTTATAGCCATAACAGGAACGAGCTTGTCGTTCTTAGAATATTCCTCTTGACTTGCAGTTAAAACTTTAATGTTTAGACATTTTTGGATATGTCGAATTTCGTGGGATTTTTGCATATTGTAGAAAATTGAACATGATCCACGGCAAAAACGAGAGAAATAATCTCTCGACCTTGTGAACTGAAATGACTTGGCAGAAGTTAAAATTAATAGGGTTTGTCTCACTTTTCTCAATATTTATATAACATTAATCAACGGTTGCTATAAATAGTAGATGCTGCGGCTTCGCCTGCGTAGGCAGTAACTTTTTTTACTAAGAAAAACCTCAAGTCTTTTCTAATAATATCAGCTATCTGCCAGTGAAATCTCGTTAAAATCGATCCAGCCGTTTCGGAGATAGGGTCGGAACAAAAAACAGACAGTTATTAGCACCAATGGTAGTACCTACTCTCATAATTATGCATTTAGTAAAAAGTTTTATTTTGACATTACAAAGAGACAATTCAATATTATTTATTTATAGTAGGTATAAAAAATCGTTAAAATGTCAGTTGATTGGAATAGGTTGTGTACAAGTTAAGAAATATATCATAAACAGTTAGGTACGTGTACTAGAAAGTTATACATAAATGTGTATATCGTTAAACAAAATTCAATGAATAAGATATGTTCTAAGAATAATTGAGCAATAAAGGCAAACAATACGCGGAGGCTATGTCATGTCACTACTGAAAAACGGCCCAGAAAATAATTGAATATGAAAAGACTCTTCATGAATACAAAAGTCATGTCATGCCACCCCAAATATCGTTCATACGGGCGATAATTGAATAATAACAATCCAACGATTAAATTTTTCAATGGGTTCATTAAAATTTTATTACAAGCAACAATTAACGTTAAGAGTTGACACAGTGCTGCGCTTTTAACATTAATAACGGGTCATAATGACCCGGTATGAAAATTGTACCTACGCGATGCATATTCATATCTTCAATTATTTGACCGTTACGGGTCAGGATTTTTAGGTTACCAGATGGTCATTTTTTAATGTATGCAAAATGACATTATGCATTCATCATATTTTATATAAGGGTACATCTGAAAACCGCAGAATAAATAAATACTACAATAAATTGGGGGCCGACCAATATCTATTTCTTTAATATTACTTCACAGTGGGAAAGAGATGGAGCTATACGAGTACGTCGTCGTCCTGTATAGCTCCGTCTCATTCTGTAACTGAAGTATTATTAAAATAATACTTTATGTCCTTGGTCCCCGGATGCCTTTTGACACTTTTAGACAAGTGAAAAGAAGTTATTTCAGTTCTGTATTTGCTCTTAACTACTCTCTTTTCTTCTTCTTCTTTGCTGCTCTGCGTTCTTACCCAGCACAGCCCCATTCTCCGACAAACACAATGGTTTTTTTTTTCAAAAGCTCGGGTAAAAATAAAACTAACTCTTATTTCCCAAAACCTTATTCGAACTGGTATACCCGATACCCTAGTGACCATAGACGATGATAGATTTTGTGTAAAACGCATGAAGTTCACAGGTTTGAAACAATAGAAATGCACTTTGGTACTGGCCATATTTAATTTATACTGTGACTTTAGTTTACATAAATTGACAAATTGTTACCACTCCATTCTCATACGTCAATATGAGTTATGGCCCAATAATCACATCGAAGCCTAAAGTTAAAGGTCACAATAATATAAGTTGGCATGCAGCCATTAAATAGCCCATTTCCCTGAGCTGATTCTCACAGCTTGGACGGCAGTAAACAGCTGATGCATTTTATGTTCGCCTTTCATATTCAAAGCAGGATCAAAATATGAATGCATAGAAGGATTTACCAATAAAAGTTTGTGTACTTTATATTACGCTATGACGCTATATATTTTATAACCTATAGGTACAGACGAAAAGTGGCCACTTCTCGCCTTTTGAGTTTGTTTGAGGAGAGTAACTATAATATTCTACTCAGTATATTTCGAAGAATAATCTTCCCTTATAATCTACCCTATGAGTTTGAAACTAAGCCCATTACGTAATAAGCCCAGCATTAAAACCTTTCCCGTAACTCCCTTTTATTTTCGTATTATAAGCGCAAAGAAAAGAAATCCATCCCTATCTGGATAAAATCTCTTTGAAAGAAACTCAAACAATTCGAAACACCTCAAGACATTACCGTGGGGCCCCTAAATTTGCGTGTACAAGCAAAACGCGTAATGTCGGGGTGAGCCCGCCAAAATCGTATTTAAATTCACCGATCCCGACACGAGATAAGCGAAATCATGAGTTAGGTTGGAAGGGTTATAGAATCCTGCTGCGTGAGGCCGCATAATTCCGTATCCAGTGGGGTGTCCACGCCTTTGGTGTTGACGGAGATATCTCGATCTTGAATGGGAAGCCTCTTTAGAGTGTTTAGCTGGGAAAGTTTTCTTTAAAACGTTTGCAAATGCAAAGGTCTTATCACGAGATCTGAGAATTTGTTTGCTTGTTACGGATGTACCTTACGGGGTTTTGAATAAAGAATTTTTGCTATTGTCAGAAGTTCTATGACGGCGGAATTAAAAATGTTACTTCACATAGTTCCAGCAGTGCGAATTGTTTCAAATGTGGTTCTAGGTGAATTGAATTTTGGTTTGTAAGAACTGTGGATCAAATATTCACCATAGACTAGCAAGATTCTAAAGAGGACGTGGTTGTACCTAAATGAAAAATTAAACAAACAACTTGGGCACTTTAAAAAAAAATTCAGTCTCTCAAAATAAATGAAAATAAAGAATTAAAGATAATCGCAACGGTTATAACTGTCACCCCTAATTTCATATCTAATTATTTACAATTCCAAAAACGGGCGTTTCAAAGCTTTATTACAGCTGAAACAAGGTTTTCAGATAAGGGTAACCTCGGCTATACTTAGCGCCAACAATTAAGTATCCCCTGATTTAATTAAACAACCAACAATTTATTTTTACTTGTCAGATTTTATTTTCCTTTTTTATCCGGCGGCTCGACCGTAATTTAGGTACCCTAATCCCAGGGCTACAGGGTTCCGCAAAGGGGTGAAAGGGAAAAAGTAAGGGTGATTAAAGATAAACAACGGCTCGATGCCAACGTGAGGTCTAGCACGGTTAGGATAATTTGCAATTGTATAATTATCTATGACAATAAATTAAACGAGAGTTTTATGCGTTTCTGAGATGGCGGCTGAGATTTATGTCGGTAAGATTACGACTTAATTATCGATTTGGTCTCAAGTTTTACTTCGTTTGTATTATACCCGTACCTAACCGTAGGTATTGCAAAATTATTTCCAGAGGCAATTCTTTCATTAAATTTTTTGAGCGCAGGTGGTATACTTCATAATTTTCTGAAAACAATAATTTATGTTCTACGAAATAACTTTTGCCTCATTTTTCACAATTTTTTTAAGGTTGAATATATTTCTCGTAAAATATCGTGATATTTCTGCTCTTTTAATAAACAATGTAGCACCACAATATATTTTTACCTGACCTGCCATAAACTACGCGTTCCATAAAAGATATCAAAGATAATTCAGGGCAACATAAAAAAATCCTTTCAATATTTACAACATCGGAAGCGTCGTGAATTATGTATCCGTTTAGTTTTATCCTCGGGACCTCTGACCTCTGCTTAGTTACAAGACAACGCGTTTTTTATAGCCACAGTTTTTCCTTTTAAAATTACGCCATCCTTCTGCCGGATTACATAAAAAAAATTATAATAACCAAAAAAATAAAATAATCATTTATTAAAACTGGTAAATTTTAGAGAGGTTGCTTACTGACCACATATTGCACATTACACATTATAAAAACATTTAAATTAAGTAGTAGATTATGTCAATAATTAATGAAAATAAATTAAAAACAAAAAAAAAATACAAAAATATGAACTCAAATAACCTGTCCGTACGTAGAGATAAACTACGATAACATGGCCCGCCCCTCCAAAATTAAAAACGTTTGAAAGTATTTGTGAAAGCAAATCGCCACTAAGACTCACAACACGTCATGTTGCTGCCGGCCTGCTACTGTAGACAAAATCCTACTTACAACTACATAAAAAATTTCGTAAGGATGTGACTACAAACATTGAAACAGTAATTTGGAGGGGCGCGCCATGTTGTAGTAGTTTAACTGTAAGAAGGCTACCGAACGTAGCCGTCCTGCTAGGCTTGATATTTATGTGGTGTGGGCCCCGTAGAAATTTTTCATCTACTGTTATGTCCAAAAAGACTGCCGAATGTACAGTTTCAAGCACGTCTTTTTTTAAGAAGGTTTTGGGTCTAAATTAAAAAAAATCGACAAGGCGAACTTTATACATGTCGTGTAATGCCTGTGTTCCCAGAACAGTCAGGGTGAGGTGTAGTACAAACATACGTCATCAGTTGTGTTTAAGTCCCTTGTAGGGGACGAGCCTATCGCCAGACCCAGCCCATCCAAACTCTGCTGGGTTTGCACGGGCTGCTTGTGGGAAATTTTCAATGGAACAACCCAATAACCGCTTACTCAAACCGCAATCGCATCAAAACTGTATAACTATTAATAAATAAGTGTTGGCCGACACAAGTGTGACATTTAAACAAGTGAAAGTGATCACAGAGAAAAAGGAAGAAAACCAGATAGCACGTGGGACTTCTGCTGAGCTAGCTGTCCTTGAATCCACGTGTTTTGACCAGAAGGTTCGCAAGTAAGTCCATCCATTCCTATTTCTCAAAACCTCATATCCCGTGTGCTCAATTCTGTGTGTCGTCCAACAGTTCACCACGCTAAAATCTACATCCCAACATAAAATTAATAGCCCGCTCTATGGTCCTTCGAGAAACCGCGCAGACTTATTCACCATAAGTTATTTGGTACAACACAGAATTGAGCGAATCATTCCTACCCATTCATTCCTTATCGAACGGAACGAGATTGGAAGTTCATTGCGCACGACCAATCGGAAGCGTTCCCTCCACTGCGAGCACACGTCAACTGTGATTTGGAAAAAACGTCAGTGTATTTTTTGCATTCACCCGCTCCGCTTTATAAACTGACCCGCAAACCGCAAACCGCTTACTCAAACCGCAATCGCATCAAAAACTGTATAACTATTATAAATAAGTGTTGGCCGACACAAGTGTGACATTTAAACAAGTGAAAGTGATCACAGAGAAAAAGGAAGAAAACCAGATAGCACGTGGGACTTCTGCTGAGCTAGCTGTCCTTGAATCCACGTGTTTTGACCAGAAGGTTCGCAAGTAAGTCCATCCATTCCTATTTCTCAAAACCTCATATCCCGTGTGCTCAATTCTGTGTGTCGTCCAACAGTTCACCACGCTAAAATCAACATCCCAACATAAAATTAATTCCACGCTCCAAGGTCCTTCGAAGCCGCTTAAGACTTATTCACCATAAGTTATTTGGTTATTTGGTTGTTGCCCGGACCATGAATCCAACCCGGGACCTCATACTTAGCAGGAGTGGTAGCGATCACTAGACCAGTACCTATGCAGTAAAGCCAGAGAGGTCCTTTTAAATAGGGTTATTTAGCGACGAAAAAAAAGACAGGGTTCTTTACTTAATTGTTCGTGGGTTTTCGTCATCTTTATGAGAAACATCTTAAAGATTGACTGGCTGACGTACAGCTTAGTGCATTGATTCCCGTTTCGGTACTCAATGTTTGGCCCTGATATGTTTTTCTTTGGTGTAGTATCTGATGTGAGAAATAGTCAATAAATATCTGGGTAACCTCATTTTATAAAAAGACTGATTTGTACGAAAATGTCTCTGATAAATAAGACGTATCTATCCAGAAATATCATAAAATTGTTCCAGTCATTACTCTAGGGACAACACAAAAGTAAGGGACAAAAACACAAACATTTTCATAAATATCTCTTTGTGAACATTTCATCAAGACGCACCGATTCCTCGAGAGAATAACCTCTATGAATATTTTGAGGTACACGAATTTGGGTTGTAACCGCTGAAGATATTTCATATTTTGCAACTCTATACTTATATAACCGTAGTTGTTTCTAACGTAGCTAAATAATATTGTGGGTTGCATTATTTTTGTAAAGACGGAGGATTACCCGGGTGTTCCCTCTCTGAGGTTTGTCTTTTGTTCTTGTTAGATAGGATTTATTCGAGTATTAGACTCCGACGTTCTATTTTTAAGTAGAGATTTGCTATCCGTATATTTCTTTATTTTATGGCGGCTTCTTGTGTTCTTCTTTACAAGCTTTTATTATGTGTTTTGCATTCGTCCTCGTAAAGTAATTTAGAAAGTGAATGTGCAAAATGAATACACTTACTAAAGCGTTTCAATACCCGTTTTAATATCTGAATTACATAGTTTGTTGTGGAATTAAACTGCCTGACTCTTAGTAACTAAATATTGATACTTGATTGTTTCAAATGACCTAGCGATATTTAAGTATACAGGGCTAAGCCTAGCAGCAAACGAGTCATCAACCACAACTACCGACCATTAAATTTTATAACCCCCAATCTCACGTACCGCATCCTTTGTCTTTGCTGTGCAATCTGACGTTGGACTCCTGAGTGAGGGTGAGAAAGAGTGTGGTGAAGGGAAGTAGTGGAGTGGAAGAGTATTAGCGTCGTGTGTGGCCGACAGCGGCCTTAAGTCGTCACTTTGAAGTCGCAGACATTGCTGTAGCGCGTGGCCGTCACCTCAACACGAGTGAGTAAGTCCCTAGAAAGCGTGTGAACTGTTTTTCGCTAGCTACCGGTAGTAAGGTCGGGGTCTCGTTTGTGCTGAGCTTTAAGATATGAAGTAGATAGGCATGGAAATGTAAATGAAATTCAAAAAAGTCAAATTGCACACTTATCTAAAACAAGACAAGTGTTAAAAATGCAATAAACGTTTTTGTTGAAAAAAAAATCGCCTGAGAATAGGAACCTAACAATGAACGATAAATGCACAGCAAACGAACTGCAAACATAAATCTATCTGCCAACTGCAGAGATTATGGAAATTTCCCGATCGACCGTCCATCATACACCCTACATCAATGTGAGACCTTGTTCAGCAATAGCTGGATAAAAGCGGATATGACAATAATAAACACATGCCTTTCCATTGCTCAAATATAGGTACTTTTGATCGAAGAAAAGGCATTGTATCCCGCTTAAGTCTTTTTTTTTGCGGGTGGGAAATCATCAAATGACTCCTCCCGCTCTGGGTGAAACGAAGTCAGATTCCTACTGACTAAAACCCATCCATGTTACTTCCTTAGCCCTTTATGTACCGGGATAGCGGTAACCCTTTCGGATAATCCCGCTCACGTGCAAGCATATGTGCTGCGCACGCAGCGCTATCAACCCATTGCGTACCCAGCAGCTACGACAGGGATATTTTTGCTGTTTGCGTTATATTTCAATTTAATTTTTTTTGTATTTCCGTTATTCACTTCGTCATTAATTGCAAAATCAAGGACCACTACCGGTATGTTTGTAAACAAATACAATTGGTACGCGCGTAGTTACGCACGTCATCGAGCTGAGCGTGTTCAAACCCGTTTGGTGTGACGTCGAATTGGGAATATCATTGAAAAGGTTAAAGCAACGTTGCAGCTCCACTCTTTTTTTTGAGGGTGGGATATCATCCAATGACTTCTCCCGCTCTGGGTGGAGCGAAAGGGAGTGTCAGACTCTTACTGACTAAAACCCATCCATGTTCCTTCCGTAGCCCTTTATGTTCCGGGAAGCGGTAACCCTTTCGGACAATCCCGCTTAGCAGTTCCACTCTGCCTTGAGTACTCAGCATGTTTGTCTCTTGAGAGCTACAATGCGTAACTCACGCGTTACGTCTACGTGCGTCACGCAAGCAGTGGGTCATATCTCATACAGTTCCATACATATCAACGCAGTGGTACTCGCACGGATCCGGTGTGTTTTGGCCTTCTACCGCATAAACGAACGTCGATGGCGGCAAAGCTTTTGAAGGAAATGGTCAGAAACCTGTCAAATCCAATACATTCTATGTGCTTTTAGACCATGTTGATTTAGATCTATTGCGGTCTGTATGTTCAGTCAAAGTCAATGCATCCAGTTTCTAGTTATTGATACTCGTTTGATCGATTGCATCGAGCCTCTAGTCATGGTTGGACATCCGTTTGAGTTGTATCAAATATCTGTTCGTTTGAGATGGAAATTGGCTTTATCGATTTTTTTCATGTTTGTGATCGACACAGTTCCCGTTGATATAACGTTTGAAAACAAAAAAATGCCTTTTCTAGCGTTATTAATGTAGCGGATGTAGGTTAATGCAAAATAAACCTTGAGATACTTACTGTATCAAGTACATGAAGACTTCAGTTAACGTAGATACATACATACATACATACCTATATAGGTAGTTAAGTAGATACTTTTTTTTTGAGGTTGAGCAATCATCAAATGAATCCTCCCGCTTTGGGTGGAGCGGAATCCCTTCCGTTCCACCTTGTCTGTGTCAGACTCTTACTGGCTAAAATCCATCCATGCTTAGCCCTTTATGATCTGGGGTAGCGGTAACCCTTTCGGACAATCCCGCTTACCCGACAGGCTTCTACTTCAGTAGATAGTGTCTTGAATTCGAAAGATGGTTTCTGAATCTCGTAACTACATATTAGTTAAGATAATTGACGTTAGTTTGTCAGTAAAATAGAGGTCATTACCACGAAAATTGTAATAAAAAGCTTGCCTCCAACGCTTGTCTCATATTACAATCAGATACTAGCTTTCTAATAACACTTAGATAGAACAATTTCAAGCATCGCTATACCTACTTTTATATAATTAAGTATACTTCTATAATCAAATTATGATTATCACTCGAATTACATAGCGAATCCATTTACCATCCAAACACGAGCACACGCAATGTAGGTTTTTGTAAACATTTTGAAACTAATAAGGTTTGAAACAAACATATTAATTACCAATGAAATCCTCACTATTTCAGGCATATTAATTAGTTCAAATTAATGCTAAATGACGCTGTGGCCGAATTAATAAACGTTAGCCTTCAATTTGACTAAATAATCAGTAGGTAACTAGTATTTGTTTGAAGTGTTTTGTGATGCGTGAGTGTTTGTTTGACCGTATGATTAACATTTGCATAGCCTTTCCACAATGTTGGGTCGGTTTCCAGTCTAACAGGATGCAGCTGGCTATCAGTATTTTACATGGAGCGACTGCCTATCTGACCTCCACAACCCAGTAACTGGGTAATACGGTGTCACTTGGTAAGACTGTGCCACTTGGTAAGACTGGTGGTCAGACTTTCGGCGTTCTGACGATCTATCGATTATTTAAAACTAGCTGCTGCCAGCTTTTATCCCAAGGATACGTACTACCGGTATAAAAAGTTTCCTATATCTTAATCCAGGTTACAAACTATATCTGTGCCAAAGTTCATACAGATCCGTTCAGCCGTTTGAGCGTGAAGAACGGACAAACATACAAACTCGAAAATTTTCGCCTTTATAATATTAGTGTGACTTAAAATTTAATCAATTATTTAATGCTAACTTAATAGCTTACTTTATATTTGTTCTTCTATCATCACGGACAGGATTACAACGGTACTTTGGTCAGAGGAAACTTACATCACGGAAAAGGACATAAGCAATTTTGATCTTGATTGAATCTAGGGACCCCGTGGTATCCCTGTGATGTTAAATCACTTTAGGAAGCACTGTTTTTCTTTGCAACTATTCTGTCCACTTTTTACACATTTGCCAATAATGTACGAGTAGTATAATCGGGTATTTTCTTAAGGGCGTCTAGTTTTGTGTGTATCTTTTCATATATCAATAAAATTTATGGGTATGTCAGCTATGTTTTCTCTAAATAATTAACAGACTTCAGATATATACTGCCAAAATTACTATAAAATATATACTGCAAAAAAAATCTACCAAACATCAAAAGACTTGGAATGTGACGAAATCGTAATCCGTAAGCCGTAAGACGGTTTATAATAAACAATGCTCATAATATCCTATATACCTAGATGATCATCTATTATTATAACAAGTTTGTAAGTCATTTAAATTCGAGTATGAGCCGTGTCCGGTCAAATTTATATCGTAAAAAATGATTTTTTGATTGGACCTGCTGTAATGGAGTTTATAAGGAGGGAGGAAATGTATAGAGATCATAATACCAGATACTGTGTAATTAATGGTCACCACTTGGTGGGCCCTAGAAAAAGGTGTTTTGTCCCATTTTTAGTATTTATTTGGTGCAAAAGGTATAATAAGAGTTAAAACAAACGAGAATATTTCCGAAACTATGATTATTATGCTAATTAAGTACATTTTACAAGAAAATAGGAGACGTTAATAGAATAGCTCTGCGAGAGCAGCAAACGTGCGTAACAATAAAACAAGATAAAAAACTGTTTTTACAAGGACTGTAGTATGTGGTAGGCGTGAAAAGTTAGATTGTTGCTACGATCTAGACAACTATTTGTGATTTTCAACTTAAAAATAGCTCTGAGGTATCTTTTTTGTGCTTTGAATGCAATTTCTTAATAATTTAAGTCCCCGAAAAGATAACACGGTATTTGAGAACAGATTAAGTTAGTCCATAGTAACGCATCAAATTATGACAAAATGTACAGGGCGTACGCACTACTTACTACTTATCCTTTTAGTCTGAGCCTCTACATGCTCCCTCTAATTTAGATTCCAATCAATTATGAGTCATAAAAACTTTGTATTTTTGTTTGTGTTCTTTATTAACCTTTAATACAATATACAACCTAATCAAAAATAACTTACAATATGAACAAGTATACAAAGAGAAAAAAGGAAAGAGCGCATTGGGCTTCACAAAATTCGTCCGCATTGCTGTTGGTGGGAAATGTGCCCAAAAGACTGGCAGCGATGCCACTTTGGATGCCATGCTGATTCTTTGATCTAAAAATTTACAGACCTCTGATCACATGTAGAGTCGACCAACTGCTAGGCGATATCCCAAAATTGGACCTAGTGTTACAACCTCAAACGACTCAAAAATTTAGCTTCCATGGTTTGTATGAAAATAAAATGTTTTTTTCCACACACATGGTTCAAAAATAAAAACGAACAGACAACACTTTTATTGTCAGAGTCACACTAGTTCTTCAACACACTCCGATCAAACAGCTCTATACAATTCTAACAAACGATCGTTAGGTCATCGCGAGCAAGTGGGACGTCCCACTGACGGATGTTTCCACATGTTATTGACCCTGCCCTATTGTTAACGCCATATGGCCACCGAAATTACCTCATACCCTCACAGAAATTAGCAAAAACCCTTTAAAACCGAAACCTCTTTCAAAACAGGCGTACCTGGTGTTGAAAGATATGCAAAGTTCAATTTTCGAGTTAACGACTCAATTATTTTGTTTTTTTTTTGGAGGCAGTATACATTTATGTTTTTGCATATGGCTAGTGAACATATTGCAAGTTATTGTTTATACTAATATTATAAAGAGGTAAAAGGAGAAACCCGAACTCCATAGAAACTTGGGCCTGGCGTTACAGAGCTGGAATTTTGCCATAAATTAGAGCACCTAGGAAGATTTCACGAGCCCAATTTTCACGTCTCTCAGCAATGGCCAAATTGGTAAAATCAGAAAATGTTTACATGTTAGGTTATTTTTTAAAACCAAAGCGGTGAATTCAGATTAATATTACTGAAAACCTCAGGTAAAAATTATGTTTGCTATAAGGCCCACTTACATCACTAATGGGTTGCATTTTTAAACATTGTATTTACCACCAGGGGATTTGATGCTATCTCAAATTACAGTAAACTGAGATTGCAACAATAGGTGTATTTAAATAAAATACCGTATTATTGAGATAGGGTTTTATTAATTACCTTCTTCGTTAGGATTATCATAATATAATAATACAGTATCTAGGAATTGTGCAGGAGGTAACTGACTACCCTGGTGCCTAACGAACGAAGAGAACGTCCACAGTGAATAAACACTCGCCGGTGTCCTATAGGTGTCTGTTCACTCTCTTCTGGTCTATTTCCATCAAGAGATACAGCATTGGCATGATTCCAGCAAACTTGACAGATAAAGTCATTTTCATTTACCTAAAGCAAACATTTATCATTTGACTATTAGTTCTAGCATTTAGCAATAAGCATCTGAGTGGCACATTTAGGTACCTAAACATAAGCGGCTTTATTTCATTCCCACTGCAAAGACACAGGACTCCTCTCTGAGAGAAGGAATAGGCCGTAATTAACTATGCAGGTTCAGTGCAGATTGGTGATATTACATGCTTACAAAAATGTTACGTTATAGAATTATCGCATAATAATCACTTCATATTCCAATCTTCGCCTTCCTATTGTGTATAGTGTGACCGCTGCAGGTCCGTTGCTATTCCACAATTAATGCACAAGCTCATGATACCGTATTAACCGGTCGTCAGAAGAGCAATATCCAGATACGATTTTCCAACAAAGGTCAGCAGGAATGGCAGGCTACGGTGTCCAATATTCAAGCGAGGGTCAGTCAGAAGGCAATCAATTTCAGAGTCCAGCATTCGAGCAGTCAGCAGAGGTTTAATATCGTAATAAATCTCGAGAATTCGAAAAACACATTCACTTGCGCAAAGATACGAAAAGCATATGACACTACTAATCATAACAATGACAATTAACAGACGTTGACATTGACATTGACCGTTTACTAGTGCAATCCATGCGCAATCCGCGTTGCAATCGATTTTTTGATTATTTATTTCCTTTAATGATTTTTTAATCGTGCTTACGTTTAAAAATAATTATATTCCTGAATTTTTTATTTTACAATGATTTCAATATCTAAAAAGCAATTAATACTAAAATAATGGAGTATTATTCAATTACTTATAATTTGTAATTATCGATATCCGCTAAATCGATTACATTCTTAGGGTACGCTCTATTGTTTAATGCCAGTGTTTGCAAAGTAAGTGACGTATAATGAAATAAGCGCTGTGACGGTTTACAAAGGTTGTTTAAAACAAAAAAATAGAAATGTACTTTTTTTACATTTGGCCATTGTAATTGAGGCTAAGATTTAAATGGGTTAATCAGGCAGAACAGTACATTTTTTTGGTACATATTTGATTCGTGTAACGGCTAGGCCCAGAAATGGGTTTCTCCTTTGTAAGTTTGTAAGTTTGTATGTAGGGGGTAATCTCCGGAACTAATAATCCAATTTCAAAAATTTTTTCACTGATAGAAAGCTACATTATTCCTGAGTGCTATAGGCTATAAATTATATTTATATCATACATATTAGCCGAGCTATCGCAATTTTCGTCTAGCAAGTCGGAAAAAAATACCTCCGAAAACAGAATTATTTGCATGTGCTGCCTAAACAGTTACAGTATATCGCAATTTTCCGCGAACGAAGTCGCGAGCAGAAGCTAGTTTCTTATAAGTTTGAAAATAAAATTGCATTAGGCTAAATCATGATGAGTTTTAAAACAAAACAATTAATCGTGCTTCTAAAATATAGTTTTTAGACTTTACAGACTTCAGCTAACTAGATTGAAAAGTCGAAATACTATAAGCTAGATAAATTTAATCAGATTTTGTTTTCATAAGCAAGCTCTTAAGAACATTTCACAAAGTAATTTTCTTATAAATATATTATTTAACACAAGCCAGAATAAGAAAAACATTTTTTCACGATGTTTACATGTTTACGCGTACGCATGCTCCCGGGAATCAAATAGGGAATAAATCACGTGTGACGTCTACAAAGGGGCTGAGCAATAAAAACTGTTGTCCAATTCCGAAATTCCTGCAGGAAACGAACAAGAAGGCTGTATGTTTATTAAAATATTGCATATAATATATATGCTTCGTTGAAGTTTGTACATTCGTTGGCCTGTATTTTATTAAGGCCTCGGTAAAATATTTTTTTAATTTAAAATAATTGAAATATTAACCCATTAGATGTTCGCATATTAGAAGCCGTTTGCTTATAAGAGTTCAACGATTTATACGGTTATATTTATTGTCGTTTCGAAAGAATTTTTCTTATGAACCTATAGGGCTCATACGACATTAAACGGGTTAAACAGAAGCCAACACTAAATACAACTAAATTATTACCTAATGTCATTAATGATCAAAGTGTGATTTTAATGCTTGTGTACGTACAATTTATTAAACCCGTTTGCTACGACCCCATCCGTGAGTATATCCACACATTACTACCAGCGACTAACGTGTGAAAACACAAATCCAACCAAATCAAAAAAACTCATTCTAAAACTTAGGCCTACGCCATATGGGTGAAATGCCTTTTTTCCAACTGCTTTAGTGTAATGATTCGGAATTACGTTCAAAACAAGAGGTCAATTATCATTCGATAGACAAGGGTGGACGTGATAAAAACAGATCTCCTAACACATAATTACATAATTGTGCGCCCTCGCGCCGACGGGTAACGACGCCACACGAATATGGGTTAGCCAGAGACCAAAAAATAAAATTATATAGTGCAGCGATAGTGTGGACATGGCTTTAGTTTTTATTTATTTTATATTTTTCGATGAGTCCAGTATACTTGATACAATTAATTGAAAAAGATATTTTAATGGAATTACTTTTTTATTTTGTAGAACTTAATGAAAAATATTTGCTTCAGAATCTAAAATAATGTTTTCATCTGTTGCAGACTCTTTTAACAGTGTGTTTAGTAGTTTAGTAGTGGTTAGTGAAATAGTAGACAGCGGTTGCTAGGGGGACGTTAATAGGTTATCCCAAAGAAGGTAAAAAAAAATGGCCGAATAAATAAAGCATATGAATAACAACGACTGAGAAACAAGACCACACAAAAAGGTAGAAAAATCAAAGCCGCATTTAAAAAAAATATTCCTTTCCTAAGAATAATCCTCCAAGCAATTTCCTTTTTAGTATTATAGGTATTAATTCCCGAAAAATAAATTAGGCTTGAGCAACGCTGTTGCTACAGATTAATGGGACAATAAAATATTAATAAGCTATTATAATACCTTTTTTTTTTTTTTTTTTAAGGCTGGGAAATCATCCAATGACTGCTCCCGCTCTGGGTGGAGCGGAAGGGAGTGTCAGACTCTTACTGACTAAAACCCATCCATGTTCCTTCCGTAGCCCTTTATGTTCCGGGGTAGCGGTAACCCTTTCGGACAATCCCGCTTACCCGGCAGGCTTGGCCCTGGGGGGCCCCTTCATATGCTGACATCTCTTTGAGGCGCGCGTGGAACATAGACGCGCCGTACGGCACGGGTCTGGTTCTGATCGGACGGTGAGTCACCCATTACTCACCGTCCGCAGGCCCGCGCCTACGGTGGCCGGGAGTCGTCACGTGGCTCCCGACGCCCGGAGCGTCTCCCGCGGCGGCTGGGACGGGAGGACCTTTCTCTCTCCCATCCCGCCACCTCCTTCGCGAGCATGACTTTTTCGCAGAAGGAGGTGACTGCCTCCCACTCTATTATAATACCTTAAGTTTAATATTATAAGATAAATATAACAGTAAAGTGTCAAAAGTGGAATTAATAGCTCTACGAAATCACTTTGCCACACCTGAGTCGCACTTTTTTCTAAGTCACGGGCAAAAGTATTGACAAATAGGCGTGTAAATCATTTTTATTGCTTGGATTGTGTAAAAATTACACTATATTATTAGAGTAAGAGAGTCAATGTTTGTTTAATAGACTCAAAAGCATTTTAAACAGTTTTTTTAGCAAACCATATTTCCTAAGTTATTCTTTATAACTACGTATAACAACATAAATCATTACTAAAATATACAAAAAACATATTTTACTAAATTATTGTCATAAATAATTTTGTAATAATAGTCACAGTCGTATCCACTCTATTCCCGCAACGATCCGTGAAGATAGAACAGAAAGGGCCGAAAACAAGTTTTAATAAGAACGTGGAAGTAAAATATTTTCTGTACCGGAATCGTTAATAACTGTAAGTTGCGGTCGAAGTCAGCCGGGCCGAACTGACAATTCCCTTTTAATTTGAAAGCCTGAGCAGGATTGGGGCTAACAAGACGCCGCCTAATTATAGCTTAGCCAAAGAACAAACAAGATCCAAAGGCGATTTAGGATTGTTATAACGCCATATGCCAACAATAATTCGCGTGATAATTGACGAGCAACAAGCCTTAGTGATTAAATAACTTGAGTTTATAAGTTTTACGATGAAAATTGACAACATAATGCGTATAATAACGATCAATTATGTTAAGATTGAAACTCTGGGTGAATACAAAGATTAAATTGAAAATTTACAAGACGCGAATCAAATAGATATTGATTCAGAAACATAATTTCTTGCTAATCAAGAACCTTATTGAATTTAGGACGAGGAAAGCAGTAATAACGTGTATTAGATACAGCAAAAGTTTGCTATCAAACCATTCGTCCGAAAGTAATGATTTGCTGAACTAATAATCTCTTCGACAAACAAGTCAGCATGAACAGACATTGTTAGCTTTAGCCTCCGGTTAATAGGCTAGCCAATGTTGCTAGCCTTGTTTTACGTGTGACAAACTTTTTATATACTTTCTGAGAAAACACGCAAGGGGATTCCAATTAGACAGGTTGGTGCCATGTTATTTTTTGACATCTGCAGTTGTTTTTTCAAATAACGGAATTGTTGTTCACTGATTGGGTGCATGGAAAAGTTAGTCGTCAAAATGTGAGGTTATTTGTTCCACGTTTTGTTTCCTTATAGCGACTTCGTCAACATAGTTCGTTTACATGCAGTCAATGAATGAAGTCATAATAAAAAGTACAAAAAATTATTATTCCCTAAGCTTAGATGCAAAGGGATCTAAGTTTGGGCAAACATAACAGCTGACATATTTATTGCAATACCCAAAGGAACAGTATTATATAGTAAACGATACATGCCTGAGCAGTACACACAAACCGATACTGAAGTTAACACAGAATAAATTAAACCAACCGCCATACCACAATAAACTGTATACTAAGATTGTGAATTTATTACTAAGTTTATAACTAAAACCACCCTCGTCTCTATTGGTGATAGTAGTTCACGATCTATCCTTGTGTTATGCATATTAATAAGCCTACGATGTTATTACGGAGATGTGTTACAGTGTATTTGGTTGGTCTTCGACGTCGGTCCTTCTAGGAACGAGGCAAGCATCATGAATTAGTCTGCTTGATATAAGTAATGACAGGGAGAGCCTCTGAGGTCATGTATGTTAATTATTGCTTTGTGGTGAATTTGAAATGTATGGGTGGTATCGATTTTTTGATTGAAGCTACAACTATGAAAGCTGCTGGACGTCATACGGTAAAGTGTACCTGAGACGCAACAAAGTGGCACAACGTGTACGAATAGACAGCGATGAAACCCTGGAAAACCTTAAGAATAGCTACTGACTATATAAATTCGTTAGCCCTATACTGTTTTTACTTTTTAATTCTAATGCATGCTTAATCGATTATTTTTGTAACTACTCAAGTAACTTTAATTATCTAACTATCAGTTTTGTAATACAGAAATTTAAAAAACTGATTAACGTTATAGTCACAAAGCCCCATACACCTTATACAACTAAACACACATATTTTACCCATACGTCACGTCTTTCCTTACTATACAAGAAAAAAGTACACATAAACATTCACACTACCAGCATTGATTATAATATATCTGCCACTTCCTTCAGCCCGCCACTGGTACCACTTATAACTTCATTAATTATCATTATCACGGAGAAAAACAAATACCAAAGAATAATTATAAATTATGTTAATCCTGCTAACAAATACATGCCTAAAATTCAACGAACTAAATCAGATACAAAATGAAATTGACTCATTTAATATTGCTGACTCAGCCTTTTGTGATCCTGAGGAATGTCATTCATTTATGTATGCTTCAAAAAAAGCTTGAAACTACTTCTGCAGAACATAAGGAGTTTGAAACGTAACATGGTCGGGCTGCTTCCGTTAATCGTGAGAAGTGGAGTGAGCTGGGATTGTATTGTTTTGACGGAGTGCTGGTTGCCTTCTAATCCAAATATACCTATCTTAAATGGATATAATCACGTTGCCACTACTAATAATCACACACAAAATGAAGGGGTTGTAGTGTACTATAAAAGTGACCTAATTGTATCGATTGAAGAACCACAGTTAGCAGAGGCAAATTGTCTAGTCATAAAAATTGATAAAAACACAGTTGCGTTAGCCATTTATCGGCCTCCTGGTTACAAAAATGTTAACATTTTCATACAATCCCTGAATAACTTACTACTAAAATACTCAAGTGCGCAAAACATTATTGTGTTGGGAGACATAAACATTGACATTTGTGAAAGTAGTTCAGATTCAAATACCGCCCAATACTTGGAAATGTTGGCATTCCATGGGCTCCTACCAGCTCACACACTTCCTACCCATTGTAAAACGTGCCTCGACCATGTTTTACTGAAAACTAAGTTATCAGCACGAAGCCTTGTACTGCAAACTTCGCTCACTGACCACAATAGTGTTGCACTAGACATTGAAACTAGACCTAGACATAAACCACCTAAAATAATAAATAGAGTAAATCAGTCAAGTTTATATGAAGACATTAAAGCAGCGGACTTCAGTTATTTATATACGTTGGACGACGCAAACAAGGCTACTAAATACTTCATTGAAACACTCCAAACACTAATTATACGAAATACTAATGAAATCAGAACCTCTACACGTAAAAGATTATTAAAGCCATGGATAACTTCGGGTATTCTAAAATGCTTAAAAAACCGAGATAACCTTCACAAGAAACTAAAAAAAGATCCAAACAACGACACTCTAAAACTTAATTACAAAAGATACAGAAATTTTTGCTCGTCCTTACTGAAAAAATTAAAACGGGAATACGAAAAACAACAACTACAAAGTGCAACTAACAATAACAAAAAACTATGGAAAGCAATAAAAGATATTACTCATACCTTAAAACCAAAAGATACCCCATGTGAACTAATAAATACAAAAAACCCATCAGAAGCTATAAACGGTGTCAACAATTGCTTTGCAAACGTGGGAAGAATAATGGCCGAAAAGATGAATAAAACAAACATCCATGCTCTACCTGAAATCTTGAATTCATGCACTAATTCTTTCGCGCTACTGCCTACCGATGAAAACGAAGTTGAAATATTAATAACCAATCTTAAAAGCGACTGCGCTGTTGGGTTGGACATGATTTCTGCAGAAATCCTAAAGGCAAATAAAAATACTTTGATAACGCCCATAACCTACATCTGTAACCTCTCATTTTCGACTGGAGTGTTTCCTGTAGAACTTAAGAAATCAAGAATCTTCCCTATACACAAGAGTGGTGATAAAGACTGTGTCGATAACTATAGACCTATTTCCATTCTCCCAACATTATCTAAAATCCTAGAGCGAGCTATGAATAAACGATTGGTAAAATATCTCGAAGACAATAAACTCCTATCCTCTGCACAGTTTGGTTTTAGGTCTGGGAAATCGACATCAGATGCAGTTCAAGAATTAATTAATTATATAGTGACAAACCTTGATAACAAAAAGAAAACTATTGCCATTTTTCTTGACCTAGCCAAAGCATTCGACACAGTCTCAATTCCAATCCTACTAAAAAAACTCGAGTGCTTGGGGATTAGGGACCTCCAGTTGAAACTGTTTGAAAGTTACTTAACGGAAAGAACGCAATGTGTAAAAGTAGAAAACCTAATGAGTGAACACGTAGGAGTTCATTTCGGGGTTCCGCAGGGTAGCATCTTGGGCCCTACTTTGTTTCTTGTCTACATCAATGATCTGTGTCAATTAAACATCCATAATGCTAAAATAATTACTTTTGCTGATGACACAGCATTGCTTTTCAGTGGGGAAACATGGAGCGATGTTTTTACAAACGCGCAGAGGGGTTTTAATGCGGTGACGAAGTGGTTGTTTGACAATGTTTTGACTCTTAATGTGGGCAAGACAAAGTATATACCTTTCTCTCTGCGAAATCAGGACTCGGACATTACCCAATATAAATTAATATCCCATATATGCTCTAACTACAACGCTTCTAGTTGTTCTTGCTCTAGGCTGGAAAGAACTAATGCAATCAAGTACCTAGGTATTGTTATCGATAGTACATTAAGTTTCCAGGAACATATCAACCTGTTAGCAGCAAGAACGCGGAAACTCATTTATATATTTAAGAATTTACGACATATCGCTAATAAGGACATCATTAAATCAGTTTACCTTGCACTTGCACAGTCACAACTTAGCTACTGTATTCTAGCCTGGGGTGGCACAACAAAAACCCTACTTTTGAAAATTGAAAGAGCTCAGAGGGCCGTTCTAAAGGTGAGTCTCTCATTACCTTTTTATCACCCTACTACCGAACTCTATAAGCAGAGTAAAGTTCTTACGGTTCGTCAGCTTTTTGTTCTGCACACGGTTACTAAGCAGCATTCCTTACTGACATATGACCCTACTTTAATTGAGAGACGCCGTCGAAAAGACATAGTCTGTACAAAGCCGTCTTTTAAAACTAGTTTTGCTCACCGTTTTTTCTGTTACCAAGGCTGTTAAATCTATAATAAAATAAATAGAATTTTATCAATTTACCCACTCCCAAAAACTAAATGTAAGGCTGTAGTTAGGGACTGGCTCCAAAGCCTGGAGTATAGTTCCACGGAGAATCTGCTCCACTAGTGGTGGATCAACTGAATGATAGGTATTTTTATATACACACCAAAACTCGCTCATTACACCAAGCACTTACACGCACACACCTCACATAGCCACACACCCGTACACTATGCAAAACACACACACACACACATACATACCCATACTGTGATACATCTACATGCTAACATACTAAGGGGCAAATAGTTGTACAATTTATATTTTAGTTACTTTTATTTGTCTAATATCTTATCTCCTTGTCAACAAGATGATCAAACCGTAACGAAAAAAATCTCTTGCGTATATGTTATTTTTGTTTTGTTATACCGGAGTTCGTGGTGTGAGGACCTAGTGATCTGTAATACAGGTGTATACCTATAATAGACACCAACTCCTCACAAACACTTGACTGTTATTTGTCTTATGTTATTGAGCTTAATGTTTAAGTATCATATTATAAGGTCTTGTTTTGTGAGGAGAAAATAAAGATATTATTATTATTATTATTATTATTTTTGCTATGGGTTTGCTTTGAAGTGCTATAATGTGTGTACTGTAGCTGGCTTTATTTTAATCTTCACCGTGTTTTTTTAATATTTATTACTTTCAGCCATAACATTTCAACACGACTGTAAAATTTCTGCCGTAAGGCGAACCTGCCGTTACGCGAATCTGTTTGT
Source organism: Hyppa rectilinea (assembly GCA_951799385.1). Classification (NCBI taxonomy): domain Eukaryota; kingdom Metazoa; phylum Arthropoda; class Insecta; order Lepidoptera; family Noctuidae; genus Hyppa; species Hyppa rectilinea. The sequence goes on from OX637315.1 coordinate 11,530,674, forward strand.
AACCGAATCTGTCCTTAAGCGAAAAAGGGCCCAATTCATGACTAAGATTATGAAACAGTCTCCTATGAATTCGTCATAATAAAACTGTCTTATATTCAACATTTCAGTGGTGAACCCATCTCTTAGAACTCACTAGGTAACGGTCCATGTTTTCTTAGATTCAGAGATTAGCTTGTGAATCGTGAATTAGATACTCTGGCAACATTTCAAAGTAATGTTTCGCCTAGATTTTGCATTCATGTTAAGCCTGATTTACTCGATTACTCTATCTTCCTTAGCATAATCTTCTTTGACTTCTAAATAAGATTCCATTTAGATTGAGTTTTGTATTAACAAGTTTTGGCAAACATTAAATAATTAGTTCTACTTAAGTTTGTGAAGGTCTGTAGCAGGCCGCCTAAAACGTAAGTTAACAGACTGTTTTAATTATCTTTTCACGTCACATTTCGCAGAGTAATTGCCGGCGAGGCTCGAGTAACAAATTACAACAAACGGCTAGAACTAATATTTATCTTATTTTAATGTTGAAGATACATCGCTGCCGCCAAGACGACAGTTCACATAAATTCTGGTGTCTTCTAGGAAATTAATAACAATTATGATAATTATCACGCCTTCACAAGGCTAGTCTTCAACACGGCCATAATAATAATTAAGACCGTAAAAAGCGTTATCTTCAAAACCAGTAATGTTCAAACAGAAACACTGTCGCTGTCGAGCTCTTGATTTCGATTTACGACTTCTAACCACTAGACAAAGGCCAAATTACATTTGCCGCTTACCAACCTCAGTATGGACACAATTCCTTTATAGCTGGAGTACAATTTCGGGCTCCACTTGGAAAAGTAACATCATCTTGACCTTTTTGTCACAGTGAATCTCATCTGTCGGAAATAAACTATCAAATTCTCACAGCGATTACCGTATCAGAAGGAAAAAGCAGCAACGGGATACTTCAAAATTTTAATGAATTATAATTATAAACAATTACTGGCTGACTTAATGAATGGATGAAAAACAGTAGAATATTTTAGAGGGAGACAAGATTATTCAAATTTTTCGACGTAAGAAAAGGAAGCGAGATAGACAACGCCTACGTAGTTTCTTTGAATATATGATTCGGCGAGCGATAAAAATCGCCGGTCTTATTCGTCAGTCTTTTTTTAATTAGTGAGGGGTCCGACATGTGAACCAAGGTGGCGGCTATTGTATGCTGAGTAAGTACGACATTTACAAATGACTACGCTGGTAAGACATGGACATTGAGTAGGACATGGAATAAAAGAAGTGACGGAAGTCCAGCTCTTGTTTTTGTTTTATTTCAAAATCAATGTGTGCTGGGCAATGTGCATATTCGAATTCAATATGCAGAATGTCGAATAAGATCTCATTTTGAGATATTGGACTATTGGTCACTGAAATGTCTCGCTGCGTATGCGCAATGCTCGTAGCGTGTGTGTTGGATTATTTAGTTCCCTTCAAAATGATAGAGCTGAATAGTGCTGAATGGACTGACCCCTTGATAATTCAAAAGTGCCTGTTTTTGGTTTATTTGAAACATTTTTTTTGAGTTTGAGTTTGAATTTAGTGTTAGACAAGTGAATGGACTGATAGCCATTAGATTATTACTTCGTCAACGAACGAAAATACCAAAACAACAAAACTATGCTTTCATTTGCTAAGCTAAACTGTAACCGGGTAACTAACACATGTGCTGAACGCTAAACGCAACGATACATTCATTCCAAAAGAAAAAAACTAACACTTTCCTCATCATATAATCTTATAGCATGGTTATTAAACTTGAAAGTTATTAAGTAGCCAGTGTACACCTTCATGCTAAACCCGTTTTATGTTTTGCACTGTTATTCTTTTTGGTTCTTATTCATTCCATTTCGCGTTTAATTCGTGTGAATTATGTCAGTTAACTTACAACATTAGATGCGTAAGGTCTTATTAAGATCTTTATAAATTATACCCACACAGATATTTATCTGCCTAGCCTTTTCCCAATACGTTCGGTCTGAGTATTTTACATGAAGCGACTGCCTATCAGACCTCCATAACACAGTCAGTAACTGGGTAATGCGATAACCTTTGGTAAGACTGACTATCAGACTTTCGGGCATCTGATTTCCCGTAACAACTGTCAAAGATGCACAAATGACAGCCGGGACCAACGGCTTAACGTGCTTTCCGAGACACGGAGGAGTCTTGATATGAAAAGATGTTCACACATCCACGGATCAACCCCGGCAAGCGTAGCTTAACCTGATGGATTGATCCCTGCGGCTGTTATTACTTAGCGCCACGAGCTCCTCTACCCACATACCTGTACCCACATAGATGCAATGAGATATGTTATCTAGAACAACAACCGGTGGTCGTTGTCTCTTGCTATGGTGACGAGTACTGCTGTAGCGGGTGGGCCCCCGCCCCTACCGGCCACACATGTGTGACGAGTCCGTACAAAACGTACAGCATGTTGCAGCAAGCAACAGCTTGTTGCTAGGCTAACGGTGGCTGTCGTGGTGTGGTGGGCTTTAAGTGGTGTGCTAGCTCTTTTTTAAAGACATTGTTTCGATGCGATCACTGTACGATCTATAAGATTTGCTTGGGAGTACAGCACGAATGATAGTCTATAATTTTCTACATTGTTTCTTTCCTTATAATTGAGTTATCAAACATCAAGTATAGAAAAGTTTCTAATTACAACAGACTTAAGGGCGTCCATTGGCGGTAATGCACGGCAAGGTAGTTTACGCGAATATTGAAATTTCAACTTTATTTCCAAATAATTAAAGTATATTCTCATTCGTCACCTAAAAAAAACCTTGCCATGCCGTGCTGCCAATGGACGCTCGACGTAAATCTTTTTTGAATGCTGTACATTAGCTTGTTAAACCACTCAACCATCTTTGCGAAAGTGCTTTCGATACGTCATTACAAAGATAGCAATTTCCGCTACGCAATAAAACATTATAAGTGTGTATCTGCCTTACAATTTGCATAAATTAAATAAAGGTTAACACCGTATAATTCTTTCGTCAGACGAATCAGCGAATTGTAGTTACAAAGCAAACAAAATGATTAGTAATGCTAATTGAGACGTAATTGTGGAGTATTTAGATCATTTTCTTCATTGCAAATTGTATATTTCTTGAGTCGGGTTGTGTTGTGAGTATTTTGAAATAGCAAGGCTTCGCAAATGACCAGGGGGGCGACAGATGATCAAGTGTCTACTTACTTGTATTCCTTTTTTGTAACTTAATTAAAAAAACCACTGTTATTGCGGATAACATTTCATTTAATTGATGATTTTCCGTTGCTAATTAGCTAATAAATACACAACATTGTTTAAAAGCTAGATCACTTCAACTTAGAAAATAGTTACCGTAGTACAAATTGTTATTACCAATTAATCAATCACTTAAATCTTAACGCGTGTTGATTCAAGTGTAGTAACCCTCGTACCTATAAATTAACTTGTATTAATAAATTGGCTTTTATCAATATAAGATGGAGAACAAAGAGTAACCTTGATTATAAAGTCTAACAAAGCTCTGAATTGTCTCCGAGACCAAGGAAGTGGTTTCACTGCGAGCGGGTGAGCTACAAGCAAACCATAGTACAGTCGGCCGTTTGTTTGTAGGTAATAAAACCACTATACCCTGGACTCTTCTTCTAGAGAAACTCTGTACTTAAGCAAGGCATAGCAAGCGTAGCTCAAGGTCAAACTTTTACCACAAATGTACAACCTATTATATCTGCGGGCTAATTACAAAATTATGAATAACAGTAGAACAGTAGCAATAGATTTCATTTTGACAGTTCAACAACATTCTTTGCCTTATTTACGTTGTTGAGCAGACATATTATTCCAACTTATACAGCAATGGATAAGCAATATCGTTCGAAATCATTCAAATTGTGACTCGTTTTACTACTGACAGTACTACGCTCTAGGAGGTTGACAACTGCTTGCCTGTGAATGCCGTATTAAATTAAGGCTTGTTGGCTTCTAGCTAGGGCTTAAAAATTCACAAGGTAAGCTACTACACGCTAAGGGCTCCCTCTGTGGGGTACGGACCTCGGCTTAGTGCGTTGCTGGGGTAGAGCAGCAAGGGACAGGCTGGATTGAATTGAGTGAAAAGAATGACAAATCGGATATAATATAAACAGGATATCCTATTTGATCGAAAATGACTACCGTTCACTCATACCCAAGTCCACTGTTGCCAAAAACGGCTTGCCAGGTGACACAGTCATGTTTGTTCTGTGAGTGTGTTTTGTACTTAATGACCTAACGAACGACTCGTTAATACAGAAACTCGCTATTCGCTTTCAGTGTAATCTTAACCTTTGCCTTAACGAATTTAGGCGTAGAATCTAAACTCCACGTAAAGTTCAGATAATGATCTTTAATATTGGGAGCGTAAATAACAAAATATTGTCAGATTTTGTAAAGTATCGTCTTGTTTTTTTTCTTTTAGGAGCGTGTGGTAGATAACATTTTTTTGTGATTATATGGGTGTCTGGAATCTGTTTTAGTATTAAGCTTCCGACTTTTTTCATGCACCTCATTTTTATACACATAACATATATCATAACAACCTACCTACTTGCATACTTATTAAAATATTTTCTCATGTTATCTTTCATTTCTGATTCAATCACTCATTACTCTATTTTTAGTCAAGTCGCAATTTTTTTTTAAGTTTTTACCCTGTTTGAACACGATGTATCTTTCCTATCAGCTGATTATGTTTATACGCATAGGTCATTCGCCTTAAAACGATAAATCTTAGGTTTAGTCCCATCTCGGCACCTGCCCATCTCGGCACCCATGAATTAATTTATCATCTTTACGAAAAAATCCCATCTCGGCACTCCGTCATTAGTCGTTGCTAAGTACAGTCATCAAAAAATGGATACACTGTATCAGTAATTCAGTATAGTGAGTAAAACAAATTGACTCAAAACTAAAAAATGTAAAAAAAGTACCTATTACAAAATAAGTTTAATTTTAAATTTTTTGTGTTTAGTGGACAAAGTAAAATATATTTTCATGGGACTTAAAAAAAAATACGCAAGTAATAAGTAAGCAAGTAAGTGTTATATTTTCTGGCTATCTCTTTCGCCTCGGTTAAGACAGTCAAACAAAAGTAAACCCAACGACTGCTCATTATGGTTCATTTTTGTGTAAATTAGAAGTGCTCAGGCCAGATAGTATAATAAGTTATTTTTAGAATTTTTACCTATTATGTAGGTTTAAAAATATACAATTCCGATTTATGTGATAATTAAGACTGAAAATGAATGTACAGCGAGTTATAGCAATTAGCTGACCCCCTTTGCAATTATTTTATATTTTATTTATTTGAGCGAAGTAAATAAAATATAAAAGAATTGCAAAGGGGGATCAACTAATTGCTATGACTGTACAGTGAACGCGTAATCAAGCCTACTCGTATCATTTAGTACCAGTATGAAAGTCCTCAAAGTATGGACGCCCTTTTGCCTACGTCCTGGTTATACTGATTAAACGTTAATTATACATAATAACTGTTGATTTTTGTAATATGTTTTTACATAATTGCTGGAAAGATTTTAAAACAATTATTCCTACGAACCGTGAATTTTTCATATATTTTAAAATTTGTTATGTTACTGCCAAGGCAGAGATAATGGAGCCTCTAAAAAGCGATTCAAGGGCTTGTCTGTGAAAATGGTGATTTAAAAAGAAACAAAAATGATTTAATAAATAATAAAGTTGATTTACTTACTATACTGATACTGTGTTTCCGTTTCTTTTTGTGTACCTTAAAATGATTCATGAGAGGGTGCCGAAATGGGAATTTTTCGTAGACAAGATAAATAAATTCATGGGTGCCGAGATGGGAAGGTGCCGAGATGGGAATAAACCAAATCTTAGTATACCTACGATGCGTTGTTACAAATCCGTTTTTATTTACAAAGGGTGCTTGCGTTTTACTCTGATTTGTAAGCTATTTAGTTTGTTTGAAAAAAAAACTAATTTCTGGTGCTTTTTATTTTTATATCGTATCGAATTAATACTAAACATGTATAGTATACGTCGTGTAATTTAATAACCCTCTGTCATATCAACTCTGTGTATAGGAACCTACTCGGTAGATTATGTAAGCTCCAAGACCCTCGCGTAATTAATTCACTTTCTCCAACATATGCGAGTCAAACGCTATTCCAAAAGTCAACACTATGAATATGTCATCAAGTCCTCATAATATCCTCAATGCCAAAGGTTAATTATAACTCCAAAACTCGCTGACAGATTCTGCCATAATTTTCTTAATTACAAACCTACATGCTACTTCATTACATGTTCTGATTAACTCAAGTCGCGTAAGTAGTTTCAAAGTTATAACTGCGAAACGGTAAGTCGGTAGCACCCCAGCCACAGTCTATTATAAGCTTTCATCTTAGACTTGATTCAATATAAAGGAAGGTAAAGTCCTAGGTAAACACTACTGAATAAAGCAGGTGTATATAGAACTCTTTGATATGGATTTAAAAAAAACGTCTATGGATTCAAAGCTATTGAGCTAAATATCACAATAGGAAGGATATGTGACAGACTAGAGGACCAACGCACAAAAGTTTTAGAGTGTTACGACAAAGATTATATTGCTGGCAAACTGTGATGGTCTCGCCCTTGACTCAGAAATGATAAGAGCGATAATCGAATGGCGGGGGGTTTTATAACAGCAATACACTTCACAGTCATGTGAATGACATGTTCAAAAATGTCTCCGAGATTTTTTTGACAATACCCGGTAATTGGTGGGTTGGGTACCTGGGCAATGGTTTTGTTAAACTACAATACAGCTGGTTTACAAAGGGATATAGGGAACAAGAATATCAAAGTAATTTGCTCATTGAACTTCTGCTGTAATGAATATAGTGGTTTTAAATGGATTTGATTGCGTACCTATTATGTTTTTTTTATCGATATTTATTATATAAATAACTCGTTTTTTCTGGAGTTCCTTAAATCCTAGAGTAAATAGGGGAATAAATTGGGCATGTGCAGTACATGTCCGTTATTGAACAACAGGATCAGTATTTAATAACTTTTAAATAATCATTCAATGAAACCTAGATGTCTTGGGTGTTTCCTCGTGGTCCGACTATTTTGTCCTATCAGTCAATTTTGGCCAAGAGGGTATGTTATTGCTGTTGGTCCCACTGAAGTTTTAAAACCAAAATAACCCTCTTGTATAAAGAAATTGTCTAGGTATGGGCGTGTCTGAGTTTCAGTCTTCATACTTCATTTAAGCAAATATTCAAAGCAAAAAAAAAATGGTTTGAATTATAAAAGCACAAATTACCAAACATCAGAAAATAAATTAAGCTGAATATCCCCCAAAATGTAAAAATACCGTCTGAAAAAAAAAGAAGGAAAATGGAGTACTGACCTGTTTTCATTTTCGGAACGGCGCGTCAGCGTCAGCGTGAACATGGAAAGAAAAAGAACCAACTGTTAGCCAGCAATAGAAAAAGGCACATTAATAAAACCAGGAAAATAATATTATGTAACAACTTTAGGGGCTAACCCCCATCTCAAAGAGCAGTATTCTTTTAATATGACTTCAGAAACTACAAAGATGAAGCTATACGGAAGGTATAGCTCCATGTTTTTTCCAATGTGAAGAAAACAATAATACTGCTGTAAGCGATGGTTCACCCACTATAGGTATTTTAATAATGATTTTACCTCTGACACCAGTAGCCTAATATCAACCATATTGAACGACAATAAAGATCATTGTGATTTTGACAGTGACGCAAAATCAGAGACTAAGAACTCTTTTCGATGAAGAACCACTAAGAGTTTACGTTCGGCAAAATTACTGGCATTATAACAACATTTTTCTAACCCAATAAAATTATCCTTTATCTGAAAGACATTAAAGTGGTTTGTTGAATCAAAGCAGTACTAAAAGAAGAATTTTCTTGTTTTAAAGTACCTTCTTATCTTGCTGTAGTGAAGACGCAGTGATAAAATGTTGTCAACTTCTATTAGTATGTATGTTAATTGTTGTTAAATTTATAAGAAATGGCGATTTGCAAGGCAGTGATAGCCTAGTGGTGTGACCGTCGGACTGCCAAGTCATAGGTCTCGAGTTCGAACCCAAAACACGCACCTCTGATTTTACGGATTCATGTGCGTATTGTATAATTTTCACTTGCTTAAAAGTCGGTGAAGGAAAACATAGTGAGGAAACCAGCATGTCTGAGAGATATTCTTAACAGCTTGTGAAGTTAAGTCAGAGGCCCATGGGTAGTATAAAAACTCTGACACCAGGTTATTCACTAACCACACGAAAAGCAGAAGATAGGAAATGATGGGAAGGTACAACGTCATTCAATTTGTAAAGAAAAAAAAACTGGATTTTCTGAAGATACTTTCTGCTTACTGCTTTCTAGTATCACCACTAGTAGAAAGTAAAAATCATGGGAAAAAGTCTCAACGACGCTGTTGAATTAGGTTATATCAGTTTGATCGCGGCTATTATTAAGTAACTGGAGGAAACTACGAAATAAAGAAATAAAATTGTTGAAACAGAAACAACTCTGACGTACGAAGAAAACTATTCTCATAGCAACGTACCCTTTATATCAACAATAATCTAAATGCGAATTTATATCAACATATAAGAGACCCTTTAACTCGGAGCGAAGCTTTTAGTTACGTCGAAATTCGCAGACCGCAACATCTGGCGTGTACCTCCTACCAGAATACTCGTAGATTGCATTTTGTCTACTTTCGCTAACGAATGTGCAACTTTCACCCCAAAACCAACCCTCTTCACAAAACATAAGGACGCGTTTTCTTTAATAATGTATCCTAATATTTCCGGGCGCTTGCGACGTTTTTGCAAAGGAAACACGTTTCAATCTGTTGTCTCCTGTTTCGGTACTATCGAGCTATTCTGTGCAGATGCGGATTGCGGGTAGAAGAGACACAAACTCGATTTCCTTGGGACCAATTTCGTGAAAATGAAAACGCAAAAATTACTATGAGATATAACATAATGGATACCTAGAAATGTTCCGGAGTTGCGTTAGGGGAGCGGTTGGTTTCAAAGATATTACAGTTAGATCAAATTGTTTCTAGGTACCGTCTCATAATCTTTTGTGGGATACAAAATGGGACAGTGATGATATTAACGTTTTCTCTTTGGCTTATTTTGGCTACGAATGAGGTTTTTGCACGGAAATTTTTAATGATAGTTGATATACCGTTATGACGAATTTATTATTAAAACGTTAAATCTACAGTATAACTTTTTAGTATTCATTCGCAGAAACGAAACATAATATTTAAGAATTTATTAGAAATTATATTTTTTGGGTGTGGGAGGCTTTTTTTTTTAGGCTGGGAAATCATCCAATGACTTCTCCCGCTCTGGGTGGAGCGGGAGGGAGTGTCATACTCTTACCGACTAAAACCCATCCATGTTCCTTCCCTAGCCCTCCGGGGCTTCCTTCTGGGGTAGCGGTAACCCTTTCAGACAATCCCGCTTAGGTGTGGGAGGCTGACAGATGAAATAAAGCAGCATAAATATATTCACATATAATGTTCTTCAACTGAAAAATCTACTAAATCTTTGTATACTGAAGCTAGATCTGTAGAACCGACGCATCCGACGAAAGTAAGAAATACAACCTTAATAAGCTAACTCATAACCTAAGTGCCAATTTCAACACTGGACTAAACGCGATCGGCAATTCTAAACCGCGTTCAACAGCTTACAATTATGACAGTGACAGCTCCTGAACACGGTTTAAAAGAACTAATTAAGTACGTTCAGTTTCATTGCTGAAATTGGCCCTTAGAAGAATAAACACGGGTTTTCATATTACCTTGTTATAATAGCATTCCTTGCGTTTAAATAAGGTAGTTATATTAAACAAAGTTAGCGTAAAAGGATTGTGCGGTAGCGCTAAGAGATCGAATAAAGAAAGTTTTAATATATTTTCTCCCTTTGTTTCCTCCTTTCTTTCTTCTCGTTTGCAGCACTTTCTGTCTGCATTAAAACAGAAAATATCCTTAGAGAAGCAGTTAAAGTTAGTATAATGTTATAAACGGGTATCTAAGATTATCAGTTGTCTTTGTAGCTATGCCAAATTACGAACTGTTAAAAATATATTTGCGAAACGTTTGTTAGGGACCTATCTAAGGACATTAAATGATAGCAATGGAATGTACTAAATGAATTTGTTCTAGTCTCCAGTAGATATAATGATGGTGAATTTGCGAATGAAATAGAATGAGTACCTCGGGGCCTAGACAAAGTCATATTTTTATTAACGATTACGAAATTCGATAACTCTGTAATGTCGTTCGATCGCTAAGTGCTAGACAATGTCAAATTGTATCACGAAACTCGAATAATAATCCCATACAAACGCGTTGACAAGTGGCGTTCTTGACAATACGAATCGCTATGATAACGAATTGTTCGATCAAAAATTTTGGAAATCGAATGGTCACGGAGCCATTGTCACTTGTCTGGCCCCAGTTTGGTTAAAAGACAAAAAAAAATGGTGATGACGAATAAAATCATCATACAAGTTCTGACTCAAGCTAAGTAGCAAATCGTATTCCAATGCAATACAAATTCAAGCCGTACGATCTATGCAAATGAAAAATTATAATAGGTAGGCACAATTAATTAAAAAATAAAACAATTTCCCCTGCATATCATCATACATTTTGAAACAATAACAATGATATCACAGCCATCAATTCAAACGGGACTGTGTGATATGTATCTATAGAGCCTCGAGCATCGTTTAATAAATCAAACACATTATATCCTATGATTGTTCCGATACGTTATTGTCTTACATCAATAACTACCTCTGTTTACACATACCCTCTATATATTATAATCATATATACATAGATACGTCACACACCAGAGATTTTATCGGAAGAATTTTATTTACAAACCCATACGACTGTTGTTAAGTGAGCTTGAAAGGGATATATGTCAAAAAATCAATTGTGGCTCTGAAGCCTTTGAAGGTATTAAAATTGCCGGTAAAGTCCAGTGTTGCAAAACATGGTTATTCAAAGCACTTTTTATTTTGCTTGCACCTCGTAATTTTCTTCCTAAATCTTGACCTATTCAATCGAATACATAGTGGCGCTACAATGCTGACATTAATTTAACACACAGGTAGGGCTAGTGCCCATTATTCTTATAAATGTTGATAGGTTATGATAAATCGCAGATTGACAAAAAAAAATCCAAACAAACTAAATTATAAAATCAATTCGCCTACTTTTTTCAGTAGTTTTATCCTAATAGTATTGCTTATATGTTTTAATTTCATTGATGCGAATGTTATGATCCGTGACCCCGGCAAGTGACCGCTGCGCGACAGTACTTTAAGTACCTACAGGTTGCTATAAGATGCTATTATCTAACATTTTAAATAATTCCGTAAATAATAACGTTTAATGGAAATAAATTGTCTTCATGTAACGAAAATGTGAAAACGTATATGTGTGTTAAATTAATGTCACCATTGTAGCGCCACGTTATATCTGGTTTCAGTTGCTGAGATTCTATTCGCCAAACAAATGAACTTCGCATTTGAATACTCCTCTTCTACAGTCATTTGTCGCGCAAACACATGACTGTCGTCCTCAGTCCAAACCCTTATCAAAATCTCGGTCGAATGTCTACAATGTGCAGTGGTTCTTAATGTTCTTATATACGTAGGAACTTCAAATACATCCGCACGCTTGAAGACACTCCAATTTCTTAGTCCTAAGCAAACATGTTCGGCGGTAGTAATTGCTCACAATGTTTACAATCTTTTATTGTGTATCGTAGATCAAATATTGTCTTTGAATGCGTCAGCTGTCTTACCTACAGCCGCGATTGTTATTTGAGACGAATTTTCAGAAGTTAATTTAGCGTTGATTTGATTTTTATTTTGTTTGTGTCGAAACTGCGAACAGATTCTTTCCTTTAGAGTGCACAAGAATGAAGGTTCGATATTGAATAGTAGTGTTGTTGGTTCCTTTTTTTAGTTTAATTTAAAATTAATCGTTGTTCATAGATATATCAATAGAAAAAAAGTCTGAAATAACATTTGGAAAAATTAAGGCAAAAGCAAAACACCTCGTAAGATATACGTCTTTGTCTTTACTCTCTTCAATAACAATTCACTACATAATTCATCAGAAGTATTAAACCAAAAGACAGGGAATTTATGAACTAGTGGTATTAAAACGCCCCAGTTTACGGAATTTACAGCGTTTTAACTTAAAACACCATAAACTTGACTTATACACACCCAGTTCTACGCCCACTAACAATTGCTAAGTAGCCTTCACGAGATCCGAATAAAAAAAAATGGCGGTAAACCGATATGAATGAACGGCACCTACCGTCGGCTCTATAAAGTTACAACACTACAAAGACGCTACCATGTAATTTGAGACACTAAAGGAAACCAAGGCGACAGTCGACTGGGACACTAAAAAACACTTTCAATCGAGCGCAAAAGAAATTCAATATGGCATTGCAACGCGGATTAAATTTTGCACAATCTAAGACGAGATCGGCAGCTGTTGCCAGAAATTTAGCCAACCATTGATGTGATGAGATTCAACGAAAGGGAAGATAAACTTCAACAATTCCCCTGAAATAATCGAGATTAAGTATCGCTGTTGAAGTCAGAAATTTTAATAAATATTACGAGAACAATGAAGAAGACAAAACAATAGATATTTAATAGTTCATTAGGATGGCATTGGATGAATTTCTTTCAAAATATTTAACGAGTCCCTATTTACTTTTATAGTCTACCAGACTTCGGGCATTCTTAAAATAACTACGAAATTATCAAGAGAAAATTGCCCTATAAAATTTCCATTACCAACATCGTATGTTGATGTTCCGTGTTTATCTTAGACGCTTGACGCCATGGATACCAAGTTTTACGATACCCATAAGATCAGTTTTCAATAAAATCCCCTTGTCAAAGTCGTGCTTAAAAACAATACAGGAGTTGGTTATTTACCTTATGACCATAATAAAATATAAAACGATTTAAAGTACGCCACGTAAATGTTGTCTATAATGTGAGATTGCTATACTTTTTTATTGTTAGTTCAAATGACGTAGGTTATTTTTTTTTATTTGTCTTTTATTAACCCATTTCAAAATTGACTTTCAAGAGAGAAAGCAGGGATCTACTCCAACGTACTCCTCAGAAAATGTAAACATATGTACATAGCTTTGACGTCATTCATTTGCCAACATTAAAGCTTTAAGACAATACAAACTCAAGTAGACAAATTTTAGTTTACTTAGCTTCTGTATTTAGTAATTCGAGATTCCCAACCCACTGAAGGGAAAACATCACAGTGTGTAAATAAAGCGAGAGACGCTGTACGACAAACAATCAACCAGCCTTGCGGACGTGTAATCGGATACAAAATGCTCCTTGGTACCACTCAAGAGCTCGCAGACTCAACACACAGTAGCCGCTCTCCAAAGGAAATTACATCGAATTACAACATTTCCCCGGTGGGACGATAAAAGTGGACATGCAATAGGAAAGTCAGTACTTTCCTTCGATCGTTGAAATACAAGAGAAAGAAGGTAATCCCTGAATGTTATATGAGCTTCGACGAATGATGCGATAGGGTTTAGAAGGAAATTACTTGTGCTATCTTCAAAACGTTCCTGCGGCTTTTCTTGTCAATTATGGCAATGAAATGAACGCTAAATTAATAGTTTTCTTACTATAGATAAAAATGAAAATACTTACATATTTGTTGATCGTAAAATAATGATTAAAGACACATACCTACTTTCATTTATATAAAGCTATAAGATAAAACTATAATAACGTTGCCCGAACCAAAGATAACGTGAGTGGAATTGATTCAAATTTATGATAATGCATTACAAACCATCGGTTAGCAAATCCTTCAAATAAAATCCAAGCTTCAACGTAACGAGTAAATAGTATTAGCCTGGTCCATTGTTCTGACAACTCAGCGATTTTTGATACCTTTCAAATAAGAGATCTCAGACATACCGTAGTCACAAAACGTTGGTTCAGTTGCCTTTTATTATTTCTTTCTGTAAAGATCGCTCTTTACTGCAAGAGCTCTCGCGGTAACGACATTGAGTACCTATCTTTTGTCTTGAATATAAGTGCGATTTTTATTCCACCGATGAAACATTTTCAAGTGACTGTACGTAAATGATTCAACTGTGTTGCGAATGTTTCTGCACTACTTACGCCGAATCTATCTTTTCTTGGTGCTGAATATGCAATTTTATGGTTATTCGTGTGGATGGTTCGATTCGTGGCGTAATCTGAAATGATTGATGGTCGATGCGACTCTTGCAATATCGAGTGAATGACTCTTCAAAGAGATGCCAATTTGCTGAGATCAGACATTTGTATTTTTTTCGTAAAACCGGCGCTAGGATTTCTGAAACAAAATTATTTTTTTGATATATTGCGTGACTTTTTATTGACCCCGCGGTGTTTTATGTTGCACATGTTTCTCACGATATGTTTTTGTAATCTACTAAAAAGGTTACTCCTTTTGATAAATAAAAAATCAGTTCAGACTTTGGTGACATATCAGAGATCTTATCCGAACTAAACCTTCGCACAATGCTCGGTAATAATGGGCGCACAAAAAATGATCGGTATCAAAAAGCAGCACTAAAGAGGGGACAAAAATATCCACAAAACACACATACACACGGGCATCTGGCAGATCTGGTGACAAAAACATTGGTTGTTCGTGTGCGTAGCTCGACCAAAGGGTTTTGGACGTATACTTCTTTATGTACTGAATAGGACCAGCAAAAAACGGTCGCAACATAAAACGTATTTATTTAAAATGTTTAATAACAAAGCGGCTCGTAAAACTAGATCTATTTTTCTTGACTATTGTCAATTTGATCTTTAGACGTGATATGGTCCTCGCCTCTCGGGCACTCTCGTTAATGGGGTACCTATGAGGCCGAACCCGCATTGTATGTACACAGGAGATTTCTATACCGGCGACCCTACGTGACAAAACTTTGTCCCTCCCTACATTCAAATTTCTGAAGGAGCAATTGAAATTGGAGACGGTAAAGAGAATTAGAGCGGGGTCTTTTTCGAGCGCCCGTTTTGTTTCGTAAGCGTTCAAAGCGGGGTTTCTTTTGAATCTCGATCAACCATCGAACTGGAAGTGGGGGGAAGCGTTTATTAGGATTCCCTACGGCCTACCAATCGGCCGGTGCGACATCGCGTAATCTAATAGTTTATTAATGAGGGGAAGCCTTCGATCGACCCCTATTTTTCTATCCTAGTGAAGTTTAAAATAATTGATGGCTTCTCTCTCATTCGTTTTATTTATTGTCGGTTTATTACGCGTATCGCTGTCTTGTTCCTGCGGCCGTACGCATCGCGAAGTGGGAAGGTCGGTGGCGCGGGCGATGGCTCCTCCCACTAAATTTATAATACAATAAATGAGTGAAGCCGCGGCGTGGAACCGGCCGCGGAGATAACACGTAATGTGAGGTTATTGCGTAAAAACAAACGGCAAAAAACTCGTTCGTAAGAGAGATATACGGTTTCGCGTAGTACCTTTACGAGCCGAGCCCGAGCTAATATATGAGCGGTAGATTCGCGCTCCATGGATTATATGAGCAATAAAGAGGATAATTTAAAATTACGTTTGCCACAATGTTGCTATTAACCATGATTGTTGAAACGTTGAGCTTAGCGCGTACGCTTTACACGATGTTACATAATATCGCTATACACAGCTTTTCTGTCCTCGCTGCCGAAGTTTTCAGGTTACAAATGATTCAATTTACTTTTATCGTTCGACGGAAAAAAGACGATAGATGAAAGAAGTTGGGAATATGAGGTGCCTTTGAATATAAGTAACTATGGACTAAAACTTAATTTAGGGATAGTAAATTGAATTTTCAAGCGGCTATAAAATGCGGATCGTTTTAGATTTTAGGGTTAATCTGTTCAATTTTGGTTGTTATTTTTTGTGGCTTGTTAGAAAAAGCAGATAATCTTAACACGGTTTAGATACGGCTACGATCTCTCAAAAGAAGGAAATGACTTTTGCTTTGTATCGGTGAGCGTGTAATTACGGATCAGTTTTTTGTTGTTTCGAGTTTGAAGTTTTAAACTGATTTGAATTGAAAACATAAAAAGGACCACCCTTTTTCAGACTGTCACTCATTTAATGAAGTGCTTACTGCTCATCTATATTCATTTTCGCAACATAAAAAAACGAAAATTTGTAGCACATTGCAAAATCGCTGTTACTACAAATCGCTAAAAGCCATTCGGCAGTGCCTGCCAGTTCTAACACTGACACCTTCCCATACCTGCCTACAAGTATCTATATGATCTGATGATGCGCAAGCCCCTATGATCTGTTCCAAAAGTATCTTATAAAAGTCTAAACAAACCCGAGTCTGTTCAGATAAAATTCTAATACATACTTACTTACTAAAGGCAATTAAAATGATCTATCGTCTGTATTTAGAAGGTTTAAACTTTATCCAATATTCATTTTTAAATAACATTATTAAATTGTAACAGAAAATTCTTTGATGAAAAATGAGATTGTAAAATGATCCTTATTGTCAAATAAAAAACATCATTTAGGTGATTTAAAATTAGACTTTTGGATTTAAGTTCAAATAAGCCCTAATTTTTAAGCGGACTACATTAAGTTGACATCCAAACAGGTTTTTTATCCATTTGCTTACATTTTCAGCACATACTTTTGGAATACACTATACACTTCGTTCTCTCATACACCGCTACGAAGAATGCTAGAGCCCAATTACCATCGACACCAGATGAATCGCTTCGCTTAGTCACGTACTAGAACCGTGCCGGGTCTAGAGGCAACAATTGTGTACAAATTGATGACAGGTTGTTCTCTTATCAGTTACGAGACTTGTACATCTTATTCTGAGTACTTAGTTGACGTGTTGTTGAAAAACAGTATTTTTTATAAGCAGTGATAGCCTAGTGGTATGACCGTCGAACTGCCAAGTCTTAGGTCTCGAGTTCGATGCCAAGCCACGCACCTCTGAATTTTCATGTGCGTATCCTATAATTATCACTTGCTTAAAAATCGGTGAAGGAAAACATCATTAGGAAACATGCCTGAGAGATGTTTCTCAAAAGCATGTGACGCTAAGTAAGCCCATGGGCAGCATTAAAACTCTGACACCAGGTTAGTCACTAACCGCACGAAAAGAAGAAGAAGAAGTATTTTTTTCGGTCATCGTTTGTAGTACCTATTAGTTTCAAACGAATTGATAATCCAAAAAAAATAAAAATATCTCGTTTTAGGCCTTGAAAAATTACTTTAAAAAAAATATTGAGTTTCATTCACACCTTTATCTTTTCCACATTAATCAGAACAAGGATAATGACGAGAATATTTGCATTCACATTATTGGTCATTAACTCCTATTAATAACGAAGAGATAAGCTAATGCCACATTATATTTTATTTGAGGTACAACGCCTTAAAATCTCTAGACAACAACATCGTAAGATGACATCATAATCGCAAATCAATTTCTCACAAAAAACTTAATTCGTTGACGCTTTTGGTTCATAATTTTGATAAGAATTGTATTTTATGGTTATTTTATGTGCTATTTTAATTATTTCGCTGTAAAATAAAACAAAAGTTGTCAATGATTCGTTCCTATAAGGATTTTATATGAGACGAAACATCAAGAGGTTTTAAAATGAAAAAAAAAAAAGATAGTTAATGTGTAGGTTGGATAGACATTCATCATCATTCCGCCTTTATGCCAAGAGGTAGGTACAGTACCTGTCTTTTTAGGGGTGACGGAACTCTATTAGGTACTAAGACTCTGAGCACTCTACTACTGGCACTCAAGTAGAGCGGACGTGTGTAAAGCAATATAATTTAGCATATGTCGTTAAAATATTTCCGAGTGATCTGTGACCTAGAAAAGAATCGCAATTTATTTTGCCAAGTTTGTGTTTTTATGGTGAATAACAAATAATTATGAGAACCATTTAAGAACCAACTATGTCTAATAGTGCAAATAGCCCTCGGGGCAGCCCTGCAAGCAAACCTCAAACACCTCACCATGCGACTGAAGGAAAAATACAGGCAGTGGACACCACTGACATTAGTAACTGGCTGATCTCAATAGAATCATGCCTGAATGAAGTCTGTACCATTGCTCAGGAAGGCAAGCTGAACTCCGAGCAAAAGCTGAGGATCAACTCCCTATCGCGCAAGGTGGGACATGGCGTTTCACAAATGGCAGTTTACTATCAGGACTTGAAACTGAAAGCCCAAGAAATACAAAATTCTGCCCTAGTGTTGAGAGAAAAAGGTGACCTCACGAACTGCCTTGAAAATTTCCAGAAAACTATTCAAGAGAACTGCGCTAAACCAGCGATGGCAGAAATAGTTTCATTCGCTGACATGGTAAAAACCAATAAAAGTAATTACTTGCGCCCCAATAATGTGAGCTCGATTGCAATTTATCCAACGGATAAAATAAAATCAAGTGACGAGACTAAATCACTTGTCCAAAAAATTATATGCCCTGAACGAATGAAGTTGCACGTTAGAGGATTGCGCAAGACTAAAAACGGAGGCGTTATAATTAGCACGGAGACCAACGACGACATCGAAAAACTTAAGAAATCATCTCAGCTAAGTAGTTCCGGCCTGAAAGTGGAAGAGCCTCATAAGAGAAGACCAAAACTTGTACTAATAGGAGTACCGACCATTTTGAGTGATCAAGAAGTTTACAATTGTATCTATGAGCAGAATGTGGCCGACAAACTGCCTAGTTTGTCCCGTGACTCTTTTATGGCCTCTATAAATTTAAGTCACAAGTCGGGAAAAAAAGAGGGACCAACATGCAACTTTATTCTTGAAGTAACTGCTAGCATAAGAAAGGCTCTTATAAACCAGAATCGAGTGTTTATTAATTGGACATCCTGCCCAGTGAGGGACTTCACTCTTGTGACCAGGTGCTTTAAATGTCAACAGTATGGACATGCTGCAAAGACTTGTAGAGAGGCTACCTATACGTGTGGACATTGCGGAAAACAAGGTCACCAGTCAAATGAATGCACTGAACTTGCTGAACCATCAAATTGTGCAACCTGCATGCGATTTAAAAAACCGAGCAATCACAAAACAGGCGATCAAGAATGCCCTGCAAAAAAGATTGCTGAAACTAGATACATTAATTTCATAGATTATAATTAGGTCGCGTAAGAGCACTCACGTTTATATATATTTTTTTTTGTTAGTATACTTCTTCTTAATATTTACTAGATATAGCAAGTAAAATACTTAGTTTTAATTAACATTCTGGTGACCCGGCAATTTTTTTCTAAATGAATTCGCGACCTTGTTAAACATATTACCTACACTGCAAAAATGTAAATAGAACATCGTTGCACAAATATCTCACAATGATCCAAAAGTACCTAATAACATTTATAAAAATTGTATAACACCATTTACTATTTAGTATTCGTTTAAAGAAACTTAGATAATACCTATGTATAATGTATAAGCATTTGAGTGTGATGCCTGAGATACAGGTTTATTCCTAGTTCAGGTAGAACCCAATTATTATGTACCTCTAGTTTTATGGCACTATATTAGTAAACTTATGTAATAATCAATTTTTTCAATAAACAAAACAAAACAAAACAAAACTCCGCTGTCCTTCTGTCCGTCTGTCACCAGGCTCTATCTCAAGAACTGTGATAGTTAGACTGTTGAAATTTTCACAGATGATTTCTGTTGCCGCTATGACAACAAATACTAAAACAACCGAATAAATTAAATATTTAAGGGAACTCTCATGCAACAAACGTAATTATTTTGCTGTTAGAGATCACGGTACAGACCCTTCGTGCGCGTGCTGCGTGTGCGTGCTTGCACTTGGCCGGTTTTTTTTTTCAATACATCTATCAGCCACCATAAGAATCACAACATCTTTGATGACGACTGCATGTGTATTATTATCATAAAAGCTTGTACGACGTCTCCCTTTCAAAAACAAGGTTGTAATACTAGTAACATATGACATGTACTTAAATACGTAACTAATTACTAAGCCCTTTATCTCCAAGATCGAAATTCGTCGAAGCGCGTCAAGTATAACAAATTTCGAGGCGATGACTCGACGATTACGGGTTCCTAACACTGAGTGACGTCATGAATAATATTACATAGAAATACGTTTTACCCAGTAATACCTCATACATGTGTCCAGCACGCTGTAATGGACTTGTCATGTTATGGTAATAAGTAACAGTTTGATAACGTCGTATATCATTTTATTAGTGTATCTCTCAACCACTAAGAATGTTGGTAGGTATCTTATCGAAAATGTTTGATTAATGTATGGATGAGCCTGTATGGGAGCAAGCATATCCGTGATGGTTGAGATTGAGATTACAATGAAATTTATTGTGACCGTAACGCGTGATATATATTCTTATTTCTTGTATTTTTATCAATGTGGGACCGGTTCGATATCTACGTTCTCGGCTACCGTGCTACAACTGTCTTGATAATTGAAAATCAAAGTAAAATTCCATGTATCGGCTGCTAATAGGGCGTTTGCACCATTATGGGATTGGGTGCAAGAACATTAATCATGAACGTAATGGTAAAGGAAAACCTTGTGGTCAGCTAAGAAATAGGCCACCGTGTTTGATTTGGGAATATCGTCAAGGCGATAGAGTCAGGTATAAAAGAAGGAAAATAGGTACATTTACTTGTGGCAAACATAACGCACAGAAAGGACACAAACACAAAAAACAAATAAGTTGCGGAATAATATGCGTCACATTTATGAAAAACCAGGCAGGTCAGCATAATGCTGCGACCCTATGCGAGACAGAGCGTTGGAACTGAAGATATGACGTCAAATTAAGAACAAAATACTTCGTTTTAAATGTTCATTTATATAGTATTTGAATTGGCAACATTCCGTTTCGTTGTCGGGTGAAAAAGAAACATGATTATTAAGTCACACTAGAAAAAATTGGATGCCGGAACGTGATGTTTTAGTAATAATCGTTGTGCAATATTTATTATTTAGGGTTGTTTTCACTAATGAATCCTAACGCGATCAACGCATCTGAACCGCACAGGACCTGCCACTGTATAAGAACTGTCTTAGGGAAAACTGATACTGACAGCTGTTGAACGCGCTTTAGATGTGCTGATCGCGTTTAGTGTCATTGGTGAAATTGGCCGTTTATAATGAAACTTCTAACTTATTGTTATATCGCATAAGTAAGCTATGTCTCAGGAACTATTTCTTTATAGCTATGTCTTAGGAACTATTTAGCCGCACTTGATTAATCTTAGACTGAATTTTCCTGTAGAGTTAAACGTAAATATTTTCAAAGTTCAGCTTGTCTTCAAGTTTTAAACTTGTCTTTCTTCTAAAGTTCCAGTATTTCCATATTTTCTTTTTTATGTCGTTACCATCACTGTAGAATCTTCCATCACCGTATTCTTAACTAATACCCAAAACTATGCTTATCTCGCGGTGTTAATGACCTGAAATTTTGTCTTATCACAAAGAACTGGCAATAAATAGGTCAATTTATTGTTTTGACGACCGAAAATTATGTGTCGGCTCCATCGTTATTCGTGCCATGAACTGTGTGATTATTCTGATAAAAATGGTTGGTCCCACTACTGATAAAGGTGCTAAATCAAAATAATGTATGTGGTAGTTAGTACAGTACTTTAGTTTTATTATGAGATAAGCTTCGCTGTAATTAATATGTGTCTTGGGACGTGGGCCGTCTAAATGTATGAGATATGTGGAAGATTTAAGGTCTGGGTTTATCTAGTGAAGAAAGTTTATTAGCTTTTGTGTAGTTACGTAGGTACAGCTGAAATTTGCTGTCCGTGTATTGAAATACACGATATTTTAATACGCGGTCGCCAGCGCATCAACTTATAGAAAACTCTCAAATTCTTTAAATGATTATAAACTTTAACACGTTGGTGGTTAAGTTTAAAAACGATTGAGAAAATGTGACAGTTTGTCGTAACTTGATTTGCTGCCGACTGTACAATGCAAACATTACGCTGATGACCGAAAGCCTTATACAAGGTTATTGTAAATTGGTCGGGTAACATATCTAATATTATTTAAAAAAAATGATTTGATGTATTTCTTTGGGATGTCAACGACCGCTGTTAGTGTTGTTAGACGAAGTATGAGTTCAGAAAAATTGCTGTCTTATATTTGTTCAGATATTGATACACATCGCTTCTTTGAAGTTTACACAAAAAAAACATGATATTACGGGTAGCTGCGGTCTATGACCCCACAAAAAATTAAATATTATTTTTGTTTTTTTTCGTGTTTAAATAGGTATACCCGACGCATCTACGGCGTTTAGCTAGCCAATTTCAAATAAACCTGTACAAAGGAAGTGACTATTACTTTCGGAGAACTAAAGGGTGAGAATTACCAAACGGAAAACCACAAAACTTTGCCTAAGCTAAGAACTAAAAATGTCAGGTTTGGTCATTACCCTTCCGACACCACACTTTTGCTGCGTTTGGTGTTCAATGCAGATAAATACTACTAAACATGAATAATGCTTCTATACTACATCCACAGAATATCTTGAATATGTACATCAAAAAATTCTAGTTTCACTCAATGCCTATACAAAGCCAGCTATTCCATAAGGTAACGGTTTAAGTTTAAAAAATGACCAACAGCCTTTAAAGCTTTTTGATGCAAATTTTCGGAAAAAAAAAAAAATATTACACGTCCATATAGTAAAGAGGAACGCACCGAAACCGTTTTGTATTCCGTTTTCGAATATCTGAACACATCATTTTTGAATATGGAATGAAACTCTACTGAATATGAACAGTGAGGTACCTGTTTCAATGTTTTCTAAGTGCCTACGCGTTCTGCTTTTGACAAATATGTATTGTAGACATTGTTGAATTACTGAGAGAAACACAAAAGACAAAAGAGACACGTAATATGAAAGCCTTAGCTTCTTGAACTTGTATTATACTGCTGTATGAAAGAGTAAAAATTTGTGACCCGGTTGGAATATTAAATTTGGGTAAGCTTGTATCACATTGGCTGTATATAGCGTGACTGTGACCAAGAAGCTGTCATAATTTTATTTACTTACTGCAATTTACGATTGTTCTATAAAAGTATACATCTTCTGTGTAGATGAAAAAGTAGTGTAGTGTAAAAGTGTAGTGTGTGTGTTGTGTAGTACAATATAATTAAGTTGATTTTTCGCACATTCATTTATTTTTTAAGGTTTTTTTTAAACAACTATAATTTGGATGAGTGTCAATACTCAGAAAGTCGTTAATCAAAATGATTTAATCATGTAAATGAGTACGATCATCCTCTCGTTAGTGATTTACTCATGCATGCATGCCTATATTTGAATATATCCATAATAACGTTTGGCTAGCTATATTTTCTCAATATTTTCGCTTTAGTAACATGTCCAAATGATGATATTTACTGCTCAATAAATCACAAACGTAACCAAAACCCGTTTATTCGCAGATTTCGTATTTCGAACTAATAATGTTCCAACACAAAGGCGTAGACTGATATTACTATTCAATCATCTTTAATTAGCAAATTTGAACATAAAAAAAATACATAAAAAAATTAAAATTATTGTTCTTTCATCGAAAATGCAGTAAGTACAATTATGTGCGATAAATTCTTGGAAAACGTCCGCTTTATGCACAGAAAATTTAATTCAGATATTACAGCTGAATACTTTCCAATAATTGTTATCCATTGTTGTCATTTCAAGCCTATTCAAAAGAGACTAAGTAAAGATATCTATTTATAACTTAACCAGAGGGACTGATCCGTCACCAACAAAAGAAAGAGAGCTTCTTAGCTCACATAAAGTATCAAAAACTAGGTTAAATTACAGTTCCATTTTTGAAACTTCGCTTTTACCAAAGATCCTCAACACACGCACGTTCAGAATTTTATAAGCGTGGAAGGAAAGATATGGTACAGAATAGACAATTGACAAGGGTAGAGGAGACATAAAGAAACTTTGATGTGAGCTATTGAAGTACAAGAAAATTCGCGACTCGTGATC
The DNA here is from genome assembly GCA_951799385.1 of Hyppa rectilinea. Lineage (NCBI taxonomy): Eukaryota > Metazoa > Arthropoda > Insecta > Lepidoptera > Noctuidae > Hyppa > Hyppa rectilinea. The sequence continues at coordinate 11,554,905 of OX637315.1, forward strand.
GGAATTTTGCTTAGTTTGATTTGCGACTGATATCTTTTGAAGATACTCCTCGGAGAGTTTAATCAAGCCGGTAGAATTTTGTATTGAAAATTAGTTGAACTGGACGGTGAGAACAAAGAAATGCTCCTCCTAATGGAAAAGTTTTAAAAGCAATTTCTAAGTTAGTAAAGATAATAATAAATTCGTAATTTCTATCTTACTTTGATTATCACTTAAATTAACATAGTAATAGAAGATCTGCCTTCCATTTCATTTAGATAAAGTTTAGTAAAAAAAAAATACATTTTTATAGGTCACTAAAAAAAGTTATTATCGGTATACGGCACACTCAATGAAAACGGATTTTGGAAGTGCTATTACTAAATAAAAAAATACGCACGCACTCCAGCGACAATTCATACGTTTCGATAACCATAAGCTTACTCATTCATACGCCGCTCGTATCGCAAGATAAATTGCTCTGGCACACAAATAAACGCGTTCCACGAGAGAAATAGGAACAAAAACCCCACGTAGGTATATATACGTACTATCTACGCATCTTGAAGCATAGACGCTGTAATTTATTATATTCAGTTCTCTCCGATCCATTGACTTGTGGCGGACCAGCGACCATCTTTTGTCACCCCGTCAAGAGTTCTAAACGGCCGTGTAATATGAATTAATAAGCACAAAGAATCATTATAATGCGTTTATTTGTCGCCACGAGAAAATTCCTCGAGCGTTTTTAGTTTTATTGTGAGATGTTCGCCGGTCGCCGCCTTTGTATGTCAGTTTGTATGTCCGGAACAAATTTTGGTGTATCGCGTGCGCAAGATCACGCTTGCTTAGGCGTCTGATAGCAAAGAGTATGGGGTGATGAGTACCGACAGAATCCTCGAAAAAACAAAATATTCCAAGTTTTGTGTAAGAAAAGTCTTTAAAGAACGGGTTACTGTCGATATTTTTTAAATAATTTCATTTTAGTTACCTATACTTATTATTTAGGTTACCGCTACAATATCCTCATCAAAAATCATTCATCCGAAACAGATACCGATCCAATTGCCAAAACTAATATAAACTCGCTTCCAGTGTAAAACCTTTTCAGGAAGTTTTGCTTACAGTTTTCCAGTTTCAAACTCAATTAACGTGTTTTGCCTCTCTGAGGACTTAGGTAGAAAATTGGCACCTGCTAGACTCGTAGAGTTGTCGAATGTAATGATAATGACTTGGACAGGGAGATGAAAGGGTCGCCGAAGATCGGCAGTGACCGAACAGATGTAAGTAATGGGCGGAGGTTATCGAACTAGCCCGAATGAGCCCGAAGTCGCTGTGGATGTTTGTTTTATTTTATTTTATTGATAACAACGATGATTTGTGATACGGAACGAGATGTTTGAAATTTTTTGACGACCATGTATTTTACAAAAATCTGGCACAATGGAGTGTTCCGTAGTTGGGATAAATTTACTCTAACAATCAACGTAACATTGTGGTTGGAAAACATGTTCCCATACAACGATTTACGTCATGGACAATTCTCCAACTGCAAATGTAACTGTGTAATCACAATTTTTTTTTTTCAAGTCCTCCACAGGTGCTTTCGTTTATTTGCGAGTAACAAAATATGTCGCATAAATGACTGTTTTTTTATTGCTTTGAATTAGAAGCTTGATTTTATTACAGCTCGAAATACACAGGTCTATACATACCTACGTATTTGATACTAAAATTTCAACTTTATACCTCCGCGCATTCTTGAAAAAATGGGTTATGGCAGACTAACGGATGGATGAAACGGAACTCACGGAATGGATCACAGCGAAGTGATCCCAAGAGTTCCATTTTTTCATTTTGAGGTACCTAGAAATGGCAAAGATTATTGTTACCTATTCATATTTTTCTACCATAATCGGAAGGATTATGTGAAAACTCTTCAACCGTTACAATACAATATACTACTACCATATAATATTCTAAATTGAGGAGTGTTTAACAAAAGCATCGCTTTCATCATCGATGACATAAGAGGCCAATAAACTAGCATTTTATGGTGCTATAAATGGAAACCGATAATTTACTCTTATACAAGAATTATGCGCATCTACGTGGGCCTCTATTATCTTTGATAATTTCACAATGCTATGGTAGTTCTTAAAAAAAGTTTGCCATTTAAAATACTAAAAATCCATTGTCTAATGGTAAAATTTTTTTAGGTAATGTGTTATAGGAAGAATCTTTGCCATTGTTATGAATTAAACCAAAGTCCCACCTTCCTGAAGAGGTACGAACGGGCTTAACTGCTCTTTGAAAAGGGATGGTAAACAATATAAATAATCATCAATTTGCCTAGCCTTTTCCTAACTGCCGGTCTAACCTAACTATTGGTCGGCTTCCAGTCTAACCGGGTGCAGTTTCGATACGTAAAGATCACCTATCCACGGACCAACCCTGAAAAACGTAGCTTAACCTGCTGGATCGATCCGTGCGGCTGTTATAACTGCCACGAGCTCCGCATCAACAACAATATAAATAATCATGTATCTAAACGATTAAAAAGTTCAGGTAAGCAAGTTAAAGCAACGATTATTCATTTAATTTGAGATCTCTAATTCAAGTAATTTAATAATTAATAATAGGCAACTACTCTATAAACGATAAAAACGATTCTAATACATAAGCAGTCCAGTTTAATCACAAATCAGATTACTAGCACAAATCACCACCTTATGTTCAAGCAATGACAAGATTTACGCCAAACACGTTAACTTTGACGGCACAGTCGTAACTGATTTCAGTGCTAAAACAGTAACAATTTATAAATAGGAACTTAAAGTTCAACCTCAGTCAGCACTTTAATGGCCGGTTTCATCCTTCTCAGCTGTAATGTCTTCATTAGAAAAGCGTCATTATGACGTCATTCGACTAACTGTTTTTTACGAAGAGTGTCTCAAAGACTTTAATTAGTGTAATATGTCAAGTCATAGGTCTCGAGTTCGAACCCAAGTCACGCACCTCTGATTTTACGGATTCATGTGCGGATTGTATAATTATCGCTTGCTTAAAAATCAGTGAAGGAAAACATCGTGAGAAAACCAGCATGCCTTTTTTTATTTTTTTTTTAAGGCTGGGAAATCATCCAATGACTTCTCCCGCTCTAGGTCGAGCGGAAGGGAGTGTCAGACTCTTACTGACTTAAACCCATCCATGTTCCTTCTTTAGCCCTTTATGTTCCGAGGTAGCGGTAGCCCTTTCTGACAATCCCGCTTACCCGGCAGGCTTGGCCTTAAGGGGCCCCTTCTTATGCCGAAATCTCTTTGAGGCGCGCGTGGAACATATACGCGCGGTCCGGCATGGGCCTGGTCCTGATCGGGCGGTGAGTCACCGATTACTCACCGCCCGCAGGCCCGCGCCTACGGTGGCCGGGAGTCACCACGTGGCTCCCGACGCCTGGGGCGTCTCCCGCGGCGGCTGGGACGGGAGGACATTTCTCTCTCCTATCTTGTCACCTCCCTCGCGAGCATGACTGTAAACCAGCATGCCTGAGAGATATTTCTCAACAGCATGTGAAGCTAAGTCAGAGGCCCATGCGCAGCATAAAAACTCTGTCACCAGGTTAGTTACTAACCATACGAAAGAAAGAAGAATTAGTGTAATTCACGAGAAATACAATAATTTTGGACTAGACTGAAATAAAAACAGCTCACATGAATTGATTGATAAAAAAAGATAAAAAAAAGTAAACTACAAGACAGAGTAACATAATGATGACAGCATAGAAATAGTAACCACATTGTTGAAAAACGTCTTGGTACTAAAAAAATCTTGTAAAACGTCTGTTTCGATTTATTAGGAGATTAGGACGGACAATAAAAAGCTAATTTGACAGTAGTACCAGTCACATGTGTGATGGATAAAAATAAAGTGTTGAAGGGGGATACTTAAAACCACATGTTAGAAGGTTATTTACCGTCTTTTATTGTCATGTATGTATGAATGTCACGTCATCGCTTCAAGAAGCTTGAAGATATACATACAGGAAGAAAAGTGAAGTTTATAAAAGAGAATGATGATTACTGTATGACGAATGAAAGCATGGATATGGAAATTGGTCACCATACCCCAGGCCATGATGATGTTGCAATTGAAATTAATCCAAAAATTATAAAACAAAAGATATTGATTAATGATGATACGGGCGATAGTCTATACTAATAATATAAAGAGGAAAGATTTGATTGTTTGTTTGCATTGAATAGGCACCGAAACAACTGAATCGATTTGAAAATTCTTTTACTGTTGGGAAGCTACACTATTCTTGAGTGATATAGGATATAATTATTATATTTAAAAAAAATAGTTTTCTTATTAAAACTTCAATAATGCAACAATTTCCAACATCCACGTGGGAGAAGCATTTTAAATAAAATAATATCGCATAACATTCAACTTTTCATAAAGCTAAAAAATCTGGTAGGTAGCTGTTTTTGTTCCACCTTGCATTATTCTACGCGTACTGAATATCAAAACTCCAAATGTAGAACGACGTGAACTTCTACCAAAAAGCAATTTTGCTGATGTTGCAACTTTCGACTTGACCCCTGACAATACGAAACTATAAGAATACGTAGTATACTTATGTATACCACCTACGTGGCAGGGCATATAATTATATATTATATGGTTCTATATTTGGAACACCTTACTTCGATCGTCAGAGGTCGATTCGCGCTAATTTTCACTTACGTAAGCCTCGCATTCATTCCCGTTAAGGAAATTATGATAAAATTGTTTTAATGTTGCCTTCACGAAAATAAAAGAAATGCTTCGTCACAATTTGTGACACGCAACGTATACCTAATAGTTGACGCTAGTTTCTCTTTCATTTTATAATTCTTTGTAACCAAATTTTGTACACGTTTTAAGATAATGCTTTTAGAATGGACTGAAAATGCTTTGTTATGTTGTGTAGATTATAACAAATTATGACAGTGTTGATTGATTACTAAACATTGGTTACAATGGACTTAGTGTGTAATTAATATAAATAATAAAAATAACAAAATGAGCTCTGCAGCAAAAAGGTTTGATACCCATTGCGTTATAAATCGAAGATATTGACCAAAAATTTGCAGAAAGGATTTGGATGAAATTCGGCACATACTATTGTTTATAACATGAATTAACACGTAGGGTACTTTCAATTCCGGTACTTAGTAAGTTCCCGTGGGATATTTTCTGACATTCACGCGAGCAGAGCCGCGGGGTAAAGCTAGTTACTCATAACCACTTTTAAGTGCTATAGCGGCAGAAATTAGGAAAACAGGATACAATTTATTACAGCTAAGTAATAAAAGGTTCCTGTCTATTTTTATAGAAAAATATAAAGACAACAGGTTCTTATTTGTTGATAGGAGAGAACGGGGTACAAAGAAACGAAAATTCCACGAACTCTTTAGAAGGCTTACACTTCCAAACTTCAATCAAACAACCTTGAAATAAATTGGATAATTACGGAGGCGAATAATCCTACCAATAAGTAACAATATTATAAAGTAAACAACCACGAAACGCTTTTAGACGTAGTTGGAATTGATAAGAGTTAATTTTAGAACGGTATCGATCTGCCAATTAAGCCAGAATTAGTAAGCTTTGTAGGCCCCAACTAGCCTCTCTAAGATGTCCCTACGGTTTTGGTGGGACCCGCCGTCAGAATGAATTCACAAATGATAAGTATCTTCATAAATATTCTTAATTAGTCAAAATATAAGCTGATTACTGTGATGCCTAATTAAAAGTTATTTTCTTGGTGTTTGTGTATGGTCTAGAGATTAAAAATTAGCATTTAAATGAGATGATGCTCGGAATAGTGGCTCGTTTTATGTCCGTTCTGATGAACAGCAGGCTTTTGTTTTACTTGAATATTGAACGCCAGAGCATAAACGCACGCGCGTTCCCTCCACGCCAAGCTACAAATTTATTTCTTCTTGTTACCATGAATTTCCCAACATCCATGGTGTCTTTTAATTTGTTTCATATCATTAAATACATACGAGAACTTCAATTCTTAAGATATCTATATAAACACTCAGAAAAGTAATAATTTATTGTTTATTTCGTATTATAGTGTTGTTGCCATAGTCATATATTTGTGTCGTTGGCGTACAGGGCATGCGCTTGCTTGTAACGTATATGTGACTATGGCGTTCAAAAGCTTAAGTATATTTATCTGAAGGAAGATGAATATGTTTGGTAGGTAACTGAAATGTTCTCACACTTCTTTTTAATTTTCGTTGGTACCTACCAAAAACCCCTTTTCCATCAAGTAATACCATTAATAATATAATATTTCTCATCGCGTTACGAATTTGTTTTATTACGGCCAGTGTACCCGCGGGATTTGCCGGTAGGTAGGTACTTATTATTTTATGGACACTTGATTTTCATTAGCAGAGTACAAAAACAAGTTTCTAATGTACATGCTCGGTAATATTCTTCTAAAACGAACAGATCTGACGTATTAACATTTATATGGAAATATAATTTCGGAATCGTGATAGTATAATTGAATGCTGATTAAGTCTATTGCTTGTTTTACGATATCAGCTTCCGTAAGACGAGAAAAACAATTTACATCATTATCATGTTCGCTAGTAACGTCAAAGCACCAATCAAAGCATGGAGATTTACGAACGCATTCCAATCAAACTAACGAAGCGGGATTTAATTAAAAAAACGTATCGCCCAAACTTGACGTTAACCAAATGAAATTTACGACACCGCTAAAACAGAGAACCCGGTATAAATTTAACTCATTTCTAATAAGTAAATTATGTAAAACGATCCTATTATAATTAATAATTCAGTTCGAAACGAGGAATACATTAACGATATCTAAACGAGTGATGACGCTTCGTTTTTTCAACAAACTAATATTATACGAGTTGGGAACTTAAAAAATAATGTTGATTGGAACAACAATTAATGTATGTCCTAACTAATTTCGGGTATTATAATAAAGTCGAATGTTTAATCGTTAAGGTTTGAGTACAGCAACAAATGAGCTATAATTTTTTAAATAAATTGTGATAGTACGTGGATGTGACAGCAAATTTATAAAATTGGTCACAAGATTAATGGGCTGGTAGTGACATAATAAAATGTTGGTTATACTTGATGCCGATGAATTATAGGCACTATTACATAACTATACTACTTTATTATTATAACTATACTATTATAATTTATTATACTTATTGTAGGCACTGCGAAATACTGAAACTGAAATCCAAGTTAGACAATAGATTTAAGTCGGATGTATTGTATCACTCGTATTTTCATTCGCATCTCCTCGGAAAGCGTATCGTATATTGTGCTCTTATTCACTGGTGTGAGTATCAAAGAGGTGAGTGGGTAAAATTTTAAAACCTATAAAAACCGTTCTGCAATTATATCATTTGGATTTGCGATATCGTTGAAATTACGTTTCGATGTAATTAATTAAAATCCGGGGAATGAAATGAAACAATCAAAATGAACTGTTAACGTTTCGCACACATTCACATTTTGTATCACAAAGTTAATTCTAAGGGTGATAAACATCTGATTTACGAGTTAATTACGGGACTCCTTTTAATGAAAACGTAAATTTAAAATTTTATGTTGAACAATATTATGTACGATTCTTTTGTTTAATGCTAAAAGGGTTCATCACATTGTTTGTGAAAAACGTTGCTCCAAAACATTGACTTATTTTCGCTGAGTATTTAGGTACTTTGTATAAAAGGCAGTGAACATTTTTAAAATATTACTTCTGTTTTACACGCTAACAATGCCGAGAAGGAAAGTGGTTTATTACAAAAAAAATCCCGTCAAAAGCTCCCTGGCGGTCGCCATCTTGGATCACCGACCGTTATGCGCGCGCGCATTTGTTTGCGTCCAGGTGTAGCGCTGACAAAACAATCGGCTCTCGAGCGAGAAAGGGGCGGAGGGGCCATTCATAAATTTTTATAAAATTCACCAAAATAAAAAGCGAAACTTATAAAAAAAAAGTTGAATGCTCAACCAGAGGTGGCGTCGAATCGATAGCTGGATAATATTTCATAATATTAACTACTTAGGATGTGAAGAATGGGTGGGGTTACAAAAATTATAATTGTTTGGGCCTATTGAATTGGCTTCTTAATTTTGATCCTCCTTCTTATAAAATTTTATAACAATATATTTAGGTTCACGTTATTATTAGAAAACTTATGGTCTGCCAAGTGCTAAAAATAAATCACTGGCTATATTTTTTTATCATCGTTAACTCATATTTTATAGCAAACCTAAGTCATGGACATCATTATGGAGATCATTAACATATTAAGTGTTTTGAAGGCGTTAGATAGAGCTCAAACTTTTTCATAAAACATTAAAAAGAATATAAATTAAGTACCTTGTATCGTCCAAGTTAGTGTAAGAAGCAGTAATGTAGAGTCTCATTATTTTGCAGAGAAAACCGACGATAAGATAGTAAGCAAAAAATGTGCAGCCACCTTTCATAATACCGCGCCACTGGATACTTATTGTTACATGTTTTCATAAGCCTTAAGCACCGCCTTGTCGGGTCGAAGATCTTAACGCACCGTCACACTTGAAAGCAAATAATTAGGTGTATATTCTACAATTTGCCAAAGATCTCCATTGTATTCTTTGTCCTGTAAGTGGATTCTGTTAGCTACAAAGGGCCAGCCGCATGACACTGCTACCTCGAAACCTGGTACGTGTGTGTATAATGTTATTATTTGGAGCCGCATCTGTTACAAAGGCCGTTGCGTCCGCAATTTTACAGTTTAATCAGCGTTAAATGCTCACAAAGTTACCGCATTTCGAAAGAAGAAAAAAAATATATGAACAACTCCGCAATCTCGAGGACCGTGCGGTAAAGAATTTTCGAGTCCATAAATCATTTGGGATGTCGATGACGTCGGCAATAAAATAAAACGTCTGCAATAACTATTCATGAAGCTTACTGGCAGCCCCAAAATGTAACAAAGAATTGCATACAATCCATAACTGGTTGATAGATGAAAACGTTGAAATAATAGAGTGCTAATAAAATTCTATATGAGAATATCAAACTTAAAGTAGTGTTTTTAATAGTAAAATATTTGAAACTAGCTTCTAGCAGCGGCATCGCCCGTCTAGATGTCGGAAATTAACCCAAGGGATCATACTACCGGAATAAAAAGTATCCTATGTATTAATCCAGGTCATTAACAATCTCTGTGCCTCCTCCTTCCAGCATCCTTTCAGCCGCTTGAAGCGGAAGAAGTAACATACATACAAACACACACTCACAAACTTTTGCCTTTATAATATTTATAATACAAAACACAGCACGCTTGCCTATTATGGCAATTACCTAATTGCGGCATCTACGAAACATATCTATTATTGATTTTATAAGTAAATTCAAATAAATCGAAACATGTTAAACAATCTTTGTGAGAAAATTGACAAATCACTATAATATACAAAACAAGTCTCACAATATAATAACATGAATATCATTATACATTTCCGTATATCAAACAAACTGGATTATGGAAGCCAACGGCAATTATAATGATGGATCTAAACACTGAACTTCAAAGGATGTGGAAGATATCACGTAGCTCTTTATAGAAATAATATTACACGACAAAATGAACGTTCATTCAGTAAAAGGTATGTCATCTATTATGTCTCATTGTGCAGTGACCACTTAGCGTGAAGAGGAAATAATTTATTCAAAGCGTACTACGTTCTATCTACATATTGGACCCCTAGAGGCACTTGTCTTTGAGAAAGTAAAGCTATATTGGACGGTGGTTTAAAATAAAAGGATGCACCTTAAATGAAGTTCCAATGGGAATAATTTATCTTAGATACCGATTTGTGGTGAATGGAAATTAAAATGAATTGGTTCTCATAAATTTCAATCGAGGTAAATTAATTACTATACCGTTTGGTTCCGATACTCATCATTTATTAGGGAATACTTTTAGGAACATGTTTTATAAACTTAATGTACAAAATTGCCAAAGAAAATACCTTTACGTAGCGTGGCAAACTGATTTCTTTTCATAATCCCTCATTTCCTAACACTAATAGATTTGTTATAACTTCGTTATTAGTAAGACGAATCAATTAACGGCTCACTGTGTGGTAGCCAAAATTAATTAGCCAACTTCCCTGGTACGGTTCACAAAAACAGCAGATGCGAGATCGGCGAGTATACAAGCTGCATTATTAGTTGTTCAGTAATGTTTTAGTTTTTTTGTTGTTTTGCTAACCACCCGCACCAAAACACCATCTGTGTTCGGCCACGATTCACTGTAATGATACATACGAACAAAATGATGATACAATGTGTTGATGGATTGTATTGTCATTATGTTTTGGTGGCTAGTGAGAATACTCTATAGGTCTTTCTAACAAAGAGCGTAATACAAAAAATCCGATCTTTAGTATTAAAAACTAGCTTCTGCCCGCGACTTCGTACGCGGACCCTGTCGCTTATGCCAGCGACAACGGGGTCGCCATTTATGTTATTTTTTATCATTTTTCCCATTTAAATCTTTTATCACACTGAGCTTTAGTTTTATTTCATTCCAACAGTACAGTCCAATTGTCATCGTTTTCATTTTGGTAACCGCATTATTATATTCCCCACTTGTCTCTAGAGACCTAGAAGTCAATGCGTAGATACGGTTGGAACTCAAGCACAATTCTCTATCCGTGAACGTCTCCGACTCGCGAGACAATACATGACGTTCACGATCAGCGGTCAGTCGCACATCACGTGCCCCACTTGTCTCTAGAGACCTAGAAGTCGATGCGTAGATACGCTTGGAACTCAAGCGTAATTCTCTTTCCGTGAACGTCTCTGACTCGCGAGACAATACATGACGTTCACGATCAGCGGTCAGTCGCGCATCATATTCTTCACTGGTCTTTAGAGACCTAATGAATACGCTGAGAACGCAGGCGTGCTTCGCGACCCGAAGAGGTTTCCACGGAGCGAGTTGCAGCCTAATGTTCTCGAACAGCATCAAGTCTCTCCTGACGCTCTTCGGTAGATTCTTGGGATCTTATGATCCTCAATCTTTTAGCTCTCTTGGAACATTGGGAAAGATTTGACCTCTTTGTAGGCATGGTCATAGTTTTATAGTGAAGATACCTGATCAATAAAAATCTAAATTAAAATGACTGCTCCCCTGCGTTACCGGGTAGGCTACCGTGTCACGAAGATTAATGGAAAAGGAAATTAAACACTCAAACAACATAAGCCCGAAGGCAAATTCATACGATAAAATAAAAAAATAAACAGGAGTTTTGGCCAGTAGAGTCAAATTTTCAATGATATACCATCGTCATCAAAAATCAGTCCTAAACTGTTACCGCCTTCAACGCGTGCAGGTACTCCCAGTTTATGTTATTCTATAATTACACAGTAAAATTAGTGATAGCTTTGATTTCCACATCAGATGTTTCTGATCTTCGATTTTTATAAGTCAACAGGAAATGCCCATCAGATTGAACAACAAAGACGTCAAAGACGTCATTCCTATGTGTTATGTTGTAGCTAGGCTCTTGGAGTTCCACAACAGGTGTTCCAGATCTTCGATTTTTATAAGTCAACAGAGAGTGCTCATCAGGCTGAACAACTTTCGCTAAGACGTCATTCTTATATGTGTTATGGTGTAGCTAGGCTCTTGGAGTTCCACAACAGGTGTTCCAGATCTTCGATTTTTATAAGTCAACAGAGAGTTCTTATCAGATTGAACAACTTGTGCTAAGACGTTATTCCTATATGTGTTATGTTGAGCTAGGCTCTTGGAGTACCACAACAGGTGTTCCAGATCTTCGATTTTTATAAGTCAACAGGAAATGCCTATCAGACCGAACTACTTTTGCTAAGACGTCATTCCTATATATGTTATGGTGTAGCTAGGCTCTTGGAGTTTCACAACAGGTGTTCCAGATGTTCAATTTTTATACGTCAACAGAGAGTGCTCATCAGGCTGAACAACTTTTGCTAAGACGTCATTCTTATATGTGTTATGGTGTAGCTAGGCTCTTGGAGTTCCACAACAGGTGTTGCAGATCTTCAATTTTTATACGTCAACAGAGAGTGCTCATAAGGCTGAACAACTTTTGCTAAGACGTCATTCCTATATATGTTACAGTGTAGCTGGGCTCTTGGAGTTCCACATCAGGTGTTCCAGATCTTCAAATTTATTCTCTCAGCAGAAAATGCTAATCACGTGGAACAATTTTTGCTAAGGTATCATTTTTGTATCTCTTATAGTTTAGCTGGTCTGTTGCGGTTCTGCATCAGGTGTTCAAGTTTCCAAGATAAATTATAGCCTATATGTTGCCCAGACTTAATACCTATACAACAAAAAAAAATCATTCTAATCCGTCCAGTAGTTCCGAAGATTAGCGTGTACAAACAAACAGACAAACAGACAAACAGACAAACAGACAAACAGACAAACAGACATACAGACAAACAGACAAACAGACAACATTTTTTTTTTGGATTCGTGCTCTATTACTGTTTCTAAACCCCCCTCAATTATTATTTTTTTAATATATTCAATGTACAGACACAGTTTTTTTACTGTTTTATTATATGTATAGATTTCGATGGTGATCAAAACAGTAGATTAATTATTATTGATTTCAATAGACACTAAAATATTTTATGAAGGATTTAAATACCTGTCTAACATAGATTTACACATTTAATATAAGAATGAGTAAAAACAAAAGCTCAAGCGTAACAAAAAAGAACGTCAAACGTGAAAGCAATATGTAAGTACGCCGAGTTTAACTTAATTATAACACTCTCGCCTATAGAACCCGACGTGATTGTATGACTGTATGGGAAGGGAAAGATTTATTGCGATCTTGCCGACTCGGTTAGTAAGTGTTGCCTGACTTTTTGTTTCATTCCCTGCACGCTTAATCACTGGATGATCTCGGGCTAATGTGTTTTCGGTATCGACTGTAGTCGGCTTAATAATTGCATCAAATTTATTTTCTTATTCTTATTTGTTGCCAGCAAAAACTTTAACATCGACAAAGCTGAAGTTTAGTATATTGGGTAAATATAAATATGGTTTCTCTACCGGTTTTATTAACAGTCACTTCTATTATAATTTATCATTAAAGCATCGATTAATACAAAATGAATGGTACTGTTTAAAAGTAAGATACCCAGAACTGGTTTCCAAAACATAATATTTATCATGGAAACTATAACAAGACGCCCCAAGTTTTTATTTAGAATCTCAACTTGTATTAACTGGGAGCAATAAATTTGTTTTAATTGATTACCGTTAATTCACAAAGAAAGAGACCGCCTCCAGTGTTTAATTACGTTTATGATGATTACAATCCGTTTAATACTGTTTTGCTTCGCGTGGCTATCTGAGTATGTAACTAATCAACCTGTTTTCGATTAACGGCAAAATAATTAATAAAATTAGATTTTTTTATTTGAAAGTTTAAATAATTGTTCAGAGAATAAAATTTAAACTTCAACAATGCCTCGTTATATTAATGCTATAAATTAGGTTACTTTCGTATCGCAACACGATTTCATTGGCATCGAAAGATAACACGAAAGTCTAAAATCTGTACGTTTCGAACGATTTATCGATGTGGGCATACAATTAGTAGCAATGACTTGTGCTGTAGTGAATGATAAAGATACACGTAGAATTAAAGAACGCCCCTAACAAGGTGTTACAAAATTAGTATCAAAACGTTAATAACCCAGCTATTGATATGCACAGGAAGCATAAACAATAACACGACACTTTCTAATGAGTAATAAAAATTTGTAAATAGCTACCATAGTTCATACTCATAAAAATCCTATTCCATAAATTATGGAGCTTGACAAAATGATATTTAATGCCCCTTCATTCTATCACGTGTGAGAGTTACGTCATTACCGAAAAACTCATTTAGGGACAAAACCCCTTAAGGAATCCATCCATAATTTTAAGGACACGTTTTTTCATCGCTGCTCATCATCAATCTGTTGGTCTTGAGCACTACTTATTTCCTTGTTATTTCTTTCGTCCTGCTCTTTAGAAGGACAGAGAGGGTAACAAATAGAGAATGTATTATCTATTTTGTCTTACCCGTGACAATAATTAATGACTGGATTTAAACGCTTCCTCACGCCCGTGACATTAACATAAATAGAATGATCTTCGTTTGGCCGTTCAGCCCCTTTGATTCCAGTATTTTTAGCTTCGCAGCATCAGGTTTTGTATATTAATTTGTTGGCTGTAGATAGATCGGTGATTTCAGTACTTTGATGTTTTGCGTTATAAGGTGGCTGGTGATTGTCAGCTTATGGGCTTTACGGCGTGTTGGACAGTGTTTAATTTGTTAAGTGAGGGCTCTGTTCAGTTAAATAGCTTAAGCTTGGTTATTATCACATAATCATGTCTGCAGTTGGGACTTGTTGTTTGATGTAGATCGATTCCGGGAAATTTACGATAATAATCATCAGCAAAGTCACATGACATATGTGATCAAACTGTATAAATAACCTCCTTCGGTTACTCTATCTTTTCTTTCAACTGTGAGTTTAACGTTCATAATCAAAACAAAGAGTTTTCCTTTATGAAAATAGATATTTCTTTGAAGAATTTAATTTGCAATGGCCACCTCTGTATAACAAAGGCATCCAGATTTATTATCTGTGTCAGATATGATCGTAAAGTTAACGATTAATAGAAATAGCATTGGAAAGGAGGTTGACAAAGAGACAATAGTGTTTACGAGTTATGAACGACAGACTGGCTCTGAGTGTAAGTGAATTATAACAATCAGCTGCTCTTTTGTTTTAAAGACATCTTCGTCGTACTAATTCAGTATTTCATTGGCTTTCGCAACTTTTGTTTTAATAGAAATATTATAACTTTTCTTCAGTACGTTATAATTTGTTTGATTATTTGCGTTTCACAGTTTTAGTAATGTTACCTTAACTAAAACAGGCCTATGCTTTGCGATGGGTGAAGTCAGACTGTGGGCTATGATGATAAATATATCTATATGCGAAGAAATTAGCCTTAGGTACATCGAAAGAAATATTTAAAAAGGTTAGTACAGCTAAAGCTCAGTAGGTGGAGTTTCTAATGTGCTATGTACCTATGCAAAAGATGGAATTTTCGCAACAACAAAAAACAAATCAGCTTACTAATTCGTAGACAAAACAAGCACTTGACTCGCTAATAAATTGTATTGTAACAAAACTATTAGTGTTCGAGAAATTGGCTTCTAATTTCTCGTGCCGAGTCCGTCGCATTGGATTTATTTAAATGAATTTATAGTGCAGCGGTCGCCATTATTGTTAAGTCAGTAATAAGCTCACTCATTTTATTGGTTTAAATCCGATAATTAGTTTTAAATGTACTGTGCTCATATTTCCCATGATATTTAAAGCTTTAGTTGACTCTTTTTCTGTGAATGAAATACTGTACATCAATACAGAATTAAATGTGCTATTTAACGTATATCGAACTTTGGGCAATATTTACTTTATTGGAGCAAATGTTTGTGCTGTGTAAACAGTAGAGTTTTGACATGATAATTATTAAAAATCAACTTTACCCACAGATTTTTTTTATTGAATTTAATAACGCCTTTTATCTGTAAGCAATTTTGAATAAAGTAGCTAATATAGATAATTTTGTTTGTTACAATCGAACGAAGAGAGATTTGCAGTCAAAGAGATATTGTTAATAAATAATTCGTTTTTAATTAAACTTAGCTGTTTTGCTTACGTGCAACAATGTAAGAGAGTTAATAAAGGTATGTACGGTGTTAAACATGCTGCTAACATTCACAAGAACACTAATTAGGGTAACTAGACATCACGGTACACAGATCTTTATCCAGGAGTTCACAATAAAACTAACAGGTCTCTCATATTTCACGAGAGACGAGATTGCACAACGATTGCTTTTACCGTTATTTTAACATCTCTATACAGGGCTGCTATCACTACTGGTAGACTACCTAATTGGGAGATGTAAGTAGTAATAGTAAACTTTTCTGGAAATCGACGCTGTTCGAAGAAGGGGGGAGCAGACAGATTTAAATTGCTGATCGGTGAATTTCAAAGGATAGGTTACTTTAATTAAGATGTAGTCATCAGCAGACATGCTGGACTATAAAACGTTAAAAGGTCCATGTAGTTTTGCATACTATATACTCGTCATCTGCCTAGCCTTTTCCTAACAATGTTGGGGTCGGCTTCCAGTGTAACCGGATGCAGCTGAATACCAGTATTTTACATGGAGCGACTGCCTATCTGACCTCTACAACCCAGTAACTGGGTAATACGTTACCCCTTGGTAAGACTGGCTGTCAGATTTCGGGTTTCTATCGACCCTTAACGACTGTCAAAAATGCACAAATGACAGCCGGGACCAATGGCTTAACGTGCTTTCCGAGGTATGGACGAGTCTCATTATGTATACATGGTCACCCATCCACGGCCAACCCTGGCAAACGTAGCTTAACCATGCGGCTGTTAGTCCTTAGCCACGAGCTGCATACTATATACTATTAGATTAAATATTCCTGAGAACTGTGAGCCAAACAACCCTACATGACTATATGGTAAGCCTAAACCGCTTAGATTTACATCGTGGGTCTACGTGATTCTTGTTGATTGTGTAGATAATTTGACTGGCAACATATACATGCGTGGTTCTGGAGTAACGCCCTGGCGCCAAGTGATTGCAGTGATTTAAAAAAAACCTTTCGTTTGTTCGAGAACTGAGACGCCCTGTGATGATATAATAATATTATATAAATGTATTACAAATTGTAATACATTTATATAATATTTACAATTGAACTTTTGCATCAAAATGTAGGCGAAGTATTCAACCTTCTTTATAACCTCTACAACTATAAACCTCTATGGATGAGGGAGAGATTATTTCCGATTATTAGTAATTTAATTTGTCATTGTATTTGCGAGCATGCGGTTTCAGTTCGTGTTTAATCGTGTAAAGTCGTGTTATCTCGTAAATCTATAAAACTGAAAAATTTTAAAGTTTATGAGCGGCTTATCAATTAAAGTCCGTGACTACGTACAGCAGTAGTCACAGTCACTATTATTAGCTAGAACCTATGTACCGTATACGTAGGTTATTATTGTAATAAACCAAAAAAGGCTCGTTGAACTTCATGATTAACTCATCTCAAACAAAAACATCGTGCCTACAATATAATTTGTAAAATTTTTGCATTCAACTCCGCCGTGGTTATCTCACGTTCGTGTGTTGTTCACACGTCGGGTCCGAGTAACAGCTACATGTTTTTTGTTTTTTCAACTAAAATGGCAAGGCTGTTTACATGCTTTCGAGTTTATTAAAGCTTGTTGTTATGATTTATTTTTAATGTTGAAAATTTTATTTTAATTAACTCTGGCTAACAATTTCCTCATAATGGTGAAGGAAATCATCGTGAAGACACCGGTAAAATGTTTTAGAACCAAAAATTCGAAGATATGCGACATCCGCCCACCCGCACTGGGCCCGCGTAGTGGTTTATGGCCCACTCCTTCGCTTAGAGACGAGGCCTGTCATGTCCCAGCAGTGGGAATGTTATGATGGCTGATTATGATGAACAATATTTTCTTCAAAAAGTAGAACTTAGCTTACTAATCCATTGTTTGCTAAATGTAGCATTTTTTTCTTTTTCTCGTTTGTAAACAGGTTTAAGCTGAAAACCAAAGCTTAGCAACTCGCTAGGGGACATAAGCATAATGCTGTCGCTTAAACCTTTTGCTTCCGATATTATAGTTTTGTGTATTCACCATTACTAGTAGCTGTAATACTGGAGACATTAAACGTTTATTCTATTCTACTGTAACGTTTCACCAAGAAAATAGTTTTAGTTTTAAATTGCTTATTGTTTTAGTACGGATAATGTAATATACAGTGTGTGTACACAAAAATTCATAAAAGTTAATAATAATTATACAGTGTGTTAGGTTAAACGAAAGACATACTTTCAGGTTGTATAGTTCTCATGGAAATCAACAACTTTGTCCACGGCAGCAACTCTGAAATATGAAAAATAAAAATCAGTACTGAATAGCTGATTTTTTTTCATGGTTTCAGGTATAGTTCGATAGACAAATTGTTCATTTTCATGAGTATAATGATCCCTGAAAGTATGTCTCTCGTATAACCTAACACACTGTATCATTATTATTAACTTTTATGAATTTTTGCAACATCATTTCGTTCAATCATCGTTTACTTATTTAAATAACATAAAACAATCACCAATGCAGCTGCTGTAACTAAAAAAAATATACATACTAGTTCATTCTTAAATTAATTACGACGTTGTTATGCTTATCATATAGTTTAAAACTAATACCAATTAATGACCGGACCTATTTTAAAATGTTAACGACGTTTTATATCCTCTTTCGATTTATTAATCAGTAAGTATTTGGCATGATTAAACTTAATGGCCTAAAGATATGTAGACAAGTAGTAATTAATGCATATTAATGATTATTAAAAAGACATTAATTTTCTTAGGAAATGGTCTTGTTTTGACATGATTCAATGGAGCACGTTTTTATTAAGGTACCCACTTAGTTGTTTTTTTTTTATAATTTTGTCATATAACTGGTTTGGTCGTAGCTTTAGTATGTTTCTGGGGTTACGAACTATACCCCAACTACGAGTATGGCTGCTGCTGTGCTGGCCATCTGTTTGTCACAGTATTGTATCTTTTAAACTAAAAACGCCCACTATAACAACAAAAAACAAAATAAAATAAATATAGGCCGTTTTTGCTCGATATTGATCACAGAATATTTCACAGTTTTAGCCAAACACTACACTACCTACGTATCTTTATACTAGTTAATATAAATTATTAATTTCTTGTATCCTTCTATAATTTTTAACTCTATTTTGATACCGGTAAAGAAAAATATCGCGAGGAGACCAGGGGGTGCCAGGGGCCTGGACAATCGATCCGTGTCGATTCGATTTCGAAATTTGTTGATCGAACAATTCGTTATCTCAGCGATTCGGATTGTCAAGAACGCCACTTGTCAATGCATTTATATGAGAATATTGATCGAGTTTCGTTACACAGTTTGACATTGTTTTGCACTTAGCAATCGAAAACGATTGATCACGAGATATATCGAAAGCTTATGCCAATTCTATACATTTCGGATTTATCTAATTTACTTATCGTTAGTGCCCAGTTACTGGGTTGTAGAGGTCAGATATTGCTCCATGTAAAATACTGGTATTCAGCTGCATCCGGTTAAACTGTAAGCAAACCCAAACATAGTTGGGAAAAGGCTAGGCAGATGATGATGAGTTATCGTTAGTGAAAATGTGACCTTGTCTAGGCCTCTTGGACTTTATTAGTCTGAAATCGATGCGTTCTCCGTATGAAAAGAGGCCTTTGCACTTCAGCGGGACAATAGCAGGCTGCGATTATTATTATCACCCATTTAAATCAATTTATTTCATCAATAATTATAATAATCAAGACCCCTCACACATCTAGTACGTACAGTATCAGACAATCAGAATAACAGAGTACAGAGTTAATTGAGTTTCTTTCCATAACTTTCGCGTACGAATTTGCTCGTATCGAAACGTTATTTCTGAGAATCAGCAAATGGTCCGAGCGATACGTGAGTCTGATTATATCGAGACGATTGGACCGTGTACTGATCTAGATCCCGACCTGGCGATGCTTGGTTTTGATTGTAATATATTTCTGAAATAAAAATGCTATGGATTCATTTGTTTCAAACTGTCGAGTAGTTTGTATGAAGTACTAGCTTTTGCCAGCGGCTTCGCCCTCGTGTATGTAGGAAAATAGACCACGAGAGCAAAAAACCAAAAAAAGTCTCATGTGCTATTCGAGACTGTAATCTATCTCTGTGCCGAATTTCATCCAGATCCGTTCAGCAGTTTTTGTGTAACAGAGTCACAAACATACATACATCGAAACATACAAACTTTCAATAATAATTAAATATAGTAATGTATTCTTTTATGATATATAAAGAATTTGACTGTTCCTTTAAATTCCATATTCTTCTTCTTCGTGTGGTTAGTGACTAACCTGGTGTCAGAGATTTAATGCTGCCCATGGGCCTCTGACTTAGCATCACATCCTGTTGAGAAATATCTCTTAGACATGCCGGTTTCCACACGATGTTTTCCTTCACCGATTTTAAGCAAGTGATAACTGTACAATACGCACATAAATCCGAAAAATCAGAGGCGCGTGTCTTGGGTTCGAACTCGAGACCTATGACTTGGCAGTCCGGCGGTCACACCACTAGGCTATCACTGCTAGTAATTCCATATTGATAATACATAACATTTTCTCTGTTTTCCCCGACTCCACATTTCACTAATAATGCATGATGCGCTTTAATTTCTCAAAACTCCACACCAGAGTATGTAGGGCAAACTGACAAAGATTATACGATATTAGCATACTTATCATAAACCAGTTTAAATATCTAAAAACAGATGTTTACACATGAATATTTGCAAACAGACAACCATAAAAAAGATAAATAACAACCAAAACAGTATTGCGTAAAAAAGAAACTTAAAAAATCTCGTAACTTTTCATGGTTGGCAATTTTATGTATAAACACGAAGACGATAGTTTTATTTATTAGTATAGATAATTCTATCTTGTTTTCTAATCTTAAAGGCAGCATTGACTTATATTATTAGTTTGATCTCACGAAACTAGGCTAACATTAACGTGACAGAATGTGGAAGCACAGTTGATCAGAAGTCTTATCCAATTACTTTCGATGTTTCTGTGATTGTAAAAGAAACTTCAAATGGTAGAGATAGTACACCTACATTGTTCTTATTTTATATTAGCTTCACAAAAAAAGTTTTTAATTCAGCAATTTTTTTTTCGTGTGGCCACTAAACCTAATTCAGCCATTAACAGAATGGACATCCGCCTATAGGAGTCCATACCTCGACATTGGCCGCTCCACAACGTCAGCGGGGTTGTCTAAAAGGATTACCGCAACCCCAGAACATAAAGGACTAAGGAAGGAACTTGGATGGGTTTTAGTCAGTATGAGTCTGATACTCCCTTCCGCTCCACCCAGAGCGGGATTTGATTATAACAGACGGACAATCATTTGATTATTTACCACCCTCAAAAAAGAGGCCTTTTCAATTGCACGCCATACAGCTTGAAAATTGATATACAATAATTAAAAACGCATTCTATATAGACATAGTTTATCAACTTTTCTTTTAAACTGCATTTTGCTATATACTTGATAGCAAAATGCAGTTTTAGTAGAATATATTTGTAGGTACCACGTTGGTATACAAAACGTAGAACCCAAGAATTCTCTACACACTATTTCCTAGATACCTACAACTACATAGTAAAATCACTAGAGCGGAGATGCTCAAAGCGGTGTGTTGATGAGTAGGAAATGCCGGCATGGGAAGGTAAGGCAAGTATACACGTTGAGCAAGTTTACCTTACCTATGTAATAACTAGCTTATCACGTAGGCAACAGAAAATACTCGGTTCATATGTACAAGCTTTACGTTAAAGTTAATAAGCCAACACTTTGGTACAAAGGGTAATTATGAACCAAAATCAAAAGAAATGGGTGCATTTCCAACATTTTCATAGTGGATAAAAATGAAATGGAGAAAAGTTTCATAGAATTTTTCAGTTCATAATATACTGTAAGTACAAAGGATTGTATTAAGAAAATACGTTGAAATCTGAATCATAATTTTATTATATTCAGACGATTTTATTATAGGTACTTGATTTTAATATCGATGCTACTTGTTTTATCGAAGATGATATTGTTTGAGATGTATTGTTTTGTTTTCGGGTTAATAACAAAATTGCCTGAAATCAGGACCAACGCGCTCAATATTAAGCGCCGCCCCAAGGGAGGATACACAAAATATACCAATTTGTTTTTCTCATAGCCGCAGGACAAACGCTCCAAAGTCCAATTATTAAATTCTTAGTCGAATATCATGCATCAGAGAATGTCCACCAAACAATAGCGACGTAAGAAATATGAATCATAAGAATTGAGTTGTATACCATGCTGATATCTAAAGGCTTTTTCTCGTACATAATTCAGGCGGCCACTTCATTATTAATTAATAAAAACATATTTATGAATTATTTATAACACATACCGATCCCGAAGAGAATTCTACGCATTGTTATGTATTAATTTATTGATCTCTTTAGACGTAATAAATGCTGATTTTTGGATGCTTTCAAATTAAATGATAGATATATTTTAATGTAACGATTTAAAGAAATTGAATTTTATCAGATTTATGGTAATAATGGCGAAATTAGAATCAAAACATGACAGTAAAATTTAATAAACATGGTGTTATTTAGACCTCTGTTGCTCATATTTCATTAAAGACTCGTTATTGTAATAATGCTAATCACATCGCATGTAATAACTTGATAACCAAATTCGATACAATAATGAATGTAAATCGGCTCAAATGTCGAATTTAAGCCAATTTACATAATAGGAGGTAAAACATTTGAATTATTTAAATAATTAACCATTCGTTTTATTAAAATCCAATTTGAATATTTCGTCCTGGAGCAAATGTGATGAATAAAATATCAGTGGTATTTTGTGAACGATTTTTTTGTTCTTTTTTTTGCATTCCAAATTGATCCTGATTCTGTGCATGTGGCTAAATACAATGAAAATAATATGAATAAAGGTAAAAAAGCCAATGAATGGCAAAATTCCATAAATGTCTCATAATGGCTTTAAATTTTAATGACGTGAAAGTGTGTGAGGATGGATGTTTGGTAATCTTTCACGCAATAACTACTGAACGTTTTGGATGACATTTGCCACGGCGATCAATAAAATTATAGTCTAGAATAGTAGAAAGGCTACTCTTTATTCCGGAAATATTTACGGTTCCCGTGGGATATTTTCCTAATTAACGTAACAATGCAGGATCAAATAAAAGTAACGCACCACAAAAATAATAGATAAAGGTATCAACCACAAAGTTCTCTACCTAAAACACTGGAACTTTTCTTATCGGCGACATTGAGTGGAGTAGACAAACATACAACCGCAGTTTCTTGAAAGAAAACAAGCAAAAGCGAAGCAGTTGTTGAATCGAACTAAAAACTTAATTCCGTACACTCAGCTGACGAACTATCTAAGTCGAAGTGACACAAACTAAAACTCTATACACATAATCCACAACATTTTTTGCTGGCGTGTGATGGATGATAAATTACACCGCGACTCAGCTTGAATGCAAATCTCTCGAAGTGGGTCACCCTGTAGATATTATTTTTCACATCTAACCACAACCGGAGAGGACCTTGTCTCAAATGATTGATCTCTTATTGTACCATGACATTTTTACGATTCAACGTTGTAATAGAAAAATTTTACAACTGTTCGAGTGGTTCTTTGTAGATAAGAATACATTGTGCTCGGTATTGCTTATTCCTATTGAATGTTGAACAGTTCCGGTCAATGATGGATGGAATTGACTGTGTAACTAGTAACAAAAAAAGTGTACGTTCTGAATTGATGCAACAATCTTAGGACAAGTTATTATGATCAGTTATCTGTCTCTTCGCATTCAACTACCATAAGTAGAATCTTTTTAAGCACGTGAGAGAGTTGTTATTTATGTACGAGTTTACCACCTACTAATGAAATATAAAATTCATGTGGGCCATATGAGATATTCAAATTGTCCTGGTTCGTTTTATTAATAGAATGCGCCGTTATTTTCGACGTCACGTCCCTTAGACTGATGACGTCATAGCCTGAATGAGTTTATCAGTATTTACCTTAAATGTTACATGGCCGTACCTAGTAATTTTGTTAAAAGGCACTTTACTCGGAAACAACATATTATTATATTATTTGAAGAATCCAGAAAATCTGTAGGGAAGCTTGAAAAAAGGTAAAGAGCGGACTATTAAAGCTCTCAGTGCAATTATTGGAGTTTAACCGCACGGGATCCCGCTTCCCTTGTACCAATCACGCCATTAGTTTGCTAAATTGAACGCTATAAAATTCAAAAAACTTCGAATTCCAAGTTTGAAGTTAAAGTTCTGTAATCATCACAGCAGATTCCAAAGTTGTTTTAATATGTAGCGCCTCAGGCGTGCAGTTTCGAAGGTTCGTATTGAAATGTGCAAGAAAGAACTTCGAAAAATTAGCGGCTCTGAATACGTAATTTGAATTTTTGCCTTTGTGAATGAAGGACGTTTTATCATAATGTGGTGTTTTCAACGCGGTGCACAATTTGAAAATTTGAATTACTAATTACTGTTTGGGAAATTGGGAAACTGTAAAAGAAGACAGTCATGTGGACATCTGCACTTTCGGCAAACAGGCTTACAATTTAAATGATGGGTTAATTTTGTGGTTCAAGTGCTTTTACGTCCAATTTAAGGTATAACCAAAAAACCTTAATGGTTTGAATATATAATTACCTCACTAACTCGTAATAAATTCATAGACTTAACGCGAATAGAATTGAATGAAAATTTTACACTGATGATCTCAATATTTCTTAGCAATGGTGAAACTGGCAGCTCAAGAAACGCAGTTCATTTCATTGTTGAAATTCAGCCTTACTTATTTAAATGATCAGTGAAAACTACACTCAAAACTTAGGTATCATTCTTACACCGCACACGTTACAGAATAACTGAGTCCAGGAGTCTGTATGAAGCGGGATTGTCCGAAAGGATTAGCGCAAACGCAAAGGTTCTTGCAGTCGAACACATAATAGGCTTCGGATTGAGCGTGTATATCGTCCATACTATTCGCATGACTACAGTAGGCACATTACATTCCTCGTTAGTTGCTTTGTTTTAAATTATTGGTAGGTTTATTAATCTGAGTAATAAGCATACTTTTGACGAAGCAAATGCATCAGTATTATGTTACCCACGGGGAATTTTCGAGGCCACTTGTCTATACTTTGAAACTCATCAGTCGAGAACTGTAACTGACTAAGCGAACTTCTAATTTTAGTAGCATTATGCTCTGCCATGCGTCGTCGTTGGCAGAACATCAATCATGATTCACTTGGAATAGATCGAAACTTGTTTACGAAAGTTCAACAAGAAAAAGGTTCTGCCATAGTTTTTATATTGCGTGGAGAGCGATTATTGGGTTTATCTTTTGTTTGATGTAATATCGCCTGATATTAGATTTTGTTTTTTCGAAGTTGTTTAATATAAGTTACGTTCAACGTAACTTATATTCTTCAAGTAAAAAGACATGAGGAGTTTCGTAAATAGCAACGCAACGTTTGCGCACTTTTTTATCAAGCAGTCATTTTGGGTAAGTGCCTTGTGATTTCTTCCTAATGTGATTTGGCTTTTTGGCACTGTCTCTATAAATTTATAATGTGCTAAGGTCCGGGAGAACTTTAACCTCCACTTATTTCAACTTCCTAATTAAAACGATAGCAACAAAATTTCGCGGGGCATTGTTACAGTTACCGGTAAATATTTTGACATCATTAAGGAATTCTACGAGGGTTCCCGACAACTTCTGTCACAATTACGGTACCCTAATAACGGCTCCGTCCCCCCTTACGACAGATTCACATAATTTGATGATGATGATGACTTATGTAACGCAATCAAGTATAACTTTTGATGGACGTTGCCCGGAGTAGCGTCAGCATTAAAGGAATCTGGTTCAAAAGATTACAATGAAACATGTTTGGTGAGACAAAGGAATCATTTAATAATGGATTGATGTTTACAAGTAAAGCAGAAAACTTTATTTAATTTGTTATTTAGAAATCAGAGCTGCGACACGGATATGTCAAAAATATAAGGTACTAAAACTGAATCAAATAGTGTTCGCGCCAACACTACGCGACCAGAATCGCCTAAGCCGCGCGCGCGTCCCATCACTACGGACACCCCGCGCCTGCCCTCGCGCCCCGCAACGCGTCGGCGTCGAGCGAGCCGCGTCCCTCACCCTCTTGCTCCGCTACCGCCGATGAAGAAACACGCGCCCACGCGCATCTGTACCGCGCGTCAATATTTCAATATTCAATAAATGATTTAAATGTAAAACCCACGCGTTTACAAATAGGATTTAGCTGTAAATCGGAGCCTGGCAGGCGTGAAGAAGACCAGAAAAAACAATGAGAATCTAATAGTCAGAATACGTATCTGTCGGATAAGATGTACAGGTTTAATTATTACTATTATTGTGATAATTTTAAAAATTTCCAGAAATTCAATATGCAGTTACAGATCATCCAACCCAACTTATTTCTCCAACGCTACGCGTGTTGATGACGATTAAAGTAATACAGCGTAACCCAACCCGCCATTACTGCAGGCACTAATCTGTATGCGTACGCGCAGGTAGCTTGTGCCGCATCTAGTCAACAGATGATCGCTAGACATTATACGATTGTGCAAATGTATCTATGAATGGTGGCGTATTGGTTCTTGACCGCAAAAAAGTGATATATTTTTATGAATAGCGTGACGTAATAACTGTGGAATATTAAATAGTAGTGTCATTGGCCAAAGTATGAATAGAATCCACTACAATATCGTTTTGAATTGAAGAAGTATAAAAGAAAAAAATACTCTTCACAGGACTTTTTCTCGTCGTCTCTTTATTAAATTTTTTACTCTATTATTTATTCTTTTTATGAAATTGTATTGTTGATAGTGTATCAAAATTGAAAAACGAACACAAAATTAAAAAGAAATGATTTTAAAACTCTCACTTGTCATATCAGTAGACAATAGCGCCGCCATAACAGAGTTACATGTAGGAAACATTGAAGACACTATTGTACTCTCGAAAATTACAGACGCAACTAGCCAGAAGCACCCGGATCAACAACCGTAAGCAATAATCATTACTCTCGACTCATCAGCCTTGAAAGATGCTTTATTGTCTCGATTCGGCTTGTTGTCGACTTGTTACGACTACAAAATAAAAAAATAAAAAGATATCATCAAACTTGTATTATAAAACCTCACGCAATCGCCGCGCGCGCGCACCGGAAAAAAGTTGAAATAATTTCAGTGTTCGGAGTTTGAATCGAATGGTGTTGGTAGGAAGAAGCAAGTATGTCGGTTACGAGATATGGTATATGAAACAGTAAATTCAACAATTTTGCATTCCAAATCAGTGATTAGGTTAAATCTAAAATTGTTTGTGTTTAAATTAATTAAAGGCATAGTACAATAAAATTAAGCTCCAATGTGAACCGACAGACGATACTGGAAAGCTCGCTGGCAATGTTAATGTATCCTGTAGTGTCTCTAACTAAGTAAGCCAGGGAAGAAACGATATACGCAAGTTTGTATTTCACCTTTACATTATGTGCAAGCACACTCCAACCTTTGTTCACATATCTGATTACATTACATGGATTCTTGCGAGTTCCTCGTTCCTGAGGCATATAGATTTATATGTATAACTACGCAGACCCTGCTTGCTACTATCACCCAACAATGTTTTTGAACAAATCGCGAGAGTTTCCAACAGAATAAACTTTATCCACACGAAACTGTTATTTCTTTATTGTTATGGCAATCTAAATCCCTGTTTGTAGACAAAGCGAATACAAGATAAAGTCCATAGAAAGTACATTTTCCAGTAAAGCAGCAATAACTTTTTAGGACTACCATGAAAGTAACTTTTACGATTGTTAGGAATTAATATCTGAAAAATGGTTTTGGACCCTCATATCTTACCGATAAAATTCGAGTATCGCGGGAAATTTTCACCAATATTCTTTGTAACATGGCTTTCCAATTTTGCACTTTAGCTGAAAAATAACTCCAGCGTATTTCTCTTTATTACATCGGCGGATCTTTTTCATTCGGATATCTTTAAGGCTCAGCCGGTAATTATATATTTTCTTACAAAGTCGGGTGGTTAAAGGGTGTTTTGAAGATAAACGGTTTAGGGAGATATTTTTACGCTGCCGTGAATTCTTATCGTTTCAAGGTTTGGAATACTATCTCTACTTTAGCATCTACGTTAGGTAAACTTGTTTTTACATTTACTCCAAGCCAAAATCAAATCAAGCTGCGTATTCTGCGAGAATTAAGTTACATATGAAATGCAATAACAACTCCTTTCATATCAACAGCGCGCGTAATATCTCAAAACATATTCGGGGCGGTTGCGATATATAAAAACATCTATTTCTCTCGCCCCAAATAGGGATATCCAATTGGACCTAATGTTTTTATCACATAAATATGAAAAGTGGATACCTTACGTAAGCAATATTTTTATATTTAGGTCTACGTGTTCACGCACCGAGTGGCGTAGATATAAAAAGAGATTGTTTTTTACACGTGGTATATACTTTTTAGGGTCGGATAAATGTTACATGTTTATGAACTTTTGGGTACGTGTATCAGTTATTATTACAGAAAATCATATTTTTTGTTAGTATCTACGAACGTTTACTGAGAGTGCTAACTTTGCGGGCTCCCTGAAAAGGATACGCTTTATTCTCCTGTCACAAAAATGTTTTAAGCAAGTTATTTCTGATACTGTTAGGTCAGAAATAATTCAAAATATTATGGATTGATTTACTATGGATACAAAATTTGCTCGTATTCAAATAAAGAACCCAATACTACACGGAACGGAAGACTCCGGTATACGCCTGTTTTTTGGATCTCTCCAAAGCTTTCGATCTCGTTTCGTATGAAGTGCTTTGGAGGAAGATGGAGGACAGGGGTGTGCCGGCGGAACTGTTGAAAATATTTCGTTACTGGTATTCAAACCAGACTAATTGTGTTAGGTGGGCAAACTGCCTCTCAGAGTCATACAGGTTGGAGTGCGGAGTGAGACAGGGGGGGTTGTCCTCTCCAACGCTCTTCAACTTGTATGTTAATGACCTCATAGTCGAGCTCAGCGGCATGCGTGTCGGTTGCAGGGTGGGGGGTGTTTGTGTGAACAACATCAGCTACGCGGACGATATGGTGTTGCTGGGCCCGACTGCGGGGTCAATCAGAGAGATGCTGAAGACGTGTGAAAAATACGCCGCATCACATGGTCTTATATATAATATAAGGAAAACAGAGTTCATGGTCTTCAAGGCCGCCGGTAAGTGCCCAGACACCATTCCTACAATTACCTTGAATGGCGCTAATATAAAACAGGTGACCAAGTTTAAATATCTGGGCCATATACTTGTCGACGACCTTAAGGATGATGATGACGTTGAAAGGGAGCGCAGGGCGTTGGCGGTCCGCGGGAACATGTTGGCGCGCAGATTTTTCCGCTGTACCGATCAGGTCAAAATAACCTTGTTTAAAGCGTACTGCCAGGGCCTGTACACGGGAAGTCTGTGGTTCAACTGCTCACGGGGGACGCTAAATGCCTTGCGCGTACAGTACAACAATGTTTTCAGGATGATGTTGAAGCTCCCTCGTTTCTGTAGTGCCTCAGGGATGTTTGCCCAATCGCATACGGATGGTTTCCATGCGATCATCAGGAAAAAGGTGGCATCGCTTGTGAGGAGGATTCGAGGGAGTAGCAATAGCATCCTGAAAGTTGTTGCTGAGGATCCGAGAGCTCCTGTGCTGAGGCATCTCATGCGAAATCATTGTCCGCATGAAATGCCTCGTAAGTACATGACTTATTAAAATTTTGTTACTAACCCTAGTGCATAAGTTATAGTATTATAAGGTGTTTACTAACAAGAATGGTTCCAATGTTGTTCCTCAATAAAATTATTATTATTATTATTATTATTATAGGCCTTCTCTGGGGTAGCAGGAAACAAACGACAGTCGCTTTCCAAAAACTAGCAACTATAGAGGATAGAAAAAATGGCCATGTGCTTGCTGTGAGCGTACAGCCTTTAACAAAGCTGCCTTTGGCAATACGCCAAAACTCTAGATACTACTAAATAAAACTGAAAAGAGCTAGGAAAAATCATAAAAAAGTTTTGATTAAACGTGCTATATCTTCATTTTTTATTTCAGTAGGTAAATATAAACCTGTTGAATAAAAATAATATTTACGGCAGAAAACATTTATACATAATTCCATGTTCGACATTTTTACAATGTTTTCAAAAAGCTTCTATATTTTTTTTCAATTTTAAACAATGAAGACATTAAAATATTTTGAGCCTCCGCTCGTTAAAAAATCATATGAATTAACAACCGATACAAAGATTGCCTTAGGGTTTAAGGATGAAACATGGATGGGTTTTAGTCAGTAAAAGTCTAACACTCTCTCTTGCTTCACCCAGAGCGGGAGAAAAAAAATGGTTTTTGATCTTTTATTATTTTATGAAACAATCACAAAGTTCTATACTTAAACCGAAACAGGTGCCATACCATGAACTTAACCACATTCGTAACGAGTTCCTCAAAACGAATTCGACTTTTCTCATCATAGCTACAACCGAAATTGTACTCCTCAACTCGGCAGTAGAAACAACATTCGAATAAAAGTTCTTTTTGTTATTTTAAGCACCCACCACTGCCGCCTAAAAAGGTCGCCTAATTTGTCGGACGGAATTCGACATTATTTCACTCCACCATTGTTTGTGTTCCGATTACCGCGAGGGTTAAATAGCGCGTTTAAACGCCGACTTTTTCGTAAAAACTTCCACGTTGTTTAAGGGGAGTGAAGTCGGGAAGGGTTAAGCTGCTGGCCTTAATCGTAAACTGCTTGCGAGGCTCTTTTGTTTTAGATTTGTAGCATTTTAGAATTCTGTCGGAGATTTCGTAATGGAAAATTTCTTTGGGGTCGTAAAAATAATTGTGCTGACTCGAGAATTAAGAAGAGTACTGTTGCAAATGTCTGAGGTTCTTTAGTTAACTTACAAAATGGCGTATTATCTCTGTATTCCTATTATAAATAAAGAAAGGGAAAGTTTTTATTGGTACTCGCACAGAAAGATCATAATATATTAAAAACATTATAATTATAAACATAAAATGCAGTAAATAAAAAAAAAATCTACGATGGACAACCAAAATCTACGTTTTACGAGGTGCGGGCAGGGGTCTTGATATGAATTGGAGAGTCACCCATCCAAACACCGACCGCAGCAAACGTAGCTTAACCTTCAACCATCCAGGCGACTGTTAAGCCGCGAGCCGCCCATCATTCCGTCTATCGTAAAGTAACTTATACCTTTCGTAACTCCACATGACTTACGCTGCAAAAATAAATTGAGCAGGAACTAACTAAACAAGGCTGAGCAAAAGAAAAATGCTTCAAAGACTTTTCTTAAGTAAGAACACTCGAGGAATGCCTCATTATACTTGGAGAACAAGTCTCAAGAATTCGGTTTCATTAAACAAGCTAATATTTCTTTTGACACTCAATCTATACTTTTACTCTCATCTAATAATAGTTTGGTTACGTATAAGAATGGGATGAAGTGTGACCATAGACAAAAGAAAGATGCGTGTGACGTTGTGAATTTTCTACATGACTTGAAAATAAATGAAGAGCACAGATGTCGTAATTTTTTAAAGCATTTTTAGGGTTCCGTGCCCAAAGCGTAAAACGGGAACCTATTACTACTCCGCGGTTCGTCCGTCTGTCACCAAGCTGCATCTCATGAACCGTGATAGACAGCTGAAATGTTCACAAATGATGTATTTCTGTTGCCGCTATAACAACAAATACTAAAAAACAGAATAAAATAAATATTTAAGGGCCTCCCATACAAGAGACATGTTTTTTTTTCCTTTTTTATAGATAATGGTACGGAACCCTTCGTGCGTGTGCGTAACCCGACTTGCACTTGGCCAGTAATTTTTTGTGTGATTACCTAGTTACTAGGGAAATCATCAAATGATCCCTCCCGGTCCGGGCGGAGCGGAGGGAGTGTCAGACTCTTACTGACTACAACCTATCTATATTCCTTCCTTAGACCTTTATGTCAGGGGTAGCGGTAACTCTTTCGGACAATCCCGCTGACCCGGCAGGCTTCGGTCCTAACTTGGCCTTCCCTACTGCGGACATCTCTTTGAGGCGCGCGTAGAACACGAACTCGCCGTCCAGCACGGGCCTGGTACTGATCGGCTGTCTATCTAGCTATCTATCTTCCTAGCGTGTCTATGGCAAAAACCACACGAAAAAAAAGCAATTTGTTTGACACAAAATTCAGTAACGCAAATACCATGTCGCACCAATTAGATCCAGACGTGTGCAGGTAACAAGCATGCGGTGCAAGATGCAAACTTACTTGAAACACGGGTTAAATAAATCAGTATTTTATGTTTCTATCGAGTTTATAAATCGATACTCATCACTTGTGCGGAGTTTCTCTAGCTAATTTAATTTGTCCTTGTATTTTGCTTATTACTCAAGACAGTTCGACATCATTCGACACCTTATTTATGCAAATAAATGATTTTTCATTTTTCATTTTTCATTATGCAAGACAAGTGAGGAACTTAACATCACAATACAATAAACCAGTATTAAGTAGCCAACATTATGTTTAAAGTGCCGTCGACTACATATTTAGAACAATGAACTGCTATTAATTTTACCCTAAGTTTCCACTATCAGCGGTTGGACGAGCTGCGGTATATCAACTGCGGTTCTTGAAGCACTATACAGATAAGCACAGAAGCACCACTTTATTAAAAGCTCACGCTCATATAAAATACCAAGCTAAATTGTGTCTTAAATCGTACGCAACAAGGTCGAATTTTGATTGCAGTAATCCACAAAGGTTTGATACTATACATGGGCGCTGCCACTGCGCTCAATGCCTTGGTAAACTGTTGTGTTAGTTTTGTGACTACGACCATCGCTTTACGATATTAAGCAAATTTATGAACGATGTTGGGTTTATTTTATAGGTACATAAACTTAGAGAAGGATTACTATAGTGAATAAGTAATTATATATGACCAGGAAAAGGAAACTCCCACTGTAAGACGACTGTACAATTTACATAAAAATCATATAAAAAATATCGATCAATGCAGTGTGTACCCAAATGTGCACAGCGTAGTCTATACACGGATCCAAGAAATGTCGGTCTAAAGATTCCCGCGCACGAAGCGACTTTAGTAGAACAAATTCCATGAAAAGTTCAAAGAAATCGTTCTACCAGAATCGCATCACACCCCTTAACCCATTTTCTCACCATTTGCAATTTGTAAAGTTGGTCTACTGATATTTTTTACTCTGGAATGCTACCCGCTTCACGATTTAATTGACTGTTTCATCATTATGAATCGTGATGACGACATCTGGAAGTTTTCCTACTGGTTTCAGTAAATATTTAATATGTAATAATGGAGACCTGAAAGATCACGTCTTTGTTTTCAATTAAGTCTAGATTTTTTTCAAGGGATTAGGGGTTTTTTAGATTAGGGAGGGATTTTCCTTTAGTTATGTATCTATCGCCTTGAAGGCACTGCCCTGTTGTAGGTCTACGTAGGTTAAAAAAAAACAATAATAAATAAAATACGCAATTATGTGTGTATCTAAATAAAATTACGTTACTTTTAAGAGTCTCATTAAAAATTTATTGTATTGTATAAATACTCCACATAAAAGACCTTTTACAGTTTTAAGTTATTACAGTATATTATTCCATAAACATCTATGTGCCGTAAACGCAAAGAATGTACGTCGAAAATTCAAAACAACATAAAACAAAATCGACTACCAAAATTCGCTTAAAAACTGATACCAATTTACATCACAGCTATAAAACATTCTCGTACAAACATCTCCAATAACAATGCCTTAATAAGGTGTGAAGCTTCCTACAGTTTAACAAAGTGCTATCTCGATTCAATGGCTGACTATCAACTCGATTCGAGCTTATCAACAATCGGTCCTCTTAATTGTTGCTCGGCGCATGTTGGGCCTTAATTAATGAAAATACCCACAGACTATCTGAGCGAACATCTTTGATTTTGAATGCAATTATTGTTCTCTTGATAAAGGGACGGTGTTCAGTGAGAGGGTGCTAGTAAATTTAAAGTTGAGTGGTGTAGTGTTTATGTTGTAGAAAGCAAGCCCAGAATAAGCAGGTTTTCGAAAAGATTTCAGTACCGTAGACCACATGCAATCTTTCCAGCAAATCATACAGAAGCCCTAGGAGCACAACCTGCCGCTATGACATTTGTAGACTATGAGGAAGTCTCCAACGAAATATGGGTAGCTTCTTCTCATTCTCACACTAAAGTAGGTAATATTAAAATAACACTGCAATAAGAGGCAGTTCAGGTCCTGGCCTGCCTGCAACGATGTCGAATTGAGTGGCGCTACACAGAAGTGTTTGGATGTTTTTATGACGCTGCCACGATGACTGTGTAGATCCAGCAAAAGCAGACCCATTCAACTGCTCAAATTATCCGGGAAAGATCCGGAGTTACCGACATAGTTTGCAGAGTAAGCAAATTGAAGTGACAATAACCTGGCCATATTGTTGTCAAAGGACCGGTGGATGGTGAACAAGACAAGTCCTGGAGTTGAGACCTTATATCGGTAAGTGTAATGTGGAAGACTCCCTGATGGACCGATGAACTTAAGAAGGTGGCTAGGACCAACTGCGGAATGCGGACGACAGGGTGTTGTGGCGCCACCTGGGAGAGGCCTTTGTCCAAAAATGGACAGCGATAGTCTGAGTTGATTTAATGAACGGGGTGCATCAAAATTCCTAAAAATCAGTCTATCAAACTTGTAAATTGTGCTACAGCATGAACTACTTTAATTCATAGGTCGTGTAATATATAAAAAGTAGATTATTTTATCATTTTAGAATTAATAATATTAATAAATATGTTCATACGGTAACGTCTGCAGTGAAACTTCCATTACAAGTCTTTCAAATATATTTTCTTGTTCCAACACCAACCGCGTTCCATTCAATTTTCTCTGAAAAATGTACCACAGGGGGTTACTCCTTGCCTTACATGCTGCAGGTAATTTAATATCTTCGCAGGAATAGTTATTCCTTCACAGATGTTTTCATACATCATAACTGTAATGGATTTAATTATTTTCTGTTACACCTGATCTTTCATCTGAAACCCTACTCGACTACTACCCGACTGCGCGTAGCAAAGGAAGATTATGAGTTTGTCAACCAATACGTATGTTTGTTCCTTTGTGGCGCACTAAAGGCTAAACGCGATTTTGTTGATTCTTACGTCAACAGGTTTGTCTCATGTATCTAGACATGACAGTAATAAAAATTTAATATCGACAAGACCGACGCCTTATTGTGAAAACGAAAAAAAAAGTCAACTATGTCAAGAGGGTATTCATATTTTCGAATGACCATTTAGGTTTTATAACGATTTAAATCTGTTTAGTAACCATTTACACTTTAATTTTCAAAACTTATGGCTGTGGTAAAGTTCTCTTGTATTCAGAACGTGAAAAATAATCTATACAAATAAATAAAATTGAAGTATCTGTTTATAATGAAAAAATTACAGATTTTTACTAAAAGCATAGGAAAGTACATAATATAATTATGTATACGGGTGCTTAAAATTTTTTTTTTTAATTTTTGTCTTTTTCTTTGACTGGCTTTCACTGACCGTTAGTTATAAGGCAATAAAAATAAAAGTATCATAAGTAAGGCGATATAAATTTCGATTCGATAAAACATCCCATAGTAAACCGATTTACGTCTGACATATTAAAAAAGTTTATTAAAATCATGTAGCTACGTTAGATTTTAATACAAATGCGGTGGAGTGAATCATATCACATATCGAACGCACCTGAACAAAAATTAAATTTAAATCCGCTCATACCACATTAACCCATTCAAATTATCTAACACGGTTGATCTTTAGTTGCTCACTGAAATGTGTGCTTGCAGCCCTTTATTCTGCGACTGACGCGTAGGGAGGGAACTGAAAAGCTTAAATTTTAATTAATTTTTCACTCCACGGACTTCTTTAATAATACCAGAGGCTTAATTGCCAAAAATATTCTACAATCCCTTTTGAAATTAGGTGCAGGGAGCCAAAATTAAGACGTGTTTAATTAGGGACGTTGGAGATCGTCTCCATTTATTAGTTGTAGACGTCTCGTAATAAGGCGACGCTCATTTGTTTACGGCAAAAAATGACATCCATCTACGTTATGTGTGTTATACGACGGCAGCGTTGGGACTTGGATCATAAATACAATGTCAACAATGATACCTACTTCAAGTGTTTTCGAGCACGCTTGCAAAGTATGTTCAGAGTACCTAAATATTTACTGCTATTTATAACCTTATAAAATGTTCATTTAAAACCTCTTTATTTTTTATCCTCGCACCTACCATGACAGTACACATTACTCAAGCTCTATCAAAATTCAGCCAGGCCCAAACACTCGAACATTATGTTAAAATTATACGAGCTCAAAACATTTTACATTTTATATCACAACGTTAAATACGTTTATATCCAACACAAAGGTCTTCCAATTCATTTGCTTATCTATTTAAAAGAGCGGGTTGGTCGGGGTACGACACATTCAAAATCAATGGAGCCTAATGTCACAAAATGTCGGCGGGGCTCATCCATCCACCAAACATGTCGGGCAATGAATTGAGAAAAAAATGTAAATATGCCTCTCACGTTGCTCGACCAAGCGAGAGTTTTGTAGAGCTACCTCCATCGTTAATACGAATACGTCTACCATTTACGAAAAATATTGTTTACCGATGAAGATAGACGGTGATAATTTTAAGCTTAAAGTAACGTATACGTGCTTTCCGAGGCCTTGGAAAGCGTCAGCGGGATTTTCTGAAAGGGTTACCGCTACCCCGGAACATAAAGGGCTAAAGCATAAGGACGGAACATGGATGGGTTTTAGTCAGTAAAAGTCTAAAACTCCCTTCCGCTCCACCCATAGCATAGGAGTCATTTGATGATTTTTTTACCTTAAAAAAAAGGCCTCAGAAAGCACGTTGAGCCGTTTTTACAGGTATTACAGTTCGTCAGACGCTGGAAAGTCTCACAACCAATCTTTCCAAGGGTGTATCGTGGTACTAAGTAACTTGGTTGTGGAGGTCAGATAGTCAGGCTCTGGTATTCAGCTGCATCCGATTAGACAGGAAGAGGGCTGGCTATTTTATGCATATTCTGCGTGATTTGTATCTCCTATTCACTTATTTGCTGTTTATTGACAGTTACATCAATATCGCATAAACGTTGAAGAAAAAGGGATTTTTTCATCAATATTTATCTCACTTATCTCGATTTTGCGCTTCAGTATTTAAGTAGCGCTTCATTATTGGCTCTTATCCCGGCCTTTGCGACGTTGAGTGGTGCATAATATTATCGATACTTTGCTTTAATCTTTTGTATCCACAAACATTTTTTTTTCTCTTTGAGAATGAAAACTTTCAGTGTTGGTTCACGGATATTTTAGGTTCTAACCATTTCTGTGTTTTCTAATGTACTGTATTTTGAAAAACTATTTAAATATGTAGGAACTTCCTCAGAACAAAAGCTACTAAAATAAAGCGATAGTTGGATGTAACATCACGCCTTGATTACCCGAAGGGTTAGGCAGAGAAGTACCCATATTAGGTATACCCAAATATTGACAGTTATGTTTTAAGGGGATGTCCCATGTTATAGGAGCAGAGCCCGTTGCCATCAAACGGGCATTCAGACATCCAGCAATTCAGACTCTGAGCTGCTACTGAGAAATTCCTAATGAAAAAACCTAATTACACTTAGCGCGATCCAAGAATTGAACCCAGGGCCTCATGCTCATTCATGCATTTAGTCAGTAAGAGTCTGACACTCCCTTCCGCTCCACCCAGAGCGGGAGAAGTCATTGGATGATTTCCCAGCCTTAAAAAAAAAAAAAAAAAAAAAAGGGCCTCATGCTCAGCTACCATGAGTTACAAGTAGCCAAACGAGACAATCACGAATTCAACTGAAATAATTACCAAAAATGAACCAACCAACAACTAACTTTATCCGTAACGGAAAGAAACGCCATACATTAAATTCAATTCGGAATTCAGAGGCCTTTGCGTAAACAAAATATAATCGGAATTCAAAATCGTATTCCTTTGCCGAATCCAGTAACAACACTAGTGTTGACAAAATGGCAAACTTTATATTCAGTTACATATCTCCCTATATTTTGGACTTCATAGCTTGCCAAATGGTGTACTTTTATATCGGTCGAGTTGGGTAAATTGGCAACGGTAATGTACAAACCTTCATGTCTATAGCGGAAACATAAAGTTGTATCCAGCACACCACTATTCTAGCCGAAACTCTTTCTCCTCGAAAATAACTGTAAGTACATTGAATATGGGAGTATTATTCACCATTTATTTGGTTGTAGCGCCCGTCGAATAGCTTTTTCTTGTTATCTAAATTATCTATTATCTTCTTATGCGAAGGTATTTGGGACTCGAACGGT
Source organism: Hyppa rectilinea (assembly GCA_951799385.1). NCBI lineage: Eukaryota > Metazoa > Arthropoda > Insecta > Lepidoptera > Noctuidae > Hyppa > Hyppa rectilinea. Next base: position 11,593,408 of record OX637315.1, read on the forward strand.
ATTGATAGCCGGGATATGTAAAGGATTCTTTTACATAGGTGTTTTATGTTTGTTTTGATATGATAGGATTTCTTTTTGTGTTGGAGCTTTTCGGATGTATGTCGTTTAATGTGAGTGAGAGGACGTGTTACGTTGTGACATAATATTCGTTACTTCTTATTTCATTGCCAGGGTGGGTTGCATCATTTAACGTTAAATAAAATGTTAGTAGGTACTCAAGTGACATGTCAAGACGTTTTTGTCTGACACTTACTGTAAGATAAGGTAGGGGTCAATGGCTAGAAAACTACGAGTATCGTTACAGTCGTAAGCAAAAGATGGATCTTAGTTTTTATTCATCCATTCCAACCAGCGATGGATGATCTGTGCGCCCACGCATTATGCATAGATAACCTGCATACGGCTGAATGTTTTTATCAAGATAATACATTATATTTCATTGGTATTTCTTTTAAAATGATAATATAAAGGGTCACTAACGCGTTGCGTTGAACAGAAATCTATTGAACACCAATATTCAACGTTACAAAAGAATCAATGTTTTACGAACTTCTGCAAGCACCCGACAAGGAGCGTGCAATAAACGTTTTATTGTGCATAAAATATACAATGAACAATAAACAATGAAAGTAAGTTCATAAAAATACCCGATAAGACAATGTGGAAATATAAAACAATGAAAATCTAGGCGCGCCATCCAGTAGCCGAAATAGGTGTTAAACGGACAGCGGTCCATCTTATCAGTATAACGTCAAGCATCCCGACAGAGGACGTGTTGCTACCAGCATAAGCAGACCTCGTATTACCCATTGACAAACCCACAAATGTAAAGCGTTTATAAAAGCATGGGGGGACGGGGCAGGTCTTTTGTGAATGGCTACATCACTCACGCGTGTACGTGGGAGGTACATTTGGAAGAATCAAGATCGTTGCACAACGGAAGCCAGGTGATGCATTGCCAAGTCCGCTCCCTCAATCGCCAGATCTGAGATTAGATCGCGTACGTTTTCTAGCGCAAACTGCTTTAACGTACTTGGATTTGTTTGCTCTTGTGATTCATCTTGTATGTAGTGGATACGTTTATTTTCTCTTCAGATTGGAAAAAGTAAATTAAGATTTAGTTCCTCTCTGTTGCCTCTACCGTTGTTTGTGCAGTCGTCTGTCTCTACAATTGTATTTTATTTACTCTTTCGAATGGTCCAGGTGTGAAATTTTTGTAAAATGTCTTTGTAAAAACCGTTATGCTTTTATGAACTGTCAAATTGTATGCGAAATTTCTTTTAGACATTAATACATCGGAAATAATGATGATGTTATTAATGACATATGATTCTAGTCAGATAGACGAATCATCTTAAATCATGTGTATCGAATAATAATAACTTAATCCATTTATCCATTCTTTCGTATTCGATTAGTTTATAAGCTAATCGAATTTCGAACATGTTTTTTCGATTGCTGAGCAGGAAGTATCTAAGATAAAATCTCGGTACTCTCATATCGTTTGTTAATATCGATAAGGCAGCGCCAAGCGGTATTTCAACTCTCACCATACAAATTCCAATTAAAATAATGGAGGTAGGTATATTTGGAGTAATTGTGATCCAGGTCTTTAGTACTCAATTACTTAGCTATATTCGATTTTCGGAGGAATTAGGGCATTCTAGCAAGGTCGGACAATGTTCCGTCAAAGTGACATTGGGGACTTATCTATTCGTATCGCCGGTTACAATTCCTGCAAGGATTTACGTGGACAGTTGACTAATCTTGATCAAAGTCTCTGTCCTTCGACTTGGTGGGAATGGGACAATGGCGGCAGCGAAATAACAACGCTAAAGTTCGATATACGACTAAAGCCTCACTGACATTGAATGACTCTACCAAGTATTTTGGCCTAATAGCGTAGAAAAATGGACAAAAACTACTAAAACTTTCAAAATTAACAAATATTTGGAAAAAAAAGAAAGAAATTAAGAATCCAAATGTTTTCATCTTTAATTTGAATGACAAACTATACGTAAGTTTTGACCTGTCTCAACAGAAGCAAAGCAAACGTTGGCTCACTGGCCCAACGTGTAACATCGATGGGCCAATCACATGAATGATTAAGTTTATTTACTTGTCCGCCAACGCGTTTCATACACGCATGAATCTCATACGTAATCGTGTGTATAACAGTATGTATGACCTAACGTGGGTGTTCACATTTCATCAAGACAACAAGTACGCGTCGATCATTATGCTTTAATTGAAAACGTTTTACAACGCGTAAACTGGCATTGATGGATTGCGATTTTTGTAATTTGTCGAATGTCGATATTTTTTAATATTCATAAGCTGATAGGGTTGGGTTTCCGTTGTTTGCGGATTGGTGGTGATTAGCTCAATGAATTGAAGACAAATAAAATTATTACAAAGAACAGCTTAAGCTTGGGTGCAATCAAAAGTATATTACTGAACTTCAAAGAAGTTTTGGTAGCCTTTGAAACGCCGAACATTTTTTTTTTTTTTTTCCTTATTATTAAGAAAAGATTTCTTAATAAATGATTACAATCTAGCCTAAAAGACTAATAAGCAATTTAACTCTAACTTATTATTATACGCCGAACATAATAAAGTATACCAAAAATATCTCACAAATCCTGTCAATCTAAATCAGGCTTTTAAATATTAGCAATTTGTCGTGATTACCTGAATCTTACAACGGAAAGCAGGAGGTAATCAAAGGCCTTATACAAACTTCTGAAACTCAATCTCGATCCGAGTACTTTATAATCCAATCCGTATTTGACCTTTAACAACTCCAAGCCGTTATCTACTGAAGTAAAAGAAGATAAATCTTTGGTTTTAAACTTTGTACCGTGCGAATATAAATTACGAATCCCTACGTCCTTCCTAGGTGCGTTAAAATATACGGAGACATAGCTATTCCTGAGATAAGAAAATAATGTCTCCTTACAAAGGCGTACGCAACATCTTTCTTATGTACTGTATCCGAACTCATTATCTTTTAACACGCCGCAAAACTTATGCTCCTCCGAGGTTGTTCCCTATCGCGCCTTTTAAACACCATTTTCCCCGTCTTTTGCTGCGTCCCGTTCTCATCAGATAGCAGCTCGGCCGAAGCTTACACACTTATTTTATTTACCGAGCTAAGACGATTATTTACGATGAAAACCGTGTAATAGCTTACAGTATCTTGTTTTTCTATAAGAGATCCAGCTTCCACAACATGCATCATTTGAGGCAGAGATTCGACGATCGCGAAACGCCTACATACCGTTTCTTTTTTCTTTTCGAATATATTCGCAACACGGCGCAGATTAGCATAGGAAAGTAATTTAAACAAATTGCCTAAACGATTTTTGTGAGAAACGCGACGCCATTTGTTTAGATAAAGTAGGTAGGCCTATATTTTTACGAGATATAGGTTTGTTTGACCAACTTTTCACTTCGTATGCGGCCCGTGTCAGTATGTTTACAGGAAATTTTAGATCGCGAAAGTTTTGTCATCCAAGCATCGTCACAAATTCCTCTTTTGAGATTACATAACTCGTAAACTTCGTCGAAATAATGCCGCAATAAATCTAGTAATGTGTACGGTATTCTCGTCAAACTTTTTTGTTTATTTTTCTTTCCTAAAACCGACGACCGCAAACGCTTTCATAATTCTTCGAAATTACTTTATATACTTTTGGCGATAACGCAGAAAAAGACCGTTACATTAAAGGCCTCGGTTAACTGTTGGCCGATAGCATTTTGTTGAAAAATATATAAAAATGTACATAAAGATAAGTCCTTGTGCGCTTTCCTAAAATTTCCCCAGTAAATTTCACTCGTATTCGCACAAAAACGGTTTTCGGATAATGTCCTCCCATTAGTGGTTCGGAAAAATGATTTTTTGTAAGCATTTTGAGCTCTAAATTGCTTTTAACTTTACAAAATGTCATATTTTATTATAATTTGAGGCATAGTGAAAATATTCGGTCAATAAAACGGCGTAAATGGTGATGGAAATTACATGACCGTGTTGCCTTACGCCCACCCTGCGTTATGAAGATTGTAACCCTTTTTAAATGGCCATAAAATTAGGTAGTAGCGACACAGCTGTTATTAATTAGGAAATTAATATTTACAACGGAGCCTTTAAACGTGCGCAGGGGCAAACAAACTTTGGTTACTACCAATAATGTTATCCGTAAACGGTCGAATGCGGCGCCTGACCAGGCTAGCACTGATCGTAAAACTCCCGCCTTTTTTTAGTTATATTGTTTGACGGGTGGCCGACATAAAATAAAGACTATTTATAACCTGACAAAGAAAGTGTTTCGTATAAACATTGAAGGTAATAAATATTAATATCGGGCGTCGAAACTTTCGTTTATAACCGCCGATTCTTCGGCAGAATAAAATACGACATTGAGAGTTCGGTTCCCTTGAAAAGTAATTTACCCAAGGATGAGAGCGAAAGCGGATCGCTTTTGTTATTTTAACAACCATTTTGTAAGTTTTCTTTATTATTGTTGATGGCTTCATGATTATTTACAGAAGAAATTAGGTAATGTTAATAACAGATTCAAAATAAATTGTATAAACATCTTGTGCCTAATGTTTCTTAAATTTTAGGCTAGTGAGAGTTCGCCTAAAAGAAAATCATTTTGAGTCAACGACATCGTGTCATTATCTAAAGTAGTCACATGAGTCTTTATTTTAGCTGTGATTTACTTTTGTAGACATTTTTTAGATAGGCTTCTATTCTCAACATAAATGACATCACAGTACCGTAACAATCTACGACTCAGCCAGAACACATCCTTCGATTCAACTCCCGCCATTAAAGTTACGAACAGTGGAGAAAAAAATCACTTTGAATTGAATTGTTTCGTACGGCCTTCGGTTCTTAGGGATTTCCTGTATGCAGATTGTTTTCACTTTCGACTTTTGTTTGTTGAATTTTAACTATATCATAAAATAAAGGTTCGTTTTCATAATGTTGTAGTAGACGTTGTAAAACTGAAAGTTATTTCTGTTTCATTGTTTACAATATTGACGTATTGCTTTGAAAGGGATTTTAAGAGTGCGTCATGTTTGTTGTGCCATAATCAGACATCTGGTTTATGATTTATATTAGTGTTCGCCGCCGTGCAACGTCCAAAATGTATAAGAACTAGTTGGTTAGTTTCTGGAAGGTGGGAGAAAGTTTGCGTTGATCGTATACCGTATTGGAATAGCATTTGAATCATCTTAACTGCTCCATGTGGTTCCGACAGAGAGTACTTATTACATGATGGGTTTTTTTTTGAAAAATAAAACGGCTCTCATGTCCAAATCCAGTTCTGACCATAACTCGTGGTGGAGTGTGAAAAGTACAGTTGCAAAATTAATCGCCACCTTCTTACCAATAAGTATTATTTAAGTTGATTAAGCAAAACGCTTCCCTCTTCTGGTAACACCTTTTACGATAGACACTAACCAATAAATACCTGGTTAAGATCCAAAGCTAAAACTACTCACAATAAATCGTAGAACGTACCTAAGCTACAAATATACGCCATTACTCGCGCGACTGATCTGAACTGTTGAAATAAAAGGAAACTAATTAGACGTGGCATGTTGCTCCCGTACCTTGACAGTGGTGAGATTAGTTGCAGACTCTGTAAGAGAAGTGGTTTGCTATTTTGAAGACGAAGGACGATGCAATAATAAACTGAATAAAGGACTTTATTGATTAAGACACACCGGGTAAATGAACTAAATTATCACCATCATGATCAAAGAAAACATCGTGAGGAAAGCATGTCCTAGAACCAAAAATTCGAAGACATGTGACATCCTCCCGCACTGGACCCGCGTGGTGGATTAAGGCTCACTCCCTCCTGAAGAGAGGAGGCCAGTGTGCCAGCAGTGGGAACATTATAGGCTGCTGGACATAGGCCTCCCCCAAGCATCGCCACTTTGACCGGTTCTGCGCTTCCCGCATCTAACGGAATCCTCCAGATTTCTGCATGTACTGTACTTCTAGATTGGTTTTGAAAACGATTATAACGTTAATGTTTTAACCGATTATTCGATCCAATTTGTAATCAAAAGATCGATGATGGCAGTTCAACTGTTTGCGTTTTCGCATATTTGAATGATCATCATAGCATGACGATGTGGTAAGGTTTCTCTTACATCTCAGAAGATAAACTACTTAAGTTATTAGAAGTACTTGACGGCACTTATGCGGCAGTAGGTGTCAATTACTCGTGAACTACTTTTTATGGGTGCTTGAATATCAAATTAACAAGTTAACTGCTCATACACTTGCGACTGAGCTGCTCATCTGGAGTTGCCCTTCTAAATCAATCCTCATTTGTTTTTTAGATTCGTCATCTCATAAAAATTCTGACATAGAGACAGAGAGATAGACATCTCAACAACAGACAGACGTACTTAGTCACTTTGCGTTATTTTTTAACAACAGGGTGCAGGGTTATTTTACTCATCGTTATGGACATCTATCACTATGGGAACACACTTGAAATCGCGAAAAACAAATCAGCTGTTCCCTACATTTTGAAGAGTTATGCGTGCCTAATGTATGGAACAGCTGATTTGTTTTTCGCGATTTTAGATATGTTCTCGTTGTGAAAGTTGTTCATAATGATGAGTACAGAATGAACCCTTAGAATAATGCCCATGAATTCAATTTCACCCTGTCTGTTTTAGTCTGTTGATTAAGATCCATAAAATTAAATAATTTCTAGATACTAAAGATATGTAAATCTAATTATCTATAGACAGCTGTTAGTAGTTCAAAGTCAGCTGTAATATTATGAGAAAAGGTAAACCACACATTTAATGTTTCTTGTGGCTTGTTGTTCAATCTAATTCCCATTTAACGTTCCTTTTATAGCTACAAGAGCTAATTAAGGAACCATTTCCGTAACACCAACAGATCACGCGCCATTCTTACAAACAGATCCTTTTTATGAGCGAAGGTTACATTTTAGGGCGTATGTAATGCCCCAATAAAATGTTTGTTATTATAGTAAATCACATTAGGGCCGAGTATGGTTGCTACACGCACTAAATTTTTGAATACAGAAGGCTAACTCCGTGCTACTAGCAAAAACGGGCGCGCGTATACTTAGACAAATGACGATCTCAAATTATCTAAAAAATAATGCCGGTGCAGTGTTGCGTGAGTGTGGTTGAAGTCCTTGCGTGTGCTTATTCGCTCATTATATGAAGGTAACCTTCTGAACCTATCTTTGCCGTGTTACACGTACCTATTACGTAATAAAGTCGGAAAACCAGGCCTAATTAACGCTGAAATACGACACGCTTGTTACAGCGAGGATCTAAAATCCCCTTAATTATCAGTTTGTGAAATAAAAAAAATGGGAATGGGCTTTAAGGGTTGGAAACTCGTGTGATGAAAGGTTTTTCCAATTTGGAATGGACAGAATGAGGTATTTTGGAATACCTACCTTAGTAGATACCGTTGTTGGTCGTTTGATTTTGTGTTTTGACAATGTAATTAAATGCTATAGACTGGCTCGTTGGTCTAGTGGTTGCAAGCGTTACGGCTAAGCATGGGGTCTCGGGTTCGATTCCCATGTCGGATAAAGTAGTATTGGGTTTACCTATTTGGAATTACTATTAGTAGAAGTAAGTAGCCCGAGTGAGTCTATATTAAAATTTGTGAACGGTAGATGGCAATAGGCTCAGAGGGCGAGCTTATTGCCATCAGCCTTTGAAATGAGTCTTATACATAACTGGCGGAATGCGGGTATACTATATAATAGTGACACTTCTGCCCAACGCTTTTGGGAAAAAAGGTGTGAAGTTCTGTTTTTTTAGTGGTAAAAAAATGTGTGATAGATTTATTCACTTAACTGCCAGCAGTAAAAATGTTTTTTTTTTCAATTTAGGAATGCATTGTTGAAAAACATATGTGATATTAAGTGCGCCAGTAATGGCATCAAAAACAGAACCTACCTGTCACGAATGAAATAAATCTAACCCTTACAAAGTACCTAAACAAAACACGCAGTATTTACATCTAATGTACCCTTTACAAGAACATAATGCACAAAAGGGTAGATTAAACTAAAGAGTACCATAATTACACTAAATGTTCGCGCGTCTAACATTTCGGTCTCGGAGTCTCGAGCTTTGCTCACTGTGTGGTAGAGAAAACAATTCTCAATTTTCCCCGCCTTCCCCTTTAAGCAAATCCGCACGAATTCCTAATCCTTATACGGTCGGAGTCCCGGAGGATAAAACGTGGATGCAAAGTTACTGGATACGATCTTTGAATAAACCCACTTTGGTGTTAAACTACGATAGCAAAAGATTCTTATCGTACATTTAATCTAGTCCAGATATTGCTCAGAATATCTTACATAGTGCTTTAAAATTTCAGGCAATTAATAATCTAAAGGCCTTTTTTTGAGGGTCGGAAATCATCAAATTATTCCTCCCGCTCTGAGCAGAGCGGAAGGGAGTGTCAGGCGCTTACCGACTAAAACCTATCCATGTTCCTTCGTTAGCCCTTTATGTTTCGGGATAGCGGTAACCCTTTCGTACAATACCGCTGACCAATCTAAATACTTCTTCAGTTTATTAGAACGAAAATAATAACCTATATCCAATTTTTTTTGATTAACTGTTAATCTGTAATTATGGTTTCTTCATTACTGATACAAAATTGTAACGCTCATCAACCGCGGTAAAAGTTAAGCGGTAGAATACTCTAACATCAAATTGCTTATAATGGATATTTAATTGTTGTTCCGTCTTACAACGTTCGTGTTAATCTAAACATCTCAATCACTGCATACAAGCCATCTAACAAGGCGTTACAAAAACTTACCTACTTATTACGCAAAATTATAGACTGGCAACATAAACACGTGCGAAGCAATCGTTCCATATATAAAATCTTTTCACGCTATGTGCGCTCAAGTTCATCAACCCCGACAGTTAGGTTCTAGGCATTTCTAGAAGTTGTTTATATCTCTGGATCACAGCACCATTCCCTCTGCTTTAATATCAGTTGGGACTACGTTTAGGAGCCACTACGTTGAAACTAGCAGACCTCCTCTTAATTACCATGCCTTACTGGAGAAATAAAAAAGTTAAAGCCGTCGCTAGCTCTTTTTGTGGGACCCTTAAAACAAAACTTCAGTAATTTTATTTTTTTATTGGATGCTACACTCAATGAATTAAAGAGCCATCGCTTCGAATGTTTTAGTAGGATTCTTTGCTTTGTCTAGCCGTTATTTATGATGATAGGTGGGTGATTACTAGAAACTGTTTAACGAGTTACTCGCAGTTGAAGTTTACCACCGCTTCTCAGGTCAGCTGACCACATTTATAAAACAAAAATGTTTTAAAGATAAACAAAAGAGCATCGTACACATATCATACTTTGATATACAAATTATTATTGTACTCGAATAACGAATATATACGAAATAATCGAATAACTCGTAATGGCCGTGATTAGCTCAAGAGAAAAAGGCCTGAATTTTATCTGGAAAGCAATAATACTCCTTAGTTTTATTACTCCTAATATGTAATAGAATCACGTATAAATAAAAAGAGTCGTAAAATATTCCAGAGTCGATAGCTAAGCGCTAGTATCCACTGAGGCGTGATCGGACGTAAATGGCTGGCCCTGATCGCTCCAATTCAGTTATAGAATTACTTGGTGGTTCTATTTGAAGACACACATTGATATAATCGATATTAGATAGAATTTGATCAATGTCATCTTTTTATTTTTTGCCTTTACTGATAAACCCTTGACGCAGGGATTTAACAATTGCTAGTCATGGCGTTCTTTCTACAGTATAAATATTAAACTAGTGACCCGCCCCGCCTTCGCACGGGGGTAATGTAGATACTAATGTGGTGTTAGTGAGGAGTGCAATTTTGATAAAATGTATGGGCATACTTGGACCTTGGGGAAGGATATTTAGGCTTCTTTTTATCGACATATCACGCGGGCAAAACCGCGGGCAACAGGTAGTTATACTATTCATATAAAACTTCCCCTTGAATTACTCTTTATCTGTTGATGAAAACTGCATTAAAATCCGTTGCGCAGTTTGAAAGATCGAAGAGACATGAAGAGACATGTTGCGCCGACCCCAAATAAATTGGGATAAGGGCAGGAGAATGATGATGATGACGATGATGAGTTTGAAAGATCGAAAGACGGCGGAAGCGTTTTATACTGTGCAGATATTAAACAAAAAGTGTCGAGGTTATGGTATAGACATTTTAGCTGAACCTGGAGGTAGGAATCTTTTTCCTCAATAGAGGAAAGATTTGAGATCTCTTCCTACATATACGTGGCTCGGAAAGCACGTTAAGCCGTTGTTCCCGGCTGTTATTTGTAGATCTATGATCTACCAAAGGGTGGTGTTTCCCAGTTACTGGGTTGTGGAGGTCAAATCGGCAGTCGCTCCATGTTAAATACTGGTATTCACCTGCATTCGGTTTGACTAGAAGCTGACCCTAACATAGTTGGGAAAAGGTTAGGCAGATTAATTGTATTCATCTGCACACGTAAACAGAGATATCTGACCTTTCAATATCATAAACTGATCAAATATAAATTGGAGTACATTTCTACGATAATAGCTCTGCTAGAGTTTTGGTATGAATTCGAACAAACCCACTTTGATTAATTATTCACATCAATAACTATAGTATTCACGCTATCGAATGTTCTTTGGTACACTTCAGAATAAATAGCTCGGTAATTGAATTTGCATTCATTTTTGGAGGAAATAGCCTTACAATGATAACGTATTGAAAGCGGGTTTGTGATTTTAGGATAAGCGCTTCAGAAAGTGAAGGTTCTTAGTTTTGCGGGTCATATAATATGATGATAAAATACCATAAAGAAAAGGTTCATAGAGGAAATTTTATAAAAAATATTTCATGTAGGTAGTCTATGAGGATTAAAACTCTTCGCTTCATATGACAGTTGATTGATCAATGTCGACTTATAATTTCGAAAATGGTGCATTTTATCAATGAATTCAGACTCTAGATATTTTTTTTTTATCATATAATATTAATATTCTTCTTCGACAACTAAAGGCTCTAAACACAATTTGTTCGTAACAGATGAGCTGTCATCTAAATCAAGCATAATAGCAGCCTCTAATTTATTCATTGATTTATTTAAAATGTTCCTAAATAATTATTCTTGAGCATCGACACTATTATTTTAACTATTGTTTAAGTTGCTCGTTGAAATATGGCAGCGGCACCGCGTTGATTTATATGTATCTGTAGGCGTCATATACAAATGTATGAGAATATTCATCGCGCACATGATAATTAAATTTGACCTCGGGCGATAGAAAATACAACTTTTGCCTTTTATTTATGACCATAGAGAACTTTACTTGACACATTGGGTAGACCAGGTGCCAACATGTTTCCAGTTTTAGCAGTAAATATTTTTAACGCTGCATAATGAGGTTTGGAAATTATTCAGTAATAATTTGGTTGGGAACACCTAAGAGAAAGTCCGGTACTTTATGTAAAATGCTAGCTTTTGCCCGGGGCTTAGCTTGGAAGTGTTGACGGGTTTCATAATAGTATTTTGACAAATTGGTATTAAGTGTTCCCTCGTTCTAGACCTGCCTACGCATGTCGTTAAAGAGCGATAAATAAATTAGTATTAAGTAGATTTATGTTGAGGAAGTTCAAGTTTTAGTAAGTATAGCATACAACGTGGCGCTACAATGGTGACATTAATTTAACACACGGGTAGTGCTAGTGTCCATTTATCATATAAATGTTAATATGTTGCTAAAAAATCGCAAACTGAAAAAAAAACAATTCGTCAACCTTTTGCAGTTTTCTCATCCTACTAGTATTGCTTATTCGTTTTAATTTTAATGATGGGAATGTTTTGATCCGTGCCAATGATCGCTGCGCGACTGTTCTTTAAGTACAGGTTGCTCTTAGATGCTATATTCTAAAATTTATAAATCCGTAAATAATAACGTTTAATGGAAATATAATGTCCTCATGAAACGAAATTGTGAAAGTATTTACGTGTGTAAAATTACTATCACCATTGTAGCGCCACGTTGTAGAGTAGCTTCACGATTTCTAAGAAAGCACTACGAGCAAAACAAAACACACGCGTATTTCAAGCAAGGATACTCGTTTCCATTTTATCGCCGTTGACAATCTCAGGTATTAGGGGAACTTGTTTCTTTTTGAGTTTATCATATCTTATTTCTATGTCGGCTTATTCGACCTTAGATGAGGCTGATCTACCGATATCGCTGAACGGAGTAAGCCATATACAGTATTTGAATATGCTTTGCTCAGACATGATTGAATTTGTAACTTAAGACTTGACGGTGCGACGAGATTCTGGTAGAACAATTTCCCAAGAAATTCCATACAAATTGTTCTAGTATAGACGCGTCGTGCTATCGTGTCGCGCCTGTCTGAAGGAAGCCTAATGCTGCTTGTGACACCTTTTTATTTGAGGTTGGGAAATCATCAAATGACACCTCCCGCTCTGGATGGAGCGGAAGGGAGTATCAGACTCTTACTAAATCCCATCCATGTTCCTTCCTTAGCCCTTTATTTTGCGGGGTAGCGGTAACCCTGTCGGACAACACCCACGGAAACCTGAATGTTTCATCATGTTATCTCTTGCAGAAAGTTAACCTCCTTCTTTCTATCAGGGAGTAAAGTTAAATATGTAATATATACAGGGTTTTCCAATAAGAGGTGTTATTTTGATATTCAAAGAAAAATGCAATTTTTTAATATAAATGATCGGATGTTTATTTCATTATAAAGAGAAAGGTATGTCGTTAATAGTGGAAAATAACATCAGGTAGATGACCACCACGACCACGCTTACAGGACCATATCCTTTTCATGAAAGGACTGAACAAACCTGGAGGAATGGACAAACCTTGCCTTGCCTTGATGCAGTGGAAACTTGTAAAAGGCCTACATTTAAATAATATATTTGAAATTTAGGCCCAAATTGAAAAAAATAAGCAGTGTATTACTCCGACAGGTAATTTTAACTTACTGTGATCGCCATTCCGTTCGTCAAGATTGGTGATAATAACAGTACCATCAAATTCAATAATCGATAAAATACATCGATATTAAATGGACTTTTACCAGCTGATGTGTATTGATATACCTATCACAAACACTGCCACTATTTTATGTGCTATTCTTAGCTCAGTTCCTTCAACACATATACGTGTTCATGGCAATGTACGGGCTAGAGGAGCCCTAGTTCACACTCAATGTTCAGAGATAATTTAATTGGGTAACGTATCGGACCCTCTCGTTAGATGGAATCGACCTCCAAACTAATCTATTCGTCCTAAATTGCAGGAACCCTAGTTCAAACAGGTATGAGTCGTACTTTGCACTGCGATTGAGCGTTGAAATATGACAGCAGACAGTAGTTATACTAAAAAATAAAATATGAATTAATTGAGTTCTTATTTATCGTTTTAACACTTTTTTTTTAGCTTCACTTGTATCTACATAATAATGTGATGATGTAAACGGGATTTTTAAGCGTAATTTTCGCCCACCTTTAAACATCGGATAAAGTTTAAGTATACCTACCGCAATACAATTAATAAACCAAATAATTTTGAAATTTAAAAAGAGTTCTATGTTATTAGAATATTCAGTAGAATTTCTTTTTAATTTGGTTTGCACCAAGGTAGCCCGCGAAATTCAAATTTTCATACGTTATTGCAATTTGCTAGTCAGTGTTTAGTTGTATGTTGATCAAAATACGATTCACGGCCGTAGCAAGTACACACGTTTCTACAGAACTGTAATCATTCAAAACACCAATACTCCCGTCTAAATTCATATAACCCTACGGAATGACTATTTCATGAAATCACGTCATTTTGATCATGATTTTTAGAGAGTTGTATTGATGATACTTATTATTATAACTATTCTTATTTTAATCATATTATAAAAAAAACATAAATTTTGGTTACTTTTTTAGAATTCATGTTAATGGCAACAGAACTATACTTATCAATTGAATAATAAGGTTTTATTAAATTAAGAAAGTCCAGAAAGGTTTGACCAACGAGCAAATAATATTTCTAGACAGAAAAAGTTCTAGATTTTAGCAAATACGGACTTCTGAAAGGTTTATTTTGTGCCTACAAATATCTGGATATTTTTTTTAGCTCCGGAGTCTTTAGAGAGCTTTGTTGCCTCACAATCTCTTTATTTGCAGAAACAGATTGAAACGTGAGTGTAAAATTGATTGGTAGCTGTCGAACTTGTGCCTAAAATGGAGGTACATTAGACGCTAAACGTGTCTAGACTAATCTTCTTGAACGTTTATATTGAAATTTTGCAATCGAAGTTACACTTGTAATCTTAACAGGTTTTGAAGACGAGGATAAAGACTTTATCAGCCTATTGATTATTTCAATAATATCATGCGTAATATGGCACTTCTATGTCTAGTCGTTGGAGAATAGACATTTGAACAGTATGCCGTAAGTCATTTTCATTAAACCAGTATAAACTCCGCCATGAAGTGTAAATGTGGTACAGTTCCTAAGTGTCCTGCCGTATGCACGTTACAGGAACTGATGGACGCTAGTGATGGCGCCAAACACATAGCCGAATTCTGGGACGAGTCCATTTAGATTGCTATCGACACGCTAAGAAGAGTATAAACTAACTTCGCATTCTATTGAAACTACGTACTACGCTAAGCCTGCTCAAGGTCAAAGTGGGATCACTGACAACAAAAGGCGGCGACTGTATCTATGTCTCTCTATACATAAAAAAATCTTTCTACAATCTGTCATTTTTCTTTCGTTTCTTCCGTTTCTACGGTGTTCGGTGGTCGTGTTGGTCAGTAATTCAGTCACGTAAGTCTTTAATCACGAGGAAGTACAAAAATAAACGCGTAATAACGTCTAGCTTATAATTAGGTCCAGTCAAAAATCCATTTGTAAACAAAATATGGGTTTAAGAAATCATATGAATTTTAACCAACATTAAATAAGGAAAAATAGAAGTGATGAGAAAAAAAGTTAGAGCAAGAAGTAAACAGAACATTGGGAACAGAGGACTGAAGTGGAGACTTATGGAGACGTGAAGGGGGACTTCATGTCGGAAAGTAAAAAAAAAGAAGACTGCCGAAGCGAGCAGAGCTGAGCTGTATTTACTAGGCAGATGTGAGTGGCCGGGAGGGGACGCCCTAGGAGGACATATTACAGACCAAATTGGTGATGTTCTTGCGAAAGGTCAGGTGCGTAGTCCTCACAACCTGCGTGCGTGTATGACCGGTGTGATCGTAAACCAAGCAAAATGAGTATATAAGAAGCGAAGCAGGTGGCATACTATAGTTTCTGTCTACCCCCTTGGTAAGTAGGCGTGAGATTATGTATGTACAGAAGCTAGCACATCAAGTTACATTCTGTTACATTTATTTGATAGTTTTTCATTTTTAATTGGGAGGCA
This sequence comes from Hyppa rectilinea, assembly GCA_951799385.1. Taxonomy (NCBI): domain Eukaryota; kingdom Metazoa; phylum Arthropoda; class Insecta; order Lepidoptera; family Noctuidae; genus Hyppa; species Hyppa rectilinea. Next base: position 11,608,930 of record OX637315.1, read on the forward strand.
GTTTGGGACATAGATGGATTGGGATGTGCTGGCGTTTGCGTCTGTACAAATAAAGCGATTATGATCGACGAAAAATTATGTATGGATTAATAAAGATAGACTATCTTTATTAATCCGTACATCATTTTTGGTCACAGTTGGAACAGTAGTACCCAAGGTTTCATACTTGTAACAATGCTCGTTCGTCGTTTTTTTTCCTAGATGTAAAGCACAACAAAAATAAACCACAAGTATGGTTTTGATAGCGTGTCGTTACCCAGAACTGCAGATTTTTAACGTGAAATATATATTCCGTTACGCTTTGTGATTTTTAGCAAAGGCAGGAATGTAAATATTATAATAAAAATTGCCATTTGAGGAAAAAAATAATTTTTAATACAGTTCTTTAATTACCTAACTGACTAGCAATGTATAATTCCATAAAAATGAATCACTAAATATGTTGCTAAGCGCAAAACTCGAGAGCGGTAAGTTAGACTAATTTAGCATTTTTTTTATTTAGATATTGCTTGAAGTTCGAGAAGTGTCTTATGAAGAGAAAAATACTTGAAAAAGCTAAAAAAAAAGTTATTTCAAACCTCTTAAGAACTAATGTTGTCCTAGTACCCACCCGTATGTGAGTTGAAATGTTCTGGTCAGCATTATGCGGTATTTTGAGTTTTGGTACCAGGGTAACAGAATAAGTCAGGAGGCGTAATTGTCAGTACGCTAAGTCAGAGGCCCATGGATGGCATAAAAACTTTGACACCAGGCTAGTTACTAACCGAAAAAGAAAGAAGGATTGTCAGCACTTGTTTGTTTAGAAGAAAATATTTGGAAAATCCACCGGAATTTAAAAGAAGGTAGATGTATGTAGGTACATTAACAGGCACAGGCTCCCTACATTTTGACGAGTTATGCGAGTATAATGTATGGAATTTTTTTTCGCGATTTTAGATTTGTTCTCACAGTAAAAGTTGTTTATAATGATGAGTACCCCTTATAATATTACCCATGAATTCAATTTCACTCTGTATATTACTTTTAACTACCTACCCTAGGTGTGCGCAGTTTATAGTTAGCGCTACCTATTCTTTGAATGCGAAGCATTATTAAGCGCAAAGGTTAGGGAGAATCTTCTATTTTTAGCAGAGTGAGTACAATGTAAGTCGACTCATAGATCTCTTAAAGTCAATTGCAGCTATAACGGCTTTTATATGGTTGAAATATTGCAATGGTGCATTACGTAGAAAAAGTAAAAGTCATTCTACTGGCAATTCTTTTGCAGAGCTGAATTTTTTAGAGCTTTTTGGTCCTTTTTCAGCCACTGCCTGCAGTTTTGTGTATGGTGACTGTGAAACCTTTTCTGATATTTTTTTTCAAGTTGCTCATATTTACTTTCACCAGTTTCCTTTTATTTAAAATATAAGGTGTCAAAAAATTAACTCTAAGAATTTCGTGGGAGCATTTCACTTTTACTATGGGATGAACCCTGAAATTGCGAAAAAATATGTGCTGCCCCATACATTTCATTGAGTTACGTGTGCATAAATGTATGGAACAGCGCATTTTTTAGATACTAAAATCAATTTCTGCTTTATTATGTTTGAATTTGAATCATTTTTCCATGTAAGTTAAAAAATGGATGGACATTTTCGAAAACTGGGTCGGGCACATATTTATAAGACCTTAGAACCTACAATAGTATATATTTTAAAGCAAGTTGCAAGTGAATAAACCTGGCTACTTGGTTGTAACCATAATACTGGCCGTAATTTAACGTGTATTTATTATTATAAGACCGTTATTTTAATACAAATTTAGAATTTCTCAAATTAGTTGGACCACACCCGACGTTTTACGCGACAAGTTTGTCACATAAATTATAATGAAATGTTTTGACTTTACACTGATGATATTCCAGCTGTTATTGGTGTTATATGACACATAAATACGTTTGCGAGTAAGTCACGAGTCCATATACGTTGAAAGTCCAAAGAGTTTTAATATTTCATTGATGTGTTCCCGGATACAAAGCTATTAGTAGCCGGCCATATATCTTACAAATTAGTAGTCTATGACAAACTAAAATTAATGAATACTTCAGTCATTTTTTAGCTTGCCTCTTTACTCTAATGATGAAGCAGATGTCAGTGGTAACTGACTGTGTGAGATTTTCGTTTTACTCCTTTTGGGAATGTCTGGGTCATCGTCCTTTTGATGACCTTACAGACTGATTTATTTGTTTTGTTTTTTGCTATTGTGTTTTTATTGCATAATATTCGACCCAAACCAGTTAAATGCAATAAAAAACTTATTTACATTATTAGTATAGTTGAGCTTTCTACGAACAGAATATTTAAAAAAAATGGAAGACATTAAATACTCAAATGAACAGAAAAACGCTACGTGTTGTATTTCCAAATAAATCTAAAATTCATTCTCAAATATTTTTAACAAAAAAGAATGATACGCACAGATATTTTCCAGCAACTAAAATTCAGAATCGTGCACGAAAAACCCAGCTCTGTAACAATTGTTTTGTAAAAAAAATTGGTTATACAGCGCTGTATTTCCAAATCAAATAGCAATATAACAAAACTTTTGTGATCAAAACAAGTCGGCGATGCAAATAACTGGCGCAGAAACGCTATGGAACCCATTAAACTGTATCCGTACCAATACACTTGGGGCTGCGAACTTTGATTAAATTTTCATAACACGAAGCTTAAGCAATGCGGACTCATTGTAAATTATAGCGTCATCCTCAATATTTAATGAACGAGACCCGTGTTAACATGTGTTACCTACCGATCACGCTTTACAGATGTACATTTATTATGCAACTGAATAATTTATGTTAAGTCTAATGACTGTTGTGATTTGGGAGCCTTCCTTTGTGAGGTTATGAATTTTGAAGCGAATGAAGTGCCATCTTATCAAGGAAACAGTCCAACAGTCCTTCAATTTCAACGTGAATATCATAAGCCACGTCAATAGTAATGCTGCGACAAACATGAAACATGCGGATCGGAAAGTTACGACGGGAAAAGACGTTAAGCTCATACATAAACCTAACTGAAATGTTATGATTAGTCCAGCGCAGCTAAAGTATGACATTTGCGCGACTTAACAAAATGTCTCGCGTTCCCCCAGGACCAAAACCGGCTATAACTCATCCAACTATCGCCGTCAAGCCGCCGAGAAAGCTATATATCAAGTTTGATAGTCAATTATTGGCACTCGGTTCTGGTAACCGCCGTCTTTGGGTTATCTAAACCATATACCCTCGCTTGGAATAGGCCTTCAGTAATATGCTATTCATAAGCCGACTACTACGTAAATAAAGGTCGGAACATACACTTGGGGCGTTTTGATTCATAGTCTAATTTGATAATACCCGTGTGGTGTAAATTTAATACGGCTCCAGTTCAGTTGGTAGTCGACTCAATTAATATTTGGAAGGTATAGAAATGTAATTTTGTTTCTACAATTTGTGCAAAATATTTGTGTAATATTTCGGTTTGTTTTAGAAGGGTTGTAATTTATATTGACACTCCAATTCAGTAAAGATATACACAAGAGTATTGAAGAAGATAATGAACCATTTGTTTGAAATAGACCACATTTTACAGTTACTGAGCAATTAAACAATATTTACTACATTAAACTGATAACGGTCGGTACTAAATTCTGTAGGATATTTTGCGAACACTTTTATTTTAATGGCGTTGATAAAGCGCTTACAGGATTTACTATCGGAAGGATGGTAAAGTGTCATCCAAATTTAATGTTGGGAAACTCGAAATGAACTCGCTATAATGACGGTCCCTCTGTGGAGCTATTTACTGCGCTACGAAATTTCTCATGGCCGACACTCTATTCAAATTCTTTACCAAGTTCCAGATTGAATTAACGACACTAAAAAGTGCACGAAATCACGGCATTCTCAGTGAAATTAACAGTACCAGAGATCTATTGTATTACTGAACGCGCCCTAAACATTCTTTGAAACGATTCAAATTTAGAACACGACACCCGACCGTTAACAATCCGAGGCGAAGTTTTAACATTTTGACAACAAATTCTAGTCGAGAGTATGTTGTAAGCCGGTTGTAAATGCACAAATAGATGTCCCAAAATAGATTTTGTTAACGAATAAATACGAATGCTTCGAACTACCAAATATTTTTTCGGGGGCAACAGTGCATGTGATTAAGGGATGGCATATTATCAGATGCTTTTTGTCCTCGACTGTCCTCGTTCTGCGGTCTGTGGTTGACGTTTCATCAACAACCAATAATAGATCTTATTACGTTCTCATTAAGATTTATGTTTGCGGTGGAATGCCGTCTGTTATAAATGTATTGAGTTACGCAAACCCACCGTTGGACGAAAACTGATCTTTGCCGGTGACATCTCTAGTGCGTAAAGGATTATCGAATGACAACGTAAATTTTTTTCCATACTTGTGTATTTAGACGATATTCAAAGGGATCCGTTGCTTTAACTAGGATGCTATTAAATTGCGCATGCGTCTTTTGTCATACCATATGGCATTTTCCAGCAGATGGCTCCTTTGTTAGGCCTACATGTTTAAGTAAGCTAATATCTTTACGTATTAAGAAATTCAAAGTTATTTCAAATGACATTGGACGTACTTCAAAGGAATGTGCTCGTATTAGGTTTGTTGATGGGATCTTCTTTGTGATGAATGTTTTTTTGCTTTGAAATATTTGAAGCTGAATATTATGTTGATTTGCTGTTTATTCTCATATCCAATCAAATTTATTTTTTGACTGTGATGTAGGAACGAAAATGAGAGAATAAACATAAAAAGAGTTCGTGGTAATAAATTACATAAATTATAATGTAAAACCGCGGAATACAATTCTCTTTAGAAGACGATGGTATAATATTATAAGACTGACAAAGTTTTTTCTGAAATTCACTAGTAGATTTCAAAGATGAATTTAATTTGACCCAGTTAAAAAAAAATGAATTTATCCACACAATCGTTTTAATCAATTGTTAGAAGCTCTAGAATCTGATTTCGAGGCATTTAAAGTAAGAAATCCATCACTACAGCTCATTCTATCTTCCATTGAGCATAGCTTTACATTCTTGTCTTTCTAATGTTCTATTTTAATAGTTTGTAAGTATTTTGGCTCGTATTATTTCATGGTCGTGTTCCATAAAACAGTTGAAATCTTTTCATAGAGTTGTATAAACATTATTTTCAACGACTGATTTATTAGTAAGGTTATTTATTACTGTGATGTAAGTACTTCAATTTCGAATAAGTATTGCATGTAGGGCAAGTTTATTTAAAACATGATGAGTGAATGAATTATTATTGTTTTGAGAAATTCGTGTCAATGTCATAGTTAACAGAATACACTAACTTTATTGCACTACGATTTGTTTTAGCTAAAATTAACCAAAACTCGTTAGTTGAATCAGCATTGGAGCCAATGTACCTAAAAGTGAACTAAACTCATGACAGTCTGAAAATTCCGGTATTCAATTAAAACAGATGTTGGAGCTGGAACTCTCTACCCTACATAACGACATTTAAAATAACATTTCCAACACAAAATCTAACACGAATTTGTATAAAGAACTGTTTACATAGCCCCCATTTGCGTGGTAGCAGAACCATCCCTTAATACATATAATGTTCGGTCGTATTTATGTCTAATAGTACCACAAACAGATTAAACCTTCGTCCCTCTTAACTTTAGTAAATACTGGTGGTTCCGTAATTTCCATTTCAACATACAAATGTATGGGACTTGAATTTTCAGCGCAGATAGTACTGAGTATCCCCTTTTAACGATAAAGTAAGTTAATTACAAAACTAATTCCATTATGGTGGCTGTGTCCGGTGCTGGTCCCGAAATATTGGATTAAATTATTATTATACACACGTTTATTGTTTAGTTTAAAGTTTCGGACGTGCATTGACGCTCTTGTCCGTCGGATAGGAATTCCCCTGAAATATTATTAGTGAGGGAATCTGATAACCTCATTTAATTTGCATACCCTTCATATACCTATAAATTTTGTTCTAAATATTACGTTACGTTACGTTTAAGTGCTCACGTTGTTGTTTTGTTCTGTAAGTAAGTAAGGAGCAGTTACGGCTAATACATTGGTTTTAGTCAATTTTGTGTTCAGTTCATGTTGAAGACTGGTTTTCTTAGCCCAACACAAAATGATGCACGACAATTTTATGTATCAAAAATAAATGACCAGAAAGACTAGAATTTATACGAAAAAACTTGACATGTCTACAAAATATTTAAATCGTCGATCCAATCTAATTATGCTAAACAAGATCTAAATGTGTTTCAAAATCCATTTAAACGAACGCTAGATTTTAAATTACCTCCTTATACGATTTTAAGTGAAGAAGAATCAAACAAATATCAACAATTGTGACCCTCCACAAAGGTTAGTCCACATAAACTTGTCATAAGGACTTCTACGTATCATAAATTTGCTCGGCACATTGGCCACAGTAGCAAACAAGTTTTCCCATTACTTCTACAGTGAGTAGCGACACCAGATTTCGTTGACGCAAGGAGACAGATATTGCTTCGGAAAAGGGAGTTTTACTTGTACCTATAACCAATATAGTATCCCTAAATAAGTGACAAATAGCTGAAGAAATAAGTTTCGGATCTATGTAACTTACGTATGTTTTAGTTAATGTAAAATGTGTGAGCTGAATTTCTGGAAGTAAAGATGTTTGTCGAGTCATACTAAAGTTAGAATGGAGAACTAAAGAAAATGGAAGGACAGGGAAAAGATTTGCGTAGAAGGCCAAAACTCCTTTCATAGGCACAGAAATTGAAATAAAAACATAATCTACTAACAGATACAAAAAAAGAGATAAAAGATTGACAGATGTCTAGAGAGGAATTGGGACATATAAAACACTATCCTTATTAATCCAGAACGTCTGGCATTCCCTAAACTGTCCTTCTACGGCCTTTGATAAGGGTGCGAACGACAAAAATAACTGATGTTGATTTAGTTTTGATTCGACCCGCAAACAGATAATAGGAGTTTCATGAGTTGACGACTAGATGCCGTTAGTAGTAGCAGGGGAAGTATAAGTGGGGTGGAAAATATGAGAATTTATCGCAGCGTGTATGTTCATAATGGGAAGAGAATGGTCTGACGAGTCAAAGGGCGAATTGCTACTATGGCGTAAGATGATGGCGACGGGTAATGTATGAAGATTATGTGGATAATGGAGACATGTTGTGAGACGCCTCTTCAAGTGAATACGTGCAGGAATTTTCGATAGGTTAGTGTTTTATGATAGAAATTATTAAAGGAGCTTTCTGAAGCTTTTTAGAGAATATATTCAAAGGAATGTGTTTTGAGGAAAAGATGTATTAGAATTTGTAGGCGCTAATAATATTATGATTGATAGATTACATAATATTATCTGTAAATACGAAGCGATATGAAGCCTATCAAATATGACGTGTGCCATTCAATAATTGGCTTCTCCACACAAAACTACCTTTTGGAAGGGGCGACTAGAATCAATTCTATTTCTTGTTCATTTTGACGTTCAAAAGTGCTTTACTTGTTCCTATTTGTAATAAATGATTTGACTTTGAATTTGGCATTCTAACAATCATGAAGTAATGATAATAAGTATTAAATGTTCGATCTCAGTTCCTTTAATAAACTAGTGACCCGCTTTTGAAATTGTGTACCTACAGTTAACGGTGGGTCAGCTCAATCAGATAAACGGTTTTGCTATTATCCCCTCAGGCGAACAATTTGTCACTGCTAATGCATTATTGCTATACTTCGGCTCAATAGCAGGTTGATATCGCTAGATGTCTTATGTGGTCAGGGATTATCGGATTGTAATACGTCATTACATCAACATGTCTTAGCTTGATATAGTACGTTGGTTATTTATGAACAAGGTATGAATCTACAAAATAATATAAATGTCTGTGTTACAACAAATAAAAAGTCCTTATTACATTCGAGTAAGTGCTCCTCCGTCTGAGTTGTTTGTGCTGAACAAATGCAGAGCACAAATTGTAATGTAAGTGATGTTCACATCACACGATGCGTTATTGTTTCTCAAATAAACATTACGTCATTTTCGTTTGCGGTTACTTACTAATGCAATAAATATTGCAATATTAATGTACATCATTAGTCACTTAGCTTCTTTATTACCCCTATACATTATTTCTTTCTTTCTACATTGCTTATTAGGTCCAATAAATTCGACATCCCCAACTTTCTTATTCCCTTTTTGCTCAACTTGGGAGTCAAATTGAATTAGTTAAGGTAGGAAGTTCTAAAATAATTCCTATCTACTTTTAAGACAAGTTTTTTCCTTTAAGTGGACTTTTGCCTTGCAAACAAGACATTTCTTTATTGAATAACTTCGAGGGGCTAAAAGGTGTAATTTATGTAATGCGTTCATGATTTCCAGATGAGGTGGAGAAGAGAATCATATTATTATATAATGAAGATTCTTTATATTTATCAGTACTGCTATTATTATCTTTTAATTGCCTATTGTTTGTTAGTTTATATACTTAAATTACACTGAAACCTCTTAATTTTTTAAAATAATTAAACCAAACTTACAGGCCATTTCTACTTTTCATTCATTTCTGCCGGGAACTATGTGTAATTTAAGTTATAATATTGAGACTCCAAACTTAAATTGAGTGAATTATTCTGTGTTAATTTTACTAGTTGTGTAAGTACTCCAACCTATTCATGAATGTACTGAACTTTAGCTGCGAAGTATATGAGCGTAGAACTCGGGGTACCATTTACCCGCACTAAAGTTTGCTAGAGTGACTTTCAATTTTCAATATGTTTGCATATTGCTCGAGTTAGTGTTCGAACCTACTTCCATTTTAACATGCCGATGAGTACTTTAGACTTGGCAAGTTTGTGTAAATGTGTTAGAACTTCGTCTGCACTTGAAATGTCTTGATATTTAGTTTTTCGTATATTATCTGGTACGAGTCATTGTACTGAACCAATAAAAACCAAAATGAAATGTTCTGAACACATAAGGTAACACAATAAATGAAACAAAAGGAAATAAAATTAAAAATGTGTATTTCTTGTTTTCGTTTTTTTTATATCATAATTGTTTTGCGTATTTACAGTTTTATATACAAAATCGTAATATTTACAGACTTTTTATTGACAATGATTGTTCTAAAAAAAACTATAGTAATAAATGCATCTGTACATAGCTATAAGTTTTAAACTTTGGCATTATAATATAATATTTAAGCGATTCGAATATTATTTATAGTCACTGAAATATTTTTAACAAATAGGTTTCAATATTTACATCGGATTTTCCGTAATCTATAAATTACTATCGCAGAAATCAGGAAATTATTCCGTAAAAACTTAAAATAAAACTAGCGGTCTACTCTATACAAATAAATGCAAGTCGTGTCAGGCTTCGTAATTCTTATGCTAAACAATAAATATAATGTGGTACAACCTAAGACTAATTATCACCATTTTATTGGACTAATACGCTTAAGCGTTGCAAGTAAAGTCAGTGTCTGTTTACCTGCGTTGGAGCATACGCTACGCCCAGAGCTGCGCTTGCGGCGGCATGCGGTGGGGGTGCACGTCGCGCGTGTGCACGCTGGTCGGCAGGGCCAGCCCGTCGCCAAGCAGGGGGGGGAGCTTCCCCGGCGGCGGTGGAGGGGGCGGCGCCGGCGCCCGCCCGGCCCCCACCGGAGACACCGAAGCGTAAATATTCACTGTCGACCGGTGATACTGACACTTCCGCAAGTCCGGCATTGCGAACCTCAACTTTTGCCAAAATTGTCTATCACCCCACTCTATACAGGTGTTCGCTTTCAAACACAACCTGAGCTCTGGATCAATGTCCCTATTCGGTAGCTCGCCTAGCAATATTATTATCAGTCTTCTTCGTCTCTCTTTCAGTACTTCGTGGAGTGCCGTCTTAAATTCGAAACGACACCATTCGTTGTTGATGAAATTTTTTGAAAGAACTATTATCGTCCTTTTTGATGACTCTACGGCCTCTATTATTGTATCTGCCACGTATGCCGAAGCGTTAAAGTCCCGGTAATGTAGACAGAGCCGGAAACTTGGATCGGTGGATTCTAGGCCGGGCGCTAACATTTGAGCGACGAACGCCTCGTCTTTCACGCTATAACTTATGTAGGCGTCAAAGAGGCGATCTTTGTCGGCTTCATCGTCAAAAGCTGTACTTTTGTAGCACATTCTGAATCCGCAGTGGTAGTAAATCCAGACTCTCAGCTCACGCCTCCAATAAAATACGCCGCATATTAATGCCGAGCTAGTGATAAACACGCACAGAGATATTAGCAGCAGAGGCAGATAATCATTAATGACTTGGTTCTCGATTATGGATGAGCTTCCTCCGACATGGCTTGTGCATATTGTTGAATTAAAATCGGCCATCAGTGGACCCACAGCGTTTGTTACGTTATCGAATACACACGTGATCTTAAGAGCATCTTCCACTTTTCCAAGGTTATTTTTAAACCAAGTGCGAAATTTATGTATGTACTGACAATCGCACGACCAAAGGTTCCGCGAGAGACTTATCTCTACCAAATATGGATTCATCGTGAACTGCCACACCGCGAAGCCGTAAATGTTATTTCCTTCCAAGCGCAGTACTTCTAAATGCCTCAACTCCATGAAGGTTCGATTATCTATATAGTGTATTTTATTGTCTTGTAGATGCAACTCGCGCAAATTCTCCAGAGGCGACAATTCGAAACCTAGCAACTCCTTTATATTGTTCTTTTCTAAATGCAATGTTGTTAAGCGTTTTAGTCCACTAAACGTATTATTATACAGGGCGTCAATGTTAGAATTATTAGCGTACAATATTTTTAAGTTCTTACGTCCAATAAAAGCGTGACTCGTTAAACCACCAAATTTATTACCGTCTAAATAAAGTTCAGTAGCGTCCATAGGTATACTACTGGGTATTTCCGAATACCCAGCAGCAGAACAGTCCACGATATTCGCCGACCACGGTTGGTCATGATAACACGTACAGTTGGATGGGCACGTCATTTCACAATCACAGGCGTCAAAATCACAACAATGACACAGCGTAAAACAGTGCGTTTTATATGTACACAAAAACTGAGACGATTCCGCTTCGACAAGCGGAATATGAGTTCTTTCACGATTGTATAATAATTTACAATATATGCTCTCCAAATCCATTACACGTGGATGTTGTCTAAGATGATCGAGTTTGTTTATGCGTTGTAACCACTCCATAGTACAGTCGCACTGAAACGGGTTTCCACCGATATAAAATTCGGGTAGCGGCCGTCCCGGATCGACCGGAGTTAGACGAAGCGCATTGAGATCCATACTAGTTATCTGATTTGCATACAAATCGACTCTCGTTAAATTGGTTTTTCCAACAAAAGTTTGAGCTTCAACTTGTGTAATTTGATTATCATTCAGGAACAGCAACTCTACACTGCTGGGAATTGAGAAAGCCGATATTTTTGTCATTTTGTTGAAACTTGCGTCAAGTGTTTGCAAACGCAATTCTTTATCCATTCTGTAGTTGTTTCCCAGTTCCTTGATATTATTACTATGAAGATCCAACCACTGAAGTCCCGAAGGGATTACAGTGTAATCAAACCATTCTATTTGGTTATCTGATACATTTAGCCACAATAGAGATGGGATATTTACAAACAGGCCTTGGATTTCTGTGAGTTGGTTGGCGTCCAACCTTATAGCTTGTAGAGTTGATAACGTTTCGAACGCATTCATATCGATGTGCTTCAATTTATTACGTGCCAGGTTTAAAATTTGTAGGGACGGTAAATCTGTAAACACATCTTTACTTATGTTTTCTATCTTATTTCCGATAAGACGAAGTCCATATACGTTATGCAAACCGACGAAGCCGGATTCTTCCAGTGACGTTATCTGATTCTCTCCCAGATCAAGAGTCCTTAGTAAACGCATATTTCTTAGCGCTATGGGTACTTTCTTTAAACGATTCCCATTTAAATTCAAATCCTGTAGGGAGGATGTATTCCTGAAAGCTTCTGGATGGAGTTCTTCGAGATGATTGTTGTCAATAGATAGTAGAGATAGCACATACAGACCATTCAGTGCGTAGGCATCGATATGGGATATCTTGTTGTATGATAGGATCAACGTGTGTAGATTATTCATTGGTGCAAATGTATCAGCAGCGATGCTCTCCAACATATTATGCTGAACGTTCAATATTTGCAAAGTGTATAAATCTTTGAAAATCTTGGGATCCAGTTTCGTTAATCGGTTGTTAGATAAATTCAGCAGAACCATTCTTATAAGACCGGTGAAAGTATTCTCGTTAATCCAAGTACTTGTTAAATGATTATTAGATAAATCCAACGCCAACAGCTGATCTAGGTTGGCGAACAGGCTTGGTGAAAGCACACTTATAGAATTGTTTTGTAAGTATATTTCTTTGATGACCGGTCTGCTATCTTTGAACAGATCTTGCGGAAGAGCGACTATTTTGTTGTTTGAAAGATCAATTATCTGCAGCTGTTTCAATCCAGATAAGGCTTTGTCAGCAACCATTGATATTTCGTTATCGTGAATGTGCAGTTCTTTGAGTCTACGAAGAGCCATAAACCCATTTTCTGGCATTAGCACGAAGTGATTGCTTGAAGCGTCTAGTACCTCAATATCTAATGAGCAGGTTGCATGGGACATGGAAGGCGCCGAGGGAGCTGGCCCATCCTGTTCACTAATCAGTGCTTGATGCATTGCTCGCTCTCTGAAGCCCAAATCACTCACATCTTGTAGACGATTCGAAGACACATTCAAATACACTAAGTTAGTTAACGGGCAGAACAAGTTTTCGGGAAACGACCAGATGTTATTAAAACTGAGATCCAACTTTTCCAACTGTCGAACAGCCGTAAAGCTTTCTGATGCTATCTCTAAACTCATAGCGGCCCACTCTGTGTTTTTCGTTCGAATCGTTAAATTTCGGAGGTCTCTCAAGCCGGAGAGTACGCCAGGCGGCCATCTTCCAATTTTACAGTTATCTAAAACGAGTTCACGTAGTTTCACTAGATGTGCGAAACTCCGATCATCAAGGGAGCTTTTATACATCATTTCTTCATTACACTCTATTCTTAGGGACGTGGTATGTTCTGAAGGAATAACACTGAAGTTAGTTGTGTCGAATTCACTGTTTATTGTGCGTAGTTTACACGTGAGGGAAACTTCATGTGCATCATTGGGGCCTCTCAGCCACCACTGGCAGTCATCAGGTGCTTCATACTTGAGTGGCAGAGAGCTCTGGTCAGCCACATTTAGGCCGATGACGAACCAAAACAGGATTTGGCAAAGACGATTTCTTGAAAAAGTTTTTTGATGAGCCATCATGGGAAAAATCAAATATCAAGGAAGAAAGAAAACAAGACACGATAGGCTCAGTGTCATGTTTTTTCCGTCGGCGTTCGCGTATTGCGTCCCCTTGCCGGATGTGTAGTATCCATCAATTTATGAACACTATTTCGGCTTCAATTTAACAAATAGTCCTTGTTGAGATAATGCTCATGATACGTCAATATCAATTCACAATCCGGTGATTTAGCGTCCTTCGAAACGTAAACAAAATTTTCACATAAACTGTCCACTTCAGTATTCACGAAACGTCTAATATTCACTGTAGTTAAATTATTATTCGAAATGTTTTCTGAATACAACTTGACTTGGTTGTATTCAGTAAAGTCCGTAACACAATTTCGAATCGCGTAAGTGATAAGCGTGTTTTCACCGAAACGTAAGTCCGTTCAGAGCGTCGTGTGGCGCGACCGTGCCCAGACGCTGCTACCAGTCGACTGAATTTTGGTAGAGCCATTGCAGTCGAGTCGAGTATACGCTCGGGAGAGGGGTGCGGAGCGGGCGAGATGAGCCGAGCGGTGGCGAGTGTTCACGACGACTTATTACAATAAATTATTTTTTTCGGAGCTTTAAGCGATCGACTGTGCGTCTCCGAAACCGCAAACTTTGAATGAATACAGGCATCAGCTACTTTGAGAAGTTGAACTGGATTTTATATTTATCATACCTACTGTGATTTCTTACTGGCCCCCGAGATCGCAAATATTTAAAATGTACATTTGATTTTGCTATTGCTTGCAAGTTTTCAATGAACTATAAAATCTGAATATTGAAATATCTGCTGCGGCCAAAAATGTTCAATAATTCTGCACCACAACTTTTTGCTCAAAATTCCGATCACTGTGAGAAATTCGGTCCGTTAAGAGCCAAAACCTTCTAAGTTATGGAATAATTCGCGTGCTCTAACGCGATCGATTCAATACCCTATTAAGACTTCCCAGAAATTATGAGATACCTGAGGAAGCCTAGTTTTAGAATGTTGTGGTTTATAGCGTGCCATTTTTGATTAAGTTACCTGTAAGAAGTTTATGACTATGAGTCTCATAATACTTTAGGTATTTAGTTTTTTTCGTCGCAGCGGATGTGACGTTGTAAGCTCTCTTCTCGACTCTCTTTAAAGTTTTTATATTATTATATTCTGTCAGCCCATCTACGACAAAAACCACGACGTTATATAATTTAATAGGATTTCAAAGATGCACATAACCTTTTTTAATTCCATTATAAATATAAAACTATTTTTCATTTCTAAAAGAAATCGAAATTAACTTACCGCAATAAGAATAGAAACTAAAAATCTAACAAAAGACATCGAAAACGTTTTCAAAGTACACGTAATCGGGATTAAAACCAACCCTTTTATGAAATGCTAAAATTAAAAAGCAATGGCATAAAGGTATTAAAAGCTTAAGGTAACAAAATTCTTTAACAAAAGAGGTTTTCTGTTAACGCTTGGCGGACCACACTGGCTGTCAGACGACGGAAGATATCATTTTAATCCTTTTAGTTAAGTTGACTATGAAAAGACAGATGCCTCGCGGCATCCGTGTTTTTCTTTTGTCACTTAGCTGACTCTTAATGGTTGACGTGAGATAAATTAATAGTTTGTGATTAATTTTGATAGTGGAGGACAGGCTTTTTTTAAGATAAAAGTTTTGGGAAATATGGATTTTACTGTTAACGACGTTGTGTTTTGGTGCTATATAAACTGATATGAAATGTGTGGGTACTGTAGAGGCTTGATTCGGCCTTATGTCGTACCAGGCTTATAAAAAAAACTCTGTGTTCATTCCCCAGTCTCTTATGTACAGACGCCAGTACATCAAGCTATCCCAAATTGGCAATTTTTCCCAATTGAAAATGAGCCTTATCCTTTTGTAATAAAATTAAAAAAGAATCAAATAAATTTGATAGATTGTGGTAACTTGATGTGCTGGCCTCTGTACATTACAACTCGACACCAATGCGCAAGAATTTTGCGACGTTATATTTTAGTTTGTTAATGATTTTAGTTACGTTAGGTTGTTATATTTTTGTTCTAATATTGGTAAATTATTATGTAGAAGTATGATTATTAATATGTACTATATTATTATAAGCATCATCATTTTATTTGACTTTAAGCCTGATTGGCTCAAGTTCCTAATCTACAAGCAAAATAATAGGGCCTTGAGAGATATTTCTCAACAGCATGTGATGCTAAGTCAGAGGCCCATGGGCAGCATTAAAACTCTGACACCAGGTTAGTCACTAACCACACGATGAAGAAGAAGAAGGGCCTTTTCGGCCTCGCACAGGTCTTTGGTATTTTTTTTCTATTTTTGCTTTAATTTATTTTGTTATTTTCTTTTTTTATATTCTGTTTTGTTTTTATTTCTGTGTATTTCCTGTGCGAGTGCAGACTAAAATATTTTTCTTTCTTTAATAAATGATGGTACCTATATATGGTTTCATTCAAAGCAAAAAAAACATGAGTCACTGCTGGCTATGGTATGGACATCATACAGTATCCCCCAGACTGGCACATGGTTCTCGATTTAGAATAACCGACCCCGTTCCCTCCGTGGACACCTAGGGGGTGATATCACATGCGCTGATAGCATCATAATGCGGTTAGGGTTGATATTGAAGGGACATTAGGCCCGTTTCCCGTTTTGTTAGTAATTCATAGACGTTGGAGTTGCATCACCACTCTAGCTTAGTATGTTCTCGTACGTATTTAGGTAGACAAGAACGATTTCTGAGCCATTTGTTTACATTTTCGTCAAATGCGTTTTGATCAGACCATACTCTTTTCAAAACGAAAACAGTTTTGTTCATGAAAGAATATAAATCTGTTTATTTTTTCACAAAAGGTTATTATGATCTACTCCAAAAGCACTTGTGAGTTCGGCCTTGCAACTACTTATGTTTACATTTAGATTATGTTTTATTATTCAAGACTTTGTATAGAACTTACAAAGGTCACCTACTTGAAAAGTGTCCATCAAAGTCTCTTTGTATGTAATCTTCTGTATCACAAGAATTTGGTTTTGTATAGTCTAGTGTGTAGCCGTCGCACTGTCAAGTCATAGGTCTCGAGTTCGAACCCAAGACACGGCACCTCTGATTTTACGAATTCATGTGCGAATTGTATAATTATCACTTGCTTAAAAATCGGTGAAGGAAAATATCGTGAGGAAACCAGCATCTCTGAGAGATATTTCTCAACAGCATGTGAAGCTAAGTCATAGGCAGCATAAAAACTCTGACACTAGGTTAGTCACTAACCACATGTAAAGAAGTAGACACCCTACCCCGGAACATAAAGGGCTACGGAAGGAACATGGATGGGTTTTAGTCAGTAAGAGTCTGACACTCCCTCCCGCTCCACCCAGAGCGGGAGCAGTCATTGGATGATTGCCCAGCCTTAAAAAAAAAAAGGGTTTTGTCAACCGACGTTTTACAAATCTTATTAAATATTAAATAACTTTTGAGCCTTTAAAAGAACCGTACGCTATAATTTACGATCACTTTTAAAACAATACCCCTGTTAACGAACACTTTACGATCCGTACGTATATTCACAAAAATGTTCGTGTGTTTGTCCGTGTCTGTCAAAACAGGAATATCATTCATCACGATCTGAGACAAAAGCTCATACGTAGCGATGACGTAATTACCGCGTGTAACTAAAAAAACACATGTTAACGTTTCGTTATTTCAAAAAACATCTATCAAGGAGACGCCGAAGCGTGTTAAAGTTATTACTCCGAAGTGTTTCACATCACAATCTGTCAGCTGAAGGAATGAATAATGATGAATCGTTTTCGCTTATATTCGCCGTAGGGGTATCTCCTAACCCACGGTAGGTATTTATGTTTTTTGATGAATGCGCACGTCGGTATAAGATGAAAATTGTTTGTGCCGATCAATTTTACGATCGGCCGAACGGTCGAGTGTGTCTATTCCTCTAATAAATAGGCAACCGATTTTTTGTTTACCTGTATCTCATTCTTATCCCATGGTTGAGGACTGTTGTTTAGGCGGAGAGGCTATCAGTTATTTTGTGAGGTCATTGTTGTATTTTTTTTAAACATTATTTTACCCAAAAAAAAAAATTAACAAATAAAACCTGTCTCACGTTTTGTTGCACTAACTAGATATGTTATGCAAAATGGGAGAAGACTTTGTCGTACGAACATAATCTTCTTTTCAAACAGTTGAGTTTACTGCTTTATGCACTAGTTGAAAGTCATATAATAATAAATTATTTTTTATGTTTAAAAATTTTGTCTCAATGTTCAAAATTCATTTTGAGGTGACTTTTTTTCCACAAATGACAGCATTATGTTATATATTTTTGACTCTTCCTATAACAGAAGTATCCGCAGCGAGGTCGTCTACGGCTTTGAATCGACTTTACAACATGCGTAGGTAACTCTTAAAAACAAGAACGATTATTATGATCTAGTAATTCTTTCTATAGAAAAATGTGTCAAAAATTATCAAACTTTAATTGAGAATCCTGGCTTTTATATTAAAATTTTAGCGCTCTTTCTAAGAAAATCATTCACGCAAATGGATAAAGCCTCAAAATAGTCGAAAGTATTAAATGCTAGCTCAATTACGAAGAACGTAGGTACTTATCATTTTTCTCCACTTCCCTTTAAATCCTTACAGGTGTGAAAAGTTCTGAAAACCTTATGCGTAATTTCTCAAATCCCCACACTTAACATGTTTCACCTAAATATAATTTCTGTAAAGACATCTTAAAACAGCTCCAACATAAAATAAAATACGAGATCAAAAGCAGAGTTTGAAAACATAAGGACATGGTACATATCTGTGTTTCAAGATTGTGTACGATTTGTTGGAAACTTTATATAATTTAAATGTTTTATATTATAAATCCGATAACATTTGGAACATAAATTTTGTTATCAGAAGAGTCTGTAAGGATAAGATAAAGGGACAAGTTATATAGGCTGTAGGTCCTTAGGATATTCAAGGCAAGAAATAATCTGTCGGCTTTGAACTGAAAACCTTTGTGCCTAGAAGGCGCAACATGACATATTATTTTTTGTAGTAAGTAAGTATATATTTAAATAAGAAAGATTTCTTGTTTGAAATTCTATATCTAAGTTTTTAAGATAAATAAATGGCAACAGAAGGCTAAACTATGTAAGTAACTTCTAGGCGTTTACATGAAAAGCTCGTCGGTAAAAACAGCCACGTTTATTTTAAGTGAAGTTTAAGATCATTATTTTGTCGTGATATAATTCTAGATTTTTTAATCTGTCCTTTATAAAAAAATGGCAACGAAGTCAAAACGGTACAAAGAATATATTTGAAAATAAACTTATTCGCACACAGATAATTTATAACCTGGATTAACACATAGGGTAGGTACTTTTAGTCCTGGTGGTACGTCCCCGTGGGATGCTGCGGACAAAATCTGTCTGTAGTAAATACGTGTTATGTATGTTTAGATTTCTTTACAACAATGATGTTCAACTAACCTAATGTAATGAGATTATAATAGATTGGTAGACTAAACAACTCCAAAATAAAGCACGTCATATATTTATCCGTATCTCTAGAAACACACATTTTATCCCAAAATACCCTGACATTATCACGATCCCTTATCGCAAAACTATGAACCAAACCTCAAGTGCCTTGTTAGAGCACTCGAGATTTCAACAGCGTGTTTCGTCACAACGCGAAAAAATATATAGCAAATAAAAATCTCCAGGAAATGTTTATTTACCGTGCATACGTAAGACGTAAAACAAAATGTGTAAAATATTCACCCCGTGTGTTTTGCACCCAGATAGCGGTACAAATACGATAACGCGCGAATCCTTGTTAGCATAGAAATTGCGTTTGAGCTACGTGCTCGGGTATTTATGAGTATTTACGCTATTTTAGTTTTTAATGTAATTTGTCTTGGAAGTTTTTTTAAAGATGAGTTTTTATAATGCTACAATTTAATCACTGGGCTGTGCCCGTTTTAACTAAAGATTTAAAGAATTGTTACGGTGAAATCTTTACAGGACAGGACACTGACGCATAGTCTAGTTTCCATGACTGAAAATGTGATTATAATGATGCCACTGCTGGGCTACAGGCCTCCTGGCCAGGCGAGAGGGAGTAGGCTATAATCCACCACACAGGCCCATTGCGGCTTGATAGATGTCACGTCTTCGACTTTTTAGTTCTAGGACATGTTGGTTGCATCACGATGTTTTCCTCCACCGTTTCCAAAGATTGAGACCATGCAACTAAACCGACAATGTGATTTATCTAAAAGCTTAAAGATTCATGACATCCGTTTATTTCACGGGGGTTTTTTCAAGAGTAGGAAATAATTTTTCATCAAATCTACGGAACCTAAAAAGTTAATCCCGATTAGTTTCGGATCAAAATATTCTCAACGGTAGCTAAAATATCTCATAAATCCAAGCATACAAAGAAAAACTTATACAGTGTTAAAAAGTGACAAAGTAAACTTCCTCCAGGAAGCTTGTGAGGTGCGAAATATTTCCGTCTTAGCATTTTTTTATTTGACCTCAGTGTTGACAGTCACGGCTACCAACAATACTACATCGGCTATAATACACAATGACCCAAACCCGGGAAGGGTAAACATGGCCATTGAATAAGAAAAACCGTATTTTATCAAACTGACACCGTACGAAATCAAAATATATGAAACTTGACAAAGCGCGTGAATCACTATATTAAAATCCTTGAAATCTAATCAAAGCAATTAACAACGCTTCTGTTTAACCGCGGGCTATTTATGTCTCTTTCTTTCTTGTACAATTTAGGATGCTGTGTCCTCTTCTTGGGATTTTTTTTCGAGTTTATAAGGCAGATATGTGACAAGGGATGTCTCGTAATATTTCACGTGGTGGAATCTAAAACGCACCCACGGTCAGGTAGCAAACATTATCACTATAAGCGGTGTTCATAACTAAAAAAGGAACCTTTTTTTTTTCAGAAACACAACACATGTGGAGTCGAATACTGGTAAAATGTTTGCTAACTCGTTGCTGCGCATAATTTTCAGTAAATAAACAGGTGATTAACTTGGAATGTACCTAATTAATTTAAAGGAAGGAGCTTTTTTGTAACTGTATCTTTTATAAGGAAAGTAATTATGTGATTAATAATAAATGAGAAATCGGTAGTTCGATATAAGAAAACAATTTTCATATTGTGCAATTAATAAGAAAACTAAAAAACAAATATTTATGTAGATTTTATAATTTTAAATCAACCAACTGTTTCTCAAATGCCATAACAATTCCAAATAAACCATCCGATTCCATGCATTTTCTATTCCCAATTCCCGACAAAACTATGAGAGAAATAAAAAAATAAAACTTTGAATTGCGAATAAAAAATGACTAACAAAAATATTAATCTCGAAAAAAGATAAAGAGCTCTGTGTTCGGCCGATCTTTTCTGCGATACGCCATCTTTTGTGCCAATTATGAGGCAGTTTTTGATCTTTTTTGTTCTCTTTTTAAAAATGTCAACGGTGGGTGGGAATTTGTGGACAAATCTAGTTACAAGGTGTCTTTTATGCCAATGGCTACCAACGCTGCAGCTTTTTATTTTTCTTTTGTAATCATTCACGTGTTTTTAAGATAGATTATCCTTTAAGATAATAATAATGCAATTAAAAATAATCGTATAAAGTGTTTGCAAAATTAGGATTAACTGTAGGTTTAACTTTCTACAAAAAAAAACAAAGGAAAGAAGATTTAAAAGATGACGTTTTTTTTATTATACAGTTACATATAGACTCTAAAATAAAATACTGGAACAAAAACGTCGATTGCAGAATAAACGGACCGAGTCTCGAAACTTGGAAAGTCTTAAAAAGCCCATCTGGCAAATCTTATAGATGGCTTTCAAATGGTCCAGTGAACTGAAAAAATTGCTAATATCATGCAGATATGAATTTTCGAGACTTTGAAGAAACGCGTCGTAGCGTGAATTAATGCGTGCGAAACAATTATTCAGCGTACGATCTAACTCGTTACTAAAAAGACTCACGTTCGTATCTTTTCGAGCCGCCATGACAGTTCAGCTCTACACCAAAACAGCGATGTTTAAATAGATAATGATGGGATGATACCATTTTTCATCATTTATTGCTTTTATTTTATGATAGTCGTATTTTATTGGGTTGATAATCGGTACCTACTTCGTACCTACACAGAACATATTATATCGAAAATATTTCCAACTCATAAAAATATTGGCAATGTGAGCGTTAATCGCTTGCAACACCGGGTCATGTAAATCAGACTATTTTATTTTTTGAAGGCTATAAAAACACACATAAATAGACAAGAAGAAAATCACAGAAAAGTATACAAAGGTGTTGATTATTTCTAAAGAAATCTCTTACAGCATACATGCGATAGGCAAGTAGATAAAAAGAGATGTAGAAAATGATGCTCATGAAGCCTAGGAAAAAAAATACTTTCGACTCTTATAAATAATTGAAATTTTATCGAATATGTCCTTAACTTACTTAAATAAAACAAGTAGTTTTTATATATGTATATTTATAAATATTTTTTTCACGATACTTACCTCTATTCTTAGACATAGTCTTTACAAAATGTTCTAGAACAAGTCTGCAGTTTTATGTAAATCTTTAGAGCTCTGACATTCAGAATATTTGTGTCGACACGTGTTCAGCATAATTTAAAAGAACCTACTACGCTTATGGAGTATAACAGATGTTCTTACTTCTAATTTGATTCGAAGTGCCATACATAATTATATGGAAATAAATAAATGGTTTATTATAGATGTTTTACGTAACAAGTTCATCATTCTCCTGCCCTTAGCCCAATTTATTTAGCCACGTGACGACTCCCGGCCACCGTAGGCGCGGGCCTGCGGGCGGTGAGTAATGGGTGACTCACCGTCCGATCAGCACCAGACCCGTGCCGTACGGCGCGTATATGTTCCACGCGCGCCTCAAAGAGATGTCAGCATATGAAGGGGCCCCTCAGGGCCAAGCCTGCCGGGTAAGCGGGATTGTCCGAAAGGGTTACCGCTACCCCGGAACATAAAGGGCTACGGAAGGAACATGGATGGGTTTTAGTCAGTAAGAGTCTGACACTCCCTTCCGCTCCACCCAGAGCGGGAGCAGTCATTGGATGATTTCCCAGCCTTAAAAAAAAAAAAAAAGCCCAATTTATTTGAGGTCGGCGCAACATGTCTTTTTCTTCCATAGTTCTCTATTAGTCGTCATCTCAGTAGTCACTCCCTTCCTAGCCATATCATCTTTCATACAATCCATCCATCGTTTCTTTGTTACGTAACAAGTTGCTGTACCAAAGTCTGTCCATAGAGCAATGGATATCCGGGTAAGCGGGATTGACCAAAAGGGTTACCGGGAACATTAAGGGCTAAGGAAGGAACATGTATAGCTTTTAGTCAGTAAAAGTCTGACACTCCCTTCCGCTCCACTATCCGCAATGGACACAAAGTGTACGTTCCATTAAAAAAAATATTTATAGCTCCGTCTCTCTCGCACTGGAATCGCGCGTCATAACAGCACCTGCAAGTTTTAATCCATCAGCAGATGTGTCTGTGAATTCATTCAAATCAGAAGTAATATATAAAATTAAAAGGCCTTTGAAATATTAAAAAAAAAAACAGTGACATTGATTGAATTTTTTTTTTGGTAAATAAAAAAATCGAATTTAGCAACGTATGACGTGAGTGGGACATATATCCATCAACTCGCGTGAATTCATTTAAAAAAAGATTTATGAATCTACCTAAAACACTAAAAAAGTCTATATTTTTTTCAGAGCAAGTCATTGATATCATAAAAAGCAAAGTTTCAAGCGATGACTGACATAATGTGATCACCATTTATATGCAAATTTTATTTTATGAATGTTCTATTTTGCAGATTGATACAAAAACGAATAAACGTCACATAAATTAGCACTATTTCATTATTTTTTGGAGTAAATTTGGAAATTATTGCATGTTTAGGTACCGTTAAGGACATCATTTATTTCTGAGTTTTGATCACACTAATTATATGATAGTGTTTCTTCGAATCTATTCTGGATCATAATTATTGTAGTTCTTTTCATTTACAACATAACATTATGCCTTGTTACCCCGACGGGTTAGGCAGATATCTATTTATGGTACGTGCACCCACACTCCGCCAGTTATGTTTAAGTCAACCGAGCACAAATCCAGAACCCGTGCTACTACTGAGAAATTCCTAATGGAAAAACCCAATAACACATCTTTTTCTATTTTCTTTTCTTTTCTATAAAATATACTACTCTGTCAAGAAAGTACCGGGAAAAGATCAATAATACACAAAATGTTTTGTTATTCATCCAAATTTATTTTATCACCTTCAAAGTATGCTCCTTTAGAAACGATACACTTGCGCCAACGAATAATCGCCATTCGCCATTTTTTAAACGCTGCTTCCGGAATTGAGTTCAGTTCTCGCCGCGAATTCTCCTTTATGTCTTCTATCGATTGAAAACGGGTGCCACGAAGTGGTAATTTGAGTTTAGGAAAAAGAAAAAAGTCAGCAGGAGCCATATCTGGTGAATATGGTGGTTGCTGGATGGTATTTGTTGAGTGTTTGGTCAAAAATTTGTTCACAATGATAGCCTTGTGCGAAGGCGCATTGTCGTGGTGCAAAATCCAAGAATTTTCTTTCCACAAATCTGGCCTTTTTCGTCGAATTTGCTCTCTTAAACGCCGCATAACGCTCAAATAATATTCTTTATTTACCGTTAGACCTTCCGGTAAGAATTCAGAGTGCACAACACCGCGATAGTCAAAGAAAACAGTCAACATGACTTTGACTTTTGATCGACTTTGGCGTGGTTTTTTCGGTTTCGGTTCAGTTGGAAGGCGCCACTCCGAAGCTTGTTGACTAGTTTGCATGTCAAACTCGTAAACCCACGTCTCGTCACCAGTAACAATGCGTTTCATGAATGTTGGGTCCGAACTGACTCGTTCTAGCATGTCCTCAGCGACTTTCATGCGATTGAGTTTTTGGAGAAAATTCAGATCTTTTGGGACTAGCCGAGCAGCAACATGTTTCATACCCAAATGATTAGTTAAAATGGTACGGATCGACTCGTGAGATACAGAAAGTTCGGCGGCTATCTCTCTCAGAGTTGAATGGGGATTTTCAGTCACTATTTTCTTCACTTTTGCGATGTTAACTTCAGTTGCAGACGTTGACGGCCTACCAGAGCGAGGCAAATCTTCCATCACATCTCGACCGAGGTTTTGATAAAGTCGATTCATCGTAAGCCTTCTGTAACATTTTCAGTGACTCCGAACACGAAATTCCATTGGCGATGCAAAATTTAAGACAAACTCTTTGTTCGATATTTTTGTCCATTATGAAATTCGCAATACACACTATATATGATATTACTAAAACCAGCACTGTATTTAATATAAATAACAGATGCAACTCAAACTCCGCGCCAAAATGGAAAACAGTTGTGCCAATCTAACAACTACAAAAAAAACAAAAATTTGAATTCGGAACCATAAACAAATCATCCATTCCCGATACTTTTTTGGCTGAATGTATAGCATCATCAGTCACTATTAAAACCTTTTCACCCGTTTCATCATAAGTGCTCAGAAACTTTTCAGTATTTCAGATCGAATAATTAAAAGTCACTGAGTGGTGACACATTGCTAATGACTCTAAGGACTTATTAATCTCAATTAATTGAATGAACATAAAAGCATCCACTTTGAAAAAAAAACCTATCCAGTGACACTTCACTTGATAGGGTTAAGCCTCACGTGCTCTCAGCCACAAAGGGCTATTTCGATATACTAAGCTGTTTTCAGTACTCGAATGCAAAAGCATGCCTAAGCTTAAAAAAATTGAGATGAGAAATTCGAATACATGTCTACTCGATTAAATCGAGCCTCCTGAAACGGTTGCGTAAATTCCAACAATGAACAGTCGTGAAAGTATTACATTTCATCATATTTAACAGACGTATGATGGTCACAGTTTTCATTGGTTGGTTGTAGAAATCAAACCTTTTTTATTTGCTTTGTATAAAAAATGCTTTATCATTTTTCTATCACATTAATAATGTCTATAACTTTAGGTCCTAACTCTGAAAAAGATACTTTTAGTGTACGTGTTCTTTGAAGTTTTTCGTACAAAAATACTGGCTAACTTGTACAGAAACAAGCGGAGCATAACAAAGTATTTTGAAAACGAAACAACAAAGTTATACTCTTTATTACAGGTAGGTACAGACTAGTTACATAACATTTTTATTGAAATTGAGACAAAGGCATTTTTCAATTGCAGTTCCCTTTGCTTTTGTCTATCTTGCGTGCGACGGTGGCTATGGAATTTCATTTAGTGCACGGTTGCCCCAACCTCATGCGGCTTCTGAGGTCCTACTATGTGAATGTAAAGATCGAGGTTCAATATTGGATTTGAGTTTTCATTGAGGCTTTTTGACAGCAGTTCCTTACTTTGAGCATGAAGATTGTAGAGCCACAGCAATGTATGGCGAATAGTGCGGTCGGGACTAAAGTTTATCGTTTTGTGGTAGATCTATTTACTCGGCGCCGTCCGTCCAGCGCCGTGCAGGCAAATTATGCCACACTCAGCGGGACACAAGACTCGCTTAGCGCGATATATAGAATATCTCTCACTAGCATAACGATTTATCGGAATCCGTCGAATGATTACGTTTTTCTTTGTATAAATCTTTAAACATTGTTAGGCAGGTGCCTACCTATTTTAATGAAAAGTGTTTCAAGGAGAAATCAATTTATTCTTAAATTGTTTTGTTGTTCGATTTATTTGCTACTCTTTGACACAATTCTTTCGTAACTTTACAAATTCAGAGTTTTAACGACAGTTTTATTTAATAAATAAGACTGGCTACAAGATAACGCTAACAGATATAAAATCTATGTTCATTCTAATTAATAGAAATCTTCAGTGGGCTTTAGGTGGCGACCAGATGTGTTATAAACCATGTAAGCAGCCAATCATTAACTAATCTTATTAGTATCTTTATTGATCAATTTTATAACTTTTGATTATAGAAGCAATGAAAACGCGATAAAGAAATTTTAATTAATAGTCTCCAGTGACAAATATTTGAATTTCGAACCGGATAAAAGTGACCAAGATTTTCCATTTAAGCTTCCTTAAGCATAGTTAGAACAAATCAAATAAAAGTCCGATCCAAAAACTGAAAGGAGATTTCGACCGTTAACACAAAGTTATTTAACGTTACTTTTGTTACAAATAAACTCGTTAAAATTACAAAAGGTAGAGTAAACAGGTAAAGTATCGAACCAATCTTCCGAAAGATAATCTCAGTTAAGATAAAAGACAATACTGAGGGCCGACAAAGATTGAATTAGCATTACAAGATTACAAAGACATTTCAATGGCTAAGGAGCTTAAATAAAAACGATGTTTAAGTTACAATGCAATGAATTCATGCGAATTAATATGACGGGGAAAGATCTATTGATTAAATTGTCTACTAAAAAAGGTGTTTACCGACCAGCTAAAAATTAAAGAAGCAAAGTGTATGAAAGATACAATAAATAATTTGTTAAAAAAACAATTAAATATGACATCTAAACACATAGATAGATTAAATGAGGGACTTTCAGGGAGTGTTATATTCATGAAAATGTACGACTTTGAATATGGAACTATACCTATACATTTATGTTCCCATAATTCGTCAAAATGTATGGAACAGCTGATATTTATTTTTCATATTTCAGAGTTGGTCCCATGGACAACGTTGTTGATTTCCATGAGTACTATACAACCTGAAAGTATGTCCCTAGATTAACCTAACACACTGTATAATGCATTCTTTAACTATAGATAAAACGAAGGCACGAAGTCTTCTCACCCAAGTTCAGGTAAACTTCAATTTAATTTATGAATTTCTAATATCTTTATCAATGTCAGCAACAATCTAATCCGAAAATTTAATACGTATCACGAACTTTCTAGACATGTAAAAACTTTCAGTTCATTGGATATTAATTTAGAAGCTCCGTCATGGAATTAGCGCATAATTAAAAAACTTGGAAATTGCAGTAACCTGATACGAGTTCCAATATATTTGTGTCTCGCATAAATATGAAATACCTAGTTAATTAATTTTAATGAAGACAAAAATTTAATGATTACAAGAAAATTATGCTCTGTTTCTTAAACTAAATAAACTGCTAGCTCCATTCACGTGTTAAGCATAAAATTTTAATTAAAACAAAAGTACGTTAAAATTACCCGCTAAATAATTGTATTTATTTATTTAAAATACCTCATGCATTTTCATTTGCAAGCATCATAATTATTAAAGATCAATATTTTCTACGTAATAAGGTTTTTGTCAAATTCAAATTAAAAATCCTTTATTTGTTCATATGGGTAATTACATTAGTTTGTTAGCAGAAGAGTACAGTTCCGACCATATTACGCCTTGAAGCATGCAAATTATAAAATGGCGAATGTCGAATTTCATTTTTAGAATGTAGTCCCAGTAGTCCATACTGTAAGCGGGATTGCCCGAAAGGGTTACCGCTACCCCGGAACATAAAGGGCTACGGAAGGAACATGGATGGGTTTTAGTGAGTAAGAGTCTGACACTCCCTTCCGCTCCACTCAGAGGGGGAGAAGTCATTGGATGATTTCCCAGCCTCAAAAAAAAGACCCCGGTATATGTATTACTAAAGATGCGAGAAGCTGAACAAAAGATGCTCTCATGCATAAGATGTGTTTTACTGGCTGCTGTACCTACGTAATTTGTCCTTACATATACGCGTGTTGTAGCTTAACATGTGGATATTGTTTTTAACAAATACTGCTGCCTCAAGTATATACATATACATGCTAAAGTTAATAATTTATTGTTTTTGAAAAATGGCTTACAGGAGTCAGTTTCGCATAAATTAAACAGCGCATTGAAACAGCCCTGATGCAGCGTTTTTGAGTAATATGAGCAAAATGTAGTCCCAGTAAGTCCTCAGTTAGTGTAGTACACAGTATACAGCGAGTATCAACTATTAAACAATCATGATCATCCACATTAGCAATAAGGATGAAACTCAAACTCGACGCCACTGAAGCGTGGCCGACCGTAACTGTATTATCTCCGTCGACGCGACCATCAGTTATATGAGGGATCCTCACAATAGGGTAACTTAATCAAAATAACATATTAACATCTAACTTAATAGCTATTATGTTCCGAACTAAATATCAACGGTACATAGCAGTTTGCATAATCGTACCCTCAGCATTTAACAGGTCTTCTAATGGTTACAAGTTGGGATCAGTTCGGAAAGTTGCGGGGAGCGGTTGCGATGAAGCGTCCTCGGACCGACTGGTACACGCAAGTCGCAGTGACCGCACACACCGCTTGTTCTAAAATATATTTGCCCAACTGTACCGTCCAGTTGTAATTGCAGAAGTCTGTTACCTAGTTAGGGAACGAATTTATTATGTTTGTTAAAAGAGTGCCCGGTAACTGTATAATAAAAGGTGGTAGGAAATACGCAATTTATGTGATGATTCATTAATTAAACGACACCATTTTCGTTTTGCTCAAATCTTTCTATTTATTTTCAGAGACTTCAAATGGCTATTTGAAAGATAAATGGTTTTATTTCTGTAAGTTTGTACCAACACTTTTACATGTCATTCATATTATAAAAACTGGATGATGTTACTTTGCCTATCTGCTACTCAGAGAAAGCCGAAACAAAAGAGGTCTATTTTGTAGTCCAGACATAATCTTGGTCAAATCATGTGAAGACCATGTAGTATGGTGTGTGACATGATCTTTTGAGGAAGGAGAGAGACAGTCTCACGCTGCAATTATGAATCTAATACAGATACGGATGGTTGCACTTGATCGCATCACGCAATACAGTTAACCCACAAAATACACAAAAACTATTCTACATACTGTCAAATTTGCTGAATCGATTTAATATACACAATTCTTAAATACAATATACAACCGTCTAAGTTTCTATATACATTGAAAAGCTTCATTCATAATAATTCATTCATAATAATACGTAAAAAAATCTTACATTGACATAGTATAGCAGGTTTCGATTAGCAAAACAATTAGCACACTAATCTTATTACTAGGTGCCGTGTACGTGATTTTTGTCAATCATTCTTGCGCTCGCGATGCCAGTGTCATTAGATCACTACGCTTTACTTATCTCGAAGTTTTTGCTTCGAACTAGCGGTATTAGTTTAAAAGTCGACATCGACATTGGTGATGGAATGTTACGAAAGAACCCGAATACAAATAGTGAGTAGATATTGTCAGTACAATGCCTAACAGTTCGATTCGATTCGGACCTTTTGTACAATCGAGACGGGAACTCGATGCTAGTCATCGTCTCGGTCGGTTACTTTTTTTCAATCGAAGACTACGAATCGATGCGTGATGTGTGATTAAATGGTCTGATTTTGTTTGTTATGGAAATTAAAAAAAAATGTTGCAGGTTTTCTTTCCTAACAGTTATGTTTACTAACGGAGTTTAAATTGGATAAACTGTCTTTGTATACTATCATGGAATAGTGGTCGCCCAGTGGAAAGGGCCGCGACTTACGCGTTGTAGGTCGAATCCCAGGCAGGCACTTTGAGTAAATTTTCCACTATCACTGTTTTCAAACGGTGCAAGAAAAAAATCGTGAAGGAACCGGCATGTCCTAGAGCCAAGACATGTGACATACCACCAACCGGCGTGGAAGATAAAAAGAGAGCCGACCGAGCGGTAGGAAATATTCCCGATTCCGGCACAAACACAGGTATAATATTTATTAACTATAAAAGTATTTTATTTAACTTTTTGTTGAGTATCTGTGAGATTACTGAAGGAACACATAACATCATATACCTAAATAATGTTATTTATTTAGGAAACTCTTTACCAAACAAGCGGTTAAATATAGCACCACTGCTTTTCTCGTATTGCTAAACAAATATGTATTTGCTATCTCAACCAGTATTTCATATTCTGATGTTCATTTAAATTCATATCATTTTTCTCGACAAAAATATAGCTTTTTGAACACATAATTTCGCGAAAAAGACAGATTTTTAATATTCATTTCAGTTGGTGGAATTTTTCTTCAGAATTCTTTTTTTATCAGTCAAATCATACCAAACAGAACTTTTCTGAATGATATAATATTACATTTTCTGTGAATTCATGCTAGCAATTTTATGAAAAGGGAAACTAGTTTTTATTTTTCTTGTGAATAATATTAAAACTTAAATTATGACAAAATACAAAAGTTTTTAACTGCCCTAACTGAAAAAGTCATGTGTCTATTGTATAGACTTATTGAAGATAATACCTCGACTCTGTCAACATTACAATTTATTATTCGAACGAACATTCTTTGGTACCCTTTCTAAAATAAAAATAAATATCAGCACGTCTAATTAAAAAAACGGGCTTTGTAGGTGCGTACAAAACGGGGAGAAAGGGTCACTGCTGCATTTGTTGCCAGACCCTATCCTCCCTTTTTAACCCTTCCCTCCCACACCCAAACATTCCCCCAAATTACAGTAGCCATAATGAAGTAGATAAAGATCAAATTAGAATACTTTAATTTCTCTAATTCGCGGACAATGATACGATCAAAATATTGTTGGTCAGAATTAAATTTATTAATAGAACTACATTCTTTTGAGCGTGATCTCGAAACTGGCTGTAGTCGATAACAGATATTATCTTGGAGACACGTGCAAGGCTATAAATACTTTGAAAGAAAAAACAGTTGAAAGTTTTATTGTCATTTAAATTTATAGATACTCCTTCATTGATCTAGTGGTCGCAAGCGCGATTGCACAATTTAGGGATGCATATATTGATGCAGCAATTTAATTAATAAATTCGTGGAATTTTAATTAGGACAAAGGTAGGATAAGGTGGGACATCATCAAATTACTCCTCCCGCTCTGGGTGGTGCGGAAGGGAGTGTAAGACTCTTACTGACTAAAACCCATGCATGTTCCTTCCTAAGCCCTTTATGTGCGGTAACCCTTTCGGACAATCCCACTGACCCGGAAGACTTAACGGGCCCCTTCCTTCATGCTGACATCTCTTTGAGAACGTTTCACGCGCGTGAAACACGAACGTGCCGTTCGTCATGGGCCTGGTGTGATCAGACGGTGAGTTACTCATTACTCATCACCCACAGGCGAGGACGTAAAACTCTGTACGTCAACCATCCCACCACCTCCTTCACTAACGGGTCTGCTTCACAGAAGGAGGTGACTGCTTCCCACTCCCTTTTGCTCCGGACCATGGATTGAACCAGGGTCGTAAGCGATAGGTCACCGCTACAAGAACATGGCGGTGATCCACCCAAGCTGGGCAGACCTCCACCGTATTTTCCACCATGTCCTCTGAGCGATCCTCGCAATGGTAACACCCGGCGTGTGTCCTCGCGTCTAATAATGTGCAGTAACCTCCCTAAAACATCCGTGTCCAAAGAAGGCGATAGGTAAGGACGCCCTGACGCCTCTCTTGCCAAAAGGTTCACCCCTATCACAACATTATCTGTCTAGTCTTTTACCAACTTTGTTGGGTTCGGCTTCCCGTCTAAACAGATGTAGCTGCAAACCAGTACCAGCACATAGAGGGACTGCCTGTCTGAACTCCAAACCCAGTTACCGATACGATACCTTTGGTA
This sequence comes from Hyppa rectilinea, assembly GCA_951799385.1. NCBI lineage: Eukaryota > Metazoa > Arthropoda > Insecta > Lepidoptera > Noctuidae > Hyppa > Hyppa rectilinea. The sequence continues at coordinate 11,641,157 of OX637315.1, forward strand.
AGAGAAGTTGTCAGACTTTCGGGCTTCTAAAAACTTGCAACGTCTGTCAAAGACTTTTGAAAGACATAATAATAATAATTTTTTGTTGATATAAATTATAAAATCTTTTTTATGAATTCCCTAGCAACTGTGCTAGTCTACACTCTATTACAGGAGCTAGTGTCATGCCCTAATTAGTATGTTACATGACTGTACTACATTATGAGGCTTCAAAATGTTTGTGTACGTATTAGGTATCTTTGCAAAAATACACCTCTGTGAATTGTGGGCGATGTTAGATAAATTCAAACCTACTTTAATCACGATGGCTTAAGGTTTTGCATGCTTAGAAGTAAGCAGTGTAATTTCCTAGGGAAATCATTTCAATTATGGTGGAAACTTCGCTATAATAAACAATCTAGTTGAGTTTAGTTTCGGTATTCCCTAAACAACGTTGCTGTCTATAAAGTTAAACAGAATCGTGTTTTAGTTTAATTTTCAAGGACGCTTATCAATTACAAATAACACTTACAGGATCAAATCAGACTTTCTGATAACTGTAATTTTATTAAGCCTATAAAGTATTATTTTAACGTCAATTTATTAATGTTATTTAAACTGAATACTTATTATCTGTAAGAAATGTTTCATGAAATTTCTCATTGTAGAAATTGCTTTATGAATTTTCATATTGCAAAAACTCAGAATAATGGGTAGCTCACCGTCCGATCAGGACCAGGCCCGTGCCGGACAGCGCGTACGTGTTCCACGCGTGCCTCAAAGAGATTTCAGCATGAAGGGGCCCGTTAAGGCCGAAGCCTGTCGGGTAAGCGGAATTGTCCTAAAGTTTTACTGCTACCCAGGAGCATAAAGGGCTAAGGAGAGGACATGGATGAGTTTTAGTCAGTAACAGTCTGAAACTCCCTTCCGCTCCACCCAGTGTGGGAGGAGTCATTTGATGATTTCCCACCCTCAACGAAAAAAAAACCCCTGCCGCACCACGGTTCAACCTCAGGAACAGCCACAGATATGTGTACGGGCTATAGTTCTGAATTTATTTTAAAAAAGAAAACAATATGTTCAGCCGACTGTTTGTTTGTTACGAACATATTTCTATCAATCAGATATGACGCTATTCTTACAACTCAAGAAAAAAAAACATTGTAAGGAGCTCAGTACATAGAAGTCTTAATTAACTTCGGAACGGACAAGTTATCTTGCTACCGATGAAAATATTTCATCAATCATAGAACGGTTGATTGATAATGCAACGTGAATTACTGATAGATTGTGCTGCCAACCGCGGGAATGCTCATCTCAATTTATTTACATGTGTTTGTATCACTTGTTGATGTTGCCAACGGTAAAAGATAGTTTTGAAGGCGTGGAGTTAGAAGGAATTGGATGTGACCATAAGGTTAAAGAAGTTAACAAGGTAAAACAACCAATATTCAATCTTCAAAAATAGTACAATGTCTAGTGTCACGTGGATAGCAAGTCGTAATTATTTTTGTATATTTTTTTTTGTCGTATATCTCGGGACAGGGAACATATGAGGAGCCAAAGCCAACTCGCTTAGGGCCGTTAGACTCCATGGCATTGAGGCACCAACGGAAGATCCAACGATTATCCCTTTATACACTTTGGGTACACCCGAAAACAACCCCCGCGTGGCGTAATACTTTTACAGAATATGGAAACAAAAAATAAAATAATTGTTATCAATATCTCATCAAGAGATGTAAATTAACAAGACAATTTATAATATAACCTGTAAGCGGGATTGTCCGAAAGGGTTACCGCTACCCCGGCACATAAAGGGCTAAGGAAGGAACATGGATGGGTTTTAGTCGGTAAGAGTCTGACACTCCCTTCCGCTCCACCCAGAGCGGGAGAAGTCATTAGATGAGTTCGCAGCCCTAAAAAAAAATGTAAATATATAATATATAACCTAGCTGACTAGCCAAGTTCTGTTGTGCCTCTTGCGGAACGGGTGTACCCTATCTACCTCTTTTTTAGTTAGTACATGAATATCATTGAATACGACACAAGTTCTTACCTACACTGTAGTCAAATATTTTTTTATAATATTTCAAAGCACACAATGACATGATAATTGAACAGATTCACAGAAAAAGGGGGGTTGCAGAATAATGATGTACGTAATTATTATTGTTTTTGTCTCGCCGACGCTCTCAATCAAACAATTGGCTTCATGTATTAATGGACTAACTTTGATTAATTTTTACACGCAAACATTGCCCTTGAGTCACTCATGTGAACGTACCGAAGAAGCTTAAAGACTTTAAATACGCCACGTATTTTCATTGGAAAAAAAGAAGGAAGTTTCACTTTACAAAATATCGCAAGTCTCTGAATTTTTTTTTGTTAATTGTAAACATTTTCTTCACACATATCCATCGCTATTTTCGTTTCGCCGATAAAAGACTGCCTCATCCATCACAACATACGGCCGAGCACGACCGATCATAGATACGAGAGCTAACGAACCGTCGGATGTGATTGAAAATCATCGCAAAGGAATGATGTCCTAGTCGGAAGCCATTATAAATCATTGCTAGACGGTAGCCCATACATCAATAAGGTCGATTATTTGATAACTTCACACAAAACACGGTCAGTGCTTGTTTTAAATGGGAACCAGTTCTAAGTGTAATTAAAATAAAGTTTCTATTAAATATTTTCTATTAGTGAACCGTTTTCGACGTGGAATGAAAGTTGTGAAGGTATTTTGATTGGCAGTATGACCTTTGATGGGTTTATAGACCTGATACCTATGTGAATTGTTGGGTGTACAAGATATTTGGACTGTAGAGGTATGCTGTTTATTTATTGGGTGTTAATTTTAACACTTTGGAATGTGCTATTTTAAGTGCATATTAGGTTTGGTTTAAGGAATTTCTAAGGTTACATAAATTGCACCAATAAGTAGAGGCAGACAAAAGATACGATGGATGGATTGTGTGAAAGTTGATATGGCTAGAAAAGGAGTGACTACCGAGATGACGACTAAAAGAGAAATGTGGAAGAAGAAGACAAGTTGCGTCGACCCCAAATGAATTTGGATGAGGACAGAAGAATGATGATGACATAAACTGCATTAATGCTGTTTAGATAAATAATATACTCTTGTTTACGTGTCTCGTCTGTCCAAACTAAGGGTAGTCAGTTACCAAAGTATTATTCAGTATCATGTCTAGTTTTTTTCTTTTTGTTCTCGATAATCCATTTTTTTTAATAACCCAATATTTTAGTCACTTCCTTCGGCCACTTAAATAAGTAGGCTGTCAAAAACTTCAAAACGAACTAATTATAAGGTACCTAGAAATAAAAACAGCACAAATCTCGTCTTCAAAAGCTCATCCAACAAAGCTCATCAAATCCAGCAAAAAAAAAACACAATAAGAAAACAGGTCTTAAAATTAACAAGGTCACAATTCACAATAACACCAGTTCACATTCAAGCAAAAAAACTCAATACTTAAAAAGCCTCAATTACTTAATTAGAGATTTGTACGATAACCGGGGCAGGTGTAGGTAACCATCAAAGATCATGAGAAACGCCGGACATCGATTCGTTACAAATACGATTCTTTAGTTCCACCTCGTTGAGTCAAGGACTCCAAACTCATTCCATACACAATGAGATAAAAAAAATGATACAAATTAACCGATTGAACCGGTTTGTAGGACCCCTAAAGAGCGGGTCTCTGTTAAGTGAACTAATTTATACTCACCTGTATCATAAATAAGAACGAAATGGTCCGAGTGTGAATCATCCCACGCTATACAAGTTCCGTATTGCTTTTTAAAATATCTTTTTCTGTGAAAAGATTCGAGTTTTTGTATTGCAACTCTATGTAAATTCTGGAGATAAGTTATGGGAATAGGGAAATAGGTGATTTTCAATAAATATATCTTTAACTTATTGGATAAACTAGCTTCCGTCAGCGGCTTCGCCCGCATAATATGTCAACAAATTTTACACATAAACCTTCCTCTTGAATCACTCTATCTATTAAAAAACAGCACCAAAATCCGTTGCGGAGTTTTAAAAATTTAAGCATACATAGGGATATAGGGACAGAGAAAGTGACTTTGTTTTATACAATGAAGTGACAAATGAGATCAAATCAAACAGGTGATAAATAATTAAACAAGAAAACAACACTGGTGAAAAGACAAATTGTCTTAAACATTTTTAACTCTTAAATGTCTCACAAAATAGGGAATACCGATGACTTACCGCTTCTCACACCGATTTGTATTGAACCCTAAGTTCGCTCGGCGGCGCGCTATATTATTGAAAGCATTTAATATTTTTATTGGATAAAACAGACGGAACCGCGGTTTAAAGAGATGTTAACATGTCAAATAAAGTTCGAATGTGCCAATTCCCCGCTTGTTTGTGAGATTACAACCTCATTTTAAATTTCGCTTGTCATATTGCATTTAATATCACCGATATACTATATTTTCATCATCCCTTTTAGAGTTTTTGACAGTTACGGCTTATTAACTCGAGTGTGAAATCGCATCGAATAGCTTATTATCATTTTAAACGTTTGTGTTAATTAAAAATTCTTATTGAATGGGATAGTTCGTTAATTTTATTTTTGTTTTCTACATAATTTTATTAGGTACCAAGGCTGCGTCCTCAGTTAAATTCAGTGTCCAATTAGGGATTGCAATTTTCATTTAAACTACGACACTAGAAATTTCTCTTGCATATCAAGTAGCATCATAATGGCCTTATTACGAAGCCGACACGCCTAGCTAAATGTGAACAATTTTCCTTATCATCGTTCTAACATATCCAATTCCTATTATTACGCCACCGTTTACTAACTGTAACATATAAAGTATTATTAGACATACCTATATATAAATTAGTTTCTCTTTGGCGCCCGTTATTAAAAAGGTCCTATTCGGCTCACAGTATTCCATTTCGTTTGCCAGTGGGGGGTTAGACCGTTTCAATCGTTGCGACAATTAATCACAGTACAGCAATGTCATCCGGCGCACCGGTCAGGCCGAAAACACGCCAGACGAATTTATTGTACCTTTTTTTTTTTTTTTATTTTGCGAGTTTAAACGAATGGGAGGGTGTGATTGTGCGTCGCTACTCATTTTGTTTATACCTAGTTAGAACTGCCGACTGTAGTTAGCCAAAAGCTTTAAGTTTAAAAAATAAATTAAGTTTTTGTTAGACCTGGATGCAAGAAATGGAGCAATATAGGCAAATTTAATAAAATGTATATACTATTCTTAATTGCTTTGTTTTTCAGTTTGTCATTTACAGTCTTCCCATGCATGCAAATAATAATCTGAGTACTTCAACACTTTTTTTTAAATTATAGACATCACTACATAGTATAAAACAAAGTCACTTTCTCTGTCCCTATATCGCTATGTATGCTTAAATCTTTAAAACTACGCAACGGATTTTGATGCGGTTTTTTTAATAGATAGAGTGATTCAAAAGGAAGGTTTATGTGTATAATTTGTTGACATATTTTGCGGGTGCAGCCGCGGGTGGAAGCTAGTCTACTATAATTGGAAATGAAAATTATAAGCTTGATTCGCTGTTGCTTCAATCAATTTCACTTTTGTCAAGAACAGATTTAATTAATAGTTAACTAGACTGCAGTTGAACTTCAAATTAATGGAATTTAAACAATGCTGATTTTGAAGTTCCTTTCTTATACAAGTTTTCTTTCAAGTTTAGATTTGTTTTTTCGTTTCTTAAATTCTTACTTATTCATTTAGACAAACTATTTTTTTGAATAAGAAACAATACTACGACACGAATGTAACCAACTGTAGGTTCTACCGGCGATCTAATTTAGACAAACTTATCAATATTAGGTATATGTAAAAGTAAAATTCAATATTATAAACATTAAATCAAAAATTTATAAATTTTCAAAATACACCGCGATAAAAATCATGCACATTCTCATCATCGAATAATTTGATAATTATTTTATCGAAAAAAAGCCTTGAAGAAACGTACAGAAAAGAATACAAATTGTAACTATAATCACCGTATTAAAGCTTGCCAAATTGATAATAGTGTTAATACAAAAGGCGGTGTCGAATTGTACCGGAATATTTTCAGATCATTTATTATAGCTGACTGCGAGACGTCAAGAGTAGAAGCGAAACGAATTATGTGGAATCATTTCGTCCGTAACACTTTTTTAAAGAAACAGTGGACTATTGTAAGAAAATTAATTCGTGATAAGAAAAAAAAGCTTTTAACTATTAAGAAAAAAAATAACAGAGTTTTTTTTTTCATTTTAATCCAGAGTTAGTCCTAGTAACTAAAACTAGTACTAAAAAAAGGTATGAGTAATTTAAAATCACAAAATTAAGAGTGAGCGTAAATATATTGCTACCACAATTTTATACATTGTAGTTTATTTCAACAAAGGGGTCATTAAAAAGTTATTCTGGCATTACTTCAAAATATTTATCGTCCACTAACAAAACATTATGGCGTAATTGTGCATTGTGCAATTACAATTAAAAAACATTATTTATATTCTAATAGTATTATTCGATTGTACTACTTTGCAAATAACGCATTGAATATCCATTCATATTAATTAAAATGACCTCATTAACACAATAAACGGTAAAACTAAAATTATGACAAATATTTGTTCACAACACAAAATTCATATTAATAGCAATGCATTTAAAGGCTTTACGCGAGGTTTACACGGTACTAGTGTCGTGTAACGATAACTTTTGTGTTCTGTTTTGGGCACTAACTAATTCCCGGATTTTAAAAAGCTGATGAGTTCCACTAACATGCTGTCATATAGAACGGTATTTGAAATGTTCAAAAATAAAATGAAATAACATAGAAAAAAGACCGCTCGTCTTAAAAATTTCCATCACCGCACAGAAATCGAATATTATGCGAAGATATAATTGTAACATTGAATTGAATGCTAATAAGTATTCCATTTGATTCTAAACATCTGCGACGTCACATTGTTATATTTCATTCAAATCACGTGCAAAGTCCGCGTTTTGACAGTTCATAAAAAGTAACGTTATTGACTACCCTTTCAAATACCCAATTATTTCAGGCAAATACACAGACTCTGTTAACATAAGATATATGTTGGTACAGCCGGTGGATTCTGTAAAAATCAAACCGTGAAAGCTTTGGTGAAGTGACCTTGAAGTGAGCTGTCATATATTATCACCTAACGTTACGGCCCATGCACGACTTTGCCGCGGTGAGCGGCGGCTAAGCGCGGGGCGGCGAGCGGTAAGAACAAAAGTATGAAAATGTTTGAAGCACGCCACGAGTCGCCGCTCATAGCGAAAACGCGCGCGGTTTTGTCGGAGCGAATCGTTGCAGCGGCGCGCGGTGGGGGGAGCGGCGAGATCAAAAGTACAAGCGAATGAGTGCGACGCCACGAAACAGAGCGGCGCGGGCAGCGATGTAGGTGTGACGGACTCGGCGGCGAACTTATAAACAAAAAATTTTAGACGATTTTGTGGCGGTAATGGATACCTATTGGATCTGATGTGCTGTTTTAAATATACGTCTATGTGCTGCAGAATATAATCAAATGTTTCCACACTCATTCTTGAGTACTCATAAAACTTAACCGGATATTTTCTGTAATCTTGGTATAGGTCACAAAATTCGCCATTTAAATATCTATTTTTATTCAGATCGTGGACTCCTTCTCTCATATTAAGAATATCTTGATTTAAAAATATACTGCTTTCTAAACACAGAAGGGATAATTTTGATAACGCCATAATTTTGAGCACGGTCTGACTACCTAAATACGTCCACCTCGGCTTCTGCCGCCGCCGCCGCTTAGGGTACGTGGCGTGTAAAACGCACCGCTTGCCGCCGCCGCCCCGCCTGCCGCGCCGCTCGCCGCTAAGACCGAAGTCGTGAATGGGCCGTTAGTTATTGACACAATTGACACTTCTAACACGTCACATAAGTTTAACGGTGAAATTTTTGACAATTGAAATGACAGCCGGGACCAACGGCTTAACGTGCTTTCCGAGGCATGGAGCAATCTTGGTGTGTAAAGATGTTCACCCATCCACGGCCAGCCGCGGCAAGCGTAGCTTAACCTAATGGATCGACCTGTGCGTCTGTTAGTACTTAGCCACGAGCTCCTCTTTGTGAAATTTTTGACAAAATATACCATAAAAATCAAACTACTCCTTCACGACACTACTTTCTTAATATAAACCCCGCTTTAATGCAGCTCTTGCAACACAAGTCGTAAAACAAACATCTGCTTCAAAGGGTGGTCTAACTTCTGTAAAGGCATTCCGAATGCAATGTAAGTACTCTACTGTTTGAACGCAGAACGCAGGGTCATGGAGTAACCTGAGCCCGGGCTAATCAAAGACGTAAAACTGGAATTTATTGTGCGCAGTGTACCCAAGTTTATTGTGCATAACTATGACGCCAATTACTCAACTCACATGTAAGTGGGTATTGTAGGTGTATCCAGATGGTTCGCAATGTATGGGGTATTTAGTTAGCTATTCGACTGTTCCTACCAGTGATTTGTTTGGTATTCCTAGTTTATTATTGGGATGGGATATGGATAAATGGATTGGGTTCTGTTATTGAATGAATAGTTGCTTTTGTATTTGTTTAAACATATCTAGACACTTTATGGCTGAGCTTGTGGCTAAGTAATACTAGACGCAAGGGACGATCTATCAGGTTAAGCTACGCTTACTGGGGTTAGTCAGTGGATGGGTGACCATCTTCACTAACGAGACTCCTTCTTGGCTGCTGTCATTCGTGTGTCTTTGTCAAGTCTGACAAACAGTCCTACCAAGCTCACCTAGTCACTTCTGTCCTAGTCCTGTGTTGGGGAGATCAGATAGGCGGTCGCTCCATGTAAAATACATTCGGCTGCTTCCGGTCAGACTGGAAGCCGACCCCAATATAGTTGGAAAGCTTATTGGCAAAGTTGGCAGATTGATTTGATCTCGACACTTTATACGGCAACGTTTTAAGTGTCTTACTTTTCCTTGTTGTTCAAGCAAGTTATGTTATAAACTATTTTGTGTTATTTAAACTGAAATAATGTAAAAGTATTAATTTGTGTAGCTTATACAGGTCACTGACTTATTATATCAACATTTTGTGTTTTATATATCTCTATATTGGTAACAAGAGAGATAGCACCAACACAAGTATTATCAATTACTTACTAGGGATGTCTCATGCATAATCCATGCAACTGATTTGGGACAAAGGAACATTTTTCATTTAATTTCATATAAATTTTAAATAAAGTTTTCATAACATAACACATCAATTAATACTTAGTTTTTAGTTCGACTTAATCAAAATAAGGTCACGCAATGACAAGCAATATTAATAAATGCCTGACAATAGACACATTTCGTTTTATATCTGATCTTTTGAAATACCTATTTAGATAAAAATGTATTCTAGATCAAGTAACGTTCTAGAACTGTTTTATATTCCAAACGAGTACATAAACAAATACGGGCGTATTTTTTGCTGAAGTTTTGAGATCGTTGACAAACATAAAGCATCGGATTTTTCCCTAAAATGAGTTCAATAACCTCGTTATAATTCTCTTGGGTTCAAATCACCCCATAATCTATACCTGTTTACCTATTTTCCTTTTTCGTATACAGTAATGCGTCAGCCCGAAGCTAAAAGGGGAGAGTCTGCTAATTCGTACCGTACAAACGAACGAAGCTTCTACAAAACTCCTGTAAAAAGTACAATCGGGACAAGGGTGGCAACCCCATTGAAGATTACAAAATAAACGTGGAATTCATCAAGAAAAGAAGGGGTAGTCTCTTGAAGTAATGATTCAGGCTGTAGAGTGCTGGAAATTCTGTAGTGCTTCAAGATTTTAAATTGATATTGTCATAGTCACGAATTTAACTGCTGTTTGATTGCCAGCTTTTAGCTTTCATAAAGATAACATCCTTTTCTTTTTTTCTATATAACTTGGTTGATTTAAGCAATGTCAATCACGCCAAAATTTTGAACTCTTCTGCAGTCATCATTACTATTTCTCTTCTGACACTTCAACATCTAAAAATGTGTTGTTTACCTTTTTAAAACCTTTGATGCGGTGTCATTAATTTATTAAGGCCCGCAAGCAAGTGCATTGCATCGTCGCGACACGACGAAAATTATTAATGAAAACTTAATAAAATTTGTTCTACCAGAGTCGCATAATGTTGTCGCTTCACGCCTCAATTTGGCAAGAGCTTTACAATTGGCAGTATCATTAGTGTAGTGGTCGCAAGCGTTGATGCTGGGCAAGAAGTAATGGTTTGGTCACCGGATCAAGCAAAGTGATATTGGGTTTTTCATCTGGATTGTTTTAGTAGAAACCCGGAGTCTGTCATAGTGCTGATTGATGGCAATAGGCTCCCCCCTTTTACATGGGTCTCAAACAAAATTGGCGAAATGTGGGTACCGCTCTGCCTAACTCTTTGTGGATTACCTGCGCTATGTTATGTTACCTTCATAATTTTCTGAAAATAAATCACTCTAGACTGTAGAGCTTGTCCAATTCATACTCTAAAGTGTGTACTTAACAGTTTTAATTTTAAAGTTTCCCGTTTAGCTGTGGTTTGCAACGTTTAATTTCCGGCGTAGAAATTATTAGGAAGGAATAAGGTGCGGCTTTCAAATCTGCCGAGCTGCAGCAGTCGACCGTCAAATTCTTTCAAACGTTTTTTTCTTTTTTGATAACACTGCAAAACACGAAGCTTTTGATCTTATAAGCAAAAAGATATTTCGTAAATTTTTGAGATATTTTTGCAATTAGATATTGTGTTTAAATGCACGAAAATGCTGGCGGAATGACTTTGAGGTTGTCGTTATAAATTGCCCAAAAATGGAAACGGAAAGGGGTGTGGAAGGCTTTGAGGAGGGGAGATCATATTTTGACATTACAAAATTAAAAAAATTATTGCTCATTTATACTTTTTAAAGCAATCTGAGTATGACATACTGGGTTCGATTTAGGGGTCGGGTAAAATGTGATTGGGTTACCGATCTGGAATTTCTCAGCAGCAGCTGTAAAATGGATTTGTGCCCCTTTGAGTGCAATAAGCTCACCCAGTGCTATATGGGACTTAAACATCGCGATATGTGGGTCTACTTAGTTTTAGGTGTACCTACCTCTGACTTACCCCTTGGGGAAAACGATGATATCAATTAAATTCCTACTTATAACATTACCACTAGTCAAAAATCATACAATTTTATTACACCAGACATTTCTGCTAAGTTTCATTTTTCTACAACCTTACGATTTCAGAATTTTCATTTCTCATATTTTAATAGTATTCAGACTTGACTGAAATGGAATTTTAAAATTTCAATTTCGAACGAGCATCCTCATTCTCCTGCCCTTATCCCAATTTATTTGGGGTCGGCGCAACATGTCTTCTTCTTCCATAATTCTCTATTAGTCGTCATCTCGATAGTCACTCCCTTTCTAGCCATATCATCTTTCACACAATCCATCCATCGTTTCTTTGCTCTTACTTGTATAGCCATCCACATTCATACTCACAACTCTCCTGACAACATTTTCCTCATTCCTCCGCATAACATGCCCATACCATGACAGCCGATTTCCACACAACTTTTCAGTCACCGGTGTCACTTTCAGACTTCCTCTTATATACTCATTCCGTATCTATTCTATCCATTCGCGTAACAACACACATCCCTCTTAACATTCTCATCTCAGCTGCATGCAATTGTCTTTCATTCATTCCTTTTGTGGCCCAACACTCTGATCCATACAAGACGGCAGGTCTAATCATGCTTTTATAAATCTTCCCCTTAAGTTTAAGGGGAATGCGGGAGTCACAAATTGTTCCCGTGACCTGCCGCCATTTCATCCACCCAGTGTTAATTCTATGCTTAACAGTCCGATCTATTTCGCCATCGCTTTGCACAAGTGAACCGAGATACCGAAAGTCGGAGCAAACTGGGAGAAGCGCGCCATCAAGCGCTATGACCCCAGAACTGGAGAGATTGCCGAAATCGCAGAACATGTACTCAGTTTTGGTTCTGCTGATTTTCAGGCCAACAATCTCCAGTTTCCGTTGCCATTTCTCCAGTCTGCTCTGGATCTCAGGTCCATCACCGACAAAAACGATGTCATCGGCAAATAGCATGCACCATGGTGCCTCTTCCTGAATGTCCGCCGTTAGAGCATCCATAATCAAAAGGAAGAGGTAAGGGCTTAAAGCCGACCCCTGATGCAAGCCTACCGCCACATTGAACTTGTCGGTGTTGCCAGCAGCCGACCGAACGTAGGTACGGGATTGGCTGTACATAGCACGAATTAACTCTACATACTTCCCGGGCAAACCTTTCTCTTTCAAGGCCCACCACACGACATCCCGAGGTACCCTATCATACGCTTTCTCTAGATCAATGAACACCATGTGCAAGTTTTTGTGTGCACGTCTGTACTTCTCGCACAATTGGCGGAGTGCAAAAGTGGCGTCCACTGTTCCTCGACCTGGCATAAACCCAAACTGGTTTGGGGTAATCTCACTCTCTTCTCGCAATCTTTTCTCTATTATTTTCTCTCATACCTTCATACTGTGGGACATGAGCTTTATCCCTCGATAGTTGTTGCAGTCCTGTACATCACCTTTATTCTTGAAGATGGGCACTAGCGAACTATTGCACCATTCTTGTGGGATCACTCCTTCTTGCAACAACTTATTGAAGAATAAAGTCAGCCACATACATCCATCTTCTTTTAAACACTTCCATACTTCTACTGGTATATCATCTGGGCCCAAGGCCATTTCGAACGAGCATAATAATTTAAATACTAGACTCTAGTACAACAATTTCTAAAAAAAATATAGGAAATTGTCCCACCAGAATTGAGTCGCACCGACGCGTCGCGCCTGTGTACGGGAGCCTTACAGTTCAGTACAGCAATACTGAGTAGTAGATAACATGTAGACCTTTAATTTAATCTATAAAAAGATAGGTAATTTAAAATATATTAATTTAATTATTAAATTACCTATATTAGTAACTGGGTGTTAGTAAATTATAATGGCTAAGAGAAAAAAATAGCCTAATATTGCATCCTTTGTTGTTTAATGAAATAGCAAAAGAATTTACTAAAATATAAAGAGTAAAGTTATAAAGTAAGGCACTTTCAACTCATTCAGACATGATCAAATTCTCTGAAAAACTCTTTAAATAAGGATTTTAGTTTGAAACAGTTTTCACGAAAATAAAGACTTTTATACAGTGTTTACATAAAAATGTAAAACGAAACATCTTAAACATTTTCAGTACCAAGTAAACTATATAAAATCGTTTTCCCAAACGTATGAACGTAAAACAGCTTTTCTATCCTAAGAATATGAACCGTGAAAGCGCTGAGGTAACAGGAAATGGAGGTATGGATTCAAATAAGTTCAAATAAGCAATTTTCTCGAACAAGTCCTGATATCGTGAGCAGTAAACCGCGGCTGAATCCTAAAGTTACCGCGAGCTCTATTCAGATTCTTGCTCGTGAGAAGAAAAAACAAAATTACCGACAATTTGTTCCGATATCCTTATTGGGAGTTGCGAGGTAATCCTTATGTGTTATCGAATATGGAATAGCTTGCTACTCTATCCTGATCTTTTGTGTAACGGTTATGTAATAACATTCGCTTACAATGTATCAGGTAGTATCTCAATCTGCCTAGCCTTTTCCCAACTATGTTGGGGTCGGCTTCCAGTCTAACCGGATGCGGCTGAATACCAGTATTATGGAGCAACTGCCTATCTGAACTCCACAACCCAGTAACTGGGTAATACGATACCCCTTGGAAAGACTGGCTGTCAGATTTTCGGGCTTCTGACGGCCCGTAACGACTGTCAAAGATCACAAATGACAGCCGGGACCAACGGTATAACGTGCTTTTCGAGGCACGGAGGAGTCTCAGTATGTAAAGATGGTCACCCATGGACGGCCAACCCCAGCAAGCATTGCTTAACCTGGTGGATCGACCTGTGCGGCTGTTATTACTTAGCCACGAGCTCCTCCAGTATTAGGTAGTATCTACGTGTAAATAATAATATTTGGCTATCGTGCTTCGGATATCGTTTTGGTGGATAATTCATTTTGAGAGGAGACCTTCAATTATGTTGTAGAAAATGATCTCAACAAGAGGAGTGAGTATCAGTTGTGGCCTAGTGATATCGGCCCAGACTTCCGAGTTTCGGTCGGGAGTTCGAAGCCAGGCAGCCCTAAAAATAAATATTTAATTTCATCACCACTGCTCTCAAAACGGTGAATTAAAACATCGTGAAAATACTGGCATGTCTTGGAACCTATAAATTATAAGACGTTTATTGTGTCATACACCGACCCGCACTGAGTCCACGTGGTAGATTATGGTCCGTTTCCTCCCAGCAGCGGAATCATGATAGGCTGATTATGAAGATGAAAATATAGCTTCAGATTGACCAGTGATATAAGGGGTTACAAGGGAATAAAAATACAGATACAGGGCTTCTTTTTCTTTAATTAATTTTAAGAGGAAATAAAGCTAATGGCACCTTAAGAAGGGCTCTTGAGCTTTACTGATCAATAACTGCAGAATTCCCTGTTTTTAAATCAAAATCAAAAGTATTTTTTTCAAACTAGGCTGAAAGTCAGCACTTTTTGAAGGTCAAAGTTATATGTAACTTTGACCTTCAAAAAGTGCTGACAGTCCCCCAAAAACGCCCACGCTTCACTACTTCCTAGTGCCTTAGCTTTAAAGAACGTAGTTAATTAAATTCATATTCTACTAAATTTTAAATGTACAAACCCAAAATTGTAATCTTGATACCGACCACATAATACCATTGCATACGCAGACAGGCGGAAAAGTTGCCTGTAAAAATACAGCCAGTGAATGTAAGAATGTATCTAACCAAGGCGGGAGTATTACGGCCCCCTAATGACTGCCTTGTAGAGAGCAAAAGTTCTCCGTTCAGCCTGCGCCGGACTTGAAGTTTATCTTAATAAGACGGTTTCAAATGACGTGGATGTAGGAAACGGATGCAGTTTTTTGTCTGGCGTGTTTTGATTATGGAAGGAAAGAGAAAGATGAGAAACTAATTGGTGTGTAATCTTGTCGTGAAACAAAAAAATAGTTTTTGGGTGATTTAGCAGTTTCTGGTATTTTTTATTATATAGAAACAACAGGCAGAAAATAAATTAACTGTATACTTTTTCGACATACATACTATTAATAACTCCTAGTAATATATTTTGTTTTAAATAAAATCTCTTTGAATACTCCGTCCTTCTTAGAAAGTAATAGCATTGGAAAGTTTTCAACCAACATAATTAACAGATATTTATCTTAAGACAAAAACCCAATGAAAACAAATGTTCTACCCAATTTGGCTTCATGAAGGTATGAGATTAATCGATTGCCTTATCGCTCGGCACGGAACAAAGAATTCACTTCGAACACATTAATCCCATCTAGAGCAATTAAACGTTCTAATTCTGAGGCATTCGATTAAGAAAAGACAATTTGTACTTGACCGCATTTCTTTTAGCATTAGACTAGACAACCGATTTTAATCGGTCACCGATTTGAGTTGGACCGTCAACAAATTCCATCAGAGTCCGCGCTAGACAATTTTTTTTGTCCGTAAGCTAGATAATAAAAAATATTTGACACGTGTTTTTCAATTTTTTTATGTAATCCAAAGATTACTTCGATACGTCGAGTTAAAATTTGGCATGACCTCACAAATGTGTAGTTTTTATACTTAAGTACTTGTAATGTAGGGAGCTCTCACTCCCCAACTCTAGTGCGTTTTATCTCAGTATTGTTTTAATAATAAACAACATTTTTCAATACTAACCCTATAACAACACTTTTTTATTCGTATAACTACTAAGTGCTGGTTTCACCAATAAAACTGAACGCGATCAGCACATCTATATCCAGTTTAAGAGCTGTCAGTGTCATTATTGTTCAAGAATATTGACACTAACAAATTTTGAACTTGGTTTGGATTGTGTTGATCGCGATTAATTTCAGGTTGATGGTGCGTTGATTGTGTTCTATTCTAAGCCATTCTTTTCTTTATGTTTTAACAGTTTTTAATCATGAGCGAATCCCAATAAAACCTTTTCTTTCTTTATTTCCTTCTTTATTCAAATTTTGTGTCTGGGTACAGACTGTCAGATTTCTACAGACCATAATGTAAAAAGTTTTGTTCAACGTTTATGTTGAGCTACTACTTATTAGTTTTGACCAACTTTTGTCGGTCCGATTTATAGTCGGTCGTCCGTGCTACATTTAGCTATGGTCATCGTCGCTCCTCGGATGACGTAACACAACTGCTACTAATTGCACAATTATCTTATATTGTCGTTGACAGTGAAGGTTCAATTACCCATGTTTGGGAATGTAACCTATATCTCAACAATTATTTGCTTGAGTGATGTCATATAGTAATTTTCTTCCGCTTCTTTCTTTTTGCGTATCTTTTTTGTTGATCGCGTGCCAGTAATGTTACGTTATGTAAATGAAGTGGACTTGTATTGTAGTAACCTATTACTTGCCAAGTATGTCATGTCATGGACTGGACATGGTTTTATTAAGGTCGTCATGGTACGAAAAGGGAATAAGAAAGAATAGGAATATCTTTTTTACCAGAGGTACATTCTTACCCAAAAAGGTTTTTTTCAACTGGAAATGGTGGTCAACTGTTTGGCATACATTTGCGAAGCTGACCGTCTAAAGAAAGAGAAATTATGCGGTTACCACTCTTGCTTTTGTACCGATGCGATGCCGCGAATGAAGTGACCTACAAGAACTAATAAAATCAGACTTTCCCAGAAATAAAAATAAAACTAAATTTATGTTAATAAAGACCTAAAATAAATTACATGCTTCACATAAAAGTAACATAATCATAAAGTAAATAGGCTGCTCCCACACAGTGTTCGCAAAATTGATTTAAGTTCTTCTACGCTTTTGTACTCAAAAACGAATTACGTACACCCCCATACATCACGCGGTAGGTCTCCGTCCAAGAACTAAGGAATCAAATAGAACCTTCCAGAAACTAGATTAAGGCGCGCATAAAGCGTAGTGCATGAATGCTGGTAACCTGAGACTTGGCAGACAATGCTGGCTCCCTTATTGCTCAGCTCTTAAATTGTAGTGCGGTTTCAATGCAAGTGCCGTTGACGTTAAATTATTGTCGCCATGCAACGTTACACCGCCTGTGCTGGCACTGTACACGTGTGCACTAGGCTTAAGGCCTGTTAAGCTAAATGTAGGTCTATTATGGTCATACGATGTAGAGCTGCGACATTCTTAGAGGTGGTCGTATATTTCAAAAACAAATATTTAAAATATCAATGTGCGCGGCGCAATGATGCGCTGACATTCTGGTAGAACAATTATTACAATGAAGTTTCGACAGAAATTGTTCTACTCGAGTTACTGCACACCGTCGAGTGGCTAGTGCACACAGCACAACACATGAATTATAGAATATAATTATAGTCCTCGAAACACTGAATCAAACGTAGGTAACAGGCATCATTGACAGATTTATCTGATGCCGAACTGACTTTAATTTCCGACAGACTTCAGTTCCGTAATAGAATACACCTATTCTCATTTATTTAGTGACAGGTATTTTAGCACGCCTCGAACCCATTAACTATAGCAATAAAGTGTTAATTTAATAACAGTGCATAACTAGTGTTGTCACTAACTGTCGTAAAAACAAGCCATTACAACCGAGACCGTCGCGGGAGCAACCTGTTTTGCTCTCTTAACTTTACTACTTGAATAGAGTGATTATATGAGAGATATGAAGACAGAAATTGTAGGAATATCTTTGGAATATTAAAAAGGATACTTACTTTTTATTTAGCTTGATTTTTCAGTTTACATGAATGGCTTATTAAATCACATTTTGATGTCCGTTGATAGATGTCTATTGAGGAGCTCGTGGCTAAGTAATAACAGCCGCACGGATCGATCCATCAGGTTAAGCTACGCTAGCCGGTGTTGGGCTGTAGATGTGTGACCATCTTCAGATATCGAGACTCCTCCGTGCCTCGGAAAGCACGTTAACCCGTTGGTCCCGGCTGTCATTCGTGGATCTTTGACAGTCGTTACGGGTGACTACCCGAAAGAAGAGAAGAGAAGCCCGAATATCTGACAGCCAGTCTTTCCAAGGAGTATCGTATTACCCAGTTACCGACTGGGTTGTGGAGGTCAGATATGCAGTCGCTGCATGTAAAATACTGATATTCAGCTGCATCCGGTTAGACTGGAAGCCGACCCCAATATAGTTGGAAAAAGGCTAGGCTGATTGATGTCTGTTGATAGATTCATTCTTTCGAGCGAATAGCTCGACATGGTTCGATTTTGTAATTAATGTGTAATAAGAGAGGCCTGCCTCGTTGGTCTAGTAGTCGCAAGGGCTACTACTGAGTATGAGGTTCTGGGTTCAATCCTTGGGTCGGGCAAAGTGTTGGTATTTCGATCTGGAATTCTCTGCAGCAGCTTGGAGTCTGGATTTGTGCTCGGTTGATGGGAATAGGCTTGCCCCCTATTACATGGGATTTGAACATAACTGGCGAAATTTGGGTGTACCTACTATAAGTGCACCCCTGCCTAACCCTTCGGGGAATACAGGCGTGATGTTGCTTTATGTTTTATTTCGTGTTATAGTGTACCCACATTGTCCCATTTTTATGTCGTTGGCGTACAGGACTTGCGCTTGCTTGTTACGTATATGTGACAATGGCGTTCAAAAGGTTAACGTACATCAGTGTGAGAATGAGTCTGATCTATATAAAACGTATACCTCCATCTCTTTTCCACTGTGAAGTAATCTTAAAATAATACTGCTATATCAGGTGTTGATCCGCCCATAGTTGTCTATACGGCATACTTTACACAGGAGTGATTTAGTCATGAGTTATCGTGTATCTACGTTACTATCTTAAATTAATTCCATGACACCTACACACGAAATAATTCGTATATAATATAACTCTCAAGACTCGAGCTATATTTGTATAGTATGGTACGAAATTATCGTTTGCCTGAGGGTGTTGTTAACTAGTCTAGTACCTAATATCAGTAAGTGATGAAAATGCCAACGGCGAACAACGGACACATAACAATATTCGCCTCACACACGCATTATCATCAGAATTATGTCCATTTCATTGGCACATTAAATTCAGTAAAAATAGCCCAAATCCAAGATCAAAGGTCTGTACAATTACTGACGGATCTGTGCCAGATTTTCGTACATTATCGTACTATTTTGGCATCATATGATTTTAGTTTGTAATGGTGTATCATTTTGGTCGACGCCCGAGCAAGTGCATGCGTACGTACTTATTATATTACGTCGATAATAACCACCGTTCTCTGCTGTGAAGCTTCCAATTGCCATAGAAATAGCAACCTTATTAGTAGACCTTAAAGTCTACAATACTTTTTTTGTTGTTAGTTGCCTGTATGTGTAACGTTGTCTCTATCAAAACTTAATACGCGATCGTGGATCGTCCGTACATTTGCATGTAACATTCGACTGTTATTAAGTGTTATTGTGGAAATCAAAGTTAATAACACTTTCTAATTTCATTTCATGTTTATAATTCGACTATTATACATAACATGGGTCAGTTTAGTAACATCGAAGATTCTTCTTTGTACAAAATAATGTTTACACATCATGTATACAGTAATCTTTAACAACTGTAAACATTAAGTATACATTGGGTAAAACTGGATATTTTCATTACCTATATGTTATTCTGTTCTTTCAAATATTTATCCCAGATCAAGATCAACATTGCTATAATTCCTCTCAAGTGGTCCGATAAACTAATCCCCAGATAAAATCTTATCTTGCAATCCCAATACAATTAGCTAGATGAAAATTCTACTAATTGTTGCGACCTCTTCGCTTAACACGGGCACCTATTCCAAAGATGGTCCGAACAATCGAATTATCGAATCGAGCGGCCGCAAAACGAATTAAACAATCGATTTAATCGTTCACTTAATTACGTAATTAATGTCTGAATGCACGGCTTGCCCACAGAGCCTGTTTAATGCCCCTGCATACGTACCGCACTGTAGCAGAACACGGGACCGCGAAACATGAAGTATTATGGCTATAGTAAGTACGGTTTTTAATGATCGAAATCGGATTCGGGGCTGGCGAAACAACGACTGCTTTTTGAAAAAAGAATGCACTTTCTGTTGGAATTCTTTGGAAAAAGCTTTATTTTAAATTTATTTTTCTTGGTGATGGTTCCCAGCTGTTGTCATGAAGAAGAAAAAATAATTTTATGAAGATTGGATTGAGGAATTGAAGCCAATAATTCTACAATATGCACTCCACTTTATCGGTCAAATATAAAGTCAAGCATAAATTCACGTCAAATAAAACGTTAAAATAAATTTAATATTATACAAACAAAATCCATCATAAATCTTCGGCACCAGTTACTAAAATTTATGTTCAAAATATAATTGCACACCAGTGTTTTAAGTGCGAGAGATAGCCCTACAATTAACTTTGAGGCTAATTGCTCGTCAGTAGATCATACATCAATAAATGTACCGTAAGCTTTCCTTAATTACATTACCAGCACAAGTCACGTTTCAAATTGGACGCAATGTGTAAATTGAGACAAAAATCGCACCAAATTGTGCCGAAAGTAATAATTTTAATTAACCGGTAACTCTCCCAGTTTCGGCTCCAGACAGACTAAACTGTAGCTACAAATTAAGGTGGAACTTTCAATTACATACATGCAACTATTGTCTCGGCTGCACAAACGGCAACATAGACGTTGTATACATTCTAGTAATTAAGATCGAACCTTTCACTCCAATAAAGGTTTGGAGCGCAAAACATTGTCCTTCGACCGAATGGCGTCGTAACTCTCGCAATTAAGTCGAATTAAAAATAAAGTCGAAAGGAGTCCGAACTGTACAGCTGTTGATTAAACGCCATCTCGCGGGTCCCCATCAATAACAACACTTTAATGAAACACTTTTATTCGCGCTTGAATGGCTGGGACGCTAGTCTGTGCTTTTAATTTGCTTTTTTATTTCTTTTTTTATATTATTTTTTCTTTATAGAGTTGACAGTGTACGCGCGGTCCGGCTACTGTTGCTAAATAAAGGACGAAACAAAGGAGTTTAGTGGTCCTGTGTTGCATAATAACTACAAAATTGTTTTCTTTTATTCAGAAATGATATCTGGTGCCTTTAGAATGTAAAGCATAATGGTTTATTATAAAAGTACTCTTGAAGAAAGAAAAGTGCATTGTGCGGTTTTTATTTATTTTTTTAATGTAGTTAACACTGGCAACGTAAATTATAATTTCGTTACTCGAAACAGTGACTTGAATTTAGATTCTTTATACACGCACCAGATGTTACGCCGAAAGATAACTTAGAGCAATTAAAAATGTGCCATTCATTAAAGTCCTAATCGTAGTTTTCATCGAGCAATGAAATTATCATAAAAAGTACATTACTATACAGTTCTAATTCTGATAACATTATGTTATCTTCATGCTTTGATAACATTACAATTTATGTATTGTTTCAGGCTATGCTATAGGAAATAGTAATAATTAATGAATTAAATTACCAAATACACAATAAAATGAGTTTTAATGAGATGTAATTTGTTGTTATTTACATATCAGTTATGAGGCCAGAAAGGGTGGACACGCAAACATTAATGGGACTTCGTTTCCTGTTACAAAATATGCTAAAATCAATCTTAACTCCGAATGGTAAGGTGTAAAATTGCGTGCGACACTATCGAACTAATTTGACCACTACTGACGATTAATACTGAATATTCTGTTGAAATTAAATTAACGTTGAAATGACAATTAATTTATGGTAAGTGCAGTTGAAGGGTATTGGCGAATACCAATACATCCTGAGCCATACATACATCGAAATATCCGACATTATTTTATTAGTATTGGAAGAGATAAAAGTTTCTTTAATACATGTTTTTCGATAACCAGCTAATCGAATAAAATTCGAGTCACATTTTACTGAGAGAAAGGGAAGTATTGATGAGTTCTATAATCTCAAGTTTTGTGTGAAGTTTCGTCTGTTATTTATCGCAGTTTATTTGAAATGTTTATTATCTTTTAATAATACAGTAGAACCCGTTTAATACGATCACGCTTAATACGATTTCTCGCATAATACGCCATTTTGAATCAGTCCCTGCAACTTGAGACATGTTTTCATACATTCTTTAACGCTTAATACGATTCGTCATCCCGTTTAATACGCCTAACGCCAACACATAATTACCTCGAGCTCCTAGCCGACAGTCTCGAGTCCCAATGCTCCCCCAGTTCCCTTCCGGTCGACCCAAAGCACCTCGCCAAAGTCGACGCCGAGGTCGAACGTAGAGCCTCTCTCCCGCCCGTCGAAGACCCTGATGATCCTCTGCCCCCCGTCACCCCTGACGAGGTGCAAGACATCATCAAGGGTCTTCAGGCTCGTAAAGCCCCCGGCTCAGATGGAATTACCAATAGGGTATTCAAACTCTTCCCCGCCCAACTGATCATGCTCATGACCGCCATCTTCAATGGCGCCATGAGTAATAACATGTTCCCACAAGCCTGGAAAGAGGCCTCTGTTATAGGTATCCCAAACCCGGCAAACCCAAATCCGACCCTACCAGCTATCGCCCCATCAGTCTGCTCAACGTGCTCGGCAAAATCTACGAGAGGCTTATTTATAAGCGTCTTAAGGACTATGCTGAGGCGAAGAGCCTGATCCCGGACGAGCAGTTCGGGTTTCGTACCCAACACTCGTGCGTCCAGCAAGCGCACCGCATAGTCGAGCACATCAGTGCCGGCTTCCAGCGTGGCGCTATGACTGGCGCCCTGTTCTTCGACATAGCGAAGGCTTTCGACAAAGTCTGGCACAATGGCTTAATATATAAGCTATACCAGCTCGGCGTGCCCGATCGTCTCGTACTCATCTTACGGGACTTTTTGTCGAACCGCACCTTCCGCTACCGCATCGAGGGCGCTCTCTCCTCCCCCCACCCGATTCGTGCCGGAGTCCCCCAGGGCTCCGTTCTCTCCCCCCTAATCTTTACCCTGTTCACTAGCGACATCCCTAAGAGTAAAAAGGCCCAATTGGCGTTATTCGCCGATGACACGGCCATTTACTACACGGGGACCAGTCCGCCAGCTATAGCTCAGACTCTCCAGACCTCGGCCAACGTCCTCGGCGCTTGGTTCCGGAAATGGAGAATCGAGGTCAACCCCGATAAAAGCCAGGCTGTTCTCTTTAGGAGAATTCGTAGGGCCCTCCCCAACCCTCCTAATCCGATCACCATGTACGGCAAGCCGATCCCTTGGGCGAAGCATGCCAAGTACCTGGGTGTCACTCTTGACCAACACCTCAGTTTCGCAGAGCACATAAAGCAGGTCCGTTCGCGGGCCGCTTTCGCTCTCGGTAGGCTCCAATTCATGCTCACAGAACGCAGCAAATTGTCACTCCGGTGCAAACTGCGTCTCTATAAGGCTGTAATCCGTCCCATTATGACATACGCTTGCGTCGTCTTCGCGCACGCCAAACCCAAGTATCTGCATCGAATGCAGACACTTCAAAACCGGTTCCTCCGTAAGGTCTCAGGAGCTCCCTTTTACGTCCGTAACATGGACCTTCATGTAGATTTTAAACTCCCCACAGTTCAGCAGTTCATGAAACGCCTCTCGAAGCGTTTCTTTGACACTGCCATAAAGCACCGCAATCCCCTGATTGCGGCCGCCTCCCGATACACCCCGTCCCGCATCAGTAAGGTTCGCCGTCCACGGCATACCCTCGTTGCCCCCGACGATGCCACCACTCTCCTCCAGGAGAGCAGCCCGGCTACTAGCACTGTTAGATCAGCATACAGACACAAATTTCCGTCGTTCCGTCCTCGCCGTCGAGGCCCGTCGCGACGACCCTGTCCATTACCATCCCCCCGACCCTTGCTCGAGCCAGCCCGCGTTGCCGCTGAGCCAGTAATTTTAAAAACCCCCGATCCAGCTGTCCCTTGCTGTCCCCCCCCAGCGACGCCCTAAGCCGAGGTCCGAACCCCGCAGGGGGTGCCCTTAGCGTGTAGTCGCTTAGTTTTGTAAGTTAGCTTTAGTTTTTATTAAGCCCTGGCTGGAGGCTACAATTCTTTTGTGGCAGCCACAGGCAAGCCCGGTTAAGCAGTAGACAACCCGTGAACTGCGAGATGCCATTAACAAAAAAAAAAAAAAAACATAATTACCTCTGCGGCAGCGGCCAGCGGACTGACTGAACTGCGGCGACCAAACGTGTGCGGGCGGCGGGTTGGCGACTCCGATTTTGTCACACGCCCAGGCATTATCATCAGTTAATGATTTAAGACGCTATGTAACTTCTTTGAATCAAAGCGAAGACGCACTACAAAAGTTAAATTACGTTGAAAATCTTGTAATTTTTAATGCCTCAAAATCTTTTTGTCAAACTAAAATAAGTGATTATTTTAAATAACGTGATAGATACACGGCACTTTATATAACGTACATAATTTTTAAATGTACAATTCAATAACTAATATTAATACATACGTATGTAGTAGGTCCGTTTTTTATTTCCCTATATCCCGCATAATACGCTTTCCCGCTTAAGACGCGTTTTTGGTTGAGTCCCTGTGAAATCGTCTTAAACGGGTTTTACTGTATAAAAAAGTAAAATTTGTGAAATTATGTGTAAAGAGGGTAAGTATTTATCTTCGGTACTAGAGATCCGATTACAAAAATTCTTTCAATAATCAAAAGCTTCAGTATTTCCAAGAGGCATAGGATGACCGGAGACCACGTATCGGCAGGCGTAGTGCGGCGTGCCCCCCAGCTAGGTGGACCATAAGAAGGTGGCTGGGACAGAATGGATGCGGAAGGCGTAGGACAGGGTGTTGTGGCGCAGCCTGGGAGAGGCCTATGTCCAACAGTGGACTGCGATAGGCTCAGTTGATAGGATATAATTTTATCTTAAATAAAGGATTTTCACGCAGACGAAGTCGCGGAACAATGAGCTTCATGTAGGTATTTAAAAATTATATTTTTGTAGTGCGTGTGCGTGCGATGATGCGTTATAAGGGCTCGATCACAGGTACTGCAACCACACCACATTGCAGCACAAAATATGGGCAAGTAGTGGTTACGTTTGAATAGTGTCGCTGTAGCTTCTTGCAGTTGCGTTGTGGTTGTGTTGTTGCTAGTAGATGCGGTGTGGTTACATTGTAGCTAGTGTTTTCAGATAGATCGTCATGTTTGGGTTATGACCAGCCGCTAGTTCGCGGTCTCACTGGTGGTTGCGTTGTGGTTTCGACGTGGCATTGATGTGGTAGTTATTGCCCAAAAAGTTAATTTTGACGGCCAAATGTGGTCCGCGTGTATAAACTATTCATTTTCATACAAATTGACCTGACCACGTGTTATCGTTGTGGTGTGGTTGTGATGTAGCTGTTGTGATTTTGATTGAAAGAAAAAAAGAAAGAATTTACGTTTATTTGGGACAATCATGACGCAGTAAAAAACAAGTTGTGTGGATTATTGGCCCTCTGCTTCTTTGATGTAATTGAATAAAAAACACAGTGTCATATTATAAATTTTACCAAAAACCCGAATTTTTTATCAAAAGCAGCACGAATGAACACTGTGTCGTCTTATTTGAACCTAGATCACGAACAAGTTAGGTCTTCTCACTTAATCATATTATGAATGTTATGAGATAAACTTGCATGAGATGCGACGCGCAACGAGATGTTATTTATGCGTTTCTCGCTTTCAGTTCGAAGTGTATGGATATGACAGTATAGTTTTGGTGCCATATTGCAATATTTCGAATTGAAAAGTTGAGGAAAGCATTCGTGGCCCAGTGATGACGGAGTTGTAGGTCTGAAGCTGGACAGGCATTTTTTTTGTGTAAATTCATCAACAAAACGGTGAAGGAAAACATCATGAAGAAACCGACACGACCTAGAACCAAAATATTGAAGATAATATGTGCACTCCCAGTCAGCAAAACGAGGTCTGTGTGACAGTGGGAAAACTAGGCTGATTTTGAATTGAAAATTTTCAGTGAACTTCTAAGTTGTGAATCGTGTGCAAAGTAGGTACCAATTATGTTGATTTCAAACTGTAAAATTATACCTATATACAGCTAAACAAGGTTGGTTCTTATATCAAAGTCTTGCTTTGCCGGGGTTAAGGATTATCCAAAGTCATTATTGTTGTAAAACAGACTGGTGTCTAGACGATACTACGCTAAATATATGTTTGTACGTATGTGATACAAGTAGATAATTATACTGCTGCGCATTTCGACGAAACCAAGGTCATGGTTGTAGTACATATTTAAATTTTGCTTTAATTTATTTTCCCCCTTTTAACCCATTAGATGTTCGTCTATTAGAAGCCGTTTGCTCAACGATATGTACGGTCAAAGTCAAAGTCAAATCATTTATTTCAAATATTCACTTTTCAACGTCGAAATGAACAAGAAATAGAATTGATTCTAGTCGCCTCTTCCAAAAGATAGTACGGTGGTACGGTTATATTTATTGTCGTTTTGAGAGAATTTTTCTTATGAACCTATGGTGTTCATACGACATTTGAGGGGTTAAATAATTTATTTGTTCTCATCTTTCTTTAAGTAACAAGACTGATGAACGTTTTCATAATACTGCATATTTATCTAAAATGTTTCATCAATTTAGTCATAGATATTACAAAGTCCCACCATCTTCCAATAAACACATTTTTTGGTATTATTTGTATCGAAAGTGGAAAGTCTTATCACTTCTAAGACTTTCTTTGAATATAACACAGTCGCGAATTCTGAACCACGCTATAAAAGTTTTCAGAGTTCCATAAATCCGAATGAAAAACGGATTATACTTAGAATCACTCGTGTGTATGCCTGTCAGTCCATTCGTCTGTCACAGCCAATTCGCAACGAATCGGTTAAGTTGAATTTCTGTGACCCAAACACGGACATGTCACTTTTGGGAGACAAATAAAAATTATATACCTACTAATAGATTACAGGAAAACCTTAAGTATGAAACTATTTCATTCAGAAACTATGGTCTTAAATAACACGGTAAAGCTCCCAATATTGACGTTCAAACTTAAAGGAGAAACCCAAACTCCATAGAAACTTGGGCCTGGCGTTACAGAGCTGGAATTTTGCCATAAAGTAGAGAACCTAGGAAGATTTCACGAGCCCAATTTTCACGTCTCTCAGCAATGGCCAAATTGGTAAAATCAGAAAATGTTTACATGTTAGGTTATTTTTTTTAAACAAAAGCGGTGAATTCAGAAATAATATTACTGAAAACCTCAGCTAAAAATTATGTTTGCTATATAAGGCCCACTTACATCACTAATGGGTTGTAAGTGGGCCTTATATAGCATTTTTAAACATTGAATTTACTACCAGGGGATTAGATGCTTTCTCAAACCACAGTAAACTGAGATTGCAACAATAGGTTTATTTAAATAAAAACCGTATTATTGAGAAAGGGTTTTATTTATCACCTTCTTCGTTAGGATTATCATAATATAATAAAACAGTATCTAGGAATTGTGCAGGAGGTAACTCATTACACTGGTGCCGAACGAACGACGAGAACGTCCACAGTGAATACACACTCGCCGGTATCCTATAGGTGTCTGTTCACTCTTTTCTGGTCTATTTCCATCAAGAGATACAGCATGATTCCAGCAAACTTGACAGATAAACTCATTTTCGTTTACTTAAAGCAATCATTTATCATTTGACTATTAGTTCTAGCACTAGCATTTAGCAATAAACATCTGACAAGGCAACAGGACAAAGACACAGGACTCCTTTCTGCGAGAAGGAATAGGCCGTGATTAACTATGCAGGTTCCGTGCAGATTGGTGATTTTACATGCTTACAAAAATGTTACGTTATAGAATTATCGCATACTAATCACTTCATCTTCCAATCTTCGCCTTCCTATTGTGTTGCAGCGGTCCGTTGCCATTACACAATTAATGCACAAGCTCATGATACCGTATTAATCAGCAATATCCAGATCCGGTTTTCCAGCAAAGGTCAGCAGGAATGGCATGCTACGGTGTCCAATATTCAAGCGAGGGTCAGTCAGAAGGCAATCAATTTCAGAGTCCAGTATTCGAGCAGTCAGCAGAGGTTTAATATTGTAATAAATCTCGACAATTCGAAAAACACATTCACTTGCGCAAAGATACGAAAAGCGAATGACAGTAATGACACTACTAATCATAACAATGACAATTGACAGACGTTGACATTGACATTTGCCGTCTACTAGTGCAATCCATGCGCAATCCGCGTTGTAATCGATTTTTTGATTATTTATTTCCTTTAATGTCTTTTTTAATCGTGCTTACGTTTCAAAATAATTATATTCTAGATTTTTTTATTTTACAATGATTTCAATATCTAAAAAGCAATTATACTAAAATAATGGAGTATTATTAAATAACTTATAATTTGTAATTATCGATATCCGCTAAATCGATTACATTCTTAGGGTACGCTCTATTTAAGCGGGATTGTCCGAAAGGGTTACCGCTACCCCAGAACATAAAGGGCTACGGAAGGAACATGGATGGGTTTTAGTCAGTAAGAGTCTGACACTCCCTCCGCTCCACCCAGAGCGGGAGCAGTCATTGGATGATTTCCCAGCCTTAAAAAAAAAGAAAAAAAAGGGTACGCTCTATTGTTTAATGCCAGTGTTTGCAAAGTAAGTGACTTAGAATGAAATAAGTGCTGTGACGGTTACAAAGGTTGTTTAAAACAAAAAAATAAAAATATACTTTTTTTTACACTTGGCCATTGTAATTGAGGCTAAGATTTATATGGGTTAATTAGGCAGAACAGTAGATTTTTTTGGTACATATTTGATTCGTGTAACGGTTAGGCCCAAAAATGGGTTTCTCCTTTGTAGTTGGAATCGGAGAACATGTTTTTCAACTACAATGTTAAGTTTGTTCTTGGTATACATTCAGTCAAAAAAGTATCGGGAATGGATGATTTGTTTATTGTTCCAAATTCAAATTTTTGTTTTTTTGTAGTTGTCACAACTGTTTTCCATTTTGGCGCGGAGTTTGAGTTGCATCTGTTATTTATATTAAATACAATGCTGGTTTTAGTAATATCATATATAGTGTGTATTGCGAATTTCATAATGGACAAAAATATCGAACAAAGAGTTTGTCTTAAATTTTGCATCGCCAATGGAATTTCGTGTTCGGAGTCACTGAAAATGTTACAGAAGGCTTACGGTGAATCGACTTTATCAAAAACTCGTGCTTATGAGTTGTTCAAAGCGTTCAAAAGCGGTCGAGATGTGATGGAAGATTTGCCTCGCTCTGGTAGGCCGTCAACGTCTGCTAACATCGCAAAAGTGAAGAAAATAGTGACTAAAAATCCCCATTCAACTCTGAGAGAGATAGCCGCCAAACTTTCTGTATCTCACGAGTCGATCCGTACCATTTTAACTAATCATTTGGGTATGAAACATGTTGCTGCTCGGCTAGTCCCAAAAGATCTGAATTTTCTCCAAAAACTCAATCGCATGAAAGTCGCTGAGGACATGCTAGAACGAGTCAGTTCGGACCCAACATTCATGAAACGCATTGTTACTGGTGACGAGACGTGGGTTTACGAGTTTGACATGCAAACTAGTCAACAAGCTTCGGAGTGGCGCCTTCCAACTGAACCGAAACCGAAAAAACCACGCCAAAGTCGATCAAAAGTCAAAGTCATGTTGACTGTTTTCTTTGACTATCGCGGTGTTGTGCACTCTGAATTCTTACCGGAAGGTTTAACGGTAAATAAAGAATATTATTTGAGCGTTATGCGGCGTTTAAGAGAGCAAATTCGACGAAAAAGGCCAGATTTGTGGAAAGAAAATTCTTGGATTTTGCACCACGACAATGCGCCTTCGCACAAGGCTATCATTGTGAACGAATTTTTGACCAAACACTCAACAAATACCATCCAGCAACCACCATATTCACCAGATATGGCTCCTGCTGACTTTTTTCTTTTTCCTAAACTCAAATTACCACTTCGTGGCACCCGTTTTCAATCGATAGAAGACATAAAGGAGAATTCGCGGCGAGAACTGAACTCAATTCCGGAAGCAGCGTTTAAAAAATGTTTTGATGAATGGATTATTCGTTGGCGCAAGTGTATCGTTTCTAAAGGAGCATACTTTGAAGGTGATAAAATAAATTTGGATGAATAACAGACATTTTGTGTATTATTGATCTTTTCCCGGTACTTTCTTGACAGAGTAGTAAAGGAGAAGGGGACTTCTGGGCCCAGCAGTTAACTAGTTGAAATGTGTATTAAAAAATCCGTTATATTTTTCTAAAGGAAATCACAAAATATGGTATCATGTTTCTATCTATGATGCGAGAAAACTTAAAATTAGTTATAAAACTAAATAATCGATTAAATAATGCCTGAATATCTGGTAATCGATTATGAATAAATCGGTAAAATCTCAGAATTATGTATGAAAATCGAGTGACAAGTATTTTTTCGCGGAATCGATTCATAGCGAATAGAATTCCTTTAATTTTTCTGCTGTCAACACTTCTGCCTGACAGCAGTCAGTCACCGTTTGACAGATGACACTCGTTCGTTGTTTTCCGTTCTGAGTGCGCATGTATTTTCATTTTTACATGTTTTATTGTTGAACGCCACGACCTTGGCTTTGCATAGGACTTGACGGATCTTGGTACTCTAAATTACCTGGCTCTCTATTTTGGACAACTGTTTACGCCTATCGATCGGAAATTGACGACATGGATCGTTGTGTAAATTGTACGATTGCGATTGGGCGCAGAACTCTATTGGCAATAGAGTCGATGGCTGGTCTTGGAGGATGATGATGATGATCTTCATAAAACCATAACACCACCAACAAAGTATTTCGTAAAAAACATGAAAAACCACAAATTATAATATAACCTCACTTTTACTAAACTTCATATAACTTTATATATAATATATATATGGATAGCCAAATTTCATCAAATTCTCATTGAGGCCTTGTTATTAATACCCTCTTTCAAATAAGGCTAGTTTGATTCAGTTAACACCTGGGCCCAGGAATGTATGGAGTCATTCCTTTCTCCTTTATCCCATCTACGGAACCCTTCATTCTGCATGGTCTGACGCGCACTTTGTCGGTTTTTTTCTCTTAAGTGCCTCTTCAAACAGCTAGCGTTTACGTCGAAACACTTTTCAGCGGTTTGCAATAAAATAAAAGTTTATGGGCACATTGCATAGATATTGTAGCAAGGTGAATCTGTTTGGTGTATTCTATAAAATGTATTTCTGCAGTTTTCGTAGAAAGAATTTAAAATTTTATGTACCAGTAGGTACCTACAAAGGTTTTTTTTACATTCAAGAATTAATAATTTAGAAATATGCTGCGATATGATGAAAAAAAATAAGGCATTCGTTAAAAGTCAATGCAAAAAATATTAGGCAAACAAAAAAGTTTTGTTTTCAAGTAGCGATTCGATTTATTTTAATGTGGTGTCAAAACTATGATTAAAAATTAATTCTTTATTTTTTGTCCGCTAACGAGGTCTAAATCTTCTAGTTGATTAATTTATAATCGCTGTTGTAAAAGATGCAATCAACTAGGATAGAAGTCTATAAATGTTTATGTTTAATTGAATACATAATTACATCATACCTACAGTTTTAAAAGTATTAAAAAAACTAGCGTGATGAACATAATTATCTACACCGCGATCAAGACCTGTCAGTGTGAATCCATAGAAAATAATGACACTGACAGCCCTTAAACGGGGTTTACATGCTGATCGCGTTTAGTTTCATTGGTGAAATTCGCCCTAACCAAACACATATATGTATCTCAATTAGTGTAGAAACCTTGTAGAGAAGAAAAAAAAAATGTACTGAAATCCTCAAAGCAGTTTCTAGGAAACAGTGAATTACGTAAGTACCTACATACTTAACTACAGAATATAATTATAATAATAAATGTGACGTTGAAAATTCAGTTTTGAGACGGTCATAAGATTTCAAAAGTAAATATACTCTGGATTCCGAATTCATTTTTCTACAAGTAAAGTGTAACACGGAGTATGTGTACGAGTTCAGTGTGTTAATGTGTAAATGATAAATTATTTTATGTTTATAAATAGGTTTTTAAAAACACCCTTACGTCAATAATATTTTTAAAACTATATGAGGTCAGCGTTTGATTGACTACTCCGAGGAGAAAGGTCAAAACAAACACAGAGGTCACAGTTCAGACATAATCTTGGTCAGATCATGTGAAAATTATGTAGGTTGGTGTCTAAAATGGTCTTACCAGAAATAAACAAACAGGTTGAGTGTTCCTGTTCAGTCAGTGCATGCATTTGTCATTAATCGTGCAGCTCACCCAGAACCTAACGAGCTCAACGATTCAACGAACAATACCAAAGAAATGCTATTTAGGTAAGCCACATTACGTATCTGACTATTTTTTAGGGTTCCGTACCTCAAAAGGAAAAAAACGGAACCCT
This sequence comes from Hyppa rectilinea, assembly GCA_951799385.1. Classification (NCBI taxonomy): domain Eukaryota; kingdom Metazoa; phylum Arthropoda; class Insecta; order Lepidoptera; family Noctuidae; genus Hyppa; species Hyppa rectilinea. The sequence continues at coordinate 11,673,856 of OX637315.1, forward strand.
TATAGGATCACTTTGTTGTCCGTCCGTCCGTCTGTCAAGACCGTTTTTCTTAGGCACGCGTGGAGGTATCAAACTGAAATTCTAATACTCAGGTCTACTGTCCCTTGGAGCTGTGAAAAAATCAATCTTTTAAGCCAAAGCAATCAAAAGATACAGCTGTTTATGCCGCAAATTTTCGAAACTCGCACGGGAATCAAAACCTACAGGGTACTTCCCGTGAACTTAGAATCTTGAAATTTGGTACTAAGTAACGTCTTACAGTGCAGATAAAGGAAAAATTGCGAAAACCGTAAATTTTTAGTTACATCATATAATAAAAAATTTTTTTTTTTCTAAATATAAAAATACCATAACTATGACTCGATTCTCGTGATGGGTGAACTTTTACTTATATACTTACAGGTTTGTACGGAACCCTCGGTGTGCGAGTCCGACTCACACATGGCCGGTTTTTTTTTTCAAAATATCAAATAAACACACCTGAAAACGCGAAAAAAAATCAGCTGTTCCCTACATTTTGACGCGTTATGCAAGCATAATGTTTGGAACAGCTGATTTTTTTCGCGATTTCAGATTTGTTCCCATAGTAAAAGTTGTTCGTAATAATGAGTACAATGACCCCTTAAAATATTGCCCATGAATTCAATTTCACCCTGTATAATGACTTCCACCGATAGGTATAATAATTATTTCACTTAACAGTCCAATAGAAGACAAGTCAATTCTTATTTATCATTCTCTGAAACGTTTTTTAATAATATCAGAACATTCCAAATTAGGGATGCCGATTCTATCTGTGATTGATGTTCTATTATAATAATTATTATTCCTCTTCTAAGTTTTTATAGTTACAAATAATTGGATCATAAATTACAAACACTACCGACACGTTTTTTCTAAAATTATTTGATTTGATACCTAATGTATTTGGTTGAAAACTGATAGAAAAAGTTAATAAATTACAATGTTATTGGTGTAAACGGAAAGGAAAATCTATCCATCTGTGTAACAAATCAATCTGCCTAGGCTTTTCCCAACCATGTGGGAATACCAGTACTTTACATGGAGAGACTGCCTGTCTAACCTCCACAACCCAGTCAGTAACTGGGTAGCACAATTCCCCTTGGTAAGACTGGCTGTTAGACTTTCGGGCTTCTGACTACCCATAACGACTTTCAAAGATCCACGAATGACAGCCGGGACCAACGGCTCAACGTGCTTCCCGAGGCACGGAGGAGTCTCGATATGTAAAAATAGTCCCCCATCCACCGACCGACCAACCTCGGCAAGCGCAGCTTCACCTGATGGATCGATCCGTGCGGCTGTTATTACTCAGCCACAAGGTCAAATAAATAAGTAGGTATTTTTTGGGGTGGGTGGGATAATGTTTATGTATATTTTCATTACTATTTTTTTTTATTTCTTCACTATACAATAGCCGGTTAGGTTTACATCAGGGTTTTACGCTCTCTGTGGTAAAAAGTGTTCGTACTTTCGTTGTAATGCAGATCAATTGATTTTAAACATGTTATACAAAAATTGGAAGACGAATATAAATTTTAAAAATTCACTTTGTTTTTCAGTGAATTTTTAAAATTTGATTTAAAATTTGAAATTTTTAAACCAGATGAATAAATTAAAAATAATATATTTTTTTAATTTCACTGTTAGAGAACGCCTGCCCGAACGCATTACAAATAGTGTCATAAATAATTTTATCTCCATCAATAAATTACATACGTTAAATAGAACTATGTACTAAACTATAATTTAACTAGATCACTATATCATAACCTTATTACCTCAGGTGCTATTTTAAAAATATAATCCGCTTGAACGACATCGCGGCTCAAAACTAGTTTACACGAATATCCATTCCGCCTACACGTCCATAAAGAACTATTTTAATAACACTATAACAAGCTTGTAAAATAGCTCGTTCTTTATAATAAGAAGTGTTTTATAAAGCCAAGTTTCACACTTAATTGTGGCAACCCGATACATGTACAAATACTTGAATATTTGTATGAAAAAATAAACAAACGACTTCCAAAAAAAATAAAGTACAAAGTGAAAAGTAATTTTAATTTCGGAAGTCGGTGTCTTTATTCTTATATTTTCGTTTTTTACCACCGACTTCTGTTTGTTTGGAAGTCGGGTGTTTGTTTTGTAGAAATGGTATTTTTAATTTATTTTTTTGTTTTAGTAGGTGCCTGGTAATTTGTATACCACTACTTGCTATGTAATTAACGTGTCAGAAAGTATTAAAACATCATCAACATACATAAAGTGGATTACATCGAAGCTAACTCAATAAATACCCAAGTTTACTTGTTGTTAATAAAATGTATATGTAACCACCGCCCAAGATTTCTCTATCTACTAGAAGAATTTTAAAATCGGTTCACAATAGACGAACATAAAAAACATACCATAGAAACTCATCCTTTTTGGAAGTCGGTTAAAAAAGGCTTTGAACTGTCAATCTATATTGAATTGAAGAATTTTATTAAAGAATCGACAAAATCATTCTATCATATCTCCTATACTTCAGACTATGTACATTATGTATATTTACATAAATGTTTTTTGCAGGTAAAAACATCACAGCCCTTTGACATTGCTGCATTCCATGAAGTCGGTATGTTTATTTACTTTTTCTCTTCGACAATAAAGGCTGATATCTTTTCCCTTGTTTTCTATACTAATATTATAAAGAGGAAAACTTTGTTTGTTTGGTTGTAATGAATAGGCTCAAAAACTATTGGACCGATTTTAAAAATTCTTTCACCGTTGGAAAGCTTAGTTTTCTAGGAGTAACATAGGCTACTTTTTATCCCCGGAAAAATAACGGGTCCCACGGGAAAGACCACGGGAGCGAAGCCGCGGGCAAAGTGCTAGTTTTATATGTTTTAATTCCCGTGTGTATGAAATGAATGACTCTCTGTCAGAGTTTTTATGCTGCCCATAGGCCTCTGACTTAGCTGCATATGCTGTTGAGAAACATCCCTCAGGTATGCCCGTTTACTTGCGGTGTTTTCTTTCACGAATTTTAAAGCAAGTGATATTTATACAATATAATACGCACATGAGAGGCGGGGCTTTAACCACTGGGCCATTTAAATATTTTAAAATGACAATGACCGTTACATTAACAGAAGTAACTTTTAATTAAATTAGACACTGTGTATTTTAGATACACCTACATTAATAAACTAATCTTTACGACTTCCTTTTTCTACAAACGTAGGCGACTGTTAAAGCATTTTAAAGTCAACTTATCGATTTATACTGTCGGATATATTAAATATAAATATAGCTCGTTTTAGTGGTCACAAGCGCTACCGCTGAGCATGAGGTCATGGGTTCAATTCCCAGTTCTTGCAAAGTGTCAACGGAATGAACGGAACGGAACGGTTGATGGCAATAGGTTCGCCACCTACATATTACATGGGACTTAAACATAACTGGTGAAATGTGGTTGTACCCTTGTATAGGTTGACCTCTGTCTGACTCTTTAGGTGTTCCAGGCGTGATGTTATGTAGTGTTACCACAGATTGGTGAGAAGGTGGAACTAATAGAGCCGAGCCTGCCGGGTAAGCGGGATTGTCCGAAAGGGTTACCGCTACCCTGGAACATAAAGGGCTAAGAAAGGAACATGGGTGGGTTTTAGTCAGTAAGAAACTGACACTCCCTTCTGCTCCACCCAGAGCGGGAGGAGACATTTGATGATTTCCTAGCCTCAAAAAAAGGTATAGGTAACAAATTAAAGTTATATATTTTCTCAATACATTATTAGAACAATAAATTATTAAGCTCATGAAACACAAAACCTCCAAACTGAACATACTACGCTACCCATTAGGAGACTGGTATAAATATTACATAGAAGGAAAGTTATACGGGAAAGTACCGCGGACTAGTGAGAATTTGTATGAAATGTCGTTTTGGGTATGTATGTGTCTTGTGTAACTGTGACTACTCAAACATCCGTCTCCAGCTGACTGAATTGAACCTAAAGAAAAGCTCCCATAGGGCCATCATTAGCATTGGCTTTGGGGGTTCGTCTATGACCCATAGTCTGACTGTGGAGCCACATCACAAACGATGAGTAACACCTGCACTATGGAAGACTTTTGCAAAGCCGGCCGGCATTTAATTTTGAAAGAAAATATTTGTTAAAATGATAAATGATTTTATTTGTGTAAATTTTTGAATAAACTTAATTATTACTAGCTGTGCCTGCGACTTCGTCCGCGTAGAATAGTGACTTTTCGGGCAACATACCATAACAAATGTTCGCCGTGATTCTTTAAATTGACATAACTTTTTTATTTATGAACCGATTGACATGAAATAACCACTAAATGTTAAGTGAAGCTTACTACAATATATTAGTGAAAACCGCATCTAAATCGAATAAGCCGTTTCTGATATTAGCGTGCACAAACACACAGACAAACAGACAAACCGACAAACAGACAAAAAAAAAATTAATTACAATTTCGGGTTCGGCATCGATAAAATAACAACCCCTGCTACTTTTTTTTTATATATTTCCATTGTACAGACACCACTTTTCTACAATTTTATTATATGTATATAGATATAGAATAGATATATGTATAGATGTACAGACACCACTTTTCTACAATTTTATTATATGTATAGATAGGTTTATTTTTTAGTTTTTGTTAAACATTTACTATCAATAAACTTCGAAACAGTTCAGTCCTACAATATATAATTTAACACTAAAACTAAAAAGAATATATTTTGTACAAGTATTTAAAACTAATAGCTAATTAAAATATGACGTCGAAAAATTGCTCTGCATCGCTGTAGACTAGTAATTTACCCAAGAGACTGGCTGCATTGCCACGTTGTATGCAATGTTAAACCTCTGGCCAAGGTAAAAGCCAGCTCTTGGGTTACGGGAAGTGTCAAATCGGTATTTGTGTAAATAGGTTTTACACGTCAATATTTTTGAAGTGAAACTTCTTTATCGGGGTTGGAAATAAATTTAGTGTAACATTTTTTCGTTACGCGTCACATTTTTCCTTTACGCGCCATCTTCTTCTTATCCCTACCACGCGTAATTCGAAGTATACTTTCTCCAGCGGAGTAGGGATTGGTATTACAATAACAACAACAAACAACAACAACAACTACAACAACTACAACAACAACAACAACAACTTTATCTTATTTAACTTCATTTAACCAATTTCTGTAAAGTTGCATATAGTAAATTATTTTTTGAAAAATAACGTCATAAAGAAGTTTCATTTCTTACGAGTGTACGCTAGTACACGCACACATTTTTTTAAACCTAGATGAGGTCGACGTTTCCTATCCGACTACTCTAAAAAGAAAGGCCGAAAGAAACTTAGATTTAAATTGCTCGTGGCTAAGTATTAACAGCCGCATGGATTGATCAATCAGGTTAAGCTACGCTTGCCGGGGTTGGTCCGTCGATGGGTGACCGTCTTTACATATTGAGACTCCTCCGTGCCTCGCAAAGCACGTTAAGCCGTTGGTCCCGGCTGTCAATCGTAGATCTTTTACAGTGGTTACGGGTAGTCAGAAGCCCGAAAGTCTGACAGCCAGTCTTACCAGTTATTGACTGGGTTGTGGAGGTTAGATAGGCAGTCAGATGTATAATATGGGTATTCAGCTGCATCCGGTTAGACTGGAAGCCGACCCCAATTTAGTTGCAAAAAGGCTAGGCTAGGCAGATAGATTGAAGCTAAACTATCATCATATTACTACTTTATAGTAAGCATAAAGCAATAGACACGGTATCTTCAGTTCAAGCTTGCGAATAATTCGTTTGACGCAAAACCTGCCCCCAGAAATACAAATGAGTTAATTACGAGAGATGTATATTTCAAGAACTCATAGTATACAATGCACGTATAAGATTACCTTCACCATAATAATTCTAACAAGGTACAGTACTTTCTCTTAATTGCCTTCTCATACATACATGTTATGGGGGATTTACACGGGTCGATTTTCTCCGTACGGTTTATCATATCGCATCACAAAGCCGCCAAGCTACCCCTTTTGACTGAAATCGCAAGTCACATTCGACGTTCAAAAGTGCTTTACTTGAGCCTATTTGACTTTGACTTTGATATAGGTTCTAAAAGAAAAAACTTTCTGCAAGACAATTTTTACGGTCGAGCGATTGCCTGCGACTGCGCATTTAAACAGCCCATCTTAGTCAGTCGCTGCTAACGCCTTGACGCACAGCAAATGTTGAAACCTATTATACTTTAGGGTTTGCGACGTTAGTCACCTGTTCTCCAGACGCTTTTCTATTTACCTACGTGGCCAATTTATGTACTGCATCATGCGGCAAAAATCGCCCCGTGTAAATCCTCCATTAAGGAAAACTTGAGGTGTCGGGATAAAATTAAGTTCTTAATATAATCATCTGGAAGCGCCTATTTTGTTACACGGGAATTATATTTTGAGGCGTTCTGTTTGTGAACTTTAATTTCTGTTGCGTAGCTATGTAAAGGGTCTATTACTGTAGTAATGTTTTAAGTGGCTGCCGTAGTTGTGCGTGTTTCTTAATTTGGTTGATCATACTAAATAATTATTAGTGAGGAAATTCTGCTGTCTGCAGTAGGTAGTAAAGAATCGTGTTTTGTTTCACTGGGATCATTCATTTTAAGATGTTACCTATCGTATAGTGGTGTGACCGTCGGACTGCTAAGTATGGTCTCGAGTTCGAACTAGGCTAGGCAAAAATAATCAGCTGCTCCATACATTATGTTAGCATAACTCGTCAATATTTAGGGAACAGCAGATTTTTTTTTGCGATTTCTGATTTGTTCCCATAGTGAAAGTTGTTCATAATGATGAGTACAATGACCGCTTAAAATAATGCCCATGAATTCTATTCACCCTGTATAGTACTCAATCTGGCAGACTATAATTAAAATTAACGGAGAAAAAAATGTTCACATTCCCAATAGTTAAAACATAACCTTAACAGTCGGCTTATTGGACGACTCGCACGAATTTAACTCGCACGAAACGTGCGAATCGACTCCTTTAAAAAATATAATTTTTTCTGTAGTCGATTCGCACAAATTTTATTTATTGGCCTGCAAATCGACACCCTCACAACAATGTAGTAGGCTATTCGTTCCCCATTAAATAAACTTTGTGCGAATCGACTACAGAAAAAATAATATATTTTTTTAAAGGAGTCGATTCGCACGTTTCGTGCGAGTTAAATTCGTGCGAGTCGTCCAATAAGCCTAACAGTCAATAGTGAGCAGTTTTTAAGTGTGACAAAAAATAGGCAGAAAAACAAGAATTATTGCATAGTATGTATCCATTCAATAGTTTTATACGACCATAAAGCACTAAAACGAATCTCTATAAATTATTATAGACAGATATAAACTCAAAAAATATACAGCTTCATAATCTCGCAAAAAACGTCGATAAACGATAGATAAAAATGACGATAAAATATTCACACTTAAACCATACAGTTTATAACATGGTAATAAATAATTATGTGTATTCTCAGATAGGTAATAATTATAAAAATCGGCAAAGAATAAAGGAAAACAATAATATAAACTTAAGATAGTTAGTAAGTGGTGGTGGGCAGTGAGTGGAACTTAGTCGGTAGTTTAATGCATAGTCGCCAGCACATCAAGTTACCACAAACTGTCAAATGGCCTCAATCGATTTTGAACTACACTTTCAACGTTTTAAGGTTTAAAATTATTTGGAGAAATGTTACTGTTTGGTGTAACTTCATGCGTTGGCGGCCGTAAAATAAAGTATGTATAATTAAATAAAAAACAGTTCTTAAAATTAATATTATGTTCAAAAATAAAGTAGTGATTCGATTTGGAAAATTCTTCTTCATACGAAACTTCTTGGAAGGGGCAACTAAAATCAATTCCAATTGTTTTTTTTTTATATTTAGACTATCAACAGTGCCTCTCATGTGCCTATTTGAAATAAATGATTTGACTTTGACTTTGAAACTTTTACCAATCGTGATTCGATTGTTTGCTGAAACAATCGAATAGAATTACTATTTTTTTGAAAGTTGATTACTTTTCCAAACAATAGAAGACACTACTAAAACTTTTAAGTTTCGAGTCAAACTGCCTTAGTTTCACAGCTTTTTTTCGAAGATTGATATTCGAGACTTTTAATAATGGATTTCAGAATTGAAACTGAATTCAGTGAGCACATGTACTGCGTTCAAAAGTTGTCAGTGTCATTTGTTGTGAAATATTGACACTGACCGCTAGTCTTAAACGCGGTTTGGACAACACGTCATCCAAACCACGTTCATTGATGTTTCATTGATGAAATTCGCACGTATTTACATATTTTCATAATACAAAATAGTTAAGTGTTGAACAAACTAAATAGGCATTACTGATTAATTTGAATACCAGAAAGAAGAACATGATGAAGTAGACAACGACGCAACTCATACTTTATGGCGTAAATATAGATTTTTAAGTATACAGCTAGTCATACAAATTCCATTTACATGCCCGATAAGCTTCCAATGTATTGACTTCCCAGCATAGAGAAATTCATATAATAGAAAACATATTACTCGACTATACTGATCACTTATCGAATAACGTTATTCGAGTAGCATCAATTACTCGAGTCACTGTTTTAATCGTATCTTTAATATTGAATATAAAATATCGAATTACAGTAAGGTTGTTTTTAAGTAATCGTATGCTAGAGCGATTCGGTGAAACGAGTTCAACCACAGAACAGGTTGTATCGAAGCATTTCTCGTAAGTTTGTTTGTAAATATTGAATGTCGTAATAAATTGTATTGTGCGAGTAATAAAAATATAATTGGTAGACTAAATCATGGAGAGCAGACTATTTAAATGTGAGCCATATATCGTTAAATTAACGATAATTGGAAAACGATTCTGTTTTTTAATTAATGAACATTGTGTCAACACTATTCCAGCTAAACACCTTTAAGCCTATTTAATTATTGAAAGGATGTGACGAAAATGGCCCGATTACTATCTATAGTAGCAGCGACTTTTAGGACATTTCAATCGTTAATACTGAATGAATGAGCACTTTATTCTCTGATTTCCATTTATTGAAGGCCTCTAAATCCGCCGAAATTACAGTACCACATTTGAATAAGCCTGTTTCCAATGAATCTCTGTCTTAAGTAGACACTGAAGTAAATGCAGAGATTATAATGTCAAAATAATCACTGTTTACTAGGAGAACGACTCCTAAAGCCTTGCATTCATCATCATCATACTTCAGCCGAAAGATGAGAGCTATGTCCACAGCTGGACATAGCCCTCTCTTAGGCTGTGCCCAGTTCTCCGCCAGTCGCCAGTACATCGAGTTACTGTTAATGTGCCAAATTTTCATAATCGATTTTGAACTTAACCTTCAACGTTTTAAGGTTTAAAATCATATGGAGAAATTTGACAGTTTGGCAGAACTAGACCGTAGATACTCGTATATATCATATCCCTACATGAAGAGCATACTTAGAGAACGTTCTAAAGACTAGTTGTATTGATGAAAGAGTATATTTTTTATCATAAGTTATTCTGTTGGTTGACACAAAATAGCAATACATGAGTGCCCTTTGTCACCTCTAAATTCCTCACCAGGGCGTAATTCCACAATAAATTCATTATACAAAAACAAAATCTCACGAACATCTATTACGGATAACAGATCTTCTAAATTTACAGTTGGAAACTTAGAATAGATTAACATAGATGTGTTTTAAGCTCAGTAATTCGAAGTAACATCTCAACACAAATGATGAATATGCGCACGCCCATAGATGAAGACGGTAATTATCGACTGACTTCACTAATGTGATAATCTTTAAATGTTCTTTTCTGATGAGTTTATTGTTACATGAGTCAAGGTACTGGCTTTTTTTTTAAGGCTGGGAAATCATCCTATGACTTCTCCCGCTCTGGGTGGAGCGGAAGGGAGTGTCAGACTCTTACTGACTAAAACCCATCCATGTTCTTTATTTAGCCCTTTACGTGTCGAGGTAGCGGTAACCCTTTCGGACGATCCCGCTGACTCGGCAGGCTTCGGCCTTAACGGCTCGTTTTTTATGCCACTTTATAGCTTAAAGTCGTGACGAATATAGCAAAATGCATTTAATCTAAAAATTACTAATGTGGAAATGTAAAAAGTCGACAAGTACACCCAGTTAGAACGATAATCCTTTTACTGTATATTATTATTAGAGTAGTTTCGGGTATTATGGCACACCTTTTTGGAAATAAAACTCGAAGTATATGAGATCAATCAGTCTATATTGGTTAATTAAGTCGTTAAACTAATCAGTAATCAATAACTAGAAGCCTATGGCAATATAATTTCACAGAATAACTAAAAATAAAATTTTTCGTAAACTTGAACATTCACAAAATCTATTCGTGGTGGCATAATATAGCCTAGGGCCATATTGGCCGTAAAATCCGTGAGCCATATTGCCCACCAGAGCAAAAAATACAAACAATTAAGTGCAAGTTATTTAGAGGAACAAAATTCATTCAAATTCAGTTTCCACTCCTGAGCATTCTTCATGGGCCCATAGCTTACAACATAGACATTGAATCCATGATTCACCTCTGTTGTCCATAGAATAGAGAGGCTCGCAATACAAGCACTTCGCGTCAGAAAAAATTCGTCTATCTGGACTTTCATCAGAGCTGTCCTCGTACAAAGGTTCATTTTCTTCCTCCGAGCTAGATATTTGCACATCCATTGTTTTGGTCTTTTTGCCTTTTCCTTTCCGTTTTTTGCCTTTATCTGTAGTAGCCTTTTCGTTTTTCTTTTTTAACGATTCTTTCAATTCTTTTTTGTACGGGGATGAAGTCAGCAATGTCGATTTACAAGCCTTTCTGCCTCGGTTATATCTGCTGGCAGTTCTGTTTTAGCTGCTAAACGTCTTAAAGTTGTTCGTGGTACCTTATACAATTTACAAGCTTTAAGTGAACCCATTTTTTTATTTCGCACATCTTCGATTGCTCTTCTCATTGATAATTTGCACCAAGTTTGGCGTTTTCTAAAGGAAATAGGTTTTCGTGGAGCCATTGCCTAAAAAGAAAAAAACATTAATCATTTAATCATATGGCAGCCAGTATGGCCTCCCAGGCCATACTGGCCCTCTACCTGGTGAGCCATATTGGCCGCAGGAACGGTTTTGACAAGTAAAACCTAACCTAAAAACCAGTGAATAATATGCATACAAAACTGTTACCTCACAACAGATTAAGAATTTGCCTACAAAACTGTGTACTAACAACATAAAAACATGAATAATTGGAATAGCTGAAATGATTTAAACTTACCAAAAAAAAATTACATCGAAATACGTAATTCTGGATAACAGCGCATGCAGGACACGCGCGCACTCGCCGCGCTGCACAGATTCACTGAGGAGGAGGGGGTGGGGTTGCGCCAAAATGGCACTGAAGGTTAAACGCTAGTGTTGGTTTATTTCGGAGATATAGTAGTAGTCCATATTGGCCGCCCAGGCCATAATACCCGAAACTACTCTATGTAGTAAATAGGAGGCACAAAAAAAGAACAAAATAACGTTTCGTTACAAATTAACGTAACGTTAAAACTTAACAACGTTGGACAGTAACTACCTATACTCCATTTATTGTATCATATCACAAATAACTATTATCACTTTATCGTTGTTTTGGTACTTATAATAAACTCAATTATTTCATGATAAATACAAACCAAAGTTATCAATTTACCAATTAAATTAATGAAAATCTAAAGTGTCTGTAGTTTCATCAATATTACACGTAATTGTCGTTATTTAGCCGTTATTTGTTTTCCGTTATCTATTGCGGTATTAAAATGGAGTAGAAATTTAAAAAAATGCTGTAGTTTTCGATTTAGTTGTTCTTCGCCAAGTGTGCAGAGTATAGCGTGCGATAAGAGGCTTCATTCCAATATCTTTACAAGAATATTTTAATCATTTCCAATTTAGAAGTTTGCAACATAATACACCTAAGTATGAACTGCCAATTAAAAAAAAAACTATTTTATATACATAGTTTGGTAACGTGCTTAATAAGATGCTCTTGAGCGTAACATGGCCGTCACGCCCATAATCTCCAAAAACCGAGACCAACTATCGTATAGGAATAGTTCGCCACTAACGGTATCTGAAGCCAATGTGTTAGAGGACGCGCCCACCACTAGGTACTTCACGCATGGAGTTTAAATTAGTACTAGGTACCATAATAATAATTATTTTAATATTTAGTGTTAACAAAGCGCTCTTCCTCTCTCCTACTTAATACTTAATAGGTACCTGTATGTGTACATTATGGATTGCAATAAAGATTGCTTGATTAACATTATAGTAGGTATACAAAAAAGGCTTAAATGACATTGTGCGAAAATGCCGTTTTTCGAAAATGACATTGTGCGAAAATGACGTTATGCGAAAATGACGTTTTGCGAAAGTGACGTTATGCGAAAGTGACCAAATTTATCACGATGATATTCTGCGAAAGTGACGTTCTGAGCTGGCCTTCTACGTGTCTATATTACACATACCTAGAATAACGAATAAAGACAGGGAGTCATTGTTCAATTATTCAATAATTCATAAACTTGCACGACTGATCATAGAGCTCCTTGCAGTGATAAAAATTTATCATAAACATAGTTTTGGCAAACATTTCCGAAAATGCGGTAAAAACTCTTGCATTTTCAACAACTCTAATATCATCCCGAAAGCATACGCCTCTTGAAACCAAAGTTTGCATTTGTATACATGTAAACTTTCTTTTTTTTTCTTGTTATTTTTTTATTATTATTATCTCGTCTCAATTATTAAAGTACCTGCCATCTTATCTCTTCAACACCCTTGGTTGATTAGTAGAAAATGCCTTAGGAATTAAGTCCGCCTGTGTACTACCTTATTTTGTTCGAAAACTTTAAATAAATAAATAGACATGAATCTTTGATGCTCATTCAAGATAGAGCTTCACCTAATACATTAATCTAATCCACCAATAAGTTTATTACTTAGCCATATCGATTCCATTCACATTGAAACAACCCTAAGCTGACTTTGATTACAGGTCTAGATCACTAGACACCAGAAATTATTGACGTCAAAATACTAAGTTACATAATTATATAACAGTACTTCGTAAGTTGTCTAACTTTAGATAGTCATGGGAGGTTTTCTTGCTGGAATACGCCATTAATGCACGAAGTAATTACGGTGTTTGAATTATATCGCTGGCCGGTTGGGATGCGCGAACGCAGTAACAAGACAACATAATGATACGACCGCCTTTTGTCTGGGTGTTTCGCCACCTGCCCAAACACCGCAAGTGTTGGTAAAAGTATCGATACCATCGGTAGAACATTAATATTTGATACTAGCACTTTGCCCGCAGCTTCGCTCCCGTGGTCTTTCCCGTGGGACCCGTTATTTTTCCCGGGATAAAAAGTATGCGGCCTATGTTACTCCTAGAAAACTAAGCTTTCCAACGGTGAAAGAATTTTTTAAATCGGTCCAGTAGTTTCGGAGCCTATTCATTTCAAACAAACAAACAAAAAATCCAATCTTTCCTCTTTATAATATTAATATGCGTACTTGACGGACAGAGCCGTCATCTACCCCGGTCGCGATGGGGAATGGAACCGGCGAGAGATGTCGTGCGGTGTCCCGCAGGGATCGGTTCTGGGGCCGTTCCTGTGGGACATCGGTTACGACTGGGTGCTGCGGGCCGACCTCCCTGACGGCGTCAGCGTAGTTTGCTACGCTGACGACACGCTGGTCCTGGCGCAGGGGAGGTCGCATCAGGCGGCGGCCGACGCGATGACACGCGGGGTTGCGACAGTCGTTGAGAGGATCCGTCAGTTGGGTCTCGAGGTGGCTCTGCACAAATCCGAGGCCATGTCCTTTCATGGGCCTCGGAATAGGCCACCATCGGGATCCCAACTTACGGTAGGAGGGGTTCACATCGGCGTCGAGACCACGATGAAATACCTGGGTCTGGTCCTCGACAGCCGATGGAATTTCGTGGAGCATTTCCGACGTTTGGCCCCCAAGCTGGAACGGACTGGGGCCGCCCTCAAGCGGCTCTTGCCCAATTTGAGGGGGCCAAACGCCTCCTGCCGGAGGCTTTACGCGGGAGTCGTGCGGTCCATGGCCCTTTACGGGGCCCCGGTGTGGGCGCGTTCACTGCGGCGGCGAGCCGTCCATTATCTGAACGCGCCCCAAAAGGTGGTAGCCATACGGCTTATCCGGGGGTACCGCACGATCTCGGGCGAGGCGGCAAGCCTCCTTGCCGGACTGCCGCCGTGGGATCTGGAGGCGATAGTCCTCGCGCGCCTGTTCGAGTGGCGCGCGGAGGTACTAAGCCGGGGGGAAACTCCGTTTCCGCAGCAAATTGCGGCGGAGCGGACGGACCTCCGGCGCGATCTCATGGCGGCCTGGAATCAGCGACTGTCGCAACCCAGCGCAGGGCACGCCACGATAGTGGCGGTAAGGCCCCTCTTTGAGGAGTGGCTAGAGAGGCATCACGGCGCCCTCACCTACCGCCTGACGCATGTCCTCACCGGACATGGATGTTTCGGGAGGTTCCTGCACATCATCAGGCGGGAGGAAACGCCCGGGTGTCACCACTGCGAGGATCGCCCAGAGGACACGGTAGAGCACACGGTGCAAACCTGCCCAGCATGGGCAGAGCACCGCCGTGTCCTCGTAGAGGCGATCGGCGGCGGCGACCTCTCGCGCCCGGCCCTGGTGCAAGCCATGGTCCGTGGCGAGAGGGAGTGGGAGGCAGTCACCTCCTTCTGCGAAAAAGTCATGCTCGCGAAGGAGGTGGCGGGATGGGAGAGAGAAAGGTCCTCCCGTCCCAGCCGCCGCAGGAGACGCCCCGGGCGTCGGGAGCCACGTGACGACTCCCGGCCACCGTAGGCGCGGGCCTGCGGACGGTGAGTAATGGGTGACTCACCGTCCGATCAGCACCAGACCCGTGCCGTACGGCGCGTATATGTTCCACGCGCGCCTCAAAGAGATGTCAGCATATGAAGGGGCCCCTCAGGGCCAAGCCTGCCGGGTAAGCGGGATTGTCCGAAAGGGTTACCGCTACCCCGGAACATAAAGGGCTACGGAAGGAACATGGATGGGTTTTAGTCAGTAAGAGTCTGACACTCCCTTCCGCTCCACCCAGAGCGGGAGCAGTCATTGGATGATTTCCCAGCCATAAAAAAAATAATAATAATAATATTAATATAGATTTACGTGTCTCCCAGGATTTAAATTCATTGTGTAAAATTAAGAACTTCCGTATAATTTTTATTTGCAGGGATTTTTGAATAAATTTAGAAATAAGAAGAGCTTTATAAATAAAAATAGCTACCTACTCGTAAAAAAACCATTCTATTTCTCACATAATCATTCTAAATCATTCCACACGGAGAGACGTCACCGACGCTATATTTTTATACAAAATAATAAGAAATGCAATTGATTGCCCTAAATTATTAAGTCTCATTAGATTCCGTGCCCCTTCTAGATATCCGAGAAATATCATCACACCATTATGCCCACCACTACGAAGGTCTGTACTTGGCGCAAACTCACCTATATCTAGATTATGTAAAAATCTCAATAGCTGCAGTGATTTAGTAGACATAAACCAGGATAGTATTAGTAAAATTATTAAAGCAATTGTAAATAATCCACTCGCAATAACCTGAACCTTTACAGTAATATAATCAAATTTATTAATATTTAATTTAATCTAATTTATTTTTATTATTCTTTCTTAATTTTTTTGTTTATCTTAATTAATGTTTTATTTTCGATAATTAAAGATCGCACTATCATATTAATGATATGTCTTTAGCGATTATGAATGTAAAATTTAACCTAACCTTATCTTAAGAACATAATTAACCTAACTACACACTACAAAATCTAATTATTTATATCTAAGCCGTTTTACTGTACAAGCGGTGTTAACCTATAAGTGATTGTTACACCTACAAATGTGTATCTGTTAATCCGAATGTAATTGCTATGTGTAAACAATTGTTGGTTAACCTTAATAAATAAATAAATAAATAAATAAATAAATTAAATCGTGTTGAGAAGTAATGACCCAAAATGTCGATGTTAACTACCAAACATTATGTACCTATAACTGCGCAAACTGCTAAATGCAAACGATAATTTAAAAATAGCAATTATTATTGTTCTAATCTAGTGGGCGGGGCTATCATGTAGATTGACCATTACGAACAATTCTTATCGTTTTTATATCGTACTCCATCACCGCTTAATAAAAACAATGAGCAAAAAACTATCGATACGAAAGATTGTGGGGTGAACATCCTTATAATGATACCTTGTTAGCGTCTGTTAGTCATTCCTTACCGCTGAGGAGCCGTCGTAAGGGAAACGAAACTCTTAATTTGAACTTCAAAGGTGTGATTTCTGTGCCGTCGGGAAGTGTTAAGTAATCATTTAAAATCGGTTGTGCGGCCGATTAAATTTTTTAACGACGATTACTTTTGTTTTTCTCGGAGTTGTCGCTCAGTGATTACTTGTAACACGTAATCACTTGGCGTCTTAATGACGGACATCGAATTTAATAATGCTTTGATCACCAATAAGTATACTGTATAGCAAAATTGGAGTGCACTCGCAAATGAGAATCGATAAAAAACGATCAAAGGAAATTGTACCGTTAATTGATTAATGTTTATACAAATATTTTTCACAACTCGTCGCACCATACTAAGTGCTTGGCAAATATTTAATGTCAAATAGCTTTTGATGCGCGCCTATCACAATTAATTAATAGGAGTTATTACATTGGAATAATTATTTTATTTTCATTGAGAGCTTGTAAATAATTTGTTTATTTGCTAGAAGCGATTGATTTACAGTTTTGGTATTGTTTGTTGTAGAAGGTTATTGTTATTGCAAACTAGGGAATTATGTTATTACATTATTAAATGTATGTGTTGTTAATTATTATCTAATTAGATGTAATTTTCGAATGGCAAATTTAATGCGCATTTTTCACATTGAATTAACGTAATTATGTGGTAATTAACTTTATGTACCTGATTCATAATTAATTTTCTTTATTTCACTGTACTTATACGTTATGAATTAAGTATACTATTCTTCTTCTTCGTGTGGTTAGTGACTAACCTGGTGTCAGAGTTTTAATGCTGCCCATGGCCCTCTGACTTAGAAGAAGAAGTATACTATTTACACTAGGTACAGAGGCCAGCACATCAAGTTACCACAATCTGTCAAATTTCTTTGATAGTATTTCAACTTTATTGCAAAGACATAAGGTTCATTTTAAATTGAGAAAAAGTGACAGTTAGGGATAGCTTGATGTGCTGGCGTCTGTACAATTATTTATTCAAATTCAAAATTATTGATATGGCAGTGGAAATTTTACGGCTGGGTTTAATGTTAATGAAAACCTATTCAAGATTTTAGAGGCTAGTTGATACCAGGTAGCACAGGACCAGGCCCGTGCCGGACAGCGCGTTGGTGTTCGACACGCGCCTCAATGAGATGTCACCACTAGTGAAGGGGCACGTTTGGGCCGAAGCCTGCCAGGTCAGTGGGATTGTCCGAAAGGGTTACCGTTACCCCGCAACGTAAAGGGCTAAGAAAGGATCATGGATGGATTTTAGTCGGTAAAAGTCTGACACTCCCTTCCGCTCCACCCAGAGCGGGAGGTGTCCTTTGATGATTTCCGACCCTCAAAAAAGAAATGAAAATAAAGGTTGATAGTAGGTGACGTTCTGTAGTTCCTCCCTACCCCTATGCGATGCTATGCTATGCGAAGGTGGCATTAGTTTATGTATTTATGTCGAAAGAGTAACTTTACTCTCTGAAAGCAATATTTAATGTCTGTTATATCTCACAACACACCGCTATCAAGACAAAGTTTGACATCTTAAATTCCATTCTCATTCTTTTCACTTTATAGACTAAACGAGAAACATAAACCGCTTAACCACAAATCATTGCAGTAATTTATGTAACCGTTTAGCACTACATCGCCATAACAACACATAATTCAAAGGTCGTGTCTCAGCGTATCTTACCAAAAGAGACTTTACCGGGACACGTAGTATGTATCGCCGCTCTTTGTAAGGCGATTTATAGCTATTTCATGAGCTTTATTTACTTTTATAGACGTAAAAGTCTAAGTAATAAATTACGTCTGGCTTGGTGAGATGGCCGGACACTAGTGCCGTGAATAACATTTTCCCCTTATTATGTTTTGGTATATAAATTAACTAGATTTATGTGTCTTATAGCAGCCTACCGTCAGTTTTGTTTAACTATCGGTGCGCGATTGCGTTGTCGTCTTGATTGTCGGAGATATAAATGCGATTGTTATCTTGTTTAACAGGCTGCTGAAACCATAGATAAGACCGGTTGCATATTCATAAAAGTTCTACAGTAGTTACATTTGCGGATTTCATGTCGATAAACAAGTTAGTGGGTATGATACACTTTCTACTCTGTTTAAAATTTGAGTTAGGAACAAAAATATGTCTTGATTTTAGTTAACAACATGGAGACAGTTCTTTTTTAAAAAACAAATACTTAGACGAACTATGTGTAAGTGTATTCATGTAAATTGAGGACCGATTGAGAAAATAATATTAATTTCAGTGGGTAGAGAAAGCTTCCGCGGTGGTAGGTAGCATATACATTTATACGTATAATACGTATTTTTGCTACTCAGTCTATGTGGATGATGTTATAATAATAACTTCCTGCCTGTCACTGTTTAACTAGCCTACCTCGCATAAGTAGGTACCAGAACTAAAAAAAAGAACAAATAACTTCCAAACAAAAATTTACCACCCAAATTAAAGTTATTTTTCACTTCGTCGTGTTTTTTTTGGAAGCCGGTTTTTTTCATGTTTAGATATATAAAAATTATGTATAGTGACAATTTCTAAGGTTTTTATTTAATTAGCGTGGATGACTCTGCTTTTTATAGCTTGACTATGGCTTAGATTTTACCTGGTAACATAAATTCTCATGTAATTTAACCTTTACTGACCTCCAAAAATAATGAAACAGTAAATAGGTCTCCTATTAATAATGTAAATATCCCATCAATATTTTTAATCGACTACCAAAATCCTTTATAAATATGAGAAAATATTTGCTTGATAAGGATTTATCCGCGGGCGGGTGGTCCCATGAAAACATTTAACATGTTTTTATTGGCACTAGTACCTATCAGGATTTTCAAATAATGTTATAGGACGATTTGTGCTGGTACGATTTTTCCAGACATTGGCAAATAAATCAAATAACTTATTATTTAGTATTTACTAAATAATGGTATATTTTATTTACATTTTTCTACATATTAACAACTTACACATAGGTACTTAAATTAAACGACTATCTGACTAACTATATACTGGGTATTACCGTAAGGGTATATACTGTATACAAAAGGATATGCTACAGACCACCAAACTGAACAACTTTTACTATGGGACCAAGTACGAAATCTGCTGTTCCCTACATTTCGACGAGTCACGTGACCAAAAATGTATAGAACAGCTGTTTTTTTTGTGATTTCGGAGTTGGTCCCATAGTAAAAGTTGTTCAGTTTGGTGGTCTGTAGCATATGCTTTTGTATGTAAGTACATATATACCCTTTCGGTTACACCCAGTACAAATAAATACAAAAACAAAAAGGACACTTAGGCGTCGAAGTACTCATCCGCATCGCTATCATCCTGCCTGCCCAGAAGACAGGCAGCATTGCCACGTAGAATGGTATTGCTAATTCTTTAGCCAAATAACACTCCAGCCTTCTCTTTATTTAAAAGACTAATCGTGTGTTGTAGGAGCTGCTAAACTAGTCTTTGTAAAAATTGGTTTAGTTGATTGATAGTGATTGGGATAATCAGCCCCACTGCTGGGACACAGGCTCCCTGTAAGAGGGTCTGCTAACTCCTGGATCAGTCTTGCTTTCTCTTCCTCTTGGTGAAGATTTCTTTCATTATTCACAACATTTTGGACCTTACATAAAATGGATTCTGCAAATGATTGCATTAAATAGGCTTTCAACCCGTAATGTAGAGCAGACACCACCAGGCCGCCACGACTTGTTTTAAAATATTGCTGGAAATTACTATAGTTACAGAGGCCAGCACATCAAGTTACACCTATATGTCAAACTTTATTTCCTAGTTTCAACTTTATTACAAGCGGATAAAGTTCATTTTCTATTGGGAACATTTGACAGGTAGGGATAGCTTGATGTGTGGGCGTCTGTACCTTATTAGCGATTTTTAACCCAAATGCTTCCTAAAATAGAAATGTATTTCAAAATCGATATAACCATATAACACATAATATTGTTGTTAGAATTTACGAGATAAGCAGGCACGGATTGTATTGAAGCCTCATAAAATACAAAACTCAGCCGTGTACCAGCAATATCCGTTTTAAGGTTTGATACTTAAACAATGTAAAATGTTACAAAGTTTTCTCTTTACTTAGTCTATGTTATTTCATTTTTACCAAATGCATTACGTATGGCAAGTGACACATACTCAAAGCATTTATTTCAAATAAACCAATTACAGACACTTTTGAATGGTCAAGGGGTCGGTCAGTCAGAAACATGAAGCTTGTTGCCCATTCCAAAGCAGTAGATACCTATGGGCAAGAATCTCCATGGACACCCTTTCAAATCATAATATAGTTATAAAATCTGGGTTACAACATTCATGTTGAAATATACATGTGAGAACAATGCAGAACGTAAAAATGTGTCCATAATTAAAAGATTAAAATAATCGATTCAAAAATGAAATTAAATTTTAAAAGAGCCACACTTAGCTGCCACAGCTAAGAGATAACAGCTCAGATACTGACGGCGCCTGCATACAAGACACCCACCGAAAGATTATCATATTCAATTGGTAATATTTGACAGTTCTTTCGGTATTCTTTATCTATTACTTATATTTTTATATCTACCATAATGACATCGTTAGTTCAATCAGGCGAAGTACCTATTCTTACAGGACACACGACTACTAACTTATTTCTGTAGATAAATAAAAGAAATATGCTAAATTAATAGCAAAACTTTGCTAATAACAATATCCTTGCTCAGACACTACCTTCCCCGATAATTCTAATAATAAACATCAACTTCATATAATATTGTGTAGGCTTTATCAATAACCGGCTGCAAGCCTACCCTCGTAATGACCCTAGAAACTGGTGCACGTAATTAATAGGCCATGCCGTCGAGGGCCATTGTACAATTTATTGTTTTACAGCGCGTTCGGACTATAAATTTCTTAATTGGGCTCCACTTTATGCTCAACGGACCCCTAATTTACAAGGGCGCGCACAGACAGTATCAAGATTTTTTCACTACAATACTTTTGGACAGTTAACAAGCCGTCATCATATAATTTGGGCAGGGAATCCAACATTGTTAAGGCGTACAGCTGCTTTGCCGCAAACTTGACGTAACAATTTTCACATTAAAATAACAGTGAGGGAACTTTTTTTCGTGGGTCTATTCGTCGGCACTGACTAACAAGGTTATATTGAATCGATACAACCGTAATTTGTAAATTAAAAACGGGCCTGGCATCGTAAATGCTTTGAGATTGGCCTTTCATTAGCTATTATTTAGTGATGTTCCTTACAGATTGGAATCGATGATTTAAGGTGAAGGCGACGGGGAGCCCGCGAAATTCATTTTTTTTTTAGTTTTTGTACTTAGTAGTTCAGTATCAGGCTGTATGTTGTCTATAGTACTGTAGGTATGTATGACTTGTACAATAGTGATTTACGACTGGCTACCGCTACAAAATTACTTTCATTTTAAATAAAACGCGATCTAAAGCAACGCCTGTCGTCGGACAACTGACTCTAATTTTTAAATAAATATTTTTCAAATAAAAGAGAAAAAATGTCTTTGAATAAAAACGGATCAAAAGCTTTGGTATCAATTTCATGAATAAATTCTACTGAAATTTAAACTAGAGGTGTGATTTAAGAAATAAATCCAGTAAGCTTAGGTAGGTACTTCTATTTCTGGATTTATTTAAAAATTCTTCTTTTGGAAAAGAATTTAGATATTCTTTATGTCGTTTTTCGCTTGAGCGCTTTAACGAGTTGCGGTGGAATATTTAAGCTAAATTTATTACAGATTTGAAATATGATAGAAAGTTTTTTTCAATATATTTCTGTCGTAGTTAAGTTGATCCCCAAATAGGTAGGTATACCTACCTAATAAAAGTTAACATTCAAATCGTACAAAACCACGAATTGTCAATATATTTTTTATATTTTCAAGATTTCTGCACCCAGATAATCCGAGGTTCTTAGCTCCTATTTTATTCAACCTCGAATGATACTATAAAGCTTCACTCGCAAGACATGGCGTTGCAAAACGATGAATTCTTTTCGCATAGCACAACAACGTCAGCAATTTCAGACACGAGTCTCGTGTGGTGAGATGGCGCCGCCAGGCACACCAAGTAAAATATTCAGGGCAAAAGTCAGTCACGACACACGATGCTCTTCCGACTTTTGAGCTCCTAGTACCTCGTATGTGTTTTAGGCTATGCTCATAGGCACTCATAATATTCTGTTTTAAGATTTTCAGCTAGAAAACGGAAGAAAATATCATTTTTATATGCAATACTTACATTTCACTACTTTGTAATTCTTTGGTTACTTTGCTTTGTACTTTACTTTTGTTTTCCGAATTAAATACCACATTACTGAGCTTTGCCACGCTAAGAATCGCCTGGTATAATAGTCGCCCACTAATGTTTTAGGAACTTCTGATCATGTCAATCTGCCTAACCTTTCCTCAATTATGTTGGGGTCGGCTTCCAATCTAACCGGATGCAGCTGAATATTAGTATTTTTCATGGAGCGACTGCCTATCTGTCCTCCATAACCCAGTGCCTGGGTAATACGAAACCCCTTGATAAGACTGGCTGTCAGGCATTCGGGTTTCTGACGACCCGTAACGACTGTCAAAGATCCACGAATAACTTAACGTGCATTCCGAGGCACGGAGGAGTCTCGGTATGTGAAGATGGTCACCCATCCACGGACCAACCCCGGCAAGCGTAGCTTAACCTGTTAGATCGATATTTGCGGCTGTTATTACATAACCACGATTACCTCACTCTTCTTACCATATACAATTGTAAATGTTTAGTTATTTTCTTCTAGTGTAGAAGATATTGGCAAGAACGTAAACATGTTACTTTCGATTTCCCAAAAAATCAAGCAAACAAAACCTTTGCAAGTAATCCCACAAACATAGTGATTATCACGTAAATGATGTGTAATAAATGTTGCGACCATTGTCATAAGCTTAGCGCCTAAGTTTATATAGAATATGAGGTGTCGTCATAAACCTGGTGATAGGAACGATATGTCCCATCGTAAATTGTCCCTTACAGGTTAAGCTGACATTTAATAGTGTTAGTGGTTAGTGTTCAGCATCGCATCTGTCATATCAATTTCCATTTTATGTCTTCATAAAAGTATTCAATACCTTAAGTAGGAATGTATTGATAAATAGGATGGCCATTTCATGAATATATTCTCACCTATATTAGTAGCGGCTACAAATTGCTCCACCAATATCGTATAATTTTTATTACAATTTCCATTAAATCAATAGCTATTCGAATTGCAATTTCGTACGGGTTCCGCGTAACGAAGATTCGGTTAAGCTTTGAATCATCAACGAATTTCACTTTTAAACAACACAATTGGCTACACAACATTTATTTTTATTATCCCAAAAATATTTTAAAAGTGAAACACCAGTATCGTAAAACCGTAAATGAAAGCAAAATCATTTGTATCCAATCACAAAATGGATGACTAAAAGTGAAACTCCTAAGCTTCTGAGTCACAACAACAAAACAAAATTGTTCAAACAATAACTTTAGAGAATAGTGTCGCAATGAAAAACTGAGATAAAACAAGTGGACCATAAAGTTACTGCTGTAAACATTGTTTATAAAACAATTCGGCGTCTGACACACAAACAAAAGTTTCCGTAGAATTCCGCGCCACCCTTTCGGCTTCCTTAAATTGTTATTGCGGTAATAAGCCTCCAACGAACATGTGACTTTTATGGCCAACCAGTTTCTGCAGTTTTTGGCGGAGGACATTTTGTCACTGGCACAATTACTGGCCCAGTACACCAGAAGAACAATGACGAGCTACTTTTGACATATTGTGCGAAGGACCTTCTTGCAATACGTTTACTTTTTATATCTTTCGGCTGGACTTCGTGTCGTAGCGAAGAAGGGAACAATTATTACTTCACCGAATTGTTCTTGCGGGGTGTTTGAGCCTTATCAGTCTACCCAACGGCCAGCTTCTGGGTCGTAAAATAGTTTTCGTAGTAGGCAGAAATGTGCGGTACTGGTTTTGATGTGTAGGTAATAATAACCTAAAGGCATTTTCACATTATGACGTTAGTAGAGCGACAGTAGCTGTCGAGCTGAAGGCATGTGTGTCTGTCGAGACACACATGCCTTCACCGCAGAGGCCCGTTAGACGCTTTGTACGAAATTTTCAATTCTTATCCTTAAGAATAATAATAATAATTTCGTGGGATGTGCTTCTGTCGCGCTACAGTCGCGCTGCTATCGTCATAATCTCAATCTATCGAACACAGATTTATCGGAGGATGCGTCTTTTTAAACCTGTGACATTTGGAACAGATTTCCTAATTCAACGTGATCATTTTAAAGGCTCCAAAAATATTTACCCTCAAAATTGGCTCACAATATGATACAAACTTCAGAACTCCCTGTTTAATACCTGTCTTTATTACACAAAGTACTCAACTGAGAGTTCCTTCAAAATTGTCGTTAAGCCGTGTTACGTGTAATTAATTACCATCGTCGAAGAATCCGCCGCTCTTGGGACAATAAAACGCTTTCGGATTATGATATGAAACGTTGAAAGCTAATTCAACTCGTAATAAATCTGAGAGTTGTTAATTATCTGACGTCCGCAGTGAGGAGCGTCGTAAAGGGCCCACCTCTTTGTTTTACCGAACTTTCGTCGACTTCAAAAGATTCCAGTGTTATTTAGTTAGCTGTAATAAATAGAACGTCTCTAGAGTAACGACCGTATTGCGAACATTCACAAAACTGCATGATGTTGACTGTCGTGAATACAAAGTGCTTATAAACATGCTAAGACAGTCCACTCTGTTCTCTTCCTTCTTCCGTTTATTTCATTACTGCCCGCCCGCTCAAAGGAAAATATGACAATTTTGTTAGGGGAATTAAAAAGTTACCTGTTCTTACTGTAATGTAGTAACAAGTTTAATTTTCTTCGTCTCTCGTCCGACATTAGGCGGGCCCAAACGTAACTTCGGTATAAAATATTTAAATTGACTTTAAGAGCGAATAAGATATTCAGTTTGATCGCTTTGCCGTCGATTTACATTCAAGAACAGTTATAATGGTAACTTAATTTTATACTTATTTCTTGTTATATTGGTTTTAAATAAGTGCTTACTTTTATACAATGGGAATAAAAGTGAGATTAGAATTTTACGGTTCTTTTTAACGCCTTTTTGGTCCTAACTCTCATTTAAGTGATGTCTGGACTTACAAAGCAGTTTGCTATGAGAGTTTTATTACAAACGTTTTTTTTGTAAATTAAAAGTAAGACAATAATAATGGTCGGACTTTATTAAAAGTTTTGTTATTCGCTAAATAATTTGCCGAATCTATAACAAAAAATATGGTGCCATTATTTTGGACAGAGCTCGTTATATGAAAAACAATAATATCCGTCGATGACTACGACGAACCGTGAGACGATATCGGGCAGTATAATACATCCTCTATATATATCGTTAAAAAGGCGGTGACTACGCGGCAGGGGCCGGTGTAAACGAAGCATAACCTATGCCGTTTTTATTCTATAACGAGACTACAAACTATTATTACTACGTCACCGTGTCAAGCCCACATCACGTGTACATCCGCCCTAAATCCAGATATACCAACGCACAATCAGATACCGTTTGTTTAACCCTCACTAATTGAGACAAGGTTCTAATTGTACATTTCGGTCTACCACATAGAACTTTGTTCAAATAAGTTAGGAGTAAATCTAAAGTTATAAATGATAGTTAAATGATTTCTTGACAATTTAATGCTGAGGAGCCTTATCGTATGTTGAAATTCGTTAATAACAATTATGTTGGAATGAAGATAAGTTTCGAGAGAGTTACCTAGGCACCTGTTGGTCACGTTTGTGTATTTAAGGAAGTGAGTTAATGTGTTTTTAAGTAGATATCCTTGTCTTGATTGATGAATTGTTGGTTCCCGCATTTTGTTCGCCAGCAGATAACTGGCGCTGGGCGTGGTCAGAACAAAAATGATTTAAATTAATATATCTTAATAGAGATTAATGTTAGGACAGTATAGGATGAATCAAAATCAAATATAAAGGAATACTCAAGCGTGAATATGAATGTAATTCATCTTCTGTTAGGTAATTCAATAATGTAACTCAATATTTTCGTTTAGAGTCAGTAATAAATATTATTATTATGTATACTAGTTATATCGACTAACGTGTTCCTGTATTAACTATGATACCTACCCTAAGTACCTACATACCCTACCCACCTACCTACCTACCTACCCTATCTACATATCCTACCTACCTACCTACCCGACTTTTCCCACCTTTTAAACCTTCCCTGAGCTACGAAAAACAGAACAAAATCTGCTAAATAGACCCAGCCGTTCTCGAATTTTAGCTAGACATTCAAACAGCAACAGATTTTTATATATAGATTATATTATATATATATGACTAGGCGAATGTGGTCATAGGATAGAAGAATAGAAGACTAAACAATAAAAAATAAGGGGTATTTAAACGAGAAGAAAAGAAGATGTTAATTTGATAGTGTTCGAAGATTTCAAACAAAAAAAAGCTTCAGCATGAAATACCCACGGAATGTGCAGAGCTTAGTCTAACCACACAATAATTTCCATCTCACTTATACCGTAAAATACAAATAGTTCACCAACTTATCTTCCTTACACATTACGTGCTCTGAATACCAAAGTAGGATACTCGAACGCTTAAGATACACCATTATAATACAGGATCATCGTAATCCGCTCCACGTTCGAATCACCCAAAGTGCCCATTTTTAGGAACTTCCAGCCCCGAAAGACCATTTCATAGGTCCAGGATTACACAGTATCCGCAATGAACGTTCCACTCAGACTTCATTAAAAGCAATAACGTGAATGTAGCCTACAACGCAATCCTGAAACTAATCTCTTTTGTTTGCATTTTGTACGAGAGCCGAATCTAACTCGTAACTCGCAACTGAGTACGAAGGAGTGGGATCAAAAGTTCAGAGTTCTACACTGCGTTATTTGTACAGTGTAGCGACGGAGATTGTGGACCAACTGCGTAATGGAATGCTTAATCTAATCTGCTTCTTGCTGAGCTAAAATGTAGACAAGATTGGATGAACAAATAGGGTCCTTATGTTGGTGAAAATTATGATATGGAGCTTTTGAACAAAATTGTTCGGAGAAATAATCCACATAATTTCAGCCAAAATATGTGATTGCTGAACATAAGCCTCCGCTAAGAATTTATTATTTGGAATATGCAATTGTAAACGACAATGATGACCTATTTATTTTATTATTTATGTATACTCATTGTAAAATATTTTTAGATACAATATAATATTATAATCCCAGTACAAAGGTACAGAGGCCAGCACATCAACTTACCACAATCTGTCAAATTTCTTTGATAGTATTTCAACTTTATTGCAAACACATAAGGTTCATTTATCATTGAGAAAATTTGACAGTTAGGGATAGCTTGATGTGCTGGCGTCTGTACCTACTGCTTATTTTTTCAGAAATTTCTTTTAGCAGACTTGCGGAAAGAGAGGTGAAGAAGAGATGTAGAGATTAGTGTGTGAAAACAAAATGAGAAGAATATGAATTTGTGAGGTCTCTAACGAAAAATATTGAGTTTACCTACACATATAGTGACATTAAGAAACATTATAAATACTCACAGTACCTACTTTTATACCTGGAACAATACCTATGTGATAGAAAATGGATAATAAGGATTGTAGATTGAACAAGTTTCAACGAATGATACTTAATTATTTCGACAAACCTAAGACCCAAAACACATAAAACTTAAAACCGTATTATCTCTCTTTACAGTCGATAACATCCACTAGCCGCACTTCTTTATATGAACCAATAAAAAGAATAATCAACAGAACACAGGCTAAGAACGAATCTAATGACACTAATCTATAAATTAAATGATGGGGCTGTAAACATAGATGGAACTCTTTATAGAACACATTATCTTTCTAATAAAGAAATAGATGTCATAAAATACAGTGCATTTAAAGTTCATTTAGACCATTTAAACAGTGCATTTCGTGCGATTTAATGGCCGTACAATTGCTATTATTTTTCACTAATAGTAGCACTATTAAACGGACTGAATTAGATGGTGTAGGATATCGTAAAATGAATGCAATGCTATTTGATAACGGCGAGAAAGCGGGCTTTTAGTGGCGTTTGAAATGAGTTTTTTTTTAAGAACTCCACGTTAGATGGTAAAAATTAAAGGCACTTTTCTAGTAAATTATTCTCAACAGGTAGCTGGTTTTGCAAAAGTTGTGTATGACAATTAACTATTTCGTTTATTCATTGACTTACTGATTTAATATTTTATAAAAAAAAAAACATTTAAAAATATAAAAAATAGTGGTTCGCCTTTGTCGGGAGCAAGGACCAAGCAACCGGTGGTTAGGGCTGCAGAGACAGGAACCTCCTCACAATGCGAGCCGTATCGAGGATTACTGTCTTTTGAATCTGGCCCTCTATCGAACCGCCTAACGAGAACCTCGAATTGGAGAGATGTCGTTGGTCGAGGCTTTTGGCCATCAGGCCATTAGCCGTTAAGACAATCGGTACAATGATAGCTGAGCTCACATTCCACATTTATTATTATTATTTAACTTATTTTAAAATAGTAAGTACTTACTTCACTTTCTTTTTCATCAATTTTGATACACAGAACGGTAAGAGATAATAAAATTGATGCTTCATTTTATTTTTACTTTAAAAGCGTAAAATAAAAAGTAGAACTGAATATAGCCACGATTCTGCAGTTCCTTTGGGACCGCTCGCCATTCAATTGGCGTTTTCAAACGAATTGTGTGCCAATTACGTTATCGAAAATTTCCCCGGAATAAAATTAAGTTGATACCTAATTATTATGAACTTTAATAATGACTAGGACGCCAGTTAACTTGTTCCTAATTCTGAGTTGGTAACGCATAATTTCGTTTTGATTAGCTTAATTTTCATAATTCCTTTCTGGTTATTTTACCCTTAAGACTTGGCAGTTTAACAACGTTTTTATAACATAATAATGAGTGCCATTTAAGCTCAAATTGGCATAATATTTTCGGTTATTAAACCAAAAACAATTAAAAATGCAATTTACCTGCATGGAGCCTAATTGACGCATTTTTACGACTGACTGAAAATAAAAGGCGGTGGAAGCGAAATCCAGCAGAAAAAATCGAAGGAATTTTTGAATCGAACGTTTTGCAACACGGCGCGGTGTTTAGTTAAAAGAGCCCCCTACCATTTGCATAATCGACGTTTCCACAGGTGCATTGGAAGCGCATTGGCAGCTGATTTAAGTACCGTGCCAAGTGACAAGAGGGCTCCTTCGTCGTATAAGGCAATATGCTACGGCGGCTATTTTTATTTATCGTTGGTCGCTGAGCGTCGCGGTGTTTTACGTAGGTTTGTGTCGGCGGCAAAGGTTGTAGTGTTTCTTTTTTTATTTCATTTCAGACTGACGGGACATCTTGGCGTTTGTTTTCAATTGAATGGTCCCCGCATGGTCTTCAGTATCGGACGTTTGTTGGAGTTCTCTGTCTTGTAGATCAAGGTCGATCTACGCACGTGTTTGGAATAACACTCATGTCTATTCTGTATCTCACCGTGATAGCTACGGTAAACTGAGCTTGAACTGCTATGTCATTCCACCTGATGCTAGGGATTCACAGTTCTAATAGCTCACTTCTAGTTCACTTCATCTATGTTTTCACGGTAAAATTTAGTACTACAGATTGCTTTATAGATGTTATTCTCATCCTTATGGGTGATGGCTAGGGCACGCCACGATAGTGGCGGTAAGGCCCCTCTTTGAGGAGTGGCTAGAGAGGCGTCACGGCGCCCTCACCTTCCGCCTGACGCAGGTCCTCACCGGACATGGATGTTTCAGGAGGTTCCTGCACATCATCAGGCGGGAGGAAACGCCCGGGTGTCACCACTGCGAGGATCGCCCAGAGGACACGGTAGAGCACACGGTGCAAACCTGCCCCGCTTGGGCGGAGCACCGCCGTGTCCTCGTAGAGGCGATTGGCGGCGGCGACCTCTCGCGCCCGGCCCTGGTGGAAGCCATGGTCCGGGGCGAGAGGGAGTGGGAGGCAGTCACCTCCTTCTGCGAAAAAGTCATGCTCGCGAAGGAGGTGGCGGGATGGGAGAGAGAAAGGTCCTCCCGTCCCAGCCACCGCGGGAGACGCTCCGGGCGTCGGGAGCCACGTGACGACTCCCGGCCACCGTAGGCGCGGGCCTGCGGACGGTGAGTAATGGGTGACTCACCGTCCGATCAGCACCAGACCCGTGCCGTACGGCGCGTATATGTTCCACGCGCGCCTCAAAGAGATGTCAGCATATGAAGGGGCCCCTCAGGGCCAAGCCTGCCGGGTAAGCGGGATTGTCCGAAAGGGTTACCGCTACCCCGGAACATAAAGGGCTACGGAAGGAACATGGATGGGTTTTAGTCAGTAAGAGTCTGACACTCCCTTCCGCTCCACCCAGAGCGGGAGCAGTCATTGGATGATTTCCCAGCCTTAAAAAAAAAAAAAAAAAATGGGTGATGGCTAACTTGTCAACTTTGACATTTATAATATTTAATTTCTAGTTCTAAACACGGTTATTTAAAATTGGATATAGACACAATGTGTATAGATATTTGAAAAATAAAATTATATAACATAACATTTACTTTAAGGCTAAATTCTAAAAGTCAAACTAGAAAACCCGGTTGCTATTGCAAACACTGCGGCGTTTGTTAGCATATTTTCTTAGCCCATAAATAATGGAAAACAGGGCGTTTAGGTGTTATAAAGAATATTGAAACGATGTTGTTTAAGCCTAGCCTCCCACGTCGCGCGATCTGCGCTTGCGATGCACTCATTCCTCCTTTTATGCTAAAGATTTACGTTTGACTGGAAGTGTTTTCAATTTTCTTTATGATTTCAAGACTTATACTTGACTGAAGCATCCTTAAAATGCTTTTGCTCCTTCAGCTGCAATATAATCAAAAGCTGCTGCAGAGATATCGCGTTTGACAAGTTTTCTGAAAACTTTATTATATTTAGCAAGCACGGTTTTAATTAAATTATTGCTTTTTAAAATCTTCAACTGTGCCTAATGAGACACTAATACTTTTTCTATTGTTTTGAATCTCCGGGAAATTTAGTAACAATATCAATATAAGACATTCTATTGAACCACTTTTGATGGCTATGTTCAGGCCCGTACATATTTAGAACTATTTTGAACCCACCACAGTACCCAGCCAAGAACACTGGTTGTAGAGTTATGAAATTTTGCACAAGTGTTACCAAAATCAGCCTATCTGTGGGAGGAAGTGGGCCATAATCCAAATAAAACAAACAATACGGTACAAAAATTTTCAAAATTCATCCCTGAAGGGGTAAAATAGAGAATAGTAGTTTGTATATAAGTTCATCATTGTTCGAGAACTGCTTTTCTTTACGTAATTTTAAGACTCTTTCTGAAAGTATTATTATCTGGCCACACTCTTGAAGGGTGAAGGGCGGGCGTTTCAGGGAACTGCCTTATATAATTTTGACCTTCAATAAGTGCTGATTTTCAGCCTAATTTGAATAAAATGACTTTTCATTTTGAAGTTTGTCGTAACCCAATTTCAACGGCCTTCCAGCACCATCAGCTCCGTGAAGCCCAACATAAATCACAAACCATCTATATTCCGTGCGGACTACACCTGCGAACATTCTGCCACTTTTGAGACATAACGAAATCCAATTAAATACATCTTGATATTTCACCAACTGATCATTAGGGCTACATGGCTTGTTAGAGCCCCTGTTTAAACGTACGCCGGTACACCAGTCATGATTTCTGGTGACTTATTTCGTAGAAACGACGGTTTCTGAGAAATTTGTGTATTGCAAGAGAATATTTATGTTCGAATCGTGGTTGGTCAATGTTTGATATCATTTATAGAACAGACAAATGGAAAAAATGGAAATGTGAGGTTATTTATCTATTTGGGTTGCGGTACGTATTTCAATAATGGATGTTTCTAGGTACAGGTTAAAGAATAATTTAAATCACGAAAAAGGTTGAACTACACGTGGTGGTACAGCAACAGTAACTTTAAATGCAAGGTATAAACCAATCACAGAAGAGGGATCTTCGCCTTAATCTTAAACAAACTGAAAATTAAACATTCCAAATGACAGTTTATTAAGATTCAAAAATTTTTTTTTACTTTAAATGCAAGGTATAAACCAATTACAGGAGAGGGATCTTCGCCTAAATCTTAGAGAGGGATCTTCGCCTAAATCTTAAACAAACTGAAAATTAAACATTTCAAATGACAGTTTATTAAGATCCAAATATTTTTTTTAAAGTAATAATCTGCTTAGTTGGTCTAGTGATCGCAAGCGCTACTGTCCAGCATGCGGTCCTGGATTCGATACCCAGGTCAGGCAATGTGTTATTGGGTTTTCCCACCTTGAATGTCAAAATAATGTGGGTGTTACCATAAGTAGGTATACTTCTGCCTAACCCTACGGGCTTACAGGTGTGATGTTAATAAACAATAAACTAGGTACTGAATTTGCTGACGTTGTTTACGCCCCCAGTTCTCAGAATTATGGTAAAAGGAACTGAAAACTAGTTTTTAGTTTGATCTGGGTCAATTAAATTCAAAACTTAATTAAACTGATTGTTGAAGCCACGTTTAGCTAGAAGATTTCCAATTCTAGTATACCTGTACAAAATGCCAACCTACTAATAAGGCTTATTCTTTAACTAGCTTCTGCCAGCGGCTTCACTCGCTTGTACCTGTCGAAAATAATTCTACGGAAACGTACGCAACGTGATAAAAAATATCAAGTTATGGGCTATTCCAAACTATAATCTATCTCTGTAAAATAACAGTGATAGCCCAGTTGTGTCACCGTCGGACTGTCAAGTCATAGGTCTCGAATTCGAACCCAAGGCACCTCTGATTTTTCGGATTCATGTGCGTATTATATCACTTGATAATAATCGGCGAAGGAAAACATCATGAGGAATCGGCATGCCTAAGTGATATTTCTCAACAGCATGTAAGCTAAGTCAGAGGCCCATGGGCAGCATAAAAACTCTGACACCGGGTTAGTCCCTAACACATGAAGACGATGACGTTCCATCTCTGTGCCAAATTTCATTTAGATCCGTCCAGATAATTTTAACAAACATCCTCACAAACTTTCACGTTTATAAAATATAATATATACATATATATTAGAAGGATAACGTAAATATTTTTATTAATATCGTTTTTATCAATAGACCATTCCTTCGCAGTATGAAAATCTTTAGAAACTGGCATAGTAAGATTTTTAAATAGCCCGTTAAGCTTAACAATTGTTTTCTTATTCCCACTGTCACATTATAAAATTAGTTTCAAAGTGTATCGTGGCTTCGTAAAATAGCCCATGGCGATTTCTCGTTACTTTGCTTAATCTTTACTCAGTGGATACTCAAACATAGGGAAGTTGAGTAATGCTCTAGATAGTTGAGCGTGCTTTAGTTCATTATTAGTTTAGTTTTGTGTGTACGTGATATCATAAATGAACGTTCATAATCCTCGAAATTAATTTCGCTATTAGAAGGTGAAAGTTTTTGTATGCAAAACTGCTTTATTAACTGTCTTTTGTTTCTTTATGGCCAGTCATAACAAAACTGGCATATTCTTATTTTAACTTTTAAGAATACAAAGTATATAGTTAACATACTTTTCTTATTCAAAGCCCATCAGTGCTTTCATATTTTTAACGAATGTATCTATTAAAGAAACTGCTTTTGATGTATCACTGAAATTGTTATTTTCACTTTGACAATTGTTTTTCGCAATCCTCTCTCTTCAAGATAGACTTTTGACTTACTTAATAGACAAAAAATATTCGCAAAATTTCAGAACGATTAAATACTTTCTGAACATGATTTGTTTTGTCATTGAAAGTATTCATAACTTTAATGCAATGAGATTAATGTATTTGCTGAAATAAGTACCTACTTATTTAAAAGTAATTCAACAGACATATAAATGAGCTACTCAAAATATTTTCGTTAATACCTGATCAGTGGTTTTAAGATATATTATAATTATACCATGACGAAAACATTTGCCTGCCAGTAAGCTTGGTTGAGAACAGTGCTGGCCCAGTGATAATAGCCGCAATTTACGAGTTCGAACTCAGTCACGGCACTTTACTTTGTGTGAATTATTTCATAAACACTGCTCTCTAAATGGTGAAGGAAACATCGCGAGGAAATCGGTATGTCTCGGAACTAAAAATTCAAAGATATATGACATCTACCAGCTTATACAAAGTCCGCGTGGTTGATTACGCCCGACTCCCTCTCGAAGAAAGAGGAGGCCTTTGTCTCGGCAGTGAGGATATTTTATGGTGATTTTGTTTAAGTTTAGTTGACTAACTATAGAACTCAACGAGGCACTTCATGTGCACGAAGTCTACACTGAAGAAACTATAGCAGGATACCATGTAAATATTTGTTCGTACAGTCACGGACTTTAATTGATGAGCCACTAACAAAGTTTTTAATTTTCCAGTTTTATATATTCACGAGATCACACGACTTTACACATGCTCACAAACGTGAGCATGTGGTTTCAGTTTTACTAATAATCGGAAAGAGTTTCATCCCTAGCGGTTATTAGTTGTACATATTATAAAGTTGGTTGAATACATACGTCTATCCATTCTATTTTGCTACTGAGCTCTTTTGCATTAAAGCTTATTAGATAATCGTTATCCTGAAAACCTATCCGTGACAGTTGAAATGTCGATGTCAAAGAATAATCATAATATTTTACCTACGCTAAAACAATTGTCGTTAGGTAACGGTTGCTCGCAAATCAAAATTCAAGGCTGATAAGAGTCTGACCTTAAAAAAAAAAAAAAAAAGACTTGGAAAGTCATAATCAGCCTTTTTTTTTTTTTTTAAGGCTGGGAAATCATCCAATGACTGCTCCCGCTCTGGGTGGAGCGGAAGGGAGTGTCAGACTCTTACTGACTAAAACCCATCCATGTTCCTTCCGTAGCCCTTTATGTTCCAGGGTAGCGGTAACCCTTTCGGACAATCCCGCTTACCCGGCAGGGACTTTCCATGTCTGGATGTAAGTACAACGTACGAGTACAACCGGCAAGTGGCTCAATAATTAAAGTCCGTGATTGTACCTCCTTGCCAGACCTCCACGCTGTAATTAATTGGGACCAAAATAACCATGTAGGTACCCATCTCCTTTTGCGCAGACTACCCGACCCATGCAAAAACCGTGTCTCCGTCACACACGGTATCAACATTATTAAACTATCATCCGTACAAGAAACTAGCTCTGGTGTTCATTAATTAAATGTTCACCCTCGTTAATATCAACACCTGTTCTTGAAAAGCATTTAATAATAACGTCAAGTAACAGCTGTGAACGGTTGCGGGAACAGCGCTAGTTTTCCACGGGAGTGCCAGTAGGAAAATTAAAACTAAATTAATTGTATCGAGGTTAGGTTAGTGTTGAAATTAATTATTTTCTTCATTATAGCTTGTTAGAGATTTTTGCGTTTGTTTTCGCTTGACTTTGTGAATGTTTTGTCTGACTTTCTCGGAGTCAAATGGCTGACGACCATCTCTTGTACCAGTATTATTTTAATATTACTTCAGTGTGGGAACGAGACGGAGCTGGCTAAACGTATTGGTCCATTCTTTTCCACTGAAAGGAAGTGGTGTAGGAAGTGGTGTAGGCTGTTGTGAAATATTTTTAGAAAGGGAAGAATTTTATTAAAAATTCTCTCACTCACATATTTGCAAGCCTGCGTGTTCTTTAGAACCTACATTTGTATGGAATCAAAAACTTAAACTCTTAACTATTTACAACTTAAAAACTTTTTTTAAGTTATAGAACAATGGAGTCCTATCGGGTGTGTAATGTTTGCTATAATAACAGATAGTATAATTTCATTTGACATTAACTTACATATGGTATAATTTTCATATGCTATAAAAACATTTAACCTAATTAAGTGCAATATTCTGAACAGCAATGTCTGTAACTTTCGACATTAAGCAATAATGTTATTTATTTAACCTGATTCAGCCAGCATTTTATGCAGTTAACTTAGCCGCAAATAGAATGCTTAGGTTCTAGTAATCGACTAACCGTATGATTCCCATGAAAACTAATCAACGGATCCAACATAACATTCCTATTCATTATCCGCTTCCTATTACAATTTAAATTAAATGCATTCGATATTCTTTGAATTTAGAAGCGAAACAGAATCAGTATGAACAACGTAACGTTGTAACATAATAGGTTTGATGTGGTCGGGAAAAAAAGTCAAATAACAAAACAATTCTTAAGAAAGCTCGTGCTCTACTCTGAAGAAGCTAATTATAGAGGTAGTCCGATTCGATCCATTTACACGATTGCACAAGCATCGAGTTCTCGATTACAAAATGACGTATCATCGAAACTCGGCTGCGTTACGAACGGCTGATTCTTTAATTAGTGACTTATCAAGATCGATACTTGTGGAGAGTAATCAGTGCGATGTAATCGAATGCTAATGCAACGTAATGTGTGTCTCGTCTAATTGGATCAACCTTTTTTTGACGCTCTCAGTACTTTAATGTCGTAAGCATATCCAATCGGTCTGCGTACTAAATCGATTAGTATCTAATCATGACCGCGACAGCAAGTCAGATCAAACATTTTAAAAAATCGGTTGGCACGCGCCTTAGTTTCAAATATTCCATTGATTTAAATTTTAATAAATTATCTTAGATTAAAGAATAATAAGTAGAAAGATGTTATACACGTTTGCGTACAAGCGATTTATCTTAACTTCTCATTTTGTTCTGAACGAAAGACGTACCAAACTTTCCGTCTCCTACTAAATTTACTTCACTATCGTTCCCCGCATCATTATATTCGAGATCTTCCCCATGTCTTTTACTTTCGAAAATAGGAATTAAAAATACATGTCCCTCTGTTTCCATCCAACTAACACCAAGTCTCATTACCGGTGGCTACTGATAACATCAGAAAGCCTGCGGCACTCCCGCCACATCACAAAATAACCATTGATTTATAAAAAAGTTTTACTCCACGATCAGTCAACTTACGAACGTATGTTACAGCGATAAGGTAAAAAATCCGTTGATAGATAATCTTTTATAATCCATCGTAAACCCTAAAATTCTTGGCTTTCGGATTTTGAGGACATTGAAAGTAATCACGATAGTGAATGTGAAAACCAAATCTGTTACAAAAACGAATGATCCTCATTTGTTACCGATTTACAGCAATATGACAACTTACTTCCGTAAATTGACAAACGAAACTCACTTCCATAAATTGGTTAGAAAAAACACGTCAAAAATAATGAATGAATTGAATTGTGATTTAAAACTAGATGAGTTTGGTGTTTCCTTATCCAAGTAAACCAATAGATGGAGCATAATGTATGTCTCACATTAATAAAATATGAAATTGTTTACACCTCATAATACAAATAGGAAATACAAACAACCACATGAGTGCTTTGCAAAACAATATCCGGTTCTTCATAATAGTCAGCCCTCTCAATGGGGATTTAATGCGATTTTAACCAGAACGAGCTGCGATAAAACTGGAATATGGCCTTTAAACAATGTCAAAGTAAATCTATCGTAAAACAGTTACAGCCATTTAAACTGTTACCGATCAATACAAACATTACGATCGGTAGAACGTCGCTCAGGTCATTAAACTTAGCGATAAATTAATAGCAGTTTGCATTACCACACGTAAATCGAATAGAACATCTGTCAATCTAAGCCGATAAAGATAAATTTCGAGATAAATACTCAGTTTTATAGTTCGATTATTGTATGTCAAAAGCGCCGGTTGCGCCGCCTGAACCCAATTTGATTACACACGACGTTTATTTAAATGGAAACTGATTTCATTAATTACAAATATGGCCTCTAATCTTTATTATGTCAAATGCGTAATAAACGTCTTGTGTGGGGCCGTGAGTCGGATGTTGACTTTTATTTCTTTCTCATTAAACTTTTACCTCCAAGGTTTCGTTTAGCGCGTCGTTTTAAGTTTTTATTGTGGCTTGTTATCGATATCTAAATCACTGGGCGCATTAATACGACTGTCATATTACTTTTGGTAGCTCCCCTAGCAGAGGTTGGGTTACCATTTATTTGACTGTCGACACAGGTTTTGAATTATTATTCGAAACTTCATTTTATTAATGATGTAACACATATTATTTAACAATGTCATGGGTGAGTTTTTTCAGTAAATTCAAAATGAGATTGTTATTTTATATGTTACACAGTATAAACCATATTACATTTGAGTCTAGCATGAGTAAGACAAGCCTGCAGCTGGCAGTACACTGAGCATAACAGTAGAATTAAATTAGTGTAATTACGGTTTGCGTTTTCGGAATACAGAAAATTGTAGTAGGTAGTCTTTACAATTATAATAACAACCCGTTTCATGTTTCTAGTTAGACGGGGTGTTCTTCAAGGTACCGAAATAGCTCTAGTAGTGATATTAAGCAAATGTTTTTGCACAAACATGAGGTATTCACAGCGTGTACTCACCTCTCCGAGCAATATTTCAAACTCACCTTGCGTTGCTTCTTGCCCTCTGAGCTGTATCATGTTGCTTTATTATGAATAGTAATGTGGATTCGCTTTTGTGTTGTTTTTTCTTCGTGATTTTCTTTTTATTTTGTGGTTATTGCTAGTATTTTTACTTTGCTGTCGATATCGTAATATTTTTAACATGTAATATTGATTCAATAACGAACAGCATTACGACTTAAGTAGTAGTACTACTTTTCAAGTAGGTAGAAAACAATGATATGTATAATTAATTTTTAATATTGCACGTACTCTACATGGCTAAGGCTTATGAGTAAGACGATACCTACGTACGTCCAACTATGCAAAAATTTAAAGCATTTTAAAGCTTTAAATCTGCTTAAGATTTAATGTCACTTCCATAACAGCAACGATAGCAAATCCTACATCGAGTTGCAAACTTAAAGCGTATCTACACGTATCCAATGTTCACAACAGGAAGTCGGTATTCAGTTGCGTACTCGCTCATCAACGAGGGGATTCGCCTCAATCCACCAAACTTCCTCCTCGCAACATGTTAACCAAGAATTTCTAAACTTTAGAGACTTAGAGAGATAATCTCTTGTGAATTAACACGGAAATTGTGACTTTGATGCTCACAAACTTTATCATCATCGCTTACTGAACATCTTTACGAGTTTTCCCAATTTCACTTCCTAATGTGACCAAATCGAGACTTTAAAAACAAACAACCCCGTGGAAGCCGTTGTTGTAATAAAATTTCTACACGAGAAAGCGCAAATTAGCTTCTAATTAAAATTCTGGGAGTTGGATAATGAGTGTACACACAGAAAATTAATAAAGGCAACTGTTATGTCGGGAGTTGGCAAATTGGTTGGTAAGAACAAACAATTTTGTATCTGATAATAAGTAAGTATGAGAAAGAAAGCCATTAGACGTTTGAGCTCGGGGAATTCCGAAATAAAAGAAAATCAATCAATGATGTTATAACAAAAGAACGTCTTAATGTTAAAGCTAGGAATACGAGTAGGTTGACCTTTTTCTTGGTCTTTGTATCTATAACAACACGAAGATATAAGTAGTCGTGGAGTATTGGGTAAGGTCTCTCATAAGGTCTCATAAGGTCTTCGGTTCGATTCCCAGGTCAGACATAGTGTTATCGGGTTATTTTATATGGAATTTCTCAGTAGCACTTTGGAGTCTGAATATGTGCCCGGTAGATGGCAATAGGCTTGCCTCTTAGTACATTGGACTAAAATATAACTGGTGAAATGTATGTCTACAATAAGTACAACTCTGACCAACCTTTGGGGGAACAAGGAGTGATGTTATGTTATATGTGTATTGAGAGAAAAAAGCGAGTACCTACACATAGTAAATATATTGAATACCTGGATACAGTATTCCTGTAGAGCGCGTCCGGGTGTTATTCTAGTATAACACACAAATTGCATCATATTGCAATATAATGGGCCTCTTCCTCATAAATCCATAACATGAAACTGCTAGCTGGAGCAATATCCTACCCCTCATTAAAGAGTCGTTTCCATAGGGCGATTGGAGTTTGTTTATTATACGTATGTAATACTAGACGAAAATTGTAATGAAGGCCGAGGGAATCCCGCAAGACGGTGGGTAACAAGCTCCGGAGGCAAAGTGAAGGATCTCTGTGATTACAAGTAATAGGCGAGTGAGATTTGGGAGAAGAATTTGGCAAAAAAACGTAAGAAAATACAGAGAAATACACAAAGCGCTATTTAAAATACATTGGTACGTTGATGTGAAGAATAAATGAATTTGCTTATTATGAGAGGTAATACAATACGGGCTGAAGTCCGCAATCAGGTCGATGCACGTATTTTGCGTACATTTCTTTATAGTTTGCTAATAAGCTGTTGGAACAGTAGTAGTAACCAAACTTATTTAAAGTTATACAGGGTGAATTTGAATTCATGGGCAACATTGTAAGGAGTCATTGTACTCACAATATTATGAACAACTTTCACTATGGGAACAAATCAGAAATCGCGAAAAAAAAATCTGCTGTTCCTTACATTATGCTTGCATCACCCGTCGAAATATAGGGAAAAGCTGTTTCTTTTCCGCGATTCAATTTTAATTTCACCCTGAAGTTACTCCATACGTCTTATAAGATCTAACATGCATTTAAATGTGATCCTGCCTTAAAGAGGTAGTTTATTAACGTTTACACTTTAGTTATTAATATTCATTTCGCAATTCATACCAGGTTTTGTATCACTTTCATACATAACCATTACCGCCTAGATCTCTTAACTCAAACCTAATAAATTCACAGTGCGGAGTTGATTTATGCTCACACATACGGTTCATATGCTCCACGTATGTTGTAACTGTTCCTGACCTCAGTCTTTCAGTCAGCATGCGTTAATCCCAAAGGATGGTTTTGAAGCCTCACTCTTCAGACTAATCATGAAATTTTAGTAAAGGATTCTCTGATGCGGCTAGTAAGTTATGGTGAACCATACCCTTGTGTGGAACTTTGAACAAGACTTCTTGATCATCAAAACGTTCTTTACATTTCTCTATCTTCATCAAATTATTCTGTTTTATCTTCACTTTATTAACATCATAAAAGAGTACGGCAACTACACAGGTTTGTGCTAGTATCATTGACTTTTGAAACTTAATTTATTAAGTTCGGAGATCTAGTTTGCTCAATTTCAATAACTTCATCAAACAAACTGATCTCAAACTATATCAGCTCTGTAACTGTTTATCGAGTCTTAGGTTTGTATCTTCATTAAAATTATATTGAGTTTGAGATTTAGTTACCTTCTGTGGTTGGCAATTAGGTCAGTTTAACAAAAACTTACATACATAGATAATATCATGTCTTATTTCCCCGACGAGTTGCGCAAAGGTGACCCTATTGGCCGACAAAGGCGGGCCAGCACTAGCCGCGGATAGTGGAAGGCGCACAAGTTCCCATAATCCCCGGTTCAAGTGGCGGAAGAGAACACCGGGATGGTTTTCAATCAGTAAGACTCTGACAGACCCCTCCGCCTGCCCCAAGGCGGCTGACATCCATGAGGATTTTCCACCACGGAACGAAAAAATAGAGGTGTCCGCATAATACCCCCACATTTTACCAGTTATGTACGAGTCCCATGTAATAGGGAGAGAGCTGATTCCCATCAACCGGGTTAAAATTCTGTCTCAGACTGCTATTGAGAAATTCTAGAAAGATAAACCCAATAACACTTTCCCCAACCTGGGAATTGAACCCTGGAAACTGTACCAACCATTAAGAGGCGGGACCATTACTGGTGCCCGCAGCTAAGCACGCGTCAATGTTGAAAAATGTTCATACAAACTTTGCCCCCCTATTTCGTCCGTTTACGGGGGAGGTTCCTAAAGTGACAACTCCTACTCATAATCTACCTCTGTGTCAAATTTTAATTTCGTAGGTGTTCGTGAGTGACCTTTCGCTTTTATATAGATATAGATTACAAGATTAAATAGTTTTCCATTTACACGCTTTAACATTACGGTCTACTGAATCGCTTTTAAGTCATTTTATATCTCTAAAGCTGCATATTTATAAAACTCTACGCCAATACATCAACTCTTTGAACTCCCTGAACTTGCCGTGATGTATTAAGCTAAATTGCCAACCACACGGGACTTAGTCCGTCGAACCACGTTAGCTAGTATCGAAGATAGCTTTAAGAGCCTTCTAGACCAACAGTTTCATTTAGGTGATCAATCTCTGCAAAATAAAAACATAACGAGTGCTGGCGTGAACGTCGACGGATAAATGAAGGTCCAAGCAATCTTATCTTCATTTATAGAGCAGTAAAATTACGCCGCGCGCGAAACATAAAGGCCCGTTTATCATCCTCTTGGAGGGTTTAGGCAGCATATTGAAGATTGATATCCTTATACTTCTCTTTTTCGCGAAATATTTTATTAGTCTATGGCCTTTTTTGGTCTGGGTGTAGTAGATTCGTTCGGTACTATTTTTGGGAGCACAAGATTGAAATATGAATTATTCAGCTTTAGATTGACATAGTTTTTTGAATAGCAAGTCTAACAAAGGTCTCTAGGGAAATTGGTCTTTTTTTGTTATTGACGTTCGGTGACCAACAAGCTTAGTTACATTTTGAGATGTTGTTACGTCATTTTGTACCTGCGATTTGCTTTTGATGTTTTTTTTTCTTTTGTAAAAACGATTTATTTCTGTATGTCAACCTACATGGTAGCACAAATAGTATGTGACATTTAGGCACTATACAGACTTCCGCAGACAGGCGCGACGCCAAACTGGTGGACGAATTTTATTAAACCTTCAAGGAAATTGTTATAACAGAATCACGTCGCTCCTGTCTGCGGGAGTCTTAATAATAGATGCCGATTTCTATAACATATTCAATAAAATCATAATTATAGATTTTAACAAAGCTAAAATGTTTGTATAGCTACACGAGTTCAGAGGAATAACAAGGAAAATGAATAGGTA
Organism: Hyppa rectilinea; assembly: GCA_951799385.1. Lineage (NCBI taxonomy): Eukaryota > Metazoa > Arthropoda > Insecta > Lepidoptera > Noctuidae > Hyppa > Hyppa rectilinea. Next base: position 11,717,535 of record OX637315.1, read on the forward strand.
CACAAATTCGATAGGATCCGCTACGATTTAATAACAGTACATCAAAGTCGACAATGGGCAACGGAACGTATTGTAACAAACGTTCTAAGTCGGGAACTGAACGAATGAACGAGGTTAAAAGCTAGCGAGGAGCGATGTTTTGTGAACATGTCGATCATTGTGTCAATCTCGGGAACTACGAAATGAATTGAAAAAACAATTTCATTCTGTAAATAGGTTTATCGGAATCAGTTTTACACGTTAAGAAAAAATTGCAAATAAGCTACATGGAATCGACATTTCCTCTCTGACCCCTGAAAAGAAATGGCGAAATAAGTACGCCTTGGCACAATATAGTGTTAATCAAGAAAAGTCATAGCTATACATTGTCCTTTTTTGCCAAACACGAAAACTCTCTCACTTATATACGAAATAAATTAACGTCGGAAGTTTACTAAAATCTTGAAACAGATCTTGAACATGGTGACTGGTAGTGCCACTTGTCGCTTCGGACATCGACTACCGTTTCAACGTGATGCATCGAGTGCCAAGCAACCACTCCGCTGACAAACCCTCGTAAGTCGTAATTCTTCTCAAACTCTTAAGGAAACCAATATAAAGATTTATATTTTGCTTGTATATTCTTTGTAATGCAATTTTTTTCACCAAAATATCGAAGCAACTTCATTATTTTTGCGCATGGAGAATTCTAACATCGGTTGTCCATTAGTTGGTATATTGGAGTTACGAAGTAAATTGAAAACTCCAGCCGCAGTGAACAAACATAAACAGTGCTATCATATTTAAACTTTTCTTCGCACCTCCCCAGTTCCAAGAAAACGAGAAGCTTATTAAAATTGTTTATGAAAACAGAAAATGGTATTATTACTTCCGACGAAGAAACTCGGTCTCCAATAAAATCCAAATTATCAAAGTTTTATGTTTACACATCAATCTGTGTGAAATATCTAACAGTAAACATTTCATGAACTTAATAAATTATCACTAACAGTGTTCGACGAAGTTCGAGCTTATACACATAGTAAATCTACTTCAAAGTAACCTACTTCTGAATTGGGGTTTCAAATCCAAGGTTTCGATGCCATGACTTGAAGAAAAACATGTGACTGATGTCTAACGTTAATGTCATCTATAAAACTGATATAATTTTCACTGCACCGGAAGCATTTGAATTGTTTATCAATATTTAATTTATGACATCAAAGCTTTTGCTATAAGCAATAATTATAGCAAAAAACATGATGTAACTGATATAAAATGACTAATAATAATAATAAAGTTATGAAACATCAAAACAAAATTAATAAACACTGCAAACATTTTGCATACATGTTGACAATTTTAAAGCTAAACAACCTTAAATGCGAAAACGTTTCCAAAATACACCGCCTTCATAATAACAAAATCGTTCGCCATACCCTATCACGTAGGTCCCATTACAACATTTTGACATGAATGCAGTTGGGCCGGGGTGTTTTGAAGTTCTTCGGATAAATATCGCGTCGTGAGCGAATGTGCCTGTTAACACGTAACAAGGTGTGGAGTATAAGCTCGCAAGTCATGATCATGTCTTAGCGAGTTATTCGCCGACCACTGACCCTATGGTGAAAGTGAAAAGGTCTTTAATAACCGACCTTGAAATTTTAATATTCAACCTTCAATTCTTATCAATAAGATCGGTTTTGGCTGCTAGTGTTTATTCACACTCGCCGATTTAGACTTTAACGCGCCAGACGTCGGCACAAGCGATAATTTGTATGCCTCATTGTAGTATTATCTGTACGTGAGCTACGTATAACAAGTGTAAAAGAAGGAATAAGAGTATAAATAAGGAAATAAATGGGTTTGAATTATGAAGTCTGGTGTGGATGTGAATCGCTTCTAATTATAGTTTTGATGTGAGGATGCACGAGGAGGTTAGCAAAGATTTAACAGTTCTCTTCCAGTTTGAGAACAGGTTTGCGTTCTGTATGGATTTATCGACAAGCAGGTTCCATCTGTGGCTTCGGTAGATTCACGTCAGGATTCCGAAAGTATGTTTATTGTTCTGTCTTCATGACATCGCGTGATAAATTACCCGTATTTGGACGTATGGAGATGAATGAACATAATCCAGGGGTTATCCCTGGGGTAACTTTATTGTGAGCCCCGTTAAAAGCTATCCAGCAAATATTTGTTTACATTGTTTGCATTTTTGCTTCTTACAATTTCTGGCAAAGTTCATTGTTAGAATACGGCCAAACTTGTTACAAATTAATAATTTATCATTGACACTTATTTATGCTCTTTAGAAAATTTGCATTAATAAGTATTTTTTCTGTCTAGATCTGTATGATATTGAGTAACCCAATGTCATATCAATTGATAACATTTAATTTTATTGGATTACATTAAACTTCATTGCTATCGTTACTTTTATTTTCCTTTGAGGTGTAAGCGAGGATAGTTAATCGAATCCCAGTTACTGTGTTGAATGCTTACACTGAATGTGTCTACGTTCGTACATTTCTTATTCTATTCGGCCATTACTTTGTTACAAAGCCTAATTTTATCTTTACTATCAAAGAAATGACTCGAATACGTACTTACTTCTTTGAAGAATAAGAATTCGTATATTAAACACTAGCTTCTGCCCGCGACTTCGTCCGCGGAAAATTGCGATACACTGTAACTGTTTAGGCAGCGCATGCAAATAATTCTGTTTTCGGAGGTATTTCTTTCCGACTTGCTAGACGAAAATTGCGATAGCTCGGCTAATATGTATGATATAAATATAATTTATAGCCTATAGCACTCAGGAATAATGTAACTGAATTTTTTTTTGAAATTGGATCATTAGTTCCGGAGATTACTCCCTACATACAAACTTACAAATTTTACCTCTTTATAATATTAGTATAGATTAAGAATTCCATTTTATAGTAATACAATCGTCAATTTTATGCACATAATGAATAGCATGTATACTGACACTGCATGTTCTTGCTCACTTTAGCTAAAGCAAACCATTTGAAATAACTTGCAGAGACCCGTTATACGTTTTGAATAAAATAAGAGTCCTTATTATCGGTAAGCGGGATAGTCCGAAAGGGTTACCGCTACCCCGGAACATAAAGGGCTAAGAAAGGAACATGGTTGGGTATAAGTCAGTAAGAGTCTGACACTCCCTTCCTGCATTACACCCAGAGTGGTAGGAGTCATTTGAAGATTTCCTATCGTCAAAAAAATATCTTTATTGTTAAAATTGGCAGACTCCTAAAAGCCATGTTTTACCTTATATAATTTAAGTGCGCTGCTCATTAAATTAAGTACCTTATTCATGGTCAGAATTGTTTTAATACAACAAATAATTTGCAACACAAAACTGAAATTCATGTTAGTAGTTCTAACTAAGCTTAATTTGCTGGACCAGAAGTTCATTGCAATAGTTCAACGGCTCAGGATTTGCAATCATGACCACTTAACAGCCACTAACGGCTAAGCTGTTAGGGTATTGTTGCTTGAATAATAAATACTGCACATACCGACAACTCTGGAGGGAATTTTAGTACCAACTTTCCAAAACTTTACGTTTAGCGCTGTGGTTTGTTTTTTTCATAGTTCGCTGGAGGGTCATTTGATGATTTCTTCACATGCTCGAAACAAAAAAAGGCTGGTGACTTCTACCAATATTCCTCCCAATGACTGTTCCATGCAAACGTTTTTTTTAAGATATTTTTACCACGTACCAAATTATCAATTACAATCTAAATGATTCTGAAATATATGTAGTCATTACAAATCGATTGCTTCATAAGCTCCAAAAATTCCTCTGCGCAACAACGTAAATAAATTTTGATTTGGATTTTGTAGAACTGTCAAAATATAAACCATTGCTATTAGTGTATAACGCAATTATCCTGCTAGATTAGTGAGAGAATCGAATTGATTTATACAAATATTTGGCGGAAATTGCTCTTTTTCTATTCTGGTTCGTGGCTTAGTAATAACAGCCGCACAAGTCAATCCATCAGGTTTAGCTACGCTTGCCGGGTTTGGCAGTAGATGGGTGACCATCTTTACATACCAAGACTCCTCCGTGTCTCGGAAAGCACTTTAAGCCGTTGGTCCCGGCTGTCATTCGTGGATCTTTGACCGTCATTACAGGTAGTCAGAAGCCTGAAAGTGTAACAGACAGTCTTACCAAGGAGTATCGTATTACTCAGTTATTGACTGGGTTATGGAGGTCAGATAGGCAGTCGCTCCATGCAAAATACTGATATTCAGCTGCATCCGGTTAGACTGGAAGCCGACCCCAACATAGTTGGGAAAAGGCTAGGCAGATTGATTTGGCGGAAACTGCTCTATTTCTATCCAGCTGATAAATCTAACACCTTCTCTTACACTACAGCAAGTCAAATCCAATGTCACCGAACACCACTTTGGTCCACCACCTGAATATTTCCTACAAACGGGAAATATTCTAGTAATGAAATAAATATTCTAATTGTTTGCAAGCTCACCGCTCAGCGTTCATTTACAATGAAAAGGTGCGTCCAAAGTAAACATAACGTTAAGTCGACAAAGCGTATTCTAACGCTCAGTGTATCCGAACACAGCCTTTGTTGCGAATCTCCTTTGCTGTTGATGGAACATTCCCAGTAAACTATGCGGTTCAAGTTATAAAATATCTGCTCGTAATCTATACTCGAGGTGGCATTCAGTTATTTTTGCTTAGGGAGGAGTACCTCTTTGTAACCTCCTTGCTGTTTATTATGAACTTGAGTGTACTGTAGACTTAGGTCTCTGGTGCAATAATGTCCTTTGTGCTGGAAAGAATATAAGTTCTTGCTTGAATTGATTAGTTGTATATCCCGATACAGCCTGCTCCTTGCTGTCCTCCCCTAGCTACTCCCTAACTCAAGTCCGTATCACGCAGGGTGTGCTCTTGGCGTGTAGTTGCTTAGTTTGTTAGTTTTTAAGCTCTGGCTGAAGGCCTTAATTTCATGAAGCATCCACAGGCAAGTCCGGTTAATCAGTAGACAAGCTCTCTCTCAGGTTGAATTGCGAGCTCTCTTTCCCAAAATAAAATAAAATAATAGTTGAGTTGAATATTATGAGCTACTGTAGTTTTGGACGATCAACAATAAACTGAGCAAACAGTAGCAGAGTATTATAGTACGGATTATGTAGATTGAAAGCGTATAGTTTCCTACAATTTTTAGTATTAGTTTTGGATCTACGTCTACACAAATTTTCTCATCATAGCCACATGTTAACAGATTTCAAGAGTCGCAATTATAACATTGACACTTGATATTTGGTATTTGAGTAAAATCTGTTATTTGTGTTTATAATTTTTTTAGTAGCTAAACCAATTTCTATTTAGACTAGTGGTGACCCAGAGGTAAAAGCCAGTTACGAGTTGTTGTAGATCGTGGGTTCGAACCGCGCCAGGCGCATTTCTCTGTGTAATTTTGTCACCACTTCTCTCAAAACGATGAAAGAAATCATCGTGAGAAAACCGTCCTTGAAACAAAAATTTGAAGACATATTATGTGACACCTATCAAACTGGGAACGTGGTGGAGCCAAGCTATCATCACTGCATCACGAAAATTCTGATTTTTCATATCAATCATACACTTTAAGTTGAGCATAAACGTCTTGATCTTTGTATAATACACATAAGGCACAAATTATAAAAAAATATTGCTTCAGAGACACATACAATACCTATAAATCTTAATATTAGTCGCGACATTTGTTTACCAAATGAGACAACTGAAGAAAAATACACTATAGGCTGATTATGCTTGCAATTCCTTTCCTAATTATCGACATTTTACAATTTTTTACCCCTTTACTCGCTTTTGCCTACAGTTTACACCAACCCCAGTCTTGTTTACATAACATAACGTAAGACCGCTTGCACCCAACCGCCAGCACACTGCGTGTCCTCTTTCCTTCTACCAAGTAAACTTAGTCCCACACTAACGTACCAGAGATAATGCACTTTCAGCTAATTCCGGGACACTTGAGCCTAGATGAATTGTTTAATTTACACTTTGTGGGGTAGGAACTTGAGATAGCAGTGTTAGATGGTGCATAACGACATCCTTATTAGGGTTGGGTAGCGTATAGAGATCATTAGACTGCGATTTGCATGTGTAAGAGGATGTGTTTTGTTTGCGAGTTTAAGATTGTTTTTGGCAAAGAGTGATTATACTTAAATAAAAGAAAATAAGAAGGTGTAGAATTAAAAAAATATTTTTGGTAGCTACTGTAATGTTACTTATGTAAATGGATGTTTGGAGACGAATATTGAATTCAATTAATAATAAAAATAGATTGGACAGTAATTGATCTAGATGGCAAGAATCTATAAGCAAAATTAACGGACCACATTCCCTTCCCCGTAAGGAAGAGCCGACAAACGTGTGTGAAATCCTCTTTTAACTCTAACCATCGCAGGTCTTCCTTAAAAGCTAGTAGGCTTTTCAGGCTGCTGCAGGCATCCGAGAGCGATTGCGGCGATTGAAGAGTTGACACCATGTGATATTTAGCCATGTTAGTATTTAGCTCTAATATTACAATAGACCTTTCTTACAGGCAGAAAAAACCTTATTAACAAGATAAAACGCGAACACAACTTCTAATACAAAATATAAATGGTCAGTGTTATGCACAGGTGAGGCAGTTAATTTTTACGATAATCGCAGCTGCTTGCAGTAGGCGGGATCATTGTTAATTTAACATACGGACTTATGCAAAGCTAGGTTTAGATATAGAAAGGATTTGAAAGACGAGAATTATTAGCATGGCTTTACAGGATGTAACTGAACTCGTGGACACGAGTTCAGTTCTTTTGGATCGTCCGATCCAAAAGAGAGTTCTTCAGTGTCGTATACGAACAAATAATTTTTTTGGTTCCCTATACAAAATGTACTCATGTGACAGAACATGAGGGATAAAAAAAATAATTCAAATAATTTTATATTTAATCTGCTTTAGCATTAAGGCAGGTTAAACTTAAAAATTTGGATGATTTTAGGAACTGTCCTATAAAGATTCTAAATAAACTGGTGTCGTGTCAGACACAAGCTTTGTTACACCCTTTTTTTATGGCTGGGAAATCATCCAATGATCTCCCGCTCTGGTTGGAGCGGAAAGGAGTGTCAGACTCTTACTGACTAAAACCCATCCATGTTTCTTCCTTAGCCCTTTATGTTCCGGGAAAGCGGTAACCCTTTCGGCAATCCAGCTAATTTGTTACAGCCTGTATAGGCTTTTGATTTATCTACATATATCTTTTAAAGTAGGTAAGTCAGGGCTATAATGCATTGCAACTAAAAATGAGAAAATGAGACACAGTTTTCGCAGACAATAACAAACAGAAACGAAAAACAATGCATCCTTTACTAAAGGGAGTTGAAGTTTGTAGACTAATAAAGTTTCGAGAACAGATTTTAAAATGTATGCACATAATTGTTTGTGTTACTAGTAGTTGAAAAGTTTTTCAGAAGACGAAGTTAGGATTAGCGTATGTGTGAGTACTGAAAAGTGGCACATAAAACAATAGAAAAGTTTTTGTAAATAAAGAACTACATTCTGTATACAGCTATTCACCTAATTGGTCTTATGGGTTCAACCCCGGGTCAAGCTCAGTGTAATTAGATTTTCCTTATAAGGTTTACCCTTACAATATGCTCTTTGGTTCGAAATTCGTTTCGTAAACTCTTAAATTGTGAAAAAAGGATTTCAGGCAGATTTATTTACCATCGATCGATTGTACTAGTGACTCGGCCCCGCTTCACACGGTTTATATGACTTCACAAAACATCGTGATTATCTTCTTATATTAAATAAGCTTAATATTAGTGTTGGTCTACTCATTAGCCTTTCCGAATAAATTCTTTGGATGATGGTCTCTTTCTATTTTTTTGTGTCTGTTTAGTGAATAACCTGGTGTCAGATATTTCATACGACCCTCCTGCCTTAGCTTCACAATTTTTGCATTGAGAAATACCTCTCTATCTCCCTCTCTTCCTTCACGATATTTTTCTTCACCTTATTTTAAGCAATCATACTAAACACTCATGAATCTGAAAAGTCAGAGGTCTGAGGAGGTCTGGGTTTCGAACTCGAGAGCTAAGACTTATAATATAATATGTGTAGATATAGTTAATCTAGGAAGTTTATGTATATGCAATTCACTTTGTTTTTATTTGTGTTCTTCGCCTCTACATACCAGTTTGCTTCATGGCCTCAAGGAAAACTTAAATGAAATAGCTACTCAACACGTTTTGTCGTGGTCTACAAGGAATTTAAATATACAATGTGCCTTGCGTATTTACGATATATTTCTGCAGCGGCTTCGCTCGTGTGGATATCTGAAATTATGCCATGGGTACTACAGGGATAAAACGTGTCCTGTGTGTTCATTCAGGTCCATGTGCTAAATTTCATTCAAATTCGTTCAGTAGGTTTTGCTTAAAAGAGTAACAAACACCCATCCATACATCCACCCTTTTTTTTTTTTTTTTTTTAAGGCTGGGAAATCATCCAATGACTGCTCCCGCTCTGGGTGGAGCGGAAGGGAGTGTCAGACTCTTACTGACTAAAACCCATCCATGTTCCTTCCGTAGCCCTTTATGTTCCGGGGTAGCGGTAACCCTTTCGGACAATCCCGCTTACCCGGCAGGCTTGGCCCTGAGGGGCCCCTTCATATGCTGACATCTCTTTGAGGCGCGCGTGGAACATATACGCGCCGTACGGCACGGGTCTGGTGCTGATCGGACGGTGAGTCACCCATTACTCACCGTCCGCAGGCCCGCGCCTACGGTGGCCGGGAGTCGTCACGTGGCTCCCGACGCCCGGAGCGTCTCCCGCGGCGGCTGGGACGGGAGGACCTTTCTCTCTCCCATCCCGCCACCTCCTTCGCGAGCATAACTTTTTCGCAGAAGGAGGTGACTGCCTCCCACTCCCTCTCGCCCCGGACCATGGCTTGCACCAGGGCCGGGCGCGAGAGGTCGCCGCCGCCGATCGCCTCTACGAGGACACGGCGGTGCTCCGCCCAAGCGGGGCAGGTTTGCACCGTGTGCTCTACCGTGTCCTCTGGGCGATCCTCGCAGTGGTGACACCCGGGCGTTTCCTCCCGCCTGATGATGTGCAGGAACCTCCCGAAACATCCATGTCCGGTGAGGACCTGCGTCAGGCGGAAGGTGAGGGCGCCGTGACGCCTCTCTAGCCACTCCTCAAAGAGGGGCCTTACCGCCACTATCGTGGCGTGCCCTGCGCTGGGTTGCGACAGTCGCTGATTCCAGGCCGCCATGAGATCGCGCCGGAGGTCCGTCCGCTCCGCCGCAATTTGCTGCGGAAACGAAGTTTCTCCCCGGCTTAGTACCTCCGCGCGCCACTCGTACAGGCGCGCGAGGACTATCGCCTCCAGATCCCACGGCGGCAGTCCGGCAAGGAGGCTCGCCGCCTCGCCCGAGATCGTGCGGTACCCCCGGATTAGCCGAATGGCTACCACCTTTTGGGGCGCGTTCAGGTAGTGGGCGGCTCGCCGCCGCAATGAACGCGCCCACACCGGGGCCCCGTAAAGGGCCATGGACCGCACGACTCCCGCGTAAAGCCTCCGGCAGGAGGCGTTTGGCCCCCTCAAATTGGGCAAGAGCCGCTTTAAGGCGGCCCCAGTCCGTTCCAGCTTGGGGGCCAAACGTCGGAAATGCTCCACGAAATTCCATCGGCTGTCGAGGACCAGACCCAGGTATTTCATCGTGGTCTCGACGCCGATGTGAACCCCTCCTACCGTAAGTTGGGATCCCGATGGTGGCCTATTCCGAGGCCCATGAAAGGACATGGCCTCGGATTTGTGCAATGCCACCTCGAGACCCAACTGCCGGATCCTCTCAACGACTATCGCAACACCGCGTGTCATCGCGTCGGCCGCCGCCTGATGCGACCTTCCCTGCGCCAAGACCAGCGTGTCGTCAGCGTAACAAATTACGCTGACGCCGTCAGGGAGGTCGGCCCGCAGCACCCAGTCGTAGCCGATGTCCCACAGGTGCGGCCCCAGAACCGATCCCTGTGGGACACCGCACGACATCTCTCGCCGGTTCCATTCCCCATCGCGACCGGGGTAGATGACGGCTCTGTCCGTCAGGTACGCCCCGACTATTCGACGGAGGTAGGTCGGCACCCGGTGATACCGGAGTGCTTCCCCAATGCAACTCCAGGGCAGGGTGTTGAAGGCGTTGGCGATGTCGAGTGACACCGCCACGACGACCCTACCCTGGGACACCGCGTCCCCCGTCGTGAGGGCTCTAACGCGCATGATGGCGTCCACCGTCGAGCGCCCCTTGCGGAAGCCAAACTGGCAGTCCGCAAGGTCCGGCCCCGTCCTTCCAAGGTGCCCGACGAGGCGGCCCGCAATAATTCTCTCGAAGAGTTTGCCGACCTCGTCGAGCAGCACTATGGGCCGGAATGCGGACGGAGAGTCCGCAGGGCATACATCCACCCTCACAAACTGTCGCAATCACAATCTATATTGGTTTATGTTTGTTCACCGTAAAATAGGCGGGATATTTAACTACATAAATAATTGATAATTTTGCCTGATATTAATATATCTCAAATCTATGTTTTCAAGTATTATACTAAATTTTATCATGTCAGTTGAACGGCACTAAAAGTCTATTATTCAACAGTAATTTAATCCAGATCACCACTAAGTTCGGCGCAAAAACTCATGGGAACCATCCCATAGAATAAACTCAATTCAATACAAACGAAATGAGTAACAGTGCTGACCCTTTCATTCATTAATTAATCCCAAACGTTCGAACGCAAAATAATAGACTCTTAAATCGATTACTCACGTGGAAGCGTCAATCGTTCTCGTAACATACGTCAATTAACCTCGATTTTCAGACACGAACATGGTGAAATGCCGATTGATCGAGTTCTCGGTCTATACTTGGACCATATATTACCTTACTTGGCTAATAAAGCCTGAAACAGTAACGAAATGAAGATTAATTTTCACGATTCTCGAATAAGAAAGTTTATCGTGAAACGAAAATGTTATTGCTTGCTCTATTTATACCTAAATTGAGTCCCCCATATATTGAAAAAGAATCCTACCAGCTCTCTTTTCGCAAACGAGAAACAAACAAGACATAAGAAACAGACATCAGCCCGAAGCCTTATGAGACAATACAGCGAATTGAATTTTGCCTCTCATACTCCGTCCAACAAATATAAAGTGCTTTCCGATCTGTTTCAGTTTTAACATAAATAGGTACCTACAAATCTACTATATTTTATATTAGGCACTTCCCTTTTGCTGCTATTTCAATTTGTATGCCAGTATTAAAATTATTGGTGGTTAAGTTTTAAACGACTTCGAAGGACCTTGGTATGCGGTGAATTAATTTTATGTTGGGATGTAGATTTTAGCGTGGTGAACTGTTGGACGACACAGAATTGAGCAAACGGGATATGAGGTTTTGAGGAATATGGATGGATGGACTTACTTGAGACCTTCTGGACGAAACACGTGGCAAGGACAGCCCTTAGACTTAGACTAGCTTCTACCAGCGGCTTTGTCCGCGATGTAATAAAAAGGTTTTAAATTATCTGTTTGCAAAATTTCATCCAGATCCGTTCAGTAGTTTTTGCGTGAATGAGTAACAAACATCCGTACATCATAGTCTAAGATCCGGCTGCAGAATCAGTGCACCCATCGAGTATTTGGTAAAAACCAAATTTATACGCATATTTATGACTAGGAATGCCAAACCAAATTTATACGCATATGTATGAATATATCTACCTAATTGATTTTTTGGAATAAATTTCACTAACTAGTTTTTTAAATAAAATAACGTCCACTTCACGGCAATATACATAGACTCTGAAAAATCACGATTGCCGTTGCGCAAGTTTGTGAAATGTATTCCAAAAATCAATTAGCAATAATTTTATTAAAAATATTAGCGGCCACATTTGGATAGGCAACCTGGTAGATATGTATTCTCCTAATCATAAATATGCGTAGGTATAAATTTTGTTTTTACCAAATACTCGATGGGTGCACTGATTCTGCAGCCGGATCTCGTACTATCAATACATCCTCACAAACTTTCACGTTTATAATACTAGTAATAAATTTCACACAGAATTGTTGATTTCAGTAAGCCGATATTACATTTAGCGATTAGTGAATTGACTCAGTATGAAAATGTTATAAATTATTCAAAATTTACATTGTTTTGAATCTGTTTTAATCGGATATTAAATTACTAGTATACTCTAATCAGCTTTATACATATACGCATATTTGGTACATTGTTTGTTATGCCAACAATTATTTCAAAATCATTTCACTGCTTAACAGTAACAGTGACTTTTGATTCAGAATTTGAAATAAATAGATGATAATTCAATGATGAGTTTTTATAAGCCCGGGCTGGAGGCTGCAATTTATCGCGGCATCCACAGGAGAGTCAGGTACAGCAGTAGACAACCCTATGGTTGAACTGCGAGATGCCATTTACAAAAAAATATATGCTGCGTAGACTTTCTAGAGACAACTTTAGCGAGGGGTACAATTTTAGTTCGTTCATTCATAATCATATTCAAGTACACTACATTAAATCATTTAATTCATTACCAAGTAATTTATAAAAATAATCAAAAAATTTGATACATACAAATAAATAAAAATTAAAGGGTCTGTTTGTAATGACAAAGTAACAGCTTTACTAAATGCATATAAAAGTATACGGAATACTTATAACAAAAAAAACATTTTTTTTAATGCTTGTCTGTCTATTTCAACAAATCTCCGAAACGGTTAGACCGATTTTGATGTGACTTTCACTGGCTGATAGTTGATGGTATAAGGATTAACTTCGACTTTATTTTAAAGAATAAAGGTCCACACGGGCGCAGCTGCAAGCAGGAGCTGGTTATATTTATATCTACTTATATTTATATATAAATACATACACACGATCATTAAATTATATAATAGCGATAACCACTGTTTGAACCAACCATAGCTATATCAATTTGGACACTTCATTAACCAATTAAAGCCAGGATGCGTTTATGCACTGACAATAACGTCCCCAGACATACATTACATTCACCATACAATTAACTGATTGGCAATTTCGTCCGGTTAGAGCTACCGATTCAGTTAATTGGGCTAGGTCGTTCACAAAGACGCACTGGCGGTGATTAGGTGAATGTAAACTAAATAATAATATTACACAATTTTTTTTAGTCCGTCAGCTATGGTTTTAGAAAAATAGGTATTGGACACGTTTTTTTTATTTAATCCAAAGATTACGTCGATATATTGTGTTGTCACAGTCTTGAACAAAACAGTGGTATGGTGTAAAATCTTCATAGGACACACACACACACCACACACACCACACACACCACACACACACACCACACACACACACACAGATCACTTTTTAACACATATATCGACGTAATCTTGGATTACGTAACAAAGAAAAAATACGTGTCCAATATTTTATTTAAACCTATCTGACGGACTTTAAAAAAAAAATAGTTATCATTCATTATTTTATTATAAGCCATACACTGGGTAATTTAAAGCATAATAAAATTGATTAATCAGTCTTAAACAACACACTAGCATTTATTGCTAGTTACGCTAAAGAGTACAGACGCCAGCACATCAAGCTATCCCTAACTGTCAAATTTTCTCAATTAAAAATGAACCTTATGTCTTTGCAATAAAGTTGAAATACTAACAAAGAAATTTGACAGATTGTGGTACCTTGATGTGCTGGCCTCTGTACATTATGCTTGCAATTTCGTCCGGTTAGAGCTAACCGGTTCAGTTATTTATGTTAGGTTGTTCATGAAGATGATTGGGCTAATGTGCATTAATCAATTGTTTTATATGATTAGGCCGCTGGTATCTTATAATGTCGATTTAAAGATAATATTTTTGACTGCCTTTTCTGTGTGTGCGACTGTCAGAGAAGCCATTGGCACGATGCTCTTTTCTTTTTTTTCACGAATCCCTGCAGAGTTTCAGAACAATTTTTTTTTTCATGTTAAAGTTCTTCAACCCAAGACCCAAGACCCTTCGGTCTTTCAGCTGTTATAAAGCTGAAGAGTTTGTTTGTTTGAAAACGCTAATCTCTGGAACTGGTCCGAATTGAAAAAATATTTTTGTGTTGGATAGTCTATTTATCGAGGAAGGTTATAGGTTATGTAAAATCGTGATGTTACATAGCCTATAGCCTTCCTACGTCGTCGTAGCGTGCTACGACCTGCAGGAACCGAGTATCGGGTGAAACCGCGCGGGAGAAGTTAATGTATTATATTGCTTTTAACGAACACATGCGTCAAGCAGCACGGCTACTGACACAGTCTTCTTTTTTTTATAAAAACCTATCAAACTCTTCTATTATTTTGAAAGGTCGAATTCTGTCAGTTATTTTCTAACCAACCAGGCTCTTTAAATTCCACGAGGACTCTACAGTACCTATTTAGCTATGTATGATACAAGAGTCAACTTTAAATGCATTATAAATGTTATTCCATTTTTGTAATCATCATAATCTTCGACAATTAATGCCCTATTCAACACTGGCTGTCGCTGAAAACTATGCTGAGCGATAGCCGTTTTGTGTGGATGTGACGCATACTTTCCCCAACTTTTTCTTCTTTTTTATGTTGTTTTTTTTTGCACCATGTTTACCGCAATTATATGTATTTTCTTTTTCCTTTATTTCTGTCTTGCCTCCAAGCTATAAATATATAAAACAGCGAGATCAAGCTACTAAATGTCTATTAATAAACTTTAGTACATGATTGGAACCGAACACAACTTGACTTAACTTACCTCTATAAGCGAATTAAAATCGGTAGTAAAGATGGCAACACAAGTAGGTACATACTTAGACCTTATACGGAGTACCTACATATGTGAACAAGCCTGGGAAACGGGTGGGACAGGCTGGAAAGCAATAGGCTGCGGCCGTCCAAGGCGGTGTCGAGTTACCGGCCAGATCGACTGGTAAAAATGTAATGTAGAAAACTGACTGGGATTGAGTTGTGGACACGGCATGTAGTTCAAAGGTTTTTTATTAATAACTAGATTTTACCAATGGCTTCTCCCGCGTGTATGTGGGAAAAAAAGTAGCTTGTATGCTATTCCAGACTATAATCTATCTTTGTGCCAAGTTTTATCCAGATCCGTTAAGTAGTTTTTGAGTTTATGCGTTACAAATATGCATACAAATCTTACCTCTTTATAATATTACTATAGATAATGAGGAATTACAAGTATGAGCCGTGGTGGCCCGTTGGTATCGGCCTCGACTTACTCAAGCATTTTATTTTATTTAATTTTCATCACCACTGCTCTCAATACGGTGAAGGAAAACATCGGTTTGTCCTAGAACCGAAATTTCGAAAACATTTGTGATATCTACCAACCCGCACTGGGCGCACGTGGTAGATTATGGCCTCCTCCGGCCTCCCTTCTTAGAGAGGTGGCGTGTATTCCAGCATAGGGAACATAGGCTGATTATAATATCCTTGGACATTTCACACAACGCCATATCGTCCCAAGCTAAGCAACCTAATTCTTATGATAAGGTAACGAAATGGTTGATAAACTACTTATATACATTTTTTTTTTGTAAATACATGCATATTATATATACTTATAGAAAAACACCCAGACTCGTAACAAATACTTGCAGGTCGTACAAATATTTGTTCCGTGCGGGAATCGAACCCGCGACATGCTGCGTAGCAGTCAATCGCTCAACCGCTGCGCCAACCATGTCGCCATATCGTCGTGTATGTAATATGTATGTTATGCATAATGAAGAAAATAAATCTTAAAGTTACAAATTAAAATAGTGTTAAGGGTACTAAATTTAAGGACACGGTAATAGACGACATTACCGTAGTTAAGGACTTGCTTCTTAGTAGAAAATAACAGCAACTCCACAGCAACAAATTTTTCGACTGATATAAACCTGAAATCGCGAAAAAAAAATCAGCTGTGCAGTACATTTTGACGAGTTAGGCGAACATGAAAATGTATTGAACAGCTGATCCTTTTTCGCGATTTCGGGTTCGGTCATAGTAAAAGTTGCTGGTTATAATTAGAAATCAAGCGAACTTACCAAGTGAAGTTCGATGTTAATTGTGTGAAGGTGTTGGTCCAAGACGTCCTATAACTGACGTGGTAGAGGGCGACACGATGCGTCTACTACAAGTCAAGAGTTATAAGACGTCTTGGACCAACACAGAAACACAATGAGTACAATGACCCCTTAAGGGGATCAAAACGACTAAATTTAACCGTGTAGATATTTTTTCTCCAAGAATAGGTTTGAATTCGCTATTGTTTTCACAAAACTCTTTATTTACCAACTTGATAGTAAAAGCGACAGCAGACATCTTTGAGTGGACCTAAATGAGCCGGAAAAATGAACGTGCTGAAAGTCTAGTAATAGTGAACATGAAATATTATTCTCTGTTTATAACTACATAATACAACTATATAATAATATTTATTGTTTTTTTTATCAGTCTTTTAATAATTTAATTTTTATATTTTTTTCATTATAATTTTCTTTCCATACTCCATGTTGCACGATCAAGGGTGTCCCACAATGTAACCCTATCGCTGCTGCGTGCCCACGGTGGCGATCTCCGCGCGGTGTTCACTGATCAACGTCATTGGCTCTGGAATTCTGTGACGTCACTAATCATACTGATGATAATGACTAATGATCGATTTTTTTTTGACTTTTGAATTTGGAATTTGTGAGTCACTGGATTTATTAGGGCAGTTAACTTTGTGTAGTTGGTTGGAAGATATATGTACACTTGTGAGTTTGAGGGGTAGGTATATGAATCATTTTATCGTACGTTTAGTGAATAAACTATGGCTTAATACTTAATAGTAAATAGGAAAAACGTACGATGCGAATAAATATCAAAACTTACATCGCGTTGAATATTTTGCAAAAGAAGAATTACTAAGTGCTATTCTGTAAATAATTTTACTGCACATAATTATATTGGATTTCTATATTATTAATATTCATTTAAACTATATATTATTATTATTGGTTTTATATATATATTTTTTTTATTGTTGGTAGCATATAATAGGGGAACGACAGGTCTCTTACGCTCACTTCAGCTAAGTTTACACGGTGAGAGTTTTACAAAATCGGCCGACACTGTTGAGTTTTTCAAAAGACAAGACTTCGTCCGTGCTGCCCTTGAAACATAATTATAAACTGAAATAAAACACCAACACTCATTTCAATCACGAAATCACGTGTTTTTACGATTCACTAAACAATTAAACTGAAATAGCACTATCAAATTAAAGAAGTTAAAACAATAGAAACATATCCATCAAACACGTTATTATGAGACAGGCTTATATCATCAACATTTCAAGATGGTTACGCATTCCCTTTAATAAACACAATCAATTTAATTGAGTATTCTAGCATCTTGTTTGATGATGCTCGTAAACTAACAGCCCTATATAATTGTGTATTTGATCATTTAATTATAATTAATAACTTTGTATCATGATTAGTGTCTGCGTTAAGTGTGTTATGAATTAGTGTATGTATCTTTGAAGGTGTCAGTTATTATGCCCAGTTGCAATCCAACTTACGAGTAGTTGTTAAAAAGGCAGATGGCAAATGTAAATTCTGTTTACATTTGATAGCTTAATTATTGTAAGGTTGTAGGTTTTTTTACATAGTAGGATTGTCCAAAAGGGTTACCACTACCCCGGAACATAAAGGCCTAAGGAAGAAACACCGAGGGTTTTAGTCAGTAAGAGTCTGACACTCCCTTTCGCTCCACCCAAAGCGGCAGGAGTCATTGGATGATTTCCCACCCTCAAAGAAAAAAAAGGCATTTTATTTTTATATTTAATTTCATCCCCAAATAAATTGGGATAAGGGCAGGAGAATGATGATGAATGATGATTTAATTTCATCACGACTGCTCTTAAAGGAAAATATCTTAACGAAACCAGAATTTATTACCGCACCAACCCACACTGGGACTGTGTCAGTTATCATTCTATTTTTCCAGGAAATAGCTGTACTGGAAACCGACTCAATACTATAATTTGTTATCTCAAAGCTGAGATATGGCTAGTTTTATGGACTTTTTTATTTTGATCTAAAGTAGGTTTTTTTCTATTCGTCTATATGTATTATACTAGCGTCACCCATACTCTATATTATATAAACAAGACTCACATGTCCACCTACACAAATCACAAAGTCTTACCCAACAACTGTGTTTTGGAGGTCAGATAAGTAGTAGTTTTTCGTAAAAACTGGTATTCAGCTGCATTCGGTTAGACAGGAAGCTTAGCCAAACAAATTCGGGAAAAGATTAGACAAATTGATTGATAAACAAAACTTCTATGTACACCGCATCAAAGACATCCGATATTGATTATAGGGGGCTGTCTATTGTAATTAATTGTGTACTTGAATCATAATCACCTTATGACTGTCTGATGCTACTAATTTGATCGCAAAATTGCCTTTAAGGTTCCGGGATTCGCAAAATTGTATAGAGCGGTTCTGATTGAGAAGTTCGATAATTAGAGATGGGGAGGCTGTTCTTGGATGGCTGTGCTTTTGTGCTGTTACACGTGTCTCCTGAGAATATGTGTAGTATATGTAGGTCATAAGATTCTAAAGGATCATTTCGAGAAATTATGGTCCATGTAGTGACGTAAGCTTTGGCTCTATGATACGTTCGTTAATCGGTCTTTTAGTTTAACTATTATGTGCCCACAATTTGTCCGGTAGACCTGTCCTGGGCCAAAATAGCACATACCTGGAGTACTGATACAGAGAGTAAGGGTCATCCTCCACGTAAGAGTTGGCGGGATGTACTAGGCTGATCCTGATCCAGACCAAAATCGGCAGAAACGTGTATGTGGGACACCACAAAATGAAAAAAATATATAGTGTAGATCCATATTTTATTATTTTATTCAATATTAAGTTATGAAGTCACTGCTATTAAATAATTTGCATTTGCTGGACCAAAACGAAAAATTTAATTCCGAAGTCACCGAAGCAGACAAGTTTATTCAAAAGTAACTTTAAAGGTTCAAGGGAAGGAATAATAAAATGACTAAATGACTTGATAAAAAAAACGTGTAGGTACCTACTGCCCAAAAACTGGACAAAGAGGGTGACGTCATTTCGTAACGATCGTCATTTACTGGCTTACATAACATTACGCCTTGGTTTATTTCCCCATGGTAGGTACATCATTTCATTTCGCCAATTTTGTTTTATTTAAGCCCCATGTAATAGGGGGCGAGCCTCTTGCCATTAACTCGCCACAGATCCAGACTCCAGGCTGATACTAAAAAATCACTTACGGAAAAAACTAAAAACATTTTCCCGACCTGGGAATCGAACCCAGGACCTCAAACTCTGCAGTAGCGACTAGGTCGACGAAGCAGTCATTTACTGGTTTATGGTAAGTAAACAGTTTAAAAAAGCGGTGGAGAGTGTTCTATTCTTCTCCACATGAAACTTACTTTTGTTATAATTTTACTCTTCTTACTAGACTGAATTCTATTTCTTGTTCGCTTGACTTTAAAAAGTGCCATTCATTCAAATCATTTAGTTCAAATTGGCACAACCAATTTGAACTAAATGATTTGACTTTGACTGAAGCACGTTAAGCCGTTGGTCCAGGCTGTCATTTGCGCATTTTTGACAGTCGTTACGGGTCGTCAGAAGCCCGAAAATCTGACAGCTAGTCTTACCAAGGGGTATCGTATTACCCAGTTACTGGGTTGTGGAGGTCACATAGGCAGTCGCTCCACGTAAAATACTGGTATTCAGCTGCATCCGTTTAGACTGGAAGCCGACCCCAACATAGTTGGGCAAGGGCTCGGCAGATTGAGTCAATTCGTTTCGTTCGTTTATGATCTACTTACTATCTTATGTCTTTACATAAGATAGTAAGTATATCGTTGTACACAAATTACAGTGTAACTAATGCACCGAATGTTAGATACGTTTGAAGTGTTCTCACGCGGGATAATACGCCATAATAAGCCTTTGTTCGAACGCGTATCCCGCTCCATAGTTCACAAATTATATTAAATTGTTAATACCAGCTAATATCACCTAACGACACACGACGTTTAAGCACATTAGAGAGTCGATCCAATTATAATCAACATGGTTAAGTCATTATACGTTATTGGTATCTTATACCTATGTACTTACGTCTACCGGTATTAGAGCAACGTCAAATCAATAAGCTATGATAAAAATCTACCATAAAAAAGCGGCTTGCTTAAGAAAAATACTCTGACAGCAAATCTCGTAAAAAAATATGTTACGCCTCTTAGCTGAAATGAAAACCTACCGGGTTATATGCGAAATCTCGTGTGTATTCCACTAGAGTACCTCCAAGACGCTTGCGTCATTACTTTTCGTGTAGAACAACTCTAGTGAGGAAAGTAAATTCAAAATTAAATTTAACTTGAACAACTCATATGTTACTTAATGTGGAGCTACTTTTCTCTGAGACTACATCAGAAATAACGAAGTTCGTGGTCCTTTAATATTAGCTCTACCAACAATTTAGTATAACGATGTTTGCTGGGATTCCGCCAAAACAAAAACACAAGTAGGCATTACGCGCGTACTTCATTACAACAGGCTTACCTGATTCAAAAATCTGGAGCGTAGAAAGGAATTTACATTATTAACTTGCGGGCAAAATAATGCCATAAAAAATATCAACCTAGATTAAAGAAGCGCTTTTATATCCGCACTCACCTTTCGAGTATCATCATGGTATTATGAAAAATGCTTCCTTTTAGCTCCTTTAAAATAAGACTCATGAAATAATATACCTAATCATAACATCACAACAGATAGAATTGGATGCGCACTTGAACATGCAAAACAGTGCGCTTCATGAAACCATAAACTGCACTGCAGTGTACTGCACGGCGATTCAGTAAAGTATATTAAATTACAGGTAATAAAAAACTTTACAATGGGTGGTAAAAAGATACACACGGGCGGTACTCTGGCGAGCCTGTGAGGGATGTACGCTTGCCTGCACCGGCCTGTGATTTTATGCGACATTAAATTAAGGAACAGGATTTATGCAACGCTTTAGACATGACATATACTATGCGACGTGCGACTGCGACGGCTCTGCGATTTGACGTATCGATAAGCTGCAGCCGATTTTCATATATGTTGTTCAAAGCTCGTATACTTGGCGAAGAGTTGCAGAGACGCAACGTCAAGCTAGAGTCGTACGCTCTTGTTACTTGTCGCTGGGTCTACACGCACGGTGCATGCGCTCAACAGACGATAGTCGTATGCGACAAGTCAGCGTTTTGTCGTTGAGCTATCGCGTCGCATGTCGCATAGTATGCGAGGTGGTTCAGTCGGTGTTACCAACAGCTTGGCGGACATTGAAGGGTTCTGAAGACGTCTACTATTACAGCGTTATATGATAACGTTGTAACGATATTGCCCACATTTGTTCAATGATTGTTATTTCGACATGGAAGAAGATGAAGCTAGGTTTTTATTCGCCTAAGTTCGATAGTGTACTTATAATATTATTTAACTTTTATGTAGTAACTCTAGCGTAAAGGTAAGGTAGTTTACCAAATCTTGCTTGAATAGTCCATAGAGTTTCGTTTCTAGGGTTTCGTAAAAGAAAGGACGGTGCAAAGCGGAACCTTATTACTAAGCCTCATCCGTCTGTTCGTTTCTCTGTCAGCGGCTATAATATCATGAACCGTAATAGGTAGACAGCTGAAATGATCACAGAACAGCTGAAAAATGGAGTAAAGTTAAAATTAAATGGCTCTCTATACAAGAAACGTGTTTTTTTTAAACTGAAGTATTTTTTTGACATAATATGTAGTATTTATTTATTTATTTATTTAAACTTTTCGCACACAATAAAGGTACAAAGGCGGACTTAATGCATTAGGCATTCTCTACCAGTCAACCAAAGGTGGTGAAGAGATTACATGGCAGGTGCTTTAAATAGTAGGAACATACAAAACACTGAGACTTGAATAAAATGGGTACATAAATAGTGCATGGTGTAACGGAGCCTTTTATGTGTGAGTCCAACTCGTATTTGACCAGTTTTTTAATTAGTTTCTTATGTAAGCATTTTTCAAACTTTTGTACATTTATTTTCCCATGTATATTTTGATAACAAAAATTGTATTCCAAAGCTATATTAACTGACGTATAAATTAACAAAACTTTTGGGTAGCTACTCGTTATCAAATTCCCTCAATATGGAAGTAAGCATGTCTGTTTTTTCACTCTCTTGACGTAAAGGCTCCCGTAGATAGGCGAAATGCAAAGCCGCGACGCGATTCTGGTGTCACTATTTTTTAAAGTTTTCATAGAAATTCTAGTTCTACTAGAGCCGCATCGCACCTGTCTGCAATAGCCTTTATACAAAACGGAAGAAAATATTACTCGTATAATCCCTAAGTACAACACAGATGTAAAAGTAAAAATATTTTCAAAGGAACACTCATGGAAGCTTATCGACTACTCCACTTCACTGGCTCCTCGAGTAACCTAATTTCTTTATGTAAAAATCATAGTAACACGTACATAGCCAGACCCAAAACTCAAGATATTCGCTTGCTACTTATGAAGAAAAACATATTATTTGCCGTGCGTTTTCATTGCTATTTGAAAGCCATATTCGCCAACAAAATAATATGTACTGGCTTTTGCCTACAGCTTCGCCCGCGTGGATGTCAAAAAATATGACTCGAGAACGTTGTACCAAGATAAAAAGTAGCCTATGTCCTAACTATTATGGTCTTTCTTTATATGTGACAAATTCAATCCAAATCCGTTCAACCGTTTTAGCGTGAAAACGGAACAAACAAACAAACTGGCTTTTGCATTTATAATGTTAGTTACGTTTAACTTTTATAAACACTACCAAACTGCATAACAGTTGCATTTTTTTTCGTCTAACAATAGATTACTAATTTTTAACATAAATTATTAGTTATAACCGAATAACAATGTGCCCAACCCGGGAATTGAACCCAGGACCTTTTGCTCAACATTATAGCTTGCGACCACTAGCACAACAAGGCAGTGTGATATTGTGTTTTTAACTTTTTTGAAAAAAATGGTCTCCAGATATTCAGGTACACGTTCAACATCCATTTTAAATTTAGGAATGTTTTAAAAAGTAGGTATTAAAATAGCAATTAAAAACTTTCTGAAACTCGTATTCATGCCAAAGATCAAACTCTTTTCATTACATAAGTTTCCAAATTAGATCAAATTATACACCTAAAGTGGAATTCTTCAACTGTTCTTGACTCCGCACCAGCAATAAATTCAATGAGAACAAATAACTTAAGTAACAAAATTAGCCCTAGCTTAATTGTTGAAAAGGGAATAGAGTTTGAAACTTAGAAAAGACGAGCAAAACGTTTTTTGTATGAAAATGAAGATGGAAGCTATATAAGGCGGGCTGCAGAGCCGATGTGCGGATTGCAAAAAGTCAGTCTTAACAAATAAAAAAAAAGGAATTGGAAAAATACCTCAAACAAGGTAGCTGCACTAGAACGTTTTTATACGCTGTTAGAAGATGTATTCAACTATTTATAATAATTATCGCCGAGACCGAG
The DNA here is from genome assembly GCA_951799385.1 of Hyppa rectilinea. Taxonomy (NCBI): domain Eukaryota; kingdom Metazoa; phylum Arthropoda; class Insecta; order Lepidoptera; family Noctuidae; genus Hyppa; species Hyppa rectilinea. The sequence continues at coordinate 11,741,274 of OX637315.1, forward strand.
TTTATGGTCACCGTATCCATCGCGTATCCCATGGTGTAGTGGTGATCCAGTGAACAGTAGTAGTCCAATGGTAACCGTAGATTTGCACCTAGGCAGGCGCTCTATTTTGTGTAAATTGTTTCATCACCACTGCTCCCAAACGGTGAAGGACAAAACCGAAAGGAAGCCGGCAAGTTCTAAAAAAAAAAAAATCAAGACTTGTGACATCTACCAATCCGCATTGGGCCAGGGTGGTGGATTACGGCCCACAACCTTTCCCAGAGAGGAGACCAACACCGGATATCCATGGCATATGGATTGATAATGACAAGTAAGATGAGCAAAGTATAGGTGCTGTTCATCCTTTTGACGCCACTATAGCTTTAATTTGGTCTCGTAAAAATACCTGGCTTTAAGTAATACCTACATTTTTGGTTGGAACTCGCAATTTTAGCGCGAGTATTTCAATACCGTATGCAATTCTCATGTCGCTGACAATTTTACTCCGAGGAAAAGAACGGAACGACATAAAAAGGCAACTCGTTACCCATTCGAGAATATTATATAATTTAAGAATGTTATTTCGCGTTATATTATTTTTTTTTTTGTGGAACAGTTATTACTTCGCGGAGGTTCATAGATATTAGTCTGCGCCTTATACGTTCCGCGAATACTAATTTCGAATTACTTACATACTTTTCATGAGAACGATTTGTAACGTTTGCGACATTCTTCGGAAAAGCGTTAACGTAGAGAAATATGTCTAAAAAAAACACAAAGGAAACTAAGTACATACGTATATCTGGGTTGCGGAAGGATCGTATATGTTCCCGCGACTCCCGGCGCAGGCGTGCGACGGAACACCGGGGTGGTTTGTAGTCAGTAAGAGTCTGACAGACCCCTCTAGGGTGGCGGCATCCATGAGGATTTTCCAACCCGATAAAAAAAGTGGAGCTCGTAGCTAAATAATAACAATCACACGGATCGAACCATCAAGTTAAGCTACGCTTGGGTTGGTCCGTGGATTGGTGACCATCTTTAGATATCGAGACTAATCCGTGCCTCGGGAAGGCACGTTAAGTCGTTGGTCCCGCCTGTCATTCGTGGACCTTTGACAGTCGTTACGGATAGTCAGAGCTCCGAAAGTCTGACAGCCATTCTTGCCAAGGCGTATCGTATTACCCAGTTACTGACTAAGTGGTGGAGGTCCGATAGGCAGTCGCTCCATGTAAAATACTGGTACGCGGCGGCATTCGGTTAGACTGGAAGCCGACCCCAACAACATAGTCGGGAAAAGGTTTGGCAGATTGATCAAAAAAAGGGGAACCATGTCTGTTACGGATAAACACATTCTGCGGAATCCTGCATCACTCGTGTCTGAACAAATAATAACGCCTCATCAGGTTGACATCAGAGCTGAATTTTGGAGGCTCTGCAATAGCATCCTTTCCTATGAGTGGTCTTAAATCCTAGTGTTGTCCAAAAAAATTATGTGTGTGGGTCACGTTAAAATAGCCTCTATGAGTTGCAATACTTAAATATACAAAACGGCTTTTCCTTGAAAATTATCCTTGATCAGAAAAAAACCACAATACACCTTCGTGTTTAAATTTTCAAATTTGGCTGTTGCAATCAGTTGATAATTAATAAATTGTGGTAACAAAATAATTATCTACCAGTTATTACAAATAACTGATTTTGTGGCAAAGCCTTAACAAGGAGTAAACACTGGATATGATCGTTAGTGAATATCAAATGAATATCGGTAAGGTTACAGGAGGACTGTGACGAAGTGGTTAGCCGGCCGACAGGCGACCAATCATTAACTCCTGCAAGGCCATACATTCTGGTCTGAAACCTTGGAACGTGCAAGAAGCTGTCACAAGTGGTTATTAATATAATCGTCTTCCCAGGAGCTACAATTTTCTTATGAATACGCCATGCTATAATGGATATGGATGAATGAATTCCGATTTTCATGTTTAAAGTTTCCTGTTGACGGTTTTAGTCCGAAAAAGCTGCTGAGGTCCGACCTCAGCAGCTTTTTCATTTAAGTTTTTTCTTATAAAGAAAAGTTAGTATTGATGTAAAACCTAAGACTTTGATATCCCAGGATGGAGTCTAATAGCTTTTATTAACTAGTCAAGGTTGTTTTAAAAATACATAACGTACTTCATATCACGCCTGGTTTCCCCGAAGGGATGAGTAGAGGTGTACCTATAGTACACCCACATTTCGCCAGAATAAGAATAAGAATAAGAACATTTCGCCAGATATGTATAAGTTCCATGTAATAGAGGCCGCTCCTATTGCCATCAATCAATCTGTCTAGCCTTTCCCCAACTATGTTGGGGTCGGCTTCCAGTCTAACCAGATGCAGCTGAATAACAGTAGTTTAAATGAAGCTGCCTATCTGACCTCCACAACCCAGTCAGTAACTGGATAATACCTTGGTAAGACTGGCTGTCAGACTTTCGGGCTTCTGACCATCCGTAACGACTGTCAAAGACCCACGAATGACAGCCGGGATCAATGGCTTAACGTGCCTTTCAAGGCACGGCTCCTATTGCCATCAACCGGGCACTAATCCAGACTCCGGGCTGCTACTGAGAAATTGTACATAATAGTACAATAAAACTTTGCCCGACCTGGTGATTGAACCCAGGATCTCATGCTCAGCAGTAGTGCTTGCAATCCAGTTTAGAAAGAAAAAAAACCTTGAAAGTTGATCGATGTCAGTAATACATCGATTTACTTCATTCTTCCTCTGAACGATTACTTTTTGCCATTACCAACCCACCACGCAAGGTGATGCTTCAATAAGCGAAACTTAATCACGATGATAAAAACCAAATGACACGCTTTGCTAGTGTTGCGAACAATGGATATTAAAATTTTATCGACACATTACACAGCTTTGTTTAGGATACGGTAATAGATTGCAGTGCCTATCAAATTAAATGTTAATTATGCGTCTATTGAATTTGAAATATGAATCATGTTTACGTAATCCAGCTAATGCTTGATTGTTTGAACAAAACAGATTGTTGAGGTTTCGATTTTCGCATTGACGTTTTATGATAATGGAAAATTATATTAGCTTATTTTGTTTATGGTACGTTTATAACATGCTTTATTCTGCCCCTAACAAAATGTATCATAATTATTAATTTTCACATGATCCGATGTCTGTCTCTTTTAAAGTCTATATTCTGGCAATTAAAAGAAACTGACCTCTGCGTTGGTCAGATATGAAACGGCGACCTCATCCAGTTTAAAAAATATTGTTGACGTGTAAAAGTGTATGTGAAAACCTATTTACGATTGTATGTCATTTTCCTTTACGTTGACATACCTCAGCATTCCCACTAAATACATAGTTTCACAGCTAGTAACGTCACGATCGCTCATAAACTCACGTCACCTCTAAAAATACATACACGTTGCGGCAAACCGTTTAAATTGTATCGATACGGCTCGCATACGTGTACGCGTGCTGGCAACACTACATAATCCGCCCGCGGCCTGTACTCTAGCAAATTATATACTGCATCACTCAGTCTTCCAGTTTGCACCTCTTGGTCGTTTCGCAAATTTATATGAATCATTATTGGGTTGAATTATAGCGTGGCGTCGTGCCGAGGGACCGCCGCTCATGGACGTGAGAAGACGTTATTCCCGGAGATGCGTGATTACTGAATTGTTACTATTAGCCTTTCACCTTGGTGTAGAGTTGTGTGTACGGCTCCCAATTTGCACTTTTGACGTGAAAGGATAATTATGTTTTGAGTGTTTGCATTCCGCACTTGAAGGAGCGTGTGCTTATTTTAATACGTGCCTGAACTTGTTTTGCTGATCTGAACGCTATAGGTGTTTTCTATACCATGTGTATATTGTTACTAGGCAGAATTTTTGAACTGAAACCCAAAGCAGACTATCCAACTGGGTAGTTAAATAAACTATATCCACATTATTCCAGTGAATATTCGGCTATGGCAATTGTTTTTCTAAGTTCGAATTTGGAAAAACCGTCTCTAAAAAGACATTATTATGCTTCAGCTTTTTATATGCATAGGAGGCCTGTATCCCAGCAGTGGGAACATTATAGGCTGATTATGTATGTATGTTTTATACGCATCTTATTGCCTTCTTTCTAGAATGTCATCTTTTCACCTATCTGCTATCTGCTAGCTATCCCAAACAGTCAAATTTTACCAATTGAAAATGAACCTTATGCTTTTGCAATAAAGTTGAAAAATTAACGAATAAATTTGGCAGATTGGAGTAACTTGATGTGCTGGTCTCTGTAGCTATTGCCGTATCCAGAACTTCATAGCTCAGTGCTTAGAGCGCATCAATAACGCATAGAGGTGTTATCAAGTTTCCTTTAACGCTGGTTAGTCCTTACATATCGTGCTTGACCGTGCATCGTAACAGTAACGAACATTTGCGTTCCCATACGGATTATAGTACCTACCTATGCACCATTGAGGCACTAAATCTATAGGCAGTGGTATAGTCGAACAAGCTATTTGGTATACAGGCAGACTAGCTTGCAAATACTTTCAAACAATGCTGTGAGTAAACTGATAAGTCAGGTCATTTACATCACTCTCCTAAGTATGCCTTTTTTTTGAAGGTCGAAAATCATCAAATGATTCCTCACGCTCTGGGTGGAGCGGAAGGGAGTGTCAGACCCTTATTGACTACGACCCATCCATGGTTCTTCCTTAGCTCTTTATGTTCCGGGGTAGCAGTAACTCTTTCGGACAATCCCGCTTACCCGGCAGGCTTCGGTCCTAACGGGCCCCTTCACATTCCTAAGTATGCCTCAGGTTAAAAAGTTATAACGCACTTAATAAAAATGAATATCGGCAGTGTAGAAAGATAAATATTTTCACCTGTTTACCGAATAGCTTGTCACTGTACAGTGATTTAAAAATGTTTACTAACTTAAGGTTTAATATTGCATGCAGACTGATTGATCTATGACACATGGTCGATGTTATAATTACGTGATTTGATTAGGTGGGCATCGATTTTTTTTATACGTCATCTAGGATAAATACAAAAAATCTTTTTTGTTAAAAAACGATAAAATGTTCTCTGGCATAATATAGTGACATAAACCAAGGGAGGTCGATTTTTTTTCATAAAAATGAAATAGTAGATCAAATAGATATTAACACAAAACATCTTTATTTTTTAAGAGAATTTATTATTCAAATTCTATTAACAATGTATTTGTTTAAAAACTAATATAAGGTTATATTTATTATGGGCTAGGTTGATGGAGGTCTATCAGTAGCTATGACATCACGTCATCTATCTCGCATATGTGCCACAAGATGTAAATTTAAACCACAATGTGGTCACTAAGAGCTTCAGGGTTTCTTTCGTTCTGACAATCCCAGCGATGAACCATTCCCAGAGTTCCATGTTCCAGAGATTTTCAATTGCGTTCACATCTGCTGTCCGAGCAAACCATTAAATCTGAAGAATGTCACATTGCACGTTGAACTACGCCATAGGAGACCGAGCTATGGGTATCGGTGCATTATCCTTATCGTAATGAATTTACGTATCAATTTGGGTATTCTGTTGCAAGATACACAACTCGCACAGTAGGCAGCATCACCACTTTCAAAAGTGACACATATTACTAGCAGTACTCCTATACCTTCTTACGAGGTTAGTTCTTGTCGTCGTGGCTCATCCACCTCAACAGTTGACTGTTATGCGGCCAGATTTATTTTGAACCACGATATGAGCTTCATCATCAATTATATTACCAATATGAGTATGTGGATACAGCATTTTTGACTTTACTGCACATTTTGATAAATTATCTTATTTGAAAACTGATAAACAATTTTAGACTGCGACTGTATACACACTAAGTCATAAAAATTACCATAATTTTGTAAAATGTTAGTTAAATAATTAGCATGGTTAAAAGTGGTCTAATATTGTAATTTAATTTTTCGGCTTAGCCTCGTGTTTTTGAATAAATATCTGGTGGATGCCTGTAATATTTTATAAAATATTATTTCACATCTTAAAAGCTCCCAAAACACTTTAGTTAATTTTTGTACAATTCAGAATTTTAATGAAACAAGTGTAGTAAAGTGTAAAATTGTTGGCCGGAGCTGTAGGCCGAAGAAATTTAGCAATTTACTTAATAGTCCGTTCTGCTGTTTATTGTTTTATGGTCTCGAACTTACAACATATAATTTCCTTGTGCAATTTTCGGACGGTTTCGTCCCGACCGGTCCACTGTTTAGACAATTTTTATAGCTTCCTTTGTCCGTCATCGTTCTTTCATTTATTTATGAAATCACTAAAAGTAAAACAATACCAACAGGTTCTTTTACATTTTCATTTAGGGTTGATTTTTCAATAGGTAGTCTGGTAACTTTTATCTGAAGAATAAATATTGCTGTGTGACAGCTTTAGTATGAAAAATATGTCAAATTGACATTTTTATTCTATGAAAAATCAGCCTTGAAGAAATCCTTTAAAACCAGAAGTAAAACCTTCATTACTGTAAATCTACCAGGTGGATTAAAAAGTGCAATGACATTTACTGAATGACATCACACGTCTTATTATATTACTCTTTGCATCACACGACTTGCTTAAAACTACAAAATGTCGTACGTAAATGCTCAATATATTTTTAGTTTCCTTGTATTATTTTTATTATTCCAGACAGTGAGAACCGTCTGCGATGATGTTAAAGAAGAAATACTCAAAAATAATCTCGGAGAAACTGTGGGTCTGGTCGTTAATACAACTGCTCCTACATCTTCAGTAAAGGATATAAAATTTGATAATAAATCTGAACTAAAGGAACAACATATTATGAGAAATTTTTATACCAATAAAACTTTAGGAAGTGACAAATATGGAAAGGGAATAGCTCAGAGAAAGCCAAGGACTCCACCAAATGTTACCAATGGTTTTGGAGTAGAATGCCTCTCATGCTTTGCAAATTATAGTTCATATAACTGGAATTGTTATGCAGGCCGTTCGTAAGTTTTTTTGGCAAAATTAAGTCTTTCTTAGTAATATTATATGAATATCATAAAATAGTTTCCGTGATTATAGTCTGTTAAGATAGTTGAGATTCTGACGAATTTGAAAATCTACCTCTAAATTGTTATTAGTATAACTGCCTTGGTTGGTAATTGCAAAAAAATATTTTTGTTGCCTTTAAAATAGTTATTATTTAGCGTCTTGAAATTTGTCTTTATTTTTGTGTATGTCCCAGGTACGACTTCTATGGTTTATATTTCTGTCAGCCTCATAATCACTCCTTTATGTTTTTATTTTAATGCTACTTATAGGACTGTATGATACATCACATCGCGTTTTTCAGTGTGTCGTCAAGAAAATGTGCTGACGCTGAGTACTGTTACGTAGAACTTAATCCTCAATACATAAAAAGGGGTTGTATGTTACCTGGTAGGGTAAATAGAACATTTATATGCAAATGTCCCCTCTGTAATGACAAACCTTCCTTCGACATGAACCATTACGAGTATAGGAAACTCAACGATTGGGAATATGATAACGCTCGACTTAAGACACCTCTGATAGGAATGGATCTAATGTGTAAAGTATGTGAAACCAAAGGAACAAATCCAACATCTGACAAAAATTGTAGGTCTGGCAAAAAGTAGGTATTAGTTTTTCACACAGAGTAAATAATAAGACTGATACAATTTGTTAATAATTTCTCATTAAAATTTTACAGTGCCGATTATATGGTATGCGCACATAAACAACTTTGTTATACAAATATAGATGATGAGACAGATTTTGTGTCAAGAGGATGTACGAATAAACCACTGTTTAATTCAATGTATTTCTTTTGTAATTATACCAAGTGCAATGATGCAGAATTTCCTAACCCCAAACAAAAAAATAAGCTACGCGCAGAAGCAATACAATTGAAGGATGATCGTCCAAAGAAGGGAAGAAACGTGCTAACGAGTTTTGGTTCAAAAACATGCACTTGTGATTCCTGTTCCATGTTCATGATCATAATATTATCGATATTAGTACAGTGTATTTAATTTAATCTAACCCTATATAATATTGTTACCCACCCATCGTGATATTTGAATACTAACAAAATCAAGCTTGTCTGAAATAATTACGTTGAACAACTAGACATATTCATTCAAAGGAGTCCGTCTATGAGCTACCTATTTTATCATTTGACGTCCCATAGATTACATGACACGTTTACAATTCGTGTCAGTGGTTTTGGTAGCACAACTATGAACAGAAAAATTATTTTATATTCACTTTTATTTAAATGTATAATATACGTTAAATGTGGACAAAAAGAAGCCACAAAAAGTAAGATACACCCCACTCTACCATACTTTAGACGAAAAGTAGAAGAACTTGGTGATGCAGATTTTTTCGAGACGACTGAAACTGATGATCCCCATAATTTAGTGTCATTTCTGGTTAAAAATGTGAAAGAAATTTTCGACGACATTGTCACTCCAGAAGCAAAAATAGACAATAAAAATTTTGTCACCTTGGAAAACAGACCACCGATAGAATTTGTATTTAATATGAGTACAGCGCCCCATAGTTCCTTATCTACTGTACTAATTAAACCAACACTTGATTTTTTTATTCTTGAAGACATTATGAGTAGTAGTAGTATTCCTACTCCTACGCATACAACCGATATGACGCTAAATGAAAACTTATCTCTTACTACTTTGCTAGATGAGAAACAATCAAGTACCGAAAATAATGAGATGAGTACAAGGAGCGAATATAGTCCGATTGCGAAAACATTTAAATTGAATACTACATCTGATAAAAAGGAACGGGATGTTACTTCAGCCCATGGTAACACTACGGACATTGAAATAGAAATTACTGATCCGAGGCGATCGTGTATAATGTGCAACAATGTCGCGACCGAAGATTGTTTCGACCCCAGGAATAAATTGTGAGTATGCAGTAAACAGTGCCTGTAATTAGTTTTGAAAAACTTGCTCAATCTAAAATCTAAAATAGTCGCATCCCTCTACAGCATAGGTTCCCAAACTTATTTTGCCTACTGCCCTACTACTTTGAGAATATTTTTTTAGCGCCCCTATTTTTTCACCTACTTAAAAACCACTTTCTACGTAGATCGTTACCGCTACCCCGGAACATAAAGGGCTAAGGAGGGAACAAGTATGGGTTTTAGTCAGTAAAAGTCTGACACCTCCTTCCACTCCACCCAGAGCGTGCGAATTTGATGATTTCCCACCCTCAAAAAAAAAACCTCTTAGCAACGCCCCCATGTTTTTGTCTTTCTTGGTCTCTTACTGCCCCCCTTCTGGCCTGCAGCGCCCATAAGACGGCGTTATCCCCACTTTAGCCCATAAATCTGCTCTACTTCCTTAAATGACTCGAAGCTTCAAACTTTCATCTTGAAAACAGACATACAAATTATTTATAAATGATTACTAGTATATTCCAAGTTTACACTTTTTATTACCAATTTGCTTTCTCTTGTCATTATTGAATTTTCAGAATAACGTCGGTTATGTGCGAACGTGACGATGATTTGTGTTACTCGCTGCACACGCCTTTTGGAATAATCGATCGTGGATGCTTCAACATAAATCACAATCTCACAACCTACGTATGTTCCTGCAATCTGTGCAACTACTTATCCATTTCTGAGATGCCGTTTATGTTCAATATGAAGCGAGATTGGGTCGATAATGTTATTGAGCTCTCACGTACAAAGCATTTCAGAAAATCTGTTTTTAAGGATATGTCCTGTTTGAGATGCGAAGTTAACACGACCACCAAAACTGGAGATATGCTCGATAGTGCCAACTGTTTAGAAGGAAACATGTAAGTTGAAGTTACAAATGTATGTAGTTTTTTTAATTTAGTTTCCAAATTGTGAACATATTTAATTTTAGCTTGACATTTTATGACATTCCAACTAGTATTTTGATAAATAATCAAAGCAAACACAGTGCAGTAAAACTAGCAGATTGTATTTTGTGATATCTATTAAAAATTGCTTTCAGTTTGTCGAAAAATCTAAATTTTTTGACATTATTATGTAACTACAAGCTTTGATCCTGCAGATTGTGAAACATGCTGATAAGTATTATTTATTCATGTTATTTTCAGTGGTAATTTACCAGTGGAAGACTGTAACCTGGATGAAATCTGTGCAGTTAAAGCGCTAAGAGCAGATGGTTATATCTGGCGAGGTTGTGTCAAAGCTCCGCTTTACAACTATTGGTGGGCAGTGTGCGACCGCGATCTTTGTAACTATGATACCCTAGTGACCCTCTACGATTTCATAGTTTAAGACTAACAGCATAAACTTTGTTTTTCTACCAACATTTATTATAACTTTATTATTATTTTACTTTGTATTAGCAAAACAGATTTTAAATTGTTATTTTTTTTTATTACTGTTAGATTTGCATACCATATAACACACGCTTGCTTATCGTTAAGGGCCAGACTGAGTGAATCAAACACATTTTTAACTGAGGGTGAACCTATTGCCATCATCTGGATACAGATCCAGACTAAGCTGCTTCTAGTAAATTCTTAACGCAAACCGGTTCAGCAGTCACTTTTGCTAGCGCTTGCCACCCCTAAGCGAATGAGGTGATTCAGTAAACTAGTGTTTTGCATGTACCATTACGTTCTCATTTCGGGTCTAAGGTTGGTTTTAAAGGTATTGGATTAGATATAACTACTTACTTAACTACTTGCATTACTGACTTGTCTGTAGCCCGTTAATAGGTATTTCTTAGAGTTAAAAAGCCAAATTTTAATACCAAATTATATTGGTAATAGTCTTACTTCCATATTTTTAAACAAGACATTCCAACTAACGAAACTTCTATATTTATTCCGTTCAACATAAAAAGCAGACGGCGACTTGGGAATACTTTGAAGAAAGCAGTCGAGATCAGAGGGGCAAGCCCTAGAGTCCGTAGGTACCCATAATCTAATTGAATTTCACGGTTGTGGATGCATCCCTTTGAAGGATTTCATCCGGTGGAAACATTTGTGGGCTCGCCTGTACTAAAACTCTGAACCGCTGATCTGGATATATGTATCGGAGTTCAATTTTACATTCGGGTGCATTCCAGACCTGCATGGAATAGTTGATTTGAAAAGTTTTGTTTCGATTACCGTACTGTGATCTAGTCAGTTAGTCAATGGTATGGGAATAGATTCTAATAAACGTACTCGCATAGTCAGCAAAAATAATTATTGTTACTCAATTTTTTACCAACTTAATATTTTTGTATACTCCTAGTCTACAATAGTAATTCTCTAAAGGTCCTTTGAAATGGCTTTTTTTTGAGGGTGGGAAATCATCAAAATGACTCCTCCCGCTCTGGGTGGAGTGGTAGGGAGTGTCAGACCTTTACGGACTAAAACCCATCCATGCTCCTTCCCTAGCCCTTTATGTTGCGAAGTAGAGGTGGGTTACCTCTCTCCTTTCGGACACTGACGATGAAATGGCTGTAACACGGTATTTGATAATTGACGTAGCATGTTCATTTGATAAAAAATATTTTTCCTAACTTTACCAGCATATACATACAATGCATACGCAGTCTATGTTCCCACTGCTAAGGCACAGGCTTCCTCTCGGTGAGAGAGGCCGAAATCCATTTCGCTGGCCCGGTGTGCGTTGGTGGCTGTCACATATCTGTATGTTTCGTTCTGGGATATGCCGGTTTCCTCACGATGTTTTCCATCACTTTTAAACTAAAGTAAAGTACTTGGGTTCGAACTCACGACCTACAACTCGTAACTCGATACCACTGGGGCACCATTACTCCATGTAGATGTAATACTTGCTATTATATTTGCAACGTGGCGCTACAATAGTGACATTAATTTAACACACATATTATACGGTTTCACATTTTCGTTTCATGAAGACAGTTATTTTTCCATTAAACGTTATTATTTATTTAAAATCTTAGAAAATAGCATCTTAGAGCAACATGTGCTTAAAGTTCATTTGCCGAGACCACGGATCATAACATTCGCGTCAATGTAAGTGAAACGAATAAGCAATATTATTAGGATGAAAACTTCAAAAAGTAGGTGAATTTAATTATTTCCCTAGCTTTTTTGTTTTACTTTTTTAATTTGCGATTTCTTTTGACCTATCAACATTTATATCATTAACGGGCGGCACTAGCCCTACCCGTGTGTTAAATTAATGTCACCATTGTAGCGCCACGATGTATATACTCGCTTTATAAAAATATATATTGTTCTTGGGATTCTGTAACCTGATTATTCAGCACAGCAGGAAAATTACAGCTATGATTTTGATGTTGAACCAGGGGAGAGATTATGTTGAATATTACGTATCTGCCTATTTTCGACACGTAGAATGCCTGGAATGGCTTTGAGGAGGTAATATTTGATCTTAGTATGGGTATAGCAACGTGGTGCGTCGACCTCAAATAAATTGAGATCAAAGCAAAACGATGATGAGGTATACTACGAATAGCCTGTTTCTTCGTTCAGTTGAATTTTATATAAGGTCCCATTAAAATAGATGGACATATTTTAACGCAGCGTTTAGTATGTCTAACCAAAGATATCCAAGCAAAAAAAAACTTATTAAAGTGATTTGACCTAAAATAATAAAGCCGGCAAACTAGAATAAATACATCCATTGTAGATAGGTACTTGCACACTGTTTGAAAGTATCTAATGCGTTTGTGATATTCTTTATTTTTACAATAAATTTGCCTTATTTTAGTGGTCTGAATGATTTATAAAAGTTTGTCCATCTATTTTAATGGGACCTTATAAGATAAAAATTAAGTATATAAAAATTCCGATACAGCAAAAAGAAACAAGACAACCAACAAACACATTTTAAAAGTAACTTTAAAACATATTTTACTACCATAATTTTACATACATTTAAAGTAAAACGCGGGTGAATCTTGAGAGCTCTTTTAAAAATAACGTATCAAGTCAAAGCGCTGTAAAAACTCAAGTGGCTTGCAGTTTTCTTTCTTACACTCGGCTCCCTCAAGGAATACTTGGTTCAGTCGCTGAAGTCTGCACGACGTTGTTTTTAAATATTTACATTATAAAAAGAACGGTATATCGGAAAATTTTTGTAAGCAAGGGAGGATGGCGAAAATTTTACACTAAAAATATTTTCTTGCAACTATAGTGATTACATAACATAACATGATAACATCATGCCTATAATACCCGAAGGGATAAACAGAGCTATGCCTTTAATACATCTACATTTCGCCAGTCATGTTTAAGTCTCATATCATAGGGATCGAGCTTATTGCCATCAACCGGGCACAAATCCAAACTCCAGGCTGCTACTGAAATATTCGTGATGGAAAACCCCAATAATATCTTCACGACCTAGGAATCGAACCCAAGACCTCGTGCTCATCAATAGTGCTTGTACCACAAGACCAGCGAGGCAGTCAATTTTAATGAAGTTCAGTATTCACCTTCTTTATGGTGGTAAATCATCGAATGATTCTTTCCGCTCTATGTGGAGGCGGGAGTGTAAGACTCTTACTGACTAACACCCATCCATGTTCCTTCCTTAGCCTTTTATGTTCCGGTGTAGCGGTAACCCTTTCGGACAATTCCGCTTACCCGTCCGGCTTCGACCCTAACGGGCCCTTTCACATGCTAACATCTCTTTGAGACGCGCGTGGAACACGTACGCGCCGTCCAGCACGGGCCTGGTCCTGATCGGACGGTTACCCATTGCTCACCATCCGCAGGCCCGCGCCTACGGTGGCCGGGATTCATCACGCGTCAGTATTCACCTAAGGTAACATTCTACTATTAATAAGTCATACCTTATAGACACAAGTTTCACGACATACACATCTACTACAATTGGAAAATAAATTCGAGTTGGTTACGTTCAAAAGATTTAATGATATTACTTCACGACGAAGAGAGGTGCCATAAGACTATTCTCTATTACATTGGAATTTTCCACAAACTTACCTTTGATATTTGAAAAATGCTGATTTCAAAACGTACCTCCTATTACCTGGCTCCTTGCCTAGATCTAAAGGACTTTGGCTTGAGTCCAAAAGAAATAGTTTCTTCTAAGCCTTGACCTTAAAGAAAATTCAAGTGTTTTTAAATTGGCTACATTTTATTTAGGATACAATTTTTATAATAAAACCGAATAATTCAATCCCAAATCAACAACATGCAACATTAACATACAACGACAGTAGTTGTAAAACTAAGTCAGAGGCCCATGGGCAGCATAAAAACTCTGACACCAGGTTAGTCACTAAGTACACGAAAAAGAAGAAGAATTCCAAATACCTATAAATTTACTGATTAATAATGTTATAGCTTTTTTATGCTACCATTTCGACTAAAACTCGGGGTCGGGGTCTAGGAAAGCACGTTAAACCGTTAGTCCCGGCTGTCATTTGTGCATCTTTGACAGTCGTTACGGGTCGTCAGAAGCCCGAAAATCTGACAGCTGGTCTTACCAAGGTGTATCGTATTGTCCAGTTACTGGGTTCTGGAGGCCAGATAGGCCGTCGCTCCATGTAAAAATACTAGTATTCAGCTGAATCCGGTTAGACTGGAAGCTGACCCCAACATAGTTGGAAAAGGCTAGGCAGTCAGATGATTTCGATTCAAACTAAGTAAAAGTGTAATTAAAGACAGGATAGTAGGTACCTAGTGTGTCGACATCTATATCACCATATCACCACATACAAACACAGTTACTTTAATTCTTTAAACAACTCGTATCTTTAATAAAACTAAAAAGCTTGAAATAAAACAAAAAAAAACCGTACCGCTAAAACACTTGACTGAAAGGAGAAAACAAGCAATGTACAGAGGCCAGCACATCAAGTTACCACAATCTGTCAAATTTCTTTGATAGTATTTCAACTTTATTGCAAAGACATAAGGTTCATTTTTAATTGAGAAAATTTGACAGTTAGGGATAGCTTGATGTGCTGGCGTCTGTACCTAGTCCATAGAATTTTGTTTCAGCTTTGTTATTTTTTTGTATGGTATTTCAGACGGGGACGAACCAATAACCAGTATGGTGTAGCTTTTGTTTGTCCCTACCAGCCAGCAATATCTAACAAAAAAACAATGAACCGTGATAGTTAGACAGTTGACATTTTCACAGATGACATAATATGTCTGTTGCCGCTATAACAAAAAATACTAAAAAACAGATTAAAATAACATTTAAGGGGGGCTCCAATACAACAGACATGATTTTTCGCCTTTTTTATAGATAATGGTACGAAACCCTTCGTGCGCGAGTTCGACTCCCACTTGGCCTTGGTTATTTCTTAATAATGACTGTGTTCTAATACCATCATCAAAAACACTACATAATCCCTTCTAAAATGATATAAAAGCATCGGTGATATATAATAATCCGATAAGTTACCACGAACCGGGTATTAGCATGATACGCAGTCGGTACGTCCTCGTAATGACCACATTTATCTTTTTAATGAACTACTAGCCTGCTTTCGCTATGCGACTACGGGCTTCCCTGCCAATTCGCCAAAATATATAGTTAGTTTTACAAATACCGGGAACTGGTTTTATACTTACGGTAAGTGTATTTTGCCATTATAATGGCCCAATAAAATTATTTGTTAGATATGTGGAATAATATTTTCGGGTAGGTACCGAAACCTAACCATAAAGGATAATAAATAGTGGATACAAAAGTACCTGATAATATCATTATCTGCCCAACTTTGTTGGGGTGCAGCTGAATACCAGTATTTTACATAGAGCGACTGCCTATCTGACCTCCACAACCCAGTAACTGGGCAATACGATACCCCTTGGGAAGACTGGCTGTCAGATTTTCAGTCTTCTGACGACACGTAACTACTGTCAAAGATGCACAAATGACAGCTGAAACCAACGGCTTAACGCGCTTTGCGAGGCACGGAATAGTCTCGTTGTGTAAAGATGGTCACCCATCCATGGCCAACCCCGGCAAGCGTAGCTTAACCTGATGGATCGACCTGTGCGACTGTTAGTACTTAGCCACGAATTCCTCAAACAAAATTACCTGATATGATGATATACCTATAATGTCTGTCTCCCTATACAAATGATGGGCGGGATTGAAGAACCTTTGCATGACCGTAAATACTATCCTAATTACATATTAAGTTTTTACAACTGGAAATCATTACCATTCTACATTCAAAGAAAAATATTTGAACTCGTCAACATAAATTACAAGTTGTTGCAGCAATCCGTCGGTTTGTTCAACACCAGTTGAAACTGGACAAAAAACATGATAATCACATCTCGAAGACGCGATCATTGCTCGCCTTTGCCTGTTTATAATAACAGTGTTTCGACTCGGAACGGATAAAATGGTAATGAGTGGTGTAGAACGTACGCTAGTTTGAGATGCCTCGCGGCTCTGCGCGCGTTTCTTTCAACACGTAGCGTACTGTGTGTTTAATGCCTTACGTTTCGATCAAAGGCCTCTGAATGTGCCTCAAAGGATTCAAGATTCGCAATCGCGTTGCCGTAAACGAGATACCATTTAGCCAAAGGCAAATACGCGGACGGTAATATTGTTTGGAGGATAAACTGCATCTATGAAGCTTTTGGAAAGGGGAAATTATAGCTTCGCATTTTACAAAGCCTGCCTTTGGAGTTACAAAAGTGTTTTGCACAATCGCAGTCTCTGTGCCGGAAAGGAAGTGTTGCCCGATTTACGTTTTGTTTTGTTCAAGTGTACATATTTTAACTTTGTTGCTAGGGATAAAAATAAAAAAATAAGGATATCAGGTGTGTATCCTGTCTTGCAAGGTGCTAGAGTCAATTGCAGAAAATTGATGGCCTTACATTTTTAAATGCTATTAGCAAATAATGACTGCGGCTCTTCTTAAGTACTAAGTATTAATGCAAGTATCGTGCGCGTAGATATGTTAGTGCCTGCTGCGACATTGCACAGTATAGGCTTCGTAGTTATTGTCAGAGCATTTGTTTTATTTCGAATAAAACGAAATGGTTGTCATTTTCAATATGGGTTTTCTGAAATGGGTTTTGGATTTTTAGCGGGATTGTCCGAAAGGGTTACCGCTACCCCGGAACATAAAGGGCTAAGGAAGGAACATGGATGGGTTTTAGTCAGTAAGAGTCTGACACTTGCTTCCGCTCCACCCAGAGCGGGAGATGTCATTTGATGATTTCCCACCCTCAAAAAAAAAGTAATTTTCAAAATAATCGATAAAATTTTAAACAAGATCTGTTATAAAAATATCACAGTTAAAAAAAATTAACTCGTACGCAACCATGAACAGGAATACTTACACAAGTCCTCTGCCTTAATTATACGTAAAAGGCGAAAAATAAAACTAAAACCCGTTCGAACTAAAGTGTTAACGTTATTTATTCGTTTTTAACATTCAAAACACCGCAGAAGCTCGTGTAGCCGAGGACGATGATAAAAAATTGTCCCACTAATGAGAGAACCAACAACCCTTACTGGGCACCAATAAATAACCGTTCACCGAGCGATTTAACTTCAGCAATGAAAAATTAAACGATGTATCTTCGCAATTCGTATTGCGTTTATTCGAAGCGAGCACTAAAAATAGCAGTTTGCTTACTTATTACGCATTTATTTCAAAGTGACTTCTTATTTGTGGTAGGGAAAATATCAGCCAATTTATTTTGTGAAAATCTCATCCATGATACTGTTTGTGAATTGAGCTCAAAGTGAGCTTTTAATAGTGTCAATCCTTTATGTCGATTCTGTGAAATCTCACCTTAAAGTTTTGGTCAAGTGAAATGCTAGAGACTGACACTCACTACACCTACGTAGTCACAGTGAGACTTTTACAGAATACCACTGCAGGTAAAATAACATCTCAGATTTAAACCGAATTCATATTACAGTGATGTGTCGTGTCGTGACGCTACGCCACAGTGTTCGCCCGTCAAAAGTCGTTGTGATTCGACGTATTCCTAAACAGATTCGTTTGATTAGTGACGTATCCAGCGTCACTACACAACACAGCACAGTAATGGTGTCGGTATCCTAAACTCACTTTACCTAAATATTGCGATGAGATTTTTACACAATACATCGGTTAATATTTTGCCTAGCACAAATAAAAAGTTGTGTTGGTACTTCTTTCTTGTTTTCGTGTGGTTAGTGACTAACCTGGTGTCAAAGTTTTTATGCTACCCATGGGCCTCTGACTTAGCTTCACATGCTGTTGAGAAATATCTCTCAGACATGCTGGTTTCCTCACGATGTTTTCCTTCACCGATTTTTAAACAAGTGATAATTATAGAATACGCAAATTTTAATGAATCCGTAAAATCCGTGTAGGTACTAAAGTGGGTAGTTTGTCCTAAGGGGTTGCAAGTTTTTGTGTCTAGTATTTGCATTTCTTATGTTTCGAGGATATCTTTACAAGCATAGACGTTACACATAATATGCAAACTCGTGCTCCGAAGTTGAGAGCTACACTTCGGCATTAGCGTCTTCATTTTCGTCTGCACTGCTACCGTAATTGACTATTTGAAACGGTCAAAAATAAAATATGAAATCATTTAGAAAAAAGATCGCTCATCTTAAAAATTTCATCACCGTACAGAAATTAAATATTATGCGAAGATATAATTGTAAAATTACATTTAAAGCTAATTAGTATTCCAGCTGTTTCTAAAAATCTGTGACGTCACATTGTTATATTTCATACAAATCACGTTAAAATGCCGCGTTTTGACAGTTCATAAAAAGTAACGTTATTAACTTACCCTTTCAAATAATCAATTAATCAATGATTATATCCTTCGGCTCCAATAGAAAAAAAACCCTGTAACTACGTTTTCTGATCACATCGACCTTGATTTTTGGAACGAAATTAGTTTACGCTGCTTGTGATGGGAGTTCACTAGCATAAATCTTCACGTAACGTAAAAGCGCTGTGACATTTTGAAAGTAAGAATTTGTTCAAAATGAAAATTGTTACGTAACGAATGACAGTCGTTACGGGTCGTTAGAAGTCCGAAAATCTGACAGCCAATCTTATCAAGGGGTATAGTATTACCTAGTTACTGGGTTGTGGAGGTCAGATAGGGAGTCGCTATCTGTATAATACTGGTATTCAGCTGCATTCGGTTAGACTGGAAGCAGACTGGAAGGCTAGGAAGATTGATTGACGTGGGAAGGAACTTTGTTTCTGACGGGGATCTAGCGCTTGTATAAAAAATATCCGGAAAATATTTTATGCTCGTTATATTATTATGTAGCAGGGAACTATGCCATATATTATTTAGGTAACTACCTCCACAGGCTAATTGCTGGATTATATTACACGTTCTTCAAGCTAAAAGGCGAAAATAATGACTGCTGTTTAAGACGATTGATTTATGTTTTTGAAGTCGCCAATTTGCAAATGTTTGTACTTCAATTAAGTGGAGTTATGAAGTCTCGGAAGACCCTGTAATTTATTACTTTCATTTTATTACGACAGACGCGATCTGTTTCACTCAATTTACGCTCTTTGTGCTGATACAAATAAATATTTGTCGGTATAAATTACTGTTCGGATCACATGTGCAGTTTCTTGTTAATTTCAATTGTTTGTAGAAATTTTCAATGTATTGTTGTTATAAAATTGGAATAATTTCGAGCTCTACTTGGAAATGAGTCGATACGATGTTGCCACAGTCTGTCAAATTTCTTTGATAGTCTTTCAACTTTATTACAAAATCAGAAGGTTCATTTTCCATTGGGAAAATTTGATAGTTTGGATAACTTACAACAGTTCAAGAGGATGGACATGAAAAACTGCATAAATCAGACACAGTCATAATAAATAAAGGCGTACCACAAGGATCAGTTCTAGGCCCTGTCTTCTTTATAATATTTATAAATGATCTGATTGCTTACATGAAAAGTATTTCAGATGATACTAAACTTGTAATTTTTGCCGATGACACAAGTGCTATTATAGCTAGCGACAATATACAAAATTTAGAAAAGAAGATAAATTTTATCCTATGTGCTCTTGAGAAGTGGTTCACAATGAACGATCTAAAACTAAATCTTAAAAAGACACAATGCTTATTGTTTAAATCGACCATGAAAAACAGCGATACCGTCAGAGTGCATTTATTAGGAAATAGGGTAGATATTGTAGACAATGTTAAATTTTTGGGGGTGCATATAGATGCACTTTTAAATTGGAAGAAGGAATTGGAAGTGGTCACTAACACTATGAGTAGTGCTTGCTATGCTCTCAGAAGTCTTAGAGACGAATTAACCATTGCTCACCTCAGAACGGTGTATTTTGCACTCATAGAGTCTAGACTTAGGTACAGCATAAAGTTCTGGGGCAACAGCTACCAATATAATATTAATGCTGCTTTCGTTATGCAGAAAAGGGCCTTGAGAACTATGCTTCGCATTGAACAGACTGAGTCTTGTAGAGAACATTTTAAGAAACTGCACTTTCTCACAGTACCTTGCCTCTATATTCTAGTCCTGCTTAGTCATTTTGTTAAAAATATCCATAAGTATGAGACAGAAGAACAGAGACATATCCGTATAAAAACGCGAAGAAAGGATCTACCTAATTTTATACAGCCTAAACTTAATGTCGTTAAACATGCCTCAAGAGTGCAATCAGTACATATGTTCAATAAATTACCTGTTGAATTCAAAGGCGCTATTCATCAAAATGAATTCAAGAGAAAATTAAAGTCACTGTTATTGAGGAAATGTTATTACAGCATAGAAGAGTTTCTCAAAGATAATAGTAGTTCGAACATTTGATTGTAAACTAATGACTTTAGGTAACATAATAATAAACATTTTATCAACGTTGACGTTACAATCCTAATTAATTTTATTGACATACATTTTTTATTATTTTCTTTTTATTTTATATTTATTTTTTTGTTGAATTTGTATTAATTTTGAATTAATGTTGACGTAATTTATTAAAGTTAATTTAAGACTGATAATGTTAGGATCAATAATTATGACTGTAATGTTTATAATTTTTACCAGCCATGACTATTTGATTTTAGTGTTAATTTTCTTGTTGAAACCATTGTGCACTTTTATTATTAATTAATTCCACTATTCTATCATGACATTTCTGTTATATTGACATTCATTGACATTATTATTTATTTTATTTTATTTGAATTTTTATTGTTTTTTTTAATGAATATTTTGTTAAATTATTATAATTCCCTATGTAATTATTACTAATAATGTTGGAACTAATGTGAATGTATTATTTGTGTCTTTCTCAGCCACATGTTGATTAATAAATGTTTATGCTATATTGTAAAACCAATGTTCGACACAAATGTAATTTGTTGAAGAATAAATAATAATAATAAACTTCATATGCTGGCGTCTGTACATTGCTCATATTCACAAAATATTAACACAACAAATTAAATTATTGTTAATTATTATTATTATTTTATTGTGAAATAAACAATCCTCATAATTAATATTTTGTGAATATGAGCAATGTACAGACGCCAGCATATGAAGTTATCCAAACTATCAAAATTTCCCAATGGAAAATGAACCTTCTGATTTTGTAATAAAGTTGAAAGAAAAAATAGGCAAAAAGTTTTACAAAAACCCTACATTGGATTCAGCAAATGCACGTGAAACCATATTCACCTGAAACTTATCCAAGTAAAGGAACATCTAACTATATAATATTTCCTTCATTTAACTTTAAGGCGTTCTGGAAAATAACTACCATTATTTTTATTTCACCCACCTCTCCCTACCAACATAAGCATATGAAATGCCATCCCATAACGATCACGTTCAACACCATCCCGTGTGACCATTACGCGGTCAGGGAATCTCATAATATTGTAGCAACTTGACACGAAATTCAATAGCGTACGTTGAAACCGAAATTTTACGAAATTCTATGTTAATGTTCGAAATATTTCAATAGTTCCCGAAGAGTACAAGATATAGGAATGATGGAACGAACGCTGATCAATATCACTCGTAATTAAGGTAATATTTAAGAAATCTCACCGTATTATCAGGAATGCGGTGCCGTCAGTGAAGACAGTAATATATTGCTGACATAAAATCTCGAGATTTGGGTAGATAGTACCTGAATAGTTGGTTTCCGCCCGTCACCGATCCTTCTAGCCGGGGTTCACAAAAATGTGAAAAATTATACAGCTAATGTCTTCGTAAGATCTATCAAAGTCGAATTTTAATTCGAACTTCTTTTGTTACACCACTTTCGTTGGCTATATTGTTTTAGCAAGAGAATATAAAATTAAATACAAAGTAATACATAGAAATAGTCGAAATTCTAACTATCAATTTTATTCAGCTTAGTAAGTAATGCTAAAGCAAGTGTGAAAGTTGAACCATCCATTGCACCAAGTGCGTAATTTTTCGAAGTTTGGTTCGAAACTGTCGGTAACGTCGTTCAAAGCATACGTTATCCAAACATCATCACAGCCAACGAGATAAGATTGGAAGGTTTTATGATCGCATCAGGGAAAATAACATGTGTCAATAAGCTATAGACGATGGAATTCTCTGGTACCATTTTATGCTCTCTCATATATTCCATCAGCTATTCCATCAAAATTTTATTACAAACGGTGGCTTATTGTTGTGTACAGAATCTGTGCTTCTGGAAACAAAGACTTTTTTGGGCAAACAATACGTTTACGATGCATTTCGGCCGAAAATAGACTGATGTTGATATTATGGGAATCATAAAGTATGTTTCAGGGTTCTCAGTACATTGTGTGTCAAGTTTTATCTATATGTGGTTTACTCCCAATTGGTTAGGCTAGTTAACGGATATATTTATGTAGCTTTTGTTTTTGATGTCCCAATTAGGTCTCCCTTTGTAAATTCCAGTCATTTCTCCAAAAAGCTAAGTAGTTACTTAATAGGACTAAAGTAATCCTTTTTGTTGCTGGTATGTCCAACTTCTTGCGCCCATACCCTTTTCCAGGTCGACCAAATGAGATACAACCTTTACAATCTACATAATAGTCCTACATAGGTCTGTGGGATCCTTAAACCACGTTACATCAACATTCTCCAAGCTCCTGCGGTATCATGATCCGAGGAACGTTCCAGTTTTTGCTTTCGACCATTTTTACTTCCCGCGCCATGTTCAAATAAACGCAAATATCTTGTTCAGCTTCGTTTTTACGAGAATCCGCCACGAACGGCTGCCATGCGTAAATGCATCTCGTTTTTTGCGAAAGGGTTAAAAAATATGGATTTTGAATACAGGAATTTTTGTTCTTCAAAGCTGTAATCGGTTTACGTTGAGTAAAATGCTTAAATACTGTTCAAGGAACAACATAATCCGTGTTGAGATTTCTCAAAAACAATTTCGATTAAAAAGATTTGAGGCAATCATCACAGACGGAACCAACCTAGTAACTTACGAAAGCGTCACTCCTCTCTAGAATCAATTTGAAAAATTGTGCATTCGCTATCAATTTTACAACTTTCGACTACACTAACTGTACAAGATAAATTACATATAAATTACACTAGACAGTACAACGTGTTTCGATTCCGAATTGAAGTTCGGAAAACTGGTCGAGACAAGTAGGTGTTAATTGATTGCCCCAAAGCGCGAAGTTAACGGTTATTGGCTCTTACTCATTATATTCAATGAGCCATCATCAAAATGTTGTGACTTACCCGCTATCATCCAATCTGGAGGTCACATCGGTCGATGTATTGATGTTTTGTGCATTGTTTCGAATGTCAAGAGGACCATCAATCAGTATATCTATATACAGTTAGGTAGCACGGTTGTCAGTGAACTCATTGTATTCGTAAGCTTATTAGAATATTTAGGTTATAGCATTGTGGTACGTGGTGAAATGAAAGGGTTAGTGGCTTTTGTAGAATTGCATATTGTTGAGCAGTATTCATTAGGATTAGTGTAATGATATGTATGATGTTTTTTCTCACGTTGTGTTGTAATAAGACCGCAAAGATGATGCTTGCGGTTCAGAATCGTTGTTTAGTTCGTTTGGTTGCGCTAATTAAGGTTGTAATGTTTCAAAAGTCGTAACTATGTATCACAATCATCTACATATTATGCAAATTAGATAGAATTATAGCGTCGTACCCTTTCGCAAAACACGCGCCGTGTTTCGTGCAAATTATTCTAATTTTCAAAATCGATATTCAAAAATGCATAATGAAAATGGTCCAAAAGTTTACATGTAATGTAGTAATGTGTTTAGTTTTCTACACCTGTTTGAGTTTATTTTTTAGCATAGGTATATTAGGTACCGTTTGTGGTTAATGGAGTTTGATAGAAGACCATATGCTACAAACTTTAACCACTCTTTACCAGTGCAATATGTAAGAAAAGACAAATGGCGTTGTAAGTAAAGAAAAACGCTGGTTTCACTCAAGATATAATGAACCTTCAACCTGAAGACTGGAATTATCATAAAGTCCATCAATGTTACTAATGGCCCGGTAGACTTAAGTATAGCAATACACTCAAATCTTTACAACGACCAACAATCACAATGACATGCATATTAAGTTACGATCTTCAATATTAACATACGAGCTCTTCAGACACAACTGCATCCACTCACACTTTCTCAGCACCATTTATACATATGCCAATTACTTTCACCACCAAGTAATCGATGTCCCATTGTATGTAGAGGACACTTCACCGCATAGTATCGGACGGTTTTGTTTAGGGCCAGTTTACACTTGCACTGAATCCTTCATTGGCCACAATGCGAAGACAGCTGAGTTATTAATGCCTCCGGCGGTGCCTCTTGTCGCTACTAACTCGAAATGTAAAACCGTTGACGCGCATCCATTAGGAAGTTATACTAGCTCTTTGGAGCTCACAGTAATATTGAGTGCACTATGAGTAGAGAATTACGTATGCTATGTCATTGTATTAAGGTTGTTAATGGAATAAAATGCTTGCTTCATTTTAATATACTATATTAGTACTGACAGAAGTGCATTTAAAAAATGCATTGCATTTTAAAATGATAGGCTGTGCAATGGACTGTATCCTTTCCATAACAATTGACAGTTTTCGTTCAACCCTTCTTTCAACCTTTCCTGTTTTTCTCTTTTCTTGTGTCATGTTAGTGTTCTAATTTTTATTTTTACTTGAAGTTGGAATAACTGCTGGGAAATTAAAAATAGCAAAAAGAATTTCCTCGTTGCAGCCTTTTTCTTCAGTTATTTTTGTTCGCAACTTGAAATGCTGTATTTTTTATAACTCTGCAATATCATTGCATTATTTCATATAGTGGCTGCTGGCTTAACGATCAGCGTCCATTGGGCAACAACAATCACTCGGACACTACGCGTCGGATGCAACACGAACAAGACACGAGACAATTATGTACGTCGCCGCGGGTTCGCGCTTCTTTTGTTTTTTTCCAGTGCGCGTCGCCCTTTACGAAACTTTGTAGTTTTTTGTGTGTGATTCAAAACGAATGTGGACAATGTTAACTAAAATTCGGGAGTGGTTTTTTAGTATACAATGTATTTATGTAACAGAAAGTTGTTAAATAATTAAAATTAAAAGCTGAGTTTAGGTTCTATATTTTCATTACCGGACTACCACAGAACGAGGGAAATTAATAAAAATAAAAAAGGTTGAAATAAAGTAAATTATTTAAAGAATCAAAAACTGCAAACGATAAAAACACTGTAAAGACTGTGTTACACTAACGTAAAGAGTAAAATTAGCATTATAATCGATAGGATTTTACTATCGGAGGCGGAGATAAACCTGAAATAAGGTGTCGATACCAAAAAATAAAAAAAAAACAATACACCATAATATGCTTGATTTCTCTTTTCATTTATTTTACTAGCGAATAGCAAAAACGGTGTCTGAATTGATTATTATTTAAACAAACTATTATTACCCACTAGTAATAATTGTACCACATTCTAAGCTAATGATCATCCCACATTGAACATTCAAATACGAGCTTTTCATTTATACTCAGTTAATTCCAATATGAGAGAAGTAGAAGCACTTCTGCAAGCAAAATTATATTCCTCTTTCTTCGGTTATAATGATGTACGGGTGTGCATCTGCAGCAGCAGTTGTTCTTCTGGGCTTAAGAGATTTATATATGAACTCGAAACAAAACAGAGCAACAGCTAGAAACTACGAACGTAAATACTTGAGCTTTAAAACCGCACACACAACACTTTGCTGTCCCATTTGCATACATTTTGGTATAAAGCTAAACAAAAATAGAATCTACAAACGCTTTTAACCTATAAAAACAAAAGACATCGCTCACGATTTACATAGCGCGACTTAACACATTGTTCCGACGTTCGTTTTGTCGCTATAGCAATGAAACCTAAAGTGTGACTGCTTCGATTCGCATCGGCGGCTTTTATTAAAATTCTCCTTATTTTCTGGCGGGTGGTTTTTGTAGGAAACGTCAAGCTAACGATGGGCCATGTCTGCGAGTTTCTAGGGTTCCTTGCGTCTTAAATGGCAGCATTTTTCTTCGAAAGCGCGCTATCTCGCTATCTTGCTTTTTCTTTGGTAATAACTTCCAGGAAAATGGTATCTTCCTATTTATTGCTTCTAATAGTGTATCTGAGGTATTCGAACCCGGTATTTTGAAGTATAGGAAACTGAAATACTAATAACAACAAAAAAAAAATTAAAAGCTATACTTTATAAAAACAGAACTTTTATAAATTCTAAAAGATTTACTTCAGCAGTACCGTTTATAAAAAAAAAACATGGCCGGAAATAAACATACATCCAGTGCTCATATTATATTAACTTTTGAAAAATACGTAACATCCCCACCCGCCCCATCTTAGACACTTATATTTCGTCGGCGTTTTAGAATATGCTTTTACCGTCTCGTTAGAGATCCCTGCACGTCTGAAGGGGTATTCACGATGCATCTACTGCCGCAAAATATTCGCAGACATCTCTGGAAACCGCTAGAACGCTGTTAAAGCTTTTTGTTGCTATCAGAAGCATGCCGCTATCGTGTTAACAAACGCTTTTAGCGAATATCTTAGTCAGACATTCCTCACCGGCTTCAGAATTGGGCTACAAATTCTAACACAATTTTAAGCCACTATCGACATTTTTACTTTTTGGCTTTCAATTATGTCGAAACGTGCTTTCTGTCGTGTTGGGCCCAAATGTGCTGATTCTATAATGCCACTCATACATCGTAAGTGACTTTTAAACGTGTCAAGGCGTGAATAACTCACGTGTACTTTTCTGGAAATCCCGCTTTAAGATTCCTGTTGGAGAGAATTTCTGTTTTAACAGCCAATTTGCCCTGAGAAAAGTCCCATTAAAAGAACTTTTGAACGTCAGTACCTTCCGGATTGCAAGCTTATGTCTCCCAATTTGTGGATCTTCACGTGGATTCAAGTTCGCCGTCATTTGTTAAACTTTCGGTTTTCTTTTATTAGCCAGCATCTTTTTTTGTTTGTATTTTGGCTTCGGCACCTTTTGCTGAATCTGTATTACTGTCAACATTGTATTGTAAAGGATCAAAGATTTTACTTTGTGAAGAGTCTTATAATGTAGCAGTTCCTTCTGCAGCAATATTGACTTTACTGTTCTCAAATATTTCTACTTCCGTCATTTTATTGAAAACAATATCGCCTGTTCCGCCAGCACTGAAAACAATTCGATTTTTGATATTTGAGCTGCTCTTGCAGAAATAAATCACAGTAGCATTCGTTATTTCAAAACATCACTTTGTTAACGCAATGTTTGTATTGTTTCTATTCGTGTCTATCCAAACGGGATTAATGGCGAATCCTCAGCGCTAAATCACCGCGAGGTCGTAAAAAACACCTGTCGCTACTGTGAATTCCAAGTATCAAACTTGATCGGGGGAAACACTATTGTTTTGTGCCGGATATTTTTATTGGAAAAGGTCGAAGTTTCTGATAAACGTTTCGATTTTTGAATCGGTTATTCTCTTCGTTCGAAGCAGCAGTTGCTTAATGTGTAGAAGTAATTATTCTTGAAAGTTTACAGTTGTTGATTGCTATTTTTATTGGAGAACTTTTAGTTTGTAATTGCTTTTTGATTCGAGAAATTCTCCTGCGGGATTGAGCTGGAATTTTTGTTGATGAAAAATACAATGTATTTGTTAATCGGGTTTTTGAATATTCAATCGGGTTTCATAAACAAAGCTTTAATAGCTTGTTTTAAGAGTAAACAAGTTTTAAAGCTTATTTAAATAGACTTTTCTAAAATAATCAACAATATACTTTCTGATTCATAACAATAACAGTACAAAACCTCTTTTAGATGAGGTTACACTCCACCGACTGCTACAACACACACCATAATTCCGGAAAACACTCAAATCTATCTCAATAACGTCAGCCATAGCGTACACTATAATATCATTATCCAACAAAGCGCAATCATTTTCATTCTTCATCACACAAATCCCCACCCTTTATAGGGTGTAAAAGACGTTTATTTTCTGCAAAGCTGCAATCTGTGTATGTTTTCCTGCAGGAAACAGTTTGTTTATTGTTTAGATTTCATGGTCCACTCACGGCGAATGCTTGCCAAAAGTCGTTAACACTATACAGACACACTTCGTAAATATCTGGCTTGTGTTTGTGATATAAGTGTTGGGTTGTCGAATGGATGATATTTTAGAGCAAGTATCTATAAGTTTCCTGGTATGTTGTAAGTTTCATTTCAAATGTATCATCGGCCAATGGCGAACTAATGTTCGTAAGCGAGCCCTACTATAGTGTATTTCTTTTACAGTGTCCAATTTGGTAAACAAAAACACGGGACGAAAATTCTGATTTTTCGTATCAATCAAACACTTTGAGTTAAGCATAAACGTCTTGAACTTTGAATAATAAGGCATAAGGCATGAATTATTAAAAAAAATGCTTCAGACACACATACATTACCTAAAAATCTTAATATTAGTCGCGACATTTGTTTACAAAATGAGACAACTAAAGAAAAATACACTATAGAAACAGATTTTTTAAAGAGTGTTTTTTATACAGAGTGGAACCAAAAGAGTATATACATACAAAAGCATATGCTACAGACCACTAAACTGAACAACTTTTACGACGGGACCAATTCCGAAATCCTCAAAAAAAATTCAGCTGTTTTATACATTTTTGGTCACGTGACTCGTCGAAATATATGGAACAGCTGATTTTAGTTTCACGACTTCGGAGTTGGTCTCATAGTAAAAGTTGTTCAGTTTGGTGATCTGTAGCATATTCCTTTTGTATGTATATACCCTTTCGGTTACACCTGGTATATGCAACATAAGGTCTACCGCTTAGCACAGGTTTGGTATTCACTTATTGCATGCATTCTTTTCCATTCCAAATTTCTTACTAAAACTTCAAGGTATCAAAAGACAAATTCCCTAAAGACAAAGAGCCACATACTACTTAGTACCTCCAAATAATATGTGTACAATAATCTAAGACACGCCAAATATTTGGGTCAAAATTAATTATTTTAATATAGTGCGTGTTGTAATGTGCAATTTACTGTGCGGTCCAGGGGCCACACATCATAACGGCCAAAGATATTTATATGGGTGATATAAATTAAACTCATGTACATCGTGGACTACGGAATACAAGACGTTGGAAGCTAGCCCGACCTTAATACCACCCTAAAGCCTCCAACCGATGTTCTTAGAACGCTTACATAGTGATAAGAGGTAGCGAGGGCGATAATGTGCAACAATAAAACTGTCTTTGTCCATTGCCATGCACGGGCTGCTGTAGACGAGTCACTTTTAGATTATTTTTGCTGTAATAAAGTTTTTAGTTGGTACTCTTTTCCACCATCCACGTCTTTTCAACCCATTGCACCACTCTCTCCTATGTTATTTTTCACTATATTACAATAATCTCATCCAGATCTTGCAGTATACTGTCGAATTCTGCCTTCAGGTATATTACGTCTTCTAAACATCTTGCCACCTGATTTCCTAAGCTCCGTTGTTCCCGTACTTAACATAATTTATGTGAGTGTAACATCTTCTCAATCTAGTACCTATAAAGCATAGTCACTCCCCACCGTCTGTCCCTCTGTACACTTAGATTTTTTTAACTACGCAACGGATTTTAATGCGGTTTCCATCAATAGATAGAGTGATTTAAGAGGAAAGTCTACAGTTTATATAAATAGTTTAACTAGCTTACGCCCGGGGCTTTGCTCGCGTTACATTACCTGTCGACATTGCATCCGTGTGGACCCGGGGCTGGTCGTCAGTCTTTGACGTAAAGAACCAGTTGAGTAGGTAGTAAGAAATATCTTCACATCATGTGAGACTTCAACTTTAAAATCGCTTCATACTCCACTGTCTTCTCCACAATGAATAGCAGCCTTAATCATGTTATGGAGTTTGGTGCCAAAGTCACAGAATAATGGTGGTTAAGTTTCAACCACGCTCTAATTCACGCTGGTTCGTTCACCACACTAGTATATTAATGAAAATAGTAGCACATTGTTTGGTCTCCATTGTTATTTGCGTTCCAACGTTATGACTAGAGTGTTATTAATTGAGTTAAAATTAAAATATGAAAAAATGGCAGGATTTTAGGTCGGGATGAAAAACATAGTGTTTGGATTGTTTTAGTGAGTAAATGGATTTTAATTCAGAATAGAGTGGCTTTGATAGAAAATAGCTTCAAGCGATTTTGATATCCGAAGAGTCTGATGTTAAAATAAAAAGCAATGTTCAACTTAATAGGTACAACCTTTAAGCAACTTTAACTAACCTACAAACTTTTAATTTAAATAAATAACACACCCTTAAGCGACGGACAGCCTTGAAACTTGATACCCTAAAATCAGAAAACAAAATATTTAGAGATTTATGAATCTGACAGCACTAAAAGTTTACGAAACGAACCAAAACTGGGACCTGAACCACCACCCCCGATAGCAGTATTATTTTAATATTACTTCACTATGAGAATGACACGGAGCTATACAGCGTACAGATCTCTTTCCCAATGGCGGTAGTATTAAAATTTAATTTTTTATTTGTTTATTCACTCAGCATACCTTTACAAGCTAGGCCCAATGCGATATTGTAGCATATTTAAATGGTTCCACTGTTTTTACCATCTAAAATAATTTTGCTTTAAGAGGTGGTGGTCGGCCCCCCGGTCGTTTAAAGAAAATTTCGCAGGTGAACTTCAAGATAATGATAGTTGAGAGGTTGGGAACTTAACATCCTATCCATAAAAGCTTTTCAGGAAAATGAGCTGTAATGACAGCGAAAACCACTTTCTGGTCTGATGTTTCTTTTTGCTCAATGCGTTTAAGGTAAATGTTGAAGTTGGACTGAAAGGAAGCGTTTTGTAGAGTTTGCCAGCACATCAAGTAACCACTAACTGCGAAATTTTCTCAAACGGTTTTGAACTTATCAGCCAACGTTTTAAGGTTTAAATTCAATTGGAGAAATTTGACAGTTTGGTACAACTTGGTGCGCTGGTGTACTAAGAAAATTTCTTGATATCATTTGGTTTGTGTTTCATGGAAATTTAACACGTTCGGTTCATTCATACTGAAACGCACTGATGAACACCACTTAAGACTTCCTAAAACGCACCATTTTCTGGTACAAAATGTTATGATTTTTCTTTAACAGAATTTGCATAAACACATCAAACTCGAAAACAAGTAATCCAAGACAGATTAAAAGATTCTACTTTAATAAAACAAAATAAATCATATTTTAGCCGTAGCTTAGTGGCCTTATCGATGAAAAACTGACCAAGTGAATGTTGAATCAATGAAGGGTTCCGTAGTTGGGATGAATTTATCTTAAGAACAAACTTAACACTGCGCAATATAGTTAAAAAATATGTTCTCACATACATTCCAACTGCATATGTAAGTTTGAACGCACAAAATTAGGATATTTATTATGTTATTTTAAGGTCATAGACGTGTTAATACGTTTTCCTATAATCTGGTAGGTAATGATTTTTTTTTTTAAATTTTGTGCAGTGGTTTGCGAAAATGAATGATAATAGAATGGTTTTAAAGAAACCATTTCATTTTAAAATTACAAAAAATATACTCAAGGCCTTCTCAGTAAGTGACCATATATTTGGAGCAAATTGGTCGTGACAGACAGACGGACGGGCACACAAATAAGAGCTATGAGGGTTCCGTATTTTCTATCAGACACACGGAACCCTAAAAACCATCATTCGTGTCCACAAACCTTAAAGTTTCTTGCCTCGCTCGCTCGAACATAGAAACTTGGTGTCTGTTTAGTTTAAGAGAGTTTATGTCAGATGACTTTGAGAAGTACGTATTTCTTGCAAGAGCCGAGGTGAAAATAAAATTGTTCTCGACATAGACTAGCGAATATGTTGAGATGCTTTGACAGCATCCTGAAACGGTTATTATGATAGTAGAATACGTATTTCAACGAGTTTTTATGGGCCAAGCACGAAAGTGCGGCTAAAATGATTTTAAAATTTATAGTACACACTTTGCACCTTTGGTGTAATATAATAATATCTCTTCGCACATAATATTTACTCAGTTTTAAGACTTCAATTTGAAAACTTACTCTTAAAACGTTGAACTTTGTTACATCTTACACTCCATTGAATAAAGCCCTATTTTTTTTTATTATTCTATTCAGTAAATTGCAAGATGTAGTAAGTAGAACTTCTATTTTAGTTTCTAATAATAATAATATACATAAATCCCCACGCTTTTTGACTCTTCATCGACTGATTTGAAGAAGTTGAAAATTACATTTAAAGATTCGTTCACATATTATAATACAAGTGAAGCTAATAAAATCGTGCGATTAATTCAAGATCGAACGGCACAACAAAGTACGTACATTTTGTTGAAAACAGCTGATCGACCAAAGTCGCAAAATGGCAAGACCCTGACCTTTCTTCAATCCTTAGGTTATCATCGGTCACGTTTACAATGTTTATAATTCTGTACTGTTTCTGTGTATTTAGGAACTTTTTAATCTTCGCGTTTCTGAAAACTAGACTCTGCTTTAAAAATATTAAAAGTCCTCAAACCGAAGGTTTCATTTTTCTATCTAACTTCCTATTTGTAGCAATTATAATAAAAATCCCATTCACCTGATAGCGTATCTCTAATGGAATATAAAAGGTCTTATTTTATAGGAAGAATAAAAATTAAAAGCCAAGGTACGGAAAGACCTCGGATTCTTCGAATCTTAAAAAAGAGCTCTCCGAAGTGCTCATTACGACACTCCAGAACGTCTTGAAGGAGTCATAAAGGCAATTACTCCACTTTTTTCCCTCTTTGAACTTTTAAAAATGATATCTATATTTTTCTGTATTATTTTGTACTTTATTTTCGTTTATGTCTCCAACATCGTTAACTACACTGGGCCGCAAAAAATATGGGTCGCTAATAAAAAAAATAGTTTTCTAAATACATAGGAAAGATGAACTAATTCGTGAAACTAGGTACTACACCTATATTGTAGTAGACTGGATTAATACATCAAAGAAAATTTATAAACTATTTTATTTTAATTAAATTGTTTAAAAAACACACTTGAGAACAAAAACACAATTGTTTCTACCTTCATGTACCATAGTAATATGTAGTTCTTCAGGCACTGAATACTGTGACCAATCCAAAAAATGCCAGCTGGGTTGGAAACAAACGCGGAAAAAATATTTTTAACTATAATTATATTTTTTTTATTTAGAAAAATCTGAATTTCTTTTCTTTAACCTGAAACTGAGTACACACACATTTGGGTGGCCTATTAAAATTTGTTTTTTTTTTATTTAGTCTAGTTTATTTAACGTATTCTCCATAGTTTGTCCCATATTTTTTGTGTTCTGTTTATATGCTATTATATTTATAGTTTCTGTATTGTCTTTATCTATGACATTTAAATGTATGCTATTTTGTACATTCCCATCATGCCTAAAAGAATGAGACAGTCAGTTTTATACAAAGGCTTTGAAAATATTATATACCTAATAATGATGTTCACATTTTCTCTTACAAAGAAAGTGGATTTTATGAAAACAAAGAGTGAGCGCCACTTGCAGCACTTGAAGTCAACTTGAAAAATTAATTTTATTTCAGTACATTATATTATGAAAAACTTTGAAGTCTATTGTCCTATCTCTGAAACAAATGGCACCGTTGCATAGATTATTATTCCAGGACTGAAATATACGCGAAATAATGAAAATGTAACTTTAATATTACTTATTCAACACTATATTAAACCGTATCCATTTGTATCATTCCAAAAGCATCTTTTTCACTATATTTTATTCACATCATGTGTCATATTCAGAGTGCTTTGATATTTTTTTTTTCAAAAGTTACCACAAAAAATGGTAATAGTCAGCTCACGTCTTCATCATATCAGGATCATGCTCCCCACTTACCATTACGGGGCTTAGCTTCACTTAAGGGTCTTGCAACATTAAAAAGTTGCGAAAATATCTCGCAAAGTATGTTTTATCACTGTTTGAAGTTGGAAGTTTTCCACACGTAAGCTTGTGGTTGTCTGTGAACTCGCTAACGACGTAAAATACCTCTTGGCTAACAAAATGTGTCTTGTTGCCTTAGGGTCCACGCACGAAGTTACACCATGATCGAATGTAAGACTTCACGGCCTTGGAATAAAGCTCATTGTTCTATAATCAAACCAGCGTCTATTTAAGTAAAGTTGAAGAAGTTTAATTACAGTCTATCTCAAAATTATTTGGATTAGGGTTCTACTGTTTACGAATTTAATTCTTCATTTCAAATTCTTTGAAAGGGACTTACTACCTTATTTATTATATTTTAAACGAAGCTAGAGTACAATATTTTGTTTCAGGTAAAATGAAAAACCTAGTTTTTCTTCATAACTTTTAACAAGTATTAACATAAAACAGTAGCTAATTGCAAGACTTGGGAATGTTGGTGAAGTAAGTATTACAGTTCCAGTTTCTGAAGTTTTTCTTTTGTATCGCACCGTGCAGGTGTATTAAAGATGGCTTACCGTTGCAGTTTTCATAATGTTTTGTTATGGAGCATGAATATACATTAATATCGCTGAAAATCAGCGCTGTGGCTCCGTCTCGCATGGGGTCGAAGCATTATGCTGAGCGATGGCCGTTTTGCGTGTATGTGACGCATATTTCCCCACAACTTGTTTTCAATCATCAGCGTATTTTCTTTTTTTTAGTATAGTACCAGTGAGTCTGTTTAGCGAGTCTGAACATGTAGTCTTTTTTAATCACTTTGATTATGTTGGCAACACTACTAACAATTTTTACATATTTAAAGCAATTTTCTTTGATTTATCACCATGACTGACAAGAAAGAGAGAAAAAAAATTATTGCCACAATTATCAACTCATGCTTATGACGTTTTCATTGCGCTTACTTATATAAAATACTCTTTTAATAAAAATCATTTTATTAAAAGTTATAACGCAACGAATACGAAAACGGACGCAGCACCGACTTAGAATATTAAAGAGTTGAAGCAAATTAAAAGTATTAAAACAGACTGTTATAAGTCATTTCATTACAAATGTACAGACGGACAGACACTGACGTGGAAATAACTTTTCCCGAGTTAAGTCTCATGAATATTTATCTCACTTCCGAGGGGAAAGTAAGTATAAACTTCTGAACGTTTCCCACTTGATCAAACTTTACTCTTAAGACAGCTCGGGGAGCTACCGTGATCCCGAACTCTTTAAAATCGCACTAAAAATACACAAGAAAAAACACATTAAAATGTTCTTACTTAGGTTTATTTTCAGAGCTCAACTTTTGCTGTAAACGCTAGCTTTGTTTTATTTGAGCTTTTCAAAGGGTTGAATTTTAAATTGTGCCCGGGTAGCTTACGCGAACCATCCAAATATAGGAAAATGTATGGTATGAGTTATTTTACTGAGATTCAATTACAACAAAGTTTCAGGTCATTCAGACACCATGATACTCACTCGTAACACGTGAGATGGTCACTGAAGTCACAGACCTTACGTTACTATAATGATATGCAGGATATAATGTGATTGGTCACGTCATCATCTGTGGATAGAAAATAGTGCAACAACGTAACATGTTACATTCTACTTCTTCCTCGTGTGGTTAGTGACTAACCTGGTGTCAGAGTTTTTATGCTGCCCATGGGCCTCTATCTATAATATCTCTTTATCTTGCCGATTTCCGCACGATGTTTTCATTCGCCGATTTTTTAAGTATATGATAATTATAGAATACATGTTGACACTAGCTACAGTAAAACAAACAATAAATACTAACATAGAGCAATGATAGCCCAGTGGTAAGGACCCTGATTTAGGAGTTGTAGTTCGTGGGTAACCTGGATTTACCCAGCCAGGCGCTGTACTTAGTGTAAATAATTTCATCACCACTGCTCTGAAAACGGTGAAGGAATAAATTGTGAGAAAACAAGGCATGTCGTCGAACCAAAAATTCGAAGACATGTGACAGCTACTAAACCACAGATTACACTATTACAGTCCACTCCCTCTTAAATAGAGGAGGCCTATGTCCCAGCAGTGGGGACAGGCTGATTATGCCAATAATAAAATTAAGCAGTTAAATCTAATGACACTGTACCAATATAACCTTAAGAGCCTTACTCACTCAAACTTTCAATACCAATAAATCAATCGATTATGTAACTTTACAAGTTTTGTTGATGTCGAATGTCGAGAACTGAAAACATTTATGACTCTAGGACCTAGGTAATGTAATCATAGTTAACAAACGAATATACCTACTGTGCAGTAAATTATTGTATATAACGTATTGTAATCGGTATTTTGCATAGAGAAGATAATATTGTATGATTGAATGTTTAAATAAATGGTAAGTGTTTCTATCCTTTGATTTAACTCATGGCCAATTAAAACGTTATATTATTGAAACGCCACAAAAATATTTATAAATAAAACATGAATACTTAAATATTTTTTCATAGGTTTTCCTATAACAGTACAATTACTAGTGGAACCTAAATCTTGTAGGCCGCAAAAGGTGAACAAATCTCGCAGGCGGAAAAACAGCAAATCTCCCAATAAATATACCCTGAAATGTGGGCCAAGTACGGTCAGTACTTGTTTCATGCTTGTATGAACTATGAGAAATCCTTACAAGGGTCTAATAAGCTTCGCTCCATTTTTTGTGCCGGGGAAACTTGGCTCCGTTTAGTAAAAACGACCAGCAAAAGACAAAGTGTACTCAAACACTGTCGGGCCGTTCGCACAACTTTTGTTTGGAATTAGAGGTAAACACATTAGGTAGTATGTTTGTGTAGGCGCCGGCATCACTCGACCCAACATGTTTGATCTGAGACAAAACATACCAGGACTAATCAGGTCCAAGTTTGGCGATTCACATTTTTGAACTGTTGTTTTGTCGAACACGTTGTTGCGGTGTTCCAGAATTAGCCGGTGTCGGAATGAAAATGGGATCACATTGTGTTTGATACGATCGAAGACAAGGCGATCAAAGCAAGATTTAAAAAATTCGACACATTTCTGGATGCTGTTTTATTTCTCTTTCCTTTTGTGGTATCTTTAAAAGCTTATCTATATCGGTACATACATTACAAATGACGATTTCATATCAGTATCATTATTTACAACTTTATTTGCAACGCGATCATTAATAACTCATTCACGAAAAATACACGCGTATTGCATTGAACAAGCAATGCGACATGCAAAATGGACAACACAGCCGGATCGCTATCAACACCGTAAATTATTTGACAAGAACGCATTAATCTTTATCTCGCAATACCTGACTTATGCCCCACCGGCCCAGCCTTTGTAAAAAGATTTAATTAGAGGTGAATACGATAAATGTGTGGTCCGGGCGTGTTATCGCTTGACAAGAGTTAAGTAATCTCGTGCGCGTTCGAAATGCCCAAAGGATTAAGTACGCAGAATGAGTTTAACTTTAACCCTGATTTTGTGTTTTGATGTTTTCAAATGTAAATTTTCTTTTTACCTCTATACAGTTCGAGCCTGCAATATTCTGATGTGTCCCAACATTACCATAAGAATTCGTGTATTGTTATTTTATGTTATGCATCATTTATTAAAAACGGTGGGCGGGATTTTGTTCAGTTGTAGTATTTTATGGAAATTCTACCAAAATTGGATTTTGCTGTTTAGATAAATCATTGTAAATAGCAATGGAAAAACTGAAAGAAAATAGATGTACATATAGACACCGATGATTTTTGTAAAGGCACAATTTAGTGCTCTGAGCAGTAAGAATGTTTTAAACATTATTATTCATACGAGTGGTTGGCTTCACTTGGAAAAACAACTTTGATCACGCTCTTTAAAGTTGATTTACCTACCCTACTGAGTGTTTTCTTTTAAAATTGATTCTAGGTTTCACGATTTCAAAGAAAACCTGTGTTTGACGTTCACCTACAACATAACTTTTAATATAAAAAATAATATCTTTAAAGCTATGGTAATGAACGAACAAAATTCTTTTCGCGTCAGTTGTAAAAGCAAAAGTTCGTATTGTTGTTTCGTAACTAATTTATTAAATTAATTTCCTAAGGAATTTCGCTGAAAACTCTTTGGAATTATACGCGTTTCTGAAATAAGATCCACGTGAGCAAACAATACTTGCGCAAACTGTCTTTATTTAACTTGTATTTAATATCTCAGACGTGTTTTCTGGAAGTTCTATACGCATCAAGCGGTAAAGTTGGATCAAGTTTAGAATTTGAAATTGCTTTCGTTACAAATTTGTTTAAATTTATTCCTATAACGTGGAAATATAATGCTTGCGCCCGTTTAGTTTTACTTAATTACAAGATGTTGCTTAGCATTCTCGAAGAAGGGTGCATATTATAAATCTCAATAGCTTTTTCGGTGAATTTGCTTTGGTAGAAGGATCTAGGTAACAAAGATTTTCAAGATCCAGCTCACATAGTGTTTCATCATCACCCCCAGCCTTCACCCACTGCTGAGCATCGGTCTGTAACTTCTTTTGCCAAACCCCACGCTCCTGTACCCGTCTCATCTACGTTTACGTTACGTTTTCTAAGTTTTACTCGAGTTGGTAACAATACCGTCCGGTCACCTTGCCGCCGGACGACCAACTCTTGTTCTTCCAGTCCTTGGACGCTGCCTACACGTGGATATTACGCAGACTACGGCGTATATTGTTTTCTTTTCGTTTGTCTTTATTGATTCGTATCAACCGAACCTGTAAATCCCTATGGATTGGAATCATATGGTAGCAAGTGCACCGTACTAATACTTCTTCTGAAACGCGAAACATTTTTGGCAGAACACAGGAGAAACGAGTTATTGCCTATGGTATACTAGTCTAGTTAATACATACATACATAACTGACGTTTCTGCCTATGGAGCTAGGCAGAAGCTATAGAACCCCACGTGCTACGCTCCTTACATACTCATTACAGAACATCACCAATTAGGTCACTATATGTCCCCCTAGGGGGTCATCTCCCGGCGTTTCCACTCACATCTGCCGGTATTATTCGCCTTTCTTTTATCGTTTCAACGTGACCAAAAAGATGCAACACATATTAAGCAAGATGTAAACAATACACGCTCACAGTCTTTTAAGGGTATCTAATTTCAGTACGTTCCAATGAATAGCATCATTCCGTAAACAGCTTGAAAGACACACAACTATCTATAACCGCGTCTCAATTAGGAAGCATCCCACGCGCAAATATCCAAATCCGTGGTGAAATTAAACGTTTACACCATCGTAAATTATTCACAGAGTTTATCGCTAGTGAATATTTATTACAGACGTAATTAGGTTCGTGCCTTCAGGTTTGCGCAACGGGAGACTATCTAAATAAATTAAACATTCCTTCTGAGCATAGAGTGTATGCATGAGGGAACGTCGTTCGGGATTGTCGGCTAATGTCAAAGAGAAATGGGAAAACACTTAGAGCTGTTTGCACGGATCTTGTGAAGACTTGAAGTTAGAACGGTTGTAGTGTTTGTTATACAAGTTGTTACGAAGGTACTGTTTAGTGGTGGCTCTGATTGTGTACTGCTTTTGGCTGTCAGTGTCTTGTATGTTCTGTTTACTCGGTAGGTACATGGATGTTTGTTACTTCTTCTTCTTTTCGTGTGGTTAGTGACAACCTGGTGTCAGAGTTTTTATGCTGCCCATGGGCCTCTGACTTAGCTTGACATGCTGTTGAGAAATATCTCTCAGACATGCTGGTTTCCTCACGATGTTTTTCTTCACCGATTTTTAGGCAAGTGATAATTTATACAATACGCACATGATCCGTAAATTCAGAGTTGCGTGGCTTGAGTTCGAACTCGAGACCTATGTCTTGGCAGTTCGACGAGTCCGAGTATGTTACTCAATAACGCAAAAACGTCTGAACAGATTTGCATGAAATTTGGCTCACAGATAGTTTACAGCTTGGACTTTTTATCCCAATAATAAGGAGAATAATTTACGACTTCCACGTAGGTGAAGCTGCGGGCAACGGTTAGTTATCTATAATTATGGGATTGAAAAATTACTAGACAAAATCGATGGAGTAAGTGAACGAAATTCCCTATACTTATTTTAATCGGCGCCTAACTGGCTGTAGCTTATTGCTACTGAAACTTATAAGCGATATACTCACTTAGAAACGCGACGTGTTTGACGGAGCATTAGTGTTGCTACTACTAAATTGTATTATAATAATAGTGTACAAGGAATATTAAGCCCCTGATATTCAAAGGAGTTTCGTATCTAGCAAC
This sequence comes from Hyppa rectilinea, assembly GCA_951799385.1. Lineage (NCBI taxonomy): Eukaryota > Metazoa > Arthropoda > Insecta > Lepidoptera > Noctuidae > Hyppa > Hyppa rectilinea. Next base: position 11,782,136 of record OX637315.1, read on the forward strand.
AATGTTGCCTCTTAAGGTGCGCGCTCTTGTTGCACTATAATGAGAAAGCTTAAGGTCAAAGTACCAAGATAAGCTTGATAAATATAGCTTGTATGTTTTCAAAGCATAAAATTGCGTAGGTATTTATCAAAAATACACTAACAAGTACAAATGTTGACCATGTACATGTAAATGTGTACTTATAATTACATCAAAGGTAAAGAGTGATCGTAGAATTTTCTATTAAATTCGTGGATAAGATTTTTATTTGGAAAATGTACTGGCGTGGAAAGTTATGGTTAAGCGCCGAGAGAGCGTCAATTCAGAATAAATCTTGTTTTGATCCGACTTTATTTTGATGTATAGATTTTATTTACATAAATATTGTGCAAAAACTTTATTTTCCCGAATTAATGACGCATTTAGTCTAGTGGTTGCAAGCGCTACTGCTGAACATGAGGCCGTAAACTCAATTCCCGGGTTGGGCAGATTTATTGGATTTTTTCATTTGGACTTTTTCAGTAGCAGCCCGGAGTCTGAATTTAAGTTTAAGTGTTTTTTCTTTTGTGCCCGATTGATGGCAGCGTCGAACTAAAAGATAAATGGCGAAATGTGGAAGATAGATACACTCCTACTTAACCCTTTGACAATTACAGGCAACATATTTTCCAATTACCGATATAGAATGTAAGTAACTGGCAGATCAGCAAGCATCACCTTTGTACAGACGCCAGCACATCAAGCTATCCCTAACTGTCAAATTTTCTCAATTAAAAATGAACCTTATGTCTTTGCAATAAAGTTGAAATACTATTAAAGAAATTTGACAGATTGTGGTAACTTGATGTGCTGGCCTCTGTACATATTTTCTATCCGTTTCTGTTTTTTATGTACATAAATGGTTAAATAAGTAGTTTATCAGCCATCTCGTTACCATAACACAAGCATTAGGTTGCTTAGCTTGGGACTATATGGCGTTGTGTGAAATGTCGAAAGATATTATTATTATTATTAATAAAGAAATAAATTATTACAGTGAAATAAAACAATATTACTTCAAAGAAGTTTCGCTTATCTGGTACAGAAATTGAAACATAATATTCCGATTAGCAGGATCACGGTACTACGGTTAAATTGAAAGGAACGGACTAGCCCGGAGCAATATTCTTCATTAACTCTTTCGATCTCAATCGAAAAAATCCTTTTCGATTCCGTTCACTAAAAACCTTTTTATTCTTACATAATTATCTACTTTTGAGTTAAATAATTTTAGGAAGGAAATTTGGTCCTCGAAGTTGAGCTTCTAGAGTTTGAAGCCCAACTTCGAACACAAAATTTCCTAACCTAAGTATTGGTGACTCCTATCAGAACCTTCTACACATAAGTACTGCCAAAATTAACGTAAAATGTATTGATACAACAGAATTATCCAAAATACCCTTGACAAACTTACCAATGAAAGAACAAAACAATAAACAAAATAATTTCGAAGCAATAATTAGCGCCGTAATCTTGAAGCCAACTGTCACTGATACTATCGCGTTTATAGCCTCCGCCAGCCATATGGTGACATTCTTTTAAAAACACATTATGTCGCCCGATATTTGTCTATTGTTTTTGAGTTTCTTGTTTCACGTACGACGATAAAAAGTTTAATGGAGGAATTAAATGGAAACCTTTTAATGTGATTTGCCGTATGTTGCAATCTGTTGTAGACTATAGCGACAGAATCCTTGAGACTTTATTCAATTGTTTCCTATAGGGATAGTTTCTTTAAAATTACATGAACTTCATCTTTGTTTCTTTATTAATTTATTAAATCCCTTTCCAGCAGTCTGTGGTAATAGACGCTTTTGATACTCAATTTTTTTTTTAAATCTTCTTCTTTTCGTGTGGTGACAAACGTGGTGCTAGAGTTTTAAGCTGCCTATGGGCCTCTGACTTAGCTTCTCATGTTTTTTTTAATTTTAGGGCTTTCGTTAGGATTTGAATGTGCGCGATTTTTTTTTAAGAAGTTATTTAAATAACTGGCAAGTCCACATCTGACTAGCTAAAACAAAAGAGCATCGGAACAAAAATAAATGACTGTGTCCCCGAAATTATAAGAATAAGAATCATCTGCCGTTGACAGCTAATAATATTAATTACAGCCTGTTATGTCATAGCGGGGGACCTTTGTTCCATGACAATCGGTACGACCCGACTGCCCTTTCAGTTTTTATATAAGTACCAAGTTAAAGCATCTGTTTTTGTGGTCACGCGCCACGGACCGGCGGAATGACTGATGTCATGTGTCAGCTACTTTCGTCTGTCTTAGATTAAATAAATAGGACAGAATGTCGGGACCATTGGGACATATTTATGGTTTAGGGGAAATTCTAAGATGGATTTTTAATAGATTGACGTGAAGGACGTTTATTTCTTTTAGATTGAGAGAGATATGGTAGTATGGACCTGGATTTTTAATATACTTTTATGCAAATCTAACATGGTGAACGATGAAACGTTAGGCAATTATGCGACACTGTCAGAAATAATGCTTATTCTTAGCACCAACTAAGCGTAGCTAGGTAGCAAACGTTTATAAATCTCTCTCCCTATCTCTGCATAAGTGTACAGTAAGAACTACGTAACTAACCTTTGTCATCCTAAACAGATTTAAAAGAGTGGACCAACCGCTTAGATTAAAATATTTATTAAATTTTCTAAAAATCTCTATAATAAATGTGCCGCAATTTTAGCCAAAATCTTCGCTTTAAAATTCTCCATTCTATCACAAACGTGTCACTTGGTCTTTGTTTACTAAATAGGCCGACAAAGGGAACGTCACAAGCGTGCGAAACTCTTCACACATTGCGACAGCCACACGTGGTAGGGTAAAAACTAAAGCAAATCGTATATTTCCTGCTGTGATTATGGCTGTTTGATGATTGCCGTCCAACGTTTGAGATGGAGAAGTCACCCTGACTTTTGGGGGTTTATTCATACACGTTGCTTAAAGTAAAGTAATGTTTAACCATCGATTTTCCACAGCGAGGATCGCCCAGAGGACACGGTAGAGCACACGGTGCAAACCTGCCCCGCTTGGGCGGAGCACCGCCGTGTCCTCGTAGAGGCGATCGGCGGCGGCGACCTCTCGCGCCCGGCTCTGGTGCAAGCCATGGTCCGGGGCGAGAGGGAGTGGGAGGCAGTCACCTCCTTCTACGAAAAAGTTATGCTCGCGAAGGAGGTGGCGGGATGGGAGAGAGAAAGGTCCTCCCGTCCCAGCCGCCGCAGGAGACGCCCCGGTCGCCGGGAGCCACGTGACGACTCCCGGCCACCGTAGGCGCGGGCCTGCGGACGGTGAGTAATGGGTGACTCACCGTCCGATCAGCACCAGACCCGTGCCGTACGGTGCGTATATGTTCCACGCGCGCCTCAAAGAGATGTCAGCATATGAAGGGGCCCCTCAGGGCCAAGCCTGCCGGGTAAGCGGGATTGTCCGAAAGGGTTACCGCTACCCCGGAACATAAAGGGCTACGGAAGGAACATGGATGGGTTTTAGTCAGTAAGAGTCTGACACTCCCTTCCGCTCCACCCAGAGCGGGAGCAGTCATTGGATGATTTACCAGCCTAAAAAAAAAAAAAAAACCATCGATTTTTACGTTTAAACGTATCTCAGCTTTAAACTACGTTTGTAAAAACGGGTGATTATGTAGTTTTCATAAATCATATCATAAAGCAAGAAACACAGAAAGATGATTCACACTTGATCATTGAATTACAATAGATTTCCATTTACTTTGGCTACAAATCAATTTATACGTACAAAGCGATAATTTAGCAAGATACTTTAGCTGTCTAAATAGAACTTTGTGTGACATTTTAAAATGTGGTCATGCCCCGTAAATGAAAATGGAACCGAAAACTCTAAAAAGTGCAGAAAAAAGTATTGACTGGTACTTACTTACTTCCTCTTTGATCTGTAACGAAGTCTCGTCAATGTTCTAAGATACTGACGTTAGTGCATTTTCTCATCATCGACACGGCGAGAAGTAGTCCAACTCAATAATGGACTTTAGTATTTTCCCTTTTGAGTATACTTACGTACTAATAAAACTCACTACTAAAACCACTACGTGGCAATTTCACCTATGAAACAGAGTGCGATCAGCATATCTAAACCGGGAATATGAGCTGTCAATGTCATAATCTTTGACCTGTCAGTGTCAGTATTCTACAGAAAATAATGACGCGGTTTATGTACTGATCGCGTTCAGTGTCATTGGTGAAATTGCCCTAATAATAATACATGAATAGCTTAGTCTCGTAGGTCTGTAACAGAGAAAAGTATTTACCATCAGATAAAACAGAATGACAGTCAAAGTCTCATCTTAACCAGAAAATTACACACACAAAAGGCCCCCCCGACATATTTTGTAAAATTAGTAATCTCCTCCGCTCCGTAACCCCAAACAAGTCTAATACAAAATTAACAACAATAACATAATTTACTTTAAAATTCAATTAATTCTTAATTAACTATTCATACTAAACAAAGTGGAAACTCCTTAGAGCATGCTGAATACTTTCCTCTAACATTGTTAAAGGATTAAGGGGGTAACAGGCAACTTGCGAAGACTTTGCAACGCGGCTAACTTAAAATATACATGAAAATGTGAAGCGTCTTGAACAATAAGGGTTCTTCGAGAGTCAGCGGCAATATACCGGCTACGAAAGTATGTCGGCTTGTTCCCTCGAACGGGGAACTAATTAATCCAATGAGCGGCGTCTTTGCACTAACGAGGTTCGTCGTTTGTGCTCCTTCCATTCTGTGCCACTGAGAAATTGTGTTTCGGAAATCGATCCCGACAAGCTTCACGCTTCTATAAAACCATTATCTCACTGATGAACAAAATCTCTGAGATAAAGGAGTTATGTTTCAACGTAATTTGTTTCTTTGGATCGGAGTAATTTTGTGATGTTAATTATTTATGATGATTTAGGATTTGATTGAAATTATTTCGGGAAATTGTTTTAATGGTAATTCAGAGATGAATGGTTCCCATAATGCTCCGATTACATAAATTAAGATTCGATGAAAGACGGTTTCTACGTATTAATTGATGAGATAACCGAACGTTCTAAACTTTATTCTTTAACTAACTAATGTGTATAATAGTCTGTAAGGTATATAATGTTATGGGTCTTTGTTACCTGAAATAAATGACATATTATTATTATTTGATTTCTTAACTTTTATTCTCTACTAAGAGAGTTTATGACCTTACACACCGGCCGGAACCAAGTGTATAAGGAGAAATTAAATTGATATTATTATGAGCTCCTCATCATCATTCACAGTCACTGCTAAGCGTAGGCCTCTCTTTTCAAATTGTCAATCCTCATATTCCAGTGCTTGCTTCATCTAGTTTCTACCCGCGATTGTTACAATGTCGTCCGTCCATCTCGGCACCGGTCGACAGATGCTTCGTCTTCCTGTCTTTGGACGCCACTCGGTCACTGCCTTACTCTACCTATTATCACTGCGCCAATTTCTAGGGGCCCAATCCTGTAACTTTGAGTTAAGCAACACGACATTGACACTATCGCGACACACTACAAATACACTCTACTAAATGTTAGGTTAGGTAAAAATTACCATAAATAATTTGTAGAATACGAAATGTCAATGATCAGTCTAAGACACTACTATTTGAGTTCCTTGTCTTCTATGATCTATCACTCCTAAAGTACCTAATAAAAATAACATAAGTTCTCAATTCACATTCACTAAAATTCAAGTGCAGAAATCGGAAACCAATTAATAAAACATGGAAGGAAAAGAGTCTATAAATAAACCGAGATTGAACTTTGATGAATGACCCACAGCAATATGATTTATTTATTCGCCAACTCCCTTACAAATATACAGCGATAACGGCTACAATTGATATAGACGAGCCTCTGCCGTCACTTAAAGTAAGTTGATTGATTGTTACACAAGGGGCGTATACTCTATCTTCCGTTCAACACTCATTTTTTGAAAGTACACAAACAAAATTGTTACACGTCCTGTTTGTCAATATTTTTATTTGCTACATTTTTGAAAATTTCCCTCGGTTATCTACAAATTTAGCGCCTCAAGCAAGTTATCCCTCTTAACATAGAAAAGAAAAAAAAATGTCCATGAAACTTTCAAAATTCCAAAAAGTTTTTTCATCAACAACACATTCTGCTGCAGCAACTAACAACTAAATTTTTTCCTGAACATTTCTATACAAAATCAGGTCCAACCAAGGTGAAAACTTTTAGCACGTACCAGTATTCACAACAGAAGCGATGATCACGAGTGGTCCGATTCGTTCAAATTAGACTCATTTGGGCGCCACTTCAGGTTGAGCAAAATCGCAGCAAGTGAAAAGCACGGTCCGGACCGTTCTCGTGATATCGCCGGATAATGGCCGTCGTTAGTCGGACCACGATCGTCGTTTTGGGGCGTTACTTTTTCAAGTCATTGAGTCAATCGTTTATCACAGGCCTGTTGTGTTAACTTTTGCATCGCGAGGGGATTAGGGTGGCGTGGAGTGGATTTTTATAAATAACAAAGTCTGTTTTGTAGCTTTATAAGCAATGTAAAGAAACGGTTTCTTGGTCTCTTGGAAGACATGAAAAATTGGATTTTTTTAAAAGGACAAATGAGGGATTTTAGTTTATGTATTTCGTTTGTTACTTTTACTTCTCTAATTAATATGAATTAGTAGATACCGTACTTTAAAGTGCATTATTGCATTATAATAATTTAGCAAAGACAGTGATCTGTCCACTAATAATATATGACCAACAATATATATTTACAGGTAGACTACTCCATGCCTTTACTGTTGTTGTTTAGGGTAAGTCATGGTGGACGTCAGCCTCATTAGTTGAGGTAACTGGCCCAAATTTTACCAAAGTCATTTCCCGCCTGTTTCCCTGAAAGATTTCCACAGAATTCACAGTAATAACGTATTGATAGATTAACTTTGCGATGTCAATCGGTAGAGAAAATTGCGAAAAACATGGCCCAGTTTTGTAGGATTATGTGTATGGAACCGTGTCCCCAATTAGTGGACTTATAGGCTGGTAGATTAATGGACTGATAACATCCACGTCATGCGACTAAAGATCGATAGTTTGATATTGCATTTCCATTTCGGAGAGGCAACAGTGACTATGATAAAAGATAATCATAAAAGTCAGTGTGTCGACAATTAGCGCTTTATTTGCAAACAAACTGGCTGAAAGGCGAGCTAATGAAATAATTACGTTAATAAACTTTAAATATGTATGATTTTCATAACAATCAGTGAAACTGATTACGGGTTAATCCATTCGAACTAAATCATTTTGAAACATCAGTAGTCGGCAGTGGAATTAATTATTCATGTTTTATACAACCTGTTTTAATTAAATAGTAGGTATTCTATTAAATGCCTTGAAACATGCCACGAAGAAGCTTTCCAAAACTTCTCATGATTCCCATTGACGTAAAAGAAGCACAAATGTCGAAATTAAGTTTCGTAAGTCGAAAATACCAGCTCACAAATTAATTAGTGTTAGATCCTTTTTCATAATTTAATACCCAATCCCTCTGAAGTCCCTTTTAAGACAAATTGTAAAGGAATATAAGTAAAGTTACAAATTGTAAGTTACTATTATACTGTATTGAAACTTTTAAGAAGTTTATTTGGATGTCGCTCATTTTCAAACATACTTTTACACTTCAGTTTTCTTTAATACTGTTGCTTAATTAATTAATCTTCAAAAAGCAATCGTCACGAAACAAAAATAAACTTTATATCTCGAGATAAGAGTATATTTTTGGTTAAAAGAAATTATCGGGAGATAGGAATTTGAAAATAATAGGAACAAATTTGTATTTCCAAGGATGAACTACATGACAAAAATAAACAAGATGCTACCGATACATTTTCATTTGATGAGTTTGAAGTGATTATCGGAGACGAAGATATCTAGGAAGCGGCTCTATATTATACATGTAACAATATTATGTATTTTGATCATGGAACTCAGTTTTTTGTAGGTGTTTTGAAATTATTCAACGAGAGATGACAGTTATTTTTTTTTATAAAAGTGTTTGATCTTCTGTATTTCTTATCTTATAATTAACTGTGTTACCATAAATTATCAGAAAGTGTACTTTAATTCTAGCCAGAGAAGGTATAAAACTATTTTATTGGGTACTTCCCGCGTGATGACCTCATTAAAAAAAGCTATCATTTCGAGTGTGTTTGTTCACGAAAAACCAGACCAATTGCGATTCCAACTGACACACGAAGTGTTTACCTAGAACCAAACAATATTTAACTCAGCATATTAAAATAATTCTTCAGTTTAAAAAACAAGAATCTTGAATGGGACGTCCTTTAGTTTAATTTAATTTTAATTATTTGTTGATACAGCCGGTTGATAGACAGACGGACGGACGAATCGATGGACGGGTGAAGGTTAGTAATCGGTTTCAGTTCGCACCCTTCAGCTATGTAATACTAGAAAGAATAGACTACTATTTAAAAACAAAAACTAAATGATATTATCGCGTCATTTATTTATTTATTTAAAAGTACATGCACAACATTACAGGACAACTCCCAAGGCGTTGTACAGTATGAAATAGAGAGAAAAAAAATACATTTCACAAACATCTTGTTTGAAAATAAAAATAATAAAAAAGAGAATAAAAACAAAACGTAAACAAAGCTGAATAAAATTAACTAAATACAAATAAGAAAGTGATAAATTTATCTTTCATCCATCTTCTCACAAAACCTTAAACATTCACGACATACATCTATCCATCGTCCATCATCCATTATGAAGAACTCTAAATATAAACACCCCATGCACACGCCCCGTGCCAAAAATTATTAAACCCGCCGTTACCTGATACCCAACTACTGTTGGGTATTAACTTACGTCATAATTGGGCAAAAGTGGTCAGGAGGCGAAAAAAGGCGGGGTTGATGTTCATCAGCAACTTAAATATTATATTAGTGTACGTACTAAAAAGGGGACAGAAAAAATGTGTCGGCTCTTGAAGTATTAAAAATATTCCTTGGGGATTTTCTGTTAAATAGTAGGTAAAATTTGTGGTACTGACCTGGATATTTTACAGTATTGTGGATCGGCTCGAAAATTGTAGCAGTGCCTAGCGAAAAGCCTAGATTGCTAGTGCATAATGATCTCGCTCCAAGCTTTCCACATCTGTGTTGAGCTTGTAGCAGGAATTCTCATAACTACAAGGCAGTGTTAGGTTAAGTGCAAAATTCACCAATGAAACTGAAAGCAATCAGATCAGTCAGTCAGAGTCAGTATTCCTGGTCTGGTCCTGATCGGACGGTGAGCTACATAGCTCACCGTCCGATCAGGACCAGGCCCGTGTTGGACGGTGCGTACGTGTCCCACCCGCGCCTCAAAGAGATGCCAGCATTAAAGAAGGGGCCCGTTAGGGCTGTAGCCTGCCGGGTAAGCGGAATTGTTGGAAAGGGTTACCGCTACCCGGAACATAAAGGGCTAAGGAAGGAACATGTATGGGTTTTAGTTAATAAAATTCTGACACTCCCTTCCGGAGTTTTTATGCTGCCCAAAGGCCTGTGACTTCGTTTCACATGCCGTTGAGAAATATATCTCAGGCATTTCCTCACGATGTTTCCCTTCACCGATTTTTTAAGCAAGTGATAATTTATACAATACGTAGATGAATTCAAAACGTCAGAGTTGCGTGTCTTGGGTTCCAACTCGAGACCTATGAGTTGGCAGTCTGACGGTCACACCACTAAGGCTATCACTGCCCTACTCGTACATAATATGTAGTTAGTTGTTAAGAAATTTTGTTAAACATTTTGAGTCCATTATTACCACTAGGATTTGGGGGTGGCCTTTGCTCAGCAGTGGGCTAAGTAACAAAAAAAAACTACCATTGTTACCATACCACCAGTGGAATAAAAAGCATAAACACAGTCTAGGTAGCAAATGTATTATTACCTTAATGGAAACATCCATAACGGCTGGGCAGGACACGGTTATACTTGACTGACAGGCTTAATTACTGCAATGCCGAACTAATAAGAAGTGACAGTTTGCTATCACTATATGTCCGGACCGCGTTTATTCCAATACGGAATATCAGCATCATCATCTATATTGGGGTCAGCTTGCAGTCTAACCAGATGCCGCTAAAAACTACAGAATATAATGTGACGTGAATATCAGACCTACAGCGGCCTACAAAGTGTAATATCATAAAAAAAAACATGTTTTTAGACAGCGTGGGTAGTTGGTTCTAGTACCTACCTACAAAGTCCCCGTCAGGGCGACACGTAGACAGTCCCAATGATTAATGGCCCAAGGGGCAGCGGGGCGGGACGTCCCGAATCAGATGCACGTGACGTCACAGAATAACGTTCAAATAATATTTCGCTACAGCCAAGCGCAAAATGGGCTAAAAATTACTAGAGACAAGTACTAATGTTGAAATCTGTATGCGAAATTCGAAAGTGTTAAATGAAATGTTACGTTCTGTTTTTTCTGTTGTGAATTGTTTTGTTTTTATGGACGTTTTGTTTTTAAAAAACATTCACATTTTATGTATTTTTGTTATAAAATTGGGCTGGTATATATTTTAAGAATGACTAAATTATGAAGTAAACGTTTAGCAGTCTACAAACGTCACCAGCAACCAAACAAAAAAAAAACAGTTTCAATTGCAGTGTAAAGTTGACACTTCAATTAATGAACTTAACTGGATTTTTGCAAAGAAACGTTGCTATAAAAGATTCACGGCTTACCCTTCAATATCCGGTCAAAGACGCCACTTCCGCCACAGTTGCAACATTTCAGGAAGTTTTGAAAGAAAAATTCTACATTCTTTAGAATTGACCGCAGTGGCTACGGCTACCCCTGAATACCACTGACTGTGAATGCTCTTTGAACGTTGAAATTTGAATTTTATTCGGTAGAATTATTTCTCTTTGTAAAAAGTGAATCTCTTTATGTTGAGTATTTTTTTTTAGGGTTATTGACTTTATGGAGATTACTTGTTATTTTGAAATAAGGATAAAAATAAATACCTCTGATAAGAATTACTATAAAATATATTAGAGAGGAAGAACGAATTTGTGAGTTTCAAAACTATAAGTGGAGGGTAATATCCGGAACCAGAGCGGGTAATTGGAAAAAAAAGTCGTTTAAACGGTATATTGGTAAACGATACCGGTAGATATAGGCTATAATTATATTATGTAAAAACGAACAAAAAAATCTAAGTTAGTACTTATGAAAAGCTATCACGGATCCATACTTTCCTCGATATTCTGCAGTACTGTACATAATTTGTGCACAACATGTCGTGAACAGAATACACACCGTCTTCACAAGTAAATTGCATCCATGCGAGTGAAGCCGGGGCGGGTCGCTAGCTGTATAATAAAATCTATAATATTGGTAAGTGCAACACGCGACAGATGGCAGGGACGGCTCGGTGGCCGGAAACTACGACTCTCCGGATATTGGACAGTAACTGCTGCTGTATCAGTTTGAATGTTTAGCTGCGCTTGCAAGCTTGCAGCAAACTGATAGATATGTTTACAGCGCTTTAGATAAGCGATGGAATAGCTGAATAACGATATCTTAGGCTGGATTAGAATGTTGGCTGTCGTTTAGATTGTGAACTTGCTTCTGTATGCGTGGGCGTGGCGGAAATAAGACTTGAACGTCACCACGTTCTAGTCAAGCTAGATTTAAATGCAGCCGTATAAAAGAGTAGATACGTAGAGGTCAAAAAACCAGTTAAAAGACGGCTATGTAAAGGGAAAACATTGATGCACATAGCACTGCACAGTGCACAGGAAAATAAAAAAAATAGTCATAATAAAATCACTATCGTCAATATTATTATGCAAAAATTATTATAACCCAGTCAATGATCACACATTTAAAATGTATAAGCTTGCACAGTGGCCCGAATAATTCAAAAGGCGTTACCTAAAATAAACACAAAATCTCGACTATTTCCCGCCTCGGGGCTGTGGAAATGTGGACAGCGCAGCCTGTCCGCTCGGTGACATGTCCGGGCAACCAGGAATATCTGTGCTATCCGCAACAAATAGCTTTCATAAAAGTAACATTCGCTCCAATTGTCCATTTGTTAGAAAATTAAGTTGAAATATTTTGATCGTTTGTGTGATATTTCAACGCGGCTTATTTTATTCGGATTATGGGTTGTGGTGGAACTTCAACAAAGTAATGGACAGATAAGTCTGAAAACTTTTAAAGGTTTAAATAATTTATCGTTAACCTTAGATAAAAGTTATAGTTTAGAATGGACTGAGTTAAGTTAATATCTTGTTTATTCTGTAAAAATTATAGATCGTAGCAACTGGCTTTCTATAGTTCCTGGAGCAGTCATTGGATGATTTCCCAGCCTTAAAAAAAACCCCATAGGAAGATGACGTGGGTTAATGTCCTGTAAAAATGAAGTAATCAGAGCATAAGACGTCAAAAATATCGATCATAATCACGTTTGTTTAACTCAATTAGTAGGTGCCAATGCAGGCCATACACAAAATAAAACTTAATCAGACACAGAAATAAATCGCTACATAAAAACAAAATGAAGTTAAATCAGGAACGCTAATCTCAGCAACAACGTAGTCGGGATTTATGCACTAATTCTGCTATCCGAGCAACTGGCCGTTTGGACACGGTTTTGTCAGATACGCTACGGATTTGGCACACTGGGCAACTGTTCAGTTGTTCTACCGTGGTTGTGGCGACACTCTGTATATAAATTTGTATTCAGAAATTATTTTCGGAATGCGGTTTTGCATTTTCTGATTCTGTTTTCATGTAATTATTTGGCAGATGCTACAGTTGTAGATTGTAGGTTAATTTGATATAAATAATTGGACTTATAAACAGTCGTGAGGTAATTTAGGTAAAAATATGAGTTGAATATGAATCTTGTTTTACTCTTTTTTTTGCGATTCTTGACGGTACTTGTGGTAAATCTACACATAAAACTGCGTTATGGTTTCTGAATATCTGATGAAGCAACAGAATTTTGTAGTCTATGTAAATGGATCAATCGACTGTTTTTATAGCTAAAATTTATTTTAATAATATGTTTTTTTACGGTTATTGATAACTTTAAGCTTGGAAATATATCTTTTCGTGCGATGCTATATTTTAATCAAACTACTGACGCTGCATAAAATATTCTTGTCTTAGATGGACATAAAAGTCTTCTTAGAATTCCACTATTCGTTCCGATATTATATCAGGTGGAAAATCGTAAAAGTTTTAATAAGATAAAGTTTCTTTTAGCTTCAACTCGATGTATGTGATTTGAATCGTCATCTGCCTAGCCTACTATTTAAGAGTCAGCTTTCAGTCTAACCAGATGTGACCGAATACCAGTATGGTACATGGAGCGACTGCCTATTTGATCTCCACAACCATGTTAATGGTCATCACTTGCGCTGACCCATAACGACTGTCATCTTCGATGACAGCTCGGGAATGATTGGCTAAGCGTGCTTTTGAGGACACAAAGGGTCTCAGATTCCTGTGGATAGTCACCCATCCAAAGACCGACCTCAAGAAGCGTTGCTTACCTTTCGACACGCACGGTTTTTATAACGTAGCCACGAGCCCTCATGCATGTACTCAAGTATTTAGAAATAAATTAATTGTTTTTTGGTTTCATTATTAAGTTACTAGGTACTTATCAGTCAAAGCAAAGGTAAGTTCAATTCCATAGTGAATAAAGATTAAGTAGGAACTTTTACTGAAATTAAATCCCAGACATAAGCGTGGCAATCTAGGTATTAGTTAGTATAGAGTTATTACATAACTGGCCCTAACATAATTAACTTACTTTGACGATGTCAATCAAACAAATTTAATTTAAAGTAGGTATTGCGTAATTAATATATATACCTATAGGTACATTGAATATTATAAATTGTTATTATAATATTATTACTTCTTATATTCAGCTAACAGAAAAAAAAATCTTATACACAAGTTGGGCCCGAAAAATGCCATAAAATTAAAAATAAGTTAACAGGGAGTAAAATACCAATAAACCCGTAAGTACTTAACCATTGAGTTGTCGAACAAAATAAACTGTGTCGAAAACCACAAATTCTGAATTTTATTATAAAAATGATTAAATAAAGCCGAATAAGTTAAAAGTACAATACAGATCTTAGCATCTAAAGTTAAAATTTAATGCGTCCCATAGCTGCAATGCGAATGTTTTCAGCTAAAACTGGGCCCCAGGGCCGTACTACGGGGCCATTATAAGAATAATGTCGTAAATAAACTCGATCCCCAGAACAACGTCTATTTGTAAAAAAAGCAATTGCCAAGCTGAAGTTGAAGTGCTTATTACCGGGAGTTATATTTCCATTTATATGAAAACTAATGTTCCCGTTATTTTCCTGTTTGCCTTTTATTGCGAAGTTCCTGGCGGTGCGTTTAGAAAAATATTTTTCAGGTATTGTGTGCGGACATTATTAGAGAGTGGAATGTCTGCCGTATAGTGGATGTTATGAGAATGAATCATTTATTACAAGTATAGTAGAAATAGTTGTGAGTGAAATGACATCGTTATAACGTTTTATTTTAAAAGAGAAAATTACGTCTACATAATTTCATACAAAAAAGAACATTTTAGCTTTTGTTTTATTTTAAAACCTAAGATATTATATTAAAGTATTTTACCTAAGATATTGTATGTATTATGTATATAATTATATAATAAAGGAAAAAAAAGAGAAGACCTCATTAGGTATCAGAAAACGTCAGCATCGCTGTCAGTCGGAAAAGGCTGGTAGCGTTGCCCCATTGGATACTGATTTTTTGACCTAAAAATTGGTCACGTGTAGAGCCGATTAAAATACTGTGTTGCAAAGCATTTAGTCGTTATATTTTAATTTAAGTCATTATTGCATAAACAAGTTTCTATACACAAATATGTTTTGTTTATTTTATTCAGCCTTGTTACGTTTTGTTTTTATTATCTTTTTTATTATTTTTTATTTTCAAACAAGATGTTTGTGAAATGTATTTTTTTTCTCTATTTTATACTGTACAACGCCTTGGAAGTTGTCCTGTAATGTCGTGCATGTACATTTAAATAAATAAATGTTTTCTCTTTAGCTTTAAGTTGGCTTGTATACTGTACATGTACTTACAAGGCTTACAAATGACCTAATTTAGATTAGTCATAATATGGTGTTTACCTTTAAGTGATTGTTACACTGTCCAAATTTTATAGGGATGTTATTTTTAAGCTCAAGATGTTGGTGTAAACAATTGTTGGTGAACCAAATAAATAAATAAATAATAATAATAATAATAATATCCTTGGACATTTCACACAGCGCCGTATCGTCCCAAGCTAAGCAACCTAATGCTTGTGTTATGGTAACGAGATGGCTGATATACTACTTATATACATTTTTTTTTGTAAATACATACATATTATAGATAGAAAAACACCCAGACTCGTAACAAATACTTGCAGGTCGTACAAATATTTGTTCCGTGCGGGAATTGAACCCGCGACATAGTGCGCAGCAGTCAATCGCTCAACCACTACGCCAACCGTGTCTCTCGATAAACACTCGGATCCCCTTATAGCTTTATTGTTTCTCAGTTAATAATTATATTTTGTTGTTTCAGGATCCAGACCAGTCCAGTGAAAATAACGCTGAAGCAGACACACTTTCAGGTATGATTATACATAATAATATATTCCTATACCTAATAATAATAACAACGCTTCAAACTGAGTGTTTCCATTGCAAAAAATGCAAATACAAAAAATATTTTTAAACGTAAACATTTTTTTTATTAAATTGTTAACATATCGTAAAAGGAACTCGCTCCCTATCTACTTATATACCTAAGGTTAAAAGTTACAAAATATTAAGAATTTATTGGGAACAACGCTTAAGTTATTCAGCTTATCCTTTATTAAAGGTCCCGTTATGGGTTTTCCAATATCTTACATTCTTTAGAGGGTACCGTTGTATGGGGGCTGTGAATATTGAATGTTCTGCGGAATCTTACAGTGTATTATGATAATTTACTTCCGATCCAGGAACCTTGACCAATTTTAGGAGAAACTATTTCCTGTAGAAATGGTGTTATTTTTCGTTCCTGCATCTACTCACAACCTAATCGCTCAACACAACACTGGTTCACTGACTGATACATACACATACATTTGCGTGATGCTAGAACATACATTCAGACAAACAGACAAAAAAAAATTTTCGGAGTAACAATTATCGCCAGCGCTTGCAAAAAACTATTGAAATATAATCATAGTAATATTATTATCTCTAGGCGTTCTACGTATCTGCCCCAACAGTCACAAACGTATGCAAATGAAACTAAAAACACATAGGTAAAACAATTTTAATAAACAGACTTTTTTACCAAAGCTTTGAGTAAATAATTTAAATTAACCATTAAAGTAAGATTATAAACCCTTACAAAATTAATTAAAGCTTAAAGAAGTTCGGTCAAGCTTATTGCAACTATGAGTGGAGAAATAACGAAGTTTGAGCTTTCAAGTAACCGAGTAGAACTTTCAGAAACCGGAGCTTGGATAACGGAAAAAAGGGGTTTTAATTGAAACTCTAAACTTTCCTGCTTAATCTACGCGATAGGGGAAAATATTAAAAGTAAGTAAATTTTCGTGGTGAGAAAAAGTATTTTTCTTCATTTTTAGTTGTATTTACTTGCAACCGAAAGTATGAGCTTTTTTTAAATTTAGCTACAATGGATTTTATTACATGAGCGATGACCTTGTAAAGGTCTTCGGTTTCGCTGGATGAGGGAAGTACAGAACCGCTTGAAGTGGAGGTGCTAGGCATAGGCCTCCCTCATGAAAAAGTCATGCTCGCGAAGGAGGTGGCGGGATGGGAGAGAGAAAGGTCCTCCCGTCCCAGCCGCCGCAGGAGACGCCCCGGGCGTCGGGAGCCACGTGACGACTCCCGGCCACCGTAGGCGCGGGCCTGCGGACGGTGAGTAATGGGTGACTCACCGTCCGATCAGCACCAGACCCGTGCCGTACGGCGCGTATATGTTCCACGCGCGCCTCAAAGAGATGTCAGCATATGAAGGGGCCCCTCAGGGCCAAGCCTGCCGGGTAAGCGGGATTGTCCGAAAGGGTTACCGCTACCCCGGAACATAAAGGGCTACGGAAGGAACATGGATGGGTTTTAGTCAGTAAGAGTCTGACACTCCCTTCCGCTCCACCCAGAGCGGGAGCAGTCCTTGGATGATTTCCCAGCCTTAAAAAAAAAAAAAAAAAGGCCTCCCTCATGCCCAGCAGTGGACATCTTTAGAGAAGATTTTGGACAATTTCCCCTGTCCTTTACAGGGGAAATTGAAATGAAACAGGGGATGGAAGTTTGTATGAAAAAGTTTTAAGATTAACGAGGGGGGAGTCGTGGGCCATGTTATAAATTAAATTCACTTTTTATGTTTGTCTAGGTGACCGCGTTCTTTTTTCTAAACTACACAATGGATTTTTATGCGGTTTTCATCACCGTGCACCGTTTAGAAATTTTATTCCGAAAGGTTTATGTGTATAAAACATTAATATTAAACTTAAATACAATAAAGAAATCACCATGTTTTGTTAAGTCGTAAAAACCATTTCAATAAGAAACTCAACCTCTTACTAGAACCACAAGTAAAACGTTCCCTAAGTAACAGACACTTGAAATAAATGTCAAAAAGCAAGTTGAACCGACAAATAAAATCATAAAATATAGAGGATTGCAACTTAGTCGTGTTCGAGCGATTCATTCGATGACCGCGGTTAAGCTGTGGTTAGTTCACCCACAGACTGTAAGGCCTTAGATTTGATTGCCTTGTTGAGGCACTAGCTTGTTAGGTCACACTTGGATTCAGTCGTTTGACCCTGTTGAACCTAGTAATTGTAGGAACATATAGCAAAGTGTTAACTTGAGAACGTTTGGTTTATGAACCACATTCCAGTGAAAAAGCGTTGTTAAGTAGGTATGTAGTTTAAAATGAACTGCAGTTTTTTCTCAAAGTATCGAGCGGCGTAGAGATGATTGTATTACATACTTTGAGAATAATTATGACTGTAGGAAGTTTTGGGCTCTTCAAAAAAAGTCATGAATATTATAGAGTCGCACATAATGTACAGTCGGGGAAATAAATTATTAAGCAACTTGACACTACGTCAATTCGCCCAAATGTAACCGGGAAACATCATAGTGCCCAAGTGTGTGTGCAGGTACAAGCTACTCTTCCGTCACTTTTATAGTCCAACAGGAGGAGAGAGCTTTCTCGCAGGACCAACAGCTTAACGTACTTTCCAGGCACAGGGGATCACAAAGCCAACTTCTAAACTCCGGGCTATTACTGAGAATTTAATTCCCCATTCATTCCATTCATCCATTATAGACTGTAGCCTTTATCCGTTTCATAATATTATAAAATCGACAAACTCGTTAATAGGTTCAGAACTTATTTGACCTAGATTCGCAAAATTTCAATACTAAAATATAGTTTTAAATTTCATCAAGCTTGTTTAAGCTCCAACTGGTATTAATGAGTCATATTGAGTTTAGCAACTTATTACAAAGAACGAAGTTATTTAAAATTGGTTCAATTTCAAGTTTACTGTAAATTAATTGAGTTTTAGATATTATATTTATTTACATAATATCACACTTGTATTCTTCGAAGGGTTAGGCAGTGGTACTCCTGAAGCGGGATTATACGAAAGGGTTACCGCTACCCTGGAACATAAAGGAGTAAAGCCCATTATACCCCCATAGGGGTGCAATTTAGAGGCCCGTCAGGGCCGAAGCCTGCCGGGTAAGTGGGATTGTCCGAAAAGGTTACCGCTACCCCGAAAAATGAAGGGCTAAGGAAGGAAAATGGATGGGTTTTAGTCAGTAAGAGTCTGAGATGCCCTTCCGGTCCACCCAAAGCGGGAGGGGTCATTTGATGATTTCCCACCCTCAAAAAAAAGGCAGTGGTACTCCTATAGTACATTCACAGTTTGCCAGATATATTTAGTAATCTTATGCTTATTTTGCTTTTGAATTTCTTTATTAATGACGCCAGCTACATTACCAAGGTCTATCTTAGTATCTGCGTAGCAACCCAGAGTTTGGGATGGCGGTGTGATACCCCCCTGCCCCGGAAAGCGCGTTGCGCCGTTCGCCCTGCGCCTGATCTCTCGGTTGCAATGAATTCCTGTCGCATCGGACTATGACAGTGAGGGAAAAGAGTGCCTGCGTTTGCGCATACACTTGTATACTATAATATCTCCCGCACCGATTGCTCGTTACCGCAATGGCTGAAATTCGATCAGGAGGACTATTATCAACGAAAAATCTTTACAAGGATTCGGTAGATTAAATTATAGGACATCACACATTTTGGTTATTCTTATGGAAATCTTTAAAAGCAGCCGATTCCTTAAAGGTACCTACTTCTTCTAGCTTTACCTTACTACATTTATATGGGGAGTTTTTTGGAGGTGAATAATTTAGTTTATTTGATACTATCAATATTAACATAAATAATCAGGTTGCTGAACCCCATAACTTTAGATTTCAGTAGGTTAAAAAATTATTTTTAAGTTTTTTCAGTCGTAACGACAATAACAGTCTGTAATTTTAAATACAAAACATTCCAAGCTAAATTTTCTTTTCACTGAAGCTCCGGTTCCACTAATCAAACACAATTATACGGAACCAAATGAAAACTGTCATCAAAGATCCACTTATTTAGTGTCTCTTCATTTAACGGGAGTGTTTACTTAAATTAAGATACCGAGTGATGGAATCGAACTAAGGCGTAGGGCGTCTCCGTTACAATACGGTTTTAATTAGTATGTGTCGAGTGTTCCGAGTGTTTGAGGTAATTAATATTTTATCATTGTTTTGTTCGGTTTATTCTGAAATATAATATTTTAAGTTTTTGTAAGTTTTCCTTCGGGGATTTATGAAAACTATTTTAAATTTTTACAGTCAGTATTTTATTTTGAGAAAGTTACTTCTTAAAAGATTTGCACTTAGCCCGAAAATCTGACAGCCAGTCTTGCCAAGGGGTATCGTATTGCCCAGTTACTGGGTTGTGGAGGTCAGATAGGCAGTCGCTCCATGTAAATTACTGGTATTCAGCTGCATCCGGTTAGACTGGAGGCCGGCTAAACGATTTAAATACTATAAAAAGCAGCGTTCAAAAATGAGTGTCTACCGCTGTGACTTCTAAATTAAATTCATTATAAAAACATGGAAAAATAGACATAACATGTAACGGTTGTCACATCCAAATAACGGATCTATTCACTACCACAACCTTTTCAAGGTAAACATAAAAATCTCATTCCTTCTAGCCATACAAAATGAATATTTTATCAATAATAATTTAACAAAATGAATTGTTTTTGAGAACTTCCCTATCACGCAAGCTATTTGTTCCACTCCTGCGCAGTAGGGCACTGGCACTTTCTATTAAAATTATCATATCCATAAATAAGCATCTTGTTTTTAATATGATAACAAAAACTTGAGAGAATTGGGTAGCCATAATTTTAGTCACGCCAGTAAAGACATTAAAAATTAATTTATATAAATTGGTTTTATTATACAAACAGCATTCAAATTCAGCAAAATCGATAGAGATGTTGAAATAAACCATTGCTATATTAAAAATATAATTTGTTATTTTGGCACATCCTGTGGTGTATTTATGATCTTTTATAACCGTTAAGTTTCTGCAATCGGTTGATACCTTACAGCCTGCAGTAGAATCCATTCGTACAGCTCCGAAATCTCACAAAATGTCCTCTTATCAATACTTATTTATATGTTCTAAAAATCCATATCCAATTTAGTAAAGCGAGAAGGTCGCCCTACAATCATTTTGCACCTGTAACCACTTCTGGGTGCCGTTGACGTGAAAAACTAAACCGAAAAGGACAGGTGCGAAATCCTGTCGCAGCGGGGGTCTACCCAAGGGCCGTTGAGTCGACCCATAACCTTAATTGATAGGAATCGTTAACCTTTAAACGCGCGCCTTCATCGTTTCCTTAACATAAATACTTCGATTCTAATCTCAAAACTTTTTTCACCGTTATTTTATACGTCTGGCAAGCGATCGTTTTATTTTCGGGTGCCTTCGTCTACAGCCGCCGATAGATCGTTATTTCGTAATAAACAGTCCATTCTTTGTCATTCGATATTTTCGAGATTGTTGGTACCAGATAATATGATATCGTCTTGGCGCCGTCGGATCAGTTATAGGTTATAATGTCCAGTGTCAAATTAGGGAAGGCCGAGTGGCGTTGGAATTATTGCTCGTTTAATGTTAATTATTTTCTCCTGAGGAAGTTAGACGTGTGTAATTAACTCGGTGGTCAGGTCTTTTATTTGGTAAGATTGATCAGATTTACTGTCTCATTCTAGATCTATTTCCATCGTCTTAAGTATCTACTAGATTGACCATTTATTTTCGCTTACTGTACTGACATTCAATTAATTCTTACACAAAAATTCGATCTATGTCTGCCCAAACTGTCTGTTGGGAATCTTCGAATGAAAGCATCATTCGAAGATTCCCAAAACAAAAACAAACGAATAAATGAATAATTATTTTGCTAACTCCTTGAATCAAAATGAAGAAGCAGTAAAAAACCTCTGCAGTTTCAAAATCAGATATAATATATGAGCAACAGAAAGAAAATGAACATAAACGCCATCATTAATTTGCCGCAAATGAACCTGGTGTTGATATATCTCGCCATTAAATCAATTAAATTTATAACTTACGACTTTGTAAATCTCAAGAGTGTAATCAATATCTCGTGCCGCGTGACATAAATTTGGTAGGACCCACATCACTAACTCTGTCCGGTTTGTCATCAAATCAGTGATCAGTTAAAGTTTTCGAATTCTAATGTATTTTTGGAACGTTCTGATGAAAGAAAAAGGCGTGTGTTTTATTTATTTGTATGGTTTATTTTTTCTTATTTTGCTGGCGTCAACAGTTTATCGCTCAACAGTTATGTATATTATTACATAAGTCTGACATTGTCAGTGTCATTGACAGTCTTTAGTGACTATTATTTTGTATATATTTCAAACCTTCTCCCCAGAAAAAGTAAGCCAAATTGAACTTTCAAGTCATAATTATCGGCAAGCCTCCTTGCCGGACTGCCGCCGTGGGATCTGGAGGCGATAGTCCTCGCGCGTCTGTACGAGTGGCGCGCGGAGGTACTAAGCCGGGGGGAAACTCCGTTTCCGCAGCAAGTTGCGGCGGAGCGGACGGACCTCCGGCGCGATCTCATGGCGGCCTGGAATCAGCGACTGTCGCAACCCAGCGCAGGGCACGCCACGATAGTGGCGGTAAGGCCCCTCTTTGAGGAGTGGCTAGAGAGGCGTCACGGCGCCCTCACCTACCGCCTGACGCAGGTCCTCACCGGACATGGATGTTTCGGGAGGTTCCTGCACATCATCAGGCGGGAGGAAACGCCCGGGTGTCACCACTGCGAGGATCGCCCAGAGGACACGGTAGAGCACACGGTGCAAACCTGCCCCGCATGGGCGGAGCACCGCCGTGTCCTCGTAGAGGCGATCGGCGGCGGCGACCTCTCGCGCCCGGCCCTGGTACAAGCCATGGTCCGGGGCGAGAGGGAGTGGGAGGCAGTCACCTCCTTCTGCGAAAAAGTAATGCTCGCGAAGGAGGTGGCGGGATGGGAGAGAGAAAGGTCCTCCCGTCCCAGCCGCCGCAGCAGACGCCCCGGGAGTCGGGAGCCACGTGACGACTCCCGGCCACCGTAGGCGCGGGCCTGCGGACGGTGGGTAATGGGTGACTCACCGTCCGATCAGCACCAGACTCGTGCCGTACGGCGCGTATATGTTCCACGCGCGCCTCAAAGAGATGTTAGCATATGAAGGGGCCCCTCAGGGCCAAGCCTGCCGGGTAAGCGGGATTGTCCGAAAGGGTTACCGCTACCCCGAAACATAAAGGGCTAGGGAAGGAACATGGATGGGTTTTAGTCAGTAAGAGTCTGACACTCCCTTCCGCTCCACCCAGAGCGGGAGCAGTCATTGGATGATTTCCCAGCCTTAAAAAAAAAAAAAAAGTCATAATTATATTTGAGGACCATATCATATGAGTAGAGGCTGTCGTGGCAGTGTCATATATTAATACCCAATTTTTACCCCTACATTAATAAATTTCCCACATTTACGGGAACAAAAATCGTAACAAAACAAAAATATTTCCAGACCGCTCCTTACAACGTCTACAATAAACACATTTTTCTCAACCGGCTCTCATAACCCCTAGCAGTGGAAGTTATGTATTCTAATCTTTATTAATTTTGCTGAGCTACCTAACCTTGTTAAGCTTACAAGCCTCGAGAATGAACCGGCTATGTTTTCCGCACATACAATCCCTGGAGCCCTTAGAAAAGCATATTATAATCAGGAACGCTCGCATATTCATGAGTTTATGGCATCATCTGGAGAATATAGGCCTCCAACTAGTACCTAGAAGTCAGCCATTTACGCGGTAGAAAAAAACTTGTCAAGTGCGTATCGGATCACGCACAATGTCAGGTTACCTAGTTGTGATGTATTTATACCGAGAATAAAATTAATGTTGTTGTTGAAAAACATGATTGTTCTCCCATATTAATCCAACTGCAAATCTAAGTTTGTTCGCACAATAGTGGGTGATTTACCATGTTCGGCTAAATTTTAAGCTCAGTAGTTTTGGAAATAAGATGGAATGGACATTTTCATATTATTTTCTTAAATAACTTAAAACTATTTGTTTTAAAATTATTAAAATAATAATTATAGATGTCTCTCCTCACAGGAAGCTTTTACATTATATATTTGAAACAATGCTTTTTTTTTTTAAGGCTGGGAAATCATCCAATGACTGCTCCCGCTCTGGGTGGAGCGGAAGGGAGTGTCAGACTCTTACTGACTAAAACCCATCCATGTTCCTTCCGTAGCCCTTTATGTTTCGGGGTAGCGGTAACCCTTTCGGACAATCCCGCTTACCCGGCAGGCTTGGCCCTGTGGGCCCCTTCATATATGCTGACATCTCTTTGAGGCGCGCGTGGAACATATACGCGCCGTCCGGCACGGGCCTGGTGCTGATCGGACGGTGAGTCACCCACTACTCACCATCCGCAGGCCCGCGCCTACGGTGGCCGGGAGTCGTCACATGGTTCCCGACGCCCGGGGCGTCTCCTGCGGCGGCTGGGACGGGAGGACCTTTCTCTCTCCCATCCCGCCACCTCCTTCACGAGCATGACTTTTTCGCAGAAGGAGGTGACTGCCTCCCACTCCCTCTCGCCCTGGACCATGGCTTGCACCAGGGCCGGGCGCGAGAGGTCGTCGCCACCGATCGCCTCTACGAGGACACGGAAGTGCACCGCCCAAGCGGGGCAGCTTTGCACCGTGTGACTCCACCACAGTTGCCGCTCTGCTACTCAGAGCGGCAGGTGTGGAGCGATCTTCCTGGCTGAACCCTCTCCCCGGCGCCCGGGGCTCCCCGCGACCGATGTGACCATTCCGACTAATTAGAAGTGACTACCAAAAGTGACCTAACGTAACAGGTCCGTGTTTGGGTCACATTATTTGATGTGTGCCAAACAACTTAATTGGTACATTAGATTCAGAGCAATTTGCTGTGACAGACAGACAGACAGACCCACGAATGATTTTATACGGGTTCCGTTTTATCGACATAGGTAACCCTAAAAACTACACGTTATAAAATCCACATTCATTCGAACAAAACGAGAAAAAACAGCTCGAAAATTCAGAACTTTTATACAGTGTGGATACGTTTTTTTTCATGGCACTCAAACTCGGTCACCTCTGCTAAATGGACCGAACAGGTGCATTAAAGTTTTTATAAAGTCCTCTCGATCGTAAATCGCCTTAAGTAACAAGGGTGAGCTTTAAGTTTTTTAGAGTACTTTTAATAAAGAATGAACTAACTAAAGTTGCCGAAAACTTTGTTCGAGTGGCTTCGGTAATACTGTCTTTAGTTTGAAAAGGGTTTGATACCTATTAAGAGCTATAAATCATTCGTTAATCATGGAGTTTTTATCAATAACTTTTTGGGAGTTTGCGGCGGAGTTAATTGAGGTTTAAAAGTTTTAATCTTTTGTAAATTGGTTTAAGGATTGTTGCTTTGAATGTGTTTTGACAGGGGATTTATGCCGCATCTAGATTGCAAACGTTTAAAAATAATTATGTTAGTGTGTAAATCCGATTTGTTGAATCACTTTTACAAAGTATTTCTGTAGGTATTTTTAAGATACAATACAAACTCTTGATCAGTCTCCTTATCACTCGAGAATCACACGAAAAAAAGAATGAAAATCAAAGAAATCTCTAAACCAGTGACTCATTGAAATAAGAGCTTGGGTCCACGACACAATAAGGGCCTTAATACACGCGTGTGTTGTCGGTAGTCCTTTAATGTCGTGTTGTGCCTTGTAGATGTCTAGATAAACGGAAGGGACATTGTGTGACGCAACCAGGAGGGTCGCCCTCTTTCTATTTATTGCTACACATAATCGGGCAACCGTGTGTCTGTGGGTAAAGATGGAGAGATTAGAAAGGCATTGGATAATTTTAATTTTAATGACCATTAACGAGATTATTATCGAAAAGCGAAGGTGCCCAAGTATTATGGTAGGTACAGGTACATCTTAAGGAAGAATTATGACCAGCAATTCATTGGAAAATGAATTTGTTTGTGAACTTTAATCGTCATCATTATATAGATACATTTTTGGCCTGTGATAAAACATTTTATTATTTTTTTGAGTACGAAATGATACTCAGAGAGTTTAATCATCTCGTGTACTGCCGGGGAGCGTCCCTAGTTCAACAATCGATTCCCCACGCCAATCGATGAGCAGGCATCGATAAGAATTTTGATTCATTTCCTCTAAGTGCATCTGCTATTGTCGTTTTGTTAGACCTTTAATGTTTCTAAGAGTTTTGGTTAGTAGGGGTGTAAGAATAGAAGTTTGTTTATCTTGTCCCGTCCCTACGTCATTGTCGGTCCATTTGATCAAAACTTCAAGCTTGTGGAAGACGTATTTGAAGTCAAATGATATCATATAACCCCATAATAATTTTGAACATTTGAATTCGATAACTATGTGTGTTTTTAGTTTGAGATCTGTCTGCAACTGCCTTTGTCATAATCCGTTGTTACAGACTGGTCAGTAGAAAATTTCAGCTGAAATGTTTTTGATATTTCAAATCTATGTATCTTACCTAACCGTTATGTATCTTACCTACTACGGTTACACTTGTATTTTTCTTCCTGACCATGCAATAACAGTAGGTACCTATCTTCAAAGCGAAATGCCATAACGAAGCTACACTGTCCTCATTACAATAGCTCAGTACATGCATGACGTCCGCTAACCGCCTCTTAAATAGATTTTGGACTGACATTGATGAGCAGATAAGATCATAGTGTCCGACTCATTAAACGTAATGATACGCTTCGTTAATATAGAACAATTGTCGATTCCACAGGACCTATGGTTATTTGCTCCTAAATAGATTTATAGCCCAAACGTCCGGTGAAATTGATAAAAATTGTCTTGAGAAAGTATTTGATAATGGGTTGATAGTCATTGAGTTGGAGTTTATTGCCTTTAATTACGATCGCTTTTAGTTTAAATTCTACTGGAATTACGTTGGGTATGGCAAGTACTGTGGGATTGTATTTATTGGTTGACAAACTGTTTACGAAGTAATTGCTTTTATGGCGATAAATCATGCGTTTATTGATACAAGTTTTATATTTTTCATTGAACAACTTTTTGACTCTTACATACTGTTTCGACTTGAATCTTCAAGCACCATACCGTATGATGCTTGAAGTACCTTTTAGAAGGGACAACTAGAATTAATGCTATTTTATAGTCAACGGATTGTGCTCGGCGTCGCGTCGCCTGTTATAGGTGGATATTGAATTTTTTAAATTTAAACCTTGTCTTGACAATAAATTACGAACACAACAAAAACAATCAGCCAAATCGGTCGAGCCGTTCTCAAGTGATGCTTTGCCATCCAATAATCAATTGCCACATGCAATTGATTTTTATTTCTATAGATTTTGACGATCAAAAGTGATAAATGGAAATAAATGGTTTGACATCGACTATGTTGTTCTCGATTAAGTTACCTATAGCAATGTACCTAGAGCAACATTTTTTTTACTGTAGTTGCACTGTCAAAACCACTTAGTTTATTCACGTATCTTTTTTTAATCCTCTTGAAGCAATTGCCGAATAAATCAATTAAGTGTACCTACATCAATCTCACGCATCACACTTAGACGACCCGCTTGACTGAAGATTGATCTCAATTGAAACGACATTGAACTTCAAAATTATTAGCAAGAACACTTAACACTGCCAATTATGATAGACCCTTCAATTTGTTAGAATTTAAAAGATGAATGTTCGAAAGTATCGAATGAGAAAAGGTCTTTTTAAATTGGTTTTGTAAATCGTGACTCATGGGCGATTGTTTGCTACAATTTTGTATGTTCGATACTCCGGACCGTCAAGTATGACGAGTCATATTAATCTTTATGAAATAATCAATTAAATAGTGGGGGAAATCTGGATTAGATGGTATCAGTGCTCTGTCGGCACATGCGTACAGTCGTGAGGTCCGTAACAAGATTATTTGTGGTGCAAACGGTTTTGATATTTTAAGATTATTTGGTTATTTAAATATTATTTTTTGAAATTTTAATTTCTGCAAATCATTGAATTTTATGTTGATTAAAATATATTTTTGAAGTATAAAATAACTTGAAAAGAATAATCGTCGTTTTCGATCCATAACATAAAATCACTCTTTATCACTCCGAAGTGATACGTAGAGATGCACACATGACAGGGACATCCATATTTCGTCAGTTATGTTTAATAGGTCCAATATATAATAGGGGACGAGCCTACTGCCATTAACTTCACACACAAATCCAGACTCCGAGCTGCTACTGATAAATTCCTAAAAGAAACATCCCAATAGCACTTAGTCCGATCAAATATAATTTATATTCGATTCAGCAAAGTAAAACAATGTTTGCCTTCGCTAAACTAATTTTATGATAGATTACATTATTTTATCAAACACAGATTAAATCATGGCAATATTCGATCCAGCAGCAACATTTCCCAAACAAAAACCGTACAAAACCTATCACCCACAAACCCCAAACGATCAAAACCACCACATCCAACCACAATGACGACCAAAAGCGGTATGTTTTGGTATCGACTGGTCAGGCACTCGAAGTATTGTCAGTGATTTAATTGAAACAGTATGGGGCCGAACCGACCGCGGCTCTACGAGTGGCCACAGAAAACAATGTTTTGTATGAAAAACTCTATCTAGTACATTTTAATTGCCTCTATATAGTTTAATTAGAGAGTTAGAGATGTTCCGTGTACTCCATGATTAATGTTGTAAAGTAAATGGGATATGTTTGACGACTATAAAATATGCGGCCAAATCTCTGCTCTACTTTGAGAATGGTATACGTTAATTTTGTTTCTGTTTTGATAAATGAGTTTTGTATGGATAAATTGTTGGATTAAGATCTTTTTTGTGGTGAAGCTTGTAAAACATGTTGTGTTTTTATTTTAATTTGAGTCGAGAGTTCTTTTACAATTTAAGTTTTGACTCGACATACTAATAAGTATAATAATAAGTTTGTTGTGAAGTTTCTTGCCCGTTTTTCTCAATAGGTCTCCCTCTTCTGCTTTGGAATGGGCAACTAGCTTCATCTTTCGGCCGGACAGGCTTTCTTGACAATTCAAAAGTGCCTGTAATTGGTTTACTTGAAATAAATGCTTTGAGTTTGAGTTGAAGCTTATTTGTTCAATATCACGTACCTACTATTTATTATGTTTAGATATTTTGGTAATAGCTAACTTTGATTAGGTATCTGTTAATACCCAAATCAGTATCAACACCAACTAGAAAGTGTAATTACCGCTCTTACGGTGAATCATGACACATGCAAATCTTTCAATGCGAATAAATAACACCAAGTAAAAGTGAATAAAGTCCATCTGAAAAAAAAGATGCTACGAGTAATTATCGTAGTAGGCAATCACATGCAAAAACCTGCAAATCCTTGTCCTGGCATCTATTTTTTTTTTAATTTATTTATTTAGGTTAGCCTACAATTGTTTACACGTTACATTTCTTCCTTTGGTATGCTTGGTGGGGTCTGTCAGACCCACATGTACACATAAACCGTTGTATTTCCTTCAAATTCGAATTTCGCGCCTAACCGCACTTAGTAGCTGGCCGTTATGAATTGCTAGACGCCCGCCGCCCGCCACCTCAGTCCGCGCTTTCGTGGTAGTAGGACGTGCGTATAGTTTTCGCGGGTCTCGCAGACCCGACCAGGCACACGACGTGACGTTTCTATGTAAGTATTTTTTGTTAATGTTTTTGGAAATTGATATTATTTTTGTGCTTAAATATAATATTTTTTACATTATTCTAGTTTCAAAATGCGGAGCCATCTGTGTGATGATGATATTAGTAATTTATTACTCGACGCGGCTGAAGAAGATGACGTAATTTTCAACTCGAGTGGAGAAGAAAAAAAAAAAAAAATGAAAAAGTGTTTATTCACAGAAATATTTTTTTAAAGACATATTACCTCTGCCAAACTGCAAAGCAGTTTGTTGGCAGACGTAGCTCCTTTTTGATTTATACATAACAATATTTTTATCTTTATTGACACTTTTTCACATAAGGTAAACTATTCTTCATTTCTTAAATTTAAAAACAAACAGGCATACAATTTTATTTTAGATACTCTCATCAGTGAGGCTTTGACAAAAAATATTAAAGAGGTACTTATGTATTTTATTTTTAAAGGCAGTTTTTGTGGTACAACTGTTTATATCGACTGGAAGGTTATTAAAAATAGTTGGGACTAAAAAACTTCTACACCTTCGACCATAATAATTATTATTACAAGTGGGCACAACAAATCTTGTCATATTATTGTTCCTTTGAGATCTTGTGCGTATAATATTGCTTTTAAATTCATTGCTACAATACTGTTCTAAAGCTACTGACAACACTACCCTCTCATGAACTGGCAGCATTTTACATTCCAAAAATAGTTCTTCGTAATCACTACTTTTACAACGGTTTTTTGTGTTTTTGTCTACTAATAGTTTCATGAATCTGATTTGCAGTTTTTTTATTTTATTTAAATATGTTTTAAAAGTGTTGCCATAGCACCCCAGCCCATAAGAAAGTAGTGAGTCCACCAGCGCATAGTAGACCATGTACAATGTTGCCCTATCCAGCACAAAACTAAGGTGGTGGAATTTCACAAGTACATACCTGAGTTTGTCACATAAGTGTATAATGTGTGTTTTCCACGAGAAGCTGTTGTCTATGACTAAGCCCAAGTACCTGTATTCCTCCACCACCTCAATATTTGCACACTCACACAACGTCAGTCCACCACGATGCAGACACTCATAGCTATGCCCCACGATGCGCGGCAGACGTTCGATCTTTTTAAGATAAGGCGAACGTATACACATACATTTGGTTTTATTTATATTGATTATGATGCCATTGTCGTGTGCCCATTTGATGATATTAGTAAAATCCTCTTGAATGTTACTTTCAATTAAATTTAAATCTTTATCTGCATAAACTAGACAAGTATCATCAGCATACATATAAATGCGACATTTATGAATTACATTACACATGCTGTTGACATGCATGATGTATCCGACGGGACCAAACACGGATCCGGTCGGCACACCACACGTGACGTGTCTGGGCTCTCCGACGACGCCGTCAATAACCGTTCGCAGTGTCCGGTCTGTGAGGTAGGCACGGAACCACCTGTTCAGTGGTCCCGCGACCCCGCACTCCTCCATGGCTTGAAGCAGTTGGTGGTGCTCCAATGTGTCAAATGCTTTTTTGAAATCAATGTAGACCACCACCACCTGCTTCCGCTGACCCAAGCACTCATTGACGTCGTCCGCGAATCGCGCCAAGGCCGTCGCCGTGCTCCGTCCACGTCGGAAACCGTGTTGTGCATTTGTCAGAATATTGTGTTTTTCCAAGAAAACACTTACCTGATTCACAATAAACTTTTCTACTATTTTATTTATAACTGACAATAACGCTATAGGCCTATAGTTTGCGTAATTACTATGTGCACCTTGTTTAAAAATAGGTCTAATTAATGCTGTTTTTAGTTTCTCGGGGTATATCCCCTTTTCAACACACAAGTTGATAAATAAAGCAATAACAGGGCTCAACTTAGTTTTTAATAATTTAATTTCTTTAACTCTAATTCTATCTACTCCTTCAGACTTATCACAACATAGCAAATTTATTATTTTATCTATATCTATTGGGTAAGCTTTCTGAAATCGTAGTGATACTTTTCCAGAATCAACATAGCTAGATCTATCTAAAAACCTATGACTACAGGCATGTTTTATATCTAATATTTCTTTAGTAAAAGTTAATGAGAATTTATTACATATACCCTCAACCGAAGATTCTAATTTTCCTAAGTATTTTAAAATAACAGAATCTACACTTCTTTTTTCATTCCCTATCCATGAGTTAATTTTAGTCCAAATCTTTCTAATATTCTTTTTACATTTTTTTATTTGTTCTTGTCGGTATTTATTTTTCGCTTTATTTATACATTTATTTAATCTATTTCTAAATCTGTTATATTGTCTACGCAAATTCATATCCTCTGGCTTATTTTTACAATTTCTAAACAACCTATCCCTAATACCTATCATTTCCTTAAGTTTTTGTGTGATCCAGGGTTTACTTTTCCTTTTATTGTGCACTAAAACTTGGATTTTAGCTTCATTATAAGCATCAGAAAAAGTTAGACATATTCTGTTATATAGGTCTATTGGACATTCACAATTTAACAGCTCATTCCATGAAACCTTTTCAAGTGTTTTTAATACCTTTTTATCACAAATAATAGTCCTATAAGTTTTCAATGCACTCGGAACATCCTCCAAGATCGACTTACTAGCGAGGCACACACCTACAACATAATGATCTGATATCTTTACAGTCAACACATACGCAGATAATGCACGTTGAGTTCGAACCCACACATGGTCGATGCACGACCGCGTCACTGTGTCGCCGTATACTTCCTCTCGCGTTACGTCACTGATAGCACATTCCATGCCCAACTCGCTCATATTATTTGTGTAGTTATTGATAACGCTGCTTAAACCGGTTTTACACAATAAATCTATGTTTGTATCACCAATCATAATCACTTCACAGCCTAAGGGAATCCTGGATAACAGCCTATGTACTTCCTCAACAAAACCACGTTTGTTTGTATTTGGCGGCCTGTATATAGCTAAAATATGAATAATGTTACTTCCATCTTGGAAAAGCTGCCCGTGTATCATTTCATAATAATTAGATTTAATTGTGGTTGCAGTAAAGTTTAACTTGTTGTTTACATAAACTAAAATCCCCCCTCCCCTTTTAGTTTCCCTTGTATTTATGTATGTGTTATATCCTTCTAAACTGTATAAACACAGTTCGTGTTTTCTGATGTTAATCTCCGTTAATGCAATAATATCCAGTTTTTCTTCATTGCCGATATAGATCTTCGTAAACGAATAGGTAGTCATTTGGGTACCTAAATGACACGCCATAGAAAAAATCGACTCCTGGTATAAAATGTAGATGCTACGTATGCCCAGTCAAGAAAGATCGCAAAACGCGATATATTTGTGTGACCTGTAAGAGTCACTTATGTCTGGATCATGCAATTTTCCAATGTGCTATTTGCTTCCGAACCAGAGCCCTGACAAATGTTGATAGAAGTAATGAAGACTGAATATTTTCTGGTTATTAATAAGTGTATAGAAGTGCCTTATATTTTTATATAGTCTCATTGAGATCTCTTTAGTTTTTAATAAGTAATGTGTGTTATAAGAGTAACATAGTATTTTTTTTTTGTTAAAACACTACCTTAATTTTAATTGGAAAATAATTATTAAAAGTTGTTGATTTGCAATATTTTTTATTTTATTTTGTAACATACACCCCTAGTAAAAATATTAGTACATTTTAATAACTTATTTATCAATAATTATTTGAGAATTACAATTTAAAAATCGGGGTCTGATAAACCCACCAGGCATACCGTGTAACTTTTTGCCTCCAGGCATACCGAAGGTTAAAGCATACATATACATTTGTAAGTGCAACAATTACTTACAGGCTAACACCACATGCACTATTTTATTTATATTACATCATATCATTACATTATACATTTCCATTATTGATTTATTCTTTATTCTATTTCGTACGGTAAGTGACTGAACTGGTGTCAGAATTTTTATGCTGAAAATCTGAAATCGCGAAAAAAATCAGCTGTTCCATACATTATGTTCGCTTAACTCATCAAAATGTAGGGAACAGCTGATTATTTTTGTTCCCATAGTGAAAGTTGTTCATAATGATCATTAGGTACAATGACCCCTTAAAATAATGCATATGAATTCAATTTGACCCTGTAGATATACAGGATGAATGCAAATACCAAGTAATTCTGAACCAGCCACACTGTTCTTATTAAACACGCTACAACCTACAAACGATCAAGTCTTTGATGAATGGGAATACTCCCAAACTAATCTGAACATCTGTAACTTTGACAGAGGAGGATTAAGGGGTACAAAATGTTCTTACATACTTCAGTTTAATATTGATGTCTAGGAAGTTCAGCGGCTAGTTACCTAAGTCTGAACAATGGCCCGTTTCCTGATTTAAGTTGCCTCTTGGCTGTTTGATGGGACCTTACTAGACAATGCGAGATATTTATAGGGACTTTGCAGAGATATCAAATAATTACATCACGAAAATTAATGTTCGTATTCCCGAATCTTTTGTGTTGTAAGTAGATAGGTACTTGAGGAAATTGGGAATTGATATCTGACTGAAAATAAATAAGGTCGACGCTGAACAAAAAATATGAGCAGATTTTTTTTTAATTCTGGCACAAGTTGTACAAAGACTGCTAAGTGTCAAGTAAACGAAGAACATGATAGATTTAAATCACGGTAAGGATTCGAAGCATGAAGTTCCTAATAATTTGGCTATGATTAGTCAAATTATTAGGGACTTGACCCGAGAAGGTAATAGAGTTTTACTCTGATTATAATTTTACTGCCTATCTTTTTGTAGTTAGTTGCTTTGTGACTCTCGCATTCTTCACAAACCAACTAACTACAAACCCAACAAATGATGCGTCCAAGCCATAATTATTCTGATCTCTCACAGATTTACTCCCTGGCTGACATCCTGGCTGTCAGTTTACTGCCCTCTCCTTGACAACTTTATTACTGCATCTTACAGCGGTCATTGGGTTTAAAATTTTAATTAGCTCCCTTGTTGCCTTGTTAAGGATATTGGAGCGATTTTATTATGGTACGCCTGTTGTTACTTCTTGGTAAACATCTTTGTTTTATCTCTGATCGTAATTATGAGGGTTTTTTTAATAACCTCCAATAAAAATATAAGGATTATTTTGATGACTTAATTAATGTTCGTTAGAGTTGGTCATGATTGAAATTGTTATCAATTAAAGCTGTAAGTCCAAAACAAATGACATTTTAAAAACTAAATTCATAATTACGAAAAAAAGAGTTTCTCACGACTTTTTCCTACAAGCAAAAACGCTTAAAAATTGCGAATTAAATTGCCATTGATTGAAAGTATGAGTAAAATGTAGGTAGGTATGTAACTGAGTTTTGTGCAAGCTATCAGCGTAAATAAAATTTTAAGAGTTTTGTGCAGGCAGAAGCGTCTCCTTCGGGTTCCCCAGTGGTAAAACTTTATGGCTTAAAATATATTATTATTAAACTTTAGCAGATGCTGTTGACAGCGGTGGTAATTATGCTCTAAAAAGCCGGCGATTCAATGGCGGTATAACAAAGAAATTGTCACAAAAATAAACGGGTCCTTCAAAAAACAAGGGCAACAAATAAAACAATAAAGAGGACAAACACAAAACAAAGAGAAATACTATAAATCAGGTGTTGTGGAAGTGTCTCGCTTTATAAAAGTATGGATAGAGGCAGACGGTTGACTTCGGGCAGTTAACTGGGAATTTATTGTTAATCACGACCGAAGAAGTCTCATTCTCGTAAATTTTTGTGTAATACGAGTGGATTGATGCAAGATGCGACCCGATAACTAGGGAGCGGAAATAATTGGAAGGTTTTATGGAGAGGACTGCCTCAGAAAGTAGCTGGGATACCATGGGAGAAGTATATTTAGCTTCCAGTATCCTAATTTTACTTTGTAAGGTTCAAATTTGAATGAGAATTTAATTCGAAGCGTGTAACTCGCTGGTAATGGCGGATTCGGTTCTGGTCGTTGAGCATGTTTTAAAATTTGAATTTGTTTGAGCATGAGACCCAGTGTGGGATTATATGGACATCATTGCAATGTATCTGCTTAATTAATTGCTTTTGTTTGTTAATTGACTTGCCTAATTTCGTTGAATTTATTGTTGCTGATGCAATTTGGGGAACAATTAACCGTATTTTATTAGTCTTATCTTTATTTTTTGATGTCATGATTTAAATTTTGTTAAAGTGAATGAACCTGAGATTTGGTGAAGTTATTTTCGTCCAGTATTCTGTTGTTTTGAAACACAATAAATAGTTCCAATACGTTTCCAACCCAAACAATGCTGGCCACAACCAAATGTCTCCATGAACCTAAAACTGCTATCTGAAAAGCAACAGAACAAGCAATCAAATTCGGAATGTTTCCCGTAATAAAATGGTTTTAGTATCTCAATATGCTTCTCATCAGCGTAGCGACCTAAACTAACTTGTACATTTGATTTATTAGGACATTTATTGTTCAATTTTAATGATCAATAATGTACAGAGACGTGGCTTGTGGAATGCTAAGAAAATAAAGTTATAGCTTATTAAGTTACAAAGTCCTAAAACAAAATTGAGCAAAAAAAATCAATGTATCGAGATCAAAAATTATAACGTTGTAAAATCAATTTAGAGTGCCAGAGGCACTCGCTCATGCAGGAGCATAATGTAGGTATTTAGGCTAATAAGCTTAAAATAATAATGTTTTTTGTAAGGTAGCGTCAGTATTCCCAAAAACAAAATAAAAGTTGTTACCTTGCACATAATTCAATCATCCACTGACAGACAACGCACAACCTAAACCGCTGGGTGTGGAAGCATGAAATGTTGCGCAAGAGTTCCTGAGGTTTTAAGTACGAAAGTGAGTACTTCTTCTTCTTCTTCTTTTCATGTGGTTAGTGACAAACCTGGTGTCATGTACACCTGACTTAGCTTGCCCTATAAATAATAATAATAATTTATTCAAAAAGTAAAATGGCAGAACACTGAAATAAAAAATTAGGAAAAACATTTGGTAACATAATGTTAAATAAATCCTACTTCCCAGTATACTCTATTGATTTTTTTTGTTCTCCTATTTTCTTTGAATTCTGCATGTGAAATATAGCCAATAATCTTGGTTGTAATATTTAAATCAGCGCCCCTGTTACGACAGCTCCCCCTGTTATTGCATTAATTTAAGTTCGCCACTGTCATAAAAATAAAAATAATCCATTTTTAAGCCTAACTAGCTAACTGTGAAACCTCATCTGCACAACCTTACTGTTGCAGTTGCAAATAAGTATCCCAGTTATTATTCATACCCATGGATCGAGCTCGATACATAATAGCGTTAGTTAATCTCCCTGTTTCGTTAAATTTAACTTTAAAGGTTGGACGTTAGTTATCAAAATTGAGTGATGAAGAGTCATATTTGCAAGGCATGTGGGACGGCTGCTCGATATACGGACTCCTTTGACGGTCAAAGAGCAAATAATAAAGAAAAGTGCATTGGGCGTTCTGACGAGCCAGCTCGCCGTTTATAAATATTTATTACCTAATTATCGAAGGCTGGTTTAACACTTCCAATGACTTTTTAGCCAGCGGCGAGCATCCAACTTCGAGACAACACCAATTTGTATTTTTAATCCCGAATTGCAGAACCGATATTTATTTTTTTAAACTTGTTAACACCGTAATAAAGTTGTCCATTACCTATCACTGTCAAGTGAAACGAGATGTTCGCTTTGCGAAAGTTTTTATAATGAAGTGTTAAAAACTCATTTCAAAGTGTTATAGAGATGTTGTGTTATCAGATTGTCGAAATAATCGTAATTTGTGATTTACATTATTTTTTATTTGGACGAGGCCGTTAAGCTACATGAACTTTTGGTTGTTTTTGTTATCAGTATGTTGCATCACTTATCTAGATTGTATCTTGGTTTACCATACACGATTTTTTTCCCAAAATAGTTCCAAAACCCACTGTTCCGGTATCCCAAAATTTGAAGGTTCAAATTCGAGTCGATTCTTTATATCCGTCCGAAAAGCTTCGCTTGTATTTTTGTGTAAGTTTCTGTGGAACGTCGATACGAAACCCGTTTCCCGGTCGCATCTCCTGCTAAATAATCGAAATGTGACGTTTTATCGGAAAAGAACAGCAGTTTACACTTAAACAAGTGTCGGGGACACTATCTGGCTCAAGTTATGCGTTTAGTCACCTTATTAAATAAGGGTTTATCAACGGTGCGGCCACGCAGGCCTTGGTGCAGAGATAATAGGAAAGAATTATGTGGATGATCTGTTGTTCGAAACGGAAAATTGGGTTACGAAAATATTTATTTTGTGCATCGTGTGTTTAGGACATAACTTATCGCCTTGTTTCCCCGAAGTGTTGGGGCAGAATTGAACCCATAGTGGGTACACCCATATTTCGCCAGTTATATTTAAGTCCCAAGAAGTAGGGGATCGGCCTATTGCCGTCAATTGAGCACTCATCGAGTCTCTGAGTTATGCTGTTGAGAAATTGTTAATGGAAATTCCAAAAACACTGCACGTGTGATTATGTTTGACATTTATTCCAAAAGATAAAAGTTTAGGTTATAAATGGTAACACAACAACGAAAATAGATGATACATTTTAATGTATAGTAAAACTTATATGTATAGTATTTAAACTGTTAATATATGCTGGTTAATTAAGAAAATAAATTTGTAATGTGTTTTGTCACCTTTAAAGTTAATACAGTTTCATTTATTGCAGGCAATACTCTAGAATCTATATGAACTGAAGTACGATTTCAATATGAAGCGTTTTAACAAATCAAACATGATCAAGAAATACAAAAACCTCTTAGGAATATCCATACTTTTCACATATTCTAATGGTAGATAAAGCACTTTACACCCATAGATTACTTGTTTATTCACAATGTTGCATAGAAATAACTACCACGAAAGGAGACCAAAGCAATACACATAAGATACGATATTGTAATTTAATTATCATTATAAGCTGTTTAAAATATTTAATTTCAGAATCTATTTATTTAAATTGTTAATAGTTTATCAGTTTTGATTGTAATTTATATCTTAATATAAACCGAAGGGTCTTCCTACATAATTCTAATTACATAAATTTAAGCATTCAGTTTCTTATCTATATGATAGCCGTTATACTTAGAAATAATGCCTAAGATACGTGAACAGAGAGCTGTGCTGCTGGGGAGTTTGTGGCTACCCTTCTTCTTCTTAGCTAAAGCACTAGGAAGTTGTAAAGGGGGACATTTTGAGGGAGTATTTTATCAAATTTTGACGTTCAAAAAGTGCTCTCTTATATATTGAAACTTGACATAATTTAATCTTTACTCAATATAACAAATTATAAACTAGGCATTTTTGGCAGGGTAAGGGGGAGGTTACTGCTACCTCGGATTATAAGGAGCTAAGGAAGAAACATAGATGGGTTTTAGCCAGTAAGAGTCTGACACTCTCTTCCGCTACACCGAGAGCGGGAGGAGTCATTTGATGATTTCACACCCTCAAAAAAAAGCCATTTTTGCAAAACGGGTATAACCCTTACGTTATTTCAATGTAGACATTCATCATCATCATCAGCCTATAGCAGTCCACTGCTAGACTATAAATGCACACGACATACGCACGGTATATGACTTTTTACTATGATATTAGTGACACTTAAACGAGGTGGCTAAGTAATAACAGCCGCACAGGTCGATCCATCAGGATAAGCTACGCTTGTCGGGTTGACGTGGATGGGTGACCATCTTCACATACCGAGACTCCTCCGTGCCTCGGAAAGCACGCTAAGCCGTTGGTCCCGGCTGTCATTTGTGCATCTTTGACAGTCGTTACGGCTGTTCGAAAATCTGACAGCCAGTCTTACCAAGGGGTATCATATTACCCTGTTACTGGGTTTTGGAGGTCAGATAGGCAGTCACTCCATGTAAAATACTGGTATTCATCTGCATCCGCTTAGACTGGAAGCCGACCTCAACATAGTTTGGAAAAGGCTAGGAAGGCAGACTAGTGACACTTAAAGAACTCCGTAGCAGTGACTGCATTGTCCCTTCTGTGTTCAGTTTTCATCCCTTGAATTTCATATTAATTTGCGTAATAATAAGTACCTTTTCACACAAAACAGCATCCATCTTAATCCTAATGCACAAGAAACCGTAATTTCTAACTAAAATAAATGTACATGATGCACTTGCGCTGCCTACGATTTTAGCCCAAGGCTTGCGCTTGCGTCGTCCATAACGTTACGAACAATCAATCAAACGGACAGGATAAACATTAGTTTTGATTTAACAGTCATTAAAATAAACAAACATTTTTCTTGCGCACGCACATCGCTACGTGTAATTAACGTCACGACTTCATATTTCTTATTCGAGTGTCGACGTGTATTTTGAGAGACACGCGACAATTTTTCATAATTTTTTGACAAGTTTCTTGAATTCTTCTTTTTGATGAAATAATTATAGCTGAGGATAATTTGGTAGATACGAAAAAGCATCTGTATATTTAATAAAAAAAACACTACAATTTGATGAGTTACAGCGTGACAGCCGTCATCATCATCTGCCTAGCCTATTCCCAACTAAGTTGGGGTCGGCTTCCAGACTAACCGGATGCCGTTGAATACCAGTATAGAGCGTGGTAGCCGTGTGCACTAAAATGAATATTGCAAAATTTATAGAAAAACTAGCTGACCCGGCAGACGTTGTCCTGCCTTAACTACGATACCTATGATTACTATGATACTACCCTACTTACCCTACCTACTCTATCTACCATACCAACCCTCACTAAGGGGTATGAAAAATAGATAGTAGCCGATTCTCAGACCTACTGAATATGCATATAAAATTTCATAGAAATCGGTCTAGCCGTTTCGAAGGAGTATGGTAACTAACATTGTGACACGAGAATTTGATATATACCTAAGATTTATAGCTGTTGCCAGCAGCTTGGCCCGCGTAGATGTCGGAAATTATCCCAAAGACACGTATCACCGGGATAAGAAGTTAGTTAGAATAGCCTTTGTGTTATCCAGGTCATAAACTACCTCTGTGCCAAATTTCATGCTGATCCGTTCAGCCGTTTGACCGTGAAGGACGGTAAAACATACAAACTCACTTTTCGCCTTTTTATTAGTGTGATAATGACTAAACGTACCTAGACATCGACATTGATGTTAAACATCCAATTAGGTTTAATGTGTTTTAATACTTTATTGAAATACACAGTTGAGGGTACTACGGAAAATCTTTTTTTTTTTAAACCTTCTACAAACTTGACTTACTTCATCAGACATAACAAGTAGTAAGTCAGCTGATTCATAGACCAGTGCAATACCTACGCAGTGAAAATGTTTGGAATGTGTCGAATATGTTAAGTGCATAAATATTTGCACTAAACGTGATGCAGAAAAGTAAACAAGCATGAGGTTGACTTCGCAAGAGAGATGGCCCCAGCTGGATTGTCCGTTTAGCGGGGTGGTCGCTAACCCGGAACTTAAAGGGTTAAGGAAGGAAACTGGATGGGTTTTGACACTCCCTACCGCTCTACCCACAGCCGGAGGAGTTATTTGATGATGCCCACCCTTAAGAAAAAGCTTTTTTTTTAATAACCAACAAACCAAGTAGGCAATATTAAGGTGAGAACTATTAACAGAACATAAAAACTTGACACCATAATATAGCTGGCCTAATAAAATCTTATAACGCTTAAATACATCCTATTACTTAGATTTTTATAGCAACTCACATGATCAATAAAACTTAAAACTCCATTCTGAAATCGGATTAAATAATCAAAAACTGATATTAATTCTTTTTTACGATATTTTATAAATCAAATCAGTTTTATGTTTTAAAAATATTCTTGTATTTTCTCACACTCGATTGACTTGTAGTAGCTGCGGGTGGTAAAAAGAGGCCAAGTGCGAGTCGAACTTGCACCCAAAAACTTCCGTACAACCAAAGCACGTTTCTTAGTTTCTATATTTTATTTTTATTGGTCTTTTATATGCTGTAGTACAGGGTTTCCCAATAAGAGGTGTTATTTTGATATTCAAAGAAAAACGCCATTTTTTAATTTTAATGATCGGATGTTTATTTCATTATAAAGAGGAAGGTATGCCGTCAATAGTGGAAAATAACATCAGGCAAAATACCATCACGACCACGCTTACAGGACCATATCCTTTTAATTATTTTTACTAACCAAATCGCAAATACCTTCCTCTTTATAATGAAATAAACATCCGATCATTAATATAAAAAAATTGCATTTTTCTTTGATAATCAAAATAACACTTTTTATTGGCAAACCTGTAGCCCAATATCTGTGAAAATTTCATGAGTCTTAAGTAGACTCTTAAAATTCAATCAATCTGGAATCAGCGACTGTCGCAACCCAGCGCAGGGCACGCCACGATAGTGGCGGTAAGGCCCCTCTTTGAGAAGTGGCTAGAGAGGCGTCACGGCGCCCTCACCTACCGCCTGACGCAGGTCCTCACTGGACATGGATGTTTCGGGAGGTTCCTGCACATCATCAGGCGGGAGGAAACGCCCGGGTGTCACCACTGCGAGGATCGCCCAGAGGACACGGTAGAGCACACGGTGCAAACCTGCCCCGCATGGGCGGAGCACCGCCGTGTCCTCGTAGAGGCGATCGGCGGCGGCGACCTCTCGCGCCCGGCCCTGGTGCAAGCCATGGTCCGGGGCGAGAGGGAGTGGGAGGCAGTCACCTCCTTCTGCGAAAAAGTAATGCTCGCGAAGGAGGTGGCGGGATAGGAGAGAGAAAGGTCCTCCCGTCCCAGCCGCCGCAGGAGACGACCCGGGCGTCGGGAGCCACGTGACGACTCCCGGCCACCGTAGGCGCGGGCCTGCGGACGGTGAGTAATGGGTGACTCACCGTCCGATCAGCACCAGACCCGTGTCGTACGGCGCGTATATGTTCCACGCGCGCCTCAAAGAGATGTCAGCATATGAAGGGGCCCCTCAGGGCCAAGCCTGCCGGGTAAGCGGGATTGTCCGAAAGGGTTACCGCTACCCCGGAACATATAGGGCTACGGAAGGAACATGGATGGGTTTTAGTCAGTAAGAGTCTGACACTCCCTTCCGCTCCACCCAGAGCGGGAGCAGTCATTGGATGAATTCCCAGCCTTAAAAAAAAAAAAAAAGTAGACTCTTAAAATTTTCACATACGGTTCATAAGATACAGTACTCTATGACAGATGAACGAATGGATGGAAAATGGAGCCTTAGTTATAGAGTCCCGTTAGCAACCATTGGGTACGGAACCCTAAAATTATAATAGAATAAGGCTTTTTAAATTAACTATACGAGATTGCATGACCGTTATCGTATGAGAACGTATGTGAAGTTTTGTGCAAAGAAAGCACTGCCGTGAATTGC
This sequence comes from Hyppa rectilinea, assembly GCA_951799385.1. NCBI lineage: Eukaryota > Metazoa > Arthropoda > Insecta > Lepidoptera > Noctuidae > Hyppa > Hyppa rectilinea. The sequence goes on from OX637315.1 coordinate 11,825,132, forward strand.
TGCGGTAAAATAATTTACTATTTAAAAGGACAGTTTCCTTCTTGCTATAAAAATCTCTCTTAATTTTCAGGTAATCATGACTTGCGGCGTTTTAATACCTTTTTTAAATCAGTTATTGCAGAATTTCAGAACTGAATGAAATCTGAACCTAATCCTAAGGACATAATAATTATGATTACTTAATTACAACCAACGTTTTTTTCGAACTAAACATCATTCATCATCTTGCCTTTAACCAATTTATTTGTGTTCTGCGGAACATGTCTATTAGTCATCTCGGTAGGCACTTCCTTTCAAGTCATATTTAATCTTTCACGCAACCCATGCATTTTCGAACAAAACTTTTATTTTTAAAGTAAGTTGACACACATATTCCATGTTCAACGAACTACCCACCAAAAAGCATAACTAAACAATATTTTGACTCGGACCACGCGAGCTCAACCAAAAACAAAAGCAAATAAACGATTAATGAAAACAGGAAAACAAAACACAGAGACAATTCATAACAGTAACACGTGCCATAAGAGGATAGAGCACAAACATCAAACTAATGATGCACAAAAATATTTCTCGTGTTGCTTTATAACCATCGATTAATCAGGACATACGGCTTTTTACTCGGTTTTAAAAGCAACGGCGTACGCGTTCCTGTTTGCTCACTCTGACCACACATCGTCCATTAGGCTTTATTAAGAGTTTAGTCAATATTGATAAATGTTTGATGGAACGTCGGCGACGTAACGATGCAATTTAATTTTACTCTCCATGACGGAGTGTTCGCATTTATGTACTAAATGCAGCTGACGCATAAAAATGTATCGCGTAAATAATTGATTTAATTGGCGAGCTCGTTTTTATCAATCAGTGTGGGAATTTTGGCAAATGAAGCGAATGTATCTGATTCATCTTTTGGCTGTTTGCTTTTGAGCGACTACGTGGTTTGTGGATACGTGGCGTGGGTGGTCTCTTTGATCATTCTCTTGTTTATCAAAATTAATTGCATTGACTTCAGGACTTGCTTTAATCATTGCTATTAATCACGAACCTTTACAATTATGTTCATTTTCTTAGCATTCAACTTTATTAACGTAATTTAATAATACAATCACAATCATCTTAACTTTAGCTACGCAGACATTAATTACCACATATTCATGACTTTCGCACACGCATTCGAGTAGGACGAATTCACTTGAAGATATATAAGTAGCTACTGGAGTAATACAGCACGCGTTATGAACATACGCCCCAGGACTAATAACACCATTACTCAAAACGAATTTGGTACAGCCATCCAGGTTAATACAGAGAATTTCGTGAGAGACCATGGTAAGTAATTCGATTATATCCTGTATAATAAATTCGCTACAATTTTGTAGGACAAAATCATTTAATTTTATTATGCTACGGTCGCTGTTAATATTCTGCGAGGAGTTTATGTTTGACTAGTTCTAATTATTGGAAGCCTTTACTACAGCATTGTTTGTTCCTATATCAAAGTCAGCTTTAATCAGCGTTTCAGTAAGATTTTAAATAAAAACATGTCACTAATTGCCAATACGAAAATTCAATATTTTAATTCCTTATAGAAAAAAATGCAAAAGTCCCTGAATTTAAATGTAAATTTTATATATTGTTCAATCAAACGAATCCGAACATAAAGAGTAATGTCGTTATGAATGCAATGAGCAAATAAAAATTTCAAAGTTTCGAAACTGTGCCATCAGATTTCACTCCCACATCGATATGACTCTCACAAACTGGAACGTTAACAATAAAGCTACTGCCATTGATTCGTAATAAACCCGTCATGAAGTTACGTCCTGAAAATAGTTCTCGTTGAAATTCTGCGGTGCATACTACATGCCAGTTGACTGTGTAACCAAACTCGGTCATCGTCCAATTTTGGGCTTCGAACTAGGCAAAAAGTTGGTGTGTGGACAGGTAACTCGTTCATTGTGACGACGGAGGCAAATTTGCATTGTAATGGATATTCCAGGCCTGAACGCTCGTTGTTTATACGTTCATCTTCACATATGCACCAGCATTCGTTTATAGCCTCGGTAAATTCACGAGTCAACAGCAATAATACGATTTTTAGTTTGGCTGCAATGCGGATATTTTATTGTGCTTAACATACAATGTAAAATACGTGAAAAGTTTACACATAATCATGTCTGTTATATACATTTTTATTTCTAAAATGTCCCACATATCCAGGATCCAATAAAAGAGGTAACTGCTATTCAAAGTCATTCATGAAATCGTCTGCCAGTTTATACTCGCATACAATACTTCTATTGTCCCAAATAAACATTTTTCGTTATTTTATGCAACCACAAAACTGTCAAAATACATAAATCTGCGGTCGAAATGCACATTAAAGTACTCATTCAAGACGTTGAATGTACTTCTGACCCGAGCCTGGCATTGAAGAGCAAACGTGAATTGAGTTTTTGCAAAATCAAGACCTCAGAAGTCAATATGTCATATCGTCAACATCGTTGGTCGGTCAGACAATACGGTTCTACGACCGAGCTCCCATTATTTGCGGGTGGCCCGCGAACAAGACAAGGTCTTTGTATCATTTGCGAAATAGATTCGTCAGTTTTGTTACCTTACGGGGTGTCTCAACAAAGTTTATTGTAATAGATAATAGTAGAAACGTTAAATTGTAACGATTTATGAAGACGTCAAAGATTGTTTGATTGAATAATATGACCCAGTGGTTGCGTCACTAACTGTCACATACATTTTATGTGCTTTACGGTAGTTAAAGTCAGGGAAATTAATCATTTACGAAATTGACTACCAACTTAAATTTGCCGTAAGTATATTTAAATTATAACTGTCATATTGAATAATACAGCACAGCAATTGCATGACCGTCACTTATATGCAATTAACGTTTGATAAAGTCAGGGAAATTAATAATTTATCAAGTTGACTACCAACTTAAATTCTCCGTATATTCAAATTACAACTGTCATTGACAATACGACAAATTGACATAGTACGAGTATGTCAATTACATAAACAATTAATTTCAGTGACTGTATTAAGGTTGACGTGCGCATTTTTTAAAAATATTTTAAAACATTTATCATAGGCAGATCGATATCGTATATTTAATTGATACTTTTTTGTTTTAAATTCAGAATTAATATTTACAAGTCAACTAAAAAATAAGTTTTAAATTCAGAATTAATAAGTCAAGTAATAAATAATCCACGTTCAATTCCTATCGCACCTGCATTGATTCCGTGTACAAACGTGAAACCGTGTCAGAATGGGTGCTGATATTTAAAAAATAAAACTAGCGCAGACCAATGCTCGTTTGGTCTCGCATGGACATCGGCTGTCCACAATCGAAATGAAGCAAAGGCATCTCCCGTCGACCACATTGTTCCTTTGTTGCGCGCATCTGACCAGAGCCTTTGTCCGAGAATTGTTTTATACAGAATGTAAGTCACGAATACCATGTACTGTCTAACTGAATAAGGCCGGATCTTGCTATGTCCTCTACTGTAGGTAGCCTATGTTCAATCTCACATACAACTCTATCCAACAAGCCTCCTTGTTCTTTGATAATCAACGCTTAAAATGTTTAGTTCGTTTCATTAGCTCATCTCTTTTAATAAAAAAATGGTTCATTAATTTGAGTTAAATTGGTTCTAAGTACGTCGTCTTCGATTAGTAGTTAGAAGACTAATTAACCAAATTAAGGGATTAAAATTTTGTAGAACTTGAAATTTATGCAAATTCATCTTTCTATAACAAGTTGTAAGCTACAAGAATTTTGCAAGTTGAATTCATCTTCGTTGAATAATGGAATTTTTGTAATGGGATTCCAATGATAGGGCCCAAATATGATCCATACATTCCCGAAGACTTATGCTGCCCAGACACGGTGCGATATAGAAAGAAAAGTGCAGCCGATGCGGTTTTATTGCGCTACGTGGAATAGTTACATATTTCTTATGGCATTTATTGAAGAATATTGGAACGGAATTGTGCTCGTTATATTTGCAAGGATACTATAACGGACGGCCCAGAATTGCTAACGTATTCACATCAGTTAAAAGTCGAATATTTTGTTTCTGAAAGAACATTTCAGAACTTGAAATACGAAGCCGATTGCATTGTACGTATTTTTAGAATATATTTTAATAGCTTTTTTTTTCATTATTACTGCTATAGTTAATGTTGAGCATGTTTTTGACATAAATATGTTCCTTGGAATAGCTTTATCATCAATAGTTTTATTTATATAAATTTTGTTTATTTAGAAGTTTTCTCATAACATATTTAAAATTTGCGATAAAATCATAACAACAGCCATGAACTTAACAACTAAATCAAACAGACTTCAATTAAGCCACCCATCACAAAATCTGTCTCCCAAAAGTGCTGCAGTACCTCCCATACCATATTCGTCAACTAGCATAACTCGCTCGTATTTGCTCGCGTGCCAAACTTGACCTCAGTGCTATCTCAATCTGATGTGGAGATAACCGCCAACATTGTTCCCAGCGGGACGCTGAGAATTTAGGATTTTCTTTGGCATACACCTTAGCTGACCCCAGATAAGGTTCAGTTTCCCCTGACAGGTCTTTTAAGATAGATTCGTCATAGAGGGCTACATGACTGGGTAACACGTTCTTTGTCGTGATTCTGCGTATAGCTGTATGAAGAGGTAATGTATGTGTTCATGATTGTACTCATATAGGCAAACGACTTATGTGAGCACGCACGGCTTAAATATCTGTAGGCAGATTGGTTGAAAGATAGTGATGTGTTTGCAATTGTAATAATCTGAGAACATTGATCAACCTGTTTGTTGATGGATTTGAAAGGTTTTTTTTTTGAGGGTGGGAAATCCTCAAATTTTTATGTCTCCACCCGCTCTGGGTGGAGCGGAAGGAAGTGTCAGACTCTTACTGACTAAAACTCATCCATGTTCCTTCCTTAGCCCTTTATGTTCCGGGGTAACCCTTTCGGACAATCCCGCTTACCCGGCAGGATTTGAAAGGCTGATGTTGCAGAGTATTTCTTATTTACTAAAGGTCAACCGAAGCAGTCTCCACGTTTTGCTGATGCGTCTCCATAGATCCCAGTGTACCAGAATAACGCAACCGCTTGATTCAGAAGGTTTCCAAGCCTTACATTTACCCAATGCCTGTCATTTACACAATGGGTAAGCAAAAACGGGTAGTAAAGTCTTTATCATAGATCTTTTCTTGGCTAAGACCACACGAAGTTAAGCCAGCTAGTATATCTAAAGCAAAGTCTTTTCAAACACTAGATATCGTATAGAAGAACTTAATAACCGACCCGTATGACGACACAATACCTAGTCGATAACAAAGTATACGTGAGACTAAACAAGCTTAACAGAAGCGTATTCTGGCCGCTCTACAATACTTCAACTACTTATTTAAAGCCAGTATGACTATGGAATAAAAATGTGTCACCAAACGAAAAAAATATAGCAAAAAGCACCCTATGCACTTATGTTAGAATTGTTTTTCAAAATAAGCTGTCTCGACAATACGTATTCTGTATTGGATAATACACGAGTTGCGTTCGTTGTGTACGGACGAAGGGTAAGTTCTCCCTAACAAAAAGGCTTAAATAAAATGGATGCCTATTCAAGTAAAGCGGGCCTGATCGTTGCGGCGCGGGCGCCACAACGCGCTCGAAACGCTATCAAACTTTCGCTTTCCTAATGAAACTTGAGATCGTGGAAATTGCATGGAAATAAATACGAACGCAGTAGTTCGCTTAGTAACTTTTAAATGCACCCGCAGTTGAACAGAATGCTTTTGTTAATTTAAAAGCTTGCTCCGATCCGTCTGCCAGTGCTAAAAAATAAACTCAACTGAGTTTCCGAACACAAATTAGAGTTTCATACGGACTTTTCTTCGCTGTCCTGACTTCATTGTAGGTTTAAAACTTTGATTAAATACTAGTCAAATTCATGTTCAAAGTTTGCTCTATAGAACCATGACGCTGTTGTCAAAACTGTACTGCGTTTCGACCATTGAAAAGCATTTTTGCAAATTGCAACAACGTTTGCGTTGAGGAAGAGCCATAAAAGGCTGTACACTTTAGTATCCAATGGTCATCCCAAAGCAAAATACAATGGCGGAAAAAATTTAACAATCGGCACTCTACAAGGAGCGAAGTACATGCACGAATGAAATATTAAAGTTATAAAGGAGTGTGCTTCAGAGAAAAGTAATAAAGTAGTCAAGGGTGAACTCGGTGAGAAATCATGTGCCGGCTTTATTGCAAATTATATTTCGGAGTCTCCCTTCACACTTTCAATGGGTTATTCGCGTTATTCGCAAAAGAACTAATTTTGGACCGTTTTTTTTCGAATTCCATTACCACCTACTTCCATATTCAATTCGTCTGTCAAAATAAAAACGTACGTATTAAATAAAACCCACGGGTCAGTTTGCCCTGAAACGCTCTGATTAAAATATTGAGTTTCTTGTAGGTCAATTAGGTCACTCGATTTAATACTTGACTGAAAACTCAGACCTCAAGCTGAGGTCACAATTAGTTAAGATAATTGCTTTTTATGTGATTCAATACATTAATTCAATTCTATTTAATCTAAGAAAAGTGGTTTTTGTTTATTGAAGTAAATAGCGAAACCACAAATTGTTTTGTTTTTGATTCCCTTTTATTTACTTAGGTCGTTAAAGCTGCAAATTGCAGTGATGTATCGAATTGAAAGATGGCAATAAACTCAGCTTAATTGAAGGTTAATCAACCATAATAAGTATTATTAAATCTAAGAAAACATTCACATTTTACTTGAAATTATGCTGTGTACCGTATTCCTTGCAACACTCAAAAGATTATATTTGAAATAAGAATGCAAAGACCGGTTTAAACTTCTTTTATGCTGATGTCATGCACTTGGAAGCATTCGAAATTTAAAAAAGCGTATAATATGTCCTTTATGTCACAGTCATAGTGCAGGATTTTTACCGTTATGACGACTCAGATGAGGCAGTCCTGATAACCTATATATAATATACATCAATAAAAGCAGTATTTACCTACGTGAAAACTTTAAAAGAATGTTCTAATTCCCACACTTTTGTAAACCATTATTTATGTAAACCAACCAAAGAAAGTGCGCAAACGCACAAACACTTGAAGGCTTTTACGCATACATAAGCTCATTAACTTATTAAAACCAAACAAATACCTCTTTAATGATATTAGCTTATTTGCTGAATACTTATCCCCCTTAAATGTAAAAATTTAGGGTACAATCAAGTATACAGTACATAGATTGGTCTACACACGGCTGTAAAGAATGGACACCTATTTGATGTTTAACAGATTTTGTTTATGTTGCGCTTAAATTGGTGTTATTTATCCCTAACAAGCTAGGGACATCAAGCTATCCCTAACTGTCAAATTCTCTCAATCGAAAATGAACCATTATGCTTTTGTAATAAAGTTTGACTTGATTTGCTGGCCTCTGTACAATACAATACCTGTATTCTACTCCTCTGCTGTTTATTTATGAAAAAAAGAAATTTATTTTATATCGTTATTTTAACAAAACTTCGACATCGCGGAAGGTTTGTCATACTTTGTGGCGGTATGTTAGTAGTTGCGATTTCTAAATAAACAAATTATTTTGCGATTGAAGTGCGTCTACGGGCTTAATTAATTCTAAGCATTTTATGTCGAAGAAGCCAAATATTCCATTTATTTATTTTATTTTGCTCTTTGGCAATCGGAGTCACTTAAGTAATGAGTTGTGGTTTGTGATTTGGATTGTGTGTTATAATAATAATAGAAATATCTTTGTTTATTTGTTCATCATACCAAACCATTACATAACATAACATCACGCCTTGTTTCTACGAAGGGTTGGGTAGAGGTATATAGGCTAACTTTAGTACATCTACTTTTCGTCAATTAAGTTTTTGCCCTATGTAATGGGGGCGATCCTATCGACCAGGCAAAAACCAAACTCCGGGCTGCTGCTGAGAAATTTCAGATAGAAAACTCAATAATATACCGGGGAATCGTACCCAGGACCCCTAGCGCAGCAGAGGCAGAGAATTATATTGATAAAAAATGGTACGTGTGGTTAGCACTAGTTAATATGGCACAAAAGTTGTAGGATTGCTCTCAGCCAAGTTATACAACCTCGATGATTTGCCATTTTCATAAATTTATTGATTTCTGAACTTGTGTAACCTGACTTAGCGTAATCCTACAACTTTTGTTCCTTTTAACTATTGCTCCAAATGGTTAGTACTAACCGTAACTACCATTTTTATTCGCTGGAATTTCAGTAAAGACCCAAAAAAATGATCTCGTTTCGCAGACTAACCTGCTGTTAAAAAAGAAATGCTCAATTAATAACACTTTCATAAACTCCAACTATAATTCCAGCTCAAGAAATGGGCTCAATACCCCTTTCATATAATTAAATTGGTGTTCGGTTCCGTACTAAAAATAGACGCTACCCTTACTACACCCGTGGGAGGTCTAAGGATCATTTTCAGGGAGAATGTTGGTTAATAAACATTGCTCCACATTGATAATCCTTTTTCAAAAACTTGGTTATCTAAGGAGGTCAGTTGCTCAGCATAATACTCGAAGCTAGTAATGTTCTGGACAAAGGAACTGATAACACGAACCTAGTAAATGATCTCCTAGCGAATTATGTTTTCTAGTTTCTTACACCGTTTCGTTAACCCAAAATTCAGGCTGGTAAAACGAATATAGATTTAAGGCATGAAGCCATTTTTTACGATGCACATAAACAATGAAATCTTGATTTTATGAGCGCCTAAGCTGCTTTATCACTCGCTAAAAAAATCTAAAAAAAAACAATAACGATATTTCATGAAAATCTATATAAAATTACGATCAAAAAGCTGAAGTAAAGCCATAAAATCAAATGAATCGAAGCTCCGAGCCGTTTCAACCAATTTTAGTTTGATTTCACATTTTTCATACGCCAAACGTTCCTACGGTTTAGCTCATACGAAAACGTTTTTAATAGAAACCTATCGATTTTCCGTGGAACTAGCTTCAGTAGCGAAGTTATATTATTATAGTGGATTCACGCCTGGGTAAGCTCGGATAACCGGGGCAATCGATTTTTAAGTAAAAAGTGGGACTGGCTTTAGAACTTTCAAGTATAGTTACTTAGGGACTTTACGCTAGAGTTCCTCTACTTTAGTCAAGTTAAGGTCTTTGTTTTTATGGTTAGTAATAATAGCTCGTCTTAGGGTCTATGTTGATATCAGTGGGATTGTCCGAAAGGGTTACCGCTACCCCGGAACGTAAAGAGCTAAGGAAGAAACACGGATGGGCTTTAGCTTCAGTAAGAGTCTGACACTCCCTTCTTCTCCACCTAAAGTGCAAACTCCTCGCACTGGGGTGGAGAAGAAGTGTGGGGAGGGAATTGGAAGATTATCTACTCACACTAAAAAAAAAGGTTCTATGTTAAGGGAAATATAATACAAGAATAGATTGGTGACCCCCAAACTAAACATTTGCATATGAAATGGACAACAATTTCATATACATATATCAGCCACGAAATAACGGGTGTTTCTTCCTGGTCCTACTCTTTTGTCCTACGAGCAAGACCACGAGAGTTTTTTTTTTCTTGAGGGTGGGAAATCATCATTATGACCCCTCTCGCTCTGGGTGGAGCGGAAGGGAGTGTCAGACTCTTACTGACTAAAATCCCTCCATGTTTCTTCCTTAGCCCTTTATGTTCCGGGGTAGCGGTAACCCTCTCGGACTATCCACTTAGACTACGAGGGTATGTTATTGCTGTTGGTCCCACCGAAGTTTTGAAACCAAAATATATCTCCCGTATAAATGTCTCTGATTTATTACCTGAGCGTCACAGAAGTCAGCAGTTATTCCAATTATGAATATTACACATTAGCACTGGCTTCAAAATAAGTATACCACAGGTCATGAATATACAGAGGTTATAATAGGTTAGACATCCATGACAGTCCTGCGGTCGAAGTAAAGGACTGAGCTCGATAACTTGACGTCGCAGTTTCGACCACGCGCGACCGATGCGGTTTCCACAAAATTTGTATGAGCTCAAGTGATTTAGTATAATCGAATAACGTTTAAAATTTTACTTGCAGTTGTGGTGCAGTTTTGTTGAAGGTTCTATTTTATGTCATCTAAAAGCTATGTCGGGAAGAAAATTTCGTGGAAAATTACAGGAACGACACAGTTCTTGACGGCGCATCTCTTGCATTTTTGCTTAGTATATTATATTGATTCTTGCAATATTTAAACTTATTTTTCCAGTAAAATATTAGGTTAATACATACTTAAAATGTAAAATTTACAGCATAGAGGAGATTCAAAGTAAAGTCAACCTAAATTGAAATGAAAAAGGTGTACCTATTATTAGCGGAACAAAGCTTTATCAAACTAAATACATAATATTACGACTTGTTTTCCCAAGGGAGGGCGCAGAAGTGTACTTATAGTACACCCATATTTTGTCAGTTACGTTCAAATTCCATGTAATAGGGGGCGAGCCTTCTGCCATGATGCTTCTGAGAAATTCCTGATATAAAAACCCAGAACCTCACGCTCAGTAGTACCATTTACGACCATTAGACCAATAAGGACTTACCAAACTAAAATACACCAATATTGTCCCCCCAGTTGTTTAAAGAAGCAGCCTCCTTACCTATTATTAGAAATCTGATCCATTGCCAAGTTTCCCTTGTTGTCAAAGATATCCCACATCTATCGAGATGATATTTACTGTAGCGGGGGCTTCATATTTGTGGCTAAGGATAGCAATATTCTCAAAGTAACTAGACAACTAGTCCACTCTCGAATACAGAGTGGTTTTGATAGAGGTCTAAGGATCTATTTGGTGTTTCGATAGAATTTGTATGATAATAGGTTTGGCCTAATGGTTCTTCTTCTTCGTGTTGTTAGTGACTGACCTGGTGTCAGAGTTTCTGTGCTGCCCATGGCCCTCTGACTTAGCTTCACGTGCTGTTGACAATATCTCTAAGACATGCTGGTTTTCTCACGATGTTTTCCTTCATCGATTTTTAAGCAAGTGATAATTATACAATAAGCACATGAATCCGTAAAATCAGAGATACATGCCTTGGGTTCGAACTCGATACATGCCTTGACAATCCAACGGTGACACTCTAGTAGTGTCTATTACTGTTTTTTTAGGCCCGATGGTTAAAGCCTGGCCTCTCAGGTTGTGGGTTTAAATTTCGGCAAGTACCAATGTGGCTGTTTCAATTAATATCATGTTCTTTTTGAGTTTATCTACGACATTGTTGAGGTATTTTGGAATGCGATTACGTCTGAAATCGCTAGTCGTCTCAGGTAACCGTGGTTATTTTTATAAGAGAAGGCTCGTGCCTTCTTTTTATAAGGAGAGGCCTTTTGCCGTAAAGTGAAACAGTAATAGGCTGGTATTATAATAATTATTTCATTTAAAACCTACGACATTTAGTAGAAAGACACCATTTCTAAAACTTTATTCCTAAGTTAATTTAGTTTCTTGTGCTAGTGCTATATGTATATAGGGTGACCTTTGATTTGCTTGCTAAGTGTCTTAGACAAAGGGCTCAATTGCGAATACGACTGTTAATTCGCCGTGTGTAGGCACGGTTGTCAGGGTTGTATGGATTAATACGGGAACGCGTTGATAAACACGGTCGCACTACGGCACGGGGCGTCATTGCTATAAGTGTCGTTTGTGGTTTCTCGAATCATATACGAAACCTGCCGTGTACAACGGGTCTTACTTCTACTGAAACAAAGTCCAAGAAACTCACACGCTGTCAAACTTGTTGGTGGAAGTTGCTAACATGCTATTGCACTCGAATTTACCATAATATTCATATTCCAAAACGCACAACTATGTTTGAAGTAGGCGTCAAATCCAACTAAACTATTCATAAAGTGCTATATTGTTCATAAAAGTCTAATATATAAAACAATTTCGGATACAAGTGGGCGTTATCACTTCTTTGATAGCCATAGCGAGTAATCGCCATCATCACACGTAATAAAGCTAATATCAGATGTTATTTATGTCGTCTGAGCTGGCTTATGAATGCTAATTTCAGTGAGAGATATCTTTCATTTAGCCGCGTCAGTCAGCAATGGTCAAGCTAATTAAGTTATATGGTAAGTTGATGTGCAGATCCTATTACGTTGGAGAGTTGCTTTTAAATTAGATTAGGTGGCTCGTGAAATTAAATAGCTTTGTTTTGATTTGGGATTGTGCGAGTTTTGGATTAAATTTAGAGTTAACGTCTGGATACGACTAAAGTGGCTCAAATTACAGTAATTATGCTCTTGTGAACGCACCTTAACTATATTTTAGGACAGTTAAAACTTTTGACTAGTTCTCTATTAGTCCTTTATTTAATTTGCAGATTTTTTTTTATCGCGACCGGTCCACGCTACTTGTGGTCAGAGCTTCTGAGAGAGGACCAGCTCATCAGGTGTTTGACTGGTTTGTTAGTATTTTGATCAGTTGAATACAGGCAGATGATGATGACATCTTTAAACTAGATACCTAATGTTGAAATGCAACCACAATTTCTTCCCCCAACGCGACCAAACCTCGTAAAACGACTCGAAAGAGCAACTCGCCAACCGCCCATTCCGCGCACTTTAAAACAGTCGACATAACATATCGCCCATTTATATCAGAGGCAAGGCCCAATCTCCATACAGAAGTACTGAAAATATATTTCTGTAATACTCCCGGCTGTATATTAAAGAAACACTAAGGGATGTGCTAAGATATTTTTATTAAATTCCTCTGGAGGCCGTTTCGTCGCATTTAGTTTCAATGCAAATGGTCTGCACTCAGATCGCGCGGGACAGATATTGCACCACCCCCTTTATTTATTGTTTAAACGATCCCTGGGTGTTGTTATTAGAAGCTTAAACAACGTTTGTGTGTGCTCTATGAAAACCTTAGGTGCTATAAATTTTTCTTTATGTTTTTTACTGTTTGTTCTGATTTTGCTGTTGGTTTCAATAGTTTTGATTTGTGAACGTTTATGGGGCATTGGTCCTCGTTATGCAAGTATTGTCAAGGATTTTAAGCAGGTACCTACTAGATTTTAGCTGATGTAGATCATACAAATCTATACAACTATAGAAACGATTATTTGCTTGTTAGTATCTATACTGCGTCGCTGGTCTAGTGGCCGCAAGTGCTACAGCCAAGCATGAGGTTCTGGGTTCGATTCCCGGGTCGGGCCAAGTGTAGTTGGGATTTTTTCATTTGGAATTTCTCAGTAGCAGCCCAGAGCTTTTTTTTTCTGCCCAGGTGATGGCAATAAGTTCGCCACCTATTATATTATATACATGGGACTTAACATAGCTAGCAAAATGAGAGTTGTACTACAGAACCTCCACTGTCTAACCCTTCGGAGATTACAGGCGCGATGTTATGTTATGTTATTATCTATAATAAGATCTTCAAATATTTCTGCATATAAGTACATACAATTCTATTCATGTAATGTGCAACTATTTCACGCATATCCAAACAAGTTAAGAGTGTTAAAGTATTACATCAAATGTGCAATGTGCAGCCATACCAATGCCATTATACAAACAAATCATTTACCACCTTTACAAAACACAATGGCTCCCGATTTTCTGGCTAGTTGAACAAATATCTATTTCAAGTTTAGCAGGTATTGTCTCAGAAAAAAAGGGCAGATGTTGTCACCGAGACGAGTCGCGGAACAAAACGGCCGACTGCCCATCTTTTGTTACGTAAACTAAGCATTCAAGATGTTCCCCGAATTACAAAATGTTTAGCTATTTGTTAAAGTCCTATTAAGTTCTGTCACTTCGGCACTGTCTTTACAAACTTATCATACTTCTGATTCAAAGCAGTCTGAACTCTATCTCTTTAAAAATAAGAGTTGTTTTAAGTGTAGCGGTAATTTGTAAATCTGTAATTGTTGTTAGACGCAACTGAGACGTCTTTGAATGAGATGTCGATAAATTAAATTTGCTTCCGCCGTGTGAATTCTGAAGTTGTCTCAATTTGTTCTCTCTTATACAATGGGAGGTTTTTTATAGAAATTCGTCTTAATGGTCTTGGCATTATTTTCTAATGATGCGTGTGCGACAAGTCAAATTCATAATAATATTAATTTCAAATCTTTATCGAGAATATCGTTAAATGAAGCGTCGTCACGTTCGTTTATGACATACAATATAATATATTCGCCTCATTGATGTACTACAAAGCATTGCTGAAGTGCCTTTAAGGCGCTGTGAATAGACAATTTTTCTATATATACAATAGTATAATAGTTTAATCCTAATTCAATCGGCTTATGATTTAATTTTTAATTTTTATTTATAACAATAATAATGTGGATGAAGTTTTACCACTTGTATAATGATAGATATATTTTTTAGTTTCAGGTTGTATATATTGTATTTAAGATTTGTGTTTAATAAGTATCGTTAGTCTGCATAAATAAATTAAAAATAGACTAATAAAAACATCAGTTCCCTTTAATATTATTTAAAACATCACTGTTATTAATTTTATCAAGATTTGTTCATAAATAACACAGTTACAATTGCTAGAATATCAATATTTTATTGGTAATTCATGTTTTTTTTTATATCGGGCTTAGTTTACGAAAACGTGTTTTGAACACAAAACTCCACTTATAAATATGATCAAGATTAACATAAATATTAATTTTGATGCTGTAAAATATACACATTTTGGAAAAAAACTGTTTTAAGGAGCCTATTTTGACTGTGCACAGCAGATGCGCAAAGGTGGCGCGCAAAGTGTTCGGCTTGTCACGAGTTAATTATACTTAAGTATTTACTACAAATTAACAAAGTCACGTAAGTACAGTAACATTGCAATTCAAATAATAAGAGCCAAAATGTACCTTCAAATAGTATTTAAATGTACCAGATGACACTTAACATACCAATATTGATTCTTTGAACTCTTAAGAGCTGTAAAAGTTGAACCAACAGCTACCCATACTTGACCCACCACCAGGTCAACGGCAGCGAACATGACAGATCTTTCTAACGTAAACTTGACTATTAAGGGCATAAAACTATGAAAAAAAAAGACTCAAGACCCAAAGTAAAAGCAGCACGCATCATTACGCGTACTCAAAGGCCTTCTTAAGACAATAACGAATATTTTCTTATTTGTTAAGAGCCACCGAGATAAAAAAACACTCAATGAGCATTCGGTAGATGGCAACTGAACACTGTGTAAATAATGATAAAAGTATTTGCTTTGTCGAGATGTACAAAGATCAGAGTAAACACTTAGATACGCCCACTAAGATGCGTGCTGTTGTGATACGCCAATAGTTATGTATTTGTGTTGTGATTCTGATTGTAAGACACCACGCCCTGGGTCGATTTTAAAAGTGGATTATGTTCAATACGTCTTGTGACGTTGCTTCGTCAATTTGTTCATTCCCACTTTGCGGATACTAAAGAGGAAACTTGACCACCGGCCTTTTTAGCAATATGAAACTTGCCATATAAAAAAATCCTAATGTTTCTAGTACTTACTTTTTTTTAAGCAAAATACATTTATTTTATTCACATAATATTTACATACCTAAAACGACTTAAAATATTAATAATAACTATGTACAAGTATATAAAACGGGAGGGAAAAAAAATCAAAGGGCATCAAAAAATTCGTCTACATCGCTGTCAACAGGAAAAGTTCCTACTAGGCTGGCAGCATTGACAAGTTGTATGGCTTAGTAGTTACTTAATTTTTTGTTGTGGTCACAGAAAGTCCTATTTTCTTTTTTTTTTTTTATCTGCCCGTTAAGTAAGGTAGCCTCAAAAGTTGAATAAAGGTGTTGGTTCTTCCACAATTTGTAAACACATCATGATTAGGTACCACATTAGCTTAATGAGGCTTTAAGCCACCGGTTTTATGCTAGTAAACTCCATTAAGGCTGTCTTTGCGAGTTGTATATTTGCGTAAGTATTAAATATCCATAATGGGTAAAGTCTTAGTAAGAATTAGATGAGATGTATTTCTGGAGATAAACTGTATGAGATGTCTCGTTGGTCTCGTAGTCGCAAGCGCTACTGCTGAGTAATAGGTTCTGGGTTCGCGTTCCGGATCGGACAAAGTGTTATTGGGTTTTTGGATCACGAATTTTTTTATAGCTGCGGCACGGCATCTGGACTTGTGCCCGGATGATGGCAGTAGGCTCCCCCCTGTTACAAGGAAGTTAACCATAATAGGCGAAATGTGGGTCTACTATACATACTATATATAGGTGCACCTCTTTTTTTTTTGACGGTCGGAAATCATCAAATGACCCCTCTCCCTCTGGGTGGAGTGAAAGGAAGTATCAGACTCTTATTGACCAAAACCCATCCATGTCCCTTCCTTTGACCGTATGTTCCGGGGTAGCGGTAACCCTTTCGGACAATCCCGCTGACCCCGTAGGCATCGGCGGCGGTTGAGGATCCCTTTTTTTTTTTTTTTTTAAGGCTGGGAAATCATCCAATGACTGCTCCCGCTCTGGGTGGAGCGGAAGGGAGTGTCAGACTCTTACTGACTAAAACCCATCCATGTTCCTTCCGTACCTAGCCTTTTATGTTCCGGGGTAGCGGTAACCCTTTCGGACAATCCCGCTTAGGTTGAGGATCCCTGCGGCTTCCTTTTGACTGGCTTCAATTTTCTGTTCAAGTAAATATGACGGGCTCCTCTGCCTCTAAAGGCATGATGTTATGGTCTGTATTTCTTGGCTTAAAATTAGAATCAACAATGATTATTGCTTGTCTACGGTATTTTTTATACTGGACTGTATCTATTTTAATTGAAAGACACTTATAACCTAGATTGTATCGATTCTGAATCAGAGATGTGACCACAACATTTCTATTGTTGCTTCGTACGTTATTATTGCTAACCCAAGAGAGTACAGTTCTATATGAATAGAACTGTACTGTATGAAGCACCCCGTCAGTGGTGTCCACACAGCCAGCTAATGCATTAGTGGTCCAGAATAATATATGCAACAGGGAATTAGGATTGTACTGCGGCTAGAAATATCTGAAGCTACTTCGAGGATTGTCATTATTAGGCTCTCCTAGTCCGTCTGCATTTTGTTCCTAACTAAGTTTAAACCGGTTTGTGGTTCCACCAAATGTAGCTTATTGTCAATATTGTGAACGGTATTAATGGTTTTCAAGTCTAATAACCTACCTTACTAATATAGAACTCCCTACAGTTCTATCTGTTCTTCGGGTTAGACTAATTATTACAGAAAGTCTATTCTACTCGATTTATTATAACTTTAGACAAATAATGATGTTCATATAAACGTATTATTACCGTTAACGTAGTATTATTTCAAACAACATTTTCAATTTTTTTTTAAATTTTGTTTTTGTTTGATGTAGGTAATTCTGTTGCCGCTGAAACAACAAATACTAAAAAAATAAACATTCAAGGGGGCTCTCATACAACGAACGTGATATTTTACCGTTTTTATAGATAATGGTACGGAATACATCGTGCGCGAGTTCGGCTCGTACTTGGCCGGTTTTTATTAGACATTTGGATAATCTAAAATAAATGGAGTATAAGGTTGTGATTGACTGATCCTCTTGTTCATTATTTATCACGAGATGCTCTTATGTAAGTTATATTTATTACGTGACGCAAATCGTTACAGAACCTCGAAATTAATATACAAAATTCAAAGAACTATTTCGAGGATAATACCCTTGTTAGGACATTCAGAAACGGGACACTCAGGCTCAAACCGAACTAAGCCTCATAAAATAACATGGATCGCATAAAGTAAAAGCCTGAATACATTTAGCAAACACTGGTAGCGCCCTCGATAATGTTCGACTATCGGAGAACTAATCCAAACACAGTAAGCTGGCATATCGGGGCTGATTTTCGCGAACCAAAATCTTGGATGTCGAATTTCACGTACAATTTGCGTTTGAAAGCCTATGAGCCGAAGCTAATGTTTTCGCTAAGCGATTCTCTTAGGCTGCGTTTATATCAAACGTATAATCAGTCGCCGACTGTGAGCAGGCTCACTGAGAGCCGTGGGAACTAAAAGTTTAATATGCATGGATAAACAGGAAACTGTAACGCCGCTCACAGTAAGCAGCTGACAATAGCTGACAATATAGATGGTGTGAATGAATCCTAAATCCTTATATCCTTAATCCTAAACGATGTGCTTTTGTTTTTAGTAAATTTTTGCTCTTCCAGTACCGTACCTTTTAAATTCATTACTATCTAGGTATATTCTGTAACAAATATATTTTGGGATTATGTCTGGCCTATTTTCTTCGGTATTTAAAATAATATTTGAAGTTGTTTACCTCACTTGAACGTGTTCTAGATATTAATGAAATGGAAATAAACAAGTTGATTACGTCAAAAGATAAACTAGGTCATGATCTAAAGGATTTGGATATTACACTAGCTCAGAGCTTTTTTTTTAAATAGAACAATTACGGGCACTTTTTAATCGTCAAGGTATACAAATATACAAGGTAAACTACACAGTAGCCCATTCCAAACCATGGTAGGTAGACCTATAGATAAGAACGGATAAAACCCTCCACAAATGCTCTTTTAAATCAAAATATTGTTACTTTTATCATTCATGTTAAAATTACAGGTTGCAAAACGTTAAAAGCGTCCCTAATAATATAAAAAAAACGATTAAATTTTTTTATTTAGGTATTAAAAATATTATAAACTATATTATTAACAGTCCATACTGAAGGCACAGCTGACGAATATACGCACCAATCAGCTCAATCAATTTAAAGGGAACTAAATGATCCAACACACTCCACCATCAGCAATCACCTATATATTATGCAAAAATATGATTTAAGACAAGTTCAATATAGCAATTACAATTCAGGCAAAATGGAACATCATTATAATCGTCTACTTATCTAATGTATTGTATTATTTCATACAAAAAGGGATATTGTTTTACTCAACTGAAATCGCTGTACAATACTCATCAATAATAAATAATTCGGTTGCCTTTAAAATAGAAAATATCGCCTCTCTTGCTACCTCAGTTTCCTGTCTTTATTCTTCTGGGATTTGATTGACTGACTCACGGTGATGGATTAACAGCTAAGCACAACCAGCACGTGCTAGGGTAGGAAACAAATCTCAAGAGACACTACAAGGGCTTTAAAGAAAGAGAAAAGACAAGGAGCGGTTTCTAAAGTTCTTAGTTTTAACTTCTAAGTTTTTTACAAGCAAAAACTTATTGAAGTCAAAAAATATATCAAGATATTCTTGTAGTTAAAATATCATCTTTTCTTATAGTAAATTATCAGCAGCTTATCGATTTAAAGTAAGTTATACATATTCGTATGTATGCAACTGCATTCAAAACACAATACACGAATTTAGTATGAGTTCTAATTTAACATTATCTAAATAGATTAATTTGGTTAACAAAACATCCAATTACAGGCAGATGTACAAATTGGAAATAAATTACTAATGTATCAACTCTCTAACTCATTCTCCAACAGATGTAGTTTGCATCGTCATGTTCCGTTCTCAATCTGTCGTATAAATGAAATACTCAAAGGAAAAAGCCTAGGGCAGCATAAAATCTCTGACACCAGTCACTAACCACATGAATAAAGAAAGAAAGGAAAAATAATTTGCTCTTGCACACGAAAATGTCGCTGAATATAACATGCATTACACACACATACACAACATCACGACTATTTTCCTCGAAGGGTTAGGCAGAGCTCAACCTATATTAAGTACACTCACATTTTGCCAGGCATTTCATGTATGCAACGCTTGCGACTACTAAACCAACGCAATATTTCCTTCGAGATAAATAGTAAGGTACATAATGTGAAAATCGCACAACAAATGCCGAAAAAATAGCAACATTTGTACAGTCAAATGCAATCAGTCGTATTATTCTGAATGACTTGTCGAATGCAAAAGCAACGATCGACATCAGAACAAACCTATTGTCTACTGAAACTGCCAGAAATTAACAAACTTCAAACAAGTATGCGATACACGAGATGCAATTCCAAATGCATTGAACTCACAGCAATAAGCTGTCGGGTGTAAATTGCAATAGTTTCTAAGTAACCAGTAGTTTGCCAGACTCACTTACGTCAGAGGAAATTCAGGCACTCAGTTGGCTCGCGTATTGGAAATTATATGCTAGCAACATATGGCATGAGCTGGAACTCCTAAAATAAAGATTGAACCTTGGTGGATCTGGGCTGAGTCCTACGCCTGGGAAAGCCTAAGTGTGAAAATAATGGCTAATAAAATATAAGTCGGGAGGTGTTGTTGTAAACAACATGGGGTCAACAGGACATAACGCTTTTAGTTATGCCAATTGTCTGCCAGTTTACTCCTAGGTACAGACGCCAGCACATCAAGCTATCCCTAACTGTCAAATTTTACGAATTGAAAATGATCCTTATAGTTTTGTAATAAAGTTGAAATACTATCAAATAAATTTGACAGATTGGGGTAACTTGATGTGCTGGCCTCTGTACTTTAAGCCGCGTTAGAACACTGCGTTTAAAAATAAAATATATTACATGATGATTCGCAGAAATTAAGACTGAAATGACAAAGATGATGTGATGATTATGTTCGATGGATTTCTATCAGTTTTTTTCAGAATTGTCAGTTTAACTATATTATACAAGTGACGATCTTATCGCAAACATCGATTATGGACAGACCTTCTAAAAGATATAGAAATAAAAATATATAGAAGAGATTATCAATATTGCCAAGAAAGATAAACATTATACAATAGAGAGCAATATCTAGAATTCTAGAATCAAACTCTCATTCCCCCAAGTATTGGAAGCTAACGATAAAAATATAGCCATCACGTTGTAGATATTTGCTCCACTCCTACCAGGATTGTATTACTATTCAATCAGCACGTCTTTGTTCGATTGATGGTAAGGGAGGGGTTTCGGGGCTAAAACAAATTACCGAGCCTCACCGTATTTACTTACACAGATCAGTTACAGGCCATATATCAGACAATGTATCGCTTACCGACAAATTAACGGATAGAAAATATTTGCCATGTTATGTAACTTTATTTTGTGTTCGTTACTTTGTACTTCTCTTGTTTCTAGACTATTAACTCCGAGCTGAATTTTCGTGGAATAGATGTTGTTTGTTAGGCAAACTAAGTAACTTTATAAAGTTGGTACAGTTAGCAAAAATGTGTGTGTCAAAGCATTGTTACACTATAGTACAGACGCCAGCACATCAAGCTATCCCTGTCAAATTTTCTCAATTAAAAATGAACCTTATGTCTTTGCAATAAAGTTGAAATACTATCAAAGAAATTCGACAGATTGTGGTAACTTGATGTGCTGGCCTCTGTACAAGAACACATATCATGAAACAATTTTAGTGCAATTTTTGTATGTCACTAAAATTGTTGAAATGAGTGCTTGTTTGGCTTGCTAGTTGGGCTATAGAAACTGTATACACACATCGCCTGTTACGGTATTGCTGGTAATATAAGGTGTTAAAAAAAAAACTATAAGCATTTCGTGGGAGCATTGTACTCATCGTTACAAACAACTTGTACTTTTTACGGGATGAACCCTGAAATTGCAAAAAAAATAGTTGTTCTATACACTCCCACGAAATTCTTGGAGTTAATTTTTTAACACCTTATATTCTGCTTATTAATTTCATTTGCGTACAGTACTCGTATCAACGCGTATAACAGACTCCTTTCCAATATTCTATCGTAAAAAATCACCTTTCGATCTATTACAGAGCTCAAAAGAGTGTGCTTTACTAACAAAAACAGTGACGGAGTCAACTCAGTTTATTGATAGAGTGACCTTGGAATAGGTAACGACAAGACTTGTCTATGCTTTTTAGGTCTTCCTCAGATTACATAATAGGGTTATTAGTTTCGTGAATAAAGTATGTACTTATGTTCAGGTTAATTTTTCTTTCTTTTGTTTCTTTGTTGAAGTGTGTTTATGTTCCATTTAAAGCTTCAAAATTATTTCGTTGTGTAGGATATACTTTTAAAATTGGTTTACTTAAAATTGAATGATATCTATTAAATTTTATTTTTATTTTATGCTGCTACACCTAAAAACAAACAAATAAGAAATCAAAACAATTTTAAGGGTACCATCCCTTTTCCACGTATTTGTACATTCCCAGTGTTACTTATATTAACTCCGTGCGCTACACGAGAATGTAATAAATATTTAAAAACCCTGTTTCATTGTACCGGAATCTTATTTTTCCACGGCGTTGTGCAGCTGTACGAATCATAAGGGTGTCACGTCTCCTGATTTACGACGGCTCTTGCTGAGACCATACTTACTCCATACTAACAAATCATACACTGGATTGGAATAACGCACCGCGCAATGATTCACGAGAAAGCCCACTAAAACGCCTCTTTATGAGTCAAAAAGAAATTGATTTCAAATTTTACTGCATATTAAAATAACCTTTATATTTGATTGCCACTTATTTTTTAAAAAGAATTTTAGAGGTAGCGTTCATGTTTTGTACACAAGTGCGAAGCGGGGCCCCCCCACTGTTTCTCGATCATGAATCAACATAAACATCAATTCGTTTAATTGAAAATAACTCGAGACGTTAGTGATAATACGAATTTGCCGAATACAAATTACGGTTTATTTTGTATGCGGTGTTGCAACAGAAATTAATATTGATTTGTGGCCGCATTAAATTATATCATCATTATAAATTCATCGGGAATGCTCGTAGAATACTTAACGACGAAGGTACACAATATCGATGATAAATAATTGAATTAATACGAGATTATTTTAAAGTAGTTGAAGCTTGTTTTAACCATAAAGATGGCGGGCAAGCATCAATCATAGATGTAGAGCCGTAGATGGATAAAGACACTAAGCTTGTAAACAAAAAGACAATTTGGAATAACACAATTTGAAACCAATTAAAATACGTAGTATTTTATCATCATGTGCGATCTTGATTGCAACTGAACCTAAGCAAGCATTCAATGGGTATCAAGCGGCACCTAATTAATTTGTGCTACGAGTAGTGTCGATACAGTGACCAGCCTTCAATCAAAATTGAAGGTGATTCAATTTAAGCCCATCAGATACTCGATGCTTAATTTGGGTGAGGCTCCAAAGATTAAATTATTTACCACGTCTCTATGTTCAAGAGACAAAGTAAAGGGATATGGTGGGCAGGCTATGTGAATTTACGACTAAAGAATTGTTGTAGAATTATGTAGGTAGCTTTCGTACATTGTTTTTTTTTATTTTTAATAGATCCTGACATGTTATTTTAAATTAACATTAAAATTTATTATTTCTGAGACAACATTGTTTTACAAATACCGTGTTATTTAAAATTATAATAATAATAATAAAGCCTTTTATTTCCTTAATAAAAACATTAATTTTTACGATTATAATAATTATGAATAAATAATTTGATTAACATGCAATTTATAAACACAATACAATACATCATTCCATAGTACACAATTAGTTCCATTTCTACTTATAAATATTATGTTTTTTTTTTTTTTTTATATATTGAATCTTATTTATTTGTTATATTATGATTAATATTCTTACATTTAATTTATTAAGGACCTCTCTATAGAGTAAAGGCCTCCTCCATTTTTCTCCACACCCTTCTGTCACCCGCTTTTTCAATCCATTCATTGCCCGCCACTTTCAATATTTCATCGAGCCATCTCTCTACCGGTCTACCTCTGCTTCTCTTACCTATGGGTCCCTTCCAAAATGTGATCATTTTGGCCCATCTGTTGTTGTTCATTCGTGCAATATAATATATACTATATTTAAAATTATACTACACTTTAATTTAAATATGGGTTTCAAGACTAGTTTCTAACGAAAACAATCGCATAATGTGACAAATTTTTTATCGCGCGTGATTTGCTGTTGACAAATCATTCAATCGTACCATTCCAAGATTATTTAATCAAACTTTTAGTTTGATAAAAAAAACTTGGTAAGTATGTAGATGAAAGCCAATCTAGGTGCATCGAAACATTCCAATGCAAATACTGTCTACTTATTGTCCAACTCGGATTTAAAAAAATCATATTTGCCCATCTGCCGTTTGCTACTCTGTGGTAAAACCATTAAGCTCTAAATACAGTCCATTAAAAGCTCCGATTGATTGGGCGGATCGCAAGGAACTTTTTATCGTATTATAAATATCTAACATCCCAATAAATATTATCGGAGGTTTGACGAGGATTGGCAGCTATGGCAAAAAACTTATAAATAAGATGACGAACATATTTTGGATGATGTTACATCTGACTGAAAGACATTTTTCAAATATCGTTTTGCTTATACAAAAGGATGAGAATGAATGTACCTATGCAGTTTGAAACTACTTTTTGCCAAGAAGCAATCAAGTAGAAGAGATTCAGGTTTTATTTTATAATTGCTCATTTATAAGGCAAGTTATAATAGTCCTCTAGAACGAATTTCGGCCTATTCGAAACCAATCTCAGCGGTGACTAGCTTTAGGAGCACGAGATATTATGGTACACAAAGGTGCACTCGCTCTTTACGCTTTCTTATAATCCAATGTCTGAATGTATTATGTACAGACGCCAGCACATCAAACTATCTCAAACTGTCAAATATTTCCAATTGAACATGTACTTTATAATTGTGCAATAAAGTTGAAAATCTATCAAATCTATTTGTCAGGTTGGTGTAGCTTGAAGTGCTGGCGTATGTTCCAAGTTACAAATAACTCAATTTAAGGGAGACTCGTTTAAAAACTCTTTTTAATTTCTAGTAATAAATATATTTATATCACCAACGATTATCGTTATCTATCAGCAAAAATCATTTTATATACAAATATTGCGTTACCAAAGCTTAGATCGTTTTGACCAGTTATAATGCATATTAAGATCCTATCACACTTAACTGTCTAATAAGATTTATCGCACAAAAAATCTCATAAGAACAAATCTCTTGCTGTTCTTTGTTTGCAAAAGAAAACTCTACAACAATGAGTGTATAATAAATCCAAGACGAAGCTACTGTGCTATCGTTATTAAAAACGTCATCCAACATTGTTCCAGGAATGCAATTTGCAATGATTTGCACCCATTAAGCGACTGCGTCTAGACAGAAAATTCCTTTTGAATTGCACAATCCGTTGAGGGTACAATTGTATGCTTAATCATCGGTTTATAAATACTAATTTTGCTTATGACTTATGAATTCTGGCATTTACTCACAATTGTAGGTTTTTAAAAGATGTTTAGAATTGGTACAATGATAATCACATCTTAACACGAGGTTGCTAAGTGCAAAACTTTATCACATTTAACCCGGGTTCTTTGATTTCGCAACAACAAAATTGTATTTTGTGAAAATACAATACCGTCATTAACGACGAAATTAATTATTTCAAAGGCAAGATAAACTATTTATTCAGGAGAACTTAAGTAATTAAAATATTAACAGGTGCTATGACCTTAAAGGCTCCGCGAAAACTGTTCATTTAATTATTTAAAGTTTTTAATCATTAGATAAAAAAAATAAAAAATTGTGTTTTTTTTAAGACACAAGCAACAATCAGAAACCAATAGGTTTTAAGAAAGAAAAAAAAAAACAATAGGTTGTCTCTAGTTTCAATCTTAAATTGTTCTCACTTAACTAAAGTACAAGACCTAATGGCTCATAAACGACTCCTTATCTTCATTTAAATAATAACAAAGCTGCATTTATTTTTAAGAAAGATATAGGTCTAACCCCTCGCCAGCCAGTATCGCAAAAAAGAAAAATAAATCTGTAAAAATTTTTGACAAAATGGAAAGCTTAAAAAGTCGCACTGTTAACGGTTCCGTAGCAGAAAAACGTTTTTCATTAACAAGGGGTTGAATACTTGATGGATTATTAAAACGTTCATGTTGACGTTAATAGATTTCTTGTGTAGGGTGCACATTGACTTCGTTATTAAATACGTGAAATGCAGTTTTTCTAATGACCGTCCGACGACGAAGTGGGACGGATTCTGCAGGGGACAGGGTGCTAATGTGTGCCAAATGACTTGAATTATCGGCACACGTTCTTTTGTAAACGGTGGATTTTTTGCGATGACTATTCATTTTGCGGTTCGATATCGGAAGACAGATATCTGTTTGTGGATAACGTCATTCACGTCTTTATGGATTAGTTTTTGCACGATTTGCTGTATGTTTGGTGTCCTTTGCTATGTTTCATTATTGGTACTTATCCTCCAATTTATTATGTTCTTCTTCTTTTCGTGTGGTTAGTGACTAACCTGGTGTCAGAGTTTTTAATGCTGCCCATGGGCCTCTGACATAGCATCACATGCTGTTGAGAAATATCTCTCAGGCATGCCGGTTTCCTCACGATGTTTTCCTTCACCGATTTTAAGCAAGTGATAATTATACAATACGCACATGAATCCGAAAATTCAGAGGTTCGTGCCTTGGGTTCGAACTCGAGACCTATGACTTGGCAGTCCGCCGGTCATACCACTAGGCTAGGGTTTTGCTTCTTACTTATTATCGACCAACTAAACCTATTGACCGCTTGGTTTTATATCAACTGCCATGCCCTCAGCGCCCAACTCATAAAAACTAAAACTTTATTTCTGTCGAATATGTTCTTGCAATGACATAAAGAAAGAACACAGAACATAGATTCTCGGTCGTATAAACACAACTCAGGCGGCTCAAGCATGAAAAAAATTTTCGCATTAATCCGACTGAAGCGGTTAAAGGGTTAGTTAGGGTTAGTTAAGAAGGTTTTTATTTCTAAACGTTGTTCTATCTACTGTACAGATACCTACGTTTAATATGACAAATGAATTTTTTTTTAGTATTTTAAAGGTACCCAAATACTTATTATTAGATGTTATAAACAAAGCAATAAAATAAATAATGTCAGTAGGTATAAAATATTATCTATGGTCTAACTACCGTTACTTATTAAAAACTTATTCTATAGTGCAGTAATTTCAACAATATTAAAAATAACTTTTTATAATTACCCGTTATTTTTCAACACAACTCAAAGCATTTATTTCAAACTAGCACTTTGCCCGCGGCTTCGCTCCCGTGGTCTTTCCCGTGGGACCCGTTATTTTTCCCGGGATAAAAAGTAGCCTATGTTACTCCTAGAAAACTAAGCTTTCCAACGGTGAAAGAATTTTTAAAATCGATCCAGTAGTTTTTGAGCCTATTCATTACAACCAAACAAACAAACAAAGTTTTCCTCTTTATAATATTAAGTATAGATAAACCAATTACAGGCACTTTTGAATTGTCAAGGGGTCGATCAGTCAGAAAGATGAAGCTAGTAGCCCATTCCAAAGCAGTAGGTACCTATGGAGAATAACGGGCAAGAAACTCCACGACCGCTCTTTTAAATCAGAATATGGTTACAAAATATGGATAACATCATTCATGTTGAAATTATACACATGAGAACGACGCAGGACAAAAAAGCGTCAGTAATAAAGGATTTAAAAAAAATATTAAAACAATTCAAAATGTTGAATGCTATAATAAATGGAGTAGGATAGTTACTCATAACGAAAGCATCTCCTATACAAAACTTGTTTTTTCCTAACACCTCGGTAGCTCTAGTTGAGAAACAAAAAAAAAAACAAAAGACAGCAGTAATTGAAGACCAGTTGCACTGAGTTGTTATAAGCATTCTAGTTCGCATTAAAGGCCCCGGCACTTTTAGTTATCTCGTTGATCAATCCACCCACAGCTGTCAAACGAACAAAATAAATATGTTATTACTAATGCGCGCTCTACTCCCAATCAGATAACTGCTAATCTCCATTACAATTAAAAATTCGAGTTCAACCACCGACGGAATATTCAGTTTAGTACTTAAGGCGTGATTCGACAAAATTACTTTGTTCGATGTTAAATAAATTAATGTTGCGTTTTGCGGAAGTATTGGGTATTATATGGATGGATGAGCGTAGCCTGTCAATAATGTTTACCCCCATATTAGGTGGGCTCGTCAGCGGTACATAATTTGATGTTTATGGGAATATATCGACTATATTATATTTATTAATTATTTAGATTTGTTATTCTTAGTGTTTGTTGTCATGTTCATGTTCATAGGCAATTTGTTGTCAGTGTTTTGTATGTGGTCCATCCATTGTCCATGGCCGAGATACTGATTGTCAATGGTTTTAGTGGCTCTGTACGTATACAGAATACTAAGAATAACAAATCTAAATAATTAGTCACTAAATACACCCGTGCAAAGTAGATAAAAAACCTCGGGATGTTTGATCGCGAGTTTTCCCAGAAGCTCGATAGATGGCGTTGTACCGTTTGGGCATTTTTTTGAATCGCGGTGTCAAGAGTCTCCGCGTATTGTATAAGGTCTTGAACGAAATTAAATTTTTTGTCGACTCGCTGCCCGACACTCGCCCCGGACGGACGTGCCGCGCGCTACCTGCTCTCCGCTACCTGCTCGCCGCACCCTGTCTCGCCGCCAGTGTGTTCCGGTCGACGTTCCTGTCGACGCCAGTTTCGTAGTCATCGACTACAAGTGTTTCCTGTATACTACTGCCTTTTTCAAGGAGGTAGTTACAGTCGCTATTTCTTAACAGAAATTGTGTCAAAACGTTATCGTCGGTCTTGGCCCCCTCTGGGTAAAACCACAGTTTCGTGGTCCTCGGTTGAAACCTCACGGTGTCAACGAAGCCGAGTGGGGTGTTGACCCAATCACACCCGCCGATCCCCTTCAGGGTGAGGCAGTCAATTGGAGCCGAGAGCTAGAAGTTTGGCCTTGGGGGATCTCCTAGTCAACTCTAGTTTCTGACTTCGTCCACAGCAACACACCTAGTGTCGGTTGGGAGTGTCTACCCCTTCGCACTAGACCCGGTCAGGGCCCGTTCGCACAATAAGATTGGCGAACGGTTTACAAGCTTAGGGCTCACCATAGGTACTCACCTCCCTGTCTGCACCCGACAGGGAGGCTGCACATCCCCGGGCCTATCCACCCGGGGAATTAGGTTCTAGGGCCGTTAGGTGCGAATGCCATGTGTTTTCGCTTCTAGGTTATAGTTTTCCCTACCGACAATGTCGGTCGACTACGACCCGAGATGGGTCAATTATTTTTTAACGGAATTGCTCCCGGACCCGAAATTCGTGGCCCAGCATTCCGCCCGTGCTTTGCGCGGCAGTCCCACCGCGTCATCGTCGGCAGTCGCTGACTTCACCGACGCGCTCGACAGCCCGCTCTCGCCCCCGCCGGCCGATCAAGGCCTTATTCAAGCGGCTTGCTCAAAGCCGTTTGCCGGAATTCCGGCTCTATTGTCGTTACCGACAATTGAGCCCGCTTCCGCGAACCCAATTAGCGCGAGACCCATTGTCTCGGCCGCGTCTATTGTTCCGTCCGCAGCTGCACCGGGCCCTATTGTCCCGGTAATCACAAAGGCTGCCCCCACCACCCCAGTCCAAGCTCTACCGGAGAGCATGGACACGTCCGCTCCGATCTCGGACGACGATGGCCCCCTCTCTGCCTCTTCCTCATCCTCGGAAGACGACTACGAGGTCGTCGGAAAAGGAGGGAAGAGGAAGAAAGGGGCTTCGTCCCAGGCCAGCAAGGCTAAAAAGGCCGTAGCGGCCTCTTCCTCCCCCACCCCTGCCCCTTCTCAGGCTCCCCGCCCCTGCGGTAGTAAGGCGAAACCCGCTTCCGCTTCTGGAAAGAAGCAAAAGCCCCCGCCTCCGGTCTATATCCAAGTCAAGGCCAAATGGACCGAAGTGTCCAAGATGTGCGTGGATCGTAAGATCCAGTACACCAGCGCCACATCGACCCAACAGGGCATCAAGGTGTCCGTTCCCTCGTCCGCGGACTACAGGGAGCTCACCGCTATGCTGCGTACTAGGAACTACTCGTTCCATACGTACGCCCTCCCTGAAGAGACACCGACTCGCGTAGTCATCCGCCGAGTCCCGAAGGAGATCCCTTCGGCCGACATCAAGGATGACCTCTCTGCCCAAGGCATCTCAGTTTCAGCGGTGCACCGCCTTCACAAGGCGCGTCGCGGACATGCTTACGACATGGTCCTCGTGGTGTGTGACCCTGTAGAAGGGCACCACCCGATCTTCAAGATCAAGTCGGTGTGCTCACTATCGGGGATCTCTATTGAGAAACCCCGCCGCTCCAACATAATTGGCCAGTGCCATCGCTGCCAATTATATGGCCATGCGCAGTCCAACTGCTACGCCACCCCCAGGTGTGTCAAGTGTCTGGGTGACCATGGCACAGCGGACTGTCCCCGCCCCAAGGATCGGGCTCTATGCACCGAACCCCCGAGCTGCGTACTGTGTGGCCAATCCGGCCACCCAGCCAACTACCGTGGCTGCCCGAAAGCCCCCAAGGCTTCCTCCCCCAAACTGGCGAAGCGCGCTAGCGATCGCCAGAAGAGGGAAAGCCCCTCGGCTACTTTCAAAGTGCCCTCAGCGCAGTTGCCAGTGCGACTGAGCCCCCAACGACCCATGCCCTGGGCCAACTTACTCCGCAGCGACGCTCCAGTCACCGCGGCCCCCATCTCTCAGCCCCCTGCTACCAACCCCGCGCCCAAGGTTACCGTTAACCCTGGGCCAACCCCCTCCCCCGTGGCCCTTTTGGCAACTCCACCCGCCGCCCCCTCGAAGCCTGCCTCGGCAGCCCCGAAAAAGGTCCCTTCCCTTTCTCCAGCAGGTATCAAGCCCACCACGACGGAGATCCTCGTCCACACCCTCGCGGTTATGAACCAAGTGTTCGAAACCCCGGAGGCGATCGCGATGGCCGATCAGGTCTACGCCGCCAAGGGCGACCCTATTAAAATCCTCATGGCATACCACAGTTACCAAACTCAAACTCAAACTCAAACTCAAAGTATTTATTTCAAATAAACCAATTACAGGCACTTTTGAATTGTCAAGGTGTCGGTCAGTCCGAGAAATGAAGCTAGTTGCCCATTCCAAAGGAGTAGGTACCTATGGAGAAGAACGGGCAAGAAACTCCATGGACACTCTTTTAAACAAAATATGGTTACAAAATATTGGTTACATAGTTCATATTAATATTATACATGTGAGAACGATGCAGAACGTTAAAAGCATCAGATATAAAATATGTAAAAACTATTCAATAATTAAATTAAAACAAGCCTTAGCCGCTAAGAGATGACCAGTCTCTACTGACAGCGCCCGTTCACGAACATGACGCATATATTAGCACCATTCAGCTCAACCATTTTGAAGGGAGCTAAATGATCCAACACACACGCCACCATCAGCGAGACATTAAAGTGAGCATGGCATACTCTCAGCCGCCAGGGCATATTCAAGTCAATGAAAGACGCACCCAGAGACTGGTCGCTTTATAGTAGGTACATAGTACTCACATATGTGCTAAGCAGTTATACAATATTAAGAGATTGAATTTATACAATGCAAAGATGTTTTTTTGTTGTTGTTGATCTTCCGCAGCTCCAACAGTTTTCAGTAGTCTAATAAATTAGTTGATGCGCCCTTGTGGAGCTGGACTAGCATTGACCCAAGCATTTTTATCAGCAATGTAATCTCCCAATTTATAATACGCTTGGCTGCATAGTGTGCGTTTTATACAAGTTTTAAATTTTGTTTCATTAAGTTCCAGAATGTGGGGAGGTATTTTATTGTAACATTTTAAACAGTACCCCATGAAAGATGAATCTACTTTAGCCAGCCTGAAACCTGGTTGAACTAATTGGTCCCTATTTCTAGTGAAAAAGTTGTGTCTTTCACCTCTTTTACTAAAAAGATGCAGATTTTTCCGTGCGTACATGATGTTTTCATAGATATATTGACAAGGTACAGTCATGATGTTAATAACCTTAAACCGTTCCCTTAGAGAATCGCGCCTACGAAGATTATAAATGGCTCTGATAGCTCTTTTCTGCAGAATAAAAATAGACTCGATGTCTGCAGCTCGTCCCCAAAGTAAAATACCGTAAGACATAATACTATGAAAATAACTAAAATAGACTAGCCTCGCGGTATCTACATCAGTATACTGACGGATCTTTCTGACAGCATATGCTGCAGAACTTAGCCGTCCTGCAAGAGATGTTAAATGAGGACCCCATTGTAGCCTTGAGTCGAGCGTGATCCCCAGGAAAACAGTTTTATCGACAAATTCTAGTTTCTCTTGATTCAATACTATCTCACAATCACTACTTTTTACATTTGGTAAAGAAAATCTAATGCACTTCGTTTTTTTTTCCATTTAATACTAAATTATTTGCAGTGAACCAATTTTGGACCTGCAGTAGGGCGTTATTTACGTCGTCAAAATTTTTTGCACGTCTATCTATCTTAAAAATTAAAGAAGTGTCATCAGCAAATAACACCATTTGTGGTTGATTTTTTAGTAAATGGAGAAGATCATTTATGTATACTAAAAAGAGGAAAGGACCCAATATAGAACCTTGTGGCACACCCATTTTTACTTTTAAACCGAGTGAATTGACACCTTTTATTTGAACTTGCTGTTGTCTATCGTTTAAATAAGATTTTACCAAACTAAGCGCAAGTTTTCCAAGTCCGTAATGCTCTAGCTTCAACAGCAAGGTTTCGTGCTCAACGCAATCAAATGCCTTGGAGAGGTCACAAAAGATTCCGATGGCGTCTTGAGCCTCTTCCCACGCATTGAAAATGTGTTTTAATAAGGTCACACCAGCGTCAGTTGTACAACGTCCTTTGGTGAAACCATACTGTTGATCGTTAAGTATTTTATTCGTGTTAAAATGATTAAGCATTTGATTAAGCATTATCTTTTCAAAGATCTTGCTGAAAACCGGCAACACGGATACGGGTCTATAATTATTGGTGTCTTTACTGTCCCCGGATTTGAAAAGTGGTATTACCTTGCTGTATTTCATTAAATCCGGGAAGATGCCTTGATCCACACATAAATTAAATATGAAGGCTAAATAAGGTGCTATCGTCTCAATGATCGAGGTACAGACTTTACTGGACATTCCCCAAAGATCTTCGGTTAATTTGATTTTAATTTGTTTAAAAGTTTTAAGTACTATTATGGGGTTAACATGCTTAAAGTTGAATTCAATTAGGCAGGCTGAAACGTTTGCCTTTAATAAATCAAAAGAGAGGGAAGGCGAGGAATTTAGAGTTTCAGTAGTTTTTAGGGGAATACTGGTAAAGAAATTTACAAATTCTTGAGCTACTTGTTTGCTATCACAAATGGAACCACATGACGTCTCCAGTACGTAATCAGAACTATGTCTTTTGCTCCTGTTCGTTTCGTTATTGATAATTTTCCAAACCGTCTTTATTTTATTTTCAGCTGATTTAACCTTGTTACTAATGTATTTGGCTTTAGCTGCTTTACAAGTGTTTTTAAAAATTCTTGAGTATGTAGAAACATACTTATTAAAAGATTCTGTGTTAATAAAAGGCTTAAGGCCATAAAGCTCGAAAAGTCTTTCCCTACTTTTCCTGAGTCCTTTAGTGGCCCAGTCACTAAATATAAATTTAGGGTTGATACTTTTAGTGGTCTTCTTGAAACAATTATTAAATTCGGTTTGCACTACCGTAAAGAATTCTTTATATAAAATATTAATATTTTTCAAAGAAAGTTCCTGATCGCTTAACTTACAATTTAATGTGATATTAAATTTATTTAAATTAACAGATGTTATTGGTCTGGATTGTATTTCGATTTTTTGTATAGGTGTGTTGGACTGAAAAGTTACAGTTTGACCACTGTGATCAGAAGGGAGATAATTAATGATGGATTTATTTAAATAGTCGCAACAACAAAAAACATTATCAATGCATGTAGCAGTAGACATAGTTACTCGGGTTGGTTCTACAAACACATTTGACAAATTAAATGATTTAAACAAATTTAATAATCTACTCGTATTTGAATTATTTTCTAAAATATTAATGTTAAAGTCCCCACAGATAACTACTGATTTATTACCAATAGCAAGTTACTACCCCGGGGTACTGCGCGCCATCTCCAACCTTACCTTTTAAATATCAATTATGGATATTACAAAAGGTGCTAGATGTACAAAGCCCCGGTCCCTCAAGTTAGGTTTCTTTAACGCTAACGGCGTTAAAAGTCAACGCGATGAGATCGCCGCCTTCCTCCGCGACCATCAGCTTGACGTCCTATTAGTTCAGGAGACCTTTCTGAAGCCCCATATACGCAACCCGAACATCGCCAACTATCGCATAGTTCGCAATGATCGGTCACGCTGTCACAAGGGCGGAACCCTCATCTATTTCAGAAGGACTCTCCATTGCATCCCGCTAGATCCCCCCCCTCTCCTCTCTCACTTGGAGATCTCTCTCTGTCGGCTCGCCATGACCGGTCATCAACCGATCACCATCATCTCCGGCTATTTCCCACCGACCAACGGTAGCGAGGATCATCCATCCATCGCCGCCGACCTCTCACTCCTCTTCGGCTTGAGCGACTCCGTCATCCTGGCGGGCGACCTCAATGCCAAACATCCCGCCTGGAACAGTAACCTCACCTCTACCAGAGGCAGATTACTGTTCAACTTAGGGGCCTCCCTTAACTTTGACGTCATCGCTCCGATGACTCCCACCCACTATCCCGGCGACCCTAACCAAACTCCCGACGTCCTCGACGTAGCGCTCCTCAAGAATGTGAACCTCCGTTTGCAATCTTTAGAGGCGCTACAAGAGCTTAACTCTGACCACCGTCCCGTTGTCATGCACCTCACCCCCTA
Organism: Hyppa rectilinea; assembly: GCA_951799385.1. NCBI lineage: Eukaryota > Metazoa > Arthropoda > Insecta > Lepidoptera > Noctuidae > Hyppa > Hyppa rectilinea. The sequence continues at coordinate 11,860,041 of OX637315.1, forward strand.
CACGGGGGGTCCGCTTGACCCTGACCACCCGCCCCGCACCCAGCTGGTGACCGACTGGAGGAAAGTAAGCGAAAAGCTTAAATCCGACACTCTGTCACCGCAGCTGGAATCCATCCCTGACATCATCGTCTCTGTCGATGACATTACTGGCGCGATCGCCTCGTTTACAGAACACGTGCAATCCGTTTTGACGGATTGCTCACGGGAAGTCCCGGTGGTGGAAGACCACCGCTGGAAACTACCCGCTGACGTACGTGAGCTGATAACCGAGAAGAACGCAGCCATCCGTGCCTACGACTCCTTCCCCTGCGACGCGAACAAAGCCCACATGCGCAATTTACAGCGTGCTGTAAAGAAACGCATTGCGGAAGCTCGTTCGGACAACTGGGACAAGTTACTCGGTGAACTTGAGCCCAATCACCAAGCCTTCTGGAACCTTCAGAGGAAGCTTCGCGCTCCCGAAGAATCTTCCACCCCTCCACTCATCCGCCCCGACAAGAGCATCGCTTTCGATAGCTCTGAAAAAGCCGAGCTCCTAGCCGACAGTCTCGAGTCCCAATGCTCCCCCAGTTCCCTTCCGGTCGACCCAAAGCACCTCGCCAAAGTCGACGCCGAGGTCGAACGTAGAGCCTCTCTCCCGCCCGTTGAAGACCCTGATGATCCTCTGCCCCCCGTCACCCCTGACGAGGTGCAAGACATCATCAAGGGTCTTCAGGCTCGTAAAGCCCCCGGCTCAGATGGAATTACCAATAGGGTATTCAAACTCTTCCCCGCCCAACTGATCATGCTCATGACCGCCATCTTCAATGGCGCCATGAGTAATAACATGTTCCCACAAGCCTGGAAAGAGGCCTCTGTTATAGGTATCCCCAAACCCGGCAAACCCAAATCCGACCCCACCAGCTATCGCCCCATCAGTCTGCTCAACGTGCTCGGCAAAATCTACGAGAGGCTTATTTATGAGCGTCTCAAGGACTATGCCGAGGCAAAGAGCCTGATTCCGGACGAGCAGTTCGGGTTCCGTACCCAACACTCGTGCGTCCAGCAAGCGCACCGCATAGTCGAGCACATCAGTGCCGGCTTCCAGCGTGGCGCTATGACTGGCGCCCTGTTCTTCGACATAGCGAAGGCTTTCGACAAAGTCTGGCACAATGGCTTAATATATAAGCTATACCAACTCGGCGTGCCCGACCGTCTCGTGCTCATCTTACGGGACTTTTTGTCGAACCGCACCTTCCGCTACCGCATCGAGGGCGCTCTCTCCTGCCCCCACCCGATTCGCGCCGGAGTCCCCCAAGGCTCCGTTCTCTCCCCCCTAATCTTTACCCTGTTCACTAGCGACATCCCTAAGAGTAAAAAGGCCCAATTGGCGTTATTCGCCGATGACACGGCCATTTACTACACGGGGACCAGTCCGCCAGCTATAGCTCAGACTCTCCAGACCTCGGCCAACGTCCTCGGCGCTTGGTTCCGGAAATGGAGAATCGAGGTCAACCCCGATAAAAGCCAGGCTGTTCTCTTTAGGAGAATTCGTAGGGCCCTCCCCAACCCTCCTAATCCGATCACCATGTACGGCAAGCCGATCCCTTGGGCGAAGCATGCCAAGTACCTGGGTGTCACTCTTGACCAACACCTCAGTTTCGCAGAGCACATAAAGCAGGTCCGTTCGCGGGCCGCTTTCGCTCTCGGTAGGCTCCAATTCATGCTTACAGAACGCAGCAAATTGTCACTCCGGTGCAAACTGCGTCTCTATAAGGCTGTAATCCGTCCCATTATGACATACGCTTGCGTCGTCTTCGCGCACGCCAAACCCAAGTATCTGCATCGAATGCAGACGCTTCAAAACCGGTTCCTCCGTAAGGTCTCAGGAGCTCCCTTTTACGTCCGTAACATGGACCTTCATGTAGATTTTAAACTCCCCACAGTTCAGCAGTTCATGAAACGCCTCTCGAAGCGTTTCTTTGACACCGCCATAAAGCACCGCAATCCCCTGATTGCGGCCGCCTCCCGATACACCCCGTCCCGCATCAGTAAGGTTCGCCGTCCACGGCATACCCTCGTTGCCCCCGACGATGCCACCACTCTCCTCCAGGAGAGCAGCCCGGCTACTAGCACTGTTAGATTAGCACACAGACACAAATTTCCGTCGTTCCGTCCTCGCCGTCGAGGCCCGTCGCGACGACCCTGTCCACTCTCATCCCCCCGACCCTTGCTGGAGCCAGCCCGCGTTGCCGCTGAGCCAGTAGTTTTAAAAACCCCCGATCCAGCTGTCCCCTGCTGTCCCCCCCCAGCGACGCCCTAAGCCGAGGTCCGAACCCCGCAGGGGGTGCCCTTAGCGTGTAGTCGCTTAGTTTTGTAAGTTAGGTTTAGTTTTATTAAGCCCTGGCTGGAGGCTACAATTCTTTTGTGGCAGCCACAGGCAAGCCCGGTTAAGCAGTAGACAACCCTTTGGTTGAACTGCGAGATGCCAATTCAAAAAAAAAAAAAAAAAAAAATATTTTGTACTCGCTTTGGAAAGACATTGTTTTATTTACAAACGTCCTCGGGCAGTTGTCAAGTGCCGAACGAACATCGTAAGGTTTTTTATCTACTTTGCACGGGTGTACTTAGTGACCAAGTTTATTTTTTAGAAATGTGCGTTTTGTTTGTGCAGAATAAACATGTTTCCTTTCTTTCTTTTTGTTTTCTTTCATTAGTTTATTTCGATAACTCTGATAGCTTTCTGTTTACTCAACACATATCTGGAACGAAAACATACCGCAAAATTACGATTCAATTCGATACAATTACGCCGAAGACTGCGCTTACTCTTAAAAATAATAAATTTCAAAAGCACCGACGCAAATTTTCACTTTCTCGCTTCATAAACAGGACAATAGACAAACAATAATGGAGAAAATTTGCATTCACTGCGAGCATTTTTCTACCATCTTCCGCCGGAGACGACGCAGCAGACTCGCTTCATTAAGCTCCAAATTATCAACATACTTCATCCCTCACCGTGCAAGCGAAACTCACCATTAAGTACATTATACAAAAATCGAAAATTCCTTACCAAGCGGGAAGCTATTACGAGCACATAAGGCCTATTTTCGTATGAAAATATCAGAGTGCAAGCGATTTCAGCTGTGAAGTCCGTCAGATCATAATTCACCCGGTCTGTGGAAAACTGATCACACCTTCTCGCAGTCAGTATCACTTTATGGAATTTTAAGCCTTAATTTTAGCGGAATAAGGGTTGGACTAAAATGAGCAGTGTAGAAAGAATATTTTGCGCATTTCAAGTAAAGAACCCTTCGGATGGCACCTAACCCTCATTCAGTGTGTTTAATTGTTTTGATTTTAAATTGCGAAATGAGAAATGCAAAACCGGGGTGCATTTTAAATCCCCGTTGGTTTTGTGTTCGGATTTGCCGCTGTGTTCGTTTGCCTGCTATTATTGTTTATTGTTTTGATAAAAAATTTCATCACGCCAGTTTTAAAGATTCATACAAACGGTTTTCAATAAATATGCAGATATTCGACTAACATATTGTGTGAACTAATTGCGACGTCCGTTTCATTGAAGCGTCGCATAGATTGCAGAGAGCCGCGCAATTTATAACATAAAAAAACACGCGTGGAAAATCGAAGCTTTGTTCAGTAAAATGGTATTTGGATTTATAAATGAAATTTCCATTCGGTTATAACTAAAGTACAAACGTACTTACAGTGAAATTAAAGTATTACTAATGCTTATGAAAAGTCCAATTTATTGCTTTCAATTTTTTTAGTTCATATTGACACAGATTTATTTTAAAAAACCTCGACAGTTTTTATCAATATAAAAAAAGTCAAAAACCATCCGAATATCATGAAAAAGCTGCAATATTGGACGCGTGTACAGAAAGATAGGCGATATTTTTTCAGTACTAAGCTGGTATTTATCTCGTCACGTTATTCGAACGAATAAGCACGTGGAAATCTAGTACAATGGATGAAAACAGGCATCGGTTAAAACTAAAAACTTTCCACGAATCTGCGTTGCGTGTTGCCTGCGATAGCCTGCGGCGGCGGCACTCTTTCAGACCGGGGGGTCCCCCAGTTTAAACGTTTTTCTCGTATTCCCACTACCCGTAAATACAATATTCATTGAAATCGCGTCTGGGTGTGGATTCCGAACGAGAACTACCCGCAACGGAACGATGGAACGCAAACAGTATTATTCTGACACATTTTGACAAATTGAAGTGTGATAGACGCCTCACGCTATTGTTTCATGTATTTTTATTCGTAACTCAATTCCGATGTTTGATCAACGTTCGTTAGTGATTGTCTGTGTTTGATTTATGATTCACGTGCCGCGTGGGTCGCGTCGCGAATCAATCGGAGTGTGTGGGACGTAGCTTAAGGCATAGGAAAATGTGCATAAATTTACCTAGTTAAGTACGCATTAAGACATAATCTATGGGCTCAAAATAATTTGTCTCGACGCTCGTAATAATGCTAGTTACAATGCAATTTATTTTAAACTGAACGATAGTTTAGTCCTTATTTATAGCGTATTAAAGCTCGGTTTGCTCTTTCCTTACAGGCACAAATTTAGTTTTAAAAGCAAGAGGGGTGGTTAAAATAGAATGAAAAACATTCTTTATCAAGGTCCAGTCTCAATATCAGAACAACCCTGCTATACAGTAACCTCTAACTTAATTATTTCATCCGCATAATATTTCCAAACAGAAAGCCGAAACGGTTATAAAGATTAAAACGCAGCGCACACGCCGTGTCCCTTTCAAATTATATGGGGGAGATTTCACCGCGTAAACCAGACGAGGGCAAAACGTTCTAATTACTCAAAAATCATATTTACAAGCGTACAAAGCTGTGGACAGGTAATGCTCATTAAACCTTTACAGAACCTCTAGTCCGGACTGTGTTGCCAGGGTTGAAATTCACCCATAAAAATTGTAGTTACAACTTAGATAAAGTTAGGAAAAGCAATCGTGTTTGTATTACTCTTTTTATACAGAGTAACCGTAATCGAGCAACTGTTGACTTACTAACTATTTAAGCACCATTTGTTACTAACACCAAAATACTAACAAAATTATAATCCGTATAGTATGAAATAAATATTATATTTAGAACATTAAAATACAATTAAAACTATTACATAATACCTAATTAAATTCCCTGTACGACTGAGAAGGGATCAAAGGACGCAGCAGATTGCTCTCATCCTTCTGATAAATACATGACATACCGTTGACCATCCTTATTACAGTCAACAAGCGGTCCGTAAGAATCTTCCAGATTGTTCAGTTGGGTGCAAAATTGCACTCCAACGGACAGTTCAACGATCTTAAAACGAAAAAACCGCCGAAAATATTTCTTACTATTTCTTTTTAACGATGACATTAATGACAGTTCTGTATTGAAGAAAATGATATTATTTTCCCCATAATTACTAGAATCACCCTAGAAAATCGTAAACACCAGATCGCACCCTCCAGCCATTGTTATTACTCCAGTGTCATGCAAAATAACAGCAATATTTTTTGGTTTCGAAATTACGCAAATGTGGGGTGCTTTTAAATTGAGCCTGGCACGCCTAAATGAGGGAGATCCAACGCAAATTGTGAAAGCCAACTCCATCGCTAGCTTTCATTTACGCATTAAAATTCACGTGTTGGTTAAAAATACGAGGTAAAGTTGAAATACGCTGGCAATTAAAATTAACTTGCAAGTTAATGATGAATATGCAGAATTGGACACGGCATTTTGCTTCTTTATATTAGTTGGTTTAGCTACAAAAGTTCTTGACCATTGTTTTAACTCTAGAAGGTCATATTTTTCTAGCTATAAAACACAATTATACGTCAAATGGTTGTCGAAAAATAAAAGTGTTTGTTGTTCAGTATTTTGTTGTAAAATATTTTTTTTTTGTATTATGTGGATTTAAATCAATGCAATATTAAAGTGATGGTATATTATTACTTTAATTCAATACGTCTATTCGAGATCCCTGCCGCCGCTAACAAAAGAACGGATGACCTTCAAACGGCTGAACCGATTTTGATATTACATACTTACAGAAAACAAGCTTCAAATAAGAAAAAGTTGCATCCAGATCGGTTCACCCGTTTAAGAGCTACAGTGCCACAGACACACACACATAGCGATCAAACTTATAATAACACTCCTTGTTTTGCGTCGGGGGTTCAAAATACACTACACTAGTAATACTAGAAAAATACCGAACTGTGATGAATTAAAGTTACACAAAGTGCAAAAAGGTGTTGCGTTGATATTTTGTTTTATGTTTTTTTTTTGTTTGTTTCTGTGGCAAAATCCTATTTTTCTTTCTTTTAAATATGCCTTCGGCACCAGTCGCAAGTTTTACAAGTGAAAGATTTTTTAAATCATATCAGAAATTCCAGAGATTATGCTCTCTAATGCTTAGAAAAATGATCATTCAAAACTTTAAGCAAAAACAAGTTCAATACCTATTAGTAAAGTTATGAACAAACTTGCTGACTGGAGTGACAGGCTAATCTTTTTACTACGACAAGAGCTTCTCTCGTATCTATGAGACATATTACTTACACAACCGACATCCATCTACCCAATAAGTTAGGGTCGTTTATTTTCGTTTTCCAATAAGCGGTTACTAGTTTTTTACCCTAGGACCTTTGAGGTTCAGTGGACGATAGCCAGCCTATAAATCTTTAAGGCTACCTTCACCTTTCAGGGGATAAGTTTCGTGTTTACTTTTACCTAGAATACTAAAACTATAATTTTAACTGAAACTTTATTTATCGTCAAAATATTATGGGTTGCAAAAAGTATTCATTTTAAGTTGGTTCACCTGCTGTGATAAAACTATTACTGATTGTAAAGTAACAAGTCATTGAAAAGCGGCCGAGTTAAGATCCAATGGGTTGTTCAACGGGATTGCCCGAAAGGATTACCGCTACCCCAGAACATAAAGGGCTAAGGAAGGAACATGGATGGGTTTTTAGTCAGTAAGAGTCTGACACACCCTTCAGCTCCATCCAGAGCGGGAGGAGTCATTTGATGATTTCCCAACCTCAAAAATGTTCACTTTTACCAAGAATACTGAACTTTATGTAAGTACGGCCGAGTTCGAGCCGTACTCGCACACCAAAGGTTCCGTAACACCGTAGAATATTGAAACTATTATTTATTAGATATTTGGTGGTGCTGTTGCACTAACGATGGGAAACTTAATATCGTTTCCTGCGTGTCCTGCCGTACGCACGTTATAGGAACTGATGGAAGCTAGTGATGGCGTCAAACACGTAGCTGAATTCTGAGCTGAGTACATTTAGATTGTCATCACATGCTAAGAAGAAGATATTTGGTTAAACATAGGTAAACACACATTCATTAAAAATTTTAAGTAGCTACCGATTACGGTACAAAATTTACAGCCCTGTTACAGACGGACGAAAGGACATACGGACGACGGACAGCGGAGGAATTGAGTCGCATAGGCGCCTTTCAGATACGGAACCCTAAAAATCACAAGAATTTTCCCGAAAGTCGGCTTGCATTTGATAAAGATACACAACTTAGCACTGCCATCAATAACGTTTTAATAAAGCAACGGTTATCGTCGGTTTACACGCAAGACACGAGGTAATGGCGACAACTACCACAATATGCAAATCATTTTTGACTAACATACACGAGTATTTATAATACTAACGGAGTTTTACGGTTCCTTGCCGTGTCATATGACAATAAAATGGTCCGGAATTCGGAACAACGTGTTTATTGTGCATAAAAATATCTGTCTTATCAGAACATTCAGAATGCACGTGGAATAAGAGTCGTTTTTGTATAAATTAACATACATCATTTTTATTATTATTCGGTTTTATTAAATTTTTAGTATGTAAGAACATCATGTTTATACATAATACAAATTTATTTCTCTCTTCTGTAATGTTTTTATCGTAAAAATGGTTAATATGTAGATTTTAGTGGAAGCAAATGTATCGGGTCACGAATATTTTTATCTGAAGTTATTGATGCTATTCATTATTCAGATTATTAACAGCGTGTGAGTGTGAATATTTATGAATAAATAATGGTTGGAGAAAATAAATTGATTCTATTTTTGGATAATAATATAGATAGTTGCTCTATATTTTTATCATTTATTCATCAACACAAAGGACAAAACACAACACACAAATACACAATTAAATGTATAGATAAAAACTGGCCAATCTGCCTAGTCTTTTCCCAACTATATTGAGGTCGATTGCCAGTCTAAAAAGATGCAGCTGAATACAGTATTTTACATGGGGTGACTGCTTTTTTGACTGTAAGACTGGCTGTCATACTTTCGGGCTTCTGACTACCTGTAACAATTGTCAAAGATCCACAAATGACTGCTGGGACCAATGGCCTAACATGTTTGCCGAAGCACGGAGGAGTCTCGATATCTAAAGATGGTCACCCATCCACGGACCAACCCGGCAAGCATAGCTTAACCTGATGAATCGATCTGTGCTGTTAAGGGTGCAAATATTAAAAAAAACAGAAATAGAGTGACACTTCTTACGACGTTCCTACTAGATGACACCAAATGATTTGATGATATTCCTTCCTTAAAAAAAAGGAAAGAATAATAATAATAAACATGCACCAAACAGAAGCCCGTAGACTTTTCTCGCGTTCATAGACTCCTTAAAGGCTTAAAGGCTGCCGCAGCCACGCACGAAGGTAAGCAGGATTGTCCGAAAGGGTTACCGCTACCCCGGAACATAAAGGGCTAAGGAAGGAACATGGATGGCTTTAAATTAGTAAGAGTGTGTGACACTCCCTTCCGCTTCGCCGTGACTCACCAGAACGAGAGGAGTCATTTGATGATATACCCTCATAAACAAAAAAGCCACGCGTGAAGCGATTCTGGTGGAACAGTTTCTATGAAGTTTGAATTAAAAACTGTTTTACTAGACTCGATTTGCGCCTGTCAGTGGAAACCTTTACATTCAAGTGCTTTCTCAACATGAATGTTCATAATGGAGGTATTAAAGCATTATCAATGTTTGCACTACAAACATTAGTGAACCATAGATCGTTAACCCGGATTTCCTGCCGTAGCACTTTAGCTTCATTAGGCGATGATTATTATTATTATGTTTGAATTGTTTGCAGATTTAGACCACCTGTAAGGACGTCCCTCTTATAGATTGATTATAATTTCCTTCTTCATGACACTTGGCTTGATCTAGTTTGCTACTTAACTGTATCCTTAATGGCAATACTGTTACCTACTTTTCACTATGACTTGCTTACTTTCTATCATTTCCTGTGCTTCTTCTTTCTTTTTCGTGTGGTTAGTGACGGACCCAGTGTCAGTGTTTTTAAGCTGCCCATGGGCCTCCGACTTAGCTTCACATGCTGTTGAGAAATATCTCTCAGACATCCTCACGATGTTTTCCTTCACCGATTTTTAAGCAAGTGATAATTATACAATACGCACATGAATCCGTAAAACCAGAGGTGCGTGCCTTGGGTTCGAACTCGAGACCTATGGTTGGCAGTCCGACGGTCACAGCACTATGCTATCACTGCTACTTGCATACTATTATTATTATTATTTATCCTTTATTTCAGGCAACGAAAGCCCATAAAATAGAGTAATAATAAATAATAACCATAAACTAATACATAATTTTAAAAATAAACTTAAAAACTACTGCACTCGTTGTGAGTTACGCTGCGAGGTGTCGCGTAGCCGGCCGCAGAAACGCCGATACAGCACACCTTTCGGCCAAAACTCTTCCTTGAGGAAGATCACCAAATGGTGAGTTGGAACGCACACCACGAACGACTTGAAATTAATGTTATGGCGCGCCTCCAACTTCTCCACCCTCAAGGTCCAGTTGGTCTTCACCCGTATGTACTCTACGACGTCCTCAGCTTGTGTAGAGTGGTGCAAACGGGACGCGTACAGCTGCATCGTCGGCACTGCAGGACGTAGCAGCATGTTACATCCAGCCGGCGCCGTCCCGCACTGGTTGCGAAAAGTAGGCTTCCTCTTCTTTCTCTCCACCTTGATGAAACCGTCATCATCGCAAGTTTTCTTGCATGGAACCTGATGTTCGTGGTCCATCACAGTGCCTTTCGTCGCGCTCGATGCTGAGCGACTCTGCTTTCCCCCTTTTAGATTTACCTACTGCTGGTCGTTTGCTATTGCTGTGCTTTTTTATACTAAATACCTAGCAAAATAGGCAATACAATAAAATATTGCAGTGAATCTGAATACCATGAAGCGTAAAATGGAACGTATGTATGGTTTAACGATTATATTGAATAATACTGAACTAAGAAATGGTAAATCTAAGTTAAAGTAGCACTAAGATGGTTTGATTCGAGTAACGCGATTGGTATCCGAACACGCACTAACTTGCGCTAGTTGCGATACATGCATTTATGGAAATGCACGCAGGCAAAAGTGCTGAGCTGTTTGGTAGCAAAATATTGTACCGAACATATAGATAAGGTGTTTAAAAATTAACTCAAAGAATTTCGTAGAAGTTCCATACAACTCATTGAGTAACGTGTGCATAAATGTATGGAACAGCTCATATTTTTTTCGTGATTCGGGGTTCATCCCATAGTCAAAGTTGTTAATATTGATGAGTACAATGCTCCCACGTTATTCTTTTAATTTTTTAACACCATATAGTTTACATTCCAAAACCTATTCTTAAAATAACTTTACCAATACGAAAAGATTTAACCCGACAAGAAACCTGACTACCGAGATAAACATCGCGACACACCCGCAACACAAAGGCATATTAGTATTAGTGGCAAATAGCTATTACGGCCCGAGTAATAGCCCCAGTGTATCGGACCTTAATGCCTTGATTTAGATATATTATTGTTGTCTGCACTGAAGAAGTTAGGGCTGGCATTAATATATCGAGGGTATCTATTAAAACAAATGAAAACGAAAACAAAGAAATCAGCTAGAACTGTTGAAATTGCAATTTCTTTGCAATCATTAATTCGCTGTCCAAATGACATTGTGTCATTGTACTGTTAAGTGCATGACACCGTAGGCGCGGGCCTGCGGGTGGTGAGTAATGGGTAGCTCACGTTCCGATCAGGACCAGGCCCGTGCCGGACGGCGCGTACATGTTCCACGCGCGCCTCAAAGAGATGTCAGCATGTGAAGGGGCCCATTAGAGCTGAGCCTGCCGGGTAAGCGGGCTTTTCCGAAAGGGTTACCGTTACCCCGGAACATAACGGCTAAGGAAGGAACATGGATGGGTTTTAGTCGGTAAGAGTCTGACACTCTCCTTCGCTCCACCCAGAGCGGGAGAAGTCATTGGATGATTTCCCACCCTCAAAAAAAGTGTATGGCAGTAAATAAGAAAATGTAAGGTCGCGTTATTCAAATGCACTTGACTATGAATAACTTTCGAACTTCAGTCGTTAAATCAGCTGATAGAGCAAGAGCGACACTGTATTATAATTTGTGTGCATAATGGTTAAAGCGAAAATGCTAAATAAACATTGGAATTCATAAACAGCGCTAAAATTATATTTCGTAAAACAGATTTACACAACAATTTTGCGTCAATGATTAGTTATAATGAGGAGCTCGTGGCTAAGTAATAACAGCCGCACGGTTCGATCATTAGGTTAAGCTACTTGCCGGAGTTGGTCCGTAGATGGGTGACCATCTTAAGATATCGAGACACCTCCGTGTCTCGGAAAGCACGTTAAGCTGTTAGTCCCGGCTGTCAATCGTTGATCTTTGAGAGTCGTTACGGGTAGTTAGAAGCCCGAAAGTCTGACAGCCAGTCTTACCAAGGGGTATCATATTACCCAGGTACATTCTGGAGGTCAGATTGTAAAATACTGGTATTCAGCTGCATTCGGTTAGACTGGAAGCTTACCCCAAAATAGTTGGGAAAAGGCTAGGCAGATGGTGATGATTAGTTATGATAATTAAAGTATTGAGTAAAAGTCTCCGAATTTAGTTATATTTTCCAGATAAAAGTTTTAAGAATGTTCAAGTTCTTTGTTTTATTGTTTATATCTTCGCCCTCTCTTGGTTATGGTCCATCTTGTTTACGACAAATAAACATGATTCACCTGAGACCACTTCAATACAGCACTCCTCAAGTTAAAGACGTATCTCTCGCAATGTCCAACGTGACTTCAAATAAAAATACACATCAAGACAAAATAAAGTACCCATCCTTGAAATTAAATGAAGGAAGATTTCAATCCCTTCAGTATAATAGAGGCTACATTTCATATCGATAGATATTTCATCGATAAATTCAATGCTTGGGAATGAGATAAGACATGATATTCAAATTAAATACCTTTGACATTTTAAGATTACAAACATCACGGGTACAATGTTGAGAAGTGGTTGTGAAGGCCAAACGAAAGAATATAGTGGATTCACTTGCTGATAGATTTCTTCTTGTTTCCTAAAATAAGTAGGTGAATTAAAATATTGAATAGTTTTTATATTTACGTCAGCTCTCAATAGGTTAAACAATATATGATAGTCAATATGTTATATTATTTTTTAATAGGTAATGAATGTAACAATTTAAATCAAATTACCTATTGAGTTGGTAAAAGCATTTTAGCGTGCGGTCAACGCTTATTACTAAACGTGTGGGTTTGACCGCAACAATTATATAATTATTTTGTCAGTTCAACCATTTATATTGATGATTATTTTAATGAGAGTACTGAAATTTTAGCATAATTATAAAGTGGGGATACAATAGGTAATTAAATATTATTATACTCTTGCATATTTGACTATTAAAATTAAGTAGATACCTGGGTTAGTGTCGGTGCAAAATAATCTGAAATCATTGTGAATTGAAAGTATTTAAGTAATAGTACCTACTAGCTAAATAATTACCTACTAATAGCTATACCGTATAGCTAGCCGTGTAAAAATATAATTGGCTTCATTTTTCTTATCCCAGTATATTTATTGTATTTATCTAAAGCTGTTAGTTTTCCACGTCATAAATAAATAAAAAAAGCAGGTTATGAATGTGAAAGTGGTTTTATTTAAGATATGTGATTGTATTGATTTTGTAGATTATATATAGATATTAGATTATTTATATATATAGATATTAGATTATTTAAGATATATGATATATGGATCAGAGTGTTGGGCCACAAAAGGAATGAATGAAAGACAATTGCATGCAGCTGAGATGAGAGTGCTAAGAGGGATGTGTGGTGTTACCCGAATGGATATAATACGGAATGAGTATATAAGAGGAAGTCTGAAAGTGACACCGGTGACTGAAAAGTTGTGTGGAAATTGGCTGTCGTGGTATGTTATGCGGAGGAATGAGGAAAATGTTGTCAGGAAAGTTGTGAGCATGAACGTGGATGGCTATACAAGTAGAGGGAGACCAAAGAAACGATGGATGGATTATGTGAAAGATGATATGGCTAGGAAGGGAGTAACTACCGAGATGACGACTAATAGAGAAGTATGGAAGAAAGAGACATGTTTCGCCGACCCCAAATAAATTGGGATAAGGGCAGGAGAATGATGATGGTTTTATTTAAGATACATGATGTCGGAATCTTAGCCAGTTTTGGTTAACTAGTGTCAAAACAAATGCACGAGCATCACTAAAGTGTTTATTAATTCGGCACCCAAAGTAAAAGCACCGAATTAAAAAACACTTTCATGAATGAAATATGGAACGTCACACCTGTCAACAGCAAATACAAAAATAAATTTGCAAAATATATTTTATTTATCGAAAAAACGTCCACACAAATCTGTCACCATCACACATGAGTTATCACGGCAATGCACTTACGATCTCTCTGTCTCCGACGGTCGTGCTATCTTCATCCAATTTGTTACCCTTATCAAGAATTAAATGCGTTTTAGGGCCATCGCTCGACAGTTTTTATTTTTTATTAATTACGAGCGGTATAAAGCGCCGGCACTGTATCGGCCAGACAGGTGATAGGATTTTATGATCCACCATTTATCGGATATTCATTTGTTACTCAATGAATATCGGATATTTGATTTGGTTTCAAAAGTTTTTGTTTAAGGTCGAATATGAAAGGTTTTGATAAAAATGTGTTTTTTTTTCAATCATTTATGTGAAGGCAAGAACGATTTATGTTGTTTTTTTTTAATAGTACCTGCCTATTATGTTACCTAAGCAGGTTTTATTCTTTGAAATGATATAAGAACACTCTGACATGACTCCTGGAATCCTGCAACCTTCGTTTCCCAGAACTTTTTCCAAAGTTAGCTCCTTGTGGAAAATGGTTTCTGAGAAAGCAACATTTCAAGTTCCACGAAGGAATAGGAATTTATATCAAAACGGTAGTCTATTATGTAACTCACGATAGAAAATTCATACATAATTCATCAGATGATTTATTGGAAGACTAGATTCAAATATTCTTTTAATTTACTTTTAATTTATCGTCCATGTTTAACATTATCATGGTTTATGTTTTCTCCAACGACCGTGCATAATTAGACCAGTATTTTGACCAAACGATAAAAATCTTCAAACAACTTCCCCGAAATTTACACTGACAGTTGTTTTCTGTTTTTCTCCAAATTATACTTGTTTTTCCTTAACATTGCTCAACCGAAATAAATATTTCTTTTAATCAAGCCGCTGAAACTGAACCGAAAGAATTCAAAACAAACATCGTAAAAATAAACGTCTGATGAGATGAAGTTGTGTGTCAAACTGCCTGCAAAACTGTGGATATGATAGCTGGAACACAACTTTTGTTGTGTGTTTCGCCTTTGGAACTCTTAGGTACGAAATGAAAGAAGTTATTTTTGGGTGAATTATTTTGGTCGCAAGTTTACCGTGTGGAAACCAAAACAGTTGAAAGCTAAGAGATGAACAACAATGTGTTGTAAATGGTGTAACCAATATTAATAAAAGTTATAGTAGTTAAATATTAAGTTTGTTGAACAATCTACTACATAAAGAGGTTTGTGGGTTCTACTACATAAAGAGGTTTGTAGGTTTAAAAACATTTTTCAGTAGGAAGAGAGTATTTGCATAAGCCCAGAGTAGTTAAGGTTCGTTACTGTTTAATTTTTTGCTCTCGTACACTTTCGAGGAAAACTGGGCCCAAATTATAACGTAGAAAATGTGCTGTTGCAATTTGAAACTCAAACTACCTAAGCATAATAAATTAATTTTAATCATTGTTTGTTAATTTTCTTAACTTAATTTTCCTTGGGCTCTGCGCACAATAATGCTTTTGCTAGCTAACAGAAATTCATCGTACAAAAAACCTCGTTTCATTTTCGCAGTTCCCAGCGTAATTTCTACGCAGTAAAACTTTTGAGATTGCTACTTTATGACCAGCTCTAAATTTTTCATTGAAGTTTGATACTTTAACCAAGTTTATTATTATATTAAGTCGGTCGACTGCATGATTTAACAAGTCGAAAATTTTAGCTACTGTTTTATTTTTTCGCTGTTGAATTAACATTTTTATACCGTTTTCATCAATATTATAAATATTTATGGACATACATATTATGTTCGTTATGCCGTTTATTGTATTTTTACTATTTGGGTCAAATGTAAATGCCATTGATAGGCCCACACATACACAAATTCAGTTCAATATTCAGGAATGCGCTTTGACGTGAGAATGGATAATATTGGACAGGTATTCCATTGTCATATGGCAAATGAAATGTTTTCATATTAAAATTTTATTCATGAGCCAAAAAAAGTTTTGTTTGAAAAGTATTTTTACAAAATAAATTTCAGCATTTTCTTTATGTATAATTAATCATTCTATTCTGATTAGAATACGGGCAGATGTTTTTTTTTAATTATAAGATATTTTCTTCGCAGATGGATTATAATATAACGATAATTAAAGCGCAAATACTCTGCTTGAAGAATATACAGCAATTATCTACGATATCAAATTGCATATCTAATCAAATATCGCTTCTGACATCCGCAACAAACTAGCACTTTACAACGCTTTATAGGCACGATAATTTACAAGCACGCATGGTTATAAAACATCACTTTCTTCAATATAACTTAGGTACAGTAAATTTTAATGACGTTTATAAAATACAGGTATAAAATATAAACGATGTACCTATATTCGTAGTAAAAAGACCACGGTATAATATTTATTAGGATCGTATTCTTGATCCATATAGGTGTAATAATAACAGTTTACGTCCAGCTAGTTGTAGGTTTAACTAAATTGCATCTTATTTCAAAATTAAATAGCCACTTATTTGACAAAGAATAATACAGTATCAAAGTAATATTCATAACGGCTCCGATAGTGCATTTAA
The DNA here is from genome assembly GCA_951799385.1 of Hyppa rectilinea. Lineage (NCBI taxonomy): Eukaryota > Metazoa > Arthropoda > Insecta > Lepidoptera > Noctuidae > Hyppa > Hyppa rectilinea. Next base: position 11,876,401 of record OX637315.1, read on the forward strand.
AAATGAATAAATAATTACATAAAGTCATACATTTTTAGTAACAAAATGTTGTCCACACAGGGGCTAACGACACCTCTATCATATATTAATTCGCTAATTATGAAACATGTTTCAACAGAATTAATAAAATAGCACATTCTGTAAACGATATTAGGCAATAATCGTAAAGATAAGCCGTGGAAAGCAAACACTCCCTGCGTCATAAAAAGTCCTACTTTACAACGCCAATTATCCTATTAAGAATAATGTATTCACCCTCTATATTAAATTGCATACGAATATACATTTAATATAGATAAAGAAATGACAGGTATATCGCTAAATAGTTGTTAACTTATTAAGTCATATCGAATTTGTTTATCGGTGACACCCTGCGGTCGGTATATTTATTGGATAGGTGGTGACATGAATATAATACCATAACTTGTTTTTGTGTTTTTATTTCTTTGAATGTGTCGTAGTAAAAAATATCTATATCAAGCACCTGGTTTCATCCACTTGACTTGTAAAGTAGTTATGCATCCATTTATACACTGGCTGGCTGGCTCTTTTTTTTACACTGTCTGAGTATAGCGACATGACTATGTTGCTGGCAATCCATGTCCCAGGAAATCAGTGTTTTAAAATAAAAGGATAATATCAATTAAAAGTTCTTTTGAACGGAAATTATAGCCTCAAATTGAAGTATATAGTAGTTTATTAGAGCCTATATTTCTACTTCCCATGGAAAGAAGGTGTGAGTCTATGCTTCTATGGAAATTCAATTTGAGGCTACAACATACATATTCTTTTGAACCCAAAAAAAAAGAAAACTCTATAGATTTGTCGAGAAAAGAGTTGGGGGAAAAAAGGTTTTCCTCATTTCTGAGCTGATTTTTACACTAAAATGTTGCGGCTAGCCATAAAAAGCACAAGGATATATTAGCTGTCCGCCATCTGTCAGAAAACGTCAGTTATCTGTAGTGTGCAGGTGGAGCTAACGTTTGGGGATGCCTCATGTAAGGGCGAACACCCTTATTATTTTCTGCTTGAATGGAATTTCATTCAAGCGAGGAAATAACTAAGAAGTTGGTGCCGTTTTACGAAGCATTACCAATATTACTGTTTGTTTCATAAGCAAAAACATACTTTCTCTATGATCTATTTACATGTCTATGACACGTCACTCACCAAATATTTTCGAAGCATACAAAAACCCGCTGGCGGGATATAGCCGTCATCACGTCAAACCGAGTCACTTTACACCTTAATGGATATCGTTCACTCGCCAAAAGACAGTTTCCGCATCACTTAACTCTACTTCCGACGTAATTGATATCATTTCACCTAAAAATCAAGAGAGGTGTCATTGTACGTCACTTGAAACGCGGTATCATTGTACAGATGCCAGCATATCAAGCTACCCTAATCTGTCAAATTTCTTTGATAGATTTTATACTTTATTACAAACGAATAAGGTTAATGTTTAATTGGGAATATTTGACAGTTTGGGATAGCTCTATGTGCTGGCGTCTGTACTAGATAGATGATCGTCTTACGAAACCTTATAGGTGTTATGTACGTGGCTAAATTGTATTAAAAGTGTTGGGTTACAATAAAAAAACCGAACGTTTCGTTTTAAATTTTTGGGGCGTTCTATTCGGTAACCAATAAATAAAAAATATGAGGAGGAGGTTCTCAACTTGACTTGTATGTATATATTTTAAACGCATAACTTTTTACAGAGTAGTTCAATGTTGATGATTATAAGATGCGTATTTTTTTACAATCGTCCTTAATTATGAAAATACTTCCAAAACAACAGCTATAATAATATAATAATTTATCGTTTATTCTCTTTTTATAAAGTTTACTTAATTTTAATGTGTACAGAAAATGTCGCAGATGTAATCCACCTTTGTGACAGACTGGTGCCTGATATAGGTTTTCGGGAAAAACTTGTGATACAGGTCACCGGGTTCCTTCCATGGCTAGATTTAGCTTTAACCTTTTGAACGCCCGCCAGAGCATATACGCTCGTGCGTGCCCTCCACGCCAAGCAACAAATTTATTTCTTCTTATTATCATGAATTTCCCAATATCCATAGTGTCTTTTAATTTGTTTCAAGTCATTAAATACGAACGAGAGCTTCACTTTTTAAGATATCTATTTAAACACACACAAAAGTAATGATTTAATTGTTTATTTCGTGTTTTTAGTGATCCGCATTGTCAATTAATAAAATATGAAAATATTCGTTCGTATTTAATTATAAGAATGCTTCAATTTTTAAAACAAAAGTAATGATTTAATTGTTTATTTCGTGTTGATATCGTACCGCATTGTCACATATTTGTGTCGTGACACTTGACAGTGGCGTTCAAAAGGGTAACAGAGGTACCGTGCAAGAGTCGAAGTTAAACGATATGCATAACAAAAATATAAACTAAATGTTTCCTGCTTGGAAATCCTAAACCTAATAAAAACTATCCTTCACAAGTAAAATACAGAGAAGTACATCAAACACGAGGATAAATCGCCTTTTTTGTTACACACGTAGATTTAGGCTAGTGTTTTTGCGCTTGCCTAGGCATTTTGCTCAAAGTCATTTATCTTATACGCCCGCGACATATAGGGGTCCGGATAGCCGTACGTACGCCTATTCGTATACGTATTATGTGGGCTCTGAAAAATGGCTATTCCTTGCTCATTTGATGAAGTTGGACCTAGAACTTTTGCAGGTCGGACCGAGAAGTCGGTTGGTGGTTGTGGACGTGTCATTAGTCATTGATAGAAACTATCGAAATTATTAAACGAGATTTTTTTATATAACTTGGAAATTTTGCAGAAAAAAAAGATTATCTATACTGATATTATAATGCTGAGAAGTTTGTTTGTTTGAACGCGCTAATCTCTGGAACTACTGGTCCGAATTGAAAAAATCTTTTTGTGTTGTAAAGTCCATTTATCGAGGAAGGCTATGTTATATCACGTTACGACCAATAGGAGCCGAGCAGCGGGTGAAACCGCGCAGGAGCAGCAAGTTTTATATATTTAGGAAAAAAAATTGTGGAATTTATTGAAAAAATATTAATAATAATAATAATAATAATATCCTTGGACATTTCACACAGCGCCATATCGTCCCAAGCTAAGCAACCTAATGCTTGTGTTATGGTAACGAGATGGCTGATATACTACTTTATACATTTTTTTTTTGTAAATACATACATATTATAGATAGAAAAACACCCAGACTCGTAACAAATACTTGCAGGTCGTACAAATATTTGTTCCGTGCGGGAATCGAACCCGCGACATAGTGCGCAGCAGTCAATCGCTCAACCACTGCGCCAACCGTGTCGTTGCCTAACAAAAAACTGTATTTTTTTCGGAAATAAGGAATGTTTTCTTGAAAAAGTTTTCCTTGTACTTACTGTTCAAAAGAAAAACATAACTAAACTGTATTTACTATTAAATATATTAGCAGCATTCCTAATAAACCTCCGTAATGTCCCACCCAAATCGAACGCATATCAGTGTCGCTCATAGTTGTCAATACCATACATTTAGTCTCAAAGTAATTAGCAAATACAGTAGCCGCAATATCACTGAAATTATTGAGCCACGCATCGTTGGGCACTTGTTCCACCGCGTCAACGAGGAGAGGCTATACCTACCCCACATTTGACAAATAACGGTTAAATAATGACAATTATTGTGTGAAATTGTTGAAATTACTGCATTTTACAGATGTTTTTTTAATTTTAATTGTAAATAAGTTTACATTGCTTTGTATGTATAGTACAATAACAAAATTTGTCATACATTTATAATGAAAAAAGGAAAGGGTGATAACCCTTACTTGTCTCATGTTAAATTATATAGAGTATAGCTATCAACGATTGTCTCGCTCGTGCAAATATTGTAGGACCCGTGTTACTAAAAGAGATAAGAGGTATTAAGAGATAAAAGAGATGTATGTATGTGGGTATTATGTACATTAACGTTTGTTGCAGTGAAAAGAGCTACCAGAGAGCGTATTCGGCTAGCAATACGTTCACTTGACAGCCAGAACACTCGCTGACAGCGTCACACTTGGTATATTGTGCATATTGTGCACACCAGCGAGTGCTCGCTCGTCGCCGTCGCGCTGCTCGTTGCTCGCCAACTCGTTTTTAGTTGCTGCTTTTCGCTTTTTTCTATCCGCCGGCGGTGGGTGGATGCCTTAAGCACTGTATCGATAGAATTTCTGAAATTCGGTCTATAAGCTAAATCGTTTAGAGTTAGTTGTTTTCATTCTCACCGTTTTGATTGATTAGTTTAGTGCGTGTATCAATTTTGAGGTTCTAGTTTGGATTTTCAGGTCGACCAAACTCAAACTCAAAGCATTTATTTCAAATAAGCCAATTACAGGCACTTTCGAATTGTCAAGGGGTCGGTCAGTCAGAAAGATGAAGCTAGTTGCCCATTCCAAAGCAGTAGGTAAAACGATGTTATCCTTCAGTTGAAATAATGATCAATATCCCCATATCCTAACATTTTTATAACAACCGGTTGATTCTGTAAAAATCTCACCGCGAAACCTTCGATGGAGAGAGTGTGAACTTAGCTGTCGTTCCACCTAAGTGACACTATTGAAAGCTCACTTTTAACTCACTTCACCTACATTTGCACGGTGAGATTTTTATAGAATCGACCAACTGTTATAAAATCTGATGAAAAAATGTTAGGTTAAGGGTATATTGTTGTCCGAAAGGGTTATCGCTACCCCGCAACACAAAGGGCTAAGGAAGGAACATGGATGGGTTTTAGTCAGTAAGAGTCTGACACTCCCTTCCGCTCCACCCAGAGCGGGAGCAGTCATTGGATGATTTCCCAGCCTTAAAAAAAAAGGGTATACTGTGGGTACCTTATGGCTAATAGCCGGGTATGTTTAACGGAACTTCTTTGCTTATAGCTTGAGACTGTTCCCTATACATATATTATTACAACATAAAGCGATGACACGACATACCTCTTGTAAGTTTAATGACTAAGAAATTATAGTTACACTTCTCGGCTATTTCATTCTAAGCATAGAGCTAAAACAAAATGTACCCTAGTCTGAATAACACAAATTATAAGCGCTCTATTAGGGATTCTATAGAACTGTAACTAAATTATTAAAGTGAAAGTAGACACAAAGTAGAAATTTCAAAGGAAAATTGCCTAGAAACTTGTTAGTCAAAATTCAGACTTTATATTTTTTTTATAACTTATGTACTTAGTGACTTACTAATTGTGCTATTTATTGATAACGTTAGCATTTCTAATTACTTACGTTTGTTATTTTTAAAGAGCAAAATTAAGGATTTAAACAGTTTATAGGATGTAAACGGTGTTATACGCACATCAAGTTCTCTCAAACTGTCGAATATTCAACAGAACTTTATCTTTTTGTAATAAAGTTGAAAATCTATAAAAAAATATGATGTGCTGACTCTGTAGGTACCTTTTTTCTATTTAAAAACATTTTTTTATTTTCAAAATGCGCGTATCATGAACGTGTTAAGAAGTACAATCTACCTGGCCTTTTCCCAACTATGTTGGGGTCGGCTTCAAGTCTAACCGGATGCAGCTAAATGCAGGTATTTTACATGGAGCGACTGCCTATCTGACCTCCACAACCCAGTAACTGTGTAGTACGATACCCCATGGTAAGACTAGCTGACAGATTTTCGGGCTCCTAACGACCCGCAACGATAGTCAAAGATAGACAAATGCGCCAATGGCTTTACATGCTTACCAAGGCTTGAGAGACTCGGTATGTAAAAATGGTCAACCATCCACCTACCAACCTCGGCAAGCGTAGCTTAACCTGACGGATCGACCCGTGCGGCTGTTATTACTTAGCCACAAGCTTCTTGAACGAGTTAAGTACCTACAATAGAAAGGTACATCAATATGTATGTTAATATTATAAACTTACAAGTGATTTGGGTTGCCTGTTATGATTATGAGATCGTAAGCGAATCTCAGATGCGCCATTTATTTTTATACTTAATTCAGGTGTCTAAAATTTTTTATAAGGTTGTAGAAAAAGTTTTAGCGACAAAACAGAAAGAACAAAGCAATCTAGATAATACAAATGTCTAAACCTTTACTTTAAATAAATTGAAAATTGATAGCCGTTTGGAAGGAGAATGGACTGAAGGCAAAGGGCTGGAAAAAAAGATGCGAACTAAAAGACTGTTTGATGTACCGAATGGCCCACACTGCAAATAAAAAACGCATAATTTGGGGACAATGACATGACGTATGCGATTACGAACTGAGGGGATGAAGAAGATGAAATCCTAACTTAATCTAATATATAAAATTCCCGTGTCACAATGTTAGTTACCATACTCCTTCGAAACAGCTTGACCGATTTTTATGAAATTTTATATGCATATTCAGTAGGTCTGAGTATCGGCAACTATCTATTTTCCATACCCCTTGGTAGGTAGGGTAGGTAGGTAGGGTAGGTAGGGTAGGTAGGGTAGGTAGGGTAGGTAGGGTAGGTAGGGTAGGTAGGGTAGGTAGGGTAGGTAGGGTAGGTAGGGTAGGTAGGGTAGGTAGGGTAGGTAGGGTAGGTAGGGTAGGTAGGGTAGGTAGGGTAGGTGGGGTAGGTAGGGTAGGTAGGGTAGGTAGGGTAGGTAGGGTAGGTAGGGTAGGTAGGGTAGTTAGGGTAGGTAGGAAAGGTAGGTAGGTATCATAGTTAAGGCAGGACGACGTCTGCCGGGTCAGCTAGTAATAATTATAAATTCAAAATTAAGTTTGTTTGTTACCTTTCCTTGCGTAAACCACTGAATTGATCATACGGGAATAGAACACACACACACAGAAATGGACATAGGGTACCTCTCATTCCAAAAACGTACTGTTCCCAAGGAAAATAATAATGACGGCGCCACGTATCTTTCAAATTAAGATAGAATTGTCAAATTCTAATTTAACGCGAGTGAAGCCTCGGGAAACATCTAGTATGATAAATTTAACCTACACAAGTGAATGTAAAAGTGATGACAATCTTTAATAAGTAGTTGTTGCGACGCGTGACGCGTGACGCAATGTTTATTATGACTGTTCACAGTTATAAACATTAACTACATGTAATACCAGCGTGACTGATTGGTATTTTAACAAAAGTGATTATAATAAATGTTGTCGCGTAACAGTACGTAACAGCATGCGTAATCATTGGAAGTATTGACATCAATTGAATCATCATTTTTAATTGAAATTTTCTCAATTCAAAATGAACCTTATGTCTTTGCAATAAAGTTGAAATACTATCAAAGCAATTTGACAGATTGTGGTAACTTGATGTACTGGCCTCTGTACCTACAGATACGGAAGCTTATTGAGAACTACTCACTGTGAAAGCCTAGGTGAAGTGTCCTTCCACCTGATGACAGTTCACGCCAAGTTCAATCGACTGAAGTATTTTAACGTAGCTTTACAATCCAATTCGTGCTTTCTAAGAAGTATTGAAAAACTAGTATATGAATTTTAACACCACTGAATAATGATGAAGAGAACAGAGATGTTCATCCGGTTTTTGGAACGAAAATTACTGACGGGACGATTAAAATTAAGTCAAGTTATCCGTTTGAAACGTTTGGCAAACGCTTTTACTCATGAGGTCCTGGGGACGATTCCCAAGTAGAGCAGTGTTATTAGGTTCTTTCATCAGCCCACTGCCTGGTTGATAGGCTCTATAAGTAAACCTCTGCCTAAGCATCCGAAGAATACAGGCGTGATGTTATGTCAAGTTATTTGATTGGTTGTTGATAATTAAGCCAACCGCTTGACACTTTTGTTTTGCGTTCCTTATACCAGGCGATTCCCTGGTCAAGCCATGGTCCGGATTGAGAGGGAGTGGCAGGCAGTCACCTCTTGCGAAGCAGTCATGCTAGTGAAGGAGGTGGTGGGATGCTTAAGGGACAGAGCCTCACGTCCCAGCCGCGGGAGACGCTCCGGGCATTCGGAGCCGCGTGACGACTCCCGGTCACCGAAAGCGCGGGCCTGTGCACGGTGAGTAATGGGTAGCTCACCGTACGATCAGGACCAAGCCCGTGCCGGACGGAGCGTACGTGTTCCACGCGCGCCTCAAAGAGATGTCAGCATGAAGGAATAGGCCCGTTAGAACTTAAGCCTGCCGGGTTCAGCGGGATTATCCGAAAGGGTAACCGCTACTCCGGAACATAAAGGGCTAAGGAAGGAAAATGGATGGGTTATAGTCGATAAGAGTCTGACACTCCCTCCGCTCTACCCAGAGCGGGAGGGTTCATTTGATGATTTCCCACCCTTAAAAAAAATATCTGGAAGTAGTCTAAAATCGCAAAAACGCAGAAACATTGCTGATCAATGCTCGTTCATCACCTTTACCCTGCAGGGAATCAATCAATTTTATTACCTATATCTTGGTTGTTGTTGAGATACTGACATGTTATCATAATATTTGTTATGTATAAGCCAGTTTATGTCTATCGTTGAACACGGATCGATGCAATAAACGATCAAGATGGATTATTGCTATAAGCTCTGAGCTTAGCAAATGGATCTGTGAACGCATTCCGGTAGTAGGTAGTATTCATGCGCGCAGGAGCGTACGGCTTGCTTACTGTTAACGTTATTCTGTGTTAACGTTAACCGTACATAATTCATCTGCCTAGCCTTTTCCCAACTATGTTGGGTCGGCTTCCAGTCTAACCGGATGCAGCTGAATACCAGCATTTTACATGGAGCGACTGCCTATCTGACCTGTACAACCCAATAACTGGGCAATACGATACCCCTTGGTAAGACTGGTTGTCAGAATTTTAAGCTTCTGACGACCCGTAACGACTGTGATGAACGATGTAACGAAAGATGCATAAATGACAGCTGGGACCAACGACTTAAAGTGCTTTCCCAGGCACGGAGGAGTCTCAGTGTGTAAAGATGGTCACCCATCCACGGACCAACCCCGGCAAGCGTAGCTTTACCTAACCGATCGTCCTGTGCGGCTGTTATTAATTAGCCACGAGCATAATTTATAGGTATTATTTTTTAATCTGAATTATAATATTCTCTAGCATCCATATGCACTTAGTTAGTCTGCACTTCAGTAGAAATGTTGACAAACAGATTTTGTTGCAAAAAATTATACATTTTTAAAATCCATTTTATATGTTAATGGTGAATTTATTTGCAGATTTCATATTCAGATAGATATTTCTATTAGCATAGTAGGATAAAAATTGAAAGTCACGGTAATGCCTACCCAATTTATTTCATGTTTGACTAATGCATAAAAATACTGATCATTCATCCACTCTTTTTTTTCACATGACATATGAATTGGAATTTAGGTAACGTTTTATAACCAGCCGCTACAATGGTTTACGACTGGATATTTTAACTCTTTCATGTGAACTTCGACATGAATGGGTGACTTTTAAAATATTCCTCCATACATTAGCTCGTTCAGTTCTATGTGAATAATTCCGTTGTCCTTTTAATGGGCGTTTACTATTGTGGCATACAGGTGGAGTCCAAATAGCCCACACCTTTTATTTATTATACGCGTACATAAATTATTCAAAAGCGTAACGATATTATGCGATGCGAAGCACGATAGAAACTAATTTGAATTAATTTGATGTGTCCCATTTTTTTTGAAAGGAAGTATAAAAAGTTTTATGTGAAAATTTTGTGAGACAAGTTTGCCCATATATTTTGTCTTATTGTGTAACTGTTTATATGAAACACGCAAACACAGAACAGATGTTTCCTTTGCGCCTTTGATTTATAATTTTTATAGAATTATCATAAGATTTCTTTTGATACAACGAAAGAAGTGGGCAATTAATAGACCGTGTAATAAATCAAAAGAATTGTGGAGTAGACGTTAACAATAAAATATGTTTTCCTTTCCTGGCTTAATTTATTTTGGTGTTAGGTATGTATTGAGAGAAATGTCACTGTATATTTCTTTATTCGAATGGGAATTTGTTCAGTAACATTCATTCTCTATTTAAACCCTTTAATTGGATGATTTTTTTCTAATCATTACTCAGTGATTACCTATGTGTGCAAACTTTCGTGTTTCTATAAGATACCCAACGATTTTATCTTTGAGTATTTTTATGAACTTATTTTAATTAACACATAAAGCCATTCGCACCCAGTGCTGTCGCCTCAGCCTTAAACGAAACACCTACATACGTACAGATATACAAATACACAGCAATTAGCTAGTATGTATCTTAAGGCAATTGGCAAGGCACTCAGTTACGGCACTTATCTAGAGGATAACGATTATTGGCCGACATTAGCTACTGTTGTTAGTCTGTTCCCCCTGAATTCTAGGTGATGTTGTTCTGAATACTAAGTGCTCTGGCATTTTCTCTTTGAGCTTTTGAACTTTATATAGCAGAGTATAAGAGGGTCCTAAAATGTTACAGAAATGTTAAGTTTTATTACAAGACTTTTTGGGGAACAGTAGAAAGTGAGAATTTAGAATAATTTCAGGCGCTTAGTAAAATGTTTAAAGGTAAAGACGTAAAAGTAGATTCGGTAAAAGTTAATATTTCGAACATAAGGTGGCTTAAAGGAAAGTCTACAAAGAAGGATACATATGAAGTAGGTAAAATTAATAATAGCGCACAATATACAGCTGTCAAACCATTCAGCAAAAGTAAATAAGCAGAAGAATTTGTACTGAAAACAATTGCATAAAGTTTAGGGTTACTAGAAGACATTGTGGCAAGTTGACATCTGAAACTAAGCCAGGTGACTCTTTTCAATTTAAATACCTTCATAAAAAACAGTTTTGTAAGTGGACAAATTCTAGAATTTGTCCACTTACAAAACTGTTTTTACCACTTACAAAATTCTACAAAGCTTGACAGAGAGAGAAGAATAATTAAAAAGAGAGCATTCATTGAGAAGACCCGGTATTAGGTTCTAATTCAGACGATTTTGTCACGTCTTAAATCGGATGGAGGAAAACAATTTTGTAGTTTGGCAGTAGTGAAAGTTTTCCTTTGATTTTATTAATATTGTTTTTAGTATAGTGTATGAGATATTGTTTTATCTGTGGACAGAAACCCCAAAAATGATAAAAAGAGAAATAAAAACTTGTCTTAGATAAACCACAGACTACACAAGTAAACAAACACAAATCTACATAAACAGAAACCTCTAAAGAAATATAGACATTAAAATTTAAATGCGATTACCATAAACTTATTAACATTATACAATGTCACTGCCTCCGAATTACAAGTAAGTGTCGCCTGTCCATTGTAAGTGATTGAATCACACTTTAACTTAACTGTCATGGGCACAGCTGATAGCGTAACGTACTATGATCTTGTACAGTCAGTCTCAAAAGTATTTGTCAAATATTTTGTAGCGAATATATCGATTCGACAATATTGAATATGGAGCATAGGATGTAGAAGATTAATCACCGTGTCACATAATTTTGGGATTGACTGTACAGTCGTGTCTCATTACCAAATAATGAGAAGGTGTGTTTGATAGAACTACGAATGAAGTTGAAGACAAAAACAAAACAATGTGTCAAATTTCTTTAATAGCATTTCAACTTTATCGCAAAGTCATAGGTTATAAGGTTTGTTTTCAATTGGGGAAATTTGACACTTAAGGATAGCTTGATGTGCTGGCGTCTGTACATGAAGCTTTAAACATTTTATTTTTGCAAGGGATCATGAACTGTTAATTAGAATTCGAACAAATAACAAATGAGATCAAAATATTAATGATTTTAAAAACTTGTGTTTATTGAGTATTAGAATTCATAGCATAAGCATGCTTGAATTGAATTCTATAGAACTGAAGTCAGACAAGGTATAAAAGTTCAAAGCCCTCGCATTAAGAATCTATCTCAAGATGAAAAATAAAATAGTCCTCAATAAAAGTAATATCCCTCACCTACACTAATTTCCATCGTATGAGACGCAGGAGGAATTCTAATAAGCGTAACCATGCGATGATCGATTCTGCTTGGATCTCGTCTCATTACCTGCAACTGTTTCATCGGCCTATGTGACATATAAAACAGAAATAACTTTACCGACAAAGTCTCTTTACGATTCACGAATTAAGGTTCTAAATTGAGTACCATGTCATCGAATACAATATTGTCTTCGAAGACGAATAATTTATGAGTATTATATCCAAACACAGCAATAGATACAGTAACAGTCATTTGTTTTCTCAGTCCACCTCGCTTGTTAAACAAAATTTTGACATGTTCCAGAGCGTGGGCGTCTTTCAAGTGTGGGCTCTAGGCCCACGTGTCCATAATTCTTTTGTTCCGCTTTCTAGTATGTACGTCAATGAGTTGGAAGGTTTTGTATGCAAAAATCTATTTGTTTCTGGACGGAAATTGGGAGTTAGTTTGTCTGTTGTGACAATCATATTCAATTTGGAATTCGTTAAAGGTTCTGACGGAGGCTTTTTAAAGTTCAAACTCATTTTGTTTCTGTTCTATTGTCATATTGATACGCTGATCAATGCCTCCACTTGAAGTGCTAATCTCAATCTTAAGCTTGTGCAACAAATAACGACTAATAATTGTGTAGTCGATTCTTGGGATTAGTTTGCATCTTACCCAATAACTCTTCCTGCTCTAGGTGGAGCGGAAGGGAGTGTAAAGTCTTTTACTGAAACCCTTTCGGACAATCCCGCTTACCAGAATCCCTGCTCAAATATCTATGGAAACAGAAATGTTGACAGCAAGTTGATCAAGTGTCTGGTTGGATGAATATAACATCATAAATATACTTACAAAATTGATGTATGTATGTCGCATTCGCTTTAGCTACTGAGGACGCATTCATTATAAATCTCGTATTATCTGGAATTTGTATGAAAAGCTTCTGTTGATTTTCAATGCCCGGAATCAGGTGCAGAGAGCGTTTGTTGACCTTACGAATTCTGTGGACACAATACTCGATACGAACTCGTACAGTACCGTTTACAGTATTTAAATTGAATTCAAATAACGACGTTTTTTTCAAAGATTCAATTCAAATGCCTGCATAAAAAGCTAGTACGGACGAAATGAGTCACCAGTGATTTGAAAAGGAATAAGATACGACTGCCAATTTATTTTTACCGTGTATTTATAGAAGAATGAGTATTATTCTTTTTATAGAAAGGTCTAAAATCGATTGGGGAAGTGAGTTCTAAACGTAAATCTTTTGGGTTCTTCTAGTGAGGGTCGGGCGACCTTTTTCTTAGTGATCGGTATCGGACGCACTCATCGATGGTTCATTGCGACAGCATCGATGCTTGAACATCGATATGCTAATGTACTGATGCATTCCATACCTTTGTGTACTTATGTCGACGAGGTGGGCGAAACTCCATTGATATACATTCGATGTCATTGTTAATATTATAGGGTGGACCCGATTTTAAAAGGCAATTTATTCTGTCTCTCGATGGGACATTAGATAATGCTTAGTCACATCAATTTATTATTATTTTTTCATTTGCATTGTTAAGCGTTTCGGTATCGGATTTGTATACGATCCTCGTGACCTTTAATGTGGATTTTCTAAAAAAATATGTAGCCGTAGAATCGAATAATGTTTCGAGGGTAAATTCAATAGTCAAAGTAATTTAAATAAAAATAAATAAAGCTACAAAACGAGTTTGTAGAGCGAAATCAATAAATTCTCATCAAAGAGTCATAATATTGTAGCGTTAATTTAAAGCGGGGCTATTAAATTTCAAAACCCTTTGGAACCCTTTGCCGTATCGTGGACTCTAACCACAATAATCTTCAATGCCCATAAAATTGGTATTTACCTAAATTAAACGTTGCTCGTAATTGATACAAATGGTTGTTTCTAGTTAAACGTAATTGAAGTAGACAGGAGCAAGTGCAACAAACCTTGGACAAGTTTTGAACTATTGTTTTTGAGAGAGTTCAAATTAGAATTTTATTGGATTAATCTTTACTACCTACGAACAATTGCTACATTAATTTTGTTTTGAGGATTTTTTTTCAGTGTCCTCTTTACTGAAATTAAATCGTTTCAATCTATCACGATTTGTACTTTTCTGTCTTTGACTGAGGGAACAAACTTGTTATCGCGAAAAATTCAGCTGTTCCCTACATTTTAACGAGTTATGCGAGCATAATGCCCAAGTTCCATAAACTTGGGCTTTTTTTCGCGATATAAGGTTTGTTCCCTCAGTCAGAGTTGTTCATAATGATGAGTTCAATGACCCTTTAAAATATTGCAGATGAATTCAATTTCACTCTGAACAAAGATAGGTATTTTGTTACTAATTCACTTATTTTCAAACAAAATACACATAGTCATTTACCTAATCCCACTTAAATTTTAAGTACCTATCAAATTATGTTTATGTAATCAACTGTACATTATTCGTAATTTATAAATACCGATAAAATCTTAATAACCAAAATTAATTTCTAGCTAAAACATAAATTGATGCATTGGCACATAACATTTTTTATTAACGCGAATTACACGCACAAACATAAAAAGCAAGTATTACATGCGTCCATCACGGCCTTTACGACTTTTCAATTGATATTTGTTATGCACATATAAAAATCGTATAAAGTGCTATAATAACAAAATTTAAAAGCGAACGGCATTGTTTTGTGTCGTCAAAAACGTTGTAAATTCTGTTCAATTGACCATCACTTCAATCTTTGATCGATATTAAATTCTAACTTTCGAGATGCCTGCTGTGTAATGATGCTTGGCTATTGCCATGAGGTGCACACGACTGTAACTTTTGTCACATTAAATAACTATTAAGTAGTTAATGTGTGCTTTTCCTTGTAATAAAATACCCATTGTGGTTAATTTATTGTACAATTTTAAGACAATATTTCAATTCTAGATGCAATAGAACGTAGGACGTATCGATTATGGCAGAAGACGTCGCGTAATTTAAACCCAGTCTTTATATACCAAGCATATGTGGTTAAATATATCGTCAGCGCTGAAGGTAAACAGCTTTAAGTGATATGAACACGATCGAGTAAGTGCAGCATGAGTCTGCATACTAATGGAACGGAAACTGAGTTTAAAGATTGCAATAAGTGGCAAAAATATTGTTGGGGTGCTTCGAACGTTCGGTCATGTTATCGGCATTACCACGTGTACCTACCCAATTAAATGCTAAAGCTGAAACCTACAGAATATTGTTACTTTTTTGAATAAGAAAAAAATGAAAGAAAAAATGTTTATGCCGCAGAAATAAAACGGACATATCTAAAAATTTACTTAGCAACACCCGTGCAAAGCAGCTAAATAACCTGGTATTCAGAGCCATTAAAACTACCTATTGACAATAAGTATATAAGTATTTTTTTGTAAATATTATGCATATTATATCTTTCGTAAATATTATATCTTTGTATCCATCCGAGTCAGTACTAATCGCAAGCATTTTCTTTAATTTTGACATTTCATCTCTAAACCATGAGACAACTGTTTCATCGTTTTGTTCTGTGTTACATTGCTACATTTTGTAAAAAGTGAATAACTAACCCACTTGCAATAAACTTTCAGACCCCCTTTTTTTTTCTTTAAGGCTGGGAATTCATCCAATGACTTCTCCCGCTCTGGGTGGAGCGGAAGGGAGTGTCAGACTCTTACTGACTAAATCCCATCCATTTTCCTTCCTTCGCCCTTTATGTTCCAGGGTAGCGGTAACTTTTTCGGACAAACCGCCTACAACCCCCCCCTACAACTTCCTTAATTGATAACAGCACCAAACTTTCTAGGTTAATTCATTAATATTCATACAATACCATCCTATGCAAACTCTTGCCGCCCTTTTGCAGGCCAGTGAACATTCGCAACACAATCCATCTAACTTTTTATCATATAATATTAATGTCAAACAAAATTGTGAACAAATATTATCATTCCTGTGTCACAGATATCCCCATTCACAGTTCTGTGATCATATTAGTTGTCCTTTTCTGGACATGTTGATTTACTGTTGCCAGTTAGAAACTTTCCTAATAAATAAACCTTATTCGCTCCGATGTCAAACTCGCTGGTCCACAAGTATCTATGGCAGTGGACGGTTGGTTTTTGTGTGGCTGCTACATAAATTTGTCCCTTGTTCCGCGTACGTATAACAGGACCTTTATGAGTAGGGTTAGTCCTAGAGGAGAGTAAATTCAACGATTTATCTCTTTTAATCGTGGTTTAATTAAGTTTGTTAGTGAACAGAGTGGCCGCGTATGCGACAGATTTTTTTGGAAACTTCTTGTCGTGTTAGTTGTAAATAGTTTGTGGGTCACAATTTGGAGTTTGAAGGACCAGGAGTTGCTGATTTTTTTTAAGGTTTCATAACTCAAAAGAAAGTAACGAAACCTTTATAGAATCACTTTATTGTCCGTCCGTTCGTCCTTCTGTCTATCAGTTTGCCAATACCCTTTTATTCAGGAACGTGTCTAGATCAAGTCGAAATTAATACTCAGGTCTGCGGTCCCTTGGAGTTCTAAAAACATCAAGCTTCTAAGTTAACGCAATACAGCTATTTATGCGACTTATTTTGCTACACACAAGTTAATCAATCTTCCCGTTGACCTAGAACAATACAGTTTGGCAAAAAGCTAGCATGAGTAAAGGAAAAAATCCAAAAAATGTTAACTTGTAGTTTAATCACATATTTTTGCGATTAAAAATTTATATTTGCAATTGGAGAAGTGACCGTGACGTATATCGATGTACGGGAGAACATATTATTCAACTACAATGTTGAGTTTATTCTAGGGACAAATTCCCCTTCATTGTGCGTGGACCAAATCGCACTTGGTTGGTTTAATGTTTAACGTGGCTGGGTGTTTTAACATAAGAACACTTTAGCTGTTATAAAAATGCAAAGGTTTCTCGTCAGGCTGTGAATGACTCCATGATTCCGTAACATAAAGAAAAAATGTTCTTCTAAGCATCACCAAGTTTTAGTCAGTAAGAGTCTGACACCTTCAGCTCCACCCAGAGCGGGAGGAGTAATTTGATGATTCTCCTCCCTTAAAATAAAAGCGTCACCAAAAAACTCGGTCAGTGGCGACGAAGTTCAGCTGTTATTCATTTCTTGATAAGCACGTAGCCCTGAAGAAACTCCAACTCTTCATAAAACCGGTTCCAATCTAAAATCACATCACAATTCCTCTCACAAACAGCAATATCTCTCACATACAACAACAAACATATTTACGTTGTTCAAAATGACTTCCGCAATATTCTGGACGGTTTTTCTTTTTTAGATGAAGAGCTAATATTTTGTATACCACGTGCCAAGTGTGCCGTACAATAAGACCCAGTTGTAGCTCCCAACTTCCAAAACACTCCGATAATGCATTAAAACTAACATTTTATAACATTAATTTTCAATTTCATGGATACTGCCAACATTCTTTTATAGGGACTTAGAAAAAAATTGGGTTCTACAGCGGGAAATCTGAAAATACTGCTAGAGTTTTGTTGTCTCTGTCGCAATTTGGCCTATGTGTTGGAGGCAGTCCAATTTAAGCGCACTTGTGATAAATTATAATGGAAGCTAATGGTCGTTATTTTTCTGAGCGTTGCGGCGAGTCACATAAAATGGTGAATTAATTAAAAAATATTTGACACACACAGCTCATGTTGATGCAGTTACTGAAATTAATGACGCATTTAATAGGTAAGTGGGGCAAGCTTTTGCGCATGATTTTAATTAAATGTCGCCCATACTTTTGTTGATGGACTGCTTTAAACGTGATCTTCAAAATAAATATTTCATTTTTGTTGACCAACACTTTACATTTATTTGTGAATGATTTAAACTGTACTTACCTTTAAAAGATTTTAACCTAAGTAGGCATTAAGAAAGTTGTATCAATTTATTTCTAAACATATATAACAACTTAAAACGAAGCGACGTGCTTCTAAATCCACTTTCGTATCGCTCGGAGGTGTCGCACGTTAAGGAATCGTTCAGATGTGACGGTTATGCTTCAGTCCCAAGAAAAACATAATAATAACTTATATTTTAGTACCTCGAGGACTGTCTCGTTGGTTTAATGAAAGCAATCGCTACTGCTGAGCTTAAAGTCCTGGGTTCGATTCCCAAGTCAGACAAAGTGTTACTTACTGGGTTTTTCTGTCTGGATTTTCTCAGTAGCACCCCGGAATCTGGATTTGTGCCCGGGCAATGGCAATAAGTTCATTGTCGTTTATTTTCTCCAGTATTATCTGCAACTAGTATTAATAAGCAAAAAATATCAAGCGCCAGCATTATGCTTAGGTCCTCCAGCGGGTTGCTTTAACCGCTGGTTTTCACCTTAAACCGTGGACTCTCCTTTGGTTTATATACAATAAAGATTACAATAAAATATACTGATTATAATAAAATGAATGTGTGTGTGTGTTCATAAGAATGTTGTCCATGTCTCTAAGAGTGATGTCGGTAGACAGTATTGGAGAGTTACCTATTATTGTTATTTTCTGTATGGGGTTGCTGTGGCTTGCTTAAAAAAATAAAAAGATAAATAATAAAACAAACAAAAAGGAATGGGATAAAAATTAAAAGTATTTTTATATAAAGGGGCTATACAGTTCCAAAATTATCTCACTGGATTTTTCAGCGTTGGAAAATACTATTCAACAATATTGTATTTCATATTTCAAGTATTTAAATAAGTCAGTTTTCCATTCGTATTTCGTAAACCGTTCATTTTCGAAGCCTTTACGAATTACAAAAAAAAAGAAATTAAAATGGAAAAAGGTTTCTCCTCGTGAGATTACAACTGGTTGTTATTATTGTTATTTCAATTTCGAATATTTTGGGGGAGATATGTAAACTCTGAAACGTAAAACCGCATCATACGTTTCCACCCTAACACGGAAAGCTGCGAGCGTTTTCGCAAATCTTGCAAGTCGAAAGTTTGTATCTGAGAGTTTCGCGCGACGCTACTTTATTCAGTTAGTTAGGCCCGTGTGTGTTCGTACATGAACAAGTTGCGAGTACTCTCGGAATGGGTGTTCGAGTTGCAAACTGACGGTTAGGTGTTTATAAAACATTGTGCGTTTTCAAACATTTAATGGTAAAGAAGCAATAATTAATTTCAGGAATATGTTGAGTTAAATTTGGGGTTTTGCTCGATCTTGTGCGTAGACAAGGATGATAATTTTCTGTATAGGTTGAAAGAACTTCCATTCTGCTTTTTAATTTTTAAGCTGTATCTTTAGGATTTTAATGAGTTTTACTGATATCGATCTTTTTTTAAATTTATTTCTTAGACCACATTATAAACAGACAAGAAGAAAAGAACACAAAGAACAAGCGTACAAAAGTGCTTAGTGATTATTTTTTAAGAAATCCTTGCCAGCACACCTCCAATAAGCGGGCTTGTCCGAAAGGGTTACAGCTACCCCGTAACATAAAGGGCTACGAAAGGAACATGGATGGGTTTTAGTCAGTAAGAGTCTGACATTCCCTTCCGCTCCACCCAGAGCGGGAGAATTCATTGGATGATTTCCCAGCCTTAGAAATAAAAAGCAAACCTCCAAAAGGAAAATAGATAAAAGCAGATGTAGACAATGTGTGTAAGAGTAGAAGAGAAAACAAAATACACAGATACAAAGAACCTAATTCATGAATTAATTTAAATATTGTAGATATCCTTTAAGAGTACAAAAGATTTATGTTTTAGTCAACATGATAAATATAATAATCAATCGATCTGCCTAGTCCTTTCCCAACTATGTCGGGGTCGGCTTCCAGTCTAACCGGATGCAGCTGAATACCAGTATTTTACATGGACCGACTGCCTATCTGACCTCCACAACCCAGTCAGCAACTGGGTAATACGATACGCCTTGGTAAGACTAGCTGTCAGACTTTCGGGCTTCGTATTACCCGTAACGACTGTCAAAGATCCACGAATGACAGCCGATATGTAAAGATGGTCACCCATCCACGGACTAACCCCGGGAAGCGTAGCTTAACCTGATGGATCTATCCACATAATTATTTAATCAGGCGAAGAAAAATGATAAAATTCATAAAACCTAACCGACCAAACGATAGTTCTTTCCAAGCTCAGTAGCGTAGATTAACACTAGGTACTAAGACAGAATTTAATGAAAATCATAAGTTTGTATCAAGGAAAGTTTAGCTTTGCGCGCGAAGTTTTGTCCCCACGGCCGCGTTCAACTTAGACTATAATTTGCTGACGAGCCACTTGCAAACTCGACTCACCCCTATTTTAACGTCATTCTACTTTTTAATTCACTCCCAGTTATAAAGGCCCTTTTTTATTTTTTTTTATAAAAAGTTACTTTGTATAGCTATTACTTCGTTCTACCAGGCATCTTCATTAGGTGTCAAGTTCTTCGCAGCGGAGATGAGCAAGTCATTGCCAACGAATATTTTTAAGGCTCTTTAAGTAAGAATTCGAATTTCAAAATAATTTCAATTTAAATTGCATTGTACAGTAGAATATAATTGAATTAAAGTTCTCCCTCTTAAAGTGCTACATTCAATTCTTAATTTCGTAGTAAAGAGAGGTACGCTGTATTTTCAATTCTAACAAGCAATTGAATTATTTTTAAAGAAAACACGTGATTGCTAAATGCAAATTATTTTGAATAAACAGCAATCTACAGGTGCAAATATTTTACAGACTATTATTAAACTACTAGCTTTTACGCGCGGCTTCGCCTGCGTTAATGTCGGAAAAAATCCCACGGGAACGTACTATCAGGATTAAAAGTAGCTACCCTATATGTTAATCCAGTTTACAATTTTTTTTAATGGTAAGCGGGATTGTCCGAAAATGTTACCGCTATCACGAAACATAATGGGCTAAGGAAGGAACATGGATGGGTTTTAGCCAATCTGACACTCCTCCGCTCCACCCAGAGCGGGAGAAGACATTGTATGATTTCCCACGCCCAAAAAAAAAAGTTTACGATATATCTGTGTGCTACGGTAGTAGAGCATTTTATTAAAACGACTTCATCATTAAAATCTTCAGTTTCTAAAATATTTTCTTCCTATTCCGTTCAGCCGTTTTTGCGCCTATCTTGAATATACCTACATACATGCAGACTAGCGGACAAACATTTTAATATAATATAATGTATTGTAATGGAGGTGCTTTCGAATAAACAAATTGTTTTTAATTTGTTTGCAACTGTAACAATGAGTGTTGTTGCATGTCATCATTTATATTTTTTAGATTTACAATAAGCCTCGCGACTGTTTGAATCGCACGCGCTCAGCCGTAGGCACGATCCTCAAACAGTCAATTGTTTGCAAATTTCATTTGCACTGCACTGATAACGGTGTTACAGAGATACATTTAAGCGCTTTTATAAGAAATATTATTTGCAAAACATTGATACATCTATCTGTATATAATAATATTTTTTTTATCAAGCACACCAACAGGACTGTCAAATAAAATAACATATAACATTAGTATTTTAGTAACCATACAAGGAACACTAACATAATGAAAATTTTTGTCCATTTGTCTGTTTGCCAGGACATAATACAACGTGGCGCTACAATAGTGACATTAATTTAACACACTGTTGATAGGAAAAATCGCATATTGAAAACAATAAATTTAGTCAAACTAAATAATAAAATACATTCGCTTACTTTTTGCAGTTGTTTCATCCTAATACTATTGCTTATTAGTGACCCCGGCAAGTGACCGCTACGCGACAGTTCTTTAAGTACGGGTTGCTCTAAGATGGTATTTTCTAAAATTTGAAATAAATCCGTAAATTATAACGTTTAATGGAAATATAAAGTCTTCATGAAATGGAAATGTGAAAACGTATATGTGTGTTAAATTAATGTCACCACTGCAACGCCACGTTGTATATTCGGAATTGGCGCAAAAACGACTGAACAGCTTTACATGAATTAAATACAGATAGTTAATTACCTAAATTAATACATGGGGTAGTTTTAGTCCCGATAGTAACTACCCGTGGGATATTTTCCAACAACGCAGACGAAGCAGTTGGCAGAAGCTAGTTTACTTATAAAACAAACAAAAACATTACTCGTATTGACTCATACTTCTACAAATGTTTTTCTCAATCCCTCGCCTATAAAAATAATTTGTCTGGCCTCAAACTTTTGGGTTACATAAAGACATATCAGTCAGCCTTAATAGGTAAACATTTATCTAAACAAAAATATTATGAGAAATAACAAAACTAGTCGGCACTATTATATGGAACAAATCGAGGAAAAGTTCCCTAACACAAATAATTGATTCGGTGCCCCGTAGTCAAGGAAGTCTCAGTTCTATTTAAGTTTCCTAAAAGGAAATGAAAGGAAATCAGAACCCGCGCTTTTGTAGCCTTTATCGAAACTTATCGGAATATTTCTTAGGAGAGAACGGTAGTAGAGCATTTTATTAAAACGACTTCAAGATAATAATCTTCAGTTTCTTTTTTTGATTTATTTTTTAAGGTTCTGTTTTCATTGTGTGGAATCTTCAGTGGGTAAGATTAAATATTAAGAACGGTAAGTGACCGTGACATTTAGGTAGCTATACGAGTTTCAAAACAGTTGTAACTATTTTCTTTCAAGTTTAGGTAAATGCTAATAATAATATTTTATGCTTTTAATAAGGTAGGTGGGTTATATGTGTTAGAATAAATTCTTGTTTATCATAGCCTTGTTTACATTACATTAGAATATTCTGTCTAATCTGTAGTTAAAAGCAGTGATAACCCAGTGGTGAGACCGTCGGACTGCCAAGTCATAGGTAGGTCTCGAGTTCGAACACAAGGTTCATGTGCTTATTGTATCACTTGCTCTAAAATCTGTGAAAGAAAACATCGTGAGGAAACCGGCATGCCTGAGAGAGAAATATCTCAACAGCATGTGAAGGCACATGAGCAGCATAAAAACTCTGATACCAGTTTAGTCAATAACCAGACGAAAATGCAAGAAGATCCGTAGTTAATGTCGTATAGGCTACTCTTTCTTTTGCACGCCGCCATTATAAGGTTCGCGTGTGTTGCTTTTGTATTTTTACAGTTATACTTAAAAACAACTCTCATTTTACCAACCTCGTTTAATTATACAATAATGTTTAATGGAAGCTCTTTCCCTGGGTATTGTATTGTATAATGAAATGAAGTGGCTAACAAGACCCAAACCCAAATGAAATCAAATTATGACGTGAAATTACGGTTAAAATAAACCGATTTTTTATATTATTTTTGCCTACGTAGTTTGAGCGCATGACTTGAGAGTAGTGGTGGCACAGTGGTACTTGCTTCGACTTACGAGTTGTAGGTCGCGAGTTCGAACCCAAGCAGGCGCTTTACTTTGTGTATTTAATTTCATTACCACTTCTCTCAAAACAGTGAAGAAAAACATCGCGTGGAAACCAGCATGTCCTAGAACCAAAAATTCGAAGACATGTGACATCCGCCAACCCGCACTGGCCCCGCGTGGTTGATTATGGTCCACTCCCTCTCTTAGAGAGGAGGCCTGTGTCCCAGCAGTGGGAACATTATAGGCTGATTAAAGTATACTTTTAGTAGTTTGAGTTAGGCGTATGACGTAGGTATTGTAGGTATTGTGGGTTGTTGTAGTTTGTTGTTATCTATACTAATATTATAAAGAGGTAAAATTTGTAAGTTTGTAAGTTTGTATGTAAGGGGTAATCTCCGGAACTAATGATCCAATTTCAAAAAAAAAATCACTTAAAAAAGCTACATTATTCTTGAGTGCTATAGGCTATAAATTATATTTATATCATACATATTAGCCGAGCTATCGCAATTTTCGTCTAGCAAGTCGGAAAGAAATACCTCCGAAAACAAAATTATTTGCATGCGCTGCCTAAACAGTTACAGTATATCGCAATTTTCCGCGGATGAAGTCGCGGGCAGAAGCTAGTAGTTATTAAAAAGACACTACTGACCAATCCTTGAAATAAACAAAACCTGACACACAAGGATGATACCCTCTTTTTAACCGAATTCCAAAAGGGACGAGGTTCTATTTTGATTGTGAGTTATTGTTACCATATTAGGTTTCAAACTCAAACTCAAACTCAAAGTATTTATTTCAAATAAACCAATTACAGGCACTTTTGAATTGTCAAGGTGTCAGTCAGTCAGAGAGATGAAGCTAGTTGCCCATTCCAAAGCAGTAGGTACCTATGGAGAAGAACGGGCAAGAAAGCAATATCTCTCACATACAACAACAAACATATTTACGTTGTTCAAAATGACTTCCGCAATATTCTGGACGGTTTTTCTTTTTTAGATGAAGAGCTAATATTTTGTATACCACGTGCCAAGTGTGCCGTACAATAAGACCCAGTTGTAGCTCCCAACTTCCAAAACACTCCGATAATGCATTAAAACTAACATTTTATAACATTAATTTTCAATTTCATGGATACTGCCAACATTCTTTTATAGGGACTTAGAAAAAAATTGGGTTCTACAGCGGGAAATCTGAAAATACTGCTAGAGTTTTGTTGTCTCTGTCGCAATTTGGCCTATGTGTTGGAGGCAGTCCAATTTAAGCGCACTTGTGATAAATTATAATGGAAGCTAATGGTCGTTATTTTTCTGAGCGTTGCGGCGAGTCACATAAAATGGTGAATTAATTAAAAAATATTTGACACACACAGCTCATGTTGATGCAGTTACTGAAATTAATGACGCATTTAATAGGTAAGTGGGGCAAGCTTTTGCGCATGATTTTAATTAAATGTCGCCCATACTTTTGTTGATGGACTGCTTTAAACGTGATCTTCAAAATAAATATTTCATTTTTGTTGACCAACACTTTACATTTATTTGTGAATGATTTAAACTGTACTTACCTTTAAAAGATTTTAACCTAAGTAGGCATTAAGAAAGTTGTATCAATTTATTTCTAAACATATATAACAACTTAAAACGAAGCGACGTGCTTCTAAATCCACTTTCGTATCGCTCGGAGGTGTCGCACGTTAAGGAATCGTTCAGATGTGACGGTTATGCTTCAGTCCCAAGAAAAACATAATAATAACTTATATTTTAGTACCTCGAGGACTGTCTCGTTGGTTTAATGAAAGCAATCGCTACTGCTGAGCTTAAAGTCCTGGGTTCGATTCCCAAGTCAGACAAAGTGTTACTTACTGGGTTTTTCTGTCTGGATTTTCTCAGTAGCACCCCGGAATCTGGATTTGTGCCCGGGCAATGGCAATAAGTTCATTGTCGTTTATTTTCTCCAGTATTATCTGCAACTAGTATTAATAAGCAAAAAATATCAAGCGCCAGCATTATGCTTAGGTCCTCCAGCGGGTTGCTTTAACCGCTGGTTTTCACCTTAAACCGTGGACTCTCCTTTGGTTTATATACAATAAAGATTACAATAAAATATACTGATTATAATAAAATGAATGTGTGTGTGTGTTCATAAGAATGTTGTCCATGTCTCTAAGAGTGATGTCGGTAGACAGTATTGGAGAGTTACCTATTATTGTTATTTTCTGTATGGGGTTGCTGTGGCTTGCTTAAAAAAATAAAAAGATAAATAATAAAACAAACAAAAAGGAATGGGATAAAAATTAAAAGTATTTTTATATAAAGGGGCTATACAGTTCCAAAATTATCTCACTGGATTTTTCAGCGTTGGAAAATACTATTCAACAATATTGTATTTCATATTTCAAGTATTTAAATAAGTCAGTTTTCCATTCGTATTTCGTAAACCGTTCATTTTCGAAGCCTTTACGAATTACAAAAAAAAAGAAATTAAAATGGAAAAAGGTTTCTCCTCGTGAGATTACAACTGGTTGTTATTATTGTTATTTCAATTTCGAATATTTTGGGGGAGATATGTAAACTCTGAAACGTAAAACCGCATCATACGTTTCCACCCTAACACGGAAAGCTGCGAGCGTTTTCGCAAATCTTGCAAGTCGAAAGTTTGTATCTGAGAGTTTCGCGCGACGCTACTTTATTCAGTTAGTTAGGCCCGTGTGTGTTCGTACATGAACAAGTTGCGAGTACTCTCGGAATGGGTGTTCGAGTTGCAAACTGACGGTTAGGTGTTTATAAAACATTGTGCGTTTTCAAACATTTAATGGTAAAGAAGCAATAATTAATTTCAGGAATATGTTGAGTTAAATTTGGGGTTTTGCTCGATCTTGTGCGTAGACAAGGATGATAATTTTCTGTATAGGTTGAAAGAACTTCCATTCTGCTTTTTAATTTTTAAGCTGTATCTTTAGGATTTTAATGAGTTTTACTGATATCGATCTTTTTTTAAATTTATTTCTTAGACCACATTATAAACAGACAAGAAGAAAAGAACACAAAGAACAAGCGTACAAAAGTGCTTAGTGATTATTTTTTAAGAAATCCTTGCCAGCACACCTCCAATAAGCGGGCTTGTCCGAAAGGGTTACAGCTACCCCGTAACATAAAGGGCTACGAAAGGAACATGGATGGGTTTTAGTCAGTAAGAGTCTGACATTCCCTTCCGCTCCACCCAGAGCGGGAGAATTCATTGGATGATTTCCCAGCCTTAGAAATAAAAAGCAAACCTCCAAAAGGAAAATAGATAAAAGCAGATGTAGACAATGTGTGTAAGAGTAGAAGAGAAAACAAAATACACAGATACAAAGAACCTAATTCATGAATTAATTTAAATATTGTAGATATCCTTTAAGAGTACAAAAGATTTATGTTTTAGTCAACATGATAAATATAATAATCAATCGATCTGCCTAGTCCTTTCCCAACTATGTCGGGGTCGGCTTCCAGTCTAACCGGATGCAGCTGAATACCAGTATTTTACATGGACCGACTGCCTATCTGACCTCCACAACCCAGTCAGCAACTGGGTAATACGATACGCCTTGGTAAGACTAGCTGTCAGACTTTCGGGCTTCGTATTACCCGTAACGACTGTCAAAGATCCACGAATGACAGCCGATATGTAAAGATGGTCACCCATCCACGGACTAACCCCGGGAAGCGTAGCTTAACCTGATGGATCTATCCACATAATTATTTAATCAGGCGAAGAAAAATGATAAAATTCATAAAACCTAACCGACCAAACGATAGTTCTTTCCAAGCTCAGTAGCGTAGATTAACACTAGGTACTAAGACAGAATTTAATGAAAATCATAAGTTTGTATCAAGGAAAGTTTAGCTTTGCGCGCGAAGTTTTGTCCCCACGGCCGCGTTCAACTTAGACTATAATTTGCTGACGAGCCACTTGCAAACTCGACTCACCCCTATTTTAACGTCATTCTACTTTTTAATTCACTCCCAGTTATAAAGGCCCTTTTTTATTTTTTTTTATAAAAAGTTACTTTGTATAGCTATTACTTCGTTCTACCAGGCATCTTCATTAGGTGTCAAGTTCTTCGCAGCGGAGATGAGCAAGTCATTGCCAACGAATATTTTTAAGGCTCTTTAAGTAAGAATTCGAATTTCAAAATAATTTCAATTTAAATTGCATTGTACAGTAGAATATAATTGAATTAAAGTTCTCCCTCTTAAAGTGCTACATTCAATTCTTAATTTCGTAGTAAAGAGAGGTACGCTGTATTTTCAATTCTAACAAGCAATTGAATTATTTTTAAAGAAAACACGTGATTGCTAAATGCAAATTATTTTGAATAAACAGCAATCTACAGGTGCAAATATTTTACAGACTATTATTAAACTACTAGCTTTTACGCGCGGCTTCGCCTGCGTTAATGTCGGAAAAAATCCCACGGGAACGTACTATCAGGATTAAAAGTAGCTACCCTATATGTTAATCCAGTTTACAATTTTTTTTAATGGTAAGCGGGATTGTCCGAAAATGTTACCGCTATCACGAAACATAATGGGCTAAGGAAGGAACATGGATGGGTTTTAGCCAATCTGACACTCCTCCGCTCCACCCAGAGCGGGAGAAGACATTGTATGATTTCCCACGCCCAAAAAAAAAAGTTTACGATATATCTGTGTGCTACGGTAGTAGAGCATTTTATTAAAACGACTTCATCATTAAAATCTTCAGTTTCTAAAATATTTTCTTCCTATTCCGTTCAGCCGTTTTTGCGCCTATCTTGAATATACCTACATACATGCAGACTAGCGGACAAACATTTTAATATAATATAATGTATTGTAATGGAGGTGCTTTCGAATAAACAAATTGTTTTTAATTTGTTTGCAACTGTAACAATGAGTGTTGTTGCATGTCATCATTTATATTTTTTAGATTTACAATAAGCCTCGCGACTGTTTGAATCGCACGCGCTCAGCCGTAGGCACGATCCTCAAACAGTCAATTGTTTGCAAATTTCATTTGCACTGCACTGATAACGGTGTTACAGAGATACATTTAAGCGCTTTTATAAGAAATATTATTTGCAAAACATTGATACATCTATCTGTATATAATAATATTTTTTTTATCAAGCACACCAACAGGACTGTCAAATAAAATAACATATAACATTAGTATTTTAGTAACCATACAAGGAACACTAACATAATGAAAATTTTTGTCCATTTGTCTGTTTGCCAGGACATAATACAACGTGGCGCTACAATAGTGACATTAATTTAACACACTGTTGATAGGAAAAATCGCATATTGAAAACAATAAATTTAGTCAAACTAAATAATAAAATACATTCGCTTACTTTTTGCAGTTGTTTCATCCTAATACTATTGCTTATTAGTGACCCCGGCAAGTGACCGCTACGCGACAGTTCTTTAAGTACGGGTTGCTCTAAGATGGTATTTTCTAAAATTTGAAATAAATCCGTAAATTATAACGTTTAATGGAAATATAAAGTCTTCATGAAATGGAAATGTGAAAACGTATATGTGTGTTAAATTAATGTCACCACTGCAACGCCACGTTGTATATTCGGAATTGGCGCAAAAACGACTGAACAGCTTTACATGAATTAAATACAGATAGTTAATTACCTAAATTAATACATGGGGTAGTTTTAGTCCCGATAGTAACTACCCGTGGGATATTTTCCAACAACGCAGACGAAGCAGTTGGCAGAAGCTAGTTTACTTATAAAACAAACAAAAACATTACTCGTATTGACTCATACTTCTACAAATGTTTTTCTCAATCCCTCGCCTATAAAAATAATTTGTCTGGCCTCAAACTTTTGGGTTACATAAAGACATATCAGTCAGCCTTAATAGGTAAACATTTATCTAAACAAAAATATTATGAGAAATAACAAAACTAGTCGGCACTATTATATGGAACAAATCGAGGAAAAGTTCCCTAACACAAATAATTGATTCGGTGCCCCGTAGTCAAGGAAGTCTCAGTTCTATTTAAGTTTCCTAAAAGGAAATGAAAGGAAATCAGAACCCGCGCTTTTGTAGCCTTTATCGAAACTTATCGGAATATTTCTTAGGAGAGAACGGTAGTAGAGCATTTTATTAAAACGACTTCAAGATAATAATCTTCAGTTTCTTTTTTTGATTTATTTTTTAAGGTTCTGTTTTCATTGTGTGGAATCTTCAGTGGGTAAGATTAAATATTAAGAACGGTAAGTGACCGTGACATTTAGGTAGCTATACGAGTTTCAAAACAGTTGTAACTATTTTCTTTCAAGTTTAGGTAAATGCTAATAATAATATTTTATGCTTTTAATAAGGTAGGTGGGTTATATGTGTTAGAATAAATTCTTGTTTATCATAGCCTTGTTTACATTACATTAGAATATTCTGTCTAATCTGTAGTTAAAAGCAGTGATAACCCAGTGGTGAGACCGTCGGACTGCCAAGTCATAGGTAGGTCTCGAGTTCGAACACAAGGTTCATGTGCTTATTGTATCACTTGCTCTAAAATCTGTGAAAGAAAACATCGTGAGGAAACCGGCATGCCTGAGAGAGAAATATCTCAACAGCATGTGAAGGCACATGAGCAGCATAAAAACTCTGATACCAGTTTAGTCAATAACCAGACGAAAATGCAAGAAGATCCGTAGTTAATGTCGTATAGGCTACTCTTTCTTTTGCACGCCGCCATTATAAGGTTCGCGTGTGTTGCTTTTGTATTTTTACAGTTATACTTAAAAACAACTCTCATTTTACCAACCTCGTTTAATTATACAATAATGTTTAATGGAAGCTCTTTCCCTGGGTATTGTATTGTATAATGAAATGAAGTGGCTAACAAGACCCAAACCCAAATGAAATCAAATTATGACGTGAAATTACGGTTAAAATAAACCGATTTTTTATATTATTTTTGCCTACGTAGTTTGAGCGCATGACTTGAGAGTAGTGGTGGCACAGTGGTACTTGCTTCGACTTACGAGTTGTAGGTCGCGAGTTCGAACCCAAGCAGGCGCTTTACTTTGTGTATTTAATTTCATTACCACTTCTCTCAAAACAGTGAAGAAAAACATCGCGTGGAAACCAGCATGTCCTAGAACCAAAAATTCGAAGACATGTGACATCCGCCAACCCGCACTGGCCCCGCGTGGTTGATTATGGTCCACTCCCTCTCTTAGAGAGGAGGCCTGTGTCCCAGCAGTGGGAACATTATAGGCTGATTAAAGTATACTTTTAGTAGTTTGAGTTAGGCGTATGACGTAGGTATTGTAGGTATTGTGGGTTGTTGTAGTTTGTTGTTATCTATACTAATATTATAAAGAGGTAAAATTTGTAAGTTTGTAAGTTTGTATGTAAGGGGTAATCTCCGGAACTAATGATCCAATTTCAAAAAAAAAATCACTTAAAAAAGCTACATTATTCTTGAGTGCTATAGGCTATAAATTATATTTATATCATACATATTAGCCGAGCTATCGCAATTTTCGTCTAGCAAGTCGGAAAGAAATACCTCCGAAAACAAAATTATTTGCATGCGCTGCCTAAACAGTTACAGTATATCGCAATTTTCCGCGGATGAAGTCGCGGGCAGAAGCTAGTAGTTATTAAAAAGACACTACTGACCAATCCTTGAAATAAACAAAACCTGACACACAAGGATGATACCCTCTTTTTAACCGAATTCCAAAAGGGACGAGGTTCTATTTTGATTGTGAGTTATTGTTACCATATTAGGTTTCAAACTCAAACTCAAACTCAAAGTATTTATTTCAAATAAACCAATTACAGGCACTTTTGAATTGTCAAGGTGTCAGTCAGTCAGAGAGATGAAGCTAGTTGCCCATTCCAAAGCAGTAGGTACCTATGGAGAAGAACGGGCAAGAAAGCAATATCTCTCACATACAACAACAAACATATTTACGTTGTTCAAAATGACTTCCGCAATATTCTGGACGGTTTTTCTTTTTTAGATGAAGAGCTAATATTTTGTATACCACGTGCCAAGTGTGCCGTACAATAAGACCCAGTTGTAGCTCCCAACTTCCAAAACACTCCGATAATGCATTAAAACTAACATTTTATAACATTAATTTTCAATTTCATGGATACTGCCAACATTCTTTTATAGGGACTTAGAAAAAAATTGGGTTCTACAGCGGG
This sequence comes from Hyppa rectilinea, assembly GCA_951799385.1. NCBI lineage: Eukaryota > Metazoa > Arthropoda > Insecta > Lepidoptera > Noctuidae > Hyppa > Hyppa rectilinea. The sequence goes on from OX637315.1 coordinate 11,907,944, forward strand.
AAATCTGAAAATACTGCTAGAGTTTTGTTGTCTCTGTCGCAATTTGGCCTATGTGTTGGAGGCAGTCCAATTTAAGCGCACTTGTGATAAATTATAATGGAAGCTAATGGTCGTTATTTTTCTGAGCGTTGCGGCGAGTCACATAAAATGGTGAATTAATTAAAAAATATTTGACACACACAGCTCATGTTGATGCAGTTACTGAAATTAATGACGCATTTAATAGGTAAGTGGGGCAAGCTTTTGCGCATGATTTTAATTAAATGTCGCCCATACTTTTGTTGATGGACTGCTTTAAACGTGATCTTCAAAATAAATATTTCATTTTTGTTGACCAACACTTTACATTTATTTGTGAATGATTTAAACTGTACTTACCTTTAAAAGATTTTAACCTAAGTAGGCATTAAGAAAGTTGTATCAATTTATTTCTAAACATATATAACAACTTAAAACGAAGCGACGTGCTTCTAAATCCACTTTCGTATCGCTCGGAGGTGTCGCACGTTAAGGAATCGTTCAGATGTGACGGTTATGCTTCAGTCCCAAGAAAAACATAATAATAACTTATATTTTAGTACCTCGAGGACTGTCTCGTTGGTTTAATGAAAGCAATCGCTACTGCTGAGCTTAAAGTCCTGGGTTCGATTCCCAAGTCAGACAAAGTGTTACTTACTGGGTTTTTCTGTCTGGATTTTCTCAGTAGCACCCCGGAATCTGGATTTGTGCCCGGGCAATGGCAATAAGTTCATTGTCGTTTATTTTCTCCAGTATTATCTGCAACTAGTATTAATAAGCAAAAAATATCAAGCGCCAGCATTATGCTTAGGTCCTCCAGCGGGTTGCTTTAACCGCTGGTTTTCACCTTAAACCGTGGACTCTCCTTTGGTTTATATACAATAAAGATTACAATAAAATATACTGATTATAATAAAATGAATGTGTGTGTGTGTTCATAAGAATGTTGTCCATGTCTCTAAGAGTGATGTCGGTAGACAGTATTGGAGAGTTACCTATTATTGTTATTTTCTGTATGGGGTTGCTGTGGCTTGCTTAAAAAAATAAAAAGATAAATAATAAAACAAACAAAAAGGAATGGGATAAAAATTAAAAGTATTTTTATATAAAGGGGCTATACAGTTCCAAAATTATCTCACTGGATTTTTCAGCGTTGGAAAATACTATTCAACAATATTGTATTTCATATTTCAAGTATTTAAATAAGTCAGTTTTCCATTCGTATTTCGTAAACCGTTCATTTTCGAAGCCTTTACGAATTACAAAAAAAAAGAAATTAAAATGGAAAAAGGTTTCTCCTCGTGAGATTACAACTGGTTGTTATTATTGTTATTTCAATTTCGAATATTTTGGGGGAGATATGTAAACTCTGAAACGTAAAACCGCATCATACGTTTCCACCCTAACACGGAAAGCTGCGAGCGTTTTCGCAAATCTTGCAAGTCGAAAGTTTGTATCTGAGAGTTTCGCGCGACGCTACTTTATTCAGTTAGTTAGGCCCGTGTGTGTTCGTACATGAACAAGTTGCGAGTACTCTCGGAATGGGTGTTCGAGTTGCAAACTGACGGTTAGGTGTTTATAAAACATTGTGCGTTTTCAAACATTTAATGGTAAAGAAGCAATAATTAATTTCAGGAATATGTTGAGTTAAATTTGGGGTTTTGCTCGATCTTGTGCGTAGACAAGGATGATAATTTTCTGTATAGGTTGAAAGAACTTCCATTCTGCTTTTTAATTTTTAAGCTGTATCTTTAGGATTTTAATGAGTTTTACTGATATCGATCTTTTTTTAAATTTATTTCTTAGACCACATTATAAACAGACAAGAAGAAAAGAACACAAAGAACAAGCGTACAAAAGTGCTTAGTGATTATTTTTTAAGAAATCCTTGCCAGCACACCTCCAATAAGCGGGCTTGTCCGAAAGGGTTACAGCTACCCCGTAACATAAAGGGCTACGAAAGGAACATGGATGGGTTTTAGTCAGTAAGAGTCTGACATTCCCTTCCGCTCCACCCAGAGCGGGAGAATTCATTGGATGATTTCCCAGCCTTAGAAATAAAAAGCAAACCTCCAAAAGGAAAATAGATAAAAGCAGATGTAGACAATGTGTGTAAGAGTAGAAGAGAAAACAAAATACACAGATACAAAGAACCTAATTCATGAATTAATTTAAATATTGTAGATATCCTTTAAGAGTACAAAAGATTTATGTTTTAGTCAACATGATAAATATAATAATCAATCGATCTGCCTAGTCCTTTCCCAACTATGTCGGGGTCGGCTTCCAGTCTAACCGGATGCAGCTGAATACCAGTATTTTACATGGACCGACTGCCTATCTGACCTCCACAACCCAGTCAGCAACTGGGTAATACGATACGCCTTGGTAAGACTAGCTGTCAGACTTTCGGGCTTCGTATTACCCGTAACGACTGTCAAAGATCCACGAATGACAGCCGATATGTAAAGATGGTCACCCATCCACGGACTAACCCCGGGAAGCGTAGCTTAACCTGATGGATCTATCCACATAATTATTTAATCAGGCGAAGAAAAATGATAAAATTCATAAAACCTAACCGACCAAACGATAGTTCTTTCCAAGCTCAGTAGCGTAGATTAACACTAGGTACTAAGACAGAATTTAATGAAAATCATAAGTTTGTATCAAGGAAAGTTTAGCTTTGCGCGCGAAGTTTTGTCCCCACGGCCGCGTTCAACTTAGACTATAATTTGCTGACGAGCCACTTGCAAACTCGACTCACCCCTATTTTAACGTCATTCTACTTTTTAATTCACTCCCAGTTATAAAGGCCCTTTTTTATTTTTTTTTATAAAAAGTTACTTTGTATAGCTATTACTTCGTTCTACCAGGCATCTTCATTAGGTGTCAAGTTCTTCGCAGCGGAGATGAGCAAGTCATTGCCAACGAATATTTTTAAGGCTCTTTAAGTAAGAATTCGAATTTCAAAATAATTTCAATTTAAATTGCATTGTACAGTAGAATATAATTGAATTAAAGTTCTCCCTCTTAAAGTGCTACATTCAATTCTTAATTTCGTAGTAAAGAGAGGTACGCTGTATTTTCAATTCTAACAAGCAATTGAATTATTTTTAAAGAAAACACGTGATTGCTAAATGCAAATTATTTTGAATAAACAGCAATCTACAGGTGCAAATATTTTACAGACTATTATTAAACTACTAGCTTTTACGCGCGGCTTCGCCTGCGTTAATGTCGGAAAAAATCCCACGGGAACGTACTATCAGGATTAAAAGTAGCTACCCTATATGTTAATCCAGTTTACAATTTTTTTTAATGGTAAGCGGGATTGTCCGAAAATGTTACCGCTATCACGAAACATAATGGGCTAAGGAAGGAACATGGATGGGTTTTAGCCAATCTGACACTCCTCCGCTCCACCCAGAGCGGGAGAAGACATTGTATGATTTCCCACGCCCAAAAAAAAAAGTTTACGATATATCTGTGTGCTACGGTAGTAGAGCATTTTATTAAAACGACTTCATCATTAAAATCTTCAGTTTCTAAAATATTTTCTTCCTATTCCGTTCAGCCGTTTTTGCGCCTATCTTGAATATACCTACATACATGCAGACTAGCGGACAAACATTTTAATATAATATAATGTATTGTAATGGAGGTGCTTTCGAATAAACAAATTGTTTTTAATTTGTTTGCAACTGTAACAATGAGTGTTGTTGCATGTCATCATTTATATTTTTTAGATTTACAATAAGCCTCGCGACTGTTTGAATCGCACGCGCTCAGCCGTAGGCACGATCCTCAAACAGTCAATTGTTTGCAAATTTCATTTGCACTGCACTGATAACGGTGTTACAGAGATACATTTAAGCGCTTTTATAAGAAATATTATTTGCAAAACATTGATACATCTATCTGTATATAATAATATTTTTTTTATCAAGCACACCAACAGGACTGTCAAATAAAATAACATATAACATTAGTATTTTAGTAACCATACAAGGAACACTAACATAATGAAAATTTTTGTCCATTTGTCTGTTTGCCAGGACATAATACAACGTGGCGCTACAATAGTGACATTAATTTAACACACTGTTGATAGGAAAAATCGCATATTGAAAACAATAAATTTAGTCAAACTAAATAATAAAATACATTCGCTTACTTTTTGCAGTTGTTTCATCCTAATACTATTGCTTATTAGTGACCCCGGCAAGTGACCGCTACGCGACAGTTCTTTAAGTACGGGTTGCTCTAAGATGGTATTTTCTAAAATTTGAAATAAATCCGTAAATTATAACGTTTAATGGAAATATAAAGTCTTCATGAAATGGAAATGTGAAAACGTATATGTGTGTTAAATTAATGTCACCACTGCAACGCCACGTTGTATATTCGGAATTGGCGCAAAAACGACTGAACAGCTTTACATGAATTAAATACAGATAGTTAATTACCTAAATTAATACATGGGGTAGTTTTAGTCCCGATAGTAACTACCCGTGGGATATTTTCCAACAACGCAGACGAAGCAGTTGGCAGAAGCTAGTTTACTTATAAAACAAACAAAAACATTACTCGTATTGACTCATACTTCTACAAATGTTTTTCTCAATCCCTCGCCTATAAAAATAATTTGTCTGGCCTCAAACTTTTGGGTTACATAAAGACATATCAGTCAGCCTTAATAGGTAAACATTTATCTAAACAAAAATATTATGAGAAATAACAAAACTAGTCGGCACTATTATATGGAACAAATCGAGGAAAAGTTCCCTAACACAAATAATTGATTCGGTGCCCCGTAGTCAGGGAAGTCTCAGTTCTATTTAAGTTTCCTAAAAGGAAATGAAAGGAAATCAGAACCCGCGCTTTTGTAGCCTTTATCGAAACTTATCGGAATATTTCTTAGGAGAGAACGGTAGTAGAGCATTTTATTAAAACGACTTCAAGATAATAATCTTCAGTTTCTTTTTTTGATTTATTTTTTAAGGTTCTGTTTTCATTGTGTGGAATCTTCAGTGGGTAAGATTAAATATTAAGAACGGTAAGTGACCGTGACATTTAGGTAGCTATACGAGTTTCAAAACAGTTGTAACTATTTTCTTTCAAGTTTAGGTAAATGCTAATAATAATATTTTATGCTTTTAATAAGGTAGGTGGGTTATATGTGTTAGAATAAATTCTTGTTTATCATAGCCTTGTTTACATTACATTAGAATATTCTGTCTAATCTGTAGTTAAAAGCAGTGATAACCCAGTGGTGAGACCGTCGGACTGCCAAGTCATAGGTAGGTCTCGAGTTCGAACACAAGGTTCATGTGCTTATTGTATCACTTGCTCTAAAATCTGTGAAAGAAAACATCGTGAGGAAACCGGCATGCCTGAGAGAGAAATATCTCAACAGCATGTGAAGGCACATGAGCAGCATAAAAACTCTGATACCAGTTTAGTCAATAACCAGACGAAAATGAAAGAAGATCCGTAGTTAATGTCGTATAGGCTACTCTTTCTTTTGCACGCCGCCATTATAAGGTTCGCGTGTGTTGCTTTTGTATTTTTACAGTTATACTTAAAAACAACTCTCATTTTACCAAAAACCTCGTTTAATTATACAATAATGTTTAATGGAAGCTCTTTCCCTGGGTATTGTATTGTATAATGAAATGAAGTGGCTAACAAGACCCAAACCCAAATGAAATCAAATTATGACGTGAAATTACGGTTAAAATAAACCGATTTTTTATATTACTTTTGCCTACGTAGTTTGAGCGCATGACTTGAGAGTAGTGGTGGCACAGTGGTACTTGCCTCGACTTACGAGTTGTAGGTCGCGAGTTCGAACCCAAGCAGGCGCTTTACTTTGAGTATTTAATTTCATTACCACTTCTCTCAAAACAGTGAAGGAAAACATCGCGTGGAAACCAGCATGTCCTAGAACCAAAAATTCGAAGACATGTGACATCCGCCAACCCGCACTGGCCCCGCGTGGTTGATTATGGTCCACTCCCTCTCTTAGAGAGGAGGCCTGTGTCCCAGCAGTTGGAACATTATAGGCTGATTATAGTATACTTTTAGTAGTTTGAGTTAGGCGTATGACGTAGGTATTGTGGGTTGTTGTAGTTTGTTGTTATCTATACTAATATTATAAAGAGGTAAAATTTGTAAGTTTGTAAGTTTGTATGTAGGGGGTAATCTCCGGAACTAATGATCCAATTTCAAAAAAAAAATCACTTAAAAAAGCTACATTATTCCTGAGTGCTATAGGCTATAAATTATATTTATATCATACATATTAGCCGAGCTATTGCAATTTTCGTCTAGCAAGTCGGAAAGAAATACCTCCGAAAACAAAATTATTTGCATGCGCTGCCTAAACAGTTACAGTATATCGCAATTTTCCGCGGACGAAGTCGCGGGCAGAAGCTAGTAGTTATTAAAAAGACACTACTGACCATCCAATCCTTGAAATAAACAAAACCTGACACACAAGGATGATACCCTCTTTTTATCCGAATTCCAAAAGGGACGAGGTTCTATTTTGATTGTGAGTTATTGTTACCATATTAGGTTTTATTTCAAATACCAATGGGTTAGGTATATTTGTTCAAAATATTTCATAAATATTTCAGAAATTAATTGATAGCACACGAAAATAAAGTAACAGCTACACCGTACGCTCGCTCAAACCAAAACAAAAGCGGTTTTGTTTTTACAAAACTTTCATTTCACTAAAATACACACAGTATTACCAATTTCGGTTCAGTGAGGGTGTGAGCTATTATCCTGTCATACCCACGCACGGTGTCTTGTACAGTAGTGCTAATGTGAAGTGTGTAGGGTAGACTGTACGACAGGGTTTTGGGTACAATTGCAATGTCACAATGAGCTTATCAACGATTAGGGGAAATCATTCTATTGTCAAAATCGTGACGTGTCGAAATTGGAGTCTTTTGTTTTGTAATGCGATAATATTTGCTGCTATTGGAGACATGAGAGAGGGTGGAGTATTTTTGTGGCACATCTGCTAGTTATCATATCATCATGTAACATCGCTTTGACGTAAACTTAATAAGCTATATTGGTCAAGCGTATACCTTACCAAATATTGCGTTGGCGCATGGACTTTGATTACAGTTTTTTTAACACAGATCGCTATTGTTCCTCATCGTATTCTAACGCTACGTGTTAAAACAGCGGTAGTTAAATGTTCTATAGTGAAAACTACACCATGTTTAGTAATCAATTGATAATACTGGGCAACTTGTAGTTGCAGTTCCTTCATCTTTCACAAAACAACTCAAGCGTACACCTAAATACATACAACGTGGCTCTACAATGGTAACATTAATTTAACACACCTTTACGTTTTTATATTTTCGTTTCATGAAGACGTTATATTTCGATTAAACGTTATTCTTTACGGATTTATTTAAAATGTTAGAAAATACCATCTTAGAGTAACCTGTATTTAAAGTACTGTCATGCAGCGGTCATTTGCCGGGGTCACGGATCATAATATTTGCATGAATGAAATTAAAACGAATAAGCACTATAGGATAAAACATCTGCAAAAAGAAGGCGAATTGATTTTATTTTTTAGTTTATTTCAATTTTTTTTTCGGTTTGTTATTTATTTTAACTTCAACATGCATATGATTAATGGGCCCTACCCGTGTGATAAATGAATTTCACCATTGTAGCGCCACGTTGTATAATATAGGTGCCTTTATTTGCACAATATAACTAGAACACCCGTAAACGACAGTATAAAGGGCAACAGAAGACATAATTGCAGTAAGCCCCTAATTAATTAATCACCATTGTCTGAGGCGACTGCCGGCGACGACATAATTGATATTTGAAAGCACCTCCTGGGCAGTGCCTGAGTGACTTTAGTAGAGTATCTACCATATCGGTTTCGGCTTTGAGTTATGCCGAAAATAGTTTCGGCTTTCTGGATTTTACTAGGCCCATTTATTTTTGCAAATTCTCAAAATAAATAAAGTAATGAAAGATATTGATTGAAGGTAGATTCAACCGTATATACAGAGTTGATATGACAGAGGGGCATTAAATTACACTACGTATACTATACGTGTTTAGTATTAACTCGGTACGGTATAAAAATAAAAAGCACCAAAAATGAGGTTTTTATTTTTTCAAACAAACTAAATAGCTTACAAATCGGAGTAAAACGCAACCACCCTTTGTAAATAAAAACTGACCTTGTAACGCAGCGGCACCAACGCGCGCGCGCCGGAGCGCTGTTAGGAAAGATACATCGTGTTCAAACGGGGCAAAAACTTAAAAAAAAACATTTGCGACTAAACTACTGCTCCTATTTAATTGATTTTTGGTACAGAGCTTGAAAATGGTCCCTAGTATAAGCTGTTTAAAGGAAAGTCCCTCTGTCGTATCAACTCTGTATAACCGTACGTATTAGATAACAATTTTACCTCATCATCGTTTTAGCTGAAATACGCCGGACGTCCACTGCTATATCCAGCAGCCTCCCCTAAGCATGGCCACTTCGACTGGTTCTGAGCATCCCGCATCTTGCCTTGACGACCACAGTAAAACTTTCTCGAAGCTTCCGAAAATCCAATACTTAGACTTGATCTTAAGATTAAGATCTTAAAGAAGGAGAAAAAAGGAAATACTTATATTTGGCGCACATTAAAAAGGCACACAAAACATAAAAAAAGGAAAACAAAAATATATAATATATATTTAGTCCGCCGTCCCACTCTCCTGTGCAAAGGCCGTCCTCCACTCCTTCTCAATCCCGCCGGTCCTGGTTCCAGTTATGACGGAATCTATCCGCAAATTATTTTAGTATTATTTTTATTAGTTATTCTGTGTTTTTGTGCTTAACAGTCGGTACGCACAACGCCAAGTCCCATTATTGAATCTTTCGTCTCAAAATTCTCAAGTAAAACAGTTCGGCCTTCGGCCTATAAATCGGTTTTGGTCGCTCTCTAGACGGTAATTTGAGTGATACCATCCAGCAGCGTGAGGTTTTAAAAAAAAAATTAAGAGCTGACCTGACACCGATTTCCTTACATATTATAGGGAGATTTATTTTTTAAAGGAAATCTTTGAACTGACGTGACGTAGGTATTTAGGAAACGTGTAGAACAGAATAAAATAATGATCACTCTTTCTTTGTACTACTTTGACGTAATAAGATTGATAATAATTTACAAGCTATCACTAAAATATGAATGTCAAGTATAAAGAAGGGGAAGATCTCATCGGGCATGACAAAATAATCTCAATTAATTTTTACTTTACAATTAACAAGGAACCTATGTAAATACCTATAAAATAGAACATTTCATTATCATTTATGCATCACGAATTTAAAACGAACCAACTTTAACATATTTAGTTAACAGTCTTTCAATTAATCATAAAATAATAACAATCAACTGGACTATAGTCCAAAAAATACAGTGCATCAGTCTAACAATTACTGATAATGGGTTTTCCAGACCGAAACTCAAACATCCATTTTGGCTGATTCTACCCTGTTTGCCCAGACAAGTCTTGATTAATTAATTAGTACCATCGGCAATTTCACCCTTTGTCTACGCTTTTGATGGTCGGCTAGCTATGGGGCCGAACTGATTTTAATTGATGCTTTTACTACCATATTATTGGAGAACCATTGATGGTTTGTTTTGAGTTGCAAAATGTTTTATGGTATCGTGACATAGTATAGCAGGTATAGATATGCTATGTTCATTTATTTATTGATCCTTTATTTCAGGCGACGAAGGCCCATAAATCACAGTACAAACGTATACAAATAATAACTATAAACGAATACATATTTTAAACACACAAACATTTAAAACTTCCTTCTTTTTCGTGTGGTTAGTGACTAACCTGATGTCAGAGTTTTTATGCTGCCCATGGGCTTCTGAATTAGCTTCACATGCTGTTGAGAAATATCTCTCAGACATGCTGGTTTCCTCACGATGTTTTCTATTGCCGATTATTAAGCAAGTGATAATTATACAATACACACATGAATCCGTAAAATCAGAGGCCTTGGGTTCGAATAGGAGACCTATGACTTGGCAGTCCGACGGTTGCACCACCAGGCTATCACTGCTACCGCTAATACTTGCTGATAATGCAAGGAATACATTAGGTAGATGATCGAGTCGAAGTCAGAAAGAAATAGTATTCAATTGGGACAATTCAAGATACGAATCATCAATCCATACGGTCACTTTGTCACTACTACTACCAGCATAAAAGTCTCCTATATATTAATCACGATTATAAATCTTCTGTGTGCCAAATTTCATTCAAAATCCTTCAACCGTTTTTACATGATTGAGTAACAAATATCTAAATATTGAAACTATTAAATCCTGTTTATTTATCAGACAGTAAATTTTTGGTGAAAAATTAAGGAGTCTTCGTGTTTATAGTCTAAGCGACGTTTATTTGCGTAGTCAGACGCTTAAGTCGACAAAACTTTTACGTTGTAGTGTCAGACAGTCATAAAAACTGTTATTTTACGTCCAGTCGAAAATGTCAGGGTCTTTCACATACGTATAGCTACATAATTGTGTCACATTGTATCTTGAATATTCACCAAAACCCGGTTTTATCACCCTTTTTATACAAAAGGGTTGCCTACCTATTGTGGTTTGTTTTCCGTTCAGAGCAAAGTAAAAAATATATTTAGCAGCTCTTGCCAGCGGCTTCGCCCGCGTATATGTAGGCAATTATCCCACGGGAACCGTACATTTTTCCGGGATGAAATGAAAATTAGCTTATAATATATGCTATTCCAGACTATAATCTCCATCCTTCCATCCTCCATCTTTGTGCCAAGTTTCATCCAGATCCGTTAAGTAGTTATGAGTTTATTCGTTACAAACATACCTACATACAAATATTTCCTCTTTATAATGTTAGTATAGATTCATTGTCCTAAGTAATCTATGTAACACTTTTTATAATCCTAGGCGTATCCTGTCAAGCGGGCAGCCTTTAGAAAATGGCCGTTCACGCAATACATTTCGAGTTGATCACGATAGTACCTATCTACTCGTATATAGATAAAGGTGTCTAGCCTATCGGCAAACAATCTCCCTTCACCCTCAGGTCCTCGCTAATTGAGTCCACGAGCTATAGACAAAGTGAGATGAGCTACTGATATAGTTTGGGGTTCTGCGCGTACGACGAATTTGGTGCAACATTTGTTTTTCGACGGATTTTTTTTTGATCTTATTTTATATCGTTGGTGTCTTATAAAATAATTTTCTAATATTATATTTATTTGTGTGGGACGTCAAAGTACGCATGGGCGTGGGAAACATTTCAAAGAATTGAACAAGAAGGAAACATTTTCGTTCATTCATACTTTTGCCTACTATTCTATTTTTATCAATCTTTCCAGAACTTGAATCATATTATCCACACAATTTTTATTTCCCTTTGCAAAAAAATGATAAACTCTCATTTTGTTACGAATATTTTGGTGACATACATATATATTTTCATGTACGTGTTGGAAATACGAATACTCGTAGAAGACCTCATTTAATCTCTTTTCTTTCGTTTCAGGGTTCAAGACATGGTAAGTATGAAAACTGTTTAAAATAAACTTTTGAATACACAGTTCTACTCCAAATAAGCGTGGCACATTTATATCATAGAGTAGTTCCATCACATTCCACGAACTCACATTCCCGACGCATCCATTTTCAATCTATTCTCGTACTCATCACATCATTGGCGGCTTTAGTGGACTGTATACGTAATGGATTAGCCATTTGTCTGATTAGCAACATCAATAAATAACAAACCAACATACAGGAGGGTCAAACCAAATCATTGATTCATTAAACTTTAGGGGTAGACTACAAATAGTATGCCGTTTGTACTGCAGACTCTGAGTACACTAATTAACCTGAGTAAATATTTGAAAGCGCTGCAATTGTCGTGCTGTACAAATGTTGGTGAAGTTATAAGCCAACATTGTGTTACCGGGGATAACGTGGTGCATTGATTTAAGTCATTAATTTTTTGTTCAGGTAAGTAGGACCAAGTTTTTGATCACTGTCATTTAATCTATTAATGTTTGACAATAATCCCTATAGCTAGAACAGCAGGGTTGCGCAAACATGATCACGCTGCCTGCAAAATATACAGGGTGAAATTGAATTGGGCAATATTTTAAGGGTACTCACCATTATGAACAACTTTTACTATGGGAACAAATTTAAAATCGCGAAAAAAAATCAGCTGTTCCCTACATTTTGACGAGTTATGCAAGCATAATGTATGGAACAGCTGATTTTTTTCGCGATTTCAGGTGTGTTCCATTACTAAAAGTTGTTCATAATGATGAGTACAATGACCCCTTAAAAATTGCCCATGAATTTAAATTCACCCTGTACACAGCTTTATGGCGGGTGTCTCACACGCCGGTCTATTCCATAAAAATCTCACAGTGACAACTTAAATGTGAAGTGAGCTGTCATTCCACTTACCGTTGATTAGCACTAGTGGCAGTACATTTCGAGTTCTCTTCGAGTTCGCTATACCTATGTTTTCACAGTGAGTGGTTATGGTATGCAAATAAATGAAATGAAAAACTTCATTCGTATATTGTCTCTTAAATTTTCCACCAGGCCCTGGTGCAAGCCATAGTCCGGGGCGAGAGGAAGTGGGAGGCAGTCACCTCCTTCTGCGAAAAGATCATGCTCGCGAAGGAGGTGGCGGGATGGGAGAGAACGGAAGAAGACATTGCTATACAGGCGCAACCGAAAGTGTATATACATACAAAAGAATATGCAGACCACCAAACTGAACAACTTTTACTATGCGACCAACTCCGAAATAAAATAAGAAAACAGCTGTTCCCTACATATGAAGGGGCCCCTTAGGGCCAAGCCTACCGGGTAAGCGGGATTGTCCGAAAGGGCTTTCGCTACCCCGGAACATAAAGAGCTACGGAAGGAACATGGATAGGTTTTAGTCAGTAAGAGTCTGACACTCCCTTCCACTCCACCCAGAGCGGGAGCAGTCATTGCATGATTTCAAAGCCTTAAAAAAAAAAAAAGGTTTGCGCAAACATGGTCACGCTGCCTGCATAATATACAAGGTGAAATTGAATTGGGCAATATTTTAAGGGTACTCACCATTATGAACAACTTTTACTATGCGAACAAATCTGAAATCGCAAAAAAAAAATCAGCTGTTCCCTACATTTTAGGTGTACTAAAAGTTGTTCATAATGATAAGTACAATGACCCCTTAAAAAATTGCCCATGAATTTAATTTCACCTGTACACAGCTTTATGGCGAGTGTCTCACACGCCGGTCTATTCTATAAACATCTCACAGTAACAACTTATGTGAAGTGACCTTGCCGCTGATTAACACTTGTGACAACACACTTCGAGTTCGCTTCGAGTTCACTATATTTACCTATGTTTTCAATGTGAGATTTTTACAGAATAACACTACAAGCATCCGATGGATTGCTCAACCAACCATATATTTTTGGAAAATACAACCATGGTTACGCCGCTTGTGTCCTAGTGAGACAGCACACATTGTGAGATGAATATACGAGTACGCGTACTTACATACAAAGAATCATAAAGCAACTCATCCACTAGTCATAATCTCACTGTCGCGTTTAAACAACTTAAGAGAAAGCTAGATTAGGTGTTAGGTATTAGAGGTATTAACTTAGCTTCAACGCAAATTATTCCTTAGCATTAAAAAATAAGAAGCCAGAATTACAATTTAGAACTTACCTAATCCTATGGCAGACTTGAGCGCGTCTTTATTTGAAATTCTTTATGACTGTGCTAATGTACAACCACTTACGTATTTATATAGTCCTTAAGACAGACACGGAATAAGAAACTAAGTTTTACGTGTATAAGGATAAAGCTACGAGCATTTCTCGATCTTGAAGGTCAGAGCAAAATTACATGAAAATGTAACCAAATAAAAATGTTTGAAGTCTCAAAAGGCTTTCGAAGTTGCGCGGGTAGACCTCGAGTGTAACCCAAAAACGTTTCAACTTAATCAAAATTTCAAACCCTCTTTGAAAGTTGACGGTACTTAATCAGGCCAGCAAGAAAACGTTATAAAGACGAAATTAAAGTTCATAGAAGAGGCATGTGTTCGTGTTGAGCAACAAATGTGAACTGACAAAATGTTAACTCGGAATGAATTATGAGCTCCACTCCCAACTACCGTAGGGAAATTAAAGTGTCTTGCTGCAACTTTAAGACGAACAGGTACAGAAAGCGCTTCCGTGGATACTAGAATAATAAATTTAATTCCTTCCCTTTTTGAGATCGGTTCGCAGTCATTGTTTCTTTCGATATTCGCTTTCCCGATATTAAAACTTGAGATCGAAGACTGAGATAGAACCTAATAATAGCAGCTTTTTTAATCTCCTCCAGGCTAATAAAGTTTTATGCTTCGGGCAGAATGTTGTCTTAACTTATTTTAATATTGAGAAATATCTCATTCTTTTACTTGCCAATAAAGGCTGATAATAATTCTGAGATTAATCCTAAACCAACACCTAGCAGCTATCGGGATTATAACCATCAAAATGAATTTTGTATGTTTGTCTTCATAATACAATTACATATCCCTGGAATTCTAGATCAAGTTAGAAGACTCGGAGAAACTACAATAAATACTAGCTTAAAACTTACTTATCTTATAAGCAGAAACAAACAACAAACAAGTTCAACTTTAGGAAATAGTAACTTCCAGTGATTAAACAAGAAGTCTAGAAACTAAATTGTACACAACACAGCTTCAAGAAAGGCTTAACAAACAGCAACGACAAACACAGAAAGACATTATTAAATGCTAATACAAAATGCACTCCTTTAGGAACAGTTGAAATAATTGAAGCGGTTCTTTTCTTGTTTATTTTTAAAGCGGACCCGCCGAGGGGTGCAAGGAGATGCACCAGCATTGTTCTGGAAAATAACCTCGTCTTGAAAAGCAACGACCATAAAAATTCAGAGCGAAGACTCAGAATCAGGTCAAATGTAGACCAAGAGTAAATTTAGTAAAATAAATGGTAAGAAATAAAAAGAGTTAAATACCTAGTTGGAGGATGTCCAAAGTGATTCAGATAAGGTGTGTTAAGTTCTGACCACTGAAGGAAAACAAACGAAAATAGAGCGGAGTGGAACGTTTATTTACTTGCCAGATGCTTATCGTGGTGATATATTTTTGACGGAGATTTGGTATCTAGAAAATACTAGCAAATATCTTTGGCTACGCACGAACGGTTACGAATTTATTGAAAAGTCTGAAAACAATTCATCCATTAATTAAATGGTAGAAATTGGAATAGAATCCATTCTGTTTGCCGTATTTGAGTGTCAGACAGACGCGACAGGGGTTCGTTTTAAGTTATGTAGTGATAGACGTATTCCGGGTCAACGTTGATTATTTTGTTGGCACTCGACATCCTGCCAGCTCTCATTAAGCCTCCCGCGTAGACTCACTCCGGGTGTCGTTAACCCAAGAAATACGTTTTCAACGTGCTCCCAAAACCGAACTAACTCAGGCAACTCCTGCAGCTACTGCAATGTCACGTACACTTAAGCTGTCGCATTTATACTGGTTTCATCTAAATAGGTCACGTTGTATATTTAATTTCATACCCTTTAACAAATAATAAAAGAAGAGTTTAAAAGATGACCGAAAACAAACCCCAACATTTTGTTTTGGTTGCTCAGTCTGTATCTGACGTGAAGATAAATTAATTTTTGAAACAAAGCCTTAAGAATATCAAGTCAATCAAGCAAAGAGCGGGTAAAAAATCTCGTTCTAAATTTAGATTCCAGGATAAACAATATTTCTGAAACAAATTCTTGTTGTTCCAAAGACTTTGCGTCACAAATACGGTTTTATCCCGAAATAGTTTTACTAAAAGGTACTAGGAACGCAAAACACAGCCTGCATATGTATTTACTCGGGTACCTCATGGATTAGTCCAGGGGCTCATCAGGCGAACAAATAGGGCGTGTCTAGATCCGGAGTCAGCACATATGTACCGACACTCCAGGGAAATAAATTGTTCGCGCCCCGCCTGATTGCAGCCTTACAAGATTTTTTCGTGAACACTATTCAAACATTGGCTGAGAAAAAACATGCTAGTAACTATTTGACTGAAAAAATGGGTAACAATTATTTTTTTCGTGCCAGATATTAAATTTTCTATTTGATCTTTGTAATATTGGAGATTAGTGAATAAATTTTTTCAACACTAAGGCCTTTTGGACGACTACAGCAATATTAAATTATCTACACAGTACCCATAGCGATAAAAATGCTGGGTCTTTTCCAAATAATTCGACATAGAAATAAATGTTACAGGAAAATGGTGCGAAAAATTTCAATAGTCAAAAAGGCAACTCCTAACAAAATCTATTTCCGAGTATCGCAAAAAAACAGACTGACCCAAATGCCCATGTTTCTTATCTCATTATAGTGTCTGATGCAGAAATGGAGCGAGTCAGTCGGTTGTGCAAGAAACAACTTCCTATTATATGTGTCCAACTGTCCGGCACACGGCAAAGTGTTTAAGTTGTAAGCTTTCAGTGTTTTTCAGTTTGCTTTGTTATTCTCCTTTTTCTCGTGTCGAAGACTCATATTTGGTCCGACCATGATGATGATGTTTCGCGATCAATGACATCTCTGTCTTTTACCTCATTGCACCGGGGTGGAAGCAGTTCAAATTCAAATTCGAAGTTTGAATCTGTCTGAAACAATTACTTGCCTTGTGGCCTGCGACAGCTACATAGTAACTGTCGTTTTAATAATAATAATTTCTTTATTTCTGACTAAGGTCTTCATTTTGTTAGTAACAATGATTTTATAACCCAGTGCATTTTTACAATGATGTGCGCTGCGGTTATTATGAAACCCATATAGTCGTGGCGGAGGTGGTCAGTTTTGCACGGTGGGCAGAAGCGAGAAATAGTTTCGTTACTTTCAGGATTGCTTAAGCCATTGCTTAGTCATTTAGTCTTCAGCCAACGGAATTGACTTTTGATTCATTTATGTTAAGTAAATAAATAAAAATATATCAGTCAGAATAACAGACCGTCGCGTCGACTTAAATGACCCGTATGCAGATCCAATACTAGACTCAGAATTATTTTAATACTTTAACAATAACTAGCTGCGTGGTTTTAATTGGTAGTAGCGTGATGTTACGCATAGCCTATAGCCTTTTTCCATAAATGGACTATCCAACATAAAAATATTTTTTCTCTTCCGCTTTATAATATTAGTATAGATATGAAATGGCTATATCACGGTACGTATTGTCTAAATCGTATGTGATCTATTCTTTAAATTTTCTTGTCCGTACGTTTGACTAGAAACCTCTCTTGAATCGATTAAAGAATCAGCTGCCGCAGCTGATAACAGACAAATATTTATATTCAATTTAAAAACTTATAAACTCGAAATACAAATCGTCTATTTGATTTATACGATCCCGAGCTTTAAGCTCTGTGGGAGTTAATAATAGGTACTTAATATTGTATTGTTAACTCCCACGATTTTTATATCAGTGCTTTGCAGAATAATGTGTAGTTTAAGGTTAAAATCGCTTAATCCCAATGACTTGCACCGCAAGCGAAACGTCCAGTGATCGGAGCTCTAATCTGTGTACACGTCGATTTTCATTACGAACTGCCCGCTTTTTGTGGGACCCAAAGCTCTGCAGGCTCAATTTGAATTTAAATGTCTAATTCTATCTACAAAACTTTGCTATCTAAAAAGGATGCTACGAAAAAAACATGAGTGTTTCCATCCGTAAAAAGACTAGAAAATTAACATTTTCATAAATGAGAATTACCATTATTCATACAAACTGTTGCTTAAAAACTACTTTCGCAAAAATGTTTGAAGTTGCATCTGGAATAAAATTTTAATCTACTCAAAGTGCCGAGTGCCGAGCACGGATCCAATATTCAAATTAAAGAAACACAACTACAGACAACTCGTCGGCAACATTAATATGATTTAGTTTCATTTTTGCCGAATAGTCGTCGGAAAGTTCCGCTACGGCCTCTCCCACGCGGGCCTAAAAACTTCGTTCAAAGTTATTACTCAGGTAAACACAGTTAGGGAAAAATTGCGAGGCCGCCCGACTTTTTCCTACCGCGCCTTTTGTATAACTTCCAAACTCGGCCGCTTATCAATTTCCGTAAATGAAAGGATTTCTATGTTCGTGTCCAAAGAAACGTACCAGTAATAAAGTTAATACATTTATCAGATTTCAAAGTTACTGCGGACCAATATTTTGTTGTGCTAACGTGAGAACAGCAATATAATAATGTTAAAATAATGTCATTATTGACATGCTAAGCCGCAAGGTTGCGTGTTTCACGAAAAATAATATGAACAAAAACTAGTAAATTAATGGTTCCATGGAAATTTTAGTGTAAACGTATGTGTTTAGTCACGTAACGAAACGAATTCCATCGGGCTTAGTACATTACATTTCACAATTAAAGCACGGCAGCAATACATTTAAGTCAGAATTATTGCTAGCTTTTAAAACCAACGAGTAAAGTTTTATAAAGCATTCAAGGAAACCTAGCATCTTTATGCTGCACCTTTAAAAGTAGAAGCCGCACTCAAGCCGTCTGGAAAGCGGATTCTATAAATAATTTCACATATGTATTAAGATTCTTCACTTCAATGTACAGGGAGGTTCAATAATGCAAGCCTGAGCCGTAAAACGTACCGAGCCGCGTAGTACGACGGGAGTCCGCTAAATGGCCCACGGTAGAATTTAGTGTTAAAACGTGCTTCAATATGGCAACGATGTGATAAAACGGCACCGCAGTATTGCCATGTATAAAATCCTACTGACGCTTTCGGAAATCTGGTAGCGATTATATGGCGTGAAATCGTTATTGATGATGAAAGAAAAACTCAATGATGAAACGAGTTGAAATAAAGAGCTTTTATATGAAACGCATTCAGGATTTATTTCGTGTTTCATTGGGTGAGTTGTTTAGGGAGTTGATCATGCTCATGTTGAAATTGTAGGTGACTTAAATCAATGTGTAAGGTGTGTTAGCTACGTACATGTTTCCTTATTCTTCCATAATTTGTCGCTGCTGCAACTTGGACATGATGTAACATCCGTTCGAACAGGGATGTACATAATCAGCCTATAATGTCAATGCAGTGATAGCTTAGCGGTGTGTTCGGACTACCAAGTCATAGGTCTCGAGTTCAAACCCAAGGCACGCACCTCTGAATTTACAGATTCATGTGCGTATTGTATAAGTTATCACTTGCTTCAAAATTGGTGAAGGAAAACATTGTGAGGAAAAAACCAGCATGTCTGAGAGATATTTCTCAACAGCATGTGAAGCTAAGTCAGAGGCCCACGGGCAGCATAAAAACTCTGTCACCAGGTTAGTCACTAACCACACGATAAGAAGAAGAAGATGTCAATGCTGAGCAGAGTACGGCCTAGTCGCAACCGCGTTGTAAGTATGATAGCAAGTAGACTTGACTGTCTGTACATGAATCGATGTGTTATTGCTCACATGAGTATTGATACCTCGATTCAAGGGTCAGGCAGGGGGCGAGTAGGTTAAAGTTGTGTGAAATTACTAACACTAATTATAAGTTTTTATATTACTAACAAATTGGATCTTAGCTATCTATACTATCCTACTAATATTATAAATGCGAAAGTTTGTGAGGATGGATGGATGGATGTTTGTTCCTCTTTCACGCAAAAACTATTGAATGGATCTGAATAAAATTTGGCACAGAGATAGATTATAGTCTAGGATAGCACATAGGCTACTTTTTATCCCGGCAGAATATACGGTTCTCTTGGGATAATTTCCTACAAACACGCGGGCGAAGCCGCTGGCAAAAGCTAGTAATATTATAAAGCTGGAAAAGTTTGTTTGTTTGCACGCGCTAATCTCTGGAACTACTGGAGCCGAGCAGCTGGTGAAACCGAGCGAGAGCAGCTAGTCTGAAATAAACGTTATTTATAATTTTGACTATAATGTTCCAGGACCTCATCTCTTTGAGAGGGAGTGGGCCATAATCCACCACGCGGGCCGAATGTGGGTTGGTTGACGTCACATGTCTTCGATTTTTTTTTATTCTAGATCATCACGGTGTTTTCCTTCATTGTTGGCTCCAGGAGTTAAATTATGAAGTAACAGAAAAAATACTTCTTGTCCTAAAATAACCAATAAAACACATTCCATTCCCCCCCCCCCCTCACACACCCCAACACACGCTACCCGCACACATACACCCACACATACACCCGCACATACATCCACACATACTCCTTACTCATTGACAGATACACAATCATGTAAATACGTTATACGTACTAAACATCTAACACCGTGCACCAATAAAAAAATTTGTGAATATTTTTTAACTAATTATCCTTTCTTTTGTCATTTACTTTTCATTTTAATCTTATAACCCATGCTTCAAGTAAATTTAAACCGCACTAATTATTGTACCTAACATTAAAATGTAAGCAATACCCAAGGGGTGGAGACCTGGTGTCCTGAAATACAGACTCACGTCTAGTTTAGGCACCAGTCTCCCACAGTATATTTATTGATGTTATGTATTTTGTATTGATACCTCTCTAATGCATAAGTTATATTGTGGTGAGAAAATAAATAAATATTATTATTATTGTTTTGAGAGCAAGAGGGATGCACATCTCTGAACACAAAAGTATATCCATGACCGATTCCCTAACCAATATACTTGCCTGAAATTGCATATTACATATACGTAGGTAATTGATTCTCTGAAGTTGATCGATGAACTCCTACCCCCATGAGGCTAAGTTCAATACGTACAGAGGCCAGCACATCAAGTTACCACAATCTGTCAAATTTCTTTGATAGTATTTCAACTTTATTGCAAAAACGTAAGGTTCATTTTTAATTGAGAAAATTTGACAGTTAGGCATAGCTTGATGTGCTGGCGTCTGCACACATTACAAATAGTTTAGGTATATATAAAAATTTTGATCGATATTTCGAGATCGCTTGGAGAATATACACATCAATAAAACGAAAACTATTAAGTATGCTTTTATATCTGAGTGTGTAATTTCCCGCGAGACAATGGTACTGTAGTCTCTTTGAAAAACGAGTGTTTTACGTTGATAGTAAGCAACCAAATTGTTTTGCACTATTATGCTATGATTTCCCGAAGGAAAACTGCTGATAGGCATAATAAATAACAAAAAACATCTTCATGTATCGATCTATAAATTCAAGCAGGTATATAAGTAGTTACAGTCATTGAAATTTATATAGGTACAACGACAAATTGCTTTGTTATAGCTATCATATAACTGTCAAATAATCATAATCATTCTCCTGTCCTTATCCCAATTTATTTGAAGTCAGCGCAATTTTCTTTTACTCTTCTCTATTTGTCATCATCTCGGTAGTCACTCCCTTTCTAGCCATATAATCTTACACACAGTCCATCCCTCGTTTCTTGTGTTTTACTCGTACAACCAACCACAAAACTTTCCTGATGAAATTTTCCTCATTCCTCCGCATCACATGCCCATACTATGACAGCTGTCAAATAATGACAGTTGTAATTTGAATTTAGTAGTAAATTTTGTAGGAGGATTTTTTTATTTCCCAATGAACTCTTTCCCCTTTTTTTCGTTTATACAGTATGTTAGGCTAAACGAGGGACATACTTTCAGGTTGTATAGTACTCATGAAAATCGACAACTTTGTCCATCGGACCAACAATGAAATATGAAAGAAAAATATCAGCTGTTCCACACATGTTGACGAATTTTGCGAACATAAATGTACTGAACAGCTGATTTTGTTTTCGTGATTTCAGGTATAGTTCCATAGTCAAAGTTGTTGATTTTCATGAGTACTATACAACCTGAAAGTATGTCCCTCGTTTAGCCTAACATACTGTATAAACGGAAAAAAGGGGAAAGAGTTCATTGGGAAATAAAAAAATCCTCCTACAAAATTTACTACTAAATTCAAATTACAACTGTCATTATTTGACAGCTGTCATAGTATGGGCATGTGATGCGGAGGAATGAGGAAAATTTCATCAGGAAAGTTTTGTGGTTGGTTGTACGAGTAAAACACAAGAAACGAGGGATGGACTGTGTGAAAGATTATATGGCTAGAAAGGGAGTGACTACCGAGATGATGACAAATGAGAAGAGTAAAAGAAAATTGCGCTGACTTCAAATAAATTGGGATAAGGACAGGAGAATGATTATGATTATTTGACAGTTATATGATAGCTATAACAAAGCAATTTGTCGTTGTACCTATATAAATTTCAATGACTGTAACTACTTATATACCTGCTTGAATTTATAGATCGATACATGAAGATGTTTTTTGTTATTTATTATGCCTATCAGCAGTTTTCCTTCGGGAAATCATAGCATAATAGTGCAAAACAATTTGGTTGCTTACTATCAACGTAAAACACTCGTTTTTCAAAGAGACTACAGTACCATTGTCTCGCGGGAAATTACACACTCAGATATAAAAGCATACTTAATAGTTTTCGTTTTATTGATGTGTATATTCTCCAAGCGATCTCGAAATATCGATCAAAATTTGTAAATATACCTAAACTATTTGTAATGTGTGCAGACGCCAGCACATCAAGCTATCCCTAACTGTCAAATTTTCTCAATTAAAAATGAACCTGTCTCTGCAATAAAGTTGAAATACCATGAAAGAAATTTGACAGATTGTGGTAATTTGATGTGCTGGCCTCTGTACATAATAATAATATATTTTGTAAACAGTTTCCTTTACTTTACTAAAAGACAGTATTGTACACAAATGAGCAGTGTGCAAACGTGAAGTTTTGTTTGAATATCGAAAACATTTTGTTATCAAATTGAATTGTCAATAGCAAGCATTCCATAATATCCGTTTGTAGCGTTA
This sequence comes from Hyppa rectilinea, assembly GCA_951799385.1. NCBI lineage: Eukaryota > Metazoa > Arthropoda > Insecta > Lepidoptera > Noctuidae > Hyppa > Hyppa rectilinea. Next base: position 11,930,989 of record OX637315.1, read on the forward strand.
GATGCAGCAATGTCAACAAAACCTACATTGAGACGATACATTTAGAATAAACATGGATGCAGTAAGACAATCCGATTTTCTTCTTTTCTGATGTTTCAAGATTCCAACAAAACTTATTTAAATTTATACCAGAAAATCATTTGAAAAACGAATACATTTCATAAAACATAGATAGGGAATTATTGAGGATATTCATAGATTTGATTTTGAGACAATCTATGAATAGTATCCATACTAATATTAAAAGCTCGAAAGTAACTCTGTTTCTCTGTCTGTCTGTCTGTTACCTTTTCACGCCTCAGCCACTAAACGGACTTTGATAAAATTTGGCAGAGAGATAATATATTGCATCCCATGAAAGGACAAAGCCGCCATAATATAGTCCCAAGTTAAACAACCTAATGCTTGTATTATGGAAACAAGATGGATGATAAACTACTTATAATTATGTTTTTTTTTTGTAAATACATACATATTATTGATAGACAAACACCCAGATGAATTGTGCTTAGGTAAATAATTCCTGCTTTTGCTGCTCTGTTTCCGGCCAGATCAACAAAGATCAGAGTATCAAAACAAAAGTTAATTCCTTTTTCGAATTTGAGAGGCAGAAAACCTCAAAGTCCAATAACGTAAATGGCCAATAAATAGAAAAAGAAAAAAGGAGAGGTAATAACAAAATGGGCAATCCATTAAAGTTAATGTATGATATTAAATGTACCGATATCGCGATAGGGGGAGATGCATTACCAGTCCGATGCTAGCCAACGGTGCATGAAGAGCTATGCGATTTGTGCATTTGCTGTATTAGTTAGTTTTGAAGTGAAGTGTATTGCGATTTCTCTTTGGAGAGGCTAAATGATGAGATGAGTGTGAGTAAATGGGGAGAGTTATTAAAATCAGTTAATAATACTGTAGCCAGAACAGAATTTATATTTTGCATATACCGAAATATTTCATTTATTTTAGCATTAGACAAATAAAAGCAAAATCACATTTTTATTTGCGTAATATCGTTGAAATTACTGCACTTAAAAGTTATTTTTTTATGTAAATAGTTAATAGATAAATTATTGTTTTATACGTATCCTGAAATAATGGAGTTTATTATACGTCTACATCGAACTACGATAGAGTGAAACCGTTATTTGTTTGAAGGGAGTATAGCTTTACTTACATAAGATAATACCTATAAATGAATAACAAAATGTAATAACCAACACACTAGCGCTTAATGTCTGAAACGAAAATTATTGACACGTCAAAATTAAACGCAAGTCAAGTGAATGCGATTGGTCGTTGAAAAACCATTCAACGAATCGCAGCAGTTTATTCGTGCTTAACAATTTGTCGTATTAATTTTGCTATAATTTTCTTTCTAGAAACTGGCCCTGGAACGAGCGTAATAACCAATTACCGGAAAATTAGGTAGGTATGTTTCTGCATTAAATTTTTGTCCTTTAATATTTTAAAAACAATTTTGTAAGGGTAAAAAAAAGTCCAAAATAACCGACAAATTTTCAAGGTAAAATGAACGAATTTTTTTAAACAGCGCATACGCCCATATTTTTGACCAACATACCTAACATAGCATCGTAAAACCAAAAATTTACGATTACAAAAAGATTTCATAACGAAACTCCGTAGGTACAATATCAAAGAATATTGGCAGAAGGTATGAAAGTTTGTATATTACGTTACCTGCAGTTCATTAACCACTGAAAACTTTGTATGAGAAGACATGATTCGGCGAAATGAAAATTAACTGAGATCAACTCAGAGGTAAGTGAGGTTTGTTTAATGAAAACCTTTCGGTTCAGCTGTTTCGCCTTAAATTGATTAAGTAAACTGCTGGCTTAATGAGCGTGGCTATTAATATTAAAGTTATGTTTTTTGTTAGACCGTTCCAAATACTAGGCAACGCCACGGCGGAGCACATGTTCTAGTTTTGTTACGGAGTTACTGAAATCACCGAAGAGGTGGGATAAGAGTGCCACTGGCTGGTGACAGTCAATCCAGCAGAACTTCGCGTCAATCTCTATTCTTTTCATGTGGTTGGTGACTGACCTGGTATCGGAGTTTTTATGCTGCCCATGGGCTTCTGACTTAGCTTCACATGCTGTTAAGAAATATCTCTCAGGCATGCCGGTTTCCTTACGATGTTTTCCTTCACCGATTTTTAGGCAAGTGATAATTTATACAATACGCACATGAATCCGTAAATTCAGAGGTGCGTGTTTTGGGTTCAAACTCGAGACCTATGACTTGGCAGTCCGATGGTCGCACCACTAGGCTGTCATCGCGTCGAAGATTGCGTGGCAGTCTTCTGATGACAGGATAGCATGTCATGGGAGCCGTTGTCGTATGATGTCCACGTGGAACTGGTATAATCTGGCACAATCCTGAAGGTATTGTAACCGTTGAACCACAAATACGATGACCATCTCTAATATTTAACTATCTAACGAATTTCTAGGTTTTTTGTACATCATATTAAACGTAGACTTATTTTTAGATGTCCATAAAGAATGAACGCCAAGTCTATGAAAAGCACTAAAAACGTAGATGATTTTTTTTAGTCCTGTTGCGCATTTGCATTCTGTAAAAATATCAGCGTGAAAATGTAGGTGGATCACTTCATGCTAACTTCACATTATTTTTCACTGTAAGATTTTTACAGAATGGACGGACTGGATTTTCGAATAAAGAGAAATTCTTTTCTATAGAAATATATATGTTTAACGCTTTCCATGTTTTCTATATAATTGGCGGTATATCTAAATTAAATAAGAGGAAAAAAGATTGAGGATTTGAAACTGAAATCGCCATTGTAGCTCCGTACAGGGTTCACATACCTTGGCGCAGGTTAATGTAATACGTTACAGTATGTATTATTATTGCGTTCAGCACAGTAAACATGGAACTTTATGCATCTGAAACTTAATTATTAACACCCTGCGGGCCGAATGGAAATATGAAAATTCTTATTTCCTTGAAAAAGTTTAATTTAAAGTTTGTTGCCAGCCGGCATTCCTAGGCGGTATTCGTGCAAGCAAACTGCACTTCCTTATAAGCTTATTTTCTTCACAGAGACTCGAAAATTTTCTTTAGATTAGTTTCTCTTGTTGAGAAAAATAGGATGGAATAAGGAATAATAAGTTCCCGTCTCCTCTTAAATTGGACTTCGCTTCTTTTGTACGGCGATTTTTGTTGGTTTACCAGGACTGAGACAATGGCATTGCTTTAGTTATTAAGAACTTATTTGTGTAGTTAGAACTTGGAAATAAATTCCCACTTCGTTTTGTTAGCAAACGAAGTGGAAATTTATTTCCTCGAGTTATGTTTTAAAATATTTTTCTCCTACATTATAAATTAGTGGATTAGATAGACAAAAGGCTTTTTGCGTTAATGCAACAAAGGTGGAGCTGCTCCGCTAATGAGTTTCCCGAGGTATTTTCGATGCATCCAAAGCATTTATTCGATTTTAAATGAAAACTTTTTTCTCTTCCTTATTTTATTTAAAAAACAGTGCTCATAAAATGAATAAAAAAAAAGTCATTTCCTTTAAATGAAATTGAAAGTACCTTCAATTTTCTCACGTTGCAACCTTTCCATCGCATTTCCTTCCAAAGATTATAAAAGGCCCCCGGATAACCGTTCGTAGGTCCGTAGATTAAATGGCGAAGGGGGACGTCCTATAGGCTATACTCGAAGTGCAATAGACAGGATTGTAGGTACAGCTGCCCTTTTGTTTATTCGTCAACTGTTAACCGTCAAATAGATATGACGTGTCTATTTAGCACAACGCCAACGACCACTTCCTCTAGCAGTATTATTTGAATATTACTTCAGTCTCAGAAAGAAGTGAAGCTATACAGAAGGTATAGCTCCATCTCGTTCCCGATTTGAAGCAATAAAATGATACTGCTATATGCCTCCAGTAATTGAGCTATATCACAGAATAGGTACCTCATTACGAAAATCAGTTTAAACAGCGCATAAATCCGTCGGTCCGTCCGTCGTAATTATGGGGTCAGTACGGTCAGTAGAAATAATGATTCCATCAAAAAGATAAGTATACAAAATTACAAACACATTAGACAGAAATATTACTATTGCTATTACTATGTTGCCACACTATCGCATGCATTTAATCGTGCGCAGTTTAATAGTCGTACGTAATGTTAATTTCCACATAAACTACAGCCTGCTAACTCTATTTGAACGTAATGTGGTTGTGGTTAAATAAATACATACTTACTGCCTTATCTAGATTCGTAGCGCGCGCTTGTTCGTATATCTGTAGCGCTATTCTGTAAAAATATTACCGTCTTCTTCTTCTTCGTGTGGTTAGTGACTAGCCTGGTGTCAGAGTTTTAATGCTGCCCGTGGGCCTCTGACTTAGCATCACATGCTGTTGAGAAATATCTCTCGGGCATGCCGGTTTCCTCACGATGTTTTCCTTCACCGGTTTTAAGCAATTGATAATTATACAATACGCACATGAATCCGAAAAGACAGAGGTGCGTGCCTTGGGTTCGAACTCGAGACCTATGACTTGGCAGTCCGGTGGTCACACCACTAGGCTATCGCTGCTTAATATTACCGTGAAAACGGAGGTGAAGTGTGAAGTGAGTTTAAGTTAGCTGTCAATAGTGTCAATCCCTACCTAGCATTAGATGGAACGACGGCTCACTTCACGCTGACTTCACGTTAGTTTGCACGGTGAGATTTTGACAGAATTGACCGACAGTAATAATAATAATATCCTTGGACATTTCACACAACGCCATATAGCCCCAAGCTAAGCAACCTAATGCTTGTGTTATGATAACGAGATGGCTGATAAACTAATTATATACATTTTTTTTTGTAAATACATACATATTATAGATAGAAAAACACCCAGTGGCATGAACTTTGGTAACTTGAAGTTTTGACTGTTAATACGTATACAGCGTGTATCAGAAATGTGTGCTCATATTTAACCCCTCAAATGTCGTATGCCCCATTGGTTCATGAGAAAAAATCTCTCAAAACGATTAATAAATAATTATAACCGTATAAATCGTTGAGCTCTTATAAGCAAACAGTTTCTAGTAGGCGAACATCTAGTGGGTTAAGAGTGATACAAGTAAGCAGGATTGTCCGAAAGGGTTACCGCTACCCCGAAACATAAAAGGCTAAGTTAGGAACATGGACGGGTTAAAATCAGTAAGAGTCTGACAATCCCTTCAGCTCATCCTAGAGTGGGAGGGATCTTTTGATGATTTCCCACCACTAAAATAAAAAGGGTGTGGTAAAGGCCATAAAATTAAACTTCTTTTCTATGGGACCAACATCATAATCACGAAAAAATTATCATCATTCCCGAAAAAAAATTGGTATTAAGCAAAAAGTGGTTAAGTTTGAAGGTCTGTACCAATCCCTTGAATGTGACCACACGTGTTTTGATACACACTGAATATTAGCATCTAGAAATAGCAATTATTTTAGAAATAACTTCTCTAGGTTTGACAAATCTTTAATCGTATTTCGTATTTGACCTCCGTCCCGTTTAATAAAATGTACAAGAAAAAGTTTCTAAATTATAGTATAATTTATTTGACGAAATGTAGGTTTAAAGCTTTAATGAAATTAGTTTCCGCCGACTACTGTTGAGTTTTGTTCAAGGATTGTTGAATAAAAGTTCTTTAATGTTTCGGGTTTTTGTGATGCCCATAGAATTAAGTCTTATACAATTTATAAGTAGATTATCTACTAGAAAAACTCAGGCCAAATATTATATTTAATGTTTGGTTAATAAATTTCTTTAACAGTTTTTCAACTATATTTCAAAAGCATAAGGTTTATTTTCAATTGGCAAAATTTGATAGTTCGGGATATCTTGATGTGCTGGTGTCTGAACATAACTACATAAAATGTAAATGGCATATTTTGTACCAACACAAAAGTATAACTACAAAGGGAAAGGCAAAAATTGATTTCTATTTTGAGCTTTTAACACAATAAGCGTATAAAAATATTACATTTTTGTAAATCGGATTATTTATTCTTTGCTCCGCTTTTATGGACCACATTGAAGGTTTTAGGGTTTCTTACCTTAGTAAAAGTGAAGTGTGAAGATAGCATCCACGTTTAAAAGCTTTATTTAGCTCCAGATTTTAGTATGACATTCTAAATCATAACATGACTTGGTATTCCCCGTATTGCAGTGATATAGCCTGGTGGTGTGACAGTCGGACTGCCAATTCATAGGTCTCGAGTTCAAACTCAAAGCCTCTTGACTTTTCAGATTCGTGTGGGTTTTGTGTAATTATCACTTGGTTGAAGAAAACAGCCAAGTGCGAGTCGAACTCGCGCACGAAGGGTTCCTACATCTATAAAAATGGCATAAAATCACGTTTTGTTGTATGGGAGCCCACGTAAATATTTATTTTATTCTGTTTTTTTAGTATTTGTTGTTATAGCGGCAATAAAATACAATTGATTTAAACATTATGAGCGATGAAACATTTAAGAGAACTAAAACATAATTATTATCCATAGGGGAGCAAAGTAGGGCCATACAAAATAAAACAGCAGGTAATTTAGACATTTCTTGCTGTCGTTTAAGTACTAAACTCTTTAAACACGTCCCAAATAAATACCTACCTACAGAACCCGCATCTATAGATGCGACTTAACATTTTTTATTGAAGTTTAGGCTCTGATCGGCCCGCTAACTCGCAGCATCCACACCCGCCCGCACTTTCACGGTTCATTTGATATAAAAAGAAAATAGCGCTTTAAAAGGGATGGAGAGGAGTCCTTTAGACGTTTTTTGTCTGTTTCGTAACAAAACTGTTCGTGCTTGTGCATTTATAAACAAACAGTGATTTAAAGTTCGTTTGTTACATAAAAGAGGTCGGTGGAATGTACTATGTAATGATTTGAAGACCAAAGAAACTGAAAGGACTGTGTGAAAGATATTATATTGGGAAAGGGGGTGACTACTAAGATGACGACTAATCTATATATATAAAGAGGAAAGATTTGTATTTAAGTATGTTTGTAACGAATAAACTCAAAAACTACTTAACGGATCTGGATGAAACTTGGCACAAGGATAGATTATAGTCTGGAATAGCCCTTTTTACCCCGGAAAAATGTACGGTTCCCGTGGGATAATTTCCTACATACACGCATACGAAGTCGCTGGCAAAAGCTAGTAAACAGTATGGAATAAAATATGTATGTTGCGCCGTCCACAAATGGGAGGAGATCGGTTGAGTGCATAAAAGTGTAATTCAAAATTCTAAAACGATCTAATTGCTTTTATAGTATCATGTAATGCATAGCAAATACCTATTGTAAATTAAAAGGTGTTCTTTAAGATATGAGTGGCTCATTTATTCACTAACCTATCCAAATAGGTCTGTAGAGATTGAATTATTAGTGATAGGTACTTAATTGTGTTATTGTGAGATTCGCAGAAACATTTCTATTTATTTGCTAATTCTTTTGCTTTATAATCTGGCCAAGTTCTAGTCGGACTCGCACATGAAGGACTCCGTACCACCGTACAATATTTTTTACGTTTCTTTTAGGGAGACACTTTTTTATTTTTTTTACTATATTTTATTTTATTAACTAGCTTGCGCCCGCGGCTTCGCCCGCAAAATATGGCGACAATTTATACACATAAACCTTCCTTTTGAATCATTCTATCTATTAAAAAAAACCGCATCAAAATCCGTTACGTAGTTTTAAAGATTTAAGCATACATAGGGATATAGGGACAGAGAAAGCGACTTTGTTTTATACTATGTAGTGATTGTTAATATAGCAGCCATGTGATAGTAGTATACAGTGTGAAAATTTCTAGAGTTAATCTATTCCGGTTTAAAGGACACAGCCCTGTGACAGACGGACGGATGAACAGTGGAGCCTTATTAAAAGGTTTCTGTGCCTCTGGCCCTTTGATTACGGAACCCCAAAAACTAGTAAAATATTTTCAAAGCTGTATTTAATTCATTATAGTAGGTACCTGACAGATTAAAGGATAACACTCAAAAATAAATGGGGGTTATTCTATATTCTGGTGTCACTCAAGATTTTAGTTTAAATAATGTTTTATGAATTTATTATAAGTACCAAATCGGTGTCAGCGACCTTGTTTATAAGCTTGTATTAAAATGTTCTTGAAATATTTTTAATCAGATTGTTATTAATTAAACCTGTCAATATGTTGTGGCAGGAGCTTAAAGTATGATATAAATGCAATAATTTTATTAATGGATATTTCGTGGGGCGAAAAAGATATTTAAATGTATTTTTAGTGTCATCGTAAAATATATTCAGAATAATTTATGTACTGGCATTTTTTAGCGATCTTTTCTCTTTAAAATATTTTTTTAATGAAAGAACAAGCTTACATCACCACCCTTTTTTTTGAGGGTGGGAAATCATCTAATGACTCTCCGCTCTGGGTGGAGCTGAAGGGAGTGTCAGACTCTTACTGACCAAAACCCATTCATGTTCCTTCCTTAGCCCTTTATAATCCACGGTAGCGGTCGGTAGTCGGTAGTCGGACAATCTTGCTTATGCGGATTATCCCACTTAACATCACCACGCATGCTGCTAGCTAAATGTTCATTTAACATACCAAAATAAATTCAAGGTTTTGTTTTCAGAAAAGTTCCATTTTTATGAATTTTTCTCGTATAAACTAAGATTTACTCACCTAAATTCGTATTTTTTGTCTTGAGAATATTAATTTGCTGAATAGATAACCTATTTTTATAATTTGACTAGCGACACGCCCCGCTTCGCACGGGTGCAAAGTAGATACATTACTATCACACCACGTAAAAACGTTTCTCTTCAATTACTCTATGTAATGATGAAAACCGCATTAAAATCTGTTGAGAAGTTTTATAAGACCTAGGAGTACAAAGGGGCTTTCTTGTCCATTCTTCTCCTAGCGCCTAGAATCAATAAATTCTATTTCTTGTTGATTTTGACGTGTGCCTTACTTGTGCCTATTTGAAATAAATGTTTTGACTTTGACAAACGGCGGGAAGCTACTTTGATTTTGTATATAGTCTATATCCTTAAATTCAATAACAGTGCTAAATTATGTGCTAAGTCATCGCTTCCGTCATCTACAGTAGGTAAAGATACCTATATTTTATTATTCACATGATTCATAACAGAGTCACGTAGTGATTGTAGGGAAAATGGTTCTGCATTATGACTGAATATACCGTCACTCATACAAACACTGAATTGCATTGCTTGAATTTCGATATTTGGTAGCTATGATAATGCCAGCCTATATTGTCCCACTGCACGGCTTTTTTTTTGAAAATGGCATCTCGCAGTTCAACTATAAGGTTGTCCTGCTTAACCGGACTTGCATCCTCCACGGCAAAGGCCTCTACGCTTTAAGAGGCATGAGCTTTGATTACTGCGTTTGCTCAAGATGGGTTGGCGATTTCAGACTTATACTAACCTTCAGCCATGTTAGAAATGTTCAGAAAGTACGACATAATATGCATTAATGAAAGAAGAAAGAAGAAATGTGAAAATTTAATATGTATGATGAATTTATAATGGATGATTTCCGAGCCTCAAAAAAAAAGCCATGGAAAATGCATGGGCCACAGATTAAATACTGACAACTTAATCAACTTATTGCATAATAATATAAACATGACAACAAACACTAGAATAACAAAACTTAATAGTTTATTAGTTTAGTTTGGTTTAGTTTTATGCATTGAAATAGTCATGTTGATACTTTCCCGAATTTGAACCCACAACCTCGAGCTACTACCCACATATCTACCGTCTACGTCTGTTTCAGTGCCTACGTTTCAATGTATAGAAAGCAAAGCGTCCACATCTTTTCATAAGTACATTAATATAATATTTTGTACCGAACCCAACCCCACAGCGGCGTATTATTAAGGCGGCATCACACCGATAGATCTCACAATGATCTTGCAAAATTCGATTGATAAAGTACGTTAGCACTTTATTCTACGGGCGTGGTCGAAAGTGTTCAACGAAATGACGCGCGGTTTTGGCCTCAAATTTCTGGTAATGTGATTTGGGTGGAGACGCCTTTATTTCAAATGCAAATTTCTTAAAGACACGCTTAATGCCTTTAGTCACGATCGGGGGTCCGACTGTCTATTTTTTTTAGATATTTGGTGTTTGGAACTATACGCAATGCAGTGTGATTCATTGTGTATCAATGTATACTGGGACTAGCTTATGCCTGCGATTTCGTCCGCGTAAGATTTCCCTTAGGGGTAAAATTTCCAAAATTCCTTCCATAGTGGATGCCTACACTGTATTGTATGCGGTTTAGGCTATGCGTTGATATTTCAGTCAGTCAGGACTTTGAATTTATATGTATAGAAGATTAGAAGTAAAAAATCTCATGTAATTTACTTCCAATGTAATTCGGTGAAATTTAATAATTTCGTATCACTCACTCACATTAAATTATCGATGAATAATACTACCTACTAGTTTCAGATATTTCAAACTATGAGTGCTTTTTGCATAAATCCGTTCTAAAATTCAAACATGTTCATTTATTTTTTATCATCGCATCGTATTTGTAAATGTTGAGACAACTATCAAAATGAAAAAATACACAATTTGAATCAAAACTATTCACGCATATTGGCTGCCAATTCTATACGTATAATAAAATCGCAACGAAGTCAAATGTGTACATTCTATTTTTGAAAAAAAGTGATTGGGTCTGTGAACCATCCTAATGCCGAAAGTACGTATTTTTTGTCTGTTTGTGTGTATGTATGTTCCAGCATCACGAAAAAATTACAGAATAGATTGTACATTTGTTTAGTCTTTACGTAATAAATTACCACGCTATATGCTATGGGTTATGATCAGTACTGCATTATGTTAGTACTCTTCTATAGTTTACTGCAAATTTTGAAAAGGCGAGCAGAACGGTTAGAAAATTTTGCAGGTTCTGAAAATTGCTACTGAAAGCGATGAAGAAGAAGACAAACATGTGTCTGTTTTTTTTATTGTTGGGGTGTCTTACGACTTTCACACAAACAAAGACGCGGCCAGAAGCAAATTTAAAAATAAATAAAAACGTTCCATTTTAACGAAACGAAAAAAGTTTCATACGGTCCGACAAACAAATGGAATTTAATTGAAACAACTTTTGTTTTTGATTGTTGTTACGATTCAATCAAATCTGTACTGTAGATATTTCAAGAATGTTTTCAATGTTCAATATTGTAGATCATTGTCAATTGAGTGATCATATAAAAGGACGTTATTTCTTAACACAAAACAATTAGAAGTATTCACAGCAAAAGTCTTACTGAGTAAAATAATTGACTTTTATTCAAATTACTCCATATTTTACCCGAGAGTTGGGGTAAAAGACACATTTACTAGGCACATTTATTAGCTTGTTATACAAAGTACCATTTGATATATAGTCGAATATTTGTTGCGTTTTGGGAGCTTTATAGTTATGCTACAGATAATATAAATAAACGATCCTAATATTTAATTGTTTCGGTTCAATGAAGACCAATTAGAAATAAAAATGGCATATATTATACGAAATAAATATTCAGATTTTCTCTTTAAAATAAGGGTTTAACAATACAAACTGGAATTAGTAAAACAAGTTACGTACAAAAAAAAATCTTGAAATAGCGTTAAGATTTTACTTTGATACCCATAATTTTAATACCCAAGAGCACTTAAACTGTTTGTTATGCATAAGTCGCGAAAACCAACTTTAAAACCATTAATAATACAATATGTCAACAATCTTGTCTTAAAACAAAACACTCACAAGATTTTCCAAGCACTTTGAAATCATGTAATTTAAGTCTGCGAAAACTATTTTTAAAACTGATTTAAATATTTTTAAGTTAGAGATTCATTACACTGACTACGTTTTAACTTTTGCTAAATGAGTGTCAATCAACTGCGTGAATAAATTTTTAATTTCGGATAATTTGATTCCAGCCTAAGAAACTTAATGCCAAACGACTTTGTGGAATAAAAGTGTCACGTAGAGAATAGGTGCGATTTTCGCAAATGAGCTGCTCAATATTCAAGAGGCAAACGCCTTACCGTAACAACAGAACAAATTCGAAAGACGAAGTATCGGCAACGGACGGCCCTTAATGTAATTATCATAATGGCGACCAATAAAAGAGAGGTTCGGAATTCGTGACACAGCTTTAAAAAGTACTATCAAAGGTGCCCGAGGCGGAAAACGTCGCATCTTATTTAGCGCCCTCCCAAAAGAGGGTACCCGATTGGGGCCTTTCCTAATCACATTACGACAATGAAAGAGCTTCAGATAAAAAGGACCGAAACAGATTTGCATGAAACGTCAGAGTTGATTACGACTAGTCGATCGTCTATAAAATATGCAGATGTCAATAAATCATCATCGACGCTTGTTTCTCACAAGTTGATGTAATCACGTCAATATCTGAGTCTGTTTTTAAAATTGGAACTGGTGCATCTGCACTTATAATACATACTTGATGCTCCGAATCACCCTCGTAATATTACACAATAAGGGCAATTCCATTCGCATCTATATCGCTGAGTTGATCAGGCGTGAAGTCTTTTATGTTTGGAGTCACGTGTCGACCAACGTCCAGGAAACCGACAGAGTCGAATGTGTTTGAGCGAATCTAATGCACTCAAAACCATGCGACGTTGGTTCGTAGGGGAACTGGGGTGACATTGGAAACAATGAAGACCGAAGCGAAATTTGGAGACTGTATTATTTGCGGAAAAATCAATGGTGAAACGTTTCCGATGGTGGCAGTCGGAACGGCGACAGGAACTCTGATCATTATTATTACTGTCCATACTATGAATAGGAGCGTGCCGTGTCTGCTTCCGTGTATAACGTTTCCTTTATTGCGACTGATGGCTTTATAAAGGCGGTTATTTCGTCGTTAGTCTGTCAGCCCCCTTAATTTCTGTTGTTCGTGTAAATTACTAATCATGATATAAAAGCATTTTCATTATGGGATTGTGTATTATCTATCTCTCTATCCTTTCCATTCAGCGATTTTTTTATGACAGTACTAAACACATATTGTTTGTCTTTAAACATATTTTCGGTTTCTGTTTTTCGCAGCTAATGCTAATATTTTTTACATAACGACAGTCCCAAGTATTGAGTGATGAAGGTATTCAAAACATGTAAAAATACTTAACGATATTAATTTGACGTAGATGGATGTACAAATGTTTCAATGTCTGGAAAACTCTATTTTGTATTCCATAGCATTTTGCATAAACTTGCTTAGTTTTAAGCGCTGTTGGATTTACAACATTAACATACATTTATTTCATTTAAGCTAATAGCGCTTAATAATGCTTCAGTGTTCTCCAAAGAGGTTTTCTTTCAGATGTCAATTTCTTTTGTTGTTGGATTGAAAAATAAAATTAAAATAGATTTTAAAATTAAATGTTAGTAGTTAAGCCTTTTGTGGTTTAACTACAATCAAAAAGTTTTCACACAAGAGCAACTTTAAGTGATTTTAGGCAAAAGTTTCTACAAGTTTTAATTATTCGCAATTTCGTTAATTTTATTCATCTGCCACACGTATTCTATTTTCAAGTTTCTAGTCTGACTTTGATGAATTTAACCTGTATCAGTTAAAAGAAGAAAGTTTGTGATCTGTAAAGGATTTAAATGAACCTTCAATAAAAAAACGAATTTACGATGTATTGTAGGTAAATTAAAGGCATTTCTAACTAAAACCAACCCTCCTGTAAAAATATTCCGAAAACCCTAAATACGAATCTCTTCCATGCTGGTCCAAATGGTTGGTTGTTTATTTCACCAATGCAATGTTTCCAACCATATATGAATTCAACTGTCAACTATCGACAAAACATTGACACAAACTTTCGCTCCGTCACTCCCAATCATAAACTACCCATATGCACTTAAATCAAATAAAAAAGTTTTATAGTAATAAATTCAAAAAAGAAAACGCTCAAGTTTTTGATCGAATAGACTCTCAATGGGGAAAACAAGACCCCCTCTTTATATTATTGACGCGTCGCGTTCTAAATTGTTGCTCTAGGGGAGAAAAAATCTTGTTCCATTTGACATATTAGGGGACTTCGTAAGGCAAGCACCTCATGTATGAGAGACAGGTGTGTTGTTTGATTTAAACTCCCCCGTTTAGTCGATAGTATTTTTTATAATGACAAGAAAAGGGAAAGTGCCTTAATAAAAAGCTATTTAATACAGCTCAGGTTTTGCTTCAAAATGAACACCTACTCAAGAACCAACAAGGACAACTCGAATTCTAATGAAATTTAATATAGGTCGTTCTTGTTTAATGCACTATACAATATGATAGAGATCATGAAAGAAACAATCCTTGTCGTTGGGCTGACAATGCGTAAACAGTTTTAAAACTACGCATCAATTCAATTTGAATTGTTAATTGTTCCGAAATGAATGTTTTGTGAACATACTGACGAAACGAGACTTAAGTGTAAATGGAGTCTGAAAAGTTTCTGAAACATAAGAGAAATTCACAGACACCTTGGTCTGATGTTCTAAAACTTGTTAAAGACACAGTGCCAACAATAAACTAGATACCTTCACTGCGCTGAGACAATAGCAAAACTTTGTAGCAGCCATGTTACTGAATATATTACCAGGCATGTATGTCACTGTACTTAAATGACATCGACACACGTGCGCTCTATGTGCCGTGTATCAATCAATAATCTTAACCACGCTAATAATTTAAGCTATACATAACTGCTTTTGACATCCATTCCACGGATCGTTAGCCCTTTGACAAACCCCATTAGTTTCTATATATGCATATAATTATGGAATAAGTACTTTGGTTTAATTATCCTCTCTAGTTTATTCCCGCTTTACGCTGGTGAAGCCAATATTGCGTAGCGATAATAGCTGGTAGTGCAAAATGTATGGCTTGAGATAACGCGATGTTATTGTCAATGGTCAGTGGTGTTATTACGTTACTGGATGAATACTGTGGCTATTGCTATGGTCAATATTGTTCGTGAAAAAAAAATGTCTTCAGTCTTCAAATTATAAGGTCGCATCATCAGTACGTCTTGCGTCTTATGCATAGCCCTGCAGAAAAGATTTCTGGGTACCCATCATTAAGCATGCAAAAAAGCTGGAAATTACCAAAACAGTACGGGAATTTTACTTTTTTTTCAGTAGGTACTCATTCAAAATTTTCCATAAAAAAATTGGTAGATATGGTATAATACTACCTAGATTTTTTTTTTATGGAGAACCTTTTCAAATCCCAAAAAGTGTTCTCAAAACTTGTACAACGGTAGCTCCTAAACGAGCTCTTGGATCAACCGTTACCCACGTAAACAGAATGATGAGTCCCTTGGAAAATTTTGCCGATACTGCAAATTCTATTGCATACCACACATGTAATAAGAAAAGTCAATACGTCCCCTGAATGCTTGATAGCGACTGCAGATAATGTTTGAGTGCGCCCGCATGTCGCAACCCGCCTAATTTCCTACAATATCCCAGCGCACTTCATAAATATTTTTATTATTACTTTGTCGAATATCGTTCGATGCGCTGAAATGAAGTACGCTATCTTTGTTGTGGCAGTATGAATTAATTAAGCTATGTGTTGCCCATGATGAAGACGATACTTGTTCGTGTATTAATTTATACGTTTTATATTCAACCTCATAATTTGATTTTTTTTATGTTAATTCAAGTTCTAATAAGTGTATTTTTAAAGCCCGAGGCAGAATACATAGGATAGTTACTTTTCTACTTCTGGTTTTCTTTTTTTTCTATTCTATGAACCGCATTATGATTTTCACACAAAAATAGATAAACGTCGTTGCGTCGATATTATTTTTCCCATCACTAATCTTAGCGAAAATTTACCCTATTTCAGTGCGTTACGAGGTGTATAAGATCCCATATTTTGTTTTGCCAATAATTCCTAAACTAGTTATCAGATCTCGGGGCGACGGTAGATTAGGGTTCATCAATTCACTGTCTATATCGATAAGGACCAAATTTTTCATTTATCTTTGATTTCGCGGCAGAAAATGGATTTTAGTCTGTTAAAGGAGGTGGGGTCTAATCATGGAGCACATACAAAGAGGAGATGCCGTAACTGGATTTCCCTTTAACATAATGCGTGACACTTTACGGGGAGCGAGGGACGTTACAAACCACGCCCCTCTCTATTTTCCATCTAGCGGTGAATAGGACAATTAATAGATTAAGCTTTGTCGATTGTTACAATGTCGTTTTAGCTAGATTTCGCTAGATGTCACTAGTGCATAGGTGACATGATGTGATACAAAGTGGCGCCATCTTTTGTCGAGCAGTGACACTATTGTTAAGAGACAATGCACAGATTTTTCTAGAACGCTTCTAATAATTTATGAAATAAAATTACTTACACGTGAAATGTTATGCCGTCTAAGGCACCAGAACGTCTATCTGAATAGTTTTTACATGATAGCACACAACACTTTATCTTGTTCTTTAAAATAAGATAGAAAATAATAAATTAGACTGAACACTGGACTGTAAACATGTAGTTAGTACCTACGCAACGTGTGCCGCCAACTGACCGAGGCCACGCCCACCGTGATGACGTCAGGACACATTTATTGTCACAGTGCACATTCACATTATGACATCTCCTCTTTGTATTTGCTCCATGGGTCTAATAGACCGCGTGTCGCCCTAACGTCTGGTCAAGGTGCGGGCCGATAATACCTCGTGCCGCAGGAACGGAAAGTTTGCAAAAATTGGTGCCGCAGCTAACGTGTTAATT
This sequence comes from Hyppa rectilinea, assembly GCA_951799385.1. NCBI lineage: Eukaryota > Metazoa > Arthropoda > Insecta > Lepidoptera > Noctuidae > Hyppa > Hyppa rectilinea. The sequence continues at coordinate 11,947,845 of OX637315.1, forward strand.
CACAAATATCTAATTGAATATCATGCTAATATTATATAGGCGAAAGTTTGTGAGTGTGTGTGTGAGATTGTATGTTTGTCACTTCTTCAAGCTGAAACGGCTTATAGGATTTAGATTAAATTTGGCACAGATGTAGTTTATGACCTGGATTAACACATAGGATTAATTCCCTGTAGTACGTTCCCTTGGGATAATTTCCGACGGGCGAGGCCGCGGGCAGCAGCTAGTTCATCATAATTTACTAAAGCTCAATTTTTTTTGAGGGTGAGAAATCACCCCTCCCTCTCTGGGTGGAGCGGAAGGGAGTGTCATACTCCTACTGATTATAACCCATCCATGTTCCTTCCTTAGCCCTTTATGTTCCGGGGTAGCGATAACCCTTTCCAACGATCCCGTGCTGACATCTCTTTGAGGTGGAAAGACTCACCTTAATGTACATCTACCATAAGAAGAACTAAGTACTTATACCTTCGAGTATATTACAATACAACATATTCTTTTTCATATCCTATAATCTAGGGTATAGATAAGACCACGTCAAGTAATCAACTGGCATACAAATTATTTTCCAATTGAATGATTGGTTTTAAAGAAAATTATTTAGTCGTACTTTAACTAACTAATTTAATTATGACTGATGTTATTATCGAAATTATGTATTTTTAGACACATTCTTTTTGTATTATTTTTATTTCAAGCATGTAACCTTGGGCCAAGCCTGCCGGGTAAGCGGGATTGTCCGAAAGGGTTACCGCTACCCCGGAACATAAAGGGCTACGGAAGGAACATGGATGGGTTTTAGTCAGTAAGAGTCTGACACTCCCTTCCGCTCCACCCAGAGCGGGAGCAGTCATTGGATGATTTCCCAGCCTTAAAAAAAAAAAAAAGCATGTAACCTTAGGGTAATGGGACAGGAGGGTAGGGCAGTCAGAGAGGAGGCTGAATGATGATAATAATGCTCTAGGAGCTAGGACCCGAATGGTCTATGAAACATGAGATAGGTTAGTACTCATCTACATATACACGGTGGTTTTTACACTGTTAACTTTTCAGGGCATGAAAGTAACCATGATTATGAGCAAATTTCACTATAAAAAATTGCCTTGTTCATACAAAAATGAAATTTTTGTTTTTTGGTAGTTGTCATCATCTGCCTAGCCTTTTCCCAACCATGTTGGGGTTGGCTTCCAGTCCAACCGGATGCAGCTTACTACCAGTATTTTACATGAAGCGAAGCCTATCTGACCTCCACAACAAAGTAACTGGGCAATACGATACCCCTTGGTAAGACTGGCTGTCAGTTTTTTTAGGGTTTCTGACGACCCGTAACGACTGTCACAGATGCACAAATGACAGCATGTTATTTTGTAGTTGGTCCCATAGTAAAAGTTGTTTATAATCATGAGTATTTTCATCTCCTGAAAGGTGATTATAAAATATTATACTAGCTTCTGCCCGCGACTTCGTCCGCGGAAAATTGCGATATACTGTAACTGTTTAGGCAGCGCACGCAAATAATTCTGTTTTCGGAGGTATTTCTTTCCAACTTGCTAGACGAAAATTGCGATAGCTCGGCTAATATGTATGATATAAATATAATTTATAGCCTCAGGAATAATGTAGCTTTCTATCAGTGAAAAATGTTTTGAAATTGGATAATTAGTTTCGGAGATTACCCCCTACATACAAACTTAAAAATTTTACCTCTTTATAATATTAGTATAGATAATATATTATGATTACGTTTTCGAAACTACTATGTTCTATTTATACGCAAACGTTTCAATTCCACGTCCCCACATACAAAGTCACGTAGCCAAAATTAGCACCGCTAAAAGCTACACGCTAAGCAGTACAAATCCGTTCAATCGATCCGTCACTGCCCCACCCCTACGTTAAAGCACCATTACTAGATAAATATATGCAATTTATTACATTTACCAATTTACATATACTTTGAGGAGACCATGTCTGTAGAGTTAAATGTCGTTAGGGATGCCAAGGGTGACAGGAAGAATGAAGATGTGACAATTTCTAAAGCATACGACGGATAATGGGCGTTGGGGAAAATGTTACGCGCTTGAGTATGTTTTAAAGTGAAATTTTTCGCACTTTAGGTAAATGTTATGGTTTTGGTGTTAACAGACAGGTTAGGGATATTCTATCTATTTATTATTATCGATACAAAGTTAAAATTAGGAGTAAAATTGTAAAAACCGTTTTAAAGCTTTTTATGGGAGTATTGTATTATTAACTGTCAAATTTTAACATATTTTGTTTTATAGTATTTTAAACCTTAAAATGTTGGTGATTAAGTTCAAAATCAATTGAGAAAATTTGACAGCTTTTCGTAATGTGCTGGCGACTGTATAGAACTAAAGGCCAACAACCACCTCTTATAGCAGTACATTTTAATATTATTTTACAGTGGCAAAGAGATGGAGCTATAGCTATATAGCTCCGTCTCATTTTCACACCGAAATATTATTAAATGCATGCATGAAAAAAGTATTAAAAGTTACAAATTTCCATTACCATTTAAAATAGTATAGAAAACCGTTATAATAATGATACGAGGATAATATAGTATATATCTGTAGTTTGTATCTGCAAGGTTTTTGTAGATTTCAATTAACTTTACACAGACGAAAATATTTTCATTCCTACATCTTAAATTATCACAGTCGGGACTTCTTAATTAGTGTATTATTAGCATAGATATTAGACATCGTGACCGCCCCGAAACTTTCTAAAGAAAGAAAGAAATATAACTGAAAAGCCATAGTCTTCTGAATTCAATTAGAACTTTCGTTGTTCGCTTCATAATTAGTCAAAAAGATAATGAAGCTTTCTGATGTGTATAAGACCGGTATTTTTATTAAATTATTTTTTTCTTTCATTAGCAGTCTGTTCCTGTACAAAATGTCTCGAGAGAACGGAAGAGAATAATTTTCTCGTTAGCGAAAAAGATGAAATAGGTATTTTTTATTCGTTTACAAACTGGGTGTCTATTTGTTAAGTTGTTACTTTGCCATGATTCTTTATCATAAATGGCGAAAAAATAGTCACTTTGAAGAAATTGTAGTTTTTAAAATTTTTTTTTTTCATAGGTGATATCGAAGTCGTGAGTTAAAACCCAGGTAGGCACTTTACTGTACCTGGCAATCCACTAACCAACGTGACTGATTACGGCTTAGTCCCTCTCACTGAGAGAAGACCTGTGACCCAGCAATAGGAACATTATAGGCTACTTATGCAAGCATGATGATATTTTTTAATAACAAGTAGGAAATTAAAGGCGCTTGATTGGCATTTGTTTTTTGTGATTCTGTGAATTGAATGAAAATCAATATTACAGCGTACCTACCCCGTGAGCAAATCAACTTTGGATCCCTAATTCCAAACAATTCCCACATAAACTCGATTTGAAACATTAAAAATGTACAATAAATTCACTCCCCCGGGGCATAAAACGTAAGTTTTTAAATGGAATTTCTCTATTAGTTGGGACGTTCGACAAATGGACGGACGGGAGTTGTGCATTAAAGGACTTTCGGAGTATCGCCTGAGGCAGCGCGTGGCCCAGGCAGAACGAATCCAATGCCGTTATTGATCGAAATAAAAAATAATTCGATTGTGGAGCGAGTGTCTGACTTTTCGGCTATACCCTAAGGCTGACTCGTTACAGATGTTAGTGAAGAATGAATGTGGAATTTTTGATTGTTCTTGTTTAGAAATGAAGTTTATTACGTTTTGGGGCGTGCCGTGCATAGACAAGAGAATTTTGAGAAGAGAAACACTGTAATATATAGTAATAATCAGCCTATAATGAACCCATGGCTGGGACACTACCTCCTCCCTAAGAAAGGGAGTGGGCCATAATCTACCACATAATTATAGTAGGTAATTGACCATCGTTTCATCTTTACAGCACAAACTTCTTGAACCCACTTGCAACCTTCGTTTTACGCCGTTTTTTCCTGTTTTTCGCCAAAGGTGATTTGGATGTCCTTTGAATGTTAAATATTTTAGCAGTTTACTATCTTAGATTAGAATTAGTCCTAGTACTACTCGTACCATTGTATGTAATCCACTATCAGCTGAAAATAGCCTCAGAGAAGTGCATCAATGAATAAGTAAAAATATAGCTTGTAATAGCCTCTGAATGTCCGAGCAAAATAAAAATAGTTTAAAAAAACTAAAAAACTAATTTTATTTTTCATATTTTTAGTTCGGTTTTCTATAAAAAGCGTGTTTTTTAGTTTTTTTTAACTATTTTTTTATTTTCTACTTTTTAGTTCAAATTTATGTATTGTCATCGGTCCTCGATAAATCTACAAAGTTTGAACGAAATCTGGCCGTTTAAAGTGGGTGAAAATCGCGTCTAAAGGAGTCGGTTACAAACATACATAGGTACAAGTGAAGCTAATATAAAGCGTGTAAAATAAGGATAATGGGAAACTATTATCAAATTATTGCATTGTCATCGGTCCTTAAGACGTGTGCAAAGTTTCAAGTTGATCAGACTTTTAGAAACCGGTGAAAATTAAGCTCAAAGATTCCGTTACACACATACATAGATACAACCCGAGCTAATAAAAGCGTGTTAAAAACAGACCGACCAATTAGAGTCTTAAAAAAATCCTAGAAATAAAAGTTGGCGAGCTTCGGTGGAACAAGTTTAACAAGTTGATAAATTAAATGGCTCTCATGTTCCACTTACCAAGACTTCTAATACGGTTAGGGTCACGGCGACGAGTACAGAATCAGTCGTGCAATCTTTATCACCAGAATCGCTACCAGGAAGAAAGATAGTCAACTGTTTAATAGAGATAAACTTTGCCATTGTTGTCGTGAGGAAGTGATATGGTTTATTAGAAGAAAAAAAAGTATATTATTAGTTTTAGAAGGTTATTATTTGTAGAATAAAGTTTACCTATTTTACCCTTCAACTCTTCGTTAAAGGCTTTTGTGGAGGGGACTAGGAGACCCAACCATTTCGCCAATATCACGAAGGTTACTGATGTCCTTTAAGTTTTATGACACACACAGACACACAGGCTCATAATTTCTTTTCATAGGGGTAAGCAGAAACAATAGTAGGTACGCCATGGCGCGTACGCGTGTAAATTTTATGAAATATTTCAATTTAAATACTTCCTCTTCGAAATCGGATCAAACGAAAGCCTATTATAATTTGAAAGGACAAACTCCTTTTTTGTAACTTCTTCGAAATTTCCTCCTATTTTGTAACACGAACACGTAAGTGGCTTATATATTTCACAAAATTCAATTACAAAGAAATTATTACCACAATCATAAGGAAGAAACAATTTTTCTGGCGCCACTCTTTTATTCTGAATTTATTAAGGGTCACACTGGCGCCCTACCTAGCCACTGGAAGTAACCGTTAGGAAAACGGAACGTTTAAATTCCGGGAGAAGTGTCGTCATATATCACTCGACCATAATTCCTGGTCCCCCTATAAAAAGTGAACTTTCAGTCTCCGTAGTGCAACGCGTCTGTTTCTTATTTCGAAAACCGATTGTTTTTATAGCATGAGGGGATGGCCTCGAACTTTGAATCTGTGAAACACGTGTAGGTAACAACTTAGGTTGTGAACGGGACGGTCGCCCCGAGGGAAAACGTTCTTTAGTTTGGTCAACTAATAATAGAAACAGTATTTGTTTTATTTTTCATATGTATTTTGTTTTGTTCGCACTTTTAGAATAGGGAAAATTGAGTGTAATAGGGAAAAGTAGTGAGTTTGTTTTTACTTTTTTGTAGTCAATAAAGAGGTTATGTTTTGTGTACCTATGAAATAAATACGTTTACTAAGCTTTTTTTTGGAAAATATCCAAAATATTATTCAATCTTCTTCTTCTTCTTCGTGTGGTTAGTGACTAACCTGGTGTCAGAGTTTTAATGCTGCCCATGGGCCTCTGACTTAGCATCACATGCTGTTGAGAAATATCTCTCAGACATGCCAGTTTCCTCACGATGTTTTCCTTCACCGATTTTAAGCAAGTGATAATTGTACAATACGCACATGAATCCGAAAAATCAGAGGTGCATGCCTTGGGTCCGAACTCGAGACCTATGACGCGGCAGTCCGGCGGTCACACCACTAGGTTATCACTGCTATTTATTTATTCAATCGTTTTAGCTGAAGGTACTAACGATCTTGGAGATCGCTGCACATACACAGTCGTGGTACATTGAAATGAGAATGCGTCAAACTGAACTGGATCCCTAAAATGGCTCCAATTCACCCTTTCCATTGAAGAGCTCGAATAAAACGTCAATGCTCCATCAAACAATTTGCCAAATCTGTAAGCATCGATCCACTGAGGGTCAACACTCTCAAAATATTGATGAAACCTGATACCACTCGAATTTCTGACAGCGACTGTAATATAAATCCCAGAATAATCTCGACCACAATTCGTCGCAGAACCCCTCTCATTTCACCCTAAATCAAAGTGTTCGCGTCACAACTCAACAATAAAAAAGGGAATATTTATTCGTTATTTGTTGTCGGTTCGTATTAAAATAAAGCGACTATCTAGGCCTCAGCACCCTCCTCTTGCCTTATCTAAGATCAGGATTGCATAAAATTCACATCTCTCTTTCGAATGTGACAGGCGCCGGCCGGGGACTACGCATCTCATTTCGGCGAACTCCCGTTATGTCTAGCAAGCTATATTTATATAATGAACCGCATTAGACCACGTATTAGTTTGATATTAGGCAGCAATCGTAGGAAATAAGTAAGGTCTATTATGAAGCCAAAAAAATTGTAAACTGTTGTAACACTTGGCATTACTATGTTATTTTGGTAATCTTTTTTTTGAGTGTGAGAAATTATCAAATGACTCCTGCTCTGGGTGAAGCGAAAGGGAGTGCCACTCTTACTGGCTAAAATCCATTCATGTTCCTCTCTCAGCCCTTTATGTTTCGGGGTAGTGGTAACCCTTTCGGACAATCCCGCTGACCCGGCAGGCTTCTGCCCTAACGGGTCCCTCTTTCAAAGCTGACATCTCTTTGAGGCGCGCGTGGAACACAAATGCGCCGTCCGGCACGGGTCTAGTTCTGGTCCAATGACCGTGAGCTATTTTGGTACTCTAAGATTATTATTATCATTTTCCTACCCTTGTGCCATGCAGGGCGCAACACGTTTACTTCTTCAATTTTTTCCTGTCAACTTACCGTCCCACCATCATCATCTCCCTTTGGTTTTATATCATTCCTCACACACTCCTTCTATCTTTGGCCTTCCTCTCCCCCTATCTCCTCTCTTTTTTTAGATAGTACGGTATCTTAAAAAGATCTGGACACTATCTGGTCTTACAGCCAAAACCTCTTAGATGTCTTTAAAGGTGTTTAAGGTATGTAATTACTACCATGTTTTCTTTCTTGATTCATCCCGTTCCAGACAATATTGCAATCTGTAGCCAATCAGTATTATGTTTAAAGATAATTATTTAAGTTAAGTGCAGTAGTTCAGTTTGTTGGGAGTTATCATACAGCAAATAATTTTATCGGGCTCATTAAATATTATGATAGAAAATTTATAGCTACTTGGGTGATATTGGTAATTTGATCCCATACATTACGTTTCTAATGATCTTTTACAATTTGTGATTAATATTATATTAGCTGGTTTATTAAAATAAATGTTTAATGCTTACTGACGGTGCCCGCCTGAACTTTCAAAAATTTTACTTTAGAGAATGAAAATTGCCATTTTTTTTGGTGGAAATTCATCAAAGGGGAAAGCTGAGGGGTTTTTGCTTTGGGTGGAGTGGAAGAGATTGTCAGACTCTTACTGAAAAACTTATCCATTTTCCTTCCTCAGCCCGCGCTGTCCGGCATGGAGCTGGTCCTGATTGGACTGTGAGCTACCCATTCCTCACCGTCCTCAGGACGGAGCCGCATGACGACTCCTGGCCACCGTAGCCGCTACGGTGGCCAGGAGTCCTCATGCGGCTCCCGACGCCCGGAGCGTCTCCAGCGGCGGCTGGGACGTGAGTTCCTGTCCTTCAACCATCCAGCTACCTCTATTGCTAGCATGACTGCTTTACAGAAGCAGGTGACTGCCTCCCTCTATGAAAAGTGTCTAGCATTATCTTCCTTCAGCTGGTAATTTTAGCTGTACAATCGATAAAATATTTAGATTAATAAAGCATTGATTTCGTTGAAAAATCGTTGTGACGGTATGAATACCGAACTAATACCGAACTGTACTGGAACAGTATTATATTATTTTTTTCAAAATGTTTGATTATTCTGTATTTATGACTTATTCACCATCTCCCAATTAAGTTAATAAACCCTTCATACAACAACACGAACAATAACCGAAACACATAATTCCACAACTATTAACTATGTAGGTTTCCTAACTCAGCAATTAATAAAGTTATGCTGCAGTTTGGTGCATCTACCCTACACAGTAATGGTCCCAGTTAGTCTTCGGCGTGCAATTACTTACAGCAATAGGCCAATTAATAAAGGAGGCTGTGCTAACTGCCGACCATAGTATACGAATGTGATACCATAAGATAGTCTGGAGGAAATTACTTCAGAATTTGTGGGTAGTGTAATATTATGTTGAGATCGGGAAATTGGTTTTGTGAGTTGGAGTTATTGTGGTGAAAGAACGGCTTCCGTCTCGTGAATGTCTTTTTTTATTGTTTCAAAGCATTTTCATGCTATTTATAGAATATTAGCTGCCCGCGCCTTTGCTCTCGTTTATTTAGAATTTGACAATCAATTCTGGTTGTACTCTGCTTGTTGGTTGGCCGTTGCAATAATAGGCTTAGAATAGAATGTGGCGCCATCTATGGCGGTGACTACACAACAGTACTTTATTTCAGGATGAAAGATACCCTATGTCCGTTTCTGTACTCCTGAGAACTGATATGCAACATTTCATGATGATCGGTTTAGTAGTTTAGGTGTGAAAAGGTAACAAACAAACTGACAAACTTATTTTTATATTTGTTAGGATAGTTTTACTTCTATCACTATGTGAAGGTACGCCAACTGACAGGTTCTTCCTATAGATTGATCAAATATTACAAGTTTTTCGTTATGTACGCAGAACGTCAGCTTGACACTTGATCAAAAATCAGTCAAAATCATACATAAATTACTTGACTATCGTCAACAGTAATCAGGTTAAAATTTTCATAGCACCCATTGCGAATGAAAACCCTTTCAATCAATCTATCTAGCCTTTTCCCAATCATGTTGGCTTCAGTCTAACCGGCTGCAGCTGAATACCAGTATTTTACATGGAGCGACTGCCGATCTGACCTCCACAACCCAGTCAGTAAGTGGGTAAAACGATACCCCTAGGTAAAAATGGCTGTCAGACTTTCGGGCTTCTGATTACCCGTCACGACTACCAAAGATCCACGAATGACAGCCGGGACTGGCTTAACGTGCTCTCCGAGGCACGGAGGTGTCTCGATATGTAAAGCTGGTAACCCATCCCCGGACCAACCCCGGCAAGCTTAGCTTAGCCTGATGGATCGATCCGTGCGGCTGTTATTACTTCGCCACGAGCTCCACTTCAATTAAATTCTTAATTCAATCCCCAGAAAACCACATCACATGCACGAAACACTCAATTTTTAAGCCTGCCACCAACACTCCCGCCCCAGGAAATGTCACAACCATTACTAACATTCGAAATTTAATTGTATTGATAATTCGCAAGCAGTCTGTGCTATGCATTAACTCAGTGTCAATGCCTGAGGCGAGCACGTGGCCCAAACCAGCCCATTGCTTTTATTGCGTCTATTTGACGTTAAAAGCGTTTTTAGATAAAATGCACTTTCATTTAGTATTCTTGCGATGTTGTTTTGTTTTTTCCTCTCCAGTTTGAAGCTTGTATTTTGATGTTTCATAGTGAGAGTGTTTGAGTGTTGGCGCTCAAACAGACTGTCAAAAGTTGGTTGTAGTTTTAATAGAAACGTTAATGATGACGTCAAAGGAAGGACGCTCTGACAGTGCGCCTACGGAATAACAAATTAGACGACAAAATAAAATCATCATACAAAACCTACTAATTCAGTTCAACAAATAAATGCACTTTAACTGGCTAAACCATTGATGAAATATGCAGTTTTGTATGTGAAAAGTTGTAAACCGTGAGTTGGCTTTGCAGAAATAGATCAAAAACAGATACGTTCTTCAATTACTAATGTCTAGCTTTTGACCGCGGCTTCGTCTACATGGGAAATAATCCCACGAGAACGTACTACCTAGATAAAAAGCATCCTATGTCTAACTCAGGTCAAGGTCTAAATATCATCCAAATTTGTTTAGGCGTTTTAGCGTGAAAGCGTAACAAACACACTTTCTTTTGCTTTAATAACATTAGTTAGGATGTCATTTTTTTTTTCGGTCACTACTGTTCTGAAATCTTTTTTATTGGATAAAATGGTAAACATACCAGCCAATACATCGGAATTATCAGCCAAACGCTAAACGTAAACAATTCGTGTACCGTCATAGGGGACCAAATCATTGACTTGGGGCAAGTTTCATTAACTTTTCCAATGAATACAGGCATTTGCCTCCAATTTGCTTGCATTGGTTGCAAACATTTGGTACACACTCGTATAATTGAACGTTATTGATAGTTGTTGTTTAAGTTTAGAAATCGACTGCGTTTACCTACCGAAGTTTAAAATTAGGGGTACTTGTACGTTCGAAATAATTATTAGAGATAGGTATACCAAACTTATGCACCGAACATCGACCGAAAAAAACGACGTAAATGTTATTGCGTGGAACGAACAAGCGACGCAGTCACATAGAGAGACACGAAGGGTGACTTTCAGGTATGGCACGCATACAAATCGTGACACAATATATATTCAGTATCGCCATACTTGAATTGTATACGTCTAGAAAAGTAAAATAACATTTACAAAGCTGTTATAGAGCCTATAGCCGACTATTGCCGATTCCTATATTTTACCGACGGTTAATGATGAAAATTATGACTCTTTTATCTTTACCAATATTTAAGCATAGAGCTCAAAGCTTTGCATAGTAGACCCTGCTATTTGGAAATAGCTATCCCAGGTAAATTTAGCTAACGAATCTATTTCGGTATATTTCCAGGGGGCCTAGGCAAAGTCACGTTTTCATTAACGATAACGAAATTAGATACATCCGAAATGTCTGGAATTGGCATGAGCTTTTGAAATGTCACGTGGTCAATTGTTTTCGATCGCTAAGTGCTAGACAATGTCAAATTGTATAACGAAACTCAATCAATATTCCCATACAAATGCGTTGACTAGTGGCGTTCTTGATGATCCCAATCGCTGAGATAACGAATTGTTCGATAAAAAAAAATTGAAATCAGTCGCCTCGTACAGCACACATTTGTACAACAGCCGCTAGCCGGCGCAGGCGCAATGCGTGCACAGAATGCGAACGATACTAACGGGCACGGCGCCTACCATTTTTGTAAATGACGCGACACGGAGCGTTTGACATTTATCTAGGTACCCAGATTAGCAATAAAAATGCTACTAAAACAAAAACGAATAGTTTAGTGAGCAAAACCATTCTTTTAGTAGCATTTTTAAATTTATTTTATTTAGTAGCAGTTTTAGTAGCGTTTTTGTTTATAAAATCCGATTATTACCGAATGTTCCATACCCCTGAGTGGAGACATTCTCTAATCGCAACAAGTCGAGCCCGTTTACGTTACGGCCTCATAATTACATTAACTACGCAATGCATGTGTTACATCGTTTATGTACAGGATGTTGTCACTTTGTATCGCTGAAATCTGTTTTTTTTTAAATGATCAAAATATTTATGTACTGGAGGCATGTGAATAGACAGTTTGTTATTTATGTAATATAATGTTCAAAACCGGAATTCGAAGGTTAAAAAAACTACGATATGATGAAATGGGATTGGGCTAGTCACGTTACCTGCATGCACGATGACCGCTGGGCAACAGTCTCCACAAGGTGCCTGAGGATGGACGGCGCCGTCACGGCGTCAGGAAGAGGTCAGACCCCTAGGGTTGAATCGAGGTGGCTCTTTCGATGTTTGTAAGGATTTGGGGAAGGCCTTTGCTCTGCAGTGAGATAACGTTGGCTTATTAGAGAATATAATGTATACTATATATAAGTTATGGGTAAAATAACATTTATTCTTTGCATGTTATTCTGCAGACCTTACTGCTGTTCATCAAAGTTTGATAAGGTTACTCTGTACCTACTTAGTGCAAACCGTACCATCCACGCTTGCGCGACAGTCTACAAAAACAAGATAATTTTTACTACTAAGAAGTTAAATTCTCCAATATTTGTACTAGAATTTTATTTTCATAAAAGAACGAGCTTATAAAGTTCGGGCTTTCATTCTTAATCATGTTTCAAAGATTTTACTGACTGCAAGTCTGGTAGGATATACTAAAAACATTGTTAAATTTATTGTAAAAATGTCCACACAATAAATAGGTCCTTGAAAATATTTATTTTGGAACACACTGTATACAACGGGCTACCCCTGCTAGCCGGTCCAGACAAATTGTCGCACCCCACGTTCGCATTATTGCCGATATTTAATTGTTTGCGTAATTTATTTCTCTAAAGCAGGGAACGTTGTGTTGTGTTCGGAATAGGAGACCGGTTATGTTGTATTCAATGTTATGTGGATTTTTAATAAAAGTAGCTTCTGCCCGTGACTTCGTTTAGGTGAAATTTTGGCTCTCGATCAACAAAAAAAAAGTCAAAGTCAAAACATTTATTTCAAATAGGCACAAGAATGGCACTTTTGAACGTCAAAATGAACAAGAAATAGAATTGATTCTAGTCGCCCCTTGCGTCGTTTTGTGTGGAGAAGAATGGGCAAGAAACTCCACCGTTACTCTTTTAAAATGTTTCACAATGTTTTGTATACATGTATTATAACATCCGCATTATAACTCCGTCGCATCGGATCGTCCGTCCGCGCTTTCACTCCGTGTTCGCTTAAAGTATTTTTTTCTTTTTGCTTGGCTTCTAAGGATTGATGTTTAATAGCCTATAAGTTTCCTTAAGAATTGAGTTAATAAATTCAACTTTTTTTTTTAATCCGATTAGTTAGTTCAAGCGATTAGCTCATTCGAACAAACAAACTCTTTAGCTTTTTTATTAGTACCTAAATAATTGCTGCACGTGGACGAATTAAACAGAGTTGTAATATATTGTGTGGCATTCTAAAGTTTCTGAGTGAGTGAGCTGTTTTTAGTCTAAAACAATAACATAATTATTCTCAACAATAATAGAAACAATATTCACATTTCCATACACAAAAATATCTATAAAAGCCGAACTAATAATAATTATAAATGCGAAAGTAACTTTGTTTGTAACGCTTTCACGCTAACACGGCTGAACGGATTTGGCACATAGGTAGACCGTCAACTGTTCGTGCCTGTGGGATCATTTCCGACCAACATGCGGGCGAAACCGCGAGCAAAAGCTAGTATTTAATGTTTTAACCCCACACAACAGCGACGTACAAACATAAAGCGAACATTTATTAAATCCTCGCTGAATAATCGGATAGCAAAATATTTGCCCGTTTAAATTTTTCAACAATAGGTATTTAATGTAACTGTTACGTTTTGCACATTCCTAACGTCAAAGATTCCTTGTATTTTCCAATGTAATTAAATGGTTTTGTGGCTAAATTAAATCCTGATATAGACCCGAATCTAAAATCCTTTTAGGTTTTTCAGTCAAGGTCAAAAAGAATAATAAATTTCGGTCGAAATTTGCCGAAAACCGAAACCGAAATTCGGTGGGACTCTAAACTCAAACGCTAATTTCAAACAAACCAGTAACAAATACATTTGAATTGTCAATGGTTCGGTGAGTAGCTCACCATCCGATCAGGACCAGGCCCGTGCCGAACAGCGCGAACGCGTTCGACGTCTCAAAGAGATGTCAGCAATAAGAAAGAGCCCCGTTATGGTTGAAGCCTGCCGGGTAAGCGGATTGTCCGAAAGGGTTACTACAACCCCGGAATATAAAGGGCTAAGAAAGGAACATGGATGGGTTTTAGTCAGTAAGAGTCTGACACTCCCTTCCGCTCCACCCAAACGGGAGGTGTCATTTGATGATTTCCCACCCTGAAAAAAAAAAGGTTTCGGTGAGTCAGAAAGATGAAGGTAGTTGCCCATTCCAAAGCGTATTAGGCACCTATGGAGAAGAACAGGCAAGAAACTCACTCACGGACACTCTTTTCTACTCGAAGCTGCCAGTTTTCCAATAGTAAATACTCAGTACTACAATACGCACAGCCACACACGTAACCAGAGGGTACCAAGCTGCACTAATCGGCTGCAACAATTTAGACTGCCATCACATTCGCTGCAAATCGCGACAGTTGCATATTTCAATGTTAGTCACGCGCGCTCGCAGGGTTAGATTTTAATTGTTAACACTAAATTTTATGTGTGTAGTTTAGTTCTCTGGTGTTAAATTGTTAAGGATTCTTGGTTATGTATAGATAAATAGCATCTCTAATTAAGCTCTAAGCACGGGTGCAATGCTGAAATCTCTGTTTTGACATAGAGATTCTATTCAATAATAATATTAAAACTATAAACGAGCGTGTTTGATATTTTACGGTGTTATGTAACTCTCCGTTCACAAGTTCAACTCGCACTTTTCCGGTTTTTTTTTTATACACTGTATAAATAATATTTTAGTGATGATTCATAAAAAAAATAACTCATCTTTTAAAAACTCTGACTTTTCTTTTTAAATTCTGGATTTAAAAAACTTGTGTTTTATTTAATGTACCGAAATAATAATGCCAATTTTTTAATTTGAATGAACCGAAATTCTTAATCCAGTCCATATACCTGAACAATATTACTTTGACAATTGCGGAATGTAATCATTCTTGAAGTATTATCTACATACCTACGTATCTCTGAGCATCGGCAGGAAATTTTTGTTAAGGGTGAAATTACATTCTGAGGTAATTTAGCAGAACGAAACGTTCCCTTAATTGAAACTGTCGTCACATTCAGATGCATATTTCAACGTTAGTCACGCGCGTAACAGTAGGGTTAGATTTGATTGTCCTTTACATTAAATGAAATGTCCGAATTTACGATGGGGCTGATAAAAATACTAAAAACACCCCTTAATTTGCAGATTTTTTTTTCATGGCTTCTAAAACTAATCCTATGGGTGGTGTTTGGCTACCGTTACGCACTATTTATTTACTTTTCATAAAACGTTCCGAGTACTGCAAATTGAGGAAGGGTTGGACAAGATATGGTCAGCACTATTTATTCCCTCAGGAGCCAATAACATCATAGCGCAAACGCCAATCTGCGTGATTATGGAAATATCCCCTGAGGACTTTTTACTGTAGTTCCATAGGGAACTGAAGTACGTGCATGTTATCATAATCTGGAATGAGTAAGGTGGGTATCCACATACTTCTAACTAACAGAAGAGCCTCCATTTGAAAATTGCTTGTTTGAAATTTGTAGGGTTAAATACCTAAAAAATATGGAATCTTCTTCTGTCGATAGGACGAGAGATTTATGTGGAATAATTAGATTGACAGCAGTGACGTCGCGAGTGGTGGTGTGACCGTCGGACTACAAAGTTATAGGCCTCGAGTAACCCAACTAACCCAAGGCACGCACCTCTGTTTTTTACGGATTCATGTGCATATTGTATAGTATCACTTGCTTAAAAATCGGTGAAGGGAAACATCGTGAGGAAACCAGCATGTCTAGCAAGAGATATTTCTCAACAGCCTGTGAAGCTAATTCAGAGGCCCATGGCAGCATAAAAGTTCTGACCAAGTAAGTCACTATCGAAAAGAAAGAAGATACATAAACAAATTAATCTTTATTGCAATCTGTAGATTGCAATAAAGATTAACGTACAGGTGTTAAATATTAATAAATAGAAACTATGGACCCTGTTGGGTACTACTATCATGTTCATGTCCGCTTAAACTAAAATAACTTAGTACTTAACTACATTTACAATGGCAGGGTCTTCTGAACAAAGGCACGTAACTGTTGCCAGCGGCACGTCTACGACAGCTGCCGACGGGTGTCGAGCTGCAGTAGCTTCTACCGTTGACGAAGTGTCGCTCGTGTATTTGAGTGCATACACGGCACGTAGTAGTCGACGCGTCGGTGGCTGACGTCGACGCGTCGGCGGCTGATCTCGACGCGTCGGCGGCGGCCCTCGACGTGTCGGCGGCTGCCCTCGACGCGTCGACAACTGCCGCAGTCTGCCGCCGACGAGTGCCAACTGCTGCAGGTGCCTCTGCCGTTGGCAACAGCCTCATGTATCCGAGCACATAGCACAGGGCATAACAATTAAGTAGTACGTTAATCCCATCATTAAAATATCCCAAATTAAAACTTACTTTACTAATAGCACACCATCCCTAGATTTAATTTAACTAATAGATATCATTACGAAAAGGGTTTTGAGGTGACTAAAAGGTCCAGACCTAAAATATTAAGTCCTATCTTCTTAGAATACCAATCCATACGAACCACAACGGCGTGATCTCAGCTTAAATGCCTCGTGAGGGTACAACACAATACAGTACCACCACAGCTTAAGCCTAGATTACGCACGAGCGATTTTTTTTAACGCAGAGATTTTTATCATACTCTAAATTTACAAATCTAGGCGTTGAGCAGAGCATTGAGAAACTAACAAAGTTCATCCCAGCACGATTAAAAAACATTCGCCACAAAACAGTGCGCGGCGCGAGAAAAAATCGCCGCGTAAAAGAATCGCACGTGGGTACAGGGGCTAATTCTGTTAACAGGATTACTCATAATCTAAGGCTGTCCATCACTCGTATCGATAACGCGAGTAATTTATCCATTTGGAACTGTAGGAAAAATGAACGCTATCCGTGACCGGCTTATCTTAATATGTTCTCGAAGATAATTGTGCGTGAGCGTTATCTCGATTCGTAATGGATGTGTTCGGTGCAATTATGGTAGAGTTAATTTATTTTGTGTGCGTTTTGTTTATACGTGTGTCTGTATATATATGCCCTCTTTTCCCCTAGTAGCGTGATCAGAATATTACATCGCATCAAATCTATATACATAAGCAACGTTTTCGGATTAACCGCTGAAACCACAGAACAGATAAAGAGGTTAGAATGGAAGTAGTTCCTGATTTGTATTAGAACGCGTGTCGCCGCATGTCTCCCACTCTTGTCTCTCAACTACAAGCAAGAGATAATACGTACGCGCATTACGCACACAAATAAACCACACGCACTTACATCGCGTGTTTACTATTGGTTGTCACACTAACGCAAATACTGCTCTAGACGTACACTCACACACGTGTAAAAGCAATTTATTTCTCATATATGTTACGGCCACCAAAAGGTCGATTAATCATATCGATAAAATTACTGTAGTTTAGTTAATTAAAGTTTTGCATTTTTTCAAGTTGCGGATACGGTACGAATAATTTCCTAATTACATATAAATAAACTTAAATCAAAGACAAATTAAGGGGGAACATCCGATACTGCCGGGAAATTTAAATTTTCTTTAGTTTTATGCTAGTTGCAGCTCTGTTTTACGGCATAATAATAGAAAGAAAGAAAAATAGCATTTTTAATAAAATAAAACGTAAAACAATGCTACAATATGCAAAAAAACTATAAATAAATTTTCAAATTTCACGTCCATATCGAATGCTAAGTCGAATTAACATAATATAATCTAATTAATTTATTGTGAACTACTCCGTGAAAAAGTATTTATTAATTGTGGCATGTTAATTTATTAATAATAGCTGTGCCCGCCGGTTTCACCCGCGTTACATAATCATTTTCTGCAAAATGTTGCAAACATAAATTGTGCTACATTTAGTACGTATCCATTAAATTCTACCAGTTGCTTCAAACCACAGTTTTCTTGTAGCTGGATCTTTTGTAAAATTAAAAAAAAAGTGTTTGCATCGTAAATTTGATTTTAGACGAAAAACCAACTAAGAAACTAAATTAATAATCCACATTATACAATAATTGGTGTTAATATAAACAAATTTATTTTCATTGTTATATTACTGACAATAATCATTCGTATACACATCTTAATATCGACATTGTTTACAATTTGGAACAACACTATCGACGCGCATAGATTTCCCAGAATTGAAGCTTTGGATCGACGCACGCGACGTTCGCAGTGAACGCAATACATTGCGCGACCGCCCACGTCGTGCAAGATCGTACCAATGTAATGCACGCAATGTATAATTTTGCATCTGAATGCGATTTTATCGTTTTTGTCTACAAACTACATAATACTTTTGTAATAATTACAAATATCATTCGTATTTTAAGGTTTTTGGAGTTACCGGTGAAATGAAATCCCTCCTCGGGCCACATTATACTCCTGACTTCTTTTCCGACACGTTTCAATTGGGCAAGACGGCATAATTCTTTTTTTCCGCGGCGAATTGAACGCTTTCACAATAAGAGCGTGACTGTTGACCGGTGATTCTAATTTCGGTTGGGTTTGGAGCGCCCGCGCAAATGTGTGGCGCGCCTGTCCCGCCCACAAGGCCCTTCTAACCTCTTTAACTGTTCTGTGGCTGAAACACATTTCTCGGAAAAGATGATTGAGACCTCCTTATTCTGAAAATTATGGCAGTACTCTTTTGTGAGAAATCTTGTGTTCAAAATAGGTTTGATAGCATTCAGCTTATTCCACTATTCGACGTGGTTACACTACTGTTCTGTGCTACTAATGAAACGCAAAACCCTTGTTAGTTCCTACAACCCAGGTTGATATGAAATCAGTAAAAGCTAGTTTCCCTAGAGCACTAGTATTAAATAGTGGCATAAAGGAGCACCAAACTTGACACTTAAGAAGACAAAAGTCATTTATTCAAACTAGGCTGAAAATCTGCATTCTTCGACGTCAAAATTACCTGCTTAAGACAGTCCTCCAAAACATATCGCAACGGATCCCATACTCTCTACTCTACCTAAAAACATATTGGTCATGGATTTACATTTCTTCAGACTACCGTACCGTTCACCTAATCCAGATTTATAAATAATTTCCAATTTACCTCAGATCCCTCTAAAACGTTTTACGCAAACAAGATGGCAAAGATAAGCGAGTTTGACAGCTGGTCTAACTAGGTCCAACTAGGTCGCTACCAAGCTTTGCGGATAAAAAGGGATATCGAAACTTCCGAACTCCCGACAGCACACTACAACGGGTAATGCGAGGAGTTTTTGTGCTCAGCAAAATCTAAACAGGGTCAACCCTATTTCAATTGGAGTTCGCGATATTTTTGTATTGTTTTTTCGCCGGAAAGTCGGATATTTCGGTAATAGTCGCCGTTTGCCAGTTTTGTGAACAACGTCAGCTTTTGGTAGAACACTTTCTAAATGGGGGAACTAATCGCTTGAATCGTGTCACTCGTGTTCAAACGAATAATCACAGTATCTCGACAGCGCAGCGGTACTTTTTTGGATTAACATTTTTATTATTGGTTTATACACGTATGCATTCACTTTTCATTTGATTGCTCGTGACACGTATTTGTAGTCTGTAAAAAAGTTCCATCAGGTTTTTTAGGAAACATTTCACCGATTTCTACAAAAACTAGTTCAAAAATCACCGAATATCGAAATGTGGAACAAAGTCAAATAAATTGAATGACGTTTGACAAACTCCGCATATTTGTCCGAACAAATCCAACGAACCATGCCGAACAATGCAGCGACGACTGATTTGCCGCAAATCGTAATATACCGCGCCAAATATGTGAAGTGTTTACAAGTTTCAGTGTTAAACTCAATTAATTGTAGCCTTTAATCCCTTTTAATACGTCGCATGTTGATTCCGCATTAATTTGTGGCGGGATTCCGAATTGCAATATTGCGAATTGTCGCCCAAAAGCAATTTTAATTCGAGTCCAAGCTTTAGGCAAATTGTTCTTTCACGCAAACCGGAATGTGGCCCGTCGAGCTTTGACAGCGGTACAAACGTACATATTTCATCATGGCTGCGAATAAAGGTGAACCCGACCGTGTAAGTAGAAGTTTATTTAGTGTCTTATTTCTTTTTATGCGGGCCTGGTAGCTCGGGAAGAAATGAGATGTTTTATGAAATTGTTTTTCCGGGACATTAGCCAGTCCTAATTATGGCTGTGCTCGCTTGAACCGGGGGCCAATTTCCCTGGACAGTTTTCACGTTGACGGTGACAAAGTGTGTACGGCGGGAGAGAATACAATTACACTTAGACGCCCAGCTTATTAGACAGCTGGAAGTAATGTAAATTTAGTACTCCTTGTTATGTATATTATTGTAAGAATTAATTAACAGGAATAAGCCCTCTTAGGCCTCAAACAAACGCAGGCGGCGTTCAACAAAATTCTGTGTGAACTGACAAACAGTCTGAATTAGTTTTGGAAGAATAACATTTTAAATGTTTAGAAGTGTTTTAGCTGTGAGTGAATTACAGAAATTCTTTGTTCATAAATTAGGTAGCTTGTTAGCTGAATGATTTCTTTGTTTATCTGAGGAAGGTGATGCAATATTGATTATGACAAGTTATTTGATTGCCATAACATAAAGTTCTACCGTTACAATATACAAAAAATGATTTGCAGTAATTCAGACTTTTTCATACCAAGGCATTTTCAAGAAACATCAGGCTTTCTCAATAGGATTGATTTTAGTTTTGATGACGTACGTATAATTTTCATTATTCAGAACTCTATTTATTATGTACCAACTGTCCAAAGTTTATAAAGTACCTCTATATCTTCAACAAAAACAAAATAGAAGCTTTATTTTTCTTTACCTCGCTACACAAAATAAAAACCACTTATCAAGCGCGCGTAAACTTTGATATTCTATCAAACAAACCTAAAACAATATTTTTACTCGTATTAAAATACATTTGTACCGATAAACCTTTCTATTTATGTTCGCATTTTAGGGTTGTATGCAAATAAGGGTCGGTTAGGCATTTTCTTTTAACTTTATTATTTTCTACGTAGTATTTCCACTTTTCCCCCTTATAGGCACACAAATTCCCTGGTGGAAAGTCCCTCGTGATTGACTGACGGGCCCAAATTTCATATAATATTTGGACGTCAGGGGGTTAGATATTACGTGGCCGTGGTCGGTTTGTCGTTAGCGATAGTTACAAAACAATATTACGAAACTATTTGCTTGAAATGGAAATAGTCTGTTGATTAGTTTTGTTTATGCACAGAGGCACATCAAAGCACCCCAATCTGTCAAATTTGTTTGATAGATTTTGAACTATATTGCAAGGAAATAAGGTTAATGTTCATTTAGGAATAATTGAAAGTTTGGGATAGCTTGATGTGCTGGCGTCTGTACATTTTATATTTATCGGGATTTAGAGATATCTAAAGGCAAACCTTCCTTAAGTTATCCTTTATGTTTTCTATGTATCGATTGTCGTAATAAGGAGAAATCCAAAAAAAAAGTACAAAACTAAAACTCAATTACGACAAAAAGGACATCACAAACAGACAAATTTAAAATGACATCGGTCCGACGTTACACGTTTTACATGACATATAAAGGTCATACTGCCGATGAAAACATTCATAAAATCCTCAACATAGAATTTGTTACGAAACTACACACAAAAAAAAACAACCCATCTAAAAATAAGCACAGATGTGAAAAACGTTAACAATTCCAAACCATTAACTAACTCGAACACTAAAAAGCGTAAAGTAGTACTTTAAAACCGCCATCTTATTACCATCGTTACATTAAATCGCCGTACATCTCTCATACATTTGATGGAAGCATGCAGTCACGTCCCTAGTCCCTTGGTCGGGGAAATGAAATAATTTGTCTTAGTAAGGGTGCATTTCATATTTATACGGGGCACGAAGGGTGAACGAACCAACGGTTTATGCCTACCACGTGTATGTGTGACAAATAAGGATGGCACGCTTAAAGTATCAAAGTAGTCTTCAAAATTAAATAGGCTTGTTGCACTTAGGAGTGTCTCATTCAACAGGGGGACGAAGCGTTTAAACTGACTTTTAAAAGAAATAAATGGGTTTGGAGGTTTAAATAAGGGAAATTAGACTGCCATATCGTGAGACCAATACACAAGGAGCTAGATCGAAAATAACTAAAGTATTTTCATGCAAATAATGTAAAATGCTTTTACCATCTTGACAGATAATCAGCCCTATGTTCACTTCAGACGTTATAATTTCCTAGATTTTGTCAGAGTTCATATAGTTAGGTTAAAAATTACACGTTAGACGCCAACATGGTCACCGTGTGACCACAAACAGTAGCTTATCAATTGTGTGCTACGTGGCAGTCAATGACTTAAACTAGAGTCCTTATCGCATTTAAGACACCCAAGATAATAGACATACTGGTCCAAATATAATACGATTTGTATAAATTGATTGCTGTCATTTGTGCATCTTTGACAGTCGTTACGGGTCGTCAGAAGCCCGAAAATCTGACAGCCAGTCTTACCAAGGGGTATATGCCCAGTTACTGCGTTGTGGTGGTTAGATATGCAGTCGCTCCATGTAAATACTGGTATTCTGGCATCCGGTTAGACTGGAAGCTGACCCAAACATAGTTGGGAAAAGGCTAGGCAGATGATGATTGCTAAGTATATTTAAAGTTCGTAATATGAACTTTTTGCTTTAAACTAAGGACCCGCCCCGGCTTCACACGGGTCCAATGTTATTAATATAATAAATTAATATAATACATACTATTGCGCGGGCGAAGTCGATGGCGAACGCTAGTTAAACTATACCTTCCTCTTTTTTTTTTTTTTAAGGCTGGGAAATCATGCAATGGCTGCTCCCGCTCTGGGTGGAGCGGAAGGGAGTGTCAGACTCTTACTGACTAAAACCCATCCATGTTCCTTCCTTAGCCCTTTGTATTCCGGGGTAGCGGTAACCCTTTCGGACAATACCTTCCTCTTGAATCGTTCTATCTGTTAAACTGCATGAAAATCCGTTGCGTAGTTTAAAAGATCTAAGCGACAAATGGCGGGTAGGAATTTGGTTTTATACTATGGAGAAACTATGTATAAAACTAGCGTTAGGAGTTTCCTATTTTTTTTCTTGTTTTACTTGTCAACATAAAGCCTCGCATGAAACAGACATAAAAAACTGATCATGATTCTGATTGGGGTAGTTATTTATAACCAACAGTAAAAATGCAGACACATAGTAGATTTATTGTGAACAACTCGACAACTAGGGGTAACACGCATAGCATTCAGAAGGGTATGCACCCTCCTGAAAATAGTATTTGCAAAACTTTCTTTTTATTACAATATTTTTGACAAAAACGCACGAACAAGGTGCACGAAATTTGTGGTGCCTGAAGTTGGTTTATATAAAAACCTGTATTACAAATAATATGAGGAGTAAAATAAGTAGGTACATACGTACTCGTAAATATTATAAATATTTATAATACCCATTATTGGTTCCAGCAATGTGACGGCAATCTTCTAAAAACTTGATGACCATAAAAAGATGTAGGTACCTACGCTTTTTAAAATGAATGAGCCTCTAAGCTTTCTGCGCAATCACGCGCAAACCGAGCGAGCAAAGCGAGCGGTGCCACGGTAGCGACCAGTGAGCGCTACGTCACAATTTCTCGAACTTGGCTATTAAGTGTTTTTAGGACCACAACTTAAAAATTATTTGAGGTTCACAAAAAAAGGCACCATCTTTATTGCTGTTGAATAATATTTAGAAGAAAACAAAATAGAAATTATTTTAGCTTCGATTTATTACATGGGCAAAATTATTTCAAATGCATCGAGCAAACTCTAGATTCGGAAGTAATCAAGGTTTATCATTTAAAACCCAGGAAGACAGTTTGCACTTCACAAAAACGACCTTCCCAATTTAAAAAGTAATGGTGTCATTTTCCGCTTAGACGATACGTACAAACGAAAAGAGCCTTCTGATTTATAACTCAATCTTGTGACGACATAAAAAAAGACACACATGAAAATTGCCAATTTTTCATAATAAGGTCGGTTGCGAATTGTGCCATATTATTTCGAGGACAAATTATTTGATTTTCCGGCCTTGTTCCAAAGCGTCATATTATTCAAGAGGTTAAGTGTGACAGTGTCATTAAGGATACAGCCCATTTGTAGCATTATTTTCTATTACCGTACTCTTGAGGCAGTTGTTTGAAAACTGTCACTTTTGACTTTTACAAACGGGCTCGTTACATTTTACCCCCAGAATAAGGCCCTCAAAGATACTTTGTGGAAGATACTCCATTGGTCATTATCACCACGTTTGGCAGATGGGTTGGCTATCGTAGTTTGTTGTTTGTTTGTTGTTGTGTATCTTCCTGACATATTTCACACGTCTCCCCTTTTTTTTCAAGGGTGGGAAATCACCAATGACTTCTCCGCTCTGCGTGGAGCGGAAGGGAGTGTCAGACTCTTACTGACTAAAACCCATCCATGTTCCTTCCTTAGCCCTTTATGTTCCGGGATAGCGGTAACCCTTTCGGACAAACCCGCTTACCCGATAGGCTTGGCCCTAAGGGGCCCCTTCATATGCTGACATCCTAATGAAGCGCGCGTAGAACACGTCTGCCCTTACGGCACCCATGAGAAGAAATAGGGTAATATTCTCTTAGCAGTGTCTATGACGACTACTGCTCATATTAACAGAGTACTTTTAGCAAACAAAGTTTTGTGTTTATGGAAAGTTCAATTTGTTATATGACAAAAAAAAGTTTCAATGCGTAAGTGACAAAGTCGACGTATTTTAGGTATTAATAAAATCCAAAGTCTAAAAGCTAGACAAATAAAATTTTGCGTATTTTTAAAATCTGCTAACTAGATCTTATCCGAGAATTAGAGCTTCTCCCCTTACGGTACCCATGAGAAGAAATAGGGTAATATTCTCTTAGGTGTCTATGACGAGTACTGCTTCTATTATCAAAATACTTTTAGGGTTAAACAAAATTTTGATTTTATGGAAAGGCCAATTGGTTATACGACAAAAAAGGTTTCAATAAGTCACTCAGTGAAAGACAAAGTCGACGTATTTTAGTAAGTAATATAATATAAAGTCTAAAAGCTAGACAAATAAATATTTGTGTGTTTTTTAAATCTACTTACTAGATCTTATCCTGAGAAGTAGAGATCTCTAGCATTATCGATAGACGACACGGTTGACGCAGCGGTTGAGCGATTGACTGTTGCGCAGCATGTCGCGAGTTCGATTCCCGCACGGAACAAATATTTGTACGACCTGCAAGTATTGTTATGGGTCTGGGTGTTTTTCTATCTATAATATGTATGTATAATATATAATATATATAATAATATATATAATATATAATATCCTTGGACATTTCACACAGCGCCATATCGTCCCAAGCTAAGCAACCTAATGCTTGTGTTATGGTAACGAGATGGCTGATATACTACTTATATACATTTTTTTTTGTAAATACATACATATTATAGATAGAAAAACACCCAGACTCGTAACAAATACTTGCAGGTCGTACAAATATTTGTTCCGTGCGGGAATCGAACCCGCGACATAGTGCGCAGCAGTCAATCGCTCAACCACTGCGCCAACCGTGTTGTCATGTATTTACAAAAAAAATGTATTTAAGTAGTTTATCAGCCATCTCGTTATCATAACACAAGCATTAGGTTACTGAGCTTGGGACTATAATATGGCGCTGTGTGAAATGTCCAAGGATATTATTATTATTATTATCCATACCGAAGCTATGATAGTTTTTAAATACGACGTCACATTTCGAGATAAGGTGGGTACGAACTGGCAATTTTTCTTACGAGATATGAATTTAAAAGCTTGATAAAGTGACTCTTCACTACATACGAGTAGTATAAAACAAAGTCGCTTACTCTGTCCCTATATCCCTATCTATGCTTAAATCTTTAAAACTTCGCAACGGATTTTGATGCGTTTTGTTTTAATAGATAGAGTGATTAAAGAGGAAGGTTTATGTGTATAATTTGTCGACATATTATGCGGGCGAAGCCACGGGCGGAAGCTAGTAATACCTATAAAATATAATATCAAAATGCTCTTTGAACAATTCAAACCGCAAGCCGCACGAATCGTTCGCCAATAACATAAATCTCCACACACTTCCAGTTATTGTCAATATTTCCCCACCATTTGTTTTACTACACTATTCAATATTCATGTAGTTAGTTTAAATTCGTGAACAAACAACATTATAAATTACTATTTCGACAAAATGTCGTTTCGAAAACCCCTTACTGAGTAATATTCCGTTTAATTTTATACAGGGTGAAATTGAATTCATGGGCATTATTTTAAGGGGCCATTGTACTCATGATTATGAACAACTTTCACTTTGGGAACAAATCTGAAATTGCGAAAAAAAAATCAGCTGTTCCCGTACATTTTGACGAGTTATATGTGCATAATGTATGCAACAGCTGATTTTTTTTCACGATTTCAGATTTAGTTATGTTTAATTACTAAAAATTGCAATACTTATGTTTGTTGATCAAACTGTTACATCTATTCACAGCTGCAGGAGACAAAGAATACAACAAACGAAAGTAAAAAAATAAGTATGGGTGATGTAAAACCTGAAAATGACCAATTTTGGACTTAAAACGTATATGTTATAGCTATATTGTTGACATCTTATGTGTACAGATCTCAGAAATGACAAGAACAAATGCACTTCACGAGTAAGCCGTAAAAGAGATACATACAAAGTGAAATTATACCTAAAATAAAACTATTCTATTCATAAATCGGTTGATATTCGTCTTAGTCTAGCACGTATTAGATTATTCGCATTTCGTAGGTACCAAATTCTCAGAAAACTTCGAAGTAAAACAATCGAATAGAATAATCCATCATCGCTCGACTCGGATAACATTGCTCATACATCTCAAAGGAATCTAAGAGAACTTTCGAGCTATTCCATCTTTAAATCTACTTCTAGGTGCGATCATAAACTCACTTTTAACCCGATACCTGTTCAACTGAATATAAAGCGTCTCGAGAAAATCCCAGGCAAATTGAATTCAGTGAAAGTTTTCTCCTAGTGCGTCAAAAACTTATAATACCGTTTGGTGCTTGGCTATTGAATTCACTCCTTATTTATTGTTAGCGATAAAATAATATTAATCTCGCGGGGATTACACTTGGATTTTATTCTTCTCCTCAACTCGGAACTTGGAGAATAACCCCAGATTATTCGCCAGCGTATATAATAACGTGGATGGGCAATCCACTAATGAAAGTATAACGATTGTTTTATGGATGAACATTTGGCTTTAACGGGTGTAAAAGTTGCGCCATAAAACGTGATCTGCTTAAGGCTTTTTACTTACAGTGGTCTGGAAATTAGGTACTAAACACTTCGCGATGGTCGCGGCCTGCCTTGAATATATTTACAAAGGCACTTGTAAAATTTCACATAAATACTATCTCCTTGCAGCCAGTATTATTAACGCAAATGAAGTCCTTGTTAATAATGCTTATTACTTTTTATAATAGTTGCAGTGATAGCGGTGTGACCGTCGGACTGCCAAGTCATAGGTCTCGAGATCGAACCCAAGCCACGCACTTCGATTTTAAGGATTCGTATTGTATAATTATCACTTGCTTAAAAATCGGTGAAGGAAAACATCGTGAGGAAACCAGCGTGTTTGAGAGATATTTCTCAACAGTATGTGAAGCTAAGTCAGAGACCCATGGACAGCATAAAAACTCTGACACTAGGATTGTCACTAACCACAGAAAAAGAAGAAGAAGACTTTTTACAATAAGATAAATACTTTTGAGCGATCTTTTCAAAACGAAGCTGTTTAAAGTTCTTCTTGAAATGCCTGTTAGGATATGATCACTTTCATTCATAATAAACATTGTTGTGGCTTCAATAAATGCATCGGAATTCGATGGTGTATCCACAATAACATTGCAGAACGTTATCAGGGCGAAGTAGTAATCAGCTCTGGAAGTTTCCGTGCGTAAGAGGGATTATATTTTCGATAACTTAGCTTAGGGTGGAGGGCAATAAATAGAGAAAAAGAGAGATAGTGAGGGGACTATCCTGAACGTAAGTAATCTGGGAATTTGTTATGGTTTTAAGAGAAAAATGGCAGGAATCCCATGGGAACGATTCAATATTTTGGAAAACTTACGGGACCCTATAATTCTTGGGTGAGCACGCGCGGTATTTATTAATCAGATTTTTTATTATTGCAGTTAAGCAATTTTCGCGGGTTTTTTTTTATATAGTGTGTTAGGTTAAACGAGGGATATACTTTCAGGTTGTATAGTACTCATGAAAATCAACATCTTTGTCCATGGGATCCACTCTGAAATTAAAAAAAAAAATATCAGCTGTTCCATACATTTTGACGAATTATGCGAACATAAATTTACTCAACAGTAGATTTTTTTTTCATGATTTCAGGTTTAGTTCCATGGTCAAAGTTGTTCATTTTCATGAGTATAATTATTACCCCCTGAAAGTATGCCCTTCGTTTAACGCTAATTATTATTGATTTGCTAAGTTCGCTAGCGACTATTCCATTATCACAATATAGTTGGATTGTGTCATGCAAAGGGGAAAGATAATTATCATCTAAAATAAAAACCAAAGAATAGTGACATAAAAATCTTTTGTTCGCAAAATTAGATATAACTAGCTTCTGCCCGCGGCTTCGCTCGCGTGGAGGTCGGAAATTATCCCACAGGAATGTTCTACCGGGATAAAAAATATCCTATGTGTTAATCCAGGATATAAACCATCTCTGTGTCAAATTTCATCCAAATCCATACAGTAGTTTTTACGTGAAAGAGTAACAAACATCCATACATCCATACTTACAAACTTTCGCCTTTATAATAGTAGTAGGATTGATAACGACAACAACAACAACGATGTAAAAATAAAAATAGTAAGTAGGAATTAATACCAGTCGGTCAGATAGACTCATTGTTTTCAGACAAAAAACGACCAAAAATTTTTTCGAGTACTTACCTTCAAATAAACACGAATTCCGACCACTCGTGCACTTCGCTAAAAACACAACAAAAAAAAGTCAACCTGCTTTCCCGACACACATTTTTATTTTCCTTAACATTTTTACACGTAAAACATTTTCGTGACGACATAAAGCGATAGCTCCACATACTTACGTGGTACGCCCCCTTCACTGCGGTTTAGAAAAAAACGCAATATCGCATGAGTTTCAAGGGAGGTAAGTGTGCCCTGTGGATTTACAGCATTAAATTGGTTCAGGCAGGGCTGTCAACTTGCTAAAAGTTTTTAAGTCGCCCGCTCGCGTGACGAACGTTATAAAACTTAGAGTGGGTGACTAACTTTTATGTGGGAAAACTACCAAGTTTGTTATTCAGTGTGCTTTAAATTTGTAGTCTTGTTTGTATTATCGCAAACAGGGGTGTGTTCGTTCGGGGATTAGGTAGGTACGTTTTAGATCCTCTTACTTCTGCCATGTCTACTTCCTGTTTAAACTTTCGTAAGCTTTTACCAAACAAAATAATCCTACCTAAGCAATATTTAATAATATACTAGCATTAGCAACGAGCAGGTAAAGCTATAGAACCATCCGAAACTTAACAATTCTCCTGAAAACTTCCGGTCATCTTTATTAATAATAAAAAAATATGTTTACTATAATTGCATAACTATCTTTAATAAATTTAAATAATTATGAATTTAATAGAGAATTGTTTTTTACACATTTCAACAATGAATGCAATAAATAGTTTTTTTTTTTGGTATGGTAATTTTCTAATTCATATTACTTAGAGATATTTAATAGTTTTGTAGTACCTGAATAAGTGTAACTAATTTTCATACCCAACACTAACATCTAGTAGGTTTGCTAAAAATGCAGGTTCTAACCTGCATTTTTAGCAAACAAATCATTCTTATTTTCATCAATTGTTAGTGCAAAATTATAGACCGTGGAAACGAAAAGAATGTAGATTAAAAAAATAAGCTCAATTTTACCGTATTGAACGTACGGAGCATAATAATTAAAACGCCTACCAACCCTAGTCCAGTTGCTCGCTGTCCAGTAGAAATCCTTTGTCCCGTGACAGCGCGCAGACTCGACTAAGTTTATCACCGCTGCGACTTCCAGTCGTTATTGCGTTTTTGGACTTGCGACTTTGACATAAACGCACCCCTAGTTATAACTGCCTTGAAGACATGAAACCCCGAATCGTAGACGCGTAATAATTTATTACCTACCGCCAGTAAGGATAAGTTAATAAGTAAGTTCTGCCGCTTATAAAAACGCTACATAAACTTTGTTACTTTGTTGATCTATGGGGAAAAGGAATTATTTATTTAACAATGTTCTTCTATTTGTGTTTGACGACGGTGTTGTCTTAGGAGCATTTTGTTAGTGATGAAGAGAGAAATAAATCGTGAATGGAGGAATTACTTTCAGCGACAAAAGATTTCAATAGAAAAAACCTAATTAATGAAGGAAAAAAATACTTAACCTCTAGAGCCCCAGTGGCACAAAAACGTTCCAGTAAATTTGAGCATTACCGTTGAGCCCCGCTGGCACAAATTTGTGCCACCAAACCCCGACGGATTTAAAACTGTATTTCTATTAAAGATAAGTCTTAAAATCGTTTGTGACGAATGTTCTCGACGGCAGATAATATTTTACAACCATAGACAAAGATAGAAACTAAAAATATTGTATGCAACATTTAAATTACATTAGTCTAAATAATAGGAGCATTTTGCAACTGTGGGCGAGTTCGGTTTAGGATACAAGTCATGCATTATAATAGCATTTACTTTATTGCATAGCCTTATTGAGGCACTGTGTGGTCTTCCCTTGCTACATTAAGTATATTTCTGCCAGCGGCCTCACCCGTGTCGATGTCAGAAATTATCCCACAAAAACGTACCACCGATATAAAAGTAGCCTTTGCGGTATTTCATACTATAACCTATCTCCATATTTCATCCAGATCCGTTCACCCGTTTTGGCGTGATACAGTAACAAACGTACACACATCCATCCAAACTTTCACATTTATAACATAGAACATATTAGGAAGATTTGTAAGATGACTGTAGATCGCTGTCGGTCTGAAATCATGACTATTTACTAATTTTGCAATTAAATCATAAGGCAAATCAATTTACCCCTCTATCCTATGTAAAATACTGGTATTCAACTACATCCGGTTAGACTGGAAGCCGACTCTAACATAGTTGGGAAAAGTCTAGGCAAATTTTTGATTCTTCAGCAAAATTAATACAAAGCAGTCCCTTAAATATGAAAAATCTCTATGACATCGCAAACTTAGCCATATGTAATCTAGTAATGGCACACACGCCACATCAAAGTTTCTATGCCGTGTCTCAAGACGGGACGCGCGTGCATCTTCCAAGCTTGAGGGAATCCCTAGAGGCCTTATGTGTTTGCCCAGAGATTGCAAACTCAGCTACTAACATACCGCCCTGTTTGTTAATGGGGTTGGTACCTTTGTATCGTTAATTTTGTTGGCCATCTTGTTTTATTGGTGCATTGAATTTGGCTGTGTTGATAAAATGGGGTCGTTACTTTTTTTTATCTTTAACGTCGTTTCGAAATTGTTTAAGAGTCGATTGTGAATATCGAATCACATAAATAAAAAAATAAAAAATTTGAATGTATATCACTTTATCTAAAGTAGTTACACTGCTAAACATTATTCCTATCAATCTCGCGTAGTAGGTACCCACGTATATCAAAACATTTCGGAATCGCAATTGCAGATTTTGAAACACACGCATCGCACACATGAAAACAGGTTCTGAATTTCAAGCTTGCTCTGGAAGGAATTAAGATACGAAAAACAAAATGATTATAATTTCCCTTCGCTACAGCAAAACTCGCAAAACATTCTTAACACATTTCCAGAGAATTTTATCTTAAACCTAAAATGTGTTTCCAAACCAAGACTGCTTAAATTCATTATGTTCAAATATTTACGACGTCCCAAGCGTAGCAGTGCTCGAGGCTCTCAAGGAACTCACTCAAGATATGTTCCTAATTTGCCTTTCAAATACTTTGAAACACAGAAGTATTCTGGAGAGCGGCTTTGACTGTGAAAATACGCAAAGGGGCTAGTGTAACGTGCAAACTATCTCGCCAAGAAGGCAACTTACTGTTGAGAAATTCCGTCCGCGTAATCGACGAAACACACGCCCCTAGGGAGCCGGCGGTATTACCCTCCCTATCTCTAACATTCTTACAGTTTAATGTATGCAAACGCATTTTGTTTCAAAGCCTAGCTCCCTCATGGATGGTGTTACTTGAGAGCCCTCCAGCGTTGTTCACCTCACCACCGCCGACCGAAGTTTTTCCCTGTCCGTGTGTCACAACATGCTCTTTGATCTTCACAAATGCGAATATAATGTCGGAACCAGTTAAGAACATTCCTTTTTTCCCTTTATCTGCCTATACACTCGCGAGTTTTTGCTACCTTTATTCCCTAATATTTTCGCATATATTCCTCTAGGGCTTTTTGTGAATGCAAACAATATAAAAACTGTTTTGTCTTTTCCTATTCTGACTATTGAATATTTTGTTTGTGAAATGAAATACAGATTGAGGCGTTATATTTTCAAGTCGACTGTTCCCTTGCGCCTGTAGCAATACAGTTTGTAAAGTGAAATATGAAAGACGTTTCATAAAGTGCCTCGTGTCTCTAGTGGTCGCAAGGGCTACTGCAGAGCATGAGGGTTCGATTCCCTGGTCGGGCGAAGTGTTATTGAGTTTTTCGGGCTAAGTGTTATTAGGAATTTCCCAGTAGCAGCCTGAAGTCTGGATTTGTGCCTGATTGATGGCCACCTTTTACACGGGACTTAAACAAAACTGGCGAACAGTCGGTGTACCCATCATAAGTGCATCTCTGCAGGGAATCAAGCCGTAATGTTATGTTATATTTCTTAAAGTCTGGTAGAGGGAATAATTCATAAAAGGAATTTGTTCCAATGTGTCATCTCTGCAACGAGGTTCAATATATCACGGGCATATTAAAGTCAAGTTAAGCTCTCAAAGTTGGAGTCATCAATCGGGGTAGTGGTAAAAATAAATATATCCCCAATGATGAGGGATTATTTGACGACAAAGTATCAACAATAACATGTGGTGTCAGTTCAAAAATAGAATGCGCCACCATCTCAGCGATGTCACACGTGGCGTCCTCAAAAACAGATCGTTTCCTTTAAAAAGTTAATTTGGCACTTTTTGTCGTGAGACAGTTACAAAAAAGCGTCATTTTTTAGAAGTCGTTAAAGGGCATATGTTTTTCTAATAATGTCGAGGTGTAGCCGGCCAGTAATGTGATTCTAACTTCCCGACACGGGGGTGTTACGTGGTAAAATATCATCGGAAATAAAGGATACTTTTTAAAATGTTTAGTATTCGTATTTCGAAATTTTTGTAGTTCGAATATTAATGAAGCAAATTTTTACTTTCTAATTAGAACGACATACGAAACTGCTGGTAGACACCGTCGTTTATTTTTTGCTATATTTTTAACTAAGAAACGCTAATATTAAAATAGACGTCAAAAGCGAAATTGTACTCCAAGTTTCGCTAAGTAAAAGCTTTTCCGTGCTATTAGTAGTATTCTAGTTCTGCAAAAGAAAAATGACGCATTCTTACAAAGACAATAATACTATTTATTTGCCTGAGAATAAATAAAGCTTTACCTACCTATATTACCTCTATGTTTCTCTTTTCAACCAAAATATTTTCCTAGAACGGAGAGAGTTTGTTAAAGTAAATGAACATCAAGCTAATACAGTGTCGTTGTGTAGCTAACTCTCATCCCAATTCGTCTTCCTCCCGTTGATGGATGAGACCTCGCCACTTCCCTAATAAACGTAAACAAAACATTTATTTTTTGCCCAAAAAACGTTATTAATGAATCGCCCCCGATGATAAGTTTAATTGTTTTGAATACTTCCACTTTGATCTTGATAAAAGGTTCTTGGTAGAACAGTTTTTTGTAGCAAAAATGTCGCGTTATTGACACTCGAGAACTTGTGATGTCACTCCATCCATTATCCACCTTTAGTAAAGCCGCAAACTAGATTCTACCTTATCTAATAGGAGTTAGAAAATATAATCCTCTGGCATAGCGTTTGGGATAACAGTGTCATATGATCCAAATCTTTTTTATTCCACAAAAGTCATTCACCGTAAAAAAAGGAACGTCCAAAGAATTCCACGTAATAGGAGAAATATTTTAATGAGGATTTAAAAATAATATTAATGCTAATGTGTGAACGGTTGCATGTTTTCAGGTGAACTGCTGACGAATACTCGTGTTTCGATATAAAGTAGCAAACGGAAGTGTTGTTAAAATTCTTTTGATAAGAATGTTGATTGTGACTTTTGTGGTGGAGAAATTATTCGTAAATGGCATCACGAAATCGTTGGAGTATGTCGCAGTATGGGTGAGTCGTTTGTTCTAAGGCAGAGACCTTACCAGTTCCAGAAGCTGTTAATTATAATGACTACTGCCACTGCGTTCTGGAAAAAATCTTCTAAATAGGCAAGATAATGTATGCTGTCAGAAATAGATATTTAGGTTCTGTGAAAAAAAAAATATTTGGTGAACTCGACAGTAATGCCTCTAATAAAATATCAGCATGAGGTGTTTCTGGTAAAAAAATATGGTGATAGCAAGTACATTTCTCAAAAACATACCATTCTTCAAGAGATAGGATATGAATCTCGTAAATATTAATGGAGGTATTACTGTGTAAGCTTAAGCTTTAGTTTTGATAACTCTTACGACTCTTTCTTTCTCTTTCTTATTTCTTTCTTTCTTTGTCGTTTGCATTTCTTATAGATCTGCTATTTTTATTGTGTACATAATAAAGAGCATTCTTTCCTATTCTATTCTACGATTCTCTAAGCCCGCTCCCGCTTTCGTCTGTCAATATAATTACACCTTCGATCGCACGATATCTGAGTGGTCAGTGAATCACACCACGTCACACAAACTTAATCAGTACCATTATATGGGACTAAACACTAATTGGACAAAATGTCCTTTTATGGGCCTCATCAAAATAATTACCAGATCGATTCGACCACTGAATTGATTCTAGGGAGATGAAGTGAGTAATACTTTATCGTGAATCATATCTGCTTTTTTCCTGGTCATCGTTTAGTTAAGTGCATTTGGGTAAGCATCTATTTGTGTATCTATCGTTCAAAAGATAACCTTACATGCCTTGTATGCCAAAAAATGTCATCAGATTTTAAAACTTGTCCTTTGTGTTTATCTATATTTTTTACCGACTTTCACAAAGGAGGAGGTTTTGTGTTCCTCATTTTTTTTTTGTGGGCTGATTTTATAAATTATTTTTTTCTTTCAATTGGTAGAGGAAGATTGGGCGCCTGGTCCTATATAAATTGTATTAACTTTATTTGGGTAGTTATTATAATATAATAATAATCTATTAATATCCTTGAACATTTCACACAACGCCATATACTATATAGTCCCAAGCTAAGCAACTTAATTCTTGTGTTATTGTAATGAGATGGCTGATAAACTACTTATATACATTATTTTTTTATTGATTTACCTTCAATAATACGTAATTAATCCACTTCGTTTATCTTGATGATGTTTAATACTTCCCATTAGAAGTTCATAGCGTTCCGTCACTGTTGTTTACATAGCAAGTAGTGGGTTAAGAATTGGTATGGTGTGGACTGCGAGCTAAAAGTGAAAATTAAAAAACGTTTTATAAAACAAATAACATAAAACCATAATCAGGTAGGTATATATTTATTTATTATTATATTTATAGTTTGTATATGTGTATTCATAATTAAATAAATATTAGCACTTACTTCCTATTGCACCTACCACTATTTATCTCTGCATTACCCAAAGGTTGACTGGTAGAAGATACCTACGGCATTAAGTCCGCCTCTATACATTTATATGCTTAAAGTATTAATTCAATAAATAAATAATTGACTGCCAAAAAAAACACTAGAAAATGAAAAAATAACTTTAATTTCGGTCGTTACTTTAAGTCGGTCGCAAAAAAACGTAAACACGAAACCAAAGACACCGACTATAAAAAAGATTTTTGAATAGTGCAGTTTTGTTTTTGCGAAATGATCATGATTATAACGTTCTCTTGAAACCTTCTGGCAGTAAATTATTCGGGACCCAACCTGCCGACGCATTGACAACAATTAGACCCCGTGATTCCTGTCATAAAAAAAAATATGACAGTTATTGTCGGGACCATAAACGAAGAATTTAATACTCTCGAATTACTACAATTACGTCCGGATGTCGCGACAAGATATACAGACATTGGTCCCTAAAAATGCAGCTTATTACGTCATCGGTATTTATGATGTAGGTACTCACAACTTCAAATTAGGATATCCTGTACTAATGGACATGGTAACGCATGCGTGATGAGCAGTAGATAGTAGATACGTGTAAGTGCATCTGAACTTGTGCGTAGTGAGTAAAGTACCTATTGTATGTGATGCTGAATTGTGGAAACATTATGGAAATTAATGAAAAAAAAAAAATCAGCTGTTCCATACATTATGCTCTCATAACTCATCAAAGTGAAGAAAACAGCTGATTTTTTTCACGATTTCAGATTTGTTCCCATAGTGAAAGTTGTTCATAATCAGGAGTACAATGACCCTTAAAATAATGCCCATGAGTTCAATTCTACCCTGTATATTTTGTACTGAAATGGTATGACTTGCTTGATGTTGGTACCGTTTGACTGGATACTTAGTTAGAAAAAAGCAGGAGATGAGGATCTGTGTTCACTTACCAGATTGGCAGTGTTTGGTTTTTCCATCTGGAACTGCTCATAGCAGTCCGAAGGCTTAATTGGTGTCCGCTTTATGGTAATAAGGGACTTAAACATAACTGGCAAAATAAGGGGGTACCTATTTAAGCTGGATTGTTCGAAAGGGTTACCGCTACCCCGGTACATAAAGGGCTAAGGAAAGAACATGGATGGGTTTTAGTCAGGAAGAGTCTGACACTCCCTTCCGCTCCAACCAGAGCGGGAGAAGTCAGTTAATGACTTCCCAACCTCAAAAAAAAAAAGTTGTATCTATTACGTATAGGTACACTTCTACCTACCGTTTCGGGGATTACGGGCGTGATGATGTCATGTGACAACCCATATTCTCATAAAATCAACAAAACGAGGAAAAAACACGTCGAGGTCATAGGACCACATCAATTATCGTAACAAATCATGTACAAAACGATACACGTGGTTTCTTCGTACACTATGTTAAAGCTGTTTATTCACTAGACGACTAGTCGTGTTGGGAAACAGTCGCTTGTAACTTTGCGCCACTGTTGGGCATCAACTTAGGCAGGTGTCCCACCGCCGACGAGCAAGCGACTATCAACGATTTGCTCGCTCAAAAAACGTACAAAAGATGATATAGGAAAGAAGTTCCGTGTAAGTAAAAGGTATACCTTTTTCCCGTATCGTATATGTGATTGGTTGATCGCTGCCACACCATGATTGGTGAGTACTCGTTTTGTCGCCACAAAAACGCTATTAAAGAGACTGCTAAACCTCAAGGGTCGCTTGCTTGGCGAGCAGAACACTCGCCCAAAGCTCTTTTACTTGGTATCTACATACCTACACATAGCAGGTCGTAACTGTTCGCTGCCGTCACGTGCTTTAGCGAGCACTTTTAAGTTGTTAGCCGTACTTGCTTCTTGATAATCGCTCCCTGTAGGACAGGTGCCTTACATAAGGAACTTATGAAAACCTCTAG
Organism: Hyppa rectilinea; assembly: GCA_951799385.1. Taxonomy (NCBI): domain Eukaryota; kingdom Metazoa; phylum Arthropoda; class Insecta; order Lepidoptera; family Noctuidae; genus Hyppa; species Hyppa rectilinea. Next base: position 11,985,770 of record OX637315.1, read on the forward strand.
AGAAACCTTTAAAATGCTCTTTCTATTTTTGATCGTCTATTATTGATTTTGAGGGATAGGCTCATGAACCAAAGGTAAGCTTTAAGCAACTAAGTGTAACCTATAGTTAAAGTGACGAATGACAGCGGGGACCAACGGCTTAACGTGAATTTCGAATTTCCGAGGTACGGAGTCTCAAAAGTGTCCGTGGCAACATCTACCCGTGCGGCTGTTATCACTAAGCCACGCTTCACGTAAGTACTAATAACTATTTAAATAATACTTACAAAATTATTAGAAGCGATCGTGGCTAATTAAGAACAATTGCACAGGTCGATCCATCAATTAAGCTACGCTTGCCGGAATTGGCCGTGGATGGGTGACCATCTTTACATTCCGAGTCTCCTTCCGTGCCTCGGAAAGCACGTTAAGCCGTTGGTAACGGCTGTCATTCGTGGTTCTTTGAGTCGTTATAGGTCGTCAGACGCCCGAAAATCTTACAGCCAGTCTACCCAAGTGGTATTGTATTACCCAGTTACTAGGTTGTGGAGGTCAGATAGGCAGTCGCTCCATGTAAAATACTGGTATTCAGCTGCATCCGGTTAGACAGGGTGCCGACCCCAACATAGTTGGGAAAAAGCTAGCCAGATGATGATGATTCATTATTATGCAGATAAAGCTGATTGGGAAAAGGTTAGGTAGATTAACTGACTTAAATTAATCAATCTACATTAATTTAATCGAATCACCGTGAGTCGAATATAATTAATTTATTATCGTCAAGATTTCTTTAAAAAAAATGTGTTAAATAAATAGAATGTTAAATATTTTAAATGGTACAGAGGCCAGCACATCAAGTTACCACAATCTGTCAAATTTCTTTGATAGTATTTCAACTTTATTGCAAAGACATAAGGTTCATTTTTATTTGAGAAAATTTGACAGTTAGGGATAGCTTGATGTGCTGGCGTCTGTACGTTACCTTTCGTTCGTATGTCCGACTCGCACGTGGCCGCTTTATAATATTTGCTTTCCTTATTCCCATCAACATATTGTCGCCCAACTATCGCCCACTAGACAAGCAGCTTTACATCCACGTACTAACATCGTCTCAATCTTTGATAAGGGAACAAGCAAAGTTTACGGTTGATGTATTCTGTTTTACGATCTCCTTTGTTTTTGTTATACGCATGAAGTGAGGGCAATCAAAGATGTGAGGAAACAATTGATATTCTATATGATGAAACAGAAAATTCGGTGATAAATGTTGTTTGTTTTTTTTTCTTCTCTGTGACTTCTAGTTAGGTACTAGACTTAATAAAAGCTCTTGTCAGCTGGATTACGTACCTTTAAACAGATCACAGAGCTCTTGTCAGCGGGATTGCCCGAAAGAGTTACCGCTACCCCGAAACATTGAGGGCTAAGGAAGGAACATGGATGGGTTTTAGTCAGTAAGAATCTGACACACTTTTCCGCTCGTCGTCGGAAAATAGGACTTAAAAACTAGCCTATGATGTTTCCATTGCTGGGAGACAGACCCCCTCCCGGTGAGAGGGAGTAAGCCATGGTCTACCACGCGAGCGCAGTGCGAGTTGGTGGATGTTACATGTCTTCGAATTTTGGGTTCTAGAACATGCCGGTTTCGTCAGAATAGTTTACTTCTCCAGTGGCCAAGATTCAATTAATAATAATAATAAATTTGTTTATTTACCCAAAATAAATACACACAGACACAGTTCAGAACAAAACAATACAATAGAATAAGCATAAAAACATAGCTTCTATGCATACAAAAATAATGAACCCTGTCTCTTAAACTAGGAAGAATCCTGTATCAGAGACATTACATTTACTCAAAGTAATGAGTCTGTCAGGGTTCGAACCTATCTTACAATTTATGAATCGAGGTCGTTACTACTAGGCCACCACTGCCCCAAAATTTTACTAACTACATATACCTAATGTTAGGTAAGGGCTAAGGTAGATAATAAGCCCGGGCGTTAAATAATGCTCAGTTGTACCTGTACGTCTGCTTTATTATTCCCTTAAAAAGAGCCATATCTACTAAAATACACCTAATAAAATAAGCATGATAATACAAATGAGTCCGTCTCCTTATTAAGAAGAAAACTTACCGTCTCAAGACAGATCAGAGGAAACACAACTTTAGTAGCCAAAAAATACAGTCTAGTTTATGCTACCGGTGAGCCGGTTCGGCGAAATTTGCATATCATAAATGTAATATTTAGCTCCCAACTTGCTAATTAGAAGTCGTCTTTTGGTACCGTCCGCAGAAAGAGACGTGTATTAAGGTTTTTTTTCTTTTTTGTAACATCTTAAGCCTATTTATGTGGTCAGTGGGAGACAGGGTATACAATTGAGACGTTTTCATGAGAGTTATTTTTGTACGAATGTAATAAGATTTAGTTGAAAGACTTAAATTCTTTTTAAAACAAACAAGTAAACCTCTCTTATTTAAGCCTCCTTCGTAACATTTCATGTACGGTAAGTACTTATTGGAAGATATTTGAAATGCTACGAAGGAGATTGTTTTACATTTTGTATGAACTATTGCACACTTTAGGCGAGCCGCACCGGGCCGCAACGCAACGCACTTGTGTAACTTTCGCCAGGCGTATTTTTGAATAAATAGGACTTTTGGCCAGTAGAGTCAAATTTTCAATGATATACCATCGTCATCGAAAATCGGTCCTAAACTGTTACCGCCTTCACCGCGTGCAGGTACTCCCAGTTTATGTTATTTTTTAATTACACAGTAAAATTAGTGATAGCTTTGATTTCCACAACAGGTGTTCCAGATCTTTGATTTTTATAAGTCAAAAGGAAATGCCCATCAGACCGAACAACTTTTGGTAAGACGTCATTCCTATATGTGTTATGGTGTAGCTAGGCTCTTGGAGTTCCACAACAGGTGTTCCAGATCTTCGATTTTTATAAGTCAACAGGAAAAGCCCATCAGACCGAACAACTTTTGCTAAGACGTCATTCCTATATGTGTTATGGTATAGCTAGGCTCTTGGAGTTCCACAACAGGTGTTCCAGATCTTCGATTTTTATAAGTCAACAGGAAATGCCCATCAGACCGAACAACTTTTGCAAAGACGTCATTCCTATATGTGTTATGGTGTAGCTAGGCTCTTGGAGTTCCACAACAGGTGTTCCAGATCTTCGATTTTTATAAGTCAACAGGAAATGCCCATCAGACCGAACAACTTTTGCAAAGACGTCATTCCTATATGTGTTATGGTGTAGCTAGGCTCTTGGAGTTCCACAACAGGTGTTCCAGATCTTCGATTTTTATAAGTCAACAGGAAATACCCATCAGACCGCACAACTTTTGCTAAGACGTCATTCCTATATGTGTTATGGTGCAGCTAGGCTCTTGGAGTTCCACAACAGGTGTTCCAGATCTTCGATTTTTATAAGTCAACAGGAAATGCCCATCAGACCAAACAACTTTTGCAAAGACGTCATTCGTATATGTGTTATGGTGTAGCTAGGCTCTTGGAGTTCCACAACAGGTGTTCCAGATCTTCGATTTTTATAAGTCAACAGGAAATGCCCATCAGACCGAACAACTTTTGCAAAGACGTCATTCCTATATGTGTTATGGTGTAGCTAGGCTCTTGGAGTTCCACAACAGGTGTTCCAGATCTTCGATTTTTATAAGTCAACAGGAAATACCCATCAGACCGCACAACTTTCTCTAAGACGTCATTCCTATATATGTTATGGTGTAGCTAGGCTCTTGGAGTTCCACAACAGGTGTTCCAGATCTTCGATTTTTATAAGTCAACAGGAAATGCCCATCAGACCGAACAACTTTTGCAAAGACGTCATTCCTATATGTGTTATGGTGTAGCTAGGCTCTTGGAGTTCCACAACAGGTGTTCCAGATCTTCGATTTTTATAAGTCAACAGGAAATACCCATCAGACCGCACAACTTTTGCTAAGACGTCATTCCTATATGTGTTATGGTGTAGCTAGGCTCTTGGAGTTCCACAACAGGTGTTCCAGATCTTCGATTTTTATAAGTCAACAGGAAATGCCCATCAGACCAAACAACTTTTGCAAAGACGTCATTCGTATATGTGTTATGGTGTAGCTAGGCTCTTGGAGTTCCACAACAGGTGTTCCAGATCTTCGATTTTTATAAGTCAACAGGAAATGCCCATCAGACCGAACAACTTTTGCAAAGACGTCATTCCTATATGTGTTATGGTGTAGCTAGGCTCTTGGAGTTCCACAACAGGTGTTCCAGATCTTCGATTTTTATAAGTCAACAGGAAATGCCCATCAGACCGAACAACTTTTGCAAAGACGTCATTCCTATATGTGTTATGGTGTAGCTAGGCTCTTGGAGTTCCACAACAGGTGTTCCAGATCTTCGATTTTTATAAGTCAACAGGAAATACCCATCAGACCGCACAACTTTCTCTAAGACGTCATTCCTATATATGTTATGGTGTAGCTAGGCTCTTGGAGTTCCACAACAGGTGTTCCAGATCTTCGATTTTTATAAGTCAACAGGAAATGCCCATCAGACCGAACAACTTTTGCAAAGACGTCATTCCTATATGTGTTATGGTGTAGCTAGGCTCTTGGAGTTCCACAACAGGTGTTCCAGATCTTCGATTTTTATAAGTCAACAGGAAATACCCATCAGACCGCACAACTTTTGCTAAGACGTCATTCGTATATGTGTTATGGTGTAGCTAGGCTCTTGGAGTTCCACAACAGGTGTTCCAGATCTTCGATTTTTATAAGTCAACAGGAAATACCCATCAGACCGCACAACTTTCTCTAAGACGTCATTCCTATATATGTTATAGTGTAGCCGGGCTCTTGGAGTTCCACATCAGGTGTTCCAGATCTTCAAATTTATTCTCTCAGCAAAAAATGCTCATCACGTGGAACATTTTTTGCTAAGGTATCATTTTTGTATCTCTTATAGTTTAGCTGGTCTGTTGCGGTTCTGCATCAGGTGTTCAAGTTTCCAAGATAAATTATAGCCTATATGTTGCCCAGACTTAATACCTATACAACAAAAAAAAAAACATTCCAATCCGTCCAGTAGTTCCGAAGATTAGCGTGTACAAACAAACAGACAAACAGACATACAGACAAACAAACAGACAATTTTTTTTTTTTGGATTCGTGCTCTATTACTGTTTCTAAACCCCCCTCAATTATTATTTTTTTAATAAATTCAATGTACGGACACAGTTTTTTTACTGTTTTATTATATGTATAGATGATTTGCTGCCCGCCTGTAATGAACGATAGTGATCTACGTAGATTTTTGCAATGCCGATGGGCGCAAGCCTCATTACACTCTGGGGTAGATACAGTTCAAATTCATATTCCACATTTGAATATCTGAAATAATTACGGCGCATTTCTCAATCCGACCGGTGAAGCGGCGTGCGCCCTGCGCGGTTGTAATGCACGCTTAGCTTTACTCGTATATTTCTCTGTATTTCCCGTTAGTAAGCGTAGCGCTTAAATATAATTCAAAAATTATTGGCATTATTTTGAAGAGTCATTGTACTCATCATTTTAAACAACTTTCACTATGGAAACAAATCTGAAATCGCGAAATAAAAATCTGCTATTCCCATTGATATATATACCGGGTTATTTTTCAATGACCGTCCAAATTTTCGCAGGGTGTTCTACCCATAAATATGAACAACTTTCACTACGGGACCAACTCTGAAATCACGAAAAAAAAATCAGCTGTTTCATACATTTTAGTCGAGTAGGTATTGATATTTTGTATGAAACAGCTGATTTTTTTTTCGGGATTTCAGAGTTGGTCCCATAGTGAAAGTTGTTCACATTCATGGGTAGAACACCCAGTGAAAATTTGGACGGTCATTGAAAAATGACCCGGTATAAAAACCTTTTTTATATCATTTTTATATATCAATGGCTATTCCATACATTATGCTCGCATAACTCGTCAACATTAGGGAACAGCTGACTTATTTTTCGGTTTCCAAATTCTAGTGTCTTTTTTATTTCATTTATTTATTTATATTAAAACTTATATACAAAAGGTGACTTTATCACCTTTTCAATTTTATTACAAAAAATCCGTACCGCAATTAGACAAACCTTCCCAAAAATACAAAACAAAAACCTTTAAACATTTCCTTACGGGTAGCGTTTTTGCAAACGTCACTTTATCAAGGTAGGAAGCCTCCACCAGTTCGTGTCCCGGTTTTAATTAGTAGCGAGTTGTTATTATTGTAACGGAAAATGTACCCATAAAAATTACTCAGCACCTTATCACTTGGAACAAATTTCAGTGCTTCGAGTTTTAACCGTTTCGTAGTAAAGCTAAGTAACTATCATTTTATTATGAGTGGATTTTGTTGGAGAGTTTTGTTTGAGTTTTGTTGGTCTGTTGTGAATGTGAAAGTTACATTAAGACTGTATTTCAAGACGTGGTTGACACAGGTGTACACACAATTTCTAAAGTTGACCAGTGAGTTATACTAACGAGTAAGTGAGGGAGGGGAGGGGACAAGCTGACCACTATAGGATTAGCACAAGATAAGCAGCAGTGGTTTAGTCAGATCCAGTCTGTCCCTTGCTGCCCTCCACCAGCGACGCCCGAAGCCGATGTCTGTACCCCTCACGGGTTCCCTTAGCTTATAATCGCTTAATTTTTAGGTTTATGCCCTGGCTGGATGCCCTAATGTATTGAGGCACGCACGCACACAATCAACCAAGAACCTCTGATGGGAGAGAGAAAGGTCCTCCCGTCCCAGCCACCGCGGGAGACGCTCCGGGCGTCGGGAGCCACGTGACGACTCCCGGCCACCGTAGGCGCGGGCCTGCGGACGGTGAGTAATGGGTGACTCACCGTCCGATCAGCACCAGACCCGTGCCGTACGGCGCGTATATGTTCCACGCGCGCCTCAAAGAGATGTCAGCATATGAAGGGGCCCCTCAGAAGCCTGCCGGGTAAGCGGGATTGTCCGAAAGGGTTACCGCTGCCCCGGAACATAAAGGGCTAAGGAAGGAACATGGATGGGTTTTAGTCAGTAAGAGTCTGACACTCCCTTCCGCTCCACCCAGAGCGGGAGCAGTCATTGGATGATTTCCCAGCCTTAAAAAAAAAAAAAAAAAAAAAAAAAAAAGGGTAAAGAGATGCCATTAAAAAAAAATGGGCAGCAGGAACTTTTTGGAAGTCGCAGTGCGTTGACGCAGTGTAATGACTCATGACGTTTCAATGCTATCATAGGTAAATCCAGTGCAAAAGAGACGAACCCAAACAGTTATGATGTCATTAATCTTATAAAAAGTCGCTGATTTTGTTTCAAACAGGTATTGTAGCTATTGCTGTCCAATATGCCTTATAATTAAATAATCAAGGCCTAGAAATAACGGGCCTGCCGACGGTGAGGAATGGGTGGGTATGTACCTTACCGTCTGAACAGGACCTGGCCCATGCCAGACGGCGCGTTCGTGTTCCACGTGCGCTTCCAAGAGATGTCAGCTTTAGGGAAGGGGCCCATTAGGGCCGATGCCTCTCGGGTCAGCGGGATTGTCTGCGAGGGTTACCGTTGCCCCGGAACAGAAAGCCTAAGCAGGAACATGGATGGGCTGTAGTCAGTAAGAGTCTGGCACTCTTCTACTCTATCCAGAGCGGGAGGAGTCACGTGATAATTCCTCACCCTCCAAGAAAAAGGCCTCAATATAATCTTCTTCTTTTCGTGTGGTTAGTGACTAACCTGGTGTCAGAGTTTCAATGCTGCCCATGGGCCTCTGACTTAGCATCACATGCTGTTGAGAAACATCCCTCGGGCATGCCGGTTTCCTCACGATGTTTTCCTTCACCGATGTTTAAGCAAGTGATAATTATACAATACGCACATGAATCTGAAAAGTCAGAGGTGCGTGTCTTGGGTTCGAACTCGAGACCTAATACTTGGCAGCCCTACGGTCATGCCACTAGGCTATCACTGCTATCTCAATATAATGAAAAGTTTATGTGGAAAGCGCCTGCGTACTTCGGTACCTATTATCTCTACGGATTTCCATTCCAGGAACTACCCATTAGGAAGCGAAAATATTCCGTACGTAACTAAGTATGCATGTAAACAGGTTTATTTCCGCCATATTTACATAGAAGACTAGTGTAAATGGGGCTCAGTGTTAATTATGTAAAAGTTCTCAAAATATTATGCGTGGAAACATAACAAACGCCGTTTTTGTCAGAAAGTTTGTTCTATATCGTGTTATGAGTTCATTAAAAAGCTTTTTAACTTCCACTTACACTTTATTTCACATCTACGAGTTATTAGTAAATGATTTAAGATGTAAATATATTTATTCAGACTAACGATAATAATTGAGAAAAAATCTTAAATACAATAATAATACAACCCAAAACTAAAAAATATACCTATTTTGTACAAGTGGTAAAAAAGGGGAAGAGCTCATAGAGCGTCAAAAAATTCATCCCTATCGCTCTCAGTGGGAAATGTGCCCAAAAGGCTGGCAGCGTTGCCACGTTGGATTGATTGTAAGTGTTGGAGTGAATGTTAACTAAAACTACAAAAAAAACATACACCAAAACAAAAATGTCGGTTTTATACACTTCTTTTTTTTCTTCACGTTCTTAGGTACAGCCAGAAAAAGCCCCTGGCTAAGTAATAACAGCAAGTCATTCTCAGATCTTTGACAGTCGTACGGGGTCGTCAGGAACCAAAAAGTCTGACTGACGACCAGTCTCCCCGAGGGGTATCATATTACCCAGTTACTCGGTTGTGGAGGGCAGATGGGCAGTCGATTCATGTTAACAGCTGCATCCAGGTAGGCTGGAAGTTCACCCTAACATAGTTGGAATAAGGATAGGCATGGGCTACTTTGGTACGATCGGCGTCAAAAGTCAATTAATACCGATTTTTTTGGAGTGGGAAATACTCCTGACTAAAGCCCGTAAATCCGTGTTCCTTCCTTAGCCGTTTATGTCCTGGGGTAGCGGTAACCCTTTCGGACAATGTTACATCAAATTAACACAAATTATTCTTAACTTTGTATTTCAGCATAATATCATGATTTAATTGTTAGAGTTAATATTTTAACCTATTTCGATTTCATTAAAATATTTTTGGCTTGTTAATTTTTTTCAGCGGTCAATATACCTGTGTCTGGTTGGTAATGAGGAAATGACAAGATAGGTGCAAGGCTCATCTTCACGACCCTTCCCTTAACTGTCCATTCGTGGGCTGTCATCCCTCAAATATTATAACCCTCACTTAAAACCCAAGACAATTATCCTATGGTGACGTTAACCATTCTCATCCAAAAACCTCAAGGGGTAACCGTCTTGGTCTAATCCTTATGTGGGTAGGTACTAAACTATTAATTAATCAAAAGTATGTCCGGGGTCCCGTCACGTTCCAATGAGGTCCAAAGTTTTGGACCCTTTGAGGTCTGCGCTAATGTTGTTTACATTGTCGTTAATTAAATGGGGCCCGGATGTGTAATTACCTCTTTAGAGGAGCTGACAAACAAAGATTCTATGAAAGATACGAGTTGTTCTTGGAGAAGTTAAGTTTTAGTTGTTGTTGCAATGAGCGGTGTGGTTTGCCAAAGGGTTACAATTAAATTTACAATTTAATAAAAGCCCGTCTGAAGTTATGATGTGTTGTGCTTACTACATAAGTTAATTAGATAAGTTATTACCTATTTTGCAGACATACACTTTTAAATATTTCAGTTCTGTTTGCCCGTATGCGTAATACCCATCAACTTATGTTAGGACTGTAAGTCCACTGAAAAATTTAGTTTTAATAAAAACCCAAAAGAATAACAAAATTTATCTGAAAATAAACATAGCGGTTCTAACTATTATTTTCTATATAAATACAGTCAAACTGAGATATTATTTTATTCGTTAATCAAAACCTAGCAGATTGAAAAAACCTGCCCTTGTAGCATGATGTTGTTAGTAAAAGCGCCCTCTGTCAATAGCAAAGAGCACCTCAATGAACGCAACCTACACATGCTGCCATCTGTGAAAGTTTGCATGTAACAAGTCGAAACATAACTGTGCTAGAAATATCAAAGTAACCATACAGTTGCAGCAAAAACGTTCCCTATAATTACGCAAGATGGCGTTGTTTTCAAGACAAAAATAAATAAATCATTTTTGGTGATTACATTTATTTTTACGAGTCACTAAGGTTAGTTATGACACTTGTTATTTGATGGTTTTAATAGCAAGGCACGGAAAGCAGTCTTTGGAGATAACTTCTTTGTTTAAAGTACCTGCTAAAGATTAGGACTGTGATACTACCCGTATCACAGTCCTAATCTTTTATTTTCGGGAACTGCAGTTCACAGTTCCCGAAAATAAAAGATTAGGACTGTGATCCATATAGTTTTAATCTACCTAATAGATAGTGAAAATAATTACCTACTTACCATAATATTTTGTGAGAAAAAAACCATTAAATCTATCTATTTAACCATTAAAAATAATCTAATATAAACAAAATCATTAAAATAGGTGGTCGAGATTTAAATCGCCACAATATATTATCAACCTACGTTATTTGAAATGCTGAATAAATAGCCCAATACTATTTAAAGTATTAATTAAATCAATGTTTTCTAATAGCCATCATTTAATTTTTGTGGAATTTTGCTAAGGTAAAAAAGGTTAAAAGTTTAGCGCCATGTATTTAACGTACTAAAAAACTGAATGGTCGCCACCTACACGTAGCGTCATCTGTCAGCACAAACGTATACGAAAAGGAACTAAACAGGACACTGCACCAACCTACCTGCTCGATTTCAAAGCGCACTTTATGTGAAAGATACACATACAATTCTCTAGATGTCACTGTTTTAAGTTTAAAAAAATAACACGACAAAATAATAAGCACTATAAGCAGTGCACTCAGTTACTGAGTTTATCTACCTTCTCTCTCGCTACTATCTCTACTCATTAGCTATTATTTGTCTTCGATTTATGAAATAATATTAATTAAATTAGTTTGAAACCGCATAACTTTTTACAGGTTCTCGCAATTAAAATTAAAAAAAAATGGGCGCAGTTATTAACATTAAGGTATTTAAATAGAACAATTGTTTTAATTTTTTTTTCTTTGCAATTATTTTAGGTTAAGTTTTTTATTATTTCAATTACAGTTTACCAACCAAGGTAGGTAGGTAGGTAGGTACGTAAGAGAATTATTTTGTGTCATATCGGTCAATTAAAATATCATTTTGGTATTATTACCTACAAATAAAAAAATGGCCTCTGGGCATAACACAAAATAATACCAAAGCCCGACAAACGACCGAACAATACCAAAGTTCACAACATAGCACAAACTTCATTGATCCCATAGTTCCGTGACGGATCGGCTTTTACCGTGAAGATATTTTGTTTGCAGACGACTAAACGATTGTCCGTAATGGGTATAATATAGCGCCCCTACCCCTTTGGGGGTCGGCAGTTAACGCCTCGCCAAAACGTCAGTGGCGATTCGATATGGAGCACAGAGGCGTACTTAGAGTTTTCTAGTAAATAAACAACATTTCTGAAGATGGGTTTTAAGTCAAATCATTTATTTCAAATAGGCACATTTTGGCGTTCAAAAGTGTTGAACGTCAAAATGAACAAGAAGTGGCATTGATTCTAGTCGCACCTTCCAAAAGGTAATTTCGTATGGAGAAGAATGGGCAAGAAACTCCACCGTTACCTACTCTTTTAAAATGTTTTACAATGTTTTGTGCCTATAGATACATGAATTATAAAATTATATGTGAAGACGATACACGATTTTGCTTTGTTTCTTGTTAACAAGGTATGAACTAAGACAGGATTTTGAACTGTGGTCAGATTAATAACTTATTGTTAAATATGCGAATTCTGCCTGCCAGATAGCGCTGTCAACAAGAAGTTTGCTAACCATGTTGATAACGGTGTTTACCAGCTCTCAGGTAGATAGTAGGTAGGTACAAACCACAGGAGCCAGGCTGATGCGGGACTTTCAAATAAGATGTATCCAATTTTTATTTAATGACGTCATAAAATACTTCACAAATCGACTCTGCTGTATATGTGACTCCTATAATGACTTCAATTAAAGTTGATGGGAGGTTTATGTTCATAATCACCACAACTGGTGCTACTAAACATGAGCATTCTAAATAACTGCCGCAATCAACGATTGAGGGACAATCATTACCACGATTGCCAAACTTCTTGGAGAACGCAGTACCTTTCAGCTCTGCTAGCTGACTGTTTCTAATAGCATTGATACAATTTTAAGAAATAAGTACCTACTGATCTTGAAAATTAGTACTAATCTAGAAATGGAACCCTGGACCTAGAGTTACAATTTGTAATTATAAAAGGCCTGACAAAAGCTGAACATTGGCAAAAAATCGGGACATTTTTTTTCTTTTCTAATAAAATCCCTTTTAGTCGGAACTTCCAAAGTCCAGGCGAATGACAAGGCCAAAAAGCTCGACATGCCTGGATTAATCCGGACGGATGATTAACCAACCTAGCCCTGAGTCCATACCTGCACCGTGTCGCATACTGCCTACAGCCCTTTGTAATCTTATTACATTAGTTAAAGGGTAAAAGCTGATATATAGCCTTACATCAATACCACTTTCGTCGGCATCCAGTCACCATAGAGGGTGATCTCTATGAGCTAGCTGCTTTATCAACCCTATTGCGACGCGTATAGGTATTAACAGGGAACTAATTGGGAATTTTGTCCCTTCTGTTCGGAATTTAAGTGTGATTATCAAACAATGTAGCGGTTTGCACCACCTTTTGTGGTTTATTATTTTTATTCTGAGTACATCGTTTTCACATACAATTTTATAATTCATGGATACAAAACATTTTAAAAGAGTAACTGTGGAGTTTCTTGCCCATTCTTATCCATACGAAACTATCTTTTGGAAGGGGCGATTAGAATTAATAATTATATTTTTTGTTCTTTTTTACGTTCGAAAGTGCCTGTCTTGTGCCTATTTGAAATAAATGATTTGACTTTGATGTAGAATTCGAGAACCAAGATTAAAGTTGAGTTTTCGAGATAGAAAAAAAATCTAAGATACACTTAATTTGAGCACACAAAAATTACAGTGAAGTATAAAAACACGATCTCATGAAGACATTTAAGACATTCTACCCTACACAGAAGAATGGTACCGGTTGAAACAAATCATTCCCTTCCCCGTATCCCGTTGAATTAAAACGTCATAATAAACGTTACCAAAAAATAGAATTTCCGAGAAAGCCTGCAGCTAACCACGCGCCCATCAAACAAAAATATCTCACTCCCTTATTTACAATAGGAAAACAATCACAGTGAAATATTATTTTCGGAATGGCGAAGTAGTTTTTACAGTGATTCCTCTCAACAGATAACACTAATATTTCACGAGAACGGACCGCGTAAATGAATGACAGTAACGATTGATGGGACTACGCTTGTTATTTGAAAAAGCGAAGGGCCATTTCCACCATTCCGTCGAAGATATATATCATTGGAAACGTCAACAGAGTAGAAAATTAAAGTCAATAAGAGTCGGACGCCTCGTAATAAGTTCTCACCGTCAGACTGTTATGAAACGCCTTTATCACAAGAGGGCGCAGAAAAAATTGACCAATTTGTCACCGGCTAAAGTCGGATCGCTAAGTGCCATTTCATCGGTTCCCACCTTCATCTTTTGAAGATTTCTCTTACCTTTATTTTATTAAAATTCTCTCTGAAGGAATGAAATTGTTTATTTTTAGGAGCCTAATCTGTATTCGAAGTAGAGTACCGTCTGCGTCGGGCGTTTCGTTAACGTACCTGAAGACGAGTTGGATACACTTCTGTTTTAAACAGACTTTTGAAACGGACATGAATGTAGCAAATATTTTGTTAAACTTTTCAACTCTTTTCAATTGAAAGCAAAAGTTGCTTTTCAGAGGACTACGTATCAATAGAACATTTTGAAGTTGAGTCACTCCTGTAGTATGTATCTTTTAATTCTAATTTTCTTGCTTTAATCCTTTTGAATAACTAGGTGCCTACCTAAGAAGTTACGCGCATGCTTTTTATTTGAGGGTGGAAAATCATCAAAAGACCCCTCTCGCTCTGGGTGGAGCGGAAGGGTGTGTCAGACTCTTTCTGACTAAAACCCATCCATGTTTCTTCCTTAGCCCTTTTTTTTTCGGGGTAGCGGAAACCATTTCGGACAATCCCGCCTACCCGGACTTCGGCCTACCGGTTAGACTTTCAGATTTTTGACTATTATGGAAAAAAAATGTACTCAATGTTTAAGGGAGGGAAAATAAAACCATAGGGCATCATAGAATTGTTCCGCGTTACTGTCAACAGTAAAAGTGTCCAAAAAGCTGGCAGCATTGCTGGCAGTATGGCAACGCTTTGCTTTAATTAATTATTAAAGCTATTTTTCAGTCCCAGTAAGTACAACTCGCAAAATGTACTGTAAAAACCTTATAACCGTGTCTAAACACGCTCTAAACAATAAAAAGACACTAAAATTAACCAACTATGCAAACTGTTATCACTTTTAATGCTAGAACAATAAAGAACAGTTTAATATTTACACAACCTACGTGAATGTGCATAAAGTTCCCTAAACTATTATAATTTATAGATATCAGATAGCAATATCTCGGTACCACAAACTGGAATTGCAATAAACATAGAGACGTTTTATGTTTTCGTTCGTTGTTTTTCCACTTTTTATCTGTTATTGCATCCTAGGGCGAAGTTATGGTGTGTCCATGACGGATGTTTATAGAGGAATATCATCGCACGTGCAATAAATGTGACTGTATTCTTTTTAGATACGCCTTTTCTGCTATTAACTTGCCCTAAGGCTGGGAAGCTGCGACTGTGATAGGTAGTAAATAATGAACGATTTCTTTTACTACAACTTTTTTTTGCACGCGTCTCTTGTTTTGTGTGAGGGATAATAATGCACTAGTCAAATAAACTTTTTAATAAAAAACCACTCAATACATTTCCGTGCCTTCCCCTTGTCTAAAAAAAAAACACGTGCCCTCTCTAAACTTTTCCATTTTTAAAATGGCAATATCTGCACCTCATTTCAATTTTCGAACATGCCTGCACCTAATAAAAGAACATGAGTGGTGGAATTCTCGAGGTCCTTAGCGCCCCAGACCTCAAAGAAAGAAGTATTGATAGGCAAAATGTTTTAACGAAATTAATCTTTAGGGAGGATGTTACCGTTGACAGGGGCCGTTATGTTTGGGAACTATAAATACATACAAATGGCCCTTGGTTTTTTAATAAAGCGGAGGGCTGAATATTAGTCTAATATCAGGGAGTGCAAACCGATGTTGCCCTCACAGTGTGTAGTCGGTGCATGGACGTTTTTTATGAAGTTATGGACAAATGGTTGGCAATAGTATGGATACTTCTATGGTAAACTTGAAGTGTAAAGCGGAGGTTACAAGATGCAAGATATTTTAACGAGGATGCTAAGACCTATTTTGTTTACTTTGGTGATTATCAATGAGTATCAGTGTCCTCTTTAAGCTTCGAGCAGTGTTGACCTACAACATTTATTGATGGAATGTGTCCAATATGAGCCCAGTAGTAATAATTTAGTTTCCCTAAATTTAAACAGAATTGATGTAGGCATGTTTCATACAATTCTATGCCAACCAAATGGCGACGATGCGGTGGGTTTGTTCAAATTCATGGCCTCCGTCTTGTGAAAGTACAATTGTTTAGGATACGATGGGACTGACAGACGCTTTGCGTTAAAGCTCCTATAAATAAATAAGTAATAAAAAAAAAGCAGGAGTGTAATTAGCATTCCATTTTTTTTCAAATTGTTAATTAGTTGTAATAGAGACTCCTTCGTTTATTTTGAAACTAGTTTAAACATTCAACGCATTAGTCAATATTGGCACGGACAACATTAATTAAACTTAGTCATTTATCCTTTACTAGCTTTTTCCAGTGGCTTCGCCCGCCTGTATGTAGGAAATTATCCCACGGGAACCGTACATTTTTCCGAGATAAAAAGCTTATATGCTATTCCAGACTATAATCCATCTTTGTGCCAAGTTTCGTCCAGATCCCTTTAGAATTTTTTGAGTTGATTCGTCACAAACATACTTACATACAAATCTTCCTCTTTATAATATTAGTATAGAAGTATAGACGACCGCACCTATATTAAACCTTACGTTGATAAGAAAACGCGAGAATGCACCCAGCACCCCATAACACGGTTAATATTAAAATATTGCATCGAACCCATGCATTTTTTACGGAGACGTATCAAGCCAAAACATTGGCTTTTCCTGCCCCCAACAATCACCCCACAAAAATAATACAAGTATTTGTACTCACATTTTTTTCTGCCGTAGGGTGAATGCTCATTTAAATACGTCATAATCCGCGTTATATGTTTTTTCTCTGTACTCGTAAAATATTATTATATGGCTTTTAAATATTATCTCTTTTAATACTTTCTTTTATATCTTGTCCTATTGTTGTTTTTAATTTCTAGAGTAAAAGGTCTTGCTAAGTAATCAGCAGTGATAGCCTAGTGATGTGACCGTCGCACTGCCAAGTCATAGGTCTCGAGTTTGACTCCAAGGCACGGCACCTCTGATTTTACGGATTCATAATATGCGTATTGTATAATTATTATCACTTGCTTAAAAATTGGTGAAGGAAACCAACATGTCTGAGAGATATTTCTCAACAGCATGTGAAGCCAAGTCAGAGCCCATGGGCAGCATAAAAACTCTGACACCAGGTTAGTCACAGACCACACGAAAAGATGAGAAGATCAGCTAATTAATTCACACAGCTGTTTATATTTCTTCTTCTCTTGTGTAATAATGTTAAGTAAAATAAAATTAGTCAAACAGTAGGTAAGGTGAACACAAGAAATAGACCTCAGAGTTACTAATTAACATCGTAACTTGGCATTTTTCTGATTCTGGCTCTTGTGATACAGGAACTCCCAGTACAAGAGCCAGGACTACATAAATGTGTGTTTTTGAAGTGCAAAAAATACATTTAAAAAGAAATTACCTACTTATCTATATACGATTTTTTTGTTTTGTTATTGAAAAGCCAGGAAAACTAATGATATCAGTGTTATGGCGGCTTCTTCTATTATTTTTCTTAATGTTTTTCTTTGCATTTATGCTTAGTTAATGTTCATTATTTATTAGTAAGTAGGTACTTATTATTATTTTATAGTAGCACTTTTAGCTTATCGTAGAACGATAACATAAAATCAAAGTCAGGGTTAACATGCAATGAGAATTTATTGAAATTGTTTAGTACCTTCATCTATTGACTTTTTATCTAAATGGAAAGAATAACACACCTCTAACGTACTTTAAAAACCATTAGATTGGAGTTATCTTTATTGTTTTGTATTTTAATTCACCCTAAACATACAACTCTGTATTCATACAAATTTTTTTTAAAGACACTAGGCCTGTGACTTCATCTGCGTGTTTTTAGTATTTCATCATTTTAGGACTCCGTACCCGAAAGGTGCCAAATTAAACCATATTACTGAACATCTGTTATCTGTATCTTATGAACCGTAATAGGTAAACGGTTAAAATTTTCACAGATTCTCTTTCCGCTATAACAAAACATAAGTAATAAAAAGCAAAATAAAGTTAAAACCTACAGGGGTTCCCATGCTAGAAACGTTTTTTTTAAACAGTTTTTTTTTTATATATAGTTTTAAGTAAATAAATTACGGTGGAATAAAATCATTCATGTGCGAGTACGGCTCCCACTTACCATTTAAGATAAAAAGTAGCCTTCTTAAGGTCCAAGGCTACCTACCTGTCAAACATTACGATATTTTCAGTGGTTTAGTGGTAAAAAGGGAACAGACAGAGAGACACAGTAACTTTATGATTACTACAGATGAATTGATGAGAGCTCAGTGGCCCAGTAGTTACGACCGTGACTTACGAGGTCGTAGGCTCGAATCTAGACACTCGCTTTGCGTTGTGTAACGATGAAGGAAAACATCGTTAGGAAACCGGCATGTCCTAAAACATTTTTCGAAGACGTGTGACATCTACCAACCCGTGCTGGGCCCAGCAGTCTTCTTCTTAGCGTGTCGATGGCAATTTAAATGAACTCGGCCAAGAATTAGCCTACGTGTTTGGCGCCATCACTAGCGTCCACCAGTTCCTGTAACGTGCATACGGCAGGACACACAGGACACGAGATTAAGTGTCCCATCGTTTGTGGAACAGCACCACATTTACACTCCAAGGCGGAGTTGTCTATAAATCCCCCCCTGAACAGGTTTTCCTTGCTTGTCCCAGCAGTGGTAACTGATTATGCTCAGGGATTGAAAAGAAAGTTTTTCAAGGCTTATTGTTCTCCCGGCCACCGTAGGCGCGGGCCTGCGATCAGCACCAGGCCCGTGCCGGAGGGCGCGTATATGTTCCACGCGCGCCTCAGAGAGATGTCAGCATATACGAAGGAGACCCTCAGAGCCAAGCCTGCCGGGTAAGCGGGATTGTCCGAAAGGGTTACCGCTACCCCGGAACATAAAGGGCTACGGAAGGAACATGGATGGGTTTTAGTCAGTAAAAGTCTGACACTCCCTTCCGCTCCACCCAGAGCGGGAGAAGTCATTGGATGATTTCCCAGCTTAAAAAAAAAAAGGGTTGGTACTGTTTGAAATTCAGTGCTATTCGTAAACAAGAGGTTATTGAAATGCTTTTATGATAGTGGAGTATTTTTTTTTCAACATTTCCTTTATAGGTTAATGTATGAATGAAATGCTTTTAATTTAT
The DNA here is from genome assembly GCA_951799385.1 of Hyppa rectilinea. Lineage (NCBI taxonomy): Eukaryota > Metazoa > Arthropoda > Insecta > Lepidoptera > Noctuidae > Hyppa > Hyppa rectilinea. Next base: position 12,004,609 of record OX637315.1, read on the forward strand.
TTCTTTCAGCAAATTGTTGATTGTAATTAACGCTCGCCGAGTTATGACGACCATTCAACTTTACTATTAGTTGATTGCCCCCCTTTATGACGATGACATGAGCATTTTATTACGGAACTAAGAATAAAAGCTATGAAGAGCTTGCGAATGCCGAATCATATCATCTGCCTTGCCTTTTCCCAACTATGTTGGGGTCGGCTTCCAGTCTAACCAGATGCAGCTGAATACCAGTATTTTACATGGAGCGACTGCCTATCTGACCTCCACAACCCAGTAACTGGGCAATACGATACCCCTTGGTAAGACTGGCTGTCAGACTTTCGGGCTTCTGACGACCCGTAACGACTGTCAAAGATGCACAAACGACAGCTGGGACCAACGGCTTAACGTGCTTTCCGAGGCACTGCCGAATCTTAGGGCCAATTTCACCAATGAAACTGAACGCGTTCAGGACATCTAAGCTACGTTTAAAAGCTGTTAGTCTCATTATTCCCTAAGAATTTTGACAGTGATAACTCTTGAACGCGGTTTAGATGTGCTGCAGATTTATTGGTGAAATTGGCCCATAATATTATTAATTGTATTTTGTCTATTTTTGTACTATTTAAGTTATTGTTTTGATTTGTATACTTAATGCCCGTTATAACATCACACCTGTGTTCCCCGAAGGGTAAGGCAGATAGGAACCTCGTATACCCACATTCCATGATCATGATATTCATGTTTTGTAAGCTTTACTTAGTATGAACTCAAACTCAAAGCATTTATTTCAATTAAACCAATTACAGGCACTTTTGAATTGTCAAGCTGATGCTGATGAGCTGATGTAAAGACGCCAGCACACCAAGCTATCCCTAACTGTCCCATTTTCTCAATTAAAAATGAACCTTATGTGTTTGCAATAAAGTTGAAAATACTATCAAAGAAATTTTACAGATTGTGGTAACTTGATGTGCTGGCCTCTGTACCTATATCGTATTTTTTTTGCAAAAAGTTGTCAGTGTTACTACCCCTGCTGGAACACAAAAGGCTGAGGAAGAAGCGGGCTTGGGTTTTGACTTACCATCCAAAAAAAAGGGTTGTATTTTTCCATAATTATGTCTACTTTATTTATTTTTACCTACAGTTAAATTAGGTGACCAATAAGAGAACACGTTATTCAAATATTTTCTACTATATTCTTAAATAAAAACAAATTAACACTAGGTGGTATAAAGAAAAATCTCCACCATCTTATCACGAAAACATCGTAATACACAAAATCTTTCCACCCCAATGATATTACTACAAAATCTCAGTGTGTTTCCCTCAGTGTAGATAAAAGGGCGCGATCGTATGACACATTATTCATATTGAGGGGCGTCACACTAAAGATATTGTAGAAAGGGCACTAAGATTGCCAACTGCAATACATTGTTCCCCTTCTCCTTGTTTTGACGTGATGGAACGGCTCTAGACAGTCGCAAACAACCATAAATTTACACCCAACAAAGCACACAGCTCCCCAATTATCGTCTATAACCCCTTACGATAAGGTTTACTAATAATTTTCAGGACTGTAGGGTTAAGTTGGCAATTCATAGCGTAATAAATGTTGCGTATCGATGCGTTTGAAGATAAGTAATGAAGAACTTATAGATTGCGTTTAGAATACGAATGTGTGTAGATAATTTTACAAAATGTGCGGTCGGTTTTTATTTATGAGTGAAGTTTTGAATTTTTGACATGATAAGCTGTTTTGCTGTACATATTTCTTGAGTAGGTACTTGGATAGTATTACTTGACTATCCTAACAATCCAGCCCGGAGTATATTGGCGATAGTAATGCGTAATTTTTGAAAAAGGAGCGGTCGTACGCTAACGTATTGAACAAGAACTGTTGCCTTACCTACTTTTCACGATAATGGGATACTTTCTTAAAGGTCGCAATTTCATCTGAGCGACAATAAATGTCAAAATCTTGTCAAAATGTATAAAAATTAGACTAATATACATACTTAGGAGTTATTAACAGAATAAGACTGAGATTGATATTTGAATGTTTATAGCCATATTTGACTGCCTCGTTGGTACTGCTGAGCAATACGTCCTAGATTCGATTCCCGGGTGGGACGGACAAAGTGTTTTTTTTTCTATCAGGAATTTCTGAGTAGCAGCCCAGCGTCTGGATTTGTGCCTAGTTGATGGCAAAAGGCTCGTCCTATATTACATAGGGCTTAAACATAACTGGAGAAATGTGGGTGCGCTATTGGTAAACTTGTGCCCAACCGTTCGCAGAAACAAGGCGTGATGTTACGTAAGTCATAGGAATTTTTACGTTAATTTATACGTAAACATCATCGTCATCTGCCTAGCCTTTTCCCAACTATGTTGGGGAAGGCTTCCAGTCTAACCGGATGCCGCTAAATACCAATATGGGTATTGGTTTGGTATTTGTAAGTAAACATATTCCTATAAATTTGTCATACGCTTTTCAATTCCGTCATAGACAATTTGCGGAGTCTCCTTTATAAGGTGACGAAAAACTTAACATACACTAAATAAACAATCTAAATTATTAACGTCCCTATATTAACAACAGAAAGATGACTCTTCCTTCGTCTCATACTCTCATCATTTACTTATGCAAGAGTTTCAAGTGAGGGTCGGTCCCTCAATTGTGTTACTTCACTTACTTCTATTTGTGTTTTTCCCGAATTTATTGCTATAAGTAAGCCTCTGTGGTGTTTTCATGCCATTACCTGGCTGACAGACACCATAAATATGTCGATACTACATCATAAATTTTGTGGCTTTAGCTCTCTGAAATATTGCAATGGTACGTCCAGTTGCTGTGTCTTTGTCAATGTTTATGAGGTTGGGGTCTCTTATGACCATTGTAACTTTGTTTGTAGTTAGTAAACTTTTAACTTAGTTACGTGTCTTAATTTGAAAGTTTCTCGAAAGTGGTAATTTAACACGTTGAATGCCAACGCGGTCACCGTGAGTCCGACAAACAATAGTTTTTCTATTGTGTCTGCTGCGTGGCAGTCAATGACTTAATATGATAGTGAATCCAAGGTCTAATGTGTTCCTTTTATTCTGGGCGGATGAGTAAGTCGATTATAAAAAAAAACGAGAAAGAAAGAAACAAAATACGTTTTTTTGCGGCAAACATGACGCAGTAAAGGACAAGCAACAAAAAAAACAAGTTGTGGGGAATTATGCGTCACTTCCGCGCAAAACGGCCATCGCTCAGCATAATGCTACCCGAGACCTTCCGAGACGGAGTGCTGATTTTTATCGACAGTCCGTGATGACATCAAACCGGTGCAGCATAAATGTTAAAAATTAAAATTTAAAAGTAAATACCCTAGATAAAATTTTACAAAGATTTACATTTCGGGTAACGACTCACGCGCTCGCGCAACTTACACTGCATTCACTATAAGCATTACTCATACATAGCTTTTCTAATTTGATAGTTTAACAATACAATAATAGTAGTATCTACTCTAGTCTAATCTATCTAGTAGATATAATTTAATTTTAACTGTAATTTAAAAGCCGTATATTAAAAATTCTAAAGTTGACCAGTGACCCGAATGATATCCCCGCTGGCCGAGGCGACAACTAATCAAATTAAACCAACCGTGTGATGACAAAGGATCGCCGAAACTTGTAGTGATGTGATTTAGGAATACCCTTGAATAATATACTTCATATTAAACAAAAAAAAAAAACACGAGAATGAAGTCGCTAGCGAGCAGAATATAACGTTGCGCACAAGCTCGATAGATGGCGTTAGTGGAAAAATTAGAAGTCGCTATGGTTTCGTTACCGCGCGGAGTATAAGAATCCCAGTTCGCCACGATTTGGTTTGACTTTATCTGTTAAAGAAATAAGATTTATCTTGAAAGGGAGCTGATTGGACTGTTCTGTCTGATCAGCGCCTACAGAAACTATTATTATTCTTTCGTGGTATGGTGCCTCCACTAAAAGTACCTTACTTACCGATAACAGGCCACGCCCACCTGCGCATGCGTCATAATTAATGCGTGGCGGTAATTATGGCGGGATATAAAATCTACTTATCCATTGAGCAGTTGGGAATTTTGGAAGAATTAAGAAATAAAATATACATATTTAGTTAGCTATAGTTCAGGGTAATATTTTTATACTGTCATGTGTGCTGTGTGGTGTAGTTTCCAACGAATCTGAATCTTTTATTTCTCTTTAAAGCATCCCAATATTCCAAATTAGTTGGGCTCTTCAATATGTAATGTCATCTATCTACATGTTTGTTTTGTTGATTGGTGTAAAATAGTGAAATGAGATTAAATGATCGTTACTTTTAACCGTTTTCAAACAGGAGTAGGTTCTTATGTATGTAAACCGATTACGCTCAGATTTATGATCCGATTTACGTGTTTTTTCTTTAGTTTACGCGAAATGGTTGCCATTTGGTCCCATAAAAAATTTACACAGTTTGGCCCAGTACTTTTCATTTTACAGACGCCAGCACATCAAGTTATCCCTAACTGTCAAATTTTCTCAATTAAAAATGAACCTTATGTCTTTGCAATAAAGTTGAAATACTATCAAAGAAATTTGGCAGATTGTGGTAACTTGATGTGCTGGCCTCTGTACATATTTTTTTAAATATTAAATTGTTAAGGCACACATGCAACGTGTTGCTGCATGTATATTAAAATATTCACATTATTCAGATCAACTCGAAATTCAAAACAAAACATAAACAATTGTCATCCTTTTTTTTTAAAGGTTCGATATTAAAATCATCGACAAGGCCCATCCCTGACTTCATCTCATATGAAACAACAGATTTCATTGTGAGCCGAGCGTGACGGATCCGTTTGGGATCGGGTTTGGTGACATGAGGGTGCGGGCACAGGCCAAGGATCAGCCGATTTATAAAATTAAAACCTTTTAGGGCGATATTTTTAAAGTTTTTATTTTTGAATGTTAGACTACCATTGAGCTTGAGGGTTTTTGTCAAATGCAAACATTTTCGCAGATAGTTGGCTTATGGCCATGGTTGGTTGTTGTTTGGCTTGTTGGTTGTTGGATGGTTGGTTGGGGTAGAAAAGTTTTGGAACGAAGTTCCTTATCGCGCGTTGCGAAATGGGGCTAGACGGAATTAAGACCAAAAGTTGTAACGACACTTTTTTTGGCGTAAAATATGATGTCCTTTTTAGTCAATATTTTTTGATTGGTTAATTTTAGATCCGATTTTTTTTGATTATTATAACTTAAAAGAAATAAAATTTTATTACAATTCTTTCACTAAATTAATCGAAAGAAACTTCATTCCATCCGGGTGTCACTTGACACCTCTCAAGTTTTTTTTTATTGCATCGAATGAATACTTCTACTTCTTCATGTCACTGGCACGACTATTTTAGATCTGTTCGACCCAAAACTTCGCCACTTCCAAAGCATCCTCGGTGGCTGCGCAGAGATCTTCGGCTATACATATTTTAGACACAGAGGGCAGGATCGGAGGTGAAGCATTGTTGGCTGAATAATAATGAATTAGGACCGGTTTGATAGACCATAATAAGTAAAAAAAACTAAACTAGTATGAAATTATCTTTGTTACCAGTACCTACCAAGTAATTTTACGGAAACTTATTTGTAGGTTAAGCCCTTAATAAAGGTACCTAATTGATTAGCTGGATATCGGTGATGATTTTTTTTTTGCACTTCACTTCAAAAATTCAAGAGCCTAATTAACCAACAACAATTAAATCAACAATAATACTAACACAACAATAAAACCATACAACAATTATATCTACTTACCATGTAACACACGATAACTTCAACCGTTGTCCACTATTGTCGTGTTAAAATGATGCAAAAATTATTGGTATTTCTACACAATTGTTATTTTTCTCTTTTCTTTGTTAAAATACTGTTTTTAGCATGATGTGATAGCCTAGTGGTGTGACCGTCGGACTGCTTAGTCCCAGGTCTCGAGTTCGAGCCTAAGGCACGCATTTTACGATTTTACACCATTTTTAATAACACCCTGTATACCGTGTTTTATGCAAATAAAATATATCTTACGGATTCATGTGCGTATTGTATAATTAACACTTGCTTAAAAATCGGTAAAGGCAAACATCGTGACGAAACCAGCATTCCTCAGAGATATTTCTCAACAGCATGTGAAGCTACGTCAGAGGCCTATGGGCAGCATAAAAACTCTGACACTAGGTTAGTCACTAACCACACGACAAGAAGAAGAAGAAGCATGCTTTCTATATAATATTTATCGCCTAATATTGTATGTTGCCTTCGTTTAATTGGTTGAACAGTGTAATAGTTATAGATAGACCAACGAATTAATTAATTAATCATAGCATTGCATCAAGCCAGCTTTCAACCAATAGACGTTAATCGAACACACTGGATGATACAATCATATTCGCAGCGTATAATTGTGGCGCTACAGCTTATTATTGGAGCCGTTGCTGATTGCCTTCACTCTAATTAAAGGGTAAAGCATAAGCCATACATATGCGTTAATATAACATTTAACTACCTACATACGTACATGTTAGAGGAGCTCGTGGCACAGTAATAACAGCCGCACGGGTCGATCCATCAGGTTAAGCTACGCTTGCCGGGGTTGGTCCGTGGATGGGTAACCATCTTTACATACTAAGAGTCCGTGCCTTAGAAAACACGTTAAGTCCCAGCTGCCATTTGCGCATCTCCTTCGTTTAAGAAGAAAATCCGATAGCCAGAAAATCTGATAGCCATTCTTACAAAGGGTAATGGTTACCCGGGGTTTATCCAGTTACTGGGTTGTGGAGGTCAGACAGGCAATCGTTCCATGTTCAATCGCTTCATGGTATTCATCTGCATCTGTTTACACTGAAAGACGACCCCAGAAGAGTTGAGAAAAGGCTAGGCAGGCTTGTAAAATCTACAAACAGCGCTATGTCTGATGAGCATTAACGTGATGTGAGCATTATTCGAATTTGTCGTCGGGTTCATTCATACTTTACATGATAATGGGGCGGAGGTCAGATGAGTGATGGCCGATAACTGGCCCGACTTACGAGTTGTAGTTCATGGGTTCTATGTCTTCTCATCTTGTTTTAAATGTGATCCATTTAACTGTTGGCTGACATAACATTAAAGACCAGTGACTTAATTTCTTACCATAATCGCATGAGAGTGTCTGGCAGCTGGCGCATTTTTTTGAGCACTACCGTACGGAACGCCTGTAACAATTTTACGTAATTCAATAAAATGTATGGAACAACTCATATTTTTTTCGCGATTTCAGGGTTCATCCCATAGTAAAAGTTGTTCGTAAAGATGAGTACAGTGCTCCCACGAAATTCTTCGAATTAATATTTTAACACCTTATATCAATCTGCCGAGCCTTTTCCCAACTTTGTTGGGGTCGGGTTCCAGTCTCACTGGAGGCAGCTGAATACCTGTATTTCACATGGAGCGACTGCCTATCTGACCTCCACAACCCAGTCAGTAACTGGGTAATACGAAAGGACCCCTTGGTAAGACTGGCTATCAGACTTTCGGGCTTCTGACTACCCGTCACAACTGTCAAAGATCCACGAATGACAGAGGGGACCAACGGCTTAACGTGCTTTTCGAGGCATGGAGAAGTCTCGATATGTAAAAATGGTCACCCATCCACGGACCAACCCCGGCAAGCGTAGCTTAACCTGATGGACCGGTCCGTGCGTCTGTTATTACTTAGCCACGAGCTCCTCATTTTAACACCTTATGTAACAATATTTATGTATATGAATAAAGGAAGACACAGATTGCCAAGGTAGGGAGAGAGACACAACATGTAGCTAGTATACGTAGGCACATAGTTTATTTACAGGTCTCGATATAGGTAGGTAGGTACATGCAAGTGTGAAACAAGTGCATCCGACACCGGTACTTGGAGTGCTGCCAAACGATAGTTCCTAAAGGCTGGCTTTATAAGTGACGATTACGATCCGACGATTTTTGCTGGTTTAAAGGAAATTGTTTAATATCAAAGATAAAAAAGTAATATATTTTTCGATCACAGCGAAGAAATTCCGTTCATATTACTTCATATACGGAAATATGTGTATATCATATTTAGAGGCATGGTGCAAATCACCAAACTGAAAAACTTTCTCTGAGGGACGAACATCGTATACCGAATAAATTAATTATATTTTGTCCCATACATTTGGGTCGAGTAGTATTGAAGTTTTTATTCATGCTGTATAGAGTTTACGCCCCGTAGACTTAATGATGTCATAGCCAGAAATTTGGAGTCAGGAACTGAAAATGTTTAGAGATTAAGGTGCGATACGCAGCTGTTTCTGCATAATAATGAATCATCATCATCTGCCTAGCCTTTTCCCAACTATGTTGGGGTCGGCTTCCAGTCTAACCGGATGCAGCTGAATACCAGTATTTTACATGGAGCGACTGCCTATCTGACCTCCACAACCCAGTAACTGGGCAATCGCAACAACAAGGGATATCGTCCCTTGTTCTGGCTGTCAGATTTTTCGGGCTTCTGACGACCCGTAACGACTGTCAGAGATGCACATAATTAATTATAATAAACGAATACACAAATTAATTCAGAAGCACTAATTAACCTTAACATAGGTTAATCAATTCCAATGAAAGATTTGTCCACCAAAACGAAATTGAATAAAGCAACAATTCCAATATTAGTATCTTGATATCGCCCACTGTAAAGCCATAAAATACTAAATCTTGAATCACTAAGAAATACCAGTGTACCTACCATGAATTGTACGCGTAATAAATATCATTGAAAAACCAAACAAACAGTTAACAATGATTTACAATGGAATTAAATGACCCAATAGTTATTTAAACAGATATTAGCTGTCAATAAAAGCCCGCATGTTTACCCATTGTTGGGTTCATAAATTAAATGTAAAATATATGCGGTATGTAAATCAATCGTTTTAAAATTTACATCAATTTTTAGTACGCATAGAATTGAAGATGAGAAAAGTAAAAGTCGTTTTGTCTAATCTTATGCGAAGTGGATTTGGGTACACAATTCATTGGTATACAACAAGGGAGTAGAGTCATAGCTCTATAGGACATTCGCCTTAAATAGTGTGGGCTAAACAATACGGTCTGTTTATTTTGATCTAACTAAGTTTTTGTGATTATGGTGTATTATGTTCATGCTTGATCTATGGTTAATCGTTTGACGTCAATATAGCAACAATAATTTTTAGATTTCAATCAGAATCTAATTAGTTTCAGCCAAGTTTGTAATAGAATTGATGACTGCATGAGCATCGATACATAATTTTCTGTTTTGCTCGAAAAGAAGCCAATAATCGTTTGTATTCCGACGACACACAAGAGAAGAAAGCAAACGGCACATAATTTTATCTATACATTTATAATAAAACAGTAAAAAAACTGTGTCTGTACATTGAATATATTAAAAAAATAATAATTGAGGGGGGTTTAGAAACAGTAACAGAAAACGAATCCAAAAAAAAAATTTTGTCTGTTTGTCTGTTTGTCTGTTTGTCTGTTTGTCTGTATGTCTGTTTGTCTGTTTGTCTGTTTGTTTGTACACGCTAATCTTCGGAACTACTGGACGGATTGGAATGATTATTTTTTTGTTGTATAGGTATTAAGTCTGGGCAACATATAGGCTATAATTTATCTTGGAAACTTGAACACCTGATGCAGAACCGCAACAGACCAGCTAAACTATAAGAGATACAAAAATGATACCTTAGCAAAAATTGTTCCACGTGTTTAGCATTTTCTGCTGAGAGAATAAATTTGAAGATCTGGAACACCTGATGTGGAACTCCAAGAGCCCAGCTACACCATAACACATATAAGAATGACGTCTTAGCGAAAGTTGTTCAGCCTGATGAGCACTCTCTGTTGACGTATAAAAATTGAAGATCTGGAACACCTGTTGTGGAACTCCAAGAGCCTAGCTACACCATAACACATATAAGAATGACGTCTTAGCGAAAGTTGTTCAGCCTGATGAGCACTCTCTGTTGACGTATAAAAATTGAAGATCTGGAACACCTGTTGTGGAACTCCAAGAGCCTAGCTACACCATAACACATATAGGAATAACGTTTTAGCACAAGTTGTTCAATCTGATGAGCACTCTCTGTTGACTTATAAAAATCGAAAATCTGGAACACCTGTTGTGGAACTCCAAGAGCCTAGCTACACTATAACATATATAGGAATGACGTCTTAGCAAAAGTGGTTCGGTCTGATGGGCATTTCCTGTTGACTTATAAAAATCGAAGATCTGGAACACCTGTTGTGGAATTCCAAGAGCTTAGCTACACCATAACACATATAAGAATGACGTCTTAGCGAAAGTTGTTCAGCCTGATGAGCACTCTCTGTTGACGTATAAAAATTGAAGATCTGGAACACCTGTTGTGGAACTCCAAGAGCCTAGCTACACCATAACACATATAGGAATAACGTCTTAGCACAAGTTGTTCAATCTGATGAGCACTCTCTGTTGACTTATAAAAATCGAAGATCTGGAACACCTGTTGTGGAACTCCAAGAGCCTAGCTACAACATAACACATATAGGAATGACGTCTTTCACGTCTTTGTTGTTCAATATGATGGGCATTTCCTGTTGACTTATAAAAATCGAAGATCAGAAACATCTGATGTGGAAATCAAAGCTATCACAAATTTTACTGTGTAATTATAAATTAACATAAACTGGGAGTACCTGCACGCGGTGAAGGCGGTAACAGTTTAGGACTGATTTTCGATGACGATGGTATTATCATTGAAAATTTGACTCTACTGGCCAAAACTCCTATTTATTTTTTTTATTTTATCGTATAAAATAAAAAAAAGAGCTTTTATGTGCTTTTGGGCTTATGTTGTTTGAGTGTTTAATTTTCTTTTCCATTTATCTTCATGACACGGTAGCCTACCCGGTAACGCAGGGGAGCAGTCATTTTAATTTAGATTTTTATTGATCAGGTATCATCACAATAAAACTATGACCATGCCTAGAAAGAGGTCAAATCTTTCCCAAAGTTCCAAGAGAGCTAAAAGATTGAGGATCATAAGATCCCAAGAATCTACCGAAGAGCTTCAGGAGAGACTTGATGCTGTTCGAGAACATTAGGCTGCAACTCGCTCCGTGGAAACCTCTTTGGGTCGCGAAGCACGCCTGCGTTCTCAGCGCATTCATTAGGTCTCTAGAGACCAGTGAAGAATATGATGCGCGACTGACCGCTGATCGTGAACGTCATGTATTGTCTCGCGAGTCAGAGACGTTCACGGAAAGAGAATTACGCTTGAGTTCCAAGCGTATCTACGCATCGACTTCTAGGTCTCTAGAGACAAGTGGGGCACGTGATGTGCGACTGACCGCTGATCGTGAACGTTATGTATTGTCTCGCGAGTCGGAGACGTTCACGGATCGAGAATTGTGCTTGAGTTCCAACCGTATCTACGCATTGACTTCTAGGTCTCTAGAGACAAGTGGGGAATATAATAATGCGGTTACCAAAATGAAAACGATGACAAATGGACTGTATGTTTTGGTGGTTGTTGGAATGAAATAAAACTAAAGCTCAGTGTGATAAAAGATTTAAATGGGAAAAATGATAAAAAATAACATAAATGGCGACCCCGTTGTCGCTGGCATAAGCAACATGGTCCGCGTACGACGTCGCGGGCAGAAGCTAGTCGACAATAAATTCTTAAATCGTAAATTCTAAACCGTAATTGAAAACATAAATGTTTATATCCAACATTCAATATAACAGAACTAAAAAGTGCGTAACAAGATGAAAAAGTTAGTCATTCGTAAAACTGTTGGAATTCTCTCAAAAGATTTAGTTGAACAACTTAAAGCCAGACGAATAAATCAGAAAAATGCGTTAAACAAATCACTACCGCTTTTGCAACAGTACCGCATCTACCGAGTACCGATGTATTGAGGATGCCTACAGATTGATGTAGCTTGTACCAACACTAAACAATTTTATCCTCGGATATGGCCAACAAAAGTTAAGATTTACGAAGTCTACTTGAAACAGTCTTGAGGATGTGCGAACAAAGGTATAGCGGTGGATATGATAGAATAGAATTATGTAATATTGGTATGAATAATATTTTTCCTCTGAATTATTAAGTTGACATAGAGAACTTGCTCTTTTTGTGTCAGAAAATAAATGAGGTTGTAGTTAATTGGAATACAGTGTGATCAAACGTTAATTAAAAGATTCTTTGCTAAAAATGATAGTTAATTAGTTGTCAAACTTAAAAATATTAATTAACAAGTAGCTGATTTAGAATTAATAATGGCAGCGTCGTAGTAATATCTTCCCAAAAATCAATCTTCAGTTATGGCTAATTTGTGCCTCACATTGTTTAAAACTAAAAACCTCATCCATATCTCGCTAAAGTTCATCCTCAGTTTTTTCAACCTCACGACGTTCTACGTTGAAAACAAACAATTGGCGTCGAATTTACGAGCCGTGTTGAGAGCCAAGCCGCTTATTGAGATGACTGTACGACGCGCAATTTAAATTCCCTTCCTCACGAAAGACTATCTGCTTCGTGTGTCAGACCTTTACTTACGGATTATTACCAACTCTTCCTCTTTTCCATTCCATAACATAAGCGTTTTGACAACAAAGATTTATGTGTTGATATTGTTTTTTTATTAACCGTTCAGAAAACCATTTGTCTGATGTAAAAGATCCCGTCATAAAGAAGAATCTTCGGATTTCTGTAATTACAATCGCCATTTGAAGTCCAATCGAGAATAAAACACTAACTATTTTGGAAGTTTGCAAAACATAGTTCATTATAAATCGGATCTTTAAAACGTTTTAAAGTTCTTGTTTCGTCGAAGCGTTTAGACATGGCGACAATGTTGGCACGTCGTCGTCCCAAACTCTTATCGATACAAATTTATCTTAATTACTACTTAATACCACAATTTGGATTCTAAGCAGAGTGCTAACGAAGCGCCTTATGATGCCACCGTCGCCGCGTCGGCGTTAAATACCACAGGGCGAATACTTTCAAAACGCGATGGGTGCCGATCGCTAATCGAACAATGGGCATGACATACCTAAATCGCGGCATAATAGTAATAAATTCTATTGTTGCTAAACAAAAAGTAGAATGTGGTAACAGAGGGTGACACGGTTGAACCGCGACGACAATGCGAAACGGAATATCAATATCAGAGCATCACTTTTCATATGCCGACTGGATTGGTGGAGCAACAGGAAATAAACTCTGCTGCAAACAGTTTAGAGTTACGAATTGTGATTTTGGAGGCGTGTCAAAAATACGACGGCATTCATGCTTGCGCCTGCACCCGATATTGGATTTCAAACTCTTTTTCGAGTAATTTTTGAAAATGCAATCTGTGTATGTTAGCAAGCACGACGACGGCTGCCATTTGTCTTCGCAAACGAACCGATTTGTGCGTCGTAGTATGGGTAACGGATGTTGCAGAGCGGCACGTGGCCGAACAGGCTGACTTATTGTTACACTGACTTATTGCGACGCTCATTGAAGTCTATTAGTGAATTAGACTGAAATTGAACAATGTGTTACTGTCAATGGTAATAGAGATTTGTTATTTTGAAACTGGTGGAAGATTTATAGTTTAAACTATTGGTTTTACTGAAATTCCTAATGATTTGTTTTAAAACTGAAATTCATGGGTGAAAAATACTGAAAATAAATATAACCTTACAGTTTTGTATGGAGGAACGGATATCAAACCATTTTAAAAAGTTATGAAGCAGTCTTGTAATATTGATTCAAGCTCATTGATTATGATCAATCATAGAGCATGTCCTCAAAAACACACCCCAACATAGTTGTATAACTAAATAATCAAAAACAAATATAAAACCAACAAAACTGCATTCCGAACAGAACATTCAACATAAACCATAGCCCGTGTAAAAGAGGAAGCGAAATTTCATAAACTATAAAACAAAGCAATGTTCAATGCGGCCGTCTTGGTAAACTTTTGGGGAACGAATGAATAATTCAAGATGCGAATCGGCAGTCCGTCAAGTGGTTCCCAGACCGTTGCATTTTCTACGTAAATCTGCAGTAATATCTGAGGATATCTAAGGATATCTTATACCGTGTTCACGAGGCAATATCCTTCATCTTTCTGTTTTACATTCCACTCTGATGCTCGACACATGTCTGGATTTCTTTCAACTCCTATTATTTGGTTGTTTTTAAATTGTCTTCTCTATTTGTCACCTTTTTCGTTTTGTCGTGTTTGAATTTTTGGTTTTACATTTATTGTTGGGTTCTATCGATTTGTTCTGACATAATGTGGGTCATTGGTAAAGATTTACAACAAAACGAAGACAGGGTTGAAGTTGACTGAATCTCTATGTTTAATAGAGAGAACGTTAACAGAGAAATACAATCATGACCCATGCTTCTTAACCTCAATACCGTAAACTTAGATGTGGTTGCTAGTTCTCCCTGTAATGGTAAGAACAAATTTATCGATATAACTTCATCAGAGCAGTTATAGAAAAAGGTTTCCTCTTTTAAAATCCACTTTCACGTATTCAGTTTTCCATAAAAATCTAATAGAGAAAGCATTTCGCCCGAGTCCGCCATCTCTCTCCATTTTAATGAATAAGTAAACAAAATTAGTGGGGTCCAATATCGAAATAAGTGAAACGAGTAGGTCAGAGGTACGGGCGCAGCATATAAAGTATCCATTTGAAGAAAATAATTTTAAGTAACGTTACGAACGTTTTATTCTCGTTCCGGAAAAATTTTAAACGTTAATATAGGAACATTTTAGCAAATTGCTCCGTATTAATTTTAAGGCAATTATTTTCAGTGATTAAGCAAATAGGGACGACATGAATCTTCATGTTATTTATTTGATTCGTGAGTTTGCTTTAATATGTCAGTATTTTAGTCTGCTTCTGAATGAGATTCTAAAGTAAATCCAACACTTCGAAGCAGATGAAACTTCAATACCTGGTACAGAATCCAAGATTTCATATCAAAACTGTAATATTATTGAAATAAAAATAACTCCACATTTAACCCTCACTTCGCCACACTTGAAAATATCTTGAGTGCATCGTTGAAAGTAAATGCTGGTATAATTCCTGGTTCCACTGCGTTTGGATTGCATTTAGAGACGTTAGGGGATGAAGCCGGATAAACTTTATGTTAACTGTAAGCAATAAAAATAGCCTTTATGACGATACGTGGAATGGTTACGTTTGTTTGCGTCATTTGGTTGTTTCGCCGTGAATTGGACTAGGTTTTATTGAAATAGACGACGTTATTAAGATATATATGAAAGCGTTACACTGAATTTTAGATGAATACGGTTGCGGTCTAGTGGAAATAAATATGGAATTGAACGTTTACGGGGATTGTATCGAACGCTTGTCTTACTCGTGGCTCGGAGTACGAATAGATTCACTGCGTTTAAGACAACTGCTATCAGTGCTATCATAGAGTATCTAATGAAAACAGTATTTATTTAAATAAATCCTAACGCTTCTTTTTTTTAATGGCATCTCGCAGTTTAACCGAAATTTTGTCTACTTCTAAACCGAACTTTTTTAACGCGTGTTTGTGTGTCTGTGCGTTAGAATTTTTCATCAAATAAAAAAATAAAATTATCTGTTCCATACATTTTAACAGAAGATTTACTGAATCCATGGTAACAGGACAAATAATCGGTTACTATTAGTATTACTAGGCAAGTTTGTTTTTAATATTACTTTTAGAGTCTCTTGGAGTTTTTATTGATTGATATAGAGATTTTTCTGCGCTACGTTTAGTGCAAACTTTTATATATATATTTTATTTATTTTACCAAGATAAAAAAAAATCTTGTTCTTGTCCATATTATAAAATCTTACAGGAACGAAATAAAAGAGAAGCGCCAAGTACAGAAGATAACAATAGTCTTCAGAATTTAAAGATTGCGGGAACGCATAAGCTACCCAACGCTTAAGCCAGTCGACCCAATTCAACACTAAGTGCCCTATTTTGCATAGCTCTCCCTTAATGGGCTGTTTTCTTATTAAGCTTTTTGGCACAGTTTTAGAGAACGGTTCTATTGAGCTGTCTTTGTTTTTAGTTCCTTAGTAATGTGCATTAAGTAACAGGTCCTAACCAAACTTGCATTCTTTACTGGGATCACGAATCATATGAACCCACGCCCCATCTCGTTTTACTTTTATATTTCAGGGAAAAACTCATCGATCATCAAAGTTAGGTGTGCATTTAATTTGTGTAACACTTTTTTTCTCATTAAGTGTAATTTTATTGGGGCAACTGAAGTGCTATGCATTTATAGGTAAGTATTTGTACCATGATATTATGCAGCGTTGTTATGATGAAAAAGGCAATTGCTACAGGCCTGGTCGCCTACCAATTAAATTGATTGATTCGACGCAAGTTGTTAATCAAAATGTTTGTTTGCCCGCCGGAAAAGCACCGAAAAGTGCATCCGAAAGATCGTTTAATTTGTGTCGGGCGAGATTTTAATTAATTTCGTTGTTGCAGTTTACGATTAAAAAGTGTTTGTTTATTTCGAGGGTGATTATTTTATGGGTTTTGGTAGTTTTTTGGCGATTCGTTTTTCGTGACTTTAGTGATTGAGGAGACTTTTGATGAAGCTATATGAGGCCTGTCTTAGTTATTATTTTCATTTAAATTTTCCATTGCACATCACATAAAATGCAATAAGGACAGAACTATGTATTATCATAAGGCATCCATTAAAATTCTCACTGTATGCGTATGAATTCTTAATAATAGATTGTCCAGTTCATAGCCACATAGCACGTTGGCTCTTCTATATGTAAGCACCTCTATTAGAACGTAACTATGTGCTAACACCACAGAAGTTAGAAACTAAGACTTCTGGAAGAGATAAATAATTTGATTGCTCTTATGATACGGTTTCTAACGGTTTTCAAACTTTTGCTTTGGCTTTGAACCGTTAAGTCGAAGGTAGCTGTCATGTTTTTCGATAACCTAGAATAGAATAGAAAACAGCTGAATAGCTTGGACGAACTGATGCTGCTCAGTATAAACTTAAAGTTTTTTTTTCCAAGTGTTCTAGCAAATACATACATAATCCCGTCATCTACCCCGGTCGCGATGGGAACCGGCGAGAGATATCGTGCGGTGTCCCACAGGGATCGGTTCTGGGGCCGTTCCTGTGGGACATCGGTTACGACTGGGTGCTGCGGGCCGACCTCCCTGACAGCACGCTGGTCCTGGCGCAGGGGAGGTCGCATCAGGCGGCGGCCGACGCGATGACACGGGGTTGCGACAGTCGTTGAGAGGATCCGGCAGTTGGGTCTCGAGGTGGCATTGCACAAATCCGAGGCCATGTCCTTTCATGAGCCTCGGAATAGGCCACCATCGGGATCCCGACTTACGGTAGGAGGGGTTCACATCGGCATCGAGACCACGATGAAATACCTGGGTCTGGTCCTCGACAGCCGATGGAATTTCGTGGAGCACTTCCGACGTTTGGCTTGGGGGCCAAACGTCGGAAGTTGGAACGGACTGGGGCCGCCTTCAAGCGGCTCTTGCCCAATTTGATGGGGCCAAACGCCTCCTGCCGGAGGCTTTACGCGGGAGTCGTGCGGTCCATGGCCCTTTACGGGGCCCCGGTGTGGGCGCGTTCATTGCGGCGGCGAGCCGCCCACTATCTGAACGCGCCCCAAAAGGTGGTAGCCATTCGGCTAATCCGGGGGTACCGCACGATCTCGGGCGAGGCGGCAAGCCTCCTTGCCGGACTGCCGCCGTGGGATCTGGAGGCGATGGTCCTCGCGCGCCTGTTCGAGTGGCGCGCGGAGGTACTAAGCCGGGGGGAAACTCCGTTTCCGCAGCAAATTGCGGCGGAGCGGACGGACCTCCGGCGCGATCTCATGGCGGCCTGGAAGCAGCGACTGTCGCAACCCAGCGCAGGGCACGCCACGATAGTGGCGGTAAGACCCCTCTTTGAGGAGTGGCTAGAGAGGCGCCCTCACCAACCGCCTGACGCAGGTCCTCACCGGACATGGATGTTTCGGGAGGTTCCTGCACATCATCAGGCGGGAGGAAACGCCCGGGTGTCACCACTGCGAGGATCGCCCAGAGGACACGGTGCAAACCTGCCCCGCATGGGCGGAGCACCGCCGTGTCCTCGTAGAGGCGATCGGCGGCGGCGACCTCTCGCGCCCGGCCCTGGTGCAACCCATGGTGACGCCCCGGGCGTCGGGAGCCACGTGACGACTTCCGGCCACCGTAGGCGCGGGCCTGCGGACGGTGAGTGGGTGACTCACCGTCCAATCAGCACCAGACACCGATGATTTCCCAGCCTTAAAAAAAAAAAAAATGCAGGCGCTTTACCTTGTGCAAATAATTTCATCAACACTGCTCTGAAAACGTTGGAGGAAAACATCGTGAGGAAACCTAGAACCAAAGATCATCATCGAAGACATTTTGACCTCTACCAACCATGAAGCAACCAACCCACACTGGGCCTGCGTGGCAGATTAGAGCCCCACTTCCTCTCCGAGAGAGAAAGGCTGTATCCAATCTTTCTTTTCTTTCGTTTTCGTGTGGTTAGTGGCTACCCTGGTGTCCGAATTTTATGCTGTCCATGGGCCTCTGACTTAGCTTCAGTAATGGGAAGATTATAGGCTGATTATGCTTACACTTGCAGAGACACGTAGCTGTATAGGCCAGCCTGGACACAAATGGTTTAAATGGTTTCAGTTGCAAATATTCACACAATCGTATTGTAGCAAACATCCAAAAATACTGCCAAACGCGCTAGTAAAAGCGATACGTAACATATGAAACTGTTGGTACATCCAGTTTAATATCCTTCTATATCCGGACGCGTCCATTCGCCAAACCGCTGCGACATGCTGCCGCCATTATGCGTACGTTCATTGGTGTTCAAATTAAATACATAAAGAAGAAATGTTTACATACAACTACGCTGTACAGATACCGACCATTACACAAGTGCGTCATATGGTGTTGTAACCGACACTGTGAGCCAGACCTCCCATATAAATGTAGATACGAGAGCGGACCACAATTTTATGATTTCGCGTTTTGTTATGTCTGAATACGGTGTTGCATTGGTCTAGTGTTGAGGCAGCTGCTAAGTGTTCATACGAAGTACTTTATATAGGAAGAATTGGTTTTATTTATTTGAGGTGGTTTCTACTAATTTGTTAGACTAGCAAGGGTATTTTGGAGACGTAATAGATTATGCAGCCGAATCAGTGAATGGTTATTCAGAATGTTTTGGTAATACCGGTTTATTGAATTTAGGGCTGATTTTTCAATAGTTAGATAAGTTTTATTGAATGAATGAAAATGGCAGTTTAACAGCTTTTGCATACAAAATATTTCAAACCGCCATTGTTATGCTTCAGATAAAAGTTATCGGACTTTTGAAAAAATCGGTCTTAGTCGATTAGCGATGATAAGTTGTTTGTTGTTAATCAAAATATCACACTCGCTGGTCAGTTCAGTTCAGTTAATTATATTTTATCTTAGTATAATTAATATGATATGTCATAAAAAAAATACTCACCTCTCGTAAAAGTTCACAAACAGCAAACAGAAGGAACTAAAAAAAACCGCGAATGAAAACGGTACAAAAATCCAGGAGACAACGGCAGTGGAGATAATGTCCCGTATAATTGTCACGATACGAATTTATGCAACCGGGTCGTTGGGTCCTCACAACGCGTGCGGTGACTGTGACAATGTTACTGTTCAAGCTAGAAAATAGTTAATTCGGGAATATTCTAGTTGTAACTGTAGTTTTTATCTGACACGTTGGTCTCGTGGTCGCGAGTGCGACTGCTGACCATGTCGTCCTGGGTTCGATTCCCAGTAGCACGTATAGCCGTTACTCCGGCACCTGATTTTCCCGTCAACAAAGGCCGTCAATGGCCGCCCCATACGACTATGAGAGTTAAGCTAAAGAAAATTGAACGGGATTGTCCGAAAGGGTTACCACTACTCCGGAACATGTAGAGCTAAGGAAGTAAAATAGATGGGTTTTAGTCAGTAAAAGTCTGATACTCCCTTCCACTCCACCCAGAGCGGGAGAAGACATTTGATGATTTCCCATCGTCAAAAAAAAAAGGTAAAGAAATTGCATCTGTGTTGTGCAAACACTCGTGCGCAAAGACTTCTCCTGCATACTTGACTTCTCCGTTGAGATTGGCCACCGTGGCCGAAGTTCTTTTGAGAGGATTATTCTTGTTGTATCATCATCGCGTGCACAGTTGTGCAGCATTAATACTATACTAAACTGTCACCGGAAGACATTCAACGAGTGAGAGCTAGAATGACAGTGGGTTGGCCAAATCTAATAAGGGACCGATAGTTGTTGGAGCTGATAACTGTTCAAGGTAGCAATTTGAGAATGTCTTTTGTTTTGTTATAGTCGATGGTTGATTTAACAGACTAAGAACTATAGTCTGACCGCTTCATTGCGACCGTTCCTGATGAACCGCGGAAGGGCTGGAATGACGCAACACGTAAGTTCACTGATTCATCAACAGACTTGTGACAACATTCACCACTCCAGCACCGCGCAGTTTCTTTAGGATCGTTCTCAGTTAAACGTGTAGACTATAGGTGTTTTTTTTGGTGGGAAATCATCGAATGACCCCTCCCGCTCTAGGTGGAAGCGGAAGAGAGTGTCAGACTATTACTGACAAAAACCTATCCATGTTTCTTCCTTAGCCTTTTATGTTCCGGGGTAGCGGTAACCCTTTCGGACAATCCCGCTTACCCGGCAGGCTTCGGCCCTAACAGGCCCCTTCTTATGCTGGCATCTCTTAGAGGCGCGCGTGGAACACGTACGCGCCGTCCGGCACGGGTCTGGATGGTCTGATCGGACAGTGACCTACCCATTATTCACCGACGGCACTTTAGGTAAGTTCCTATATTGAGCAGTATACTGCAAAAGATTGAGATTATTGTTTTTATTACAAGCCACTTCTTCCGCATTTCCAACTTTATGTCAGCAATTTCAGAATTTACTCGAGCCTCGCCATTAGCCTATTTTCCAATTTTACAGCAACATCTACGCTTGCATGCGTGGTCGCATTTTACCGCGATTCAGTTATTCATGTCCCGTGTTTCATTCGTCATCACGTTTTGATGTAATGATTAGTGTACTGTCAACAGAATTAGTGGGAACTACGGACTGTTTAATTTGTTCGAATTATAAATTAAGTACTTTGGTTTTAGTATATTGACTGTGGTTTTAAGAGCCATGTACGGACCTAAACATATGTATTTTTAAGAGTAAACTAAATATAAATTTAGATATTAACGACAAATATTATAATTCGTCATAATCAGACAACAGAGGTCCAGCGACGACAGCAGGAGGAGTCATTTGATGATGAAATAAAATTAAAAAAAATAAGCAACGTTTATAAATAAACTTCTCTCAAAAAGTTAGATACTAACAAAAGGCAATCACGAATCTTCAAAATTGTGTAAATACATCACTAATTCACAACAAGGTAAACATCCTTAAAACATAACTTAAAGTTATCTAGATATTTCAAAATTATTTTCTATACTAAAATTCCTTTTATAAACCTCACTCATTAGATCACGTGTGTTGTTGCAGCAAGATAATGTTCTCAATCGTTTTAAATTATTCTACAAGCTGGGCACAATAACATCGACTGTAATTATAATCCTGATACCTATAATTACGAGATATTTAGTTATCTTAGCTTAGGTACGGGCTGCCACTCTAACATGCTACGTATACTATTTACTTTACGGCCTATTGTATTGTGAACCATATTGTTTAGTTAATTTATTTTAAATTATTGTAAAGAAGCCGTCATGTCTAGAACCATGGGCAATGCATGTTATCTTCTTCTATCGTCTATGGTCATTCTTCTTCATTCTATAATTACTACTTTGGTCAGGGGTCAGCCCTTGAAACCTTCAGTTGTCTGTATTAGAGCTTTATATAGCTCTAAAACTTTCTTAAATAACGTAATTTATCTACTTACGTTAATTTTTATTTCATTCTAATGCTTTACTAAACTAAAACCTTCATCTTTTGAATTTATCTTTTCATTCAAAACAACGGAACAACTCAATGTTTACGTAGACGGAGAAACGCGATTATGGCGAAATGTTAATTAATCTACACAAGTTACGTCAAATATTCAGTTCATTTTACTTAAGAAACTCCAAATTGACATCAGGAAGAGAATGTTCAACCCGTTAAATTGCCATGGGGTGGTCTGTGTGACCCCATCTGAGCTAAAATTACACTAGACACAAAGAAAATTTAAGTGTATTTTGGTTCAATTAGTGGGAGGGTTAGGGGTGTGAAATTGCGCGGGGACAGTAATTTATTTTAAGTGTGACAGCAGACCAATTTCGAGTGGGCAGCGATTATAGGATTTAAGCCTTTGGTATAGCAGCGATGTATTTGGGTGATCAAAAGCGTTACCTACCCAAATGTTAATTATCAAGACTTCTCCAACTATTATACATATAATTTAAAATCATTCATCACACATGCATCAACATAATCTTTTTTTTCCTTGCATATTCGCAACCCATTTTTACGGTTCATCAGAAGCCCGAAAATCTGACAGACAGTCTTACCAAGGGGTATCGTATTACCCAGTTACTGGGTTGTGAAAGGCAGATAGGCAGTCGCTCCTTGTAAAATTGATATTCGCAGATTGATTGATATTCACAACCCAAACAAAACAATTACCTAGTATGTATGTAACATAAAACCACCTCCATCACCTCTGCCTAAGCCTTTGGGTTTACAGGCGTGATGTTTTGTATGTATCTATAATATAAAAATGAATCGCAAAATGTGTTGGTAAGCGCATAACTCAACAACGCCTGGACCAATTTGGCCAATTCTTTTTTTGTTGTGTTTGTTATTGTCAGGAGAAGGTAGGTAGGTAGGGTAGGTAGGTAGGGTAGGTAGGGTAGGTAGGGTAGGTAGGGTAGTTAGGGTAGGTAGGGTAGGTAGGGTAGGTGGGGTAGGTAGGGTAGGTAAGGTAGGTATCATAGTTAAGACAGGACAACGTCTGTCGGGTCAGCTAGTGTATACATAAAACAAATATGGTGACCTGGTTCCGATTAGCAAAAGTTAAAGTAACGTAACGTAGGAACGTTTTACATTGATTTGAATGTACCCTGGCGGCTGATGATGTCATGCTCACTCTAAAGTCTCGCTGATGGTGGCGCGTGTGTTGTATCATTAGCCCCCTTCAAAATGGTTTAGCTGAATGGTATTAATCCATGCGTCATGTTCGTGAACGGGCGCCGTCAGTAGGGACCGGCCATCTCTTAGCTGCCACGGATCTTTTAAAATTTTTATTTTTATTTTTTTCTTAAATTACGGAACCTTTGTATATTCTGTATCGTTTTCACATGCATAATTTCAACATGACTGATATAACCCAGAATTTGTAACCAGACATTGATTAAAAAAAGTGTCCGTGGAGTTTCTTGGAATGGTCTGAGATGGCATGGGCAACTAGCTTCATTTTCAGACTGACCGACCCCTTGACAGTTCAAAAGTGCCTCTAAATTGGTTTCTTTGAAATTAATCCTTTCAGTTGAGTTTGAGTGAAAGAAATTCGGAATCGGATCAAAGATTACCCCCTACTTACCCGAATTAAGCGGGATTGTCCGAAAGGGTTACCGCTACCCCGGAACATAAAAGGCTATGGAAGGAACATGGATGGGTTTTAGTCAATAAGAGTCTGATACTCCTTTCCGCTCCACCCAGAGCGGGAGCAGTCATTAGAAGATTTCCCAGCCTTAAAAAAAAAAAAAACCCCTACATACAAAACACAGATTTTTCCTCCTTATGATTGGGTCTTATGGGATGTTTATACTAATATTATTGGTATAGACATCGCATAAGACCTACACATACAAAATTAGTACTAAGATAAAGTATAATCCCTGATAACGATCAACTTAATTATGACGTCAGACAAAGGCTTACGACCTCGCCGTATCAGAATTAAAACCAGTCGTAAAACATAATGACGGTAGGGCTCTGATAACGTTATCAATAGATACGTCTAATTAGGGATTTTGCGAAGACCTTTTCCGATATGAGGGTCTAGATTATTAGCGAGAGTTTATTAGACCAGGATGAAATAGGTTCAAAATGTTATGGAATTCAAAAAAAAAGAATTAGGTTATACCTTACTGAAAAACAATTGCTGATTGTTTTATAAGTGCCGATGTCACCGATAAACTGAACTGCGTTTAAGGGCTGTGTCACTTTTTCCCTACAATGTTGATACTGACAGCTCTTAAACTTGGTTCAGATGTAGTGATCGCGTTTAGTTTAATTGGTGAAATTGACCCTAAGTGTTTGCGGTTTGACAGCTTTATCATAATAGGCACTTAAATTATGCCAAACCTATTTATTTATTAGTTATTATGTTACTTGACGATTGATAAGTTCTAAAAAAGGGCATAAACATCAACATAAAATGTGCTTTAGCCTCAATTAGAGTTTTACCTAAGTAACAGAAATAAAGATATAAAAATCCTTTACATATAAATACAGTGTTAACTGCTATAAAGTTTTTGTAACCCTAAAATATTATTCTACCCCAAATTACCAACAACCCATTTTTTTAACAACGCGTATTTCCAAAATATACATGCGATGTATATTCTATTTACATATAACAACATCATACGAGCCGCGTATAACGCTTGTGGTATAAAACGCACAAACAAAATTATGCTAGAGAAACAGGCATTGGAGAAGCTAACATAAATTCCTGTGTTACACGGTTAATCAACATAGAAATTGTAATTCGAATATTGGCCCCACATTTACAAAACATTTGCATACAGATTTGGTCGGATTGAATTTCTATGGTTACAGTCAGCTTGTTAATTTGCCTAAAAGGAAAGTAATTGCTCAGATGGAATTTATATCCCATACGAGCCCTATGTGAAATATCGAGTGTACTTTAACGAGATTCCTACGGAACCCAGGCTTTCTTGAGGCGGTGTTTGCTTCTAAAGTCTCTTCCATTATTGTCATCATTAGCAATCAAATCGTTTATTATACTATACTTAACTCTTTAATTTTATAGCTATTTCAATCTTTCGCTTTCTCTATTTATCTAGGGAAAATATTAGTTTTGAATTTCTATTATCCTCATCAAACAGGTCTATGTGTGTTTTACAAATAAAGGGTGCTCCATTGATGCGTATAATGATTTCATTATATTACATTGTGTTAAAATTTCCCAATGAATTGTGGGTCAAGTCGTTATAAATTCCATAAATTAATATGATAATGAATATTAGAGGAAAACTGGTAAAACATACATTAAAATGTATATAGTGCGTGTAAGGTTTTCCTCGAAAATGGGGATATGAAAATATTATTTCGTCTGTTATTTTCTTTCTTTACAAGGGTTTGTGGTCTACCTACTTAATAAATTTATAAGCACCATATATTTTCTGTTCAAGGAAAATGTCTCCTGCTTATTACTTTTTTAATTGAGCTAATAACGAAGCATGAGTAGTGTTTAAGGGCTGATTTCACTACAGAGATCGAGCGCGATTTGCACATCAAAACTGCGTTTAAAAGCTGGAGAATATTGATAATGACAGCTTTTGAATGCTGTTTAATAAAGGTGTGAAAGAATTTCGTTGGTGGGATTGGTGCTAACTGTCTTATAAACTTAGTGCCAATTCCACCTATTAAATTCTTCATCAATATTCTCCAGCTTTTAAACGCAGTTTATAAGACTGTTAAGACTTCTACTTGTGTTTCATCATCATCATCATCATCATTGTCATGCCCTTATCCCAATTTATTTGGGGTCGGTGCAACATTTGTTTTTTTTCCATACTTCTCTATTAGTAGTCGTGTCGGTAGTCACTCCCTTTCTAGCCATATCGTCGTCCACACAATCTATCGTTTCTTTGGCCATATAGCCATCCACTTTATGTTTTAGAGGAAAAATAATTAAAATCACTAAAGTTATTCATAAATACCCTCTATCAATTATACCAAAACAACGCCATTCTATAGCTGCAGCAATAGAAGTTATTCACGAACGTAGCATGTAATCGTTTTATTCGCCATGATTGCACTCGGTGAATAAATATTTCTTTTTTTTTCTACACCCGCAGCCCCACAGTTTCCGCCGTACGAATAATTGTGAGCATTCGGTCAATTGTACAGGCACGCGCCATTCTGAGTGTTTTGCTGGCATTCTGTAAAGAAAAGTGACGCAATTTTTCGACGATTATGTTTTGAAAGGAATATATTGGGAGTGGGGTGTGTGAGCGAATATCTCGTGGGGAATATTTTTATGAATATGTGAGTTAGGTTTTTGGGGCTCAAAAATATTATATTGGCGATCATTGAAAGACTTTATAATGTGAGACAGTAAATTAATAAACTGACTAACCGACGAACTAATTGTTAGTAACCCTATGGAGTCCAGTCTGAAATAAAAACTTTCTATTCTATTCTGTTCTAATACATAGATACACGAAAACACACCTTTTTCTTATTTTTTTGAGGGTGGGAAATCATAAATTACTCCTCCTGCTCTGCGTGGAGCGGAAGGGAGTGTTCAAATTCTTACTGACTAAAACCCATCTATGTTTCTTTCTTAGCCCTTTATGTTCCGGGGTAGCGGTAACCCTTTCGGACGATCATGCTTACCCGGACGAAAACACACCTAGAACGACTATTCGCACCAAGACTGCAAAATCGCTATTTTTGCAACTGAAGATACTGTCCCAGTATTGAGAAAAGGTCTCCCATTTTAATTTTCTACCCGCAAAACGTTACAAAAAGTATGATTAAAATTGCTTCTAACACACGCAATAAAAACCGTTGCCAGGAGTTCTGTACAATATCATAATCTTCCCCTCCCTAATTTAAGTGTGATGCAACTCATAAGAAAATGTCTCTTGAAACACATGCCATGTGGCCCTATAATATATATTTTAAACTGACTTTATTTGCCTAAATTTGATGCAGTTTAAAGGGTGCATAATTTACTTGAGCTAATTATTTTGCAATAGGGATGCGCAGATGGTGTCCCGAACTGGGGACAAAAAGGAAATTCCGAGTGACAGTTTGTTAGAAAATTTTAATTAAATTGTAAGGTGTTTTATATCGATGAACTAACTTAATATTCTACTTAATTAATAAGAATTCTTCAACCAGATTTGAAGAATCAGTTCTCTCATTAGAATCAATTTACTCAAAGTTTTTGTTACTCCAAACCAAAAGTTTTTCGCCTTTGGTTACGTCATATAGGTAAAGGACCAGTCTTTGAATAAAAGTCTTCAAACGCTGACTCTAATAAATTGAGGGTTTGCGAACTCCTGTCTAACTTGTTTTTTACGGACAGTCATCACATGCAAGTTATTTTTTTCAAGTATAAGGTAGATAACATCATCACCTGCCTAGCTTTATCCCAACTATGTTGGAGTCAGCTTCTAATCTAACCGGTTGCAGCTGAGTCGGTACTAATATTTTACATAGGACGACTGCCTTTCTAAAGATGACGATAGGATAATTATAGTTAGACAACGTCCTGAAATTGACTATTTGAAACGGTCAAAAATAAAATATATAATCACATAGAAAAAAGATCGCTCGTCTTAAAAACTTCCATCACCGTACAGAAATTATATATTTTGCGAAGATATAATTGTAAAATTGCATTTAATGCTAATAAGTATTCCATTTCATTCTAAAAATCTGTGACGTCACATTGTTATATTTCATACAAGTCACGTACACATTTCGCGTTTTGACAGTTCATAAAAAGTAACATTATTGACTACCCTTTCAAATACCCAATTATATAATTTCAGAAAGTAATCACCCCTACCACTGCATTCAGAAGCATAATCCACTCACAAAAAACCCTTAAACGTTCACAAAAAAAACCGAGACCAATTCCTGACAATCCGACAAATGAGATTCGTTAATGGGAAAGTCTGGAGGCAAATTTTTGGCGCCGTAACGTCCACGTCCCGTCCCAGTTGGATTTCCAATTTTCTATACGTGACCTTTTTCGGTCCAAATGTCACATGCTCTACAAACGAGGTGTCTTTGAAAACGTAATTAGAAAATTCCCCAACGACACGACGACGTACCGATTCCTGTTCTCAGTAGGATTTCGGTGCTCAGGCACTGGAAGTCGCAAATTAGTTTTGTTCATGATATGTTATCGTAGATACTTAACTATTGGGCGAGTGTTTGCGTTTTGGTATGTGGTGAGTAATCTGGTATTGACTTGAAGTGTGAATGGTTTGTTATGGTTAGAAAATTCCACAAAAATATTTTGATTTAAAAGAGTGCTCATAGTCTCTTGCCCGTTCTTCGCCATAGGTGCTTTGGAATGGGCCACTGTTTCATCTTTCTGACGGACCGACCACTTGACAATTAAAAAATGCCTGTAATTGGTTTATTTGAAATAAATGCTTTGAGTTTGAGTTTGACCAATAAAGAAGAGATTCTAATGCTAAACGAGAGTCAAACTCGCACACGAAGGGTACCGTGCAATCGTATTTTAAAAACAACTTTTTTTTTAATACTTTAATTTCACAAAAATTATAAAGGCGAAAGTTTGTGAATGAGTGTGTGTGTGTGAGTTTGTATGTTTGTTCGTCCTTCAAACTCAAACGGCTGAACGGATCTGGATGAAACTTCGCACAGAGGTAGTTTATGACCTGGATTAACATATAGAATACTTATTATCCCACTAGTATGTTCCCTTGGGATAATTTACGACATCCACGCGGGCAAAGCCGATGGCAGCAACTAGTTTTAAATAAATACGTTTCGTCTACAGGGAAGCTTTTTCATTTTTAATTTTATTTCATTTTTATACGATCAACTATTTGTCTTAATGCGATTCAAAGGTTACATTGTTGTTACAGACGGACAAACAATGAAACCTTAGTAATAGGGTCCTGTTGGCACTGATTGTGTACAAAAATCTATTCATTTTTTTGTCAAGAGAGCCAGTCCCGTTTTTTCTCGTTGAAACTCAAACTGACTTTGACTTATCCTGCAGTTTCACCCCTCCAAAATAGAAATGATGTTCATAATCAACGGCATCAATCCAGAAAAAAGCCTATTACACTATTCTCGCTTGCCGTTTCCTTTCCCTGCCTTGAAAACTAGGCGAGTTGAACCCAGCTACGGAACCTTTCATTGTGCGTGGTCCGCTACAGTACATGCCGACGTATCTTGGCGGTCCTGAAGTTAGCTGCTTTTGGCTGGGCAATGGATCTTTTAGGAACGAAACTGTTAACTGCTAACTTCAGGACCGCAATGATACATAGGCCTGTACGCCTAATGAAATGTTCCGTAACTGGGTTGGATTTTAATAAAAACATACTTAACATTGTAAAGCAATCTATTCTGATGACAAATTTTATTTTATTCACATAATATATTTTCATACCTAAAAAGACTTAAAATAATAATAATAAGTATCTACAGACGGCAGCACATCAAGCTATCCACAACTGTCAAATTTTCTCAATTAAAAATTAACCTTATGTCTTTGCAATAAAGTTGAAATACTATCAAAGAAAGACAGATTGTGGTAACTTGATGTGCTGGCCTCTGTACAAGTATATAAAACTGGAGGGAAAAAAAATAAAAATAAATTATAGGGCATCGGGAAATTCGTCCACATCGCTGTCGACAGGAACGCTGCCGCGGCCACGTTGTATGGCAATGCTGATTCTTTGACCGAAAATTAGGCCAGCCCTCTGGTCACGTGAAGAGTCGATCAACCGTTTGGCGATGTCTCGACAAATATAGTGGGCACTCGGACCCCATGGCCCTAGTGTTTCAAGCCCAAACTGCTCGAACATATTTAATACATATATGTAAGTCCCATTGAATTGGAAAACATGTTCTCCAATACATTCTAACTGAAAATGTAATAATAAAATGTAATATGCAATAGTATTTAAATAGTTTTTAAGTCTGTACGTTTTCATTTAAGCATAAAATAATAGAATTGCCATCCCAGCGGTGTTGTGGCGCACTTGCGTAATTGGTTTAGATATATTAACAAAGTAGTTCCAAAGAGTGATATCCCACGAGACCCAATTTAATTGTAAACCCGCCCTTGTTTCAACGATTCTTGCATTGATAATGAGTTTTTACGATTAGAAATTGTTTAACACTGTTTCTTGAGCTGGCATTGTCTGCGGTATTGTGTACCTAAGTAGGGTGCGCAAAAAAGTGGTGAAGTTCTGAAGCGCTAATATTATAACTTGTATCTAAGATTACAAGATAACATACCTATTGTAATTTTGACAGAAAATATAAAACTGCATCACAATGCTAATACAGTCCTTTTTAACCGACTTTCACAAAGGGCAGGGAATGTCCGTATGTATATTTCTATACCTATGTATATGCATCGGTATTTATAGACTGATACGAGAAACATTCTTTCATTCAGTCTGCCTAGCCTTTGCCCAACTATGTTGGGGTCGGCTTCCAGTCTAACTGGATGCAGCTGATGTATTTTACATGGAGCTACTGCCTATCTTACCTCCACAACCCAGTGAGTAACTGGGTAATAGGATACCCTTTAGTAAGACTGGATGTCAGACTTTCAGGTTTTTGACAACCTGTAACGACTGTCAAAGATCCACGAATGACAGCCACGGCTTAACGTGCTTTCCTCAACAAATTAAAATATGGCGTTGAAAAATTTATCTTTATCGCAGTCGACTGGAACATAAGTGATGTAATAAATTACGTTTTAAAAAAAAACGTATTAGGCAACTTAAATCAATATCTCCATTATTAACAGTCATCAAATACCGCTTGGAACTCAATACCTCCACAACATATTATTTCGTGCTCACATCAAGGCAATATCGACCACTCGCGAAGATATGGAGCGTAGGGAAACTGTGCAAACGGTCCGAGCGATAAGCTCGACTTGCATGAATTTGAATAACAAACAGACATCCTGCCGCAGACAGAACGACAAAAACACGGACCAATAATCTAAATGCACCAATCAGAGCGCATAAATGCTCAAAGTGCTTTCTTTTATAAATGTGCATAACACAGTAAACGGTGGTGTTCATAAGTGCTTCGCCAAACTTCACCCGTATTTGCTTCAAGCGATTGTCACCCCTATTTTGTCATCCTTCCACAGCCACCCCTATTTTTTACGCTCATCCTTTCATTACAATGCAGATTTCTGTGAAAAAATATTAATGAATTCAAATAAATAAAGCACATTACAATTGGGACACAAATTTATGTTTTTCATTCATATTTAAACTTTTGAACGCCAGAGCATAAACGCACGCTCGTGCTCTCCACTCCAAGCAACAAATTTATTTCTTCTTGATATCATGAATTTCCCAATATCCATGGTGTATTTTAATTTGTTTCATACAGTTAAAAACGTACGAGAGCTTAAAATTTTTACGGTATCCATAAAATTACACAAAATTAATGATATAATTTATTGTTTATTTCGTGTTTTTAGTGATCCGCTTTGCCAAATATTTGTGTCGTTGGCGTACAGGGCATAAGCTGGTGTGGAAAGGTTGAATCGTATAGTCACCACCACGCATCACCTAGAGATTTACTATACCAGAGGCGTTCAAGCCGTTCTATTCTATAAAAATGAGTGAGCTGTCATTTTATCTGAAGTCAAGGATCGGTACTTTTGATGCCTTACTTCACCTAAGTTTTCACGGTCAGGTTATATAGAATAGATCGACTGTTGTATTATTGTGGAGCCTGCAGCTTAACAACAACAGTGTTACCTACGTGGCGACAGAAAATAACAGATAGGTATGTTAGTTAAAAGACTTTTATTTGACACTAGCTTCTGCCCGCGACTTCGTACGCGGACCCTGTTGCTTATGCCAGCGACAACGGGGTCGCCATTTATGTTATTTTTTATCATTTTTCCCATTTAAATCTTTTATCACACTGAGCTTTAGTTTTATTTCATTCCAACAACCACCAAAACATACAGTCCATTTGTCGTCGTTTTCATTTTGGTAACCGCATTATTATATTCCCCACTTGTCTCTAGAGACCTAGAAGTCAATGCGTAGATACGGTTGGAACTCAAGCACAATTCTCTATCCGTGAACGTCTCCGACTCGCGAGACAATACATGACGTTCACGATCAGCGGTCAGTCGCGCATCATATTCTTCACTGGTCTCTAGAGACCTAATGAATGCGCTGAGAACGCAGGCGTGCTTCGCGACCCAAAGAGGTTTCCACGGAGCGAGTTGCAGCCTAATGTTCTCGAACAGCATCAAGTCTCTCCTGACGCTCTTCGGTAAATTCTTGGGATCTTATGATCCTCAATCTTTTAGCTCTCTTGGAACATTGGGAAAGATTTGACGTCTTTCTAGGCATGGTCATAGTTTTATTGTGAAGATACCTAATCAATAAAAATCTAAATTAAAATGACTGCTCCTCTGCGTTACCGGGTAGGCTACCGTGTCACGAAGGTAAATGGAAAAGGAAATTAAACACTCAAACAACATAAGCCCGAAGGCATATTCATACGATAAAATAAAAAAATAAATAGGAGTTTTGGCCAGTAGAGTCAAATTTTCAATGATATACCATCGTCATAAAAAAACAGTCTTAACCCTGTATTGCATGAATTACCAGGAATTAAAGAAAAAAAATTTTTTTTGCCTTATTTGTGTTTTATTGGGATGAATTAAGGATTTACAAAACGAAAAAAAAATATTGGTACTTTACTTAAAGAAATAAAATCAAAAGCCATAAATGGCTTTGTGTGCATTTAGCACTTTCTATGATCATGCCATTTCTGGCTTTTTATGCACATGAAATACAATTTTTAGACAACATGAAAGACTTTGAAACAGTTTCTTTTCTCATTGAGACACAAGTGAACGTTACATTTTTCACATTTTATATACGATCGAAACATACAATTATTTTGGCACAACTGACGACGTTCATCGTGCAATGGAAAGTGGTCGATTCTGTCAGATCGCACTGAATTCAATGGAACTTCTTGAACTCTGGCTTTACGTGCTCTTTTGACGGGTGGTGCTGGAGATTCGTTACGACCTGTAGGCGTAGCAGTTCTGCTTGTAGTAGGCGTACCTTGGACAGGAGTACCGGTAGTGCTGGGTCGGCCACGTTTCTTCGTGATGGTTTTACCTGCCTTTCTATAATGTTCGGATATGGCGAGTTTGAAGTCATACAGAGGCATATACATGCCATCATTATTACGTCGCCACAACAACCACGCATTTACAATGCACATGTCAACCAAATGAAAAAAAATTCTTTTGTACCACTGTCGAGATCTTATCTTGATTCTGTACAAGCCAAGCATGGAGTCTAATAAATCAACCCCACCCATGTGTTGATTGTAGACATCGACTGCCTGGGGTGATGCTATGTCTTTGTATTCCTTGTCTTTCCTAAAGTATCTCCTCTTAGTCGAAATTGGTTCACTGCCTACAAAAGCGGAAAGTAGATTTACCTGTTTGTTATCGTACCATGAAACTAAACTTAGATTCACATCATCTACAGTGGTGACTTTTTCGACCATGGCACCGCGACCAATTTTCTTCAAGTCTTTCTCTATAGGCATACCTGCATTTGGTACTCTGTTTAGCCTCACTGTACCCAATGGGAGCAAACCATTTTTGAACAGGTACACTTGTAAGTTCACGCTATTGAACCAATTGTCAAAGAAGATCTTATGACCGACATTACGCGGTACGGTACTTGTTAGCCGTGTGACAACATTAGAACTAACTCCTAGGTCTGGTGCGTCATTGGGATAAACATTGCTTTGATCTCCGGCAAAAATATCAAAGTCATAACTGAAACCGGAGACGCCACTCAAAACCTGATTCTTATATCCCCACTTATGAGGTTTAGCGGGATTGTACTGTTTCAGTTCATGTCGGCATTTTGTTGGAATTATTTGTTCGTCCACCGCTAAGAATTCTTCCTTTGGAACCAATAACAACCGTTCCCGAATTTTTTCCAACAGGGGCCTGACTTTGAACAATTTATCATGACCCGGTGTACCTAGTGGTTTTAAATTATTATTGTCGTTCAGGTGTAGAAATCGTTTGATGGTTTCAAATCTATTACAAGTCATTATCTCATGCACTTGATTCTGGCCCACAGTAGTAGACCAATATCTCCTTGACGCTGGCAGATGGACCAATGAAGTGAAGATTACAATTCCTATGAACTGTTCTATTTCACATCTGGTGATATTTGCTGGCTTGTTGACATTGACCTGTACAGATTTCAAATTAGACTGCTCAGGTATGAAATCAAGCAACTCGTCGGTAGAAAAAAAATTAAAGAAATCAGCCGGTGAATCAAGCATTTGAACACATTCTGGTAAATCCAGGGTACCAGTAAATTTATAGTTATTACTATCATATGCAGGCATTTTACCAAATTTCCAGTTAATCTTTTCTTTTAGGTTTTTCTTTTGTTTAGTTTTTATTTGCTTAGGATTAACAATATTGTTCTCGTCATCGGAAGTATCCAAATCGGATTCAGGTATAATGATTGGTTGTTTGCGGGAGTTTGGTAAGCGAAGGTTAGAAAGCGGAATGTTGTCGTCGTCGGAGTCAGATGCGGAGTCATCACTAATGGAACCATCACCGGGTATAGATTTAGTGAAACGATTAGTGCCATTAAAGCGTGAAGGAAGCATTCTGAAAAGATAGGACATAAAGAAATCAGCATCGGTGAATGCATGCAAAGCTATTTCTGGCTCAAGCGTTTTACACCGTAAATGCATACAAAGCCAAAAATGGTTCCCACGAAAAATTTAGAAAATTAAACGGAAAAGCCTAAGATTAGTGAAAAACATATTAGTTACAGTAAATAGAACCCTTGAACAGTACATTTCATATTTTTTACACACAAATTACTTACCTTTTCTAATAATTGTTGATTATCAAAGTCTCACGAGAAATCGCCTCGGCCAGTTACTGCGCACACGCTGGTAAAAAGTGAGGTTATCTTGACAAATGGCTCTAACCATAGACAAAAAAAATACGTTCCATTCCACGAACAAGTGATTGATACAGCCCTAACAAGATTTATTAATTATTATTAAAACTAAGTGTAGAAAAAAATATTTAATATCAACAGCCATAAATGGCTTACTATGCTATAGAGGGCTAAACTGTTACCGCCTTCACCGCGTGCAGGTACTCCCAGTTTATGTTTTTTTATAATTACACAGTAAAATTAGTGATAGCTTTGATTTCCACATCAGATGTTTCTGATCTTCGATTTTTATAAGTCAACAGGAAAAGCCCATCAGATTGAACAACAAAGACGTCAAAGACGTCATTCCTATATGTGTGATATTGTAGCTAGGCTCTTGGAATTCCACAACAGGTGTTCCAGATCTTCGATTTTTATAAGTCAACAGAGAGTGCTCATCAGATTGAACAACTTGTGCTAAGACGTTATTCCTATATGTGTTATGGTGTAGCTAGCCTCTTGGAGTTCCACAACAGGTGTTCCAGATCTTCAATTTTTATACGTCAACAGAGAGTGTTCATCAGGCTGAACAACTTTTGCTAAGACTCCATTCCTATATATGTTACAGTGTAGCTGGGCTCTTGGAGTTCCACATCAGGTGTTCCAGATCTTCAAATTTATTCTCTCAGCAGAAAATGCTAATCACGTGGAACAATTTTTGCTAAGGTATCATTTTTGTATCTCTTATAGTTTAGCTGATCTGTTGCGGTTCTGTATCAGGTGTTCAAGTTTCCAAGATAAATTAGCCTATATCATACGGCGCCCTTCGCATCCAATACAATAATGCGTTCAGGGTGTTGATGGGGTTGCCCCGATACTGCAGCGCTTCAGGGATGTTCGCTGAAGCTCACGTGAACTGCTTTTACACCGTGATGCGGAAGCGGTGCGCATCCTTGGTCCGTAGGGTGCGGGGCAGCGCCAACAGCATCCTGTCTATGATAGCGAGCAGGCTTGATTGTGTGTTTGTGAATCACTGCTGCAGGGTGTCGGCTGGGCCTGTCACCGTGCAGCAGTGATGTCACAATCTGATGTCACAATCTGTTTTCTTTTTGTTTTGTAACTGTTTTACTAACATAGTTTGTAAGTATATTGTTACTAACACTATGAGTCTTGTTGCTCGAATTAAATTATTATTATTATACTACTCTGTCAAGAAAGTACCGGGAAAAGATCAATAATACACAAAATGTCTGTTATTCATCCAAATTTATTTTATCACCTTCAAAGTATGCTCTTTTAGAAACGATACACTTGCGCCAACGAATAATCCATTCATCAAAACATTTTTTAAACGCTGCTTCCGGAATTGAGTTCAGTTCTCGCCGCGAATTCTCCTTTTTCGGTTTCGGTTAAGTTGGAAGGCGCCACTCCGAAGCTTGTTGACTAGTTTGCATGTCAAACTCGGAAACCCACGTCTCGTCACCAGTAACAATGCGTTTCATGAATGTTGGGTCCGAACTGACTCGTTCTAGCATGTCCTCAGCGACTTTCATGCGATTGAGTTTTTGGAGAAAATTCAGATCTTTTGGGACTAGCCGAGCAGCAACATGTTTCATACCCAAATGATTAGTTAAAATGGTACGGATCGACTCGTGAGATACAGAAAGTTCGGCGGCTATCTCTCTCAGAGTTGAATGGGGATTTTCAGTCACTATTTTCTTCACTTTTGCGATGTTAACTTCAGTTGCAGACGTTGACGGCCTACCAGAGCGAGGCAAATCTTCCATCACATCTCGACCACTTTTGAACGCTTTGAACCACTCATAAGCACGAGTTTTTGATAAAGTCGATTCACCGTAAGCCTTCTGTAACATTTTCAGTGACTCCGAACACGAAATTCCATTGGCGATGCAAAATTTAAGACAAACTCTTTGTTCGATATTTTTGTCCATTATGAAATTTGCAATACACACTATATATGATATTACTAAAACCAGCACTGTATTTAATATAAATAACAGATGCAACTCAAACTCCGCGCCAAAATGGAAAACAGTTGTGCCAATCTAACAACTACAAAAAAACCAAAAATTTGAATTTGGAACCATAAACAAATCATCCATTCCCGATACTTTTTTGACTGAATGTATGTTGCCCAGACTTAATACCTATACAACAAAAAAAAAACATTCCAATCCGTCCAGTAGTTCCGAAGATTAGCGTGTACAAACAAATAGACAAACAGACATACAGACAAACAGACAAAAATTTTTTTTTTTGGATTCGTCTATTACTGTTTCTAAACCCCCCTCAATTACTTTTTTTTTAATATATTCAATGTACAGACACAGTTTTTTTACTGTTTTATTATACGAGTATGTATAGATTATTAATCATCTAGTAAACAAATTGCTCTGAAAGTACCAAAATGTTAACCAAATATATTTACTTTAATTCAAATACAGCTACAATGATATTCTGAAAAATACAAACATAGTTTTGAATTAAAATTCGACACTTAATAATATGACGCAGGATAAACTTAACTGTGATATATGAGCAATGGTACAAAATGACTATTATAATATGTGACATACTTATACAGCATGATTGAAAACAGAACAAAACAATTCTTTACAAAAAACAAAACGGTCATCATAGCAATCACTGGTATCAGGCTCAACAGATTTTTATGGAAGAAACATTTCAAATATTTCTGAAATTTTGGCATCACCTGTTCCTCGTCTCAAAGTTTTTTTCTCCAACGTAAATGAGGTCTTATAATAAAAAGAAATAATAAATCATTTATTTGCATAAAACATGCTATAAAATGGTGTTTAAAAAAAAATGTCTAATAATCTCTAATAATAAAGAAACTTATTAACATTTAGTACCGATTAACTATTTAAAATTATAATAACTACATTCACTTAACCACTGAGCATTCATTTACTTATTGGTTTTAATCAATAATGTAAAAACCACTTATACAATTTAAGTAACCGTACCTTAAGCGGGATTGTCCGGAAGGAACATGGATGGGTTTTAGTCAGTAAGAGTCTGACTCTCCCTTCCAGAGTGGGAGAAGTCAATGGATGATTTCCCAGCCTTAAAAAAAACCTCATAACTAGAGATTTAAAGTGGCTTGGCATGTGGTTATAAATACGCACACACATTGCTAAGGCAGTATACATACAGAGTTGACACGACAGAGGGGCTTTCCTTTAAACTGCCTATACTAGGTACCATTCGAACTCTGTACCAAAAATCAATTAAATAGTAGCAGTAGTCTAGTCGAAAATGATTTTTTAAGCTTTTGCCCCGTTTGAACACGATGTATCTTTCCTAACAGCTGATTCAAACTCAAACTCAAACTCAAACTCAAAGTATTTATTTCAAATAAACCAATTACAGGCACTTTTGAATTGTCAAGGTGTCGGTCAGTCAGAGAGATGAAGCTAGTTGCCCATTCCAAAGCAGTAGGTACCTATGGAGAAGAACGGGCAAGAAACTCCATGGACACTCATTTAAACAAAATATGGTTACAAAATATTGGTTACATAGTTCATATTAATATTATACATGTGAGAACGATGCAGAACGTTAAAAGCATCCGATATAAAATATGTAAAAACTATTCAAAAATTAAATTAAAACAAGCCCTAGTCGCTATGAGATGACCAGTCCCTGCTGACAGCGCCCGTTCACGAACATGACGCATATATTAGCACCATTCAGCTCAACCATTTTGAAGGGAGCTAAATGATCCAACACACACGCCACCATCAGCGAGACATTAAAGTGAGCATGGCATACTCTCAGCCGCCAGGGCACATTCAAGTATGTTATGCATAGCTTATCCACCTTTAAACGATTAATCTTAGTATCACCTACGATGCGTTGTTGCAAGGTCAGGTAGCACGGTGGTTGAAAAAAAATCTCATTTTTTGGTACTTTTTATTTTTATACCGAATCGAATTAATAATAGACACGTATAGTATACGTAGTGTAATTTAATACCCCTGTGTCATATCAACTCTATATAAGCGTGCAGTTAAAAACGAAGTGAACAGCGCAGTATTGTTATTATATAAAATTTGATGTAGTGTTAAACTCAGTTAAATTTGCCGAATACCATAGCTTCTAGTTTAGGAAACTAGGCTAATTTATTTAATATTTTTTAATAATGTTATACAAATTAATATTTAGGTACTAGTATCATTGATGTCTTTAGGTTTATTTCCCACATTACATTACAATACATATTTATTGGATTCAATAAATAATCGAACACTAATAATATATAATATATTAACATTTAAAATTCAAAGTAATATGTACAGAAATAATATGTATATAATCAAAGAGCAAATTATTAACAATTAATAGCACTTAAATTTCAATACTGTTATTTCTTTTCATTCTTTTTCTTTTACTCAAATAAAGTTTCCAATGAAACCTAGTTGATCTTCTAAACAACACAAATAAAGTTTGGAAGACAAGTCTATGTGTTAACAAAAACAAAATCGTATAATACATTGTATAATATTGTGACAGCAGACCAGTAAATACAAATGTTAATAGTAATAATATTAACGTAGAATCACAAATAAACGCAACTGCAATTAATGAAACAACATGACTTATGTTTCGTTTCGACATAGTTTTCTTACATAGCACAGACACAATTATTCTTATGAAAATCAAAAAATTCAGTGTCATTATAAAAATTAAAAAATTCATTGTCATTATAAGATTCAATGGAAATACTCTATAATACGATCCAAACACTTTTGGAACGATCACTTCACATATTCCTATGATAATACCAGCTATTGTGTAAGTAAACATAGTAGCCTTCCGCTTCTCATAGCTTAGTTTTCCAACGTAGACGAGAACAAGTCTTATATAAGCGAGCATTGATGAACAAAGTGACCAACATATTGATATTATGAGTAAATAATAAGTGAAATAGTCCATAATAATAGTAAAATAACTACTTTTAAACACCACTACAAAACAACACTTGCACACTGCACCAGTTATGATTTGGTTCAATGTAATATAATTCTGAAGTGACCGCCACTGTGGGAGGAGACACCATGTTATTGACAACACTATAACACAGAATATCGACAAGCTACATCCCGAGAGCCACACTATGTCTGTATAATCCAGAGTCATGTTCATTTTCACTGCAATTAATTTATCGTGAGAGTGTAAAAGTCAATACGGTCAACAACTTCATTAATGTTGGAAGGTGTATATTCAATAGTCACTAATAAATAGGTACATGTTATTAAAGTGTTTTATGGGATAAATTTTATAATGAATATTAATTATTTTTAATTAGGTTAATATTTGCCCGCCACTGTCACATATAAGTGACAAGCAAATGCGGTACTATAACACGAAATAAACAATGAAATCATTACTTTTGTGTGTATTTTTATGGATATCTTAAAAATGTAAGCTCTCGTTCGTATTTAATGACATGCAATAAATTAAGACACCATGAATGTTAGTAAATTCATTCAACAAGAAGAAATACATTAAATTGTAGCTTGGCGTGGAGGGCACACGCGTGCGTTTATGTTCAGGCGTTTAAAAGGTTTACGTTTCTACTAGTCTTCATTGAACAAATAAGATATATGACGAGGAAAGCAATTGTGTTGACATTGGTCATACAATGCCCAATGGTTTAATGTCAGATTTCTGTGATTCTTATAATGATCGTTAATTTTGTTATTTATGTATGAATTGTTCTATCTTATTAGTATAAGTCAAAACGAAACATGAATTAAGTGGTTACTTATAATAAAAACTCATGTTGTAATTTTAAATACAAGTATTTTATTGGGCATGAATTATTGACAACATGTCCCTAGTTTAACTGGTCATACCAAAAGTTTACCTCATCAAAATTAATAGGCATTAATTAAAAAAAAACTGATAACAATAACAATGAAAATACTTGTAACATTTGCAACAAACAGTAGAAGCCATGTACGTTGTTAATCAGAATTTAAACGTAAAATAGATGGTTCAGTTAGATGAAATATTTTAGAGAATCAGAATAGAAATGAGCGTGTCTATGGATTACCAAGACATTATGTATATCACGGGTTCTGGACTATCTATATTGTGTATAATTGTGTTATTATTAACATGGTGTCTGTTGCCGCAGTGGCGTTCACTTCAGAACTATATCAGCTTGAACCAAATCATAACCGGTACCGTCTTTCTGTGTCTATTAACTGTAACTCCATTGGTCCAATTCCGGAATGAAACCGACGCTCTCATGCAATGTGCTTTCGTAACATCAATATGCTGGTCACTTTGTTCATCATTACTCGCGTATCTAAGACTTGTACTCGTCTACGTTGGGAAAATAAGCTATGAGAAGAGGAAGGCGACTGTGTTCACTTACGGGGCAGCTGGTATTACTATTGGAATAAGTTTTAAAATCGTCCCGAACTTAATAAGTGTGAACGTACCAATAGATAATTTCATAGGTCTATGTTCTGTTACTCTTATAATGATTGTAAATTTTGTTATTTTTATTAGAATTGTTCTCTCTGTATTATCATGCTGTAAGAAGAGTTTATCAAAACGAAATATCAGTCATGTCGTATCATTGATTGCTGTTGCATTTATATGTGATTCTATCTTAGTGGCATTAATGTTTTTGTTATTTTATTCCAGCAATAATGCTAAATTTCTTCGTTATCCGACAGTGTTTATTTTTACACATAGACTCGTTTTTCAATCTATGTTTGTGCTACTAAGGAGAACAACTAGGACGCATTGGAAGCTATACTTCAGAAAAAGAAAGAATCGAAATTTAAATAAAATTATTTAACAAAAAAATTACACGCTACCTGAATTTTAATTGTAATTGCTTGTTTAAGTAAATTTTTACGTCAAACATTGGCAAAATATAATGCACATATTTTTAGACTATAGTATCTGTAACCATACCTATGTTTAACAAAATAAATGATTGATTGAAATGTTGTGTAAAACATTACTTTTTGTATAATATTCATTCTTGTTTTAATAACAACAATTCAAAATTGTAAAGTCAACATCCAAAGTTCTCAATTACTAAAACAAAAGCTGGCTACACCTCTGTACCTACGCAATAAAAGCATAGTATCGAGAACCGCCCACGGCCCTCCGATACGGAACTTAGTCGTTAGCAGAGAGCGTCGAGCCCTGCGACAGACAAAGCCCAGCATAATTTACTATAAATCTGATCGATCCTACAAACCTGCTACATCTCCAATGAGCTCTGCAAAAGAAATGACAGTTAAGCTTCCCTAAACAAACAAGCAATGGAATTGTAGCCTGTCTGTTACGTCGCTACGGTATGTCTTGATGTGTGTAGCGAGCTCTAATTGGGGTGAATACGCTTTATTAACAAGAGATTTGCAACTTTACGCAGATAAAGGGACCTCTGAAGGGATGTCGATGGTAACTGTTTAACCGCTCACTAGTTAAGAGTTCATGCCATATTTGGGAAACGTTTGATTTGCATCATAAAGCTTGTTTTGAATTTAGCGTACAAAGTTTCGCAAGTTTAAATTAGATGAATGAATAAATTAGTATTTGTAAGACATCTCGTACAGACTTGGTACAGTATTGCGAAGTAGCTGAGATTATTTAGAATACAGATTTGAGTTGTTTATGTTGTTTTTAGGTGGAAATCAGAAGACCTTAAATTAAAATAAGATAGGAAAGTATGCTACTTTACAACTTTAAATGAGCCTGAAACGTAAAGAGATTTTTAATGCAGACAACAACTTTTTTGGTCTTCAGGTCAATCTCAAAATACTGAAAATAATTGCTAAAGCATTAATGTAGTTGATTCATTATGTGCCAATCAGGACATTGCGTCGAGGAAAATCTCCTGGTCATGATGGTCTCAGCATTGAGCATCTCCGATTTGCTGGTCCACATTTGCCAAGAGTGTTGGCTATGCTTTTGTACCTTTTGTCTGGGTCATGCTTATATGCCGAGTGACATGATCAAAACAACAGTGGTGCCTATCGTCAAAAATAAGACTGGTGACATGGGCGATAAGAACAATTACAGGCCAATATCTCTTGCCACAGTCATGTCGAAAGTGTTTGACGGTGTGCTCCACGCTCAACTTAGTAGTCATATACGTGTTCACGATAACCAATTCGGTTTCAGGTCTGGATTATCCACTGACAGCGCTATATTGAGTGTGAAGCACACTGTGAAGTACTACACGGATCGCCACACTCCAGTATACGCATACTTCCTTGATTTGAGCAAGGCTTTTGACTTGGTTTCCTACGACATTTTATGGAGAAAGATGGAAGAGGTTAATATGCCACCAGCGGTGACAAATACTCTAAA
The DNA here is from genome assembly GCA_951799385.1 of Hyppa rectilinea. NCBI lineage: Eukaryota > Metazoa > Arthropoda > Insecta > Lepidoptera > Noctuidae > Hyppa > Hyppa rectilinea. Next base: position 12,048,105 of record OX637315.1, read on the forward strand.
ATACTGGTATGGAAACCAAGTCAATAGTGTGAGGTGGGCTGGTGCCCTGTCTAGGCCGTATGGGTTGGAGTGCGGGGTGAGGCAGGGGGGGTTATGCTCGCCTACGCTATTCAACCTATACGTGAATGATCTGGTTGGCGCGCTTAGCAGCATGCGTGTCGGGTGTCATATTGATGGCGTGTGTTGTAATAACATTAGCTACGCTGACGACATGGTGCTGCTGAGCGCGTCAATCTGCGGGCTCAGGACACTCGTAGCCACTTGCGAGCAATATGCCAGACTACATGGTTTGGCATATAATGTTAAGAAGAGTGTGGTCATGGTCTTTGGGGCCAGGGGTAGATACCCGGAAGCAGTACCTTCAGTTAAGTTTAACGGTATACCCCTTGTGAGGGTAGACCGATTTAAATATCTGGGTCACTTATTGACTACTGGTCTCAAAGACGATGAGGATATTGACAGGGAGCGAAGGGCGCTGTGTGTGAGAGCTAACATGATTGCCCGCAGATTCAGGCGTGCCTCTAAAGAGGTCAAGCGCACTATATTTAGTGCTTACTGGACGTCTTTTTATACTTGCAGTCTGTGGGTTCATTATACTCAAAAATCATACGGCGCCCTTCGCATCCAATACAATAATGCGTTCAGGGTGTTGATGGGGTTGCCCCGATACTGCAGCGCTTCAGGGATGTTCGCTGAAGCTCACGTGAACTGCTTTTACACCGTGATGCGGAAGCGGTGCGCATCCTTGGTCCGTAGGGTGCGGGGCAGCGCCAACAGCATCCTGTCTATGATAGCGAGCAGGCTTGATTGTGTGTTTGTGAATCACTGCTGCAGGGTGTCGGCTGGGCCTGTCACCGTGCAGCAGTGATGTCACAATCTGATGTCACAATCTGTTTCTTTTTGTTTTGTAACTGTTTTACTAACATAGTTTGTAAGTATATTGTTACTAACACTATGAGTCTTGTTGCTCGAATTAAAATATTATTATTATAATTATTATTAACCTCCACTTAGAAACTGAAACCAGATCCAGAAATGTTATAAGTGGAATATTGTCCCGAGTCATTGACCTATGGAGGCTTTGTCTTCCACGTTTGACTGGTCACTGTGATTGATTCGGCCAGCCGACATCTGCCTGACCACCTGGAGTAGAATTCTGATACGGTTCACTCATCTTAGCCCCCATAAAATATTTTCAAAACGGAACGGTCCATTGATCGTTTCGCGAAGAAACTTTATTATAAGTACCTTGGACTAATAGCCGAAACGTGACTGGAGTTAGGAGGTAATTTTGTAGGAGGACCTTAAGAATATCATACACCAACAATGTGGAGGGGTTTATGTGGTTGACTCAATACCTTTTTCGTGCTACTTGTCAGTTCAAACCGCAATATTTATTTATTACTAGGTGTTCCCATAGGCATGCATATAGGCTTTCTCGATAAATTGACTATCCAACACAAAAATATTTTTTCTATTCGGACCGGTAGTTCCAGAGATTAGCGCGTTCAAACAAACAAACTCTTCAGCTTTATAATATTAGTATAGATTTATTGTATAGGTACATATTATTACCTTGAGTATACTGTTGACATTACAATATATTCGGCCGCCAGTAACAGTCTCAATACCCCCGTACTAGTTAATACTGTAGGTATTACAATGATAGATCAAAAGTAAGTAAGTTGACTTATTGACACTGTAATTTGAAAATATTGTAAAAACCAGTTATTTTTGTACCTACCGTGGAAATCCTTGCCGGCTCTTCTCCCTACAAAATGACCAATTTTGCACGTTTGCCATGCAACTTGTTTTTGACGTTTTCATAAGTGTTCATGTAGGTTTATGTGAAGTAAAATAATTTAAATTTGAATTAGTGAACAGGATATTTGAATACTGGTATTCAGCTGCATCTGGTTAGACTGGAAGCCGACCCCAATGTAGTTAGAAAAAGACGCGCCAGGTGACAGTACAAGACATTTTATAGAAGTAAAAGGCACCAGTGTGCCAATCTCAAAAATACTAAGTTGTTTGCAAGCCAAGATAAAGTTATCCAAGAAAATGCATCGTTAAGAGTTTCTGCAATTCCTTTACAATATTACAGAAAATCTTTTAGAACAATTGCAATCAAATGGCTACCTTTTAAACATGATTTTAATTTCTGCCTGTTTATGCCTGTTCATAATTCTATAGGCACTATTTACGCCGGTCTCATCTTCGCTATGTTGTGTCTTAACTTCTTCGTGACTAAATTGCTCAGTTTTGCACAATTCCATCCAATTTATTTCCCCCTTACAAAGGTCTTATCTTGAATGACAGAAGCTTGTTTTAATGTCGTTAATTTAAGACTCCAGCGTCGGTAACGATTTCATTCTGTTGCGTTGCTATAGGGTACCTACTGGCTAGTTTTCCAATAGTATTGAAAGTAGATTAGGTAATGGAACGCCATTGTATCTGGGTTCTAGTTGGAATATAAACGAAACTGATATTGTAGATGGAGATTAAAACCCAATCGGTGATATAACAAAACAACGTTTGTCTTTAGAATTTAGACCCAGGTTTAAACATCAAAACATTTTTGAATTTGGAACTGTATTTTTACTAAGTTAAAGTTCTAATTACAAAAACTGACGCCAAATCCTAGTTTAAATTGTGATTTTTGTGTTAAGAACTTTAGCGTGCTAAGAATAAAAATCAAAATACCACAACTGGTTCGAAGGTTTAGGCACGGACTAAAATTAGAACACGTTTTGTAATAAGACAGTTTTAGTTTAGTTAAGAATGAGACTGTCAATTTTGAAATAATATACAGTTCTTTTTTCTATTAGCGTAGGTATTATATATTGTATATTCTCGTAAAGGGGTGAACGACATTGGGAAATGTTTTAGAGTTTTATCTCTCGTCGTTATAATAATACGGAAATCTGATTGTGTTTACAGCCTTATGTAAAAAGTTTTTATTGCTTTTCTGATTTTAAATGTACAAGAGGCCAGCATATCAAGTAGCCCCAATGTGTCAATTTTTTTGGTAGATTTTAAACTTTATTACAAGAGGATTAGGTTCATGTTCAATTGGGATATTCGACAGTTTGTGATAACTTGATGTGCTGGCGCCTGTACTTACTGCCTTACTTTATAGGTGACTATTAAAAGAATAATGACAGATGAGGTAGAGATAGGGTGATCATAATCGTTGTATAGTATTGTATTGTGTATAATTAATTCAGTATTTTAAAACATCGATACAGTGTTGATGTCTTTATAGACGAGAGTGTAATAATAAACATATGGTTTAGTTTTTAAGAACGTTTGAGCTCGCTTCAACATTAGTTTAATAATAGAGTGGTTCTGAGAGCTTAGTAAAAAAACATATGAGTCAATTAATGTGAGTGAATCTTGTCAGGAAAGTTTTGAGCATGAATGTGGATGGTTATTACAAGTAGAAGAAGACCAAAGAAACGATGGATGGATAGTGTGAAAGATGATATGGCTAGAAAAGGAGTGACTACCGAGATGACGACTAATAGAGAAGTATGGAATAAAAAAACATGCTGGGTGTCCTCAAATAAATTTCGATAAGAGCAGAAGAATGATGAATGAATGTGAGTGAGCGCACATACTTGATGAGATGCCTATTCTAAGAATGATGGTTATGGTAATTAGCTAAGGAGTTGAGGACACAGAACAGTAAATCGAACTATCGGTCCGAAGAGGAATAGAAGGAATTTTACTAACTGTAAGTATAAGAAGAACTAGAAAGACGAAGTAAACGGTGAAGCTACAATTCCAGTATTAGGTACGCGAATTTTTGTATCTTTGTGTTCGAAAAGCACGTTATGCCGTTGGTTACGGCTGTCGTTCGTGGATCCTTGACAGCTGTTGACAACCAGTCTTATCATAGGCTATCGTTCTACCCAATAACTGGGTTATGGAGGTCAGATAGGTAGTCGCTCTATGTTAAATACTGGTATTCAGCTGTATCTGTTTAGACTAGGTGTCCCCATTGACGGGAAAAGGCTAGAAAAATGATTTTGAGATTGAACTAATGAATGGGCAAGCCGGTATCCGTGCACTTTTATTTTGGTGTAGGGTTTTAAAATGGTGTTGAAAAGAATCAGTGGGCAGATATTAACTTTATCAGTAGGTAACATACAGTAAACAAAACAGTAACACTATTGACAAAAGCCATTTTTACGTACTGCTATGCGGGTATTAAATACAATGCAAGCCAATTTGTTGTATTAAAATTCACGTGTTCCCCAATAGTCGATACATTTGCGATAAGCCTGGCTCACGGTAATCTGACTTTATCGGTATACCTGTTTGAACTGCGACTTTTACTGTGTGCAAACAGTAAATTAATTGCTTAAAAAATCCTTTTTTTTAAATAAAGTTGGTTTTGTATAATTTGGTGCGGAGTAAGCCATTTGGGCGGGTAGTACATAACTAGGTCTTAGGCTTTTAAAGGAAAGTAAGTTCTGGGACTCGCTAAAGAGTCCCAGAACTCTTCCAGAACCTAGAACTCGAGTGAAAACAACGTGAAAAAAGGAGGAGGTGGTATGTTCGTCTGTATGTATTTTTTTGTGTGTATATTCATCGATATTTTTGTCAATTTATTCTGGATCGATTTTGAATATTCTTTCTTTAGTTAGTTTTTGAGTTAGCTTCATTACATTTTTTTTTAAGTCTATGTGTTTTTTTATTTTATAATAACTTCCTGTTAATGATATTTACATAGCAGAAAGAAGAATTCGAGTTTGTGTGAGATAGGTACTATAAGTACAAAGTGAACAATAAAAAACTGCTAGGAAACTCGAAACTCTTTTAGGCGTCAGTACGTACCTTATGTGGTACCAAGCATGACGAGTTTGCACCACTGAAACCATACATACATTTTGAATTCCAGAGACCTGACAAAACCAACATACAACACATTCACAATACCGTATGACAAACGGCTGTTATTCGAAGATTATCGCTTGAACATGACTAATGACATGTCGCTTCCTACACGTCTCTTCTATATGTTAATTGTACTGAATGCTCCCGACACTAATTTACACTGTGTTTATTTTACTGAACACCACTTTATATTTACTGTTGCTAAAACTCTTGCTATTGAAATATGCGCCTTATGACTTCCCCGTAAAAAAGTGTAGTTATTTGATTTGTAGGAGCGTTAAGCTTGTAGGAGTCAAGATGATTCACACGCGTTACGTTGTCATTTCAGACGTACGATTCAATTTTTCATTTAGATGAGAACTGTGTAAACATGGTTGAAATGGAGGGGAAAGTTTCTATTTTAAAATGTTTTTGTTTGGGCCCTCTCCGATTCTTTTATGGGTGTGTTAAATAGAATTCACAAGTTACCGATTGGAAACTTTCTCTGTGAAGTTTGCTGAATTGAAAACACGATCTGAGTTGCAGGTGGAATAACATTGTAAAGTTTTCTTCCGATAATTTTCTTCATTTTTCTTAGTGAGTGCAAGTTGTTCTGATATTTTGTAACTTATTTCTCATATTTTTTAAGTGCAGTGTGTTTTTTTTTTTTAAGGCTGGGAAATCATCCGACTAAAACCCATCCATGTTCCTTCCGTAGCCCTTTATGTTCCGGGGTAGCGGTAACCCTTTCGGACAATCCCGCTTACCCGGCAGGCTTGGCCCTGAGGGGCCCCTTCATATGCTGACATCTCTTTGAGGCGCGCGTGGAACATATACGCGCCGTACGGCACGGGTCTGGTGCTGATCGGACGGTGAGTCACCCATTACTCACCGTCCGCGGGCCCGCGCCTACGGTGGCCGGGAGTCGTCTAAGTGCACACTTAACTTTTGTATTTGGTAACGTTGGTACGCCAGTTTCTTAGTTATTAAAATTACTTGACTACGAAGAAGTATAAAAATGCGAGGAAAAAGAAAGTCTACTATACTTAAATTATGTTTTAAAAAAAAAGACTTCGACCAAGCTTTTAAAACTAGGAAACTCGCGTAGAGTTGAAAAAGTTGTAAAAAGTACTGTTTTTAAAAATGCATACGATTAAAAAAGTATCCCATCATCCTTCGTAGAATAATGGTGTTTTGCCACAAGTTTAAATGAACATCTCAACAACCCAGCAAACCTAACAATGATTTTTTTTTCTATTATTTGATTTCTATGTTCTATGTTAGGAGGTTTGTTTTCCGCACTTAGAAAGCTGTTCTTATTGGGGTGACGCCCATGATGGTCCCCGTCACCAGGCATACCTCGGTCCTGTCCAGGCATAATAAATGTCTGGTTAACCGACCAGACAAAGATGCCATACCCTCCTTGAAGTGCCTGCAGCCTAGTGCCAAGGTCCACCAACCAGCTCTCCGCTTGTTGAGTGACCTTCTGCATAGCTGATTGAAAGGGATCGATACGATTAGTTTAGGTCCACAAACTGACGTTTCTTAGTGATCCGCTGTCCTTTTATCCATGTCATGTGGTTAGATATATCGAGTGTTATTTCGGCTTATTGGACGACTCGCACGAATTTAACTCGCACGAAACGTGCGAATCGACTCCTTTAAAAAATATTATTTTTTCTGTAGTCGATTCGCACAAAGTTTATTTAATGGGGAGCGAATAGCCTACTACATTTTTGTGAGGGTGTCGATTTGCAGGCCAATAAATAAAATTTGTGCGAATCGACTACAGAAAAAATAATATTTTTTAAAGGAGTCGATTCGCACGTTTCGTGCGAGTTAAATTCGTGCGAGTCGTCCAATAAGCCGTTATTTCTATTAATGAAGAGCCAAAAGTAAGTCTTAAATTATGTTAAATAAAATGATGAATGAACAGGAAGCTCATAAAAACACACACATTACCTCGATTCTTCATTAATGATTACAAAAGGCGTTCTCTACATTAATTTCTAATATCCAATTCAACATAGTATTGGCAAGTCAGACATCCGCAGTATCTTACCAGGTACATTACCAATCTATATGTACATAGATAGATACGTACGGACACGTTGTACTTAAATGTGACTAATTAGGTGAGAGAAATGTATCACCGGGCACTATTACATACGTAGACACTATATCAAGACTGGACATTGCACATACCACAGTATACTAATTGTAGTTGTAGTTACATACATGAAATGAACATACCTACACCACGGTAATATCCTACTACTATTATAAAGGCGAAAGTTTGTAAGTATGGATGTATGGATGTTTGTTACTCTTTCACGTAAAAACTACTGTATAGATTTGGATGAAATTTGACACAGAGATGGTTTATATCCTGGATTAACACATAGGATATTTTTTATCCCGGTAGAACATTCCTGTGGGATAATTTCCGACCTCCACGCGAGCGAAGCCGCGGGCAGAAGCTAGTTATCTATATTACCTTGCCTACACCTCATAAGTTCCAGGTAAATATGTGTGCTGGTCAGTTGGCTCAAATGTTTCGCCTATTAAAAATGTCAGATTTGCAATTAAGCAAATTGCGTATCCGATATTTTTATTAGGGATAGGCGATTTCATTACATACTTTTTTTTGTTGAGGTTGGGAAATCATCAAATTACTCCTCCCGCTCTGTGCTCGCGCAAGTTTTTATTTATAAGTTTTTTCCGCTTACAATTTCAAAACGCAGAATTGAGCTAATCATTCCTTCTTCCTACCCATACATTCCTTATCAAACGGAACGAGATTGGAAGATCATCGCGCACGACCAATCAGAGGCGCGCTTTTTCCGCCGCTGCGAACCAATCGCAGCCCACTTCAGCTATGATTTAAAAAATGCTTTAGACAACAGTTTTAAGTTCAAAGTGCATAGTGTGAATACTGAACCGCGCCGCTCCATAATCATACCGTTTACTCAAACCGCAATCGCATCAGAAACTGTATAACTATTAATAAATAAGTGTTGGCCGACACAAGTGTGACATTTAAAGAAGTGAAAGTGCACCACATTGAAAAAAGGAAGAAAAACCAGATAGCACGTGGGACGTCTACTAAGCTAGCTGTCCTTGAATCCACGTGTTGCGTCCAGAAGGTTCACAAGTAAGTCCATCCATTCCTATTTCTCATAACCTCATATCCCTCAAGTTCCTCGTTTGCTCAATTCTGTGTGTCGTCCAACAATTCACCACGCTAAAATCTACATCCACGCATAAAATTAACTTCCCGCATACGGTCCTTCGAAAGCCGCGTAGACTTATTCACCACTCTGGGTGGAGCGAAAGGGAGTGTTAGACTCTTACTGACTAAAACCCATCCATGTTCCTTCCTAAGCCCTCTATTTGCCGGGGTAGTGGTAACCCTTTCAGATAATCCCGCTGAATGCCTATAGGACTGCCTTGTTGGTCTAGTGCACTGCTGAGCAGGTCCTGGATTCGATTCCCAGGTCAGGCCAAGTTCTTTTGGGTTTTTCAATCTGGAATTTCGAAGTGTGGGTACTCTATAGGTATCTGCCCAACCTTTCGGGGCATAAAGGCGTGATGTTATTTTATGTCATACCTATTGGATATGCCATAATATCTTTTTCATAATCTATACTAATATTTTAAAGAGGAAAGATTGAATTGTTTGTTTGTTTGCATTCAATGGGCTCAAAATTTACCGAACCGATTTGGAAAATTCTTTCACTGTCATAATTATATTTTTTTTGAATATTAGGGATTCTTACTAAAATTCCAATAATTAATGTAACAATCTCCGACATCCAATCGGGCACACCCTCTGGCAGAAGCTAGTATCAAATAAATGTAAGCCACTGCTTCTCTAGCAATATTTATTTTTTAAAAGTTAGCGATAGTCCGCCCCACTTTCCGGGTTGAACAAAAAATAAATAGGTATATTGTTTGAGCACGCGAATCAAATTTAATATGCATACCGTTTAGGTCGTGTTAAGGTTTAGTGTTGCGTGAATGCGATATCGATAAAAATAAATCGACTTGCGTGTATATGCTGATTTCCTTATACTAATCTTATTTAAGTTATGTTCTCACTTTTTAGTTGAACGTAATCGTATCGTAATTTATTTAAACTTTTATGAAATTTAATTAAAACGTGAGGCCTATTAGGTTTAAAAAATCAGACTGGTTATTCTATAAGCTACTAGAAAAGTATTTTTATTTTTATTTAAATAAATGCTATTTCCCCAAAACTTCTAACTTGAATAATCATTCACGTGGAGCGTGTTATAATGTCAACTGGTAATTTAAGATTAGTAAATATTTGGTTTAAAAATAATAGAAGTGAAAACTTACCATTGGAACCCAGTATCTGTGTCTCCAACCGGCTGGAGCCAAGAATGCCAAAAATAGCGCCACGGACGCAAGCGTCACAGTTCAGGAGCCCCAGACAAAAGCACACTTTTATTAACGACAACTAAATTAGATAAATGCGAATTGCATGAAATGGGCATAAGCTTTCGACATGTCACGTGATCAATCGTTTTCGATCGCTAAGTGCTAGACAATGTCAAATTGTGTAACGAAACTCGATCAATATTCCCATACACATGCTTTGACAAGTGGCGTTCTGACAATCTGAATCGCTGAGATAAAGAATTATTCGATCAACAATTTTCGAAATCGAATCAAAAATATATACAAACAAATCAAAAATTAATTGAAAAATATTAAATCTATCGATAACACACAAAACACAACCGTAGTACGCTAACAAGCTGATTATTGCTCGGGGGCGGGACGAGCTCACTCGATAACCGCTCTTATAGCCATCTAGCGGTGAATATAATTATCTTAAAACCAACTCATGGGAAAGTAAATCATAGATTTTCTACACAAAGCACTTAAGAGCAAACCTTGTTATCTTTTTTGGTAACGGTTATGTGAAATTTACAAAATAGTTGTGGCGAATGTAGTACACTTTACAGTTAAAGTAGTTATAGTTTAAAATCCAATAATATGGCGCAATCTCGTTTTTTTTTTAATTTAGCCTACACTGTTCCACCTCTGGGCAAAGGCTACATACATCTTTCGCGAGCTCGCGCGTTCTCCTTCCAGTTTTGATGGAATCTATCCAGGTCCTCCCGCCATCTCCTGCGTGGTCTGCCGCGACCTCGCCTCACTGTCTCAGGGCACCAATTCTGTTCAATCTCGATTTGTTAAACTTAAAATTATAACATTGAATTGAATTGTTGTTGGGTGAATGGCTGCGCTCCTAGCTAGATCATTGACTAATCTGTATTTAGAAAAGACAGTGTCAACTCCCAATTTGAGTATCACAATAAACATGTTTTTGGACATGCTTTTGGAGCTTACAGTAAAAAATAAAACATAAACGCAAAAATTTTAAAATTAAAATGACGAATTAAAAGAGGAGTGTTGTGTTCGATTGAGTGGTATGCATGTTTGTGTGTGCGTATGAAGACATATAAAATAAATTTTAAATTCAACATTCTTGGGGACTGTTGAGATTTCAACATAAGTATCGAAATGCGGTTATACCTACCTACCTACTAAGGTACCTCTGCCAAACCTTTCGAGGAATACAGGGGTTATATAATGTAAGTAATTAAATGGTCACCCCTTTTTGTCTACCCTAAATAAAATATAATTAAAACAAACCATTCAAACTAAACGTTTAATTTAAATAAAAAAGATATACCCAATCAAAAAAAGTCATTTATTTAAACTAGGCTGAAATGCAGCACTTTTTGATGGTCAAAATTACATAAGACAGTCCCCCAAAACGCCCACCCTTCACCACTTCCTAGTGCTTCAGCTGGGAAGAAGAAGTGGCGCAACAAACTCCCCAGCAGCACATCTGTCTGTTCAGTTTGATGAACTTGATTCTACACGCGAAAATAAAATCAGCTGAACCTTACATTTTGATGAGTTATGCGAGCATAATGTATGGAACAGCTGATTTTTTTTCGCGATTACAGATTTGTTCCCATAGTAAAAGTTGTTCATAATGATGAGTACAATGACCACTTAAAATATTGCCCACAAATTCTATTTCACCCTGTATCCATTTATGATTTACTAGCTGTGCCCCACGACTTCGTCCGCGTGGAATAGTGACAATGTTCGCCGTGATTCTTTAAATTGACATAACTTTTTTATTTATGAATTGATTGACATGAAATAAACACTAAATGTTAAGTGAAGCTTACTGCAATATATTTGTGAAAACCGCATCTAAATCGAATTAGCCATTTCTGATATTAGCGTGCACAAACACACAGACAAACCGACAAAAAAAATAATTAATTACAATTTCGGGTTCGGCATTGATATAATAACAACCCTTGCTACTTTTTTTTTATATATTTCCATTGTACAGACACCACTTTTCTACAATTTTATTATATGTAATAGATTTTAGTGATGTAGTAAACATATCGAATTCTATAAAAAACCATGAATCCAATATGTGTACATACATACTCTTTGTAACAAACTATTGAAGTTCAACTTTGTATAAAAACGCGTAGCTTGTGAAGCTGTTGTACTGGCTGAACTTAGAAAAACTTGTGGAAGACATAAAATGGTAATTTTGTTGTCTACGGAAACCCATTTGAATGGCGGGAGATAGTAGAGGTGAAGCCACTTGAGACAAAACATTGGTTTTACATACTTTCAGGTTTAAAAAGAAAAGTAGATAGGTACTCGTAGAGCTGAATTACTTGTAGATGTTACAAGTTTTTTAGAAGTTTATGGCTTAGTGGTTTTTTCTTACAATGCTTTTGTATCTTCAGTTATTTGAAGTGTATTTGTTGTCTTATAATGAGTAAATTACGACTTCCTCATATACTGAACCCGACAAATATCGTATGAACATTGTGCCACTCCTTGTTAAATTTTCTACATTTATATCTGTAAATTTTTCAATCAATCAATCTCCCTAGACTTTTCCCAACTATGTTGGATCAGCTTCCAGTCTAACCGGATGCAGCTGAATACAGGTACTTTACATGGAGCGACTGTCTATCTAACCTCCACAATCCAGTAGTTTTTATGTTGTACATAATAAAGCTAATTTTATTCTATTCTATTTTAAGAAATGAAAATCATGCATTAGAAAATCGGACTCGAAAAGTTAATCAAACTTATCATCAAAGTCGTTGACCGCTTACACTACTTCTAGTAGGCAATCGCTTAACGGGTTAAGTGATAAAACATTACAATACTAATATCCCGAAGTAAGATACTAGTCCCAACCCGCAATGGGCCAGCGTGGTGGATTATGGCCCACTCCCTATCACAGAGAGTTGGCTTGTGCTCTAGCAGTTGGAATATTATTCTGGGTGAAATTAAATTCATAAGCATTACTCATCATTATGAACATCTTTCACGGTCGGAACAAATCTGTAATCGCGAAAAAAAACCGGCTGTTTTCTACATTTTGACGAGTTTTGCGAGCATAATGTATGAAACTGCTGATTTTTTTATAATGCCCATGAATTCAATTTCACCCTGTAGACTCACTACGCTATGTTATGCCGAAGGATTTACGCAACGACCTACAGACGTTCTCGTTCACGTTTATATTATTTATGTAATGCATAGTTAGATTTACTTGTGTTCATAATAAAATTATTCACAAAAACGACTATCAAATACAAAAAACATCCACTTCAATCAGAACTATACATTTATAGAAATGCATTCATAAAATTCTCCCTACCACCGACAGTCTCCTTTACAAATTTTATCTTGTGGGTGGTCCATTCACCGGTATCACGAACTACAAATTGCCTTATACTTGTTTGTGCATCCAGGCCCACATAGCTCAATTACGCACTGGCCAATTATTACATGAACTCTTCCCATGCTGCTAAGCGTTCTGGCACAACATACAAAGGTACAGAAGTTTGGCTTCACACAACGAGTGAAAACGTACGCCCATATAGACACGCGTCTACGTAGTGTACTCAATACTTTGCATTCTTTTGTTGATATTTTAGGCGATTTACACACGGCACAGCGCTCCGCCACGGTAGGCGGTGAAGTGGATCTCATGTCGCATTGGTCTCTAAGAAATTCGTTGATGCCTAACACACGTACACCGTCCAACCGGGCGACCGCGCGGTCGAGCGGTGCTCATTTCTACCGCATACTGCTCCTACCGCGCGGTCGAGCGGTGCCTCCGTGTGTTAATCGCCTAAAGTTGATTCAAATAAACTAACTCGGATAAATGCACGTAACGTATTGTTCAACTTACAAAATTGAAGAGGAAGAACAATCAATGTTGCCAACTAAATGCGAAGTGCATTCTATTTGGTGAGGCCAACTAAAAATAAAACATTATGTTTGCGTTCTCTATCAATTCCCAACACATATTGTGTACATTATAATAGTTGGTATATTAAAACATTTTATCAATTAAGGACACTGTTGGGTGCAGTAAAGTTAATTTATAATAGGAGAGACGATGAAGGCGCTTTTTGAAAAAAATAAAAATATTAAATTAAAATAGTACCATTTGCTTTTATGGTATTTGCATATAAAAAAATGAAATGATACTTGGTTTTAAGTTATATTTATATATTATTAAGTATTGCACAGATCAATCCTTCCGGGTAAGCTACGCTTGTCGGAATCGGCCATGGATGGGTGACCATCTTTACATACCGAGACTCCTCCGTGCCTCGGAAAGCACGTTAAACCGTTGGTCCCGGCTGTAATTTGTGCATTAGTCGGCAGTCATTACGGGTTGTCAGAAGCCCGAAAATCTGACAGCCAGTCTTACCAAGGGGTATCGTACTGTCCAGTTACTGGGTTGTGGAGGTCAGATTGACAGTCACTCCATGTATAATACTGGTATTCAGCTGCATCCGGTTAGACTGGAAGCCGACCCAAACATAGTTGGGAAAAGGCTAGGCTGATCATGATGATGATTGCACGATTAACACTAAAAATTATATTAAACTACATAGTTAACTAACTTAATTGCTTTACCACTTTTGATAATAACTTCTAGTAAAGAAACTTTACTATACGGTTTAAACTATCGTATAAGCAGTGTACGTAGCCTTGCGTACGTAACGTTGTAAGGAGTTGGCCTTTTGTACAGATCTGTTTAGCGGTTCTGGTTTATCCTAGTTATGCACTTCAACTTCGAACTCGTAATTACCTATGTTAGCTTTGAATTATATCGTGGGCGCTTTTTAGGGTTCGGCATATGAAAAGATTTCGATTGCTTTTGTTTGTTTGCATGTTTGTCGGTGTGTGAATTCAACGGGAAGATGGTTTTGCAACAAATTTTTTGAAGCTTTCTTAAACGAGCTTCTTTTTTCATTTGTAAATTGGTTTATGTACGTTATTGTTATCTATAAGATATTTAGCCTATTGAATATCTTTGTTAATTCTACAATTGATTGCTTTAATTGCATTTTCATATACATTTCACACATTTCTGTGCCGATAACCTAGGTATAGTTTGTTTAACTTCTGACTACCTATGTATGGCCCGTATGATCATAACAGTCCATATTTATCCTAAAAGTATAACTGGTTTGTATTTTATAATAACTTTTAGAAAATTAATAAATTATAATATAATTTATTATGTGAGAAATAATACAGATTTATATAATACTAGCTTCTGCCCGCGGCTTCGCTCGCGTGGAGGTCGGAAATTATCCCACAGGAATGTTCTACCGGGATAAAAAATATCCTATGTGTTAATCCAGGATATAAACCATCTCTGTGTCAAATTTCATCCAAATCTATACAGTAGTTTTTACGTGAAAGAGTAACAAACATCCATACATCCATACTTACAAACTTTCGCCTTTATAATAGTAGTAGGATAAATATATACAAAAAACTTTACAAAAATATAAAGAATATCATACATTATCAAAAGACATCAAAGATCATTTATTTCAAACCATATTGAGCATATTTAATAATGTATTTACATACTCAGGGCGGGTTTTACCAATATTTCTGAACGCGATCAGCGCATACACCACGTTTAAGACCTGTCAGCTCTTGAACGCGTTTTAAATGTTGATCGCGTTCAGTTGCGTTGGTGAAGTTTGCACTTATCTGACACAATAAAACTTGTATAGGAATGAGGGATTTTCTTACTAACTCTTCCCTAGTCACTGGATAGATGGCGCTGAGCTTGGTAAGTTACTGCAAGGAACAGAACGTCACATCATTTCACTTGGATGTAATTTTGAGATCTTAAAACGCAACGTACATAAAAAAGTACACTAAATAACGAAAGTGTCAGTCAACGAGCGTATGTGACGTGACGCAATGTTTTATTTCCAAGCGTTTTGGCTTTGGCACCTAGTAACGTAGTCAGTTCAACGCCATCAACAGAGTTCTTGGAAACTATGTTTTTTTTTAATATTCAAAAAGGAAACCTCGTGGCTAAGTACTAACAGCCGCACAGGTCGATCCATCAGGTTAAGCTACGCTTGTCGGGGTTGGCCGTGGATGGGTGACCATCTTTACACACCGAGACTCCTCTGTGCCTCGGAAAGCACGTTAAGCCGTTGGTCCCGGTTGTCATTTGTGTTTCTTTGACAGTCGTTACGAGTCGTTAGAAGCCCGGAAATCTGACAGCCAGTCTTACCAAGGGGTATCGCTCCATGTAAAATACTGGTATTCGGCTGCATCCGGTTAAGACTGAAAGCTGACGACCCCAACATAGTTGGGAAAAGGCTAGGCAGATGACAGTCATTGTTACGATATGCACACGTTGATACTTGTTACCCTTTCATATTTGCAGATATTTGTAGAGTCGTTGAGCTGTACGCAGTCGATAATCCTACAGAACCTTCAAATCAAAAACCAAACTTGTACCAATATTTTTTTCTAAACTATTGAATTATTTAATAGGTAAACTGGTGGTAGTTACGGCAAATTATAATGTTGTGTATCCGGTTCTTTTGAATCTCGATAATATAGTTAGCTATATTTTTTTTCTGCTTACACAGTTTAGGCGTTCACCGTGATTATAAGGATGCTATTATACCACAGTGTTTGGTCAGACTATGTTTTTTCATGGCTATTAAACAGATCTAGATTAGGAAACAATGCGAGATTTAATATTGGAGATTGATGCTTGTTTATGATATTAGTAGAATTCATAATATACAATGGGGTTCGCAAAAAACGTGATGGGCTAAGTACTAGCAATATTTATCGAACGTTTCCTGACTCCTACACATAAAAAGTTGGTAAGTACTTATCACTAAAGTGTATGCTAAAACTACACTGAGACTGGTGAGATAATGCGCCTCTGTGGTGCTATTCTGTAAAAATCTCACCATGAAAATGTAGGTTAAGTGAGTTTAAAGTGAGCTGTCAACAGTAATAATAATAATATCCTTGGACATTTCACACAACGCCATATTGTCCCAAGCTAAGCAACCCAATGCTTGTGTTATGGTAACGAGATGGCTGATAGACTACTTATAAACATTTTCGTTTGTAAATACATACAAATTATAGATAGAAAAACACCCAGACCCATAACAAATACATGCAGGTCGTACAAATATTTGTTCTGTGCGGGAATCGAACCCGCGACATAGTGTTAATCCCTACAACTTACTTTTTCACTGTGAAATTTTTACAGAATTGACAGATTGACACCTCTCAGTTTACCTAGTAAAAAAGAATAGATATTTTACTTTGATTTTAAATCTTAATAGATCCTAATCGTGCCCAACTGATAGGTAAGCATTCTTTCAGTGGCCGAGGTACATATAGGGACTTTGTGGTTCTAGCTGAGTTTTCCTCTTTCTCAAAAATAACATCATCTCAATGTTTCCTAAAATCTTTAGTACAGACGCCAGCACACCAAGCTATATCAAACTGTGAAATATTCTCAATTGAACATGAACCTTAAACTTTTGTGATAAAGTTGCAAATCTATCAAAGACATTCGACAGATTGGGGTAGCGTGATGTGCTGGCCTCTATAAAATAAGCGACTGCTGCTTTTTACCGTTCGACTAGATATTTTAATGGTCAACAACATTGTTAATAAGATAAAAATAATAACTCTTTCATTATTACTTTATTAAACGGAGTCCTTTAGAAGTCTAACAGAGACTTTAAATGCGTACCTACCTGTTTTTCAGAATTCCTCTATTTTATTTTCAATTCGTTTGAGTTTGATAAATACTAAACAATTCGTTCAAAGCATCAAACAGCAACATTATAACAATACAACCCTACCCCATGTGTGTCACAAACGCACATACATAATTTATTTATAATTTAAACTTATCGTCGACTTCAAAGAGTTGAAGAAACATGGTGAGAAATCCCACACGTTCGTTATAATTAATACCAAGTTTAATGCTATGTGAAGGGTGGCTGGTGGGACACCTGTCATCATTATGAACTATGGATGCAATAAGCTGATGGAATGACGTGATATTTTCATGGGATTAAAGTATCAAAGTATTTTTAAATCTAATTAGGTGCCGAATGTAAATGAAGACAGTAGAGTACCTACTCTAAATTAGCATTATAACCTAACCTTTCCTATCTTCTTCTTAGCGTGTCGATGGCAATCTAAATGTACTCGGCCCAGAACTCGGCTACGTGTTTGGAGCATCACTGGCGTCCATCAGTCATCCTGTAACGTGCATACGGCAGGACACGCAGGACACGAGATTAAGTGTCCCATCGTTTGTGGAACAGCACCACATTCACACCCCAAGGCGGAGTTGTCCATGAATCTGAACCTACACCACCTAACCTATAAAAAGCCGTCACTAAAAACATGGAAAGTAAAGTTTTCACAGGACAGCATGATAGTTTGTCATTCTAAAATCTTCGTTTCCAAAAATAAATCGAAGTTCGAACGAGAGACAGTTAATAATTGCAATTGGAAAAAAAGACAATGACATATATTACTAAAAAACAAACTTCAAGCATAAGTTACTTGCATTCTTGAGAGAAAATTACTTGATCCATACATTTGCGTTAATACCAAGGGTGTTTCAGGTTTTTTGTACCAAAAACAAACCTACTTCCTACTAACATACATACAAGATTAAAATCCACTTTTCCTGTTCTCATATTTATACCAAAGTTTACCTCATAAACGAAAAAGCATATGCGTGTTACAATATGTTAATACCTATGTGTTACATTTTTACCTAAAACTCAGAAGATGCGGGAGATTCTCAAAAAAAGTTGGTGCCGCCTTAAGAGGTTTTCGTCGACCATAATATAAGAGAACACGTTAACTTCAGAACCATGTGGTGTCCCAGAAAACTATTTTGCAAGTCTTTTATCCCGTTTTCACGAGAACGATCCTGAGTAAAAAGTTTACCGAACTTGTAAGACACAACAGGTGTTCCTAATATAACGGTATTAGCCTCTTTTTTAAAGAGTATTGTTTTAAAAAAGCCAACTTTGTATTCAATGAACAAAAGTTTTTAGAGTGCCACCGTTTATCATTCAGGGAGTTCATACGAAATACACTCATGAGATACATTGAATCTTGGAACTTCTTTTGTTCTGTACTAAAGGTACTGTTTATAAAACTTAAGCTAATGCTGATAACTTAAAAATGTATACAGCGTCCCATTAGAATCTAACTAGAATCCCTGGTGCTGAAAGAAAAAGTTGTAGCCAACAACGAGCTCTACGAAACTAGATCTCAGTTTGTTTATAATTAATGCTCGATACACCCGCACGGGAATAATTCAACGGTTTATGCACCCTTGATAATATGAGATGAAGTTTCTTTAGACGCCGGGGCGGCGCGGCAGCGCGGGGCGTACGACGCTGTGGGGCGGAGCTACACAGCGCCGCTCAGTCGGTGGGCAGCCGCCGTACGCGATACACGCCTGTAGCTACCGCGCTAAACGCTGTCATGCCACGCGAGTCGCGATGTCGCTTCCAACGTGTGAATATTTATGATGCGATCGACCAATTCGCTCCCTCATAAATGGCACTGCCGACCTCAATGCCTCACCGCAGCTCGCATATGACCGTAAAATGCTGATAAAACAAACTGTCGTGAAAAGACTCGAGCACCGAACTTTTAATCGAATAATAGTGTACGTGTTGTTCTACTGCCATGCCATCGAGAGGAACTCCGCGGCCGAAATGCCGCACGAGTGCGCGTACCGCAGCCTCAAAGCGGAAACGTCGGAGAACGCGGTACTTTTCTGCAAGATCCGAACCATAAGCAGTTTGGACCACCTGTTACAAAATATCAGTAGGACGCATTTCGACGACGTGATATCGTTACACGTACAGTGCAGTGAAATTTTGTTTTTCGAAAGCACTTTGACTGCTCACGCTGAAAAGTCAACGGGAAAACAGACCGGTCTATCAAAACTACGAGACCTCGTCGTCGACAAATGCAAGATACGCCAGATACCGGCACGTGCGTTTGAAAATTTCAAAGACTTGAAGCGTCTGCACGTGACGACTCACAACAGCGAGTGGTCGGCAATGACAATGGAGTTACACGAACAAGCCTTCGCGGGCTTGAACGAGTTAATCGAACTCAATCTAAGTGACAACAACATCTGGAGCACTAAGACAGAAACTTTCTGTCCGTTATACAGTTTAAAAACTTTGAACCTGACTAATAATCACTTGCAAAACATAAAGACTATTGGTTTCTCTGATTCATTGAGAGAACAAAACTTAAGTGTAAGAAGTTGTAATTTAGTCATAGAAGTTCTTGATATGTCGTATAATGACTTAATAGTTTTAACCGGCAATAGTTTGTCAAAGTTGCGTTCGTTGTCTAAACTGTTGTTACAAAATAATGCAATATCTACCCTAGAAGATGGTGCCTTTGAAGGGTTGCTCAGTCTCCAGGTTTTAAATTTATCGAGTAACTTTTTGAGTGATATTTCTCCTGAACTATTTTCCGACTCAAAGTCCTTGAAAGAAATTAATTTTAGTAACAACACCATAGATACTTTGCCTCCGGGACTTTTTGAAGGACTAGATCAGTTACAAATATTAGATTTGTCGCATAATGAACTTACTAGTCAGTGGATAAATAAAGGCACATTTTTAGGTTTACTTCGTATGGTTATACTCAATCTTTCATATAATAGAATAAATAGAATAGACCATCACATGTTTCAAGATTTGTACAGTTTACAGAAATTAAATTTAGAGCATAATGAAATTACTGCGATAGATGAGCACGCATTTGGTGAGTTGCGAAACTTGCACTCCCTTACACTGTCAAACAATAAACTTGTACATATTCACACACACTTGTTCACAGATTTACACGTTTTGCACGAATTGTTCTTAGATAACAATAAAATAAAGCATATCGAGGAAAATGCTTTTGATAATATGACGGCCATTGAGGACTTAGGTTTAGGCGATAACTTTTTGTCAGCAATTCCTTCCTCGATTCGTAAACTTCGATCTCTAAGGTCCTTAGATATTGGAAACAACAATATAACACATTTGAATCGTGAAAATTTTAGGGGTTTATCTGAACTTTTCGGTTTACGTCTAGTTGATAACAAAGTTACATACTTGAATGAAGATACTTTTGAACATTTACCACAACTTCAGTTGCTTAATTTGGCATCTAATAAAATAAAACACGTTGCACCTGGTTGTTTTAGAAAGAATGTCAATTTAAAATTGCTTAGAATGGATGACAATGAAATACTAAAAATTGATGGAATTTTCAACACCCTAAATAGCTTGGTTTGGCTTAACATGTCAGCAAACAAAATAATATTTTTTGACTTCAGAAGTTTCCCTACAAGCTTAGAATGGCTAGACCTTCATAAGAATAACATCGCGAATTTTGTCAATGACGACATGTATTCCATTGTAAATATTAAATTGCTTGATTTAAGTTTTAATAACATAAGTCAAATAACTGTGACTTCGATACCAAAATCTGTTGAAAAACTTTACTTGAATGACAACAACATTCAAAACATTCAAGTCGGTTCGTTTTCTAAACTACAAAGGCTATCAACTGTGGCGTTGAATAATAACAAACTAGTACAACTCGACATGAACGCGTTTAGGTTAGATCAAATAAACGAAGATAGCGACTTACCAGAGTTCTTTATAAGCGGAAACCCATTTGTTTGTGACTGTTCAATGGAATGGATTCAGCGCATTAATTATTTGAGTCACAGTCGACAATACCCGCGCGTGTTAGATTTAGATAAAGCCTTTTGTACGTTGGTCCATTCGCGGGCTAAAGAAAAAAAGACGATAATAGACATGTCACCTTCCGACTTTCTCTGTCCGTACGATAGCCATTGTTTTGCTCTGTGTCATTGTTGTGACTTTGTAGCATGTGACTGTGAAATGATTTGTCCAAATAACTGTAGATGCTATCACGACATAACTTGGAATGCAAACGTTGTAGATTGTTCGTACGCCGGCTACACAGAAGTGCCCGAACGAATTCCAATGGACGCTACCGAAATATATTTAGATGGAAATCACATCAGCCATCTGGGAAATCACGTGTTTATTGGCAAAAAGAAACTCCAAGTTTTATACTTGAACAACACAAAGTTGAAGGAAGTGAATAATCAAACATTCAAAGGTGTTGATTCTCTCAGAGTTTTGCATTTGGAAAATAATAAGTTGGTGGAGTTGAAGGGAGATGAATTTGTTCATCTTAATAATTTGAATGAATTATATTTAGACCATAACGCTATTGTGCATGTTGCAAATAACACGTTTTCCTCATTGAAATCGCTTTCGGTTCTAAGAATCGATGATAATAAACTCGTCAACTTTTTCCCTTGGAAATTATTAGCGTCGTCTTCCAAAAGTTTGGCCCACGTATCTATTGAGGGAAACCAATATTCTTGTGACTGTAAGAGTATAGCTGAATTAGATTCGTGGCTTAGGAGGGATCCGGGGGACCCGGAGAAAATGTTGTGTACAGATACTGAAGGAAAACCAACTAAAATAACTATTGCCTCGGTATTGAGCCATTGTAAAGAGTATATGGGATCAGTAGGTGACCCGACTGTATCTAGAGACGAAATTGTTTCCAAGTCAATATTTCTTCCCGATAATTACTTCGCTGTTATATGTGGAGTGATAATTATCCTTGCGATAATCTTTTTGATAGGTGCTATATTTTATGCGTTCAGATATGAAATAAGTGACTGGTTGTACACTAAATATGGCGTACCTTTGTTCAAAGAACAGTCTTGTCCGAATGTCGATCATGTGTTGGAAGGTATTCCTAATCACATGTATGACTACTACGTGATATGCAATACCAAAGATACAAATTTCGTATACCATAATATTATGTCTGAGATAGAGTTCAGGAAAATGACCTCCAAAAAGTTTTCGCCTAACGAAGCGTCACTGAACATTCTCACTTTGGATGGTTTCTCAAAATCGCCAAAACTATCTAAGCGCCTACTTATTGTTCTAACAACGAACTTTATTTGCAACGACCTCTGCGATATTCACTTTAAAAATATTTTTTTTAGTTACTTAAAATCTCTAAATCGTAGTGATTTAAATAAAGTCATATTTATCAAAGTCGTTGACAACAATCAAATAAGCGACGAGCTGTGTTTCGTGTTAGATAAATACAAGAATGTATCTTGGAACGACCCACGATTCTGGGACAGATTCATCACTTTGCTCAATTCTACCGACACCATTATCACAGTAAAAGGCTCCGAAAATAGCGTCTTCAAGAAGTCGTTACGTCAGACTCCAACGTTGAGATACACGACAATGCCGGTCTCAAACGATAGTTGCTCAAAGCAGAATTTCACAAATTCCTTACAGTATTGTAATAGGAACGATGGGGAATCGTCTCAGAATGAAAGTTCTCCGTCGTCCGACAACAACACGTACGGGGAAGGGAACAATTCGAACAATAGCTACATGTCGATCGACAACAGGACTTGTCCTCGGTTTAATTATGACCTGAGGCTGTCCCCTAGCAGTGGTCACGTATATTCTAGGGTAGATGATATTTCGCCGACCGTTCCGCGCTCTATAACCGGGAGTGCTTCTAATAAGGGGCGCACGTACTTTGTTTGAACGTAATCGTCGGTATTTGGTATTCCAGTAAGTTTTTATTTCATTTTTTTGCACTAAAGCTTGCACTTTTGATATATTCATTCACATTTTGTAATTTATTTAATTATTGTAAATACATTGTTACTTATTGTCGTACATTTTGTCAATTTTCACATACGTAATATAAGGATTACGGAAATCGAGACGTTTTACAAGAATACGAGTATTTTAATGAAACAATATTTGTACAAAGTTCGTGTGAAAATGTTGAGTCTGATTGTGGTAACATTTTTCAAATATTAAAAATTATTATTATTAATTGTATTAACATAGTTTATTGGAACTGTGAAATGCATTCACAGATCAGTCACTGTAACGCAACACCAAATAGCTTAAGATGTTTAAACGTATTAAATTTCCCATATTCACAATTATTAATATAAATGTGTACAGATTTATTTAAAATTATATTTAAATAATGGTTTCATAAATTCAGTTAAAATAGAAATGATTTGTCACTTTAGTTGTTGAAAAAGTATTTATTCTCAGTCAAAATTTAAGCTTTTATTTAAATGTTATGTTTTCGTATCATCATTTTTGTATTTTAAATATTTTATTTTTGATTGTACGAAAGCGTATTTAGGTATGTTACTTATTAATGTGCTTAATCATAATAATCATAATAAAATGTATATAACGATATAATATTATGTTCGCAATGTTAACGTTTTATTGGCTATACTTAGATGTATTGCTTGAGTACCTATTTTAACATAATTAAGCTAAATCGTGATATTAGATTTAATAATTATAAACTTGAAAATAAATGTAATTTTTGGATTGTAATTATTAGTCATAATGAAAATTATTGTTTTGTATAAAAAATGTACAAAGATATCTTGAAAACGTAATAAATTATACTGACGTTTTGATACTTATTTCGCTTTTCATTTTACTTTACGGGGCCCTTTAAAATTATTTATTTAGGAATAAATATTTATAATTACTCTTATTATTAATTACTTTATCTCCGAGCGATATTTCTGAAAGCAGCACATTTGAGTATTTTAATTAAAAATAATATGGCTGGTATGCCTTTTGAAGTTTATGCTTGCTTTAGGTACTACCACTTATTTTTCAGAAAAATAAAAAAATACCGACTACGAAAGTTAATATTATTTTCAGCTTTCATGCCTGATTTTGTTTTGTTTTTAATGTCTGATAGGATTGTAGTAAGAACAGATGCCCATTAATAGCTAAGAAGCTCCCTTCCAATTGGTTGAGCTGAATGGTGCTAATCCATGCGTCATGTTCGTGAAGGGGCGCCGTCAGTAGTGACTGGTCATCTCTTACCCGCCATGGCTGTTTTAAAATTTAATTTAATTTTTGATTTGTTTTTTTTTAATAGTTTAATTATGGACGGTTTTCTACTTCGTTCTGCATCGTTCTCACATGTATTCTGTATATCTCATTTCAACATTTATGTTGTAACTCAGATTTTGTAACCATATTTTGAATTAAAAGAGTGTCCATGGAGTTTCTTGTCCGTTCTTCTCATAGGTACCTACTGCTTTGGAATGGGCAACTAGCTTCATCTTTCTGACTGACCTACCCCTTGACATTTCAAAGGTGCCTGTAATTGGTTTATTTGAAATGAATGCTTTGATTTTGTGTTTGATTAGTTTATTGAAACGAATATCTCGTTTAGGGTTAACAGGTCTAATCATCTGTCGAAATGTACAGAGGCCAGCACATCAAGTTACCACAATCTGTCAAATTTCTTTGATAGTATTACAACTGTATTGCAAAGACATAAGGTTCATTTTTAATTGAGAAAATTTGACAGTTAGGGATAGCTTGATGTACTGGCGTCTGTACCATAGGCAAAAAAATTCAAAATGTTAGCTCATTATCAATAAAGGTTTTTTTTTATATCAGCTAGACAAAAGCAGAACTTACGGTCAAATTCCTAAAATTTGGGTAACTTGTTTAATGTTTTTAAATAATAATACTTTCAGCTACCTTATTCATGATTTTATCAGTTGGAAATTTATAATGACATCTTCTTTAAAATCAATATCAGCTTTTTGTGCTTTAAAATAGACCATAATTATAAGTGCTTTAGCATCATGCTGAGACATTCTTGTGTTGTTTTGTTTCTATGAGTGTTTTTTATTTGTTGTCTTCCTGTGGAGTTCCAATAAATATGTTTTCCTTCTATTTTTCTTTTCTTTCTACAATTATCAAATAGACCTTACATGACCTTGATATATGTGGCAATCGCTTTAAAAGCGTTTCGTGTTACTACTTCGACATTCAATAGGATCGACTTTCCAGTTACTTCTGTCAGCCTATCTGCCTTTTCAACTCAAACTCAAACTCAAAGTATTTATTTCAAATAAATCAATTACAGGCACTTTTGAATTGTCAAGGTGTCGGTCAGTCAGAGAGATGAAGCTAGTTGCCCATTCCAAAGCAGTAGGTACCTATGGAGAAGAACGGGCAAGAAACTCCATACTATTTCCCAACTATATTAGGGTCGGCATCCAGTCTAACCAGATGCAGCTGAATACCAGATATTTTACATGAAACGACTGCCGATATGACCTCCACAACGCAGTAACTGAGTAATACGATATCCCTAATATGTCAGTCCCATGTATTTTTCACTTATCATCGTTATCACTGATAGAATACCACTTACTCTTTCTGATCTTCAACATTCGTATAGTCTAGTAAGATTCTAGTATGAGATTCTAGTACCATTCCGTTGGAATGTAGAAATTTAGCTCTCTAATAGCGAAATTCTGTTTACACAATATATTTTAGCCAGTGGCGTCAGAGCACAGAGAGTATTTAAAGGCAGCCCAAACAAAATCACTAAAAATAACTATGATCTCTGAACTACGTCAGAATGCAGTTCTATAAAGAAATCCAACAGGAATATACACCAGTCAACCTCTCGCCTCCTGACCGCGTTAATTATACACTAACTTGTTTTTTATGTGGATTTCAATTTCCTTCAAATTCCTCCAGCTTGTGTTGGTATGTTACGTGATTGCAGTGTGGTTAGGATTTTGCTAGCTTACTTTACTCATTACTTATTCACATGGATTTCTGATGGCAGCCTTCTTGAAGGAAATTATTCGTCTTTATAAACTGAGAATTAATCGTAGACGTTTGAAGAAAATGGCTTAACACTCCAATTGACGTAGTGTGCCTATTGGATAAACATTTAATTTCCGACTGTACCTTTTTTTGAGTGTGGGAAATCAACACATGCTGCATCCCACTCTGGGTGGCGCGGAAGCGTGTGTCAGACTCTTACTGACTAAAACCCATCCATGTTCCTTCCTTAGCCCATTATGTTCCGGGGTAGCGGTAACCCTTTCGGACAATCCCAATGACCCTGGCTGTACCTGAATGCAAGATCTACACAAGCTATAAGTACATAACATTGACTGGAAAGGACAAAGTGCTCTCATTATCTCCATCTCATATGTCCAAAGTATCAAAACACTTAAACCAATGTCGGCAACACGATTTGAGGTATCATTCAGTAAATAAGACCAAGTTGTAAACAAGTGACAATAGGATTTACTTAAGCACAAGTTTATCACGTCTCGTAACTTTACGTAGCTCTACATACAAATGTTGCTATCAATTCTATAAACAAATTAGGAAATCGTAGTCATAAACATGTTTTGTTTAAATTATCAAGGTACAATGGCTCGTACATTATGCTTGGTAATATATAATGGCTAATTACGAGTTCAGAGTATGAAACGAGTATGTTTAGTCACACAAACGCCGCCATTGCATCGTGTGGATTCTCTAATTGGCTGATTGTCATGTCAATTAAGATAAAACTGATAAGTCAGAGCAATCCGCACGCTCAAATAAATTTATTTTTCATCAATTTGCCTGCAACTTAATTGTTTTAATAATAAATTAAATGCCTTTAGATAGCTTTTCAAAGATAATTATTTTCATTTTAATTAAATCATTTCGTGATTTCAAAAGAGCTCAATTTAATTTATTATTTATTTGAAGTTTTTACTTGGTACTTATTTTTGGATTATTTCTATTAAATTGAGAGGTTATTGGAATTTAATTTCGGTTTAGATTACATTTTGTATTGTTCTCTATTCCGAGATTCATAACTGAAATGAATTGATTAGGCGTTTAGTATAATTCAAACAGTTAAATTAATATTTATTTAATTTAAAACTAAACAGTGAGCATTCTTCAATTATTTTAATTACCGAGAGCAGGACACATCTTTGCGGATTCTTGTTAGACAATTTAAAATTCTTGTTAGTATTACCATTATAAACCGTTTACCTACTCATACTCGTAATAACAGAATATCAAAGCGACCTATCCAATTATTAACTTTCATTTTCAAATATCAATAGAATTCGATTTTAAAACCTTTAATTGCTTCGTTTATTGCTTGACAAGAAATTCTTTAGTCGCATGAACGTTAGAAGTTGTCTTTTTGTATAACTATACTAATATCATAAGGAGGAAAGATTTGATTGTTTGTTTGTTTGCATTGAATAGGCTCCGAAACTACTGAGCCGATTTGAACAATTATTTTACTGTTGGGAAGCTACACATCTACGGGTGACATAGGCCATATTATACATATTAAAAAAAAACAACAACAACAAAACAACAACAATAACAACAATAAAAAACAACAACACAACAAACAACAAATAAAAACAACACAAACAACAACAACAACAGCCAACCACTAGGTTGTCTACTGCTTGCCTGTGGCTGCCACAAAAGAACTGTAGCCTCCAGCCAGGGCTTAATAAAAACTAAACCTAACTTACAAAACTAAGCGACTACACTCTAAGGGCACCCCCTGCGGGGTTCGGACCTCGGCTTAGGGCGTGTATAGGTGACGCTGAAAACCAGCGCTTAGATGCTGAGCGATGGCCGTTTTTTGTGGATGAGATGCATATTCCCCCCCACCCCCTTTTTATTTATGTTGTGTTCTTTTTGCGTCCTGTCAAATAGACGTATTTTCTTTCTTTATACGAGGGCGGGTCAATAAGTCCGTGACTTTTTAAATTTCTGACCTCTTAACTGAAAAAGCAACACTACTCCTGTCAACAGGCATCTGTCAGTTGACTCCTGAATTGTTGAATTTGAACTTGCTGCGTCAGTTAGTTTGTGTTTGACAGCTATCTTTATCAGACTACCCAGTAATTTGAGGAAAAAATGGAAAAAAGTGAATATCGTGTGCTTGTTAAGCATTGTTTTTAAAAAAAAATTACTACCGAGACCAAAGCTAAGCTTGATAAATACTATGGGGACTCTGCACCATCGATTTCAATGGTAAAAAAGTAGTTTACTGAATTTCGTTGTGGCCGTACAAGCACTGAAGATGCCGAACGTCCTGGACGCCCAGTTGAGGTCTCTTCACCCGAAACAATCGAAAAAATTCACGATATAGTGTTGGCCGACCGAAGATTGAAAGTGCAAGAGATTGTGGAAGCCGTAGGGATCTCGCATGGCTCAGTGGTTTCAATTTTGAATGATCACTTGGGCATGAGAAAGCTTTCCGCAAGATGGGTGCCGCGTTTGCTCACAGTCGACCACAAACGCAATCGTGTAACAACTTCACAGGAAGGTTTGGCGTTGTTTAATCGCAATATGGAGGAGTTTTTGCGCCGTTTTGTAACCGTGGACGAAACATGGATCCATCACAACACACCAGAGACCAAACAACAGTCAAAACAGTGTGTTTCTAAGGGTAAATCGGCGCCAAAGTAGGCCAAGGTGGGTTTGTCAGCCAATAAAGATATGGCGACTGTTTTTTGGGATGCACGCGGGATAATCCTCATTGACTACCTTCAAAAGGGAAGAATAATCAATGGGGAATATTATGCCAACTTATTGGACCGATTCAATGACGATTTGAAAAAAAAACCGACCACATTTGGCCAAGAAAATAGTTATTTGTTATGCAAGGCTGGAAAGTTGATTTTTGGCGCGAGTACTTCTATTGAAACCTGAGTAAGCGAAGGATTCTAGGGTTGAACCATGAGCGAAGCGAGTGGTTCAAATATAGAATCCTGAGCGTAACGAAGGTTTCAAAGGTACGAGACGCAGAAAAGCTTTGCTGCCGAGCGCAACACACAATTTTTCACCTGACTACAGCGAGGAAACTGCTAGGTGCAAGAAAACAGGTGTTGTTGAGTTTTATTTTGTTCGAGCGTCTCAGATACATTGACTCATATTGTGAAGAAAATAACAGATACTTGGCAATGTATCTTATGAGTTACATAGAGTATCTCCAAAATTAAATACCCTGTATTTTGTTCTATATCCTACTTGTCCTCTAAGGAGAATGAAAGAAAAAAACTAATTTAATAAAAATAACTAACTAATTTAATTTAATACTTATATATTTTTGCCAAGCAAAGGATTAAATAACATATTATATTAGTATTTATTTTATTTAAAAAATTAAACTTAAATTACTACACAATTGGGTATTTGACAGGGTAGTATTTTTATGGCATATTCAAATGTGACGTCACAGATTTTTTTAATCAAATGAAATACTTATTAACATTAATTCCAATTTTACAATTATATCCTCGCAAAATATTTAATTTCTGTACTGTGATGGAAGTTTTTAAGGTGAGCGGTATTATTTAATATTTTAGATTAGACCGTGTCATGCATTTTCAGTGGACTGGCAGTATAGAAAATTATTAAATAGAAAGGTTCGATTTTTAAAAACTCTTTCCACGCTAGAGAGCAAAAATCGATTTTCGGCTCAGATTTCGAATGACAAACAGACTCTTTCCGAGCCTGTGAGGTGAAAAAGTTCTTTTCCACCAAGACAATGCAAGGGTGCACACATGTGCAGTTACCATGGCAAAAATCCATGAATTGGGCTATGAATTGCTCCCTCATCCGCCCTATTCTCCAGATTTGGCTCCGAGTGACTACTTCTTGTTCCCAAACCTGAAGAAATGGCTTGGTGGAAAAAGATTTGACTCCAATGATGAAGTCATCTCGCAAACAAAGGCCTATTTTGAGGACCTCGACAAATCATATTTTTTGGAAGGGATAAAAAAATTGGAGAAGCGTTGGACAAAGTGTATAGAGCTCAAGGGAGACTACGTTGAAAAATAAAATGATTTATTTATCAAAAAATCTGTGTTTTATTCCAAAAGTCACGGACTTATTGACCCGCCCTCGTATATGCTTCATTATAGTGAGCGATTGGTTAAGCAATAGCTAATCCAATCAGAGATCATTGCTTTTACAAAGCAACTTCGCGCTAATAGGAATTATTATAATAGACTTACATTAGACTGGTCTTATTAGATTATTAACAATACGTCGTTGGTCGCAAGCGCTGCTACTGACCAGGTTGGATTCCCGATTCGGTTTTTTTTTTTATTGATTTTTCCATGTGGAATTTCTCAGTAACCTGTTTTTTTTTGACGGTGTGAAATCATCATATGTCTCCTCCCGCTCTGGGTGGAGCGGAAGGGAGTGTCAGACTCGTACTGACTAAAACCCATCCATGTTCCATCCTTAGCCCATTATGCTCCGGGGTAGCGAATCAAATTATACCAAACTGTCAAATTACTCCAAATGATTTTAAACCTTAGAATTATGTATGTTAAGTTCAAAATCGATTGAGAAAATTTCACTGTTTGTGGTAACTTGAAGTGCTGGTAAGAGCGACTGTACTACGATACTTTTTCAATAAGACTGGCACATAACAACCGATTTTACTTATTTAAGTATAAAACTTTTTGTCACCAACCTCGTCCTGAGCTAGTAAAGCTTCACAGTTCTAGTTAACTTTAAATGCTTAACATAAAACAAGTTGAAGTCGTAGTGGTAAGTTAAGTCTGCGGCAAGCCTTTACCAAATTGATGTGTCTGCATCTCACCGGTAACTCATTCCTGAAGTAAAAGATGGCGCCATGTAACACTGCTTTAATGTTAGCATTTAATTTATATTTATTTGGTTTTAAATTAGCTGGTATTGTTGTGTGAGTATTTATTTAGTATATTTCGAGAAAAGTTTTTCTTAGTTTAGTTTTAATTCTTTTTTTTATCGAGCTTCTTTTTCTAACTGGCTGACTCATTCAAGAGTACATGTTTGAATTTAAATTTATTTAAGGGAAATCTTTTCATTCGAAATCCATAGAATGTTAGTAGTAGGAACAGTGACACTTATTAGTATTAGTAGTTAAAAAATATTTGAATTATTAATTTGAATTATTTTTTTTTCCATTTTATTATACTTAAGTAAGTTATTTCCTAATAAATGATTAGAGTATTTTTTTGTTGTTTGTTGTTGTTCTGCTTGTGTGTTCAAAAGTAATTTGTCTATGCTCATTCTGCCTCCCACCAAAGAGTATTTCAACCGTAAAGTTGAGTTAAGTACACTTTGTTTGGTTTAAACTATGGTGTCTTTCAGTGGCGAGAAACGTTTATATGTTTTCCGCCTTGAACAAATAAGTAACCAAATACAATGTAATGGGAAACAGCTCTTAGATAAACATAATACCTACAAGGTCGCAGACCTGCTTTTCATAAATAATTCAGGAGTTCTAGACAGTTTTATAATAAAACAACTACCATGGCATTCAAATAAATGTTGAAGACGTTCTAAATTCAAAGTTTTCAATTTCCAATAGGTAGGTACTTTATGGAGGTACTTAACAAAGTGAGTTCAACGTACGGCTAAAAATAGATTTTGTTTTGACTCTTCTAATTATCGAACCGCGAAATTAACTAAATCGCTTTGTGAACAACAAGTTCAATTAAATGAGTTTTTGATACTCATGTGCCTTTTCTAATAATTAGTCTGTTTATATTCTGTTAAACGATTCTACCAATGTGAACATCAACTGTGTCGATTTTCATGATGATAATTAGGCTATAATGTCCCCACTGCACTGCTAGGACACAGGCCTTCTCTCTTCCGGGCCTGCGGACGGTGAGTAATGGGTGACTCACCGCCTGATCAGCACCAGGCCAACGCCACGCCCGCCTCAAAGAGATGTCAGCATATGAAGGGGCCCCTCAGGGCCAAGCCTGCCGGGTAAGCGGGATTGTCCGAAAGGGTTACCGCTACCCCGGAACATAAAGGGCTGCGGAAGGAACATGGATGGGTTTTAGTCAGTAAGAGTCTGACACTCCCTTCCGCTCCACCCAGAACGGGAGCAGTCATTGGATGATTTCCCAGCCTTAAAAAAAAAAAAAGGCCTTCTCTCTTTGAGAGGGAGTGATAATCCACCACGCGGGCCCAGCGCAGATTGGTACATGTCCAGATTTCCGACCGATATTTTCCTTCGCCGTTTTGAGAGCAATGGTGATGAAACACCTGTGCTTGGCTGGGTTCGATCCCACGACCAGACTCTTATGTCGGGGCCGTTACCAGGCGACCACTGTTGAGCGGCTGCCTACCTGTCGAACTTAAGGCTTCGTAATTATAGATTCAGTTCACGTCCAGTGCTCTCTCTCTCTTGAGTCTCCCTAAAGGCTAGTGGCATACCCTGTGGTAGACATCTGGGTTCAAACCCACGACCTATACAACTCATAAATCGGGGTCTTTATCACTGGGTAACTACTGCTCAACAATTAATGTCTGAACTCCATTCGTGATTATAAATTCAGTTCACGTTCGGTGTGGGTTTCGAGTCTCCCCGTAGGCTGGTATCATACTACCCCTTGGCAGACAGTATACTAACCCTAGTTTTCTTTCAGAAACTTATGACGTTGTCAAATCATTCATCTATTTTGGAAACATTTTCTCTTGTCTGCCTGTGAATGTTTTTGTTTTGCGTCAGCTAGTATGACTTAAAAAAAAAGCAGTGATAGTCTAGTGGTGTGACCGTCGGACTGCCACGTCATAGGTCTCGAGTTCGAACCCAAGGCGCGCACCTCTGACTTTTCGGATTCATGTGCGTATTTTAAAATTATTACTTGCTAAAATTCGGTGAAGGAACACATCGTGAGGAAACCGGCATGTCTGAGAGATATTTCTCAACAGCATGTGAAGCTAGCTGTGGCCCATGGGCAGCATAAAAACTCTGACACCAGGTTAGTCGCTAACCATACAAAAAGAAGGAAGAAGAAGCTAGTATGACACTCTGGTTGAAGTCCGCGAATTCAATTTTTTGTTGTAAAAAGAGGATGAATGGTGCAAGTCAATCAATCATTGACAAGAAGCTACGTTCCACGTTCCAAAGTACAAAAGTTCTATTGAAAAAACTGCCAAGCAAAATAAAACAAAACACAAACGGTGAAACAAAAGAACGTGTCTTTCTCTATTATGTTATTCCTTAGTTCCTCAATGTTATTTTTATGAGAGACATTGACTAAACTAACATGTTAGAATCAACATATCGAAACCGCCTATGAATAACGATGTTTTGACGCCATAACCACCGACGCGCGTTATAACCGGGCAATTTATGTCAACAGGGAGTTAATCACGGATAAATATTTGCATAAGTTAATCATAAACATTATTGTTCGTCTGTACGTTGATGATGCCATTGTCTCCATGGTTCAGTTGGTTTATGGTTTTGCGTAATGCGTTTTAGTGGATTAATTAACCAGGGTTCGCAAAAATTCCTTTTTTTTTTAATGTCAACATATTCGATTTTTGAAAGATTTTGATAGGATCAAAATAC
Source organism: Hyppa rectilinea (assembly GCA_951799385.1). NCBI lineage: Eukaryota > Metazoa > Arthropoda > Insecta > Lepidoptera > Noctuidae > Hyppa > Hyppa rectilinea. Next base: position 12,081,750 of record OX637315.1, read on the forward strand.
GTTAGGTCAAATGCTTCTGCATAAGTAAATTTGAAGCCATTCTTTTTTTAAAACAACAAGACTTCTCCCCGAGCTAGCAGCAGTGATTATAATATCTGGTGTTTACACCAGTGAATAATATTACAGTTTAAATGAGTAGGTATTATTTTACGATAAACCCAAAGGATGTGTGTTAGCTGCACTAATTTGATAACAAATTGCTCGCGCAAGTTTTTATTTATAAGTTTTTTCCGCTTACAACACAGAATTGAGCTAATCATTCCTTTCTCCTTACCCATACATTCCTTATCGTTCGGAACGAGATTGGAAGATCATTTGCGCGCGACCAAAGAAACGTCAGTGCGTTTTTCGCATTCAAACCGCTCACCGCTCATAACCTCTAATTATAGTGAGCTAGTCTCGTCTAGCTTACTTAAAAAGTGTGTTTCTACACATTCACCGCGCCGCAACATAACCTCAAAACCGCTAATTATAGTGAGCTAGTCTCGTCTAGCTTACTTAAAAAGTCCATTCTTTGGATTCACCGCGCCGCTCATAATCAGTGTGATCATCGCATTCAACCGCTACATAACCTCAACCGCTCTTCGCTAATACCGCTTACTCAACCCGCATCCGCATCAAAAACTGTATAACTAATAAAATAAGTGTTGGCCGACACAAGTGGGACATTTAAACAAGTGAATAGTGCATCAAGGAGAAGCAGGAAGAAATCAGGGAACACGTGAGACGTCTGCAAAGGGCTGTCCTTGCCACGTGTTACGTCCAGAAAGTCTCAAGTAAGTCCATCCATCCATATTCCTAAAAACCATCATATCACGAAAGCTCAATTCTGTGTCGTCCAACAGTTCACCACGCTAAAATCTACACCCCAATAAAATTAATTCACCGCATACCAAGGTCCTTCGAAGTCGTTTTTAAAACTTAATCACCATAAGTTATTTGGTCCAATCGAGTCGGATTCAAAGAATCAACGATCCTAATATAGGTCATACCTAGGATTTAGGTTAAAATACCTAAAATACAACGTTCGTAAAATCGCCATATTGAACGAACCTACTTGCGTTCGTACATTCCCCGCTAGGTACATTATTCATTGAGAATTACTGTATCAACTTAATATTTCGCCTGCTGCATTGAAATAGCATAGGTAAATATTCAATCCGCTAATTATCGTGAGTTAGTCTTGTCTAACTTACTTACAACGTATATTCATCCGCATTCCTTTTGTATACCCGCTTAGAATAAAATAATTATTCTAAGTCTACCCGCTATACCTATTATCGTGAGTTGGTCTCGTATAACTAACTTATTCAACTTTATTTCTTTGTATACCCGCTTAGAATAAAACAATTATTCTAAGTCTACCCGCTATACCTATTATTTTGTACGCTATATTTTCTAGAACTACTCCAACATGGAAGATCTTAAAATGAAAGTTAAATTACTTCAAGCGAAAAATAATTCAATCCTCAAATATTTAACATCGCTATACGAGGCTTCTAAGAAAATAAATACGACTAGTATTGAGCTTCGTTCGGTGGAATCATTTATGGCAGACTCTGAGGCTCTCTCAGTAACTCGTCAAGAATTTAGTAACAATTTAGATAAAATAAATACATACTCCTTGCAATTAAATCCTAATCATAATATTGATTATAGCAGTCAGGAATCTTACTACGAAGTTTATTCTCGTATAGAGAGAGTGCGTTCGTTAATCACCGCGAACCGTACAAGGTCATTAGAACATTCATGCGATTCTAATGATAACGCTAAACAATATAAAGGCACGGTCAAACTGCCACCGATTCAAATTCCTTTCTTTGATGGTAGGATTGACAACTGGCCTGTTTTCTATGAATCATTTAAATCAAATATCCATAGTAGCTTAAACCTTACAGATTCTCAACGTGTGCAGTATTTGATGGGTAATTTAAAGGGAAACGCATTGCAAATTACCGCCGGAATTATTCCCTCAGGAGATAACTATGCCGCTATTTGGAACAGTTTAGTTCAAAAGTACCAAGATAAACGAGCACTAGGCTCACATTACATGTCTAACATACTAAATATTAAACCCGCAATTAATAACTCCGCATCTTTAAATGTTTTCATTGAAAGTTTTCACGCGTCCGTTTCTGCTTTAGAACAATTACAAATTAAAGATTTAAAGGATTTCATTTTGCTTAATTTAGCTTTGAAAAAATTAGACCCCGCAATCGTAAATTTATTCGAAACGCATATGAGAGATGAGGAAATTCCTACTTATACGGATTTCGTACAATTTATAAAATCGCAAGTTAAAATATTGGATCGCACTATTTCATCTCGAACCGCGTTAATGAGTAACAACCCTAATAAAAATAATCCTTCTCGTAATCAGTCACGTAATAGTACAGTACATACTTTTGTTGCTTGCGATAATAATCAAGGTTGTTTGTATTGCAGTAAAGTTGATCATTATAAACTTTACACTTGTCCAGCCTTTCAATCCCTCTCAGCCAATTCGCGTTTGGATTTTATTAAAAACAAACGTGGATGTGTAAACTGTCTTAGTATAACGCACACTGCTTCACAGTGTAAATCTATACATAACTGTAGGGCGTGTAATAAAAGACATCATTCGCTTTTACATTTAGAACATAGCTCGTCGCAACCGGTTTCAACTGACGTTGCCGCAAATTCACAACAGGTGGCGCTGTGTGCGTCCGCTCGTATCAATAATGTAAACAAACCACTTACATCGATACTGCTTTCTACTGCCCAAGTCTATGTTGATAACAAATATAGCAAACACGTTTCTGTGAGATGTTTAATAGATAACGCTTCGCAAAATAATATAATTACTTCCGCTTGTTGTAAAAAACTTCAATTAAACATTATACCGCTTTCAAACTCCGTTATAAAAGGGGTCGGATCATCTTCGCGGCCTGTTATAGGTTACGTTGAGATAAAAGTTACTGCTAAAATTAAAAATAATTCTTTTAACATTACCGCACTAGTTATCGATAGCATTACAGATAACTTACCATCTCACTTTGTTGACACTACTGCAGTGCAACATTTGTTTGATTTACCGCTCGCTGACCCACTGTGGCACGTACCTGGTGAGGTTGAATTGCTTCTAGGGGCAAAACTGTTCCCGTATTTATTACTCAACAATAAAATTATCTCACCTACCGCTCCATCCGCTATTGAAACCGTGTTCGGTTACATTCTTATGGGTGAGGTACCCGCTAGTTTATCTAATAACAATTATAGCCCCGCTGAATTAAATACCGTTTCATATTTTTCTACCTCGCTAAATATAGATAATTTTCATTGTTTTCTGTCGTTAGACGAATCCTTACATAAATTTTGGAACATTGAAGAAATACCTTCAAAACATTTTATGAGCCCTGCTGAACTGGAGTGTGAACAGCTGTACGCTTCTACTGTGTCACGTGACTCCAGTGGTAGGTATTGTACCGCGTTACCATTCTGTAAAAATCCAGATTCACTTGGAAATTCTTATGCTGTCGCTTATCGACGTTTAATTAACTTAGAAAAAACTAAGCTTCGCGACCCTGTTTTGCGCGCTAGTTATAATGAAATAATCCAAGAGTATATCGATCAAAATTATTTAACTGAAACTACACCTAGTTCTGTTAATCAGACTGTAGGTTATTACATACCGCATCACCCTGTTGTTAGGAATGATAAACAAACCACTAAGGTTCGCATCGTTCTTGATGCAAGCGCTAAGTCTCATAATGGCGTGTCATTGAATGACTTGTTACACACAGGGCCGAATTTACAGGCTGACATATTTATATTACTTTTAAAATTCCGCTTGTTCCCTATTGCAGTTACAGCTGACATAAAACAGATGTATCTTCGAATTGCTGTTATTGATGAGCATCGAAAATACCAAACAATATTGTTTCGTTTTAATACCGCTGAACCTATTCGCGAATTTCAATTTAATCGAGTTGCATTTGGTTTCAAACCTGGTCCCTTTCTAGCCATGCGCACTGTGCGCCAGCTATCAGAGGATGAAACTCCTCCCGATTCTATTATACTGCTCTTACAAAAATTTAAAGAGCAATTACCTTTACTCTCTTCTTTAAAATTACCTCGTCATGTAGCCGTTACTATGGGTTGCGTGACAAATATAGTAGGTTTTGCTGATGCCAGCTTGAATGCATATGGCTGCGTCATATACTTACATGTCACTGATACAAATGGTAACACACACGTAAATTTGGTGTGTGCTAAATCCAAAGTTGCACCTCTTAAGGTCATATCTCTAGCTCGTTTAGAGCTCTGTGCTGCTATTCTTTTGTCTAAATTAATTAAATTAGTTTATGACACTTACCGCTCTCGTACCGCTATTAATAATATAATATTTAATTTTGCCTTTTCCGACAACGGAACAAATTTCGTTAGAGCCAAGACTCAACAACAAGAACTACTTGTTAACCGCTACCGCATAGAGTGGAAAATGATTCCACCCCGCGCACCCCATTTTGGAGGGTTGTGGGAATCTCATATTAAGTCTATTAAAACGCATTTATACCGTGTTATCGGTTCTCAGCTTCTTACCTACGAGGAGCTTTCGACTGTTCTCACTGAAATTGAGGCAGTTCTAATTTCCAGACCGCTCTGTGTCCTGAATGAGGATCCGTACCCAGAACCGCTTACTCCCGCTCATTTTATAATGGCTTCTCCGTTAACTTCGTTGCCTGTCGTGAATGTTCCCGAAACGACGAAGTCTCTGACTTGCCGCAAGAAATTGTTAGACCAGTTGGTTTGTAGTTTCTGGAAGAGGTGGCGTATAGAATATTTACACAATCTTCAAGTTAGACAAAAATGGTTGAATGCCGCAGACGATGTTAAGATTGGTACAGTGGTTCTCATACATCAGGATGATGTCCCTCCTTTACGTTGGCCATTAGGTATAATCACCGAAGGTTTTCCCGGCAAGGATGGGACAACCCGCGTTGCTATGGTGAGGACATGCAGTGGCTCTTGTAAGAGACCCGTTGTCAAACTATGTCCTTTACCTTCTCAATAACATCACCGCGTTATTAAAACCATAATTTATCTTTAGTTAATATGCTTAGAATATCGTTTATTATAAGTCCGCTTTAATATAACTTCTTTCCTTTTGAGAATATTACATATCCTCAAAGCCGGGCAGGATGCTCGCGCAAGTTTTTATTTATAAGTTTTTTCCGCTTACAACACAGAATTGAGCTAATCATTCCTTTCTCCTTACCCATACATTCCTTATCGTTCGGAACGAGATTGGAAGATCATTTGCGCGCGACCAAAGAAACGTCAGTGCGTTTTTCGCATTCAAACCGCTCACCGCTCATAACCTCTAATTATAGTGAGCTAGTCTCGTCTAGCTTACTTAAAAAGTGTGTTTCTACACATTCACCGCGCCGCAACATAACCTCAAAACCGCTAATTATAGTGAGCTAGTCTCGTCTAGCTTACTTAAAAAGTCCATTCTTTGGATTCACCGCGCCGCTCATAATCAGTGTGATCATCGCATTCAACCGCTACATAACCTCAACCGCTCTTCGCTAATACCGCTTACTCAACCCGCATCCGCATCAAAAACTGTATAACTAATAAAATAAGTGTTGGCCGACACAAGTGGGACATTTAAACAAGTGAATAGTGCATCAAGGAGAAGCAGGAAGAAATCAGGGAACACGTGAGACGTCTGCAAAGGGCTGTCCTTGCCACGTGTTTCGTCCAGAAAGTCTCAAGTAAGTCCATCCATCCATATTCCTGAAAACCATCATATCACGAAAGCTCAATTCTGTGTCGTCCAACAGTTCACCACGCTAAAATCTACACCCCAATAAAATTAATTCACCGCATACCAAGGTCCTTCGAAGTCGTTTTTAAAACTTAATCACCACAAATAAAACTGACCTTGTTCCAATTCTATGAATCATGTGTTATTCAGTCCTTGTTCATTTACTGTACTTCTAACATAGTTTTCGCATCAATTAGCAGTCTCAAAATAAAACAGTTTTCACACTTTTCAGCTAAATACGCTAAAAGTACAAATTAGTGTGAAACAAATGACAGCGACACAGTTTAGGTACAGTCGTAAGCACAAACTGTCAAATTTTCTCAATCGATTTTGAACTTAACCATCAACGTTTTAAGGTTTCAAGTAATTCTGAGAAATTTGACAGTTCGGTATTACATGATGCCCTGGCGTACAGAGGTTCACGTACAATCTGTCAAATTTCTTTGATACTTTTTTAACTTTATTACAAAAGCATAAGGTTCATTATCAATCGGAAAATTTTGACAGTATGGGATAGCTTAAAGTGCTGGCGTCTATACCTATTGAAAATAACAGTTCCCTGAAATGTTCTTATTATATTAAAAAGTTCTGTTTTCTGAAGTTGAGGAATTTGTAAGAAAGTTATAGTTTGTGTTAGCACTGTTCTTTTTCAAATAACGGTTTCCGTGTTAGAAATGAAAGCTGTTACTAAAAGTTCTTTAACGGTTACTCAAGTAGACTACTCTTTCTACCCATTTTTTTATCTTCTGTGTGAGGGTTTTAATTGGAATTATAATGTTCATTCACAATATTAAAGGGTGATTAAAATGTCTAGTCATACCACCATAATATACTTTATTTGTCTTTGGCATTCATACATACACAGAAAATCTACGGACTTTATGCCCTTTGGGGGCCAGCCACCATCTCCTATAGCGTCAGAAAGAGATGAAGCTATACAGGAGGTATAACTCCATCTCTTACACTATTTTTTTATTTAGCCATCACTTTCCCACTGCTGAGCAAAGGGCTACCCCAAATCCTTCCAGACATCTTTCTCTTGAACCACCTCGATCCATCCCTTGCAGTATGCGTCTAGGTCGTCTCGCCACCTCTTCCTGGGCCGGCCGCGACGACGCCGTCCATCCTCAGGAACCCACCTTGTAGCGACTATTGCCCAGCGGTCACTCTGCATGCAGCTAACGTGACCCGCCCAATCCCATTTTAGCTTGACAGCCTTTTTGCTAACGTCAACGATCCCACATTTCGAGCGCAGCGTGGCATTTCGTATTCGGTCAGTTCGTTTAATGCCCAAAACGCTGCTGTCCATACCCCATACGCATTAAAATCATACTGCTATGAGAAGTGGTGGTTGGCCCTCTGAACTCGCTCCATCAGCACGTCTATCAGATGTTATCAAATTTAATTTCTTCGCCCATTAGAGTAGAATCATGATCGGACAACAAAGTAATTCAAGCACATCTCGTCCGTCTTCCCCTATTGAACGCCAATTTTAATCGGATGACGCTCGATGCATTGAAACACATAATTACGAATCCGAAACTCTCACGGGACAAGGTTCCGTATTAGTTTTGACATTCGGCTTGATGGATGGACCACAATCTCTGGGCGAATCTCGTAAATGAACGCCCGTATGTTGAACCAACTACAAACTTACGGATGCGTCTTGAATCAATCTTATTTTTATAGTGTTAGGAGCTGTTTTTGAATGTACCGCGTTTAGTTGTGAAAGGTTAGATTGTACGGGCGATAGGTGTGTCAAATTGGGAGCGTTGGTGCACGTCAGTTTGACAGAATATGGACGGTTAGTTGAATTTCAGATTGATCGCTAATATCGTTGTTACTTTTTAGGGATACATTTCCGTTTGTTTTTGTCAGCTATAAAAATTGGGTTGGTCGTTTTTAGATTTTAGAATTGGAATAATGTGACGTTGATCTACTATAGTGTAGTGATTCACTTTCCGGAATTTGTTACCTAGATTTTTTTTTTCATAACATTTCTTAACTGACTAGGTAGGTACTTTACTAAAAACTACTGGACTTAAACTTTTAGTTTTTGATTTTGATTTCAATGTTTATTTTATTTTAATTCAAATCGGACTGTATGGATCAAGTTATCCGATTTTTTTTTTAATCGTCTTACTTATCATACTGAAGTAATTTATTTATTATTTATTTAAAAGCCTTAAAAACTACCATTACAGGTTTCTTAACCTAATTCGATAGCCTAGTCTTAAACATAATAATGATATATACTTACATATCTATTTATTAATAAACCTAACCCTAATAATAACAGTAATAATAAAGTATTATACACATCATATAAAACAATAACAATTTTAAAATGAAATCTACTAATACTACTAAACTAACAAACTACTGCCTATCATCTAAATCTCACTGGTATAACACAACACAAATAACAGTACTTTAGCGAATTCACTCATGTTGCATGTAAATATATCAATTTTCTCATGGACTAAGTTTATGGTGCGAATTGCGCGTGTCAGAGGAGCCTTGGCCAGTAGGTTGGTCCTGGCTGTTGGCACGACTAGGAGTGACGGGCGCCGCCGCCTCCACACGTACCTGTCCGGAACCGATAGGTGTAACCGCTGCAGCACTCCTGGGTTGTGCTCGTTGCCCCGGAGCAGCTTAACTAAATATGAGACTAGAGCAAATTCCCGCCGCACTCTCAACTCGTTATACCCTACCATACCTAGTACAAATAGGGTAGGGTACATCAGTGGGTAAAATGGATATACCCCATACAGCTTCTTGTACAGGTGGCGCGTGAATTTGTTCTGGACACGCTCCAACATCACTGAGTATTTAGCTTCATGAGGAGCCCATATGACAGCACTATGTTCCAGGTGACTCCTAACTAATGCGTCATACAGGACCCTCACGGCTGTGATGTTTGTGAAGCATTGTGTCTGTCTCAGAACAAATCCGGCCCGGATGCCCGGCAGAAAACCTCCACGTGTGCCCGGGGACTGGAGTTCCTTTCTGGACACGTCTGGGGGGAAGGCCAGTCTTCTACTCAGAGCGGCAACTGTGGTGGAGTCAGAGCGGGCCCGGTGTGCACTTACCCTGCCGCCGGGCAGGCAGGAGGGGTATACCTCTTGTCACCGCTAATCTCGTAGCCCCGGAGACAGTTACGGTCATGTCTCTGACTGTTGAAGGGGGTCGAGGGTCTTGGCTTAACCGCCCGGACCGCGAGGAAGATAACCTCTATAAAAAATTCCCCAAACCCCTAAGCGGCGGCGCACCGTGAGAGGGGTTGTAAGCTTGGCTGATGGGTAGCTTGATTCAGTCGCTAGTGCGGACCACTTAATTTGAGTCAATCAAACATGTTCAATACTCGTGGGAACAAAAATGGAATGCAAAATTTTAAAAAATCAAAACCCAGACGACAGGAGGAGTGATGCGGGATCGGAGTCCGATCCCGCGTCTGGCGGCGCGAGCACGGGATGCTCAGGGAGCTCCCGTCGCGCCAGGGAGTTGGCCGATGCAGCGAAGAACCGCAGGTTCTTTGCCAAGCGGCCAAGGTCAGCGGACGGCCAGGGGTCGTCCTCTGAAGGGGAGCTGGCCTCAGCTCGCAAGATCCCCACCAGCAAACGGGGGGGGGGTCAGAGAGCGAGGCGTGGGGAGGGGGCTCACTGCCCGGGAGGCTACCGAGCTGGAGGAAGGTCCCCAAAGGGACGTGGAGACCCGTCGTGCGGTCGCCTCGGGGCCGTCCAGTGACGAGGCGGGTGCGGCTGGCGGTCCCAAGGCGGACCGCAGAGACGAGTTTGCGGCGGTAGTGGAGGCAGCCATCCGGGACGTGTCCCTGAAGAGGGTTCGGGCTTCACGAAGCAAGGCCATCGTCTCGGCCACGGCCTCCATCATGGCGGCGGCCAAGGAGGCCGGGTGCGCCGGGCCTCCAGCCAGTGAGGTGGCCGATTTGCGGGCGGAGGTGGCACGCCTGTCGGCCGCCCTGAAAGCTCTCCAGGAGGAGAATGGGAGGCTCCGCGCAGACCTGGCCGGCCTGAAGGCCAACACCAACAAGGCCCCCCGGGAGGCGAGCCGCCCGCCGCCGCCGCAACCACAGCCACAACAACAGCGGCAGCAGGGGCCAAGCCGGCCCGAGCCGGAGGAGAACCGAGTCCTGGACCTGGTACGCCAGGAACTTGCCGCCTTCCAGGCACGTTTCCAGGAGCGGTTCTCCGTAGTGGAGGGCATAGTTCTGCGTCCTCCCTTGGCGTCAGGAAGGATGGCCCCGGGCCAGAAGCCGGCCTCGTATGCGGCCGCTGCGGCGGCTGCCGTCCCGAAACCCGGGCCGTCGGGCACAGCCCTGGCGCCGGCAAAACCGGCACCGTCCGGCAAAGCTCCGGCGCCGGCAAAACCGGCACCGTCCGGCAAAGCTCCGGCGTCGGCCCGGAAAGCCCCCAAAGCCTCAAAGGGCAAGAAGTCCCCACCGGCGCAGGAGGGTAGGGTCCCAGAGCCCTCTCCCCGGCGCCCGGGGCCTCCCGAGAACGACGCCGAGTGGCAGGTGGTCGGAGAGAAGAGGAAGGCGGCCAAGGCAGCAAGGCGGAAAGCGAAAGAGCGGCGCCGCAAAGAGAGAGCCGTCGCGGCGAGACTCCGCGCCCCAAAGACCGCGGCTGTAGTCATTACACTACAGCCGGACGCGGTCAAGAGGGGCGTCACGTACCGCGACGTGCTAACAAAAGCGAGGGAGACGGTGGACCTCCAGGAGTTGGGGATCACCGGGGGCCTCCGGCATAGGGTGACTGCGACCGGCGCCCGCATGCTGGAGATCCCCGGTGCGTCAAGTGGCCCCACCGCTGACGCCCTAGCCGAGAAGCTAAGGGCGTCCCTTAACGCGGAGGAGGCTCGGGTCTCCAGGCCCGTGAAATGCGCAGACATGCGCATCATGGGCCTGGATGACTCCGTAACGGAGGGAGAGGTGGTGGCCGCCGTCGTCAGGACGGGAGGGTGTCTGGCCGATCAAGTAAAGGCAGGCACCATACGCCCTGACTTCACGGGCATGCGAACCATAACGCTAAGCTGCCCCGTGACGGCGGCCAGCAAAATAGTCGAGGGCCGAAGACTTCTGGTTGGCTGGGTGAGCGCGCAGGTCAAACTGCTGGAGCCCAGACCTCTGAGGTGCTACCGTTGCCACGTCGGGCACCACGTCGGTGTCCAATGCACCTCGGAGGTGGACCGCAGCACTCTGTGCTACCGCTGCGGTCAGCCCGGACACACGGCCGGCTCGTGTAACGCCGCGCCGCACTGCGACGCATGTGCGGCTGCTGGCAAGCCGGCCGATCACCGGGCGGGGAGCAAGTCCTGCGCCCCACCTGCTGCAACCAGGAAAAGAGGCAGGCCCTCCGTCGCCGTCGCCGCCCTCACCGTCGCCACCGTTGCCGCCGCTGCCGCTACTGCCGCCGCCGCCGCCACTGCCACTGCCGAGGGCCCGTCGCAGGGGACCCAGGAGGGGGTTAATATGGAGGAGTGATGGCCCCACTCTGCCTCCTCCAGGCGAACATCAACCACTGCGCCTGTGCTCAGGACCTCTTGCTCCAGAGCATGGCGCAGTGGTCGATTAATATCGCCGTGGTCGCTGAGCCGTACTTTGTCCCGCCCAGGGATAACTGGGTGGAGGACCTGAGCGGCTCAGTGGCCATAACTTCGTCGGCCGCCGCCGGCACCCCGTCCCTCGAGGGTGTCTCGAAGGGACAGGGGTGCGTCGCAGCACGGTTCGGAGAGATTGTGGTAGTGGGAGTGTACTACTCTCCGAACCGAACTCTCGCCGAGTTCCACAACTCTCTCACAGAGTTGAGTGTCGTCGTCTCCAGAAGCCATCCCTTCCCCGTGCTAGTGCTCGGGGACTTCAACGCCAAAAGCCTGGCCTGGGGTTCCCGCTACACGGATGTGCGGGGTAGGATGGTGGAGGACTGGGCTCTGGAAGCAGGCCTAGCCGTCCTCAATCGGGGTTCTGTTCCCACGTGCGTGCGGATGCGGGGTGAGTCCGTTGTGGACATCTCGTTCGCTAGCCCCGCTCTGTCACAGTGCGTCCTTGACTGGCGCGTAGTAGAGGAGGTGGAGACCTACTCCGATCACCGGTATATCCGGTTCAACGTCTCCACCCAGACCTCAAGCGCGCCGGCCCGACAGGCCCCGAGTGGTCCGCGGTGGGCGCTGAAGCAGCTGGACTGGGAGCTCCTCCTGGAAGCCTCGATCGTGCAGGCCTGGGTTTCATCACCGGTCAGGCCTGCCGACATAAACGACGAGGCAGAGTGGTTCCGGGAGGCCATGTCCAAGATTTGTGACGTGGCAATGCCCCGAGTCCGGCCAGGATGCGCCCGACGTCAGGTGTACTGGTGGTCGCAAGAGGTGGAAGAACTTCGCAAGGCGTGCGTCGAGGTGCGCCACCTGTACACCAGGCACCGCAGGCTCCGCATCCGCCCTCCGGATGCGGCAGCCACGGAGGCGGAGCTGTACGAGGGGTACAGAGCGGCGAAGACCGCCCTCCAAGAAGCTGTTCAGCGGGCCAAGGACTCGGCCCGCGAGGAGATGGTGGGGACTCTGGACAGAGATCCATGGGGGCGTCCATATAAAATGGTGCGGAACAAGCTCCGCACCTGGGCCCCCCCACTAACGCAGAGTCTCCGCCCTCTGTTCCCTTCACGGGGGAAGCATACTCCCCCGCCTATGGCTCCGCCCGAAGCGGACCACGAGGACGACGACGACATCCCCGAAGTGACCGAGGTAGATCTGAGAGCGGCGGTTGGAATGCTCAAGGCCAAGAATACCGCCCCAGGACCCGACGGCAACCCGGGTAAAGCCTGGGTCCTGGCCTCAGGGGCTCTCGGGCCCCGACTGGAGGCGCTCTTAAGCGCATGCATGGAGAGAGGCCAGTTTCCGCTCCGTTGGAAGACGGGGAAGCTGGTCCTCATACAGAAGCCAGGGCGCCCTGCGGACTCTCCGTCCGCATTCCGGCCCATAGTGCTGCTCGACGAGGTCGGCAAACTCTTCGAGAGAATTATTGCGGGCCGCCTCGTCGGGCACCTTGGAAGGACGGGACCGGACCTTGCGGACTGCCAGTTTGGCTTCCGCAAGGGGCGCTCAACGGTGGACGCCATCATGCGCGTTAGAGCCCTCACGACGGGGGACGCGGTGTCCCAGGGTAGGGTCGTCGTGGCGGTGTCACTCGACATCGCCAACGCCTTCAACACCCTGCCCTGGAGTTGCATTAGGGAAGCACTCCGGTATCACCGGGTGCCGACCTACCTCCGTCGAATAGTCGGGGCGTACTTGACGGACAGAGCCGTCATCTACCCCGGTCGCGATGGGGAATGGAACCGGCGAGAGATGTCGTGCGGTGTCCCGCAGGGATCGGTTCTGGGGCCGTTCCTGTGGGACATCGGTTACGACTGGGTGCTGCGGGCCGACCTCCCTGACGGCGTCAGCGTAGTTTGCTACGCTGACGACACGCTGGTCCTGGCGCAGGGGAGGTCGCATCAGGCGGCGGCCGACGCGATGACACGCGGGGTTGCGACAGTCGTTGAGAGGATCCGGCAGTTGGGTCTCGAGGTGGCTTTGCACAAATCCGAGGCCATGTCCTTTCATGGGCCTCGGAATAGGCCACCATCGGGATCCCAACTTACGGTAGGAGGGGTTCACATCGGCGTCGAGACCACGATGAAATACCTGGGTCTGGTCCTCGACAGCCGATGGAATTTCGTGGAGCATTTCCGACGTTTGGCCCAAGCTGGAACGGACTGGGGCCGCCCTCAAGCGGCTCTTGCCCAATTTGAGGGGGCCAAACGCCTCCTGCCGGAGGCTTTACGCGGGAGTCGTGCGGTCCATGGCCCTTTACGGGGCCCCGGTGTGGGCGCGTTCACTGCGGCGGCGAGCCGCCCATTATCTGAACGCGCCCCAAAAGGTGGTAGCCATACGGCTTATCCGGGGGTACCGCACGATCTTGGGCGAGGCGGCAAGCCTCCTTGCCGGACTGCCGCCGTGGGATCTGGAGGCGATAGTCCTCGCGCGCCTGTTCGAGTGGCGCGCGGAGGTACTAAGCCGGGGGGAAACTCCGTTTCCGCAGCAAATTGCGGCGGAGCGGACGGACCTCCGGCGCGATCTCATGGCGGCCTGGAATCAGCGACTGTCGCAACCCAGCGCAGGGCACGCCACGATAGTGGCGGTAAGGCCCCTCTTTGAGGAGTGGCTAGAGAGGCGTCACGGCGCCCTCACCTACCGCCTGACGCAGGTCCTCACCGGACATGGATGTTTCGGGAGGTTCCTGCACATCATCAGGCGGGAGGAAACGCCCGGGTGTCACCACTGCGAGGATCGCCCAGAGGACACGGTAGAGCACACGGTGCAAACCTGCCCAGCATGGGCAGAGCACCGCCGTGTCCTCGTAGAGGCGATCGGCGGCGGCGACCTCTCGCGCCCGGCCCTGGTGCAAGCCATGGTCCGGGGCGAGAGGGAGTGGGAGGCAGTCACCTCCTTCTGCGAAAAAGTCATGCTCGCGAAGGAGGTGGCGGGATGGGAGAGAGAAAGGTCCTCCCGTCCCAGCCGCCGCAGGAGACGCCCCGGGCGTCGGGAGCCACGTGACGACTCCCGGCCACCGTAGGCGCGGGCCTGCGGACGGTGAGTAATGGGTGACTCACCGTCCGATCAGCACCAGACCCGTGCCGTACGGCGCGTATATGTTCCACGCGCGCCTCAAAGAGATGTCAGCATAATTATGAAGGGGCCCCTCAGGGCCAAGCCTGCCGGGTAAGCGGGATTGTCCGAAAGGGTTACCGCTACCCCGGAACATAAAGGGCTACGGAAGGAACATGGATGGGTTTTAGTCAGTAAGAGTCTGACACTCCCTTCCGCTCCACCCAGAGCGGGAGCAGTCATTGGATGATTTCCCAGCCTTAAAAAAAAAAAAAAAGAACAAATCCTAGGTTTCTATATGCCTTTTTACAGATCTTCGTTATATGCTCGCGAAATGATAGTTCTGGAGTGAGAACAACTCCCAAATCACGTACCTGAGTAACCCGTTCCATCGGCACTGCGTCAACTACGTACTCGTAGAGTAGAGGTGCACGTGCACGAGTGAAACTTATCACTGAGCACTTAGATAAGTTAAAGTAGAGCTTGTTTGTATAATATTAAAACAATACTGATTATAAAAAGTGGTGGTCGGCCCCCTGATTGATTCTAGATTAGTGATGACTAAACATACCTACGGAATCATTTTAATTACTAACGTATTATTTAAACGTTGAATAATTGTAAAAGACGATACGATATTTCTACTAGTATTCACTGAAAGATAAATATTGAATCCAACTTTGTTTTACATTTTTATTTATATTAACCTTCGGTATGCCTGGAGGCAAAAAGTTACACGGTATGCCTGGTGGGTTTATCAGACCCCGATTTTTAAATTGTAATTTCTCAAATAATTATTGATAAATAAGTTATTAAAATGTACTGATATTTTAACTAGGGGTGTATGTTACAAAATAAAATAAAAAAATATTGCAAATCAACAACTTTTAATAATTATTTTCCAATTAAAATTAAGGTAGTGTTTTTAACAAAAAAAAATACTTCGTTACTCTTATAACACACATTACTTATTAAAGACTTAAGAGATCTCAATCAGACAGAATAAAAATATAAGGCACTTCTATGCACTTATTAATAACCAGAAAATATTCAGTCTTCATCACTTCTATCAACATTTTTCAGGGCTCTGGTTCGGAGGCAAATTGCACATTGGAAAATTGCATGATCCAGACATAAGTGACTCTCACAGGTCTCACAAATATATCGCGTTTTGCGATCTTCCTTGACTGAGCATACGTAGCATCTAAGTTTTATACCAGGAGTCGATTTTTTCAATGGCGTGTCATCTTGGGCACCCAAATGACTATGTATTCGTTTACGAAGATCTATATCGGCAATGAAGCTAGCGTAGACAACGGCACGCCCATTTCAGAATCTGACGAACTTTCTTCCGCAACATCATTGTTTTGTGCCTCTGAATCAGATGCCTCGCTTCCCTGACTCACGTGATCGGACTCTTCTCCACTTGAGTTGAAAATTACGTCATCTTCTTCAGCCGCGTCGAGTAATAAATTACTAATATCATCATCGCACAGATAGCTCCGCATTTTGAAACTAAAATAATGTAAAAAATATTATATTTAAGAACAAAAATAACATCAATTTCCAAAAACATTAACAAAAAATACTTACATAGAAACGTCACGTCGTGTGCCTGGTCGGGTCTGTGAGACCCGCGCGAACTTTACGCACGTCCTACTACCACGAAAGCGCGCTCCGGACGGAGGTAGCGGGCGGCGGGCGTCTAGCAATTCATAACGGCCAGCTACTAAGTGCGGTTAGGCGCAAAATTCGAATTTGAAAGAAATACAACGGTTTATGTGTACATGTGGGTCTGACAGACCCTACCAGGCATACCGAAGGTTAAATCAATTCTTACAATCTTTCATGAACTAAGATAAACTGAAATAATGTAAAGGTAAAAATCTCACTGACAAAAAGTTTTGTGAACGTATTATTTTATTTTATTGAAATAACTAGCTTTTTCGCGCGGCATGACACGCGTTAAATTCGTTGTAAAACAATTCCCCTTTCCCTATATAAGCGCAAAAAAATGTGTTTATTTACGACTTCGCTTTAAAAATCTTGAAATTATCAGTGGTTCTATAATATATTATGCATGTTATTATAAATATTATAAACCTTCCTCTTGAATCACTCTATCTATAAAAAAACTGCATCACGATCCGTTGTGTAGTTTTAAAGATCTAAGCATACATACTTACAGACATTAGGACAGACGCGGGAAGCGACTTTGCTTTATACTATGTAGTGATTAAGCACCATTTAACACAATGATTAAACAAACATTTTGCTGCTTTTGTATATTTCTAAGAATAACGATACACAATCCACGTATCTATGTCCATTATTTTTAATCTATTGGAAGCGCTCTAAGCGAAGCCGCGGGCAAAACCTCAATTTTTAGGGTTCTGTACCAAAATGGTTAAAAAGAACCCTTATGGTGCGACTCAGTCTGTTTGTCCATCTGTCACAGCACAGCTGGATATATAAAGAACTACTAAAGTATTTTTTTTGGAATAGTTTTAGATGACGTTTCCCAAGTATATTGCAAATGAGAAAGAATTTTTTTTTTGCAACTGGTACTGAAAGGGGTTCTTAAATCGAAGTGGGGCTACTAGGGCATGTAGTCATATGAAAGAGCGCTGTTTGCACATTCTCAATTTTTTTTTCATTTATTAGGCCGCCTAGTTTCGACTTTTGATGAAAAATTAAAAAAAAATACCGTTCCTCCCCCTTATCACCGAAGTTTGCAAAGAAAAAAAACTAAAATTATTCTGTGTAATAGAATTTTATGTAAAAAATACAGTAAAAATAAAACGATGTCACTAAATAGCACAATTTTCAGAATTCATCAACAATGATACCCTCGGTGCAAAAGTCCGACTCGCTCTTGACTAGTTTTTTTTTTATCTAATCGTGTATAAGGAAGTCTTCGTAAACAAAGCCTACCGGTACCGAGATGTTGGCACATCACAGTGTCAACTTCCGTTTCCATAGAAGTCTCGTGTCACTATGAATGCGTCATTGTTAGTACTTTCTGGTACCAACATACATTGTGTTCGGCGCAGTTTTCTGTGAGCTTTCAAAATATTGCTGCTGTACCATTGTGTGATACAATGCGGCTTACTGAGCTTATATGTGTAATAGAGTGATGGCTTGGGTGTGTTGGCAATCGTTTTACTGTGATCAACATTGTGTGGTAATAAAATCCAGTACCTAGTTAAATTTTAATGGTTTGTCTAATTTCTATGTATGTATAATGTCCACAAGATTCTAGGGCGATTTACACACGGCACCGCCCTCCGCCGCGGTAGGCGGCGAAGCGGATCTCATGTCGCATTGGTCTCAAAGAAATCCGTTGATGCCAAACACACGTACACGAGCGGTGACGTGTGTTAATCGCCTTACAAAGATCTATCGCCTGTTGATTTTTTGTAATAGGAATAGGAGCCTCTCAATATTTACTTAATTTCTATTTAACCATTCGCTCTAATTATATAAAATTCTAATTGCAGAAAAAGCATTTTTAAATGATAAAGTAACTAAAAGTGGTATTAACAGCTCCATATAAATATTAACAAAACTGACGTGTCACCGATTACACACAATGATTACTGGATTCAATAAAAACTGACACCAAAGCTTCTTAACGATGCTCTTTGTTGGCTTTTGCATAAACGTATCGGGCTATAACAACAATTTATAAATACAGAGTTGTATGACGTCATGTATAATGTGTGGAAGATGACCTTAACATAGTTGGGAGAAGTTCAGTACGATTATGTCCTTTTTTTTTGAGGGTGAGAAGGGAGTGCTAGACTCTTACTTTCTTTCTTCGTGTGGTTAATGACTAACCTGGTGTCAGAGTTTTTATGCTTCCCATGGGCCTCTGACTTAGCTTCACATGATGAGAAATCTCTCTTTAAAAAAAAATAAAAAAAAGGCATGCTGGTTTCATCTTGATGTTTTCCTTCACCGTTTTTAAGCACATGAATCCAAAATGTCTAAGGGCGTGCCTTGGCTTCGAACTCAATCGTTCTCGTTCTATAAATACGTATGTCTTTGCTACGGTTGCCAGTCATATTTTGATCTACATAAGACCTATGTATTAGTTTTTTTTTGAGTCATCAAGTGACCCCTCCCGCTCTGGGTGGAGCGGAAGAGAGTGTTAGACTCTTACTGACTAAAACCCATCTATGATCCTTCCTTAGCCCTTTATGTTCCGGGGTAACGGTAACCCTTTCGGACGATCTCACTTTCCCGGCAAAGACCTAATACTGACTTGCAAATTGCAAATGACGTAAGACAATTAGAATTTCGCGGGCTACACTGGCTTATCCCCCTTAAATCCTTGCTAAGTTCTATCAGTCTCTTAATTTTCTTCTACTTCTGCTCCTTCCAACTACTTCCTTTATTTTTCAGAAATCGTAATAGTAATAAGGTACCTAGGTATATAAAATAATTTGTTTCAATGTTTGTATCACAGTTTTTATTCAAGGTGATTTTACTGAACGGTTCAAAAGCCATTTTACCACATGTAATGTAACTTAATTTTGTAATAAAATTGATTACAAAATATATTTGAACTAGTCAAGCGCAGAATGTAATGAGGACATCGGCTACGCGCTACGTGATGTCAATTTATCTTTTGTTAAGTAAGTACCTTATGTTACTTGGTTATGTAACATTATTATTTCGCAAGAAACATATTAGTACAATAAAGTTTTGTTGTACCTATGTTTTATGATGTATTCAAGAAAATCTAGTCTTACTTACTTTGAAATGCATCTTGCTAAACGCGCCACGCGAACATTAATGACGTCATCATTGGACGAGCTCTTGTCACCGTCTTGGCGTTCCAGATTATACAGAGTGAAAATGAATTCATTTTGACCCTGTATAAAAACCCAGTGGCATGGTCAATACGATAGCCAGGGACTGGACAGCATGTATTTATTTCCATGAAAGGTGGGTAGGCCTTTAGTGTGGCACGCGACGCGCGACGCGAAGAGATACTCTTGCGCCATCCCTTCTTCTTTGCTCAGCGCACTCGCTGTGCAGGACCCCCCCCCCCCCCCCGCTGACACCAGAATCATAATTACTGCGCGTGTCTCGCCTCATGTCCCGACCCGCCATAAGTCAAAGTCAAATCACTTATTTCAAATAGGCACAAGAAAGGCACTTTTGAACGTCAAAAAGAACAAGAAATAGAATTAATTCTAGTCGCCCCTTCCAAAAGGGAGTTACGTATGGAGAACAATGGGCAAGAAACTCCACCGATACTATTTGAAAATAAAGTTTAAAGTTCTGTACAATATACTATTTGAGGCGTAAAATGGCTTCTCAACAAGCTCAAAATTAAATAAGTTTTATTGGACATCAAAAAGTGGATCTAAATCACATAGGTACGGATACACGGTGTACAAAGTCGCAGTCGGTCCTTTGTAAGTAATAAATAATTCTTCACCTTCAAACATTTTTGAGGAAAAAAAACGGCAAACTTACAAACAGCTGCAATACACCAAATACATAATTTAATGACCACTTCCGACCGCACCGGCTTTAGTTCGCCAACAAACTTTTCAGCCAATTTACCCTTTACTTTTCTGAAAATTTCTAACAACCTTATCTCAATGATTTAAAGTTCATATTAGCGTGGCAGATTTAAGATGAGTCGAAATAGAGAGTTGCTTTTACTATGTTCGGTCCAGAAATCGCACAATACAAGTACGCGACACTAACAGGCCAAGTTGTTGCGATTGACAATTGGTACAATACAAAATAATATAATATTGCGCTAGTCCTTTGTGTCACTGTAC
Organism: Hyppa rectilinea; assembly: GCA_951799385.1. Lineage (NCBI taxonomy): Eukaryota > Metazoa > Arthropoda > Insecta > Lepidoptera > Noctuidae > Hyppa > Hyppa rectilinea. The sequence goes on from OX637315.1 coordinate 12,102,024, forward strand.
CTCTGTGCTTATGAAACTACTGATACCAGTTGCTGGTTCGACCAATGTGAGTGCGATCTTGCAATATTGAAGTGGTTGATGGCTAAAATGGCAGAAAGAATGTAGGTTATAGCAGGCAGGTAGGCTTTTAACTAAAATAATTTATGGTCTCTTTTCCAACTTCTACGAAAAGCTAGACGCAATATCTTGACGAAAATCTTTAACCCGCGCGTGTTGTCAGTGATGACCTATGACACTGAAACGTGGGCACTCACAATGGGCCTTAATAGTAAGCTAAAAGTCACCCAAGCGGCCTTGGATAGGGCTATGCTTGGGGTTTGTGATCGATTCAGAAATAAAGATCTAAGAAGAAGAATTGCTAAACTTAAATGATAATGGGCGGTACATTGTTCTTGATTCTTGTTTTCGTGTGGTTAGTGACTAAGTGGTGTCAGAGTATTTATGCTGCCCATGAGGGACCTCTGACATGGGCCTTTGTTGCATTTTATATTGTCTTATAACAAAATAAATACACAATTAAAGCCATAAAATCTCCAAAAACCCAGTCAAGAACCAAATAAACAGAAGGCTTAAATTGGCAATGACATTAGTTTTCATACCTTTCAGGAATCTATACTGCGTGGGCTTACGTGTCAATGTCAAAAGCAGTCTAGTTTCACAAAGAGTCAATTCAAAAGCCGCACCAATAACCGCTGAACGAGCATTAACCACTACAATGTGACAACCCTCTAAGCAACTCGATACATTTGGAACCACCCACAGGGTCGAACTGGGTATCGCTTTACAGGAAACTGGCGGTTGCAACAATTGTGTCATACATCGCGAACGAAATACGAATCGAATTTGTTGAACACACTACAGTTGAAAATGCAACTCTAACACCACACAATAAGAACAAATGGATATTTTTGTTCGATAAAAGATACCGGAAGAAAAAACGATACGACCACAAAATGACGGATGACGATTAGACGTTATAAAAGATGTTCTTTGATAACAATCTAGTGTTGTAAGACATTTATATTGTTGCGATTTTGATGGAAATATAATACATGATGCCAATTTCTTTGAAACTGTTTGAGAAAAGAAGTGAGCGCACTTAATGCTACTGAATCTCTATTTAGGACGATACACAAATGCGTAGCCGGATTTTGATTCTTCTTATTTTTATTAAAAATCAAAGACCAATATTTGATTCGAAACGTGCCGTAGGTACGCTCGCAAAAATAGAGGGTTTCAAGGCTCACTACATTCATCACGTAACCACAGACTAAAAATCAACGAAAACCTGCAAAAAGTCAAACAATAGCTAGTCATCAAATCTGCCAAAACCGAACACCACATTACCGACTTTGAGGCGTAACTCGGCCGACAAAAAAGTCTCCTAACCACGTTTACCAAAGGAAACAAGGTAGAACGGTTCTACGAATAGAACTGTGGTTAGATTTAAAATTACAGTTATTATACTTGTTAACGTCGTAATCAGGGTTCACGTGCAGCAAAAGTACTGCTATTCGCGTTAGCAATAGAGAAATGATGGCTTTTGTTGATTGCATGCAAAATGTTGGTTTGTAGGGAATTGTTGATGTGATAATTGTTTATTTTACATTGTGGCTATTTCAGAACTCTATACTAGCGGAGTTGGAGATACTTTCAGGCTCTCGTAGACAGGTGCGATGCGACAGTGCATCGCGACAGTTGAAAAATAATTTCTATAAAAATTTTATGCTAATGGTTTTCCCAGAATCGCATCGCACCGTTGCGTCGCGCCTTTCTGGGGGCGCTTTTACCCATTATGACACTGACGGTTGCAATAAAACAACTCATCCTGCGTCTTCTCCATAGCCAGATAACCAGAGCAACCTGAAAATGGGGCAAGAAAAAGTGGTGCTTGTACTTTACTTTGTTCTTTTCTGTTTGAAAGTCATTAAGTTTTAATAGGTTATAAACTTCATCGGACTTGAATATACTAAATACTCAAGTAATTCAATCAAAGCAGCAGTAAGCAATCAAGCAGTGCTGATGGACTGCTAAGTCATTGGTCTCGAGTTCAAACCCAAGGCAGCTCTGATTTTACGGATTCATTTGCGTATTGTATTATTTTCATTTGTTTAAACATCGGTGAAGGTAAACATCGTGAGGAAACCAGCATGCCTGAGAGAAATTTCTCAACAGCATGTGAAGCTAAGTCAGAGGCCCATGGGCAGCATAAAAACTCTGACACCAGGTTAATCACTAACCACACGAAAAGAGAGAAGAAGAATTCAATCAAAAAGACATTGCTGTGGGTCATTTTCGTTAAGGACTTTGCATACTGCACACTTAGTTAGCAGTAAGGCCAACTTTATAGCATGAAATGCATTCTTTTTGGACCTTTTTACGTCCGATACTCCGATGACGTGCTTAGAACCAATGAAGGGAGTCGGTTTTTGTTCTTCTATATGATATAAGTGCTTTTCATTTAACCGGTAGTAATAACGTAATTATTTACGCATTATCCTGTCCAAGCCAGGATAACGTTTACGTTGTCGTGTTAGAAATGAAGTGGAAAATAAATAGTGTGTGGTCAGCTGAGTCTGCAAACAATCACTATACTCAGCAATTAGTATGCCTTCAACTACTGTTGTTTATAGTTACAATAAAACACTCACTTGTTATTTGTTGATAAGACGTTATTGTTGATGATTTTACTTGATTGAGCTGGATCAGCTTTAAAAAGTCATGGCTCCTACGATCAACCCGATGAAATAAAAACTGCAACACAATTAGATTTAGAACACCTTTTAAAAAAAACCTCAGACATCATTTCGTGTCACCCTACCTTCCTTTGAAATTCCCGGATACACAAGACCCACCTGCAAAAGATCATCGGACTTAAATTTGGAATTCGTTGTTACGTCATTATAATAACCCCTCGTTATAATTCTGCTGCTAACGATCCGAAACATTGTTTGTTCTTCTCAGGCCGCCGTCTGGGCTCCATAAACGTATGTATGTAACCAACAATCATTCTATAGCCAACGACCTTAATGATAGCCCTTCGAACGAGTAAATTATCAATTCCGCCGAAGGGGCTTGGACCTTGTTTTTGGAAAGCGGTAACAAGCCTATCATCTGCCCTCCTTTTACCATTATTCGTACACGCTATTTTGACCTTAACAAGACAAGTAATTGGGATCAAGTTTGTGTAAGAGAATGTAGGAAATAACTTTGTTAGAAGAAAAAAACTGAAGCAATTTTTCGATTAAAATGTTTTGACCTTGACAAAGTTCATCATGGTGATTTTTTGTGCGTTTTAGTTGAGTCAGTGTTTATTTAGACGACGCAGGAGTTTTTATGAACTAATTTTATTGTAATAAGTTCATCTTGTGAGGTTTTGTGGAAAAAAAACAGAATGACGCCTAATAAGATTACAAATAATCAAAATTAACGTTTTTACGGAAATATTTTTTTACTTAAGCTTGCTATATATGCCAAGTACATGATTTTTTAAACTTTATTTTACAGGACTAATATCGTTCTTCTCATAAATAATTCTTTTGGAGGAAAGTGGAGTCTAGTACAAGAGTCATTGTCTCATAAAATGACTCAATCAATGAAATGTTAAGCCATTATAATTCTAAAATTCTAAGAACGATGTATAATGACGTGAAACTAGTTAGAGAATTGCATGCATGTATATATACTACTGAACTTGGAAACCATTACTGTTAATCATATTCAACGAACTACACGAATATTTCTGTGAAGAGTAAGAATTAGTGTTGTGTTAGTTTTTGCCTAGTAGTACTTTCTATAAATTGCGACTTCGTTTTTCTACTAAGGAACTCTGTATTAATTGTGTCCCTGAATAAAATTAAGCCATAACTATTGTTGGTAATGCACTCGGTTTTATGCCGAGCTTATAAGTGCTTTCGACCCAGTGAGCTTATTACTATGGATCTCTTGGGTCAATGAAATTCTCTGTTGAGGCCCAAATGGGCCTCAACAGAGAATTTCATAATTTCATGTAGTAATTGGTAAGAAACTTGCATCGTGTAAATACACGATGCAAGTTTCTTACCAATTACTACATAGTATAAAACAAAGTCGCTTTCTCTGTTCCTATATCCTTATGTATGCTCAAATCTTTAAAACTACGCAACGGATTTTGTTGCGGTTCTTTTAATAGATAGAGTGATTAAAAAGGAAGGTTTATGTGTATAATTGGTCGACATATTTTGCGGGCGAAGCCGCGGGCGGAAGGTAGTAGAATATAAAACGTCTAAATATCGTTCAGACGTTGGAATATTCTTTGTTTCATCAACTTTAATTGCACTGTGTAAATCAGGCTTTCAGAGTGAGCCTCTTGTATAGTTTCAGTCTTATTGACAATTGTCTATGTTTATACATCCTCTCGTAGCAGCGCTATCAGGTTAAAAATGCAACTTTTTGCAATGTCGTTTCGGTATTTCAAATTGATTATCTATTAATATCTAAAGAAAAATCTTCTTTTTCTTCTTTTCGTGTGGTTAGTGACAAACCTGGTGTCAGAGTTTTTATGCTGCCCATGGGCCTCTGACTTAGATTTACATGCTGTTGAGAAATATCTCTCAGACATGCTGGTTTCCTCACGATGTTTTCCTTCACCGATTTTTAAGCAAGTGATAATTATACAATACGCACATGAATCCTTAAAATCAGAGGTGCGTGGCTTGGGTTCGAACTCGAGACCTATGACTTGGCAGTCCGACTATCGCACCACTAGGCTATCGCTGCTATAAGAAGAAAGAAGGAATTATTTAACTTGCCACATATCACATTACAAAATTGTGACCGTTTATAATATTATTTATACTCATTAGTAATGGTTAAAATAAAAAGAGAGCGTTTTTACACGTTTTTTCTATAACTACATCAGCGTTGCAAGTTTGCAACCTTTTTTTAAAAGGTTCGTGTTCGCGCCAAAAGCAACACCAATTAACGCTTTCTGAAGTAGGTACTTACTGTTTTCAAGTAGGTAGTCGGTTTTCCTTATGTTTATTTATATTATTGTTGTTTGATAGTTCAAAACAATTGAAGTAGGTATTCTTCAATTGTTTTTGGGAAAATATTGACATCATTTAAGTATTCTACTTATCGTATAGATCCAAATAAAGTAGCTATACGCAGATATCTACTTTCTAGGTGAATTTCTTGGTCAGTTTAAAGCAGGTAATTGGTCCAATAGAGACGAACTTATATACTTACTTATAAATGAAACAAATATGAGCCGTTCCATACATTTATGCACACATAACTCAATAAAATGTATGGAACAGCTCATATTTTTTTTTGTGATTTCAGGGTTCATCCCATTATAAAAGTTGTTCGTAACGATGAGTAGGTACAATGCTCCTACGTAATTTTTAAAGTTAATCTTTAAACAATTTATACAGAGTTGATATGACAGAAGGGCATTAAATAACACTACGTATACTATACGTGTTTAGTATTAACTCGGTACGGTTTAAAAATAAAAAGCACCAAAAATTAGGTTTTTATTTTTTCAAACAAACTAAATAGCTTACAAATCAGAGTAAAACGTAACCACCCTTTGTAAATAAAAACTGACCTTGTAACGCAGCGGCACCGACGCGCGCGCGCCGGAGCGCTGTTAGGAAAGATACATCGTGTTCAAACGGGGCAAAAACTTAAAAAAACATTTGCGACTAAACTACTGCTCCTATTTAATTGATTTTTGGTACAGAGTTGAAAATGGTCCCTAGTATAAGCTGTTTAAAGGAAAGCCCCTCTGTCGTATCAACTCTGTATACAAGTCATCTACGTAGCACAAATATCGCCTGAAGCACTCAGCAACCCTTAGCATAAGAATTTCCAACTATGTCAGTACAACATTAGGAAAAAAACTGTAGCAATTATAAATAAATGTTAGTCCTACATTCATTAAAGAAATACAGAGAAACTAGTTTAGCAAAATAGGTAAAGAAAACTTCGGGCCTGTTAGAAACGTTGACGTGTGCACGAACGTAAACAATTCACAAAACCTAGAGGTGAATGACCTTTTTGATATTCTTGAGAATCTTTTACGTAGTACCTATAATGATGTCCTACTTTCTTTTTATAGTTACTACGAATATTTGATTCGGTATTGGCTATCTCTAGGGAATGAAGCACTTAAAATATATAGAGATAGAATATCATTCCATTGTTCATCTCTCATGGGTGAATATAATTTGAAGGATGCTATTATGTTTGTTCTATATCTGGAATAACAAGGTGTTTATTTAAGCTATGTGTCGTATTAGTAAACAGTAAATGGATACAAAGAAAATAAGGTTAGACTGAGATATGGAACAATCAAACGACTACTCCCGCTGTGGGTGGAGCGGAAGGGTGTCTGACTTTTACTGACTAAAACCCATCCATGTTCCTTCCTTAGACCTGTGTGTTCCGGGTCAGCGGTTACCCTTTTGGACAGTCCCGCTGTAGATATGGAACCTATATTATTTTATCAATGTTGTGCTATACTCGCTTCTGCTCGCGACTTCGTACGCGCGGAAGCCGTAAGACACCAGAATATGTTTTATCTCTCTACAAGAATCATTGATTGACGAATCACTGACCAGAATACAGTAGCGAGCGTTTTATCGTGCCATCTTCATTTGAATCATAATTAAATGATAACTAGCGCCAATGAGCGCGCGCGACTTGGGTCACCACACCCACCGACCGCCATCTTGTTTTATGCGCATGAGCATATTAATTTTATTGTCTTATTAATGGAGAGGGAAATTTTCGGTTTGTCAGCAACACAAAAGTTTTTATTGTTGCAATCAACTTTACGCCTGGATTCCTCGAAGAGTAAGGCAGAGGTAATAAATTATATTTCAAAACTACCCTCATTTCGTCATTTATGATATATGTTTTTTTTTAATAGTATTTATCTTACGATGATGGTAGCAGCGAAATTCTTTGTACCTAAGTACTTAGATAACGGCAAGTAATTGATTTCAAAATTGTTACAACATTATTTTTATAGAAGTAAAATGTTTGATCGTCAAATAAATTGTCAGTCATCGTGCTCAATTTTCTATAAAAATGTTGTGAACTGTTTATAGAGAGTGACTTGCTTATAAACTCATGGGATTAAAAGTAACAAGAGTCATCTTTCATGTACGTACCTAATGTTGATTGTAATAATTGTAACTTAAGTGAGTGAATACTTCTTGGTACTTTTGGTCTTTTTGTCGGTAGGTTGGTATAATTTATTTTGTGAATGTAGAGGGTAGATGTTAAAGAGTGTCTCAAATGAAAGGAATCAGTAACTCAGTTTGAATAAGAACGTTTTGTTTGATTGACGAATCCTTTACGTATCTACTCAACAGATGCGGCAAGTTTTGAAAAAATAACGTGTTTTAGTATTTCGTCATTGTTTAGTGTACCAAGTGCAAGTAAATAAAGAAAAGTCATAATCAGTGAATTTGCAAACGCGTTGGCAATATGGATTCTTTGTTACCACCCGCCATTTTATTTCAATAATACATTAAATAGCTTTACAACTAACAATATTTGTCTACAAAATAGAAGTGGAAAAGTGCGTGCGTATTATAGTGTGTGTGTTTCAAAACTGTGCAAGTGAGTGTTTGTGTGTGTGTGTGTGTGTACTTTTACAAGCGGTTGGAGATCAATGTCGAGAGAACCAGTATTTCAGGTCAGTTGAAAATTATTACAAAAATACGCTCGATTTTTCTGATGAAAAGGTAGACCTATTTCTTTACAACTTTGAGAAGAGACCCTTCGTACAGAGGCCAGCACATCAAGCTACCCCAATCTGTCAAATGTCTTTGACAGAATTTCAACTTTATCACAAAAGTATAAGGTTCATGTTCAATTGGGAATGATTTTGGGATAGCCTGATGTGCTGACATCTATACCAATTACAGGGCCATAAATATCGTAATTTACATAAACCACAAATAGTTATAGTACACTACAGTTAGTAATTCATCAGCGATTTAGTCAGTAATCCGTGGTTTTGTCGATTTATTAATTAACGATTCATAAAGCCGCAATATGTAGGTACTACAGCTTGTGGCTAACCTAGCGACACGAGTCAATCGAACATGTTAAGCTAAACTTGCCGCGGTTGGTCCGTGGATGGGTAACCATCTTTACGTACCAATTCTCGTCCGTGACTCGGAAAGAGAGTCTAAAAGCCGTTTGTCCTAGCTGTCATTTGTGGATCACATATCGTCTCAGGTCATCAACACTCGCTCCGGGTGTTTGACTCTTACTGACTAAAACCCATTCATGTTCCTCCATTAGCCCTTTATGGGCTACCCTTCCGGGGTAATACTGGCCCAATTATGCTGGTTTTTTAAGCAGTGAAGTGCGTTATATTTTATAAAGATTTGTGTCTATTGTGATCTCTTTGTCGCACTGGTTAGACACCCACGCTCTACAAGGGTGGTCTCATTTTGTTGATGAGATAACAGGAACAAGATATAATTATGGGTTTTTATTATTGTTTTAAAATGATGATAGGTACAGAGGCCAGCACATCAATTTTCAGCATTTCAATAAAGTTGAATAACTAACAAATTTCTTTGATAGTTTTTCAACTTTATTACAAAAGCATAAGGTTAATTTTCAACTGGGCAAATTTAACAGTTAGGGATAGCTGCTGCTGCTGCTGCTGCTGGTGTCTATACATTAGTACTGATAGCAGTACCGTGTATGTTAGCCGATTTGTCGCTAGCGATGTCATGATTGTGCACAAAAGATTTTGAAATTGCCAGCGAGCTAGCATAAAGTAGAAACCATTTACTGACCTCTAGTGGGCAAAATCAACGCTGAGGTTGAAATATCACGCCGAAAGTAGTGTTTAAATTTCTAGAATTTCGGTAAAGTTGGCCATCAAAATGCTACAAATATATGTAAATAGGTTTTTTTTAGATACAACTAGCAGATCCAATAAACGTTGTCGAGTCCAAACGTACCTAAATATAAATCATTCAGATAGATGGAAACGGTCCAACCGTTTAGAAGGAGCTGGTGTCATACACACGTCAAGGAGCATCATACAGGGTTATTTTTAAAACACCAGAAACCTCTGAAGAGGTCATTGTACTCATCACTATGAACAACTTTTACTATGGGACCAAACCTGAAATCGCGAAAAAAAAATCAGCTGTTCCTTACATTTTGACGAGTTATACCTACGAACATAAATGTAGGGAACAGCTGATATTTTTTTCGCGATTAGAGGTTTCTGGTGTTTTACAAAAAACCCTGTATAGGTAGGCATATAAAAAAATTAGAAAAAAATTGTGTATCTCTTGCCCCATTGTGAATTATTTACAGTGGAATTTACTCAAAATACTATTATCTATTTATTTTCTTGAAATGTCAATTTAACGCATGGGTGTGTTTACATGGAAAGTCTTAATAGGGGGAGGCATCGTTATTTTCCGTTATTTGTCCATATTATTTAGGCCAATCAACTTCAAAAGAATTACAGTTGACCTGTTTTTCATTAATGACACCGTTTTTAGCTTTGTGTGTATTTTGGGTAGATGTGTGACTTATATTTTTATAACACGATTTGAAAATAAAATAAAAGATGGTTTTCTCTCGTTTCAGAGCTAAAGAAGAACGAAGAAAATTTAAGGTAAGTAAGCATGCTTATCACTATTGACTTTGTACCAATAAATATTTTTTCCATCTGAACCAACAAAGAACCGTCACCATCTCTTAACAAATGACGACCACAAAAGTAAAGATGACGATCGAATCTCAACGCAAAAAATCGACTCAAAACTTTGACCTTTGACCCCCTAATTCATCCACTTATCACTTTAAGTACACAATTACAACTACCATTGTCAGAGCAATCACATCTTTTGAAAGCCAGACACATCCGTCTGTTGGCACCACTCACTGTCACCATCACAAATGTTCGACTATAAAAGTGGACAACGCTAATTTAGTACACCATCATGGTTCGAAACTTGTTCGGGGCATTATGTCTCTTGTGGGCGGGCTAACAACGATTCTTAAGATATCGTTTCTTATTCCGTGTATGTATTAGATCGGTTTATTCTGTTAGGCGTGTGCGCAGAAGACTGTGGCCGTTTTGTGGCGAAAGAATAATGAATTCATTGCAATTTTTTTGTCATAGAAAATTCCAGGAAGATTATTATTGTATTAAGCTCGTAAAAAGCCTGATAATAAGTACACCGGAATAAAGAGTGGTTACGATTCGGATACGATGATCCGTTTACCATAATCACGCTTGACAAAATAGATGGCTGCCAAGGAGAGCCGGGTAAACGGGATTCTCCGCTACCACGGAACATAAAACGCTAAGGAAGGAACGTGGATGGGTTTCAGTCAGTCAGAGTCTGACACTACATCCTTCCGCTACACCCAAAGCGGAAGGGGTCATTTAATGATTTCCCTACCACAAAAAAAAGCCAAGGAGAACAAGCTATCCCCTATCTTGCTGCAGAAAAAACATCCTAAACTACGTTCAAATTACCAAATCCTGCAGTCACAACAAGCAACTGCAGGCAGTACACAATATCGTTTCGTTCCAAAAAATATCCTAACAGAAGTATTTTGTACAGTTCACCAGAATAAACCAACAATATATTCAGACTCCAAACATGCTAAGCACAAACTGTTATGTCCCATATACGGCACAAAGTCATTTTCGACAGCATTCTTGTACCATTTCTGAAATCGTTTCATTTCAATTTGTTTACCATATTCTGTCTTTTATTTATTCACATGTTTATGTATATCGTTATCTCAAAGTATCTTACTAGATATATGAAATACTTGTTCAGTGTCAAGAAATATTCTATTATATGAAAGCAGTCCTCTCAAGTTTATGTGAAGCCTTCTTTGGAGTTCTTTTATGAAACAGTCTTGTACCTAGGTTGCTTTATTATCAATCTGGTTCACTCTTGGCTGGTTAAGGTTCTGATTTTAGATAAAGAAAATACCATTGTTATTGATAACGATCAGTCCTATTACTTTAGAAACATGCATAAAGTCCATAAACTTAAGTACGCCTTTTGCCCATGAGGGTAGGTAGAAATAGTGCCACCTGCAGTCACTGCACGCACGCTTCTTATATAATCCTTTTGTTTAGTATATGTTTATATATCAGCCAACCTTTTCAGTAAAGGTGAAGATAAAGTGAACTGTCATTCCACCTGATGCTAGGAATCAACATTATTGACAGCTTACTTAGAGTTCACTTCACCAACGTTTTCACGGTGAGACGTCTACAGAATAGCACTACTGGTCATGTGCGCACGCACGCAACCTTTTTTGTAAGAACATCACCAATTAGACCACTCTATGTCGTCCTGGGGCGTCTCCACCCGGGGTTTCCACTGTCATCTACCTTTTAAATACCTTTTGTTGGTCGCCTATCATTTATCCTCTTAACATGACCGAACCATCATAATTAATTAAACATATCCTTTTTAAATTTTTGTCACTACATCTTCTTTAAAACGTGCGGTTTAGAAACAATATCCATAGATTTGCTCGTCTAGTATACCTCTACCCGTGCTAAAGTCAAAAATAAAAAATAAATTATACTATCACCAAAAAATTCTCTAAGATTTTAATTAAGAATCAAAATGAGCTGGCATGTTCTCCACATCATCTGATTTATCGAAGTTTGATAACCTGGACACTTAGACTTAGAAATAAAGACATTTCTTTTAAAGTCTTACCTAATGGTTGAACCAGATCCAACCAGTTTATGTACCATCCTTATCAAGACTATCAGAGTGAGATACCTTTTATCGCCGTTTTATTTCGAATGACTGATTTTAGTACCGTCCCTACATGTGAAGCCGAGACTATTTTTATTGAGCGACTCTAATGGATTTTAGTAATATGATCCTTAGTTTCTGACTTGTTTTTTACTGCACTGAGTTCTTTAAATGCTGTGCCGAACACGGTCCAATTTTAACTTATCTATATGTAGCGGTAAAAGGTTGACATAATCTGTGATTACTTGTTCGACGTCACAAAATGAATCCTTTTTTAAATTGACATTTGAATGCTTGACTAATTTCGATCATACCTATTATGGCTGTATGTTTTAAATTACCAACGTCATGTTGCTAAAAAATATTTTCTTCTAATTTCTAAAGACGTTGCATTTAAAAAACTTAATACATCAAATTATAAAACGATTTTAATATTTATATATTCAAATTCATCACCTCGAACCGTTTACGTTTATGAAACGAACAAGCTGTGAGTTATCAGCAAAGTGATGAATAAGCCAACATTTATTAAAGATTCTCATTTTACTGAACACGAACCCAATCCTGAACCAGTAGGTGGCAGGAGTAATTGACCATTGTCTTCCGATGGCATAGGCGTAACTGAATGCAGTGATGATTTTATATGACAAATCTTTGCTGGTGTAAATAGCGTCGACGATTTGTTTGTTTGATGATATTTGATTGTTGATGTTTGAGGTAGATGTAGTACTTGAATTAGATTCATAGGAAAACAAGCCCATAATTTCTTAAGTGACACTATACGGTAACCATACAAGGACGTCAATTACAAACTAGTTGGAAGTAAACTACATTTTAAGTCCTTTCTTAAACTACAGGATAAATAAATCTTACTCTTTTATAGCTTAAGTAAGTATAATTAATTGAAATCCAAACATTAACTTTATATTAAAACACTTTATCCTTTGTAAACGAAGGCCCAATGAATCACGAAATCAGATGCTCTAAACTAACATTAATTCCGGATGTTTTTCGTCTAATCTTTTTTCTTCGTTCTTAGCTTAATGTCTCACGGAGTTGCTTACGTCTTTTCTTGACGTAAATGCGACTTAGGAATTCTTATTAACTTGTCTAAATAATGAGGTTTTAGCTCCCTTAACAAACTAGCTCGCCCTTACAAACGCACATAAATAAATAAATTCGCTTCATTATTTTTGTACGCATTGTAATCCGATATATTTTTTAGAAATACAGCGTTATTTTGGGCTCTATTTACTTTTACGTCGGTATTTTTTGTGTAAGCCTAACTTCAATCATCTAAATGTTTTCAGATAGAGAATATAGTACGTAAACCAATCCACATTACGTGTTGTGCTTGGGTTTCAAGCGATATAGAATTAATGAAAGTAAACACGTCTACAGTGTTAGGGACATGATTCAAGACTAACCAGCGCGAAGCGTTGACATTTTTCGTCAAATTTAAAAAAAAATCTGCTGTTCCGTAAATTTTGACCGTGTAGTTAGGTTAGTAGGTAGTTAGGTTTGCGGAAGTATTTTCAGTTCCCGCGACCCCCGGCGCATGTGTAAGAGGGAACACCCGGGGTGGTTTTTAGTGGTTAGGTAGGTTGATTGCATATTTATAAGCGACAACAGAGTTTTTTTGTAATTATCGTCGAAAAATTTTATAGCATTTGTTGTGCTGAATTCATAGTAACGGTTTGCGCGTATGTTCCTGACACCATGTTTATTACAGAAAATGTTATGGCCCAGTAAAACTATTTTCAAGGAAGATTCATAGGTAAGGCCATCAAGGCCATACTGAAAAATAATAATATTATTTAATAAATAATAATGAGAAAAAAACAGAATCTGCCGGAGATTAATATCAAAAAGGCGTAAGTCCAAAAACTAGATAAGTAAGTTTAAATCTCAGCAATGTTGTGGAGGTATTTTATTTGTTATTTTTCAAAGCTTTACAGTAATTCTCACCGATATAAGGATAAATAGCGAGCTAAGATAACCGACCGCCTCACATAAATTATAGATATTGTGCTCATGAACCGTTATCCATCCTTGTTACAATCGTAACGAAGCCGCTGTGAATTAATAATGATATTAATCATCCTTATCAAACATGATTCTCTTCAAACAATTGACTGTGAAGTTATAAAACAAGTGCACATCTCTATTCATACTCTTTATCGAAAAAACTTTCCACTATAACCCCCCAACACTCGACTAAAGGTACAAATCTCCCACAATGCAATTTAACGTGATCGCGTATACATTTATTATTTAGCCTTGCCATATCTACTGCAAGATTAAACGGCGACCTGTGCGAAGATTAAATCCAGGATTTTATTCCCATATTGCCGTACATTTCCACCCCACAGTTGAGGCAGAAAACTCGAGTATTCATTGCGGGTAGCCAAGCTATGTCGGCGAGGGTTGACGAAGCAGCGTTTGCGGGTTAACCTCAGACGTGTGCAAAGGTATCAGGTAAAGATATTTTTGGCAAATATTAAATTTGTATTCATATTAAATTCAAACATGAATTTTGAATTTCTGGTATCACCTTTATCACTTTTGTGGATGTAGGTACACGTCTGTCCAACCCTTCGGAGAAACGAGGCGTGATGATACCTATATCACGAATATTTATTATTATAAAATTAAAAATATAGGAGCATAATTTTAATTTTCTATTCCTCAACCTATTTAGTCTCAAGTCATTAATTTCACTATAACATGACACTGTCTATAGCTTAATCGTTTTTAGACCTCATTGGTAGTTGGCACGCTTACGCATAAGAAAAACACGCCGTATTTGCCTTGGCTCACCTATTTCAACTTTCCCAGTCGCTTGCCATCCATTGCCAAATAAAAATGCAATGTTTCGACAACCCTGCGAACTGTAAACCAAGATTTATATGGAGGTCGTGGTTATTTATACTCACCAACCTTATTTTTATTCTCCGTGTGATATTTTTAATGAGGCAACTGAATAGCACTGCTGCACCTTTTATTAACATTTAAAAGCATTAGTCGTGCCTAAATAGTGGGAATTCACTGAAAGTTATGTCTCGTGACCGTTTGTTTATAGTTTTCGTATAATAAAACTTATTTCACTTAGGATTCCACGGATATAATAATAGCTGCATTATGTAGTTGAGTTAAACTTCGGAGCGTAAATAGAAAACGTGGAATATTCAATTGGTTTCTCTGAAACCTTATGATTTATGAATAAAGGTATTCTTCTTCTTCTTTTCGTGTGGTTAGTGACTAGCCTGGTGTCAGAGTTTTATCACAATATAAATATGAACAGTACGGAAACTACGAACTAACGTTCGAAACGGCACACTCACACAAACACGCGAATCGACGAGACCTCTAAGCGGTTGTCGCGGTGCTGTCAGTCGTGAGTGCCGCGCCAAGACGATTAGTTAATGCTCACGCATTTTCGGGTAAAAAAATAGTACTATGCGTTTCAACTAAGAATAGGATGACCTTGGCCCTATATTAGATTAACAATAATCATATGAAAATTACATGAACAAGATAAGTAATTTGCATAAAGTATTTTTTTGTTAAACTTAATTGTTGTCACAATATGATGCCAAGGTCATCATATTGTGACACCGCCGGGTTAATCAGGCGTCGGCGCCACAAATGCGCCAAGCCGCGCGCCGCTGCGGCGAGCGTCCTCCGCGCGCCCTTCCGACAAGGATCGCACGAAACGTTTTCGTCTTTCCGCGGTTCACGCCAAAACTTGTAAAAGGTTACGCCCGCGCCATATTGATAAAGTTTACAAATTGTTGTGTATTAATTTTAAACTGTTCCGTGTTAAAAACAATCTTTTTTTACTGGTATTAACCGAAATCATGAGATTACCTATTTAAATGTTATTAGTAAACAATCGAAAAAACTATCGAGTTGAAATAACTAATTTCAACTCGATTGTTTGAGAACACAAATATTTTAATAAATACAGTTCTGTTTCAAAAACATTAAGAGTGACAACCCTAATGCTGCAGTGGAGCGTAGGTAATTATTTCAACAAATAGGCCTAGTTTCCATACTGTTCATATTTATATTGTGGTTTTATGCTGCCCATGAGCCTCTGACTTAGCTTCACATGCTGTAGATAAATATCTCTCAGACACGCTAGTTTCCTCACGATGTTTCAATGGGAAAAAGAGAGAGGTTTTAATCACTCTTTATTTTTTCTGTGTTCTTATTTATTTTAAATTATTTCTCAACTGCTTGTTTAAAAGAGTACTTTTGTGCTAAAAATGAGAGGAAAAAAAATTACCTAATTGTTACTGAAACATATTCTTACATTAAACTATGATCGCTATTTGAACTGCCAAAAATTTTCCTTTTGTCGATTAGGAGGAGGGTATAATAGGGTTACACGTGTACTTACGCACACGATTATAATTATAAATTTATTATACATTAATTAAAGTCGGTTTTCATGTCTGTTTGTGTGACAACTCAGCTCTTCTAAAGTATAAAATGGATTTCGGTGTGATTTTCGCTATCATTATAGAGAATAACAATGATGACAGGGTAAAAAAAGAAATAATATCTAGTTCGTCAGTTAGTTACTAAAAAAATATTAAACACGTATTTTTTGCTTTATCATATTAATAATAAATGACTTAGATAAAACACATTTAAGTTGGGGAGTGGGAGCGCGTTACGTCACAACTCAGTTTAAAGTCTACAAAGTAAAGACGTCATGCCACATTTTATCATGTGAAAAAAAATATTAATACGTGTCCAACATTTTTTAATAATCTAGTTTATGGCCTTAAAATATAAATCTATACTAATATTATAAAGCTGAAGAGTTTGTTTGTTTGTTTGAACGCGCTAATCTCAGGAACTACTGGTTCGAAATGCAAGATTCTTTTTGTGTTGAATAGTCCATTTATGGAGGAAGGCTATAGGCTATATAACATCACGCTACGACCAATAGGAGCCGCGCAGCGGGGGCGAAACCGCGGGGAACAGCTATTATGAATACAAAAACAATTTAGAACCAACATAACAATGTTTGGCTTTCCCAATATCCACGATTTTCCTTTACGAAAGGACGCGAGAATGTTATTTTTATGAACCCGATATAATGAACCTAAACATTATGTAGAGCTATTCAACCCTCTATTTGTTTTAAAACATAATTTGGGCCGATGACTTCATAATTGAGCCTTACATGGACCGGTATGCAAATGTAGCAATTAGGTTAATAAAGATCCCGGTAAACTGCTGGTATAAAGATGGGTTAACTAATTTGAGCGCGCACTCTCATTTCCAGGTTAAGATTTTTGTTTGCACGTGATCCTTGAGTGTTAGATAAATGAAAGGAGTAAATAAAGAAGTCGAGAAAGATTATGATTGCATGTAAGTGTGCGCTTTTCGTTTGCTTAATTTTTTTAATTTTGGATCGGGGTATTCAGAAGTTTAAAGACACTGATATAATTAAGAAAATAAGTTATCTATAGTAAACTTAATATATCTTTTGTTCCGTTTAGAAACGAAATGCTTAATTAAGTTAGTACATCATTAAGAGAGATAGTCCAAAAGGGTTACCGCTACCTCGGAACATAAAAGACTAAGGAAGGAACATGAATGAGTTTTAGTCAGTAAGAGTCTGACACTCCCTCACGCTCCACCTAGAGCGGGAATTGCCATTCGATAATCTCCCACCCTTAACAAAATAAAATAAGTACCTACATCATAATATATGACACTTTACACACATAGTCAAATGGTGGTAATTTTTTCCTCTACTTAGATAGCGCTGAATCAAATTGTATCATCACTGGCTTTCCTAACCAGGGATGGTTAGGAAAGCCTCCGTTTGCGTGAATTATTATCCATTTATGATTATCATCATGTTTTTATTTCTATACATTATTATTATACAATCTATTCATAATTAAACAACATGGTCTTCAATTTTGGTTTGAAAAGCACTTTTCTAAAATAAACATCGCCGCATAGATGCCAGAAACTTTTCCAACAACAAATAGTGTTCTAGACTTAACGAATTTCCTAAAACTGATTAAACGTTTTTGTTTGTACTACCCGGTTCGAAGCAAAGAGAAGCGAACCGTTTAAAAGTCGATGCAGCAGCGAACTTCCTCGGCGTATCTCTATCTTTTACTCAAGTTTAACGATCTAAATATTTGATGGAACCAACAAGATCAAATGAAATAGCAACGGTACATCAAGGGTTGGCGTCTACTCAGGTACTTATAACAAGGGTACTTGAATCAGAATATATTAGGCGATCAATAGATAGGGATTAATCCAATATGTATTTGGATAGCATCTTGAACAACTCAAATAACTTGACGAGCCGATTCTTGTTGAGTTACAATAGTTCGCTATTAGGGTTAGTCGTGTCTAGTTTCGAGATGAACGTGATTCTCAAGTAGGGTTGGGGAGCAATATCAGAATTTGTAAGGTTTTGTTCACAATAAACCGAGTTGGAAGTTGCAGCCCTAGTTTTCGTGGCATTTAGTGGACTTACATGTTTTAGTGGAATAACAACGTTACCTTTGATTAATGGAACTTAATCTAGGTACTGAAGACCCTGAAAAGTCAATATGTTATGGACTTTAAGTGTAACCTTTACTGGTACTGCATATGGTGTTATTGTGTAGTATAGGATATAAATAAGTAGTAGTAGTAGAATATATCTAGAGACTGACAAGAAGAAATCCTTGTCAAAACTTTGAAACAAATGGATGCATAAATTAATAACGAAGCAGTCTCCTATACGTCTCCATTTCGTTTTCCTTGACTAATAAGTAATAACTGTTCATTTGCAAAAAAAATACAAAGAATATATAGTCTTAGGTTACCTACCTAAGTCAGTTTATTATTTGTGGTTTTACCTATCGTACAACGAATTCTTTTTAGAATTGAAACTTACGCTCGCGGCGGCACAGCAAAAAGGAAATGAATAAAGCGTCCCGCTATCCAATATTAATATCGCTCCTTCAAAAAGTTTGAACTGAAAGCAAGTCAGTTATCAATATTCATAAGCCCAAGACGGTATCTGAGGGTTGCAATAAACAAAGCGAGTGAACTGTGGCAAAGTAACCTATCCGAAGAGCTCTTGTAAGTAAAAGCCAGCGATAACACTGACTCATAAATTTCAGTTTGCAACTTGCACCGACTAACATTCGATCAATAAGAGTTTTGTATGGGTTCTATATTTGCAAGCTAATACGCCACATCAAAACTTCCATGTTTGCCTTCGCAGCCAATATTACCTACTTACTCCACAACGCTGCTACAACAGTTCTATAACAGCATAACCAACCCCCCTTGGTGAAGAATTTTCGTATTTATTCCTTAAGACATAAGTGAACTATTCTTACGCAACAATCGCTTGATTTGTTCGAAGTTTGTTGAACTAATTTTAGTTGCACCGGTGCCAATATGATCACGTGTTAAGTTACGAAGGGCTAAATCAGATCATGTTTTATCGTAGCAAGGAAATTGTGTTATTATTTCAAGGGTTTCAATAGTCGCCGTAATTATTTGTTATTATTATAGTTCAGTGGGTGAAGGTCGCCATTGTTATTCGGTAGCGTATTTAATCAGAACTGACAATGACCTCTTTTTGCCCAAACAAAATACTTTAATTGATTTTTTTAAATAATTCTCGATTTCAGGCTTCTATCACGTTTAGTGCTTATCATTTACGGATTATACCTCGCCCCTGAAACTGAAAATGTATGGAATAAAACCTCACAATTTAATCACGAGGAATTTTATACGGCGATCACGTTTTTTCATTTTTTTATTTTCATTTTTATAACGTTACGCGAGCGTGACTTAATCAAATAAAGTAAGGAGTTTATAAATCAGGATAGTCGGTGTATTAAATAACTATATTTCGTGAAGGATTAAAAAGGTATCAGTCTCTATGGTCTATGTGAACTATTTTTATATGCGGGTGGCCGTCAATTTGATTCATTATGTCCGTAGGTGGGCCAGTGAAGTTTGGACAAAATGACCCATAATTCCCTTGTTAAGGCTTCGGGGAGATAACCGTGGCTAACATATTAATCTACAGTCATAAATATTGTATAAAAAGTGTATTGTGTTGTATAAACTGGTTTGCAGGCGACTCGTAAATCTTATATTGGTTTGGCTAATTGATGGTTACCTATTTGTAGTAAATTAACTCTTATCAAATTGCTTGGTAAGGATGAACGAAATATTATAATATATATCATAGCAATTTAATTGAATCTTTTATTTAGATAACAAAATAAAAATTATAAATTAATATTGTGATCGGCAGTTTCTGTATTCTTTAACCTTAACACGATAAAAAATGATATTCTTATTGCAATCATCAATCAATCAAAAACCAAACTAAAAAGTACGTTTAATCTTGCAATAAGTTTAAATTAAGCATACCTACCAGAGATTAACAAAAAAAAAATATCGTAACAAAGCGTGGTGGTTATAAATATTATCTATAAAATATTTCATTGATATCTATTGGTAAAAGTCGACTCATTATGAAATAAATAAAAATCCACCCCACACTAAACTTGATTGTCCGAAAGGGTTACCGCTACCCCGGAACATAAAGGGCTAAGGAAGGAACATGGATGGGTTTTAGTCAGTAAGAGCCTGACATTCCCTTTCGCTCCACCCAGAGCGGAGAGTCATAAGAATCATCTAATGACTTTTTAGTTTTTCCCACCCTCAAAAAAAATACAGCCGGGACCAACGGCTTAACATGCTTTCCGAGGCACGAAGGAGTTTTGGTGTGTAAAGATGGTCACCCATCCACAGACCAACCCCGGCAAGGGTAGCTTAACCTGATGGATCGACTCATGCGGCTGTTATTACTTAGCCACGCGCTCAACATGATCTATCGTGATCGATGTATCAAGCACAACATTTTAAATAAATATGAGCATTATTAATTTTAAAGTAGATTACACCACAGCGGCCGGAGTATCAAATGTATAATTAAAATTTATGAGGGATGATTCGTTAGGTATTACATAGGCTGTTACAAGTAATATTAACCCATAATAACTGAGGGGTTATCCAAATCCCTTTGTGTTTTGAATCCCGTTAGGCTGGATATTACGAACAAATGGTTTATTTTGCGTATTACAATGTTAATATCATATTAATTTATTAATTGAGCGCAGAATTTTGTTGGTTTGTGTTTGAGAAAAGTATGTTGTTATTGTTATTGTTTCTATTGAAGAAGGTATCCGTATTGGTTATGAATAAAGTGGAGTAATTTTTTTTATTTGGTACAAATACAAAAAAAAACTATGATTCCGCCTAGCCTTTTTACCAAACAATGGCCGGGTCAGCTTCCGGTCTTATCTGGATACCATTATTATACATTGAACGGCTGTCTATCTAAGTTCCAAAAACCAGTTACTGCTTAACAAGATACCCTTGAAAGTCTGATGGTCAGACTTTCGTGTTTCTGACTATCCATAACGACTGAAAAAGATCTACAAATGAAGGCCGAAACTAAGTAATTGACGTGCTTTCCGAGGCATGGAAGCGTCTTGATATGTAACAGATGGTCACCCATCCATGGGATAACCTCAGCAAGCGCAGCTGAACCTCCAATCGATCCATGCAGCTGTTATTAGCGAGCCCCAAGAGGACATTGCTGCCCATTCTGCCCACCCCTTGAAGTAATCCCCTAGCTCCCTCTTAACGACACCCATAGACTTAAGTCTCCCAAAGGGGTCGAGTTATGACGATATTTTCGGCTACAAAGATCTTCCTTTAGGTAGGAGACTTGGCCTTAAGGGGGCAAGCTTGCTAAGAAAGTGTATCATGTTCCCCTTTATTTATAAACGTATCTACCTTCAAGTTGAGGGACGTTCAAACATCAAAAATGTGTGGTTAAAGTTAAACAATCGCTAATCATTTTGCAACTTTATGCAACGCTTATAAATAAACAACAATCTACCAATTTTATACCAGTTAAACTATAGCTGGGGTATTTCGATGAAAAACTGACGATTTAGATGGTTTATCTTTGAAACGATTTTCATAAAGAAAAATGTGCGATTGGTTACACTCAAAATTGAAACAATACCTAAACGTTTAAATAAATACATTTTCGATGAATACATTGAACACAAAGTTACCGACAACTAACGGTCTGATTCCAAACAAAGTTGCATAAGCTAAAACCTAGTTGACACAAAGTTAACAAATCGACAACAAATTAAGTCGCTTGCAGTAAAACTTGTCAACAAACAAGTGCCTATTCACGTCCTACGCCTGCAACGTCGCCGTGGTATTAAAAAAAAAATTAAAACGGCAATTACATGTGCCATGTTAGCTAAATCTGGCCCTTTGAGAATTTCTGTGCAGTCTTGGGGCACAGTATTAGCGATTAGCGGGCTGAAAATAATAAAACTTCAGGGTTCCGTGGGTCAGAATGGAGAAACAGAACCCATCTAAAATGATGTGACAGACTTTTTAAATAACCGATTTAACTTAATATGTCTTTTTTCAGGTTATCCATCCATCCATCCATTATCCATCCATACAAACCATCATTTATTTAAAAAATCTAGTTTTTTATCATTCTTATATCTGCAGATGAATCATCATCTTTCTTTTAGTAATTATGAAGGAGTTCTGCAGTCATTTTGCACACTTGTAAGCATTCATACTTTTTTGAATCATCTAAACCACCTGCCTATTGCCCGCTAATCGCTCGCTGTCTAACCATAGTTTTCAATATTCGCTCCTCTATAATCGCGTAATAATAGTTATGAGACGCTAATACCAATCAATATGTTACTAATGAGAAATATTAATTGGCGCGCAACCAATCAAAATGATTAATTAATTACCGTGTATTAGCTAAGCAGGGATTTTTTTCACTGCAGTAGATGAAAATATTATTATGTCTATCTGCAATCTGCCTAGTGCGTTTGCCCAACAATGTTGGAGTCGACTTCCAATCTAACCGGATGCCGGTGAATTCTGATATTTTACATAGAGCGACTGCCTATCTAACCTTACCGTTATGATACTCCTTGGTAAGACAGGCGGTCAGACTTTTGGGCTTTTGACGATCTGTAACAACTGTCAAAGTTCCACGAATGACAGCCGGAACCAACGGCTTGAAGTACTTTCCAAGGCATAGACTAGTCTCAGTATGTAACGATGGTGACCCATCCACGGACCAACCTCGGCAAGCAAAGCTTAACCAAATGTTTCGACCCGTGCGACTGTTATTGCTTATGTAAAACAAAATATTGCAGCTCTCGATATTTTTGGCAAACCGTGTAGGTACATATTTAACGTTTTTATTTTTTTCTCCGGTTGGTATGAAGTCTGCTAACCATAAAAATTCCAATGTAGGTAACCTGGGAACTGTCTAACATATCAGCAATATTGGCACGTTTCCAGAACACTGTTTTAGTATCGAAATTGCGTAATTATAAGGTGGCACACTAAGATGTACATACATAAACAATGGTCAGGATGAATATGACGTATACTTTAGAACTGCCTCTGAAATATTTTAATTCTGAACTGCACGAATGGTTCAAAGATTATACTTTTTATAGTTTAAAAGATTTTTTTGATAAAAAATTATGTGACGAATGTTGTTACTAATAAACTATATATATTATTACAGACATTGTAAAAAAAATGCAAGAGTTAAGTTGAGTGTAATATTAGTCTGACAACACTGAATTAATGCTATCAATTTAATATGTTGTTTTCTTTAAAATATTTGTATTATGCCAGTCACTAGCGAGACATGTAGAACATAACCCTAGTATTAACACCATTATTGTGCAATATTTCCACGCACATAAAAATATTCTACTCTATGTAATAAGAAAATTCAAAATATTAGCTAGAAAATCTGTAAAGCCAACTTAATAATGGCGAATGAAAACCCCTTGTGACTCGTCAAACAAAAAGTCAAAGAGTCCGGGGCATCGCTTCTTTTAATATTTATTCAGGTTTCAATTTCCTGCGATATTCCGTCAGTTTCCGTGTATTTTTTTCGCCTAAACTCATTGGGCGAAAGATCCAGATATGTCTCATGTCGAACAATTCGCACGTAGGTAAAACAAATACTCCTGAACCAGGGTCCCATTGGAATAACATTCGTTCAGTCCACTCATATCAGATTTCTTATTGTTCTTCATTTCATTCCATTAACGTTTGTGTTAGGGACACTTGCGTTAGGTGTCTTCTTTGTGATTTTAGTGTCCTTTACGATTTCTTAGGAAGCTGTTATTGTTTTGATTGTGATATCTTTAGCAAGATATTGCTCTGGCCTTGCGGAATGTATGAAATGCCCTGTTTTGTGCAAATATCGTTTACCACACAGTTATAATTATTTGGTTTAATGTAGTGTTGCTTAAGTGTTTTTTGACAAACAGAAAAATGTAGAGTCTGCTACCTAGCAGACTCTACATTTTTCTGATTGTCAGACTACAGCTGATAGACCTCTATCAGCTTGAAATTTTGCATTGTGTGCTAAATGTAGACACAATTTACCTATACAGTATTATTTTTATTATTAACCCAAAGCAGGGTTTTTGTACTCATCACTAAGAACAACCTTTACTATGAGACCAATCCTGAAATCGCGAAAAAAAATCAGCTTTTCCGTACATTTTGCCGATTTATGTAAACAAAAATGTATGGAACAACTTATGATTACCTTAAGTAAAAGTTAGTACATTAAATAATGCTAACTAAAAATGCTAAGCCTAGTGGTGTGACCGTCGGACTGCCAAGTCATAGGTCTCGAATTCGAACCCAAGGCACGCACCTTTGACTTTTACGGATTCATGTGTGTAGTGTATAATTATCACTTGCTTAATAGACGGTGAAGGAAAACATCGTGAAGAAATGCTTGAGAGATATATCTCAACAGTATGTGAAGCTAAGTCAGAGCCCCATACAACTATGACACCAGGCTAGTCACTAACCACACGGAAAGAAAAAGAAGAAAAACAACTAAAAATTATATTGTTTAGTGAAGGTCAGCACTAATCATGTAACAGGGGAAATAGGGTATGACAGTTTCTCATTTTAGCCGTTAGGAATATCCCATCAACTCATTTTGTAAAGTTGTAAATAATTACATAATTATTTATAATTAAGTATTCATCAGATTCTTAAAACCACAATAATTTTCAACAAAAATACGTGCGTTATTCGAATCGCACGTTTACACCACCATCCCAAAAGAAAATAAACAACACAATACAATACGATGCGAAAAAGCAAATAATTTAACGTATTTCATAGCAGAAATAACATTGTTTTACACGTTAATTTATTAAGCGGCGGACTTCATTAATATCATGTTTGTTATACAAATTACGACATCGAAATGGTTTTCGATATGCGCTGCACTATGCGAAAATGTTTGGCATGTCAGTTGGATATGAGATTTTTAGTGCAGCGTGGGTAGACCAAGAGCTTGATATTCAAATGTTTTTTAGTCTTCAAAAGGTATTTTTGATTCTTCTTATTGGGTTTTTTGTGTAGGTGTCTGTAGTCTCAAATATTTTTACTTTTACATATAAATAGACATTTATTATGCAAAGTAAAATCGTTATTGGTGTAGAGATCAGAGGTCATATTATACAGGCACGTGTGTAATTGGCTTTAAAGTGTCTATAAAAGCGCAGGTTCTAGACACAAACAAACGCTTCAAAATCTATAAGTACTTTCTTAACTCCTTTTAAGTCCATTAATGGACGGAAAATACAAGCTAACAAGAATTTATTACCACAAGGGAATCGAATACGAAAATTACGGAAGCTCTTATAACATTTTTCTTGTTATAAGAGAAAATGAAATCATAATTTAAAAAAGAACAAACTAGGAATAGACTCCTGCACTAACAGAGCAGGAGTTTTTAAACATGCAACATTAAATTTCGCATAAAAGTTCATGTAGAGGGGTTTTGATGCTTTCGGGCACAATTTTCAAACATTTTGACATGAATTCTGCTGGCCTTTGAAATAATCCGAGCAAAGCGTAACGCTATACTGAATGTATGTGAAACTTGTTTATTCCTACAAATGAAAAGGCACTTATATTTTGTTTGAGATGAATAAAAGGCACCTGAATTGAACAGGTGTAAGTTTTATTAGATGTTTTTGGTGAATATAAAAATTGGTAAGCTTTCAATGACATTCACGTGTCGCTAGATCGCTAGACGAATTTTAGAGGCTCACTCGTCTTGTTTTATGGAACACGCGTTCTCTCGTCATAGAGCGTACTTTTTAGAAAATTAACCTTAATAAATTTAAATTAAAAGAGTTAAAGAAGACTATCCGTCCACTTTATCATAGTTACATGTATTTATCATCTAAATTACATTTTAATTAAGTATATAAATATTGTAATTGGGTACTTGTAAGGGTAGTCAGTAACGTTACTTTTTATGAACTGTCGAAACGCGGCATTTGTACGTGATTTGTATGAAATATAACAATGTGACCTCACATATTTTAGAGTCAAATGGAATACTTATTAACATTCAATGCAATTTTACAATTATATCCTCGCATTATATTTAATTTCTGTACGGTGATGGAAGTTTTTATGACGAGCGGGCTTTTTTCCATGGGATTTCATATGTTATTTTTAACCGATTCAAATAGTCAATTATTTTAGTAGTATGTATGTATCTAAGTATATAGGTACAGTCACTTAGTGTATATGTTTATATTTAAATTAGTCAATAGTTTCTTTATATTTATATATTATGTTTTCTATATTTCATCTTACACACGTTGTCTACATCTCTTTTATGTACTTTCTTATCGCAGGTATGCTGGAAGAGATTTCTTTAGAAATAAGCATCACCTCTGTTCGTATTTTCTGCTTCTTTCTTCTTGTCTGTTTTGTGTGTACAGACGCCAGCACATCAAGCTATCCCTAACTGTCAAATTTTCTCAGTTAAAAATGAACCTTATGTCTTTGCAATAAAGTTGAAATACTATCAAAGAAATTTGACAGATTGTGGTAACTTGATGTGCTGGCCTCTGTACATAAGCGGCTAAATAAATAACCATCTATTGAGACAGTGGCTGATGATATATTGATTTAAGAATACTTCATAAACTTATTGCTGCGTAATATTCTTCTTTGACATTTTTGAGGAGTAGAGCAGCTACTCGAATAATCTTGTCCATGAACTGCTACCGTTCTAACTGCCGCAGTATGATAAAAGTTAAGTTATAACAAAAACATTTCTTATGTTTTTTTCCCCAAAGGGTTGGGCCGAGGTGTACCTATATAGCGCACCCATATTTCGCTAGTTATCATTAAGTCCCATGTAATAGGGGGCAAGCCACCCACCGGATACAAAAGACTCCGGGTTGCTAATGAGAAATTCAAGATAGAAAAAACTCAATAACATTTTGACAGACATGGGAATCTAACCCAGGGCCTCGTGCTCGGTAATAGCGCTTGCGACCACTAGACCGACGAGGTAGTCAAATCGAAGTTGGGCGACTCACTAACTTCTTGAAACATTTCTTATCTTTGTTTTACTAAAACCCATCCATGGTCCTTCCTTTGCCCTTTATTTTTCGTAGGTAGCGGTATCGCGTGAAACACACACGCACCGTCCGGCACGGGACAGTTTCTGATCGGACAGTGAGCTATCTGCTTACACTTATCCCGAATAATATGTACTATGTTAGGGTCGTTGTGTTGGTGAATGTACTACCAAAATAGGTAGATTTTTATACTTTTATAGAACATACAACGTCAAGTTAGAACAAAATACACAGAATCCATCAGTTCCGTTGTGACGTGAGTGCATGTTGTCACAGACTCAGTGCGAGGTGTTTATATGTGTCTCGCACGGGACAAGGTATCGGTTACTCACGAGCGATGCTTGTTTGTAAGGAAACGGTTACATTGTGAGGCGATAGCTTTCAGTGTTTTGATATGGCTGATTATTTTGCTTTTTTATTTAGGAATAAATATTATTTTGGTTTATCACTTTTTGTTTAGGTATCAGTATTATTAGTATTGGAATTGGTCCTACTTAAACAAACAAGATGCATCAGTTCCGCTGCAATGCAAGTGCATGTTGTCACATTCCCAGTGTGACATATTTATATTTATCTCACACTTGTTGATAAGGAACAGTTATTTTATGTGTTGGTAGCGTTATACAGAAAAAAAAGTTTGTTTAATCCTACCATCACATGCATACTTATTTAAAATCACGCCGTCAGGTAGCCTTTAGGCAGACAATATAAAACGTCACATGCAATGAATGTAAGCGTAAATAAAATCAGTTTATGGCTCTAAGTAGAGATAGTGTTTAGTGACTATACTCACGGAGCGTTTTTTGCCCTGTAAAAAAAAAAAACAACGCTAGTTGTGTAATGCAGCGCGTAGGCGTGTGTCGCCAGCGAGTGAAAAATATAGTATGCATGTCTACACAGCGTCTATACAGCGCTTTTAAGTTTTAGATAAACCGCTACCGCTTATGAACTAGCCCACTATACCCCCTACCTTAATAATACCATTTCGAAAATGAGCTTTCGTTATCGATATGCACTACAGTGCTTTAGACAGTCTTACGAGGCGTTTAATGAAATCAGTCATTAACTAAAGTGCCAGTAAAATGTTCCGTTTGCCTAAGAATGGACGTTCCTCTAAGAAAATAGGGTTGTCAAGGAAACCAAGTGCGTCATGATTAAAAAAATAACTGCGGAAATCAGCAGGAGGTACTCAAATGGCTTCTTTGTTTTACAAAAAGGGTGATACTTGCTGTGAATACAGGGTGTAATCGAAAGCGTATACACATACAAAAAAACATGCTACAGACCCACACCAAACTAAACAACTTTTAGTACGGAACAAAAAATCAGCTGTTTTCTACATTTCGACGAGTCACGTGACTAAAAATGTATAGAACAGCTGATTTTTTTTTGAGATTTCGGAGTTTGTCCCATAGTAAATGTTGTTCAGTTTGGTTCTGTAGCATATGCTTTATATAAATATACCCTTTCAGTTACATCCTGTATAAAGTAAGACACGGTAGGTGGCAAGTATATATAATGTAAGTGGGTTATGCCTAAAGATAACAACATTTTCCCTAAAACTAAAAAGGTTATTCCAATATGGGTCGCTATCAATCAATAATTTAATTTAGCCTATCGCAATCCATTTTTAGACTTCGCTGACCAATCGTTTTCAATCAGTGTCAGATAGTTTCCATATTTTTTTACGGGTATTCATTTAATTATTTTTGTGAAAAGAAATAGACTGCCTAGCGCTATAAAAAGGTTTAAATATAAAACTAGATTAACTACTAGATACACTATTTATTTGTTGTCAACGGCTACATAACGCCAGTTATTTTTAAAAGTAGGTAAGTAATTGCTTTGTATTTATCATAATATTTGAAGTAACGGAATTGATTATGCGTTTATATTGAAATAACGAAATGGTGATAACCGTTATTTGACTAATCCATACTATACTAATATTATAAATTCGAAAGTAACTCTATCAGTCTGTCTGTATGTGACCTTTTCACGCCTAAACTACTGAACGGATTTCGATAAAATTTGTCAGAGAGATAGATTGCATCCCGGGGAAGGACATAGGCTACTTATTGTCTCAAAAATATTCCCAAAAGGGGGGATATAGGGGACGCTTCGCGGACGAAGTCGCGGGCAAAAACTAGTGATATAATAAAATTGAGAATAGACATGATGAAAAATAGGAACAGACAGGTAAAAACAAGATTATTTTACAATCAAAGCAATTTTACATTATGATTATTTTAGGTTATTTTTAAGAATCTAACTAACATAATTATTATACATTTATACCGTCACAATGTATATGTATGCCAATAATTATGAGCAGGTTTAAAAATAATTTAACAATCTGTATGGCTTATATTACCGAGAAACGAGGTCTGGTTTTATCACACAATGCAGTTACTGCTGTCGTAATTAAAAATAACCTGGCATAAATCACAACCGTGAGTCATATGTGTGGTGGTAGGTGTTACTTTTAATAAGCAGTTTTTAAGAAAACTTCGAAGAAAAAGGTTTCATTGTTTTTTAAGCCAGTACTTTAGTACCGTACAGTAGTACGAAAGAAGAAATTTTAAGCCAGTACCTACTATAGACTAAAAAGTATTGTAGGGATCGAAACACACAGCATTCTGCCTACTACTATGGCTTTAGCAAAATTATAATGATAACCATACTTAACCTGTGTTAAATAGATACCTATGTATATCGTAATTGATGCAGAGACGATTGTGACGAACTTCATCTTTGTGATTTAGCTTAGAAACGTTGCGTTGTTGTTTCGAAGATGATTTTGTGTCTTTTATTGGAATAAACGATTGACACGCAATATGTGATCGTTGCGTACAAATTAATGTCACTTTTTGATCAGACAAACAAAACGAATGATCGCGTCGACAGAGGGCGCTTTTCGGTTTTCCGAACAAAAAATGACGTAACCAAGACATATTCGCGCCTCAATTGTTTTTGATTAGGACGTAGGCTAACCCCAAAATAAAAAAAATTGCAATTGACAAGAGAATAGTCAAGCCGAATTTATGAAAGAACTTAACACTATCAAATGTCAATCTACTTTTTTTATTTTATTTTTAGAACTCACCAGTCTTAAGGAATTACAACCCTACCCAACAAGACGAAATTTCGAGTGACGAAACGCCAGTTATCTGGCTGACTCATAAACTTAGTCCCGTGAGCTCATGTTAGATTAAGATATTGCTTTTTAAACGTATGACCTCATTATTTTACCATAAGATAATAGAGCTGTCACTATATTTAAGCATTCTTTTCGTAGATAAGTATACTGAAAAATAACGTAGATAGTCCCCAGTTCTTGGAAAGATAAGTACTGAAAGAACCCAGAGGGGATCCTTACACTTGAGTACCAGAGTAGTGCTCGCAAAACGACTTATTTTCGTAATATCAAAACTAGTATAAAATCATTATTAAAATGTATACAGGACGAAATTGAATTCATGGGCATTATTTTAAGTGGTCGTTGTGCTCATCATTATGAACATGTTTCGCTATGGGAACAAACCTGAAATCGCGAAAGAAAAATTAGCTGTGCCCTACATTTTGACGAGTTAATCCGAGGACAATGACCCCTTAAAATATTGCCCATGAATTCCATTTCACCCTGTATCAATAGTTCATACTTCTTCACATCATTCATGGGCCTAACAACCAAGTCTCAGCACGTCACTTTCAATCTATTCTAATTATTTGGAAGCTTGAATGCAGCCAGGTGTATCTAACGAGCTAGGTTCAACGTAACGTTTCATCTAGGCTCTACAGTACCTACATACAGTTTTTGACTACCTAAGTTGACACGGTTCAGTATTAGTTAGTTTTGTTGTTTGTTTGTTGTTCAAAATACCTACCTACTTTGTATTTGCAATTCAATTTTATTGAGTCTGTTGCAAGTTGAAAGGATCAAATTAAATCAACTAAAATGTAATTGTGTGAACCCGTTATTAACCTTTTGAACGCCAGAGGTACAAATTTATTTCTTCTTTTTATCATGAATTTCCGAATATCCATGATGCCTTTTTTTCATGTCATTAAATACGTTCGAGAACTTCAATTTTTAGGAATCTATGTAAACACTCACAGAAGTAATGATTTAATTGTTTATTTCGTGTTATAGTGTGGTTGCGATTGTCACATATTTGTGTCGTTGGCGGACAGCGCATGCGCTTGCTTGTCACGTATATGTGACAATGGCGTTCAAAAGGTTAATAGCTCCCGTCTAAAACAGTTGTATTAGGAATTATTTAAACATTTTGATTAGGTTGAGAGACCACACACTGGTTCCGGGTCATTCGTGAATGAACGGCAGCGATACTATTAATAATATCTTCTATAATGAACATTACTGGCATTCAATCAATTAATTACAAATATTGCAGTAGGTATTAATTTATTATTCAGTTCCCGCGTGAAGTTGAGGGTGCTTGACTCGGACAGCTCAATGCTCTTGATATATCGACGAGATTATCAGTTGACTGCCGACAGGCGGCTCACACGCATGCGATTATATCTGGCGTCAGATGAGCTGAAAATAAAACGAATATAAATCGTTTTTGTATAAAAATTCAACGAGGTACCTATTTATATAGATATACTATTTGGGTACGACGATAAAAAAATGGGTTTAGGAGCACTTAGGTATTAAACAGGGTTTTTTTTAAGTACGGTGGACATCAAGCTATTCCAAACTATCATATTTTCCCAATTGAAAATGAACCTTATGCTTTCACAATAAAGTTGAGAAACTATAAAAGTTTGACAGATTGGGGTTACTTGATGTGCTGGCCTCTATACCTAACTAGCTATATTTAGTAACTAATTGGTTATGAAGTATGTGATTGAATTTATGTTTGTGGACAAGGAACGTTATTAGATGTAAAAAGTATAATAATAATTTTAGTGTCGCATTGCCGTCCTCAGAGTCCTTAACAAAAAAGAAGAATTGACAATTGATTGTCAATACTTCTTTTTCTTCATACTTTTTTCACTGTACGTCTTACTTGTGTAGAATAAATAATTTCATTTTATTTTCTATCTTTATTCAATCGAAGTACCTAATTAATTATGCAATCTAGTGAAAAAATTTACATGACTCACAAAGGTTAAAAAAATAAGTAATCATAAAGCATTTCCTTTCGCAGATATGCTGGAAGAGATTTATGTGGATTTAAGCATCGCTTTATTACGATTTTTTTTGTTCCTTTCTCATTATCTGTTTATACGCGTGTGCCCAAATTTTAAGTAAGTAATTTACGCAAAATTGTAAGTCAAAATCATGCTAAAAGTACCAAAACTGTAACATAAACAATATACACACTAACCAAACTCATACCACACACTTAACGACTTTTAGTCGCACTTACAACGCTATCAGAGCCATTACAAATTTAATGTAACGTGTCGCCGCGTTACAACGAACCTTAATCACGTCCACGAATGTTTATTCAGATGCAGGCCATCTAAAGAGCTCCACAATTTACTGGAAATTAAGAGGACGCATCCGCTGGGGATGCTACAATAACATTGTCCCACCGAAAATACAACCACTAAGTGACAGGAATAAAAACAGTCGTGGCTCTGCCGTATTGGGATTGTGGGTAAAAATATGAACCGTTATTTTGGGAAGGTTGGTTGTAATTATCGAGATTTTTATTTGTATTGTTTCATCGATTTAGGTTCTTGGTGGTAATTCCACATGTGGGAAAAAGGTTAACTTTAACTAATAAAATAAACTAATAGAACAATATGAAATGGTAGAGAGGTTAACCGTTACCCCGGAATATAAAGGGCTAAGGAACGAACATGGATGAGTCAAGTCCGGTTAAGAACTACTTCTTAACCGGACTTGCGGTAGGGTTGTCTACACAACCCTACGGTTGAACTGCGAGATGCCATTAACAAAAAAAAAACATGAATAATTGACCATCCTCAAAAAAAGGGGTTAACCGAAATAAACAGTGATTCAGTATCTGTTGTTTGAAAAAGAAATACTGGCTTTAGTTAGGTCTTACCAATTCAGCTTAATAAGTAAAACCTCAGCGTAAAACATGTATTGTTGTAAATTACAAAAATGCTATTTTATATTCACAATTTCTATCCATAAAAGCAATTTGCAATTAAAACACCTTCTTATTCAGCTAGTTAATTTTAACGGCCGTCGAACAAACTGCATAAAAATAAATCCAATGAAAAAAATCTCTGCATTACAGTAGGGTTGCGCGAATAAAAAATTCGCTGACCAACGAAAGAAGCAGGGCCGTCCATTTGCAACTGAACGACATCTTTTCATTAAAAAAAAAATTGCTAATGACTCCATCTCCATATTTTAGCATAAAAACGTCAGCGCTTTGTACCATTTTGCCTTGGTTATAAAAAAAAAGTATAATTACAAGATACATCTGCATATCTTTTGACGCCTCCGCGCTGTTCCTCGACACATGGATGGAGATGTTAATGCTCTTCTTTAATATTTTTTGCTCTTGAAGTGCAGATGACTTTATTACTGAGGTTGGTAAGACAAGGAATGTTTTTTTTTTCTTTATATGATATGCAAGATTTATCCCGTTTTTTATGCGTGGTGGTGTGTATAAAATAATTTTGTTATTTTTATGTTTGTATTTAAAGGCGCGAGTTAGACTGTATGCTTGTTTGGTAGGAGCAAATTTTCATTGCAAAACCTTTTTTTTTTATTAGAAAAGGACAGACAGTATCTACTCATATTTGTATTAATTATTAAAAGCGTAACAAGTTACAAGCTGAAGCGTGTAGTAGACATATTTTTTTGAAGGTGGTAAATCATACCGTCTGCTATGTCAATTGTTATTAAGTTCATAAGAGTTTTATACAAAAATATCCGGTTAATACCGGTTTCTAGAAATCCGGTAAGAAGGATATAAGAATACAAAATTCCAAGAAAATCACTGAAGTGAACTCGAATTTTAATGAATATACAGGTTATTCGCAAGAAATAAAACGTTATACGTAAGTATAACAAAAAGAAATACAAGGTGATGTTCCAAACACAGTCTGTTTACCCCTCAATTAATAACGTGGAACAATCAACATCGCAAAAACAAGAAATCAAAGGGAAGTTTACGCATCAATTTATATGAAATATAAGGAGGTATCTCGTTTGTTAATTTGTTTACACTTTGCACGTTCCCTCCGTGCCAATGTTTACATTTCACATCTAAGTATCCTCGTAAAACGTAATAAAATTCGCCTCCCGATGATTATGGGCCTTTGAAAATAAACTTGGAAGTCGATTCACAAACACTGTCTTTTATTTTTGTTTAGTTTACTTTCTTTCTTGAGTTATGGATATCATCGTTTTTCTTTCTCTCGAGTTCAGCGGAACTTACCCTCGTCCCCTTTTATTGATACATTAGAAATTATTTTTTCATGTTATTCTGCCATAAAACTGACTTTCGAGTCTTGTTTTGCTTAAATTATTTAAATGGCGGTATCTTCTTGTTTTGTGCAAGTTTTTTGCTTTGGTTTCTTAGATATTTTATGTCAATGGAATACAAGAAGTGAAAAAATATTAATTATTTAATCGTGAAACTTGGATTGATTGCTTAAATAGAGCTTTTCTCGACGGTCGAGAAGCTCTCCTTGTGTTAACGCGTCTTAAAATAGCTATTTAACTAGTTTTTACTTAAGTACCTACTGCTAGAGCATTGAATCTATCATAAGTACTGTCGCCAGCGCATAAAGTTATACCAATCTGTCAAATTTCTCCAAATGATTTTAAACCTTAAAACGTTGCCAGTTAGGTTAAAAATCGATTGAAAAAATCTGAAAGTTTGTGGTAACTTGATGTGCTAGTGACTGTTCCTAAATCCCTGCATAATATTGGTCCTTGCTTAAGATTCGTTGTAAAATTTGTTTGTGAGTTGTATTAAAGGGTAATCTTCGGTAATTCGAATCTGATACGATTCCGAAATATATTTCACTAATGGGAGGCTACATTATTGCTGAGTATCACTGGACATATTTTTTGTTATAGTTTATTTTATATTTGTTGTTTTTTTAACAAGAGGCTAGAAGTGCGCGTTTACTACGAAGTGTCAAGTTCAATTTATATTTAAGATAATACCATAAAATTTTACCTCAACACTGAATAAAAAGCAAAAATCACTTTAAAAATACAACGCAATATCGTCCGCATAAATCAAACTATTAAATGGACAACGGAAAATTCTTCAAACCAGGTGAACTCCAACGCATACTTCACTTGGTACATTTCACATCGGAAACATGCAAAGCTATAAATATTCACTCGGCTCCTGTTTGTTTCCACCTCTTAGGCCTCATAAAATTAATGCCTTTATATTAATATTTATTAATATATGAATGTCTGGTACATTGTAGGAAAGCCGGCATGATAAAATGGTAAGTAAAGTTTATGGTGCAATAACAACGGTATTATGCTGCTGACTATGAATTTCCATTGGATATGCTTACAGTCATTATGTTGTCTCATTTCTATTTGTTAGGAACGAAAGAGAGGGATGTAAAAGGAGCAGAGGGTACACTTAGTTATTAGGAGTTTATGATAGGTATTACATGTTGGACGATTAATAGGAGCAATCGAATGCCTAATTAATGTGAAGCCTATATTTATTGAAGGTACTAGGAGATTATACGACTGAGGTGTAATTAATTCCATGCTGCTATATTCTATTAAGCGTCGAGTTTAATGTCTTGGTACCCAACACGTAACTACTTAATAAAACTTGCTATTTAATGTTTTGTCTCTTTAATAAATCAATAACGATTTTGCATTTCTTTAGGCAGGCATATTTTAAGACTACAGTCAATATTTTTATGGAACAGTCACGAGCAAAAATATGTATACAGTTAGCTAGTTGCAAAAGCGGTTTTCTCTTTAAATATTAAATAAAATTTTATGTAGCACACACATTGCATTTCCGAATCCATAAGTAAATTTACCAAACCTGTCGTATCTCAGAGTTGAAATAGTTATTTTGTGAGAACAGCTTCTGAATATTTTGCTCGGTGTCTACATATCGGTGCTGTACACAAATTAATTCACTTGACATTTAGGCACCATCTCCACGGGTAGGAGAATCTAGGCGATAGTCATACCGTGC
This sequence comes from Hyppa rectilinea, assembly GCA_951799385.1. NCBI lineage: Eukaryota > Metazoa > Arthropoda > Insecta > Lepidoptera > Noctuidae > Hyppa > Hyppa rectilinea. Next base: position 12,138,522 of record OX637315.1, read on the forward strand.
CGTGAAATTAACTTCGTGATAATGTCACCGTGTGGAGATTGAATCCAAGAGTTTCTATTGAACTTCCACAGACTATCGCTGCGATTTTCTCGCTCGAGGGGATGGCGCCTAGTTGGATCACTATGCAAGTACTATTTATATAAGGTGATAACTCTAAGAATTACGTGGGAGCATTGTACTCATTATTACGAACAACTTTTAAGAAAGGTTGAATTTCAAAATCGCAAAAAAAAATATGAGCTATTCCATACATTTTATTGAGTTACGTGTGCATAAATGTATGGAACAACTCATATATTTTTTCTCGATTTCGGGTTTGATCCAATAGTAAAAGTTCTTCGTAATGAGGAGTATAATGCTCCCACAAAATTCTTAGAATATTTTTTTTAACACTATATGTAAAATGAAATGACTTTAAATACGTCACGTCTACGTAACTACTGGATTAATAAAGAAGTGTTCAGTTCAATGATAGCGAAAGAATAAATTAAAAAAAAAAAACAAAACAAGATAAAAACAAATAAAAATAAAAATTACTCAACCAAAAAGCTTTTAACCCAGATCAGCATGTAAATGTATTTCAATTCTAAATACAAACATCAACTTTACACCATTTAATTCTACAGATAAAATGTCAAAGTGTTTCACACAAAATTCGGTTACCAGATACAGTATGAAACAATGTGACATTAATCGAAACAAATGAAAAGCTTCCATTTTAATTAAAGACCAGGTAACCCAAACCCTACAGAAGATTAAAGAACAAGTAACACCAACATGAAAGACTGAACCACGAAATTAGATTTTCACGAATCAAAAACGAATTTGTAATATGATAGATCATCGTTATTCGTAGAAGTTTCGAAATAACACCCCGATAACAGATTGAAACATGACAAAGGAATCGCACCTTTACCGTAATAGAAATACGGTGGTGTAAAAATACAGGGTTCTGAACGGTCGTTTTCTGTGCATCCGGCCGGAAGATTACTCTTTTGATATGATTAAAAGGGTGAAGACTGTTTTATGTGGCAATTAAAGAGTTTCGTTGCTCCTCACTTTCTATTTCTTCATCTATGACCTGGTAACGATTGGCTATAAAGAACGTGACATCTTATTTGCTGGAATTTTGAAGGCCATTAACTTATATTCGTACATAGAAGTCATCATTTATAGAATTATCGTTTTCATAATTGAGGAAGTATAACGTTCCAGATACAGATTTTGTAGCAAAGTATGAATAAAGGCTAAAAATGAAAACTTTGTGAAATAAACAGCTATTTACTATTGGAAAATGCTAGTAAATATGAAAGAAATAATTGATTTACGAGCGCATCTAAAGCAAAGTTACTCCAACTCCACCGCTTCATATGTAAACAAAATTAAATTATTATTCCGTACGTCAATATAGGTTGTTTTTTACACTCTAGGGGACGGTTAAAAGCACAAACAACCAAACTTTTCACTTACAGTCAACGTTGGTTTGTTGGTCCGATCCGTTCTGTTTGCGGGAAAAACGTAAAATTTCGTACATTTAAAATACATTGACGTATGCGTTGAGCTCCAAAGTTGGTGCCGTATTCAACCTTTCAGAAAGACTTTTTGTTTTGATAGAAAGTGCCACAGTTGAGCCAAAACAATAGGATTTCAGAGTAAGATAAGTTTGTAGCTATATCAGGTGATTTTATAGCAAGTTGGTGATAAAAGTCAACGAAAGGATTGGATTACTGTGGGAAATGTAGGCGATGAATTAAGAAGTTTATACACAAGCCTTGCTTTTAACAATCGCGGTTTGGATTACATAATAACATCGTATAAGTTGTTTGAAATCTGCTTTTAAGAGGATGGTAGGCAACTTGACTAAGGTAGGTACGGAAGTGCAATCATGAATAGTCTTTCCTGCATTCATTCATCCAACTGATGGTATATCCACGTTTAAGTTTCGTTCAATTGCAAAATGAGATAAAAAACCGCATTCATTGACCAGTAATCGTTTCCTTTAGTCATTACAAATAGGATGGAAGTACTCCATCTTTTTAACTACACATCAAAGGGTCATTTCATTGTTAAAAAATAAAAATAAAACATTAGGCAAGCCTGAATCGTGAATCGTACCTATGCCCGGTTTTGTCTGCAGCAGTATTTTGTTTTCGCGACAGCCGGAAACGGATATAGAGGGAGACAGAATAATAGCCGTCGGAAATGGTCAGACATGGTGGAATCTTACTTTTTTTTCTCATACGCTGGACATTGCTAACTCAATGCAAGGGTGTTGCATTTAAAGGAATAGACACCTTAATTTTTTGTGATAAAGTTCAGATTATATTGACAGAAAAAGTGTCTTGAAATTAAAGAATACTGGTGTTTTTAGTGAAGCATATCGTAATGCATACACATTGGTCAGGGATGTGAGATAGCATCGCTAAATTATATGGTTTTATTTCTTGATTTTGGATTTAATTGTCTTTGTTAAGCAAAGCGATAAAAGGGTAAATTAACGTAGATATAGTTCATACTAATCCTAGTAGCCGTGGCTTGTTTTATCTTGTGGATACGCTCTACTGTTAGGAATGAGGTAGTTTGGTACCTACACTTACCTACTTTAAGACTAAGAGTCTTCGAGTTTGAGAGTCCAGTATCTACGCATGTACTGTTATAATATTTGGGCAGTGTTGAAAAGAGTGCTTTGGAATGGGCAACTAGCATCATCTTTCTCTGACTGACCGACCGAAGGTTTAAAAGTGCTTTTATTTGGTTTATTTAAAAAAACAATTTTTTGAACTATACATTATTTTAATAAGAATTAAATAAGAAAAAAATAAAAATAGTTTCCTTTTTAAGAACAAAACTATTTTCAACCACAGATTTTCAAGAAATGAAGAGGGATTCGATAGAAATGTAAATAAAGCTAGCCTTCAAAAAGTTGGGCTAGTTGGCAGGAGTGTCACATCTACGGGGGGATATAATAATATTATTACAACGCCACGGAGTGAGAAAGTCCATTTGTCTGATTAGAAAACTGTTCTTTGATATTAAAAATAACAATCAGGAAGTGGTGGAAAGGAGTTTCTTTACTTTTCGTTTTAATGAATTTAAGGTGTGAATTTACTGGGAGTTTTTACAAATGTACAAAGAACTTAATAAAAAGAAAATGGTGGTAGAAATCTTTAAAATGTACGTTTAATAGTAAGTGAAAAGTATTAGAAATAATAAATAAGAGTGCTACTTTATAACGCAAGCATAGCACAATCAGCCTATAATGTTCCCACACCTGTGATCAGGTCTCTTCAGAGAGTGTTAGGCACCACGCGTACTCAGTGCGGGTTGAGATGTCACATGTTTTCGAATTTTTGGTTCTAAGACAGTTTCTTTACGATATTTTCATTCACCGCTTTAATATTGACGATGATAAAAAGTTAAAGCGTCTTTTTTTTTTGAGGCTCGGAAATCATGAAATGACTCCTCCCGCTCTGGGTGGAGCGGAAGGCTTGGGATTGAATCTACGACCGACTGTCACTGGGCCACCACAACCAATACCTGCATATCAACAATAACTTTGAAGTTACTTCAACATTTCACAATTATAGGCGATAGGAGTGGGTGTTCGGGCGTCTCCGGGAATCATCGGCTTCGGCGACTCGAGGTGCGGCGCGCGGGACGACCAACGACCACTTCGCAACCGGTCTCCATCGACGACGCGCGCGCACTCATTATTGTTACCAACACATATTGTAAAACCTATTTTAGAGATTATACTCTTAACTACAGTCCACCGTCTTAATTAAAGTCCTGAGATAGGTCCCTAACAGTGGGTTTGCTTTATTTCTTTGGCGAAATCGTAAAATTAACTGTAGAATATTTTCTAAAAGGGCAGCATCCCTATAAAACCTAATCTACCATTTATTCGCTCAAGTCTGCGGTAGTTAACGCCTCCATATTCATATTAAATTCCTCGTCAGATATTCGTAACAAGGCTCGTTAGCCTATAACCGCACGAGAAAATTAGGGTACCGCAAACAACGTCTTAATAACGGCTGAACTCAAACAATTTACAAAGTAAATATTCAAACAAACTTAATTAGTATATCCTCGATATAACCGACGTGAAATATGTTGTGTAACTATAGGGAATATATTGATTGGCCATTAAAATAATGGGCACAAGCTTGAACGATACGCTTCATCGCTGGAAGGCCGAAGGGGCATTCTACATCAAACATCATTCCACCAGTCTACATGTACCCGCCCCTCCGCTTTCTCCATTCAAATTTTGCGACCACTAAAGGGTTCACCTGTAGAATTTAAGAGGCCATTTTATAATGGACGTGTACCTATTTGTTTAAGATCGCCACTGCCGGGGCTGTATCAAAAATAACGTGAAAAACGATAAAAAAATGTAAACGAGTAATATCCGGAGTTGTATTGTTCTCATATCGGGTCCGTGGAGTTAATCGAAATTAAGTGATCCATTACAAGATACCGGTCGATGTTGAGTTTAACAAACGACTGTATTACTTATGGAATCGATTTTTATGCGTCGTTAAACTTTGTGTTTTCTTTGTCTTTAGTTATTAAAAAGCGAATAATTTCTTTTCAATTTTTGTCGGGTGCAAAATTGACTGAGTTTTACGTTTACTTTTTAAGTTGGGATTCCGGTGAGGCCATGTTTTAAAAAAAACAAAAGTTTAGTTTATGCCAACTTCCCTCTTCTTGTGTGTTTTGTCTTGCTTGTAGTTATGCATTTGTTTCTAAATACTCTATCCATCCACCTTTCGAAATTCATATTAAAAAAAGCCTTTTAAGGTTACCTCCTTGTTTCACTGCCTCGTTGGTCAAAAGGACGCTACTGCTGAGTATCAGGCCCTTGGTTCGATTCCCAGATCGGGCGAAGTGTTATTGAGTATTTCTGTAAGGAATTTCTCAGTATAAGTTCGGTGTTTGGATTTGGGCGCAGTTGATGGCAATAGGTTCGCCCCCTATTACATTTTAGCTATTTAAACATAACTGCCGAATTGTGGGTCGTCCAACTATGGGTACACTTTGCTAACACCCTTCGGGAAAACAAGGCGTTATGTTAAGTTATGTTATTAAGGTTAGCTATAAAAGAAATAAACTTCTCCAAAGATTTTGTTACACAAGTACCTCTGCCAAGTTTAATGCTTGCAAAGTTTCTATCTCATAAAGAACTTTTCATTTAAGGGAAGATTTCACAAATGAAACTAAACGCGATCAGTACACCTAAAGGGCGCTGAAGAGTGTCAGTTTCAATTTTCCATAGAAAATAATGATACTGACCGCTCTAAAACTTGGTTTATGATTACGTTTAGTTTCATTGGTGAAATCTACCCTCAGGGCTGATTTCACTAAGCAGGATTGTCCGAATGGGTTACCGCTACCCCGGAACATAACGAGAACTAAAGAAAAAACATGGATAGGTTTTAGTCAGTAAGAGTCTGACACTCTCTTCCGCTCCACCCAGAGCGGGAGGTGTCAATTGATGATTTCCCCCTCCTCAAATAAAGAACTAAATCAGTAAGTACCTACATCTGTACAGCGTTTACGACCTGTCAGTGTCAACATTGTTGGGGAATATTGACGCTAACAGCTCTTGAACGCTGTTTAGATCTGCTGATCGCGTTCAGTTGCATGGTGAAATTGGCACTTCGTCTTAATACGACTTGGCTTAATGATTCACTCTCCGTGAAATATTTATATCCACCTGTGGCGTACAAATCATAATATGTATGAAGATGTTGTTTTCTACTGTTAACCGCTTGATAAATGAGACACAACAATGCAAATCATGAGAACTGTGATTTAATGTACAAGTGTTAATTTTCTGGACGGGTGTGGTAATGTCAGGAAAACATTTTCCGTGTCCACTGCCTTTTGATTTATTTCTTACTTTATTTATTTGTTTGTGTTTTGCTCATTGACACAGATTCTTGTAATAGGGATGATGCCTGGATAAAAAAAAAGAAATTATATTTAGTCCGTCAATCTTATCTATACTAATATTATAAAGAGGAAAGATTTGATTTTTTGTTTGTTTGTTTGAAATGAATAGGCTCCGAAACTACTGGTCCGATTTAAAAAAATCTTTCACCGTTGGTAAGCTTAGTTTTCTAGGAGTAACATAGGCTACTTTTTATCCCGGGAAAAATAACGGGTTCCACGGAAAAACCACGGGAGCGAAGCCGCGGGCAAAGTGCTGGTACTTAATAAAAAATATTAGACACGTATTTTTTTTCTTTATCATATTAACAAAAAAAATACTGAGATAAATCGCATTAAAGTTGGGGAGTGGAGGCTCGCTACGTCACAAGTAAGTATAAAAACTACATACTTACTCGAGACGTCATGCCACTACAACTCAATGTATCAGCGTAATCTTTGGAATACGTAAAAAAAGGAAAAATTATGTGTCCAATATTTTTTGTAAATCTAGCTTACGGACTAAAAATAATCTAGTCATCATCCCATTATTCTTATTCATCTTGCGTTCTTCCGAATCATCTTCACGATTGCCTGCGTCCTTACTTTGTTTTCTTTGGTACTACTAATTAACTCTGGCTATGAGGCGTCTCCATTTTTTCCTTGTATTAAGTATACGCAAAGAAGAAAAATAATATTTTAATATTAAATTGATTGTGATATTGTAATTAATATTATGTGATATAAAATTTAAGAATGGGTAGTATGATTTATTATAAAATGTATGAATGATATTTAGTACCTATAATATAATGTAAAATGTATAGTTAACTGTAATAATTTGAGTACTTATGTGTATTTTATTTTAAATAACATTTAAAATAAAATAGTAGTATAAAATATAAGTTAGAATTTAAATTGCAATGCCTTAACAGGCAACTAAGTTCTAAGAACCTATTTATAGTTAAGATCTTGAAAACTACACTTAGTTCGCCATAAAGACTTTTAATTTGAATGAAATAATTTTTTTGTTCTGAATGTTTTTGATGTTAAAAGTGTTTTCAGTAGTAAGTTTTGGATAGGGATAGTTAAAAAAAATGTACATTCGACCGTGCTGCATTTATTCAACTGAATCAACACAATATATTTTAACTATTTTATTCCTTGCTCCACTACAACTCCCATTAGGGTAGTTTCAATGAAAAACACAACTCTTTATGCCGTGATTTACTGTTTAATGGCTGTTTGAATACCGCTTACATTTACGACCTGGCCCTTTCGCCCTCACCACTTTTAAATCTCACTTTGAAGTCACCCAGAATTAGATGGGGCGAATTTCTTATTTAATCTTTGATTTATAGTTGACACATTTTGAGGTACAACCCGTATGCTCGCACTTAATCTTGATTTAACCGGCTCGAACCGGTTGTCGGTACTCAAGATACGGTTTACGAATAATTTATGATTACCTTATGTGGTCTATCATGTGGAATTTGTAGTGGCATGATCGAAGTATTGGATGACTCTTAATCTATACTAATATTATAAAGAGGTAAAATTAGTTTGTGAGTTTGTATGTTGGGGTTTTTTTTTATTGAGGGTGGGAAATCATCAAATGGCCCCTCCAGCTTTGGGTGGAGCGGCACAGAGTGTCAGATCCTTACTGGCTAAAACCCATCCATGTTCCTTCCTTAGCCCTTTATATTTCGGAGTAGCGGTATCTTTTCGGACAATCTTGCTGAATGTAGTGTAATCTATGGGACTAAGGATCCAATCCTAAATTATTATTCTCTGGTATAAAGCTGTGTTATTCGTGAGGGCTTTAAATTATGTTTATATCATGCATTATAGCCGAGAAATCAAAGTAGTAGTAGTATCCACAGTTGAAGTCAACTCATTTTCAAACAAAAAGTCATTTATATCGGTTTTCGTAGTAACACTTGAAATGAAAACCATGTTTCTGTATTCATTATCGTCGCGTGTAAGTAAGACTATAGGTTTTTTTACTACTATTTGAATTATTTTTGATAGCTTGTTAATTATATTATAAAAATACTAGCTACCCTACCCTACCTACCCGGCCTCCCTACCCACTTTCTTAATTGATCCTAAGTCCTACCTACCCTAGGTAGAGTAGGTAGGACTTAGGATCAATTAACTACCACAAAATCTCATGAAAAGTTAACAAATAATCTATAATTAATGATGAACAATTCTGGTGCAAATGTAACTGATCGAATAGCAATGATAAGCGATTAATAAAATACGCATCACACAAAATTGTACCTTCTTTGACCCTAGTAGGTAGTAAATAAATTGATATCAGATATGGGTCAGATTTCAAAGACAAGCGAATTTTCATAGGTGGCGAAAACGAGTTCTTTTAATACAATTCGTGGTATTTAAGGCTTTAGCAGTACAATTATTAACTGGGTTCTAATGGGCAAATAGTCGTTAGAGATTAAATTTCTAGTCATCAGGTCGTAGCGCGTCTTCATTCTTCAAGCCTCAATTACATCACATGCGGTATACGACCTCTGCTGAATTACAGCCCATCTCAGGCAGGTCCTGATCGAACATTAAACCATATATCATTAACTTGGTGCTTACAGAATCTCGTGGTGAACGCAGAAGATAGTACCACTTCATATCCTCTAGATACATACCTAATCAAGTACGTAGTGATTAGGTATCACTCATTATATACTTTGCACTACTCGTGTTCACGTGCCACTTATGTAGCTTTATCATTGGTTTTTTTTTAAATCCTGGAAGGTGTGGGTGGTGGTTGGTGGGCGCAGAAAGTGGGGCGTTTAGGAAATAAACTTATCAGCGATTCGTAGATGGTATTAAGAACATACGGGCTGTGTCCAGAGTTCATTGATCTTCTTTCTTTTTCGTGTGGTTAGTGACTTACCTGGTGTCAGATATTTTTTATGCTGCCCATGGGCCTCTTTACATGCTGTTGTGAAATATCTCTATATTGTACTAGCTGAACCGACAGACGTTGTCCTGTCTTAATTATTAGACCTGCCCTACCTACCTATCCTACCTACCCTACCTACCCTACCCCACCTACCTAACCATTATAGTAGCCGATTCTCAGACCTACTGAAAATTCACGAGTACAAAATTTCATAAAAATCGGTCAAGCCGTTTCTAAGGAGTATAATAACTAACATTGTGACACGAGAATTTTATTTATAATAGAGTGAAAACTATGCTCTTTGCAATAATAACTTCATCCGTCCTTCATAGTTTCCAAAGAACTATTCGCGAAGATAGCTGTGGGTAATTAGTTAGACCATTTCCAACTTCATACAGAGCTTTTAACATTGACTGAATAGTTTAGTAAAATTGTAACCCCCATCAGAATACCATAATAAGTTCAAACTTAAAAAAATCGGGTTGGAAATTTTAATTAGTTCGAAAATACTTTAATAAAACCACGGGCCGAGGCATGAAACTCGTAAATTAAAGGACCGTTCGGTTAAAAGATTGACTATTTGAGTTTTTATAAGAGTTCAAATTTATAGTTGGTCGAGGTGCAACCCGCTGTGACGTGTTGCTACTGTTTTTATTTATCCGCTAATAAAATTGATTGACATTCTTTCCTTGGACTTTATGATGGGGCTGTTAAATGTATTCAAGTTTAAGTTAAAGGCGAAAGCGATTTAGTCCATAAAAAATAATTTCATTAAATTCAAAAATATATTCATTTATTTCAGATTTCCAAAATCCATAAAATTATTGGTAACACAAATACTAATCTACAGCAATTTAAAATCGTAGCCTGCCCTCTTGGTTGTCTTGCCTTAAAATTATTTATCTTTTGTTTCTTTTCATTATTGTAAATGATTCGTTATCGATATCATGAAATGGCAAAGAAAAATTTATTTATTCATTTTAGGATATCGATAACACACCTTGAGAATGCATAAGTTTAATAACTCATGCGTTCTCAAGATGCGTTAATTCAGTCTTTGACACATAAAATATTTGGGCACAAACTCTATCAGCAACAACGTTCAGGAACAAAATTACAACATCAATAACCTTTTTTAAATTATTCTATCCTATCAGAATACCATGTTTAAACAAAAAAACTAAAACATCGCAGCATTATGTTGCAATAGCAGCCTTTTTGGCCTCGCACAGGGTTTTTTTTATTGTATATTTTGTTTTTAATTTTAATTTTGTTAGTTTAATTTTTTCTTCTGATTATACGGTTTTTTTTGCTGTGTGTAACCCAAATATTTTTTTTTCTTTCTTTCTAATTTTTACTAACAGTTAGACCACTGACAAATTCGTGACATAACCATTGACGCCGTAATCTTATAAATTAGACCACTCCCTTTTGTGATACGGTCAGCATTAAAAACCAAGTCAGTTCTACAGGCGCATTTGATGTTTATCAAACATAAAAGTTAAGGACAGGAAGTGGCTCCCACCTATAAATCACAACACCTAACTGTTAAGTTTTGACTTAACCTTTGATATACTTAGTTAAGTTTTAACTAGTAAAATAAAATCATTAATGTCGCGTCTTTAATTTATTGGGAGGTTGGATATTTATATAGGTGCTCGAAAAAGGAGTAGAAAGTTATTTTAATGACGGTACTTAGCAAAGGTGTTATGACTAGTCTCATTAAGTAATTAATTTTGTAGGTATCTACTTGTGTTGTAAACTGCAATTCATCAGCTGCCTAGCCTTTTTTCCAACTATGTTAGGTTCGGCTTCCAGTCTAACGACTACCAAATATCTACAAATTACGGCCGTAAGATTGGTTTTATTGCCCAAAAAAGTTACCGCTGCCTCGGAACACATAGGGCTAAGGAAGGAATATGGATGGGTTTACGTCAGTAAGAATCTGACACTATTGCGCTCCACTCACAGCGGCAGGATACATGGTTTGGACTTTTGGACTGTGTGACATAGGTAACTACGGCAGATTTTTAAAAATATTTATAGACATCTCGTTTAATTATTATATTAGTTGAAACTGAACCGAAAAACAGAATCAGAAATAATCATTGTACAAAACTCAGTATGAAATACGAATGAACAAAGTTAAAACATAATAGAATACAAAATATATTCAAAACAGAACTTTTGTATTATCATATTCCGAGTTCTAAAAGAAAAAATACAGAACTTCGTTATAAATACAAAAACAAAAGGAATATTATTTTTAACGGAGAATTTAATTAAAAACATAACAATATCCGAGTTTATAATATGCCTACTTAATTAACGTTTTTGCCGTAAAAAATGGTCGTTTTTATAACCTAGTTATGGAATGTGCGAAGGCAAGGCCTACAGAAATTTCATCAACCGAACTTCTACAGTTCTTCAAATTCTTTCCTCAAAGAAAAGTGGGAAGAAAGTTCATGAAAATATATAATTATGAAAATGAGAGATGTAAAGGAGACATGGGACTTAACCAAAGAAAACTTCAATAGCCTTTTATTTCTACATCCTTTTTTTCAGCTGAATCTGGTTAGACTGGAAGCTGACCCTAACATAGTTAGGAAAAGGCTAGGCAGATTGAGTGTTTTTTACATACTTAAAAGCCTACTAAAGAAAAGTCAGAATAACACAAATAAGATGTTACTAATATCACCCGAAAAAAGTTTTCTCTACTTGTATGCGAATAGAAATATAACCATAGCAATGATAGCATAATATCTAGCATTATCATAATACAGGGTCAATTTACTTTAGCTAGCCAAACTTGACAAACGCGATGGGTACCGATATCTAAATACGACAAAATGAAAATACAAAAGGTTTGATTTTTTTTTTTGGTATCAACGACCGCTTGTAGTTTTGTTAGTTTTTGTATGAGCGGAGAAATGCTGGTAGTAATTTTACCTATAAATAATAATAATAATAAATATCCTTGGACATTTCACACAACGCCATTTAGTCCCAAGCTAAGCAACCTAATGCTTGTGTTATGGAAACGAGATGGCTGATAAACTACTTATATATATATATATATTGTAAATACATACATATTATAGATAGAAAAACACCCAGACCCGGAACAAGTACTTTCAGGTCGTACAAATATTTGTTCCGTGCGGGAATCGAAATCGCGACATGCTGCGCAGCAGTCAATTGCTCAGCCACTGCGTCAACCGTGTCGTCAAACCTACTTGTAGTAACTATAGGAATCTTTTGTTGTTTGGGTTCCGTACCCAAAGGGTAAAACGGGACTCTATTACTAAGACTCCGCTGTCCGTCCGTCCGTCCGTCTGTGACCAGGCTGTATCTCATGAACCGTGGTAGCTAGACAGTTGAAATTTTCACAGATGATTGTATTTCTGTTGCCGGTATAACAACAAATACTAAAAAACAAAGTAAAATAAATATTTAAGGAGGCTCCCATACAACAAACGTGATTTTTTTGCCGTTTTTATAGATAGTGGAACTCTTGGTGCGCGAGTCCAACTCGCGCTTGGCCAAATTTTTGTTACATCGTGTTTAAGTAAGTACAGGCGCCAGCACATCAAGCTATCCCTAACTGTCAAATTTTCTCAATTAAAAATGAACCTTATGTCTTTGCAATAAAGTTGAAATACTATCAAAGAAAATTGACAGATTGTGGTAACTTGATGTGCTGGCCACTGTACCAATACGCAACACATTAGTGAAGTTTACATAAAAATAAACTAATTTTTCAAGAACATTGAAACTACCCCGAAAAATTGTTTTCTTTATTATGTTTAGCTTATGCTTAGCTGCCAATAGCGTCTGAGGAATTTTGCAAGCTTATTTAATATGACCCCGTTTAAGTGCAAAATCAGACATTTTCTTGTCTTTTAACACAGGAAAAGCTTAATTTAAAAGCAAACACATATAAAATGGAAGGCGTTATATAAATAATTATGATATTTAAGGTAACACTTTCCCCTCCAGATCGGCATAAAACAATAAAGTTATTTACCAACCCACAAAATAGAGTAGTTGAAAAAAACACCCGATTACAGCGTGAATGATTAAGCGGCGTACATTTTCACTTCATTAATAATAACACTTTGGGGCATTTTATTAAACTGAAGGTAATTTATAAATACTTAATATGAGCGCGGCGGTCGTAGATCACGTTAATTGGCGTTTCGACCGACGTTACGTATTGTTTATACGACACAGTAACGCACTGGATAAAACATTGGCACGCGAATCCGTGACTCGGTTTACCTAGTTCAAGTTTTCAAGTGTGGGTTGTCTTTTAATTTCATTGAAAAATATTTTGTTGTGAGTACAAAAAACAAAATACGTTTAGGTATTTGCGGCAAACATGACGCAGTAAAAAAAAAAGTTGTGGGAAAATATGCGTCACATCGTATACGTTATGGTATTTGTAGAACAATCAATTCCGCAATATTTAACATTAAAAATATTTAACATAAAATAATTAAATCTTAATCAGTGAAAATATTAAATTAATTCATTACTAATTTATACCTAGTTTACTTGCATACTATTTACCTTAAAATTAAAATAACTAAGCTAAGTAATGCCAAGTTACAGTCAATAACAAAAATTATAGTCGCCTCTCAATACTAAAATTACGTGAAAATAGTGCGGCAAAAGTAAGCAAATAAATGCTTGGTGACATTTAGCTGTCGTCAGTCTATTAAGGGCTCTCACCCAGCTTTTTATAAATGGCCGAGTAACATGCAACCGCAGCCATTCCACGGAAAAATTGGCCAGCCAGGTAGAACGTTGAATAAACAATTTTATTTCCACCTTATTTTCGGCGTTTGCTTCAAACAAAAGAGGTTAATGGGGATCTATTGGGTATACGGCTGACATACATACCGATACAGTAAATAGAGAGTTACACGTACTGTAACATAAAATGAGAAAAACCAAAACTTTTTCTCAGGGAAATTATTTTTTAATCATAGTGACTAGCCTAGTCTTTTCCCAACTATATTGGGGTCGGCTTCCAGTCTAACCGGATGCAGCTGAATACCAGTATTTTACATGGAGCGACTGCCTATCTGACCTCCACAACCCTGTCACCTACTGGGTAAATACGATACCCCTTGGCAAGGCTGGCTGTCAGACTTTCGGGCTTCTGACTACCTGTAACGACTATGAAAGATCCACGAATAACAGCCGGGACCAGCGGCTTAACGTGCTTTACGAAGCACGGAGGAGTCTCGATATTTGAAGATGGTCACCCATCCACAGACCAACCCCGGCAAGCGTAGCTTAACCTGATTGATCGATCCGGATTTTAATCGTAGTGACTACCAATTCGAATTGTCCGTATATTCAAATTACAACTGTCATTGTTTGACAGTTGTATAAAATTGCTTACCTATTTATTTTCCAGAGGGTATCTACTTACTACTAAATAAATGTGTTTAGCATCGCAGTTGTTTCTTTTTCATATGAACTTAACGTTTTTCCCGGAAAATAGCCAAGGTATACGTCGCGTCGTGCATCGCGCATAGAGGCCTCATTTACGGAGACGAGGACCACCGTTTTTATATAACACTAGCTTTTGCCAGCGGCTTCGCCCGCGTGTATGTAGGAAATTATCACACTAGAACCGTACAATAACTTATATGCTATGCCAGACAATAATCTATCTTTGTGCTAAGTTACATCCAGAACCGTTAAGTAGTTTTTGAGTTTATTCGTTACAAACATACACACAAAACTTTCCTCTTTATAATATTAGTATAGATAACACGTGTAATCCTTGGAGTGTTAGGTAGAGGTGTACCTACTTATAATACATCCGCATTTCACCAGTTATATAAATTGATTCCATTTAAAACATTTAAGAATCGCCCCCTATTACGGGTAATAGAGGGCGATTCTTAAATGTTTTTTTAAATAAAAAAACAATGAAATTGACTTTAGGAACGTAACCAATTCAATCGTCATGTAACTAATTCAATTGCTACAAATGCCTTGATGGTATAATCGATATGGCTGTCTGCCATTTCCACGTTCAAAGACGATACAATAAATTTTAATTAAGTTAAGAAAACAAAAAATAAAACAACATGCCGCCAAATTAGCAGTTTCAATTTCAAATGCCAATTCCAGTGGATGGGTTAAAACACTCGAGAAAATTCAAACAATGGAAATACCAATTAATTGCTTCATTGTAAACAGATTGCTTAATTAAGAGAAGGAAATGAATAAAGAGCGTTTAGCGAACATGGAGTCAAATTAATTTTAATGATAAACGATTTACATAGAAGTCTTTGGCGGCGCGGCGGCTCACAGACGGCGGCAGTAGGCAAACTTTAAATTTCTCTCTTATTATTCGCAAGTAGATATTGTGAATTGAGTATCTGAAGAGGAAATAATGCAGCAAAGTTGTGAAATTGCCTTCAGATGAGTTTAATATTTAAAAGTTTCGGTTTGTTTACTGTGTAGCTATTTCTTTGTCAGTTAATGTTGATACTAAACTTGATTTTATATGTATTTATCATGATCATCTTATACAAAGTGTTAAAAAATTAGCACTAAGAATTTCGTGGGAGCATTGTAAAAAATATAAGCTGTTTCATACATTTTATTGAGTTACGTGTAAATGTATGGAACAGTTCATATTTTTTTCGCGATTTCATCCTATAGTACAAAATTTTCGTAACGATGAGTATAATGCCACGAAATTGTTAGAGTTAATTTCTAAAACACCTTATAAGTACAATTTCACTAAGTTTAGTTTTATTATTATTTTATTTTCCCTTGTTATTGTATCTCCGATAGTTTTTCACTCGATTATAGAGAACTTCTATCCTAATCTAATGGAACAATTTTTTTCATGTGTTTCACATGTTTCATTTCGCACATAAACAAAACATGTTGGTCCACATGAATGAGCCAAAAAAGTTATACCTACCTTATCCCGCATTCCCATATCGCCACTAAAAAAGGCCCGAAAAATTCAGCAAATAAATCCGGAAAATTAAATAATAAATTCTTTTTTATTTACACACGCTCTAAAAAACGCATCCGTGGAATAGAGGGATTCACACAATTCCCTTTGAATCCCTGGTGTACAATTTTGTAACTCTTGAAGCGACTTTCACGAAGCTTTTAGGTTAATGCTTTATAAATCATAAATTAGGAATGGAAGACACGTGCTGTCCCTACGTGATGTGGAAATTGTTCTTTTGTTTTGTCTGAAAAATGTTAAAATTGCATTAATAGGTAATGTTGGAGTACTTACAGTAATAAGCCAACGTTTTTAAGAAACAGTGAAAATGTAAAAGCAAGCAAAATAAAAATTTAAAGGTACCATTACCTGCAATACATCGTAAAGGTTTTTTACATAATGCGTGTGTGTAATTTTAGTGCCAAAATTTATTATAAAATAAAAAATGCATAAACACAATGTTACCACTCTATGTATCTCCCATTTTTATCGTTCACACAATAAAAAGTAAACGCAGAAAGAAGTAAAAAAAAATATTGCAACGTAGAATATTATGTTTGTTTAGGTTAATCAGAATAATATAAAGGGTAAAATTGAGGGCCTTTCAAAATAAAGTAAAGAATGTAATATAATAAAAGAGCAGCAGATTTTTTTCACGTTTATGTTCAAAGTTTGTATTCGTTTTTAGGGTTCTGTATTCTTGATTTATTACCCACTAGCTGGTGCCAGCGGCTTCGCCCGCGTCGATGTCGGATCTTATCTCAAGGAAACTTACTACCAGGATAAAAAGTCCTTTATGTTAATCCAGGTCATAAACTACCTCTGTGCCAAATTTCATTCAGATCCGTTCAGTTCGTTTCGTGCATCCGTTTGAGCGTGAAGGACGGACAAACATACAAACTCACTCACTCACAAACTTTCGCCTTTATATTATTATTGTGATGATAGTGTGATAAGATGATAGTGTTTAAAAATATATTTACTTATATCTGCCTCATTGGTCTAGTGGTCCTTAGTGCTACTTCTGTGCATGACGTTTTGGGCTTTCGATTCACAGGTAGCGCAGTATTGTATGTATATGTTATGTTTAAAGTAGTAAATTAGTAGTAGCAAGTGTCAATGTAGAGAATATTATCAAATTTTCAAAAGCCATCTTAGTAGAATGAAAACTGTTTCTGATCATCCATTTGTAGCTCATTAGAAATATTAAAACATATACCCTCGAACGATAACTCAAAAAAAATAATCAAAAAGATGTTTTAAGTCTAAGCAATTAGTTGATCACAAATTGCATTGTAAAGAGGAGCTTTTTTATTTTCGTTTTACGGAACCCCAGACCAACTGAAATGGGCGCTTTGATTCGCATATACACCTCAATTTACCGCTATATTACCTAACAAAATATAAAAGGGCAATGCCCTGAAGCAAACAGGTGTGGGGTAGCTAAGTACATAAAGGAAGAAAGCTTGAAATAAAGTCAGTTTTGGATCGCGTAATATTGTAACGCTGAGTTTTGATTCGCAAGGTTTTAGTGCAAGTCATGAGACATGGCGATTCTTAACTACTCTTCAGTAGCAATAAGGTGATTTACTAAAACGATCACTAGCACCTTGCCCACAACTTCATCCGCGTAGATTTATTTTTAATACTGTCTACGACACTCAGAGATAATTTAGCTTTCCATTAGTTAATAATTGTGAGCTAAATTAAATAAACAAATAGGT
The DNA here is from genome assembly GCA_951799385.1 of Hyppa rectilinea. Classification (NCBI taxonomy): domain Eukaryota; kingdom Metazoa; phylum Arthropoda; class Insecta; order Lepidoptera; family Noctuidae; genus Hyppa; species Hyppa rectilinea. The sequence continues at coordinate 12,156,100 of OX637315.1, forward strand.
TTTTTTTTTTCAAATTTCCAGAATTGGATCAGTACCTAGTTCCGAATATTACCTACCTCCTTTATAAAAACTAACAAACTAATTTTGCTTCTTTGTAATACTGAGTTACGTAATTATTAATGAAAAATTATGCAACACATTCAATATTAATGAAGGTATTTTTGACCCCGTATAAAAAATTGAATTATGTAATTTTTTTTCAAACTAAAATCTAGTTAAGGTATGTGGATCAATGACCGTTATTGCGATGCTAAAATGCGATAACTATAATAAAAGTAACTCGAGAACAAAAGGATCAACTTCCTTAGTCTTCTTTTGCTTATGTCTTAAGCCATTGTATTAAGTTCCAAAGGTATAAAACATTGTATCACAACGGCTGCCGTGTTTGCGGCGCCTGCGGCCTATTGAAAATTAAAACTGCTGCTTGATTTTTTATCTGCACCGCTGAGCTTAGTGTAGAGAGCTTTATGATTTTATTTTGTTTAGAATTTTGGCAACTCCAATGTTTTTGTTAAGTTGGTATTGTTTTAGAGTGTTATTTTACTTTTTCTTTTCAATATTATTAGATACATAAAAAATTTACTAACGAAATTACTGATAACGAGATGAAATAGGTATATCAATAGATTAATGGTACAGACGCCAGCACATGAAGCTAGTGTCAAACTGCCAAATTTTTACAATTGAAAATGAATCTTAGACTTTTGTAATAAAGATGAAATATTATCAAAGGAATTTGACAGATTGGGGTAACTTGATGTGCCTTTGTACCTAAAATGGTTTAATAATAATAATAATACCAGACTATGACTGTCTCATATAAAGGAGGCACGATATTATCCACCAAAAAAAAGAATACAGAGTTGATAAGACAGAGGGGCTTTCCTTTAAACTGCCTATACTGGGCACCATTTCCAAGCTTTGTAGCAAAAATTAATTAAATAGGAGCAGTAGTTTAGTCGCAAATGATTTTAAAGTCTTCACCCTGTTTGAACACGATTTATCTTTCCTAACAGCTGATAATGTATATACGCATAGGTCATTCACCTTAAAACGATAAATCTTAGTATAACCTACGATGCGTTGTTACAAGGTCAGTTTTTTTACAATGGTTGGTTGCGTTTTATTCTGATTTGTAAGCTTTTATAACTACAAAAATGAGTTTTTTTTTTCTTACACAAGTTAGAAAAAAAAACTCATTTCTGCTTTTTATTTTTATACCGTATCGAATTAATACTAAACACGTATAGTATTCGTAGTGTAATTTAATGCCCCACTGTCATATCAACTCTGTATAACATTTCAGTCTATCAACATTCAGTTCGATACGCAAAATGCGTTCATATTTCAGGTTAACTCCAGCGAGGTGTCGCTTTATTGAGTTAATTGCGCGTAATTTACAACCTGGTTGCTATCAATGTAAATCTTTGTCGAAAACGCGACAATAGAATACGTACAAAACAAAATTAAAGTCGAGCCAAAATCATTTCAACGTTTAATTAAACGGCACACTGTGGTATAATTGTGGATTAATTGCCAACTGGATTCAAATTCATCGAATTTACACGACAATTTGTTGAAAATGCGTCACACTAAATTTTATTGCCATTCTCGTAATATGAGGCTGTATTTCAATGTGAGTTATCGTTTTAAATTAATTATTTAAATGGTTGATTTTTGGATTTGTGTCGAAAATATATTTTGGAGTACCTACTCAATAAAAAAACCGAACAAACACTACCAAAAGTATTGAAAAGCTCACAATGGCTTCGCAACAGAAGCTACCTTCTTAATAATACCGTGAAATATCTCATTTTGTAATACTTTTAACCCTTGAGGCTCTTTAATGGAACCCATTTTATTTCTAGCAAAAAGTGCTTTTGCGATAAAAATAAACAACAAGAGCCTTACCTAAATAAACAAACATACATTCTACACAAAAACTATCTTAACTCTATAAAGATAACAATTCGCCCCAAATCCAAAGAAATCCATCGCATCGCTTTGTTACTATTACCGTGGAAATTCTTTTATATCGTAGAAGATCAAACACAGTATCTCGTTCACAAAAGATGAACATAATGATTTTGATACACGAACCGTAACGGCCAACACTAAAATAATAGGGGATGAAATTGGGGTGCTCAATGAAAATTTGCATCCACAACTATAAATTAAACATGCAAGGGTTGTTCACCCCGAGAGGTTCGGAAATAGCCCTCTAATGAATGGAGTGTGCGAAATAGTCGAATTACTGGTAATTGGTAATTTGCGAATCGGTAAACTTAACGGTATTTAGAGCAGGCAAGAGATGGCAAATTTGTCAGTTGAGAACCTTTATACTAGTAAAATACTTGCCAACCTAAGAGTAAATACCAGATATTGTTGTATAATAAAAAAAAGTGTTTGAGCAGTATATAGTGCTTCAAAAACTTTTGGAGACGGAATAATATTGACAAGGAAGCGTTGTTGGAAGATGGTAGCGTTATTTTCGATTTTGGTCACTTGCCAAAAGATACTTGCACGGTTGTATCAAGTATAACGTTTAGAAGCCAAAGCAGTGTTTGAATAAGTAATATCAAGTGATTTAAAACACATAGACCAATATCACAAAGGTAATCGACGCTTATTCGTCGTTGATACAAAAGATAGGCTTATAAGTTGCTAACCTAAAGATGCTAGAACAGCCTCTTCAACTAACCAAATGTCTTGATAACACGCAATTATTCTAACTAGATTGTATCCGATCAACGCCTAACCTAAATTGATATTACACAGCGTATTCTAATATACCCCCCTATGTCCCATATCTGAATTCATGTAACATTATGCGTTAATCTACAAGGGAGGTATTTCTATCATTAATTTAGATGAGAATTCCTTATGGTTGCCTCTGCGACGTCATCAAACGATCATGACGTCACTATTTGCAATATGTGACGTAAGCAGAAGGAGGTTATAGGTCTGTTGAAAGCTTTATTTGTTTGCAGTGAGAATGCAATCTTCATTGATGCTCTCTTAAACTGTTTAATGGCATATCGTGGCGTAAATAAAATCGTGGATTAAACCCGAGTTGATTTCTTTGAACTGTTTGTTGGTTTTCCGGACTAAATTATACTCCTCAGATAACGTCAACAAAGAAATGGTTTGAGTTGTTTGTCTGATAAATGCATAATAATATAATTATAATACATGCATAAAGAATACACTAAACCAAATTAAAACAACGCTGTTATTTAATTCAAGTTAATAAAGAAAGAGTCCGATACTTTTCTTTACAAAGTCCAATTGAGAGAGACCCGGTAAGTACCTGTACTTATAAACAGATGGTACCTATTTGCCCTCACAAGAACGTGAAAAGAATGGCAATTTCTAACCGCACACCAACTTAAGATACAAAAGAAGCCGTTACCACGTCTAGACACATAATTTTACAAATTATCGTCATATTAACGACTGCCATAATTAAACATTGAGGCGAGATGATCGCACTCTCTCCATTTGTTACACCGTTGACAAGTTAAGTTGTAGTCTGGGGTGGGTAGTCAGTATTCATAAGACACCTTCCTTACAGGCGTTTCATTATAACGCTGCGTAGAGACACCAAGAGAATAGATGCGGCAAAACACCGTCTAGACTCAGTAGATTCAAAACCCAGTTGCCTGTTGAATATAACGCTCTTAGAATGTTAATGAAATGGAAATCAATACAAAAATGCGAGGTGCAATCCCGATAGGAATCGATTAGGAAACTCGTTGGAGAAAAATAAAGTGAGTTTGAATGTAGCATGAAAGAACGTTAATGAGGGACTTCGTTCGATTTTAAAGTTAGCCGTAGAAACATAAAACGCTATAGCAAATGAGCAAGTTAGAGAAACTTTTGCTAAAACAGCTGATGGTTATTTTTTGCTTTCGTACGATAGTTAAGTAAAGTTATTTGAATGTAATTTCAACACTAAACACCAGTAACAAAACATTTAAAAACAAAGAATACGAACTTAAAGTTTAATTAGGACTCAATGCACTTCAATCAAGCGTAGCAAGTATTACGAATTTTGTCGAATCTTCTTAAAGGAGATTGCTAAATTGAACTGCCCCAGTATGTATAAACATGGTTCTTAGCAATATAATTATAATGCAGAATAGCTGAACATTAGTATTTCATATAAAAAAAGATTCAAGAACTTTTCATATCTTCACAATAATGGATATAAAATCGTGCAACTCGCTAAGTCAAACAAATGACATTGCTTTGAACTTATGAGATAGTTGGTTTATCAGAAGGTCAACAACTCCATTGCTTCTACATTTGTTCTACTTTCTCATTGTGCCTCACATCTACAAGCATTCTCAATATTCATAGCTCCTCTAAATATTCGTGGGTCCCAGTTGATAGCCTACATGCGAACGTTCGCGGTGTCACGAATACCGTCACACTGTGTTTGGGTGCTGTGTAATGCAATTTTGATAACCTCATCAAGAGCGTGCACTTTATTAGCGGCTTTGCTAGTTGCAATCTCATGTTCCTCGTAAACTTTGTTAATTTTCTTATTAATATTGTAAATAATTGATATTGGGGCTTCTTCTCTAATCGTGGGATCTTATGTTCTTATAATTATAATGGCGTATTGCTTGATACCCGTGCTTTTGCTAATAATAAGAAGGGTGCATAATGAACTTAATTCAAATTTAAGAATAGCAGTGGCATACCTAAATGTTTCATTTTTATTGGTATGTTCAAATCTTACTGTTTATTTTACTCCTTGAAGTATCTGTTGCTTTATTTGACCACTGCTATGTCTTCAACTATACGTACATACGATGAGGAATTACCTAAAATTTTAAACGAAAAACAAACTAAGAAACTTTAACTTCCTACGAGAAAAAGAACGTGACACAGCAATAACTAGGGATTAAGCTAACTTTCCCTCCATGGGGTAGCGTTAATGCGATGGCGAAAGGCGCGATGAGCTCATCACCATGAAAACTAAATTAATTGTACGAAGACGTGTCAGGATTAAGGCTCATGCATCACAAATAAGCTAGAGCATATTGTGTTGTTATACAAATTGATCATATTGTGAATCTCATTTGATAGTGGAAAATTCTACATAATGACAACTGAGAGCCAATTGAGGAAAAATTAAAGGTTTAATAAATTACTTAATTTTCATGCATTAATTGCTATGTACATTGCTGCATCCGTTTAGACTGGAAGCCGACCCCAACATAGTTGGGAAATGGCTAGGCAGATGATGAATTGCTACATATTATAATAATATTTATGTTATTTATAGAGCTAGATATAAGATTAGGTAATTAATTAATATTTTTTATTTGTGAAAGTTCCTAACACAGCTACTCAAAATATTATATTATTAGTTTTAAGTTATCTGCATGCTGCGCCCTAACAGTACTCACTAGTTTTAAGCCTATAGTATAACTATGGTTGTGAACATTATGCATTAAATGCAATTTTAATTTTTAATGCAATAAAAAAAAAGTAAGTTAAGCTTCTAAATATATAATAATATAATATATACAACAACACATTGATACCTGCGTTATATTACATCTACCTAAAGCTTATGAAATCAATCAAACGTACTAGGTACTAGCGTGAGGCACCTTTGCAAACTATGTCACCCATACCAAGTCTAGATTTGGCTTCACCGACGACTGCGTCGGAGAAGAGAGCCGATTAAAATCATTCAGGCATTGGAAATTTTGCTCCATTGGTAACCCGTACTTTGAATATCGAATGTTTGCCTTCTTCTTTATATGGCTTACTACTTTTCAATCGGTCTAGCCTTTTCTGAACTATGTTGGAGTCAGCTTCCAGTCTAACCGTATGCAGCTGAATACCAGTATTTTACATGAAGCAACTGCCTATAATTATGATCTCCACAACCCAGTAACTGGGTAATACGATACCCCTTGGTAAGACTGGATGTCAGATTTTCGAGCTTCTGACGACAGGTAACGACTCTCAAAAATACACAAATGACAGCCGGGCTCAACGGTTTAACGTGCTTTCCGAGGCACGGAGAAGTCTTGGTACGCAAAGATGGTCACCCAGCCACGGACCTACCTCGGCAAGCGTAGCTTAACTTGATGGATCGACACGTGCGGCTCTTATTACATAGCCACGAGCTCCTCCTATTTGGCTTACTACCTATATTTATGGTATTAGGCTCAGTTCACTGTGTATTGTCTTACAAAGTCTAACTCTTTGCAAATATTACAGTCGAGACGATGAAAATTAATAACAATTTCGCCAAAAGTTTGGCAGTTGACTTCAAAGACAAAGCGACTAGTTCTAGACAATTTACTACTCAGAAACTCGCTCAAGAAAGTCTAAATACATAGTAAATTAGAAACTTTATTTTTTTTTTGCTTACTGGGAGATAGGAACGACAAAATAAATATGTAATTAATAATTTTGTTAATGTAAATGTTGTGTACGTGACTAATTTTCAATTTAAATAAATATTCTGTAAAAAAATCACGTAAAGTTACATATCGAATCTCTGTTAACACGTCATTCATCTTAATGCGGTTTGCACCATCATTTACCGATAGCATTTATTCCGAAAGATGTATGTGTACAACATATTTATATATAACATGAACAGAATAAATAAATCTCAATTATTGTTCAAGTCGTAAACTGGGTGAATGAATGCAGAAAAGCAATATCACATTAAAAAAAAAATATCGTAATACAGTTTTTTTTTCGTGTAAATTAGTGACTAACCTGGTGTAAGTATTTTACGCTGCCCATAGGCATCTGACTTAGCTCCACATGTATGTTGAAAAATATCTCTCAGACATGCTGGTAAAATACTATTAAATCAGAAGACACTAATTTCCCAGCACTCAGAGAGTTAGAGAGCAATCTCAATGAAACAATACACATACAGCATGGTAACTATAGGAGTAATGGCCAAGACACTTAGCCAAATAACCCGGTGCTCGTGATGTACATGTGAAATTAGCCGCTTCAGCAAATTGGTCAGTTCCACTACCCTTACAGAATCCAGTTGGCGGTTCACTAAAATATTTAACATGTTCTCTTATTAAAGTTTACAAGCTTGGGCGTAAGTTGGGAATCGTTCTCGATCTGTTTATGTGGTCTGCTTTAGTTTAATTGCTTTAAAACTATTTGAACTTATTAATTGCACATTTGTATCCGATAAAACCTGCCAAGTGCAATTTGGAGTAGCGCACGAAGGGTTCCATACCATTATCTATAAAATCGGCAAAAATCACGTTTGTTGTATTTTATTTTAATTTCATTATTTATCTTTTAATTGAATGTATAACTAAATAGTATACATTAAATTCAGCGTCTACCTGCTATCGTTATCAATATCGAGCATAAACGAGCAAAAATATCACGTTGGTAGGTTGTTGATAGGATTGTAAGGGAGCCCCTTAAATATTTATTTTATTCTGTTTTTTTAGTATTTGTTGTTATGGCTGGCGGCCACAGACATACATCTTCTGCGAAAATTTTAACTGTCTTACTAACACGGTTCATGGGTTACAGCCTGGTGACATACGGACAGAATGGTCGGACGGACGGACAGCGGAGTCTTCGCAAACGATTCTGTTTTACCCTTTGGATAAGGAACCGTAAAAAGAAGTCTAGATTAGATTGTTCTGCTGATATTTATAGCCACTGGGTTTAGTAGACTTCAATTGTTTCTTCTATTGCAACAGTATTGCTTTTGGCACTGGTTCATGGTCTTTAAGAAGTTCAATGCGTTTTTCCAAGTTACATAAAATTACGTGCAGTGATAAATGGTTGAAATCTGCTACATGTTTCGATCCTATAAAATCAAAATCAATCTTCTTCGCCTTTTTCCAACTATGTTGGGGTCAGCTTCCAGTCTAACCGGATGCAGCTGAATACCAGTATTTTACATGGAGCGACTGCCTAGCTGACCTCCACAACCTAGTCAGTAACTGGGTTATTACCCTGGCAAGACTGGCTGTCAGACTTCCGGGCTTCTGACCTCTCTTAACGACTGTCAAAGGTCCACGAACGACAGCTGGGACCAACGTCTTAACCTGCTTTCCAAGGCACGGAGGAGTCTCGATATGTAAAGATGGTCACCCATCTACGGACCAACCCCGGCAAGCTTACCCTGATGGTTCGATCCGTCCGGCTGTTATTACTTAGCCAGGAGATCCTCTTTAAGTGAAATAATGACAACACACCAAATACAAACACTTCTCTATTATTTCCTGTCCCACTTTAAAAACATTCACCGTGGTCGCAGTTAATTATAACTTGGGTCAAAATACTTCGTGTTGTCAAGTGCTTAGCAATTACCTTAATAACTGACACTCGACTGGCATTAGTGTTACCCCCCAAGAGACATAACGAACGTACTTTTTAATTTATTGTAAAATCAGCCGCAATATGCAAATGCTTCTATATTTCACGACTACTTCTTCTAGCATCAAGTTCCATTTTCTTAAACCAGACATAATTACTTTAAAATTCTAAACCCACTCCACGAACTTATTCTCTCTTCCCAACTTAAAAAAATATTTGAGTATGCAAATTAAAATCAAGTCGGGGACTATGAATGTCATAATTAACATTCATTACTTGCCCCAACCTAAACGGGCTTAATTTGACGGGAACATCTTCATCAACATACCTCAGGGGTTTAAGGTTTTCCACACCGTCAGGTCTTGTCTGCGAAGGCTTTATGTTGGCGGGGGATACGCAGCACCTCGGTATAGAGCCGGGAAGAGACCGCAAGGAGAAGTACACGGATGTAAGAAACAATTGAACGGCGACTCTTGTTAAATATTTTCGCTTGTCAGTCTATCCACCAGAGGGCGCTGTGTCGCGTCTTTGTGACGTCACGCTATTGATTGCAGATATTTTAGTTGTTTAAGGTTGTTACTGCAGCATATTTTTTGCTGGGAAAGTTAAGTCGTTCAATTGAGATTCGTCTATAATGGATATTGGTAAGCAATTACAACACTTTCATATTTGTTGTAAGTAAGTATCGAATTCTTTCAATTTATTGTTAATTGAACGAGAGCAATTTGATTTGAGAAATCAAATTCTTATTCGCTAACTTGTCAGATCAAATTGTTTATTTTTCAATTATTATTGAAGAGTATTTTAAAATCGAAGAAAATGTTTTATTTGAAGTTTTAAGGTGGATGCCCAAAGACAGGCCGCAAAATACGAATCTATTTCCATTATAACCATAAGAATCATCAATACAATTTCCATGTTAGAGTTAATTTCTATGTTAGAATTGATTTGGAGTGTCATCATTTCAGGGAATCATGCATAATTTCGAAAACAAACCAATGCAAAAAACTAAATTTGTATGGTACCAACATACATCTAACTTAACCCTTGTTTCCTATGTGCGTTAAAATAAGAGTAAAAGTTTCAATGTGCTAACAAGATGTATTTGTACGTTTTAAGGCGATGGCAAATTCGTGTTCGTACACTTGTAAACTGTACAGTCATGGGAAGTACAAACAACATAATTTCTGAATAAATAATTTTAAGTAAAACGGAAATGTTTTTCTACACCTCGTTTTTTTTTACACATACGTTTGGTATTTAAAATAAGAACTTATCAAGCGTTCAGAGATCACGCATAGAATAAAAAGCAGACCTTACAACGGAATTGCTCAAAATAATGACTTAACTATCGTACTGGCACCTTGTAATGATTGCCCACGATATGTTTAAACAAAGAACACACCGTTTTTTGTTTCTAACGGTCATGGGTGACTGGAGGCCAGTTACCCATAAACACTACTTTAGAAACCACATCTTCACATGCCAATGATTTTAGTACAACCATAAACGCTATGATTATTTAAACTAGAACTATAAAAGAACAGCTTGTTAATGTTGTAGATACCTATCAGTTTCGGATAAAGGAAGCGTAAAATTCTTTGGGAATTTCTTCTGAACAAAAGGCTTCTAAGTTTTGAAGTGGTTTTTAGTTAAAGTTGTTAGCGTAATTCATCAGTTCGTGTCTTCAATTACGTTTTTATTGGCATTTTGAATTATATGCTTACAAATAGTTTCAGAACCTGGGAACTTAACATTATAACTGGGTACCTATATTTTTTATAGGTCTGTTTCAATTCGCCTAGCGTGTTCCTTAGTGTGTTGAAGTCGGCTTCCAGTCTAATACCAGTCTGGTATGTTACATGAAGCGACTGCCTATCTGACCTCCACATCTAGTAACTAAGTAATACAATACTCAATTCTTTATTGATACCCCTTGGTAAGACTGGTTGTCAGATTTTCGGGCTCCTGACGACCCGTAACGACTGTCAATGATTCATGAATGACAGTCGGAACACAAGGCTTAAAATGCTTTCCAAGATACGGAGGAGTCTCGGTATGTAAAGATGGTCGCCCATCCAAGGACCAACCCGGGCACGCGTAGCTTAACCTGATGGATCAACACGACCGGCGTTATTAATTAGCTACGAGCTCCTTTATGGGTGTGTCTGACTAACGGATAACATACTGCTTACATCACGGATTTGTTCCTTATTCTTTTAAAACAATTTTACACAACAATTATCACTTGCTTAAAAATCGGTGAAGGAAAACATCGTGAGGAAATCAGCATGTCTGAGAGATATTTCTCAACAGCATGTGAAGCTAAATCAGAAACCCCAATGGGTAGCAGCATAAAAATTCTGACGACAGGTTAGTCACTAACCACACGAAAACAAAAAAAACAATTTTAGGTAGGTGGCTTGAGCCAGACAAAACATGAGCAACAACTAAATATCTATGTAGAATTTAGTTTTGAGCAAAGCTCTTTTTTATTTGTACCAAATAACTCTGTCCAACACAAAACTGAGCACACCCTTTCACACATCCCAGTTTCTCAACAACCGCTGAAGAATGTCAGCATTCAAGCAGCTTGAAGGCGAGTAATTAGCTCTTATTCGCAATGAGCACCAAATAATAGATGCCTGGTTCTTATACCGAGGTACATCTGAAATACGGACTGAGGAATTTGTGGTTTGTACGTGATGTGCAGCTGTTATGAAATCCTGGTAAGCTCTCAGACTATATTCGGGTTGTTCGGATGGTGTTAACGCAGGTTTCATTGTATGTAAACAAGAGCAAGGAATTCCAAGATTAATGTGGCGATGTCCTTTGCTAAGTAAATTGCTGGAGGATTTCAGTTCAGTATAAAATAAAATGAAAAAAAAATGGATATGAATGAATTAGATACATAATTATATTTGAAAACAACCGAAAAGAAAATAATTGCCAATCTAAATAATTAAGGTGTAGGTAGAGTATTATTTATACAAAATTACCAAGTTCTTACGTGTTCATATTAACTTGGTCATTTTTATGTTAATAAAATCGATTTACCTAACATTATTCGTAACCCACGTCGAATTGCTGAAACATTCACAGCCAGACGTATAACAGTATTACCATTCAAGCAAATACCACTGCAGCAAACGAGAAACAAGTCTATTATACAGCATAACAACCTCAGTAACACAACGATGGCCGAAGGTGGTCCTGCGCTATAACAATAAAACTTCTAGAACCGCCCCAGGTATAGCTGTTAGCAGAAACTGAATAACTAGAGTTAACGCCGTGTTATGTTCTAGCTTCATATTATGAGCTTAATTAATTAATATTAACAAGCCTCGTATCCTGTTAGCTGAACTCCTTGATGTAATAATAATTTTATCAAATATTTACACGGTATTCATACAAGAACATTTTGATAATTAGGTAAAATTTAACCAGACGGTAAACACATTTGATGTTGCGTTCGAACTGGGAAATCGGACAGAATTGGAAACGGCTTATTGTTGGCGCCGGGCCTCGATTGTGATCCATTGTTTGGCGCAAGCTCTGAACCGATTAATATGAAACTGCCATCGGTCCTAAGTTTACTTATTATGCCTTGGCCAACTAAGGGCGCTGCCTGAATTATTAATTTCGGACGTCTGTGTCCAACCCTTTGACGCAATTAAAATAAATTAAGTTTAAAATAACATTATACCTCTTCTTAAAATCGCATTTGTTTAACAAAACAGTATATTCAATTAAAATTTGGTTTAATTTCGTGAACACGTTTTCACAACACGTAGCGATAATAATACGATTATTGCGGTGTGTAATTTAAAGCTATGTGTGGCTTTTAATTAAAGTTCAAAAATATTTACAATTCTATGAGTAGGTCATGCTTATTAAAATTAAGTTAGTAAGTAAGATTTTCGTTATATTAAAAATCTATTGCCGCATGTATGGAAGGTACAGACGCCAGCACATCAAGCTATCCCTGTCAAATTTTCTCAATTAAAAATGAACCTTATGTCTTTGCAATAAAGTTGAAATACTATCAAAGAAATTTGACAGATTGGGGTAACTTGATGTGCTGGCCTCTGTACTTGACAACGGTTGACCCGATTTGGCTATTTTTTTCCTTATGTTCGCAATAATTGTCAGGAGAAGGTTTGTGTAAACGAAAATTGGAGAGAGACATTCGCCCGGGCGACGCCGCGGCGTCGCCCGGGCGAATACAAACAGCTAGTAGGATAAAAATATTTAGGTAGGTAGGTTAGGTATTATTATGAATTGTAATTACCATACATTTTTATTTACAAAGAATAATTGACAAATATTCGTCAACGTACACATATGAATGGCTACGTTTACACTACTACGCTAGGGATGTGCTTTTAGATCACGATTAAAAGACAACGGTCGTGTTCAACTGGTCCCCGTGATCTGTAGGATTCGCGGGCCAATCCCGCTAATTACGTCCAAACTTCGGCGAGAGGAAGGCTTTTTAATTAAAACTTATTCAATATTATAGAGACGGTTTGAGCCGGTCACTAGGATAAGTTTAAGTTTATTAACATAACATTGTGAATCCCGATTTTTTACTAATTAGGTAAGAGTTTTTTAATGAGAGTGATTTTTATCAGACATGCGATTTTAACGTCGTAGAACCTAAGCCTAAGTCATTATTGTGAATAAAAAAATCTTCAGAAAAAATTGCGACGCGGGCAACACTGTATTAATTTTGTTTTAGCAACTCCACTATTTTTGGATAACAGATCCGTTTATCCGGATCTGTTTATATGAGTTTGAGGTTCTGTTAAACAGTAAAACTACAAAATTTATAGCATAGATAAATACTATTCACGCGGTATGTAATTCAAATATACACCTACTAAGTTTCATAATATAATTTACAATTATTAAACCACAGTGTGGGACCAAAACAATTATTAAAAGCATAATTCATCTTAATATACAGTGTGTGTAGCGTAACTACTGATCAAGTACGTTCATGGCACTCGCTAGGCGGCTATGCCATTTATTTCCTGGTAACGGCAAACGACCAATAAGTCTTGCTTCCCGGGATATTAACACTATCATAGGTTACTCTCACATTTTATGAAGACACATTAGACACCGAGACATTTCCATAAAAGATTTTGATATAACTCCGTTTCGAATTGAATTCTGTTGTAATTTAAAGTTTTATAATTAATTTTATAGGAATTTATTTTAACTTACTATAGTTATTACTTTTTTATACTTTACCTTAGTTATATAATAAAGTGTCCTGACACCTGTAATTTAGAATGCGATGTACTTACTTACTTCTACAAGTTCTGCCGCGAGACGTGACTCTAGTAAAATAAATTTTATGAAAATTCCTGAATACTTGTTCTACCAGAACCGGTTTGCACCGTCGCGTCGCGCCTGTCTGAGGGAGCCTTTATTCAGTGGATATGGACGGCGAACGGCCAAATAGCTAAATGTCCAATAAGTCGCATACTCGATATTAACTGCGACATAGTTTACTGTACGCGCCGCATGTTCATTATTACCCAGCTCAGTTTTATGACATTCGAAATTCGAATTTATATAATTGACCGGTTTAAATACCGGAACGGGTCGAAACTTAATTATTGTAAGCTCATAATAAAATTAACTGTCGACGCCTACGGAATTATTTTGTAGCAATCGCCTTGTTTTTAAATTACTTCTGAAGTAGGCGATTATAACAATTAAATACAGCTGGTTTTGCTTTTGTTAAAGAGTCGATCGATCAAATTTAATGTGTACCATTTTGCAGTTAATAAATTCAAATAATAAAATAATTTTGTTCAAATTTTTACAAATGAATTTTGTTACAAAACAAGATAAACGCTAACGAGCAACGTTTTCTAGGGAATACACAAACTTTTAGGACGTTACTCCACAATGTTTGAAATAAGACTAAAATGTATGAAAACCTCAAAAGTCCCGAAAATATTTTGTCAGTGCTAAAGCCGGGATAAAGCTTGGTAGGCCGAATACCGAAAAGAGCGGCTTTCGTGGTACCGGGACTGACGAGTCCTTTGATATGTTATTGAGTTCAATTTACGTTTTCATATTCATCGGCTTGCGTAGTACTTCTTTTGGGAAAAGTACGGAGTTTTGGTTAAACATGAAAGTATGTATTTTGAGAAACAAGTTTGGAATATAGTTTTGGATTATGAAAGAAAAAGCGTAGCGTTTACACGGTTATTTTGAAGATTTTCTTGGACTCGAATATAATTTATTGCTTATACATAAACACTCGCCTTTTTCAGATAGGAGTAGGCAGAAACTATTGCACCTGCTACACACCTTATCGAGGGTGGAATTTTTTAACCTCAACTGAAGCAAGTCGGTCCAGCGAATTTTCGAAAATCTTTAAATGCATATTTTTTTTTGTTTTATTTTTTTTTTGTTTTACTAGCCCTTCAGGTGAGATTAAAAACTTCCACCCTGTACATTCCTTTTGCTTCATTAACGGTCATAAATCTAAAAGCCCTTTCCTCCATTATGTTGAACCTAGATGGTTGGTTTGAAAAAAACTGGCAGCATTCGAGCTTTCAAAATGATTGATATAATTTGATAGGTTTTTATAAAAAGATTCGAATGGTGACTTTGTTACCAGACGCGCAACTGAACGGATGTATTCATTTGTAGAGTATAAAAATCATTCGCTGCTGCCTCTGTGTTTCTTTTAATAAGTCTAGGACCTCACGCAATACGAGCTCTCCTCCTCTGAGCGCTCAAGAGTGAAGACCTCTCTGTTCTTCACAATACATGCCATACGTCTTCGTTTACGGTCATGCATTCGTTTACGATCATACAACGTCACCAATTTGGTTAACTCTCCGGGACTTTCCACTCACATGTGCCTTGTAAATACCTTTTTAAACAAACGTATCTTTCGAAGATGTAGTAACAAAAATTAAAAAGAATATGCTTGAATAGTATGGTCATCTTGAAAGGATGAATGAATGGCAACTAACAAAAAGTATCACTCATGTGTTGTTAATTTTTTTTTAACCAATTTTTTGTTGTATACCTATCAATAATATTGGCTTTCTACCGTGATACTGTATCATCTTTATCAGCCAAGGAGGTTCAAGAGTTCAATACTGGACATAAATCTGTCCCTTTGCAAGCCATATACCATCATTGGTTGTGCCATATTGTCATTATCACTGTGGTCAGCAAAGGGTGATCAGTAAATCACCAAGCTGTTATTAGCGTACCCTAGGATGCTGTATATCAAATCCAAGGTACAGTTCTGCACACATCTTGTGTTCTACGTAACCTTGTCTTGTGATATCATATAAAACAGGTAAACATGTTTTCTTTTTTACATTTGTAATCACAAAATTTATGCCTAGAAATACGACGTAAAAACTCCTCCATTTAACCTCTTTTAGCGTGTATTTAGGCATTTTATGATTATGGATTTTTTTACGGTAAATAATACGGGCTACATGTAAAATCCCAGTGTTTGGAATCTGTTGATACCTTTTTTAAGGCTTCAGTAATACGGTTTTATATTTCAAGGACGTTAATATTGAGTGTTTTCCTTTGATTACCTGAGTTATTTCATGTTTGTGATTATGAAAAGTGCTTCAATAGTATTATTTTGTTTAGTACGCATGAAAGTTATCTGTTGCAGAAGTCCAATTCAAACGCCCAGATTTAGATTATCATGAGGAAAAAATTATTTCAATAAGTAAATCTTAGAACGTTTCAACTAAGAAAGGGATTGCTAACGCCATGTTGGATCGAAAACAAAAGGTGAACGGGTCCATTGAAGGATTCTGTCAATGATTATTGAAAAGTTTCAACGCAAAACCCGTTGGATATATCCGTGAAATCACACAAAGGGTGCCCCACAACATTGTTTTATTCTGGTGAAATATGAGATAGGTCTGAAAAAGCGACTTTGATTCTTGTAGGATTTTCCACGCTCAAAATATGTTATTCGATTTTGAAGTCTATTGATGTTTTATAAAGGTTCTTTAGGTGGGTAATAATAAAAGCTGCTGTGCTATTGCTGAGGATAACGTCGTGGGTTCGATTTACAGGCAGTGTCATTTGGTTTTTTCAACAGAAATTTTATAGTTCGGAATTTGTACCGGTTGATGGCAATAGGCTCGCCACCTATGACGTGTGATTTTAAATTAATAGGCGAAACGTGGGAGTACCTACTAAAGATACCCCTCTGCCTTGCCTTTTAGGGATTACCAGCGTAATGTTATGTTATGTTTAATAAAAGCTGAATAAAGAATGAAAAAGATACAGTTTTATATTTTGTAGCTTTGTTTTGTTTTTCTGTTTTGTTTGTACAGTTTTGCTAGTTTGTAGTCAGAACAGTGAAAATCCAATCCAACCTCATGACACAAATCATTTGTCAAAAGATAAAACAAGATAACCAATAACAAAGCTTATAAAACCGGACGCAGTACGCTTCATCGCAGACGCAAGATAAATTAACGCAAGAGTAATCACGCGCATATATCTACGTCCAACTTCAACAGAAATAGTTCGGATATGACTAGTGTAAACAAATTGCGTGTGCGTGAATAATTCATCAAAGAACGGCGCTGACAAATGAAATCTAATGAATAGGATATGAGAGGAGTGCTCTCCGAGATTCATGCAGGAATACAGTTGTTCATAGGGTAGATTTTGGTGAAAATATTGCAGGTAATTTAATTTTTTACGAGATGCTATAAAATGTTGTTGTTGAAGTGTTATATGGATAGATGTTTTGGAAATATGACGTGGAAATGTAAAGGGTAGAGAAAAATGCAATGCTATTCTTCTTCGAATTCTTCTTTTTTTGTATGGTGTTCTGTAGCATTTGTTTTATATTACATAACTATTTATTACACTGAAGCACAACTTGCGAAATGTGAGTGTACTACACGTACTTCTCTGCCCAACTCCTCGTGGAAACAAGGCGTTATGTTATGTTGTTTGACACAAAATTAATAGGCAATTGTTACCACGATTTAGTATCCATATGTAAATTCTATCAGTACATTGGCATCACAGTCACGCATTCATCCAGTACTGTAATTTGGCAGCTGTTTTCAAAGCATTAAATTATTGTAATAATCACATCGGCATTTTGGTTTCAAACAGAACCAGCACCACACAGAAAATCTAATAAAAATTAATCAACATTTATTTTACAGCATTTGATTATTACCTGTCGTTACTATCAATTAAGAATGAACAAATGGATCAGTTCCGTTATGGTTGAAGTAATAAAAATATAATTGAAGTAATCATTACGAAAGCCTTCACGGCGGAATGGAATTCGTAAAATAAGGCTGTGATACAAGGTGAGCGTGCAGCGGTTTATTCTATATATTCGATCGATCGGCGATAAAAGAATGCGTATTACTCAAAAGAGTATCGACTCTCTTGAGTACGTCGCACTCTTTTATCTAAGCGAAAGACTCACTCACTGATTAATCAAGAAATTCCAAAAACTGCTGGACCTATGAAGATAAAATTTGGTTTAGAGGTGCATTATAAGTAGGAGACGTCACCTATAAAACAATTTTAGAGAATTCCCCTAAAAGGGTGAAATAAGGTAAAAACAAATATAACGTTGTCGCGGACGGAGCCGCGGGCAGCAACAGTAATATAATAAAGTCGCGCAATAATTCATTTCGCGGTTGTTTGCGTATGATCGCTGTGATTTGTGATGTGTTTTTACTGCATATCCAGAAAGATCTGTCATTAACACCAAGAAAAAAATAACATATTCTGACAAGCCTACATTTATGAATGTAAAAACAATCCAATAGTATGTAGTTTGCTTTGCCGTGTAGCATTACACAATTGAGTACAAAAGGGACCTACCTCTTCTTTGATCCAAGTGCAGCCCTTTATTCAGTCGAAATTTTCTAGAATCTACGCAGCGGTTTTATTTTGCCAAGACTAGTCTTCTGAATACTCCATCATTCAAAGGCACACTATTATCTAAGGAGATTACGTCCATAAAGTTTCTCGCTTCCGCTCACGCTTATGCACATACCATCACCTTTATCAGACTGCGAGATTAGCCCGCGGCCAATATCTTTATTGTAATTCTCTTATTCTTGTTTTGTTTTGGCGTGAACAAACATTTATAATTATGATTATCATGTTAAAGCAGTGCAAGTCTCATTACAACGTTCTGCTTTTGTTTTTATTTATTTAAAGGTAGGCTTTTGTGCGCATTTAATTAACACGTGGTGTTTCTTATGCAGGGCTACACTGCTCATTTTATTGGTTTTGTTTCTTTAAATGTTTGAAACATTCCATTAAGTTTCATAGAGCTTTATATAGTTTTACTATATTTAATATCGTAAACAACCCTGTTCGTCGCAAGCGCTATTACTGAGGTTCTGGGTTCGATTCTCAGGTCGGGCGAAGTAGTATTGGGTTTTTCCATTAGGAATTTCTCAGTAGTAGCCCGGAGTCTACATTTGTGATTTATATGTGCAATAAGCTAGGGGAATATCGGAGTAAAACAACTATTCTCTTGTTATTGTTACAAAAATAAATCCACAACGACAGGCACTGCAAAAACCTAATTTTCCGCTCTAAAGAAAAAAATATTTAGAACCAGGTTTTGCCCGCGGATTCACCCACGTGGAGCTCAGGAATGATTCTACGGGAACGTACTACCAGGATAATAAGTATACTATATCCTAATCCAAGTCAAATTGGCCGAAAGGGTTACCACTACTCCGGAACATAAAGGGCTAAGGAGGGAACATGGATGGGTTTTAGTTAGTAAGAGTCTGACACTCCCTTCCGCTCCACCCAGAGCGGGAGGAGTCATTTGATGATTTCCCAAAAAAAAAGGTTGAACTACCTACTCATGAGCAAAATTTCAACCAAATCCTTTTAGCAGTTTTAGTGTAAAAGCATTCGCATTCAATAATATTAGTTGGGATTAAAAACAAAAACATGTGATGTGTGTGTGTTTTAAATGTAAATACTTGTGTTTATTTAAAATAAATACCTATGTAAGTAGAAAAAAAAAAAAAAAAAAAACATGTGATTAAATTCTATCTTCCCATTGTTTAAACATTCACAAAAGAGGAACTCGCAGCTTCCCAAATATATTTCCTTGAATTACAGAGTTTGACGACTGCGTATGAATATTTATTAGAATTTGCAAAATTCGTATAATACAAAAGAAGTACGTAAGTAGCGTTTCACAATATACCGTCACATAAAGAACTCGGAATCCTTTGATATCATACTTTTATTACTTATGTAGGATATCGTTATTGGATGTGTGGACGTGAGTTCGTGTTTTTTTTATTGTAGGACATCGATACTTATTGATGATGGAGATGTATGAGTACAGTTATAAAGATTTATTTTTAACTAGCTTCGGCTTGCGGCCTCGCTCGCGTGGCTTTCGGAAATAATCCCACAGGAGCGAACTAACGGGATGCGGTATCCTATATGTTAATCCAGGTTATTAAAAAACAGTAACTCACGATGATAGGATAAAAGTTATTGTGTTGTTCTTGCTTTCTAAGAAAAAATCACTTTAAAGTAAAAGAAACAATATTTTTTTTAAATTTTATCTCTGTATATTTGTCCCGGCTAATCTCAGAAACGACTGAACTGATTTTGACGGGACTTTCACAGACAGATAGTTTATGTTTAAAGGAGTAACTAACTCTACTTTTATTTTACTAAAAGTATTAAGGTCTACGCGGGCAAAGCTGCGGGCAGTAGCTAATAAATCTAATCAATTATAAAAAATCATCACCACTTTCCATCATTTGACACGGTATTACTAGTGAAGTGAAAACGACAGCTTAGTGGTAACATATTTATTTTATTTAAGTTCAAATGCATTAGGTACTAGCATTGACAAATAACAAGCCACCCAAACAGTTGATACATCTTCTACGATCGTCACCCGTTTCCGTCAAAGATTATTTGCACGGCAAAATAAACATCTGGAACACTATGTTTCCCTTTAATTCCCAGAATACGAATCTACTTTTCAAGTTGAATTTACGCTCTTAAATTAGTACGAGTATATTTATACTTACATGTGATGGCACAACTGAAAGGTAACCTTTCTATAATAAATAAGAACAGAGTTCAAAAGGGTACAAGTTCATTCATCAAGAATAAAAACACAACAATGGAATTATTGATAAACACTATCTAAGACAACAACAGACTCGCTTCGCTAACACTTAAAGACAAATAATAATAGGTATAACTCTCAGAGGCCGACTGAATAAACACAAGCATCCGTCTATATCGCATAGCTGGAATATTGTCTGTTTATTAGAACCGGACGCTCCCCCGCCTTAGGCAAGGATCCAATATAATGGAATACCTACTTCAACATTATTTGCAGATACATGGGTACTTACGCGATATGCCTCGGGCCTGTATTAACGTGTGGTATGCGCTTAAATCGGCGACGACACGAATAAAGGCCCAGTTGATACAAATTCGTTGGTATTAAGAAAGGTGAAACAGTGTTTGGGAATTCCGTTCTTTGATAGTTCAATATTATTAGCCCCGGAGCGACGACTCGCTTTGACATAATTCTTTTGAAAATAACAATGGATTCGCTCGTCGTACGTGATCCTTTATTCAATATTGCGACTGTATTATTCAGCGGACGGCTCCTGTTGTAAGTAAATGGATACTATGACGACGTATCTTCTCGAGATGAATTACAATAGTGAGATTGTTTTGATTTGGATTTGTTTACAATTGAGTTCTGTTTGTGAAGTTTCTAAGATTGCTTGCTGAATACGTGAAACGGTGAACATTTTGGTTGTTACTCGAAAAACAAGTTCCCGAAACAATGCTTTGAAGATCACTTTATTATTAAATACTTGAGAATCACGAAGATATAGAAACGATACAGAAAATTACTAACCTTTTCTTTAAAAATCGTTTCCACTGATTGCATTGCACCAATCGGAACACGTGCAACAGTAAAAAGTCTAGTTGAAAGACCACGGTGGGCATTGGTATCCGAGATATATTGCTAGTTTGTAGCTCACCTTTACCTGGTCTTATTCTTGGCTTTTATCTTGGGTATTTTAAGAGTTCGCTTAACCTTTTTACCGCCCCAGTCGAATTAATACGACAAATGTTTTCGTGTCGGTGCCGCCTGAGTAGTGTTTATACGACTGAAAAATTATGTTCGGTTTTCGTTTTTTGTGTAACTGCTAGTCTATAATCGTCTGAAATAAAGTTTTTTTTCTATGAGTTGGGCGCTGGGGGTACTGCAATTGATATAAACCGAGGTTATTGTACATACGTAAAAAATAAATTCGTCACAAAAAAAAATTGTGTAAATTCGTCACAATTTCCAATGTATTAATTTTGTTTATTGTGAATACGACACATGGTTTTAATCCGCACGGATAGCAAAAAAACAAACAAGAAATAAAACAAAAATGATGTATATTTTTCATAATCACAGCACGTTTACTAATTTACCTTACATCTACATAAAAAAACACGGTTTTTAAGTAAATGATTTGAATCAATAATTTTGGTTCTTCCCTTTAAGAAGAAAATAAAAAATGGGATTCGATCTCACTGTCTTCAATTTTGGTAATAATATTATATTGCTTTATAATATCGTAACTTCACGCCTTGTATCCCCAAATGGTTGGGCAGAGGTGTATTGTACATCCACATGATTTTGAATCGTAATAGTTACTGGGTGTATTAGATTTTTCCATCTGGTATTTTTTTTGCCCGGAGTCTGGATTTGTGCCCGGTTGATGGCAATAGGCTCGCCCCCTATGGGACTTAACCATTCTTAACTGGTAAAATGAGGGTTTAGTATGCGCCACACCTGCCTTTTTTTTTAGAGTGACCCCTGCTTAACCCTTCGGTGAATTTAGGCGTAATTCTATGTGATAGGTTATGATAAATTATTTTCATAGCTTTTTTCTTTGATTGCATAAAATTAAAAAACAAAATCCATGCGAGCAATTTTCAAATAAAGAAGTATCTTATCACTTCCCGTCGTAGGTACAAAAGCCAACACATATAGCTACCCCATTCTGTCACATTTATTTAATAGATTTTCAACTTAATTTATAAAACTATAATGTTCATGTTCAATTGGAAATATTTGAGAGAGCGGGATAGCTTGATGTGCAGACGGTACTACAAAATAAAAGCGACTACACTTACTTCACATACGTATTTGAACGTGCTTCAGGCGGGATAATAGACAAGTTTGGACGGCGTAAACATTGTAGGTTGCATACAGTTAATGTAACTTTGTAATAAGGGTTACAGGCCCCTATGCTTTGTTCCACTGAGTTCCGCTGGTTCCGCTGCATAATTTCGTTATGTCCATTCTACCGAGAAATCTTGTTTTGTCGAATACATTTTAAAGCGACTACGGAATAGAGAGTAGTGATTAACACTTACGAAGTGTTATTCGGTTATTTTGGCAGCTGTTCAGGATTGTAAGTGTGTTGGTTAAGTGCGGAGTGAGTCGGTTCATGTGATTGCTTGTTGTTATCTGACGACATTTTAGATTGGTGTTTTTCAAATGCAGCGCTGGATATAGTTTTTTGAAATAAGAATTAGTCTGCCTAGCCTTTTCTCAACTTTGTTGGGGTCGGTTTCCAGTCTAACCGGATGCAGCTGAATACCAGTATTTTACATGGAGAGACTGCCTATCTGACCTCCACAACCCAGTGAGTATACTGGGTAATACGATACCCGTTGGTAAGACTGCCTGACAGAATTTCGGGCTTCTGACTACCCGTAACGATTGTCAAAGATCCACGAATGACAGTCTCGATAAGTAAAGATGGTCACCCATCCACGGCCAACCCTGGCAAGCGTAGCCTAACCTAATGGATTGACCCTTTTTTTTAGGCTGGGAAATCATCCAATGACTTCTCCCGCTCTGGGTGGAGCGGAAGGGAGTGTCAGACTCTTAATGACTAAAACCCATCCATGTTCCTTTCTTAGCCCTTTATGTTCCGGGGTAGCGGTAACCCTTCCGGATCCCGCTTACCCGGCAGGCTTGGCTCTGAGGGGCCCCTTCATATGCTGACATCTCTTTGAGGCGCGCGTGGAACATACACGCGCCGTCCGGCACGGGCCTGGTGCTGATCGGACGGTGAGTCACCCATTACTCACCGTCCGCAGGCCCGCGCCTACGGTGGCCGGGAGTCGTCACGTGGATCCCGACGCCCGGGGCGTCTCCTGCGGCGGCTGGGACGGGAGGACCTTTCTCTCTCCCATCCCGCCACCTCCTTCGCGAGCATGACTTTTTCGCAGAAGGAGCTCAGTAGCAGCCTGGAGTCGAGATTTGTGCTTTCTTGAAGGCAATCGGCTTGCTCCCTATTACATGGGACTCAAACATAACTGGTTATAATGTGGGTGTACGACAACAATTCTGCTTAACCCTTCTGCGATTACAGACGTGATATTATGTTCATGTATTGTACCCACACATTTGTACCGAAGTAAAAATAAATTAGCTTAAGTAATTCACCTACACATATTCAGCCCCAAAGAACCCTCAAAATTTTTTTGTATGCTAATTTTGAGCACGTGAGCACAAGGGCTGAAGTGTGCAGTCCAGATGTTGTCGAAAAAAGTTCTCAAGGGTCCTCTTAGCACTGATAAGGCACTTACATAGTTACAACATAAGATTTATGGCACTATTTTAAGATTGGCTAGTGTCAAAATTTGCACATTTTTTTTTGCACTTGCACATTTTTTTTTTGTGAATTTTCAAGTGTTGTTTCCGTAAGACAGTTTGGCTGGCTGTCTCATCCGGCTTAGTTCCGAGAATGATTTTACGAGTTGCATAATAATTATGTCCTTACATAAATGAAATTGGCGTTTTGTCACACAACACACTGGCCACTTTGATCTCAAATATTTGGCATTTAGTTAGGAATTCCAAATTCAATTTTTTTTCAAATGATTGGAATTTAGCGATTCATTTGTTTTCGCGCCATTTGATTTTTTTTTTACATCGTTCAGTTTACAATATAGAAATTAGATGGCAGTTGATTTGGTTGAGAGGAACAATGATAGATTTTTATTAAAATATATCGTCATATCTATACATCTATACTAATATCATAACGATATAAAATTTGTTTGTAAACAATGTAAAATCATGTCGGTTATCATGGTGATGATTTAAAAAAGATGGGTACCTACCTACTTAATTATTTTCCATAATTATACAACCGTCCACAAACATGCCTACTCCATCAAAGCCCGCTCATGATATTATCAGAACATAATTAACCACCAAATCTAGTCGGAGCACATTGAGCAAATGTTCCCGGTACGCGGAACAGGAAGCAGGAACAGCGATCCCGGAACATTGTGTAATAATTACTTACACCGCTCCACAATGTTCCGTTTTGGTGAGTCACCACTGTGGAGGAGGCCTGGTGGAAAATTTAAGAGACAATATGCGAATGAAGGTGGTTAATCAATTTATGATAAGAGCTTTTGAAGTATAGACTGCTGATTTATTTAGAACTACCTTCTGGCTGCGTCTTCGCCCGCGTCGATATTGGATATTATCCCACGTACTAACAGAATAAAAAGTATCATAATTATGTGTTGTTCCAGTTTATAATCTACATTAAGCGGGATTGTCCGAAAGGGTTACTGCTACCCCAGAGCATAAAGGGCTAAGAAGGAACATGGATGGGTTTTAGTCAGTAAGAGTCTGACACTCCCTTCCGTTCCACCCAGAGCGGGAGCAGTCAATGGATGATTTCCAAGCCTTAAAAAAAAGTTTATACTCTACAGATGTCTGCACCAAATTTCATACTGATCCGTGCAGTAATTTTTGCGTGCAGAAGTAACACACACATTCACAAACTTTCGCATTTATAATATTAGTGTGACATCTTACTATCAAAAATTATGATGGCTATGGCAGTCAGCGTTGCTGTCCTTAGAGTAGGTAATGACGTATTTAAGTGACGTCACTCGTGGATACTCTTCTATTCAATCCAGAGTAAAGTAGAATATATCTAGAAGCACGTAACAGGAAGTGTCGCTCAGTACTGTGATCTTCGGAACAATGTTATGCAATAATTACTTATACCACACTCAAGCGTTCCGTTTCGGAAGTTGAGAGTATGGAAGAGGAGTTTATAAGGAAGAATTATTTTTATTTTAATGTAATTTAAAAGCCGAAAATTTTTCTGGTACTATGATTCGTATATCAAAAGTTAAAAAAAAGTCAAAAATACCCATATCGCAGATCTTATAATTATAACAATCTCTTTATAAGAGATACGATGGTAAAAACTTCAAATATGTTGGTTTTCTGAAGTGACAGGCCAAGAATGTAAGAACTGCTTTGGGTGGAATTTTGAACACTTAAGATATCACAATACGTCTTGCACGATAATTCAGAAAGAATTTCTATTTTATCCTAAGATAACACTTCGATTTTGATCGAGATGACATGCAAAACTGGTTTTGTCTGTGAACTGCTTGGTCCTTGAGTAGGGCCAATGAGGCCTTATATTGTGGTGTGTACTCGTATTATTGTGTGACCATGTGGTAAAAGGATTAGCCAATTCACGGAAGTCGATTGCCCTGAGTGTGCGCCGGACATAACAGAATATCGGAGGGTACATCACTCAAGGAAGCTCCTATCATCTATCCCAATACCACATAGTAAATTTAAAGTTGTCCATATAGCTGTATCCAGTACAGGCAGTAACTCAATAAAACGTATGGATCAGCTCATATTTTTTTTTGCGATTTCGAAATTCAACCTTTCTTAAAAGTTGTTCGTAACGATGAGTACAATGCTCCCACGAAATTCTTCGAGGAAATTTTTAACACCTTATATTTTCAGAAAAATCTTGCATTTTACACGGTACCTTTCCATACTAACCCAGCACGCGCATGTGTCGATAGACTATGAGCATTCCGCGAGCGGTTTTAAGACGCCCGTAATTTCGCCCGAGTGTTTCACACGTAATAATCGGATAACGTGCTGTAGTGCACGTGTTGCGCTCATGCAAAGCGATAGTACCGCAAATGCATTCAGGTTGTAATAGGAGAATAAAATGGAGGTAGAATGTGGCAAGGGTGCTTTTGACTGGTTCTTCTGTGGCAATAACAGTTTAATACGAAATTTGGTTTTTGGAATTGTTTATTGTTAGATTAAATCACCTATGGAATACTTATGAATCTTGAGGGAACGCCAAATGGGTACCAAAACGCTTCTTCTTTTTCGTTTTTGTGTGGTTCATGACTAATCTGGTGTATTGTTTCTCAATAGCATGTGAAGCTAAGTCAGAGGCCACGAGCAGCATAAAACCAAACGGTTGCATGCTGGCTAAGATTATAAACGAAAGGATTTTTTGTAAAAGATGAAATGATACAAAAACTAAGACGCATAAGACCTGATTGGCCCCTCCATGTCGATCCCAACAAAACAACTCACTATGAAAATATTACAATATGACCTAAGAGCCGCTCTTCTAATTTGTACAGCCACACAATAAACTTATACAGGGTGAACAATATTAAAAGCGCACCCGCCGATGCAGAAGGGCGCACAAAATCATAACACAAAAGAAAAATACGGTTATTTTACACCAGTGCGGTAGATTATATCTTTTATGTTCAAAATCAACAGGAAGCTTTCAAATGGGGCATGTAACCTACACTTATTATAGATGCTGTTTCGCGAGGGTGCATAAATTTTTTAACCCAAAGGGTTTGTGCAAACAACTCGGTGAAAGTAATTTGGTACTTTTTTATAGTAATTGCACACGATACGGGGGTAGATGCAGCGAGTGTGCGGCCGTTTGCGGAGTTTCAAAAAGTTTTAATTCAATTTCGACGTGGAAACAAAGTAAACACTCAGTGGACCGTTCTGGGGTTTGAGCTAAGTTCTAAAGTAGATTAGTGATACTAAATTCGGCTTTACATGAATAATCAAATAAACTGGTTTGAGTTTTATCTACTGCAGAACAAAAAAACTAAGTACTTAAATACAAAACAACAATTTATTATTTTATTTTCAAGAGACTTATCATAACATTTGTTACATAATACTATTTTTATACTCTGTTACTCTTTTGTATATGCTTTCTTGTCATTTATCCAACGATAGTACCATTATGTATTTATCAGAAAACTGATTTCTTTTTTTATAGGGTCCTGAAACTTGTGGCTTTGTATCTACAATTTCAATCGTCGTCTAATGTCATCATCGGCATGCCGCCCATTATTAGGTATACTTTTCAGCATTTCAACATAATCACCCGGCACATTGCATTCTATAGCACCCGTAACAATACATTTTTTATAAGTGATTGATGGTCTTCTGTCTTCAGGAAGAGATGACAAAGATTTGAGGAATGGAGGAACAACACAGTGCTGATATGTTCGACATCTGGTTTTCGTTCCACCAATACCGCTTATATCAACTTCTTTTGCAAAATACTGTTTGTCTGCGACTCCTTCTTGTCTGGAAAAGGCAATTTATATTCTGTTTATTAGATGTTACGATTCACATCCATTTTAGGGTCAACTACAAAATTAATTTTGGTCAAAAAATCTGGAAATGCCTGCTTTGTGGGGCAATGTATAATTTAGTTTATTCTGTGGGGCTTTTTAACTGAAATAATATAACAGCTGTGATATAGCCTAGTGGTGTAACCGTCGGACTGCTAAGTCATAAGTCTCAAGTTCGAACCCAAGCCACGCACCTCTGATTTCACGGATTCATGTGCGTATTGTATAATTATCATTTCCTTTAAATAGGTGAAGGAAAACATCGTGAGGAATAACAGCATAAAAGCTCTGACACCAGGTTAGTCACTAACCACACGAAAAGAAGAAGACTGAAATAATCGTCAAAAATGATTATCAAAAAATCTTTTTAGATGTCATTTAACTGGATCGATTTGCTAACCTTTAAGGCAGAAGAGTGCTTTTCAAATTGATGAAAGACAAACTGGATTTTAAGGACTGGACAGGTCACAAGTATTGTCTGCAATTGGACTTTTCACTTTTAAGTATGGTTCTATTCTAGTATCGATCTATGACTAGGTATTTATGTTCTATTTTAGAGGGATTGGTTTTTGCGCTTAGTCTATCAGAACTCAGGAGGACCACGCGGCGAGGTACGCGGGCCATGGCGGCCTTGGATGGTTATTCCAACAAGCCCACCTAAGAAGTTGATAAGGTCGACGGGGATAAATACAACGGGCTTGGAGGAGGCCAATATTCAGCAGTAGACGTCTTTCAAGACAAATAATCATGTTGATAACAGCCTTATCATAATTATCGGTTTCTAACATACTTGTCAAGGGAAACGAGACAGTCATTCTTCATTTTCCACACAGCTCCCCATACATGGTCGTCTTCGTTTTTGACTATAGTAGCCACCGCTCCACCCCACATATTGTTATACTGTACAAAGTCTAGCTTGTAATTCTGGAAAAAAAGTAGTTTAAAATTAGTCAAACGTTGTGTTAAGTAAATAACAGGTAGGTGCATCTACATGTTCCAGTTTGATTTGTCTTTAGTAGGTATAAATTACTGAATCTTCAAGAACTGGTGCTAGACACAGTTCAACATCCATAAGTATACAAATCCACGCTTTTCATACATGTGGGGAGACATAACTGCAGATTGACATATGCTACGATTCTTACATAGCTTCCTTTGCTTTCAAAAGAAACAGTAGGACCAAACCAGTGTTAGCGTTCAAATCTTGTATTATTTTAGGCTGGTTTTATAGTCACGTCAGCAGATGCGCCGCTGGGTAGCGTGCGCTTGAAAAGCGGTGCATTGTGAAACTAGATTAGTACGACGCGTTCTGCTGCTGTGAGACAGTCGTGTACAATATGAACGTTACTGCGGTTAGAGTACTGGCTATTTACTTTTTATGAAAAAACTGGCCGTAGAAGCGCACGAGCAGGGCGCTTCGGTAGCACCGGCAATCAGCACGGGTTTACCGAACAGCGCTGCTCAAACGCGCGACTTTAAAACGCAACTACTACCCCATACAATCTCCAAACGCACGCGCTCTACCGGCGCTGCCGAAACGCGGAGCAACAAAACCAGCCTTGATGCACAGACGCCAGCACATCAAGCTATCCCAAATTGTCCATTGAACATGAACCTTATACTTTTGTAATAAAGTTAAAAATCGACCAAAGAAATTTGACAGATTGGGGTAGCTTGATTGGTTTTTTTTTTATATAGGTATCTTTATAATACGTATATATCTCTGGTACCTACCACTTACATCAAGTCGCCCAACTCCTAAGAGTACCGCGGAAGGGTTATTTATAAGAATTCTTCTTTTCAACAAATTACTACCGTAAGCAAAATAGTGGAAATAGCTCTTAGACTGTACCATCATACAACACAGGGCCAAGTTTATACATTTTACAATATAAGCAAGAACTAAAATTTGGATAAATGACATTCTGTAACGTGTGTAACGTCATTTTACAATGACAGAATCAATGGACAAATTAACAAAGAGTTTTTGGTTTGTGAAGAATTTAATCAAAATAGTTTGTAAGCTAAAATTATTAAAAATGTACTGAAACGTACGGTATTTTTGAAATTATTCACTTGAAAAATAGTTCAATCGCCATCTTTTAAAGCAGTATTATTTTAATATTACTTCACAGTAGAAAAGAGATGGAGCTATACGTTCTGTATAGCTCAGTCTCATTCTCACACTCCAAGGTTGATTTAGGTTCTGACCTGGTCACCTACATACAATTTTTTTAATGCAAGAATCTGTTATTTAGAATGACGTAGCATTGTTGGTAAACATTTGTGAAATGTGTTGAAAAAACGAATTCAAGATGGCTGCATCCGCGTGCATGCGTTTCGATTTTGGCCACGCGCGAGAAGATCCATGTGCACCCTATCCGCAAATTAAGGTTGCTCAATCCTTGAGCACATCACATAATCAGGTCAGGTAGATCACGTGCTAACTTATCTTGACTTATATTATAGAAGGGTAATATTGTTCGTTTGTTTATAAGAGACAATCTCAGGTACGAAATCAATAAATTACACAAAATTGTTTCATTGATAGAAAGCTACGCTAGTCGTGCCGATTCGATTGCTATATAGGATATTATTATGCTTTATGGTATAGTTAACTTGTACGAAAGACGCGGGTAGAAAAACACATAAGCATAATCAGCCTATAACATTCCCACTGCTGGGACATAGACCTCTTTACTATGAGAAGTCCTAATCCACCACGCGGGTCAAGTGCAGGTAGATAAATGTCACCATTCCTTCGATTGTTTGGTTCTAGGACATGCCGGATTCCTCACGATGTTTTATTTCAACGTTTTGAGAGCAGTGGTGATGAAATTTTTACAAAAAGTAAAGCGCCCTTGACGGTAACGGTGAAACACAAGGCTCGTGCGTCAGCTCGTCCCTAAACAAACTCTGACCATTGGGCCGATTTGACGAATTTCAAAATTAATATTTATTTCGTTCATCATCTCGTCCCACTTTATTTTTCTTCAATATTTTAAGTTGTTTTGGTACAGTCCAAAACAAAACTTTTTACTATATACGAGTAAATAAAAGCCAAGAATTTAGGGAATCAACATTTATATTAGTACCTAATAATAAAAATCAAAGTTAGTAAGTAGGTACATTTTAATTGCGTTTTATAAATCACAGTTATCTATCACATAATCAGTTCTATTCATAACAATTGAGTACAGACATACTTAGTTTAATATTGCGATATTAAGGCGAATAATGTTTTTAGAAAAAAGGTCTTGTAACTAAAACACTGACCGTGTGTTATTATAGGCTGAGATGATTCTGAGTGGAAGCTTATATCTGAAGCTAATTTTGCGCAGCGCGTAAGCCCCAATATTATTTGTTTACCAAAGGCCCGACGTGTTTGCATTGATATCAACTTGGGAATTGTTATTAAAAGCTTTAAGAGATTGGTAAATATAATTTAAGTCTTTGGATAATGCAGTATTCGCTTGTCATCATATTGGAATTAGCTGCCTAATATCTAGAAAAGGTATTCTTTTATTGGCGTTAGGTTTAACTAGTCACCGGATTTTATTTGTTCGAATGATTTAACTCTATTGTTGATTTATCACACATCAAATACCTCCAATTTAATTTTTCTTTTGTTTTTTCAGTAGATATTGCTTAGACATATTGACGCATTTGCACCACAAATCACTGAATCTCTATCTCTATATAATCTGTCTCTGTCATCTTCAAACAATTAACAGCAATAGAACGATGAAGCTATTATGTTATTTTTTAACACTAGATGTATATGTTATTGATTTGTGGTGCTGATGAGCCTTAAAGTAGAAATTGGAATCAGGCAGACACGTAATCAAAACCGTGTAAAGCCAGGAATACACGTGTTAATAACTTACATAGTAGGTATTCAAGTAGCTTACAGATTCCATTCAAAGTTATTTGATCTATTTATATATAATCAATTTTACAATAAAACGTAGGGTGGTGACCCCCAAACAAGGCATGCCTGTATCTTTGGGATCGGGACTTTAACATTTAAGAGGGATTACAAAATTGGTAAACATGAACTCAAATCAAACTCAACTAAGATTCATTAAGCGGGATTGTCCGAAAGGGTTACCGCTACCCCGGAACATAAAGGGCTACGGAAGGAACATGGATGGGTTTTAGTCAGTAAGAGTCTGACACTCCCTTCCGCTCCACCCAGAGCGGGAGCAGTCATTGGATGATTTCCCAGCCTTAAAAAAAAAAAAAAAAAAAAAATCATATCATCTATGGCCGATTGTGCAAGTTATTGGCTCTACGTATTCCTGATTTTATCCTAAAATTCAAAGCTCACGGAGATAGTCGTCATTTATATCTGTGCGTGACACATCCGTCTCATCGCACATGTTCGGCGTTAGTGATATATGGCGCACAAATCCAACGATCACAATATACAATGTCAGGGATTATTAGGGGATCCTACTGGCTTAGTCTTGCTCGGTGGTCTCACAGACCCTAATGTTTTTTGTCATGCACATGATATGACATACGGTCGAGTGCATTTGAGGACATCTGCCAAAATTTTATTGGACTCAAATAGGCTCATTTGATGTGAGATATTATTTTCGGCAAATGTTATTTTAATTAATTTAATGAGCTTGTTCACTTCGAGTGTTTGTCTGAAGTTATGATTATGTAAATTTATTTTCATCGTAATTGTTCGTTTATAAAACATTATGGGAACAACAAGGTAATTTCATAGAATTCTGTCCGAAAGGGTTACCGCTACCCCGGAACATAAAGGGCTACGGAAGGAACATGGATGGGTTTTAGTCAGTAAGAGTCTGACACTCCCTTCCGTCTGAACCAATTGCGAAGAGTTTGTTCAGGTTCATGGCCCAAATGTAATCCATAGCTGCGTGTATTGTACTATTACATATTTATTTATGGTATAATGAGACTGTCGAATACATTGCGGTTTTGAAAGACCCTTATTAAAAAAAAACCTCCCAATCCTTTAAGAAATTGTTACGCTAACCATAGACTTTAGTAAAACATTACTTCTTAATTTGAATACTGTAAACAATTGTTGGTTAACTATTAAAGAAAAACAAAAAGAAACCTGGATTGGATGGTTCAATGGGTGACATGTCATGTCTTACCTACCTAGCCTACATGACTAGAGTGGGTGATTCAAGAAACTTTTGGTCCCTGAAAGACGTCGTTGCTGGTAAACTTTTGTAAAATTGTCACATAAATTGTATTAAAAAAATAAGATGGCGGCGTTAGTACTGAATATGGCTACGAGCCAAAGTACACGTAGAAACACAAAATTGATTGATATTTCGATCGATTTTGTATTTCTCATGAATCTGTAGAGTCTTACGTAATCGTCAATAACTCACCCATTTCCTTGCCAATAGAATACTAATTATGCATAGTTGAAGTATCCATTTAAATACGTTAAAGGATTGACTGCAAAAGTAATTGTACACGTGCCTCATAATTATTTGGCAAAAATTTCAATTCTACTTGCACACATGCCATTATAGAAACTCGAATGCGTGATTTTTTTTAATAGCCTTTGTGAATACTGTCACCCTATCCCATACTGCTAATACTGGACTCATGTTCATTCATGATTTAGGGTTCCGTATTGTATTAACAGTGAAATTAGTATCGAAAGGTGTGACGTAGCACTCAATGGTTATTCATGCTCACGTAATGGAACCGGTTCGAGTTATGATTTTATGGGGTTTACCGAACCCTTCGAGTGGGCTATTTTTTAAATGGCGACAGCACGGGTACCATGACAATAGGGTTGTGTTGTGTATTATTCAATAATTTAACATGTGGGCTGGTTAGATCGGAAAGTTTTTATTATTATAAACTAAGGACCCGACTACGAGACATCATTACCGCACAAAAGTGAGTACTTATGGTTATAAATCATGGGAATATTATTTTGATACAAAAAACTGAGGATTAAATAAATAACGACCAATTAGTGTACCTTTAAAAACCATTAAACTATACCTAGGTAAAATATGATAACATTCCCAGTAAATTTAGGTAAATATTTTAGAGCTATTTTCACGGTTTCTATAAGTTATTTTTGTACAGATAGCTGTGCTGCTGAGAAGTTTGTTGCGCCACTTCATCTTCCCAGCCAAAGCACTAGGAAGTTGTGAAGGTTGGGCGTTTTTGGGGGACTGTCTTATGTAACTTTGACTTTCAAAAAGTGCTGATTTTCAGCCTAGTTTGAATAAAAAACTTTTGATTTTGGTTTTGTTGTACGTACTCATTTGGTTGGCAAATGTATGAAATAACATATCATAATATCACGCCTGTATTTCGCGAAGGGTCAGGCAGAGATGAAGGTACTTATAGTAACATCCAGATAACGCCAGATATGTTTAAGTCCCATGTAATAGGGGGCGAGCCTTTTGCCATCAATCGGGCACAAATCCAGACTCTGCTACTGAGAAATTCCAAATAGAAAACCCAATTGCGCTTGGCCCGACCCGGGAATCGAACTCATACTCAGCAGTAGTACTTGTGACCACTAGACCAACGAGGCAGTACATTGTATCAATAACTTAACATAAAACGTTAAACGTCTATTTTGTTTAAGGTATGAATCGTTTAAAAGGCTCCTAGAAGTTATAGGTGACATTGCAGACACTGGCGTTGAACCACTTTTCAACTTTATCACTAAGACAATCAATCTGCTTAGCCTTTTCCCAACTATGTTGGGGTCGGCTTCCAGTCTAACCGGATGCAGCTGAATACATGAATTCTACATGGAGCGACTGCCAGTATAACCTCCACAACCTAGTCAGTTTTTGGGTAATACGATACCCCTTGGTAAGACTTGCTGTCAGACTTTCGGGCTTCTGAATACCCGTAACAACCGTCAAAGATCCACGAATGACAGAAGGGACCAACGGCTTAACGTGCTTTCCGAGGCACGGTACACGGCACGAGGCACGGTCGATATGTAAAGATGGTCACCCATCCACGGACCAACCCCGGCAACCGTAGCTTAACATGATGGATCGATCCGTGCGACTGTTATTACTTAGCCACGAGATCCTTATCACTAAGACAATAAGGGTGAAAAATTGACAACCGATGATGGCCACGGATGTACATCTTACTTATTCGATTTCTATTTAAATGTAATTCATAGACTACAAACAGTAAAGCGCATTTATGCGAATAAAAACAATGTCCTGGACTGCTTAGATAATTTTATAGAGATATGAATATGCAACACGTCTACGAATTGCTCAGTTAAACTCCAGTTAACGTACACTTCACAACACTTGGCTTAACGAGAGTTTTGCATGGATAATTTGTTTAAACGGAGTTTACCAGTTTAATAGCAGGTCAAGTAGGGACCGGCCACCCAGGGCACTTTCTTAATTACACCTAAAATTATACAGCCCGTCCGGAGATTTGGTACCTACCTACAGCTGTCCACTTTATATGAGCAACGTCATTTTGTTTTTATGAGACGTAATGTGTGAAATTTCCAAAATAAGATGAAAATGTTTCAAGTTTATCATGGAATTTGGTTTATCTTAAGACTATTACTATAAAAATGTACATATTTTTCAATGAAGGTAAAATAATACAATGGAGAAACACTGATTTTAAATTTAAATAAAATACGACCTACAAAAGTACTTCTATTGAGATTTACGACACCCCACGGGCAAAAAAACTGTTTTTTTATGAACATAACATAATAGGAGGCGACCGTATTGCCATCAAACGGGTACAAATTCAGACTACGGGCTGCTACTGAAAATTTCCAGAACGAAAAAACACTATAACACTGCCCGACCCGGGAATCGAACCCAAGACTTCATGCCCATCAGCAGCGCTCGCGACCACTACAACTAAGCAGTCATTGCTGTAGTAGAATGAGATCTTGGGTTCGATTCCCGGGTCGGGAAGTCGAGATACATTTTTATATTAAGTACTAAGTCGAATGGTGATTAAAAACTTAACAAACTTACAATTTCAGCGCGACCACTCGGCCTGTGTCAGCCGACCGACTCTAAGCGGTTAATGAAAATCGGCTAGCCCGCTTTCTGCATATAGAGAGGCAATTTACCGAAATGGTCGCATGCCTTCGAACTAATGCGAAATATTGCCGCGATTTGCTGATTTACAAAGTTCAACTTTATCTTGGTAAGAACAAGGGTGTTAAAAAGTGAAGTCTGTAGTCTCACAGATCGATGCGTTCGATACTTAATGATTATGCAAATACTGAAGCTGAAGTATTTAGGTTATGTCTTCGAAACATTAATTTGGTTGAGTAAATATGTCTGTGTTTATCCAAAGAAGTTTGTTTAGATGACAGATGAAATAAGTACCTACTTCGTTCTATTTTCGAAAGTTTCGATTAGTAAGGTACAGTCAGGGAAATAACTTGTTAAGGAAATTACGTCATGTGCCCGCTACAGCAGTGCGTAGTACATATATATCGATGCAGCCAATTCATACAATTGTCAAAGACTGACAGTTTTAACTTGAAAATAAAGACAATTAAAGCATATCTATAAGTACTTAGTAAATTTACATCATAATTAATGTCCCTTATTTTTTTTTAAGGCTGGGAAATCATCCAATGACTGCTCCCGCTCTGGGTGGAGTGGAAGGGTGTGTCAGACTCTTACTGACTAAAACCCATCCTTGTTCCTTCCGTAGCCCTTTATGTTCCCGGGGTAGCGGTAACCCTTTCGGACAATCCCGCTTACCCGGCAATAATTAATGTCCCTGACGAAACGATATGTAATTATGATATGAAACCGCACAGAAATCAATTAAATATGTAAACCAGTGAATAAAAGTAACTGCAAAAAAGTGCTTTATAGCTAATACTAAACATGACACAGATTCAAACGCGCATTTGAGCAGCAAAAGTAACGAAATGACCACAACATAACTTTATATCAATCCGAGCTACCATACACTACTCGTTAAAACGCCAAAAGTTTACGGTTAGCTTGGTCTCGTACACAATTTGGGCCGAATAGAGGCTTTTCATTTTTACCTTAAAAATTCCGAATTTTCAGTAAAGCCTTCAAAGCCGAACTGATGTTAGCAGCAGTGATGAAATTATAACATCGGCATTCATGGAGTTTTCAAACTTTAAAACTATGTCGTTTGAACTAAATTCCAAATATTCCGGGGTTCACACAATTAAGCTTTAATTTTAACCTGTGTTAGTATGTTAGTGTAGAAAGTTGGAACGTTTTAATTCTCATATGGATTTTGTTTAATGGGTGGAAAATCATCAAATTACTCCTCCCGCTCTGAGTGGCGCAGAAGGGAGTGTCTGACTCTTACTGACAAAAACCCATCCATGTTCCTTCCTTAGCCCTTTATGTTCCGGGGTAGTGGTCTTTCACACAATCCCGCTTACCCGGCAGGCTTCGGCCCTGTCGGGCCCCTTCAAATACTGACATCTCTTTGGGCCACGTGTGAAGCACGAACGCGCAGCGGCACGGCAGTGATTTACCCATTACTAATATGGATTTTGTTTTATCACAGTCCTGTTAACGCAACGTTGTAACACCAATTCCGTGGGGTTACTTGTCAGGAACTATGTTGAGACAAAACTATTCTAACTCTCAAATAGTTTGAAGAGTTCTATAGTTATTTTTCTTAGTATAGTGCCTATAAGCACTAAGTGCTAATTTCACCAATGACACTGAACGCGATCAGCTCATATTAACCGCGTTCAACATTTGTCAGTATCAATACGATACAAAAAATAATGACAA
The DNA here is from genome assembly GCA_951799385.1 of Hyppa rectilinea. Taxonomy (NCBI): domain Eukaryota; kingdom Metazoa; phylum Arthropoda; class Insecta; order Lepidoptera; family Noctuidae; genus Hyppa; species Hyppa rectilinea. The sequence goes on from OX637315.1 coordinate 12,193,782, forward strand.
TGACAGCCCTAAAACGGGGTTAATGTTTTGATCATGTTCAGTCTCTCGCCTGAAATTCAACCTAAGTGCCAATTTCACCAATGAAACTGAACCCCATTAGTAAATCTAAACTGCGTTTAAGAACTGTCAGTGTCAGCATTGTTGAGGAAGGAGTTAAGATGATTTCAGGAAGGCAGTTAAGATGATTTCAGTTAGTTCGCTGATGGCACTAATTATACGATCTCAGCTTTGGCTGCTACACTCACGAGAACTAATAGGTATGTATACACTAAGTATTGAGCAAATGAGTATCATTTTTTAATTGTTACGAATATAATATTAAGGAAAGCATACTAATATAAAATTGGTGTTATCACAGAGTTGGAATTTTATATTTAAGTTTAAATACATAGTTTATATCTAAATGACAATCAGAAAAATTAAATTATTATACATAGAATACTTCGTATTCTTTGAGATTTACCCTTAAACTAAGAAGGATTTAATAAAACATCCTAAGTTTAAGTGAGAAAACCTTTCTATTCAGACAGTATGACTCAAATTTTCAACAATAAAAACCGGTCTAGCTAAACTTCGATCAAAATCAATTCAGCTTATCATAAATTGAATGTGCAATAACTCCAAATGTATTTAAATTTTACGACTCTTTTATATTATTTTTATCATTCGGTAGCTAGACAGCATATCATCAAATAACATAAAGCATGAAAATTCGTATCATTAACATAAAAAGTACTATATAGAAGTTAAAGTAACAATGAATTTAGATTCCAAACATTTTATACATATATTGCGTAAATCCGTCGTTAAATAATATTCGATATCGACAATTCTTATGTAAATTAATGTAAATAGACAGAATGATATTTAAGTTAATAACAATAAATGTCTTTGTTTTGTCGTTTTGTCTATTGTACTGTGATATAGGAAAACTGTCAATGCCAATAACAATTTAGCGGCCATCTTTTTCCAAATAAAGATTGATCAAAGATCCAATCATAATGAAATCATAAATCATGCATAGCTTTAAGAATGATTTTTTTATACGAATAAAAACTTTTTATTGTTTTAAATTCTGTTAATCACACTGTTTATGTCAATTATATAATTTATTCATAACATTTATGAAAAATACTAACCACAACACTCACTACTCACCGATCACTTGTCATCGAAGGTAGGTTTAAAACCTAGGTGAAGTGAGTTTAACGTCAGCTGTAAATCCATAGTACAGACGCCAGCACATCAAGCTATCCCTAACTGTCAAATTTTCTCAATTAAAATTGAACCTTATATTTTTGCAATAAAGTTGAAATACTATCAAAGAAATTTGACAGACTGTGGTAACTTGATGTGCTGGCCTCTGTACAATATCTGTCTAATTTGTCTAAGTACTAACATAGGTTAAGACTATTTTGTTACTAACCCAATGGATCTCTGTTATCTGAATAAAAAAATGATTATTATTATTAAAGCTACAACAAACGTTCTCTGCACAAATCAAACGTCAGAACAAGTTAGCAGACGGTAAAAAAATCACGCCCAAAATTTTCTTTATTAAAACTTTCTCCATTACAAAGCCGAAGAACATTCAGTTTACAATTTATTTACGTGAACGCTCAAATACGGGGAATTTGTAAAAATTAAACAAACTGTCAAAGTCCATTAGTTTATTCTTTATACAGCAAACGGTGGATTGGAACAAGTTTAATCAGACTTGATGCAGTGCATACAGTGGCTGAAAGTAATCCGATACTTGTTCAACAAATCCGACGACTTGTCGTGTGACATCCGAAGCCACGTGTTTGGACTATGTCAGACGGTATCTGTGTACTATTATAGTGATTCAGTATGAAGGGAAGATAGGAAAGTTAATGGTATGGTTTAATGGTCACAATAATAATTTAATCGCTGGGTTAAAACAGATAAAAGTTACCAATCCTAGGGGCATAATATAAATGTATAATTCTTACTAATCACTACATAGTGTAAAGCAAAGTCGCTTCCGCTGTCCTAATGTCTGTATGTATGCTAGATCTTTAAAACTACACAACGGATTTTGATGCAGTTTTTTTTAATAGATAGATTCAAGAGGAATGTTTACATGTATTGTATAATTAACTAGCTTCCGCCCGCGGCTTCGCCCGCAAAATATGTTAGCAAATTATACACATAAACCTTCCTCTTGAATCACTATCTACTAAAGAAAACCGCATCAAAATCCGTTGCGTAGTTTTAAAGATTTAAGCATACATAGGGATATAGGGACAGAGAAAGCGACTTTTTTTATAATATGTAGTGATAGCAAAGTCATCCACGCGGGCGGAGACGCGGGCAGAAGCTAGTAATATTATAATTTCGAACGTAACTGGCTGTCTGTATGTTACCTTTTCACGCCTAAACCACTGACCGGATTTTGATAACATTTTGTAGAGTGTTGGATTGCATCCCAGGGAAGGACATAGGCTACTTTTTGTCTCAAAAAGATTCCGAAATATCTGAACTCCACGCGGACGTTGTCGCGGGCAAAGTTAGTAATATAAATATTATTATTTAAAATACTTCAGTACCTATTAATTGGAACCTCTTTTACAATTTTGCGTTGATCACTAATTTTGAAAAATGCAAAAAAATTGCATGTTTTTATCAACGTGCGTAACGTTAAATCATTGCAGTTTAATGCAGCAGTTGTGGATGGCAATAGCATTGGAAACAGTGAAAAGTTGGTTGTATTCGCTTTCGTATCGCTTATCACTACATAGTATAAAGCAAAGTCGCTCCCCGCGTCCTAATGTCTGGATGTATGCTTAGATCTTTAAAACTACACAACGGATTTTGATGCAGTTTAGATAGAGTGATTATAGGGGAAGGTTTATATGTATAATTTGTCGACATATTATGCGGGCGAAGCCACGGGCGGAAGCTAGTTTAACAAATAAAGGACAGTTTGCATTAATTCATTCAATATATTTTTGAAAGCAACTCTATCATCAATACCTCTGAACAGTGATATAGTAGAAAAGGCGTACAGTGACGTTTAGTTCTACGTATTTTGGCCCAAGCAATCTTCACACACCATAACAAAAAATACATCAAACAAACCAAGAAAGGTGAGATAAGCGAAACAGAAACGAGTCCGCTAATGTATTTAGAAATCAAATATGGCCGGTAGCGAAACCCAATACTTGACTACTTGGACTTTAAGCCCACATTCCAACGTATCCGAAATAACACAATAAATCATTTTCCCTACAAACTATCACTTTTTCTGGTGAAATTTGTTAGTTCGTGACAATCTGTTCCGCTATTTGCTTAGCGTCGCTAAACAGATGGCCGAAGTGCATTTATCATATTTGTATATTATTCATTTTGAGTCTTACGTATTTCTTAAGTTTGACAGGTAACTAATAGTGGCTTATGTTGGAATTTTCATTAATTTTCGTCTCAGTTTTGAAAAAGTTAATTACAGGATACACGACGGTAGACTTTGTTTTTTCATGTCTTATTGACTTTTTAAAAATAACTGCGCGCGCGTATTTTTTTTATGTAGTAAGAAGTAGTGTAGGGTAAGTGAGTTTTTAAGTAAATAAAACCCGTATGTATTATCTATTTTACCAAAAGTAAATGTTTCTGGAACAGATGACGTCGTTAATGAATAATAGGGATTATGCTTGCTTCTTTTAAATAACAAACCGAAGAAAATTCACGATCATAATTTATTCAGCTTCACCAAAATTCTCTTCAACAGTTCTCCCTACTTCGCCACCAGTGAACTCGGCCTGAGCAAGTTCAAGATTGAAAAATAAATCCTAACAAGCATTAGCAGACTTTTTGTAACAAACCAACAACTACGATTGCACTTCGGCGTTCGTATCATGTTCGCAATGCTATTAGGAGCTGACATTTGCTCTCCTGCTGTACGGCATTCGAGGAATCTCGAAATTACTCATTTGGTATTTCAGTCACGGGCCGCAGTACCGATCCGGCGCTGATTTTTACTTCTTTCAATTCCAATTGCACTATTTCACCAGGTAATTTATCTTCATATTTCGCTGAATTGACAGGAACTAAGAGCTGCTGATTAGTGTAATTTGTAACGGTATTGAATTCATATTTAAGGTATTGTTAACTCCAACTTCTTTTTGTTAGCGCATCGATGGCAATATAAATAGTGTACCTACTCGGCCAAAATTTCGGCTACGTGATTGGCGCCATCACTAGCGTCCTGTCTAGTTCCTGTAACGTGCATACGACAGGACAAGCAGGACACTACACTAAGTGTCCCATCATTTGACACCCCACTATGATCAGTACGAGTATCTACCTCGCATTTGATTATTATTTCATTGGACACACTTAGAACTCGTTCAAACTGATTCAACAAATTTGACTCAGCTTATCATCTAACGGCATAATTCGTAATTTATCTCTTTATAACGCCATGTGTTCTGGATTCCACAACTTCGACGTGTTTGTCCGTAAACTGTATTAACACCTACACACCAATTATTGGACCCCACAACGATGTGACGAAAGCCACCGGAGCTTTAAATTAGTGATGAAAATTACCGTAACCGTTCCGCTTACATAATGTTTAGCTACGCCATTAATATTTAATAAATACGACACAATTTTATGATTTATTGACAACCTGTTATGAAGAAATAAAAATCTGGAAGCTAAAAATATAACTGGTCCAAAGTTTTCGACTGGCCATCACAGAGCCTAATTTGCGTAGATACAAAATACAACGAAAGAAAATCAGAATCTTATTGACTGTAAGTGAAATAAAAATAGCCAAAGTATAAAATATTCTGTCTAGACCAGATCAAGGCAAAGGAAAAAAGTTTTTAAAGCACCCTCGAGATCAAATTTGTCAGGAGCGCCGTGAGTTAGAGAACGTCTAGTGAAAGGAAAAAAGCCGAAACAAATTGTTGGCAAACGGGAGAAGTGTCCAAGAGCAAAAATATGTTGATTGAATAAAGAAAAACTATTAAAAGTTTTCCCTTAGAGTTTCTGGTTCAGTTGCGAGAGACAAAACGGGCGCAGTGCGTGGAACGGCGTTGCAACTTTAACTATATTATTGTGCACTGGACTTAGACTCAGTGTTGCCACTTTTTTTTTTTTTTTTCCACAAAGCCTTGTGTTTTCTCTTCAAGATTTTACTTTAAAAGGAAACCGCTTCAAAGCATAGGATACAACTACTACTTATTATTACACTCCCATAAATTAAGAAGTTTTGTTTTAATTTAAATCTAAACAAGCTACAGATGTGAACCATTCTTTCAAATGTATGTTTTGAATTTTGAATCCATGTCCTCGAACTATCCGATTTAAATATCAAACGATTGAAATAGCTTGATAACATTCTAAAACACACGCATAACAATATATAAATAAAAATCACTAATATCTAAACAGACAAGTTATCGTCGCCAAAAGTTTTTGTGGACGCAATATCAGTACAAAACAAAGTTTGTCTACCCTTAAGATTCGTATAAGTTTCCTAATACTTGGACGAGATTATACCCACTCCGCCGTATGCTATACTCAACAATATATCCTTATAATAATAAAAACGACAATACTCTTTTATTTGTTGCATTAACTTCTACGGCAATAGTAAACTAATATGTAATATTTCTGGTTATTAATTTTGCTCAATAAAATCGAATTGTATTAAGATACTTTGGAATATGGGAATAATAAAAGTTGTTTTATTGATGGTCGTAGATGAGTCATTTGTTTTATGTTGGCTCGTTGATAGCTGCCGAGATCCGTGAAGGTAGGTGGTGATTTGAAAAGTTGTAATGTTTTTTTTTGATAAAGCATGCAATAGTGTATTGTGTGCTTTACAAAAAAAAACAAACGTAGTCTGTAGTAGTATCGTATAGTCTGTAACAAAAGTCTTTTAACACTACTTTTACATTATTATCATCTAAATTAGTGCAAAATTGTTCGATACAATGCTTTCTAGCATTTCATCTAATAACTAAGAGTTAATATGGTACGGTGGTATGGTGGTGATAGGTATGGTGCCTGATGGGACTCAGGCTAGTCTCTAACCACAGGAAAAAAAAATATGGTACTCTTTAATTATTTTACTATCACGTCAGATTTTTACCGAATATTTGCCTCAATTATTAAAATTCAAGTGCTAATCGACATTAGTTGTTGACCGTACTCGCCTACTAAAATCTTCTATCAAGATGGCTGAAATAAGTTGTAGCAGTAAATAAATAAGAACAATTCTACAGAGTGTGAACAATAAACATGCTATAGTTTACAAATAATTTGATCTCTAAACACCAGCAAGATAAAACGTAGTAAAATATGTCGCAGCCGGAGACGATAAAAATGAAAAAAATAAAAACCACAATAGGTTCAACTCGAAACTGTCACATTGAATTATTTGCATACCATTACAGGGAACGCGGTCGGAATACTTCTCATTCCAGTAGCAGCCTTCGAATAATTCACCCAATGGTTCCTTTTTTAAACGAGCCGACGTCAATTAAAATAACGTTGGATTTTTTTCGGTTTCCCCAAAAAGTGTTGGACGGACGACGCGGCTTTTGAATCTTTCGCCGCGATAGGCACATTCTACAGGTGCAATGTCTGATGGTGGCCAGTCGTGTCAACTTAGCGGTCGACAACAATATTTATTCATCCTTATCTTATCTTCTCAAAGAAATTTCAACCTTATTCTTTAAGTAACAAAGAGCATGATGAACTGCAGTGGAGTTGTTAATATTTGAGTCACCAGCAAAAAAACTCAGGGTAGAAATGATGGAGGATTTTACTCGGTTAGACCTCTTTTGACCCTTATCTGCTGAGGTGTTTAACGTGCGAACTTTATTTTTTACTTCGCTCATCAAGGTCCTGACGCAACTGTAATTAAAAGTTGATAAAAACTTGCTTCCCATGTACAGGAGCGGATATGTCCATGTTTTTGAGTTTTAAGTGAAATTAAAAAAGAGGAATTATAATTTTATATTTAAACTCTGTGGTGTTTGATGAAAACATTAATTTCCCACGGGGACTGTACGCGGTTTATTATTTCACGAAAGGCGAACATTAAATTTAGTTTAAGAGTTTTGTTATAGTAAAAATAGGCGCAGATAAAACGATTTCTTTTGTTAAGAATGGAGAACAGTCTTGTTGTAAGTATACAAGACGAACGCGGAAATACAAAATATTTTTAAGGAAGCTGGAAGAATCTTAATTTGTTTTATGATTTCCTGACCTATTAACTGATATTTTTAAATATCGATCTTTTCACCGGACTTGGGGCCGTATCTTTATTTTATTAGGGACTAATACTTCTACTTTTGAATTTATTGAGAAAGAAGAATATATGGAGGACATTATTTAAAAAAAAACGCTAAGTGTAGGTTATCCCTTTTGCATAAGTGTAAATAAAAAAATCAACAGATATTTTAAGACCATAATTCTAAAGCTAGATTAGTCTCCCTACTATGATGTCACCATTAGCGACTTATCAATTATTCACTCACATTCTAACATATCGAATTCGCGAGGGTTAACAAAATTTGCATACATACATGTAGGTATACCTAAAAATCTGTATTAAGACGATGTATTATTAATCTTTAATTTACTTTATTAGCACACTCCCCTACGCGGTGCAGACACCCTCGCCCAAGGGATTTGCACGAGAGCGAAAATTTAAATTTGAATGACCCTCTGCAATCACCTATAGTCAGAATTTTGGTACATTTACCTACGCAAGTAAACATAGACGGTTTTTTATTTGCCCAAGAAAGGGTTTGTTTTTGAATAATGAATTAATTAATTATCGCACAAATTGATAAACAGAGAGGACCAATTATATCGCTTCCTGCTAACCAAACATTTTGATAATGCATGGTTGTAATATCTGTACTTTCGCTAATGGCTGATTTATATTGGCATAAGTCAAGTAGTGAGTTTAACGAGCAATAGTAGTGTCCAAACGTCAGTCCCAAGGTGACAGTATTTCATTGTAGAGTGTTACTTATAGACAAATATCGGTGAAGGAAAACATCGTGAGGAAACCAGCATGTCTGAGAGATATTTCTCAACAGCATGTGAAGTTAAGCCAGAAGCCCATGGCAGCTTAAAAACTCTGACACCAGGTTAGTTACTAACTACACGAAAAGAAGAAGAAGACTTATAGATGTCAAGTTACTTAGGTATCTCTCTATTGATGAATTTAAATGTGAATTAGCCTTAAGGGTGCCTGTTCAATAACATATACACACTTAAGGCTGATAACACTTGCAATGTTTCAGGTACAACCGCCAATGGACATCTGCTTCTTCCCACCATTAACATGACATAAAAGAAAAACACAACCATAAATAATCCAGCAATACGATTGCATACTATCGCAAAGTTAATGTATACGATAATCAAGTGTTACCAACCTTGACACAACTCTTGAAGTAGTGTCGCGTGACAAAAGATAGTACGTCCATTATTTTATTATAGCAATGAAAAATAGACGTACTGTAAGTAGGTCTATTGATATTACGTAATACGGACCTAATAATAACATTAAATAATACGAAGTTAATATTAATATTGCTTTATGAAACAATTAACACATAATATCTCTCTCGTATTCCCCGAAGGGTTAGGAAGAGACAACAAACAAAACAATCACTCGTAGTAATAAATTATATTTAATTCCGATTTAATAACCTCTATCTCAATCATGAGTAGGCTTTTTTAAAGCAAATAATATAATATTATTCAAATAAGTATAATGTTTGTAATGGAAAATTGGACATATGCGACGAGTTTGAATTCCAAATACGACTTTTTGAAAAGTCGGCTTCAGAAATCATTACTGTTTAGAAGATTTTCTTTGCTTTTAATATCGTACCTTTGTCTTTGCTTAGGTAGGTAACTGAAGCACTAAGTCTGTCCTTAGCCATTGTCTGAGCGAAGAAAATATAGTCCATTTTATATGTATACTTCTCCATTCTCATTACTTACATTAAAACACAAAGTACAGCACTTCCTTGTACTCTTATGCAAATATTCGACGAGTAACGAGAAGCTAACTGCATGCAATTTAAAATAGGCGAGATTACTTCGCTAGTAGATCAGTGGGGTGGTGCCAAAGAGATAAGAGAGAACATGGGAGCCAGGATTAAGAATGAATAGGAACATGCATTTACAGGAAACGGGGTTTGTTTGGTGCATTTTGAATGGTGTGTACTAATTCGTCGCTGGGTTGGTGTGTCAAGCAAAGAGCTTGAAAAGGAAAGTTATGTTAGTTACAAGTTCGTCATGGGTGGTTATGTAGGATTTTAACTCAACATTATTAAAAAAGATGGTATTGATTTTCAAGCCGCAGTGATGCTTGAGTAGTGATCGAAAGATGATGTCATTGTCACATGTATTTGATAAGCAACCGCATGCCCTGTACGCCAACGACACAAATATGTGACAATACGGGTACACTATAACACGAAATATACAATTAAATCATTACTTTTGTGTGTGTTTAGATATCTTAAAAATGGAAGCTCTCGTTCGTATTTAATGACATGACATGAAACAAATTAAAAGGCACCATGGATATTGTGAAATTCATGATAACAAGAAGAAATAAATTTGTAGCTTGGCGTGGTGGGCACGGGCGTGCGTTTTATGCTCTGGCATTGAAAAGGTTAAAGTATTTCATCACATTATTTTTCAAGTAGATCCTCCCAAATCTTATAAAAACAAAACACATAAAGAAATAAAATGTATTTACAAAAAAACAAAACCCAAGAAGCTCATAGCCAAACAAAATTATATAGAATTTGACGATCAAATAAAGTTTGTGGACGAAAGAATAAGTTTTAATATAAAAAAGGAACAATAAGCCTTTGAGTATTAAGGCGAAAAAACAGCACTGAATTGGTGAAAACATAGCATAAGTTCAAAAGGCAAGTCATTAGGTGACGGCCGAAGAAATGTTCGGGTTGTAATGAGCTAGCTGGCGGCGATTAAGACGTACAAACTTGAACCAGCCCTGAGACAACGGCCGACGTAGAACATGGAACATAAACTTTTGGATATGACAGCAAGTCACAAACGGTTGCGTCTTTGAAAGCGAGTGTTCCGTAAGCGAAGAAGAACGATAGAGGTTCTTTTAACATACCTTTTTCACAACCAGAATGCGGACGCAGACGGCTACTGCCGTTACTATATCACTTGATACTTTTAATGTTTATAATGCCCGTGTAACACTTTAGAAGGCAAATACCTATAAACATTGAGGAAAATGTATAGCATGTTGTGTCCAAGAATTATCATACATCTCCCAACTTTCATAACACCTCCACATAATAGAGAAGAAGTGCACCACATCGTTTCGATGTAACGCAGCGCGCAAGCGGCCGTCGAACTTCAAATCCTAGTTTATACCACAAAATATTAAATAATTTTTCACATTTCAAAGTAGAGTGACAGCAGGTGATGCTGAACTCTCAATTTTAACCTCCTTGTAACTCATTCAACAAAGCCGACCCCAAAATAGTTGGGAAAATGCTAGGCAGATGATGTAACTCATTCGACAATGTCGTCTTCAATTGAATGCTCGTATTTTCTTCAAGCTCGTGATCGTCACACTACAGTAATTATTCTATACCATATCCATTATCCCAAAAATATTCTGACATCAGCACACCTCCCTTCTCCTATTTACCGAAAACTTTTCCGTCGTAGCTAATTTATTTTCCAACTAAATCTTATAAATTCGGGCTCGCGAGCGACTTGCACGCGATCTCAGTCAAACTCGACTTTCTGATAACGCCATTATATTATATCGTAGATTTATTTTTATTTTATCTACGTTTGGAATTCAATTAGATATTATTTCTAGGCTTAATTTTATTTGTTTATTTGGGTGACTTTTTTATTTAAAGTAGTGTTTTGTTTGAGTATTTTGCATTATTTACTTGGTATGTCGAACTGTTAGGTCTATACAATATGATTTTAATCCTACTGATTATGCAGCTTTCATAGTAACTAGAAATCTTGAAAACGTAATTGAAAATTTCATGTTTTCGTAACTTTTTACGAAAGGACTTGGAGGCTAGGAAAAATGACTCTTTAACAATATCATGACCTAAATAGTTACGAGACAATGGATAAAGTCAAACGTAATTAATCTACTTAGCGATACAATAGAAAATATTAATTACTTTCACGTAGAACTCTAAGCACTTTCACTTGAACTTGAATCATTCAAGAGCTGTAAAGGCGTCTTCAAACCAACAAATTAATACTAGACGAAGAAATCCTTTGTTTGGAAATTTTCACTTCACTAGAAGAAAAGCTAAAACAATAACACTCGAGAATACCTGAAAACCTAAACGTAGAAGATTAATTATTCCAATAAAAACTTCGAATGAATTTCGCGGAATTCGCCGCCGAAGCAGACCATTTAAATTAGTCCGATAACTTGAAACCCGAATGAAAAGGGTTTAACCAGGAGAGTTCCAATTAGTTTGCTGTTATTTTTCCATTCCGTTCGGCGGTATCAAAAAGTAGGTCGGTTCGGAATCGATCATTTATTACATTTTGAGGACAATTTAAAGTTTGTTTTAGTTTTAGGTTAAACTGAAACTTCCTGTTAACTCGATTTGTTCTGCAAAGTAATTATAAATCAAATGACAAGCTCTAAACTGCCTTATCCATTTGAATGAATGTTCGAATATAATAAACCTGGACCAAAAACAAAAACAGATCACCTTTTTATCCAGCTAAGTGGTTTGCAGGAACTATCTACAACTCACGGTTGTTTACACTTCACAAAGCCACAATTTCGCCCAAGAATTTTCCCGCAATGCCCTGCCCGATAGTAAACAAAAATGATTGATTCTCTATCTATTAATTACAACAATATTTGCTACCATCATTCATACTGACTTAAGACAATAGACCTTCTGAAGTTTGCTCAATTTCCCAACGGTTTTAAGAACTCTTGTTACCAAATTGACTGTGGAAGTCAAGTATTTTAATTTAATCGATTCTCAGGTATCGTTTCGTAGTAAGCTATTGAAAACTTCGAGTTCATTTGTTTTAATTAAAGTTAAGGTTTATAAGGGCTTGTTCAATTTTGTTCAGGTATCTGTATTAGGTGGCTTTAGGGGTAAAATTATTTGTTAATTGAGCAGATAATGCGATTGATTCAGAACTTAATTTATCTATCTTTAAAATAAATTGATTAGGTATTATCTATTAGTTCTCTTCGCAAGACTTTTTTGACTTCTTTTTTTGCAGCTGAATCAGGTTTTTCGTGTGTCAGGATATCTTCTTAAATTAAAGTTATTTTGTGAATATAAACAGACCAACGACTTATTTTTTTTTCAAATCGACGCCATCACGTCAACGCTGGCTATTGCAGAAAACCAGCGCTGTGGCTGACTCGCATAGGGTCGCAGCATTATACTAAGCGATAGCTGTTCTTCAAGGATGTGACGCATATTTTCCTCTAATTATTTGTGTTCTTTCTGTGAGTCATTTATTTTTTCTTTCACGTTGGAAAAGGTCTTTAAATCATCTCTTATACCGTTATTAGTACATGCTTTTAACAAAGTTCGCTTAAAATTAACTGTGAAGTGATTATACGAAACATAGAAGGATAAATTGGTATGCCCAAGGGGCTGCAGCAGACGGTAGGCGATCCTCTTGAACTTGAAACTAGCCATAAAATATAATTAATGAGAAAGATGACTATGCACATTGCATATGCTAATTAGGACACACGGGATCTTCACTTAAGATGTCTCAAACTTGAAAAGCTAGACTTCAATGTTTAGATACTCATTTGCTATTGTCTTAGGAGCTCATTCCATACTAACGTAGGTATTCCTCTCTGGTTAATGTTACTAGTCAAAATATTTTTTTACATTAAAATGTTATTATCTACCAGTTGCAGTCATAGGTCTCGACTTCGATCCCAAGCCACGCACTCCTGATTTTACTGATTCATGTGCGTATCGTATAATTATCACTTGCTTAAAAATCGGTGAAGGAAAACATCGTGAGGAAACCAGTATATCTGAGACAAGTTACTCAACAGTATGTGAAGCTAAGTCAGAGGCCCATGGGCAGCATAAAATCTATGACACCTGCAGGTTGGTCACTAACCACACGAAAAAAGAAGACTGCCATGTCTCTAAGTTTGGTTTTCGCGACCTAGACTGATTAGCTTAGATAACAACGTCTAAGGGCACTAGCTCGTTTACTTAGTTAGCTCCCGTCTCAAACTAGAGAAACTAGGTAGATCGTTCGCACTCCTTACAACTGCGTGCGTTCTTTTTTTTGTAAAAGCAGCTATTTTGTTTGCTGTTTTTTTTACTATACTCTGAATGAAATCTGAACGACCAATGAGAAGTGCATGTCCGCTTGTGCAGTTTGTAAGTCAGCTGTAGTACCTAGTGACGTGACTAGCAACTCTCGCTACCATAAGTCTTATCCAACGAACTAATGAACTGAGGGATCTGGGAACTAGTTCGCGTAATTTGTCTGTGGGGATGGTATTATGACCTAATTCGTTTTCGAACTACACGATGGGTACTAGTTTTTGACGTATTTATACCTATAATTATAATGTAATATTTGTATTCCTAAAATTCATATTTTATAATTAAAAACAGAAGAAAACGTTTTTATGGAATGCTTGCAAACGAAGAAGTGACCGGGTTTTCTCTTAAGGTGAAAGTGTTTTAGAATTTTGCGGGCTAGAACACGAATTTCAAAACCTACCTACACCAAATTAAAAAGTAAAAGTTACCACAAACGAAAACCATAAACAAATGAAACAGTAAGCACTGTTATCAACTAATGAATATTTGATTAAGTGCCAGCATTAAAGGGAAAGTAAACGCCGCTAGTTATAAAAAAGTTGAGACTTTATCGAATCGTTCCGACACTAATACGCCACGCGATGATAACACTAAGGCGATTATCTTGAGTAATTAAATCACATTTTTATTAATATTTCACACGTAGTTTTTTTTTCTAACAAATAAAGCACTGTGATTAACCCTGATATGTGAGCTGAACTTTAATGCTTTTAAGCATGCAGTTTGTAAGCTCGTAATTAAGAGCAGAGTTATTGTTATTGTTCAACTTTGTTTTGTTGTTGTGTTAGTTATTTAGAAACTGCCTAATCTTGTAAGGAATTGCATGCCTAGAAGTGTGATTTCGTAGAGAGTTAGTCGTAGAAGAAATTTAAAGCTTTGGGTGGGACACACGTTTTATTTAAAATATAATCATAACATCATCATCTGCCTAGCCTTTTCCCAACTATGTTGGGGTCGGCTTCCAGTTTAATCGGATGCAGCTGAATACCAGTATTTTACATGGAGTGACTGCCTATCTGACCTCCACAACCCAGTGACTGGGCAATACGATACCCCTTGGTAAGACTGGCTGTCAGACTTTTGGGCTTCTGACTATCCGTAGCCATGTCAAAGATGCACAAATGACAGCCGGGACCAACGGTTTAACGTGCTTTCCGAGCCACGGAGGAGTCTCAATATATAAAGATGGTCACCCATCCACGGCCAACCCCGTCAAGCGTGGCTTAACCTGATGGATCGATCTGTGCGGCTGTAGTTAATAATAAAAATATAATAATTACATAATGTATTAAATTACTGTCAAAAAATACTCAGTTATTAAGCTTTTTTATGTCTTTTTATGCTAGAAATTTTTGTTTTAGAACAGATCAGTCATGTACGGTCGCCAGCGCATCAAGTTATACCAAACTGTCAAATTTCTCCAAATTATTTTGAACCTTAAAACGTCAATAGTTAAGTTAAAATCGACTGAGAAATTTCGACTGTACATGATAGTAATAAGGGGTAAATAAATAAATACAGCATTCAATTAGGTAGGTATTACCTAGCAGTCTTAGAACTTATGTGACTTTTGATCTTTTATTTCAGACTCCTAAATCTGCCTCAAAGTACAACCATACTATAGTCGAAGTACCTACTAGTACACAGCCAAGCGACTGCAGCCACACCGCATAAAATCTTCACCCACCACACATGACATAGATAAACAAAACGACGAATTAAATTCTACGTTTAAACTTTTTATTCCTTATGGTCGGATGAACAATAAAGTAATGAAGCAGACTGGGCGGTGGCGACGTGGAGGCGAGCCGTCGACAGTTCTTATGACACCCCTTATCTGTGGGTATCACACGCGATATGTGTTTGGTTAAAGTTAACTAGTTTACCTACGGAACGGACTTTTGTATTTTTTTATCTGGGTTAAAAAATAAACGTGGCCGTTTTCATTGAATTTTAATTAGACCCTAGTGATGTTTTTTTTTTACCGCGAAAATGTGGAATAAATATTTTTTACAAAAAAAATAATGTTTACATTTCAGTTTAAAAAAATATCAGCTGTTATTAAAATGCACATATTTTCCCCCAAATGTTAGTAGGACTTTATGTTATTTTAGTCTCAATTTTTTTGTGTAGGAAAATATATGACGTATTTGAAATAAGCAATCACAATAACCAGTTACATCATAAACTACACATTGACGCTCAATAAAAACCCATACCAGCACGAAAACTCTCGCCATAGAAACTTTCTCACGCGTTAAACCCATCAATAACGAATGAAAAAAAATTAAAATGAACTAAAATAGTTCAGCCAGCAATTGAAGGCCGAAATCCAAACAAACTCGTATAAATCAGTGTTTATTGCCCATTTAAATATCTACAACGCTAAAACGCGTCACGTAACTCAGTTTTACTTTACTTATGGTGCCTTGCCGCCGTATAACGTTTGTGTTGCCATGAAACTAGGATATTGGAGGAAGAATTGCAACGTTATTTTGCAAAACCTTCTTGAAATAGATTTTGCATTTATTCCTTTCAAAAATGTAGAAATGTAGGCGAGAATTCAAATTGGGTCTATTAACTTTTTTTTCAAAACATTTCAAGATTTTACCAGCTGCCATTTTGAGTACTAAAATATTATGTCCAAATAATTTCTAAAGTGTTCATGAAACTAACCTTCAAAGTCTAGACACTGTCAGAAAAACTATTTCTACTCCTGATTATTTTTTATACTATAAAAATACTCAGAAGTTTCCTCCAACTATCCAAATTATTATGCCTCAAAATTTTCCGAAACCAAAATTTTTCGATTACATTTTTGCTTTTAAAAAAGAAATTGCGTTGCCCCAATCTTTTTGGGTGTAAACGCCAACCGTTGTTATCCTTCCAATTATAAAATAACAGTGATTCGTTTGCACTTAATCCCTCCATGGTGCAAACTTATCAGACTGTCCGCTTTATAGTTTTCGTGGCTCGAGCAAATATTTAATAATAAAGTTGGTCACGCTGCAACGGTCATTGTGACCACGTTGTCGTCTGTGCAGTATAACGGTTATACATCAACGTTTTAACTTTTTGCCTCATACTGATTTCAAATTGTTTTAAGCGAATAAAGAGTTTTGTGTGTCTGATCAAGGTTGGATAATTGCTTTACCAAACGTAACTTTGGTACTTATTATATTTTACTTGTTAGTAGTTATTATTTAAATAGTAAATAATAACTACTAACAAGTTCTCTCAAAAGATTATGCAGCCGTATAATGAAAGAGCTTTCTATACTAGGTATATTACGCAGCCTACGCAGACATTCAAAAAGTTGGATGATAGCTAAAAATAAATCAAAGACACTTGGTACTTGGTACTGGCGGTGGCAATACAAAAAAGCTTGTTCTTTTTCTTTTGAAGCTTGGAAATAATCAAATGACCGCTCCTGCTCTGGGTGGAGCGAAAGGGAGTGTCAGACTCTTACTGACTAAAAGCCATCCATGTTCCTTCCTTGGTCTTTTATGTTCCGGGGTAGAGGGAACCCTTTCGGACAATCCCGCTTACCATGCAAAAAGCTTTGGAGAAAAATCTTGAAATTCCAATTTCCAATTTTATTCATTGGAACTCCATTACATCTTGCGGAGGTAGGTGCGGAGGCGGTGTTATGATGTTTAGTTTTTGCGGAAATATCGCATTTGTGGAGGCGAGGTGCCGTTACAACCCTGGATAATTAAAGGGCTTGTGAGCCCTTATTATTACACACAAAAAACTCCTATTTGCTAATTTCAGATCTCAAATTGGTATAAGGTCTATAAGGTAACAGAAAGGACCTTTATTAAAGAACAGGATAACTCGTAAAAACATCTGATATTTAATTAAACGTATAGTAAATATACACAGAACTGCTATACTAAATAACCAGGGTAAAGGGCACATCAGATCTGTTGCGTTTCACGCTCATTTTCCTTTTACGGTGTAAGCAGATCTCCTATCGACATTAAATGCATAAGCGCCACTTGAAACAATGGACTAACTTATGATTTTATTACTGGTTTTATTGTGTAAGCTTATATTGAGCACTTAATCTTTCAGACTTTTAGGTACCTTTGGTCTGGTTTGGCCCCTCTCAAAAATCACCCTGTTTCTTTCCGTGGGCGCAGCTATAATGTATGGCTAGAGTAAACATGCATTAACAAAGCAATAATGATTTTTGTGCTAGTTCTCCGCCTTATCCCAATCAAAAATAAGCGGGATTGTCCGAAAGGGTTACCGCTACCCCGGAACATAAAGGACTAAGGAAGGAACATGGATGGGTTTTAGTCAGTGAAGGTCTGGTAACACTCCCTTTCGCTCCGCCCAGACCGGGAGAAGTCATTGGATGATTTCCCACACTCAAAATAAAAAAACCCATCTTTTACGAAAAAAAAACCTAAAGTTTTTAAAATGTATTATTCCAATGTTCACTAGGTAACTCAATAGTAAGCCTCAGTAGTTATTCACTGAGTTGCCGTGTATCTACGTTAGGACGATGACTACTACACTAGCATAGACTAGCATTATTGCTACGATTCCGTTTTCATTAATGAATTGTCTAGTTGATGAAATAACGATGTATATCTGTACTCCGGTTTCATCTTAATCTTCATTTTCATTCACCATGAACGACGGAAATTAACTTTTTTGTCAAGACAATAAATCCTTTCGCATTTCTCATTCAAGTTAATTGCGAAATTTTAACCAGTATCTATTTACGGAGTACGCAGCGGCATTATTAAATTTCTTTGACGTACGATTCTTTTCCCTACAGATAGATTTAATTGAACCCGTGACTGCTCATTATAAAATATTCCACTTTTACAGTGAACTTTGGCAGGAAACTGTTAAGTTTAATTATGTAGGACTGGGAATGATAAACAACTATGTAATTTGCTTTTTACGCTGACTGAACGGCTATCGAATGAAAGTCCATTAAGTGAATTGGACTGGACAAATGTCTGCGTGTACCTTTGTGGCGTGGCTTCGACTCTAGTGGACTTTTTTCTGTGAAGTCTGGTTCTAAAAAAGGGCTTTTGAAACGGTAAGGATTTTTGGGAAACTTGAAATTTTGTGGAAGCTAAATTGCGAAGTATTTTTAGAACTTCTGGCGAATATCTAGTGTAACTAAATAAAAACCGATTGCCACATGTATGACGGAGCTTCACTTGAGAACTGCTCTACCGATTTGGCTGATTTGTGATTCCAAGTCCATCTGCGTCCATCTTTCTGAAAGAACATTTTTGGAAAATCAGTCTTTCGTTTGATTTTCCAAACGGTATTTTTGTATGAAATCATCAATTAAAAATGCAGATAATGACACGAAATTCACCCAAGCGGCACCGGGCATGAACAGCTGGTTTAAAATAATAATGACGTACTTACCAACTAGCAACAGTTTAATTTGATTTTGGCATAAATACATGAGAATGTTAAGAAAAAAGACGACAGGATATTATGGCCCAGCCTAGGAGAGGCCTAGGCTGAATTGATTAATTTAGGAAAAAAAGATACCTAATTGGTTTTACAAATAAAATCCACTGCTAAAAGGAAAATCTGCCGGTTACTCCCCAAAAATAAAATCTACTAGGTACTACACTTTATTTACATCGAAAATATTTCTAAAATTTTTGGAAATTTTTAGTCACAGCCTGCAATGGAAGCGCGGACAGGGCCACGTATAAAACTATAAAAGATGGACCAACTGACTCGATGGGTTCGTTTTTACTGAATTTTTCTTAAAAAATCCGTAGCTCAATTTAAATCAAAAGTTTTACCTATGCAGTACGATGCGGTTTTTTATAGAATCGTTGACCAAATTCTTTCGGCATTTTATTAGGCTTCGAAAAATGTTAGATGAAAGCATGTATGAATGGAAATAGGTATCTATAACAGTGATAATTAATGTAAGGTAAGCCAAATCAGAAGCACCTCTGACTTTTCGGATTCATGTGCGTATTGCTTTATTATATAATTATTACTTGCTTCGAAATCGATGAAGTAAAACATCGTGCCTGAGAGACATTTCTTAACAGCATGTGAAGCTAATTCATAGGCCCTTGGGCAGCATAAAAACTATGGCACCAGGTTAGTCACTAACCACACGAAAAGAAAGAAGAAGATGAAGATCACAAACTTAAAAAAAAAAAAAAAATGTTCACTGAAATGTATCCACGAAACAATTGAATATTGCATTATAATTGAATATTTTTCTCGTTCATCCTGTGGCCACTTGATAAATAAAACAATGCTATGGGTTCGGTTTTATTGAGAATTTTAATTCAATCTTCAAGTTTAGCCAAGCGTACCAAAAGGAAAACCTCATAAAGGTCCTGTAAAAAAAAACAACAACCCCAAACCTGAAACAATAGTTACTTACCTACCAACATTTCTAGGGCTCTGTAATAATGACAATTAACGAGAAAGTAAGCACGGTGCTTAACTAAACTGTAAATATTCTTTGAAACCATGCAGGCTTTTAATTCATACACATGAATTCCACTTCTATGCAGTCCTGAGAAGTGGCCATAATAAATTCGTGGAACAAATTCCTTCAGTATTTCGTTCGCGTTTATGCAAACGTGTTACACGTCACTATTAACGTCAAAATATTTTACCTTTTGGTAAAAAAAAATGAAGATATTCAAATTAGGCTCTCATTACACTGCGGGGTTGCCGCTAATGAATTGTTTGAATAATTTTAATCCCCCACCTGAATTGTTTGTTTGCGGTTTTTAAGAGTCGTTTAATTATAATAAATGTCGTTGAAGAAGATTTATTGCCAGTGGGTCATCCATAATTGAAATGGTATTTAAAAAAGAAACGTTCTCCAATGAGTGCGTCATTATGAAAAGCTTTGATGCATATTGTTTCAGAAGTGCTTTCTGTAGTCACTGATTTAATTTGCATGTAAGAAATAGGTCTAATTTTTCTAACATAGATTTTCTTTAACTAACAAGGAATTTAGCTACTTTTTATCAAACACTTTAATTGCAAAACCTAGAATTATTAATTCTTGTACATAAATTAGTGTTATGACTATTTTACGAACGTATAACTAGTACCTACAATTCATGTTAATAACTCTGCTGAGTGTGTTGTATTATCGTAAAACTAAATAATGGTAAGTAAAAAGCCTTTACCTTGTTCTATAATTCTCACGTGCCCATTAGGTATTTGACTAATCGCTACATAGTATAAAACAAAATGGCTTCCCGCCGCTGTCCCTCTATACGCTCAGATCTTTTAAATTATGCAACGGATTTGAATGTTGTTTTCATCAAGAGATAGAATGATTCAAGAGGAAGGTTCATACGTATATTTACGTATAGTTAAACTAGCTTTTGACCGCGGCTTTGCCCGCGTGAAAGTATCTACATTGCACCCTTGCGATACCGAGGCGGGTCTCTAGGCTGAAGTTCGTTTGTACGCGCTAATCTCTAAAAATACTCGACTGATTTGAAAAAATATTTTTGCGTTAGCAATCTTTGAAGAAAGGTACCTACTAGGTTATTTAACATCACGCGACGGCCCTTCGGAGCCAAACAAAAAGAAAAAGAAGTTGGTAAAAAGAAAACGAAGAAATAGCGCAATAATAGCAATGCAATGTAACCAATCAAAAGTAGTTTGTTAAACAATAATAATTTGGCTGATACAATTTACTAAAAGAAGATAAATGGTGCTTCACGACTTCCACGCAAACGATGTGGCGCGAGCAAATTGTCTATAAGCTTGGAAATTGTGGAAAGATTTTTGATGTTTACGTCCAAATACCCATCTTTTAACGGCATTGTCCGAAAGGGTTACCGCTACCCCGGAACATATAGGGCTAAGCAAAGAACATGGATAGGTTTTAGTCAGTAAGAGTCTGACACTCCCTTCCGCTTCACCCAGAGTCGGAGTCATTTGATAATTTCCCACCCTCAAAAAAAAGGTACCCATCTTTTTTTACAAATTACATTTATACTTGATGAAATATGTCTAAGAGCTGTAAAGTTCGTTGTAAGAGGTAAAAATAAATAAATAAATAAATTTATTCGCACGCCATGCTGCCACGACATTATATTCACCTCATTAGGCAGACCACTGACTTCTTATACAGTGACGACACAAATATTACCAGGGATGTTCTCACGATGTTAGAGTGAGAACTAATTACTTGGTTGATTAAGCCGAAAAAAGATTCACACCAAACCCAAATAGTAGTTACTAGAGTGGATTAACTAAAGATGTCTCATTAATTGTTGGTTGTCGAATAGCTTGGTGTCAGAGTTTTTGTGTGAGCCTCTGACTTAGCTTCACATGCTGTTGAGAAATCTCTTAGGTATGCCGGTTTTCTCACGAGCTTTTCTTTCACCGTTTCTTAAGCAAGTGTTAATTTTACAATACGCACATGTATCTGAAAAGTCAGAAATGCGTGCCTTGGGTTCGAACTCGAGATCTACGACTTGGCAATCACACCACCAGGCTCAATTTTCCTAGCCTTTTCCCAACTGTTAGGGTAGGCTTCCAGTCTAACCGGATGCAGCTGAATACAAGGATTTTACATGGAGTAACTGCCTATCGGACCTCCATAACTCGGTAATACGATACCCCTTGGCAAGACTGGCTGTCAGACTTCCGGGCTTTTGACTACCCGTAACGACTGACAAAGATCCACGAATGACACCCGAGCCGAAACCAACTGCTTAACGTGCTTCCCAAGGCACAGGGGAGTCTCGATAGGCAAAGATGGTCACCCATCTACGGACCAAGTCCGACAAGAGAAGCTTAACCTGATGGATCGATCCGTGCGGCTGTTATTACTTAACCACGAGCTCCTCAGATTATCATTGCTTTTTATTCTTGTGCACCACCACCAGGCTTCCATTGCTGTTTATTATTGTGCAGTAAATCATACCTATAGCTGCTTTTTCAGTAGACTGATCACGAAATAAAACCTAAAATGTTCTCCATATAGATCTAAGATTGTCCTCCTGT
The DNA here is from genome assembly GCA_951799385.1 of Hyppa rectilinea. Taxonomy (NCBI): domain Eukaryota; kingdom Metazoa; phylum Arthropoda; class Insecta; order Lepidoptera; family Noctuidae; genus Hyppa; species Hyppa rectilinea. The sequence goes on from OX637315.1 coordinate 12,216,152, forward strand.
AGTTTCACTTAAACTTTCACCTTCAGATACCCTTATGGTCACACACAGTACACTATAATATCAGCTCGTGTTGATATAATTACGACAATGATGTTGAAAGAGCGGAGCCTTCTAATACAGGCATTGGTTGCCTACAGGGGGGCTCCAAACACATTAAAATGTAATGTATTCTAATTAACTCAATAAACTATTTTGTATTTGTATTTTGTATACAATACCAGATTTCCTCAACTTATTACGGGTACCTACTTAGTCATTTCAGGCTACTTCCAACCAACGCCTCACAAAACATTTTGACTATGCTAATACCGAATCCAATACACCTCCAAGTAACGTATGGTCATGCAAGCACAGTGTACCACGTGACTGTTATCAAGTGCGGTCACTTAGCATATCGCTTGCTACTGCTTTTTGTGTAGCCTAGGCGACGACGGTGTACATGGCAGCCGGTAAGGTTTGCTACTCACGGGTTGATTTTGCGACTTTTTTTTTAACTATGATGTCTTCTGACTGTAGATTGGAAGCCGAGCCCAGCATAGTTGGGAAAAGGCTAGGCAGATTTTTTTTTTGTTATAAGTGTAACCAGGCCATCCTGTGGATGCCTTGATAAATTAAGGCCTCCAGCCCAGGCAAAAGAAATTTTGCAATGGTGGTTAAAAACTTGACCTTTATGTTAAAAACTTGACCTTTATGTTAAAAACTTGACCCTTGATATTATTATTATTATGGCTGCTACGTCGTAGACGATAGCTATTTATTTAAAATTTTACAATTATCAAGCTTTATGATTTTAATTGAAATATATAAACTATGACAGTCTGTTAATCTTTGGAGCTACCGTACCGTCTTTTCAATCGTTTTGCTAACAATCAGGCCGGGGCGAAGAATTTCACGTGACGAAGTCGCGGGCATAACCTAGTATCCATTAAGTTTAGTTGATAAAGTAAACCTTTTTCTACTTGATTTTCATACGGTTGTTTTATTATAAAGCAGCCACATGTTGGCTTGTTATGACATTATCTTGACAAAAACGCAGTTTTTCCATTTCTCGGCAAAACTATTTAAGATATCTGGGGAATCTCTAACCTAACCTGACACTTTACTTCACTCGCTCATAACTTAAACTTCTATCATTTTAGCTTTTCCTAGGTTAATTAAAAGGCAAAAATTCAAACTCTAAGTCGCATCGTCACTAGCCCGCTTTATTTATGTTTCGTGACTCCTACCTTTGTTACGTTGGAATGTCATTTGAAGTATTATCGGTATTCTAGCGAAATTCCTTATTTATTTCTAATGTTTCACCAATAACAGTTGAAAGAAATATTTTAGCATTGCGGCCACGAATACTTTCTTGAACTCATTACCATCCATGGAAAATAAATGAGCCTTATAAAGTGGAATACCTAAGTTGAAACTAAGTTATTTTTCTTAGCTTGGTGGCTATAAGGACTAAGGGCCAATTTCACCAATGAGACTGAACGCGATCAGCTCATCTAAACCACGTTCAAGATTTGTCTATGTCTATATTCCACGTAAAGTAATGACAAAGACTGTCCTTAAACGCGATCAAAACATCACCTGTCACTATTCACCCTGAGTGCCAATTTCACCAATAAAACTGAACGTGGTCAGAACATCTACATCGCGTGTCATCGTCAGAGTCATCCGCGTCAATATTCCATAGTTTATACACTGATCGCATCTGAATGCGATCAGTGCATAAACTACGTTTAAGACCTGTCAGTATAATTTTTTCAATAATGATGATGAAACTGATTTCATTGATGTAATCTCCTCTTAGTCTTGAAAGAGGTTTGCTTACAAAAGGGTGAAGATTGCGATGTATTGTAATTACCTATAACGACGATATTATCCCTCCACAACCCAGTCACAAAGGTAAGACGATTTAGCGGGATTGTCCGAAAGGGTTACCGCTTCCCCGGAATATAAAGGGCTACGGAAGGAACATGGATGGGTTTTAGTCAGTAAAAGTCTGACACTCTCTTCCGCTACACGCAGAGCGGGTGGTGTCATTTGATGATATCCTACCCTCAAAATAAAGGGTCAGACGTTACAACCTCTTGGTAAGGTTGGTTATCAGACTTTAGGCCTTATTAAAGTCAGCATTAAAATATAAATGTAGCCAAGTTAAGCCTTCAAATACTTATTTTTATCTCAAGATAGCAAAGTCCCACGCGATCATTATTAGTACATTTTCATAAATCAAGTCAAAGAAATAATTTTACCTTTGTAAAAAATTCCGTATAACATTTTATAAATCAGAAAATTACGTAAACACCATAAAAAAAAATTAAAAGGGTTGAGCGTGAAAATTATCATGACGAAACGCCATAAAAAATATTTACGCACTTGTAAATAAATTCAACTTAATGATATTGTTGTGTGTGACTTTTACGGGTGGGTGTTGACGCACGTATTATGATATTACACCCTGTAGCTCACCTAGCTAACGTGAGTCGAGGCCAAACGTCTAATCGTAAATCAACCTCCAAATATACACATCGGCTCGCCATACTTATAAATCCTTACGAACGATTAGCTTGCACAATTAAAACGAATTAGGTTAATGTGTGTGGGTTTCGACCGAAAACCGGTCTTTTTTCTCTTTCGTGACGCCGCCGCGACTTTCTGTTTATCAGATGGCATTAATCACAATTTCCACCCCCAATTAAAAGTGCTCGAGTTCGAGCAAGGAACCGCTTTTATTTGCTGTTTATTTCCTAGTACAGTTGGTTTTGTTTGTTTGTACGACACTGTTTTTTATTGCGATTGTAACGTTGAAAGTTTTATATAAAGGCTATAAAGCAATATCATGTAGCAGTCTATAACATTGTTTTGACGTTAAATGTTTATATTTCAACACTAAAAGCAAGCTAAACATCCTGATAAATAATGTATACACAGCGGCACGTACAGCGGTAGCCGCTCAAACCAAACAAAAACAGTATTATCAAAGAGATAAGGTTTTATCTAAGAAAAATATAAAGACACGGCTCCCGGACTAATTCGGCCTGTGGTTGTCAACATGAGGACGGCAGCGGTCGAACTACGACGGTCACAAATCATTCTAACACCTGACCGCTCGCTTATCGCGGTTACGACATGAAAAATTACCGTCTCAGAAAAGTTACCAGTCACAGTTTTTCCGCGCCAACACTAGGGGGCGACACTGGTCATTAAAACAAATTGTTGACGACAACTGGCGCACCCAACTTTAACAGCAATACCCAATAAGAGTTTTGTAAATAAAATCGTACTAATTGATTCAGTTTGTAAAAGTATTTTATTATTTTCAGCGACACAATTAATGAAAAAGTTTTTGTAACTTTCAATTTCGCAATTAAAAACTTGAAAGGAATTCAGCTTTTTATTGCGAGCTAACATTGTTTCCTTGTTTATATTTCTATATTTTACATTGTATCTAATTGTAATGTAAAAATTAATTGTACCTAACACTTTTTAAAGCGACTTTGTTTTATACTATGTAGTGAAGTAAAATTGTGTATGTGCTATTTTGTTACCATTTTTTTTTTGTTTGTCACGAGAAACCTTCAAAATACGCAGTGTGGATTATTTTTCTCACTAAAAACAAACTCGGTGGTCACTATCTGAATATGGAAAGGGCACCATTACTCATCAAAAGACCAATCCAAATCTATTCCTCTACCTGCAAAAAGAAACCGTCTTTTAAATTAAAACCAAAATGCTAAAAGACTAGTCCGATGTTTTTCTTTAATTCCCTTACCGTAAAAGAAAAAGCTTTTCAAACAAAAGTAAATACATTTAATACTTGATCAATCGTAGTATAAGATCGACTGGGGCCATGACGTCACTAATATTTACGTTCAGTCCGGGTCTCCGAGCAGGATATTAAGGTTGGCTTTGATCCTAGAGCCTTTTTAACCGAACTTGTTCAACAAATTCAACGGTAACATGTTTGACTTGGCGTTTTTTAGTTGAGAGTAATGTCAAAGAAGGACGGCAGTTTCTTTTGAAACTAAAATGTGAATAGAGACGATTGTTTTTGGTTACTAAGAGCTGCCTAAGTACTCGACGATGACGAAAAGTAAGATATAAAACTTTATTCGCTAATAAAAACAATACCCAGTTATTAAAACTATCAAAAGAACGTAAGAAATAAAATAATATCCGCAAACATTCCGCGGTACAGTAATAAACAAAACTTCTAACTTCCAAATGAAATTAAGACATAAAAGACGTTGCAATCTGTCTTAAATTTAAGACCCCCATAAATAGTTTTCTTGTCTGTCGTTTGGTTAAGTCATAAACAAAGATATGTTAAACGACTGTCGGCTAACATCGCAAATGAATTTTTCTAACTACGAAACAATGAAATAAATGAAACTCTATGTTTCAGGTGCTAAGGTTGAGTTTAGAAAAAATGCAAGTTCTATAAAGTTTTTCATATCGTTCAAGCAGAAAACATTGGCAGGGCGCTTCACCCGTCATAAAGGGGGGAAAACTTTACAAATCTACGAAATTCTTACGCTTTTAGGGACACATAATATATTTATCTGCCCCTCGACACATTTACAAAAGCACAAGTTTGACGCCCGAGGATTTGTTTCGAGTTAAAATGACTGTTGACTTAATTTTAAGACAGCTCTCGTTACCGATAAATGAAAAGTTTTCGGAAAGTTGTATCAGGCAATTTTATATAAACGATAAAAAAATGCTTCGTGTGTTATTTTCATTATAGTAAAAGTGAACAATTTTTAGTAAATAGGTGTTTTGTTGCTAACCGTACATATACATGTACGGTTAGCAACAAAAGTCGATTAACACAAAAGGAAAATAAAATGTGAAAAAAGTGTTCGCTTATAGACATTGAATTTAATATCAATTTTTTTACGGATGTTTTAGTCAGGAAATAAGATTTTAAAAAACTGAAGAGTTAATCGACTTTTGTTGCAGACCGTACACTTCTTAGATCGTATATGCATATCTTGTATTACCCTTTAAAAATAACCAAAGCATTACAAAATTCAATTTCAGTTTCATAATAAAGTAAAATCGCAACAAAGTAATACAGACAGCTACAATTACATAGCTTGTTAATTTCCGTGGTGCAACGTCAAAATTTTACAGCCGCAGTAACATGTAGGGGACCCAGGATGGCGCCTAGAAAATGAACTCATAACAGTTTTATGAACGCGGGTATGTTCACACTAGGATCCCCGTTCAAAGATATGAAGGCTATTAAAAATGTCCGACGCTCCCCGCAATCAGACTGTTATACTGTCAGTGTCATCTAAATTAAAATCTACTATTTACTGCTACAGTTCAGTTTAATGAGATTGGTTGTCTGTTGTCTGGTTTAGATGTTGCATTTGTCGGAGGAAATATAACATGGGTATTTTCTGGGTGGGTATGTTGGGAAAAAACGATGCAGTATTACTAAGCTTCTCTTTTAAAGAGCTGAAAGCTATTAGCCATGAGCGTTTGTTAATAGTCAATAGCTTATCCCAAAAGTTTATTTCTATTGTTTTGTGCACTGCTCTCTATAGCACATAACGTCGGCGATCCTCTTTGTAAAGTAGTTTGCTAAGATTTTCTGATTGCTTATCTAGACGATAGTAAAATAGAACAGCCCATTTCCCTCAGAAAAGTTTTACTGCTTGCGATTGTAATCTCAAGTTGCACTTGTTTTTTTTTTATTTCTAGTATAAAATATACAATGTTATGATATTATTATCCATATTTAATGAGCAGCATAAATAATAAAGTATTTGAGAGGATGTTTCATCACCATAATTAAATTTCCACAAAATTCTGGATAAGATTACAAACCCGATTAATAAGATATAACTTTGACATCTTCCCAGAAAGCGATACCAACTTTTAATAGCCATGAAACTTAATAGAGGTCAGTTTTATTAACCCTTGATTTACTTAGCCGCGGATTTTTTATAGTATTTTATAGTGATTTTCTTGTTTTCCCACGGTAACAGAGAACGTGCTTTTTCCGCCTACGTAACACAATAAATCGATACACCGCTGCGTTAACGCTGCCAATAACAGTTTGTTCTCGTTTGACGCTCATTTAGAAAGGTAAACAGCCGTCTAAATAGCCAATATGGCGGTACAAATGCAAGCATTAGCTGTTTATGTTCCTCTTATGAAGTTAACAATGCATTTCATATAGACATTAATGAGAGTGATTTTCTATATTGAAGGATAATGCTAATTTGAAAACGGTTATTTCGGTTTGTTTGCTTTTATTTTTACTGATCGGGTTATTTTGACTGTGTCAACGGTTTTTCGGAGCAAAATTTTTAAGTTACGATTCTATAAACTTTGTATTTATTAATAAATAAATAATAAAATATTTTAACTTGACATGTGAGTGTTGCTAACCCGACTAAACTTTGTAGCGATCACTTTTGAGATCTTAATGATCGTTGATGATGAATATGATAGTACAAAACTCAACCACAAGCGAGAAGCTACAACACACGGCCACTCAAAAATGTCGTCCGATCCACTTCATATATAACTTTTCAACCAAAACTTCCTCGTATAACGCTTATAATAAGGAGAGGGTAAAACTATTCTCAGACAAGGCTGAATTAAGTAATTTCCTTGTTCAGTCAAATAAAACTTAATGGTTAATTCATCAGAGAGCAAGAGCATTGGTGGTCCAGTAACGGCCCCAACTTAGGTGTTGGTTCGAATCCAGACCGGCTCTTTACTTTGTGGAAATAATTTCATTAATACTTCTCTCGAAAAGGTTAAGGGAAACATTGTGAGGAAACGGCATGTCTTAGAACCAAAAAATCGAAGTCATGAGACATCTCCCAACCCGCACTAGCCCCGCGTGGTACACCATTACATTACGCTCATTTTGTCTTGAAGAGAGGAACCCTGTGTCCCAGCAGTGGGAAGATTATAAGATTATTATGCCAATGATTAATTCATCAGTACCATAGGAACAAGGACCTTGTGGCTAAGTAATAACAAGCCACACGGGCCGATCCATCAGGTTAAGCTACGCTTGCCGGGGTTGGCCGTGAATGGGTGACCGTCTGTACAGTCAACAGCAAAAGTAGATGATCAAAATCAGAAACTCAATACTAGTGAACGGAGTTCGCGTCAGAACTGTGTGGCGTCGGAGTGATTCAAAAGTATATGATTGTAAATTATACCAAACATTTAGTACTAGTACAGCTGTCATATATTCGTGATCAGTTACAACTCCAAAAGTTATAAACACAATTCGCATCAGAACTAAGAAGTAAAAAAAATTCAAAACTAGTGAACAGTCCACGATTGTTACTTGGAAAGCAATAAAGATAATAATATTGAGTATTGAGTACAGTTGAAATCAAAAATTAAATTATGAAACTGAGGCCACGTAATCATGAAGCAAATAATTCTTATTTTTAATTATCCCAGTAATTTTGTTTGTTATGTTTTACGGAAAAGCTGAATTTGATAAAGATTTGCATATTTAATAATATATGCCAAATTTCATCCAATTGAACCCCGAAAAAAGCATATGTTCATTAAAAATCATATAATTTAAAAACTTTACTATATTAATTGTTTTTTTTTTGTAACTTCTGTCAAATGTTCAAAAGTAGCTGATGTGATACAAAACGATAATTCAATAAATATTATTATCTTTGTATGTTCGCGAATTTATGTCAATGTTCAAAAGTAGCTATACAGTAGCGGCTACAGTATATTAAAAACGGAAGGTAGATTGATATTTTTATCTCTAGTCTAGTCTATTGACACTGCATCCTGGCAATGTTCTAAAATAGCTGATGTGATATCAAATCATAACTCAATAATTGCTTTTGCCCAGTCGGCTACAGTTATGATTTTGTATCGCATCGTTTTGTATCACATCAGCTACTTTTGAACATTTGACAGAAGTTACAAAAAAAAAACAATTAATATAGTAAAGTTTTTAAATTATATGATTTTTAATGAACATATGCTTTTTTCGGGGTTCAATTGGATGAAATTTGGCATATATTATTAAATATGCAAATCTTTATCAAATTCAGCTTTTCCGTAAAACATAACAAACAAAATTACTGGGATAATTAAAAATAAGAATTATTTGCTTCATGATTACGTGGCCTCAGTTTCATAATTTAATTTTTGATTTCAACTGTACTCAATACTCAATATCTTTATTGCTTTCCAAGTAACAATCGTGGACTGTTCACTAGTTTTGAAATTTTTTTTTACTTCTTAGTTCTGATGCGAATTGTGTTTATAACTTTTGGAGTTATAACTGATCACGAATATATGACAGCTGTACTAGTACTAAATGTTTGGTATAATTTACAATCATATACTTTTGAATCACTCCGACGCCACACAGTTCTGACGCGAACTCCGTTCACTAGTATTGAGTTTCTGATTTTGATCATCTACTTTTGCTGTTGACTGTACATACCGAGACTCCCCCGTGTCTCGGAAAGCACGAGCCGTTGGCCGCGGCTGTCATATTGTGCATCTTTGACTGTCGTTACGGATCGTCAGAAGCCCGAAAATCTGATAGCCTGTCTTACCAAGGGGTATCGATTACCTAGTTACTGGGTTGTGGAGATCAGATAGGCAATCGTTCCATGTAAAATACTGGTATTCAGCTGCATCCGGTTAGACTGGGAGCCGACCCCAACATAGTTGGGAAAAAGCTAGGCAGATTTTTTTTTTTCACCGTAGAAACAAGGAAGAACGGATGCCATAATTGGGTATATCGAAATATAAACGGGACAGGAAAAAGGACCACCATTCAACGTGTGTCGGTAGTTGAACTCAAACAGCGCGTAAACATTGTAGATTAAATTCACCCAACTATGTACCCGGTGTCTGTCATAGACGGATACAAAAAAAAAACAATTTCCACACATTTCCTTTGTTTGTGGCACACGGAGGTAATTATGTTTTTGTTGTATAGTTTTGTGGGACCGACGACCCTTTGTTGACATTCCGAAACGTCTTCGCATTTTGGGTATTTCGTTGGTATTCTAAACAAAAGGTTTGGATTAAAGATGGAAGTTATTTAGTGGGTATTTTGGATTAGATGATAATCAGTGATTATTGCTACACCTTTTTAAATTTAAACCTGCATCATGGTATCTTCTCTTCTTTCGTGTGGTTAGTGACTAACCTGGTGTCAGAGTTTTAATGCTGCCCATGTGCTCTGACTTAGCATCACATACTGTTGAGAAATTTCTCTAAGGCATGCCGGTTTCCTCAAGATGTTTTCCTTCACCGATTTTTAAGCAAGTGATAATTATGCACTACGCACATGAATCATAGTATAAAACAAATGCTTTTCGTCTGTCTGTGTCTGTGTGCATTAATGCCCGAAACATTTTATAAAAAACCTACATCAATATTGAAATCTCGATATTTTGACATGAACGAAGCAGGGCGGCTGATATCAAACTATTAATCACTACATAGTATAAAGCAAAGTCGCTTCCCGCGTCCTGATGTCCGTATGTATGTATGCTTAGATCTTTAAAACTACACAACGGATTTTGATTTAATATATAGAGTGATTCAAGAGGAACGTTTATATGTATAACTAGCTTCTGCCCGCGACTTCGTCCGCGGAAAATTTCTTGTTTTAACATTAGAAATAAGTCGAAAAAATACTCTTTTAAAACATAAAACGAAATATAAAAGTTAAAATACAAAAGATAGGTATATGGTGTCTCGGACTTTTTTGTAGAAATAATTAAGGCGAACCGGGTTGCCATACATTGTTTTCAATTTTATACAACTGTTTAGGCAGCGCATGCTAGTAATTCTGTTTTCGGAGGTATTTCTTTCCAACTTGGTAGACGAAAATTGCGATAGCTCGGCTAATATGTATGATATAAATATAATTTATAGCCTATAGCACTCAGGAATAATGTAGCTTTCTATCAGTGATAAAATTTTTGAAATTGGATCATTAGTTCCGGAGATTACCCCCTACATACAAACTTACAAATTTTACCTCTTTATAATATTATAGTATAACAACAACAACACAACATAACATGCAATTTCCGTCATCCACGCGGGCAAAGCCGCGGGCAGAAGCTAGTATAAAATAATTAAAAGTTTATTCACACTTCCGTGAGTAGAGCAAACGCGCGTGGTAACATTTTAGTTTAAAATACCAAATGAAGTTTAAAAGGTTTTCGTAAAATTATTGATTCAAAAACAAAATCAAATATTTTCCCGAACAACGCCTCTTCTACGACAAAACCCTTACGAACATTAAAAGGAAAAGTCGTCAGAAACAAGACACCTTGCGCTCCTTAACCCTCCAAAAGCGGGGGCACAAAATTTCGTCAATCAAGGGATTTACCTTACACTTGAAGCTGACAACGTTCTTGAGTTACAAACTGGTGGGCTTAGCAACACGACACGATTGCATTGAGCCTGTTGACATCCACAAGTGAGGTTTTTATTTGGAAGACGTATGGTGTTAGGCGAATTATGATTCGGGAGAAGATTTTGTGCGCTTTTGAGTATATTGTACATATGAGTAGGGAGAATTTGTACCAAATTTTTATACTTAGTTCTTCTCCTTCTAATAAATTTTGAATTTTTTACAGTTTCTTCATAATAACAATTATTATTGTCACAAGCTTTTGTCATTTCCCAACTATGTAGGGGTCGGCTTCCAGTCTAACCGGATGCAGCTGAAAAGCGACTGCCTGCCTGACCTCCACAACCCAGTAACTGGGCAACACGATACACCTTGGTAAGACTGGCTGTCAGATTTTCGGGCTTCTGACGACCCGTAACGACTGTCAAAGATGCAGAGAAAGCACCAGAATAAACCTTCAAAAGGCTGCTTATATATAATCACAAAAATAATAAGCGTAGGATTGTCCTCCGTCAAATTGGGCCCAATCCCTCTGGCCCGTATATTCACGCCATCGATCGTGAGCGATTGCCAGTATTTTGTGCAGTTAATTATCCGCAGCGCTTGCGGGTTAATCCGGCAAGTCACGTGACATGCACGTGTCTGGTTTAAAAGGACGTATTCTTGACCCAAACGGTTCCCCGTAAGGGTAGAAAAATGTAGAACAATAAGTGCATTTTGGTGATAATGATCCAATTAGGGGTTTAAGTGGTTAGGTCACGTGGTGTGGCATAACTTTGTTATCTGTACTTAGATAATGGTGACAGCTTTCGTTACCAATGCCACTGCATATAGTCGTAGATAAAATTTGTAGTGTAAATACATTAACAACAACAGGTATATAAGTTACTTCTAGAAAAAAAAAACACAACACCAACTCATACATAAATATGACCAAAATCTTAATGCTTTTCGTATAATATCTAGGCACCTGAATTTTTTTGTATTACTAAAACCATATTTTTGTAACCGCGTACTTTTGTAAGTAAAATTGCGATAACAAGGCGACATGGCTTCCAGAATAGTCACCATCAGCCCTCTGACGAGATTTAATGTTATAAATAAAATATTTGTACAGGGCATCCTTAGCCAATCTGTAACGGGATTTAGTATAAAAAACAACTACCTGTCAATATTCGGGCGAGTTTTTTGTTCGTTTTTGTTTTAATGAAATACAAGTTAGACGGTTAGAACTAACCTTTTAGCGTCTGCCATTACTTGTTAGTTAGAATGTCAAAAATATTGAAGCAGAACGTTAGGAGTTTTGGTAACAAAACGCGATAAACCGTAAAATAAAACATAATAGCACGTTCTGTTTCCCCAAAGGGTTTAGCAGGGATTTACCCTTAATTTCTGAGTTGAACCGCATGATGAGATGACACCAATCTATATGTTCACATCATGATCTGACTAAGTTATTTCTGGAGATTAAAAGAGACTCTGACCTCTGAGTTTGTTTCAGCCATTCTTCTCAGAGTAGTCAGACGGGACACGCCGACCTTATCTAGGTTCCCAAATACTTTTAAAAATCTTTTATCATAGTACACCCACATTTCGCCAGCAAACCGTACAATATTCCGAATAAAAAAAAACTCCATGAAAAGAACATAATATTTCTATTTTTCAAAAGCTTATTCAGCATTCAAAAAAGCCAAATATGAAAAGCAAATAAACACAGCGCACGTTATTCAGCAACTTGTTTCACATCCACTTCAGTGCGTACCTGTACTTCATACTCCAATTTTTGTATGGGCTCTTTAGATCCCCTGCATAGAACCCTTGGAGGCATTGTAATGCAATTGGCCCTTAAACAAAGATTTTAAGCGCAAAGTGGCCGGTTCAAAGATTACGCTAATTCCCCCCAGGGTACTTTTGAGCTCATATCTCCCTAAAATCACGGAGGCATAATTTAAAGTATAAACATATTAGTGAAGGGCCAACCGGCTGCTCCGGGCGAATTTCTAACGATGGCAATATTGGATCATCTTTTTGTTTGTAGTATGCGGAAGAAGACTCTCTGGAGTAGAAGATTTGCATTATAACTCAGAAAAGATCATTAACATCAAGAGTACACGAAGGTAATGACCTCTCCTTAACGCAGGCCATATAAAAAGCAATTGCATAGAGTTTCATCGAGAGAATATGTATTTTGAACACGACTTTAGATTTTACGTCATTCTCATTAAAATTAACGAAACGAATAATAGTGACCACGGAGCTCCCATAACAAACGTGTTCGCACAACTAAACTCGGGAAATGACTGAGAGTAAACGCGGAGATAGAAAAGTATAATGTCTAAAGTCTTAACGGTTTATTTCAACTTCGACTTGGTACGCCATCTCGCGGCCAATTTCCTTACCCAGTACGTAGGATATTATTTTAATGCGTAACTTGGAGGAAATTTCAACGGAACGGTTATGGTAGCAGTTAAGCTAGAAGTTGTGGACCACCAATTACTTGAATGGGACCTAGACTGCATTCTTAGTTTCACTTTGTTTTGAACTATGGAACGTTCAACGCTGTTCGCAAACAAGTTTCTAATCTTCTATTGTTTGTTTATACGGAGGAGGTTATAAATTAAAACAACATTTTTAAATAGCCGACGTAAACATGATGAAAAGTTTCATATAGTTTTGGCTTGGTTATACCAAAAATCCTAAAAACTTTGTCTTTTTCCTGAAGAATTTTGTGTCTTCTAAATCATCATCTGCCGAGTCGTGCTCCAACTATGTTCGGGTCGGCTTCCAGTCTGGCCAGATGCAGTTGAATACCACATGGACCAACTGCCTATCTGACATCCACAACCCATAGTCTTGCTGGGTAATACGATACCCCTTTGGTAACACTGGTTGTTAGACTTTCGGGCTTTTGACGACAGCTGGTATCGATGGCTTAACGTGCTTTCCGACGTAGGGTGGTCTTGGTATATAAAATTGGTCACCCATCCACGGACCAACCGCTGCAAGCGTAGCTTAACCTGATCGACCAAGCCGTGCGACTGTTTTTACTTAGCCGAACCTCTTGCATCTACAAAATATACAAACTACTTGAAAATAGTCTACTGAAATGAAAACTTAGAATCAGATGGGTGTTACTTAGTTTGTTTACTAACTACAAATAAATTCCTTGCATCCAACTTGCATTAAAAATCTCATTTCTCTAAAAGGCGTTGCGTTCATTTCGCATTTCCTCTATCATGTAGATGGAATTTCAAGTATGTTGATACACATACTTACTCGTCGCATCTTCGAGAGCTGATCGAGTTTCCATTTCTACGAAGGCTGTTGCATTCAGAGCTCCTATTACGAAAGCTCATCTGGTAAATGCAGTATGAGCATTGCTTGGCGCAGGAGGGCAGCACGGTCGCTTAAGTATTGTTGATATTCTAAACCGCCCCAGAACGGAGCGGCCCTCTGTCGCAACCGCACAGTGTCGCGTGCGTTCGCCTGATTGCAAGCATTGGTAACGTGCGGCTTGTGTACGATGAATTTGGTTTTGGTTGACGAATGTCGACAAAGTTAATTTACAGTAATAGTTTGCCAGTAAGAAAGTAGCATCGACTTTAATTTTATTGAATAGCGGTTAGTGGCATAAGCTCGCTCCCTATTACATGGAACTGAATACATAACTTGCATAACATAACGTTTTCCACGTTGTCTGTTGTCTATTGTCCATTGGGTGTACAACAGACCTTTCCTATCGTCTTCAGAGACTTAAGGCAATAATATATATTTTTGACAACTTTATCTTACCGTCTTAATGAAACTCAATCATTACAACGACACTTACAGCACAAAAAAAAATTCAATCGACAAGCCTTTTTTTTTGAGGATGGGAAATCATCAAATGACTCCTCCCGCTCTGGGTGAAGCGGAAGGAGAGTGTCAGACTTTTACCGACTAAAACCCATCCATGTTTCTTCCTTAGCCCTTTATGTTCCGGGGTATCGGTAACTCTTTGGGACAATCCCGCTTCCCCGCCAAATTGACCAGGCTGTACAATGTTTTAAGGAGTTCGCGTAGCACAGCTTAGTTTTGCACATACCTTAGTTTATTAGCCATTCGCCTAAGTTAATAGCAGAGCCAACATGCCTGCGACTCAGAATCAGACCCAGACCGAATATAAGTCTCGTTCTTAAAGGTTTTAATACACTTCAAATCAAAAGTATACGTCATGATAATGTTACACAACTTTTACCTTTATATGTTACTAATATTAAACGCTAATTAGAAGGAAAATGAGAATTCCACAAAGTCCATCTTTTCCGGGAAGATGTTAAAAAATAAAACTCGTCTTTCTGTGAATTGTTAACCCTTCTCTATAAATACAACAAGAATCCTAAATGACGATAACAGGGGCCCATTGGAAGTAAATAGTCACAGAAATAAAAATAAAACAATTATGATTTAGGCGTTAGCTTGGCTACTTACTTACAAAAAGCACAAAAAACCTTGTACCGATATTCCAACTAGCATCGGCGTTCCACAAATTTAAATTTCCGCAAAGCAGCGGCCACCCTCGAACAATAATAAACGCAGCCTACTCGTTTATTCGTCATTTACAACCTGCACCGTCATGGAAGTCGTTCGCAGTTGGCGAAGCGTTAAATGCTACATTTTCCTCGGCCATTTGCAATTCGATATTCAGCTAAGCTTCGCGGGATTGAACTCTCCGGATTGCATGTCTACTCGCATTTGATATTGTAATAATATTCATCCCTTTTAAGTATAAAGTGGATCAGGAGTATAAACTCTACCCACTCGCTGTCGAGATTAAGCGATCTGTATCAAGGAATAATATTATTGTGTTTTGTTGTGCTAGCTTTGTGCATTAATTTTTGCGATAATGTTTGCTTTGGCAGTAGTGGGTTGAAAGTTGAGCTGTACAATTGTTGTCTGTATTCTATAACACAAAGTTAAGTATTTATTTACCTTTGTAATTGTTATTCAAATCTACAGTACACGTAGTACAGAAAAAAGGAGCGCACTACCTACTTTTTTCAGAGCGGTTTGTCTTATTTTTAAATCCTCATAGCTTTGACCTGGTTAATGCTAAGGAGCTTCAATTTTCAGGATGTGATTAGCAGATTTATAAAACACAAATTTTCATTTGTCTAGCTTCTATACTTTGGATTTTATTAATACGTCAAAGTAGTCTCTGACTCACTGAGTGATTCACCCACTAATCAAAACCTCTAAGACCCTTTTCGTAGTCTTAGAAAGAGTAAAATTGGTATGCAGGCTAGAATGTGTATGTGTATGTATGTGATCTGTAACTTCTACGCTCTTATCCTACTGATGTACTTCCCAAAGACCTAGAAAGCTGATATTTGGTATAAATTTTAGGATTGGCACCCAAAACGCAACTTTTTTGTTAGCTATGTAGTAAGTAACTGCTGTCGTGCAAGACATATTTTATAACTGACTATGCTAGAAGTAAGAGTTCTGATTTTAACATGTATAACCCTTTGTCATAAAAAATAGCATGAAATATTTTTGGTGAACATTCTCCAAACAACGTATTTCCGATTAAAATAACACCATAGAGAAGAGTCCAGGTGATCCTAACACATTACATTTCCAGTACATTTTTATTCTTAATTCACGACACAAGCTCCTTCAGTTATCCCCAACCACTAGACAATCAGTGCCCGCGTGGGTGCCGCCCGTGGCACCTTTTGTTGCCCCGCAACTTATTGCCACAGAAATCCACACACCTACGACGCTACATTATGTTCCTACAATAAAATCTTCATCATTCTCTGTCCGAACAAACGTATGGGAGTAACAAATTGGTCATTCTTCACAACGTTTAACGCCCACCACGCTTAAAATACTGCTGTATGCATTTTAATGCGTTTTAATGGTTCAGCACTACTGTATGCAATGGGATTATGCCTGGATGCACCCAGACATTTCTAGGCAAGATAAACAGTGGAGGCGTTCTCCGAGATTAGTGCTAAGAGTCTGAGTGTCTTGTATAGTCGAGATTTCCGTTTGTGAATAACCTAAATGTTTAAGTAACCATTGTTTTAATAATGAGTCATGCTTGTTTGTGTACTAAGTTAATTACTTGGAGTTAGGTTAAGACTGCAGATGTTATTGTTTCATATGGTTTTAACAAAGTAGGATGTCTTACATTTAACTTGCTGTTTGAGTTTTGGTCAAAAATAGGTATACCTTAGTATAGATTTACAACAAATTTTGACGGACAACTTACAAACATACATGCGAACAGTCTTCTTCTCTTCTTTATCGTGTGGTTAGCGACTAACCTGGTGCCAGAGTTTTGTGCTTCCTATGGGCTAACTTAGTTTCACATGCTGTTGAGAAATATCTCTCAGACATGCTGGTTTTGCGCCACCTGTACACCAGGCACCGCAGGCTCCGCATCCGCCCTCCGGATGCGGCAGCCACGGAGGCGGAGCTGTACGAGGGGTACAGAGCGGCGAAGACCGCCCTCCAAGAGGCTGTCCAGCGGGCCAAGGACTCGGCCCGCGAGGAGATGGTGGGGACTCTGGACAGAGATCCATGGGGGCGCCCATATAAAATGGTGCGGAACAAGCTCCGCACCTGGGCCCCCCCACTGACGCAGAGTCTCCGCCCACAGCTGGTGGAGGAGGTGGTGAGCGCTCTGTTCCCTTCACGCGGGGAACACACTCCCCCGCCTATGGCTCCGCCCGAAGCGGACCACGAGGACGACGACGACATCCCCGAAGTGACCGAGGTAGATCTGAGAGCGGCGGTTGGAAGGCTCAAGGCCAAGAATACCGCCCCAAGACCCGACGGCTTGCCAGGTAAAGCCTGGGTCCTGGCCTCAGGGGCTCTCGGGCCCCGACTGGAGGCGCTCTTAAGCGCATGCATGGAGAGAGGCATTTTTCCGCTCCGTTGGAAGACGGGGAAGCTGGTCCTCATACAGAAGCCAGGGCGCCCTGCGGACTCTCCGTCCGCATTCCGGCCCATAGTGCTGCTCGACGAGGTCGGCAAACTCTTCGAGAGAATTATTGCGGGCCGCCTCGTCGGGCACCTTGGAAGGACGGGGCCGGACCTTGCGGACTGCCAGTTTGGCTTCCGCAAGGGGCGCTCAACGGTGGACGCCATCATGCGCGTTAGAGCCCTCACGACGGGGGACGCGGTGTCCCAGGGTAGGGTCGTCGTGGCGGTGTCACTCGACATCGCCAACGCCTTCAACACCCTGCCCTGGAGTTGCATTAGGGAAGCACTCCGGTATCACCGGGTGCCGACCTACCTCCGTCGAATAGTCGGGGCGTACTTGACGGACAGAGCCGTCATCTACCCCGGTCGCGATGGGGAATGGAACCGGCGAGAGATGTCGTGCGGTGTCCCACAGGGATCGGTTCTGGGGCCGCACCTGTGGGACATCGGCTACGACTGGGTGCTGCGGGCCGACCTCCCTGACGGCGTCAGCGTAGTTTGCTACGCTGACGACACGCTGGTCCTGGCGCAGGGGAGGTCGCATCAGGCGGCGGCCGACGCGATGACACGCGGGGTTGCGACAGTCGTTGAGAGGATCCGGCAGTTGGGTCTCGAGGTGGCACTGCACAAATCCGAGGCCATGTCCTTTCATGGGCCTCGGAATAGGCCACCATCGGGATCCCAACTTACGGTAGGAGGGGTTCACATCGGCGTCGAGACCACGATGAAATACCTGGGTCTGGTCCTCGACAGCCGATGGAATTTCGTGGAGCATTTCCGACGTTTGGCCCTCAAGCTGGAACGGACTGGGGCCGCCCTCAAGCGGCTCTTGCCCAATTTGAGGGGGCCAAACGCCTCCTGCCGGAGGCTTTACGCGGGAGTCGTGCGGTCCATGGCCCTTTACGGGGCCCCGGTGTGGGCGCGTTCACTGCGGCGGCGAGCCGCCCATTATCTGAACGCGCCCCAAAAGGTGGTAGCCATACGGCTTATCCGAGGGTACCGCACGATCTCGGGCGAGGCGGCAAGCCTCCTTGCCGGACTGCCGCCGTGGGATCTGGAGGCGATAGTCCTCGCGCGCCTGTTCGAGTGGCGCGCGGAGGTACTAAGCCGGGGGGAAACTCCGTTTCCGCAGCAAATTGCGGCGGAGCGGACGGACGTCCGGCGCGATCTCATGGCGGCCTGGAATCAGCGACTGTCGCAACCCAGCGCAGGGCACGCCACGATAGTGGCGGTAAGGCCCCTCTTTGAGGAGTGGCTAGAGAGGCGTCACGGCGCCCTCACCTTCCGCCTGACGCAGGTCCTCACCGGACATGGATGTTTCGGGAGGTTCCTGCACATCATCAGGCGGGAGGAAACGCCCGGGTGTCACCACTGCGAGGATCGCCCAGAGGACACGGTAGAGCACACGGTGCAAACCTGCCCCGCTTGGGCGGAGCACCGCCGTGTCCTCGTAGAGGCGATCGGCGGCGGCGACCTCTCGCGCCCGGTCCTGGTGCAAGCCATGGTCCGGGGCGAGAGGGAGTGGGAGGCAGTCACCTCCTTCTGCGAAAAAGTTATGCTCGCGAAGGAGGTGGCGGGATGGGAGAGAGAAAGGTCCTCCCGTCCCAGCCGCCGCGGGAGACGCTCCGGGCGTCGGGAGCCACGTGACGACTCCCGGCCACCGTAGGCGCGGGCCTGCGGACGGTGAGTAATGGGTGACTCACCGTCCGATCAGAACCAGACCCGTGCCGTACGGCGCGTATATGTTCCACGCGCGCCTTAAAGAGATGTCAGCATATGAAGGGGCCCCTCAGGGCCAAGCCTGCCGGGTAAGCGGGATTGTCCGAAAGGGTTACCGCTACCCCGGAACATAAAGGGCTACGGAAGGAACATGGATGGGTTTTAGTCAGTAAGAGTCTGACACTCCCTTCCGCTCCACCCAGAGCGGGAGCAGTCATTGGATGATTTCCCAGCCTTAAAAAAAAAAAAAAAAAAAAAAGACATGCTGGTTTCCTCACGATGTTTTCCTTTACCGATTTTTAAGCAAGTGATAAAACGAACGATACGAATAGTGCAAGTTAAATAAAAGCTTGTAATAATAAGTACCTTATAAATAATTTTCACGTTTGTCACTCGTCATACTTGGATACTAAGGACCAATACAGCTTGATTTTTTTTTAAAGTAGAAAGTGTCATAAGGCTCAGAACTCAGATATGAAAGCTTCATTGCATACAAGTAAAAACTTAGTATACAAATACGATATTGACCACTCCAAAAATTATCCTTAAAGCTAACATTTTCATCAGTCCACTATTTTTATACAAACAAAACACAAACATGTCTCACATTTGAGGTTAATGTTGTTCGCAATTTCACGTAACATAAGCCACATTTTAATTTTCCCAACACAAAGTGCGAGTGCTTGCATTGTCGTGGCATCTCTGAGATAGTACAAGTCTTAATCTCGGCGGAGCGCGTTGCGACTGCCCTAATGATGTCTCAAGATGCGCTTAAGAGCCCATACATAACACTCTATGCGACATTTTTAAAATTTAAGCCAACGTTAATGCATTCTACCCCGTTTACTGTTTTTATTTATTCAAATTTGTAGGCGAGTCCACAATGCACTGCCTCGCCTTTGTGACGGTATAGCATTAGCATATGAGGTGTATTCAATTGACAAAGTAACTGGTATAAAATAAAATTTTACGGTATACCCTTGCATTGAAGAAGGAACTCAATAAAATGCCTATGTTCCGTGGTGTATAGGGACTGAATATTTCACGTCCATTGTTGTGTTAAAGTTCGGTTTTATCAGAGTTGGTTGTTTTTGTTGCTTCGAGGCGCGTGCATTTTGCGTTGCTGTTCTTTGTAAAATTATTTAAAATGGATATGAAATGGGGTTGTTTATTTATTTTATGGTTTATTTATTGAAATGTATTTCGTAGTCAGTGGGTTTCCTTAGCCTTAAGGGTTTTACACGATAATAAACAATACCTTTCATGTTTTCGTTTATAAACCGTTTTAATTAACTTCCATCGGGAATTGGTGTACCTGGGGGCCAACCACCTCTTATTTTAACATTACTTTGCTTCGGATAAGAGATAGAGCTATGCCGCATGTATAGTTATTTTTTTTCTCGCGCTGAAGTAACTGAAGAACGTAATACTGATATAAAAAAGTGGTGGTTGGCCCACTGTTCTACGTGGGTACTAAATAATATACTATTTGTTTCTGATACCCTGCGGGAGTAAAATAAATCGTTAACTCCAATGGTTTGTTAATGGTAGTGGTTTCAGTCCTCCTCGACAGTCGACATTGCTAGCCAAATGACAGTTTACTATGCGTCGTACTCTTCTAGCTATGTCTAAAGCTGCTTTTATACGGGCCTATGTGCAGAGGCCACATCAAGCTATCCCAAGCTGTAATTTTTTTCCAATGAAAATAAACCTTATTCTTTGGTGATAAAGTTCAAAATCCATTGAGAAAAATTGACAGTTTGTGGCAACTTGACGTGCTGGCGACTGTACATAGTTACATATATTTATTAACTCACGCCTCCTTTCCATGGTGGTAAGCAGAATGTACGATCTTTAAATACTCCTTTTACTTGTGTTTCATTTTGAAACTTCTAAGGATGAGAATATCAGTAACAAAAACCAACAAAAAAACGAAATTTTAAAAAAGCTTCAAAAAATAACCTTTTGACCACAGTCGTGTATAGACGATAAACCAAAATGTGCCCAGCACGCCACGGTCGCGACTGGGTGACAGAATTTTAAACGTAAATAAATAATAATAATAATAATTTCGACCTCATTACTATTTTGTAGGTATTAAAGGATGAATTCGGAGCTTGGCGCTGAGGGCACGCTTTTTCATTTTTGACGTGGCGGTCAAAAGGTTAAATGAAGTTATCGAAAAATTTCCCAATTACCCTCTTTAAAAAAATCAAAGTAGTTGAACAAAAAATTAATAATCGATTCACAAAGTTTGAGTAACGATAAATTTCGTAATAAACTGTGCTACGCTCTACTCTACATACTTTATTTTGAACGCCGCTCGCGGGCACTGCTCCATTATTGAAACGAATTGTTTCTGAAGTTTTAATATTAAAGGCTACGTTATTGGAATTTCCTTCTCGGTTTTTTTTCTATTGTTGCTTATAAAATTGCTGTGTTGTTTAAACTTTTAAGTATAGCGGACTTTTGCTTCATTCGGTATTGAATATTTTGTTTCGCGAAACGTTGTACCCAAATTCAAAATATTAAAGATCTTTATTGTTGGCTATGATGCGGATCAATTCAATTAAAAGAAATTGAACTGTCACACGCACTGCAATTTAAACAATGAATTTAAAAATATAAGGACTTCCTCGTTGGTCCTGTTATTTTTAAATTCATTATTTGATTCAAAATATTAAAGATCGTTAATATTTTGATCTGATTATATGATCTTTATTGTTGGCTATGATCCCGAACAATTTAATTAAAAGAAATTGGACTGTCACACGCAATGCGATTGAAATCATGAATTTAAAAATAAAAGGACTTCCTCGTTGGTGTAGTGGTTGCAAGCGCTACTGGTAATCATGAGGTCCTGGGTTCGATTCCCGGGTCGGGCAAAGTGTTATTGGGTTTTTTCATCTAGAATTGTCAGTAGCAGCCCGAAGTCTATTGTTGGCAATAGGCACGCTCCTATTACATTGGACTTAAACATAAAATCGGTGAAGGAAAACATCGTGAGGAAACCAGTATATATGAGAGATATTTCTCAACAGCATGTGAAGCTAAGTCAGAGGACCATATGCAGCATAAAACTTTGACACCAGATTAGTCACTAACCACTCGAAAATAAGATAGCAATGTGGGTATATCTACCCTAGGTACACCCACAAAGCTAATAACCCTCTGCTTAAACCTTTGTGAAATACAGGCGTGATATTAAGTTATGTGTGTTTTAAGCGGGATTGTCCGAAAGGGTTACCCGCTACCCCGGAACATAAAGGGCTACGGAAGGAACATGGATGAGTTTTAGTCAGTAAGAGTCTGACACTCTCTTCCGCTCCACCCAGAGCGGGAGAAGTCATTGGATGATTGCCCAGCCTGAAAAAAAAAAAAAAGTTATGTGTGTTTAGAAAGAAATAAAGGGAAACCAAATTGTAAAAATAAAAACATATCCATCACATGTAATTACTTAGTGATTTCTCAATGAGCTATTCTGAAGCGAGGATCATCCTATATGTGGGTATTCATAGTAAAAAAAACAGACATTTCACTGAAAAGGACCATGCACGGTGCATTTTCCTTTACTCCCTCAAAGTAATCATTCAACCCCTGGTTCATGTAAACAGTTAAAAGTACTCAAGACGAAGAAAATGTTTTCCTAATCAAAGCCTCCTCAAGCTCTTTTCATAGCAACTTGAATCGAGAGGATGAATAGTACTGAATGCTAATTCTCATGAAAGTTCGAGTTTGTATCTAATTACACTTTACAACCTTTCTACTTGTTTAGCAGACTTGAATTGGTACTGAGTTTAATCGAATTTATGTTTTGACCGAAAAAGAGCTTTATGAACGTACATATACTGTAAGTAATATTATTTGAAATGAAATACATAATAAAGTAACGTTTCTAAAATTATTCTTTAACAACTCGTAATACGCCACTGACGCCAAAGAGCAGAACAATTAATTACGTCTAGTTTTAATATTTTTTTAGACACATTTTTCATACCAAACTAATAAAACCATTTCATAAAGGCTATAAAAATGTTCATATAATTAATTATTTTCCACTTGGAAAACGTCAAGTTCTTACAAAATTACTCTAAAAAAAATAACGTTTAAACAGTAGCCATTGTTTGAGGCGAACCATTTTGTTCAAGCGCACTAAAATTAAACGTCAATCGTTATGTCAAAGCCAGCGTGGTCGTAGTTTGTTATTAAAATTATCGGCAATTCCTACTTCCTTGGGATTTTCTAAAACATCCTCTTTGTTGCGTTTTTTTTTCTTCCTCCTGCTGTTTTTACTTTTAATGAGAAAATATAGCAGAATGACTGAAGCTGGAGGTTGGTTTGCAGTGAAATACGTCAACTTATTAAGTGGCGTGTATTAAAAAACTTGTTTATGACTCGAAAGACCAACATGCTGGTTAATGAAGACGCAAACAAGGGTTATAAAAAATAATTTCAAAACTTTTTGTGTTATTGTCCCTTCTGGTTCCTGGAACAAAGAATAGAGTATCAGGTGATAAAAACAAAACTTTTTACTCAATTTAGTTCCTTCTCGAGGTTTTTGCCGTTGAATAATTAAAAAAAATATTATGCCAAAGCTGAAGCAATTAAAATAGTTATTTGTTATGCAAGGCTGGAAAGTTGATTTTTGGCGCGAGTACTTCTATTGAAACCTGAGTAAGCGAAGGATTCTAGGGTTGAACCATGAGGGAAGCGAGTGGTTCAAATATAGAATCCTGAGCGTAACGAAGGTTTCAAAGGTACGAGACGCAGAAAAGCTTTCCTGCCGAGCGCAACACACAATTTTTCACCTCACTACGGCGAGGAAACTGCTAGGTGCAAGAAAACAGGTGTTGTTGAGTTTTATTTTGTTCGAGCGTCTCAGATACATTGACTCATGTGAAGAAAATAACAGATACTTGGCAATGTATCTTATGTGTTACATAGAATATCTCCAAAATTTAATACCCTGTAACTATTTTGTTCTATATCCTACTTGTCCTCTAAGGAGAATGAAAGAAAAAAACTAATTTAATACAAATAACTAACTAATTTAATGTAATACATATTTATTTTTGCCAAGCAGAGGATTAAATAACAATTTAATAACACAATATTAGTATTTATTTTATTTAAAAAATTAAACTAAATTACTACATAATTGGGTGGGTCTCCCTTGTTTTACCGAAAAGAAATTGCCAAATTATCACTTCCCAAACAAATTTTCGCATAATTTCATTTGCCAAATTATTACTTACCAAAAAATCTCTTTCCAAATAATTGTTACGAAAACCTATGTTTGGCAAGTGAACGTTTGAACAATAACTTGTTCACCAACTAGTATTTTTACCATTTTTTATCTAGTCAAATATTTCAGTTGGTATAACATATTTTACGCAAAATTAAATAAGCCAAATATTTGGTGTCGTCAATTTTAAACTTAATAAGATCTAACGTTGAAGACGTTTTATTACAAGGGTGCTTTTTCCACTTGGGACAAATTCTAAACAGGTAATAATAATGTTATTATAATTATATTATTTCTCTCGATAGCCTCCTAAAAATAATCTCTTTTTTCCATATTTTTTTCTATATAATTTAGTCGTTTCTGGCACTCGCCGGCCGCTGCCGCGGCACCGCTCGCTTCGCTCACTCGGCTCGTGCGTAGGTGGTCACAGTTTTAACCTAACCTAACCTAACCATTTTTTTTAAATTAATAACCTACTGTAACTAGTTCCATAAATAACCTAATGTCTAGTAACCATAAATTTGACTTGTTTCAGACAAATTCAAGCACATAAGCTTACAAAGAAATACGCAAAAGACATCAAATTTAACAAACAAGTAAAATGTTTATTTTTGCCTTTATATTTTTTGTCATAACAAATCATTTGACTAAACGTTTATTGCCTAAATATTGTTTGCTGTAATAAATCATTTGATTAAAGACCAAATGCCTTAATGACATTATCCTTGGTAATAATCTGCCAAGTAAACATTTTGACCAAATGAAAATGTGCGTCCTAAAATTATTCCAAATATTACATTTGGTACAAAAAAGGTTGCTAAAATTTGTTTGGGTAATGAAAATTTGGCAAAATCTTTTCGGCAAAACGGCAGGATCCCTAATTGGGTATTTGACAGGGTAGTATTTTTATGGCATATTCAAATGTGACGTCACAGATTTTTTTAATCAAATGGAATACTTATTAACATTAATTCCAATTTTACAATTATATCCTCGCAAAATATTTAATTTCTGTACTGTGATGGAAGTTTTTAAGGTGAGCGGTATTATTTAATATTTTATTTTAGACCGTGTCATGCATTTTCAGTGGACTGGCAGTATAGAAAATTATTAAATAGAAAGGTTCGAATTTTAAAAACTCTTTCCACGCTAGAGAGCAAAAATCGATTTTCGGCTCAGATTTCGAATGACAAACAGACTCTTTCCGAGCCTGTGAGGTGAAAAATCCGTTTCTCGTCTATTCCGATTAAACACATTCGCTCGACATTAAAAACCCGACGAAAAATAAATCGCCATTTTCTATTTCCGTTCCGAATCGTTTAACATACGACAAAATCATTTCCATCCGTTCAAACTTGGTAAAACGATTTCAAATTACTTCAAACACAACAGGAATGAATGAACCGAAAACTCGTTTTTCTCCATAAATCGGAATATGCAAAATGCTGGGATGACAAAAGTTTGTTGCGCTGTTTCGCTGGCCAGTGGCTAGATTCGCTTCGAACTCCCGATACGGTTTGACAATGCACATGCAAATTAACCAACAGCAAAGAGCATTTCTGAGCGGAAAGTTTAATGGCATAGCGTACCTCGTTTAAGTTCCGCGATCCTTGCAACAATTATTTTGCTACCGGTGCTGTTCCTGTTTACTCGCTTTCCCTATTTTGATCACAATGCGCTACGTGTGCAAACTTGGCTAGTCTTCCCTTACTTAAGCTAAATAAGGAGCCTTTTATAATGTGGGAAAAATGGGAAATGTATCGAGAAGTTTGCAGTTGGAGAAATAAAGGGATAATCTTTGCGCAAGCTTCAGGGTCAGTTGAGGTTGAGGTTGAGGCTGGGGTCGGAAATGACAATGGGCGTTCCTCAAGGTTCGATATTGGGTCGATTTCTCTTTTTAGTTTATATTAACGATTTACCCCAATTACTTCAAAATCAACCGAAGATGGTGTTATTTGCAGATGACACTTCATTAATCTTTAAAATTAATCGACGCTCACAAAATCTTGACGACGTGAATAACTCTATTCTTCAGGTCCAAGATTGGTTTACGGTAAATAATTTGGTACTAAATGAAAAAAAAACCAAATGCATTAGATTTACATTACCTAATGTTAAAAGTAGCGATTGTGACATCATATTGAACGGAGAAAAGCTGGAATTTACTAAGCAGACGGTTTTCCTGGGAATCACGCTAGACGACAAGTTGCAATGGGGTCCCCACATAACAACTCTTGCGGGACGGCTAAGCTCGGCCGCTTATGCTGTTAGAAAGATAAGGCAGTTAACAGACGTAGAAACCGCGCGTTTGGTCTATTTTAGTTACTTCCATAGTATTATGTCGTATGGCATTTTACTGTGGGGTCGGGCTGCTGACATTGAATCCATTTTTATTTTGCAAAAGCGAGCGATCAGGGCTATTTACAATCTTCGTCGTCGCGAATCGCTTAGGGAACTATTTAAAAGGATTAATATTATGACAGTACCTTGCCAATTCATTTATGAAAATATTATGTATGTAAGAAAAAATAGACATCTTTTTAACAAAATAAGTGATAGGCATAATTTTAATACTAGAAATAAAGATAAAATAATTCAACCATTTTTTCGATTGTCAAAAGTACATACATCTTTTATGGGGTTCTGTGTTAAATGTTACAACAAAATACCTTGTGACATACTGCAATTAAATGAAAGAAAATTTAAAACTCATATTAAAAGTACACTTTGTAAACAAGCTTACTACAAATTAGAAGATTATATCAAAGATAAGGATGCTTGGAAACATGCTGGTCCTGCTCCACAGGACAATCTAGTGTCTAGACAAAATCAAACTGGTTGCTAAGTAAATTAGGTAATTTGTACCATATTATTTTATTATATTGGAATAACTTCTCACACATTGATTAATTTATTATTATTAACTTTTAGAATGTTTGTAAATATGTGAGCACCATGCACTTATGACATAATTAAGTTTACTTGCCACTGCTACATGTGTTTTTCTTTTCACCTTTTGTGATGTATTGTTTTTATTCTGGGTACATCGTCTTCACATATAATGTTATAATACATGTATACAAAACATTGTGAAACATTTTAAAAGAGTAACGGTGGAGTTTCTTCTCCACACGAAACTACTTTTTGGAAGGGGCGACTAGAATCAGTTCTATTTCTTGTTCATTTTGACGTTCAAAAGTGCCATTCTTGTGCCTATTTGAAATAAATGTTTTGACTTTGACTTTGACGTTGCACATTTGTAATGGACATACGAATATAATAAGAGGAGCTTGTGGCTAAGTACTAATAGCCGCACAGGTCGATCCACCAGGTTAAGCTACGCTTGCCAGGGTTGGCCGTGGATGGGTGACCATCTTTACATACTGAGACTTCTCCGTGCCTCGGAAAGCACGTTAAACCGTTGGTCCCGGCTGTCATTTGTGCAGTTTTGACAGTCGTTACGGGTCGTCAGAAGCCCGTAAATCTGACAGCCAGTCTTACCAAGGGGTATCGTATTGCCCAGTTACTGGGTTGTGGAGGTCAGATAGGCAGTCGCTCCATGTAAAATACTGGTAATCGGCTGCATCCGGTTAGGCTGGAAGCCGACCCCAACATAGTTGGGGAAGGGCAGGCAGATGATGATACGAATATAATAAGAGTCGTCAAGCACGGTGTATACTATGTTACAGCGTTTTAAAATATGTATTCTTAAGAACACTCGAGGATCCAATTTTTATATTCAGTAATATCAATTAATAACAAAATTTGAAATTACCATGACTTTCCAGAAATTAATATAATTTAACATCAAACATTTTTCAAAGTAGTTAGGTATGTTTATTTTAATTACTTTTTTAAAATTCACTAATTACTTTCCGAAAAAATGCAGAATAACACATTTAAAATTCCCTCCTAGATCATTAATTAAGCATGGAGGCACTTATTAATTTCCGCTTATCAATTTTTAATAAAGCACACAGAAACATAAGGAGGGAATATTTTTGAAACAAAGTAGACCGTAATCTTAAAAATCCAATATTGCGAAATTAAGTTTTTTTAATTAATTTTCTTTCTGTATTCACGGCTTAGTTTTCTTCATTGCCCCAGGCTGTCTCGCCAACAATATTGAGTTCCGAGATATTTTAATAACTCGAATATCTTTTATTTTGTTTGTTCCTATAAGAAAATTATTTCAAATGTTTTTTTCCAAATGATAATGATTCTTTTTAATTACTTATATTTAACAAATAAACACAGCTAGTTAAGGAAAACAAAATAATAGATCATTATAGATAAAAGGTAATAACATCATATTAATTTCAAAATTTGTAAAAAAATTAACGATGTAGGGCCAATTTCACCAATGTGAATCAAACAATCAAACTGTTAATCATTTAAAGCATGTTTAAAGTCAGTCACTGTCATTATTCATAAGGAACATTGAGACAGTTGTTGAACACAGTTTAGATGTGTTGAAATTGCCACTAAGCCCGTAACTCTTTATTGAGCATTTTGTGAATCAAATCATCACAAAGTAAAAAAAAAAACGACGTGTTCACTAAAATGTGTCCACAAAACAATTGAATATTGCATAATAATTGAATATTTTTCTCGTTCATCCTGTGGCCACTTGATACATATACAGATGTATATGATGTCCATCTCCAAGATGTCAAACAACAAAAACTACAATGCTATAACAGCACTACGTTGCAAGATTATAGTTTATTTATGGTAGGAGATAAATATTTATAGCAAAATAACCCCATGGATTCTTCGCAAAAATGAGTTTATATCTTTATATTTAGTGCTTTACAAGTATATTCAAAGTGGTCTCATCTCTGTTGGTGGGTGAGCCCAGGCTTCATACATTTTTGCCCATGGTCCTTTAAATACCTGTCCCCATTCAAGAGGAAGTGTGCTAAATTACAAATATTGTTCTGTAATATATTGTAATGAAATGCGTCTGTGCGCCTGCGATTAGTGGAGCGAGAAATTGCTTAATCAGTCATCTGTGTAATGTCGATGATTAGCCCGATACCGATATGAAATCGACGGTGAAATTTTCGGTGCATTCATTGCTACCAGCAATGGTAGGGGTAGCAACAAAAGTTTTACTGATTCTGTGGAAGTTCTTTTTTTGTTTTTAACGGGACTGGGGTGAATCTTATTGGTAATGGAATACAGTTTTTAATTTTTTGGGTCATGCAGGTAAGGGGCCCTTCCACACGCCAAAGTACGTATTAATTTGATTACAACCTTATTGTTTGAATTAATAGATAACTGTATTTTTTTTAAACGCCTTCTAGCTAAAATAATTTTAACAAACTTGTTCTAAGTAGTTTGCAGTAGGACTTCGTGATCTAAGTAGCCATCATTTAAGAATTTTATGTAAAATGCAATAACCATTGAATAGAAAATGATAACTTATTAAAACTGACGCTACCATTGTGCATACTACCCCCTTAAATAAAGATTTTATCTTACAAATATCGATGAATTTGTTTAAAACTGCAACCTTAATTTCCTAGAACATTTACAACAGCAGAGCTATTCTGTAAAATTATTGAAGTGAGCCGTCACTGTTGTCAATCCCTAGGTGGAATCACAGCTCACTTTAAGCTCAATTCACCAAGTTATCACGGTGAGTTTTATACAGAATAGGTTGGCAGATTTATTCACAGAATCTTTCACACATTCAAGCTTCATGAGCCGTAAATTCGCCAACAAATGGCCCTTGACGATTTTCACGCTGTCAGAAATGAAGGAAAACAGAACCCGGGGTATTGACCACCCCAAGAGATATATTGTTCAGTCCCAACCCGCCACGTCATGATGATAATAAATACCCCAGTATTACAACATTATTTTTGCTACCCTTTATACGAATTATTTACGTCAAAATATGATACTTTATGGACGTATCGATAGTTACCGTGATTAATGATATGAGCGCGCGGTTTATATCAATTATTTGATTTTCTATTCGATTGTTTTCTATTCGAGTGGACAACGTTTTAATATCGAAATGGTTTGGATTTATTGCTCAGTCGTTGTGTAATGGTTTTGTATAGATTTCTGTTATTAATGGCTAGGATTACAACAAAAAAGTGACGTCAGTGCCAAGTATTTGTGATGTTTAGTCCCTTTATACTGAAGAAGACATTTATGGCTCTGTATATGAAGTATAAAAAATGAAACAAATTATAGGAATCTGGCTTTGTGAAAATCTGCAGGTAGTTGACGGTCTTTATCTCGAGATAGTATTGTTTTCATTATCTAAAGAACCATCTACTTACAATCCAGAAGTAATTTCCCTGTAACTAATTTAATCTACGTTTTATCCATTTTCACATTACCAGCACATACGTACAAATTCAATTCAGTTTTCCAATCGACTGAAAGCTGTTTACAATCACGGAAGCAAGTAACACGGCTCGTTTGAGCTAAATAAAAGACTGCGGGCTATGTGTCCGAGCCCATTGAAGGTAGCTGTCCCACCGCCTACGGGAAAGCGAATACTTTCAACGATTTTCTCGCTCAAGAAAGGTACAAAAGAGTAGGTCCCATAATATGTAAAATACATACAATTATAATAATAATACTTGATCGCTTCATGTTCACACTGCTGGGTGAGTGCTCGTTTGTCGCAGCAACAATAGGTATGTTGATTAAAATGTATCATTTAGTCCGTCAGCTGGATTATCAAGAAGTATTGGACACGTATTTTTTCTTTTTTCACATAAACAAACGATTACGGCGATACATTGTGTTAAAATGTGGCATGACGTCACTCCTATGTAGATTGTGACGTAGCCAAAGTCATTTTTACTAAAATGTTAGAGCAAAAAATACGTATCTGATATTTTCATTTATTATTGGACTGACGGACTAAATATATATTTTTTTATCCCTGTCAACATCCCTATTACGATTAAAGAAACTAGCTACTCGCCCAGCGACGGTATTTTGGCGGATAGAATACTCGCCGACAAACTCTTATACGCGCGGTACAGACGCCAGCACATCAAGCTATCCCTAACTGTCAAATTTTGTCAATTAAAAATGAACCTTATATCTTTGCAATAAAGTTGAAATACTTTCAAAAAAATTTGACAGATTGTGGGAACTTGATGTACTGGCCTCTGTACATACGTATTCGCATTCTAGCGAGTACTTGCTCGTCGCCGTCGCGCACTCGCTGCTCGCCAACTTGTTTTTAAGTGCTAGCCCTTTTGTTTCTCGTTGATCGCCAGCGGTGGGACTAGTGCCGAAGTACAGTAGATAAGCAGTCGTATAGGTAGGTAGGTTGTATGGTAATTTTTTTTCTCTGTAAAGTTGTGGAATTAATTGTGTTTTAGTTGATAATGCTGTTGATTGTGGGCTGTGGTGCCTTTTATGTGTTTGTTTATTTGTTACACTTTCACGTTTCAACGACTAAACGGATTTAGATGAAATTTGGCTCATGTTTTCATGAACTTTACTCTATCATTGATCATCATCTCCTTAAAAATACCTGTAGTAGGAGTAATATTTTTAGGGTTCCATAACTAACAAGAAAAGAAGGAAGGTCGCAGCGTAGCTTAGAGACTCTTAGTACTAGGCAACTGTAATTTGTTTACCACAACATGATGCCTAAAATAATAAGTTAGTTCTTGGGATAAATTCATTGCAACTACAAAACCCTTTACTAAGCGTGGTTTGGCCGGTTTTTTCTTGGTGGTAATTCTATTATCAATTCCTAAAAACGAAACAAAAAATAAACCACCAAACCCGTGTAAAATTGTAGCCCATTTTTAATTTGCATTCGTCTCATTCATCACTTAGTATTCAAAGCATCGCCTCGAACTGAATCGAAACAGGAACTTTCAATAGCAAGAACATTACCACTAAGTGGAGTGCTCGGAATTAGCTGATTTATTCATTCTTTTATGCTTTTATAATTATATCTTAGGATGCCAGGGTTACTTCTATTTTTCATGCTAATCCCAGAACGTGCTTGAAAATAACTTACAGCGTTCATTTAATGTACGTCGGCACTAGGAGTTATAGTTCTTTAAAAGTTCTGGGCGAAGCGACAGTAGTTAAAACTAGCTCTACATAATGTTACATTAAGTGCATATTTCGTTGAGTACTTTCTAATTTTAGCACTTAGTACTAGTTTTTATATCCCATAGGGTGCTTAACTTCTTGAAATTACTCTGGTAAGCAAGTAGAGTATTGTAGCAGAGTAGCCAACAGCAATTGCATATAAACTTAGGCAACTCC
This sequence comes from Hyppa rectilinea, assembly GCA_951799385.1. NCBI lineage: Eukaryota > Metazoa > Arthropoda > Insecta > Lepidoptera > Noctuidae > Hyppa > Hyppa rectilinea. Next base: position 12,248,752 of record OX637315.1, read on the forward strand.
AAAGAAGTCATCATGTGTTTCAAACCTTTTAGGAAAGCATCTTCATCTTAGCGTGTCGATGACAATTTAAATGGACTGGGCCCATTGTTCGGCCACATATATGGCCGAACTCGCCATCTTTAGCGTCGATGAGTTCCTGTAAAGTGTAGACAACAAGGGGCCTGGACACGTGTCAATCGCTCCGTGTCTATAGATTTCGAAAATCAAAATTACTTGTCATCAAGTTGAACGAACAATTCGTTATCTCAGCGATTCGGATTGTTAAGAACGTCACTTGTCTACGAATTGGTATGGGAATATTGATCGAGTCGTCATTCGATTTTGTCATCGTTTCGTTACACAATTTGACATTTTCTACCACTTAACGATTGAAAACGATTGATCACGTGACATTTCGAAAACTTATGAAAATCCATACATTTTGGTTTCATCTAATTTCACTATCGTTAGTGAAAATAAGACTTTGTCTAAGCCCCCAGTACACGCAGGACACGATATTAAGTGTCCCATCGTTTGCAGAACAGTACCACATTTACACTCAAAGGCGGAGTTACTCGTATCTATTCGATATTTTTGTTTGTTACTATGTTATATGGGTGAGCCTTTGCATTAAGGTCATCCTTTTGCTTGTGAGATACCATACACACATACATAAACTAGCATCTTCTTTCCATGGGGGCAGGCAGTGCTTAATAAACAGCACCTGCTACAATCCATTTATGTTAAATGTTAGGAGGTTATGATTTCCGCGCTCAGTCCTTAGGTGCACCATTGTGCGTGGGCCATGGCAGCCTTTGGTGGTTATTCCAACCAGCCCACCTCCCTCCAGATGTTGATTACGTCTCCCGTCTGTGAAAGATCTGGGTGTTCCGAGGGTCTATGTTCTGATCAGTGCGACGCCTGTGCACTCCAAGAGCACGTGCGCGACGGTTTCCTCAGCCTCCTTGGGACTGTCTGTTATGTCTATTGTATGAAAGTGTTTATTTAGTGAGCAGTGTCCCGTGATCCTTACATACTCCTTTGGCTTCGTTTACGTTCACACATCTGATCATACACATACGCCGGTTATGAGTCCTATTGACGTACCTGACCGATCTAAAGAACATGACCGATAAAGTGATAATAGGAGGAACATAGAATAAGGAGATGGTAGGGTGGGGACACCTTACTCCACCAAAGTGATAGATAATAAAATCACACTAATATTATAAAGGTGAAAGTTTGTGAGTAAGTGTGTGTGTGTAAGTTTGTATGGTTGTCCGTACTTCACGCTCAAATAGCTGAACGGATCTAGATGAAATTTGGCACGAAGTTTATGACCTGAATTAACACATAGGACTTTTTATCCCGGTAGTTCGTTTCGGTGAAGCCGCTGGCTAACTAGTATAATAAAAACAGATACACACAACATACAGGAATATCGTCGTCGTTCTACATACCGGAGAAAAAAACCAAAGTTGCTTGCAATGATCCTAGGATCAAGTTCAAGGATTAAATATACCTAGTTAGTTAACTATTGCATTAGAAATACACTGTAAGACAAATGTCCGGCATTATCTTTTTAATTATACTGTGCATTAAATAGGTTGGCCGCAAGAGATTTACCTACTGGCCGTTTTACTGCTGATTTATTTCAAAAAAGTGCTGTAATTGGCTAGTCACCTGTTTAGTTGTATAGTGAGATCTTTTCGTGTTATTTGGGTTTTTTTTCCAGAATTTAATTTATGCTATCTACGAACACAGTAACAGGTCATTGGTCAAAATTGAAACGGGTGATGGTCAAACTGTAAAGTCATTTATTGGCAACCCGCACCCTTATTAAATTATAAAATAACTTTTATTCAAATGACGCTGAAAATCGCAATAAAATCCGTTAGGTAGTTTAGAAGAACAACGCGGTCACACAGATAGACACGAAGACTTTAATATATCTATTTAAAATTTTATAGAGGTAGGTTAAGTTGGTTGGGTAAAGTTTGTAAGTTTGTATTTATAAGATAATCTTCGAAACTACTGATCCGATTCCGAAAATTCTTACACTTATTTAAAGCTACATTACCCCTGAGGCTCATAGGCTATAATAGAAATCCACGCGACCGAAGTCACGGGTAAAGTGCTAGTAATATGTATAGATGCAGAGTGTGTATAATTACAGACAGAATTTGAAAACCAATTAATAGGCCAATACAAAAGACAGACATTCCAAAAAGTAAATGAACTTTACGTCAGCACCCGGCGAAAAGGGATTAATTAGATTTTCCCTTTAAAAATATCCCAGTCCCAATGTGGCTGATAAATGAGTTAAAGCTTGCTCCATGTCATATTGAGACCTTTACTGTTCATTACTGTTATTAGCAAAGGGGTTGAACAAAAGTACCTACAACTTTTCCACCCCTTAGGGATTAGCGAGGCTTCCAATTTTTGGGGTCCTAATCCCATTCCACGTTCTTTCGTCTCATTTCAACGGAATCAGTAAAACTTCTCAATTACGTATGTATAACAAAATGTCTAACTGAGTTTCTATTGCGTTTCACGCTAGCGTATGCAAATTGGAGAGCGATAGCAAACTATTATTTGCTTGCAAAGTTAAATAGCTTTTGCCAGTCTTCCTCTAGAAAAACCAGGCAAGAGTTTTAATCCCAAATCGAACTGGGAACTGACTAGACTTTCAACGAGGTGTTGTTTTATGGAATGCGTTTTTTCAGTCAATTAATACTAACTTTATATTGCTACTGAAGTTGTACAATAGAACAGCGAGTTCAAACTTTTCTGTTCTAAACAAGTAACTTTATTTAATTAGTGCGTTTTATGAACATGATAATTTCATAAAACGAATTTTTTTAAGTTATTTTATTTGCGGACGGCGTAAATGTACGCTAAGATACGGAAGTATAATTAGGGAATTATAATTTAAAAATACTTAACTTACCTGTTCTACCAGAGTTCCTTTTAATAGCTTCATGCTTATCCTACACCCGCGACCTAACCACAAAGATCGCTGAGCGAATACGAGATCGTCCCGTTCATATGTCACTGGTTTTTTTTGTTCGGATTACCGGAGGGCGACGCGACCCGGCGTTCAGGTTCTTAAAACAAATGAACGCTTGGGTAAGGACGATGCCTACTACTACTAGAAGAGCGGAAATATCTATGACCTATCGAATATTATCATGATGACGTCATAATCATGGTAAAAAAAAAACCATAATGCAAGTATCAATCTTCCCAACACGCCTGTAAAAAATCAGGTTACTAGCTTACGTAATGGTTCCATGAAAAACTAAGAGCTTTCTCACATCAATAGCCTTTCAACAGGGCATCCATCACAAATACATAAAGTCGTTTCATAGTGGTGATGTCATTGTAGTAACATAAATCTGAGTGCAAGTTGCAATGATAAAAGTAGGTCGAGATGACGTCATAAGATATCGTTGCGGTTACCTGTATGTAGGTTGTCTTGGTGACGGTAGTTCTAAGCTTCATTTGATTTGTTTCGGTCTTCCTTCTTTTTAGTGTGGTTAGTGACTAACCTGATGTCAGACTTTTTATCCTGCCCATGCACCTTTTACTTAGCTTCACATATTGTTGAGTAATCTCTCTCAGGCATCACGAAGTTTTCCTTCGACGTTTTTTTAAGTTATAATTTAAATACAATATGCTTATGCACACACATCCTAAAAGTCAGAGGTGCATGCCTTGGGTTCGAACTCGAGACCTAAATCTTGAGAGTCCGACAGTCAGACCACTAGGCAGTGTACACAGCTTTGCTATGGTGAATATTTTTGAAGAGCAGTAATTGGGAGGTTTTAAAAAAAGTTGATGGTTTGTGACTCGATAGACTTTCTCATTCATTCTAAGTAATTGTTAATTAGACGAACAAACTGGATATATTATTTACAAAGTCAAATTACAATTACAAAGAAGAAAGAAAAAAATAAAAAAACTACATTTATTTAGCACTAATTAAAAGACTCGCAACTAAATAAAAATACGATGAAAAATCCTCACTTCATCACCTATCAATCATACTTTATTATAAAAACGAACAACCGCTATAAAATATTTTGAAATACACAAGTTGCATAATGCATGCCCATTAAAATCCAACACAAAATCGTATACCAATAAATATCGATTCTTATTAAAATTCTTTAATTACCGTGAACTGTTCAGCCCATTATTACCCTTACCTTTAATCAATCAGACAGCTGACTAACCAAATTATATCGATATTGAATCAGCCCAAACAAATTACATCGTCTTTGATAAGGTGATTATTAAATATAATTATTGTTTCGTTACGAACCCCTGCTTTGTGGGTTGCCGATCGATGGATTTTGTATTTTCATGATTATTTGGTACAAAATATTTCTGAGATAGTGTTTTGTTTCATGTCGGTTAGGTAAAAGATGATATGGCTAGTAAGGAAGTGTCTACGGAGATAACGACTAATAGAGAAGTGTGGAAGAAAAAGACAATTTACGTCGATCCTAAATAAATTGGGATAAGGACAGGTGAATGATGATGATGATTTTACGTAGGTGAGGTTAGTAAAAAAAAAAAAAGTTTATTGGTAGTGTTCAAGTTGACAACATTGTAGCGTGAATAATAAAAAATATATTATGTTTATGCATTAGACAAAAACAATACGTTTATCTTATCCAGTGGATTCTGAATAACTATCCTATTAGATGCTAGTAATATTTCTGAACGTATTTTCAATGTTCTACAAGACCTACATAGGTTTTGTACACTTATAAGAGACTCTCTGCCAGCCTGCCTAGCCTTTTACCAACTATGCGTAGGCTTCCAGTCTAACAGGATGCAGCTGAATGCCAGTATTTTACATAGAGCCACTGCCTATCTGACCTCTACAACCCAGCCACTAACTGGCTAAGAAACTGAAATTAATTTCTAAAAAAATACATCAACATTATTTTTAACAAACATTTATGTGGACAACTCTACCAAAAACATTTATTGTACAACATAAAAATGTCTCCCGCAAAAAGTCATGACGTCACCAAACCTAATTGGCGAAGATGCGGTTGAAGGCATGAAATTAAACATGACAAAATACTCGGACACAAAGAGAAATTACAGTCGGCAACACTTCTACGTCCTAATTATCGCAATGACAAAGTACAGGCAGACAAGAGGAAAGGACAACGAATTTATATCGAATCACCGAGAATTTATCGCCGTGTTTGTCTTACACATTTATTTGGTTGGCTTTTGTTTCTTTTTAATTTGAATTTTGAACAATACTGAGGTTCTAATTTTAAATAAGGGATATATAAGACCCATAAAACTAACGCGAAGAAGAGCGAGGGACAAACATAAGGAATCTCGTAGCTAGTAGTTAAAACATAACAAAACATACCTTTACGCCTATTCTTCCAATAGAGTTAGACAGAGGTGCACTTATATTTCACTATTTTCACATTTAGTAATGTTTAAGTCCCATGAAATAGGGGTCAAGCCAATAGGCTTGAAAGAGAGCTTGGCTTGGCTGGTTACTGAAAAAAACCAACCAACCAACTTGGCTACTGAAAGAAATACCGGATGGAAAAACTCACTTACACCGCCCGACCTTTTAAACCTAATTGAAAAATCTTTTCAAAAAACATTTAAATGCGAAAACCTTGACGAAATACTATGACTAAAAAGTCTTCATATTCTACCTAAAACAGAATTTTAGGATCAATTTCAAATAGCACTAACAAAATATTCAAACCAAATTCAATGTTTTGAATGATAGCTATAACTTTGTGAGCGAACAGTTTCAAACTATGAAACCTATTCTGTTATTGAAGCTAATAGACTTAACTGACGATCGTTTGAAGGCAATAAATTGAAGCTGCAAAACAATACAAATATTTTCAACCGTTTATATTTGTATCATCAATAGTGAAGAGATATCTATAGTTAGGTACTTTAAAAAAAGTTAGGTATATAAAAAAGTTTGTTTGAACACGCAAATATCTGGAACTGCCAGTCCCATTTGTTTTTTTTTTCAAGTCCAATTCTTGAAGAAGATAAAGGCTGTAACATCAAGGGCCGAGCAAAAAAAAAATAAAGCTAGGTAAGTGAAAATGATGTAATGCAGCACACCAGGTTGGGGGCCGAAATTTAATGTGGGCGAAGTCACGGGTAGAAGCTTGTTTTATATATATAAATCCTCGATAGGTTCAATCTACATGGTGAAATTGAATTCATTCATTCCATTAACAACCTTATTGGAAGTTATATGTTCGAGCCGTTTGGGGTTGAAACACTAGGTCCGAGTGCTCATCGAGTATTTCGGGATATCGCCCAGCGGTTGGTCGACTCTACACGTGACCAGAGGGCTGGTCAATTTTTAGGCCAAAGAATCAGCATTGCCATTCAACGTGGCAATGCTGCCTGCCTTTTGGGCACATTTCCCACTGACAGCGATGGGGATGAATTTTTTGACGCCCTATGAGCTCTTCTCCTTTTTTACCACTTCTACATAATGAATATATTTTTTAGTCTTAGGTTTTCATTCCAAACATTATTGTATGGAACGGCTGATTTTTATTTCGCGATTTCAGATTTGTTCCCATAGTGAGAGTTGGTCATAATGATGAGTACAATGACCCCTTAAACTAATGCACATGAATTCAATTTTACCCTGTATAAATATAAAATTCAAAGTCCTGAATGACTGACTGATCAACTCACAGCCTTAATCGCTGGTTTTAGAGACATGTAGGTATAATATAAGAGAGAATGTCGATTAACAATAACAATGATATATACTGATTATGCTTTCTAGTTAATCATCAAATCACAGCATTACTAAAATCAGATTATTAGAATTTACGGAACTTTGCTAAACCGAATTTTCATTCAGGGAATAACCGAGCAGTTGAAAATCCTTTAGATTCATAACAAAGGCTCAGCAGTGTTTATCTGTTCACTGTAGTGCATCAATATCGCACGAGTGGACATCAGTCTTCTTGAAATGTATTCGCAATGTAGTCGAAACGTAAACTGGTTGTACGGCGTAAATTGTACTATGGTTAGGTGACTTATTTTGGTAGATCAACACCGTGTAGGCCGTCCACTTGTAGTGTTATTCTACCAAAATAATTTGTACTTGGCTACGGTTAAAAATAGGTACGGGACCAAAATGTTCTATGTTGAAAATGTTGTCAGTAGCCCAATTCTGCAGTGGCCCATGCGATAATGCAAAATTCTCAATCGACTGCTGCAGGCAAAATGTTGAAGTCGGAGATTACTGACCCACTCAACAACTAGTGTAAGTACGGCTGATCAGACCATATCCCAAAAAACTGGAGCACCCGTTCACCTGCACCTCGGGTGACCTAAAGAATGCCACTGATGCCGCGATTAATGTGACAACCTACTGGCTCACGCACAATGGTCCGCCTAAGGACTAAGTGAGGAAACCATAACCTCATAATGAAGACAACCTACTGGGCACATTCAATATTATAACATCGGGAAAGAGACACAAAAAGAAGAAGAAGCCCAAACCTTTCGTATCGTAAGGAAACAATCATGTCTGAGAGATATTTTTCAACAGCATGCGAAGCTAAGTCAGAGGCCCATGGGGAGCATAAAAAATCTGACACCAGGTTAGTCACTAACCACATGAAAAGAAGAAGAATATATGACTATTGTTGAGAACAGTGTGAAGGTCTCGAAGATGGTGGAGATAAATAAGTGGACTGTATAATTTGCTGGTACAACTGAACTTTATTGTCAGAAACCGTACATGTTAACAAAGCGGTGGCCCAAGGAGAAGTGTTGTATGCGCTTGAAGAGTGACTGCGTGAGGTCCGTCGTCCGCACCGCCCGTCGCCCGCGCACCACACCGCGGTCGCCCGGCCACGCCGCCTGACTTAGCGGCTCAGACGCGCTGCGCCTGCCGCACCCGAAGATGTCGAGGTTCGGTTCTCGACAACTATCACAGCATAATACAATTTAGGAACTATTTTAAATTTCTAAATACAGTTCCAGGATTAATCGGGGCTCTGATAATTCTGAAGCTGGATTTAACGTACAACAATTCCTACAATATCGACCTAACTAATATCATCGTCATCCACAGCCTAAATATGTATATCCAGTGCAAAATTTAGGCACTCTGTATTTATGCTACAATCTACGCTGATTGCATTACATTAGAGTTTATACTCTGTGACAATCTAAACGTTAATGAACAAAGGTTTCATAGCGTTCGCTTAAGCGATTTTATAATTATCATGTTTGATACAGAATGGAGAAAGAAAAGGTCGATCAATCAACTAACTAAGTTTAAGCCAATGTATAATAGGAGCAATGTGTAAGACTATTTTTCCCCACATCTACATTGGCCATTACTTCTTCTTTAGCTGGTCTGCAGCCAAAGAGGCCAACACGGAAGCTGTCTGATTTGGTCAAGCGTCCGACACAGGCGTGACGGCCATATAAGTTCGCGAATTATTTCGCGAAAAAAATCGCACGCATAAAAAGCGTACTTATTACTGAAGCTATACTAAAATAAATGGGATAGCGGTAACCCTGTACCGCTATCCCAGGGTTGAGAAAAGAACATGGATGGGTTTTAGTCAGTAAGAGTCTGGCACTAGATCTTCCGCTTCACCCAGAGCGGGAGGAGTAATAGGATGATTTCCCACCCTCGTAAAAAAAAAAAAATACGCGTGTAGGTATAGCTAAATGCAATAATATAATTTATGATGAAACAATTAAGAAGGGGTTAAATTTGTATGGTTAGTTTGAATAAAGAAGAGTTAATAATTCCGAATATCTACGGTAGGGGATTGGTATAGGTAACCCAGTCTACCTTTCATAAGATACCTCTTTCTTGTACAGTGGACCACACGGAGCTGGTAACACACTTTGACATCAAAAATAAGGGGACAAATTAAATTGGTTTTGTTCACAAGTACGTGTTGCCTACTGTAACTAGCTATGTTTTTTTATAAAATCGAGCTTACGACACCTTCTAATAAACACAAAGGAACGAAAATAATAATAAGACTTATTCTATTATATTGTCAACACCTGTCGCACCAGCAAACAACGTCAACCCTATCAGAGATCTAGTCAATATACAACGCTCCCCTGTCATGCTTCGCAGCCCGTGCAGGTTTCTCTTACCCCTTTATAAGTGGAAAATACAACAAGAATAATGCGCAGTTCACCAAATGAATTAATTTAAACTGTAAGGGAGACTCAGAATGTTTTGATGGTAACTCGTCACCAAAAAAATAATTATATCTTACTACCCATATAGTCACTCCACGTAAAAAACGGGTATTCAGCTGCATCAGGTACGACTGGAAGCCGGCCCTAAGATATGTAGTTGGGAAAAGGCTAGACAGATTTATTGACTCTAATTTATTAACATAGGATAATTACATATTTACATTTTAAATCTAAATATTCATAATAATATGTACAGAAATAATATGTATAATATTATGACTCTTGAATATGGCGACAGTTCGAAATATATTATTTTATTTACCAAAGCTGTCAAACAGCAAGTGTTATTCCTCAGATAAAAATAAACTAAAGATTGTTATAAACTCTGTCTAAATCAGTATGGAATCATTTACCAGATAAGTTAACAAGAAGTGGCAAACCCTGGGTTACTTTTGTGCAAACGATACAAAATTACACTGTCATATCCAGAAAATCTTGAAATGTTTAAATACAGATTATGAACTAAATTGGACGAGTTCACAGAACTATAGAAACAGTTAAAGCGATGGTAAACGAGCCGAACGCGCCCACACTAGTTCACAAAAGTCGTTATTTAAATAGTTTTAATATCCAAATATGGTGTATTATCTGATTCCGTGTGAATTTATCTCATATATATTTAGTTCTAGATGCCAGTACTTTACTAATGAGCTCGCTTAATTTCGTTTGCTTGGCCCCAAATGTCGTAACGTTGCATTCCATAACACGCCTTCGAAATGATGAATTTTGTGGAATCAACAAGCTAATGACACAGAAATCCGCGCATATTTTGAATAAATGATAATGCGGTATCGTAATTTTATTTCGTGGGAAATATTTAAATGTTAAGATTAATTTAAATTAGTGCCAAATTATTTTAGTAATGTTGTCGAAACGAAGTTTGTTTACAAAGCGTGAACTGTAATTAATAAAAAAACATTTGCTATAAATTTTAAATGTACAACATTAATCGTTTTCTTTTAATTTGACGTGGAAAATTGCCTGTCACAATTTGTAATTAATAAAGAAAATTTCGAAAAGATAATGCTTTCATATTCCGTTGAAGAGTCCATATTGTAATTAAAACGCTTCTAACAATTTATGTGAAAAATAACAACCTAATTTCACAAAAGTAACAAAGTATTATAGCTTCCGGGAATCGTCTCGTTAGTGATCAAATGGCCGCGAACATCGTGTGGAATGTTAACATTGCTTTTTCTCTCTCAAAAACTTCCCTTTTATTACACCAACGTCTCTTATAACGAGATTCACTGGATGACATTTTGCTACACCGAATTGAACAAAAGAAATTCATAGATATTTGTACGGATCCTATAAAAACAGTACAATACAAAACAAAGTAACGATAAATCTAGAAATCCCCTTGCAGAACGCCCACCGCATTGACTCAACTAACCCTACTCTCCCCCTGATGGGATATGCAGTTACCAAAGTAAACAAAATGACGCCGGGCCTAAGCAAATAATGTGAGCAAGTCTAATTCATTATTGTTCACAGAAACAATAAGAGCGGCAACAAACGAGATTACCGATAAATCTAAAAGGGAATTTTTCTACGCGGGAGGGGCTTATCTACTTTCCGTCGTTTTGGGAATAAATACCGGGAGTCTTACTGCATTGAAGACGGTGCCGATCTTAAGTCTGCTATTGTCTGTTAGGATAAAAAAGGTACACGAGAGAAAGTAGGCCCCGACCAAACTCCTATCGTAATCTCTTTATTTACTACGGAATCTTTTACTGACCTTGTTATTTCGTAAGGGGTATTAACGATAGCATCAATGTTTGAATCGGGAACTATTATGTTTTCATCTTCATCTGAACTTTAATAATATCAATGGATGATTTACTATAAGTATTTAATTGTTTGGTTTGATTTTTATATTTTCCGTTTCATTTCTGACTACGACGCATTAGAGCAATAATGCCAAAAAAATACACAGTCTATAAAGTAATGGACATAGATTAACGTCTCTTCATATATTATCTCCACACACAATAACAATAAAATATTCACAAGTTCCCAAATAAACATGCAAAACACAAGATAAGAAAAAAGATGTAGCATTTTGTAAACACTTTGTCATAATGACAGCTGCGTGAAACCGAGAAGAAGCTACCAAAATGTGGTAGGACGGCGCCAAAGTATTAAGTTACTTACAATCCAGTCAGGGGACAATCGAATTCAGATTCAGAAATCACGTTTTGAGAGAAGAGATTATTTTACTCACCGATTTAATGTTTTCAAACAGCGTTATCGCGGATGACAAATTGCTTTATTGGACCACTTTTGGATTGTTTGAATTATTATAATTGTTTTTCGGTCTTTTATCACACGATGTTAGGTTTCCTTATCTTTGCGTGTTTAAGCTGTGAATATTGAATAGATGGAAAAAAAAAATTACGTAGGGTAAATATTTCTAGAAATATGGGTTTTTCAACCCCAGAATTATTCAAAGGAAGTGGTGAACGCAATTGTGTGGAGATAACTGCCTCCTATGCGTCAATTGAAGCTAGTTTCATGTACATCACAGCGCTAAACTCGTGGGTGAGCCGAATTTAATCGTCCGAAGCGCTAGTGCGAATAATGGCCGCGACAAATTTTCCGTTCCGTTGAGCATTTTCCTCTGAATGCACCTACACAATCGACGGTATTGCCTGCAAAATTGTACGCTATTAAGTGACATTCTAAATATAGGGATCCACAGGATGACGTCGAGATAGCCAGTCGCACTCAACCCTTTTCGTATTCGAACCGATATTTCAAGTTTCCGCTTAACAACTATCAACCTTATTCCTATGAAGAAACTTCGAGTTTTGCGTGGCATTTGTGGTTATGTTACTTCGTTTTCATAATAAAAATACATGGACAACTGATGAAGTGTAACTGTTACACATCTGCCTTCGACGATTGATTCGTAATGATGATTGCTACGTTCGGTTTGGAAGACAAGTCCGCGGAAAGGAGCCACGTGTTATAACAATGTTGTGACGTTAATAATATGGCAACCGTAGCGGACTAAAGATAACTTACTACCGACATTATAATTCCGGTCCCTGATACGCAGCGAGGAGAAACCCTCTACTTATCCACCGTATCGAGGAAAAAATGAATAATCGAATTTAAATTTCAAAATTGTTTTGTAATCGACTTTTAACTTCAACTGATGGATTTATGCACGTGAATTTAAATGCTCGAATGTTGAAGAAATTGTACCTTAAGGCATTGCCTTTTATGCTTTTCGTAAATATTTCACTTACGCAGATGTGAACATTATGGCATAATGATTATACACATTATGAGCAGAGATGTATGTTAAAAAAGTAAGCTTTGCAAATTTGTTAATGAATAAAACTTATCGCTTATGTGGCCTTATGGTTCTCTTGGGTCAATGACATAAACGATGGCGCAAAAAAAAATAGTGTTAAACGAATGTATGCGGTATTTTGTATTATATTTTTGTTTAATTTGTTTGGTCCTAAACTCCATAATGGGCTAAGGAAGGAACATGGATGGAATTTAGTCAGTAAAAGTCTGACACTCCCTTCCGCTCCACCCAGAGCGAGAGAAGTTATTGGATGATTTCCCACCCTCAAAAAAAAAAAGCCAACTCTATGTGAAGACAAGAACATGGGTAACGAAGAACAAGTAACATTTTAGTAAGTCAAACGAATATAGCTTGACAGAAACAACAAAAATCCTTAACAGGGTATAAATGTGCAGACTGACATCTTGATTCAATATAACACTTCCAATAGATTACTTCCAAAAATACTCATATTAATATTTCGCCTATTCGTTACGGCAATGCACAACACTATTTCCTTTGCGGCGTATAACATCTCTTATAATTGAAAGCAAGCGCGCGTACGCACGGTTGAACGAATGAACGACTGAACGTGTATCCAATCAGTCCACATCACGAGTTTTACGACGGTCTGTCTGTTCGTCTTCATAAGAAGCTGGAGCTTTGCGCTGATTGATCCCACGTGTGGGTATAAGAACAACGGATTTGTGTTTCATAACAGAGTCAGTAATTAATTCGGTTTTAATTCCAATGATTGTTTGCAGATTGCCTAGTAATGACTTGCGTACTGTCCGGTACGTCCTACAGAAAATAACCCGTTCCAAGTTATTTGTAGACGATACCAAATCATATTAGAATATGCCTAGATATACTTACTGACATTTTATTAGCAATGATGATGATGGAAATGTAGTCGTAGCAGAAATATAAAACGTTTTCAAAGCGATTGCTTCTTGTCTAGGGCCTTCGGAGGAGGAGTGGTGACCTAATGGTATCGGATCTCGACTTACGAATTGAATGTTAGGTCGAATCCAGTCAGACAATAAAGGGCACGCCACGATCGTGGCGGTAAGGCCCCTCTTTGAGGAGTGGCTAGAGAGGCGTCACGGCGCCCCCACCTACCGCCTGACGCAGGTCCTCACCGGACATGGATGTTTCGGGAGCTTCCTGCACATCATCAGGCGGGAGGAAACGCCCGGGTGTCACCACTGCGAGGATCGCCCAGAGGACACGGTAGAGCACACGGTGCAAACCTGCCCCGCATGGGCGGAGCACCGCCGTGTCCTCGTAGAGGCGATCGGCGGCGGCGACCTCTCGCGCCCGGCCCTGGTGCAAGCCATGGTCCGGGGCGAGAGGGAGTGGGAGGCAGTCACCTCCTTCTGCGAAAAAGTCATGCTCGCGAAGGAGGTGGCGGGATGGGAGAGAGAAAGGTCCTCCCGTCCCAGCAGCCGCAGGAGACGCCCCGGGCGTCGGGAGCCACGTGACGACTCCCGGCCACCGTAGGCGCGGGCCTGCGGACGGTGAGTAATGGGTGACTCACCGTCCGATCAGCAACAGACCCGTGCCGTACGGTGCGTATATGTTCCACGCGCGCCTCAAAGAGATGTCAGCATATGAAGGGGCCCCTCAGGGCCAAGCCTGCCGGGTAAGCGGGATTGTCCGAAAGGGTTACCGCTACCCCGGAACATAAAGGGCTATGGAAGGAACATGGATGGGTTTTAGTCAGTAAGAGTCTGACACTCCCTTCCGCTCCACCCAGAGCGGGAGCAGTCATTGGATGATTTCCCAGCCTTAAAAAAAAAAAAAAAGCACATCTAAACTGTGTTCAACAACTGTCTCTGTTGGAAAATTGTGTCATTTGCCAACCAGCACACGGTTAGCCTGGTAAATTACGGCCACTCTCTCTTAGTGTGGAGCCTTGTCCCAGCAGTGGGAACGTTATAGGCGGATTATGCTTATGCCTTGGGAAAAGCTGAACCTACATCTACTCAAACAAAAGAGGAAAACTCCAGCATAAACAATTATTTATAATTTAATACAGTTGAAAATGTTTTCACATTAAAAGCAGCTGCACTTTAATTTGATATAAATTGAAGTCATATAATTTGCTTTCCTACCAGTGTCACCACTTCCAGGCCATTAGCAGAAATTAATCCGGTTTCCTCTGCATTTCTGCCCCAAATTATGTTAAATCTAGCAATATATTGTATATACAATATGATTGCCGAAGCCAACAGAAGTGTTAATATATTTTGGATAACAAATTATGCATTTATTCTACCATGAAATAAAACATATTATAGGGAATTTAGCTAAGTCAGGGCAGCTTAGAAACTCTGACATCAGGTTAGTCACTAACCACACGAAAAAGAAGACAGAGACGGAATTTAAGAAGCATGCATTTAAATTATTAGTGCCATTGGCGATACTCCTATTCCAACAAAACCATTTTGGCACACAATGTAAAATAAACACATTTACGACAAATAAACATACAAAGCGGGATATAAAAAAAAGAAAATACGAGAGAACTCAACATTTTATAAAAAGGGACGTCAAAATAATGTTGTTGGAGCTCGATTTTCTATCGCAAAACAAATAACATTAAACGTTAACGTCACGAAGGCAGGTGAAATGGCAGACGTAAGGCGTACGAAAGCTTACCAAATATTTACAAGTGCCTCAAGTGGCTTAAAACAAATTCTTCAATAATCTTACCTCGTCTTTGTACTATTGTTTACACTGAATTTCGCTACTGGCTCCCCTTGGCTTGTATTTTTGTGGAGCGCCACTCAAATCGTGTTTGATTTCGCCAAACATAAAGCATTTGTAAACATTTAACGGAGTTGTATCGGGTTACAAGTTTCCTTTTGTTCGTACCGTTTGAGCTTCTAGTACAGAAAATATTTTTATGATATCAATTGGCTGTGATTCAGCGTTTTGTAAAATGATTGATGGTGGTTTTAATGAGCCGGTGCTGGACGTAACCTTTATGATTCGAGAATTTAGGCCGTGAGCTACTACAGATTTATAAATATTTATTATTAGTTGTGAATAATAAATCATGATTGAACGAGATGGGGTCAGTAGTGAAAAACAGGGTTCTGGATTTAGTTTAGTTTTTTGTCATTCCTGTTTATAAAATATTCTGTATGCTAATTTCGTTTGAAATATGGTTTTTTGGTTCTCTTGTTTAGAAACCATAAATATAAAGCAATTCATATTTCTCTATATTTACATTCACAGACAACTGTAAGCCTATACGTGAAACATACAAATATCCCCTCAGTTTTTTCTTAGCTGTCGTGATGATTTTGACAGTGTCGCCCGTCGAATGTTTACATCGTCACCGCCAAGTCATTAGTCGACACTTTCGTCGCAAGCGCATCTGGCGGACGCATCTAACAACCTTTGACAAATTTTATCTGCTGTTCTAAAGTTCCCGTCATAAATTCTATTACTTGTGGAATAAAGTGTAAAATTGATTGATATCTGTGAGTTGAAGTGCATGATGAACATGGTAATTAGAATATTGGAATGATTAAATTTCAAAATCATAACACAATATGTCACACGTTGTATGTATTGCCTTGTCGTGAATGTAGCATGTTATAATAACAGTGAGCTCTTCCAAAATGGCTTACAAATACTAGACGTTCGTTTAAAGAAAATACTGTAAACTTTTAAGTTAGTCTGGGAATAAAAGTACAATTGCACATTTCATGACTTATGGAAACGGTCCACTATGAGGTTTATATAGAAAGAAGCAACGTCCACTTTAAGCACTGCTACAGTATCATTTGAATTTATTGTTATTTATATTGCAGCCATATCACCTTGGCCTATTTTATGCAACGAACTTTCAGGTTTATTATTATAATGTGGTTTAAGATGGAGCTTACCCTTGGAATATTATGGAACGGAATGCATCTTTACAGCATTATCATGTTGGAATCAGAGCAAATGATCAACCATGTGAGAGTCATAAGCTACATGATTGTTTTATATTCGCAGTATATTGGGAATATTTGTGGAAGGTTTATTTGTGATCTCAGCAAATTCAAAATCAATCTGTTGCGTACGCAAAATAATCCCAGCTATTTGTCCGTAAGTACTTTACTTTTAGCACCAAGTATGTTGCTCTTACTCTTCGTTTAATATCGCCCTTTACCTTAAATCCTTACTTCATAAGCGCAGATCATTTCATCACGTACTAAATTAATTTTGACATCAAAGCGAAGCTATAAAAATCCAACATAAGCCTTCCATAATTTTTAAGAACAGCATCACATTTACAAATTCTTTTAGATTCAGTAGCGATATTAAAATCACAGAGTTTCTCACAAAGACAAAGGGGGAGCCGACGCGAGAGGTATCAAAAGTAATAAATAATTCCCTCGCTTCGCGACAAATGAGGTCATGTGTTTCTCCTTTACGTTTTTTGTTCGACTTCCCGCGGGATCGTGTGTCTTCTATTTCCGTTTCAATGTATCGACTGAACGATTTGCTTCTTTAAATTTAGAATATGTTCGCTGTTTAGTGTGGCCGCCTTGGGGATCATTAAATTCGGGAGAGCGCAGATGTCAACCTTACCAGCATCTGGTAACTTTTAGTTTTAATTTAACAAATTGATATTTGTTGGTTACATCCTTTATAGTTCACTTGATGTGAGAAATGAACAGCATTATAATTATGCAGTGTTTATGAGCGTGGCTAACTAAATATATGTAATGCACGTGTTTGATGAGGAACTTTCGTGATCATAAATATCAAGAATTCAAAAACTAACCACATTAAAAAGATTTTTTTTTCTTTAATTTCTTTTTTCTGGTCTAGGAATATTCTTGAACAAATTTACTTCCAGTCATGAATGTAGAAGACTAATTAGAACGTAATTTTTAGGTCAGGGATTAAAAGCTCTGGTTATTTATGATATAAACAATAGTGCAGTGTCCAGAATGTATAACGAACATCTAGCATGGGATTAATGACTTTATAGTTAATTATAATTAAGGTTACTCTTGTCTTGAACAACTAACAATCATGATTAACAGCTACAAATGTTGCTGCCTCATTGCATTTGACAATTCCATTCTTGTCTATGAGTCATCTAGTTCTTGGAAACTGAGACTAAATTATACAAGACAGCTAATCTTGGACATAATTTATGACTGATAGTATCAAAACTAGATTGTTTCTCAACAACATTATGCTTTGTATGCCATAATGCCGTTTTATTCACCAATAACATCACTGCTAAGATCTCGAGTCTCTTTATTACTGACCTCTACTTCTAAGGACACAACCATTCTTCTAATCCTTTTGTACTTTGACCTATTTAAATCACGTTAAAAGCAAATAGGAGTTTAACCTCAAAACCGCATTTAGAGTAAGCGTTGCAATCTTACGTACAATGGGCAACATAAATTGTTTCGCTAGACACAAGATCATCCATACCAAATTCTACTTTATCCCATGCACATAGGGTTACATTTGCTTGATCTAAGGGTTCGTCTTCGTAATAATTGGAAGAGAGGCAGCCTGTACGTTTGGAACAATCAAACTTAACCTTGGGAACGTTTTACGAGTCGCTTTCAGCTCGCAACGGCGTAATAAACATGTCGGCATCGTCGGCAACAAGTGTTACCGGCTTGTGGTCTACGCACGTGTTTACTGGTTCTGTAATGGAAAAGTAATAATTACTAGAAGTAGCAACAGAAGTAGTGAGTCTAGGGCCTCAATTAAGACTAAGAAATTGAAGAGGTATTGTATAAACTACGAAGCTTCAACAGGCTGTGTTTTTCAGTTTCTTAGATGTCTGAGTAATAAAACTGTAAAGGTTAGCTGTTTGCATCGGAGATAAATTTTAGGTGTTAGCTGGACGTAAAGCTACTTCAACAAACAGAGCACAAAATGTTAACTTAAGTATCTCGCACGGTACTTGCTTATTAGAGAAAAGAAAGCATCATCATGACTGATGAAAAGATTGCGTAATATCTTTGTACCTTGTACCTTGTAATTCAAGTAGATTTGATTGAAGCCCCATAATATGACTGCACATTACTACGGTCTAAAGTGTCAGTACAATAGACTTTGACTTTGAATTTCAAAGAAAACTTCAAAGATGCAGAATTTACCTCTATGAAATTTCATTTTTGCGAATGTGCTCGCACTAAAATAAAATTGTTATCGCTAGATAGAACACTAACAACTAAACTACGGATCATAAAGTAAAGTGAAACATCTCTCACAAAGAGACATAAATGTGTTAGCATATAAATAAAATCATGTCGTGCGTCATGGCTGAAAATCCATATTTTTAGTTCGTTATAAGGCGGTTATTCTCGACGTTTTTATTAGATGCATTCTCTATATTTTGTTTTACAGCACATGTTTTTTATAATCTAAGGTGTAATAATAAAGGGTATAGTAAAATTGGGTATTGACAGGTTTATGAGCAGTAAAGCAGATACCATAAATGCATTGGTTACTGAAAATATTATGGTAAAATTAATAATGATTATTTCAATATGTGTACGTATGTATGTGAAAGTGCTTTCATTAGACAGCCAGAAGTGGTAATAAATAATTTGATGAAAAGCGTGATTCTTGTCGTAATCGATGTTTTCCATCTCAAACAACCTTCAATATCATTATAAATATGCGTTATTCGAAAATTCGTTTTAAAACAAAATTGTTGCATGACGTGAAATCCACAACATTCTCACCTCACTAATTAAACGTTTGATCTTCCAAAATGTTTTGAAGTCACTCCCTCATCATTGCCATTTCATGTTTCATAATTCCAACCAAAAGCTTCGTGTTGCAAAAGCCAGAAATCAAATTTTGACAAATCATTGACATGTTTACGTTTCCTTACTTGTGTTCTTTCATCTTATTTATAAATAGTTCCATTGGCATCGAATTCACTTTAAATATCGTTTCAATCATCGGCTTCGATATTTTCGTTAGCATTATGATCGAACTAACATTTCCTACTAATAATATTCTATGTTATGTTTGATGGAATTACGATGCCCGCTGTGAAATGCGTTATATTAATATAGCTCCTATGGGTGTGATCTCACTTTGCTGTAATTTCTGTAAGTGATATTACTTCTGTTGTATTATTTGTTCTAATATTGTTCTTTTATTTGTTCAGCCTCGGATCCGTGGCCTATTTTTTGCAATAACAACTGTCTTTTCTTGTTTATTTTGTATACCTAGTCGAAGAATTCTTGCAAAATGCTTGTTAAACATTTATGTATGAATCATGAAGGACTTAAAAGGGTATTCAAGTTGGCTTGCACAATTTGGCCCGCAATAAAACGCGAATCTAATCTCAGCCAAGATGGTTCTAAGCATAGCCTATTTGAGGAAATGTCTTATTACCGTTGTATAATTTTAGAAGTCAAGATAATTAAGTTTTGATCTAAAAACATTACAGTGTTTCAGGAAAACCTTTGATATTATTATAATATGTGTGACGCAATGATTAAAGATCTACCGTATCATTTGTTTTATTACAGAGATATGACTGTATAGTTATTAAACCAATTATCACCTATCTTGATGACATCCAAAATTATTAAATGTCTCTTGATGTATGTCTCGTTGAAGCACCTGCAAGTCCTGTATTCCTCAATTTTTAAATAGCACCTGCCTCTGATTGTCTCATAGTCAAAGTCAAATCATTTATTCCAAATAGGCATTGAAATGTACTTTTAAACGTCAAAATTAACAAAAAATTTAATTGATTCTAGTTGCCAATCTGCTGCCAAAGGTTGACTAGCTGAAAAAGCCCACGACATTAAGTCCGCCTCCGTAAATTTCTGTGCTTGAAATATTAATAATACTTAAATAAATTATAGAGGTACAAAATTAAAGTCATAACAATTTTATTAAAACCAAAAATAAATTTAAGAATTATTTTCTCAATCGCGCCAAGAGAGACCTGTTAAGCCTGAGAAAACACTGCAATGAAGAAGAATACTAATAAAATATTAACCGTAAAATCAGAAAGCAGACGCCAGACCCGTTTCTAGTACTTCCAAAAGCTAGGTATACAGTAAAAATTGCATCATATTATTCATCTCAAACTCCGTTGAATCTGAAATAGTAATTCGCATACTTGAGTTGGTTGGAACATCTACTTTACGCCTTTTTTACAGCATTCAGCGTTGAAGTGTTGCATACTATATTGCTGTTGTAAACTAGTCACTTGCAAGTCTGGCTGACTGTACGAATGCTTTTAACATGTATTATGTTGTTTGCTTTAACTGCAGTAATCTGGGAATTTTAGTGCCATTACGATAGTGAAGCTGTATATTAGAATCAAAGCAAGCTTCAACGAGATAGTAGTATATCTTAGTCTGAATCTGTTGAACCATTAAATGGAGGAGAGCTTAATTACTCTAGTTTTTGGTATTTCTTTTGGAGGATTCGCATTTCAAGAGTAGGGCTGTGCTTAAATATAAATACCATGATTCACAAAAAATATAATTATTAACTTTCTAACCCGGATATGTAAGATTTGACCAGTTTTTAGTTAGGGCAAAATGAGTAGTATCGAAAGAAAAAACTACAAACGGCGTTTTGACAATTTTAAATATATCATGCCTTGTTTCTCCAAAAGGTTGGGCAGAGATGCACTAATAGTACTCCCACATTTCACCAGTTATGTTTAAGTCTCATGTGATAGCGGACGAGCCTTTTGCCATCAACTGGGCACAAGTCCGGGCTGAAAACTTTGACATAGAAAAAACCAATAACACTCTCGACCTGGGAATCTAACGCAAAACCTCATGCATAACATTAACCTGCAACTACTAGACCAACCAGACAGTTTAGAAATGTTTCGTTTTGCGGTAAATCTGCTCCCAATCTGTTCATATAATTAAGTAACCGTTTTTTTTTTACATAAAATGTTAACATGAAAAAAGGATAAAAGAGAGCCCACCTCAAATAGACCTTTGCTGAAAACTGACAAATTAAAGCACTTCTAAAAAATAATAATGATAAAGGAACAATGACTGAACTAATTTAACAGTAAAGTTATAATTCATCATTAGCCACTGAAGCAACACGAACCATTTGTTAACAAAATTAATTATTCTCTCACACGGGCTCTGTGTACAAAGCCCTCCAATTAGACAGTACTAGTAGATTACACAAACAATGCTTGGCTACTTGATTGTATGATTTTTTAATATCCTATCGTCTTGAGTTCGTTTGCTCTTGCTTCGTTAACTTTGAAAGTTATTGCTTTCTTTAGAGAATGAAATGAAAGCGTCACTTTTTTTTCAAGTAATTATTTTAATTTCTATTTAGACTTCAAATAGTGCTAATATTAACCTTTCGTATTCCGTTTCTACAGATACAATGAATTAGCCATTGATCAAGCCTGCCGGGTAAGCGGGATTGTCCGAAAGGGTTACCGCTACCCCGGAACATAAAGGGCTACGGAAGGAACATGGATGGGTTTTAGTCAGTAAGAGTCTGACACTCCCTTCCGCTCCACCCAGAGCGGGAGCAGTCATTGGATGATTTCCCAGCCTTAAAAAAAAAAAAAAAAAAAAAAGCCATTGATTGTGTCTTGCGTAGATCTGCTAGTCAATAGGTTAAAATAAAATTAAAAACTTTTTGTCGCAAAATAATCATAGAAACTCATTTTGATCTCGTAGTTTGACCTCTAATAACTGACCTCTTAACTAGGCTACATTTACAAAAAACCCTTTCAAAAATCCAGTTCCTTTCAGGTCATTTTCATTTTCCACTGGGATGGACATTGTAGCTACACTGTAAAATGTCGCCTGTTTCTCAACTGGAATGGCTGTTGAAATATAAAAGAGTGTGTAAAACAAGGAACAGCGCTTCCATAGTTTTATGAATACTGCTCTCTGGCAACAATCGAGGCGAGGATAAATAAAAAAATAAAATAAAAGACGGACATGCACCGTTTAAAGTCACCGGAGCCAACAGCATGATGAATATTACAGCTAGCTTGTAGCAAGCCAAATAAGATACTTGTTCGCAAAGAATAAAACAATCTTTGGGTAGTGTTGTTGGCTTTCGAGTTGAATATTACGCTTTTTATGATACTTGTATAGAGGTTTATTTTATGAACTTATATCAATAAAAAAAAACCGGCCAAGTGCGAGTCGGACTCGCACACCGAGGGTTCCGTACAAACCTGTAGGTATATAAGTAAAAGTTCACCCATCACGAGAATCGAGTCATAGTTATGGTATTTTTATATTTTGAAAAAAAAAACACGCATACGGTTTTCGCGATTTTTCCTTTATCTGCACTGTAAGACGTTACTTTGTACCAAATTTCAAGATTCTAAGTTCACGGGAAGTACCCTGTAGGTTTTGATTCCCGTGCGAGTTTCGAAAATTTGCGGCATAAACAGCTGTATCTTTTGATTGCTTTGGCTTAGAAGTTTGGTTTTGATTCACAGCTCCAAGGGACAGTAGACCTTTTTTTTTTTTTTTTTTTAAGGCTGGGAAATCATCCAATGACTGCTCCCGCTCTGGGTGGAGCGGAAGGGAGTGTCAGACTCTTACTGACTAAAACCCATCCATGTTCCTTCCGTAGCCCTTTATGTTCCGGGGTAGCGGTAACCCTTTCGGACAATCCCGCTTACCCGGCAGGCTTGGCCCTGAGGGGCCCCTTCATATGCTGACATCTCTTTGAGGCGCGCGTGGAACATATACGCGCCGTACGGCACGGGTCTGGTGCTGATCGGACGGTGAGTCACCCATTACTCACCGTCCGCAGGCCCGCGCCTACGGTGGCCGGGAGTCGTCACGTGGCTCCCGACGCCCGGAGCGTCTCCCGCGGCGGCTGGGACGGGAGGACCTTTCTCTCTCCCATCCCGCCACCTCCTTCGCGAGCATAACTTTTTCGCAGAAGGAGGTGACTGCCTCCCACTCCCTCTCGCCCCGGACCATGGCTTGCACCAGGGCCGGGCGCGAGAGGTCGCCGCCGCCGATCGCCCCTACGAGGACACGGCGGTGCTCCGCCCAAGCGGGGCAGGTTTGCACCGTGTGCTCTACCGTGTCCTCTGGGCGATCCTCGCAGTGGTGACACCCGGGCGTTTCCTCCCGCCTGATGATGTGCAGGAACCTCCCGAAACATCCATGTCCGGTGAGGACCTGCGTCAGGCGGAAGGTGAGGGCGCCGTGACGCCTCTCTAGCCACTCCTCAAAGAGGGGCCTTACCGCCACTATCGTGGCGTGCCCTGCGCTGGGTTGCGACAGTCGCTGATTCCAGGCCGCCATGAGATCGCGCCGGAGGTCCGTCCGCTCCGCCGCAATTTGCTGCGGAAACGGAGTTTCCCCCCGGCTTAGTACCTCCGCGCGCCACTCGTACAGGCGCGCGAGGACCATCGCCTCCAGATCCCACGGCGGCAGTCCGGCAAGGAGGCTCGCCGCCTCGCCCGAGATCGTGCGGTACCCCCGGATTAGCCGAATGGCTACCACCTTTTGGGGCGCGTTCAGGTAGTGGGCGGCTCGCCGCCGCAATGAACGCGCCCACACCGGGGCCCCGTAAAGGGCCATGGACCGCACGACTCCCGCGTAAAGCCTCCGGCAGGAGGCGTTTGGCCCCCTCAAATTGGGCAAGAGCCGCTTTAAGGCGGCCCCAGTCCGTTCCAGCTTGGGGGCCAAACGTCGGAAATGCTCCACGAAATTCCATCGGCTGTCGAGGACCAGACCCAGGTATTTCATCGTGGTCTCGACGCCGATGTGAACCCCTCCTACCGTAAGTTGGGATCCCGATGGTGGCCTATTCCGAGGCCCATGAAAGGACATGGCCTCGGATTTGTGCAATGCCACCTCGAGACCCAACTGCCGGATCCTCTCAACGACTATCGCAACACCGCGTGTCATCGCGTCGGCCGCCGCCTGATGCGACCTTCCCTGCGCCAAGACCAGCGTGTCGTCAGCGTAACAAATTACGCTGACGCCGTCAGGGAGGTCGGCCCGCAGCACCCAGTCGTAGCCAATGTCCCACAGGTGCGGCCCCAGAACCGATCCCTGTGGGACACCGCACGACATCTCTCGCCGGTTCCATTCCCCATCGCGACCGGGGTAGATGACGGCTCTGTCCGTCAGGTACGCCCCGACTATTCGACGGAGGTAGGTCGGCACCCGGTGATACCGGAGTGCTTCCCCAATGCAACTCCAGGGCAGGGTGTTGAAAGCGTTGGCGATGTCGAGTGACACCGCCACGACGACCCTACCCTGGGACACCGCGTCCCCCGTCGTGAGGGCTCTAACGCGCATGATGGCGTCCACCGTCGAGCGCCCCTTGCGGAAGCCAAACTGGCAGTCCGCAAGGTCCGGCCCCGTCCTTCCAAGGTGCCCGACGAGGCGGCCCGCAATAATTCTCTCGAAGAGTTTGCCGACCTCGTCGAGCAGCACTATGGGCCGGAATGCGGACGGAGAGTCCGCAGGGCGCCCTGGCTTCTGTATAAGGACCAGCTTCCCCGTCTTCCAACGGAGCGGAAACTGGCCTCTTTCCATGCATGCGCTAAAGAGCGCCTCCAGTCGGGGCCCGAGAGCCCCTGAGGCCAGGACCCAGGCTTTACCAGGCAAGCCGTCGGGTCCTGGGGCGGTATTCTTGGCCTTGAGCCTTCCAACCGCCGCTCTCAGATCTACCTCGGTCACTTCGGGGATGTCGTCGTCGTCCTCGTGGTCCGCTTCGGGCGGAGCCATAGGCGGGGGAGTATGCTCCCCCCGTGAGGGGAACAGAGCGCTCACCACCTCCTCCACCAGCTGGGGGCGGAGACTGCGTCAGAGGGGGGGCCCAGGTGCGGAGCTTGTTCCGCACCATTTTATATGGGCGCCCCCATGGATCTCTATCCAGAGTCCCCACCATCTCCTCGCGGGCCGAGTCCTTGGCCCGCTGGACAGCTTCTTGGAGGGCGGTCTTCGCCGCTCTGTACCCCTCGTACAGCTCCGCCTCCGTGGCTGCCGCATCCGGAGGGCGGATGCGGAGCCTGCGGTGCCTGGTGTACAGGTGGCGCACCTCGACGCACTCCTTGCGAAGTTCTTCCACCTCTTGCGACCACCAGTACACCTGACGTCGGGCGCATCCTGGCCGGACTCGGGGCATTGCCACGTCGCAAATCTCGGACATGGCCTCCCGGAACCACTCTGCCTCGTCGTTGATGTCGGCAGGCCTGACCGGTGATGACACCCAGGCCTGCACGATCGAGGCTTCCAGGAGGAGCTCCCGGTCCAGCTGCTTCAGCGCCCACCGCGGACCACTCGGGGCCTGTCGGACCGGCGCGCTTGAGGTCTGGGTGGAGACGTCGAACCGGATATACCGGTGATCGGAGTAGGTCTCCACCTCCTCTACTACGCGCCAGTCGAGGACGCACTGTGACAGAGCGGGGCTCGCGAACGAGATGTCCACAACGGACTCACCCCGCATCCGCACGCACGTGGGAACAGAACCCCGATTGAGGACGGCTAGGCCTGCTTCCAGAGCCCAGTCCTCCACCATCCTACCCCGCACATCCGTGTAGCGGGAACCCCAGGCCAGGCTTTTGGCGTTGAAGTCCCCGAGCACTAGCACGGGGAAGGGATGGCTTCTGGAGACGACGACACTCAACTCTGTGAGAGAGTTGTGGAACTCGGCGAGAGTTCGGTTCGGAGAGTAGTACACTCCCACTACCACAATCTCTCCGAACCGTGCTGCGACGCACCCCTGTCCCTTCGAGACGCCCTCGAGGGACGGGGTGCCGGCGGACAGTAGACCTGAGTATTAGATATAAATTTCAGTTTGATACCTCCACGCGTGCCTGAGAAAAACGGTCTTGACAGACGGATGGACGGACAACAAAGTGATCCTATAAGGGTTCCGTTTTTTCCTTTTGAGGTACGGAACCCTAAAAAGGGAAAAATATTTATGAACATGATAAAGTTGTCTGCGATTTATATAGCAGAAAATGTTGGAAGCATATACCTATGATATTTTGCATGAACTCCTTTCTAAAATGTTAGAACACTGTAGTTACTTATTCATTGGGCCGAATATCCGCCACATTGCATAAGTACAACGACACAACCACAGAATGTAAAATGAAACAAATGTCGGATGTTATGACGAGCCTCAAACATAACAGCTGGTATTCAGCGTACTAAATTATGAAGATATTTTGACTATCGCAACAAAATCATGATTTATGTGAGCCAAAGCTTACCCGTTCTCATTAGTTTGTGTTATCCTACTACTATTATAAAGGCGAAAGTTTGTAAGTATGGATGTATGGATGTTTGTTACTCTTTCACGTAAAAACTACTGTATAGATTTGGATGAAATTTGACACAGAGATGGTTTATATCCTGGATTAACACATAGGATATTTTTTATCCCGGTAGAACATTCCTGTGGGATAATTTCCGACCTCCACGCGAGCGAAGCCGCGGGCAGAAGCTAGTTCTTTATAAAATAAACGGAAAATCAAAGAGGAACCTCGCTCTCGGACGAGCTGACGTACGATCTTGTTTACATAATTTCGTAACAACTAATGGTTCATTTTGTCAAATAACCAATGTTCGTGAGTTATAAATTCAACGAGCTAAAGGATGAATCACGTTAATGAATCAACCTATCCGAGATTACGTGATAAATCGCCTAACAGTTAATATTAATAATTCACTTTAGCGGATTAAGTGAGGGACGTGAATTATGTTATTTTATTCACAATATGTTTGATAATTGTCAGAATAAGTAGTCCAATATAAACTTCGTTTTCATTTAGGGTGATAGGGTAATTTTATAGACAATGATTTAAGTCATGTTTTATCCTCTCGCTGTAATTCGTTTTGAAGAAATGCAGTTAGCAGTGCAGACCAAGAAAGTTCAATAATGACATTTTACGCACTTCTAAATAAAAAAGCTTCACATATTGATCCATTCAGTGTCGATGCAAACGTTTCAGTCGTCGAGTCAATGTCACTTTTACATATTTTTGTACTACACTGAAGATTTACGTCCACATTATAACTTTTATGTATTTTGGAAAATAAATTACGTTTATTGTTTAGCGTTCTAAGATAAACACGACCATTATGCGATCCGAAAAAAGGTTTTCGTCAATAAAAATCACCGCAACGTGTCGTCGTAAGATATAAAGTCGAAATTAATAGACTGGATTACGTAAACCTAAACATTGAACAGTCTCCTGACTGCCACACATATCCTGACTACCGAAAATCACTCGGAACGACCGTAAACGCGACAAAGTGTGCGAGACTCCATAAATTAAAGTTCATTAAAACTTAGTCAGTGCGACCGAACGGCATTTTATTTACACAAAAATAGACTTTAAATCGTTGAACAAACGATAAATTGGACTTTTATAATTTTGGTTTTTACGTGAATTCCGTAGGGATTTCTTTTATGGTGCTCGCATTTTTATTTTTATCTTTACCGACGTGTAATGAAATGTTGAGTCTCGTTTAGGAATTTTCTTAACACTGCTTGCGGTAGGAGTTGACAGGTAGAAATCGTCACGTAAGGAAAAAGCGTTATGCCTCCACGTGAGTTTCTCTCTCTTTGTCTCTTTAAATTATACATGACTGTGTATGTGTATCGCTTAAGGACATTCGTTCCTGACGAGAGTCCCCCGAGCGCACACGTTTTTTTATAATTTAATTTCGTGCTCGACGGTTTAATGTCGGTGTTCATCGCTTGCCAGGTGAAGTGATATAGTCATTAAGTATCGATACCAACACTTGTGGTTGTCAGCAAGAAGCTTAATACACATCATTAAGATGCCACTTTGTCCGTACATTCGAATATCAAGTAAACACGACGTATTTACATTTAGATTAATATAAATAGAACGATGACTTGTCGAGTCCAAGTGCCCAACTTCGAAATATAATCGTTTAAAAATGAATTCTCTAAACCCAGAAAGCAACAATGCGATTGATTAAACTAATATTTACGAGAATTGCTTGCCTAATCTTTTGAATTTGTTCCGAATTTAGCTTTCTTTTTCAATGTGTCACTACGAGAACATTGAAACCAGGTTTCGTTAGATTTACACAAGCCAGCAGCTGTGACTTTTTGTCAAGCTGTTAATGAAGATTTGTATCTGTCCGTTAGCTTTAGTGTGGTCTCACAAACGCTAAAGAGATTTCTTCTTTATGCCACACTAAAAGGAGAATACAAATCGTATAATTTATGGCGCGCTTTGAACTGATTTCGCGCCGACATGACGTACCGGGTTCGAACTAGTCTCAAAATAATAAACATTCGTTCGCTAACCTCTACAAAAGGATTTAATTTTATGAAGATGTAAGCAATATAAATGTTCATCTTTGCTAGACAAGCTAGACTGACGAATTAATAAAAGGTCTGCCCCACAGCGCTTTAACTTAATGGGAAACTAACAAGCGTAAACGAAAACACATAAAACAATAGGAAACAGCCGCGGGACGCGGGATAGCAAACTCCGGCCACTCGATAGTGCACCTGCGATAACAGACCTCCACTTAATTTAATATTAAAAGCGAAAAACTTTTTAATTTCCTCTTATTACCTTCTTCCCGTTAAAGTTTAAGGAACTTGTATTTTGTTCTGGAAACTTCGTCTTGTATGCTCGTGACGTGACATGTTTCCCGCGTTTATACGCGGCAAAAAAAAAAATTAGAGGCGGCCATCACTACGTAATTGAAGTGTCAAAAGTTATCTGATTTTACTTGCAAAACGCGTGGCGATATGAAATTTTTCGCGCAACCGAGATCGTTGGTTGGAAAAAAGAGAATTCGATATGAGGCGAGTGTCTGCAATCAGCATTTGACCTACATTCCTGTCGTTATTATGCACGTATGCGAACACTCTTGTATTAGGTGACATTTTGCTGCAGCTACTTCAGAAGGCGCTAATTCGAAAAGTAATTAACTGTTAATGAATTTTTTATTAAGTTTTTTTTTCAGTCGTTTCGGTTAGTGACGCGCTTGCTCTTTGTGTACAAGCTTATAAAGTTACATAAAATAGTAAAATTACCTACTTTGTTTTAGTAATGGCCAGTGTCATCTTGTTTTTTATCTTTTGTTAGGCAGAATAAAAGCTAACTTAAAAAAAAAACTTGATGTTCAATAGACACAAAATAAAGATAAAATATATCTGTAGTTACATGGCCCACATGACATTGGCCCACTTAACACCGATCGCAATTACATCCATTACGCCGTACTAAAGCAATTACCGAAAAACGTTATGTTTTTTTTTCCATTTAATGCGAACTAAATGGGAAAATTTTAACGAAGTGCGTTCTCATTGAACACTGCCAATTAAAATTGTAAAAACAACGTATGCTAAATGTTCCAATTGATGTAACGATGTCGTTACCGGCGGCCTAACTAGGTGAGCTCCATGTAACAGTTAATTGTATAGTAAACAGTGCAATGAAAACCAACTTTATGAACTTAATGGAAAATAAATTTTGAAATTCCGTGTTCCGGAATTGAATTGGAAATGGGTTTGTATTTTAGTTTTATGTTTTGTGCTTTTATTGCTGTTATTTCAACGGTAGGTTTATGTTTTAAAACTTTTGCATTATATTTTAGGTATTATATAAAATCCGTAATGAAAACATAAAACCGAACACGGGCTTTCTCACTTTCTTGTTCTTCTTTTCTAAATAAAGCTCATGTCTGTAGGTATAAAGCACTAGGAAGCTTTTAAACCAACTTAAAATTTTATATTTTTATTCCAATATAAAGCTCTATAAACCAACCAGCTTTTATTTTATCTTCAAAATTAAACTTTATCATAAAGGAATCCATTTCTCAATTCTTTATTTAATTATTTTAATGGTTCTCATAATGTTCAACTTTTTGAATTTATTCTGGGAAATGCGAGGGAAGCGATTTTAATTATATTTGTAAATTATTGTCACTATCAACGGGCAAAATCAAAATTGTGTCAATCTTTAAACCTGCCGCTAAAATTGCTCATAAAGTGACTTCAGTCCATCAGCACTACAGTTCACGAATTACGTTTACCCCTAAATACATTGACAGAATATGTTTAGTACTAAACTAATTTAGTGATTTGTGATGCAAATTAACCTCAAATGAACTCCACCAAAAACATAACTTTTTTAAATGAACTCACGTAGACCTAAAACTGAAAGGGCGGAAGGCACAGGGTATGCAAAACACAGTCGCGAATGTCGTCGGCGGGAATGAAGCCGTAGCTCATGTAGAATGCATGCGTCCCGCTATCTGGTTATGAGATGACTGTTGACTTGGCTTATACACCCATAGAGCAGGCTGTGATTACTAGCTGTGTTTCGTTATGTTTTTTTTTATAGCTTGCTGGCTGGCCAGTTAGAATGTGATGCTGTTTCTAGATAAAAGGATTTGTGGTGAACATCTACAGTATGTATGTAGTTTTAATGTTAAGCTTTGAAGGCGTTGATTTCTTTCATTCATATGTATGTAGGCGTATTAATGCATTATGGGTAGGTACTTTTACTTCATACATAGTTCGTTTTTAAAGCTGCTTGTTTAATTAAGCACAGGTAATTACATTTCAATAAGGTATTATAGCTACCTCAGTGGGGTATGTTATTAGTTAATTTTGCACCGAATACGTTGGTCATAGGTAATTATTTTATTAATGATGTTATTTAACTAATGAACATGACTCTTTATTTGCAGATGTCATTAATGACTGTAATTAAATAAAACTATCTTACCATATTACTCATTTAGCAGTGAGTAACTCTGCAATGTTGTAAGTAAATTTGTAGAGATAATTCCCGTCTTATTATTCAAACTTATCGCATATTTTTTTCTCAGAAAGACGACACATTGTGTCACCATAATAATTATATTCTAAAACATGAAAAAGTTTCGATTCAAAAAATACGATTACTTATTCAAATTACTCATTTAGCACTGAACGACTGTGCAGTGCCCTAAGCAAACCTGCAGAGGTAATTCCTGCCTCATTGTGCTGGCTCGCTCAGCAATAATGCACGGAAGCAAATATTAGCGCAGACAGACACTACCAACTGTCTAGAACGAAAAAATCTGTAGACACGGACATTTAAAACTTTCATTGCTGTTTTTTGTGGAGTTTTGTTGGTTGAGTGAGATCTAAATACCTATACGAGGGATGTAATTAAAAGAAAGCGGTACCTACCTATTAACAGCAAATACGAAGTAAAAAATAATATTTGAAAGTAGTATTATGAACTATTGCTTATTGTTTATCACAGGTTAGAACATAAATATGCTAAGTCGATTAATTTCGTTCTGTTGGTTCATAAATTTAAAATTTCAAGAAATACAATATTTACCTAATCAGTTTTTGACAAATTATTATCAAGAATCACGCACAAATACTAACATTACTCGCATCTCAAAAAAACGCACCTTTACTTAAAAATATTTCAGATACAGATTTTTTTGTCCGAACGGTAAAAAAAACAAATGCATCTCATGTTTTTCACGCTGGCAATGGCAAAAAAGGTGACGTTATCAATTGCAATAGCGATTCTAGGAGATTCAAAGATTTTGATACCAATTGATTTGACTTCTAATATCTTTCATACATCTTCTTTGATCTCTCATAGGTAAAGTGTAAAATGAACCGACTTCGGTACATAAAAAAAAGTAAGTAAGGTAAGGTAAGTAAATAAAAAGCCTCATTTAAAATTCTTCCAACGCACCCCAAATCCTCCAGACAATAATCCGAACAGTACCTATACGGTAAAAAAAAACAAATGCATTTCCTCCGTGGAAAAACGCTGGCAATATTAAGGTGACGTCATCATGGATGCAATCTCCGCCATCTTGTTTAGACAAGGCTCAGTACTGATGGCTCTGCACTCAACTCGGTTATTTTAATGTTAATGAATTGCGTTTTATGTACTTAAACTGATGTATTGCTGGGGGATTTGAAAGTGGGTTATGGATGTGGAGAAATGGGAATTTTTCTCAACTTGTGGATTGTTTTTGTTGAAAATATTAATTATGCAGTCCTACTTGATGAGATGCATGTTATACAGCGTGTTACGGAAAGGGTATGTACATACCAAAGGCACGGATTCTTTAGGTCTTCTCTTCTTTTCGTGTGGTTAGTGACTAGCCTGGTGTGAGTTTTTATTCTGCCCATGGAGCTCTGACTTCGCTTCACATGCTGTTGAAAAATATCTCTCAGACATGCTGGTTTCCTCACGATTTTATGCTTCACCGATATTTAAGCAAGTGATGATTATACAATACGCACATGAATCCGTAAAATCAGAGGTGCATGCCTTGGGTTCAAACTCGAGACCTGTGACTTGGCAGTCTGACGGTCACACGACTAGGCTATCACTGCTATTCTTTAGGTGTTAAGTAACTACATGGCAATATTTTTTAATACTTATTCCTACATAATTATAAAGTTAAGATACATTTAACTAAAAAAAACTAATGTTTCCAATTCGACATATTACTACATTAAGTCAGCTGATTGATGTCAATAAACTATTCGCACAGAAACAATTCCGTAAAGGATATTTCTCTCCTGGTACTATTAAGAAAATGGGCTTAATATTAATGCTTGTAGTTTTCATTCAGAGTGGAATTTAATACAACTCTAGCATGTTTGACGATTTTTACATAACACATTGAGTGTAATAGAATTGTGTTGTTGATCATATTCCAAGGGTAGGATACTTTCAGCCATAACCTTTTACTATCAATAAGTAGTTTTACGTAGGTCGCTTTATAAGTACACAAGGGACAAAACGGGTTCTCCCGGCTTTTATCACGTAATACGGGTCACTCTAACTTTTGAAAAGTTGCGACGTTTAACCCATACTCATCCCACGTGTGCGTAGGCCAAATCACATGCTATAAGTTTTTTAATAAAAATCTTTGGAACCCATCACATGACCCTCCCACAAATTTGTTTCTACCTACATCTTCCACCTACTTATAAAGTACATACACAGAAATCTACTTAGGTAAATATGTACACGTTCGTTTTATTTTCTACAAAAAAAAACAAGGGAATTCCAAAGGCATTATCAGAACACATTTTTCCCATCTCAGGAACAATGAAGCAAAGGATTTTATGTGCAAACTTTTTGCTGCCGTCCGCTGTTCTTGTGTTTATTAGAACTCTTTAATTATGTAACTTGTTTCATTTTCATTAAATATTATAAATACTAGTTTGCCGTATATAAAAAACTATTCTTAGTATTGTGTATTTATTACTTTTAGCGGCATTTAATCTCGCTAAGGTATATTTCGCAGAATCACTTCCTGGATCCCAGAATTTGATTCTCAGGATCGCGGTTCTGGTTTTTACATCTAGATAAATTAATTACCTATCCACTATCAATCCTTGGGAATGGGTTCTACTTCCAAAAGTAATACCAGAGACTATAAATACAATTATATAAGTTATTGCACTGTATATTCCCACCCCGATATTTTTAACAAAAAATATGACAGTAATAAACATCATAACCACAAAACTTTAACGACCAAATTAACTACCACAACAACGTTAGCTTACACTATCCTACTATAAACAGAACATCTCTCTAAGTATGTCACGCCAATAAAAAATAAAAAGACTTCTTAATTCAAAATCCCTGTCATCGTTATAATAACTTTCTTTAATTTCCAGCCAGACCATCAAATGGTTAACGAAAGAGTCTTTATTACAATTTTGGCTTCATTCCAAGTGGAGATAACGAAGGAGGCCCTATTCGTTTAAATGATTGATAGTGTTAGTTTAACACCTCGTTGGATTCGTGTTGATTGAGTGTGGGCTTTTTGTTATGTTTGATCAGCTAACCGATGGTCTGCCTGATTGGGTGCCTTCAACGTTAATTCTTAAACAAGACTCCATTGTGTGAGCGTTGTCTACGGATTTTACATACGGGTGCAGCGAGTGAGCAGTAAAGTGAGCTTAAATTATTCTATCGGCAGGTTCATGGACATACACTTCTACACCACAGCATCATGGTAACACAGGAAGTAAAATGTATGATAGTGGAAATAATATGTAAAGAGATCCATTATAACGTTACATCATGCACATAATTCCATGTATTTTATTAATGTGGACATGGATGTCCGTGATAATATCGTGACATTCGAAATTATAAAAACACACAATCGGTTTTTAAATTAACCAAATTTTAATTTAGTGACATAAATAGTTTAAAGACAATCATTTTAATGTTCCGTTTTGTTTGTTGCAGGTACTGGGATAATTATATAAATTACAAGAATCTTACTTGCTTTTATGGCTGATAATTTTACTAATTGCCGCTACAGGGTTATTAATTACCAAATAATATCATGGAAATCAGTATAATCTTAGCGATTATTTTTAAAGAATCTGCTTTGTGTGTATTCCTCACAATTTATATTAAACAATCGCAAAAATATGCACTCCTAATTCAAAACCTCAACCATAACCAACCAACCTCGCTCGTCAACCTTCAGATCCGTAAGTACATACATTTTTAAGTGGAAGTAATAAGCTTGTCAATAAATCACTTTTTTACAAGCGTCAAATGAAAAAAAAAGCTGTGCGATTGCGAATTGTGTTCATGTCAAATTGGCATCAATGATACACCGTGACTGCTGTGTATTGACCACCTTACCGACACTTGTAAAATGATAATTAGTCTTCTTTTTGCTAACTGGATAACCACTACAGAATTCTTTAGTGACAGATTTATGCTTACTGGAGATTATTCATGTCAATATGACACGAGGTTTTATGGAAAATTATTACAGGTTAAAAGTCGACGTATGTAGCGATTTTAAGGCTAGGTACTAAGTAGTAGCTAGGATTAGTAGTAGCTAGGTTTAGATAGGACTCTAACCACCAAAACATAATTTTTGTTCGTCTCTCTCTCTTTTGCGTGGGGTAAATGACTAACCTAGTGTCAGAGTTTTTATGATGCCCATGGGCCTCTCACTTAGCTTCACATGCTATTGAGAAATATCTTTCATACTTGCTGGTTTCCTCACGATGTTTTCCTTCACCAATTTTTTTTTAAATATTTGAGATAACCATGTAACGTATCTGCATAAATACCACGAAACTCATCCTTTTGAAGAAACATTACTAAACTTCCTCTTGTAAAAGTATATTACTGTCATGATTTTCAGAAAAATTACTTCCCAACATGTAGGAGACGGATTAGTCTAACCGGCCAGTATTTTATATGAAGCGATTGCATAATTATCTGACCTCCGCAAACCGATTACCTCTTTGTATCAATCGTTAGAAATAAAGTGAGTCGTCTAATAGGCTGTGTCTCTCTTGAAAAGCAGTCACAATGAAAATGACCGGTGTCTTATTACACAATTAGGTATATATGCTTGCTATACAAGGTAACATGTACTAATAATTGTATCCAACACTTTATCATACATAAACGATCTTCATTGCGGTTGACAGGTTGTATGCCTGTAATAACCCTCAATTGATTCGCGCAATTTGCTCTGGATAGCATGTGTAGATACACAGTGTACCTATGTTAGTGACGTTCAAAAGTGCCTTACTTGTGCCTATTTGAAATAAATGATTTGACTTTGACTTTGACTTTAGTTTTTAGTGTTCTAGGAATAATTGGTGCCTGGAAAATTGGTCAGCTGGGAATTAAATGCGAGTGCCTATTAGAATTTAGGAAAGCGTTGTAAATAATTATTATTTTTTGACTGCAATAAAAAACCTTATTTTTTGTTTTCAGAATTTAATAATTTCTTATTATAAATGGCTAAATATTAAAAGGTAATTTTAATTGTTCATAAAAAGACTTCACTGTTTTTTTCTTTACTTAGTTTCGAGAAATTCTCATAGATGGCAGAACCATCACGGGGCATCACGGATTCCTCATTGCAACATCCTATGTTATACCTATCCGGCTTCAAACATGTCTGAGCAATACACATAAAAAAGTAGTAATAAAATCGTATAATATTTTTGTACGGAAGTGTTATAAAGATATATAAAATATAATTTTATCTTGATATTGGTATTAGGTTAGATTGGAACAGACTTCATGTTCGGCTGTGAAATAAAAATACCCAATAAACATTGGAGCGTAAAGAGACTTTTACATCTACACGTATACGGGAAAGGCAAAATTTATCTCTAACAGTGTGTTCAGTTAAAAAAAACAACATTTTATTTAGAATGAAAATCCAATCAAACGAAATCATAGCCTTACAGCCGTCACAAATCTCTATAAACATTGAACGTTTGGAAAACCAATAAAAATAGACGTCGAAAATCAATACTAAATAATAGCAGGCCCGTTTCGAAAAGTTAGCTTTGGAAACTGGAAGCTGGGCGCAAGCTTTGTTGATTGATTGCAACACAAACACAGATTTTTTATTCCATCACGGGTGTTTGCCCACCCGGCGCCGTAGGCTTTACTTTGTTATGTAACTCAGGAGGACTCCGAATTTAAAATTTCGTATTTCGTTGATGAACTTTCGTAGGAGATCCCAAAGGATTTCAGATTGATACTTTTCATGTAGGAACATCTGCGCTCGGGAAGTTCTTTAGAAATGTCCCCATCAGTGTCTTGTGTTTTTTGTAAATAAATCATGCTTGTGTTGGTCTTTCTGAGACTTTCAAAATATTTCGTCTTCACAAATATAAATTGTGTAATTTATATTTGTGAAGAAGTTATCTGAACTAAAATTTTGGGCAGATACAAAATTATCATTTTAGTTTGATAAAATTCCATAAAACTTTGTTTTATTTAGCAAGTTGGAAGAGGAGACTGTGCAGAGCCAAATATTTATTCGAAAAAATACGTCCACAATATACAAACAACAACAAAAATATTTTTATAAATTGCGGGGGTTTTTTTTGTTTTTTAACTGAATCTAAAAGTTTGCTGGCTGACTGAGTTTTGAACGCACTAAAATATTTTGGGTAATGTTTTCAAAAGAGTTGAGGGATGATAGAGGGCTCGCCGCCTATGGTGAATTCACACGTGCCTGGCGAAATCTGGGAGTACTATAGATACACCTTTGCCTAATCCTTAGGGGATTATAAGCGTGAGCTTATGTTTAGTTTTAAAAAGGTGTTTTGTGACCAACCTAACATGTGTGAACACATTTTAAAGACCATAGAACAATCACCAAAACCACAGTTTACATAAAAGTGGTGACCGTCATAATTTAAACGGCCGTTACGAAAATCTGCTGTTTTCGCCAGAATTTGACGGCAATTTTTGTGTGAGTGTTCACCGCCTTTAAGAAACCTTAGCATCACTTCCCAGCCTCAAAAAAAAAACGTCACTGACGTAACAAAATAGGAAGATTTACTACAAAGCTTTTCCAGCATGGTCCATAATCTAAACAGCCATAAATATCATCTGCAAACAACAATTACGGCAAACACTTGATACAGTTGACATTCCTATTTAAGTAGTGAGATCACTTTTGCATCACCGACAAGGAATCTCTGCTAGCTGACATCGCTGTGGCAATTAAGAAATTTATTGTAATAGCTTTATCTAGGGCAACCATTACACTAACGACCGCTAATTTCGGCCTTCAATCTTAAAAAACAAATCTAATATATAGTAGTTACTATAGTTTTCTTCTTTAACTACGGGCTATGATATTATCATTAGGGCGCGATTACACGAAATTGCGTTGAATGAAACGTTAAAAAACTCGCGAAACGAAAGTTATTTGAAGCGTTGCGTTATTTGTAATTATATTTTAGTATGCATTAGCTGAGAAATGTTAATTAGTAATTCTTCGGTGGAATAGTCATCATAATTTAAATATGTAGTTATCAAGCCTATGTTTCCACTGCTGGGACACGTTTCTATCGTCTGTTAGAGGGAGTAGGCTATATTCGACCACGTGGGCCCAGTGTGGTTTGGTGCATGTCACATGACATCGATTTTTTTGGGCTAGGACATGTCGGTTACCTCACGATGTTTTTCTTCACCGTTTTGAGAGCAGTGGTGATGAAATTAAATATACCAAGTAAAGTGCCTGACTGGGTACTAACTTACGACCTACAACGTGTAAGTCGGAACCAATAACACTGGGCCACTACTGCTCACAAAATAGTTTGCATGCAGTGGAAACCAACTGTTGTCATTGGGTAAAAAGCTCTACCACGCACGTCAGTGTATTTAAAACCTTTGAGGTGCGTGGCAAAACTTTCGTCTACAAAGTTACAAGTTTTGCTAGCGTATCGAAGCAATAAGTTATAAGATGGCAAAGACGAAGATACCTTAATGATTGTGCATGTTATTTGGGGACAAACGTCAAACATATCCAAGAAGCAATCTATGGCCCGTATTACAGAAGGATACTCAAGCACTGATCTCTGTTTAAAACTAGTTTTGAGTCAAGTTTTTATTTTAGAACGTTCCTCAAGCATAGATTCATTGATCATAGTTCAGCCGAGTTTGGCTTTATATTAGAACGTTACTCAGTTCGTGAATCGAACCCAAGCATCACCCAAGTGTGGTCGGGACCGCGCTTGAGCAGAGATTGTTACATGTCATGTCAGTCTATTTGCGTCAAATTTTTAAAGCAATTATAGTGGAATTGAAATAGGATCATTGTTAAAAGAAACATTTGGAGAAGTTGAATATTACATGTTATTACTCCGTATCGGATTTTCTAGCTGATATATTTTGGTTGTGCATCCATGATTGTGTTTGATGATGAACTGTTTCTGTGTGATCAATGGATCAATGTTTGCATGCCAAAATGGTAGCATCTCCAAGGATTATTTGATATTATGTAACAACCCTAATGTATTGAGCAAATAAATAAAGACAACAATAACACATTCTACAATATTTTTTTCAATAACAATTCAAATAGAATGTTGAACTATGGCGTTCCTCTCTCATACAATTGTGAATACTCCAAAAAGAGGTAGGTACAGGTATCAACTACACAACCGTAGGCATCCCATAGCCCCAGAATTGCAAATTATGTTTACGTTTTTATGCGATGGCCTCATCAACATCCCGACATCAATAGTCGGGCAGACACAACACCCGTCTGGTCAGAGGATCCTCCCTTTTCTATTCAGGATGAGTAAACTTGTCACCCTGTTCCTCATACCTCTGTAAGAACACAATGTAAGCCCGAAAGGCAAAATGCTAAATATCCAAAAATGTACGGGAGTGGGACGAATGACTGGACAACCAGTTACAGCGCACTGGTCCGAACAGAAGGATGTCGTCAAGGGTTCCAATAAACGTGGACATTCTCAACCTGCAAAAAGAGTATCATCTGATGACGCCGCAACCTTTCGCTACCAGAGGAGGCAGTACGCATTTAAGGGTTTACGTGCTTATAACACATACCTACAAAAAGAACATCAATACATGGTGTGTCGACTCCTAAATTCCTATACCTGGTTACAATATTATTCATTTTTTATAAATAAAACCAAAATATGTAAAATATTTTTTTTTTAATAACAATAATCAATCTTGAGTAATATCTATCTTCTATCTTTAAATTAAAATGTATTAGTAGTAGTAGTGAATTCATCTGCGTCTGAATAGGTATGTTGGCTGGCATCAATTATAGTTTGGATGTGGTTTAGATAGACGGTATTAAATTGTTGGGGCGGCATTATTATTTCGTGCTCTATATCATCTGGATCTGCTTTAACTGGAGTCACCATATCTGAAACTAAACATAATAACATTTGCATAACATGCTCAGAGGGGAATCCCCACTCTTGACACCCCATAGGATAACAAAATAACGTTAACTTATTAGCTCCAACTGTACTGGTAGTAGAAAGCAAATTTTGGGAAAGAAAAGTATTCAGAAAAATCTTGAACAACGACGACATCATGACGTCACGAACTTCTACAAAGAGAGCTAAACACCTGATGGTGGTGGTGGTGGTGGTGGCTATCAAGGCAGGTTAAGGTTCCTGTCGTAATAAAATAGGATTGTATTTTATTAATAATTTCAACAGTAGGAAACTGATAAGTTAACTTATATTAAAAATAGATTGGTACTTACTGACTCGCATCATAAGGGAACTATTACGTTTCTCCGCAGAACGGACACATTCAGCCATTTTGCTCGTGTGCATGTGTGAAATCTTTCAAAATTTCTATTAGCGGTTTTTCCCAAGAACAATTTTCTTGTGTCTTGCCATTTATGAATTGGTATACATTTATATTCAGCAAAAGAAACACAAAAAACGTTGTAAACAAACAGATATTTTCTTATAGGTATTTGACAGTACTGACGTTTTAATTATCATAGATATTTATGGGCATAGATACCTACAAGTTTGCTTTTAAAATGACTATACTTTACTTCAAAAACCTTTATTTCAATAAATGCGGGATTATAGTATTCAGGACAAAGTAAAAACCCAGATTTCCTAAATAGTTGAGCTTTTTATGGTATATTTTAATATTTCTGATGCATTGAAGATCAGAACAAAATTGGTAAATAAAATAAATCGTAAATGAAAACTGACTGTTGTATAGACAATAGACATCTCTGCTTGAGGCTAGATTTGAGTGTCGATTCAACTGAGTATAGTTTGATTACCGTCCTGGAATAAGAAAGATGCTCAAGCACTGAATCTAAATTTAAACTGAGATCGACTGATTGGCAATCAAACTAGACTTGAGGCACGTTCTGTAATACGGACCTAAGTGTCCAACAGTTGACATGTACCCGACAATCTGATACGATGCTAAAGCTCCGTTTTTGTATCCATACCGATCGCAATGATCGATTTGCGACATGTCCTACTTTCCATACTTCAAGAACTACCTCGTTTCAGAAACATGCGAGCATCGAGACAAAAAACGCATTAAACTGAGTAAGTAAGCAACATTATTAAAATCGATTCCATAGCAACAGTCCGTTCACATCAGATGAGCTTACCGCATCCACGGTTAAAGATGATTTGTTTAAAATGCTGCAACCACGGTTCGCGTGATGAATATCACAGCAGTATATTGGAATAATGATCCTGCCTTGCACTACATTCAATGGCATTTTGC
Organism: Hyppa rectilinea; assembly: GCA_951799385.1. Taxonomy (NCBI): domain Eukaryota; kingdom Metazoa; phylum Arthropoda; class Insecta; order Lepidoptera; family Noctuidae; genus Hyppa; species Hyppa rectilinea. The sequence goes on from OX637315.1 coordinate 12,290,358, forward strand.
ATACAATATGGTAGATGGATTTATATTAAAATATGGCGAACGTCAATGCCGGTTGCTCACAATAAATTATTCATTGCACACAGTCAATTTTCGTTCAAGATAAACAGTCGTTGTATAAGTATATCAAATTCACAGATGCATCATACGGACGCTCATAAATATTCAGATTACGTATTATTGTTCTCGGCTTGTCGGTAATTAGATCGCCCACGAAAGCAAACTGCCTTAATAAGTTGGTAGCGAGTGTAACGACAAAGTTCTTAATAAATTACCTATACTATACATAATGTGACGTACACTGGCGGCCCATAATACAAGGCTCATTATTTAAAGTCATGTTTGAGTATGATAATTTTAGTAGTGAAACACGATATAGGATCTAATCCTTCTTGTAATGCATAATAAGTTATGGTGGCCTGTTATGGACTAGCAATCTGTTCCCATTCATGTGCTATTAGTTTCAATCCACAGTGCAGTTCTGTTACTCTGCTGTCCGATGTGTTCTCGTTACAGTGGGTCTGTTTTTTCGGACTAAATGGTAGGTATCGATTTTGAAGCGTTATCGAAAGTTTCTATAGGTCTCCCTTTTGGAAAGGGCAACTAGAACCAATTCAATATTTTTGTAAATTTTGACGTTCAAAAGTACCTTTTATTTAAAAAGTGTAAGTATTTATTTTCTAGTTGAAATAAATTATTTAATGTTGACTTTATGTTTTGAAGTCTTATAATAATATATGAACGATCTGACAAGTCATTTTTGCGAAAGTTTTGTTATGTTTTTTATCTGCAGAGTCATCTTATAAACTTTTAGGCTTGTTTTTATAAAGATTTTGACGGAAAAAATAGATCACATAAGGCGAATGAGGATATCAGGTCACAGCATAATGTTTCTAGACGCCAGAGTGACACCAGTCTCTAGTTATTACTTGGTTATTGTTATCCTATGACAAGCAAACTTTACAATTCAAGTTCCATTAACATACTTCCTATTGAAACTAGACTTTGCTCTGAAGCCCTACTTCGAAAAGCATTATTTATTTATTAAGTTAATTAATACTTGCCTTTTTTTTTTTTTAAGGCTGGGAAATCATCCAATGACTGCTCCCGCTCTGGGTGGAGCGGAAGGGAGTGTCAGACTCTTACTGACTAAAACCCATCCATGTTCCTTCCGTAGCCCTTTATGTTCCGGGGTAGCGGTAACCCTTTCGGACAATCCCGCTTACCCGGCAGGCTTGGCCCTGAGGGGCCCCTTCATATGCTGACATCTCCTTGAGGCGCGCGTGGAACATTTACGCACCGTACGGCACGGGTCTGGTGCTGATCGGACGGTGAGTCACCCATTACTCACCGCCCGCAGGCCCGCGCCTACGGTGGCCGGAAGTCGTCACGTGGCTCCCGACGCCCGGAGCGTCTCCCGCGGCGGCTGGGACGGGAGGACCTTTCTCTCTCCCATCCCGCCACCTCCTTCGCGAGCATAACTTTTTCGCAGAAGGAGGTGACTGCCTCCTACTCCCTCTCGCCCCGGACCATGGCTTGCACCAGGGCCGGGCGCGAGAGGTCGCCGCCGCCGATCGCCTCTACGAGGACACGGCGGTGCTCCGCCCAAGCGGGGCAGGTTTGCACCGTGTGCTCTACCGTGTCCTCTGGGCGATCCTCGCAGTGGTGACACCCGGGCGTTTCCTCCCGCCTGATGATGTGCAGGAACCTCCCGAAACATCCATGTCCGGTGAGGACCTGCGTCAGGCGGTAGGTGAGGGCGCCGTGACACCTCTCTAGCCACTCCTCAAAGAGGGGCCTTACCGCCACTATCGTGGCGTGCCCAATTGATACTTGCCTAAGTTATGCTTGGGTACATAATTCGTGAAGAGATTTTATATATTATTATAATTTATTTCAAGTTCTAATGAGAATCATAAATTCATGAAAAAACATAATTATATTTTTTAAACTTAAATGACCAAAATTATTTGGATATCAAAAAAAAACATTTCAAAACACTATGTCGCCTCGTGATTAAAATGTAAAGTTAAATTCAGCAGGTTTTTTCCGAAAATTAAAAATCGAATGAAAGGCATTCGTTGTTCAAACACATTCATAACTTTAATAAACACTGCCTCGTGTACAGAATTTGTGCCTGTCAATAGCTATTTCGAGCAGATGACGAATAGCAAGTTTTACTAACTGTCCATTTGACGAATGTTGAACATGACCTTACAATATATATCTCGGACCAATAAATCATTGTTGAACGCCCGATCAAAACTGACACGGATCTCTCTTACAAGTAACCTCTCGAGGCATAACGAACCAACTTTTCCCGTATCGTAAGTGTTTGCCTCGGATGAATAGCAATAAAAACTTTATGATTATGGCTTTCATGGAAATAAAATTGTGCTCCAGAGAAAGGAGTTATAGGTTCGAGGCAGGAAGCGTTGAGTAGATACTCTTTTGATATCCAAAGAAACGGCCGCTTTTTATGTAATTTATTGACTTACCGAGTGTTTGAAGTAATATCGAAATTCACCGTGTTCGATATCCTGGAAATGTAAACAATTTATCAAAATTTTCGGTAAACATGATGAGAGTAAATACAAGAAAGTTTATCAGGGATACACGTGCCAAATTTGCTTACAGACAAACCTCTTTAAACTTGAGTAAAAGTTGCTGAAGCAAAAGCTTTATCCTAATTCTATTCGTTTTCAATCTTTATTTGTGTAACAGGCTAGAAAAAAATACGTTATTAAAATTTAAAAAAAAATCAAGGACTTTTTAATACAAAAGCGGTCAAACGACAATTTCCTCCTTGGTTAAAATAGACATTGTTATAGAATATCAGCCCAGGCAGGTTCGAAATTCAAATTCTTTGTTTAAACAAATCAGCCATTACAAAAACCCGTTGCACAATTCGCTAGCGTCGCGTCGCGTGGCAAGTAATGTCCGTACATATACTGGTATAGGGTACATATAATGACGTGCACTAACAAATTGGCACGGGCACTGAGCAGTGATAGATGGGCCAGCGACGTGCGTTCGAAACAAAGGCCAAAGTGTTGGTTGCAATCACATAGCCTATTCAACAAATCCAGGAGCTAATAATGAGTGTTTTGGATGACGCGTTTAAGTGTCAACTTGTTAGTAATTTTGGTGATTGGCGTTTGATTGATGGTATTTTATTTTCGCTTTTTTTTGTGCACGGTTCTAGAGCATTTTAACTGACATTAGTGTCATATATTAAAAATGTTATGTATTTAAAGCATGCTGGAAACTGTTAGGAAATATATGGTTAATTATATTCTTTCAGTTGTGCTTTCAGTTGTTTTCACAAGTATAAAGCAACTGAAAATTTATATTACGAATTGAAAGCGCACAGTTCCATTTGCTACGCTTTAAACTCATTTTTAAATCTAGATCTTGACCAGATGAAAAAAGTGACACCGAAAAAAAGTGCTGTCACCTAGACGCTTAGTTTGTTTTCCGTCCAGAAAAAAGAGGAACGAAATAAAGCGCTCGACCTACTGACCCTACACGATGTTTACGCGGAAATAGTGTAGTTTGCGACAAGCATTGACGAGCCAATTCCGATGACATAAATAAACTTGTTGGACGGACTCGATATGCTTTGTTATGCCGTCGTAAACTGAGCGATATATTGCAACTGCATTATGCCGTATCTAGGTGGAGTAGTTGTGGCTTTCAGATTCATAGATCTTATACAGGGTGTAACCGAAAGGGTATATACATACAAAGGCATATGCTCCAGACCACCAAACTGAACAACTTTTACTATGGGATCAGCTCCGAAATCGCAAAAACAAATCAGCTGTTCTATACATTTTTGGTCACGTGACTCGTCGAAATGTAGGGAATAGCTGATTATTTTTCACGATTTCGGAGTTGGTCCCATAGCAAAAGTTGTTCATTTTGGTAGTCTGTAGCGTATCCTTTTGTATTTATCCCTTCCCTTTCAGTTACATGCTGTAGATACATGTAGCATGCTGGACTCTTAGGTATGTGTCAAAGTTAAATATGTAACTTTATTTTTGACTTTCTTGCTTCTTGTGATACGTATTAACAAAAAGTCTATTCAAGAGTCATTCATATTTTTATGAGTTTCAATAACAATTGGCTAGGTTTTTTTTGGCGCTCGATTATTACAGTAATTGTTTATCCTCATACATAGCTGTTATATTACAGTGTAGAAAGAGATACCATTACCATTACATCCTCCTTGCAGCCTAACAATCACGCTATAAAATTACTATACCAATATCAAAAACACTACAAAATCCAAAAAGAAAGATAGACCAGTTTCCCGTCGACACCACATCCGTACGTTTATAGTTTCAAGTAAACCGCACCGGCACGCGAGCAAAACTCATTCTACCAATTAGACGTAGCCAGTGTTGCAACCAATCATCGTTTGACACAAGTCAAATTGGAGTTTGAGCGTTTCGGTTTGATTGATACAAATCGAGGTCATCGACTGATTTATCAGCCCTCTATTCTCAGTCAGAGTAATTAACTTTCATTACAGCCTTATGTAAGACTTGTTGCTTTTATATGAGAAGCATAAAAACTTGTATAGGCACTGTAATGTGGTACAGGTTGGGAGAAATGTAAGTGTGGCGGAATTCATTATGGTTGAAGTGCCTGGTACTTGGAAAGTAACTGAGTTGGTACTTCTTTTTTACGTCGATTTCTGATCGTTTTTCGGTTAAGTAAATAAATTAGACATCTTGAAATCAGTGTTTATGTATTCTACTTTTGTAATGAGCTAAGTGTCTTATTAGTGTTATGTTAACACTTTAGGAGAGATCTAGTGGGTGACTTTCAGTTAACTACTTGAACTAAATTCATGTTTTTTTTTGTGGTTTACCGTATTAAGTTTAACAACTATACAATCGTATTCATCTATTAATTTAAGTAACTTATTGAATATATTTAGTCAATAAAATTCCTAAAATCCTTACTCAAATAAAAATATATTGAATCTCAATAAAACATCAAATCCTAACACCGAAACATATAAACCACAAAAGCTTCTCATAAAACCTCGGCCGAAAGAAAATGGCCGTGAAAATATAACAATCTATCATGTTCTCATGTTTTATTGTGCTCAGCGGATGCCCGGAGATTATTTACATTGAATTGATGAGCAACCCAAAGGCTAACACTGGCTGACCTTAACCTCAACCTCTGTGAAAGTGACTGGCTGCACAGAATGAGCGAAAAAATTACTATCGTAAATCGTGGATGCCTTATTTGTCTGGAGCGGTGTTTATGAAAAAAAAATGTAATAAAGGGATTGCACTTACGATTTGAAATTAGAATTGCTTTCACAATTTGCACGTCAAATAATTTGTTGATAGTCTGTGGGTAGGATTTTTTATATACTTTGCATTCATTTTATTAATTCAGTCAGCTTTTCATTATAATAATCCAGTTTCTGTTTAAGAATTTGTTATTGAAAACTTGGGTGACAGACATGTTTTGTTCTTTACAAAAAAACTTAAGAAATTTTGAAGTATTGCAATATTAAAGAAATCACCAGGCAAGGTTAGATCTGTTATGATAAAGTCAGTCTTAATAAACAATTGTATTTATTTATTATGTAGGTCATTAAGCTTAAACAATATAAGTCAAGTTTCTAAAAAGTGACCTTGTCGTCGTTATCATTCTATCTGTAACCGGATTTTTGATAAATCATGATACTTGCTCGAAAGTTAACTTATGACCTTATGATGTTTATTTAGAAAAAAAATATGTCAAAGGAGTCCAAGGAAGGACTCCTTTTTGAAAAAAATGGAAAAACAAACTGCTTTTTTATTTACCTAACTTGCATACAGTATGCAGGATTTGTGGTTATGACCTAGAATTTTGGATTCCATATATACGTATCTACACATCCATAAATCCATCAACTAATTCACATAAAAAATTGAAATAGATATGCAACATAAATCACTAGACCTTTCCCAGACAAAACTCAGTTGTGTTCGGCGATCATAAATCAATTGAACTATTTAAGATTAGAACAAACCATCGGTCAGTAATGATATGGCTAATGAAAGCACTAGATAAGATATGAGTATTTGCGTCCAACCATATTAATGAATGTCGCGACAACTTGTAATCAATTTATATCAATATCGCCAATGGGCCGCACTGTGCTTGTTAGCCTGCATTAATATGAATTTTAAGCGTAGGGCTGGCAGGCTGGGATTTGACCTAGTTTTTTTTTTTTTTTGATGGTTCAACTTGATGCATCATTTCAGACGCAAATTAATAAATAGGTTAGTCGCAAAATTACATCAACCTCTTTTCTGTTGCCCATTTTTGTTTAACAAATAATATCTGGAACTTACATAAAAATTACTCAACAGATGTGATAAGAAAACAGTCGCGAATATTTAAATAATTTGTCAAGTCAATAAATTTTATCTCGAATCAATTAAATCATTGAGATAATCATTTTGGCAGTTATAGAAAGTCAATGTCGTTGTGATTTTATTGAAAGTTATCTAATCTGTAGACCGGATAATGAACTGGTTTAGTATCTCTTAAAAAAAATTAGTTTCGAAATACTTTCGGTTGTCGGTCATTGATACCATTTAACTTAATAAAAACTAAGTTTAGAATGATATATTTTTGCATATTTTAGAATTTAGGTATTTTGTGTGGAATAAATAGAGGAACTAAAAAAATTACCAAGAGCTATAATATTTTAATGTTAACTTACCTTTAATCTTTTAGACAACTAAATAACAACGCAGGTTTTATTTATTTTTAATCAAACCTTTGCTTGACCAAAGAAGTTCTTAATCATCACGTGCGTTTCCTTCAGAAAAAAACAATTTTGTTAGGTACTAGGGCCAGCCCTACTCGTCATCTATTCGAATTAAGGCAGAGCATGTGTGGCATCTGCGTATATGCATCGGGACGGTTGGCCTGATCGTAAATACTCGTATCTGCTTTAACAGCACCATGTATATACTGCACCATTACAGAACATGTCGACAACGGTTTATTGTGTAATTGGATATATATTTTATTGTAAATAGTAGGCTCATTGGTTAGTTCGTTTTACAATATAGATGGCGCTGATTTTGTTTTACGAATAAACTGAGTGTGTTCGGAAATGTTGTGGTTATTAATTTATGTATGCACTTGCTGTTTGGTTGGCCTAATTTTAGTGATGTTCGTTTCATTGTAATTTATTTAAGCTGGAAAAGGGATGCTTGATACGATAATCATGCATCCTTTTCGCGATAGCATAATAATATTGTACAGTAGTGAATTACGAAACATGACTAAGTTTCTAATGTGGGTGTTAAATTTTTATCGACGCACCTTAAAATTTATCCTCACATTCAACTTAATACTAAAAATTAAATCCCTTAATTTGATTAGAGATCAAGCTAATAATCTGAAACTATGTGAATAGTAACAAAGTACGAAGCGCGTAGCAAAATAATTCCTAGCAAAAACCAGACCCCTACTAACGTCATTAGTGTCACCTAATTAAGAACGCGACACTCGACAAAATACAGGACAACCGTAAGTCCATAGGATCTTAATTATTTTAGACTTTATTGAGTTCAACGTGGGCTTACACGAACTGGTAAACTAAACACACAAATTGGTATTGATCAAGTTAAGTAACCACAGTGAATTAATGGCCCAGTGACCAGATACATTATCTGGAGTTTCGACCTAGCTATCTGTTGGTCATTAATCTATTCATGCCTACGTTTTAGTTTGTGGTGCGTCCATCAATTACTTTGGTTCAAGGACCATTCGTCAGAACAGGGTAAGTGCCAAAACTGAATGCCGATGGAAATGTGATGGGATTAATTGTTGTTTTCGATTTCGAAGAGTTTGATTCAGAGTTTGTTTGTATGTTTGTTGCCAAAGATTGTGAAGCAACTTCCACTAAAATAGAGTTCTTCTTGATGATTCAAAAATGAGCGATCCAATAGAAACAAATGCCTGACTTTAAGGAATAGCAACGAGCTCATCTGTAGGTAATAATATCTTTTAAACATAACAAAGCGGACCAGTGGTGACCCAGTGGTAACGAACGCGATTTACGAGTTGTAGGCCGGAGATACAGTCGCCAGCACATAAAGCTACCCCAAACTGTCAAGTATTTCCAATTGAAAATGAACCTTATTCTTTTGTAATAAAGTTGAAAATGTATCAAAGAAATTTGACAGAATGGGGTAGCTTGTGTTGCTGGCCACTGTACAAACCCAAAACAGGCGCTTTACTTTGTGTAAATGATTTCGTCATCACTGCTCTAAAAACGGTAAAGGAAAACATCGTGAGGAATCCGAGTTGTCCTCTAGAACTTGTTTTCAAATCTTTGGTTCAAACCAAAGATTCGAAAATATATGACATCTTCCAAACTATACTCGGCCCGCATGGTAGATTACGGTCTATCAGTGGGAATAATAATGCTGATTATGCTAAGTATAACATTGACAGACAATCGATAATTCCTTTCTTTTCTATCTTATATAACACCATAATTAACAATTTAGTATTGTTACAAAATCAAATTATAGCCATAGGTGGTCACGCATGACATTTTGTAGGACGCAAATAATTTAATCGCACACGATAAACTTTCTATTTCTTTGTCATTCCTGCCAGCGCATCAAGTTATACCAAACTGTCAAATTTCTCCAAATGATTTTAAATCGTAAAACGTTGACTGTTGAGTACAAAATTGATTGAAAAAATTTGTCAGTCTATAGTAACTTGATGTGCTGGCGACTGTACATTATATGATGTAATTCATTAATTTATTAGATTCACTACCTTGCCAATCATTGCCTTAATTGTGTTTTTAACTTAGTGTTTATTAAATTGTAAAGGTCCCACATATTGTATTATGCAATAAGAACATTTACTAGCACTTGCTTATAGATTGCCGATAGCTATTGAATTAAGGTTCTCGTCTTCGTCTTTATAGCTCTTTCGTGTCTTTATTATTCCCAGTCAGCGTTCGCTAGTTATTACAATGAACTTTTGTTATTGCTATAACCTTTGAAGGTCCAATATTTCTAATTCAAGTGTAAACATAATTCAATTGTATTCAGATCGAACATTGATAAACATTCTTGATATATTGCTCACTGATCATAGTTGACGTACTTGATATATTGTATGACAAATGCTCGTATATACACAATTTGATTCTAAGTACAATAATGTTAATGAATGAAATCTCTCCCGAAATAAAAAAAAAATGTTATACCTGTCTCTTGCACCTCAAAGAACACTTCACATTCTATAATATGATAAGTATAATTTTGATTCTCTTGAATAGTAAGCATTATGACAACGTGTTAAGAACCATTCTTAATCAGCACTCCATTGTTCAAGATCAACGGAACTCCAAAGAAGAAACGATTACATATTACAAACTTGAACTTGACTGACAAATGTGTTCTTTACAACGAAGATAATAGAACATGAAATGAAGCCGAGATACCAAATAGGAATAGCACAGGTTTGATTGATAGTGTACGATATCTCTTCAAAGTATGTTGAATATTAAACGATGATGACTAAGCATTAATAAATGAGGCACTGGATAAAATCCGTGGATGCCTTCTACTATATTATATTAGCATAACGTCCGCTGGCACCCAATGATTTGTTTATGATTAATTCTTACCTTGTCAACATTTCATAATACCATGTTAGTGTAATTTTGGTAACGCCTCTTCATCATTTGACGATTTGTTTTGGGCGTTGTTATTCGATTGAAATTATACTGATAAGTAAGCTTTTTTGTTCCTTTTAAATATTTCTTGTTACATCATCTATGTTTATGTTTGCTTTGACTACTTAAATAGACGTAACGTCATTGTCATTAGTTATGTTTTATTTTTCATCCTTGTTTCTCTTTTACATTTCTTTCATTAGCAAGTAACTATTCGGCCGAAACAAGAGAATCCGTACCTAATAGAATCTATCTAACTTCATTGATTTCTTTCAGTGTATCGCATACCATAACATTAGGCTAAGTAAGGGTGAAACGGCTTAGTCAAGTTCAGTAATATCGTTACTTGACCCACTAAGTAAAATTAAGTAATAAGATCACCCTTTCCCAATACATACACCCCTTAACAAAGTTTCTCTTCTGTTTTCCCAGGTATCTTTCCTTATTGGATGGCATTAAGGGTTACAGAATTACAAATCCCTTGTTTAGTATATTAAAAGCTGTTGGTTACCTTTTTTCTTTTGTTATTTTTCCGAGTTCACTTAATTATTTAGTTAATACAGTAAACCTAACCATTGAAACTGAGTCTTTCTTTTTTATTCTGTTACCCACTTTTATATGAAACAAAATTGAATGAAGAAAACAATAAGAAGCCTGTACAAGTGTACAGCGAGAATTTTGAAGACCTTTATTAATTGTGATTAATAAACCTTTTTGTCAAGAAATAAATATTTTGAAACTTCGTATTAATCAAGTCTCTAAAGAGTCATCTGACCATCAATTTGTCTTGCTGCTCAAGGGTTACTGCATTAGTCACATCCTTTTGTATAGCTGGCTTTGAACGCTCATACGTTTTTAGAGCACCCTGTTTGTTCACCCACACATTCACATTGTTCGGTGGTATCAGACGGGATCTCTTCATGTTTGTCTAACAAGCGACGTGTCCGATTATTATTACTGTTTTATCTTCAGAAAGTTTTTTTGTGTTGGAATTGAGGGGATATTCTTGTATGAAGTATCTTGCTTAGTATAAATGAGGTCACTAAAGCGAAATAAGTAGGTACTAACTAAAAGTGGGAGCCTATTTTTGGTAAGAAATATTGTTCATAGTTTAACATAAGTAGTTAAATTTTTTCTTGAAAAAGTTTTCAATAAATTGCGAAAACAGACATTTGCGTCTAACCTTATATTATTCCAATATTACGCTTTGGATGTTTAATTGACCTTTCCTAGTAGTTATTATGTACCACCACCTCGTTTCCCTTGTTAAGGTTCCCGTAGACAGGCGCGACGCAAAGCAGCGGTGTGACTGAATAAAATAAAATAATGTTTTATTTGCTTAATAACATAATATTTCAAAATATGGTTGACTGTTTATTATTTCCTAATTTTATTATTGGAATAATTAATCTCTTTCTCCTTGAGACATTGTACGATGCAAATAAAGATTTAAAAAAAAATTAGGTAGATTATAGTATACTAGCTTCCGCCCGCGGCTTCTCCCGCTACAAATTATACACATTAACCTTCCTCTTGAATCACTCTATCTATTAAAAAAAACCGCATCAAAATCCGTTGCGTAGTTTTAAAGATTTAAGCATACGGTACATAAGGATATAGGGACAGAGAAAGCGACTGTGTTTTATACTATGTACATAGTGATTTTTCATATGCTTTGAGTTACTCTACCTAATGAGCTGTTTGCTCAAAAATAATCAAACCCAAAAACCAGTCATGCAATCAGAATAAAGTTGTAGCAATAAGCAACCCCAATAATAATATTTTACTCCTCATAATATGGGGTGCATTTCCCTTTTCTGCGTTCAATATTGGTACCTACTAGCACACATTTTATTAATGCCATAGATAAGCAAATACCCCCTATGCCAATTTAAGGTAAAAATCATCGAAGCGACTAATGACATAGGACCTTTTTTTTGGAAATAATTCTATAAATTACTCGTTTCCGAAACCAATTTCGTGTAATAAACCATTATTTCGATGCCGAAGGTGATTAACTAATTTAAACTGAGCAATAAAATCAATATTTGAATACTGTATATTAATTAGTCTGTCATCGTAAATTGTCCAAATAATTAGATGCCTTTCGCATCAAATCGTTTACCATGCCTTTTAAATCACATTAATTTTGACAGTTTAAATATTTCGTTGAACACTTAAGTTTTTTTTTTAATAAACGACTGCCAATGGAATTATGGTCCATAAAAGTAATAGGGACTAACAGCTAGACTATCTTCTGAGTTCTCATACTTTTTTCCTCAAAGTTTCGAAACTTAAGCCGGTGATCTCCATTGGGTACTATTTACTAAAACGTTGGTTCTTTGTTATTTCTTTTTACTTGAGCTACTGAGTTTGAGCCGCAGACAATTTGTGTTCTGAATTTAAACAAAAACAAAATATAAGCTAGGTAATGTCCACAATAAGCTGAACGTCAGTAGGAACATGATTTTAATAAGATTAAAATAATTGTACGCGTCCTGTGAGATTGACTTGGCTCGAGTGATGGACAAAAACTGTTACCCACGTTTCTTATAAGATCTTCTTAGTTTCAAACGTGAGACATGGTCTTGATAACGTTGCTTTTTTACTGATGTAAAATATATTTCCTACTACCTCGTTGGTCTAGTAGTCGCAGGTACTAACTTCTGAGCATGGTTGCGATTCCCAGGTCGGGAAAAGTGTAATTGGGTTTTCCATCTAGAATTTCTTTGTAGCAAACACTGGTTGTGTTGGGATTTGTGCGCGGTTATGGGACGAATCGGGGGTCAAATTACAAACATATCCGTACTGTCGGTGGTACTATAAGTACACCTCTCCAAGTCTTCAAGGCTGCGTATTGTGTTTTTGTAAGTATTTTTACTCTCAATCATTTAGTTTATTTTAACTCGAGATAATGCCTTGTTCTTACAACCCTTCCCTTCAAACCCTTTGGGTACGCATAAAAATGGTTCAACCACTTTGGATTTGTAGTAACTGCAGTCTCGCAGTTATGTATAATCCACCGTGATTCTGTATCAAAGATATCACTATATGATCCCTCTAATTGCCAATTACCACACTTAAATTTACACCTAACAGCTTTGAAGCATCTATAGTCCAATTAAAATTAGCTAAACGTTTGTAATTATGTAAATGTTTGTAAGCGAAATACGCATCGCAGATAACAGGGTCTGCCAGAGATTCAACGTCATGCATAATGCAGCCTACTAATGCAGCCGTTAATTACACGCCCTTAGGGTCATTATTGATTGGCAATTTGTGCGCGGTGCCATTTCGTCTATATTGGATTGCTTAATCGCATTACCCGTAACAGTTCAACCTTAAGACTATTAGGTAATTTAATTATGGGATTATGAAAGACTTACGGTTTTAAATAATTTGAACAATGAATTAGTCGGGGTTTATTAAATTGACGATTAGTTCACGGAAGGACTTTTTAATGAAGGCTAATTTGAAAAGTGGGGCAGTAGGACTCTTGTAAGAAATTGTAAGTTTGCTTTAATTTTTAACAGCCAGTACGAATGTTTTTTGCGTTTTACAAAATAGATAAAGCAGTAAGCGCAAAGCTTCTTAAAAAAATGCTTAGTTCTTAATTTAAATTTAAACTTGTAAACCTCGCAAAAGAAAGCAAAGCCCATAAATGTAAATAATCGTTGAGAAACTAAAAAGACTAAAATGAGTGACAGCGAGACTGGACGTTTTCCCGAGATACATTTTGTGTAAGCGCCGGATAACATTTTTATTGTTAACAAGCAAAGCCGTGGCCACGACGAGCGACGATGATATCTCCTCGTATGAATGATGACTTCGTGCTGAGCCTCTGGAAGCAGTCTCCCCAGATAGACATGCAGCCAAGAGACACGGCACGAATATGGAGATTCGACCGCACTTTGTACACTCACTTTTCTAAAATGAATACCGAATGAGAATTGCAATTCAATTCGCGAAATTGAATATTCAAAATTGTTTCTTAGTCTTGCCCATTTTAGAATTATAATAGTACTGAGAACTTTGAAGAAAGTCAACGTTTATCGTGACGAAACATTATTGAAAAACTGGTAAAGTATCTACTAACTTATAACGACGGTGATGTTTTTATGCCTCATTAAAATTCTTTATTATAATTAAAAAATATCAAAGATATGAATATTGAAGTTGATTATTTTTTAAAGGAATATCATGAATGTCAATCAGCTTTTTAGAGCCTACGGTTGGATGGATACTTAAATTCGAATCTGAGATTTATTATCTGTTTCATTAATTGTTGATGGTCTTTATCTTCTTATGTCTATGGTAGCGACCCATCCGAGGAAGATAAGGGGTCGACGTTTTTAGCACAAAGCATTTTCTGTTTCGGACCCTTTCTTGCTGCTTATTTGACTCGAAACGTGCCTTGGGAGTACCTGTTTACTGAGGCCACCTTTATCGCGACGCAAGCAATATTTTCTTGAGATTATCAGTTAAAATGCCTTTATCGTTCAGCGTTCACCTCTAACAGATGCGACGTCTCACTTAACAAATAACAATCACGCTTTAAAGTTGTTGGGTCCAACATGAGTCTTAAAGATAAAGGGAAAGCATTAAGATGATACGGTGGAATACCGAAGTGATTTATTTAAAATGTTCTTTTAATCGGACCTTTTCTTCAATACTGAAATTATTGGTCTCTTACTAAAGAAGTAAGTAAATAAGACACTGTTTCCGATAATTATTCCGATTTAAGGAATGATTTACGATAACTTGAGAAAAATTTATTGCGAATAGGGAATAATTAACCATTTGAATCCAAAATAGTATTTTATTTTTAATCTTTATTGCTATCTAGAAAAATGTACTCATTTGAAATTTATATTGTTTTAATTCTGAAATTTAATTCATCATTCACCAATTTCATTTTCAAATTCCCTGGTAAACGTGACGTCAATGTGCCGTCTTTTTTCAACAAGACGTTTGTATGGTTGCTGATGATAATTTATGTATTGTTTCGCGATTATTTTTGCCAAATTAAATTGCTCTGTAAATAAATCATACTTTTTCATGGTTTTGTACAAGTCAGCTTTCGGCTTATGAAAATTCATACAGTCAGGCAATGTTTTGGTGTTATTTTTTTGCGATTAGGAACAAAACAATATTTATAGTAGGTAAGCTTTTGTATGCTTTTCCATAGGAATAAGTTGACTTTATAAGATTTAATCACTTTCTTGTTTACCTTGTATTGACTCCGTGAATCGTTTAAATAAATATATCCAAGAGCTCTATGGCTATGGTAAAAAATTAAAAATGTGTTACAGTAACGAGATCCATAACATGGTACGAAGTATTAAAATGAATGTTTTTATGACACCACAAGAATATATACGTACTGGACAATAAACAATTTGTGGCAAACAAGACCAAACATAGCTTTCTAAGATTTACGATCTTTAACCAAAAATGTTTTATTTGCGGCGTTGACAAACATAAAGTAACCAGCATCTCTTTACGTTTTAAACTATTGTCTCAACGAATTTCTAGAGGCAATAATACAATTGCGGTAGAATCCTTTTGTGTAACCGAGACAGACCCTGGCACTACTTTTATTACGGGTCATAACTCCCAAAGGCTTTTTTGCTTAATCTTCGAGAAACTAGCCATATTGTTAATTTCTCTCTTCGGAGCTCTATTGTTTCTGACTAGTCCTTGTTCAATACTCAGTGAGGACAAATTCTGCTCTGAATAGAATGTGAAACCTTCTGGTCACGGCTAATGTCATTGTTTTGAATAGTGCGCAGGAGTCATTTGTGGCCTCAATTTTGACTGCTGATTTTTCATTGTTATTTCTTCTAGTTTCACGCAGAGCTGTTTCAATTATGCTGTCCAGGCTCCGTTGGATACAGTTTGTTTACCTTTAGTTTTTTCACAAACTCACAATACATTGCATGTATCCAATTCTACGTAACAAAGTTTAATTTAGTTATCAATAGCGGTAATCGTAATTGAGTCATTTCCGTTGTCCATTATACTATCTTTGTTATTACAGTCTAGTTCTATTATAGAGTGACCGATCGTCAATTGACTGATAAATTATAACAGAACTATTAGCAAGGGCGTTGTCTCTACGGTATCGATTTGTCGCATAAAATGCTTATGAACTGTTACATTTCAATTCTTTTATGCCTTTTATGTTCGATTCATTTATCGGTTAGATAGTATCTATTTGTTTGACGGTTTATAATGAAACCCACACATGGCTTACGGTTTCAAGCATCCATTTAAAGGCAATCTGTAATAGATTGAAAAACTCATAAATATTAGTAGATAAACGAAGCCATTCTTTCACATAAAAGTCATGTTGAACTTCTATCGATATCGGGCAATGTCAACACACTCGTTGTGTTACATAACGTTCCTTGGGGAAGATCGCTATGTAAGATGTTTTCAGAGTCAGTTGTTACGAGATAAGTGGTAATATTGTGTTTGATGTCCTCTTGTAAATATTGAGCCATCACATGGGCACGTGAGATATTTACTCCCAATATTTACTGAGAATATCAATAGTCGTGCCCTGATACGACCTTGGACCGACAGACGTCTTTCTCAGAAAGTGTATCACCAAATATTCTGCTTTCTATTTTTATTCATCTATATTTAGAATATCTTCAATAAGGTCAGGCGGCATCCAGGATGCACCATTGTAAATACATCACGTAACTGATAAGGTACTTTGTACTGTCCTGAGCTTTTTAGTAAGTCCTAACAGGCATCCGGAAAGGATAATAAATTCCCTAATCGTTATGACTCATAAAAAGTTAACCGCTCAAACAAACCTACCCTATTGGAGACATCATTACCACATCCTGACGTTTTGAAGCAATTATTTCATTTCTCATTAGTCAGTACACCAACTGATTTAAGGATAAAATTTTACTCTGTGTCTGGAGGAGGTACGTGATTTGTAGTGGCATTGAAGATATTCAAAGGTCTCAAACCGTCTCCCACGGTAGACGCGATCCGACACGCACGTGTTATGGCATTCGATGGCCCACGATTAGAGTTTGCGGTGACGCACGATGCCCTCTTCAATGGACGTGTTTTTGTGCCTAACTAGCACAAGTAAGTACTCTAGAATTTTTTATTTTTCTATAGAGAATTCTTCAGAAAGACTGTATTGCATAAAAACTTTTTTCTAGCCAGCTTTGTAAACTGATTCTTGGAGGTTATATGGTTTTAAATTTGATTTTTTATTTCGTTAATTAAAATTAATCAATGTACGGACGATAGATATAAGTGATTGGAAACATTGACTGTGCAATCACATCAGTTGTAACAATTTGACATTGTCGTTGCCTTTAAGTCGTAGCAGTAAGGGCGATTTTCGTAGCGTAACTGCGTAAGTATTAGCACTGAAGTGCTGTTGACTGTACTTATACTTGTTATACGTACAGTCAGCGACAAAAATATTTTAAAACTGTTACTTTTACACGATATCTAAATCTATACTAATACCTATTATAAAGAGAAAAGATTTGTATGTATGTTTGTAACGAATAAACTCAAAAACTACTTAACGGATCTGGATGAAACTTTGCACAAAGATAGATTATAGTCTGGAATAGCATATAAGCTATTCCTTTTTATTTTTTATCCCGGTAAAATGTACGGTTCCTGTGGAATAATTTCCTAACGCGGGCGAAGCCGCTGGCAAAAGCTAGTGTTTCGTATTCTTTGAATATTACTTCTGTTCCGATATTAATGAGTTAAACGTTTAGCTTATTTAATTAAGGTTTAAAACATTAAAGTGTTACTTTACTATTGGTGCTGACTGTACATCCGGAGGAACAAAATATTATAAATTTTGAATGTTAACAACAACATAAAGAAATTATTAACAAGAAACTTATAATTTCAACAGTCATCACTTCATTGTACTAGAATCCCATTATTGAACATCTGTTCTTAAATTATTTCAATAATCCATAAAGGAAATTGAAACACCACAATATCTTTTGTGTGCATTCTTTTCCGATTTTAAACTGTCAATCATTTATTTTGCATTGACTTAAAAATGTCCGCCCATCTCGTCAAAATTGCATGCGTGTCTCATAAAAGTAAATATTTAATCGTTTCCTTATTATTCGGGTATGAAATAATCTTTGTACTGTTAGCTTATTTATTTAACTCTTATGATTTCGATATAAATGCACCCCAACATAACTCATTAAACATATACCTTGAAAAACAAAGTTCAAGTGTGTCCGTAAAAGTTCGAGTAAACATTTTCAAGTCACGTAACAGCTACTGTTTCAGATGTCACTGCGACCTCCTTTGAGATGAAACTTAAGGAGGTGCATCCAACGAATCACGCAGGCCTAAGTCTTCGGCTGCATAACCAATATTTCGAGTACTTAAAAAACACGCGTGCCATCTGTTGTAAGCCGATGCAGTGCCGGGTCCCACCCGTCGTCATTGTTGCCTTCCCCGCGCCTGCCCCCTCCCCCATACCCATGCGGCTTTCGTTCGTTCAAACTTCGTAGGTCAGTTACCGCCCGACCGCAGGGGAGCATGGCTGCGTCAAAAGTTTTACCGCGATCTCGCACTCACTGTTTACATGCGTTATAAAACGAAGTGTACACAACAACACGGACTTCATAACATTGACTGTTTGGTGACATAAAGTTTTAACGAGTACTTTAGTGATATATCAGTGACAAATGAACTATATTACAGTGGCAAAATGACCAAGAACTTTTACGGCATGGTTTCGTTAAAAGTTTGGATGTGTTTGGTTGTCGTGGCGGGTGCGCGCGCACGGTCCGCGCCGCCCGCCCCCACCGGCTGTCATTGGGACTATTCGGACACAAAGTTGAGTGAATCAAACTTTCTCACGTGTAATATTAAAACTATCGGTTCAGTTGACTTCTTGTTTAAAAACATTACCACGGCGCAGGCGTACAACGTCAACAAGTTGAAACTGACTTGCACGGATTTGTTGTTCTTCGAAAGTTCGTTGCACATGAATACCGGCAGTTTTTTGGGCCAGCTGCGAAAACTTGAGGACCTGCGCGTTGAGTACTGCAAGATACGGTACGTGCCCGCTACTGTCCTGTCTCCACTTCGTGATTTAACAAGTTTAACTCTACGTTCCTACAATACGGATTGGCCTGCGATGACTATGGAGTTTCACGCTGAAAGTTTTCGTGGACTAATGGAACTTCGGACATTGGATTTAGGTGACAACAATATTTACATGTTACCTTCTGAAGTATTTTGTCCGCTTTTTAGTTTGGAAGTATTGAACCTTACCAACAATAGAATTCAAGACATATCGGAAATTGGCTTCTCGGATTGGGGCAAGGGGCCTATTGCTCCAGGTAAATCATGCAACACTGGACTGAAGATGCTTGATTTATCTCACAACAATATTCTACGACTTCCCGACAACGGTCTTTCTAGCCTCAGATCTTTAGAAGTGTTGAATATTCAGAACAACTTAATTAATGAAATAGGCGACAGAGCCTTCGTCGGATTGAATTCATTAAAAATTCTGAACTTGTCGGGAAATAAGTTAGTCGCTGTCCCTCCTGAACTATTTCAATCATCACGAGTTATCAAAGAAATCTCATTAGCGAATAATTCGCTTTCTGTGTTGGCTCCGGGATTACTTGAAGGACTTGATCAGCTTGAGAAATTGGATTTATCTAGAAACCGACTTACCAACGATTGGGTTAACAGAGATACTTTTGCCGGACTTATTCGCCTAGTTATATTGAATTTGTCTTACAACTCACTTGCACGTTTGGATCCAAAGTCTTTCCACGACTTGAACAACTTACAAGCTTTGAATCTAGACAACAACGCTATTGAAACTATCAGCAACGGAGCTTTTGCTGAGCTTAAGAACTTGCATCAACTGTCGATATCAGACAACAAGATAAAAACACTGAACGAACACATTTTTTCAAACTTATTTGTTCTTGGTCAGCTGTATTTGGATAATAATCAGATATCTACAATTCACGAGCGCTGTTTTGAGAACATTACTTATTTACAAGACTTAGGCTTAAATGGGAATAGTATGAATATCATTCCTGATGGGATAAAGAAGCTGAGGTTCTTGAAATCACTTGATATCGGAAAGAATAACATATCCAAAGTAGCAAATACGTCTTTTGAAGGCTTAGAAGAGCTCTACGGACTACGGCTTGTTGACAACCAGATTACAAGCGTACCGAAGGACACGTTTAGTACTCTACCGTCCTTGCAAGTACTTAATTTGGCATCAAACAAAATAGAGACCATTGAGCAAGACGCGTTTTTATCTAATCCGACTTTAAAAGCTATCCGCTTAGACGGGAACAAACTGACAGACATCCGAGGTGTCTTTAACAAAATAAATACCCTTGGTTGGCTGAACATATCGGACAATAAGCTTATTTACTTTGACTATAGTTATATGCCAGAAAGCCTTGAATGGTTGGATATACACAGTAACAATATTACGAAACTAGAAAACGAACAGAACTCACAACAAAACATCCGAATGCTTGACGTAAGCTACAATGCATTAGAAAACGTCGATGAAAGGTCTATACCTGATTCTATTGAGGTCCTTTTCTTGAATAACAACAAAATTCACACGATTCACCCAGGTACGTTCTTACAAAAACGAAACTTAGAAAAGGTTGTCGTGACGGATAATAAATTGAGAACCGTTGAACTATCAGCGTTTACGTTGCCCCACATACCGAAGCACAGTATGCTGCCAAAATTCTTTATTGGAAATAATCCATTTGTATGCAATTGCCACATGATTTGGCTGCAAAAGATAAATCTTTGGAACCATATGAGACAATACCCAAGATTCGTGGATTTGGACACAGTAACATGTGAAGTTGTAAATAATAAGTATGGAGGAAAAGCTAATCTAATGGATGTTCCTGAAACTCAGTTCCTTTGTTCTTATGAAACTCACTGCTCGTCTAGTTGCTTCTGCTGCGATTTTGAGGCTTGTGACTGCAAGATGACTTGTCCTGAAGGCTGTTCTTGCTTCCATGACAGCAATTGGAACTCTAACGTCATTGATTGTTCAAACGTGGGTTACACTGAAATACCCGAGAAAATACCGATGGATGCTACGGAACTTTATCTCGACGGCAATGACTTCCAAGCCTTGAACAGTCATTTATTCATTGGCAAGAAAAAATTACACAAGCTCTACTTGAACAACAGCAACATCGCTAACATCGACAATGACACCTTGAATGGATTGCATTCATTAAACATCCTTCACCTTGAAAATAACCATCTGACTGAGCTGTCTGCTGGAGTGTTCTCGCAAACAAAACACTTGAGGGAGTTATACTTGAATGATAACCTCTTGACAAGTGTCGCAAACAAGACTTTTGAGAACCTGTCATCTTTAAGAGTTGCGCACCTCCAAGGAAACAAAATCCTCGACCTTGACAAAAAATTGGCTCATGTAACTCATTTGGAAAGCGTCAGCGTTCAAGGAAACTTATTCACGTGTACATGTGATAACATCCTGGCACTTCAGAACTGGTTCAAGAAGTACTATGAAGACCCCGTGGAAATGTTTTGTGTTAGTGAAAATGGATTCATATCGAACTATACTGTGTTTGATGCGATTGATAGGTGTCGTGATTCAAGTGTAACGGACAATACAATTCCTACGGAAAACCAACCGTATCAATACGACGAAGTGAGCCCTATTAAACTGAACTTTGTGCCACTTTTAGCTGTAGTACTGATAAGTGTTATTCTTATTCTATTATTCGGTGCCTTAGCGTTCTCGTTTAGGCAAAATGTTCGCTTGTGGGCGCATTCTAAATATGGAGTAAGATTATTCAAAAGTGCTTCAATTCAAGAAAGTGAGCTTGATAGAGATAGATTGTACGATGGATACGCTGTATATAGTTTACTGGATGATGATTTTGTTGCTAAAGTTGTAGCTCCAGAAATGGAACACTCCGGTTATACGATGTGCTTTCATTACAGAGATTTACAACATGCGCCTGATAATTACTTGTCTGAGCAAATAACAAATGCTGCTGAATCATCAAAGAGACTTTTAGTATTTGTGTCATTTAATTTTCTGCAAAACGAATGGTCAAAAGCTACTTTTAAGGCAGCTATGAAACATGTTATTACTTCTATTCACCCTTCAATAAGGCGCCACAGAGTAGTTTTCATTTTAACAACAGATGTTAGCGCTCTAAACTTAGATCTAGATTTCCAAAGCTATTTGAAAACTTGCAACGTTTTGTTATGGGGCGAGAAGAAGTTTTGGGAGAAAATTAGGTTTGTAATGCCAGACATTTCTAATTTGCATTGGAACAAAGATACAATGAATTACAATCATGGCGTGTGTCCAAATGGTAGACGGCATCCTTCTAGATATACGGCCTCGCCTACTGCGCCGGAACATTGGTATAAATACGACGCGATACCGCCTCAAACACCCACTACTGCTAATGTGGGTATAATTGTTGAAGATGACACGTCAATGTTGACAAATACAACGTTGACGAGTCAGATTCAGGATGGGGAGAATTTACATCATAGCTACATTTCTATTGATACACAAAATTACGAGCAGCCGTATGGTGGTAGGCCTAGGCCTCCTAATACGTTGCGTAAACATCCTGGGCACCACTCCCCATCGATGCTCGACGAGCAAGGTTACTTACAGCCCCGCTCATCTGTGCACGACTGCTTGCCACAAACTCATTCAGCCGTGCACAGATGATAAGACTGTTAAACTCTCCTTATCGGTAAAAGATACTCCGTAATGGAACTTGACATTCCAAGCGCATGTGTAGGCTAGACCGCTTTTTGAGTTGGCCATGCCTTATTGAAACGTGATAGGTAGTTTAAAAATGTTGGTTTAGATAATTTGGCCAAAATGACTTCGTTCCTCATAGTTCGGACATTGTCATGTTTAAAGACTGTGTTGTTAAATGTATTCTAAATGTATCTAAGTAGAATGAAGCCTTATTGTATTTCATTGTATAAAGCTATATGAATTGTTGTCCATTAAGACTGATACAAAAAATGTTGTATAAAACAAAATGATGCCAGTATCAGGAGTGAAGACTAGCATGAGTATTTTGATATAGTATATCTCATTGTTACCAAATATTTTGTAGATAGACATTATTAATCATTGTATGAGAATTATTGTATAGTATTACTAGTCATTAGTTACAAATTATTGCATAGTGTTGAAAATTGTAGATACTTAGTTACATATTCAGTGGTAGGTACTTATTACTTAAACTTAAATTGAACTTGTATCAATTTATAATTATGTCTCTTGCTATCACTAAGTATGTAATTGACTATTTCTGTGTATGTAATTATAATATCCTCGACTGTTACATAATATTAATTTAAAAATAAAACAATATCATCAAATATAACATGGTCGTTTTTTTACCATTCAAATCCTAATTCAGCTTCAATGATAGGAATTAGTATTGTCTAAAGTTTGCTCAAGGAAATGTCCATAGTGATTCGCTATCATTAAACCATTAATTTTAAATGTTACCCATTTATTAAAAGTTGTGGTTTGTTTAAAGAACTAGAAACAAAGTTTTTGTTTTGCCGCTACCACAAAAACTATGGATCTTTAGAAATCAAAATGGCGGCATTACTGTTAACTTCGTTGTTCCCAAATCGAAATATTAAGTAAAAAAAAGATGAGAAATAATTTTGGTTTGCCGACAATTATCTTGGGCATAATGATGGTCCCTTTTCAGGTAGAAAACTACGCCGAAGTCATATTTCAACCGTCACGGATAGCATGGTAGCTATAAAAGAGATTTACAATACGTTCTGTATTCGTAGCTAGTTATTCGACCTTCTGTCGGACACGGTCCGAAGAGAATATGATTTTTTTCTTAATAGTTTTCTGAAGCGGCAGTTTCGGTACCGACATATGGTGTGACATACTTTGAATGACCGCTGCCCGGCTGTTTTAATTTTTTTTAATGAGAAACATTTTGCGGCCGCATTGTTGCAACTGCCACTATTTGTTCAGTAGAATGTAGGGTTAACATGCTTGATTGAATAGATACTTCAAAAGCTATTAATGACTTGCATATTACTTGAGGGAAACTAAATAAAATGGCAGTAAATATTTAAATGGCAAGTGTTTATTTCATGATCGATAACAATTAATGTAACACTGATTCAAACAATTACATAACGGAATCTAAAGTGTAACAAACCAATGCGTAGTCAGAGGCAAATATCGGATCTATTGTTTACATAATAAAAGACGGATGATAACAATAATGGGGCAGTTGTAATTCTACGTTACTGTTGCTTAATACATAACATACATCTACTACTCGTATACACAAAACATTAATTATCGTTTTACTACAAGGTTTTCAAAATATGGTAGACAGTACTGCAATAAAGAACGATTACAAGCAATTGAATGTATTTAACATAATTATGGAAAATAACACACAAAAAACAGCTACCTTTTGTACTTCATAAACATCACGTCTGGAATCCCCGAAGGATTAGGCAAAGGTATATCCATAGTACATTCACACTTCACCAGTTATGTTTGAGTTCCATGTGTTGCCATCAATCGGGCAGAAATCTAGACTCCGGGCTACTACTGAGAACTTCCAGAAGGAAAGCTCAATAACACTGTCCGACCTGGGAATCGAAAACGGACCTCTCGCTCACCAGTAGCGCCTGCGAGCACTTACCCAACGGAACAGTTTGATACTTCTAATTTAAAACTATTTGCTGCTTCATTTCCAGTGAAGATCCTAAGGTATCTCATTGTTAAGCACATCCCAACATACCTACTTAAACTTAGTTTACTTATATTTGGTATAAACCTGCTTATACGAAAACCTACTATTTACTATAGTATTGTATCATATAGAGATGGAAATATTGTATCATATAATTCATCTTTTCCATAAAAAGTTTCAAGTAGGCTCTTGCCGTAACAATTACATCAGAAATAATAATCGATTCGGTAAACGTACAAGCAACATCAATTTGCAGTCGTTGTTTATATTTAAATGGTAATCTTCGTGCTTACAACTGTGAGATAAATCGAGAGAAAGTAACCATACTGAGAATGCAATCGTTGAAACGTGTGGTAATTGACTTTATAACGTAAGTATTATGTTTCATTACTATCATGTTAATGAAATATTATATGCTTCGTGATCAGAATGAAAATCTTACAAGTATTTGGTAATATAATTAATACTGGTCATGTTTCGAAGAAATTAAACATTCTTCTGATACTCGACTAACATCATTTTAGATATAAACGTTTTATGAAGTTAACTTTCCATTACCTAAAAGAAAAGGTTTCTTTCAAAATCATTTTCTAAAAACCCAAAACATACAAGTGGTTTACATATGCTTATTAATTCTGTGTCTAAAATCAGTTTACTACAAAATACATTCCTTATCAATTAAACTACTCCACCTCACAGCGTATATACTCGTACATATTTATGTCTGTATTCGTTTGCTCTTTCCTGTCCAACAAATAGAAAACGTCAGTAGCAGAATCATATTCCATTATTGTCCCCAATAAGTTACCAAAACTATTTCTGGTTCCAAGATACCTGCTATCAATATCCGGGGATTTCGGCCCTATCTCAGGATTTCACGGTTAAACGCACCATTGATTTCCCCCTATCATACCCAATGCGTCCTCAAGACTAGATAAGAAATTGACCAGATATCAAACCAAACTCCTTAGCTTTCGAGCTTAGTCGCTTATTGTTTTATCGTAGAAATACGATTTGTACAATATCAAACACGATGCCAATTGTGAATTATGTATCAGTATTAATTTGGGTTTAGAGATAGGTATTGAATCCGAACCGAATAATTTAGAACGGATTATGTTATAAATTACGGATTCGGATACAAATAACTTCACTGGAAATAGTTGTCGACTAATTTTATCAGTGACTCATTATGAATTCGAAGCAAATTATTATCTACGTCGGCGCCGATCAATCAGAACAGTCACGTTTCACCTGTATCATCTTGACCGTCCTTTCAATATCAAAACTTCCAACATGTTTTTCTACAGGCACTCAAAGCATCGTTCACAATAAAAGCAATGACTAATCCCAGTTCTCAGGGTCACATCAAATCAGATAGGTCCGTATTTTCAGTGTGACATTGATCGACGTCTGATATCCGAACGCGGGTTGTAAAGATTTTTCTGTTTTGTACTTTACATTAACGAAATTTGTTGTTCGGCTGGTCAACTCACGCCACCCGCTGGTTAGACATGACGTTTCACACTTGAAGTTGCTTCGACTCTGTACAAAGGTCACGTCTTCTCACTCAAAACTCGACCGGGAGCGTTTCGGTCGGAATTGGATCGTGACAACCAAGAGATACTTATCGTGATTTTCTGGCCAATTCCGATGCATAGCTGCGTTGTTAGGATGGGTAATGGGAGCATGGGATCACGGACAAAGTTGGTACTAACTAAATTATTGTAAGTCAAATAAGGCGATGTGTTTGTAGAGCGATGATTGGGGTGCGCCGGGTAGCTTTGTTTGTCTATTAAATTTTGTCACATGATTGACGTCCAACCCAACTAACATCTTATGTAAAGAAGGGTTTTGACATCCAAATCCAGCTGGTATAGCTTCAAGTTTATCCATAACTTCTGATCGCACCCATTCTGTAATATACCGGGTTATTTTTCAATGACCGGCCAAATTTTCGCAGTGTGTTCTACCCATAAATATGAACATCTTTCACTATGGGACCAACTCTGAAATCACGAAAAAAAAATCAGCTGTTTCATACATTTTAGTCGAGTAGGTATTGATATTTTGTAGGAAACAGCTGTTTTTTTTTTCCTGATTTCAGAGTTGGTCCCATAGTGAAAGTTGTTCACATTCATGGGTAGAATTCCCAGTGAAAATTTGGCCGGTCATTGAAAAATAACCCGGTAGATAAGGAGTTTAGTGAATTTAATATTACTATACATTTTTTTAAATGTATTTTCAAGGAATCATGCATGCGATCAGGAAGTAAAAGGCATTAAACTTTACTGAGTATACACCACATTAACTTTATACAATGATAAGATTGACAATAAACTACTGTATAACTAACATATAATACACGTTGTTGATAAGAGTGACTCAAACATTTTTATAAGACTGAATTCATTTTTTCTTCTTTTATGAGCAATATTTTAATACAAAGGTATATCTGTATTTTGTGTACAAGAGCAAAACAGACGCTTCTTTGATTTCTAAACTGTTGAATATTGTGACTTGCATTAAATGACAAACTACTTAAGACCGATAAGAGGACATTCATAATTCTTGTTGAATACATACAGCATTATTGCATGATAAATCGTGTCGAGAAGCATTTGATACAATGAATGAAGAAAGGAGTGGAGCAGGAAATCCCAATGCGTCATGGGCACATAAAGTTAATTAAATAGATACAGTAACAGTTCTTTAGGAAGTAGAAAATACATTTAATATTGTCATTGTGAGTAATCATGCAAAAGTAGACTATCGCAATAATGAAAGAAAGAAAAATATTTTAATCGGGACACGCACAGGAAATACAAAGAAAAAAAAACAAAACGGAATATTAAAAAAAAAATTAAACAACAAACAATACAATATTATTACATTACAGTATTCCATAGCTTACACTACAAGTTGAGAAGAGAAAGCTTTAAACGAAACTTAACACCGAGTCCTTAACGCCAATAAACGCGTCAATAGTGGAAAAATAAATCGGGTTATGGGAATCTGAGCTCGGATAAATCACATCGAAAATACTGTCACGACAGGAGAAAAAAATGTTGGCATCGGAAAACTATGGAACGATTTCATTATCCCAATGTCCCGGATAGTGAGCATGACTGACTCTTCGGTGAATGAGAGTTACAAATCTTATAAAAAGTAAGTTCCGTTCCGGTTTTTCTAGAAATTCTTTCCGATCAAAGTTAATTTGGGTAATCAATTATCGTTCTAGGATGCGTTGGACTGAGAGATAAGGAAGACTTTGAACGTGAAGTGAAACATTTTTAAATGAACACCTTTATTAAGGAAGAGGAAACATTATTATTAAAACTTATAAAGGGTCAATAGCCATCTTTATCTAAATCTTTTTCTGTTACCATCATCCTATTTATTGTTAAAGTTCTGCGAGCAGTCGTTGCTTCTAACCCACGACGCAACAAACACATGACCAGGCCATGGTACTTTTTTATATAAAAAGGTCAGGTTCAAAGAAACTTAAAAAGGAAAATCCGTTTCTAGCCGAAATCTGGATGACGATAATTATTTCAATATTCAATCTTAAGCTTGCATCTAGAATACGCTGCTTACTTCCAAGAGCTTATTCGCTCATATGCATAGTTACGTAATAATTCCCTTGGAATCGATCCTAGAATCTTAGTCTGAGTCTCAAACTTCGCGATAATGCCATTACACCGTGTTCTAGTTAAAGTACCCTACTTTA
Source organism: Hyppa rectilinea (assembly GCA_951799385.1). Classification (NCBI taxonomy): domain Eukaryota; kingdom Metazoa; phylum Arthropoda; class Insecta; order Lepidoptera; family Noctuidae; genus Hyppa; species Hyppa rectilinea. The sequence goes on from OX637315.1 coordinate 12,318,619, forward strand.
ACTAGAACACGGTGTAATGGCATGGCATGGCAGATGCCTGGATTATCCCGGAACATCGTATATCACAGTTATTCCATATGGATTACTGTCCGTTTCAATTTATGTATCGCTGCAACCGTTGAAATGTTTAAGTGCTTGATTCTTAACACTTCAATTTATTTCCTATTTCATGTTTATAGACTAGAATTCTCAGATGCTAATAAATGGTTGACGAGTTTTAGAGAGTTTTCAATCATTTGGAATATGTTCCTAGTATATCATATTACGATTTCAAGTACCTATAATTTAAACTTTTAATAAACATAAAAGTTTTCTAGCCCTTGTGAGCTTAAAAAACTTCGTTTAATATAGGTACAGTAACGTTATTACACGCGATAAAATTCTGTACAAATGGCATGCAAAGTGATGAGTTTTAACCAACTAGAGCTATGAACGTAAATTTTTAACGAGTTCAAAGTTTGACATCGGTCGTATTGTGTCGGCTCATAGCGTATATACGTGATAGCGAGTTCCACTTACGCCGTTTTAGTTGGGGCACGTTTTTTAATAGTAGGTACTTACATAGTTTTGTGTTTGAAACTATCGTTATTTCCATATTCAGTTGTTAAATGGTAGCATTTTGCTGGTTTAAATTTTTAGCTATTAGCTTAGCATACATAGCATAGTTTTTTGATCGTCTGAATATTCTCTATGGAGATGAAACAAAAGTTTTCATGTATGTTTAGGGAGGTATTAAGGCAACTTCAGCCTACCTTCATAATAACTTAATCTTTTTCTTCTTCAAGTTGTTAGTCACTAACCTAGTGTCAGAGTTTTCATTCTGCCCGTGGGCCTCTGACTTAGCTTCACATACTGTAAAGAAATAACTTGATGACAGCAGTACCTTATCGATTCAAATGTATTTATCTCTGTCAGTATGACATACAAAATTCCTCGCACATTAACATGATTGTAACCCACATTTCACTAATTACCTACTTCCTCCACAACAAAGTCAAATATGACCACACTTTAACCCACTAAGAAGTAAGATAACAGGACATCTTATCAGGACAGATGTTGCAAGCTCTAAAAGGAACGAATCACCGACAGTTAACTTTGAACACGTGCGATGTAACTGTTCATCTACTATTGAATTTAGGAGATGAATGACGAAACGATTCACACTTACACATATTGGGGTTCGCGTCAATTTAAAATAATATTTTTTTAATAATTCATAGAACTATAATATAGTCTGTTCCAAAAGTATTTGATGAAAATGTAAACAAATGGATACCTTAAAAGTGCAAAACATTTGCCTGGTAAAGGTCGCGGGGAACTGTTCAATGTGCGCTTTTTTTTTTTTTAAGGCTGGGAAATCATCCAATGACTGCTCCCGCTCTGGGTGGAGCGGAAGGGAGTGTCAGACTCTTACTGACTAAAACCCATCCATGTTCCTTCCGTAGCCCTTTATGTTCCGGGGTAGCGGTAACCCTTTCGGACAATCCCGCTTACCCGGCAGGCTTGGCCCTGGGGGGCCCCTTCATATGCTGACATCTCTTTGAGGCGCGAGGTTACTTTGATATACCGCTGTTCCCTCTGTTTTTGTGGATGATCAATTACAATTTAATACTGTTCAAACAAATGCAATTCCATTCAAGCCATAATTATTGGAAAAAGTGGTGAGATACAAAGTTGAAGCCTTTGAATCCGAAATATGTATCAACTTTTTCAATGAGTGATGATTGCGTAAGAATTTAATCTTAGCAATTTGTTTACACTTTTAAACGAAATTTTTGGAAGACACCCTAGACTATTAAGTTGAAGAAAATAACATTATTAATATCAATTTACTAACTTTAACCATTTTTTAAAAGAAAAACTTTTTACATTTATTCAAATTCAAACTATGAATATCAATAACATTGTTTAGATTAGTTCAATACCATTGGCAGACACGAATAACTTGAGTGTCCTTAACCATGGACAGTTTAATTCCATTCTAGTTTTACTAAAGCGTTCGACCTCGGCCATGTGCATTTACTATTTGACAGACATTGACGCACTGAATGAATACTATAGTCAGGCATTTATTGGCAACCTTGTTCTACTCACTGCTGAATATAGGCTTCCTCTTTTTTATGCTATGCTTCCCTGGTATGGTATGTGCTAGCCTCATTCAGGTCTTCCCGCTTTCTTCTAGTGAGGATTTTTACTCTATAATAATAATTATATGATAGGTATCTCATAAATAATAACTGCACGATCCATCAAGTTAAGCTACGGTTGCCGGGGTCGGACCGTGGATTGGTGACCATCTTAACATATCGAGACTCCTCTGTGCCTCGGAATGCACGTTTAGCCGTTGACCCGGCTGTCATTTGTGCATCTTTGACAGTCTTTAAGGGTCGTCAGAAGCCCGAAATCTGATAGCCAGTCTTATCAAGGGGTATCGGATTACCCAGTTACTGGGTTGTGGACAGATAGGCAGTCACTCCATGTAAAATACTGGTATTCAGCTGTATCCGGTTAAGTTGGAAGCCGACCCCAAAATAGTTGGGAAAATGCTAGGCAGATTGATTTGATAGGTATCTCATGTATGCACAAAAACTAAATTTATATTTTATGATTTTTCATAATTTTTTTGCTTACAATTTTTGACAACTAATTAACAGTAAATTGAAACTACTCGTACCTATGTGTATTAAAGACCAACAGACTTCATCGTTTTATGACGTGCATGATGCATTCACAAACCATAACCGTTATAGTAACGCAATTAGGTAGGTACAGAGGCCAGCACATCAAGTTACCACAATCTGTCAAATTTCTTTGATAGTATTTCGACTTTATTGCAAAGACATAAGGTTCATTTTAAATTGAGAAAATTTGACAGTAAGGGATAGCTTGATGTGCTGGCGTCTGTATAATTGTGAATATGTATTCAAAGTATAAAACATGTCGACAACCATTTAAAATTCCATATTCAAACAACAAATTGATTTATATCATCGCATCAAAATCAATTTTGCGGTTTAAAAAAACAATAAAGCGTCCGATACATACTTAGTCATCTTACCAAACAAAACAAGGTGCCATTAGCAGTTCCTTTGAATCAATGGTGCCTACCTACTTTAAAAAGGCAACGATTCCGCTGAGTCACACCTACCCTCGGAATTGTTCACTAGCGGTGGGTGCTCTATCTTCGGCATTTCTTGCATATACAATGACCGTATGATTTTGATATTTTGTTTGTTTAAGCATCAATCAAAAGTTAAATCCTCATGGGTCTTATAAAAACCACGATTTCCATTTAAAAGTCAACATAGAACCTCAAAACTGTGTGGTAACACATCAAATGGCAGTATTTAATTTCAAAACATTATGTTGTTTACTTGTAATTTCTTGGCAAATCAAATACAATAAGGAAGTTAAAGCCTAACTGGCTGGAACAGCTGAGGCCGAGAGGTCAAATCCTACCACTAAACACAGGTATATTATTAGTAACGCATCACGCAGTGCTAATAATTATTCTATAATGCGCAATACAGTAATTAAATTACGTAATTAATGTTAGACCCTATTTTCTAAATGACATGCACATAAATATTTAATCAACCCAAACGCTAATTTCATTTTCTTAAAAATACTAATTGATACGCTAATTATACTCACTGATCATCTTTTTGTGATTTGACCATTTTGCCCAGCCTAGTGATTGCTACTAAATTAGGTGTAGCGTGAATCGGAACAACTCTAACCTTTTTTTTTCGGTCCGGTTTGAGTCCCAGTTCTAGCCTGACTTAACCCATTTAATTTAGTTACTGCGACAATTAGTATAATGGTACACATTGTTTAAAAAAAATTTAAGCTAAGAGAAGACGATTGAGCAAAAAGGCACCATATCATAAAAAGATCAAAAACTTTTAAAAGGATCAATTAGATATTCCTTTTTTAAATACCTAAGTAGAAAAAGGTAAAAGTCAAAGTTTTTAATTGAAATTTTTTTACTTACATATTTACAGTTTATTTTTTAAACGCCAAATTTTCCTGTAAGTATCAAAACATTTTTTCGTCCACCAAAAGCTTATGAAGACTGACTGAGATGAATGAGTAAGATAATTGAAGTGCCCGTTCAAAAATTAAAAAGTTACTCGTAAAACGAACGGGTGGAGAGTGCACGTAACTTTTATATCTAGACCTTGCTTCTAGAAAATTCAGTCCAGACATTTTTGCTAGTTTTCTTTATAAGGAAACAGCTGATAGAGAGAGATGCAGCTTTATAGCTCTGAAGATACTCTGCTATTCTATTTTAAGTGTTATGCTAACGGCAGATAAAGGCGATATTACGACGCATTGTTGTAAAAGGCGATTATGGGATCGTGAATAATTTTATATAACTGTTAAATGAATCGAAAGGTGCATTCAATATTGTCGTCTTCCTACTTTTATCTCGAGATAGTATTGCGATTGGAGATTATTATAGTGAACTATGTGTAGTTAGGTTTAATACGTAGGTAGGTACAGGTATGTAAAAGTAACAATGTATCATGTTTATTTACATATTAATAATTAAACGGAAACTGAATGTATAATAAAACCCTTCAAAAGTATTTTTTTTCCTTGCACAGAAATACTTCCGAAGAGCGCCATCTAATAAAATTCTTGAGAACTTTTACGGAAGTGGGAACGAGTATGGCGCCCCTTACGGCGAAGGAGGGAACAAAAAGTTAACCAAGGGGCACCGCAAGGGACTTGTTTTTTAGATTTTACCTATCTTTTGTTGTTTGTACTTTCCAAATAGAGATACAAAATAGCTTCTTTTGTTTCTTGGTGGTAAACAAGAAACTCAACGGATCTTTGAAAAGAACGAAGCTCAATTTGGAAGAGAAGCCTTGAGTGATGTGTTAACAGTCACTTCACAACTAAAAAAACTCAAACATAACGCGATATATTACAAATCCAATTAAATTTCTCATCAAAATTAAACCCATTTTTTAACAAAAAATACCTTCCACCAGAACATCGGCAGCCAGAATACAAAAATCAACGCACAAAAATTTACTTTCCAACTTTTCAGCGCTAACAAACGCAAACAATTACGGAGCTACAGGCGGCAAAGTTAAAAGGGCCCGCTAATGACGTAAGGTATTCTACGTTCATTGTTAGCTTTCAATAATAAACTGTAATGCGAGGTGCTAAAAGAAACTGAACCATTTTATAGCCATCGCAGATTTTAAGAGCGAGTGTGAATGCATTCCGCGGCTTGAGTGTTTTACAAATGCACGAACAGAATTATGCAAATTATTTACAGCGGGCTGAGGTTTTGTAGTGATTGTTATGTGTAAAAACAACACATAATTACAATAAAAACTTGAGGATTTCACGTTGAATTCAAGAAAGCACCATTCTGTTCAAGTAAAGAATTGAAATAGATAATAATAATAATAATAAGAAGAACAACATCAACAACATCATTTTTTCCAACATCTTTCGAGGCTCTCGTTAGGCGGTTGGATCAAGAGCCAGATTCAGAAGGCAGTACTCCTCGATACGGCTCGCATTGTGAGGAGGTTCTTGTCTCTGCAGCCCTAACCACCGGTGCCTTGGACTCTGCTCCCGACATCGGCGGACCACTATTTTTTATATTTTTAAATGTTTTTTTTTTTTTTTTGCATTTTATAAAAATATTTAAAAATATATAAGATAAGAAATGGAATAAATAAAAGAATAATAATAATAATAATATCCTTGGACATTTCACACAACGCCATATCGTCCCAAGCTAAGCAACCTAATGCTTGTGTTATAGTAACGAGATGGCTGAAAAACTACTTATATACATTTTTTTTCTGTAAATACATACATATTATAGATAGAAAAACACCCAGACTCGTAACAAATACTTGCAGTTCGTACAAATATTTGTTCCGTGCGGGAATCGAACCCGCGACATAGTGCGCAGCAGTCAATCGCTCAACCACTGCGCCAACCGTGTCGTCAAAGATATGTAAGATCATAATAAAACATTATTTGGCATCACAAGATCATTCCTCATAAGCGATAATAAATAGTACTTTAAAACATATTGATGTTAGACCAACTCAATAGATAACATATGTAACAATGATGAATTTAATTTTAATAAAGTAATATTCTCGATCTAGTACTTGCTAACGATTCCATGAAAAACGCCCGCCGTCCCATTTAATATATTCGTCCTTATAACTCATTACGTAACATCGGCTTTTCAAACCGGCACAAAACATATACAATAAAGTATCCTTTTAATGGAGACCCCACGATAAATTGTCCTAATAACAGAAATATTTTATTAGTTAAACGACTATCACAAAAAGTGTTCACTTTAACAATTTTTACGGCATTTTTTAATTTAAAAAATTCTTCCCTTTGGTGGATGAGATCCGATCTAACGTTTGTGGCAGAAAAAGGATAATGCGGCCATCTTCCTAGCGGGTGCCCGAGATACTTTTTTCTTTATTAAAAAATCTTGCTATGATCGTTCAATATTTGGGACCAACTCTCGTTTTCTAAGCGTTTAAGCAAAGTTGGCCGTAACGTTGGCTCCAATACATAGTAGAGATTTTAGAGGTGCGTCCCAGTTATTTTATTTTAATAATTCAGAAATGACAGATGAAGATGACCGTCGTTGGTAGTGGCATCGCTTTTGAGAATAGTTTGATACGCAGTATAAAAAGTTGACGTTTTGTTTTTGTTATAGAACCCCATCACAGTATGCTACTTTGTCAAAAGTTGACAGTAATTAGGCTGGAATATGGATGATTTTCTTAAAAAAGGTACACCTGACTTTTTTGTATAAATGAATCATAGTTACATAATTATATGAAACTTAAGTAGGTTATGATTAACCCATTAGATGTTTGCCAATTAGAAGCGGTTTGTTTATAAAAGCTCAAAGATTTATACGGTTATATTTATTGTCGTTTCGAGAGGATTTTTCATATTATTTTTCTATGGAGTTCATATGACATTTGAGGGGTTAAGAAGCATAGTTTGTCATGCACAGTTTTAAGAATTTATACAAGATGATAATGTTTCTGTGTACTTTTATTTGAGTCCACAAACATTCACAGCTGTAATTAGGAAATTATTTTTTAATCTGATCATCACTTATTAGCATCTAGGACTACTTTCAAGTTTTTTTTTTATAAACTGATCTATAACGTTGATCATCTGAAAACTGTGCCACTTCAAAAAACCTATACAAAACAGTTCGTATATCACAACAAATAGGTACATAATAAAGCAAATCATACACAGTTCTCAAGCAACCGTATTGTTTGGAAAGTATTCACTTAATTCTTATTTCATGACTTAGTGTGACCTCAGCCTAGCACAGAGGTCGTCGCGGGCGCAGCTATCTGATCGCTGCCCGATCATGTCTATCGATGTTACGAATAAATGCACAGCAATTTAGATCTATATTGTTCTGTTTATATTTTGTAATGGTATGATTATGTGTTTTGTTGTTGGGTTCTTGTTTAGTAGTGGGTTGCTTGTGATATTCAATGTTTTGAGTGCAAAATTATTTTATAAAAAGATTTAAGTTGTTTTACTTATCCTGGAATAAAGTAAATCTTTATTTTGCGTTTGGTCACTAGATTATTTCAGGTAGTAACAACGACAAAAAACTAAGTATTGTTTTGTAGTTTTTAACAAAAAACAGTTTAAACAAGCACCTCTAAATTGCGTTCTACATATCATCAGTAAATTAAATCTATCTAAGTTAAATCTTATTTCCGAATACATTGGACCCCATGATATCACATTGACGGTTGGAATCATCAATAACTTTAAAAAACACCATTAATCTACCAACACAATCGCATCCGGAGCAGATGCTGCATCAAAAGATCAGTTTTTATCAATAAAAATACCTCAACATTATAAACAAACAAGGTGTTAATACTGGCGATAAGTATCAAAAATAACTCGCCCCTTCTTATAAAATATTGATATTTAATAGTCACATCACAGACTGAGTAACCCAGGCAGCCCTGTATACCTTCGGCATACCAGATTACCGCATCAAATATGCCTTTTGACATTTCTCATCGCCGAAAACCCAACCTTGCATGCCAAGAAATACAGTTGATTTTCTATTTTCGGGTTTTTTCGTTAAATAAGTGCAGGTGCCATCGGATGGCATCGTATCAACTTTATCTTAACTATCACATCTTCAAATATTAAACTTTTACTTTTATGGCACTTTAAAATGCAAGTCGTGTCAACTAACGGGTAATGGGCACCCTATAAACTGCGACTTTTCATTTTTATCAGACGCTATTATATTATTCTTTATTGCTGCGCTAATAAGGGCACTTATTTTCTGAATTTTATGTTACATTATGAAATTACATTACATTACGATACAGTTTTCGCATCAACGTTCTTTGATAGTTTAAGTACTTTACATATAAAATTATATTTAAAAAAATATCAAAGTATTAAATTAATAAATCCTTGATCCAATAAAAATGTGAAAGGTTAAAAAAACTTCTACTTACCTACCTACAACTGGTCACAAGACGACTAGACAATTAAAATAAAATAAATAAGAGTATTAAATTGATTAAATATTATTCAGATTAAAACAGACAGGTTCCATAAACAAACATGTTTCTAGATTAGTTATCATAACTTAGCCTTTGTTTGTGGTCAATAAACTAGACTTATACTAATAGGATATAAAATCGTAGGTGTGAAATTAGGTAATTTTATTCAATAAATTATCTAGATTCCGTGGACTGTCTAAAGACAAATTTAATTTTATCGTTTTCGTTTATTTTTTAAACGTGCTGATTTACATTTTTTAGCAATATTTGGACAAAAAATTAATACGAAAAATTTAATTATAAAGTATAAAAATACATAGTAAACTCTAACGACTAAATACAAGAAATAAAATTTAATTGTATAATCTGTTAAAAGTATATCGGAATCAATTTTCTTGTGGTGTGACCGTCGGACTGCCAAGTCATAGGTCTCGAGTTCGAACCCAAGACACGCACCTCTGATTTTTCGGATTCATGTGCGTATTGTACTATAATAAAATTATCACTTGCTTAAAATCGGTGAAGGAAAACATGAAGGAAACCGGCATGCCCGAGAGATATTTCTCAACAGCATGTGATACTAAGTCACAGGCTCATGGGTAGCATTAAAACTCTGACACCAGGTTAGTCACTAACCACACGAAGAAGAAGAAGAATAATATTTAGCAAGCTTGCTAGCGTTAACCAGAAAAACCAGTGGGAAACCAGAGAGAGGGTGGGAACGAACTTGAAGAACTTACCTATGTAAGTAACCACTCTTCCTACAACGTAGTATCTTATTTTAGTTTTTAGTTTTACCATGAATTACACCATAATATTTCTTACACCAAAATGAGTTAATAAACAATGACCGAAGTTTATCAAATATTATTTTAAAATAAAGTATGTTACATTACATTCTAATTTTGTCCTCATAAAAGGACAATCTAAATAATCAAGAACAAATGACCCTCTAAGAAATATTTTATCTCGCGTCAGTTGTGAAATAAAAATGCGGTCAACCGGACAGCTAATAAACTTAGATAAACGAATGAGATATGTAATTAGTAGTTGATAATTGCTTGCTCGGTGTCAAATGTCTTCATTAATACAGAAAACAAGTGAATAAATCCTGGTGTTTATTAAACTGAAATTCTTACAAGTTGCAACATTATAACGGTGAATAGGTATTATTTAAAAAAAGAAGCGGTGATTTTTTCTAAAAGATAATATTCACATGTTACTGGATATTTGATCCTATACATGCTCATCTTACCAAAAGAAGCGTCAGCCAAGAAGCATCAACCTCTGAGGCTTGGTGCCAAACAATTGACTGCGGTTTGGGAACCTGCAAGACAAAACAAAAAGTGAAACTATAATAATTTTGGACTTCGTTTATTTATAGCATAGTATAGCTTCTTGGTCAAATTAGTATGTACAGACGCCAGCACATCAAGCTATCCCTAACTGTCAAATTTTCTCAATTAAAAATGAACCTTATGTCTTTGCAATAAAGTTGAAATACTATCAAAGAAATTTGACAGATTTTGGTAACTTGATGTGCTGGCCTCTGTACAAACATAACATCAGCCTTTAATTTCTACACTACTGGGACACCGGTCTCCTCTCTAAGAGAGGGAGTATAGTAGGGAGTATGTTCACTAATATTTTATTTTTGACTTGAATGAACACTGACCACAAGTTTTCTAGCCAGTGTGCCATTGAGAACAGTAGTGGTATTCTGTAAAAATTTCAACTTGATAACGTAGGTGAAGTGAAGCTATGTCAATCCGAAGCTCTTAGTGGTCACTTAAGTTTTCACGGTGAGATGTTTGCAGAATAGACCGGCAGTATTACTGTACCTGGTCCTGCTGCTGAGTAACACTGACGATTATTCACATACCTACCTTGAAAAAAAAATGAAAAAAACAAATGTGTATCATCCCACGCTTATTATGGTAGTAGAGGGAATTACAATCGCCTACACTACCTCAGAAGTCCATAGTAGCCGAGGGCTATGAATTAGCTGCCTACCATTTAAACATTACATACATAAAGCAAGTACCTTGAATATACTTCCAAGAGGCCGGCCGGTGGGAAGAGGCCTGCCATGTAAGCGGGATTGTCCGAAAGGGTTACCGCTACCCCGGAACATAAAGGGCTAAGGAAGGAACATGGATGAGTTTTAGTCAGTAAGAGTCTGATAGTTCCTTCCGCTCCACCCAGAACAGGAGAAGTCATTGGATGATTTCCCAGCCTCAAAAAAAAAAGGGCATAAGAAACAAAAAAAATATGCACCTACCTAATTCACTAAAGACGATTTAAATAAGTGTTACATTAGGTAAGATAGGGCGCCGACAGTGCGAGAATGTGATGGAGAATACAGGGTATATAGCTCCATCTCTTTCCTACTGTGAAGAAATAATCAAAATACTGCTTTATGAGGTGATGGTTCAGGTCCTGGTCCACCACAGCTATCCGCAATTATCCGACAGGATTACGAGTCGAATACGACACATTTTTGATTACATGATAAATCATGTGTGTAGATAAATCTAGACCCCGATAGCATATAGCTGTCGTAAGCGGTCGTATATTTAATCTAAAGTGTCAAAATTGTCACGTACTGGATTTGTGAACAGCGTTTAGAGGTCCCTTCCATAACATCAATTGATTTTCAATTCAGCATGGAAGAGCATCGAATGGTTGTGAATAATTATTCATTTAAGGTTGGCGAGTAGACTAAGAATCATTCCTAACACTAAGGGAAACCTACTTGGCTAGGTTGAAAAATATGAGACAGACCTGGGGGACGAGAGATATTTCTCAGCAAGGAAGCTAAGTCTGAGGCCCATGAGCGGCATAAAAACTCTACTAAACCAGGTTCTACTTCAACTCTACAAACCAGGTTAGTTACTAACCACACGAAGAAAGAAAGAATTGAAAATAATATAGAGCTGTGCTCCCTGTATTAGCTTCATCCCTTTCTCACACTGAAGTAATATTAAAGTTATACTGCTCCTTCACTGTAAGTTAATCAGCAGAATCGAAAACCTACAAACGCTTTGAAGAATTTGATCACAACTAAAATGAGAGCAAGGTTTCACGGCTTCTGACCACTGGAGACAGTTCAGTATTAAGTATATTCAAAATTTAATTTATGACTGCTAACATTTAGCAAAAGACGATTTCCTTGAATATTTATGTATGCGTAGTAAATGTTTATAAACAACTGAATGCATAACCAGTGAACCAGTTCATTGATTTATTACCAAAGCCCCAGGAAACGGTCGTCAAATGTTACGAGCTGATATATTTAAAATTGTATCGTGTCGTAAAATCAACATAAAAGTAATATTTGTTGTGTGTTGTAAGGCATACGACTTACTGAAAGCGTTTTTCTATAAGCTCTATCAACTGTCAAAGCTGCAATCCCTGTAGATTTTGTGCAGGAAATGATCCAATTTTGGGATCGGCTGAGAATTTCAGAATTGAGTACTTACTTCAAATTTCAATGAACCTTTTGTTAGTCATTAACTGTATTCATTATTGAGGAAGTTATTGTTTAGTTTCTATGATCAAGAGTATGTACTTAATTTATTGGGAATAGGTTTAGTAGGTACTAAAACGCTAATTATATACACTGGGGTTGTTGTGGCTACGAAGCTATGGGCTACTTTGCTTACATCTCTTTAAAATAATAAGATATTGTCTAAAGTATCTATACTAACTATATCAAAAAATTGCGAAAAATATTAGAATAAATATATTTTTTTATGAGTTGCTTCTTCCTCTGACAATGAAACCAAAGCCTTACACAAAAACGGTTTTAAAATTACTTGTTAATCAGTTACTGTTAACATTGAACCAAAGCCGGCGGCTAAACATCGATCCACATAACGAACCAGTTTCATAACATTACAACCATGTTGAAACATGTAACTTTGCTTTAACAATGTTAAAATTCAAAATGTTATTATAAAGCGAGCTAAAGTTTTGTCTACACCAATAAAAAGAGAATGCCACTGTACATTGTATTTTCAATTACTTGTTTTTTATTGTTATTTTAGTTTTATTGGTAACATTCTGAAACTAGATGCTTGGTCTAATAAAAAATGAAGTCTGGCTTCAAAAATTGTTCTCTCTAATTTTGCACAAGGAATTTTAAAACCAACTTCTAAAGTAATAATGATCATAATTGCAACATTTTCAAGCCACCCTACGGTTTAGCCACAACTTCAGTAATCTGATATTTTAAAATTATAAACAAAGTCTAATGTGGAATCATTACGTTCTTTGAAGGACAAACCAACTAACTTTGGCACAAAGGTTATTTTGAAATACATGAAGGCTTGCCTATTTTTTGGTCAAAGAATCAGCATTGCTAATTTGCCATACATCGCGGCAATGCTGCCAGCCTTATGGGAACTTTTCTTGTTGACAGCGATGTGGACAAATGTTTTGATGCTCTTTAAAAAAAAAATATATATTTGACCTCCGGATCCAATTTCGGCTATGGCGGCCGATTTCTGCGAAAACCCGTCATCAGCAAGGGAGATATAATAGTGTACAAGTGTGTATGCAGACACAGGTGCACTCTCTTCCCTCACGCTCAAGGTCTGGGACGGCAATCTGACACGACCGGAGAGGGATCAAGCGCAGGGCCAACGGCTTAACGTGCTTTCCGAGGCAAGGGGATATCATACCGACAATTTCCAAACACCCAAAGAAATGTCAGCATTTGAAGGGGGCCCGTTAGGGTCAAGCCTGCCGGGTAAGCGAGATTGTCTGAAAGGGTTACCGCTACCTCGGAACATACAGGGCTAAGGAAAGGACATGGATGGGTTTTAGTCAGTGAGAGTCTGACACTCCCTTCCGCTCCACCGGGAGAGGTCATTTGATGAGTCTCTTCAAAAAAAATATGGTGATGTTGTACTCATGTTAACGTGCCACAACAATAATGAGTACAACAACAATATTTGACTACTTTCTGGTACTACTTATAAATGTGCAGAACAAATCAGATAATATCCAACAATCGCCTTTCTCACAAATGATTCCATTGATGCTTCTAAAGTGACGTAACGCATTTCGTAATATAAAATCACATCGTCGGTGACCAATTTTTGGGAACGCAACGTGTAATTTATTTCTCTACACACCGAATGAACGAGTCTCTACTGATTATGTGTGCTTACTTTCTATTACTAGCAATATTTGGGAAACTTGGTCTAGTTAGAAGTAACAATTTGATGACTTTTTGTTTTTGTTGCTTGGGTTTCGTTATGTTTAATATTGTGTTGTTGGTTATTATGGTCTACGTCTCTTTTATTATCAGTATTAATTAAATCATAATGAAGCGTAACAACCTCTTATTTTTATTGATTTCATCGAAGCTTCATTTGTTATCTATAATATTCTCTGTTTACATTCAATTTATAATAAAGTGGTAAACCAGATCTCGTTTAACGGGATACCAAAAAAACAACATAACTATTGTTTTTCGAGACGAAATTCAATTACGATGAGAATACACATAAAATGAACATTAAATATAGAGTATGATAACCGAATATAAAATTGCTCATACCAGAAATTGGATCGCGAATAGATTCGTGAGTTCTAACGGAACGTAAATCGAGTGAAAATGATCTAACAGAAAAAGTATTACCAAGTAACTATAAAGAGCTAGTTATATCTGCTATTAAGGTTCCCCGTTACGTATAAAATATAATGGTAAGGTCAACTTATTATGAGTACAAAATTACGCAGAGGTTCAATCGATCTTTATCATTGAATGCATAATGATTGTTCGTGTACTGGTGTCTGGTACCGTTACTAAAATGAATGATTTTATATTCATTTTAGTAAGCTTGCAACACTTTGCTAAAAAAGGCAAATAGAAGACTGATGGATGATACAGATATTATTAAGAAGCTGTTGCCCACGGCTTAGCCCGCGTGGACCCTGACAATTTTTCTAAAGTAAAAGTATCCAAGGTACTTTTTATAACACAGCTATCGGTCAGTGAAAATCCCGTCAAAATCTGTCCCGCCGTTTCGAAGATTAGCCGGAACAAACAGACTGACAGACAAGAATTTTAAAAATGGTTTTTCTGTTGTACGACACTTTTATTAGCAACAATATAACAGGTTTTTACTAAATGATAAGAAAGCATTCACTAAAAAGCTGTTATTTAGTTACACTTCAATTTTAATTATTTTTGTGCAAATAAATTAGTTTCAGCAAATAAAACCGTCAAACAATGTCAAAATAAAATAGAAGAACATAACGAATACAAAATTCTTTGTAAACCATGAACTTCATTAACAATTCGCATAATTATAAACTTTTCACCAAAAAAAACGGACTGGTCGCAATCAGTGAGTTTTTAATCGTCTCGAAATGAAAGGTTGTGAAGATGAATAAAACAAAAAGAGTTGGAAAAAGGTAAAAATCGCGTTTCGTTCCAACGGCCACCAGCATTGTGGGTGGACTGCTTGTCAATCATCGTAGCTTTTGCTTCGAACATTGCAATCTCCATAATGGACTCCCATGTTAGTTAGCGCTTTTTATTGCGTATATTGATTGTTTGCTGTTTTTACTATACTGTGTTTCTTGTCTGTTATTTAATAAACTATCTGGTCTACAGCAGGTGCCCGTGATTGATTTTTATATGACATGTTTTATAAACTACTGAGGAGCTCGTGGCTAAGCACTAACAGCGCACAGCTCGATCCGTCAGGTTAAGCTACGCTTGCCGGGGTTGGCCGTGGATGAGCGACCATCTTTACATGCCAAGACTCCTCCGTGCCTCGGAAAGCACGTTAGGCCGTTGGTC
Organism: Hyppa rectilinea; assembly: GCA_951799385.1. Lineage (NCBI taxonomy): Eukaryota > Metazoa > Arthropoda > Insecta > Lepidoptera > Noctuidae > Hyppa > Hyppa rectilinea. Next base: position 12,334,018 of record OX637315.1, read on the forward strand.
TCGGCTATCATTTGTGCATCTTCGACAGTCGTTACGGGTCGTCAGAAGCCCGAAAATCTGACAGCCAGTCTTACCAAGGGGTATCGTATTGCCCAGTTTCTGGGTTGTGGAGGTCAGATAGGCAGTCGCTCCATGTAAAATACTGGTATTCAGCTGCATCCGGTTAGACTGGTGACCTCAACATAGTAGGGAAAAGGCTAGGTAGATGATGATGTTTTATAAACTACTTTATTGTTACGACAATAAAAATAGAAGTAGCCCGAAAGACGTGAATATTTATGTCTAGTTTTATTTGTTGCAGATATCTCTGGAGCTGATTTCGGTAAGTACTTTTAAATGCTTCTAACATCCCACACCTAATTGATCTTCTAGGAACATCCATTAGCTAAATTCTAGTTTTAGTAAACATTATACCTACAACGAAAAGGTGCTCAAACAAACTCGAAATGGACTTGATTATATGAAGTCATCGTAACATAATTATACTTTTTCTGATTTTATGATTAATGTTGCTCATCTTGAATCAAAACACGTCAAGAACCCCCATGTTTAGCCTCAGAGCATCAGTTTTTATTGTATAACCGAGGGTCGTGGCCCGATAGCTCGATAGTTAAGAGGTTGTGGAACAATCGAGTGGCGTTCGTGAGAACAGTATGCGCCCACTTCAAGCTAATGCACCTAAACTATAGGACGCTTTCAACAAATAGAGTAAGAGCGGTGTCACGATGTCGTTTAGAACTCCACAAGTCCACAATGCATCTATACACTTCGATACAAGACCTGCATGGCTTTACTACCCACTGATGTAGTTATAGAATAATACCTAGGAGAAGTATAATTCTGTAACTACATCAGTGGGTTATAGTTATTTATTACAGTAAATATGTATGTTATCTATTATAGTATACACAGCTATATAAGATTTTAACCTATTTATGTACCCATTTTATTCAAAGTCTCAATGTTTTGTATGTTCCTACTCTTTAAAGCACGTACCATCTAATCTCTTCATTACCCTTGGTTGGCTGGTAGAGAATGCCTAAGGCATTAAGTCCGCCTTTGTGCAGAGGCCAGCACATCAAGTTACCACAATCTGTCAAATTTCTTTGATAGTATTTCAACTTTATTGCAAAGGTATAAGGTTTATTTTTAATTGAGAAAATTTGACAGTTAGCGATAGCTTGATGTGCTGGCGTCTGTACCTTTATTGTGTGTGAAAAGTTTAAATAAATAAATAATATTACTAACTACGAATATTTACTACGAGTACATACAACCAGGATAAAGGAATCCTTACTAAGATACTAAAATATAAATCAATCTGCCTAGCCTTTTCCCAACTATGTTGGGGTCGGCTTCCAGTCTAACTGAATTCAGCTGGATACCAGTATTTTACATGGAGCGACTGCCTATCTGACCTCCACAACCCAGTCAGTAACAGGGGTATCGTATTAATACCCCTTGGTAAGACTGGCTGTCAGATTTTCGGGCTTCTAACTACCCGTAATGACTGTCATAGATCCACGAATGACTGCCGGGACCAACGGCTTAACGTACTTGCCAAGCCACGGAGTCTCGATATTTAAAGATGGACGCATCCATGGACCAGCCCCGGCAAGCGTAGCTTAACCTTATGAATCGATCCGTGCGGCTGTTATTACTTACCCACACACACACAAATATCGTAATTATTCAAATTACATTAAAATCCGTTCAGCCTTTAATTCAACATGGTAGACAAACAGAATGACCGGCAGACACCGAGTAGTTTCCGCATTTATATTAAACTAGCTTCCGCCGCGCCTTCGCCCGCATAATATGTCGACAAAATACACATAAACCTTCCTCGTGAATCACTCTATCTATTAAAAAAACTGCATCAAAATCCGTTGTGTAGTTTTAAAGATCTAAGCATGCATACAGACATTAGGACACGGGAAGCGACTTTGCTTTATACTATGTAGTAATGTAAGTATGGATGATACCAAACTATAAGTTATTGCAATGAAAGAGCAGTCTAAAATAAACTTGAGTTTGAATACACAACTAAAGAGTGCGCGTGCGGACGTGGAAGGAATGAGTATAATGTGTGATCCATTTATAGAACTGGGAAGTGAAGCTCGGACTATATACTTGTACGGAGTTTCAGTGCTAACAAGCTTCTTTTGTACGTTTGTTCATTACGTCAGCCTGTAGTCACCCGCTGTTCAATATTGGTCTCTGACAGACTTTAGAAGATACCTACCCAACTCAAAATTTGTTGGGGTCAGAACTAAGCCGCTGCTGTCATATTAAGTTTATTTTATCTTTATGCTCGATTTCCCAACAGTAGGCGATGCTTAAAGATCAGCACGCTGTTGGATTGTGGAGCCAAATGTTAAAAATTCAACAGCAAGTATAAAAAAAAATTAAGAAAAATCAATTAAATGTGCGAAATTAATGATAAATGAATGTGCGGTGTGTGTGATGATTTGATGAATTAAATGTGCGTTTTGTTTGTGCAGAATAAACATTTTTTTTCTTTGTTTTCTTTATTTTTATTTTGACATAAGACGAGAAGAGAATTAGAGATTTTGACATTTGTTTTGGTGTCGCCCAATGTTAGTGAAAACAAGCAATAGTAACTTTTTACAATACCCAAGGATGAAATGGAGGTAGATTCTACGATACGATACGCAAATGCAAGCAGGAAAAAATAATCTTATAAATCACTTCGGCTCAAAAAAAAAACTTAATAATTTACTTAAGTATTTGCGCTAAGTTTCAACTTGTTAACTCAAGGAATAAGATAGGTATAACATTTTTCGTACAAACCCCTATTTTACCTTAAATCAATTAAATGGTTGTTAAGCTTTGCCGTCAATTCAAGACTTACAAGAGAATTTGAAGTTTTTAATACGTATTTGTGAAAGTAAAATAAAATATAAAAATAATAAAAACTTTATTGCTTAAACAGATTACAAAGGTTTTTCATTTGGCCCCAAACCACTGTATTTTTGGCTCAAAAATCATAATAAAAAATAGTTATTGGCAGTTTGTTATTTTGCTTATCTGAACAAAAAGTTACTCCACTCTCTTAAAACCTCACGTTTTTAGAAGCCTAGGTATTCAGCTAACTTTTTGTCAGTATTTCAGACAGATTTGAGGAAACTTCTATAGAAAATATTTTGTACGAAAAAACATGGTTTTGGCCGCGACTGCACTTCTGTTGTCATATAATTATAAATAAATATATTATTTATTATTATATGTATTATGTATTATGATGATAATTATGTATATTATTATTAAATATAATTATATTATTTATAATTAGTTACAGAAAAACCTGTCATGATTTTAGATGATCTATATAAAAAACCTGTTATGATAATAACAGGTTTTTTATTTGATGTTAGGTTAGATGTTAGTATAAGTTAGGATAAATAAAAAAACCTGTTATTATCATAACAGGTTTTTTATATAGATCATCTAACATCATAATAGGTTGTTTTGAAGAAGTAAATGGATAACCAAATAAATTATTGTATAATTTTTAATATTTTGGATAGGCTGACATTTAAGAGAAAGCAATGAAGTAACAAATAAAATTATTAAATCAATTTATAATTAATCCAATTCGTCATACACTTAAAAGTTATCACACGCAATAGTTATAATAATTTACATAATCACGGAGCCTGCACTACAGTATGGCTAATTTTAATTAATACTTTGTAACTTGCGAAATATGCAGACTTGACTTTGGTCAAACCAGTCAAGTGCGAGTCGGACTCGCGCACGAAGGGTTCCGTACCATTATCTATAAACACGGCAAAAAAAACATGTTTTTTGTATGGTAAACCCCTTAAATATTTATATTAATATGTTTTTTAGTATTTTTTGTTATAGCGGTAACAGAAATAAATCATCTGTGAAAATTTCAACTGTCTAACTATCACGGTTCATGAGTTACAGCCTGGTGATAGACGGACGGAGTCTTAGTAATAGGGTCCCGTTTTACCGTTTTAAAAATGGACATGGTACAAAACTCGCAAAAATGTTTAGCTCTCCGTAAATGACGTAAACACGTCAAATTCGCCCAATTTTGTCAAGTTCCACTAAAACCTACCTTATCTAATTTTCAAGTTCCCATTGCATTACAACAAAACTATGTATACAACATTTCTTGTCACCATTATTTATTTTTAGAAACTTGGCCATCATTATCTGTTGTGATGTTGCAGTTTACAGTGAGAATCAATTTTCGAATGTCAGTTACTTCGTTTTACTTGTGGGCGGTCAGTGACGTTTCTTATTTAATTAGGTTTTGTTCTCTGGTGCAATTTCTTTGTTTTATTCGTTACTATTGATCTTCATCTAGAATGAGCGAAAATTGGTTTTTGTACTTGAAGAATCGTCAAACCGTAGCTCCTTAAAAATTTTAAACAGGTTTTCTGGATACAGCCACGTGCATAAAAACTTACAGTTACGTAACATTCATAAGCATTTTACGCAAGAAATAAAAAAGTTACTTTGAGAAATGGCCTATTTCATAATAGTTTCATTTTATACTTTACTTGGAGAAAATCGATATTGAATCTTGCATAAAAGTATGCTCGTGACATGTAAGTATTTAAGATAATCTGTGGCTAAAGAAATTGAATATTCAACAGTTTCTTAATTCGAATTCGCTGGAATTGTAGCACAAGTACCTACTTATCTCCTTTAAAAGATATCTTGCTGCTTCTTGGGTATTTAAAGGTACTTTACCTACGAAGACATACCATAAGTTTCCCAATATTTCCATCCAAACCAATTACGAAACACTTGACTTCTGTCTATCCGATTTACAACTTCAAAGTAGACACTGTACGTCAAGTACGACTCTCCAAGCGAGTAACTTTCGAGAACCCATAGTACTAAGGTCATGCATGCAGCGATATCATTTGAACTTGAATGTCAGCGCGATTTGATACGACGCATCTCTGTGACGGCTCGCTTCCTTTGTTGCTGTTATTAAATTATCTAATAATACATTCGGTTGAACAATATTAACTTTGTTTCGAGCGACTGTCGGGACGTTTACAAAAGGATGTGTGGGGTGGAGATATTGAATTAATACGTGGAACTGATAACTTGTAGTGAGATCAATGTATATTAAAGTTAACATAAAATCTATCTTCTTAGCGTTTTCTCAACAATTTTGAGATCGGCTTCCAGTCTAACCAGATGCAACTGTTTCAGATGGAGCAACTGCCTATCTGACCTCCACAGTCTAGTTACCGAGTAACGCTATACCCATGCAATACTAATTGCCAGACTTTCAGGCTTCTGACTACCCATAACTACTGGCTGGATCTACGAATACCTAACAGCTGGAACCAACGGCCTAACGTGCGTTTCAGAGACAGATCTCAATATGTAATGGATTGTCACCTATCCAGGAACTGACCCTCCGTCCAACCCGAGCGACCGTTACTATACGTTGAAAATGATTAAATTGTACACCTGTATTGATACAAACAAGGAAGCAATAACGAATTATGGTTGCATGACATGACCAAAGGAGGCATTGGATGAGCATTTGTGAAAGCTACTAAAGGTCACTATAGGAGTTGAGAAAGTTACACTGTTAAGCATAACATCCTCTAACATAAGCAGCTGATCTATTCTGTAAAAATCCCATCATGAAAACTAAGGTGAAGTTAGCGTAAAGTGTCACTATGTAATCAGCTGATCAATTCTGTAAACATCTCAACATGAGAGAGAACAAAGATGAAGAAGCTTGAAGTGAGCTATCATTCCACCTGCTGCTAGGAACTAACATTACAGCTCACTTCACACTCACAGTGAGAATTCTACAGAATACCGCTATATATAAATAAATAAAAAACTTTATTGCATGAAAGGTGTTGCAGTAAATACAATAAAAACAGTTGCACTTTACGAATAAACACTGGTATACGAAATTAATGGTTGGGGTACTGTCCTCTTAAATAGGCTACATAATAGCCTGTAGTAAAGAGAAACAGTGCCGTATCCCTCAAGAATGGAGAATCAATTGCTTAGCGTTTAAAATTTAAAAGATTAATGATTTTAGTTTTTATAACATAAAGCAAATAATTATGGAAATTGCCTGAAAGTATGTAAGTCTATATCAGATAAGAGTAAGTGTGCTGTATACCGGGTTAGTTTTCAATGACCGGCCAAATTTTCGCAGGGTGTTCTACCCATAAATATGAACAACTTTCACTATGGGACCAACTCTGAAATCACGAAAAAAAAATCAGCTGTTTCATACATTTTAGTCGAGTGGAGTCGAGGTATTGATATTTTGTAGGAAACAGCTGATTCTTTTTTCGTGATTTCAGAGTTGGTCCCATAGTGAAAGTTGTTCACATTCATGGGTAGAACACCCAGTGTACATTTGGCCGGTCATTGAATTGAAAAATAACCCGGTATGTGTGTGTGTGTGTGTTTGTGTTTTGCTATAGGTGTAATGACAGCTCACTTCACCTAAGTTTTCACTGTGAGAATGTTGCAGAACAGACTGGCAGGTTTATGCATGTAAAAAAACAAAAGTTGTGAAGCAAGTTTCATGTTGTAGCAGAAGCAGTTACAGAAACCGGTACGACATTTTTAATACAAATTGAAACCAAATATTTATTGCCAATAAAATAAACCACCCAGTCATCACATCAGTCACTAATCCTCTTAATAATAATGTTTTGTAAAGAGAAATCCTTTAGCACATTACCCGTATTAACATCCAATAAACAAAAAGGACCATTAATAAAACCCGTGACAAATTTATGCGAAAACACTTTAATGCAGATGCGATTCGAGATAATTTCAAAGACTGTTCAATATAGTCTTTAAAACGGACATTCAGATGTCCGAATATTATTGATGGACGTCGCGGAAAAAAGGCTTAAAGGCACAATGAGAGAACCTGCATTAAAATTATTAATACCCATTCAGACGAAATGTGAGGGGGGTCAGATTGATGTAAAGTGTGCTTACGCGCATCGGAATACAAGCTAAAGTTGTTGGTTCGATTTTTAAATAAAGACTTCGTAGCGGTGGAATTTAATATTCGAATTCGAGTCCGCGGGCCGAGTGGGTGTGGTCGACTTGTTCGTGCTTCACCGGAAAGATTTATATTACATGCATTTTCGTATGCGAGTGATCTGAAATTGTCGAGCGCGGTCCTCGACATGAGCAGAGAATCGCGACGAGCCGCATTGTGACCCACGCCCATTGCTCTCTTAACGACTATTCAATACTCTCTTGAATGAACGATTGCTCTTCGCTATATAATTCGAGCGGACAACGATCGCGAAGGTTTTGCTTGATACGAAAAAAAGTCTGTAAAGCGATATGGCTCGGTGTTGAGTTCTAAAGAGCTCGCGGTTCGCGCACAATATGAAACTTCTGTATGGGAATTATTAGTCGCTGAGAACTAATAATTATTATTTTTATATTCGGTGCAATAAAACTAGCTACTAGCTTTTAATTGTAGGTTTTAATGTAATAAAGCTGACAATTTCAAAGCACAGAATCTCGAACAGTACCTTTTGTTCGTCATCATATCTCTAAGCTTAGTACGTCAAAGATTACTTCCAGCCGATGTTTTTATCTAACAAAAAATCGTATTGGAGACCGAGCTATGTAAATAACACTTCGATGTCATAGATAAGTAAACAAAACAAGAATAGTAAAAAGCGATGAAACGATAGTTTTGGTTCGCTTCGAAAAAACCAAAACCAACCCTTTCGTTGTCGGCCGGTTAGAATCTTAACTCAGTTGACGGGACAAAAAACGGACATGTGGATTCAGGCTATTGTGTAATTTTAAAATAAGGTCAGATGTGAGGAGGTTTCTGCTTGAACAATAACGCATTTTAATATATATCATTAAGATTGACGTGACTGATTAGAGATTACTAACCCTTCCATTTCCTTGATATTGTGCCGAGCTTAACTAATTACCAAGTGAAAAAGATGTTTAAGTTCACCTTGCCGGGAAGAGAGTGACATAATCATTGAACGATAATTTGGCTTCCTGTATATATTAACCACCTGAAAAAAAATACGAATTAGTTCACTGATCATAGATAGGTCTGATTTGAATTGCGATCTGTACAATTTCTTATCATATTTTTTTTATATCGGTAAATAAACTCAACTCGTTTTTTTTTTCTATCATTATTTGAACAAGCCCAGTCCTGCAGCAAACTAATTGCGAACCATTGTTAATTGTGAGATAAAAGAAAAAAAAAACTTCCATTATCGAGTTAAATACTGCTAAAAAAGGATTAAAACCGCGAACAGTGGCCGTTTTCCTTTGTTGCGAGCAAATTACGTCTTCAGCAACTTATATCCAAACAAATTTTCTTTGCGGCAATTGTTTATAAAAGTCCGAAGGAGGATTACATCGGCTCGGTGAATAACAAAAGTGTGTTGCGGTACTACAAAAGCGGATTAAACGAGGTAGCCGTATCATCCACAGTAAGAGCTAAGAGCTTACTTAAGTTTATGGAAAGTGTGTCGGGTTTAAGACGTTTAAACCATGACTTCCCATTAAGGGGTTGCACTTTTTGTAATATCACGCTAAGCAGTCCATAGTCGATGGCACGCCGAATGATACTTACGTGGGTATGGTTTTTTATGTCGTCTATTCGGACCGGCTTAAAACATGGCGTCGTGGGGGTTCTAAAAGGTTTTATGAAGGACTCGGTTGTGTTTCTTTGTTCTACAGTTTAATTAGTGGGTTTCTGCCATATTGTTTTAGTTGAACGCGCGCTATTCCTTGTCGGTGCAGTCGTACCTGACGTAGGTGTCTAATTAATACCTCCGCTGGTACGAATTATTGGTATCCGAGTTTGTTTGGTTCAATAATGGGTACCGATGGGATCCTTCCGTTTATTGTGTTGCCTTCTACGGTATATGAGATATTATACTTAATATCATTGTGAAGGTTCATTATAACAAACATATTATTATTATTATGATGCATTTATGTAGTGATACTTAAACATAAGTAAACTTGTGAGTATATTGTGTATTAACAGATTGTGTGATAGATGCCTAGAAGTTCTGCTAAAATTACTCTCTCATATTTCTTTTTCGTGTGGTTAGTGTCTAACCTGGTGTCAGAATGTTTATGCTGCCCATGGGCCTCTGACTTAGCTTCACATGCTGTTGAGAAATATCTCTCAGGCATGCCGGTTTCCTCACGATGTTTTCCTTCACCGATTTTAAAGCAAGTGATAATTATACAATACGCACTATGAGTCCTGAAAAGTCAGAGGTGCGTGGCTTGTGTTCGAACTCGAGACCTACGACTTGGCAGTCCGACGGTCACACCACTAGGCTATCACTGCTACCAACAGTCTCATGTAACAATCGAACGGTATCCTCAAAAATAACATTTCTTTACTTCAGTATTAATAAATTCTCAAGCGACATGTGCATATCACAAACACAATATTTTCCTTATACACCGAATTGATTAACAAATATGTATATACTGTCGAACAACTGTTCCACTTAATGGAGCCGAAAAATCTTTTTTTAAGTTCCACAATAAAATATGAACCAGCGGCTCCTTTTCCCGATAGACACATTTATCATTTTTGCTATTAAAACGGAACAACAATACCAACCCCGAAGGAGCCAATGAGCTCATCACAATAGCAAATGATACCTCGGGGCCGAACCGTCTCAATGCGCCTTAATTAACCCTCAACTGCTTATTATAGGAATAATGATCCCTTGTTTATTTTATAACTAATATGTGGACAAGAAAATCCGACAATTTAAATGCATAATAATTTCTTAAGTTATTAATTTTAAATGTAGTTTAGTATGCATAGTATTTTCATTAAGTTGGACTTAAGATCAGAAAAAGCAATATAAAAAAAAACAATATTGAGGATTAATCTGAAAATAATAGGTAATCAGTTTTAATAAGAAGTACTAAATCTTTACAGTAACATCTGGTGCTGAGTTCTGGCCATTAAAAAAATACACGTTGTATAAATAATTTTTTAATATTTTTTCTAATTAAATACATGATATTTGTTATAAATAAGTGTATTTATGAGTTGCTTAAAAATTACATACCATAGCCATAAAATGATGTTACATATTTATGATACCATAAAGCATAACTGTATTGTTTGGCAAGGACGGGATACGAATACGAATTTATGTATTTTTTACTTTTTAATAATGGGTCAGTAAGGCAGGTGATGCACAGGTGTAACAGACGATTTTTTTAAGACGTTCCTTTCTTAAAATAGGGTAAAGGTATCGTCATTAGTCCAAAAGTTTGTTTTAAGTCCGTCACGCTATTGTTGTGTAAATATCGTGAAATGTTTTTGGTTTGCGGCAATTTTGCTGACGTCATTTTATAGGTCGATTTTAGATTAGTTTTTTTTTCGAAAGGCCGGTTTCTTTGAAAAAAGCGTTCGTATATTGTGTTTGCCTTCGTTTAAGTTCGGGTCGGTTCGGATAAAAGCGATAATTATTTTATCGTGAGGGTGTTCCTTGTTTGTTTCTCTAATAGCTACTTTAATGGAAGTCGGTTTGTAAGAAGGATATAATGTATAAATTAAAAGCGCTATCTTTATTCTACATCGGTTCTTTTGTTGGGTTAATTGTTTCGTTCATTTGTAAAATTACTATTGAAACTAAGACATGTGTTTTGCAAATTATAGACCAGGTTTATTGGCCTTTTCTTTTATATCTAGCACTCTATTGATAGAAGATTGTTACTCCGTACCTACTGTAAAAGATATCATTTACAATACTTGGGAGACAAAAGACTACATAGTTACGTTTACAATTTCTTAGTTACGTTTTAATCGTTTACACTTCAATCACAGTTAATAATTTCTTTCTTGTAGGCTCTTCTATCTCAGCCTAATTACACAGGCAGTAATAGGATTTGTGAACAATAGATAAGTCAGGATAATAGCACATTTGTATGCAGCACTTCCTATAAAGTATCCATGTTAAAGTGGCATGACATGTAAACTGTTTTGCATTCAAGTACATGTCACTGTTATTGTCCAGCATTGTACAAATTTACCAAAATAGTTGTGCTGTCGCAAGGGGTCATTTTTAATTTAGTAACTCTTTCTATCTTTTATCTTAAGGTTGATTTTAGATTGATGCGCATCGTTCGCGATGGTAAAGTTAACTTGGTTGTTATAGGCCGGTATTCGCATTGTGCCGCATCGATATTTTGTATGCACATTTAAATGCGGTCATCTATGTCCGTGTCCGCGTTAGTCCCGACATGTTAATACGTAACTAAAATCTCGCGAATCGGAAAATTTTCAATGGTTTTACACTGACCCATTGTTTTGTCCGAGTGCCGTGTTAAAATTAAATAGATACAGAGATCTCATAGGATTAGCATTTGGTTCCAAGTATAGAAGACAAGGCATTCTTGGGGTATTCCAATACCTATAAGTTATGGAATAAAAAATAAGACTGTATGAATGTGCCTGTTTCCTTAAGAGGTAAACTCAGTACGGTTTCCCGCTTATTTAAGTCCAACAAAGGATTAAGACTTAACCAACCTGTATGCATTGCTAAGCTCTAACTGAATGGCTTAGCTGAAATGACGCCATAATACCTTACACACTCATCTCTTTTACCGTAAGGTCTGAGAAAAACAAAGCCTTTAGCAACATACGCTTTTATTGACACTCCCTCCCGCTCTGGGTGGAGCAGAAGGGAGTGTCAGACTCTTACTGACTTAAACCCATTTGTGTTCCTTAACCCTTTATGTTCCGGGGTAGCGGTAACCCTTTCGGACAATCCCGCTTACCCGGCAGAGCAACAGATGCTTGCATGCCACTCGCACGTCATAAAATGACAAGATATTAAATGTGTCAATTTGACAGATAGTTTCAAACCTAATGTAGTTTCAATATACTGTAAATTATTGTCAAAAGTGTTGAAGCAATTACAAGGTCGACGTGGGTCCGTGGATCTTCCCTCATCATTGCTTAGCCTTTCCCCAACTATGTTGGGCTCGGCTTTCCGTCTAACCGGACGCGGCTGAATACTAGTATTTTACATTAGGCGAATGCCTATCTGAGCTCTACAGTCCAGTTATTGGGTAACGTGATACCCGTTAGCAAGAGTGACTCCATGTCCATTACAGTGTTATTTTTAAAAACAATACCGTGAGTCCCCTAAATCAGTTTTGAGGGGTGTAAACATCCAAATCCTATGCTTCCTGGGTCAGCAAAATTTTGAGCAAGAAATGTTATTATAACATGTGGTCTCTTGAATTTGAATCTAAAGACACTGTCCTCTTAAACAATATTGACGTTCCTGCGGACAAAGTGTTTTTTCTGATGAAAGTGACGAACAACGACTCGTTTGATAGACATGCAAATAATTATGATTATAGTAAATCCTGACAATTGTCTGGAAAGAAAATTAAAAAGCAACTTAAAAAAAAATTTCATCACCACTGCTCTCAAAACGGCGAAGTAAAAGATGGTTAGCAAACCGTCATGTTCTAGAACTAAAATCGAAGACATGACATCGACCAAGCCACACTGAGGCCGCGAAGATTGTGGCCCTCTCATAGACAGCGTAGGCCTGTGTCGCCGTACCTAGTTTATTACCTACCTATATTGACCCACTGTACCTTTTTCAACATTTTACACAAACTTGTTTTACTGTTAGACACTATTGAATTAGGCACCTTCATTAGGACGTGAAACACAATTTTGGTTGTAACCATGTGGTAGTGTAGTTTTTGTGTTTGGTTCGTTGTTTTCATGATCGCGTTAGTTCTATCCTAACATTAATTCAGCGGTAACCTCTAAACGAACAGCCTTGACGGACAGTTGGACACATAAATACTCTCAATTTAATGAGGTCAGTACAGTCTATCTATTAAGGTTGCGTGCTTCCTTTATTAGCTTAGTCGCACGCGGTTATTCCGATCGATAAATGAAGCGTAGGTAATTTGTTTTTATAGGCGGTGCAAAAACAAAGTGGATTGACCCGCAGTCGCTTCTGCTCGCATCGCGTGTTGGCTTCGTGGTGAGGGCTTAGGGACTGTCGCTTGGCGGGTGATTGAGCGAGATAGGACTGACTTCACAGGGATAAGTAGATCATTTTGGATCTGTTTCTATGTAGTAGAATACTTGATTTGGCGATAGATCAGCATAAAAAAAGGCTGTGATATATGAGAAAATCAGTAGATGACCTTGGATTCGATTAAATAGATTATGGATATAATTATTTTATAGCACATTTGTATCTAGTCTTCTGGTTTCTACTCATAAGTCACTGATAATTTGCACGCTTGCTTGCAGGCAGAATACAATGACTTTAAGCCTCTTAGATCTTCCCTTGTAAAGCCAATGTATTTTCTGGCAAATAAACATTATGAATTTGAATTAAAGATGATGATGAACATATGTTTAAACAGTAGTAACCATAAGAGCCGTCGCTCAGTGGCGGTACGGCACAGCAAGGGATTTAGTAAGCGCAAATGATTTGACATCTGCTTAGCGTTCACATTTTGGGATACCACGGCATGCAAAACGTCCCGAACTATGCCAAAGCTGGCTGTGACGTATCAATGAAATGGAAATGTTAACAGTGTTAAATAAGATCCAAAATCAGTACCTACTACAAAAATCCGTGCCGTGCCGCCAGTCGCCGCCGGATCTAACAGATTTACGGCATTAGCATCCGTTAATGCTTTAATGTCCATGTAGAGATGTCCAGTCGGAAGGACGACGGAATAGTCTCAGTATTATGGCTCCAAATTAAAAATCCTAATAAATTAATTAAAATCAGCTACCACATGTCTCACTAAGCGAGATCCCTTAGCCGCTCAGTCATGTGCACTGATGCACGCAGTCAGATGGACAAGTGAAGATCTACCCACCTACATAGCGTCCCACCTTCTTCACTATAATGATTATTACTTTAAAGCTACGTCATATAAACTAGCGGTGCGGTTGATGTAAGCGATACTCCAAACTGGATTTAGAAATTGTCGTGTGAGAGCCAATTTCATCAATGAAACTGAACGCGTTCAGCACATCTAAACTGCGTTTAAGAGCTGTCACTGTCACAATTCTTAAGAGATTTTTAGACGGACAGCTGTTTAACGCGGTTGAGATGTGCTAATCGCGTTCCATTTAATTTGTGAAATAGGATCTGAATGTATTTGAATTCTCTTGCATAATCGTTTTGTTGTTTCTTTCCCATTTTGTCTGCCGCTTTGCACATTCTTCAAAATTATAATGTATAATTAGTTTTTAATCGTTGCTGAAAGAGGTAGAAAGTTCAGTCTAAAATTCAGGCTTACCTATTTGAAATGTGGCGTAAAGTTGGACTAATTTGTATGTATATATTTTTTTTGGAACCACTATGGGACCAATGTGGCAGACATCACAATAACAATATTATGATCAGCACAAAATACTTTGTAACCTTCACACAAGTACAGTCGTGCCTAAAAATGTTTTTCACACACTTTATTAATTTCACACGACGTTCGCGTCCGGAATGTACATCTAGGTACGTGACGGGACATTTTAAAAGGAATATTACACGAGTAAGCGCGAAATGTATTTATATCCGTGTTGAATACAAAATGTGGCTTCAATTAACAGCTTAGGTGCGATTAAACCTGTCTTATCCAGTTTGTTTAAGAGTACCTACTTAATAATTATTATTATGTTCAGGGTTTCTCTACCTAATCATTGTCGCTGTTTTGTCTGCGTGCTTTTAAACGTAGGTATATTGCTACATATGTATAATAATTGAGTGTCTATTGAATAATTTCCTTGTAAAGTTTATTGGTAAACTAAGTTCCGTTGGCGTCATAATACTTGCAAGGTTCAAAAGGACTGGAATAACTTGTTTCTAAGTAAATGGGAAGAGGCCAGCACATAAAGTTACCAAAATCTGTCAAAACTCTGTGATAGTTTTTCAACTGTATTACAAAATCATAAGGTTCATTTTCAATTGGGAAGATTTGACAGTTAGGAATAGCTTGATGTGCTGGCGTCCAAACACTGATACAACACTCAGTAGGAGTCTTGAAGACGTGATCTTTCATCTTATGAATAAAATGATATTTATATTTTATGTCAATTATATCCTCGACTACGCAGAAATTCATAATAATCTAAGTCTATTTATATGGAAACTATGAAGGCCCATATTTAGCTTACTTCTGCTTCTATACGTAAACCAATTAGTTGACACAGAGATTCCTCAGTAGCAAGACTCCTTTGATCGTTATAAAATCAAAGCACACATATAACAAGCCCTATGACAGATTTATTGCGTTTTACTAAGAATTCCTTTCTTGTACAATATTTTTTAAAGGAAATGATTAAAAATAATTAAGGCGAGACCATGTTTTAAATGTTTTGTTTGGCCATTGTTGAGAGGATGTAGAGGAATAAGATATTTCTGTTTTTTAGGGTTCCGTACCTCAAAAGGAAAAAACGGAACCCTTATAGGATCACTTTGTTGTCCGTCCGTCCGTCTGTCAAGACCGTTTTTCTCAGGCACGCGTGGAGGTATCATACTGAAATTTATATCTAATACTCAGGTCTACTGTCCCTTAGAGCTGTGAAAAAATTAAACTTCTAAGCCAAAGCAATCAAAAGATACAGCTGTTTATGCCGCAAATTTTCGAAACTCGCACGGGAATCAAAACCTACAGGGTACTTCCCGTGAACTTAGAATCTTGAAATTTGGTACAAAGTAACGTCTTACAGTGCAGATAAAGGAAAAATTGCGAAAACCGTAAATTTTTAGTTACATCATATAATAAAAAAAAAAAGTTTTTTTTTTCAAAATATAAAAATACCATATTTATGACTCGATTCTCGTGATGGGTGAACTTTTACTTATATACCTACAGGTTTGTACGGAACCCTCGGTGTGCGAGTCCGACTCGCACTTGGCCGGTTTTTTAAATTGATATCTATAATGACAAATGCGTGATTGGACAGGCCCACTCAATCCTAATGGTTCTTTCCTCAAAAGACCATTTCAGACCAGCCTACGTAGTCTTCACATGATCTGACCAAGATGAGATGTCTACACTACAAAAGAGACTGTAACCTCTTTGTTTGTTTCGGCTTTTCTTCTCAGAGCAGTAAGGAAAAAGCGACCTGAACTAGTTTTAAAAATATTATTGACGTGTGACAACCTATTTACAAAAAAATGTGTGCGTGTACTAGCGTACACTCGTAAGAAGTGAAACTTCTTTATGACGTTATTTTTCAAAAAATAATTTACTATATGCAACTTTACAGAAATTGGTTAAATAAAGTTAAATTAGATAAAGTTGTTGTTGTTGTTGTTTGTTGTTGTTATTGTAATACCAATCCCTACTCCGCTGGAGAAAGTATACTTCGAATCACGCGTGGTAGGGATAAGAAGAAGATGGCGCGTAACGGAAAAATGTGACGCGTAACGAAAAAATGTTACACTAAATTTATTTCCAACCCCGATAAAGAAGTTTCACTTCAAAAATAAAAATATTTATCATTTATCAGATATTATTTACACAGTCTGTTTCGAATTGCATTTACAGCTTCGGAATTTCATAGCAATAATAATATTACACATTTGTTGCAACACTAGAGTGTGCCAACGGGTTCCGATACATAAATAAAGATGACTAGTTTGTATGCTCGGGAATAATTCCGTCGACAATTTTCCAAATCAATACTGAATAAATTATTCTCAGCTTCGAACAATGTCAATTCTCCTCGCGACGCATACCAATAAGACTCATCACAGGACAGTTCCCCATCAT
The DNA here is from genome assembly GCA_951799385.1 of Hyppa rectilinea. Classification (NCBI taxonomy): domain Eukaryota; kingdom Metazoa; phylum Arthropoda; class Insecta; order Lepidoptera; family Noctuidae; genus Hyppa; species Hyppa rectilinea. The sequence goes on from OX637315.1 coordinate 12,350,836, forward strand.
TTAGCAAGTGCGGTCATTGTACCCGATGCTCATTGCCGTTTGATTGAGACAATGCTTCGGTCCGTTCCGGTCTATGATGGAAACCATGATTTTATTTCCCCAGTACCATCAACCATAACAAGAATAGCCTCCAATTCAGACCATGAACGAACACCAATGATTACCCGTTGTTCATTAACACTTTCGCAATTGTTTTTACGCTTCTTTAATTGTGACCAATGGTTAAACCTGTTTCCAGTTGTGTTGCTTCACAATATCGGAGATTCTCAAATATAAAGACAGGAAAGAGCGAAACTAAACTCGGTGAATTTAAAATCGATTCAGAAAAGATGACAAATATAGAAGTGTCAAGATCCTTGCAATTTAACACAATGCCATGGACCTTTAAAATACCGCATGAATACTTTTTAATGCGCCAACGATACGACCATCGTATATTGTGTAGAACGTGTGACAATAGACGAATATTTTTTTCGTGCGACTTAGCTCTTGAGAGGTTCATTCTTTTTTGTGCATTTCACATAAACTACATTTATATGAAGTCGTATCTGTTAGAGGACAAAGGCTAGCCGTCGCGGTCCGAGATATAGCTGACAGCTGCAGAATTTCCGAGCGAGCGTTCGTAACCTACCGTGAAACTTGCTCGCTATCCAACAAAGAGTCCGTTAGAAATTTTAACAATTTGATTTCCATTTAAATCGTCGTATCTTCACGATGCACGTTGACGCCACACCTACCGTTAAAATGAATAGGAAGCACTGTCGATCAAAGTGCATTTTGACGTTTTATTTCTATGGCAATGTTTTCTGCAGCCTCAAGAGGTTTTTAATAGTCTCCTGCGATTTATGTGGTCACACTTGATCGATCACACCTCCAAGCTCAATACGTTTTACGGACATGGTATCATTTATGATTATCTCAACAATTGGAGTTGTTGAAATTGATTTTCGAACGATTCTTGTCGGCGGCCTTGCAGATTTCAAGATGCGCTTGCCTTTTTCGCTTGATTATTTTCTTTTATGTTGTACCATTTTTGACCCACAGCAGGCACGAGCTGTAACATTTCAAAATCACGCCTAAAATGTATTCTATCAAGTGTTCTAAAAGAATTCTTCTCACAGATTTATCTGTGAAGTTTGCCCGAATATATAATTGCTATCTATAATTTTCTATTCAGATGAGTTAAGCCCAAAAATACATACGATACGGTCGGCAACTTTATTTCATAAAAGAAAATATTATAAAATGTCAATCTACTATAGAATCTCGTGAATATTTTCTTAGGATCACGTCTTTATTATTATGATACTATTGTGCAACCATCTGTGATCTATCTGTCAATGTCGGGGACCTTACAAGACATTCCAATTTATTTTACAAAAAATATTCTTGATAAGTTAGTACATAAAAAAATCAGTGCTTATCTAAAATGTATTTTGAAAACTATCTTTATTAAAAAAGATGAGAATAGATGAGATGAATCTTCTTCTCTATATTAGAAGTCCAATATGTATTATTATATATATATATTGCACATTCCATCATTATGGTGCCGTCATTCATTTGTTTTTTAAGCAAAACTGATTTTACGCTTTGTTGGAAAATCGCATTGATGAAGACAAAGGTGTATCTTCTAATACTCCTAATGCCACCATGAATACTAATTCCATAACTACTTATACACTACATCTGTGTGTTGAAATCTAACCAGTTATTAAACTATACGTGCTTCAAACCAATGCCAAGGTTTCCGTGGTAATGTAGTCTTTGTGATTTATGGTTGCTGTTTAGGATTCTGATCATCTGTTCGTGACGAAACTTGACGACAGAGCTGGCATTTTGTTTCTTACATCTTACATCTTACTTATAATATGACAATTTGGATAGATGGGTTTGTGTATGTTATTACTCAATCACGCCAAGACGGCTAAACGGATCTGGATGAAGTTTGGAGTCAGGGAGATAGATAGCACATAAGATACTTTTATATCTCGGTTGTACAATTCCGTGGGATAATTTCCGATATCCACGCAGGCGAAGCTGGCAGAATACAGTATGAACATAATTATTAAACCAATGTCCTAATGGTGATACCCAACTTCGGACACAATGTTGCAGTTTAACGTATGTGCGCCACACGTAGAGCTATCTTTAATTACTCCATAATTGAATTTGCATTTAATGAATAAAACACACGCACTTTCTTCATCAATAAAACGTTTACTCTGTTCAATAACAGGAATAATCTAAGCGGGTCCCTTTATTGCGTATTGAATATTCAATTTTACTCACAGTCTACTGTGTAATTGAGGGGAAACTTATTAGGTAGTTGTATAATCACAGATTAGAATGCGATCGGCTCCTCTGCGACACAGATAAGCTGTTCAAAGTCCGATAACGATCAGTATTCGAGTTACAAAGGCAATTGTCCGGGATTTTTTTGTCCAAAGACCATTGTATATGAAAATATTCGATTGCGTTTTGAATGCAATTTCTATGTTGTCCTGACAGTAATAGATACTATGTCGCATTTCGTCCCCACAAAAGATAAATTGCGCATTGATACTCGATATACCTGATGTTTTTCTGCCGTGTTATTCCTTTGTGTTGAGCTTTGAATACAATGAAGATTTGTGATTAGCTGTCGAATTCAGAAAAATATATCGAGTCTATAATTAGGTGCTATAGGAATCACCGAGTCGTTTGTGGAATATTATCGTTTTCTGCCATTTTGAGATGAAGAATCGTCTCAGCTGCATTGGAATCTATAAACAAAATTATGTGACAAGTAACTGCCCACGTACGCATATCAGAATACTTAGAGTAGTTTTAAATATTATTAAAATCCTGAGATTGTTTTAGAGAACTGATCATAACAAGAACCAAACTCAATCTTAACAATAAACTGTTTAATAAATAACCCCGTATTGATACAAAATTTTACATAAACTGAAAGGAAAGGCGCGCATGAATCATATGACTACAGCATCTATAGTTCAGATCATAGAAGATGGTAAAGACGAAATAGATGAATTTCAGGACAAAGGTTAACCCTGGTCAACACTAGCAATAGCAAAATTGGACACAATGAAGATGTTGCAGGACACTAAGTGAGCTAAAAATAAAACGTCTACTATGCGACGATACACAATTTCATGCAATTTTGTACACGTCAACAAAAGTAAATATTGAAGTAAGATTTTCACGCTTCTGTCTAGTTTATACAACCGAAATAGAGCAGACCCAAAATAAGGAAGAAACAAAAACGAAACAGAATGCGAACACAGCATTCTTAGAATCTACATCGCAGTGGGCAATCACTTCAAGTAAAGCTCAACGGGGCTCAAAACGACGACAATACACAACCAGTAGCCCCAGAAGCCCCTTATTATTTTATTCTACGGAAACCGGACAACAGCTACCAACGCACATTGTTATACTCATGTTTTTACTCCACCATTTGTTTTCACCCAAAAACATAATAGGGTTACAAAACCTAAGAATCTATTGTTCCCATCTGTTACTTACCTTCAATTATAAAAGACGGTAGCAAAATATTGTTTATTTTACAGTTGAAAGGGCTTTTAACAGTGACATATGGACTCTTTCTATTTGAGTGCATTCAAATTTATGGGCCCATGACCACTGAAGAATTGGGTTATTGTTTAAATTTAGAAAGCTTGTTCTGAAGAATTGTTTCTGTTGTAGCCACACACCGTCGCTAATTTATGTTAAGTTGTTTTTTTTTTTTTGAAATGGCATCTCGCAGTTCAACCAAAGGGTTGTCTACTGCTTAACCGGGCTTGCCTGTGGCTGCCACAAAGAATTGTAGCCTCCAGCCAGGGCTTAATAAAAACTAAAGCTAACTTACAAAACTAAGCGACTACACGCTAAGGGCACCCCCTGCGGGGTTCGGACCTCGGCTTAGGGCGTCGCTGGGGGGGGACAGCAAGGGACAGCTGGATCGGGGGTTTTTAAAATTACTGGCTCAGCGGCAACGCGGGCTGGCTCGAGCAAGGGTCGGGGGGATGAGAGCGGACAGGGTCGTCGCGACGGGCCTCGACGGCGAGGACGGAACGACGGAAATTTGTGTCTGTATGTTAAGTTGGTTTTATTTAGTAGCTTTATAGAATTGGGATGAAGACATTTCACTGCGTTTAGTGAAGTCGTTTGTAGCAGTTTCATGTAATGGTTTTGTTATCTATATTTTAATATATCTTAAAGCTTATATCTAACTAGCTGCTCCTGCGCGATTTCACCTGCTGCTCGGCTCCTATTGGTCGTAGCGTGATGTTACATAGCCTATAGCCTTCCTCGATAAATGGACTATCCAACACAATTCAATTCGGACCAATAGTTCAAGAGATTGGCGCGTGCAAACAAACCAACTCAGCTCTAAATATTAGTATAGATTATCACCATCAGACTTGTTAGAGCTTGCTTTCCACTACTATTCTACGCATCAGCCTTGTCTGCTTTGTAAGGACTATCGACATGGTTAGATTGATTAAATAGTCATGATTAGTGTTCCTTGCACGCTGAGTAAGGTTGAGAGTTAAAAGGGAAAAGACAGTGAAAGTGGACAAAATAATTACTTCTCAGTATTTCGCTTTGATTCCCAGATTAGACGCTACACATCGACAATTTTAAGATGCTTGCAGGGTTTTAAGTTGTTTATGCGGAATACAATTCAATTCTCAAATAGTTTATGCGCAATACAATACAATTCTCAAGTAGTTCATGCTTTATGCAGTATGCTGGAGAAATTTTCTAATAAATAATTGTTATTGCATTTTACTTGTCTTGGCAATGCTCCTGTTCACATACTGTTGAACGCTATCATGTGCTCAGTGAGTAAATTAGGTACCGTCTCATTTATTTGTCAGCAAGCAAAAACGTGGACAGTTCTCCGCGTTATTTTTATTTTACGAATAAACAAAAGAAGGTAAATACATGATTCGAGAAACTTTTTTGGTTTCTCATAACATTAGAATTTCAACTGTTTCGATTATGGCGATCTACGTGGGTTATTTTTAATCAATTCTACTCCGTAGAATTTTACAGAACTATTAACGCTAGTAGATACACATTTTAGATCAAGTAAACTTAATTTATCATAAAATAGCGGCAAATAACGATACTAAAATATGTATTGTGGGTTATTGCTAAAATGACTGCAATATTACGGTTAGATTTATGTTTTTAATGAAAATGGTAAACAGATTACATAACAAAGTATTTATCGTGCAATAACGGTCTTTATTATACGACGAAAAGACGATAACGGTTATTTGTTTTTTTTAAGGGTGGGAAATCATTAAATGACTCCTCTCGCTCTGGATGGAGCAGAAGGGAGAGTCACACTTTTACTGACTAAAACCCATTCATGTTCCTTCCTTGGCCCTTATGTTCCGGGGTAGCGGTAACCCTTTCAGGAAATCCCGCTTACCCGGTAGGTGACGGTTATTCGCCTAATGTTATAATGAATAAAGTATACTGATACTAGTAAAATAGTGACTATTCTCCATTTACATTTTAAAAAAGAACTGTAAAGTGAAGTAATTTCAACAATATTACACAATAACTGCCGATACTTAGCCGTTATTTGTCTAATGCTATAATAGTACCTACAAGTATCGCATTCAGTTCAGAAGAATCGTTGCTTCGCTAGTTTCTATGAAGTGAAATCGAAACTGGATACATAATTATGTCTCCAATTTCAAAGTGCAGGTGTTAGTTAATACTTCTTACTTAATAAGAAGAATTTAGTATTAGCAAAATTTGTAAGTACTACTAATACCTTACCTAAATTATGTAATTCTCAGCTGCGTCCGGTTAGACTGGAAGTCGACCCCAACATGGTTGGGAAAAGGCTAGGCATCTGCCTAGCCTTTTCCCAACCATGTTGGATCATCGCCATCATCTGATGGCGATGAGTTTATTGCCGGGATATTTTATATTAGTGCCTTTTTTTTAGGGTGGGAAATCATCAAATGACTCCTCCCGCTCTGGGTGGAGCGGAAGGGAGTGTCAGACTCTTACTGACTAAAACCCATCCATGTTCCTTCCGTAGCCCTTTATGTTCCGGGGTAGCGGTAACCCTTTCGGACAATCCCGCTTACCCGGCAGGCTTGGCCCTGGGGGGCCCCTTCATATGCTGACATCTCTTTGAGGCGCGCGTGGAACATATACGCGCCGTACAACACGGGTCTGGTGCTGATCGGACGGTGAGTCACCCAATACTCACCGTCCGCAGGCCCGCGCCTACGGTGGCCGGGAGTCGTCACGTGGCTCCCGACGCCCGGGGCGTCTCCTGCGGCGGCTGGGACGGGAGGACCTTTCTCTCTCCCATCCCGCCACCTCCTTCGCGAGCATAACTTTTTCGCAGAAGGAGGTGACTGCCTCCCACTCGCCTTGAGTCTGGATTAGAGCTAAGTGATGGCAATAATGCTCGCCCCTTATTACATGGGACTCAAACATCACTGGCTATAGGTACACTTCTGCCTAACCCTTCGGCGAATAATGGCGGGATGTTATGTATGTATGAAAGTACCTACCTTCGTATATACAAGTAACCTTACCAAGCGATTATGATGATTACAAAATCGTGACGAAAGAATGATTTGAATAATGCTTAGGAGGATTAAATGATTTAAATAATGCATAATTAACTAGTAAAAAGTTCTCACTGCATTATTTTTGAATATCATTAAATATAGCTTATTATTTTAAATCATCAAAATTTTTGACAAACACAAAACAACAACAAAAAACGAATCATTTAGCCTACCAATGGTAGCATTTTTATTTCCAAACGGGGCATGTAAATAAATCCGTAAGCTAATGTAACATTATGACAGCTAGTTCTTTGCCTTTTTATTGGTTATAACTTAGGTCATAAGTACTTTTTTTTTAAGCGTGGGAAGTCATCAAATGACCCCTCCCGCTCTGGGTGGAGCGGAACTGCGGAAGAGAGTGTCGGACTCTTACTGCCTAAAACCCATTCATTCATGTTCCTTCCTTAGCCCTCTATGGTCAGGGGGAGTGGTAACCCTTTTGGACAATCCCGCTTAAACTTAGGTCATATTTAAAGTTTCTGGATAAAAATAGACATGACCAGAAAGCGTTATCGTGGTGAAGAACAACATTGTTTCAGGGACGCTCCACGCAAAATTCTTCCAAGACTCTAGGCAGGCTAGAGTTGTCATAACAATCTGCGGTCACTGTCCTTTGGTCTTCAAGCAGTGGTAGTGTTCTGATTTTCTGAAAAAAAAAGCACCATTCCTTTGACTTTCGTCTTGACTTTCGTCTTAACTTTCGTCAGCGTGTCGTCAGAAGAGGTAAAATTTCTTTTAGTAAAGTTTTACGAGTTAAATTCATTGTAATAACGATACACAATATTCAAAAGGGCGCCAAAATGAAATAACAAATAATAGTCTCGCAAATTAAAAAGTAAGTGGCCAGTTCCAAAAACTTTCAGTAGGCATGCCCCACGTAGTTATGTAACCAACAACGGTTAGTATAATGTAGGAGTCACCATTAATGACTAAAGGGTTGGTTTTACAATCAACAACAGTAAAATTAACAACCCATCAACAATAGAACATTATAAACAATACATTATGACCATCAATAAAAACAAACAGCATAATTACACCAAGTTTTTGTTAAAGAACAAAATAACTAGACAAAATAACGGTAACTCGTTTACCTATCAGTAAAAACCCGTATTTAAAAGGGCTATAAAATACTTGTTATTTAATTGCCGAATTAGAAATAAAAAATATGAACTCATTAAACTTTGGAAGTTAGTTAAATAATTGTTTAGTGAAATTAGAATGTACACATAACCTTTATTGGACACATTAGAATCGACAGGCTTGAATGTGAAAGTTTAAAATTGATGAAGCAATTATATCTGATGGGTTCAATTAAATTGAATGAAGTGCCACATGGAATTGTGACTGAACATTGAACGGTTTTTATTGCTGTGAGAAACAATAATTTTGATATTAAAATTGACGATTAATATAGCTTTGCTGATAATAGCACTTAGTTAATGAATGCAGTGTGGACATGTTCTGACAAGCGGCGTACACGCATGTGGTTTACTTAATGTTAGTGAATAAGTAATACGGTGGTTTGATTGTTTTGTTTTATTATTTTAAGTGGGTGTTAAAGTAATGATTTTGAGGTAAATATTAATGGATTCTCATTTCAGAGAGATGTTTATATTACCTAGTACCAATTTAGCGTTTTGTATGCAAATTGTTTTTTCTTGTTTCATTAAGCTCTTAGAAAAAATATTAAAGAGATAGAGGTCTAGCTTATTCCCATGCTCCAAGAATAAAACTAGTAACAAAATTTTCCCAAAATGGACTTTATGTGTGTAATGGATTAAAACTATAAGGCAGCTAAGACCATAAAAACTCTACCAATAAAAACATGTAACTAGGTTGTACAGAGGTAAGCACATCAAGTTACCCCAATCCTGACGGATTTTTAACTTTATTATTTAAGAATTACTATGATAGTTTTTAACTTTATTACAAAAGAATACGGTTCTTTTTTAGTTGAGAAATACAGTATGGGATTGCTTGATGTGCAGGCGTCAGTACCTACCTACTAAGCACTCATTTCGATGGGCAGGTCTTGTCGCAAGAATAGACGAGACCAGTACCGGATAAACCATATAGCAAGAGTAGCAATTGCTACGGGCCCCGCGCAAAAGGGGGCCCCGCGTAACCAAACCAATCTCAAAACGTAATTTTTTTAAAGTGATCCATAGTAAGATGAGGTGTAATGAATTCACTTGATGTCACAGTCATTCATTAAATTTAAGTGCGCTGCAGACTGTTGTAGAAATGCATTTTTTGTTTCCGGTGCTACACATCGTTGGGGTTTTCTTACAGAAGCTTTTACTTTGAAAAGGTTGTCGGCGACTAGGTGGTCCAAAACAGCTGATGCTACAAATTCACTTCTTTGTGGAGAACCGATACATAGAACAGAGCCTATAGATTACAATTAGTATTGAGAGTTGCAATTTTTTACCATTTTGTACATAAAATCCCATAGCAGCTGAAGGGCCCCTGGATATAATTTGCTACAGGCCCCGCGCTTGCTTAATCCGGCACTGGACGAGACCAGAGCACCCAAACGTTTACTGGATAAACTGGATGCCAGGTAGAGGGCAGCCCAACATTAGATCGCTGGATGGCGTAGACCAAGATTCGAAGAATTTGAGAGTTAAAAATTAGAAAACAAACGCCGAAAATAGATCACGTTGGAGAAATATTTTGAACCTGATGAAAGCCCACCCGCGGCTTTAAAGCCTTTTTTTTTGAGGTTGGAAAATCATCAAATGACTCCTCCCGCTCTGGGTAAAGCGGAAAGGAGTGTCAGACTACTACTGACTAAAACCCATCCAAGTTCCTTTCTTAGCCTCTTATGTCCCGGGGTAGCGGTAACCCTTTCGGACAATTCCGCTTAGGCTTTTATGCCGAAGATAAAAGCACAAATTTAAAGCTTTTTATGAGGAAAAAAAGTTCCTCAAACGTTTACTACGATAAGAAATAAGCAACGATTTCTCAACGTCATTATATTCATTAAGTTAGTTCTAACACAACTTGTTTGTTTTTATGCGCCAAAATTACATGTTTGGACAACGTTTAGACCATGATTGTGCAATTCCACTTATGATTACGACTCTTAATAGTACACTGTGTATCGTTATCATACAAATAAGGCATCGTTCAGCCTCACATCTGCAATTAGGCACTAAAGCAATGATGTGAAGATTGTATGAGTTAAAAAACTTGCAGGTACTTATGTATGGTATGTTTGCATAAAAAGTAGCGGTAAATTTTTTGTTGGAGACGTTATTGGTTTTCGTTTTAAATGCACGGCATTATGTTATAGTTTTTGCTGGTATTTAAGGTCAGAAAGTTCAGGCATACACAAAACATTTAGATCTAAAATAAAAAAAAAGTATGTGTAGCTCATATGCAAATCTACAGTCTTCTTCTTTTTCGTGTGGTTAGTGACTAACCTGGTGTCAGAGTTTTAATGCTGCCCATGGGCCTCTGACTTAGCATCACATGCTCTTGAGAAATATCTCGCAGGCCGGTTTCCCCACGATGTTTTCCGTCACCGATTTTTAAGCAAGTGATAATTATACAATACGCACATGAATCTGAAAAGTCAGAGGTGCGTGCCTTGGGTTCCAACTCGAGACCTAAGACTTGGCAGTCCGACGGTCATACCACTAGGTTATCACTGCTTTTTTCTAATCTACAGTGATATTTAAGTATAGTAAGCTGCAAGTTTGAGGTAACTCTTTAATCTTTTTTTGTGGTTGGGATATCTTCATGTGACCCCTCCCGCTCTGGGTGGAGCGGAAGAGGGCGTCAGACTCTAACTGACTAAAACTCATCCATGGTCCTTCCTTTATGTTCCGGGGTAGTGGTAACCCTTTCGGACAATCCGGCTTAAACACTTGAACCTCGATCTAGCCTAGCGCAGATTCAGAGTCGAGCTGAGTACTGTTCCGTTGCCTGTACTGTGCAGACGTGCCCGTTTCTCTACATAGCACACTATCAACAATCACAAGTTAAACCATTTTTAAGGATATTACTAAGCCATTGCTTCTTATGTTCGAAGAATTTGTCTGCTCAAGAACTTTAATAACGCAATGAATGCTGTTGAACTGTCAAAATGAATGCCTTTGACATGGTTAGTGTATTACACAAGAAGAATGCTGGTCTTAAGCAATTATAACAAACATACAAAACATCAAGCATTGTTTCCCCGAAGGGTAGGGCAGAGGTGTACCTATTGCCGGGTAAGCGGGATTGCCCGAAAGGGTTACCGCTACCCCGGAACATAAAGGGCTACGAAAAGAACATGGATGGGTTTTAGTCAGTAAGAGTCTGACACTCCCTTCCGCTCCACCCAGAGCGGAAGAAGTCATTGGACGAATTCCCAGCCTTAAAAAAAAAGGTATAGAAGATATCACCCACATTTCGCCAGTTATGTATAAGTTCTATAAGAGGCGAGCGTATTGCCATCAACCGGGCACAAATCCAGACATCGGGCTGCTACTGAAAAATTTAAGAAAGAAAAACCCAATAACACTTTGCTCGATCTGGGAATTAAACCCGCAGAGCAGTAGACCAACGAAGCAGCCAATTAACTCTAATAAAAAGTAAACTAAACCATGTTCCTTCATCCATCTAAGTTACATTTAATCACTTCTACCTAGACTTTCATAATAGCTAGCTTGTGAGATCAACTCAATCTTTGGAATCGAGGGAATTTATATCATAAAAAACGTAGGCTATTTTTTATCGTCCAGGCAAGCAGTCACTAGGGTTCTGTGATGAAATATTATTTCTTTTTGTTACTCAATCATGTCGCTTCAAATCAATCATGTTAAAATTGGGAATCCACATGAGACATCCCTTGGGTAGCTGCTATTGTATTAGGTACTGGCAACGTTTTGAAAAAATACCCTGTCGGCTGCCGTTATGACGGCTGATGAATAGTCTTATCAACTGTATGATAGTTTGTTATTTGTTAGCAGTTTGGGAACAGGACTACCTTGCAAGGGGTACGTCTCTACTTTTACAATCCTTTCGATTAGGGTTCATTTTAGCAGTAGTAGCCCATTGGTGATTGGCCGCGACTTACGAGTTATATAGGTTGTAGGTTAGAACCCAGACATTTTACTTTATGCAAATTAATTTATCACCACTTCTCTCAAAACGCTGAAAGAAAACATCGTGAGGATTCAAAGACATATAGCATAACCAACTCGTGCGTAGTAGATTCTGGGTCATACCCTCTCATTGTGAAGGGGCCTGACTCCCAGCACTGGGAATAATATAGCCTAATTATATAAGTAACATTCATAATTTCGTATTTTTGTCCACAATGTTTCTTATCTAAAATATTGCTGAAAACGGTGTAATCGGAATGGCTTCTTTTTAGATTACACATAGATGGGTACTTATATCAATAACTAAAACATTAAAGTAAATAAGCGGCACTTAAATGTAACAACAAACTTTAAAGGCAACTCCTCAAAATCCTTTCGTGAAGCTATGCGTAAGTGAATTCTTGAATTTGAATCATGTCCACGGATGACTAACCCAGGTATGAGAGGGTAACAACTCACCATTGATTTTTCAAGCCTCACATGGCAAAGGGTGAGAAGAGGAAATCCAATAACGTATAGTCACCCCTGAATTTGAACAAATCGAATTCCAATTAACGTGGAAACAGTTTTGGTAAGGTTTACGCTGACAAGTTGGGTTTAGGATGCTGTTTTCATTTAAAAGAATGGAATTGTATGAGAAGTAATCGTTTAGCTATTACTCTATTGCTGCATTGTATGGTACTGCTTATTCTTTGACCTAAAAATAGGCCAGCCCTCTGGTCAGAAGAGACGACCAACCGCTTGGCGATATCTCGAAAAAAAAATTCTCGGAATCGTTAATATTACATCCAACATTATTAATATTTAAAAGTAATTACTAACTAAACATGGCTTTGAAAAATTCCTTTGCATCGCTGTCGACTGGTAATGTACTCAAGAGACTGGCGGCATTGCCACGTTGTATGGCAATGCTAAGCCTCTAGCCGGCTTATTGGACGACTCGCACGAATTTAACTCGCACTAAACGTGCGAATCGACTCCTTTAAAAAATATTATTTTTTCTGTAGTCGATTCGCACAAAGTTCATTTAATGGGGTGCGAATCGACACCTTCACAAATATGTAGTAGGCTATTCACACACATAATGTTTTTTTTGAGTACAGAAGTAGTAAGGTCAAATGTGTTTTACTCGTAATAGATAGATAATAAAAACACAATCTATAATAAAAAATATCTGTATTAAAATTAAAACTAAGTACTAAACAAATCAATACAAATAATATAATAATAATACAGATTTTTCTTACTTTCAAGTAAATATCTGTTATTTAAACTTCGATTATTTTTTAGTTTTATTTCAGTGATGGCTGAATACGACTGTACTTTAATTTTTTTATTCCTTAAAATAAAATGTGTGCGAATAGCCTACTACATTTTTGTGATGGTGTCGATTCGCACGCGAATAAATAAAATTTGTGCGAATCGACTACAGAAAAAATAAAATTTTTTAAAGGAGTCGATTCGCACGTCTTGTGCGAGTTAAATTCGTGCGAGTCGTCCAATAAGCCCTCTGGCCAAGGTAAAAGCCTGCCCTTGGGTCACGGGTGTCAACTAGCCGTTTAGAGATACTTTTATAGTACCTAAGTATATTATTTTTTGTTTTAGTGTTAGCTTATAATTACACACATCAAAAGTGTCTAGGGATCAACATATATTTTTGCAATAACTTTTCTCTTGATTGATATTAATTTAAATTTTCTTTAAGGATTCATCAAATAAAGTGTTTTCGTTTGTCACAGTAACGATAAACCAAGTCACCTTTGCATTAATAAAGAAATTTGCCATTTTCCTAATAAAGGGATTTTTGACATTTGAACCACTAACATTAAAGTTCGAAAAAAAGACTGAAATAACAGTTTTCTTTAAAATTTTATTGGGTAACTTAAACAATTAATAATCCGTGTTTCTACCGCGAACACTAACAACACAAGAACATCGGTTTGGCATACTCAAAATGAGTTCATCCAAATCACGCTGTGGAATGGCCGCCCATGTTCGTTGCAACAACAAAAAAAGGTCTTCTTGCAACTGGATACCCTCCATATTCGGCAGAGCTCTTCTCTGTAGCATATCCCATGCATGCTCAATCGGGTTCAAGTCTGGCGACACGGAGACAAGACCGATACATTCAAATCTTAACTCGAAGAGCTCCAATAACCGCCATGATGTTAGCCGTGAGGCTTCATCACTCTTCAGGGAACTTAATTAGCGACCAAACAGTCAGAAACCGCTTGCATGAAGTGAACCTTCATTCCCGAAGACCGCTACGGGTACCACCTATAGCAATGCACAATCGTAGGATTCGATATCAATGGGCTCTTGAACACAGAAATTGGGCAGAAGAACAATGGCGTTTCGTGTGCTTTTCTGATGAGTCTCGTTTTGGTATGAGACCGGATACAAGACGTATACGACACTGGAGAACCCCTGGACGCCAACAGCGATTAAAATCCTGCCAGGAAGTCCATCCTTATAGTGGTGGAACCATCATGGTATGGGCGGGTATTTGGATCGGCGGAAGAACTGAGTTGATTTGGATCAGAGGCAACCTCAACGCTCAAATTTATGCTGAGACGATTGTATCTGACGTCATCGTTCCTCTACAAGTGCAAATCGGTCCCTTATTTCAGTTAATGCATGATAATGCACGACCGCACACCGCAAGAGTTGTAAGACAGACTCTCGCCGCAGCTAACATCAATGTCCTGCCCTGGCCTGCTCAGTCGCCAGACTTGAACCCGATTGAGCATGCATGGGATATGCTACAGAGAAGAGCTCTGCCGAATATGGAGGGTATCCAGTTGCAAGAAGACCTTTTTTTGTTGTTGCAACGAACATGGGCGGCCATTCCACAGCGTGATTTGGATGAACTCATTTTGAGTATGCCAAACCGATGTTCTTGTGTTGTTAGTGTTCGCGGTAGAAACACGGATTATTAATTGTTTAAGTTACCCAATAAAATTTTAAAGAAAACTGTTATTTCAGTCTTTTTTTCGAACTTTAATGTTAGTGGTTCAAATGTCAAAAATCCCTTTATTAGGAAAATGGCAAATTTCTTTATTAATGCAAAGGTGACTTGGTTTATCGTTACTGTGACAAACGAAAACACTTTATTTGATGAATCCTTAAAGAAAATTTAAATTAATATCAATCAAGAGAAAAGTTATTGCAAAAATATATGTTGATCCCTAGACACTTTTGATGTGTGTATATTGTATAATATAGGTACCATTTTAATGAATTTATTGTTATGTTTGAAATAAAACATTATTAATAAGAATACAAGATAGCATTTATGATAGTAATACAAACAGCTAGAGATTTTTGAGGTTAAGAAAAATCTATAAAAAGCAATATCTAAGAAAACAGTTCTTATTTTAGATAATTTAACTACGAAACTCAATGACATAATTATTAATCTACGTCCTTTGATGCACCGGAGCCGCTGCAGCGATGCAAAAAGTTAATAAACACCAATCAACAGAAATCTTAAATATCTAATTGTTTAAATTATAAATATAAACCCTGTCATAACGTATCATTGGAATCCATTGATTCGCATTCAATCCTTTTTATTGTTTTGTGTTCACAAATTATATACTGACAGACATTCGGACACATTATTAATGCTTCTACAAAAGTATGCATTAATTTTCTTGGATTCTTTGAAACAAAAAGTTTGACTGACTCATAAATGTAGTCATAACTTAGGATCTATGAAGAATTCTTCCAACGAACACCTTTTAGTTCATGACATCAGTATATTAATTGATTCTTAGTATGCAAGTTTGAAGTCTATAATTTATTTTAAAATACCATTTAAAAGTAAGACAGCAACCTATTAAAATTTCGTTTAGCGTTATGTTTGTTTAAGCACTCAAAGGCTATAATTATCGACTCTGGTGGTTCCGTCCCTGAATTAGTGATGGGAATGTATTTTTGAATCGAATCTACTCGAAAATAATATCGATAGACGAATTCAGACAGTGAACTTGACGCGAAGATAAAACATTAATCGTTGGTACTCACGCGAATATCGTTCACATGCTATTGCAATTGGAATATGGAAAAAAAAGACTGGAACCGCTAACTTTTACTTAGGATTTATGGTTGCATTTATACAAAACTATGAATTTTAATTTCAAAGTATATCCTCGTGAACTTAAATTTAATTATAAATTGGATACTTATGATTTTATAGCATTCATCGATTAGCAAAAACACTTAATTTATAAATAGTTGCATGTAAATAATCGAATGGATATATTGGAGATGGCTGACATCTCTTTAAACAATAATTATAGATTGAAATGAGATTCGAATGTTAAAATAACGGAAATGTTAATTCTTGAACGATTCTTATTAGACAGTGATTGCTTAGACTGGGAGGCTGATTGTATGCGATAGTATTTAGACTAAGTAACCAATTAGTATTGATTTGTTCATTACCAGTAACTAGTGGTTACAAGTGGCAATTTTGTTCGATGCAATGCACTGTACAAATGTAAAAATGAAATGACGGGGTAGCATAATTATGAAAGATAGTAGTAGGTATATCTGTAGTCGTACAGAGGCCAGCACATCAAGTTACCACAATCTGTCAAATTTCTTTGATAGTATTTCAACTTTATTGCAAAGACATAAGGTTCATTTTTAATTGAGATAATTTGACAGTTAGGGTTAGCTTGATGTGCTGGCGTCTGTACAATAGCTTCATTTTTTTGGTCATTTAACTCTTTATGAGTTTGTATGAAACAAAGAAATTGATCAATTATTTTAAAAGACAGGCATAGAACAGATATTCACTTAATTATATTAACTACTTAAAATTATTCGCATTGTATTTGTCTTCGAATTTAATATTTGACAAACAGACCAATTATGTATACAAAAAATTACACAAAATGAGACTATTATTCCTTATTTTTATGTAAGTATAAAATTATATATTATATTAAATGCAGTTATTTTTTTTTCTTTCTTTCAAAGGTTAACATAAAATTGTTTTATCAAAGTTAAAAATGTAACTCTTCAAACTGTGCCATGCTCGTAACTGCGTTATTTATCTCAATGTGTAGCCCCTAAGCTTGTGGGTGTTTTAATTAAATAAATTGCTTTATCTGCCCAGAGACAATAGCGACAATTATGAGGGAATTTTATTAACACCGACTAGTCTACGTCATTCGTACGGTTATACGGGTGACCGCTCATTTACTTAACAAATAGAATTGATTTGCTTGATCCTAATCTTATTTCGCTCTATATTAGATTAGTATTTGTGAGGGGCGCCTTTGTTTAGTAGGCTAAGGGAGAGACAACATGTGATTAGCACAAGTTTGTGAAGTTTTCATGGAATAACAAACTAACAAATAACACAGTAGTTTCCGTGAAAACGATATCAAACCAGCAATTCCGTCCCCAACAGAGCTTTAACGTGTTCGCAGAATTCATCTTCATTGTTGTTACAGTTTTCCAGATACCTCTAAATTAACTATACAACCACCGACCTTAACATGATGTTGTTTTGTAGATTCATACATAACATTATCATCTCGCTTTGTTTCCCCGAAGAGTTAAGCAAAAGTGTAGGTACCTATAGTAGGTATGCCCACATTTCGCCAGTTATATTGGATTAGCATTATTCAATCTGCCTAGCCTTTTCCCAACTATGTTCGGGTCGGCTTCCAGTCTTACCGGATGCAGCTGAATACCAGTATTTTACATGGAGCGACTGCCTATCTGATCTCCACAACCCAGTAACTGGGTAATACGATACCCATTGGTAAGACTGGTTATCAGACTTTCAGGCTTCTGACTACCCGTAACGACTGTCAAAGATCCACGAATGGCCGCCGGGATCAACGGCTTAACGTGCTTTCCGAGGCACGGAGGAGTCGCGATATGTAAAGATGGTCACCCATCCACGGACCAACCCCGGCAAGCGTAGCTTAACCTGATAGCTCGATCCGTGCGGCTGTTATTACTTGGCCACGAGCTCCTCTTTATCATTTAGGACTACGGACCACGGGGTTAGCATTATCGACTAGGTAATGATATTTTCACCTCACAGGCTCGGAAAGAGTCTGTTTGTCATTGGAAATCTGAGCCGAAAATCAATTTTTGCTCTCTAGCGTGGAAAGAGTTTTTAAAATTCGAACCTTTCTATTTAATAATTTTCTATACTGCCAGTCCACTGAAAATGCATGACACGGTCGAAAATAAAATATTAAATAATACCGCTCACCTTAAAAACTTCCATCACAGTACAGAAATTAAATATTTTGCGAGGATATAATTGTAAAATTAGAATTAATGTTAATAAGTATTCCATTTGATTAAAAAAATCTGTGACGTCACATTTGAATATGCCATAAAAATACCCTGTCAAATACGCAATTGTGTAGTAATTTAAGTTTAATTTTTTAAATAAAATAAATACTAATATAATATGTTATTTAATCCTTTGCTTGGCAAAAATAAATATGTATTAAATTAAATTAGTTAGTTATTTGTATTAAATTAGTTTTTTTCTTTCATTCTCCTTAGAGGACTAGTAGGATTTTGAAGATATTCTATGTAACTCATAAGATACATTGCCAAGTATCTGTTATTTTCTTCACATGATGAGTCAATGTATCTGAGACGCTCGAACAAAATAAAACTCAACAACACCTGTTTTCTTGCACCTAGCAGTTTCCTCGCTGTAGTGAGGTGAAAAATTGTGTGTTGCGCTCGGCAGCAAAGCTTTTCTGCGTCTCGTACCTTTGAAACCTTCGTTACGCTCAGGATTCAATAGAAGTACTCACGCCAAAAATCAACTTTCCAGCCTTGCATAACAAATAACTATTTTTCTTATACAATAAATGTTTTTGTACATTCCGATTCAAACTATATGGCGGCTCGGATCATGAGACAAGCCGTTGCGCAGTAACTAATTCATGTGACAGCGGGGGTGAAGGGTGGGGTGCTGCGCAGCGAGTAACGTACTTCAGAGCAGCCATAAAGTTTGACGCGTACTGTAGGTACCGATACTTTTTTTTTTTTTTAAGGCTGGGAAATCATCCAATGACTGCTCCCGCTCTGGGTGGAGCGGAAGGGAGTGTCAGACTCTTACTGACTAAAACCCATCCATGTTCCTTCCGTAGCCCTTTATGTTCCGGGGTAGCGGTAACCCTTTCGGACAATCCCGCTTACCCGGCAGGCTTGGCCCTGAGGGGCCCCTTCATATGCATATCTCTTTGAGGCACGCGTGGAACATATACGCGCCGTACGGCACGGGTCTGGTGCTGATCGGACGGTGAGTCACCCATTACTCACCGTCCGCAGGCCCGCGCCTACGGTGGCCGGGAGTCGTCACGTGGCTCCCGACGCCCGGGGCGTCTCCTGCGGCGGCTGGGACGGGAGGACCTTTCTCTCTCCCATCCCGCCACCTCCTTCGCGAGCATAACTTTTTCGCAGAAGGAGGTGACTGCCTCCCAGGTACCGATACTGGGTCTTTTTTTTTTTTAAATGACATCTTGCAGTCCTATCATATGGTTGTCTACTGCTTAACCTGACTACGGATACTGGTTCCTACTTGGTACACTCAAATGAGGCTACAAACATTGTTTTCATAAAGAGTATGCTACACGTGGTTTCAAACAGACCGCCACGCCGACATTGTTATCACAGTGTACTACTTAGTTCGGAATAGTTCGTAACTATAGTACCGTGAGAAATATCCGTTGTAACGTTTTCATATTATTTGTTAACACTATTTGCATACGGTACTGTTTTACAACGAGGTACTGTTTAACAACGTACGTGACTTTTTCTTCTCTTAGTCTCGTATGGTGAAAAAGAAAGCCGAGCATGTGTGATATCTGAATCTGGACTAAAGTGCTCCAAACATTCCTCATCTTTGTAACTCACACAACTTGTAGGTGAAGTGAGGAACTGCCGATCTGTCTGTAAAAACGAAGAACTGATCATGGGTTTTTTTGTGTGGTTATTAACTAACCTGGTGTCAGAGTTGTTATGCTACATATGGACCACTGACTTAGCTTCACAAGCTGTTAAACTATCTCTCAGACATGCTGGTTTCTTCACGATGTTTTCCTTCAGCGATGAGCAGCAAGTGATAATTATACAATACGCACATGAATCCGAAAAATCAGAGGTGCGTGACTTGGTGACTCGAGACCTATGACTAGGCAGTCCGACGGTCACACCACTAGGCTATCACTCCTGTTAGCCTGCTGTTATCTTGGGGTCACTTCAACTAAGTTATCATGGTGAGTCTTACTCCAAATTGAGCTGTCAATTGTGCCGTCCTAGAATCGGTGGAAGGACAGCTTACTCCAAAGTCACTTCACCAAAATGTTTACGGTGAGATTTTTACAGAATACGCCGGCTGGTCCTGATTTGTTTATTTTTCTTAAAATAGTCGTTATAAAATCATACATACGCTAAAGAGTCAATTGAGTGGGAGGCTATGTAACGGAGGCATTTCAATTCAATATGTAAATAAAATAAACGTCGATCGTTTCCAAATTATAAATTCGACCACGAATTATCCAATTATGTAGAATCAATGTTGGTGTACTATCAGAAGTTTACCAACAATTTCGAATTAACAATTATCAGATGCCTTGGGTAAGTGGACGCTTTGGTTGGGCGAAAAGAAGCCCTACTAATCTGTTCTATGAACCATGTATTCAGCGTGAAAACTAAAAAGAAGTGAGCTGTCAATCGTGACAATCATCAGGAGCAATGACAGCTCACTTAAGTACTTAAGTTTAAACTGTGAGATTTTTATAGAATAGACTGTTGGGATTCGAATTCCTTGTTAAGCCATGGTGTTCGCTATTCAAAAATGACCAATAGTAGCCCAAAAGAACACAATTTATTTCGCCTACTACTTTGTGTAACAAAAGCCTAACGAAATAAGAACAATGGAAACCTTTCAAAACAAGAGTTCACTTAAGTTCATTTGTTTTGTCATTATTATCTCACTCACGGTTTTTCCGAGAATCGATATCAATGTAACAACACATGGTAACTTTGTAATGATTCTCCTTGGTTTACCTACTTTGTCTGGTAAAACACTCGCAATGATTTAAAATTAAATAAGCGCTCGAATACAGTTATAATATCACATAGAAGATCATTGGAAAATTTAAAAGAGATTTATCCGTCCAATTGTAGAGTTGCCTTGAATTGGAAGAACCACCCTAGTTTGCTCAGCAATAAGAAAGAGGCCCGTCAGGGCCGAAGCCTGCCGGGTAAGCGGGATTGTCCGAAAGGGTTACCCCTAACCCGGAACATAAAGGTCTAAGAAAGGAACATGGACGGGTTTTAGTCAGTAAGAGTCTGACACTCCCTTCTGCTCCACTCAGAGCGGGATGGGTCATTTGATGATTTCCCACCTGCAAAAAAAGCCTGCTCTTGGACCGTTATTGACTGTGAGATTTATTTTTAATGGTGATTAGAGATTTCCTTCAAGATTGTGATTAGGTTGATAGACAAATCTTGTAGCGAATTCTATCCAATATAAAATCTTTCTGGGCTATAGGACAAGTTAGCATTGTAGCCTAGTCTTAGTTCAACGCGACAGAAAATTAATAAGTACGTATGAAAGGCAGTTTTTATTTACCAAATTATGAACCACCCAAAAATGATCATGCCATTTAGCCATTTGTGCGCTTTTATAATTTCTAACGTGACGTTTAGTAGTGTCGCGTTGTATACCCAACTGTTGTAACTCATTTTATCTTTGTCCGTTATTTCGTTTCCTTAAAGTTCATAATGCAATAATTGAACGCCACAAAAAAACAGCTGAAAAATACTCTCAAAACTTATTACTCATTTATAAACTTCTAACAATAACCTCGCAAAAACGTAACCCTGAAACGCTGACCTGTTGTCAAAACATCATCAATCAAGTCTGTTTGTCTACATTATGTCCGATATTAATCTCCTAAGAAATTGTTTGTGTCAGCTAATACCGAATTTTTATTTTTATCGAAAATAATTTTTCGTCCATATTATTTTTTGAATTCTGTAACGTGACGGTGTCTGGATATCCGTTATTGGCAATGGGGTCGTCCTTGATTACATGGGAGTCAACCAAAACTGGCGAAATGTGGGTGTACTATAATAGGTCACCTCTGCCAAACCCTGCGGGGATAATAGGCGTGATGTTATGTTATATGTATTTCTGGAACGTATCTTCAAATTAATCGTTTTAATGTAGACCGAAGTTGATAAATGCAGTATCAATTGCCAAAGCTTCTTTTGTGTTTTTTTTAAATAATTTATTATCAAGTCAGTCAATCTGCCGAGCCTTTTCCCAACTATGTTGGAGTCGGTTTCCAGTCTAAATGGATGCAGCTGAATACCAGTATTTTACATGGATCGATTGCTTATCTGACCTCCACAACCCTGTACCTGAGTTATACGATACCACTTGGTGAGACTGGCTGTCAGACTTTCGGACTTCTGACGACCGATATTTATTTCAAGTAGGCAAACTTAAATAGACAAGAGTCGGTAGTGGACGCTTCAACTGCAGTAGATTTTGTAGGTTTATGTTTAAAATATGATCTCTTTAACATTTCTTTGTGTAGAATAAACTATTGTTATTTTTTATGCGATGCCTCGCCATTATTAATGACTGGTCTACAACATTTCCGACAATTTTCTTCTCTCCGCCTCGGGAGGATTTCAATATCCTATCTTAATTATTGTACGCATCTAATTAATTATTTACAATGTACAGAGGCCAGCACATCAAGTTACCACAATCTGTCAAATTTCTTGGATAGTATTCCAACTTTATTGCAAAGATATAAGGTTCATTTTTAATTGAGAAAATTTGATAGTTAGGGATAGCTTGATGTGCTGGCGTCTGTACTCGACTAAAATAAATATTTACGCTAACAATTTCTCCATAATTACGACGAATTATCTTAAAGCTAATATTTTGTTACACTTGTACATATAATCAGTGTTTACATTGATACAAAGTTCATTATAACGTCTAAATAATATTGTATTATCTCATGTTTAGAGTCGGCACTATTTGTTTTTGTTTAATATGCCTTTTGTTTATTATTAATGATAGATAACCAGCTGTCTCTACGCCAGTATATCTTTCGGCTAGTTTTCACTAATCATTGTTATTGAAAAATAATGCTTAGGTTTACAAGACATAATTATCATAAGAAAATGGTTCAAACACAGTAACCCTTCCATTTGCATTTATTTTTATTTTTCCTGAAGTGGACTATAAATATAAGTTAAGACGCAGGGTAGCCTTTTTTTCCGTCGTTCCGTCTTCGCCGTCGAGGCCCGTCGTGACGACCCTGCCTATTCCCATCCCCCCGACCCTTGCTCGAGCCAGCCCGCGTTGCCGCTGAGCCAATAGCTTTACATATCCCCGATCCAGCTGTCCCTTGCTGGCCCCCCCAGCGACGCCCTAAGCCGAGGTCCGAACCCCGCAGGGGGTGCCCTTAGCGTGTAGTCGCTTAGTTTTGTAAGTTAGTTTTAGTTTTTATTAAGCCCTGGCTGGAGGCTATAATTCTTTTGTGGCAGCCACAGGCAAGTCCGGTTAAGCAGTAGACAACCCTTTGGTTGAACTGCGAGATGCCATGTTCAAAAAAAGCCGGGTAAGCCGATAAAAGGGTAGCCTTTACTAGAAGTGGTCATCGTATTAGTGGTTCAGCATGATCAGCTTCAATATCATCAGGATTGTACTGGAATATAGCAGTTTGTCGTGGACGTGGTACGACAGCGGCTGAAATTCTTTCTGCTGCCGGAAGACAGCCGCCCCGCACCCATAGATGCGACGCTTTGCTAGAGTGACTATCATCTGCCAGTGTCATTCTTATCCGACCTGTTTGGTCTTTTCAGTAACTTCGTAACAAATCAGGGCGGCGCCACTTGCTTCGCCGTCAAACACATATGTTTATGTAGGTATTAGTTATCACTCGTGGTGATTTAGTCTATTTAACATTGCTTAATATTTCCTAGATTACACTAAAAAATGCTTTTTTTTGTTAATTGTTAAAAATCCATTATATCATTGATCCGGCTTTATACAAACCGTGTAGTTTCAACTCGTCCGATTGATACATGCTGGAAATATTTTTAAAAACTAAATAATAATCTACTGCTAAAATGACATCATAAATTCTCCTTTGACTAGCAATATATCAAAATCAAAGCACGTACTGAACCTGAATAATTCAGCTTCTACTTTAACCCATTTTCATTTACTGTTGTACACAGATCCTATTGTGTGCAATAGACTTTACTTAACAAGTCACTGTTAACAATATCTTCACCTTTCGTTAGCAGCCACTGCAACATGTTTGCCTGTCCCAACTGAAAGGTCGATTTGCATCATAAGCAAACCAACAGTAAATACATAAATATATATCCTATATCAGTTAAATCCCATACAAACTACGCTACAGAGACAAATTTATAAACTCCGGTTGCAATAAAACATCACTTACGGAACAAATTACCTATGATAAACGACATTGGTATAAAAATCATTTGTATCTTACACGAGACTTTCTACAATTCGACAATGTAACAAAAGAGTATACTTCATATTAGACGCGTAAATATCCACTTGGTATGCGGCATTCATATTTATACAGCCAGTAAATTGCTATCGGGCGTAATGTAATAATATGAATTTACATAAATTTTCTATAACATTTACATTGGGAATAAATGAATTGCTGGTTGAATGGTGCCTTTGGCCGGAAAGGCGCTTGGTTCACGCCCGGACTCGGTCAAAAATGTGTAAACTTATTAAGCAAAACGGCTGGTTCTATTTATTCTGTTGACCATATATTTCCTGGTGCAGGAGCAGAAGTAATAAAGTAGTGGCGGAGTGGTAATCAAAATGTTTTCTTTTAGTAGCTGTTAAGTATGGTTTTAGCTTTATGACTGGTTAAAATTAATCGACACGAACGTCTGTGGTTGAAGATATACGAGATAAAGGAACGTATAATGTCAACAGCAAATAGTGCACACTTTGATGTTTTTTGATACGCTTGAACAACGAAATAATCAGGACAATATGTATTTATTGATTTGTACTAATAGCACAACACCAATAACATTAAATAACATAGAAACACACAAAATGGTATAAAAATATGAAACAGTAGAACCACATAAATTAAAATTAATATGAAACAGTAGAACCTCGCATAGTTTCTTTCACAGAAAAACCAACCAATTTTGTCGTATTCCGAATGAAATGGTTAAACCTACTATTCAAAAATGAAAAGACAAAACAGAAACACTAGTAGGTACCTAACGTGCAACCCAACTTACAAAGCAGCAAATCCCACTTCAAACAAACCCATTAAGCTTCAAGACATTCTTGTTTCTAACACCACAGGTCCGCCCACAATCTTGCAAGCTCATAGAAAAGTTAAATATTATAAAATTTAAATATTATAATGGCCGGTCCACGACTCACGAGACACAATTGTCAGAACTGTGATTTCCATCGCAGTAATACTGAATGTGAATTTACTTTGTCCAGCTTTACGTTTTCGTGATGGTTTGCTGTGATTTTGTTCATATATTTTTACAAGCGAAATGTTTGGTGTATAGCTCAAAGAATTAGGAAGCTGAAGTGGTGATAGGCCGGCCGTATTAGCCCTAGAATCAATGAACATTGGGGTAGATGTGTTCTTAAGTAGAGACCATGAAACGGCAAATGTAACGTTAGGTTAGGTTAGGTTAACGTTAGGGCGACGATTTAGGGTCGCTGGTAGCTAGATATGAGTTGCCAAATATTGCCAAATAAAAACCAACCTCCGCTATTCATCTTGGAAATGCAGTCTTGTAAGCAGCATAATCAGCCTATCATGTTCCCACTGCTGGGACATAGCTCTCTGGGTTCTAACCCACGACCTATTCGTAAATTGGGGCCGTTATCACTGGGCCACTACTGCTAAAATTAATCAACAATAAAAAAATATTTATTATTATACAATTAAACCACAAAGTAAAGTGCCTAGGTAGAGAAAAAGAGTAGCTCTTGGCTAAGAAACAACAGCTGCACGGATCGATCCATCAGGTTAACTGCTGGTCAGGTTAGCTGCGCTTGCCGGGGTTGGTCCGTGGATGGGTGACCATCTTCACATATCGAAACTCCTCCGTGCCTCCCGGCTGTCATTCGTAGTTCTTTGACAGTCGTTACGGGAGAAGCCCGAAAGTCTGACAACCAGTCTTACCAAGGGGTATCGTAATACCCAGTTACTGACTGCGTTGTGGTGGTCAGATAGGCAGTCGCTCCATGTAAAATACTGGAATTCAGCTACATCTGGATAGACTGGAAGCCGTCCTCAACATAGTTGGGAAAAGGCTAGGCAGATTAAAGTTGAGGCCGATAGTACTGCCACTCACAGCTTTGTAATCCCATGACAAATATCCAGCATAAATTGTTTTTGTAATTACTGTCAGTAGTGTTTTATCGATTAGCGTATAGATAAATTAGGATAGGTTGACATTTAGAAATAATAGATACGATTGCCATTTATCTAATTAGCTACGGCACTGGAATTCATACATCAACCAAAGAGTTCACTTATGCTACGGCTACATTGTTGCGATAGCGCGAACTACACTTCACGCGTTCTCCGTTGTATAGTGAAACATCAAGTGATATGGAAGAGAGAGCGCGAGAAGTGAAGTTCGTGTTATAGCGACAATATTATCGTAGCATTACAATAACAACTTATCTAGATGTAAAATGTTTCGCACATAATTATCGATTTTTTTGTACCTCGTCATCACCATCATTTCAGTCGAAAGACGTCTCCTGCTGGACTCAGGCAGCCCCTACGCAACCCCCCTTCGACTAACGATTCGATTCGATTCTCATCATAAATTCCTACATTGTTCTCGCCTCACACTTGGCGACTTTTAATTTCCGGATCAACAGAACTAATTAACTACATGACCGCAGTAAAACATTGTAGCTTGTTGATTAAAAGCTAGTTGAACTATGCACGGTAACAAATATTACTAGGCTGTAAAACCTAGGTCCCATGGTTTTAATATTCATTCATGTGCTTAAGTTATGATTTATGAATACTTGCAAAACTTTAGCACTCATTTCCGTAGCACTTGGGCAACATACTATGTTTTTCTTTAAGAAATTAAAAGAGGATATTTTGAGCCTGCCTAACCTTCGGGGATATATTATGTAGGTGTGATCTTAGGCAATGTGTATAACGGCTTTGAATTAAGGAGGATTGTCCGAAAGGGTTACCGCTACCCCGGAACGTAAAGGGCTACGGAAGGAACATGGATGGGTTTTAGTCAGTAAGAGCCTGACACTCTCTTCCGCTCCACCCAGAGCGGGAGAAATCATTGGATGATTTCCCAGCCTGAAAAAAAAAGGAGGCTTAAGATTTTGTTGTACCTTTACTAGTAGTAGGCATATTTTGTTATTTTTATAGTTCTGAATTTTTTGAAAGTCTGTCTATTTTACATAAATTTCGCCGTCCCTGCCGGCGCCTATGATGGGACTTTGTAATGATGGCGAACAGAATAAGACTTCACGTGAGGGCAACTGTCTAATTACTAATACCATTTACTTTTACTAACACTATTTATTATTATGTGGAGAAATAAAAATTACTAGTATTGTAATATAAAGAAACGGAACATAAAGGGCTAAAGACACAGGCACAGTCTGACACTCCCGCTCCACCCAGAGCGGTAAGAGCAATTTGATGATTTCCCACCCTCAAAAAAAAAAGGTGTACTACTCTGTCAAGAAAGTACCGGGAAAAGATCAATAATACACAAAATGTCTGTTATTCATCCAAATTTATTTTATCACCTTCAAAGTATGCTCCTTTAGAAACGACACACTTGCGCCAACGAATAATCCATTCATCAAAACATTTTTTAAACGCTGTTTCCGGAATTGAGTTCAGTTCTCACCGCGAATTCTCCTTTATGTCTTCTATCGATTGAAAACGGGTGCCACGAAGTGGTAATTTGAGTTTAGGAAAAAGAAAAAAGTCAGCAGGAGCCATATCTGGTGAATATGGTGGTTGCTGGATGGTATTTGTTGAGTGTTTGGTCAAAAATTCGTTCACAATGATAGCCTTGTGCGAAGGCGCTTTGTCGTGGTGCAAAATCCAAGAATTTTCTTTCCACAAATCTGGCCTATTTCGTCGAATTTGCTCTCTTAAACGCCGCATAACGCTCAAATAATATTCTTTATTTACCGTTAGACCTTCCGGTAAGAATTCAGAGTGCACAGCACCGCGATTGTCAAAGAAAACAGTCAACATGACTTTGACTTTTGATCGACTTTGGCGTGGTTTTTTCGGTTTCGGTTCAGTTGGAAGGCACCACTCCGAAGCTTGTTGACTAGTTTGCATGTCAAACTCGTAAACCCACGTCTCGTCACCAGTAACAATGCGTTTCATGAATGTTGGGTCCGAACTGACTCGTTCTGGCATGTCCTCAGCTACTTTCATGCGATTGAGTTTTTGGAGAAAATTCAGATCTCTTGGGACTAGCCGAGCAGCAACATGTTTCATACCCAAATGATTAGTTAAAATGGTACGGATCGACTCGTGAGATACAGAAAGTTCGGCGGCTATCTCTCTCAGAGTTGAATGGGGATTTTCAGTCACTATTTTTTTCACTTTTGCGATGTTAACTTCAGTTGCAGACGTTGACGGCCTACCAGAGCGAGGCAAATCTTCCATCACATCTCGACCGCTTTTGAACGCTTTGAACCACTCATAAGCACGAGTTTTTGATAAAGTCGATTCACCGTAAGCCTTCTGTAACATTTTCAGTGACTCCGAACACGAAATTCCATTGGCGATGCAAAATTTAAGACAAACTCTTTGTTCGATATTTTTGTCCATTATGAAATTCGCAATACACACTATATATGATATTACTAAAACCAGCACTGTATCTATATATATAAAAGAAAGACGGGTTTGTTCCCTTCGTTATAACTCGAGATCTGCTGGACCAATTTTCATGGTTTTTGTTTCGTTGGATTTGTCTCCACCCTGAATAGCAGAATACATTTTAATTTTTTTTTTTTTTCGATCAGCTGCTGATTTTCCTCCTATAGGGTAGGTAGGTAGGTAGGTAGGTAGGTAGGTAGGTAGGTAGGTAGGTAGGTAGGTAGGGTAGGGTAGGTAGGTAGGTAGGGTAGGTAGGTAGGGTAGGAAGGTAGGTAGGTAGGTACGTAGGGTAGGTAGGTAGGTAGGGTAGGTAGGGTGGGTAGGTAGGTTAGGTAGGTAGGGTAGGTAGGTAGGTAGGGTAAGTAGGTAGGGTAGGTAGGGTAGGTAGGTAGGGTAGGTAGGTAGGGTAGGTAGGGTGGGTAGGTAGGGTAGGTAGGGTGGGTAGGTAGGGTAGCTAGGGTAGGTAGGGTAGGTAGGGTAGGTAGGGTAGGTAGGGTAGGTAGGGTAGGTAGGGTAGGTAGGGTAGGTAGGGTAGGGTAGGTAGGGTAGGTAGGGTAGGTAGGGTAGGTAGGGTAGGTAGGGTAGGTAGGGTAGGTAGGGTAGGTAGGGTAGGTAGGTAGGGTAGGTATCACAGTTAAGACAGGACAACGTCTGTCGGGTCAGCTAGTTTAATATAAATAACAGATGCAACTCAAACTCCGCGCCAAAATGGAAAACAGTTGTGCCAATCTAACAACTACAAAAAAACAAAAATTTGAATTTGGAACCATAAACAAATCATCCATTCCCGATACTTTTTTGACTGAATGTATGTGTACTAACTTAATACTACCAAAACATCAGCTATTACTGTTAACAGACATTCCTGCGTAATTGTGATCTCGAACGAATCGATGTAATTGATAACGGTTTGAAGTAACTATACCAAAAATTGTAACAGTATTTTTGAATACGCTGGATTCGGAGTTATCCAGCAGCGTAGAAAGTAATACACTTGTCAAAACCGTCTAAAACTCCTCTTGGATAGAAACATGATATGACTTAAAGGCTATTTGGATTCATGTGCGTATTGTATAATTATCACTTGCTTAAAAAACGGTGAAGGAAAGCATCGTGAGGAAACCAGCATGCTTAAGAGATATTTTTCAACATGTGAAGCTAAGTCAGAGGCTCATGGACAGCATAACAACTTCTGGCACCAGGTTAGGTTAGGTTAGTTCACTAACCACACGAAGAAAGGTCAGTTCAAAATATAGTGTTGTGTGAAGAAAAGTATTTGTGACCAGTAAGCAGAAAAATCTAGATTTATCCGGAATATGGTCTACCGATACGTCAACGAGAACGAGTTGACGGCGCCGAAATAGCGATAGGTACATACATGTACTGCAGCCGCGTGTCAACCACATACCGCCACCGTGACGTCACGGTCGGTTCGAATGTGACGTTCTGCGGTAGACTAACAGTGTTAGACTGTGAGCACACCCAACATTTAAATCTTCGACCACCAATAAAACCTGACAGTTTACAGCTATCATTACTAACCAGTGACAGGATACAGCGATGAATGCTTAGATTGTTCTACTACAATCCAGTCATAAAACCTACATCGGAAACTCCAATATCAATGCGTACATCAGTTGCGCAAACGCAGTCCGGTTAGACGTAAAAACGCATTAAAATCCGTGTTAAATGAGCGGAAATAAGAGTTAAGTCGGAGAATGAAGCCGTCATTGACATTGCTTGTAACTATCATCGACACGTACCTACTAACTGTGTACTGAAAGTTATTGGTTTGGGTTCCACGGTTGCACGGTACGGTAATGAGGACTTTGCATATGCCTTTATGCCGTATCGTACGACATTAACATTTTTCGTGTCATGCGATATTGGACTGCATTGATGACAGGGTGAAATACAAGTAAAGTTCATGGTTTTCTAGTTATATTTTTTTTATATTATTGATTGGTTCGCATTTGACCTGTGTTCTTAAATCCTCTAATAAATTATTTTTAAATACATTTAAGGTCTTTCATGCAATTTTTCATGTTTATTCAGTTATACATAGTTACTGTTCCAATCTAAAACATTATTCGATGGTGCCTTGTATCATACTCTAATCAGCAATCAACTTTGATATCAATAATAATTTATTTAATGCTTTAACCACAAGACAGACATTTTCCAGATAAGTAATTAAAAAGAAAACAATTATAACGCATCATTTGTATGCTTCATAATCAAAATGCTCTACATCATACATGATACACAGGCACTCATTACTTAAATCGAGAAAAATATCGTATCTAACAAAATCCAAGGGAAACGTGCCATCGTAAACCAGTACGCGACAAGCTCCAGCGACAACAGCTCCAATACTCGCATAAAGTACTTATACGTGTGTAATTCACCGATTAATTAAAAGTTATACAGGCGTGACCGGTGTAATTGCCAGGAGACTTGTGTTACGTTTAGTGCATTCATTTTATTGGCCCGCCTTTATGCCTAGCTAAGAAAGTGGGTGAATTACCCAGTACGATCGTTAAGTTTCTTTATTTCAAAATGCAGTTTA
The DNA here is from genome assembly GCA_951799385.1 of Hyppa rectilinea. NCBI lineage: Eukaryota > Metazoa > Arthropoda > Insecta > Lepidoptera > Noctuidae > Hyppa > Hyppa rectilinea. The sequence continues at coordinate 12,382,085 of OX637315.1, forward strand.
GAAATTAATCGCGGTCTGTACTGAATGTGAGGTCATCTTTGGTACTTTAAAATCCGTAACTTTAGAAATTAATTTCGTAACATTTTATTTTGCAATCAACTTGCTTGATCACGTAGTTTGTTATCACAATGTTCTAAAATGAGAAACAAAATAAATTTATCAAAGAGGTTTTGGTTACACATGGTCTAATTACGCAGATATCCATCGATATCGCCAGATTAACTGTGTTCGCATTACTGATGCGTTAACTAACATGCCCTGAATGGTCAATACGCCGAATGTTCGGAACATATCTGTACTTAACACAGTTGGTATACCGCACTCGTGTAGTCAAAATCAATAAAAGAAGGATGCGGAAAATTTTTAACATCTTAATACCTTTGAAGAATTTGATACACGAAAACATTAAAAGAATGACTCTGTTGGAGGTGAAGAAATCGTTCTATTAATTTCGTTATTTAATTTTAGAAGTAGGTAGGTAATAATGCTTATCAATGCAGTAATGGATTTATCGTCGATTTGAATTTCTCTTAACAATTAACTTGACGAATTCATACATACGAACCTGCACAGAATCGTATTCAGCGGTTCATCTCAGAAAAATACCAAGCTTAACAGTATAGAGCGCCACGTAGAAGCATCATAAAAGAGGCAGAAGGTCATATTTCTAATTTTAGGTGAAGTTGAACTAATATGACCAACAAAAAAACAATCCGAAATAGAATACCGTAACACTTTAACTGAGAATGTTAAATAAACTAAAGCAAACCAAACTGTTTGTACTTGTAAGTATGTACTAACTTTTCAATAAAAGGCATAAAATATTACCCACAATATGCTAATATAGGTTCTACGAAAGACAATCTGGTGTGAAGAGCTCGTGGCTAACTAATAACATAAGTAATAACAGCCGCACGGATCGATCTATCAGGTTAAGCTACGCTTGCCGGGGTTGGCCCGTGGATGGGTGACCAACTTTACCTATCGAGACTTCTCCGTGCACGTTAACACCCGGCTGTCATTCGTGGATCTTTGACAGTCATTACGGTAGTCAGAATCCCGAAAGTATGACAGCCAGTCTTACCAAGGGGTATCGTATTACCCAGTTACTGGCTGGGTTCTAGAGGTCAGATAGGCAGTCGCTCCATGTAAGATACTGGTATTCAGCTGCATCCGGGTAGACTGGGAGCTGACCCCAACGTAGTAGGGAAAAGGCTAGGCAGATTGATTGAAAGACAATCATCAAATTTAGGGTCGCTTGAAAATTTTCCACGAAATTAAAAATATTGGTGATTAACACACAGAAGAAATTTAAAGTATACAAAAATATACAGCTAATCATTTTAATGTAATCTTCAAAAGTATCTACCCACGTGAAGAAGCAAGGAGACTACGTCATTGTTTCTTCTCTTGGGTAGCATGTATCTTTCACACTGGACCAACACGGAAGAACCCAACAAAGTCAGCGTAGGCGCAGTGTATGACTTCGCCCATCCAAGTAAACACTACAAATATACCTCACAAGTCCACAGAAACGAGACAATTCGAGTATCACAGCAATGAGTCACGTCCGGCTAATTGTTAATAAACAGTAGCAATAGCAGTGCAAGCAGTCGAGGTGGTCTTTGTTCAACAAGTTAACACCTACTCCCACCGAATGAGCTTGATAAATGTTTTTATTACCGTGCACCACAAGTGCAACAATTCAACCAGAGAAAATTACTTTGTGCATAACGAAGCTCAAACAATGGTTAATAATGTTACGGTGTGTGACGAATCCTGGAGGCCAGTAGTTGTGCTGTGCCACACAATATCTACAAAATGGCACCCGCTGTGAACAAGGACACATGTCTAGAATGCGTAGTTTCTGCGAATTGGACAGTGACAACGTGTTTGGTTGAATTTTTGATGACGTTTTGAAGGATCGCGCTTTCATTCATCATTCATTTGTTCCATGTCATCAAAGCCTTTTGAGGATCAGACATGAGTAGCAAAATTATTATTATATATTTTTTAAGGTATTTTTAATCATGTATACGCAGGATTTTATTAATATTATGCAAAGTTTACCTACTAAGCCAATCACAATGGGTTCTTATTAATATCATATCTTATTTTTTGGCAAAAATGTATGCTAATTAATTATTTTCCATTAACATTCACAAAACTAAAATTGAATTTAAAATATGGCTTTGAGTACTAATTAATCAAATAACCAAAAGTAGCCAGACCGTAATATTTTTTTTTCGCTTTATGAATAAGTCAAACGCAGATCACCTCTGGAAAACAAAGGCGAAAAGTATTTCATATTTTATGTTTAAAAAATAAAATGAGTTAAAGTGAAAGCATCAAGGTTGGCCGCGAAATTAATATTTTTTTACGTTTTTTTGCAATTTGCTGTTCACTATTAAGTATTATGTAAATCAAATACGATTGGCGGCCGTAGTAAATACCAAAGTATTAACAGAATTGTAATCATTAAAATCCGTATGTTTTTTTTTTAATGTTGTTAATCAAATCATATTTTGATCAACAGACAACTCTCTAAGTTCATATTACCCATTTTTTTTTGGGTTGGCAAATCAGCAGACAAATCTCCTCCCGCTCTGGGTGGATATTACCCTATGAAATAACTATTTCATAAAATCATGACATTTGAGGCAAATTATTTTAACTCAGAGAGTTGTAGGTATTATAATATAATTTGAATGATAACAATTCAGTAAATGCATATTATGTGGTTGTTACAGACGCGAATCCTATATTTTGATCAACATTCAACTTGACACTGACCTGCAAATTGCAAGAAAATCAATTTCACGAGCTGCCTTGGCACTCCCACCTTAAACTAAAAACCTTTTTGGTTTTATGCTCTAAACGGCTACCTACACATAACAATGCAACTGCGTGAGCTGCTGACTTCAACACAAATACGTCCACGATTCGCGACGCTACCCCATAAATTAAAGAGATAAATGGTGCACCAACAATGGTTAAATAAACCGTCCCGTTTCTTATAACACTCGAAAATAAGCTTTGTTTGGTAGCACCGTAAAAACTTGAAATGTCCATACGCGAGGACTTACAATGGATCAGAATATTTAAGGGGAGTTTAATAAACGCGTGGGCACGCCGACGTCGATTGCTGCAAAAAATTTGAGCGCAGAATTCGATACAGTATTTTATGGACACTTTTGGTCTATTAAATATCTTTAGCAGGACATAATACCATTGTATTCTGGTTTCTATATTGCAAGCTATTGGAATAAAGTTTTACAAGACTTTATTTGGGATAACATAACTTTTAGAGGTGGTTTTTATTCCCACTTATTAATAGATCGCAGATCGGTGGGATTCCCTTATTGCGGAGGTGGGTGCGGCTCCACGCAGAAACTTAATTGTATATTTTTATGTGTCTGTAACCTACTAACACTAGAATTTAAGGTGAAATTGTTACTAACCCTATGGACTCCGGTCTGAAATAAAAATATTATATTCTATTAATAGTGCATGTATTTTAATAAGATATTTATTTTATATGAGTTTTATATTATTTGTTCACACACACTCGCAGTGTATTTATTTGATGATGTTTACCGTCGTAAACATATTTTACGATTGAAAATCTCATTTCAGACACACGATCAGAGACGACAAATGAAATATTAAAACACTATCATAACATCACGCCTTTCCCAAAGGGTTAGGCAGAGGAATACCTATAGTAAGCCCACATTTCACCAGTTATGTTTGAGTCCTATGTAATAAAGGGCGAGCCTAGTCCCTCAAAGCGTGCACAGATCCAGATTTCGGCGGCTACTGAGTAACTCCAGATAGAAATACTCAATAACGCTTTGCCCGACCCAAATCGATACCAGGACCTCATGGTCAGCAGAAGTCTTTTAGTAAAGCTTGCGGCCTCTTGACCAACGAGGCAGAATTAAAATATAACAATACATAATTGTTTGATTTACTTCTTTCTATTTTTAAACGTGAAGCTGTACCTAAATACGAACTTAGAACAAAAACTACGGAGATCAATCACCGTAATCAGGTAACCCGAGTACTAGGAAACCATACCTTTAAGGAGGCCACTCTTCAAATTAACCTAAATAAATCTGTATTGAATGATTCCACTAAACATTAGTATCGTTTTATAAACTCTTATAGAGATCACAAAGCAGAGTTCTCATAAAAACGGCCGTGTATAAAATAAGTGTTTACTTTGTCGGTGGGAGTGCTTTGAAGTGGCTTCCATTTCTGTTCATAGCAACCCTTCTAACATGTGCTGAGATAAAGATGAAATATAACTACTTGTGTTCTCTTTCCCTTTCAAGATTTTAATCGAATCTTTTATTTGGTTACCTCTCCGATGGTAACTTGTGGCGGAAATTCTTATAGTATTCATAATAGTGTGGAAAAATATAGCTCTTTGCTGAAATATTATGTAGTTGAGAATTTTACAGCGTACTGACACTCATACATACAAAATCAGCCTATAATGTTCCCACTGCCGGAACACAGGCCACCTCTCTAAGAGAGCGAGTGAGAGAGCTTCGGCTTTCCAATTGTTAAGCAGTTTGTGCATAGGGTGATTGGTACTAACACTAGATAATAAGTTGTTTTTATATCATGTTACTAACACTCTATGGATTTTTTTGTGTCCGAAATAAAAAATATATTATTACTAGCTTCTGCCCGCGACTTCGTCCGCGGAAAATTGCGATATACTGTAACTGTTTAGGCAGCGCATGCAAATAATTCTGTTTTCATTCCGTATTTCTTTCCGACTTGCTAGACGAAAATTGCGATAGCTCGGCTAATATGTATGATATAAATATAATTTATAGCATATAGCACTCAGGAATAAAGTAGCTTTCTATCAGTGAAAAAATTTTTGAAATCGGATCATTAGTTCCGGAGATTACCCCCTACATACAAACTTACAAACTTACAAATTTTACCTCTTTATAATATTAGTATAGATTATTAGAATCCACCACCCAGGTCCAGTGCGGGTCCGCGGATGTCTCATGTCTTCGAATTTTTGGTTCTAAGACATGGTTTTCTTTCAATGTTTTCCTTCACCGTTTTGTGAGCAGTGGTGATGAAACTAAAATACACAAAGTAAAGCACCTGTTTGGGTTCGAACTCACGGCCTACAACTCGTATGTCGAGGCTGATACCACTGGGACATCACTGCTCACTCATCGACTAATGAATGTCATAAGAGATAGATACCGTAAGTTTCCTAGTTTTTTATAAAACCAAAGAAATGAGAACTGTGACAGTTGTAAAATTTTCAACGGAAATGACTTTAAGTTTCGCTAGAAACCGCTTGTCTTTAGAAAGTCTATCAAACAGTATACCTACGTAGCGGCATAGTGCATGAACACGTCTTTATGATTGACTAGCTGCTGCCCCTGGCTGCCACCGCGTCTAAAATTTTCATAAAAACTTCCACCGCCCGTATACGGAGCAAGTTTCCTAAAATCCTTTCTTAAACGACGTCTTCTACGTATAATTTACCTCTGTACCAGATATCATTTTCGTGATTAATCAGTGAGTGAATGACCTGTCGCTTTTACATTTAAGATAAATTAATTATCTTAATATGATTGATCTACAAATACATAGTTGAATAACATGTCTAAAAGTCTAGGTCCAAAATAGAATGATGTGAGAACGTTCAATTTCTTACTAAAAATCGATCTAGACCTTGAGGTCGAATCTGAAACAAAAGACGTTACTTTCACCAAATTCCTTCGATCGCTAAATGCCAATGGTTTTCCAGCCAATTACCTCAAATCTCTAGAAACTGACTTATTAACGAAAGCACGATCCCCTGCACCTTGCACCCTGACATCACAAGATGGATCTGTCGAGCCCCCGTCCACAAATTACATGAAGCAATTTTACCCACAACCTTAGCAATGACATTACTGCAGCGGAATCTCACCCACGATGTTTGGTTGTAAACTGTTGTGAAGCTACGAAAGTATCCATTTGAGAATTTGCAACTTTGCGATTAGATATTCATGCGAAATTAATTGTATGCAGATGAAAGGTAAGAAAGTATCATTCATGGAAATTTAAGATTGCTTGAGTCTCGATTAAAGCCATTTGATTGTTTAAAATTAGTTTTAAGTAATGCTTTAAAGTCCTTAGAGTTCTTAGAGTCCTTCTCATTAGATCTTTAAGCATAACTCAATTATGGCAATAAAATAAATTCATTTAAAGTCAAGTGAACGAAAATAGTGCAATAAAATTAAACATTATACACTAATGTATTCACATATGTAGTACTATTTGATTCACATAAATAAAAAAAAAATATATATATATTCATTTATATTGCAACATCAACGTTCAAACTTTAGCAGTTTTATTAACGCTATATTTTATAGACTTGTAATATTTCAGAAGTTCAGCCATAACGAATCTTCGTGCGAAAAGTTGCAAAACTTTTGATGAAACTTGCAATAAAGAATAAGATGCATGTCCTACACGATGTGCTGTTGCATCAGTGTTTCTTTTCAATGATATTAATAAAACGTTTCCAAGGTTAGTTGTTATTGTTGTGAACATTACAAAATGCACTTTAAATTCTGCAATAATAGTCCCAATTCTATTACTATTTGCTGCTAAAGACATTTTATTTACTAATGTAGAGTTACGAGCATAAATGCATTTACAGTTACGTATAATTTAAAAGTATTTTTCTCTTGAAATATGTTTTTTTACTGGAAAAGGCCGCGGTGTCTTAACAGTATAATCACAATGGTATAAATTCGAAATAACTAAGTCTCACCATAAAATACCCGATCAAAAGTTTAGGAGAAAAGTACTTTTGGATCCTGCGAAAGTGTAATGTAAGTATTTAATGATCGTGATTCACATAATATTATTTCGAACTTAAGTATATTTTGCTCTACTTTATACTATTACATTTTTCGTGTATTTCTTAGCTCCATGGTACCTCTCCCCAAAAGAATTCGTGCACGCATCGCATCCTACCCTCTGCTATACGGGATGTATAGCAGAGGGTAGGTAGCTTGAAATTTTAGGGGAACGCAATCATTCCCTTTGATTCCTGTTCCGTCCTATTCAATTAGAAGGCGTCTACAACTGACTTTTATAAAAAATAGTTTCCTGATTAGATTTATATAATGACTGGCTCGTTGAAGTAGTGGTTATAAGCGCTGCTATTGAGCATGAGGTCCTAGTTTCGATTCGAAGGTCGGGCAAAGTGCTATTGGGTTTTCCTATCCAGAGATCAGTTTTCAGTAGTCTGGAATTGTGCCCGGTTGATGGCCATAGGATCGCCCGCTATAACATTCACACGGTGGTTTAACATATTTGGCGAAATGGGGGTCTACTATAAATTCCATAAGTGCATTTATAATACCTACACCCCCATTTCACCCAACCAAGTGAACCAACCATTTGGGGATACGCGTGATGTTACGTTATGTTGGATATGATTGTGTAGTACGAAAAAATTACGGTAATTATCATTACTAATGACATCATGATTACTCAGATGATTATTGAAATTGATGTTTGATTGTCACTTAGTATATCTACTATGTGTAACGAGTTACTGTAGGTATAATGAGTGCTGCCTTTTAGACAAATTTGGTGGAACAAAAACAAAAAACTGACACTATTAGGGTCTATACAAACTTTTGCGGGCGTTTTTTAAACGCGCATTAGTACAGCGCATAAAATAAAACGCCGTACTAATAGGCCCTTATCTATTTTTTTTATTTGAGATGCATAATGACACAATTAGGTACCATCTTGTTTCATTTCAGACGACACCATTACGGATAAGACTTATCGATCGCCTAAAGACGTCACGCCCTTACGCATAAAAGGGTTAATAATTACGATAAAAGCCCTTTCAAATCCTGAGAGCATTCAAAGTACAGAATATTCTAATCATACCAAATCATGCACGCTTTTAGACTAAAACAAATTGATGTGCATTATTACAAGAGATTCGCTTCCTTCCTGGCTGGAGTCTGTCAAATGTGCCAACGAAAAGGGAACAATGGACGCTCTATTGTAGCATTTTCATAAATCCCGTACTGACATAGTCACTTCCCGTATCTCTGAGCCGTATTATCTGGGTATACCAAATCGGGTCAGTGCAGTGAGAATGGTTTGACTACGAAAACTGTGAAAATAGACATTGTTAGTTCTTTTTGTCTTGTGAAACATTCATAGAGTTTCAATAGTAATATTTATTACGTTATTCTGTTAGGTTTTGTGTCCTAGAGTATTAGATAGAAGATATAAATTGTGCTCGTAATAATTATCATTTTTTTAGTTATTACTTGCTGTTAACCGCGTCACCGCCCACGACAAATTTGAAATTTTTCATACAAACTTTCACGTCTTATTTCACGCTTTAACGGCAGGAGTTTCCGGAAATCCTTTCTTAGCTAACGTCTTTTACTTATAATCTATCTCCGTGCCAAATTTCATCTTCGTAAGTAGCAATTTTTGAAATTTCGTGATTCTGTGAATGTATCAGAATGAGTGATATTGCGCTTTAATATAAATACAGATTATTGACTTGTATGTCATTTTCTCCACTCAGGTTTTACTGGTTAATTACAAATGCAACCAAGACCACCCAATTCAGTGTCATAAACACCATTATGCCCCATCATCAGTTGCGACTACACACGCATAGATTATGACCATTCATTTGACCGTCACAAGCACGTTTTATTATGGAAGTTTACTAAGAAACACCGGTGATAAAATTCACACTTTGTACACCTAAAAACACCCAAAGTTCACACTTATGGGCAAACGGTCGCATGAGTTTGTTCCGGCCTAATGAGGCGGCGTCATTCATTGCGCAAGCGCAGAGACTGAGCGCCGGTGCATTCGCCATGCTCCGGAACAAATCGCACCCGAATACGGGCGTGTGTGGATGATGGTGTGATTTTTAGTCGTAATTGAAATAGATTGGTCGCTTTCGACTAGGTTTTGTGTGAAAGTTGATATTGATTTGAATGAGTAAAAAATACTTAGTTGAAAAAAAAGTTATATGACATAAGGGAAGGCTTAGCTCTGCAGTGGATGAAGTCGAGCACTGGATGAAGAAAATGATACTAAAGTGATTACACCCCTCACCCGCACAATACATGGTCTTAATGAAGTGCATGAGAGGATTGATATCTTCTCGTGCAATCTGAGTGAATTCGTAAGAGTATTGTTAAATTATGTGAGTTCCATTTAAATATTATTCTATGTTGTTTGTTATATGCTTTATGTTAAGATTTTGTTATAAATTTAGTTTTAAGTAGATTTTTTATGTAGTATTAGTAGATTTGTTTTATACCTAAGATAGGTTAGTCACCCACCCACTATTGTATTAGGGTGACCTGTAAGGATAGTGGGTGTAAGTTTAAATAAATAATAAATAACATTATGCTCTAATTTGTGACGAGTGATTATTCTTAAATATTTGGTCAGTTTCCTTTAGTCTAGATAATTCACTATTACTATTTTTCCTTTTTACCTAATTAGCGAAACATAATTTCTTCCATAATATAATTTTAAGTATAGAAAGTTGTATTAAAACAGTTGCTATTCTCTTTCCTATCCACTTTATCTTATCTGTACCAGTTGAAATGATTAGAAGCAGTCGACTGATTTTTCGATACGAAGTTGTTTATCGTATCTTTGAATAACTGTCCCATCCGGGCCTACTTAAATCACAGAATCAATAGTCTTTAATACGCACATTTGAATTAATTTCCTATGAGTAACTTCCTTTTACCGTTAATATTTACACAATACTCAGCTGGAAGTATTCAACTAATACGTCGTCATGCATAATAAGTAATTAAGTACTTACTATTACGCATTGAAAGATTCTAATTATGCATTCATAATGGCTCATTATCCGTTAATGGGTTTAAAATTAGTTAATATTTATACAGTGTTATTTATTTTATTACTGTGCATGACACTTACCTATGTACAGAGGCCAGCACATCAAGTTACCACAATCTGTCAGATTTCTTTGATAGTATTTCAACTTTAATGCAAAGACATAAGGTTCATTTTTAATTAAGAAAATTTGACAGTAAGGGATAGCTTGATGTGCTGGCGTCTGTACGTGCATAGGCATTATCGATTTCCATATACAATTTTTTAAAGAAGTCCTAGCCTAAATGTTGTGTGTTAGTTTATGGTAAAGAATAGAAAGAAGAAACCTAAAGGCTAGCACTAGATAATCCGTGTGTGACAGAATCATCTATGGTCTGATCGACAAACATGATGATTATGACACCATTTCCCCGCGACAGCTCCTCGGAAAGCATGTGAAGCCGTTGGTCCCGGTTGTCATTCATGGATCTTTGGACAATCGTATCTTGCATTCCTAAATGTCAACCTAACCTAATTTATCTATACGCGAATCGATAAAACACTACTGACAGTAATTACAAAAACAATGTATGCTGGATATGTGTCATGGGATTACATGACTATGAGCAGCAGTACTATCGGCCCCAACTTCAATCTGCCTAGCCTTTTCCCAACTATATTGGGTCGGGTTCCAGTCTAACCAGATGCAGTTGAATGTCATTCGTGGATCTTTGCAGTCGTTACGGGTCATAAGAAGCCCGAAAGTCTGACAGCCAGTCTTACCAAGGAGTATCGTATTACCCAGGTACTAGGTTGTGGTTGTCAGATAGGCAGTCGCTCCGTATAAAATACTGTTATTCAGCTACATCCGGTTAGACTGGAAGCTGACCCCAAAATGAAAAGGCTAGGTAGATTGATTTCCTCGCGACAGTTTATCGCAGAATTCCTCAGATTGTGCACAATTCGATAAACTGTTATACAGACAAGCTAATGACTGATAAACCCAAGCCTTAATTGAAAAATGGAATATCCAAACCATCGATAAAACCACAAAGATTTATAGTAACAACTCTTTAACGGCAGATAAAAATAGTGGACGTCAAGTCAATCAAGGTACGTCTTAACACGTGAACGGCAGTAGTATATCGATTTTAAATGCAAATTCGAACAGCTGTTTATCGGCTGAATGATTGCATTAAGCTTGCTTCGAGCTTAATTACGTTGTGTGGGCGAGCGTTCGGTTTCGTCTTGAGACGAACGCCAATCTAGGAATGACAGACTTACGACTGCGGGTTGTAGGACAAAAACCGGTATTAATTAATTAGATGATGTTGATAGTGGAAAAAAAGGTTACTCGCTAATGGTTCGAAGGCTAGTGATGTGAATAGGATTAGCACGAAGACTTAATTGTATTGAGGTTTGACATGGAAACTTGTCAGTGTATACTTGGCGTTGTGGTTGAGATTTAAAGGTTGTAAAGGAATAGAATTTAATGGAACTGTGGAAATGGAGAATGGTCCTTCGTGTCTAATTTATATGTACCATAATGAGGAAGGCAAAAGTGAATATAGAATTAATTTTGTTTTATGGTAGCTTTCAAACTTAGGTACCTACAACAATATTACAGTGTGTTAGGTTAAACGAGGGACATAATTTCAGGGGTACTCATGAAAATGAACAACTTTGACAAAAAATCTGTTCAGTGCATTTATGATCGCATAATTCGTCAAAATGTATGGAACAGCTGATTTTTTTTTCATATTTCATAGTTGATTCCATGGACAAAGTTGTTGATTTCCATGATTCTATGATTCACTATACAAACTGAAAGTACATATGTCCCTCGTTTTTTTTAAGGCTGGCTAATCATGCTCTGGGTGGAGCGGAAGGGAGTGTCAGACTCTTACTGACTAAAACCCATCCATGTTCCTTCCGTAGCCCTTTATGTTCCGGGGTAGCGGTAACCCTTTCGGACAATCCCGCATACCCGGCAGGATTGGCCCTGAGGGGCCCCTTCATATGCTGAAATCTCTCCCTCGTTAAACCTAACACACGTATTGCACCTGCTACGTACATCAAACATTTAGATATAAAAGAAGCTTAGCTTTAAGTCGATATAGATAGCACGCATAATCAGCCCATAATGTTGCCCATGATGGGACACAGGTCTTTTCTCTAAGAGAGGGAGTGGGCCATAATCCACCACGCGCGCCCAGTACGAGTTGAGGAATGTCACATGTCTTCAAATTTTATGGTTTTAGGACATGCCGCTTTCCTAACGATGTTTTCCTTCACAGGTTTTGAGAGCAGTGGTCATAGAATTAAATATACAATGTAAAGCGATAAGTTGCGCAGTCGATATAATTGAATGTATTTCCCAGTCCTTTTAGAATATAAAATTGAATTCAATAACACCAATAAATACCGCATTTTACCTTCAATTGAATACACTTAAATACTTTTTACAGCATAAGGGTACTTTATTCCTTTAACAGTAGTTTATGATGCATTTAAAATACTTATATATTTTTTTATCAATAAGTTGCATTATCATTTTCAAGGGGCCGCCGACAGTTAATAAATAACGCTCAAGTCAATTCGTCACACTTTTTAGATCTATTATTGTCAATTATTAAAAGTTTTAAATATAGGCAGCGTGATTTTTTGACAACAAAAGGATGGGTTTAATTCAATGAACTTTCTTTAAAAAAAAACCATTACGGTTGTTATTTAGTTTAGGAACAACAATAGTTTGATTTGTTGAACGTTATGGCATGTTGTTCATAGCAATTTTTTCGCATAATACTCGTTCAAAGAAAGGTGAAAGCGCGTCAGTTTCATACGAGCCTAAATTAATGCGGATCATATCGCAAATGCAAAGATATTTGAGTGTAGTTAGTTCTTCTAGAATTATTTAAATAATCTATACTAATATTATAAAGCTGGAGATTTTGTTTGTTTGAACGTGGAACTACTGGTCCGAATCTTTAGGATAATCTCTGGAACTACTGGTCCGAATTGAAAAAATCTTATTGTGTTGGATAGTCCATTTATCGAGGAAGGCTATTGGCTATGTAACATCACGCTACGACCAATAGGAGCCGAGCAGCGGGTGAAACCGCGCGGGAGCAGCTAGTAATAATATGATACTTCTTTTTTTTTTAAGGCTGGGAAATCATCCAATGACTGCTCCCGCTCTGGGTAGAGCGGAAGGGAGTGTCAGACTCTTACTAACTAAAACCCATCCATGTTCCTTCCGTAGCCCTTTATGTTCCGGGGTAGCGGTAACCCTTTCGGACAATCCCGCTTACCCGGCAGGCTTGGCCCTGAGGGGCCCCTTCATATGCTGACATCTCTTTGAGGCGCGCGTGGAACATATACGCGCCGTACGGCACGGGTCTGGTGCTGATCGGACGGTGAGTCACCCATTACTCACCGTCCGCAGGCCCGCGCCTACGGTGGCCGGGAGTCGTCACGTGGCTCCCGACGCCCGGGGCGTCTCCTGCGGCGGCTGGGATGGGAGGACCTTTCTCTCTCCCATTCCGCCACCTCCTACGTGAGCATAACTTTTTCGCAGAAGGAGGTGACTGCCTCCCACTCCCTCTCGCCCCGTACCATGGCTTGCACCAGGGCCGGGCGCGAGAGGTCGCCGCCGATCGCCTCTACGAGGACACGGTGGTGCTCCGCCCATGCGGGGCAGGTTTGCACAGTGTACTCTACCGTGTCCTCTGGGCAATCCTCGCAGTGGTGACACCCGGGCGTTTCCTCCCGCCTGATGATGTGCAGGAAGCTCCCGAAACATCCATGTCCGGTAAGGAGGTAGGTGAGGGCGCCGTGACGCTTCTCTAGCCACTCCTCAAAGAGGGGCCTTACCGCCACTGTCGTGGCGTGCCCTAATAATATGATACTTAAACTAAAAATCTTTTAAAGTCACGTATATAAAACGGTTGACTGCCTCTTTGGCCCAATAGTCACAGGAGCTTGACTGCTGAATATGAAGTCCTAGATTCGATTCCGGGGCATTGGGCAAAGTGTTATTGTTTTTTTACATTTGGAATTTCTCAGCAGCAGCCCGCTGTCTGGATTTATGCCCGGTTAATGGCAATACGCTTGCACCCGGACTTAAATATAACTGGGGAAATGATGGTGTGTTATAGATACACCTCTGCCTTACCCTTCCAGGCATACAGGCGTGATGTAATTTACCAGTGTGTCATATAGTATAAATGACAAAGCTTTGTGTCTAATGTACCTAAAAGTTTGGATTTTTGCAGATTTCAATGTCGAGTTTTATCCCAACATTTGTACCAACATGGTGACATTGTCTTTCTTTCCAAATTACTCGACATCTATAGCCAACATTGGCCACAACATTTGCTGCCAGTGAGCAGTGTTTGACCTATCACGCTAAGATAATAAAAACGCTTCCATACTTCAAATCCCAAATGTTTGTTTGTTTGCTTCTTCGTGAAGATTAAACGGTATCTTATGTGGGTATTGGAATCTAAAACAATAAAGATAAGAACTCTTTGATCAGTTTTTGCTTTCAGTTTTAAGAAAGTAGGTATACCAAACAATACCACATGATTGTATTGACTTATATCTTCATAATAATGAACCGCACTTTCTTTCAAGAGGCTCTTGGGCTTCTTATGCAAATCATGGAATAAATTATTAAGAACTAATAAAGTGTATCATCATCTTGTTTTGCTCTGGATTGTGTTTGACATGTGAAACTTTCTGAAAAAAAAAGTAGTTTCAACCGACACTAAAGACGTTTCTAGACAATAACAAAATTGTATTTAAAATAACAAAAATATTTATCATGTATCCTTTTTTTTCTAACTTGAGAAATATTAAAATAAATTCCACAAAACTGTAGTGTTTTTTAAGCCAAAATCTTTCAGCACATTTTAGAATATTATTTCCGTTCTAAATCAGTACTTTCAAGCAGGATTGTTTTTCTGTCTATGGCTTGCTGACATTTTGTTTTATTGAATTAGACATAACTTTCAGACGTTTTAGCTACAAGCGTACCTACTTATCTTCAATGTGCTTACGCTAGGCGCCATGTTTTTTCAAATAAGTGCGTTTCAAATTTCTATATTATTACTTCTATTCTCGTTCTGCATACCTAATAACATTAATTTTCACTCCACCAATAACAGAGCCACATCGCGAATTACGCACATTCTACCCAAAAACGGAGGGCTAAATGTTTGTTCTAACTTTACGTCGAAGGGCGCTAAAAGGTTTGCAAATAGACGTTAAGTAACGCGTCAACTGAGACAATGACTTCTGTTTTACCGACGTGTCTGACCCCTGTTTGTTGACGTGTGGTTCCCAGGAAAACTGGGTTATAATGTAACTTGACGAGTTAGTAACGGTTCGGTTTTGATCTAGTTTGTTAGTAGGGAATTACGTCAGTACCTATTGAGAAATAGTTTTGTTGAATATGTAGCTTTTGTCGCTCTATGTAAAATACCGGTATTCAGCTGCATCTGGTTAGACTGGAAGCTGACCCCAACATAGGCATTGGGAAAAGGCTAGGCAGATATTTGATGCGGCTGTTGTCGTTGGACAAGCACAGGTAGAGAATATAGCTCTCAGGGTTGACAATAAAAATGAGATTACAATGATTCTAGCGGTAAAGCACCACCTTTGGTGGTGGTGTGTGTCACCTTTGCAGTTCACACGAAGTTTTGACGTTGTAACATAGTCTTCGTTCATTCATCATATTTGTATAATTTCCTCGCGAACAAAGTTAGAAGGACCAAATTGGTGATGTTCTTGCGAAAGTCAGGTGAGTAGTACTTGCAACCAGCGTGCGTATTCGACCCAGGGGGCCAGACAAAGTCACGTTTTCATTAACGGTAACGAAATTAGGTAAATCCGAAATATATGGAATTTGTTCAAGGTTTTGAAATGTCACGTGATCAATCGTTTTCGATCGCTAAGTGCTAGACAATGTCAAAGTGTGTAACGAAATTCGATTAATATTCCCATACAATTGCTTTGACGAGTGGTGTACTTGACAATTCGAATCGCTGGGATAGCGAATTGTTCGATTTTTGAAATCGAATCGACACGGAGCGATTGACACTAGTTCAGGCCCTCTGATGCTCGCGAAGGAGGTGGCGGGATGGGAGAGAGAAAGGTCTCCCATCCCAGCCGCCGCAGGAGACGCCCCGGGCGTCGGGAGCCACGTGACGACTCCCGGCCACCGTAGGCGCGGGCCTGCGGACGGTGAGTAATGGGTGACTCACCGTCCGATCAGCACCAGACCCGTATTGTACGGCGCGTATATGTTCCACGCGCGCCTCAAAGAGATGTCAGCATATGAAGGGGCCCCCCAGGGCCAAGCCTGCCGGGTAATCGGGATTGTCCGAAAGGGTTACCGCTACCCCGGAACATAAAGGGCTACGGAAGGAACATGGATGGGTTTTAGTCAGTAAGAGTCTGACACTCCCTTTCGCTCCACCCAGAGCGGGAGCAGTCATTGGATGATTTCCCAGCCTTAAGTTAATAACAGAATGACATATCAATTAATTAACAAAAACTCAAACAATAAGCTGTCGTAAAACTAATTTAATATCTGTGAGCAAACAGTTTATTTGCCGATCCGCTATGGCGCCAGCTGTTGCGACGAGGGTAGCGGCAAAGAAGAATCGCGTAAATAGCGCAGAAGTGATATTGAGGTTGCTAAGGTCGGTATACAAAAACAAATATGGCCGACTGAAAATGTGCCACGTAAGAAGTTTTTTCTATCTGGTTTCTGAATTGTTTGTATAGTTAGTTTCAATCCGATTCCATTTCGTTTACGCTATTCTTCAAATACCTTTTTTTTTTGAGGATGGTAGATCATCAAATGACTCCTCTCGCCCTGAGTGGACGGAAAGGGAGTGTCAGACTCTCACTGACTAGACCTTAGCCCTTTATGTTCCAGGGTAGCGGTAACCCTTTCGGACAATCCCGCTGTCCCAGCAGCGAATATTAAGGGGAAATGCCCACTGGCAAAAACCATTCTTCAAATACTTAAGGTAGGTAAGGAAACTGAAACGGAACTCTTTAGTCGTTTTCGATAGAATTATTATAACGTCTTCTTCATTAGACAATCATAGAAAACAGCTCTTCCGCTCGTTCAAATGTAGAGGTTGTAAAACTAACATTAAAGTCAGAATAATGACATGTCCTATTCTGTGATTTATCACATCTTAATCTTTGCAGTATATTGCAGATACAAGTTTTTGTTTCGCCATCGATCGTCTGCTGAATGGTAGTCGTTTAAATGATGCAGAAAGAAGAAAAATAGGTAAGTAAACTATCATAATATTATGTTGAATTTGACCATCAGTCACAATTTACGGATATCTTTTATCTTTTTTTTTTTAAGGAAGAAACATTTTTGGGGCGGTGAAAGCGCAGCCTTAGTAATTCCTATTTGAAAAAAAATAGACCAGATTTTCTGGTAGATATAAGGTGTTAAAAAATATTAACTGTTCCATACATTTGTCCACACGTAACTCAACAAAGTGTATGGAACAGCTCATATTTTTTACACACAGTAAACGTTGTTCGTAACAATGAGTACAATGCTCCCACGAAATTCTTAGAGTTCATTTTTTAACACCTTATATAGAATGTGCCTATCATCCTTTAATCTTATTAGTTATTCACTAAGAATATCTGGTTAGATCTAGATGCTCCAAGCGCTATGATTCCAGTTGACTATTAGTCGCAATAACATGTACAGGCTTTCAGATTACCATAAAAGTATGTTGCTATTTTATCAGCTGTTCATTCTTAAATTTATCTTTTATTCTTTGTAAGAAGTTCTCGAGTTTATCAGCGATCATACACGTGCAAAACTATTCCATCGATTGATTTTAACGACAAAACGTAGTTTAAGGAGTTATGTTGTTCAGTTAAGTAAAACTAATGATTAAATTCGACCGATTTTAACAGAAATAGTCTCCAATTGTAAACAGATCTAACTTGTCATTAAAAATTGTTGAAGGTATATCACGAACATATACTAACACTGACTAGATATGAAACTATCCCGTATGTGGACAGATATAGGGTGAAATTTAATCCATGGGCATTATTTTAAATGGTCATTGTACTCATCATTATGAAAAACTTTCACTATGGGAACAAATCTGAAATCGCGAAAAAAAAATCAGCTGTTCCATATATGTATTATGCTTGCATAACTCGTCAAAATGTAGGGAACAGCTGATTTTTTTTAAATAAAAATGCCTGTGAATTCAATTTCACCCAGTAGTTTGTACCTGACTCCATTGTTCCATTTTTGTTCTTAGAAATGAAATGAAATAACTGACCTGCAAATTCCACAAAACGCAAGAAAATTTAAATTTCGCGGGCTCAACAACATCCAAATCAGACCCAAACAAAACTTTCATTCAACCGATTAAAGTTTTAACGAAGGAATTCCTCCAAGATGACCTGCTTGGTCCCCCGGCTATAAATATAAGATCATCTAATGCCATCATTCGGTGCGAGTCAAAGTGATCTCTAACGGAGATTTGGTCCGATGTCACTGATCGTATATTGTCGCCCGAGATGACTGCGATAGCGTATGATAATGTTGGGGTGAAATTTTGTTCATGGGCGGAGCGGAAAGCGTTTAGTGAAGATCATAATTTCGATTTTCAAATATGTAATTGAATTTCAGTTTGTGTCAAACAGAAAAATGTTATCTCTAAACAACAGAATTATAACTAATATTATAAATATGAAAGTAAGTTTGTATGATTCTTACGCTTTCACCCTAAACTGGCTGAACTTATTTGGATAAAATTTGGCATATGGTAGACCATCTGACCTGGGTTCTGACATAGGATAGGTACTTTTTATCTCGAGTGAAGCCGCGGACAAAAGTTTGTTTCAAATAAACTAAAGATACTGCAGAAAGATAAAAGTATTTTACAAAACTTAGCAAAAATATTTTTTTTTCTAAAAAATTGTGCAACTTGGTGACTAAGTTAGAAAAATACGTTTTCAATTTAATCCCAAAGTAAAGTTAAAAAGCTAAAGTTTCAACAAATGCTAGCGTAGGTGACTTTCTAGTTATAATAAATACTGTAATGGAACATAAATATTATCTAAATCAGACAATTCATATTCCATGCAATTCAACCAATAATACTCATATCCAAGATAAATCAGTAAGCAATATTGTATCACCAGTGAAGCGGAAGATTGTAAATTCATATAGATAATTAGAAACACAATTAGACTAATAAGCAAAGGAATTTTATAACAAAGATCAAATCAATCATGTATGTTGATTAAATTAAATTTATATTGTAGCGTTATGCAACCTAACAATTAAACATTCATTTATGTAATAACACTATCTATTACTAAATTAATTAATATAATATTATAATCTTCAGAAACATGATAAGTGCCCAATTCATGCACGTAGTTGTACTTGCGTCGATCTGATTCCATTCTCTCTCAAGATTATTTCTTAATGTTTTTTGCTGTTCTCACTTTTCTGGAGTATTTTTATTTATATCACAGTTATATTTTTTTCAAAGTGAATTCTGGCCTTACCTAGAATTCTCTTTGAAAAAAATATAACTGTGCCATTAATAAGTGCGAATTTATGTATCAAGACCTCTATCTCAGTATTTAACTGACCGTACTTGTTGATCAACTTAATCGAACCGATACGAAACAGAGATGTCGATTTTATATCTAAATCGAAACGCGAGATACATTAATTCATGCTTTTAATTCACTACATAAAATACACTGGCGTAGCATGTTCTCTATCTTATCTGATGTCATTTATAGGATTAGGGCTAGATGAGACAGATATCGTATAGATGGGTGGTTGAACACCAAGGAATGTTTGGGAGAAATCGTTCAATGAGTTTCTAGCTTTGTTTTTATGTTAATTAGTAGGAACCAGTCGAACGGGATTCGTGAACAAACTTCCGTTGGAAATGTTTGATGTATCATCACGGTACGTGGGTTCCTGTGACGTCAACTGTCTTTGTCTTTTGATGTTAGATAGAAAGAGAAAAGATGACGCCTAAATGGTTTACTGAATTGAGTGAGAACTAAAAGATCATTTTAACAAACAAATGTAGTGCGGTCGTCGATGTTTCATTATTACCGTTCATGATGGAATGATTAAGAGCACAAGATTGTGTTAATGTACGAAGTCAACATCTCGACTTAATAAGCCAGTACTTATACTGGCTTATTAAGTAGTTACATAGGATAAGTGTGATATCTACCGCAGACTTGTATCTCCTTTAGAAATATCATTTCTAGGACGACAAATAACATGCTCAATTTATGAAGATACCATATTTATGTGAACATGAAATTTGCATTAAAAAGTTTGCCATATTATGTGCTATTTCTGCTTTACTTACGTACTTTTAAATTTGACATTCGTAAATGAATTTGATAATCTAACACGTCTTACATATCGGTTAAATTATGCAACAAATCGATGTTGAAGTCATTTAGAACCGCTTTTCAAACATGGTGGTCTCGGCGACCGCAAACTCGATAGCCAATGACGGGGAACGAAAACCGCTAGTTCACAGAAATGAGGATGTTCTTGTCCCATGATTGGTCGTTTTTATCAGGAAAACAATTTCAAATGAAGAACTAGAACAACAAGAAATAAAACCAAACAATGAAGCCGGAAAATAATTCAAGCCGGATTTCAGTGACATTTTGTTGGTTCACAAAGCAACTATAAATGTTAAAGTTATAAAAACTAGATTTGTTTATATGGCAAAGGCTATGAAAGCAACATATGGCATTGCGCAAATTGTAGACTTGCACTTGCCATAACAGAATATAGTCTTGCAGTCGTAAACCTGTCTATACGCAAAAAACAAGCGATGGACGCTGGTTCTACAGCAAAAAATCTGTTTTTATGCAGACCAAGGGCCATATAGGAAATTATAGGTGACTACCAAGCTGTCCTTGTGTTTGCTAAAGAGCCTTGAACTTATTTCCATTCAACAATGTTGCACTCAAATGTTGAATACCAGGAGGAATTTATCAAGAGAAACTCAAGGTCTCATTATTTATTGAGATAAGTATTTGGAGTTATAATACTAAATAATATATCTGTTGACATCAAAGAGGAACTTTTTAGAGATGTTAATACTTAAACATTTTTGTGTCTCAAACTTGATGAATTTGCTCTCGATTCTGATGTATCTGAAGCATTAAATTTTCTCTCTTTTATCCCTTTTTAAATCAGTATCCTTGTCATTTGTTCCTCTGGTAAAATTATTATCTTGTATATTCCGGGGAGTATGAACGATCTTTCTGCCGCAGAGGCGCGTGTCAATCGGCAACGGACACCAATTTTGTTTTTTGTCTCCCGATGCGGTTCATACCGGATTTGGGCTCGTCGCATTATCTGTTAGTGATACTAGTTGCATCCTTTATGGTAGAATTATCAGTTCGTTTAGAGAAATTACGTTTAGAATTATGAGCTTTTCGTTTACATACTTAGTCTTTCCACTGAAGATATTATTTGAAAAAATGTTGCTCAATGTTTTATACATTTATTTATTTAATACTTTAAGCACATAAATGTACAGAGGCGGACTTAATGCCATAGGCATTTTCTACCAGTCAACATACGGGTGATGCAGAGATTAACAGTGGTAGGTGCAACAAGAAATTAAGTGTAAATATTTATTTAATTACGAATACACATATACAAACTATAAATATAATAATAAATATATATATATCTAATTATATTATATAAATAAATTTAATACTATACCTACTATAATAAATAAAAAGAACATTGGGAGAACATTACCGGCGTGATGATTCTGCCAGCTTCTTCTACTTCATGACAGAAATATGTATTCTGTTTGAGCAACCAACAAGGTTTCCGGTGAATCACTTTCAACAATATTCCCGAACAAATTTCGATATTCAAACAAGATTCCAAACAGCTTCAAAATGTTTTATACCAAGTGGGAGTGTCAGTCATCATTCACTCCGAGGTACATGTCTATACACGGTAATAAACTGACCAACGCCTACATTTGTGACCACTTTACAGACGGACGGAACATCTTACACAATGTTACCTCTGTTCTTTAACAATCAACGCAACGAATCTTTGGTTTCTCCTTTCAACATGTCCACTTATTCATGTGTTGTGGTCATTGTTGCATGAATGACAATAATACGCTGTTATTAGCTCCGCCTAGCTTTAATTTTAATTAACATGATTAGATGTTTCCGGATAAAAACACGCTCTGAATGTTTAATCACTGCCAATTACTTTAGACATATCCAATCTGTAAGCTCCCCTTGTAAACTATCCCTGGAATATCATGATCATAATAATTATTATAATGAGTTTTTAATTTCGTCGAAGTCGAAAACTTTTGAAAATGACGATACAATAAAATAAAGCGTGAGAATGTTCAAAACATTTCAAGCAATAAAACCAAGTGATGATATGTGTGAACTGCACAGCTTTAAAATGAATTTAAACTGCGTTGCATTGTTATAACAAATGACGAATACTCCTCGGTACAACGGATGAATGGGCGAAAGTTGGGCGAGTCCATCACGAACCACGGTTTATCATGCAAACGCACGATGTTTGTGTGGTTTTTTAGAATATATTATCATTATTCATTCTCTGTTTTCCTTTTCGGCCTTGATTCACCGTTTCAATCATGCCGTTCATGACGTTAGATCTGAATATAATGGACCGGAAAATGTCACATTTTTCGGTGAACTGACATCATACCTACGAAACGAAATTGAAATATATTAAATTATGCAAGCAGTGCAGGACAATTAACAGTTGAATCGTTAATTTTAGAAGGCTCAAATATATAAAGCTAGTCCAAGTGTAAAACCAGGAGATAGAGATTCAAAAGGAAAAGAAACAAATTAAAACGACACGAAAAAATTTTGGTAAATGTTTTTATCACATTTTTGCGGTGCATTTCAAAGCTACGAATCTCATGTTTTTCCTTAAACAATAAGAGGCATTAAACAGCATATTTCTCGAAATGATAATCTTCCATCGATAATATCTTTAGCACTGTCATGTAGCGATCCCTTTTTGCTGAAGAGGAGTGGCTAACAAATGAACCGGCGGGAACACAGTGTAGGTGAATCATTAGCCATGATTTGCCTTATCGCTTTTAGGCCCTGAATACCAAGTAGGCTTATAGCAATGATGATTCAGAATACCGGGCTTTAGTCATCAGCATGTGGATTCGTAAACGTGAACAGGAAAATTTTACGACCGAAATTATGTGCATTTCACAAATGACAGCTTACAAACGCTTCGCCTTCACTTCCAATAATAAAAAAATTACAAAAAAGAAGCTACTTCGAGACAGTCAGTAAAAGCCAGCAATAAAATCTTGTAAATCCCAAAGATTGAGAGAAACAGAACAATATCGTAACAAAATTTACATTTCCGACTAAAATTGTGGTTTCATTGTTTGTACACAAACATTATCGCCAAGTTTGCTAAAAAGAGCCCCTTGAGCCCGCTTCTCTCTTAGATCAACTTGCCACTCACTAAACTGTCTTAAGATAATAAGTATTGAAACCCTTTAGAAGGGTGCGGGCAAGAGTCAATATTTGCAAATATAAGACGTTATTTAGATGCAAGACACGATCCTCTGCCCCCAGAGTCGGCCGTCCAGCCTTCTTATGCAAATCTCGCCATATCTCCGACGATTCACTAAGAGGTTTATTTGGCGAGCTCCTTTGGAACTCTTTAGAGTGAGTGTATTAAATTTTTCATAACTGCCCACTTCACTTGTGAGTGCGTTTATTATACTTTCCGCATTCGGCACTCGTTATTTGATATTTTAAAATTTCCGCACGGAAATTTGTACTCTGGCATTTCGGTTGCATAAAGCTTAAACGAATATTGTGCACGTGAATTTTTGCTTTGTTGTTAGTTTTCATGTGTAAAATGCTAAATGAAAAACGTTTTGGTCTTTATTGCTCAAGTATTATTCCAATCCCGTCTACTGTTTTCAGGTTTAAATGTTTGGGAGTAAAGGCAGGTATTGCGAAAAGAATATGGTTACGTGTCTTCAAAATTGGCCGTATTACTGGAAAAACACGCACGCTTTTGGTTATCAACGTATCTTGTCAGCACCTTTCAATTAATGCTGAGGAAAGCGGTTTAAATTGAAAAAGTAAAAATCCAAGCTTTTACATTTTTATAACAAGCTGTGGTTCAGTAAATGGGAATATCTTTGGTAGATCACGATCCTGTTGTTTAGTATCTTGGTGTATAGTAGTATCAACTTGCTAAAACAATATATAGTGTTATTTCCTTTTCTTCGGTGAGTTAAAAATATCGTTCATTTGCCTTATTATCGAGTGACATTTATACATATACAGTGTGTTAGGTTAAACGAAGGACATACTTTCAGGGGTTACTATACTCATGCCAATGAATAACTTTGACTATGGATATGTACCGCAAATCACGAAGAAAATCAGCTGTTCAGTACATTTTGTGTTCGCATAATTTTTTTTTCAGCTTGGACAATTTTTTTGTTTTCCATGAGTACAATACAACTTGAAAGTATGTCCCTCGTTTAACCTAACACACTGTATAGCCTTAATATTTATAATGATATGAATATTAGTGAGTTTTATTATGCAAATTAAATTGTATAACTCTTTTAAACACAAATTAAAGCTTACATGAAACTACAATGTCTCAGAACATCCCGGATCTCACAAGCAACTCGTGACACAATGATATCTTGCCATCAGCGATGCATCAGCTTCGCAAACCTACGGGTACTTGCGAAATGAGTAAGTAATATAAAAATACTTGGTCACGTCATAGCAATCTAAAAAGATAATCTATCTCACGCTTCTAAGGAAGTAACTGTAAATCCTGTTAGAATCATTTGAGCCAGCACCCCACCTGTTCACGAATTGAATTAAACCTTTGCATGTCTAAAAGCAGTAAAATCTATAGCAGCCGAAATAACGATATCAAAATATTTCAACAGCCATTGTTGTTGTCAAGGGTGAGAAGATAAGTTAATAATATAATGACATATTATTGCTCCCTCTATGCTTATTTGGCTATTTCCACGATCTTAGCCTCATAATTTATAATTTTATCATTGCTATCAGCTTCGTCTCTATTACTTGTTCCACAAAGCTTAATTTCCTCGGGTTTATCTGATTTTGTAAGTTTGTTGTTAAGAAACAATCGTGTTGTTATTATGTTTATGGTGTAATGTCAAAATAAAATGTTTTCTCTAGTTGTGAGTGCGTCTTTAATTCGAATTTTATTCACATTATGGTGCGTGACTGCGTTATGTATTTGAGTTTCAAACTGTTTCGATAACGCATCTAAATAGGTTATTTCTATTAAAAATTATTGTCTTCCTACTCACTTTAAGTCCATTTTAAAACATACATAGTTGATAGTTGAACTTTGTGTTTGTTCAGTGTAGGAAGCAGTGATAGCCTAGTGGTGTGATCATTGGATGTCAATTTTTAGGTCTCGAGTTCCAACCCAAGACACACACCTTTGACTTCTCGGATTGGTAAAGGAAATATCGTGAGGAAACCGGCATTCCCCAAAGATGTTTTTCAACGTGTCAAGTTAAGTCAGAGGCCCATAGGCAGCATAAAAACTCTGATACCAGGTTGGTCACTAACCACACGCAGAGAGAAAAAAGTGAAGAAATATTTTGATGTATCTTTCGCTAAATACCCACTAACAGCCGCTCGGGTCGGTTTAAGGTTAAGTTGCGCTTGTCGCGGTCGTTTCGTGCATGGGTGACCATCCTCGAGAACCCTCCGTGTCTCGTCCGTTAAACCGTTGCTCCCGACTGTCACTCGTAGAGCTTTGACTGGTGTTACGGGTAGTTAGAAGCCTAAAACTCTGACAGCCAGTGATATATCGTGTTACTCAGTAACTGGGTTGTAGAGTCGCTCCATGAAAAATACGGGTACTAGAGGCCGACCCTAACATTGTTATGCAGATTTATTTTATATCTCTGTGTACTGTAGAGCCTAGGTGGAACCTTATATGGAACCTAGCTTGAATTGGCTACAAAATAACAGGCAGCATTCGACCTTTTAAAACGATAGATTAATTTAAATAGGTTTTGTAAAAGAAATGAATTGATGGACTCTGTCAGTAGCCGTGCTACTAAACGCATGTATTCATTAAAAGTAATATAATTCAATAGCCGCTTTTTTTTTTTTTTTAAATGGCATCTCGCAGTTTAACCATAGGGTTTTCTACTGCTTAACCGGACTTGTAAAGCTGCTGCCCCGTGTCATTCTATTTGTAGCATTGAAATCCCTACACCACAAGACCCTACACGAGCTATATCGATCTGAGCTAGAAAGTGAAGACCCCTTCGGTCTTCACAGTACTTAGCCGAGGCAGTCTACTGCTGGACATAAGGCCTCTCCTAGGTCACACCACAACACCGTCCTCCTATTTACTCTCTTTCAAACAAAAGCCCATCCGCAGTGTAACAGTTACCAACAAAATCAGAAACAACGATCAATATGCAGCAGAAGGAACTATCAACTGGTCTAATTATGCCGTCAACATCCTCAAAGTTAGTCTCTCAGTAGGTTAGTTACAAGACTACTGATTGTCTGTAACTAAGTATTTATTTGCTCAGGAAACTAATAACAAAGTGGAATGGCTTCGAGGGGTGAGGAAGCAGAAACTGGTCGCAACGATGTTTGTTTGTTGAATTTGCGAATATAGTGTTTATTTTTATAATTGCTAGGTTGAGGATCCTGTGCTCTTGGAGATGGTTGTAGCTTCAATAAATATTGAAATAGTTGAGTCATTGAATGAAATATTATTTAGCTTAATATTTAATTCAATTACTCAACTATTTTTTATGCTATTGAAATAGTTGAGTTATTTAATTAATAATATTATGTAGCCTAATATTATTTATTCAAATGCTTAACTATTTTAACATAATATTTTTTAATTGGAAATATGAAATACCAAAATTTTAAATCCAAGAACACATATTGGAGTGCGACATCATAAGTTAGTTCAGAACACTTTGGGAAACAGTTATGAAAAGAGAAACCTGAAAAAGTGCCTTATCAGTAAAGTTGCTAATAGTCAGAACAACGTGGTTAGTACGAATTGTGTGTCATACTTTTCTAGCGTAGTGGTGCGATACAGTCATACGAGTAAGTTTCCCACGAAAAAATTGAGCAAATTAACTCTCCGTTCTGTGAACTGACATAGAACCGCGCTGTGATAGTTTAATGATTCACAAATAACAGGAGATTTTTTTTAAGGACTTTAAAAATTTGGCAAAATAATTTCAGCCAGTCATATAATAAGGTCATAAAATACCTATTCGCTACAGCACTCAGCAGAAAGTCGATCAGTCGTGGCCCAATGGTATTGGCCCCAACAAGTTGTAGTTTGTGAGTTCGAACCCAGCCAGGAACTTTACTTTGTGTATTTAATTTCATCACCGCTGCTCTCAAAACAGTAAAGGAAAATATCGTGACGAAACCATCACATGACCTAGAACAAAAAAAATCGGAAACGTATGACATCCACCAACCCGCACTGAGCCCGCGTGGTGTATACCCACTCCCTCTCTCCTGTGTCACAGCAGTCTTCTTCTTGTTCGTGTGGTTAATGACTAACCTGGTGCCAGAGTTTTTCAGGCCTCTAACTTAGCATCACATGCTGTTGAAAAATATCTCTCAGTCATGCCGGTTTCTACACGATGTTTTCCTTCACCGATTTATGAATCCGAAAAATCAGCCGTGCAGCCGTGCAGCAGTGAGAACATTATAGGCTGATGATGCTACTCAGCAGAAAAATGTAAGCTCCCTTTATGTGGTATATTCAGTCCTCTTTCACGACACAAATTTATACTATTACTATATAATAATATTATAAAGCTGAAGAGTTTGTTTGTTTGTTTATTTGAACGCGCTAATCTCTGGAACTACTGGTCCGAATTGAAAAATTCTTTTTGTGTTGGGTAGTACAGTTATCAAGGAAGGCTATAGGCTATGTAACATCACGCTACGACCAATAGGAGCCAAGCAGCGGGTCAAACCACGCGGGTGCAGCTAGTATTTAATATTGTACAACAGTGTGGCCAGTGTAAAACCGGAAGGTTCAACATATCAGAACGTAGAACGAAATTGTCCACTATCCCAACATCATTTTGAAAGAAACTATCAATCACGGTTCACCGCACCATTTTTTATATGTTATCTGTAAACACAGCAGCGTACGGACGATATAGCATCCACAATATCCCGAATGGATATTGGATATGGACGTTAGATGCTCCATACAACACATGCACTGCTCGCCGAGTTCACTTTACAGTTTGGCAAGTCCTCACTTTAGCAGCAATGGATGGTTATACGTCCAAGTGCATTTATCAAATAATAGACGCTCCCAAAGCGAATCTGCTGGACATTATACGCGCCCTTGTTTGAACAAACTTTTTTAATTTTCTTCATAAAATCTTTCCTTTTTGAGCGGTCAGGCGGGAGGGAAAGTTTTAAAAGCATTTATTCTTTGTGTAACGTTAAATAAAGGTTTAAGCAAACATAAGATTGGCTCGCATATTGGTGAAACCTATTTAAACATTGACTTTAAAGTTCATGTCATTGTTATTCAGTTAATACCCTGAGGATGGACTGTTGCAGACCAAAATTGAGTAACTTATTTTTTTTGTTGACAGTGAGACAATTGCTTTTTTAAAGTGCCCACGTTGATACATGCATTTATATTCTGCTCACGTTATCAATTTGAATCGACTGTTTTATTGCAATGCAGCTAAAAAGATTCGGTCAACGGACTGCTCGTTCAGAACGGTCTTATTGATCTTCAAAATAATGTAAAAAGTTCAAACAGAGATGTCATTTTGAGCCCAAATCCTGATTTGTCATCCTTTAACTAGTCATTTATATTCCAGACCACACAAGGGCGACCAACAACCTACAAATAGTCGGACCGTTACTCAAATTCCCACAATTTATTGCATCACAATGACGACACAACTCACAACTGCAAATTGCACATTGCTTTAAGAATGTACAGTCAACAAAAGAGACAAGAGCTCGTGGCTAACAGCCGCACAGGTCGATCCATCAGGTTAAGCTACGCATCGGGTTGGCCGTGAATGGGTGACCATCTTTACATACCGAGACTCCTCCGTGCCTCGGAAAGCACGTTAAGCTGTTGGTCCCGGCGGTCATTTGTGCATATATAGGACTACAAAGTAGTCAGATCTTCGCTATAGCTTATTTGACTGAATCCTATGTTAAACAAAATTATTCTGCACGCAATTATAATGAATTCTTCTAAAGTAGTGCCATTCTCCGAAAAGGTTACCACTACCCCGGAACATACAGGGGTAAGAAAGGAACATAGATGGGTTTTAGTCAGTAAAAGTCTGACACTCCCTTCCGCTCCATCCAGAGCGGTAGAAATCATTGGATGATTGCCCACCCTCAAAGAAAAAATATGTTTATGTCTTAACTGCGTATACAACTCTTTCGCCGTGTGTACATTCATTTGTATGAAGACAACGCCTGCGGGCGGCTCACAGTCTGTAATATCGGCGGGTCATATTAGCACTGAATGACACACGTACTGAACCTGCGAACTGAATTAGAAATGAGAAGTATGGTGGGTGTCATTTTGTTTTATCGTGTCTGAGACTCTAAGGCGAATAAAAAGTGTGAAACCGTGAGTTAAAAAGAAAAAGTTATGTCAAAAAGAACGTCGGTTTTTCAATATTTTTCAATTGTCCTAGAAAGATATTACTTTTTTAGCGTTTATTAACACTGGTACCCTACTTCTTTATTGTTGGCAAAAATACACTGATAAAAATAGGTTGGTACAGAGGCCAGCACATCAAGTTACCCCAATCTGTCAAATTTCTTTCATAGTTATTCAAGTTTATTACAAGAGCATAAAGTTCATTTACAATTGGGAAAATTTGACAGTTTGAGATAGCTTTATGTGCTGGCGACTGTACAGAGGCCAGCTCATCAAGTTACCACAATCTGTCAAATTTCTTTGATAGTATTTCAACTTTATTGCAAAGACATAAGGTTCATTTTTAATTGAGAAAATTTGACAGTTAGGGATAGCTTGATGTGCTGGCGTCTGTACAATCTCAAACTACTTTTAGGGTTGTTCACGTATAACTTAATTAATTAATTTTGAAAGGGATAACAAATAGTAGTCATTTTTGGAAAACAAGAAAAAAAACAATCCTATATTCGTTTTTTTTTACAAAACTTACCTAACTTTTATTGTCAGATTATTGAAACGTAAGGCATTATGCCTGTTTCATAATAAACACTATACATAGGTAGTACATTATCTGACACCTGTCCGACGAAACTCTCACGCGTAGTAACCCTACACCATCAGTACCTGAAGAATACAGCCCATGACTGTGCAATTGCTAACGCTATTACTTCTCGAAAGTTAATCGCTATTGGCTCGTATTACGTGTCATAGGAACTGAGACGTTTGACAACTTCTAATGATATAGAACTTGATATTTATTTGACAGTTCAATCGGTGTTTTGTTTAATAAGAGTGAGGATGTTCGATGGTGTGGAAAGAAGGATTAATTTGTTAGTGGTTTATAATGGATAATGTCGCCGTCTTACATAATCCTAGTTTAATATGACTAGCTTTTGCTTTTGAATTCATTCTTTCACTTTTCCTCCTTAAGGGGGATGCGCTAACGTAGCCCGAGAAATTTGTTTTTTCTTACGTTTTTTTTTTGCAATTTGCTCGTCAGTATCTGGTTGTATCTTGATCAAAACAATGATTCGCCGTCGCGAATCATTATTCTGGAAATATATATAAGTACGTCTTCTTATATATATTTCCAGAATAATGATGATTAGAATCATAAATAAAATTTTCCAAGTTAACATTGGCTTAAATGTCATGATTTCATGAAATAGTTTTTCAATAGGGTAACCAGAACTTAGAGAGCTGTGTTGATGGTTTTATTGATCATAATTATGTAAATACAATTTTTTGTATCGGTCGCGAATTACATTTTTGTCAACTGAGTAGCTAATTGCAAAAACTTAGGATTTTTTTTTATTTCGCGGGCTGCTCTGGCGCTTTCGCCTTAAGTCAAATTTCTCAGCGGTATTCAGAACACAATTTAATGTCAGTCCTTTCTTGACAATTGCACATTGAAACAATTGAGAAACGAAGACATTTTCCTGTTTAATCTTTAACTGTAAAGTAAATTAGTATCTTTTGTTTTTTGATGTTTTTTTTTTGCGGCATGGAAGTCATCAAATGACTCCTCCCGCTTCCCCTCCGCTCTGGGAGGAGCGAAATGGAGTGTCAGACTCTTACTAACTAAAACCCACCCATGTTCCTTCCTTAGCCCTTTATGTTTCGGGGTAGCGGTAATCCTTTCGGACAATCCCGCTTACCCGGCAGAAGATTAGACCGTACAAATTTTAGTCGAAATCAATCGTATTTCTAAAGAAACGATGTCAAACTGCAGCAAAAGTGGCTCTACGAGTAAAACTTTTAAACTAGATATTTCACAGGGATACGCAAATAAGACCCTAAAGTATACTTCTAAAGTGGAGCTACTTTTAATAAGTTCAAATGCAGTCGGATCGGTACAAGTGGGTGCGAATGCGCTAACTTTGCAACATTTTTCGTTTTACGTGAACTGGCGCGAATTTACATAAGAAGCAAATCCCGTGCGATATTCGCTTTTGAATAACACCCAGGTACTGCTAAGATATTAAACTAGCGGTATTATGACTTTACTAGATTTCGCCCGTGAATTTGTTCGTGGCAATTTAATTTTTAAACCATTTTCCACTTTATGTGGGGAGGTGTTCCTATTTCAAATTGATTCTAGCTGGAGCTTGCACGACATAAAATTTACAGAGCGGGCTGTTCTCTTAAATATTCTAATATTCCTCTTTTTTCGTTATTCCCTCAATGCTGAGTATCACGACCAGATACAGCGTGTCTCCAAGCTATGCGGTCTTCTGGAAGTGGAGACAGCAGTTAGCGAGCGGTCCTCCCACTTGGTAACTGCTACCTCCAAATTCTTCCTCCATCGTGCCGGACCGGAGCCAGTACTCGTTAGCGCACTGGCTTTAAGCACGCTTTCCTTCCACCCGTTCAGTCTCATAAGCCTTGTTCAGTATCATAAGTCTGGGAAATCATCCAATGACTTCTCCCGCTCTGGGTGGAGCGGAAGGGAGTATCAGACTCTTACTGACTAAAACCCATCCATGTTCCTTCCTTAGCCCTTTATGTTCCGGGGTAGCGGTAACCCTTTCGGACAATCCCGCTTACCCAGCAGTAAAATAAGCCTATGCCTAACATTTTGAAGATATCACATAGGTACTAAAATAAATTATCCCAAGGCATTAAAGTCTCACTATTCGCATGGATAGGTACGGTCACCAGCGCATCAAGTTATAACAAACTGTCAAATATCTCCAAAGGATTTTAAACCTTAAAAAGCTGTCTGTTAAATTCAAAATCGATTGAGAAAATTTGAAAGTTTGTGGTAACTTGATGACTGTAACTTAAAAGTAGAAAGTTTATCAACAAACGAACGCTGTTGTATAGTGTATCCTCGCGGATGAACCATCCCTAATAGATGGTCACGATTCGAAACACCACCTCTTATAGCAGTAAAAGCGTAATCAGCCGATTATGTTCCAGCAGGGAGACAGGCTTCTTCGGAGTTAGAGGGAGCGGGCCATAATCCACAGAGCGGGCCTTGGGCGGGTTGGTGGATATCACATGTCTTCGCTGTTCTAACATGAACCATCCCTAATAGATGGTCACGACCCGAAACACCACCTCTTAAAGCAGTAAAAACATAATCATTAATCAGCCTATTATGTTCCCACTACAGTGACACAGGCTTTCTCTGAGAGAGAGGGAGTGGGCCGTAATACACAGCGCAGGCCTAGGGCGGGTTGGTGGATATCACATGTCTTCGATTAATAGAACACTGAAGTTATTTGAAATTTACTTCAGTGTGAGAGTGGGATGGAGCTACAGGAAGTATAGCCTCTCTTTCCCACACTAAAGTATTGTTGTTCCAAAGTTCGCGAATTGAAGGATAAGTGGTGGAAGGAGAAAGCTGCTGAACTACAGCACTGCGCCGATTCTCACCAAATGGGCAAGTTCTTCGAGGGTATTCAAGCAATTTTTGGCCCAAGGGCAAGGAAAATAGCACCGATGTACACAAAAGACAGGCAACACCGAGTTACAAATAAAACTGACGTAATAATGCGATGGGCTGAACATTTTAGTGACGTCTTAAATCCCGATGCACTCAGCGCTGACCTGTCGTACATAAATGCACTAGAGGAACTGCCAGTTTGTCAAGATTTAGAAACCCCACCTACTTTTGAAGAGTTGGCAGTAGCAGTCATGCGTCTTAAAAACTCCAAAACACCTGGAATGGACCAACTTCCAGCGGAAATATACAAATATAGTGGTAAAAACATTGTAAATAAACTATACCATCTAGTCAAAAGGGTGTGGGAAACTGAAGAAGTTCCACAGGACTGGAGAGATGCGGTGATCTGCAAGCTGTATAAAGGGAAGGGAGATGTCTCCGACTGCAACTCCTACCGAGGCATATCACTTCTCTCTACTGCCGGTAAAATTCTTGCCCACATAATCAACAGCCGCCTTAGCAAACTTGCTGAAAAATACCTGCCTGAGAGTCAATGTGGCTTTCGTCCTTGCAGAGGTACAATCGATGCCATATCTGTCGTAAGGCAACTCCAGGAGAAAAGCTTGGAACATCAAAGGCCTCTACATGTGCTTTGTCGATCTAGAGAAAGCATTTGATAGAGTTCCACGTGAGGCTCTTTGGCTTGTTCTCCAGAAGTCTGGATACCCAAAGAAGTTCGTCAACCTCATACGCCAATTTCATATCGGCATGAAAGCGCAGGTTCGACATGATAACCAACTTTCCAAGGAGATCCAAATTACAAGTGGAGTAAAACAAGGTTGCGTCATGGCGCCCACACTCTTTGCCATTTACTTCGCAATTGTAATGAGAGACGCCCTGCAGTACTGTAGTGACCAAATCCAACTGAATGTCCGAACAGATAAAGGTGTTTTTGATGTTGCTAGGTTTAGAGCCAAATCAAAACTTCAAAAGATTCCCATTCTGGAGATACTTTACGCTGACGATGTGTGCCTCATGTCCGACAACGTGGTGCATCTCCAAAGCTATGTCGATGCACTACATCAATCCAGTCAAAGATTTGAATTAGTTATCAGTGCTTCCAAGACGCAAGTCCTCAAACAACCACCCCGAGGCGGCGAAGCTGATAAAGCAACACTTAAGCTGGATGGGAAACCGCTGGAGGAAGTCACGCAGTTTAAATATCTTGGTAGCCACATACGGCATGATAACACCCTGGCATCGGAAATACCATTGCGCATTGCAAATGCTGCTGTGACCTTTGGACGGCTTAATGATCGTGTCTGGAAATCTCATGATCTGAAGCTAGAGACAAAAATTAGTGTCTACAAGGCACTGATCTTACCTGTCCTTCTATATAGCACAGAAACATGGTGCCTATACAAACCAGACATTAGGAAACTGGACACATTCCATCTAAGGTGTCTCAGATTGATCCTAAATATAAAGTGGCAGGACCATGTTCCAAATACGGATGTCTTGCATTGTTCCAGCATGTATGGCATGGAAGCCCTGCTCATGCAGCGTCAACTCAGGTGGTGTGGACACGTCCTTCGCATGAAGGACCACCGTTTACCCAAGATGGTCTTTTACTCTGAGATGGCAGAAGGTAAACGGAAGCATGGCGGTCAACATCTCCGCTATAAGGATGTGTTCAAAAGGCATCTTAACGCGTGCGCTATTGATCCTACAGGTTGGGAGAGGCTTGCTTTACACAGGTCGTCTTGGCGCTCGACTATTCACAATAGTATCAAATCCTTCGAAGAAAAGCATTACACGAGGCTATTGTTGAGAAGCGTCAAATACGCAAGGAGAGACCTAAGCCCTCCTACACATATACATATAACACTGAAGGCCAACTCTACTGCTCTAGCTGTGACCGAGTATTCAAAACTAAATTCGGTCTAGCGAGTCATCTAAGGGCTCACGCAAGGAAGTGATTTTTGAAGGGTCGCCGTTATCGAAATCGATAAGGAGGACTATATATTGTTGAAATAATACCGCTTTAGGAGATGGTGGTCGGCCCCTTGAGCCATATTCATACAAACATCGAAGCACCTTAACAGTCCATAAGCACATCGACTTTAAAACCCATTAGACAGCATAACAAGCAGCTAATATTCTATTTTCCAAAGAAACCTACATAAGCATAGGAATTGGCTTACTTCACACATAATTCCAACAAGTTTCCGAGACCTCTTATAATGCAAGTATGTACATAATAACGTTAGCCACAGGTCAGTCTCATGTTTGAATCTGTAATGTTTATAAATTACCCGATTCACAAAGGCTATTCTTATGTAAAATAGGGAGCACAATTACAATACAACAATACGATTTTAAATTAAACAATTGACGTTATGTGGGGTATGACAAAGACAAAGAAACTACGGAAAACGGGAAACGTGTTTCCGTGGGCGATTGTTTTTGTTTTTTTCAGCAATTTGCGAATGTTTTTTTAGGAACGATTTTCCTTCTTTATAGTATTTTTATGTCTTTAAGTGACACGCGCTTTACTTGTGGTTACCAAGCCACACGTCAAACAATGAGAATGTGTGTGTAAGTGTGGGACCTTTCGGTACCGTCCGAGACAATGAATGCAATGAATGATGTATATTATGTGTGCGTGTGTGTGTTAAGTGGTGACGCTACTCGATTTCACGCACACATTCACGTGTTTTTACACTTGGTTAACACAAGTAAAGCGCGTGTCGATTAGTGAGTTGAAAAACTTTACCAAAAACCTGGGTTATGAACATGAATGCTCTGTTAGCACCAAAAGACATTATCGCCCAAGATCCAAAATTATGGTTACTTTTAAACAGAACCTTTTTATAAAATAACAAATTATATTAGGTACTGGCTGTGCCTGCGACTTCGTCCGCGTGGAATAGTGACTTTTCGGGCAGCATACCTTAACAAATGTTCGCCGTGATTCTTTAAATTGACATAACTTTTTTATTTATGAACCGATTGACATGAAATAAACACTTAAGTGAAGTTTACTACAGTATAATATTAGTGAAAACCGCAACTAAATCGAATAACCCGTTTCTGATATAAGCGTGCACAAATACACAGACAAACAGACAAAAAAAAAATAATTACAATTTCGGGTTTGGCATCGATAAAATAACAACCCCTGCTACTTTTTTTTATATATTTCCAATGTACAGACACCACTTTTCTACAATTTTATTATATGTATAGATATAGATAAGGACAACAGGAATAACAATTAATGTAGGTACCTGGTACTAGAACTATCCGTTTCCATTGATTTGTAAAGTCAAAAAAATATAAAGTCACGTGAACAAAGCTGTGGGCACTGATATTTACAAATCAAAACACTTTTTCCTCCATCTTCGATCGTAATATTTCTAATGAACAAAATGAGTTAGCAAAACTGCTCAACACTCAACAAACTTGACTGTCTGCCAACATCTTTATATCATAGTTCATACTCATTTCTTGCTTTGAAGTTAGAAATAAAGCCTTAGCTCTTTTTTTCAATGATTGAAGAAAATAACTACTTAAAATCTTAATCTAAACGAATTAATAAAAGAAATTACAAACGCCAGTACAGACGCCAGCACTTCAAGCTATCCCTAACTGTCAAATTATCTCAATTAAAAATGAACCTTATGTCTTTGAAATAAAGTTGAAATACTATCAAAGAAATAAGACAGATTGTGGTAACTTGATGTGTACATCAAGCTATCCCAACTGTCAAATTTTCCGAAATAAAAATGAACCTTTTTCTTTTGTGATAAAGTTGAAAAACCATTAAAAAAAATTTGACAGATTGGGTTACCTTGATGTGCAGCCAGTCGATTCTATACAAATCTCACCGTGAAAACTTAAGAGAAGTGAGCGTGGAGTGAGATGTCCTTTCACCTAATGCTACAGATTGACACTATTGACAGCTCACCTTAATACACACTTCACTTCTCCTACGTTTTCAGGGTGAGATTTTTACAGAATAGCACTCCTGGCCTCTGTACCTACATCCGATAACAAAAAAAACAAAGGCCACCCGGATGAAACGAAGTTCAGATTAATTACTGAAGGAATTGTAATAACATTTTATTTCTTTTAAGTTATAATAATAAAAAAAAACTGATCTGAAATTAACCAATCAGAACATAATGATTAAAAACACATCATAATATTTTACTCCAAAAAAAGTGTCGTTACAATATTTTGTCATAATTCCGTCTAGCCCCATTTCGCGACGCGCGATAGGGAACTTGGTTCCAATATTTCACTGATAGAAAACCTCGTCCACGCTGATGAAGTCACGCAGAAATCAGCGTCAATATTCCACAAACTTATTATAAACCAGCCACATCCCTATATAACACGAGTACCTAGTTCGGCATCCACACAACACACTAGGTGGCATTCCCCACAGTACCACACTAAGAGTGTATTGATGTTGTTGGTTATAGCACTTACCACGTCTCAGTACCGTTATGCAGTTTGACTTACAAATAAACGATCGACATCGAGATGTTTCACTTTAGAGTCTTGTGTACTTAGGCACGGGCCCAAGTCGATTCTATTATGATAGCTTTTGGAATTGGATCAAATATTGGAAGGGTTTAATTTTTATGTATGTTTGCTGTGGTGTATGTATGTGTTAGGTAGGTACTGAAATAATTTGGCTATTTAATATCACACTTCTAGTGTAATTTAGCTAGCAAAAAATAATTCCTGACTGTATGCCATCTCGTTACCATAACACAGGCATTAGGTTGCTTAACTTAGGGACTGTATGGCGTTGTGGGAAATGTCCAAGGATATTATTTATTTATTTGGAAACTAAAGCAAAAATTTTATAAGAGCGTTAGTTTAAACGTTAACATTTTTCTTCCTTCAAACCATAGTGTCAGAAAAGATGAACTCCGGTACAATTCAATTCCATTCAAGTGTTAAAACATGGTGATCTTGAGCCTCCTTTATCCTAACTCTTGAAAGGAAATGTAATATTTACAAGGGGACATATTATCGGCTCCCCAGAAAGGCTTTTCATAAATTTCCCACAACACCTCTGCAAGGGCCTATCCTTCAAGATAGGATAGTAATAAAATCGCCCCCGTACATATTATAGGTGCAGGGACACCTCGAGGGATCCATCTATTCTGTTTAAGCATTAATACTGTAGTAGGTACATAATCATAGGACACCCTAAATGTTCTTGTTTTTGGGTAATATTAATATATCTTGGTTATTATTGCTTTGGTTTTGTTGATCGAAAAGAGCTGAAAAAGTTATTTTAGTGAATAAAATATGGGTTAAAAGAAAAACCTATTTTGGCACGTTTAAATATCCTATACTTAGCAAGTATGATATTGTTATGCAAAATCATTACCACTTCTATAAAAAAAAACTATTTAGAAGACATCCAAAACTAAGGTTTTTCTTTGTATAATGGTAACTCTCGGACAAAAATTGAAGTCGATAACATTTTGTTTTTCTTAATCTTTTAAAATTTTCACATTACTTTCAGGATCAATATGTTGAAAAATTTACACTTTGCCAACTTGACGACCGTTACTTAATTATTGGACTTAAGGTAATTAATAGCCGGCCAAACGGGGTCCCAAAAATATAGCGATTAACTAAGCCCATGGGAGCTCAATCAATATTTTGGATTAGAGATAAGCTTTTAATACTGTAACTGGCTTGAATGGAATACGACCCATAAAAGTCAACCAACCGATTATATTAGCGATTCGAGAAACTTTTAAGTTCTTTTAAATTTTATAGTAACTATCAGTCGTGCTTTTAAAATGAATGTAACTAATGTAGACGATTGATTCTAAAAATAAAATGATTTCATAGGTCTATGGTTTGGTAGAGGAACGCTGACGTACACATGAAAAAATATCATCATCATTATATACCTGCCTATATAGCAGTCCACTGCTGTAAAAAAGAATGTAAAATATTATTTTGCCCTAAAAATAATATTAAGAGCATAGCAGATAATAGAATAGTAATCGCTGTTAGGAAATGAAACAAATATAAGTCGAAACACAAACTCAAAAAAAGATATAAAAACTTAAATTTTGGAACTAAGCTTAAGAATGGTGATAAAAATGCAAAAGTTTTGGACAAGGTTTTCAAACAACGAAACATAACGCA
The DNA here is from genome assembly GCA_951799385.1 of Hyppa rectilinea. Classification (NCBI taxonomy): domain Eukaryota; kingdom Metazoa; phylum Arthropoda; class Insecta; order Lepidoptera; family Noctuidae; genus Hyppa; species Hyppa rectilinea. The sequence continues at coordinate 12,421,399 of OX637315.1, forward strand.
TACAATTCGTAGATCCGTTATAAAAACATAAGCTAATACATTTATGAAATATGCAAATCCAACGCTAAATAATAATAACGAAGACACTCATGAAAGCGAAATTAAAAAGCGCAAAGATAAAGAGCGGATACTTAAAAATTTACATTTTAAAGGACTCCAAAACAGGGGTTGTAAATTGCATCTTAAAAATACACAGGTTTTACAAGATTAGCTTGGCATGGCCCTCGGGGTTGCTTTGATATCAGTAACAGAGGAGATCAAACAGATGAATTAAAAAGACTGCGAAGTTTAAGAGCACATCCTCTTTGGTAAGTATCTTAATTGCGCGGTTAGGGAAGCACAGGTACTTTCACTATTCAGTTTTTGATGTTTTAAGTGTATGGCTTTTGCCTTTGAGTTTTTTCAAATGGAATGGTTTCACGATGGTTAATGGAAAACTTTATAGCTGAATGCTTTATTCAAATGTTTAACTTCATTTCATTTGTAAAAATTGTATGCAAGTAGAACAAAACATTTCAAATGATGATTGGAGAATTCTTATAAATTTAGTACCAAAGTACTAATGTCGAAATTCATTAGAGCTCCAAAATGGACTCCCTAACCCCTTAATTATTATGTGAAGAGATATCATATTTCAGAAGGGGTCCTGCCCGAGTTTATTGCGTAGGTACGCATCCATCATTCAATTTAACACGACTTCACGAAAAGGTCAACAGTTTTGTTGTGATTTTGTCCTGGGAATATAAAGGTCTGGGTAGGTAAAGGTTTTATAAGTATGTAGTAAACGTGAATAGTTCACTGATTTGTGTAGATATTATTTTTAAAATTAGAAAGGTAGTGCTTAGAATTTGTAACTCAGATTATGAATTATTTTTAACGTTCGATTGTTATGATATCTAATGAGTTAGTTAGTTAGTAGGCAGCGTCTGGGGAGTGGTACAGCTTGTGTTTTCGTCTGTCGTTATGCTGAGCTTAAACTCTTTTTGTATATTTTTTTCGGTTTTTAGAATTTTACGGTTTTTTTGGAGTGATGCCAGTCACTAAAGATTTCTTTTTCTTTTATGTGGTTTGGTAACTCTATAATTACTTTTAAAATCCTTTTGCGCTGATTTTCAACGAACAATACCGAAAATTATGATATAAAATTGCGGGTGCTTAAGCGCTCATCTTCACTACACACTTTTATAAGAAAAATCCTTTCAATTCATTGTTTCAAAAACAAATGCTTGCCCTAAGTAAATAGACCGCCGAAGTAAATTTATCACGAAGAATGCCGTGTCATCGCAACTAAGAGCTTTGTTTAAATCATTGGGCCCCGTCACGCCTCCTACAATGACTTTATAGAAAGGGTTCCAGTTAAACAATTTGAAATAAGTGTTGTCTGTTAAGCATTAGAGGAATTTTAATTGAATAATTCGAACGAAACTCGATTAATCTGTAACCGCTGCGTTTTATTGCCATCGTATTAAGCTCAACTTTTAGTAATTTTGTTTCAAAATTTTAAGTAAGACACTTTTACCTAGATGACAGATGAGTTTATCAAAAAAATTAATAAAAAGAACAAATAAAACTGTGGAGCAGCTACGTTAGACAACGAACATTTTTTTCTGATTTGTTAATAACGCCTTTTTTTATTAAGCGACCGTAAAATAGATGTGGATGATCATTAATTATTACCGGGCCGCAGTTTGTTTTAGCTCGGTCACGGCCTACAAATTTATGTATGAGCAAAACCATTAAGGGATTGTCGCTTCGGGTCATTTTGCTTGTAACATATTAAAAAAAATCTTCGGTGTGCATAAATTAAGAGAGGGGTTCGAATTAACCCACCTTCGCAGGGTAAATTTACGCCCACGTAAACACATTGTGGCCATGCTCGGTTAATTGCCGAGTTAGCAGAGCAAATAAAAAAGCCAAATAAACATGGGTATAAAACACTCTAGGTACCTATGCACAATTGTGGAGATGTAGAGAGTTCAATTTTCTCAAAATTTGCAAATTTTTCCCTCAAGGTCCGAGTATCTGTAACTAAGCTTTAAGCTTTTTAAAGGTGACTTTGAATCACGAATTCGACCCCGAAATTTGCTTAGAATGATTTTGTCCTTTAAGAACTCCATGTAAGCAAACGTAAAGCTGTAGAATGGAAATTAACTGAACCCCCAAATCGTTTGTATAATAACAACAGATTATCAATAAGCAACCTGCTCGAACATACTTGTTCACATCTGTAGCAGTATCGAGTATCTAAAAGATATAACAGGTGAATGTTTGTTTTTGTGTCCCCTGCATATCATCTGGTCGATGAATAAAAATCCGAGCATTGTCACCTGCGCAACACACGGCGTGAGGCGTGAGACCCACCTCGCAAGGACATTACTTTTAACCTAATTAGTCTAATGTGAGAAGTTGAATTAACTTGCTAATAGACCAACTTCGGCACTTCCCACGGTAATGATTGACATGAGAATGTTTTAACTAGTGAATAATAGTAACCTGGTTTCAATAGATAGTGAAATAAATACACTTTCACCTAACATGTAGATTTCATGCGAATATTAAAATCTTTGGCATCAATGGCTTTGTGTTATGCAATTCAATGCGATGCTCTTTTGGTTTTTTTTTTGTAAGGGTCTCACACCTACACGTGTGTGGAATCCTCTGAGAAATGAAGGTTTAACAATTGATTGCGGTGTATTGCCAATATTGTGGCGAGACGAATCCATTGTTGTGCATTCTGGTGACCTAATGACTTGTTTTGCACAAGCCCGTATCAGGTATCTGCGACAGATGTATGAACGAAGCCAGATAGTGGGAAAGTATGAGATGCAAACCAAGACAGACGTGACTCTGTCAGACTTTCTACTATAATAACGTTCAGGGTGCACTTACGTTGTCATTCGTGGGAATATAAATAATGGTTATGACAATCTTTGGTGTCATCAAAGAAACAATGAGAAAGTTTTGGTTTTAGCAGCTACCTGTTGCTTACTGTTGCGAAGTCTTGGATTAATAGTAATTTGTAGAAGTAGGATACTTAGTTGGGTTTGGCATCGACCCGGGGTGTACGTCGGAACTGTCTTAGTAGTCAGACCAACTCTGCGGGAGACGGGGGAAATGTTGGCAGGGTGTTCAGAAAACAGATATGAGGTCTGACAATTTGAACATTGAGGAAGTAAGTAGATTTATACGTATGTATCTATGCATTAGTATTTACTCAGGTTTCTCAATAGCCTGGAGTCTGAATTTGTGCTCAGTCGATCGTGATAGGTACACCTCTGCTAACTGTTCCTATTATGTCACTTTTACAACCAGCATTGTTCCACTATAGTTTTAATTACCTATTTTCTTTCATGTTCCCTTTTTTTAATGCCAATTTTTTATTTTCCATCGATAATAAACCGATTTAAAAAATCTTCTTTCATTTGGTAGAGGAAGTTTGGATAGTGGTTCTATATTCATTTTATTAACTTTACTTAGGTAGTTATTAGATTAGTTTTGATACTACGTATTTAATCAACTTTATGTATAAAGCACCTACCATAGGTACCTAAAAAAATAAAAACTATTTACAAAAAAAAACAGCCGACTTTCAATAAAATACTACAAAGTTATATCTTTTACTTATTTATGACGTTTATTTATTTATTTAGGATTTGCAACAAAGAATACACAAAAGCAATATAAATAACAATGACACAAAAGATTCTTATAATAAGTGTGCTTCTTATTTGCGGAAGTTCGTGGCAAAAAACTAACTTTAATACTTGTATTTGACTGATCAGAGATTTCTAATTTCTAAATATCTTTATGCTTCTAAGCATACTATTGCATTTATTGACTGTATCTTAGTCTACTGCAGTTTATCCATCGTATGCCTGAACTATAGATCAACTTATGCTCATAAACCACCGGCTCTAGACCTAATTCGTGCGCTGCTATAGACAATAGTCTATTATTTGAAGCGATCATACACTATAGTGAAAGCGACACACATGCCCATTAGATTGGGGATAATTCCAGGGCAGTTACTGGGAGTATATCAATATTACCGTGTATAATGTGGAGTTTGAACTGCGGAGAGGGGTTCAGGTTTATGCATACAGATATTATGGACAAATTTAGGATAAACAACGTATATTCATCAAAGCACGAGCAGGATTTGACCCTCTTTTTAATCAACCACTGTTAATTCTTTGTATCTCTACACGTTTTCATTATATGTTATATCAAATTATTCAAAACTGATCTTAACATAACATAGCAACACGCCTACAACTGCCTCTTATAGAACAAACTCCCTGTAAGGGTTGGTCAAAATTAAAATCAAAAGTATTTATTCAAACTAGGCTTGATCAGCACCTTTTAAACGTCAAAATAAGAAGACGGTCCCCAAAAACGCCCGTCACCACTTCCTAGTGCTTTAGCTGGAAACAAGACGTGGCGCAACAAACTTCCCAGCAGCACAGCTGTCTGTTAAGTTAGAGGTGTACCGATATAGTGGGTACCATCCATATTTCTCCAGTTATGTTAATTCTAGAAGGCGAGCCTATTGCCATCAACCGAACGCAAATTCAGAGTTTGGGTTGCTACTGCAAATCTCAATAATGCTTTGCAAAAACTGTACCGCGCTTGCGACGACCAACGAGGCAGTTGTTCTGAATCAAGTTCATAGTATAATAAATCCCCAAGGTTTCAGTATTCCTATTAGCACACCAGTATAACAACTTCAATAGAAAATCAGCATGAGATCGTCCACTTGAAATACGAATTAATTGGTCAAATTCACAACGTTACAACTGAAGAGGTGATTAGCGATGTACTTAAACCCATCTCTAAACCCTAATCCAGTCCCCTATTAATTTGAACTTACGTGTCCCACACAATTGAAACAGTAATAGTCAAAGTACGGGTTAACACGCTTCGTGGACAATTATGGCCGTCAAATTGCATCGCATACAGACATTTTAAATTGTCCTCACATGGAAAACCTAAATTGGCAAATTGTAGCAATTCTCCTATAGTTTGCAGGCTTTTAATTTAATCTCGTTCACTAGTTGTGGTCAAATGATCAATCAATTTTTGAAATGTTGCTACGTGGTATATTAACCGCAATTGGTGAATAACTACTTGTGTTTGACTAGTGAAGTGTCATGGAGTACCTACAGTCGATACTCTGATAGTTTGATTATGTTGATGACGTTTCGTCTGCGTTTAGTTTATTTTTAATATTTTCATAAATCAGTTTCCAACTGGAATTTCTTTTACTCGATCACATGTCATAACTACCAATAAGATTGAAATATGTTCGCCATTTGAGGTTGCTACTAACATTTGATTCCATACATCAGTCATTTAAAATATCATAAGATTTTACATGCACTTCGAAGTTGAGAATAAAAGTATATAATAAGTTAAATTCCTGTGAATAAGCTCGTGCCGAGTATTGCTTATTTGAGTCCATGGTTCCCCTTATTTCAACCAATCACAAAAGCATATTGCCTTATTATAAAAACAGTTATACACACCAGCATTATATTCGCATTCATATCTAAAGATTTTATCATTTCAATCTGTTACTATACATATACATTTCCCCTTTCCTGTATCATTAAGCCATACCTAATTTAAATGAACAAATTTAACTTCAATTATTTTGAAGTGATCCGCCGCACCGTATCCTTTTCACATGCACCCTTCCCTTCATTACAATCCTCCGTTTCTACATCTAGATAAGGGCACCCATCTTTATTTTTCTACCCTCCTGTTTCCTAAGGGCACCGTTCATTTAATTCCTATTCAATTCGTGGCAAACGAAATCATTTTTTAGTAGGAAGAGATGAACTTACTGATAAAATGTTTAATCTCTTGTTTGTGACTGCGGGATGTGCTTTCATGAACTCTTTTGATGCTGATTGTAATGGTGGGTTGATATTTTTGAATTGTGTTGCACAGTAGAGATTGATATTAATCTTATGTGAACTTTATTTCAATTGCTGTATACCTATATATGTTTTACCTACCTGGTTTCTATATAAAGGATGTTTGTTTGAACGTTATTTTTAAAAGTTTTGTCTGATTTTATTCTTCTACTCGCTTACCAATCTTTTTAAAAGTTCCATTAAAGATACCAAATTTTTATAGCATCGTTTAATAGTCACAATTATTTAACAGTAGTACATTACAACCTGTTCGTATATAAGGTAATTAGTGGTAATTAGTGTCCAATATTTAAATACGTGATTATACTCATGATTACAATCAACTTTCCTAAAGAAACTTTTTTTGTATACTCAATAGTTTTATTTTTATCACAATAACAAAACAACTGGCGCGCGCAAAGTTAAATGAACTTCGCGCCGATCAGCAGTTAGCAGCTATTGAGTATTCAAAAAAAGTTTCTTTGGGAAAGTTGATTGTAATCATGAGTACAATCACGTGTTTAAATATCGGTCACTAATTACCAGTCACCTTATATATCACACAATGTGTCCATATTTCCCAAATAATACGTCGTGACGTACAACCAACGTATCAGTGGTGCCATCTCACGATCCAGTTGTCAAAATCAAGAGCAACTGCACCCACGTGGCTGGCCATTATAACCGCAAATTGGCTCCATTAGCCTCTTTTCGCGAGGAATCGCATTCATCAGCAGTCGATTACACTACTTTGTTGCTTGCTTCTTTTGTATACCGTTGAATGAGACTAGATTGCATATAGGGCACGCCTTGAATAAGTAGGTTTTTATGGCTTCGAAGAACCTTATTTACGTACTGTAGTTAACTGTAGAATAAGTATAGAGTAAGCACAAAGGACACTGGGCAAAAATGTACCGGATTTGGTCCATTTATTTAAAACTAGTTTCGGTAGTGGTTAACTATTTTTAACCATTGTTTTTCGAGAAACCCACAGTAAAGAAAAGAATGTCGTCCAACAAAGAAAGTCTCAACTATGATTATCAAATTGACAAAATATCAAATAACAGAATTAGCCTGGGGACAACACTAAATTGTTTTGGAAAGTGAAATAACTCCGTTGTCAACACAATAGCTACGCAAGTAAAGATTATAGCTCATTTGGCGCCATCAAAACGTTTGTTTTTAGAACAAAACGACATAGTTCCGTTTTTAGGACAATAGTAGCTTTCTCACGTTGTTAGTCACTCTACTATTTTGAGTAGGAACATGAATTTCAAAGAAATGGCCGCTCTTTTGCTTCCGTGCTTCTATGGGCACAAGAAAAATAGAATATATCTGATGGTTTCTGACATAATTATGGTTGAAATATAGATGGGTTACTTATTGTTGTTGCTCTCCGGCTGTGACATTAAACTAGCCACAGCAGTGGTGGCCAAGTGGTAAAGGCTCTGTCTTATGAGTTGAAGGTCGTTGGTTTGAGCTCAGTTAACCACTTTACTTTTTGTAAATAATTTCATCACCACCGTTCTCAAAACATTGTGGGGAAACCGACATGTCCTAGAACCAACCGCACTTGGCCCGCGTGGTAGATTACAGCCTACTACAGTCCGCGAGGTATAAGCTGAGCTTTGCATTAGTGTGAGTGATCACCAAAAGTACAGTCAGAATGGCGCCGCGCCTCAGGCCGGTTACCCAAAATCGGTTTTTACCGGGCGAAAATGGCGCCGCGCCTAAGGCCGGTTATCACACCTAAACTATCCATGTACACTCACACAAATGCAAAGCTCAGCTTATACCTCGCGGACTGTACCTCTCGAAGAGAGGAGGCTTGTGTCCCAACAGTGGGAACATTAAGGCGGTTTATGCATTAAACTAAGCTGACTAAATGCCAACTTTACCAATGAGACTGAACGCGATCAGCGCATCTAAAACGAATTCAACAGCTGTCAGTGTCAATATTCCATAGAAAACAATGATACTGACAGCCCTTTAACGTGGTTTATGCGCTGAACGCGTTTAGTTTCATTGGTGAAATCTGTCCAAAGAGATTAATTAGTTCGCTTGAAGCCCCTTTTTCCTTGAACCAAGGTAAAAATATACTACGGTTACCAAATCATTGTTATAGTGCATTGACTTTAACAATGTAGCCTTAAATATAGCTGTCTTTTAACACACTAAAGTAGGCGGGTTCTCAGAAAACAACGGCACAAAACAGGCTGATAAGTGATAATATTGTGTGATATTATGATAGTTTCAAAAGCCCACTAAAGTATTGGATTTGGATGTCTGTCAGTAGTACGCTGGCAGCTTGTAATGCTGCTAAAGGACAACGTTGCATTTTACACGACGTATTTACACCAAACTTGGTTTCAAACAGTGCTTTTAATATTACTCCCATATAAACATACACTATGGTTACTCCATAATGGATCATTTTCTCTGATGTTTTCTATAAAAGGCATTTCGAGAATAATAACTTAGTATATGACGAAACGTCTCCCTAATAGCAATTTCATTTTTCTCAAATGGTACGTGAAGGGCTTCGTCACCGATCTATTTTGTGAGTGTTGTGTATGAAATGAAATGACATATCGACTGCAAAATTTACTTGCCTGTCAGAACCGTTACTTTGTACTTTATGTTTGTGAACATAAGGGTGGGTTTTGTGTTTGTCGGGTGTAAATTTATCATGGTCTAGGTTACTTGCACCGTCAGCTCTCTCCCCAGTATTGCACCCTAATCGAATTGCTCCACGGATGGTGCGTCTCGTCTTGTGGGTCGGACCCCTGTTCCGGACATCAGAGGTCGTGCTGCGAAAAATAAATAAGCACCGAAATCAAAAGGCGATGCTTTAATTGGACCCTCTCGTTCTTTGAGGATTGCTTAATTTGATATTGTCATTGGCTTTCACATAAATAAATGTAATGACGTAATGTGTCAGGGTATGATATGGATGCTTAGTGATATTTGTCTTGAGGTAGGTTGGTTGGGGAAGAAATTATTCTTATTTGATTATTACTTTATTCTAGGTTGGGGCGTATGTAGATCTTATAAGACATTCTTACAAGGCTACAAAACAAACAAAATAACAGCATTCGAATTTGAATTCCATAGCTTTTCTATAAACCTTCCAAATGCATGATTATGTGACGCCACACGATAATTTCTGAGTCGCAATACTAAATAGCAAGAAAAAAAATCACACCAATTATTGTTTTGAGACGTCAAGACAAATAGACAAGCAAATTCTCACAGTCGTATATACATTGCCAATCCATTATTCTGTCATAAATCTTTACACACGCGCCTAAATCCGTAGTTGGACTCATTTATGACAATAATCCTCAAAATAATGCAAACATTGTTCTACACTTCCTGTAATTCTTAAGACAATGTGATTAGATTCATTTTTGGGTAAGCAACGGGTAGTAATATAGTGGTGTCTGGGCTAATTTGTAGTAGAGTTTTGTAGTACGCGTGGCTGGGACTTAACAGCGCACGGCGTAGTTTCGTCATGCTTGGCCGAAACGAATTGTCTAGCCGAGGGAGAGTGAATGTGTACCTCTTTATATTGGCGGGAATTCGTTTTGTTCCAAAGTTGAAACATTAAATTAAAAAAAAACGGAATAGCTTCCTTTCTTACTGGAATTCGAATAAAACTGCATCGACACAGGTTTATTCGATAATAATTCAACAATAAATCTAAGCTATGTGACGTAATCACCATTATCTCATTTCTTTTTTTGACAATTACCTACTAATTATCCAGATCTGCTAAATCTAATAAGATTGGAAGTCATCTCTATTATAGATTAGTTAAGACAAGACAATAAGAAAACTACCCTTTAATCTAAAATATTTTTATCAACTCCCCTTTGGGATAGGTACCGCCAGAATCGGGCACACACCAACAATTACAACAAATGCAACATCCGGAAGATATGAAGGACCCCTTTCATACATTTGCCCCCAAAAATCACTTCCATTAAGTGAACTTTGTCACATGTCCGAAACAATGAACGCTGTCTGATGCCATTCTGTTGTCGTCAGCGTTCAATTCGTTTCACTTTTATTGGGAATGACGGGAGATGGGAGACAAATATTTCATAATAATCCTAACTATTAAAATGCTTTAGTTTGTTTGTTTGTTACGCTTTCAGGCTAATTCAGCAAAACGAATTTGGATGAATTTTTACACTTGGGTAGACGATAACCTGGGTTGGGACATAGGATACTGTTTATCTCGGTAGTACCTACATTTCCGTGGGATGATTTCCGACATCTACGCAGGCAAAAGATAAACTTAATAATATTGAAGTTAAGCATACTCCTATATAAGCGGGATTGTCCGAAAGGGTTACCGCTACCCCGGAACAAAAGGGGCTAAGGAAGGAACATGGATGGGTTTTAGTCAGTAATCCAAAGCGGGAGGGGTGATTTGATGATTTCCCATCCTCAAAAAAAAAGCATACTCCAATACTTATCTTTAAAAAACTTTAAAGATGTGCGCTGACTAGGGACGAAGTTTGTCTATCTATGGGAAAACTGCGCACTCTAGCCAGAAAAAAACAGTCTCTCAAAGCACTTGCCAAAAATTTACTAACAAAATAGTTTCGAGTTAATGATATAAGGCAAAATCGTATATAATATGATTATTCTTCACTCTTATAAGACCAAAATAATCTATTCATCAATAAAATCAATGAAATGTTTCGTCTGTTTTGTTTGAATTATTTTGCGTTAAGGACCGAAGTCTAATAACGACGCACGATGCTTCCTATTGGAATTGTTACTTTAATTGGAATCAGAGACCCATTTTAAATATCAGTCAATCATAATCATTTCCGCATTTCTATCCCTCTTTGACTGCACTGAACATCTATTCAAAATATTTAAATGCAATCGATAATGCTTAAACACCAAATGCAAAGTAATCAGCCGCATCTTGATTTATGAAATTCTGAACCAGCAAATTGAAATAAATACTGTTTCCGAACACTCAGATGCTATCTATACATATAATAAAACAGTAGAAAAACTGTGTCTGTACATTGAATATATTAAAAAAATAATAATTGGGGGGGGTTTAGAAACAGTAATAGAGCACGAATCCAAAAAAAAAAAGTTGTCTGTTTGTCTGTTTGTCTGTATGTCTGTTTGTCTGTATGTCTGTTTGTCTGTTTGTCTGTTTGTCTGTTTGTTTGTACACGCTAATCTTCGGAACTACTGGACGGATTGGAATGATTTTTTTTTTGTTGTATAGGTATTAAGTCTGGGCAACATATAGGCTATAATTTATCTTGGAAACTTGAACACCTGATGCAGAACCGCAACAGACCAGCTAAACTATAAGAGATACAAAAATGATACCATAGCAAAAATTGTTCCACGTGATTAGCATTTTCTGCTGAGAGAATAAATTTCAAGATCTGGAACACCTGATGTGGAACTCCAAGAGCCCAGCTACACTGTAACATATACAGGAATGACGTCTTAGCAAAAGTTGTTCGGTCTGATGGGCATTTCCTTTTGACTTATAAAAATCGAAGATCTGGAACACCTGTTGTGGAACTCCAAGAGCCTAGCTACACCATAACACATATAAGAATGACGTCTTAGCGAAAGTTGTTCAGCCTGATGAGCACTCTCTGTTGACGTATAAAAATTGAATATCTGGAACACCTGTTGTGGAACTCCAAGAGCCTAGCTACACCATAACACATATAGGAATAACGTCTTAGCACAAGTTGTTCAATATGATGAGCACTCTCTGTTGACTTATAAAAATCGAAGATCTGGAACACCTGTTGTGGAACTCCAAGAGCCTAGCTACACCATAACACATATAGGAATAACGTCTTAGCACAAGTTGTTTAATCTGATGAGCACTCTGTGTTGACTTATAAAAATCGAAGATCTGGAACACCTGTTGTGGAACTCCAAGAGCCTAGCTACACTATAACATATATAGGAATGACGTCTTAGCAAAAGTTGTTCGGTCTGATGGGCATTTCCTGTTGATTTATAAAAATCGAAGATCTGGAACACCTGTTGTGGAACTCCAAGAGCCTAGCTACAACATAACACATATAGGAATGACGTCTTTGACGTCTTTGTTGTTCAATATGATAGGCATTTCCTGTTGACTTATAAAAATCGAAGATCAGGAACATCTGATGTGGAAATCAAAGCTATCACTAATTTTACTGTTTAACTATAAAATAACATAAACTGGGAGTACCTGCACGCGGTGAAGGCGTTAACAGTTTAGGACTGATTTTCGATGACGATGGTATATCATTGAAAATTTGACTCTACTGGCCAAAACTCCTATTTATTTTTTTATTTTATTGTATGAATATGCCTTCGGGCTTATGTTGTTTGAGTGTTTAATTTCCTTTTCCATTTATCTTCGTGACACGGTAGCCTACCCGGTAACGCAGGGGAGCAGTCATTTTAATTTAGATTTTTATTGATCAGGTATCTTCACAATGAAACTATGACCATGCCTAGAAAGAGGTCAAATCTTTCCCAATGTTCCAAGAGAACTAAAAGATTGAGGATCATAAGATCCCAAGAATCTACCGAAGAGCGTCAGGAGAGACTTGATGCTGTTCGAGAACATTAAGCTGCTACTCGCTCCGTGGAAACCTCTTCGGGTCGCGAAGCACGCCTGCGTTCTCAGCGTATTCATTAGGTCTCTAGAGACCAGTGAAGAATATGATGCGCGACTGACCGCTGATCGTGAACGTCATGTATTGTCTCGCGAGTCAGAGACGTTCACGGAAAGAGAATTACGCTTGAGTTCCAAGCGTATCTACGCATCGACTTCTAGGTCTCTAGAGACAAGTGGGGCACGTGATGTGCGACTGACCGCTGATCGTGAACGTCATGTATTGTCTCGCGAGTTGGAGACGTTCACGGATAGAGAATTGTGCTTGAGTTCCAACCGTATCTACGCATTGACTTCTAGGTCTCTAGAGACCAGTGGGGAATATAATAATGCGGTTGCCAAAATGAAAACGATGACATATGGACTGTATGTTTTGGTGGTTGTTGGAATGAAATAAAACTAAAGCTCAGTGTGATAAAAGATTTAAATGGGAAAAATGATAAAAAATAACATAAATGGCGACCCCGTTGTCGCTGGCATAAGCAACAGGGTCCGCGTACGAAGTCGCGGGCAGAAGCTAGTTATTAATATCAATCTTAGATTATACCTACATCTATACTAATATTATTAAGCTAAACAGGATTGTTTGTTTGAACGTTTCTCTGGAACTACCAGTTGGATTTGAAAGAATATTTTTGCATTTGATAGCCAATTTGCATTTGACGACACGGTTGGCGCAGTGATTGAGCGATTAACTGTTGCGCAGCATGTCGCGGGTTCGATTCCCGCACGGAACAAATATTTGTACGACCTGCAAGTAATTGTTCTGGGTCTGGGTGTTTTTCTATCTATAATATGTATGTGTTTACAAAAAAAAAATGTATATAAGTAGTTTACAGCCATCTCGTTACCATAACACAAGCATTAGGTTGCTTAGCGTGGGACTATATGGCGTTGTGTGAAATGTCCAAGGATATTATTATTATAATTATTATTAATTTCTTGAAAAAGGTTATCATAATGATGTTAACCTTCTTTAATAATCGATCCTTAGCCGAGTAAAGAGGAAAGTATTTTATTTATACCAAACACCTTTAACATTGCGTAAATACTAGGTCGCAAGAATTCCGATGAACAAAGGTTAGAGTAAACCCTAACTCCCAAACTAGGAGATCCTGTGACTCCTAAGAGTCAAAAAACCAGAAAGAACGCTAAGCGAAAACGGAGTAATAGCGCGGGCGAGCGATGCATTGTTTAATTTCTGTTCGTTTCACGTTTTTTGGTGTAGTATTTTTATTCTGGGTGCATCGTCTTCACATATAATTTTAAATTTTAAAACGTTGTAAAACATTTTAAAAAAGTAACGGTGGAGTTTCTTGCCCATTCTTCTCCAAACTAAACTACCTTTTGGAAGGGGCGACTAGAATCAATTCTATTTCTTGTTTATTTTGACGTTTAAAAGTGCTTTTCTTGTGCCTATTTGAAATTAAAAAAAACACCTGTAATCACCTATGTTCACAAAATAAATAAATTGAAATTGAAATAAATGATATGACTTTGACTTTTACGCGGTAGATCAGGGGCAGAGAGACTAGTCTATCTGTTATTTTAGTATCTTGTATCTCATAACTTCTACGCGAACGAAGTCGCGGGCACATGCTAGTTTATTATATTTCCCGATCAATATATTATACAACTTCAGCTTAAGAGAATCTAATTCACTACTACCAAAGAGGTGGCAATAAAAATCGTATTACGCCCATTTTAATTTAATATATTACCTACTGATGTTTTAAAAAAATGCTTAATAAATCCGAATTCTGTTTTCCCTTATTTTGTCCAATATGCTATAAATTGTGATAAGCGTCTACCTCAGTTAAGGAATGAAATACTTTTATTCTACATTGTCCCATTGGGATGGTTTTCGATACTGTCGAATCGACTTTCTTGTTGATGATAAAATATTCGATATAAATAGAGATGGGATAGAACTTAGACCATACATTGGTTTAACTATTGTTAGTCTTTATTTATCGTTTATAAATAATGCGGAAAATGGTTTTCTTTTTATAATATTTGAAGTGAGTCTTGTCATTATAATCTTTAGTGAGGCTGAGTCTGCCTACCTAGCCTTTTCCCATTTATGTTGGGGTCAGCTTCCAGTCTAACCGATGCAGTTTAATACCAGTATTTTACATAGAGCGACTGCCTTTCTGACCTCCACAAACCAGTAACTGGGTAGGTAACACGATACCCCTGGTAAGACAGGCTGTCAGATATTCGGGCTTCTGACGACCCGTAATGACTGTCAAAGATGCACTAATAGCAGCCGGGACCAGCGGCTTAACATGATATCCGAGGCATAGAGGAGACTCGGTATATAAAGATGGTTACCCATCCACGACCAATCCTGGCAAGCGTAGCTTAACCTGATGGATCGACCTGTGCGGCTGTTATTACTTAGCCACGAGCTCCTCAAAGTGAGGCTGAGTCTATCCGTTGTTATTCTGTTTTCATGAAATGCATGCAATAATTTGAAACATAATTTAAAACTTTGATGTAAGTTTTTTTCATAATAATAAAACTTCCTCAGAAAATACGGAATAAAAACACAAAGCGAATATGAAATCATTTAAAAATTCACGCTTCGAAGAAAACAGTGCTAGTGCAGTTACTCCGAATGAATTGCTTAGATTTCATAAACTTCCATTCGACTTCCGTGTTTTGAGAAAAATCTAGCAATCATATTTCATCTTTTTCTGTTAAAATAAGCAGACAATTGTAATTTGCCGCGTCACTGCATCGCAAGGAGAAAAATGCTCCAGTTTTTCTGGCTTACGGGGATCTAAGCGACGAGTTTTATTTTTTATGACATCATTAACTGAAGGAAGCTGGGGTAAAGAGCCTGCGGTCGGGCCCTCTATTTTAAACTGTTGATTGCGAACATAACGGCAGGGTTCTTGTTGATTTTAGTACGAGAGCGGTGGTTACTTAATAATCGGAAGATAAAAAGTGGGAGATGGCGTGGTCTGTAAGTCAACCAAGTAAATTATGCAGTGGGAAGTGCGTAACTACCGTGATTATTATGTTGATTCCTCGTTTATACTAATATTATAATGCTGAAGAGTTTGTTTGTTTGTTTGAACGTGCTAATCTCAGGAACCACTGGTTGGAATTGAAAAAATATGTTTGTGTTCGATAGTCCATTTATCGAAGATAGGTTATATCACGCTACTACCAATAGGAGCGGAGCATAAATGAAAAATATTGTGAAAACGGAAATTTTTTTTTTCTTTGTGAGAGCTTCCGTTGCGTGCGCTACATAAACGGTTTAAGTTACGTAAATATCTTGTATCAGTGTATTGTTCCTCTTTAAAAGTTCTATCTTTAATATTCAATCAATATCTTAGGAGATATCAAAACTACTCTCTCTCTTAGGTGACGCAGACGAAGTTGCGCGGGTTTGCTAGTTATTTTATAAAACCGTTGATGTTGTTTTAACTCAGAACTTGTTCTATATCGAACATCAAACTCAGCAAGCGAGGTGTCAAAAATGTAAGGGTTGATTTAACTTTCCCAACGCGACAGTTTGCAACTCAATCCTCACATTTCAACGTCACACCTAAAATACAGATCCCCCGCTGACTTCAAAAATATTTATATCATAAAAACATTTCACACCATCGAAATCTC
Organism: Hyppa rectilinea; assembly: GCA_951799385.1. Taxonomy (NCBI): domain Eukaryota; kingdom Metazoa; phylum Arthropoda; class Insecta; order Lepidoptera; family Noctuidae; genus Hyppa; species Hyppa rectilinea. The sequence continues at coordinate 12,437,623 of OX637315.1, forward strand.
GGAAAATGTAATTTTAATATCGAGAAAACAAATCGGGTACTCGACGGGGGGCGCTTCGGTCACTCGATCCCTACTGCTACCGTTTACGCCGTCGGCTCCCATAAGTCGGTCATTCGAGAAGGTAAACTATCGAGTTTCATACTCGATAGATTTAACATGACTCGACGGCGACTCGAGTCGGGTGACAATTTGAGCGCGAGTCGCGACACTACGTTCGGTGCTCATTAGAATAATAGAGTGAAATTTAGAACAATTTAAACAGCTTTCTAGAAGTATTTTTAAAAATTTGTTATTACCGGTAAATCACATAAAGTGATAGTAGGGTCTCAAAAAATATACTGTTTATATAAGTAATAAAATTATTAACTAATAGCTTTCTCCCGCGGCAAGGCTATATTATATTTAAAAAAAATAATAGGGATCCTTACTAAAACTCCAATAATTTAACAATTTCCGACATCCACACGAGTGACGCCATGGGTAGAAGAATGTTTATTATAAATCATGACATAAAAAAAAACCAGTTGTATTATTTACCACATAATATTCTTGTTAAAGAATTTACGGAAGCTAATTTAGTCATAATTTTTTCGAGTTATAAGACATCAAACAAACATTTTACGGTGACTCAGTAACAACATTCACAATTTTAATGATAAACCAGCAACAACAAGGCTGCGGGCATCCGTTAGTCGCAATTTGCGATAATCACTGTATAAAGAAAGCTTCACCCTTCTCAGTTGATTCCGAAACTCATTTGCGGTATATGTTTTTGAACTACGGTTTCTCTGCGAGCAGGCACTAGGGACACCACACTTCCGTGTCGACTAAAAGTATTATGCTTTTATAATAAACACTGTTTTTATTTTGATACAATTTGACTCAAAGAGAATACGTTTATTTGCGACAAAAATGACGCAGTAGAAAAAAAATCAAACAAGAAACAACCACCACCAACAAGTAACCAACTGGTTAAAACCAATTGGTATTAACGTAACTTATGCAGTAATTTATTTATTTTCACCTTGCAATTATTTACATAACATACAAGCTAACAGACTAAAAATAATAAAAATGGTTCATGCATAAGAGGGAAAAGAAATATAAAATTCTTCCGCATAGCTCTCAACAGAAAAAAGTGCCCAAAAGGAGCAGTTAATTTTCAATTGTCGTTTGATTAACATCATCTGTAGCAAAAAAAAGTGTAAGTCATCAAGCGGCTCAAGCTGTGATGCTGGCAAATAATGCCATCGAAAAAGAAAAGTCCTGTTCCTCCGAAACTTGAGTCAGTATGAAATCAAGGACCAAAAAGAAAAACAATCAAATCTATATTAAAACCATAAAGAGGTAAAATAAAAGAGTAAATGCGAGTTAATGTTTTATGTAGGAGGTATTCTTCGGACCTACATACCTACCCGATTCCGAAAATGCTTTACTAATGGGAAGCTTCGCGACTGCCGAGTGCCAAGGGATTTATTTTATATTACAAAACAAAACCTAAGTCATGCGCAGATAAGCTAGTACAGAATAAAAATGACAAATCGAACATTCACGTAATCATTGTCACCCTAGGTCTCATTACAAGGCGCTCAAGCGCATAATTTTGTGGTTACCACCAAACGGGAGAAGGTCGCGGGTTGCGGCCGCCTTGCAGCCACGCGCCTTTGACGCACACATAGTATATTTAAAAAAAAGTAATTTAATGAGACTATTATTTTAAATAATTATTTTGCTGCCAGTATTTTTTGATGCATTGGCAGTTACCGAAAATAAATTAAGAGCATTAAAGGAAAGAAGAACAAGAAAATAAAGGAGGTTTTCTTATAAGATGTTTGACATCGTGTCGATGGCACGACAGTGTATTCAATTTGGTTGGGCCAAACTTCGCCACTTCCACGGCATTGTTGGTGGTCGGTAATAGGTAATACGGGCTTGTGTCCGCAACTGTCCACGTCAATGCGCGTATTTTGCGTACGGATGTGAAAATTGATCATCGACAGTGTAAAGAAAGAGGTCGATGATGAAGGTAAAAAGTTGTCGCTAAGAATTAATTTCCAAGGTCAAGGGCGAAAGTTTGTGAGTGAGTGTGTGTGTTTGTAAGTTTGTATATTTGTCCGTCCTTCACGCTCAAACGGCTGAACGGATCTGTATGAAATTTGGCATAGAGGTAGTTTATGACCTGGATTAACACATAGGAGACAATTTTTATCCTGGTAGCACGTTCCCTTGGAATAATTGCCGGCACCAACGCGGCCGAAGCCGCTGGCAGCAGCTACTACACGACAAATTAATACTAAGTACAGACGCCAGCACATCAAGCTATCCCTAACTGTCAAATTTTCTCAATTAAAAATGAACCTTATTGCTTTGCAATAAAGTTGAAATACTATCAAAGAAATTTGATAGGTTGTGGTAACTTGATGTGCTGGCCTCTGTACAACCAAAAATATGATCACCAAACACATTCCTACTTCCTTCTTTCCCATATAGACACGACCATTAAACAAATTAACAAATTAAATACAAAGACGAACGAAAAGCATTTACGATGCATTTCTATGCATACATTTCAAACGGATGAGCCCAGGCTTAATCTTTTGTAACACCAATCTGACCGATTATACACGGTTCCGTTTAAAGCGATGAATTCAATTGTTACATATGAAACTCATTGATTCAATCCCGTGCGAGAGTCGTCGCATTGAACATTTTATAGTTGGTTTTATTACATATAAATGAGAAGATTAAATTTATAGCTCTTATGATTAGCTTTACGAGGTACCGGTTAGTCTTACGTCACATCATTGCATCTGTGATTGTCCACATCGCCGCCTCTTTATATGTCTGTAAACATTAATTAAGCAGTAAAATGTTAGGTAATCGTCAGATATCATCTTTGTTTTATCTACCATCGCATTGATAAGCAAAACGAGCGTTGCCCAAATTGAGTACTTGTTCACGTTAAGGTCAATGACCTCATGAAATTTTATGCAGATGACAAATCAGTTAAGGTTGACTATTATAATAATGCTGACAGGGTTATGTGTACAGAAGCTCGTGTCTAAGTAATAAAAGCCGCACGGATCGATCTTTCTGGTTAAGCTACGCTTGCCGGGGTTGGTCCGTGGATGGGTGACCATTTTTACATACCGAGACTCCTCCGTGTCTTGGAAAGCAAGCTAAGCCATTGGTCCCGGCTGTCATTCGTGGATCTTTGGCAGTCGTTACGGGTCGTCAGAAGAAAGGCTGACAGCCAGTCTTACCAAGAATTATCGTATTACCCAGTTACTGAATGGGTTGTGGAGGTAAGATAGGCAGTCGCTCCATGTAAAATTCGTCTATTCAGTTGCATCCGATTAGACTGGAAGCTCACCTCAACATACACACATCAAAAGTGTCTAGGGATCAAGCATTTTTATGCGGATTTCTTGAGATTGAGATGTGGCTTTGTAATAAATTTATGATTTTATAAATTTATATGGATCCTTTTTGGTGCATTTCATAATTTGAAACAGGAACTGTCAATCAAATTCGAGTAAAAGATGAAAATCAGCTGTCAATATTTTCCCTATAAAAACATACAACGCATTGAAGACATTATTTGTGCTACTGTTTCCCTACTACTGATTAAAACCAACGTTATTATGGAGCGGCGACGTCATTTAAGCAGGGAAGAAATGCTCAGAGCCGTGGGAATGATAGAAGCTGGTTCCCGGCAACGTACTGTGGCTTTAGCTCTGAATACAAGTCAGAGTGTTATCAGTCGACTTTGGACACGTTACCGAAGCACTGGTACCGTGGCTGAGCGCCATGAAGGACGGTATCGCTGCACCACACGGAGACAAGACCGATACATTCAAATCTTAACTCGAAGAGCTCCAACAATAACCGCCATGATGTTAGCCGTGAGGCTTCATCACTCTTCAGGGAACTTAATTAGCGACCAAACAGTCAGAAACCGCTTGCATGAAGTGAACCTTCATTCCCGAAGACCGCTACGGGTACCACCTATAGCAATGCACAATCGTAGGATTCGATATCAATGGGCTCTTGAACACAGAAATTGGGCAGAAGAACAATGGCGTTTCGTGTGCTTTTCTGATGAGTCTCGTTTTGGTATGAGACCGGATACAAGACGTATACGACACTGGAGAACCCCTGGACGCCAACAGCGATTAAAATCCTGCCAGGAAGTCCATCCTTATAGTGGTGGAACCATCATGGTATGGGCGGGTATTTGGATCGGCGGAAGAACTGAGTTGATTTGGATCAGAGGCAACCTCAACGCTCAAATTTATGCTGAGACGATTGTATCTGACGTCATCGTTCCTCTACAAGTGCAAATCGGTCCCTTATTTCAGTTAATGCATGATAATGCACGACCGCACACCGCAAGAGTTGTAAGACAGACTCTCGCCGCAGCTAACATCAATGTCCTGCCCTGGCCTGCTCAGTCGCCAGACTTGAACCCGATTGAGCATGCATGGGATATGCTACAGAGAAGAGCTCTGCCGAATATGGAGGGTATCCAGTTGCAAGAAGACCTTTTTTTGTTGTTGCAACGAACATGGGCGGCCATTCCACAGCGTGATTTGGATGAACTCATTTTGAGTATGCCAAACCGATGTTCTTGTGTTGTTAGTGTTCGCGGTAGAAACACGGATTATTAATTGTTTAAGTTACCCAATAAAATTTTAAAGAAAACTGTTATTTCAGTCTTTTTTTCGAACTTTAATGTTAGTGGTTCAAATGTCAAAAATCCCTTTATTAGGAAAATGGCAAATTTCTTTATTAATGCAAAGGTGACTTGGTTTATCGTTACTGTGACAAACGAAAACACTTTATTTGATGAATCCTTAAAGAAAATTTAAATTAATATCAATCAAGAGAAAAGTTATTGCAAAAATATATGTTGATCCCTAGACACTTTTGATGTGTGTAGTTGGGAAAAGGCTAGGCAGAATTAATGAGAATGAGGCTTCTGTGTACAGTCGAACAAGCTATTTGGTATACAGGCTAACTTGCAACTACTTTTGTTGTGAGCATGCTGAGTAGTTAATAGGATATTTGAAAGGGTAGTTAATAACGTTACTTTTTATGAATTGTCAAAATGCTTAATTTGTACATACGTGATTTGTATGGAATATGTTCCGTCACAGATTTTAGATTCAAATGGAATACTTATTATAATTAAATGGAATTTTACAACTATATCTTCGCATAATATTTAATTTCTGTACGGTGATAGAAGTTTTTAAGACGAGCGGTCCTTTTTGTATCTGATTTCATATTTTATTTTTGTCCGTGTCAATAAGTCAATTCTTTAACATCAGTCTCTTAAAACAAGTATGCCACAACGTTAAAAAGTTATAACACACTCAAAAAAATCTTCCTACCCTTTTCCCAATTATATGGGGTCGGCTTCCAGTCTAACCGGATGCAGCTGAATACCAGTGTTGTACATGGAGCGACTGCCTATCTGACCTCCACAACCCAGTAACTGGTTAGTACGATACCCCTTAGTATGACTGGCTGTCAGATTTGCGCGCTTCTCGACCCGTAACGACTGTCAAAGATGCACTAATGACAGTTATAACACACTCAATAAATATGAATTAAAAAAAAAAAAAAAAAATTGAAATAATAATAAGTTCACAGAAAAAATAAAAATTGTATGTATCAATCAGTAGTAGGTATGTATAAATCTAGGACTCGGAATATTGGTTGTGTATAGGAAAGATAAATATTTTCGCCTGTATACCGAATAGCTTGTTGGATTGTACTTGTGTACATTGACCATCTACAGTATCTGTAGTATCTATCTGTTAGATATGAATACGCGACGTATCCAGATCTTGTTCTTAATTAGTATCTCTGTTGTATGCAATTTCCTTAATGAAAATGTATTGTTATTGTGTACTATATCCTTCCTAAATTCATGTGATATCCTATGGTGAATATTAATTTGAATGTGCTGCAAATAATAACAGGAGGAGCTCGAGGCTAAGTAATAACAGCCGCACGGATTGATCCTTCAGGTTAAGCTACGCTTGCCGGGTTGGTCTGTGGATGGGTGACCATCTTTAGATAGCGAGACTCCTCCGTGCTTCGGAAAGTACGTTAAGCCGGTGGTCCCGGCTGTCATTAGTGGATCTTTGATCCTGAGATTTGATGAAGATGATGATAATATTCAGTCAGGTTTCAATTATTGAACGATGCAAGCAGACATCGTTACGACACTATTGCATAATAGTCACCTATCGTATTGAATAATAATGTTTTATTGGCCTCATTTCTTCAATCAACTTCAATATATTGCAATAATGAAGCCAATTGATTGCTGTTACGATTGATTTCATCGTCACCACTATTTTTGGTATGTGTGTCATTCTTATTAGCTTCGTCTGTACTCCATAAACAACCAACAATTCGTTATCTTTGGTTTTGTATTTTCGCTTTTTTTGCCATCGACTTCTGAATTCAAATTATCTTTCTCTTTCTAGTGTTTTTTTGGCAACCGGTTGATTTTTTTTGTAAAAATGTTTTTATTTTTTACTTTTGAGGTACCTACCTACAGACCACTCACCAATTCGTATCCTACTACTAAACTTGCTATGTAAACAACAGTGACCTGAAGTACTAAAACATCGTCTAGATAAAGGGAGTGGATTTAAGAGTAGATTTAATTAAAATTAAACGAATTTAACAAAATTTATATGGGACCTCGAAAGTATACCAAACACAAAAAGAATTTTGAAAATCGGTTCACAATTGACGAAAAAATCGAAGAACATACATAAAAAAAAGAAACACATACAGTCGAACATAGAACCTCCTCCTATTTTCGAAGTCGTTTAAAAACGTAACTCATGAAAATATGTTACAAAATAACTGTCGGTCGTTATTTTTCTAATGCTGTGTATATGGAGTATAGACAAAGTATAAATGCACCACGTTTTAAGCAACCCAGTACAGTATTTTGAACAGTACCTAAAACTCCCGTATCTGTATTCCTTAAACAACTTTTGCTAGTTCCACAAGTAGATAAGCAACGGTAACAACTGTTTGTCTTGCAGTTCATTCATATGCATGAACGTAAATACTTATCTTTATATTCGTTTTCCCTTGGGATATCTACGGAACTTCTGTCAGAATAGTTTCTGTCAGTGTATGACTGGGTTTTAGTTGAATGTTATGCAACTTCATTTGGATACTATTAAAAGGCCACAATTTAAGTGTTTGATAAATTGTGCGTGGGGTCCTAGGTTCAATTCCCAGGTAAGGCAAAGCGTAGTTGGGTTTTTCTATCTTGGATTTTTCGTAGAAGCCCTGCGTTTGGATTTATGTCCAGTTGATGCCAATAGACTCGCCCCCTATTACATGGGACTTAAACATAACGGACTAAAATATTCGTATACTATAGGAATAACATATATCTGCTTAGGGTGTGTATAGGTGAGGTAGCTCACCGTCCCATCAGAACCAGGCCAGTAGCCTGCCGGGTCAGCGAGATTGTCCAAAAGGGTAACCGCTACCCCGAAACATAAAGGGCTAAGGAAGGAAAATGGATGGGTTTCAGTCAGTAAGAGTCAGACACTCCTGTTCGCTCCACCCAGCGGGAGGGGTCTTTTGATGATTACACACCCTCAAAAAAAAAAAGACAGAGGTGTACCTATAGTTTATATAGTACATTAAGGGAAATACAGACTTGATGTTGTTATTATTAAGATTTGATTAGTAGAAACAGATATGTGCCATCCAAACTTAGATGCAACCATGTCGAGGTCAATCAAAATATTTCAGTAGTTCCATTAACACGACAGAAGATTTTGTAATCAAACACTACCAATTCAGATCTCTTGACATTTATTACGGCTAACGAGTATAATAATAGCGAATCAGATAAATTGAGTATGTTTAGACAAGACCGTTCCGTTTCACTGTGGGCAAATAAACTGAATTGTAACGTTATTATGCCAAGGCTATAACAATAGAAAATGTTGGTCTAACACTTCAAAGATCGTATGTGATATGTTTAGAAACGCTTGGCTAGAAAATTCCATCACATAATGCTTCAAGAAACTTGTGAAAACAAATACTTGGATGTATAAATAAATACATTTTGTTCGAGGTGAAATCTTATGGCTGTAGTAAAAATATGATGTTCTTATAGCAGTTTCTCAACGTAAGAATAGAAATCTTGTAATCCGTAACCAAACCATACTATTGATTCTTGTTCTTTAACAAAATTGTTGACTGAAAAGTGGTGTGGAAATCGGTTGTCATGGTATGGGCATGTTATGCGGAGGAATGAGGAAAATGTTATCTGAAAAGTTGTGAGCATGAATGTGGATGGCTATACAAGTAGAGGGAGACCAAAGAAACGACGGATGGATTGTGTGAAAAATTATATGGCTAGAAAGGGAGTGATTACCGAAATGACGACTAATAGAGAAGTATGGAAGAAAAAGACATGTTGCGCAGACCCCAAATAAATTGGGATAAGGGCAGGAGAATGATGATTCTATAACAAAATTATTGGTGTAGCTTACTAGCGGCGAATTTCACAAATGATACTGAATGCGACCAGCACATAAGCCCCGTTTAAAGGCAATCAGTGTCGTTATCTTCTGTTGAATATTGACGCGATTTAGATGTGCTAATCACGTTCAGATTCAATAGTAAAATTGGCACTGAAATTCCTTTCCTATGATTCACCAGTAGCTACCTAGAGACCAATAAAGAAATAAACTGTTTTAAAAACTTTTTTGAAAGAGAGGAAGTCCTTGAATTGTCCCCATTTAGAAGCTAAGCAGGCTTGAATTATGTTTTATCAAACATTTTTTCTGAAAGTTACAAGACCGCATGAAGGTTACGAAATTCCACAGTAGTGAAAAAGGAAGGTAGTGCACTCAAGTGTGTAACAGCAGTGGTAGCCTAGTGATGTGACCGTCGGACTGCCTACTCTTAGGGCTCGAGTTCCAACCCAGGCACGCACCTCTAAATTTTCGGATTCATGTGCGTATTTTATAATTATCACTTGCTTAAAAACGGTAGTGGAAAACATCGTGACGAAACCGGCATGACTGAAAGATATTCCTCAACAGCATGTGAAGCTAAGTCGGAGGTCCCATGGGCACTCTGTCGCCAGTTTAGTCAAAGTAGTAAGTGCACACAAGTAATAAATCCTTTATTATCAGACCACAGAGATCCATAAAATGTTGTAATTATAGAAAATCGAAATAAAATTTTTATCATACATAATCTTAAACTTAAGTTTGGAGTGCCTGCCTGCCTGGTAAGCGGGATTGTCCGAAAGGGTTACCGCTAAGTAAGGAACATCGATGGGTTTTAGTTAGTAAAAGTCTGACACTCCCTTCCGATCCACCCAGAGAGGGAGGAGTCATTTGATGATTTCCCACCCTCGAAAAGGTAATTATTCTGGAGTTCACCTGCACCTCGAATGACCTAAAGAACGCCACGGATGCCGCGATCAATTTGACATCCTACTGGGCACATTCAATTTAATAATATCCAAAAAAGTACTATCAACACGAAAAGAAAAAGAAGTCTGGAGTCTGTCTTCACACTTTCCACATAGTATTTGCAGACGTATAAAGTTTGCTCCAGTGCAGCAGTGACGTCACATCGAACAGTTCCATCTACCTCGCAGCGTACCCAGGATACAATGGAGGAGCAGTGAACATTTTAATAAACTAACAACAGTGCTTTTGACGAGCTTTATCGTTATTAACCCTTTGGACATTTTCAACTCATAAAACGAGTAATTTAATACAAGATTTGCATACGAATGCTTACGTAAGCTACAACCGTTTACAATCACATAACTATTGAAACAAATGGTCATATGCGACAGAAATATCTGAATCAAATAGGTGTAAAAGAGAAAGGAGATAGAAGTCAAATGAGTTGACCCAAGATTCCTTACCACAATCAGCGTGCGAAGTCAACTCTTGTTGGTCCTGTCAGTCTTGTTAAATGTGAAATTCAAGCCATATTCAATTAGGCATACATTACTTCAATGAGCAATGAGCCTGCTCAACTGTGTGGTATGGTAAGTAGGTACTGTCTACGTATAAATCACTACATAGTATAAAACAAAGTCGCTTTCTCTGTCCCTATATCCCTATGTATGCTTAAATCTTTAAAACTACGCAACGGATGATTTTTTTTGATTTGATGCGGTTTTTTTAAATAGATAGAGTGATTCAAGAGGAAGGATTATGTGAATAATTTGTCGACATATTATGCGGGCGAAGCCGCGGGCGGAAGCTAGTTTAACAATATAATACGCAGCAGTAGTCTTGCTAGTCTCGCTTGTCGTACAACTTGTATTTGAGGTTTATTTTTCTGTTTGTCTTATAGATCAACGTTTTGTGATAGTCTGCTGTGCCGACGTAGATGTCGGAAATTATCCCAGGAGAACGTACTTCCGAGAGAAAAAGTATCCTATGTGTTAATCCAGGTTATAAATTAATTGAGTACCAAATTTTATTCAGATCCCTGGAGCCGTTCCCGTATGATTGAGTAAAAAATATCCATCCGTTCATAATTTACTAGCTTCTGCCCGCAGCTTCGCCCGCGTGGATATTGGAAATTATCCCACGGGAACGTACAGAGGCCAGCACATCAAGTTACCACAATCTGTCAAATTTCTTTGATAGAATTTCAACTTTATTGCAAAGACATAAGGTTCATTTTTGATTGAGAAAATTTGACAGTTAGGGATAGCTTGATGTGCTGGCGTCTGTACTAATTTGATAAAAAAACCGGCCAAGTGCGAGTCGGACTCGCACACCGAGGGTTCCGTACAAACCTGTAGGTATGTAAGTAAAAGTTCACCCATCACGAGAATCGAGTCACAGTTATGGTATTTTTATATATTGAAAAAAAAAGGTATTTTTTGTTTATTGTATGATGTAACTAAAAATTTACGGTTTTCGCAATTTTTCCTTTATCTGTACTATAAGACGTCACTTCGTACCAAATTTAAAGATTCTAAGTTCACGGGAAGTACCCTGTAGGTTTTGATTCCCGTGAGAGTTTCAAAAATTTGCGGAAATTTGTGGCATAAACGGCTGTATCTTTTGATTGCTTTGGCTTAGAAGTTTGATTTTATCAGAGCTCCAAGGGACAGTAGACCTGAGTATTAGATATAATTATCAATTTGATACCTCCACGTGTTCCTGAGAAAAACGGTCTTGACAGACGGACGGACGGACAACAAAGTGATCCTATAAGGGTTCCGTTTTTTCCTTTTGAGGTACGGAACCCTAAAAACTGCAACAAAATCCGTTATGTAGTTTAAGATCTAAGCATACATACAGATATTAGGGACGCGGGAAGCGACTTTGCTTTATACTATGTAGTGAAGTGTGATAAAAGTAAATCATTAAAATACCTATTTATACTAAAATTCTGAATTCCATTGTATTATGTAGTTTCCAAGAAGTAATAACTGTTAGCACCTGGGATTTATAGGTTTGACTATAAGAAAACAATCACATTCAGTATCAAATTATGCACTTTTTATGACGGGCATAGGTCAATAGATGTAAAATCCAGTTTATTGGTTATCTATCTCATTTCATCAAGAAAATTAAGTAACTGTGATTTTATTGGTTGAAAATGTTTTCAAAAGTGGTCAGTTCGGCATTTTATGAGCAAAATTATATCGAACGCCTACCCGCCTGATTTTATTGCACCGACATAAAATAAAGAGGTGTTATTTTAATAACGTAATTAACTGTGCGGGGTAAACGATTTACATAATAATATTTAAGTTAAATATATTTTGAAGTAGGTGTGCCTGATGTTTAAAATAACTTTCCGTTTTACAAAACGTGATCATGTATTTTTTAAACGTGTCTGTTTAAACAGAGGAGCTCGTGGCTAAGTAATGACAGCCGCACGGATCTTACCATCAGGCTAAGCTACGCTTGCCGGGGTTAGTCCGTGGATAGGTGACCATCTTAACATATCGAGCATCCTCCGTGCCTCAGAAAAGCACGCTAAGCCGTTGGTCCCGGCTGTCATTTGTGCATCTTTGACAGTCGTTAAGGGTCGTCAGAAACCCGAAAGTCCAGTCTTACCAAGGGATACTGGGTTGTGGAGGTCAGATAGGCAGTCGCTCCATGTAAAATACTGGTATTCAACTGCATCCGGTTAGACTAAAAGCCGACCCTAACATAGTTAGGAAAAGGCTAGGCAGATTGATTTTTTGATTTTGTCTGTTTAAACAAACTGGGGCCGAGCATGGCGTGTTAAAGTAATAAATTAGGATATGAAATAGACTGCCATCTCAAATACTACACACCATAATATACAAATTTCTCAAGAACCACAAATAGTATTGCATCGCACCGAATGACCGAAATAAACCCACAAACAAAGATGACGTCATACATCAAAATGTCCCCGTTTATCATCGCGAAGAAATGTTAATTAAATCACTGTAAACATTGGGTGGGTAGGCAGAACTCGTCATTAATACACGACAACTAACACTAATGGGTGTGGGTGGCTGACTGTTCAAACGCGAACCGATTGGGTTGACGACAAAAATGTTAGCTTATATTTAGAACTTGCTCATTAGGATTTAATAGGTTTATTATAAATGCATTTGATGTTGAAATAGTAACTTTTGTTCTCAGAAATTATTATTAATATTTCGGAAAACGTCTTATGGCTCTTTTCTTGGTACTGGGCTAGACTGAAAGACTTGATCAAGTACAAACCTAATCGTATTTTTAATTTTTTTCAATAAACAGAACAATTTAATATTTATTTCCTACTGAACCAATATATGGATATTGGTTCAGTAGGAAATAAATAAAGGTAATAAAAATTATTTTTAATTTACTTTAAAACGCACATTTGTATAATTATCACTTACTTAAAAAACGGTGAAGGAAAACATCGTGAGGAAACCAGCATGCCTGAGAGACGTAAGTCCGCCTTTGTATGTTTTTTTTTTACTTGTGCATAAATTACAAAAAAAACAACTAAAACTTGTGTTAATATGTTTTTAAAACAATAAGTTAAGTTTTTAATAAATTAAATTAAGTATTTCTCAACAGCATGTAAAGCTAAGTCAGAGGCCCATAGACAGAATAACAACTCTGACACCAGGTTAGTCACGAAACACACGAATAAGGAAAGAAAGAATAATAATGAATAATAATAATATCCTCGGACATTTCACACAGCGCCGTATCGTCCCAAGCTAAGCAACCTAATGCTTGTGTTATGGTAACGAGATGGCTGATATACTACTTATATACATTATTTTTTTTGTGAATACATACATATTATAGATAGAAAAACACCCAGACTCGTAACAAATACTTGCAGGTCGTACAAATATTTGTTCCGTGCGGGAACCGAACCCGCGACATAGTGCACAGCAGTCAATCGCTCAACCACTACGCCAACCGTGTCGTCAAAGAATCTGCCTTGAACTAACAATTAATTCAATTCACAATCACGTTTGAATTGACAGCAAAAAACTGTCGCCACAGTTCAATTAAACAGTGTCAAAATATTCATTTCCTGCGATATAAAAAAGCGGATCACCTTTTTTTATCCAGATTCAAAGTCACCAGAAATTGAAACAAACTCCTAAAATAGGCATTTGTCGCCAGAAGTAACATTTTTAGCCGCTCAGTCAGATATGATTTAATGGAGTGGCGAGAGGTTCGTTAACATTAATAAATTCTACGCCCCTACTATGGTACTGCTTTTTTAAAACACAATTTCATTCGAACTTTATATATCCGAATTTGCTTTTGACTCGCTCAGGCTTTTAGACTAGACAGAAAAACAGTAGTAAAAAAAACATAAAATCATGCACTCTTTTCTCGAAAAAATGAACAGAGGTGTACCAATAATGCACACATTTCGCCAGTTATGTTTATGTTCCATACAATAGTAGGCGAGAAAATTGAAATAAACCGAGTACATATCCAGACTCCGAGCTACTAGTACTAACCGAATCAAACTTTGCTCGTCCAAGAGTTGAACCCAGGCCCATGCTTTGCAGTACCGTTTGCAGCCACTATACCAAAGATACCGGCACACCAAAGAGGTAGTCCATAGGAAAGAAAAGGAAGAACACATGTTATGACTAGTTGCCAGCTTTTTTTTAATGAAGGTTAATAACATAACAACAGAGTCCCTGACTGTTTTTCCATTTGAATGATTAAGTAGATCGTTATAATATAATCATTATTACAAATAGCACCTACACCCTGATTGCGTAACACACTAACCGTAGCAATGGCATTTTGACGGTTAAACAAAATTCATTGCGTTATTTACGTTGTTGAGAAGACAATTTTTTCAAACTTATGAAGCAATGGATTAGCCAAATAATTCAGACTGTTTGTTTCGAAATTAGAGTGCTGTATTCTGTCAGCGGGATTGTCCAAAAGGGTTACCGCTTGCCCCGGAATACAAAAGGCTAAGGAAGGAACATGAATGGGTTTTAGTCAGTAACAGCCTGACACTCCCTTCTGCTCCACACAGAGCTGGAGCAGTCATTTAATGATTTCTCATCCTTAAGAAAAAACTGTCTTAATTAATTAAACAAAACTCGCAAAAAATCTCGGACTGGAGATTCTGAAAAACATATTCTTATATCGAAATTAATACTTACCAATATTTCTACATCAACACAAAACTTTCTGTAAAAACTCCACATAAACACCATACACTCGAAAAATTTAATTAAAACAAGGAAATCGATTCTCAACAAACAATCGTCAATTACATACATACAATACCAGTAGTAGGGAACCAACTCCTTCCTCACCAGACGCTTTTAACTTTCCTTCGGCACTTCGTTAGTCTTGTTTGTATTTATTTAAAGCGTGATAACTTATCCGGCGACTGAGAACAGGATATGTCCCTAACAAAGTCCTGGGATTCTGGGATTCATTTGCCATTTCCACGCCTAATCTGTAAATATGTTATTTGATCATTTTACCTTCGTTTGGTACTTCGAGGAATACGTTTTAAAATAATGGTCCTTGGAAATTGTTTTTCTCTTCTATATATTATACTATAATATTATAAAGAGGATAGATTTGCATGTTTGTTTGTAACGAATACACTCAAAAACTGCTTAACGGATCTGGATGAAACTTAGCACAAAGATAGATAATAGTCTGGAATAACATATAAGCTACTTTTTATCTCGGCAAAATTATAAAAAGTGCTGACAACACAAATTTGGAACATCATTAGGCTCCCGCAGCCAGAAAATAAGTAGTTCCAGTCAAACATTATTTCAACTATGATGTTGAGTTCCGTGTGCAATTCATGTGAGGAAAGACACAAGCCTACTGTAACCTAAGATTATTAACCGTTACCTTCTCCAACTTAATGCGTTATTGTGAAATGTGACAGTCATATGACATTTTAACTTTACATGACAAAAGTACATACACACATTCAATTAAGTTGCGACTCAAGAGATTTTGAACGTAAAAGGAGACGAGCGGGTCCTAACCAAAGCAAAAGTTTTGTACACTCCGAATTTGCAAAATCTTTGTAACTCATAGCATCGTAAGAATTAGGTACATTGTAACGATTAAAAGGTCATAAGACTTAACATAAGTAAAAAAATACGCGACAATGGGCATTGTGGAGAACATTTTGTTCCTTACGCATTCAATTGTTCCTAAGGATCGTTATAACAATACCATTGGCAGTAGATTACAAAGTGTATTATTATAGCACGCAACTTTATTTCCATTATTACCGCGTAGTTTAAAGGCAATAAAACATAATAACGCAAGAAAAGTTCTCTCATGTTCAAAAATACCACTCTTTAAATAACCTTGGCTGAATAAAACGTTTCAATTTCCTTTAAGACTTGATGCTAACATGAAAGTTGGCGGTTATTTTAAAAGTATGCGTTAAAGTTTATATGACGCTCGGGAGAGCATGTCGCAACTAAAGAACAAAATTGAATTTGTAACGTGAGAGTTGGTCGTAAAGAGTTATTATTATAGGTGTTTCTTTTGTTTGTTATAATAATGCGCTCAGACGACGCTATGCTAAACAAAAAAAATCCCAAAGGACCAAGTTTACAGTTTGTGCAAATGAAAAATAAATCTGTTTTGGATTTTTTGCGCTGTGGCAATCTATGCTGGTGTTAAAGTGTAAATGAAAGTACGGGCACTAAAATATTATTAGCTGTGGATTTGATTGAAAATTTTATAGAAAATTAAACTGCTTACAACTTTATTTATTTCTCTGTCCTTCTACATGACATTTAGTTGGTTCGAACAATAGCAATTGGTTCTTCTGAAGTCAACTATGTTATATGTTAGGGGTTATTGTTGCCGCACTCAATCCTTTTGGCGGACCATTGTGTGTAATAAGTCAACTAAATCATTGTTTTTTTTTTCAGATGTTACCATGGTCCCAAGAAAGTTTTTCCATGTTCAAATATGTATAACGTAAATAATGAATATTGCAGTTAATTCGGGCCTAAAATAAAACAGCGTCAATTCGTCACTCTCCAAAAGTTGCCTTTGCAGGAAACTCTTCCAAATGGGGGCAGGTGAAACTATGGAACTCCACCTGGCCCGCTCCTGTGTCATAAGAGTATATGATTATTAGCTATAATTCAAACAAAATTAACGCTATATTAAAAGAAGTTGTTGATGGAATAATTAATTTTCATTAGTGTTCTCAAACCTTTTATAATAGTAAGAGGCTTTCGGGACCTGTAATGCTGTTCTGCAAAACTCTCAAGGGCAAACGTAGGTAAAATGAGTTTTAAGTGAGCTGTCAATAGTTTGGGTTGACAGCTCACTTCACCTAAGTTTTCACAGTGAGGTTTTTACTGAATCGACGAGTGAATCACGACCTATAGCAGTATTATTTTAATATTACTTGCAGTGGGAAGTTGAGAGATCTAGACGCCCTGTATAGCTCCGTCTCAGTCTCACACCGAAGTTATATTAACCCATTGAAGGACAGTGAACGAGACACAATAGAAGTTTTATTGTTATTACGTCTATAGGCGTTCACTGTCCCTCAAAGTGTTAAGTTATATATTACTGTAAGTGTCGGTGGGCTAGGTGTAATAGGATTTTGCAATAGCCATATAGTTATTAGAAGACTTCATTTCTTGTAGCTTGTAATATTAATATTTTACGACACAAGCAATTAAAACAGCAAACTGATTGTGTAATGCTGATAATATTGCTCATAATTTTCAATAATAATGACCTCTGATCGGTAAAAAATGTACAGTTGCCAGCACATCAAGTTACCACAAACTGTGAACATTTCTCAATCGATTTTGAACTTAAAAAATTAACACTGTAAGGTTTATAATCATTTGGAGTTTGATAGTTTGGCTTAAAGCGCGCTGGCGACTGTACATAAAAGTTCTGCTTGTGATTTATTGGTGTTATCGGTTTTAGTATTATGTTTACGTTTAAGTTAAGATTGACACGAGTTCTTCATTGTCTATAGTATCGTTCATAATATTTTTATCATGTCTTGCTGCTAATTGTATGCTCATGAATTTGTCAATATCTATGAATTTCGTGTGTCCAAACTCCAAAAAGTTTAGATCATCATCTATTCTGATTCCAATTCTGTTGAGCTATTACGTCCATTTTTATTGAGGGTTGGAAATCATCAATTGACCCCTCCCGCTCTGGGTGGAGCGGAAGGAGTGTCAGACTCTTACTGACTAAAACCCATCCATGTTCCTTCCTTAGCGCTTTATGTTTCCAGGGTATCGGTTAACTTTTCTGACTAAGACTATGTCCTGGACCTTAAAAAATACTGTGACCTTTCAATTTGTTTCAGCCTTTCTTCAAGGAGTAGTCAGGTAGGAAACGCTGACTCCATCTAGTTAATAAAAAAAAAAAAAAATATGAGGTGTTAAAGTGACTCCTATTTACTGATTAAACAATTTTGTTTCTGTAATGTTACATAAAAATATATCGCATAATAGCCAATATCACTCGTATTAAGTTATGCTCATGCTTCTAACGACTAAACAGTAAAACCCTCAAGTACTACTTCTTCAGCTAACCCTTTAGCATTCTCTCAAAAGATCACAGTACAACTTGAACAAGGCAACTAGTTCATCGTCAACTACTTCAAACATCCGCTCCCCTCGGTTGACTGTTGTCAGTAATAAGTTTCTCGTTTATCTCAACTAGCTCTTTGAGATTTGCTCTATCTGCAATTTGTTTTATATTTATAAGCTGCAGTTAGATTTTGTATATTATATTCAGATAAATGTGTGGAATGTCTGTGTTGGTTTAAACTAATTTAACGTCAAATGTGTGTTTAATAGGTGTTTGTTTTCCAAAAGCCTATTTATTATATTGCTTACATTAAGTGGAAATACATAAGTTATCCTTAGGGAGAAAAAATCTATACAGGGAGTTTTTTCGGGGGAATAATTTTTGGGGGTATTTTTAGGGATAATATTTTAATTGTGTTTTTTTTTAAATTGCACTATTCTCTATACTCGATACATGCATTAAACAAAAGTTAATAAAAAAAAATATATTATAAACTTTTACATTTGAAAGAAATACCTTATGTCACAATTGGGAAGTTTTAGTTTGAATTTAGTGGGTTTTGAAATTACTTGCACTTGGCAGCACTGTTACGTATTTGTTTCATACATACATAAACACCTTCTTCCCTTGAGGGTAGTTAGAAACAATAGTAGGTACGTCACTGGCTACGCTTCTTACGTACTTCTTTTGCTTCGTTTGCGTTCACACATCATTGTTATTTCAACTACTATGAATTATAGTTGTTGCTGCTATTACTCATTTGGATCATAATCTAAACTCACAGGTACGTCAAAATCCGTAATCTCTGATGAATCAAATCTGATCATGTTATTGATTCTTCTTCTTAGCTTGTTGATGGCAATCGAAATGTACTCGGCCCAGAATTCGGCTACGTGTTTCGTGCCATCACTAGCGTCCATCAGTTCCTGTAACGTGCACGCTGGACACGATATTAATTGTCTCATCGTTTGTGGAACATTCATCACTAGACTTACGCTTATCGCCGAGATCTGTTGATTTCCCAGCCTTAAAAAAAAAAAAAGGGTTTGCTGCTCCTGGCGTAAGTATAATATCTACCAAGTGCTCTAACGAGAACGGCATAGAGATTATCACCGTTGATGTTGGTAACTGCACTATCACTTTCGTTTATGTTATTGATTTTTTTATTGAGACGTTTTGTGTCAAATATTTTATATTTTTAATCACAACATACTCCAAAACAGGACAAAGGGTAACTGCACCAAACGCCGGCCAATAATTTACACACAACGGCGCGGTCCTCCAGGAAAATACGTGGCAGCAAAATGACGGACGGCATTAATTAACACGATTACCCTATTCGTGATTGGGGGCTAATCGCAGGGGCTGTTTGAACTGGCGACCTATTTGTCCAACATTTGCTTTTGTAATTAAAAGTACATATGAGTTTAATTGGTAGAATAGGATCAGTAGGATCGCTGACGTACGAGGTGATCGTTGAATATGAAGTAGGTGTTTGAAATTGGAAATTGAAAAAACATAGCGTATAATATTCCCAATGCTGGAACACAAGCATCCACGAGGGTTTATATTTAATATTAAAAATATAAACTCTCGTGGATGCTTGTGTCCCAGCACTGGGAACATTATACGCTATTTTTTCTATCCGATGGTTTGAACCCAGACAGGCACAATACTTTGTGTAATTTTCAGCATAACTGCTCTCAAAACAGTGAAGGAAAATAACGCAATCGTGAGGAAACCAGTATATCCAAGACCTAACGATTCGAAGACATGGGATATCTACCAACCCGCACTTTCTTGTACATATGTGGTCTCACCTGGGTCCCAGCATTGGGAACGTTATTGGTTGATTATGTTTATGCTATGTTATATTATGTAGTGAAAACGTGCCAAGATTACCTGCAAACTGAAATAAAATATAAGAATTAATATACTGTAAATTTGATAGTCGGTAATACAAGTGCAATAAGTTTTTATACTCACAAATTCCTTGAAAGTATTTTCACCCATATTTTGTAACCATATTCTGATTTAAAAGAGTGTCCGTGGAGTTTCTTGCCTGTTCTTCTCGACAGATACCTTCTGCTTTGGAATGGGTAACTAGCTTCATCTTTCTGACTGACCAACCCCTTTACAATTCAAAGGTGCCTGTAATTGGTTTATTTAAAATAAATGCTTTGAGTTTGAGTTTGACATGGGCGATCCACCAACACGCACTGGTCACACGTCATGGATTATGGCCCACTCTCTTGCACATATCTGATCTCACCTGGGTCTCAGCATTGGGAACATTAAAGGCTGATTATGTTTATACTATTCTATATGTTGTGTAAAGAGAAAATGTGCCATGATTACCTGCGAATTGAAGAATTGATATACCGTATAGTTTTTATACCCACAAATTCATTGAAAGGTTTTTTATCTTTGAATGTTGCGGAATAAACCGTCATCAGTAAATAGGTGGATCGCGCAAAACCTTGTAAATAATACGAGAAAGCCGATAACTTCATAAGTGTTTCCGATTCCGCGGAGGATTTTGCCCAAATCTCATATCGGATGCCTACTTTACAGAAGTGTGTCCCTTTGATATCAAACACTGAACAATTCGAGAATGAACAAGTGGACATTTGGGACGCAAGTGGACTCAGTGGGACGGCGTAAATTAGAACTGTAAGCTTCTTGTTACATACCGCCCCCAACTGCTACTCTATAGGGATCGTGTGGACTGCGGATCCTTTTTGGGTCTTCCGTAATTGTAAACCTTGAGATCCGATCAAGGGGTGTGTTATATGAAAATAGTTGCTGTGTCTTTAAGGATTTTAGAGTATTCCTCTCTTGCGTGTAAGTATTTAATTAATTTGGTATTCATTTTCTGGACTTTGCAGTATCACTGAAACTTGTCACCAAAGGATTTACGAAACCAATTCATAAGGGGAACTGCCTTTGAGCCAGCGGGCTAGAGTTTAAACCTTATAGTCCACTTGTAAATCCTTCGTTTATTATGATTGAGAGGTTCAATGAGAGTTGGCTTTAAGATTAATGATTTAAAGGTGCGTTTGTAGGATTTGCTGGGTGAGTTTAATAAGGACCAATTTCACTAACAAAATTGAACGTGATCAATTGAAACTGCTGTCAGTCTTAATATTCCCTAAAAAATATGACAGTGACAGCTCCTGAATGCGGTTTTGACGTGCTAATTGAGTTCAGTTTCATTGGCGAAATTGGCCCTAAAGCATTATAACAAGAAAGTAGAGTGAACCTACTGAGACAAAACATATCATAGACATGTTGATATATACCAATTTTATTGCCTGTTCCCCGTCTAGACAAGTTGACCAATAGGGCAATTTGTGTCTATACATAACAGTAAAGACTGTCATGTCCTTGTTTCTATTCCCCAGTGTCTAAAATATCATGTATATTCCGAACATTACGAAGTAGGTCAAATTTCTTAGCAATGATTCAAACAAATGACTGTGTTTACTGTTCTCGAGTTTATTTTGATGAAGATATATCAAGAACCCTCGTCTCAATGATCAATCAAGTATCGCATTGAGAACTTTAAACGACTTAATTAATTCATCAAGCTACTTCAAAATAAATCCAATAAACCATTTAATAATCTTTACAGTTAGGGCAATTTAAATAATTAGTCTATAATCGCCGGATAATAAAACATTCAAATATTCGATACGTGCTTTATCTTAAGAGTCGGACGACAAAAAGCAGAATAATTAAGCAATTTCTAATTATTTTCTATCGTCAAAAGATAACTCGATTGATTTATTGATGACGAAGTAACTGAAACAGATAAAAAGTTGGATTTACGATGTTTGTATGATAACCGCTTTATAATTATTTGTTTCGACATTTTAATTAAACTTGGTAACGCTTTGTTCGAATGACTTATTACTGTTGGAAATTGATCGTTATTTATCATTAATACGGATTTCAATACGTCACTGATGAGTTATTTTGTTCGGTAACTGATGACACTTCATAATTTTTAACGGCCATTGATTTTAACGGATTGAATTAATTGTGTTTATCTCTTGTTTCCCTCGCATTGGCCTATTAATTTTAAACTTTATCTACATACTGATATAATTACAGCTTTTATTAATTTGACTCTTATCAATATCTCATGTCATAAGGGTGAGTTTTGTATGACATGAAGCGATGTCGTCCTGCTGTTATATTTGTTATTAACCTGACTAAAATTGGAATTCTTGTTTATCTTCTTTGTTATTTAAAAATCATCACACCTCTCTCTACAAAAAAAACACCATCTGAGAGGAGCAACACATCTCCATTAGGTACTTTTTATTTTCCTCCAAACTCCTTAACATTGGGGCATTATAAACAGTTATCAAGGTCATAATATCTTAATGGCTCAAGTTTAGTACAAATAGTCGTCGAGAGGGTACTATTCTTCATTAGCAAGGAGACCCCGTAAATTATTCTTTGGGTCACTTCGGTGCTATTTAAGTTAATTTAATAGTAACTTTGCACACTGCTCACGTTCTTGCGACGTTCCGGCTAATATTAATTTGGTGTCCATGTACTAAGTGACTGAGTTTTCATTTTGTTTTATGTTTTGTAGTCATTTTAGGTTTGGCGGAGAAAACCTCTAATTGTCTGAGTGTGGTTTGTTGAATGCAGTTAGGATTATTGTTGAAGATATTTTTATTCCGACAAGAACGTTACAGCACCGTACCATTATCATCATTATCTGCCTAGCCTTTTGGGTACTTAGTCTGAACGGCCCAAATCGAATGGCACGCGGGCCATTCGACCGTAAACAAAAATTGTCTACGTTCGAATGGCCCGGTGGTCAAATGAATTTAAAAATAATTCAAAAGTACAGTCGCAAACATTCTATTAATCACATAGTTTATGAATTTTAACTAAATAAATATTTAATTATTTGAAATAGTCTAAATAAACGGAATACATCTTCATAACCGGTCGGCACGATTTCAGGTAGCTAGATAAACAATGACCCTTCTTGTCATCCAATCACAAGTAGGATGCTTATCTGTGACGTCAGAGGACTATGGAGAAATATGTTTAATAGTGCAACTTAGTAACACCACTGTTAATTTTGCAATTGTCCATTAATGTTGTGCATTGAACTTTTACTTTCGAGAGTTTTGTGTTTTGTTTACTGTTGGATCCTGGTAAGTTTTTTTGATATATTATAAAGCCAATTGCATATAATGCAATATTTTTCTCAAAATGTTTCTTCAGTTAAAGGCGTTTCATATGTATTCTATCTTTTTGGGTCCAAGAACATAATATGATCGAATTTAATATAAGTACTTACATCTCTTTCAACTCGTATGTAAACAACATCAATATTCGGGCTAAAGACTAAGCTACCATATTTTATTTAGAACATAAATAATATATGACAGGGACTAGATTTTAGACCATACACATACAAATCTGTATTATATACTTTCACACTTCTAAGGCCCATATTGTATTTTCTAGGTTTAAATAATCATAGAAATGGATGACGCACATCCCTCTACATCACAATCTGCAAGTGAGGGTATATCAAGAAAAGGTGCTCGCCTTCTACGTAAAGGTGGTTATGAATATAATTGGAAAAGGCTGAACAAAGACGGAACAGAACTTTGGCGTTGTGCAAAAAAAAGTACGTGCAGTGCTTCTATTAAAACCAAAAGTAACCCTTTAACAGTTGTACGTGAAACATCACATAATCATGGACCTAAAGACTTAGAAACGAGGGAAATTAAAGAGCAAATGGAAAAATGTATAAACGCTGTTCAACACGACGTATCTATTCCGATTCCTCAAATATTTAATGAGCACATGCAAATACTTACACAAAAAGGAGTACAAATTTTACCTAAGTTTGAAAATATAAGCAAACATCTATACCAAAAACGAAATAGCTCAATTGGAGCCAAGAGACTTTGCTTTAGAAAAGGAGCTGACGTTATTATCCCTCAAAAATATTTATTTATGTTATTTGCGGATTATCAATGCAGACAAAAAAGAATATTGATATTTGGACATAAGGATTTCACTGTTTATTTGCGGCAGTCAAGAAGTTTTTTCTTTGATGGGACATTTAAGATCTGCCCGAATGGATTTTATCAAGTTTTTACAGTTCATGCAGATATAGGAAGCACTCAAGAATTTGTTAACGTGATTCCTATTTTGTATGCTTTACTACCTGATAAGAAGCTTGACACATATCAGTTACTATTCCAATTAATAAAAAGTCAAGAACCAGAATGGAAACCAACTTATGCCACTATGGATTTTGAAGCAGCTACCATAGTTGCATTACAAAATATTTTTCCAAATGTTAAAATAACAGGGTGCAATTTTCATTTTAGTCAATGCTTGTGGCGTAAAGCAAATAAATTAAATCTACACAAGACCCATTCAGGCAAGGCACATATAAAATTATGTACAGCATTATCACACATTCCTCCACAATTCGTTGACGATGGTTGGCTTTATATTATGGCAGAAAGTCCGTGCAGTGATAATTTTACAAAATTCAACGATTATTTTGTTAGCACATGGCTAGACGATAAGGTGAATTCAAGTATCTGGTGTACATATAATAAATATCATAAAACAAATAACATTGTAGAGTCATGGAACAATAGAATTAGAAAATTCATAAAAGTCAAACCAAATATTGGTCAACTTCTGCAAGGGTTGCATAACGACTTCAAATATTATTCAAATCAGATAAGGAAACCTGATGGCATCAAAATTTCAAAAAGGAAACCTGAAACTTTATCAAGAAACTGGAAAATTCAAAGTATTGTAGAAGAATTATTGACTGGACAGATAAGCGTGGGGCATTGCTTAGAAAAATTAAAGTTTTAATCAATTATATTGTTCAGACGTATTTTCTTTTTATTTTGTTGGTTTTTTATTTTAAAATAAGCCCGATTGTTACTAAATCTTATTGATTAATATTGTATTTTTATATTTTGTTGATTTGTTTTTCTAGAATAAGACTTATTTTAGGTAAATCTTATAGTAAATTCTCATATTTTGTTGATATGTTTCCTTACAATTGCTGGTTGGTTTTGACTAAACATTGTTGTATAATAATATTTTTATGTTTGTTCATTTGTTTCTCTAAAATAAGACTGATTTTCACTAAATCTTATTGTGTAATAGTAAATTCCCACGAATTGAGGATTTTTATTCTTTAAAATTAGGCTGCTTTTGACTAACTTTTTAATAGTATTTTTTTACATTTTGTTGATTGGCTTGTTGTTTTATTTTATCTTATTGTATATTTTGTTGATTGTTTTAATGAAGATAATACAAATCTAAGAAAAAATCATCTTTTATTTAAACTTTTTACTTTTGCACCCGAATGTACATAATGTAGTTTATCCATTGAATTAAGATAGATTGTGTCACCAACGGGCCATTTGTACGTAGACGATTTTTGTTTACGTCTTTCCGTTTATTTAGACTATTTCAAATAATTAAATATTTATTTAGTTAAAATTCATAAACTATGTGATTAATAGAATGTTTGCGACTGTACTTTTGAATTATTTTTAAATTCATTTGACCACCGGGCCATTCGAACGTAGACAATTTTTGTTTACGGTCGAATGGCCCGCGTGCCATTCGATTTGGGCCGTTCAGACTAAGTACCCGCCTTTTCCTAACTATGTTGGCGTCGGCTCCCACCGTACCATATATGTAATTTAATTTGCTTACAGCAAAACAAAAATGTCAAATTCAGAATAGATGATTCAATCAAATCTTCTGAAAGACGCTGTGTACATTTGATGTGCTGTGTACAAAGTTTGGAGTGCATAAAATGGACTTGATGAACTGGCCTCTGTATAAACCAATGTAATACCAGTACAACAAGCTACCCCAAACTGTCAAATTTATTTGATCGTTTCTCAAGTTTATTACAAACGAGTAAGGTTCATATTCAATTGGAAAACTTTGACAGTAAGTACTACGTATAAGCATCACATTACTAACTTTCATTATTTCGTTTTTACAGATCACACTACAGTGGATTTCTGGGTAAGTACTTACCTACTCATAATTATCTATATCAGCAACATGCACATGCAGTATAGGTATTAGCTACCTGCATCATTTCCCTCAACATAAAACAATATCAACGCAAGTACAGCCCGTAAAAACAGAGTAAAATATTACCGTTCTAAAATTTAAAGCTTACTTTAGTAAGAGTGGCAACTCGTAGCTCGTGGGCGCATTCCTGTTCGAGCAACATTTTACGATACATGTCGTGTGCCCACTCTGTGGTTTGTTGTGGGTGCCCGTGATACAGCACTCGTGCGATAGATGGCGACACGTGCATACGAAAATAAAAAAGAAGTTTAAAAACTGTTTTGAATTTCATAATATTTATCTATATTTTTTCTCCAATAGTCCAATGCACTATTTAGCACGTTTTGAGTGGTAACATAATATTGTTCTTGAAATAAGTGGGTTCTCGAACAAAATTATTGCTATTAATTCTTCTGTATTTCATATTTCCAAGAAAAAGTTTAAGTACCGAACGAACCTTTTTACAAAGAAAGCCTTCTCAAGATGAAACAGGTTAAGCTCTTCAAGATGAATTTATACGCAAATAAATTACAAGTTTATATTGAACCTAAACTGACATAGAGCGGCGGGTAGCCACCCGAGGCAAAAAATTTAGGCTGTATAATTATTTCGGAACCTACACGTGATTTTTTTTATATCCCATAACTCTAGGCTTATATTTTATAAGTTAAATTCATAAAAAAAAATCATAGAATATATGGTTAAAAAATTTAGAGTTTCGAATTTAAGAAAAAAAAAATTTTTTTTGTATGTTAAAAAATTACATATCATCAATCATAATTTATTTATTATCTCGATTTGTGTAGGTATGTAAGTTTCATTGATAAATAGGAGTAATTCATTTTCATTGAAACCAATCATTTATATATTTTGCTAAGGAAATACGACATTGTCAACATACGAGAAATATCACGTAAAGGTGTTATACATGAATAATGATGACTTAGTCAAAATACACTCGAGAGCAATGAATCCGGGTCACTTAAAGAATCCTAAAAATCTCGGAAACTAAAAATGCTAGGTTAATGCAATAAATTGTATTTAATAGACAATGTAATACTCCTTAAATGAAGGTATTAAAACTTCTTAGTTATTGTAAAGTTATATCATAAAAAAATCAAATTTGAAAAAGGGCCACTTTCGAAGATGGAACTACGAAATTACAGCATTTGGTTTTGCTTTTGTTTGTAATCTGTCATTTATGTGGGTACATAAACCATGTTGATAGTGCTCTATATTCATTATTCAAGCTGAAATTATGTCGCTTACGCCTGAAGAATGCACCAGAATACTTACAATGCTGGAAACCGGCCGGAGCCAGCGCGATACAGCCAGGACTGTCGGTGTGTCGCTGTCAACAGTACAAAGAGTTCTCCGACGTTACGAAGAAACTGGTTCTAACCTACGCAGACCAGGAACGGGCAGAACCAGGTGTACCACAGCACGAGAAGACCGATACTTGGTGAACACCATGCTTCGAAATCGCTTTCTCACAGGAACTGAACTCACAAATCAGTTTCGACACCTCGGAGGAAGTAACCCAAGTGCATGGACAGTAAGACGTCGGCTTGCTGAATCTAACTTAAAACCCCTTAGACCTGCAAACGGCCCTAAACTGGAGCGTGGGCATCGTATTTCAAGACTAAGATATGCCCAGGGCCACGTAAATTGGAGTATTGAAGATTGGTCAAAAGTTATGTTCTCCGACGAATCAAAATTTATGCTCTACAAGCACGATGGAAGACACAGAGTGTATCGAAGACCAGGGGAAAGATTCAAGCAAGCATGCATCGAAGAAAAAGTAGCCTACGGTGGTGGGTCTGTACTTGTGTGGGCCGGAATTTCTTCTGAAAGTCGCACAGAGCTGGTGATCATAGAAAACGGCTCTTTAACTAGCGTAAGATATGTGGAAGAAATCCTCAATGATCACGTTGGTCCATTTATGGTCAATTTAGGTGAGGATGCTATATTTATGCATGACAATGCCCGACCTCATACAGGTAGGATTGTGAATGACTACCTTCAAGAGATGAACATTACTCGTATGGAGTGGCCAGCGCGCAGCCCGGATATCAACCCGATCGAGCCTGCTTGGGACGAGCTAGGCAGATGCGTAAAACAACGAAACCCTCCCCCAATCACGCTTCGTGAGCTCAAAATTGCTCTCACAGAGGAATGGGAGAATATTCCCCAAAATCGTATAAGGAACTTGGTGTACAGCATGCCAAACCGCGTAAACGCAGTAATGGAAGCACGAGGAGGCAATACGAAGTATTAAAATTCAAGAAAATCGTAATAAAGTTCAAAAATTTCATGTTTCCTATTTTTGTTTTAAGGAGAGATCAGCAGTTTTTTTCTTTAAGTAATTTTGTGTTAATAAAATGTATGGTGACTCATATTTTTTTTACTTTCATTTAAGGAGTATTACATTGTCTATTAAATACAATTTATTGCATTAACCTATCATTTTTAGTTTCCGAGATTTTTAACAGTCTTTAAGTGACCCGGATTCATTGCTCTCGAGTGTATTACTATACTATGCATGAAAAATGAAACCAAAAATATAAATAATAATAATTCATGTGCCAGTTTGTTTTTTGATATGGTCTCATTCATACCCTAGATTTATGGGACCTTGTATAGACTCTGGAAGATATAAACAAGACACAAACTGGGAAGACTTGCAAGAAGTAAATCCTGCTTAAACAGAACAGGCCACGGGTAAGCTTGTTCTAATTTATTTACTTGCTAATATCTTTTTTTACCTGAAACTATAAAGATTCACATGACTCTTGTGAAAGAAATAACATAACCATATAATATATCAATATTCAGTGTTCGGTTATGAATGAGCTTAGCCTTACGTATGTTAAGCGGGATTGTCTGAAAGGGTTACCGCTACCTCAGAACATAAAGGGCTAAGGAAGGAACATGGATGGGTTTTAGTCAGTCAGGAGGAGTAAGGAGTCACTAGATGATTTCCCACCCTCAAAAAATATAGGCTTACGTACGAAATGCGGAAAGTGTACCAAGTTTAACATCAGTAAGTATACAGTAGGTATTCCTTAGATAACCATCTTCTTTAAGAAAGAAATTATGACCAACATCGTGTCTATATTCTTTACTCATATACACATCACTAATGTTAACCACGTCTCATATTTATTATCAAACAAACACGATAAATCGAGATTGAAACCTTAATAACATACTGGCTGGCGTTTTGTTTTAAATTTATTGGGCACGTTGAAAGACGAATAAATCATACATAGACTAGCGTAATAAAGTATAACAATATTGGGTGTGCTGGACCAAAAAAGGATACGTAATTGGCCTGTGGTCAGTCTTGGTTAGCTAAGAATTAATGTTTAAAGATATGTAGATTTGTCTGTGTGTATAGCTGTGGGCAAAGTGTTCTACTTTTTCTTTTTTGATAAAATAATAGGTAGTACTACGGCCAACGGCGTGTGTAAAAGAACAACCGGTGTATTCTGTAAAAAATTCAACGTAAACATAGTTAAAGTGAGTTTGAAGAGAGGTATCATTTCATCTAATGATAGTAGAAATGAATTGACACGATTGATAGCTCACTTCACGTGAGTTATCACGGTGAGATTTTAACAGAATATATCGGTTGATGTATGAACGTAAACGAAGCAAACGGTGTATGTCTATACTAATATTATAAAGAGGAAAACTTTGTTTGTTTGTTTGGTTGTAATGAATAGGCTCAAAAACTACTGGACCGATTTTAAAAATTCTTTCACCGTTGGAAAGCTTAGTTTTCTAGGAGTAACATAGGCTACTTTTTATCTCGGGAAAAATAACGGGTCCCACGGGAAAGACCACGGGAGCGAAGCCGCGGGCAAAGTGCTAGTAAGGAATATAGTAGGTTCTATAGTTTCTGCTCGCGCCCATACGAAAAAGGCCTGAGTTTATGTATGTATGTGCCTTATTCTACTGAAGAATTACTATGTGCTATCCCAATTATTATATGACTGACTGTTATATTTGGAAAAATAATGTAATACATAATAACAATGCATAATGTTGCCACAATGAAAGCTGTTGCAAATATTAAGTCTCCTAAAAAAACCGAAGCTAAATTTTATCTATTTATTCAACTGTAATAACAACCAAAATAAAATTACTGACGTAAACTAATTAAGAACAAACTTATACTATTTAAAATACGAAAGATTGGAAGCAGCATCGAGAGGCACGCGTAGTCTCATCCATTTAACGGTAGTAATAAATAATTCGTGTATAGGGATAACGACGGACGATCAAAGCAGGTTTGTTATGGAGTTTGATTGGCCAGTAATTACATTCAGTTTTAACTTTCTGGTCATGTGAAATTGGTCGATAATAGGCCGCCGATCGGTCTATGGATCCTATTACAATATGTATAGGAAATAGTTTACGTCATTTGTTGAATTGACTTTTTTATGGCATTTTTATCAAGTGTTTTCGATATTGACTTGACTTGTTAAAGATGACCAAGAATAACAAAGGGAATCATGACTGTCGATGCTGAAGGTTCTCTAAACCCCGCTCATAAAGTCGAATGTGCCAATGGCAATGTTAAAACGTCCCATAAATAGGTATACATTATCACAATAATAAAAAAAACATAAAAGGTCAACCCTTCTACAGTTCAAACATAAAGACACGGCTCATAACATGACCACAACAAAAGCCCAAAAAAAATCTGAACGGGTGTCAAAACAAAAATGAATATTCGCAGAAAACGGTAGTATATCAAACAACGTTAAAATTTTATGCAAATACAATGAACAAGCAAATACCAGTCCTAGTAGGAGGTAGTGGCTTAAAAGGCGTGACTAACACCCTGATACAATTTTGTGGTCGCAGTACCAAAGGAGATAATAATTTTATAGGTGATAAAGGTGGTGCGGAGTGTGATTTTTATGGTTCTGCGAATTAAAAAAATCAAATAAATGATGTATCAACTGATTATATGAGTATTACCGTGATGATTCATCAGTTAGGCGAATTAAATACCGAAGTAGCTGAGTTCACCTAACTGTCAGTCGATTCTGTAAAAATATCACCTTTAAAATCTGCCTATAGTGAACTACTCATCCCACCTGATGCCATGAATTGACACTATTGACAGATCGCTTCAAGCACACGTCACCTAAGTTTTCGCGGTGAAATTTTTACATTTTGGATCAGTTGGTTTGAGCTTTGGATGCGAAACCGATTCTAAGGGACGATTTACTTTAAGGAATATAAGTAAAGGACATTAGATTTATAACGATTCACAATAAATCGCCTGATTCTTGATAAGTATAAAGCTTAAATTTGGACCTATCTAATGCATATATATTCAATAGCTATAACTTATAGAATAGATACTATGAACGCAATTTATTACAAAACTATAGAAGCGTAGAATCAAGAAAAATATTACACTTAATATCGATGACAAAACGTTCAATACGACATAAGATTCAACAAAAGCTATCATTTATTGTAATCCCACGAATGATTACAAAGGTGACGCAGTAACGAAGACACAGCAGACAAATGTAAAAAATCACCGTCATAAATTATCCAATTTCTAATAAGCTTACGAAGAATGACTGTAACAATTCTTTACCAAGATCAAATATTTGACCTACGATTATCGCAAACCGCAGATGACTCAGTGTGAAAAAAGGCGTTGCGGTGTGTGGCTACAAGAACAGTATCAAATTTTACGACTCCCGTGTTCATGGTAATGTGACAATGTTTATTGCTATCATCGCTGTTTTATTGGCTTTCCGATTTATTATCTTTACAACAAAAACCCACGTTATTTGCACTTCGTTGGCTTGATTTTAGTGGTTTACCATGTAATCTTGTGTTTCATTGAGTAGGTAACGCCAAAAGGAAATACTTAAATTCCCATTTGACTCACATGTGTATTATATTTCTTTGGTTTATGAGTTTGTCACCAAGTTTGATTATCTTGGGATCTAGATGAACAGATAGCTTAAGACAGATGCTTACTTGTGTAATCTTTATTGTTTTGGGTGGAAATTATAATTCGACACCACACGATGAAAATTATTGACCGGTTTTAAAAAGTAGAAGTTTAAAAGATATCCTGCTCTGTAATTACTAATTATAAAAGGGACAAAAAGATTATTTTCCAATGTTGTGTTAACACAATACCTAGCTTACAAAAGTTTACCTCGATCCCCAAAGTTATAACTAAATCAGTACTGGAAAAACAAAACAACACACTGTTAACGACCGAAACTAATAACTAAAACGTAAAGAATATAAAGGAGATTGTTCTAGACCGCCCTATAACCAACAAACATTTGACGTGTACGTTAATTTTAATTGTATTTTAATATGCTTTTTAAAAATAATAAATTCAAGCAGACACTGTTTAATTCTTAATAGGTTTATAAAAGTGACCTCATTTATTTTATTACCAACTAAACTCGCCATCTTTCATGGAATTGTCAATGTGAATGTCACAAAAGATTTGACAGTGTCGCTCTCGCTCATATTACATAAATATCGATATCGACGACGATGTCCATAATATCTAGTGATAAATAATGGATTTAGATATTTATCACTTCCAAAACATTGAAAATGTGCAACATAAAAGTTTTTCATGCATATTTTTTTCATGGAATTAGTTCCGTAAACATTTTAATGGAACTTATGATGAATATGGCCTAGCATGATTATGATGAAAATATAATGAATGAAACAAACTCACAAAATGTACTTACTAGTCGAATGAGGGATTTTCTGACAAGTGAGAAAATATTAGTTCAAAAGAGGCGTTGGTAAAAAATACGTCACTGTCTCTGGTTTTTGACATCAAATAAGCTTTCTTATTAACGGATCTTATTGTTGTTATCAATAGCCAGTAAAACAAAGACGTATTTTTTACCCCCGCCATCTATTGAACTATGTTTTTTCACTTGTCAGAAAATCTCTCATTGAACGATTGAAATGTCATTTACGACTTCAGTAGCCATATTTTTACTTTTTAAGTACTTAAACTCTATTTTTAAATGTCGCAAACTAAAACGTTTCACATTGTTCGTTGGGAACAAAATATTTTATATTAGCATTCATTTAATTGAAGTAGAATCATAGCAACAACGTGTTTATGTTTGAAACGGAACAAATGAATTTACATTTGACATATTGATCTACTAAACTAAAACCACAGTTTAAATAGGTGGTCATCGATATACCATGATTGATCTTCGAGAGAACATCTCTATTCTCTACGTCAGTCGGTTCGTGTCACCGAGTCTCACGTGCTGGCTGTGGTTGTGTTGTATTTGGCGATTATTTTTGGCGTTTTTGATTTTGTTTCTGTTTGTAATACAACTGTATTTACAGTAATATTTTATTGTATTTGAAGTTTAATGCTTTGTAGAAACCAGAAATAGAAGGTTTTAGAAGGAATTACTTAAGTTTTCTTTTATTACAAATAACCTCAAAATCTGTTAGTTTTTTTTAAATAAATCTGTTCTCTAAAGTGTCCGTGAAGAAATTTTGTTCTTATGGGCTACTAAGGGCAATTTACAAATAGAAAATGATTTTTTCTATGCTGTTGGCTCCAGGGCGGACAATGTATGGGCGTAGAACAATCTCCTTTCCTACTTAAAACATACTCAAAACTAAACAAAACACTACTTTAACAGCGCAAGTATACAGAGATCCAACGATAAACAAAAATAATCTCCTACAATAAAACGGCAACTAACCTACAACGTACGAAAAGGAGTGTTTTGTTCCCGATAAAGACATTATTAAAACTGACCATAATTTCGTTGGCATATTACTGCATCATTAAGATTACTCTTATCATACTACCGTTTCTCTACGAAGAAAATATATACCATACGAGGCATAAAAGGTATCCGTAAGATAAGGCGAGATTACCAACGGCCCACATTCGGTAGTGCTTTATGAATTTTAAGTGATTCATAGCGTCTAGTTCTATATGAAATGGGTTATCTTAATTGTTCCCTGTGGTAATTTATTGTCCAAATTTGTTGGCGTTGCGCTAAACAGTAGGTGCTTAATATAAACGTGGTACATTAATGTGGTCAGATACATCATGTACCGTTGTTTTATCGTTTGACATAGTTTTCACTTCATAGTAAACTTGTTCATGTACAAATGGGAGATTAATCTTATTTTTATTATGTTTATGGTATCTTTAAACTGTTTCTCTGATAATTAATACATTTCAACTTCGCTTTAATTTCATACATCTTCTTGCGTATCAGTCTCACGTTTCTCATACAAATAATACATTTCAAGAGTTTAAGGTTTATTCTTGGCAAAGAAAGATATTCTTAGAGTGCAGGTATTTCCAACGTCAGAAACTTAGGACATGGAAAAAATACTGATACGAATAGTGAGAATGTAAACTCATTAATCATACTGCTTAATATGAGCTTACGTCAAAGACATAAGTCATTTATTTCTGCACAATATACATTGTGATGAAAGTAATAAATAATAATAATAATAATGTAAAATTTCACAAAAGATATATCCTAAAAATAATCCAAATTCCATTTTAAAATAATTGCAGTGAAATAAAAATTCAATGTCAAAAATAAATATAAAAAGATTAGTATTGCCACATAACATGCATTAACAAAAAAATATAATGATATGATGACACTTTATATCATATATAAATTATTTTATCATTATTATTCATTTATCCTTTATTTCAGGCAACGAAGGTCCATAAAACACAGTACCTACATATAACTGTAGAAATAACTGGCTAAAAGCTCCCAACATAATTACATGTCCTAACTATATCTTTCAGTCTCTGAACCGTATAACTCTCATACTCCGAGTGTAAATTAAATATTTGCGGGTGTCTCGGCTCAACGTGGGTTGTTCTTAATGAGCTATCATCACAAGCTTATGTCAACTGTGACGGCTTCTTCGACAGTCAGCTCCTGATTCATTGAGATTTGCGACGTTCTCATTTAGTGCAAATATTATTTGAAGTAATAAGAACGTCCTGGTCTGCGTTTGTGTTTGTTGTAATGATTTTTAAATAAGGAAAAGTCGTGAGTAAAGAATTGTGATTTTTGCCTTTTTGACGTCTTCATCAAAAGCACTGTTGTTAGTTTATTAAAATGTTAAAAAAAGCAGTGGTAGCCTAGTGGTGTGACCGTAGGACTGCCAAGTCATAGGTCTCGAGTTCGAACTCAAGGCACGCACCTCTGATTTTTGGGATTCATGAGCGTATTGTATAGGTCGCTTGCTTAAAATCGGTAAAGGAAAATATCGTGAGGAAACCGGCATGCCTTAGAGATATTTCTCAAAAGCATGTGATGCCAAGTCAGAGGCAGCATAAAAATCTAACACCAGGTTAGTCACTAACAACACATAGAAGAAAGAGATCATCGGCCTTTAAAATTTAAGTTAGCTTGATGGTAATGAAATATAGTATAGGTACATTAAACATGTTATTCTAGAGCTTATTTGATGATCAATAAAGGAGAAGCTTTGTAACTATCCAAAAATTTTGAATTAGTTATATCTATCAAGAAAGAAAAATTCACAACTTACAAAATTAAAGGTTCGTCAAACTAGAAATACAACGAGAAAGTAAACTCACTCAACATCAAAAATCCTCGAGTCACATTTCAACCTCCATCACGCGTTCACCCATTCAGCTACAATAAAGATCTCTCAGAAGCGTTCAATAAATTTTCTAATATCGTAACAAATCGGTCATAAGCTTGTACTACCCGATAAAGCTCTATTCAGCTTCACACTATCAATCATAGTTTAGCAAAGGTTATATCAATATCACATAGTTGCACACTCATGCTGCCTTTATGAGAATTTTTCTTCGGCAGTTTGTACTAAGCGCTGAAGAGGGTAATGTCAATCATGATTTTACGATGAAAGTTAGAAAGAAAACCTTCTTAGAAAAAGATGGTTGTCTATTTAATTGACGTTACACGTAATGCCGTTTTGCTTTGGTCTACTTTCAACCATAGTTTGAGTTATATATATATATATTAATAATGGTATTCAGCTACATCCGGTTAGACTGGAAGCCGACCCTAACATAGTTGGGAAAAGGCTAAGCAGATGAAACAGACAGCATACATTGTTAGTTGTCCGTAATTGTACCTTAGCTTTAAGCCTATTGTAAGATCATCACACGTTATGGAATTATGAATATGAGATGGTCTAAGTGAAAGGACAGAACACACGTCAAAAGTAAAACTTTGACCTTGAGCTATTTATTGTAGTACAGTTTCAATGGAATAAAAAGCCAGCTTTATACTGGTTTTGATACCCCGACGTGCAGTCTACCGGACTTACTTCACAATAACAGTTTATCAGTATTACAGCAGGCAAGTGGACTTTTATCTTCTGTGGCCACTTTAATAGTAGGCTTGAAGAAAATACAGTACGTGATAAAACGGAATGAAGAATATCTATACATATAATAAAACAGTAAAAAAACTGTGTCTGTACATTGAATATATTAAAAAAAATAATAATTGAGGGGGGTTTCGAAACAGTAATAGAGCATGAATCCAAAAAAAAAAATTGTCTGTTTGTCTGTATGTCTGTTTGTCTGTTTGTCTGTTTGTTTGTACACGCTAATCTTCGGAACTACTGGACGGATTGAAATGATTTTTTTTTTGTTGTATAGGTATAAAGTCTGGGCAACATATAGGCTATAATTTATCTTGGAAACTTGAACACCTGATGCAGAACCGCAACAGACCAGCTAAACTATAAGAGATACAAAAATGATACCTTAGCAAAAATTGTTCCACGTGATTAGCATTTTCTGCTGAGAGAATAAATTTGAAGATCTGGAACACCTGATGTGGAACTCCAAGAGCCCAGCTACACTGTAACATATATAGGAATGACGTCTTAGCAAAAGTTGTTCGGTCTGATGGGCATTTCCTGTTGACTTATAAAAATCGAAGATCTGGAACACCTGTTGTGGAACTCCAAGAGCCTAGCTACACCATAACACATATAAGAATGACGTCTTAGCGAAAGTTGTTCAGCCTGATGAGCACTCTCTGTTGATGTATAAAAATTGAAGATCTGGAACACCTGTTGTGGAACTCCAAGAGCCTAGCTACACCATAACACATAAATAGAAATAACGTCTTAGCACAAGTTGTTCAATCTGATGAGCATTCTCTGTTGACTTATAAAAATCGAATATCTGGAACACCTGTTGTGGAACTCCAAGAGCCTAGCTACAACATAACACATATAGGAATGACGTCTTTGACGTCTTTGTTGTTCAATATGATAGGCATTTCCTGTTGACTTATAAAAATCGAAGATCAGAAACATCTGATGTGGAAATCAAAGCTATCACTAATTTTACTGTGTAATTATAAAATAACATAAACTGGGAGTACCTGCACGTGGTGAAGGCGGTAACAGTTTAGGACTGATTTTCGATGACGATGGTATATCATTGAAAATTTGACTCTACTGGCCGAAACTCCTATTTATTTTTTTATTTTATCGTATGAATATGCCTTCAGGCTTATGTTTTTGAGTGTTTAATTTCCTTTTCCATTTATCTTCGTGACACTGTAGCCTACCCGGTAACGCAGGGGAGCAGTCATTTTAATTTAGATTTTTACTGATCAGGTATCTTCACAATAAAACTATGACCATGCCTAGAAAGAGGTCAAATCTTTCCCAATGTTCCAAGAGAGCTAAAAGATTGAGGATCATAAGATCCCAAGAATCTACCGAAGAGCGTCAGGAGAGACTTGATGTTGTTCGAGAACATTAGGCTGCAACTCGCTCCGTGAAACCTCTTCGGGTCGCGAAGCACGCCTGCGTTCTCAGCGTATTCATTAGGTCTCTAGAGACCAGTGAAGAATATGATGCGCGACTGACCGCTGATCGTGAACGTCATGTATTGTCTCGCGAGTCAGAGACGTTCACGGAAAGAGAATTACGCTTGAGTTCCAAGCGTATCTACGCATCGACTTCTAGGTCTCAGAGGAGGAATATAATAATGCGGTTACCAAAATGAAAACGATGACAAATGGACTGTTTGTTTTGGTGGTTGTTGGAATGAAATAAAACTAAAGCTCAGTGTGATAAAAGATTTAAATGTGAAAAAATAACATAAATGGTGACCCCGTTGTCGCTGGCATAAGCAACAGGGTCCGCGTACGAAGTCGCGGGCAGAAGGTAGTATAAAATAAAAATGAAATGCTGTTCGTTTATAAGCACATCACTTGAGAATGGCTGGATCGGTTTGTCTTTTTTTTTTAAATTACAATGTTTGTGATATTCTGAATCAAATTTTTACGGAAAACGAAATTCGAGAAGTTGCTGAGAAAATTAGTGCATATAATATGAGAATATTTTGTATAAATGGTTGAGATTTGGACAGGTCTTTCGAGTCAGCTAGTTGAAAATAATGATGGGGATTGGACGGAACATTAAAATGTGTATGGCGCTCAGCTGACACCAAAACTATGAACCCACCCGAAAAATTAAGCATAACATCTTACGTCAGAGCAAATAGAAATACGTGACCATTTCATATTATACGCCATCTAAATATTTGTAGAGCAATCTATACGTTTGTGTACAATAATACTCAAGTGCTCGCGTGCCGTCACCGTCTTATTTGACTTTCAAATTATTTAAGCGTTACCTACATGAATATTGAATTTAAAAATACTTTTTCGGAGCTTTTTAATTTTCTAGTTTTAAAATTATTAGAAAACTAGCTTCTGCCCGCGACTTCGTCCGCGGAAAATTTCTAGTTTTAACATTAAATATATCCTATGATACTCGGCAATACTGTAGGTTCCCATTAGTGAGAGAATTTTTGGAATCGGATCAGAATTTTCAAAGATTACCGAGGTGATCTTTTTTGCTCAACTTAGTCGCCTTTTACGACACCCTTTTTTTTTTTTAAGGCTGGGAAATCATCCAATGACTGCTCCCGCTCTGGGTAGAGCGGAAGGGAGTATCAGACTCTTACTGACTAAAACCCATCCATGTTCCTTCGGTAGCCCTTTATGTTCCGGGGTAGCGGTAACCCTTTCGGACAATCCCGCTTACCCGGCAGGCTTGGCCCTGAGGGGCTCCTTCATATGCTGACATCTCTTTGAGGCGCGCGTGGAACATATACGCGCCGTCCGGCACGGGTCTGGTGCTGATCGGACGGTGAGTCACCCATTACTCACCGCCCGCAGGCCCGCGCCTACGGTGGCCGGGAGTCGTCACGTGGCTCCCGACGCCCGGAGCGTCTCCCGCGGCGGCTGGGACGGGAGGACCTTTCTCTCTCCCATCCCGCCACCTCCTTCGCGAGCGTGACTTTTTCGCAGAAGGAGGTGACTGCCTCCCACTCCCTCTCGCCCCGGACCATGGCTTGCACCAGGGCCGGGCGCGAGAGGTCGCTGCCGTCGATCGGCTCTATGAGGACACGGCGGTGCTCCGCCCAAGCGGGGCAGGTTTGCACCGTGTGCTCTACCGTGTCCTCTGGGCGATCCTCGCAATGGGGCGTTTCCTCCCGCCTGATGATGTGCAGGAACCTCCCGAAACATCCATGCTCGGTGAGGACCTGCGTCAGGCGGTAAGTGAGGGCGCCGTAACGCCTCTCTAGCCACTTCTCAAAGAGGGGTCTTACCGCCACTATCGTGGCGTGCCCTGCGCTGGGTTGCGACAGTCGCTGATTACAGGCCGCCATGAGATCGCGCCGGAGGTCCGTCCGCTCCGCCGCAATTTGCTGCGGAAACGGAGTTTCCCCCCGGCTTAGTACCTCCGCGCGCCACTCGTACAGGCGCGCGAGGACTATCGCCTCCAGATCCCACGGCGGCAGTCCGGCAAGGAGGCAGATAGTGGGCGGCTCGCCACCCCAGTGAACGCGCCCATACCAGGGCCCCGTATAGAGCCATGGACCGCACGACTCCCGCGTAAAGCCTCCGGCAGGAGGCGTTTGGCCCCCTCGAATTGGGCAAGAGCCGCTTGAAGGCGGCCCCAGTCCGTTCCAGCTTGGGGGCCAAACTTCGGAAATGCTCCACGAAATTCCATCGGCTGTCGAGGACCAGACCTAGGTATTTCATCCCTAGGTATTTCATCGTGGTTTCGACGCCGATGTGAACCCCTCCTACCGTAAGTTGGGATCCCGATGGTGGCCTATTCTGAGGTCCATGAAAGGACATGGCCTCGGATTTGTGCAATGCCACCTCGAGACCCAACTGCCGGATCCTCTCAACGACTGTCGCAACCCCGCGTGTCATCGCGTCGGCCGCCGCCTGATGCGACCTCCCCTGCGCCAGGACCAGCGTGTCGTCAGCGTAGTACGCTGACGCCGTCAGGGAGGTCGGCCCGCAGCACCCAGTCGTAACCGATGTCCCACAGGAGCGGCCCCAGAACCGATCCCTGTGGGACACCGCACGACATCTCTCGCCGGTTCCATTCCCCAACGCGACCGGGGTAGATGACGGTTTACGACACCCTGCCTCGCATTGTAAAGGTGCAAATGCATTATGTATTTTTAACCCAACACGGATAATAATATAATTATCTTGCTACTATTATAAATGTGAAAGTTTGGATGGATGGATGGATGTTTGTTACTCAATCACGCCAAAACGGCTGAACGGATCTGGATGTTTGGCACAGAGATAGATTATAGTCTGGAATAACACATAGGCTAATTTTTATCACGGAAAAACGTACCCGTTCCCGTGGGATAATTTCCAACAACCGCCGGAGCCGCCGGAGCCGCAAGCCGCTGGCAAAAGATATTACACTACCTATATACAAAATACAAACCATCATTTAAAAATGTTAACGTTAAAAATATAAAATTTAAGTGAGGAACCTATTTAATATAAAGCTTCTCTAAAACGATAAAACGTCCGCACAAAGCACGTAGGAAGTAGGAATGATAGTTGAGCTCGGCGAATGTTTTAGCATTTTGCGTTTAGTAATTTTATATTATCTCGGAAAATATATGACCAATTGACATACTGTAGAGGGCAAATCTTATCTCTGTGATGTCCTTGTGATTATAAAATAATTTTATTTGATAAGAATTGATATTTTGTTGTTTAAATAATCATCCAAACAGAAGTAAGTCGAAAAAATACTTTTTTAAAACATAAAACGAAATATAAAAGTTAAAATACAAAAGATAGAAATGTGGTGTCGCGGACTTTTTTGTAGAAATAATTAAGGCGAACCGGGTTGCCATACATTGCTTTCAATTTTAAACAACTGTTTAGGCAGCGCATGCAAATAATTCTGTTTTCGGAGGTATTTCTTTCCGACTTGCTAGACGAAAAATGCAATAGCTCGGCTAATATGTATGATATAAATATAATTTATAGCCTATAGCACTCAAGAATAATGTAGCTTTCTATCAGTGAAAAAATTATTGAAATTGGATCATTAGTTCCGGAGATTACCCCCTACATACAAACTTACAAACATACAAACTTACAAATTTTACCTCTTTATAATATTAGTATAGATTTACGAGTAGTTCCGGATAAAATAAAAAAAAATTGATAGCTTTCCAGTAGTTATTTAATTGTTATTGTTCTAAATCTAAACGAAGAATCAGCTATTTTGACCATGTTCATTCGGTTTTATTAGCAGTGTCTATCTATAAAGAGTTGCAAACAATTTCTACAAGAATAAAACAAAATTCTTAGTAAAACAGCGAGAACTTTAGCAAAGTACGAAACCCGTATAAGTCATTGCTATCGGAACACAAAAAGTGCAGGAATAATATTTAACAATGTTGCTTTTAGTTCGTGTATTGAGCAGGTGCACCCAATTATTTTAAAACAAATGAAGGCTTTTAAATGGAACAAGCACAACCGACTGGTTATATTCCATAATAACAATAAAGTAAAATATATGCTATAAACAAAGTTTGCAATGCAGATCCCTGAATGAGACTCAATTAAGGAAATATAAAGAAAACTGCACTCAATTTCGTTAGCAGAACTCGATTGTAAAAGTGTTCTGGTCTTGCTAAATTGCACAGAGCGAGTATAATGCAGTTTAATTAAGCCACACAATCAGCAGCCGTTACCAAAGGAACGCCCCAAACGTGGAATAAATTCTTGAGGGGCTAGAATCAGTTTCACTGTCTGTGGTGATATCTTGCAAACTTATATTTTACATCTAGATTGTTGTAATAAAGCCCTAAAATTGATCTCAATAAGGACTATGTTGCATCAATACTTGTGCTTGTAAAATTTACCGTATCATGGGGTTTGACATCAGTCCCTGAACGTTTAATTT
Organism: Hyppa rectilinea; assembly: GCA_951799385.1. Taxonomy (NCBI): domain Eukaryota; kingdom Metazoa; phylum Arthropoda; class Insecta; order Lepidoptera; family Noctuidae; genus Hyppa; species Hyppa rectilinea. Next base: position 12,480,132 of record OX637315.1, read on the forward strand.
TCTTTTAATCCCTCACGCTTCGATCTTTATCGTCGGGGGTTGCCGCGTAACGAATTAAACGGATTGCATTGGTGTCACAAATGAGGCTATTTTATTCCTCCTGAGAGATGTCTCATTGGCAGGGGATAGACTGTCGTGATTGTCTGTGTTATACTCCACTGCCTTGTTATTGGCATTGCGAATTTCGGATGTGGCTGCGGTTAGGGGATCGATCGGTGTGTTATAATTGCCTTCCTAATACAGATCTATTTTGGGATAAAGAACATAAGAATCTTTTTGTGTAGATTTAAAATCAAAATAAGCTTTAGCGACCATGAAGGTACCAAGATTTATTTTCAAATAATCTAAAATGACAAATATCTTTCCAATCCTTTCCACATCGGATTGGCATCCTTCAATATTGATATCCTTTAAAATTCTAGAAATGGATACTGCAAAAGCATCGACTCCACTATCTTTATGAGAAGCTCCCTAAGAAAACGTATTTTGCTTCAACAAACAAAGATCTTTCACAACGATAGGATTCATACACCAAAATGGACCGTAACTAAAAAGAAAATTACTTGAACGACGAACTACAAAGTCAGCGCTGTCATGAAGACGTAAAACAAAACTTCACAACACGTTTCAGTGTAAGAAACGTTTTCAAAGAACTTCTAAGATAGTCTAGAGCGCTTTACGATTTGCGAACAAAAGCCAAACAATCCATTGTCTATCGATTGTAGCCCCGAGTGCAGTTTGTCGTCAAAGGCCGTAAGTTGCTCTTTTCAGAGCCTTTACTACGTGTTGCTGCCATTGCTGGTTACTGCGTAATTTTGTGAGAAGTGGTAACAATGTTACGGAGTTATGATTATGTTGTTGTCTTGACTATTTAACATTGCATGAATAGTTGTGAATCTCTCCTAATATTATAAAGAGGAAAGATTTGATTTTTTGTTTGAAATGAATAGGCTCCGAAACTACTGGACCGATTTTCTTTCACCGTTGGAAAGCTTAATTTTCTAGGAGTAACATAGGCTACTTTTTATCCCGGGAAAAATATCGGGTCCCACGGGAAAGACCACGGGAGCGAAGCCGCGGGCAAAGTGCTAGTCTATTACAAAAGTACCTATGACTTAATTATTCTACAAACTTGTAACTACATGGTTCTTATTTCAGCGGATGACTGGTTTTACTAAATTGTTTATTATAATTAAAGTTCATCTACAGAATTAATTAACTACTTCTGGTTCAGAAAGGTCTGTATTCTTAGATTAGTATTAAATCACTGACGTTATTTTAAGCCTATCCAATATCCATCACGTCTATTTTAAATGTAATACATTTTAATACGTTAAATCATTCATCGTTTAATATAGGTTGGATTTTAAATAAATTGATTAAAGGATTTTAACCAATGGTAGGGCTCATGTCTCTATTGGGAACATCCCCTAAAGCCCTCCACGTGTTCCTTACTTTGTTTCAAGCCTTTAACATTATCGTTCACTTGTTTCTTACTTGTATGACTTTACATCGTATACTTGAATTCTAAATCTCTTTGTATCTTAAAGTTTTTCATTACAGTTCATACGTATTTAAGTTGCTTTACGGGTTTGTCTGTGTGAACGTATGGTTGTTCTAAATTAACCAACGGCTTTTAAAGCAGTTTTTACAATAATTTCGATAAATTGATTGCAAAAGGTTTTTGTATATATTTTTTTTTTATATTTCTATGTTAAACTTACAACTAAACAAGAAAACTTTATTTTTTGTAAAAAAAAAGTCCTTCAATAAAAATTAATGTTACTTTGTTGGAAAACTTATAACATAAGATGATTAGACTATTCAAATCTACTGATATTTTCATTAAGAGGTCAATAAGTTTAAAGTAGTTTTTTTGTTAATATTGTTTTGTGAATAAGGTTAAAATATTGTATTTTATTTGTTTTCAATATCTAGAGACGTTGGTACGTAAAATTTTGTAATTAACCCCTCTAATGTCGAATGAACCTCATAGGTTCATAAGAAAAAATCTCACGAAACTACAATAAATATAACCGTATAAATCATTGAGCTCTTATAAGCTAACGGCTTCTAATAGGCGAATATCTAATAGGTTAATCAAATTCATGACAAACTGCCTGACCTATTTTTAGATACCTACCTAATAACAATATAATATCTATATAAACTTCGAAACATATATCATTCTGCTCCCACTGTTCAGATCTTCAAGTACTTAACATGTCAAGAAAAGGAACAATACGTTCTCAAAGGATTCAATCCACTCACGAAGCGAAATTGTACGAAGGATTCATATTCATAACATCATCCCTCCTTGTTTATTACAAGAACACATCAGCCATTTTGTTCCATCCTTTATAACGACATGAAAGGCCCAATTCGCAAATAAGATAATATATTTTCTACTGCAGTGCGTGTTTTCTCCTTAATTCAACCATTTTGGAAGCACGCATAAAATAAGACATCGTCAATTATTATTTCAATTCAACTCGTTCTTGTCATTAGCATATGAATTAGTTCGGGAAATTCGTAGTATTTACTTAGAAAATATTGGAATTCTAATGCATATGGAACACTGTGTTGTATGCTCATATTTCAGACACGAGTACTACATTGGAGTAATGTTTTGGTAATGTACATAATATGTTAATTATCTCGGTTGAACCGATATACATTGTTTTGAGGAGCTCGTGGCTAAGTACCTACTAACAGCCGCACAGGTCGATCCATCAGGTTAAGCCACGCTTGCCGGTGTTGGCCGTGGATGGGTGACCATATTTACATACCGAGACTCTTCCGTGCCCCGAAAAGTACGTTAAGCCGTTGGTCCCGGCTGACATGTGTGCATCTTTGAAAGTTACGGGTCGTCAGAGACCCGAAAATCTCACAGCCAGTCTTACCAAGGGGTAATTGCCCAGTTACTGGGTTGAGGAGATCAGGATGGGCAGCCGCTCCATGTAAAATACTGGTATTTAGCTGTATCCGGTTAGACTGGAAGCCGACCGCAACATAGTTGAGAAAAGGCTAGGCAGATGATGATTCTTCTTTCTGATCAGCCAGGTAACTCATACCTGGTAAATCTATCTTTATTAAAGTTATTTGGAAACTGTTATCCAATACCAGTATCATATCAATCAAGCAGAAATTGAATATACTATTTTTTATAACCAACAGTTACATAAAACATATTGGTGACCATTATTTGGAAAGCAACTCTTGCCTATCCCATAAATATTTACGGTTTCAGATCACTAGCTTAGATGATTGCATTAAATGCGCATACGAAATGCTCTTCAGCGTACCGGAACGCACTGATGCGATGGGCGGAATTTCGCTTTCACTTAATAAAGGGCGTTGCTAGTAAAATTTTAGCCGGAGCAAAGCGGTTTAATTTGAATTAACGGTCGCCTGCGAAGCGAACGCGTGCGCGTTCTCACGAGATTTTTCGTAACCCTTATATGGAATGCATTATGCACTGCATTATTTTAGACTTAGTATGGTATAATTAGATGAGATAATGCTGGGAGGATTAGTTTTACTCAAGCAAGGAGTTTTTAACAGTGGTCTCAAACTAATAGAAATATATTATGCAAGTGTATACCGAAAGGAAAAAATGGGAAGAGCGCATTGAGGATCTTAAATTTATCTCAGCCAACCATCACATGATAATTTACATTAGAAAAGAGATAGAGCATCTGCATACCTTCATCTCTTTCTCACACTAAAGTAATATTAAAATTATACCGAGAGGTGTGTATTAGCCTAATACTAGATATATTAAAGTTAAAGTCTTAACCATAGATTTATTATGATAGAGAGCATTGAACGTGATCAGCGCGTCTAAACAGCGTTAAAGAGACTGACACTAATGACAATAATGACATTGACAGTCCTTCAACAGGGTTTATGTGCTCATTGCGTTTAGTTCCATGGTTGAATCCACCCTAAATAATCAAAGTTTAATTGCTCATTATTCCTAAGAAAACTTGTCATCAATTTTACAAGTTCGTTAGGATGGTTTTGTTTCCATAGTACTATGAGAGACCTAAACATTATAAGCAAAAGATTTATAGAATACAACATTTCTAAATGAGCAAGGAAAGGGTCAGACATCAGGGAATGTTGATTGCGCGTTCATTCGCCATGGTCCATTTGATTTACTACGCTTTGCTCTAAACACGTGCATATCACGTAACGAACTATATTTCTTCAACTAAGACACTGTAGTTTGAACTTTATTTTCACTAGTATTAAGGTAGTTTATAAACGCAAGATAAGTGAGCTTGTAAACGTTAATTAAGCGATATTTCATTTGGTGACGCTTGGCGCCGTCTGCTAAACGCCTTGACGAAATAATCTCTAGAAAGCTGTGTTTCTTTGAATATTATTTTAGGGCTCAAACAACTGTCTGGACAATAAGGTGAAATTGCGGGCGCTATTATAATTGGAACAATATTTCTTAATGAAAGTTAGAGAAAGTAACAAAAGCTAACGTCGAATTAAGAATTTCGCATTTGCTTTTGCTAGTCCATGTTTCTCAGCCAAGCGAAATGATTTGTGACTGTGACAACACACTAAGATTTGAATTTCTTAACTCTGACACAAGACTCTGGATATTGCCCTAGCTAGGATCTTATCTAATATTATAAATACAAAAGTGAGTTTGTTAGTTTGTTTGTTACCTTTTCAAGCCTAAACCACTGAACCGTTCATCTAAAATTTTTCATAAATGTTGTTTAGGTATACAGAAACGGACATAGGATACCACTTATCCCGAAAAGGTACAGTTCCGGAAGAAAACAATAATAACGTTTTTATGATAATAGATGGCGCCACGTGTACGTTCCTTTCTAAGCTCATGATTGCAACGGCAAAACAACAAGTAGAGTACAACCCGCATTAATAGTGAAATTCCAAATGAACGCGTACGAAGCCGTGGGCAAAAGCTAGTTTTGAGTATTTTTCAATCAACTCAGGCTGAGCCAATGGGTTTGCGAGATGCAATAATAAATACCTGTTTTTCTTTAACAGGGCTTCAAGTGCTCAAAGTTGTTATTTTAGTTTCCTTAAATGTTCCAATCAAAAAAACAAACACAAAATTTTCTACGCATTACTCATATAAACATCACTTACTAAATAACCAAACACATGTTTCGAGAACATGCAATAATTAGATTGCATTACCGTTAAGGTGAAAGCTGCAGGTTAGCCCGCAAAATTCAAATTTCCTTGCGTTTTTACAATTTGCATGATCAACATACAATCTAATACTGACCGCATTAGACTGCTTGTTGATCAAAATTACCGAAGATTTGCGGCCGTAAAAAAATATATTTACAAAATGATAACCATTAAAATCATTAGTACAATTCTCTAAGTAAAGATCTATTGAACTACTACTTCATAAAATCATTACATTTTAGGACAATCCTTTGTTGGAGAGTTGTAATAATGACTTTAATGATTTAACTCTATAAGTACACATTTGTTTCGGTCGCAAATCGTATTTAGAATACCCGACAATTGTCAAATCTGCAAATTGTAAAATACATCAGAAAGAATTTCGCGGGCTACCTCAGTGCAACCCCCTTAACGCAGCGTAACAGCATGTTATGAACACGATGCGCCATCAAAAACTAGTTAAAATTATAATTTTCCAGTTCAAACGTCAATAATGAGGTTTATTTGAAAATACATTGCAAATAACGATACGTATTGCATGAATTGGATTCTGTTATGGTTGTTCGTATAATAACAATGTGTTTAATTTTCCATCAATAAGCAGTTATTTCTATTTCGGCTGACACAGAACGTTAGAATAGACGTTAGTTAGAAATGAACATAGTATAAGGAGAAACATAGAGTTCTTTAGACATATGCACCACTTTTGTACAGTCGTCGTCCAGCACATCAAGTTACTACAAACTATCAAATTTATTCAATCGATATTGAACTTAACTCTCAAGGTTTTAAGGTCTAAAATCATTAGGAGGACAGTTAGGTATAACTTGATGCGCTGGCGGCCGTACATATTTTTCGGTGCCTTTCTTCTTGGCTGTTTATTATGTGTAACTTTAATCACTGGTTAAATAAATAATAAACAAGCTAACTTATGAGGGTTCTATGATCAAACGAACGAAAAGGATGCATTTCCTTGATGCATAGGGTTCGGGCCAGCTCTTGCGGCATCCTGTGGGACGAAAATCGGTTTCGATCGCACAAATTTTGTGGAAAAGCCGAAATTTTGTGATTGTGTGTGTGTTACTTCTTCACGCATAAACTACAGAACAAATCTGGATGTAATTTGGCGAAAAGATAGATTATAACCTAGATTAACACATAAGATACTTTTTATTCTGGTAGTACAGACGCCAGCACATCAAGCTATCCCTAAATGCCAAATTATCTCAATTAAAAATGAACCTTATGTCTTTGCAATAAAGTTGAAATACTATCAAAGAAATTTGACAGATTGTGGTAACTTGATGTGCTGGCCTCTGTACGTTCCCGTGGGATAATTTCCGAAATCCACGCGGGCGAAGCCGGTAGCAGAAGCTAGTTCAAAATAAACGGTAGAAGCATCTGTCGTTTTCAACTACTCTGTGGCTAGTGGAACATTACCTAAAACATAATTATCTGTAAATAATTTAGTTTTCAGGTCATTATATAGATTCGTGTTACTGTACCTACTCATTAATTTATTAAATTTTGTAAATACTATGATAGTCAAATAATAAAGTTATGGAATCATAATTGCAATCAATGAGCTTTGAATAATTATAATTAAACTGATAAATGAACATAATATGCAGTGATAATAACTGTTATTGTAGTTTAGTTAATAATTCCCTATGAAGAACATTCACATAGTTATGGTTCAATTAATCCTAGTTTATGCAAACTCCAGGTGAAGCTCCATATACAGCTGTTTAGCAGCAGTATACAGTATAGTAAAGGACCTCTCGTCCCAGCCACTGCGGGAGAAGCACCGGGCGTCGGGAGTCGCGTGACGACTCCCGGCCACCTAAGGCACGGGCCTGCGGACGGAGAGTAATGGGCAGCTCACCGTCCGATCAGGACTAGGCCCGTGCCGGACGGTGCGTACGTGTTCCACGCGTGCCTCAAAGAAATGTCAGCAAATGAAAAAGCCCGTTAGGGCCGAAGCCTGCCGGGCAAGCGGGATTGTCTGAAAGGGTTACCACTACCCCGGTACATAAAGGGCTAAGGAAGGAACATGGATGGGTTTTAGTCAGTAAGAGTCTGATACTCCCTGCCGCGCCACCCAAAGCGGGAGGAGACATTTAATGATTTCCCACCCTCAAAAAAAAAGCAGCAGTGTACAGCAGTAATGTTGTCAATATTACATTTCCATCCTCATTTTTGTAACTGGTTTGAAATCTGATTCCTCTTCTCAATATTTTTATACCCAGTAAAGAGGCAAATCTTTTTTAAAAGTTTTACATTGAACTCCAACATAAATATCAACTCTTTATTCGCGTAGCATTTAGCTCTCTTTGCTTGCACAAGCATTGTGTGAAGTACATTCAGTCAAAAAAGTATCGGGAATGGATGATTTGTTTATGGTTCCAAATTCAAATTTTTGTTTTTTTGTAGTTGTTAGATTGGCACAACTGTTTTCCATTTTGGCGCGGAGTTTGAGTTGCATCTGTTATTTTTATATTCAATACAGTGCTGGTTTTAGTAATATCATATATAGTGTGTATTGCGAATTTCATAATGAACAAAAATATCGAACAAAGAGTTTGTCTTAAATTTTGCATCGCCAATGGAATTTCGTGTTCGGAGTCACTGAAAATGTTACAGAATGTTATGTTGGTGAATCGACTTTATCAAAAACTCGTGCTTGTGAGTGGTTCAAAGCGTTCAAAAGCGGTCGAGATGTGATGGAAGATTTGCCTCGCTCTGGTAGGCCGTCAACGTCTGCAACTGAAGTTAACATCGCAAAAGTGAAGAAAATAGTGACTGAAAATCCCCATTCAACTCTGAGAGAGATAGCCGCCGAACTTTCTGTATCTCACGAGTCGATCCGTACCATTTTAACTAATCATTTGGGTATGAAACATGTAGCTGCTCGGCTAGTCCCAAAAGATCTGAATTTTCTCCAAAAACTCAATCGCATGAAAGTCGCTGAGGACATGCTAGAACGAGTCAGTTCGGACCCAACATCCATGAAACGCATTGTTACTGGTGATGAGACGTAGGTTTACGAGTTTGACATGCAAACTAGTCAACAAGCTTCGGAGTGGCGCCTTCCAACTGAACCGAAACCGAAAAAACCACGCCAGTCGATCAAAAGTCAAAGTCATGTTGACTGTTTTCTTTGACTATCGCGGTGTTGTGCACTCTGAATTCTTACCGGAAGGTCTAACGGTAAATAAAGAATATTATTTGAGCGTTATGCGGCGTTTAAGAGAGCAAATTCGACGAAAAAGGCCAGATTTGTGGAAAGAAAATTCTTGGATTTTGCACCACGACAATGCACCTTCGCACAAGGCTATCATTGTGAACGAATTTTTGACCAAACACTCAACAAATACCATCCAGCAACCACCATATTCACCAGATATGGCTCCTGCTGACTTTTTTCTTTTTCCTAAACTCAAATTACCACTTCGTGGCACCCGTTTTCAATCGATAGAAGACATAAAGGAGAATTCGCGGCGATAACTGAACTCAATTCCGGAAGCAGCGTTTAAAAAATGTTTTGATGAATGGATTATTCGTTGGCGCAAGTGTATCGTTTCTAAAGGAGCATACTTTGAAGGTGATAAAATAAATTTGGATGAATAACAGACATTTTGTGTATTATTGATCTTTTCCTGGTACTTTCTTGACAGAGTAGTATGAACAGCCATCGGCGTTGATTGCGAATAACTCGATCGATGAATATGACCCATATAAAATCCTCATATATTATTGGAGAACGTGTTTCAATGTTTGTAATTATTTTACTTATTGGGTTTGGAAGTGGGTCATTACGCTGACCTATTTAATAGTTATTTAAAACTTCAAGCTAACTACCTACTATTTAAAACTTCAAGCCCAAAAAAGGGTCAAATTTTTACTCGTTTTCAACCAAGGACTCAAGCGTTCAATCATTCAGTGTCAGTATTATCCTTGATTGTTCTTCAATTTTTTTTTGGAGTTTTTGACTTAATTTTGGTGGTACTGACTTGATGGTTGGTGCTCTTTTTTATGACTTGTCGTATATATGATATCTCTTATTTTATTACTGTATAGCTAGTCGTGAAGACCTGTAAATTTCTTCATGTTTCTTATTCCAGTATTTTTATTGTATAGCTGATGGTTTGCCATGTAATAAATAAATAATCAAAAGTCGACGTCAAAGTCGTTGTAGACATCAGATTGTAGGCATGATAGCTGTACATAAATTATTACTGCAATGACAAATTTTCCCACAAATTGGCATCCATCATCATCATCAGCCTACTGAAGTCATCAGCTGACTAACGGCCTCTGGAACTGCAAGCCATTCAGCAAATTTTCCCATTGTTACAGAACCAGTCGCTCCTTTGTTTTCCAGCGATTTTTTTTAACAGCGGTTTTAAAAAAAATGAAAACAAATGAACGACTGATTTCGAACAAAAAATATCATGCTTTATTATTAAATTAATTTGAAAGCGAAAATATAATTAAAGATGTTCATACTATAGAATACTTATAAAAAATCGGCAATTTCATAGGTGCAAACCTAATATTAAAATAACATAATAAGTATAGACCTATGTTATATGGAAATATTCGCATATACAAAACTACGTATAAATAGCAGCAAATAAACATCAACAGCGTAATAAATGTAAACGTGCGATGATCGAAAGGATTCAACGATTAAATATTAACGACATTATCGGCCTTCGTACTGAAAGCGAACTCATTATTATTTTAAAGCATCAACAATACAACGAAGAATTAAAATTCTGAATTCATAACACGCCATTATTTACAAAATGTACGTTGATCCGTTCATTGTGACAGAAAAGGTGATGATAAACTCATTTAAATAGTTACGACTACTTATTGTTCTGTTGTGCCATTTCTTTAATCTATATGTTGTTTTGCAGAATCGAAAAAAACGTAGGCCAGCGCAATAAAAAAATTAAGGGCGGATTTCACTAATAAACCTGGATGCGATCAGGGCATAAACTACGTTTATGGGCTGTCAGTATCATTATGTTTTTTGAAATATTGACACTGACAGATGTGTTAATCGCATAAAGTTTCAATATTGAAATTGGCACCAAGTTTTCATCTAAAAATAACTATTAACCCCTCAATGTCGTTTGAATCCCATAGGTTCATAAAAAAAATTCTCTCGAAACGACAATAAATATAACCGTATAAATCGTTGAGCTTTTATAAGCAAACGGATTCTAATAGGCGAACATCTAATGAGTTAAATCATTTTCCAACTCTGGTGATTTTACAGTGGAGCTTTCCACAACTGGATCCATTATCTAGCACAACGTCACGCCTTGTATCCCTAAAGGGTTGGTCAGATCTTTTAAGATTAATTATTTATTATTATTTATTTATTTATTCTCTTACTGGAACGCCATACAGTAATTACACCAACGGAGCAAACAATTACTTCAAGTTTGTTTTTCCATCCGACGACGCTCGGTGGACATCGAACGGGCATTAACACATGAAGGATGATAATGCATCCTTCATAATAATCTACTTCTCAAATGCCAGTCCACGGTTTATCAATGCAGACGGAATCGCAGACAAAAGCTGTTAATAATAAATGAACGGAATGAACGATTGATATCATTCGGCATCCGCACCAGCCGCTGCCAATATATTGCGAAATGTGTCCATCTCACCATTAATATATCTCATTTGTCAACGCACATGACACCTCGTCTATTTTCTATATTTCATCTAAGTATTGAGAGGCTATTTGTATGAATTTAAATAATGTTGTAATGATTAATGGCGAAGTTTAACTTACATGCACTTATGGGTATAAAATACTGTTGAAAAGCCATTTGAGATACAACACAAATATTCATCATCAGTTAGCCGATGAGCCAGGTAAATTTACATCAAGAATATATTACGTGTTAAAATTCTATTGATACCTAAGCACAAGGACACTCTTCGAAAACGATACAAATCTCTTCAAAAATGATCAAGTCATTTGATGATGGTGACCCTCAAAAAAATGATACAAATCTCTTCATAACTTTTTTGAGGGTACCATCATCAAATGACTCCTACCGCTCTGGGTGGAGCGGAAGGGAGTGTCAGACTCTTACTGACTAAAACCCATCCATGTTTCTTCCTTAGCCCTTTATGTGCCGGGGTAGCGGTAACCCTTTCGGACAATCCCGCTTATCTACAAATACCTGAGATCAAATACCTCAGTATATAACTATCTATACGTTTTCGATTTCCATGCACTTTACAAACCAGTCTGCCTAGAAAGCAGCAGGAACTTCGGCCTAAATCAAAACAAAGTCTCGTAATACATTCAAGTCCTTAGCTTGACTCATAATTTTATTCACCACGGAATGATTGACCGAATCGAGTGCGACCATTGTCTGCGGGTAGTCGAGGCACCCTGGCCGACCATTTGTCAGCCTACATCGTTTGTCGTACGTCGGGTACATAACTAATTGCTGCTGTAAATCGTCGGCACACGCGACATTCGCCGACGCTTGCTATCGAATGAGTGACGCGACCGGCGACATTTTTGTTTGATGTTTTTTTTTCGTGGGCTGTGAATGTGTTATAATGAGTGGGATTGTAGTGATGGGTGGGTTTCATCATGTTTTGATGTATAGAGCAGCAGGGGCAACAAGACATTGTATGATTTTGGAAGGTGTTTAATAAAATACAGGATTCTCAAACGTAGACATTCAATTTTATGAGGCATATATTTCAACACCCGAATAAATAAACCGATTTCTCGATTCCTTAGTGTGATGACCAACCACGAAATATTGAATAACCTCAATACCAATTCGTCTTTTCAAAACCCGGATTCAGATTTTTTGTGCATGTTCGGAACAAGTCAATTATTTTTCTGTTAGCTACCGACTTGCACATTGGAAGTCAAACAGACGGACAGTTGATCTGACAGGGGAATAGTTCCGGAAAGTTCCATCAAAAGCCCCAAAGAAAAAAATCACACAACTACCCCGAGACCGGACAGTTGCTAAGGGTCGATATTCAGTCACTTTTTTAAATTACTGGCCTAACCTAGGTTTGGAAAAGCATGAAAAAAAATGATACGCCAGTTTTCAGTCATTCTATTCCATTTAGAATTTTAGATACAATTAATTTGACGCTTGTTTCATTAAGCAAATCTATTTATTTTATCAAAATTACAAACAACAGTCACAATCAAAAAAAAGGAGAAGAAGAGAAATCAGAGGAGTCAAGACGCAATTATTCAATCAAAGACAAAAACACAGAACAGTTGGAGTTAGACCTAGTGACATATCAGACTTGGGGCATAACTAGTCGATCCTTAAACTGCCTATGCTTCAATCCTGAACCATAACAGAGAGATATATACAAGTGGAATGTACTTGTACATTAGTTGGAGCACTCCAATTAGTTACCAGCGTCTAGTGGCTACATGACACGTCGGGTTAATCCCGGCTTACAAGCGCAACTGTACTAAACAGTTGAAATCCTCTACAATGCAGTGCATTCGTGTCTTTGAAGCCCATGACAGGATCAAAAGGTCTCGCTGCCAGCGGATTACATTGTGAACCTATATTGAGTGAAGTGTGTGCGGGAAATGGCCGACTGTAGTTTATAGGGTATTTTAGATTGACGTCAAGTGGGACTGTTTCAACAATTTCGGTGCAGTAATTTCACCAGTCAATTATTAGGAAGTATTAATGCTGTTCAGACTACAAACACACAATATTGAAATACCTGTGTTATGAATGAATTGTAATAGAATTAACGCGCAGTTGTTTAGGGTTATTAGAAGTAGCAATTAGGTGATTCATCATAATAATTTTGAGATAAAAAGCGAAGGACGAGTCTGAAATCAATCATAAAACTTCTCAAATTGCAAAGTTGACTAAACTCTTCGATCATTTTTCAGAAGCAAAAATACTGTGGGCGAAAGCATTTTACTGTATGAAAATGATAAAAGGCTTTAAATTAGAAGCTTAGTCACTTATAAAGTATACAATTTTGCACCAAGAACCACTTCTAAATAATGGACTTAGAAATAAAACAATAGCAGGTAGGAACGCTGTACAAAATAGTCCAAATTCTTAGTACGAAGCACTGCTAGAGAATGCAGAACACCGAAATAGACCGGCGCCGTACATTTTGCCTTACCTACTTCCAATCGGATCGAGGGAAGGAAATGAGTTGTGTACTTACCGTATCAACAGCATGTATGTTAACGAGTTGTTGTAGTCTTTTTGTGTAACAAATTGCGAATATGTTTGGTTCTTTGTTCTGTTTAAATATACATAGAATTTGGTGGTATGGTACGAAACTTTGAACACGGTGATAGATGGAGTATTTGAAATCGAAGTAGACTCTTCACAGTCTAGTGGTGTGACCCTCGGACTGCCAAATCATTGGTCTTGAGTTCGAACCCAAGGCATGCACCTCTGACTTTTTGGATTCATGTGCGTATTGTATAATATTATTACTTGCTTAAAATTCGGTGAAAGAAAACATTGTAAGGAAACCGTCATTCCTGAGAGATATGTCTCAACAGCATGTGAAGCTAAGTCAGAGGCTCAGGGCAGCATAAAAACTCTGACAACAGGTTAGTCACTAACCACACGAAGAAGAAGAATTATTTAATGATGAGTAGCAGCAAAATCATTAATATCTACTTAGTCATTTAAATAATAAAGACATTACGGAGAAAACTTAATATCATACTAGCAGTAGTAAGTAGTATTTGCTTCAGTCATAAAGTCGTGTCTATGTTCTCATACAATTTCATGCCCAGAATCCATCTTTCTCTTCCCGAATTCTCATGTCTTTCTCAGACCAATTTAGTCCTTAAACGGCTGCAATTATTCTCGCAATAAAGACCACCTACACATCACGGAATCCGATAACGAATTATTCATGAAGTTTATAATTCTCACCGCATCCCCGGGCAATAAAGTAATCAAAGATTGAGCGTTGACAACTTGGACGATACACATTCAGTTAACAGCCATACAATTCATGTTAGTTGCTTTTTAAGTAGTCATTATATGCAAATTACTGAATCGTGATGATGTCTGTCTTGATAGACTGAACGTGTTTCGCTGCATGTGTGATTCAGTGGTTTAGTATTCAGCAAGCATGCTGTGATAAATTAGAACAGGTTGTATGAATATGATTTGACTTGTGGTCTTCGCAGTTATTTTATGAAGAAGAATGGAGGAGTAGATGAAAAAAGAAAGATAAATGTTTTATTTGGGACACGCGCATTTTGTTACCTAGTTATAATTGCTCGTTTATTTTATATAATAGGACCCGTGAGAGGCCAAAGAGGCTCCTATCTCAGCATAATGCTGCAATATACACAACACCGCACAAGATAACATAATAGTTCAAGTTTTGTTTGTTAAATTACATTCTTAAACTAGCTGCTGCAAGCGACTTCGCCTGCTTGGATGTCAGAAGTTATCCCAAGAAAACGTACTACCAGGATAAAATATAGTATCCTATGTGTAAATTCAGGCCATAAACTATCTCTGTGCCAAGTTTCATTCAGATCCGTTCAGCCGTTTGAGTGTAAAGGATGGACAAACATACAAACTAAAAGTGGAACATTTTATATCTTCATTCTGCAGGCTACTAATTCACTCTCTTGTTACTTATTGTTTTACTGTAATATTTACGTAATAATATGTAGAAACTTGTAACAACATAATAAGATAATTATATTATCCTCTGACGAACAACAACATAACATAAATATAGAACTTACCTAAAACTTACTATAACAACTATTCAATATAGGACCTTAATGACACAGTATCGTTTACCGAGAATTCTTCAAACTTCATAGCAGTGTGTCCATACCAAGAAGTGGAAGCGTAATTGTTTTGAAAGTAACTGTCAGTTAAGACGTGGGAGTTTGTATGGCCAATCCAACTTGCACAACTCTCAGGATGTTTGCACGAAATTGTAGCTCAACATAATGCTTTGGATCCGTAACAGATTACAGCATAATTTTGAATATTCCTGGAGCTAAAATAATTAAAGAAATGATAGTTGACAGTCTAAAACAGGTTTTATTAAAAGTGTTCTTATTACTGTAGAAATTTCAAATGATCCATTGACAGTAGATTGTCTTTTCTTCACCATCATCGCCCAAATAGGTGTTTAATTTGTTTAAATTATTTCATCACCACGTTTCACAACACTAGAACCAAAAATTTGAAGATATGTGACATCTATTAAACCGCTTTGGGACCGCGTGGTGGATTACAGCTGCTCTCGGGAGCATTATAGGCTGATTATGCTTTTTAATATTTATCTTTATCATGTCAACGAAAAGATGTTAAATAGCTGGCCATATACTAGAAACTTCTTTATTTTTTTTAAGAAGAAAATTTCTTATTTCGTCACTAGATAATTCAGAGGCCAGCACATCAAGCTACCCCAATCTGTCAAATTTTGTGGTGGATTTTTAACTTTATTACAAAACGTTAAGTTTAATTTTCAATTGGGAATATTTGACAGTTTGGTATAGCTTGATGTACTGGCGTCTCTACTTCCTTGACAAAGTTTATGCAGTTCTTTTAGTAGAAATTCATGGGCTGTTAAATACGGGTGGTATGCAAAGCAGGCTAGCCGAAACAATGGTGATATCAGATCGCTTAGAGCGAACGTTTTTGTGTTAATTTATGTTAGTGCCGTTTGGATTTGTTATGGAAATCTAGGTATTTGAGTAAGTAGGTATACTGGATAGTTTACTTAAGGGTAATGTGCCATAAGTGTACAACTTACATGAAATTAATTGTTTGTTTTGAATTAGGTAAGCTTATTTCAATTAAAATTTCATCATATTCTCTACCTACACACACTACTAGGTATTCAGTTTGGGGTTTATTAATGAACGCTGCTTAAAGTTAAGAGACCTTTAAGCGTCATAAATGTATGGTTAATCACTCGCTTAATATTACTTAACTTTAAACAACGTATATTTAACCCATTAAATGTTCGCCTATTAGAAGCCGTTTGCTTGTAAGAGCTCAACGATTTATACGGTATGTCACTGTATTGTCGTTTCGAGAGAATTTTTCTTATGAACCTATTGGATTTATACGACATTTGAAGGGTTGAATAAACCCTATTTACATTACATTACGTTATCACTACATAGTATAAAACAAAGTCGCTTCCCGCATCCTAATGCCTGTATGTACCTATGCTTAGATCTTTAAAACTACACAACGGACTTTGATACAGTTTTTAATAAATAGAGTTATTCAAGAGGACGGTTTATATGTATAACATGCAATTTCCGCCATCTACGCGGGCGAAGCCGCGGGCAGAAGCTAGTTTTGTATAAATTGTGAAAAAAATGCCTTCTGATTAATATTCAGTATGAAACAATATATTATATAATTCATAGTCTACATTACGTATTTTTTTATAAATTCTGAAAAAAAATGCCTTGTGAATTTCTGATTAATATTTAGTACGAAACAATTTATATAATTTAGCAATCGTAAGTTTACCTTCCTACTTTGCTAGAATCATTCGACTTTTATCGTCATAGAACACACACACCTCCCACGCAAATAAGCCCAACTTTGAAGCCTGCAAAAACCCTTCTATCGTAAATAACTATTTGATCAGTTCCCATAACATTGCAATAATTTATTTGTTTTGACAGATTTTATCACTTCCCTTAATAATAATCTGCGGGCGGGCATTGCTTGATACGGATCAGTATATTTGAAATCAAATACTGTTTTGGGGTGATTTTGATTTAAAACAGAAGTGGGTACGGAGGGTAGTCGGAAAGTATAAATTGAATTCTTATCTTAAATCTGTCCGAACAGGATTTCATCTCGACTCAATTATTCTATTATTAATTTTGGACTGACAATATAATCTTGTAATACTGTTCTATTGTTCAGCGTACCCCGAGTACGCTGAATAAAGCAAAGTTGCAGCTATTTAAAAGTATTATAAATAAATTGGTTTAGAGTTTATTGAATTGTTATTTTATTTTACTGTATTATAAGTCAATAGTAATAACAGCCGCACAGGTCGATCTATCAGGTTAAGCTACGCTTGCCGGGTTTGACCGTGGATGAGTGACCATCGTTACATACTGAGACCGCTCCGTGTCTTGGAAAGCACGTCAGGCTGTTGATCTCGGCAGTCATTTGTGCGTCTTTGACAGTCGTTACGGGTCGTCAGAAGTCCGAAAATCTAACAGCCAATCTTACCAAGAGGTACCGTATTACCCTGTTACTGGGTTGTGGAGGTCAGATAAGCATTCGCGTCTTGTAAAATACTGGTATTTAGCTGCATCTGGTTAGACTGGAAGCCGACCCCATAGTTGGGAAAAGGCTCGGCAGATTGATTGTACTGTGTACTGTATTATAAGTCTTTTTTTTATTAAATTCAGTAGGACAGTAGTGGCCAAACTAAAAGTTTTAGGTCGTGTCTTCGGACCCAGACAGGTATGTTACTTTGTTTACATTATTTCATTACTAGGTATTGCTCTGAAGGCGGTGAAAGTAGCGCCATCGACAATTGATCACGTATTATTCTCATTTGAGCAACCGGCAGCAAGTTCGTCATGCTGCCTTAGATGTCATTGCTTGCGGTAGTGCCGGGGATCGGTTTGACTCCTTCCCGTTAATATGGCGAGGGGAGTAATGGCTGATCTTTTCGTTATTCTCGTTAAAGGTTGCTACTTGTGGTCACTGGTCTTTCTGGCCATGGTTTTGTTATTGTTGTTAGTACTTAACTGTTCATTAATTTAATAACGATTCTAGTTTTTCAATTCTTATTTCGAGTTACAGCTATATGGACATAATCCAGTAGTTATTGTAAGCGATTTTTGTTTTTTTTTTGTACCTCCTTGAGTAGGTACAGACGCCAGCACATCAAGCTATCCCTAACTGTCAATTTTTCTCAATTAAAAATGAACCTTATGTCTTTGCAATAAAGTTGAAATACTATCAAAGAAATTTGACAGATTGTGGTAACTTGATGTGCTGGCGGCTTTTGTACCTATCGTTTGATTGTATTTGTTGACATATTGGCGTGTGCTAGCTGAAAATGGTAAAAAAAAACATTCTTCTTCTTTAATTTCAATCAAGCTAAAACAACTATCAATTAAACATTTTCTTCAAAGTCAAAGTCAAATCATTTATTTCAAATAGTCACAAGAAAGGCACTTATGTCAAAGTGAACAAGAAATAGAATTGATTCTAGTCGCCTCTTCCAAAAGGTAGTTTCGTATGGAGAGCTAATTCTAATTCTTCTAAGAGCTTCAATCAATTCGTTCAGAGTTGGATGTCCAATTTATGTCCAAACAGACATTTATGTCAAATTGATTTCTTAGTCATTACAGGGAAACCAGTTTGAAATTCCAAAGCCCCATTGAGCATCGCCAAACACAGTTGATCGTGATCATGAATCGCCAGTTGAATGACGCGCGAAATTGCAGCTGCGGCGCCACCCGATGACGTCATAAACTTGGAAAATAACGCCATGATATTATTCGCTGTTTGATTATTTGGTTCCGGTTCTGAGCAGTAAAGTTTACCCCTACTTTACTGCTTATGCCATAAATATAAACATTGCCAACATTGAGAGGAGTGATCGGCGCTTGTAGAATTCAAATGGTCTCATTGAAGTGCATAAATAATGCAGTAAGGAATATTTCTTTTCTAAGAAAAATAGAAAGTACTTAATTACGCAAAGTAACTATCTACATAATTTTATACATGAACTTTTAAAAAGCTTAGAAAATGTAATCAATATTTATGGCACTACAAATAATGATCATGTGGGTCTACATAATTTCTTTTTACTTCACAGTATGTATCTGCCTAGCCTTTTCCCAACTATGTTGGGGTCGTCTTCACAGTATTAGACTTTATATGTACCTACTGCTTCAGAATGGGCAACTAGCTTCATCTTTCTGACTGACCGACCCCTTGTCAATTCAAAAGTGCCTGTAATTGGTTTATTTGAAATAAATACTTTGAGTTTTAAGTTTTTGAGTTTTATACAAAAACAGCCAGATTGTCAACTGTTGCAAGCACACAAAACATAACCTAAATGGATTGTCGGCAAATAAAACAAGGAACCCAATAAAGTAGATGCAAACTCATTAAAACCTAAGATATTTTATAAAGAATAGAAGCACTAACGCCAAAGGTCTTCATGCAGTAGCCGCAAGTAAGAGAGTCAATATTAACGTATATAAAAAAGCAATTCTCATGCCAGACGCGACTGGAGGCTTTCAGTCCTGCCCATTCAAACTTCTTATGCAAATTATATAATGTTCTTTACGACATGAGATGGCAAACTTTACTTAAGGAGTAAATATTTATGTAGTTACATATATTATAGCGGATTTTTTGTTGAAATAAAAGTAGAAAATGTTTTGGCTTGATACGGTTTTTTGAAATGTTGTTTGGGTTTGTTAGACAGTTTGTTTGCAATATTTGACTAGGATACTAAATGCTACCTCAGTCCAAGAAGGTCACTGAAAACTGGAATATTAGAAAGGCAAATAGCTATACACAATGTTACAACGTTTATAGATAATGTGCAAACAAAAGATGTTTGTGCAGTTTTGTTGGTTAGCATTAAAGTTACAATTAGCCAGGAGTCACACAATTACTTTGAAGACTAGAGAGACGACAATAACAGAAGATAAGGTAATAAACAAAGGCATCAGACTATCGACCAAAATAGTCAAACACAAACTCATCGTGAAAATAAAATTTCCTGCAAAGCAAACATTTTGAGAATAGTTAGAAACTTTCGCAGGTGTATGGGTGTGACATCTGGTACTATCAGAAATCTTGCCAAATTCGATGGAGAGACCACTTGGAGACGGTCCAACTTGGCACTTGACGCCACATGACCCGTATTAATAAGCGACTATAGCTTCTTAGTTATGGGGTAAACGATGTTACATGAGAAGATTCATGGTTAATAGAAGACTGGGAGCTAATTAGTTTGACATTTAGAATATATTACATGTAATATTTATATTTGAGGGTTCAAATGTACTGTGACGAAAAAACCCAATCAGAGGGCCTAGACACAGGGTGAGTAATGGGTAGCTCACCATCCGATCAGGACCAGGGTCCGTGCTGGACGGCGCGTTCGTGTTCCATGCGACACAATGAGATGTCAGCATTAAAGAATCTGGGTCCGTTCGGGCCAAACGTGCTGGGTCAGTGGGTTGTCCGAAACCGCTACCGTTCCGGGGTAAAGGGCTAAGGAAGGAACATGGATGGGGTTTAGTCAGTAAGAGTCTGGCATTCCCGTCTGCTCTAACCACCATCAAAAAAAGGGCTTAAACTAGTGGCAACCGCTTTCAAAGAGTTTCGAATTTCTACAACGACATGAGGTTTTTGTTGGCCTATGTCAATCGAAAACATTTTTGACTTTTACATCATAATTTTATCATCCCTGATAGAATATCACTTGTTCTAAGCTCTCAGCTCTTTGTTGATCTATTTTTTTTTTTTTTTTGGAATTGGCATCTCGCATTTCAACCAAAGGGTTGTCTACTGCTTAACCGGGCTTGCCTGTGGCTGCCACAAAAGAATTGTAGCCTCCAGCCAGGGCTTAATACTCCAGCCAGGGCTTAATAAAAACTAAACCTAACTTACAAAACTAAGCGACTACACGCTAAGGGCACCCCCTGCGGGGTTCGGACCTCGGCTTAGGGCGTCGCTGGGGGGGGGGACAGCAAGGGACAGCTGGATCGGGAGTTTTTAAAACTACTGGCTCAGCGGCAACGCGGGCTGGCTCGAGCAAGGGTCGGGGGGATGAGAGTGGACAGGGTCGTCGCGACGGGCCTCGACGGGCCTCGACGGCGAGGACGGAACGACGGAAATTTGTGTCTGTGTGCTAATCTAACAGTGCTAGTAGCCGGGCTGCTCTCCTGGAGGAGAGTGGTGGCATCGTCGGGGGCAATGAGGGTATGCCGTGGACGGCGAACCTTACTGATGCGGGACGGGGTGTATCGGGAGGTGGCCGCAATCAGCAGCAGCACAGCAAAGCAGTGTCAAAGAAACGCTTCGAGAGGCGTTTCATGAACTGCTGAACTGTGGGGAGTTTAAAATCTACATGAAGGTCCATGTTACGGACGTAAAAGGGAGCTCCTGAGACGGAGGAACCGCTTTTGAAGTGTCTGCATTTGATGCAGATACTTGGGTTTGGCGTGCGCGAAGACGATGCAAGCGTATGTCATAATGGGACGGATTACAGCCTTATAGAGACGCAGTTTGCATCGGAGTGACAATTTGCTGCGTTCTGTAAGCATTGGAGCCTACCGAGAGCGAAAGCGGCCCGCGAACGGACCTGCTTTATGTGCTCTGCGAAACTGAGGTGTTGGTCGAGAGTGACACCCAGGTACTTGGCATGCTTCGCCCAAGGGATCGGCTTGCCGTACATGGTGATCGGATTAGGGGGGTTGGGGAGGGCCCTACGAATTCTCCTAAAGAGAACAGCCTGGCTTTTATCGGGGTTGACCTCGATTCTCCATTTCCGGAACCAAGCGCCTAGGGCGTTGGCTGAGTTCTGGAGAGACTGAGCTATAGCTGGCGGACTGATCCCCGTGTAGTAAATGGCCGTGTCATCGGCGAATAACGCCAATTGGGCCTTTTTACTCTTAGGACTTTGTTGATCCAGATGCTGGGTGGTCTTAAATACGCTACAATTGCCGGGGCATTCTACCCACGTCGAAGGGAGTAAAGCATTAAAAAACCTTCAGAGGTCCCCCTAAACATTGGGGTACGTGGGTACAATATTTGGGCAGGGTCATGGCTTTCTTTAAAGCCATGAAGACTGACTTAAAATGAAAAAAAATACGTGAAATAACCAACCCTTTAGTTTTATACCAAAAACAGGATTTTGTAGAGCTTTCTTCCCATACCAAACAATAATAAAAAAAATGCTTTTAAAAAATCTAATGCTTTTAGAAAATACCTACAACATAAAAACACCAAAAGAAAAAATAGGTACATAAACAGCTAAAGCTGTTAACCAAACAATTTATTCAAAGCTTGGAATCCCAGAAGAACAAGGAAATCCCATAATATATAAGAATAAAAAGAAATTAAATTCAACACGGCCAGTGGGCACCCTCTTCCATAACGCAATCATGAGACCAAATCAAATATCAATTGGAAATAGATTTGGCCAAAAATCTGTGCGAAGTTAGGGGGAGGAACGTAAATCTCCATCTTTAGGTCCCCTGACACTTATTTGGTATAATCGATGAGGCTTACTCTATTATCTTATTACCGGTAAATAACTTAATAAAGCTTTATTGACAAGGTTTTGAAAGGACCAGTAACATTATGGTATTAGTATGTTTTTCTATTAGGGTGAAATATTAATAATTTACTGTTATTATTTGTTCCAGTGTTCCTCCACTAAACAATTTTGTATTCTGTTTTTATGAAAGTGTTTTAAACCATAAACAATACTAAACATATTTTCTTATATCCTTTATGATTAATTTTCATATTTGACTGGAATGTTGTTCCGGGGGTAAATACAGTTGCCAAACTTGAACAACTGTATTTGCAGATAATTTTAAAAATATAACAATATCGTGAAGTCAGTGCAGTGCAAAAGGAACAGAAGACAAAGATATTGAACCAATATCAAATATCAGTAAAAGAATTAGTTAAGCCAACTGAACTGGCAATTAAACTGGTAACTGATTATTATAGGTCCAAAGATTCCAACTATAAAATCAACAACGATTCAGGTAGACAATATGAATGAAACATCTTTTGTCAACCGGTCCAATTCGAAATTAATATTAGGGCAATATCCAAGTTTTCTGTCTGCATCAATTTTGTTCTGCTCAATTAAATTATCAGGAATACCCCATGCAGTAACTTTACTCGAACAGACCTCAATACCTTTATCCTCGAGCGTTCGGATGTGTTCAAAATTTCACACCATTTCACAGTTGAAGAGGCGATTAGTAGTTGGCGGCGGGATGTGTCGAACCTCGCTATTAATTTGTCAGTTCCAATTGAGTCGTCTACTAATAATTGCTGAAATGTTGCGGTTAAATATAGCTTGTCTTGATGCAGTTGCTGTATTTTTGCTGAAGCCACTAATTGGTGCAATCGAGTCAGATAAAAAAAATATTCTGATAAATAAAATTGTGATCGAGAATGATATTATAGAAGACAAGGTAAGACCTACTAATGGTGATAATATTGGTCGTCTTTTGCTTAGAGAAGACCGATCATGATATAGAAGGCAATGTAAGGTGTACTAGCATAATGGTGATAGCTGTCGTCTTTCACTTAATGGAGTCCCCTATTGCCGAAGATTTATTGTTTGATGATTTTTTGTCCACGTAGCGGTCCACGTGGTAACACTTCTGAAAGTTATAAAACTAGGATCCTTGACGGACATCCGATCCCAATAATTACTGAGCAAAACCTTTTAGGATTAACTAGATTGAAACTAGGTAATCCTTTCTGCACGGAGCCTGTTATTCAAGATCCCGTATGAGTATAATAGTCTCCGATATCGAGGATTTTAAATAATTAAAGGTCGGGAGCAATTTCACGGATTTGCGCGGATATTATCTGGCGATTAAAATAGATTTTTTAGGAATATGTTACGGGAAATATTATCCCGTTGGGTAATTATATATTTTTATACTCTGACACCAGGTTAGTCACTAAAAATACGAAAGTAAGAAGAAGATTATATATTTTTAGATCATGGTGGGGTTTTTTGTTAGTGTAAAAGTAACTAATAACGTTTAACTTGTCACATGTTTATAGTTTTGTGATCTGAAAAATATTTTTTTATTAATAATAAGTTGAAAGAATCTTGGATTGGAATCCTTTGAAGTTTGCGACTTCACTAATCTATAATTTTAATCTAAACATTGGCGATGCTATAATATTTTTAAACGATCGTGAACTTTATGATTCTAAACATCGATATCAATGAATTGATGTCGTATTTAGTCTAATCTTTTCAAAATCACAAAATATATATGGTAAGCTACTAAAAAGGCGACACAGTAAAAATTTACGAGTATTTGTTTTTTACCTTTCAGCGTTTACATCTAGTTATTACGAAACCGAACAATAGAAATTATTCACGACGCATTTTCACTAAGTAATAGGTGAAACAATAATAATTTTATGGACCATAATATATAAAATATTTTCATCGCTCCAACATGAAAAATTGCCTAACGATTTGTAATGCTTTTATTTTGGGAGATAAAGTTACGTTTGAGTATCTAGGTGACGAAAATAGGGATATACTTATTCAATTTTATGGTCTTAGTTCTTTAGGGTAATTTCTCACTTTGGCTCGACGACTTGAGACAAGAGCTTTTTTTAGCTATAATTTGATTAACTTTTAAGAAGTGATTACCCTTATATGACAATTTGTTTAATCTTTCAGTCAGATAAAAAAATATTAGACACGTATTTTTTGCTTTAGTAATAAATGAATTAGATTAAAGTTGGGGAGTGGGGGCGCGTTACGTCACAACTCAGTATAAAGTCTACATAGTAGTGACGTCATGCCACATTTTAACAAAATGTATCGACATAATCATTTAATTTCGTGAAAATAGAAAAAATACAAGTCCAATATCTTCTAACAATCTAGCTGCTAACGGACTAAAAAAATAATTTTGGTCGTTATCGCTATTGTATACTTTGTAATAATTTGAATCGATCCATTTAAAATGCCGACGAAAGGTGACCTCATAATTATCCTATTATAGAATACGAAGTTCTAAATTCAGAGCAAATTTTTTTGAAAAACGAATCACCCAGCACTCATTCATTCTTCACTCCTCTTTAAAAGGATTCATCGGTCTTTACAAGCGTGAGCGGTGCCCACATAAATCTATCCAAAAAAACAAATAAAATCATAGGAGCTGATACGATTTTATACTTACTGTCTCAAATTTTATTACTGATGATATCTATTGACTTATTACGTGTTCCGCCCGCGCTCGATATTTTATGAGTTTCACACAATTTTGAAACAGTTATGTCATTGGCATAAAATGTCGATGCTGTGATAATAAAATGAGATGATATCTTATTAGGTGACATGGGCTGAGATGTAGAGATATATCATTTGGAAGATGATTGAAAATTTATGTTTTTATATCCAGATTTGCCATTTCGAATTGACCAATGAATTCAAGATAAGGACCAATCTAGAATACAAAAAAGCTGTTTTTTTTTTCAATGCTTTAATAATTGTATACAAATAAAATTGGGGAATTATTTAAGAGCTTCTTTTTGCAGCAAGAAGAAGGAACAGGTAAGCAAAAAAAAACAAAAAAAATACATCGCTTATCTACAATTTACCTATCTAGCGTGGTTAAGTAAGAACGCTCGCTTAGTTAAGGATAATTAATTCTAACGACACCCATCGTGGCTGTTAAAATGCTTCTAGGCACTTTTAATTCCTTTCACAAGCGTCTTATTTAAAAGCCAAGGAACGGGACATAAGTTAGAGGGTTTTAAAATGGTTAATTACCCGATTTATAATAGTTCATTATATTAAAAGTTTCTACTGTTTGACAGTTATTTTAATGTCCCCCCTTTTTAAGGCCATAAACGTCTGGTGTTTTAAATTAGGAATGTCACATTATGGCAAGTGAGTGATGTTGAATACATGGAAGCTGATTGGTTAATTTAAATGATTCGAACTGCTCTGGAGTTTTGTTAGCATGTTTTACTGTTATACAAATATGTTTTTTAACAGACTTCTAAAAAGGATGAGGTTCTATGTTCGTTTTTTTTTAATGTATGTTTATCGGTATTATCTTCATAGTGAACCGATTTAAAAAAATCGTCTTTTATTTGGTAAAAAAATAAAAGTAAATCTTGGACGGTGGTTCCATAAATCTTTATTAACTTAACTTGCGTAGTTATTGCGTCAGCTTCAATAATACCAATTGAATTCGCTGTGTATCTTAGTGTTGTCTAAATACTTCCCGTCACTGATGCTTACATAATCAAGTAGTGGTACCTACCTAAATGAATTGGTGTGGGGACCTTAACTAAAAAGTAAATAATACAAAAATCCAATAAAAATAACCAAGACTAAAACAAAGGTGGCAATATATAAAACCAATAACACGGGCTTGCGAGGTTTTTTTTATTCTAGGTATACCTATAGTGTATTTTTTTTTAGTTGTCTCATTTGGTAAACAAATGTTACGACTAATATTAAGATTTCTAGGTAATGTATGTGTCTCTGAAGGATTTTTAAAAAATAATTCATGCCTTAAGTGTATTATTCAAAGTTCAAGACGGTTATGCTTAACTCAACGTGTTTTATTGATACGAAAAATCTGAATTTTCGTCCCGTGTTTGTTTACCAAATTGGACACTGTAAAAGAAATACACTATACCTAGTTTTTAGGAAGTCGTTTTTTTTTGGTCTATGACGACGTTTGAGTTATAAATACGTAATCAAGACACCTACTAATAAACATCATCTCGAAACAAAATTTAAAAGCAATTCAAAGAAAAATAAAATATTAAAAATATTCTATCTTAAATGCCTAACAAGAGAGCTCATAAAATCATACATAAATTATTTTAACTAGCGTTTATTACTACCTAAATACACTGAACATAGTAAAGCCTAGTACCGACCCACGGGACGTAGTTACAGCCCAACAACTTGATAAGTGAGCTAGGACAGTAAATAGTGATTTACAACCTATTATGTGTACTAGGCTTTGCAATTTGCGGTCAAGGTATTTCTTATTATGAAATAGTTTTTGAATGGGTGTTTTCTTGTTAGTTTGAAAGATGATTCATATGTAGTGACTATAAGGATTAATGTGATTTGGCAAGTGGTATTTATACAGGTAAGGTAACGGAAGTTTGTTTAAATATTTGTTTGAATCATGTCTAGGTGGCGAACCTTTTTTTTAAAAGGTAGGTATTGTGACGTAAGTTCAGATCATCATCATTAGATCCCCAATTAATTTTAGTCGATCGATAAGCAACATTTAGACATCAAATTTAAGTTGATATAATATCCTTAGACATTTCCTTGGACATTTCACACAACGCCATAATAGTCCCACACTAAGCAACCTAATGTTTGTGTTATGGTAACGAGAGTTTTTTTTTTTTTTTGTAAATACATACATAATTATTATTGATAGAAAAACACCCAGACCCGGAACAAATACTTGCAGGTCGTACAAATATTTGTTCCGTGCAGGAATCGAACCCGCGACATCGACCCGGCAGTCAATCGCTCAACCGCTGCGCCAACCGTGTCGTCGAATACCTGTCATTAAAAATATTCTTCTTCTCATAAGAAGAAGATTAAATATTTATCTAATGTGATTTCATAAAGATTGAATCGGGTAATGAATGAAACACCATCCAGAACTTTTCCATCTATTCGCTAAAATAACGAGTTTCATAATGGGAAGTACAGTTACTGATGGGTATGTATTCAGACTTCTTGCTAAAATACTAACTCCTTGGAAGTATACGTTGCTTGAAAGTACATAATTATTATAGAAATCGCCATTAGGTGATCATTGTAAAAATAATAAATAATAATAATAAGTTTATTCAAAACATAAGGACTAACGTAAAATACAGTGTTCGTAAATCTATGTCTTTACAAATGATTTAAATAAATAAATACTAATCAAATTAATTTTACTTAACGAAGTAATTCCATTAAGTTACTCGTCACTTATGCAAAAATGTATAAGTTTAAAAAAAAATCCAAAAACAAATCATGGCATAGGTAGGTACGTAAGTTCCAATACTTACACTTACTAAGTCCGTATTTCCTATACCGCTGCAAATTGTATTTACTAACCACTACAGATTATCTAATCCTTACTTCATTATAGACATGCATATTAAAACCACTACTCGTAGTGGTTTTAATATGCATGTAACGGTTCCCTCTAATTGAGACTTATGAGATAGTTAAGGATTCCTCTATACTTACGCTAAGCTACATTATGTGGATACATATCTAATTTTGCTGACGTCAAACACTTAACCAACCAATCCTACTTTGTATGCATCAAAATTTCAGCAGGTAAAAAAAAGTGTCTAACTTTTCGTTGTTCTTTTCCAAAAGTACCTACAAAGTGACATTGTTCTAATATATCAGGCCGCTGCTAAAAAAGTCTTTTCAACGTTACATTAAAACCCTATTTGTCAACAATATCAGTAATATAAATTTTACAAAAGATGTAAAAAAAAAACACGATAATAAATTACACCTGCTGCCATCTATTGTGCTTTACAGTTAACCAATTTAATGTAGTTCGTCGCTACGAGATGGCGCTAGAGGGACCTGCGCGTAACTTTAACTTCAGTTGCAATTCAATAGTAAACCAAAGTGATAGTTTTCATTATTTTTCTATGGAATAATTTTAACAATGCACAAATAATTAGAGAAAAAAATAATGAGTTCAGGAAAATAAATAGTCAAGAAAAGTAATAAAATGGTTCATTTTCAAGTTTTAAGGAGTGTCTATGTTTAGAGTATTTATAACCCTTACAAGTAATGTATGGCCGCCCGGTTGGATGGTCTACCTTAAGTGATTATAATAGATTATCCGCAGTATGAAACAAAAAATAATACTAATACAGATTTCTTTTATTTTTTGTTTTAAACTTCAAGATGCTAATTGAAAAAATAAACTTTTATTGAAATATTATTACGTTTTCAATCGGTATCACGATCATCTGATCCTTTAAATCTGATATTTCGCTTTACTCAAACAACATCGAAGGCATAAAAAAAAGTATCGATCAGGCACCATCGAGTTTCGTATCTTCTTCTTTATCTCAGTCTTCGAAGCTTTTATGGTAACCATGACATTTCAATCCGTTATTGATTAATTGACTGATATCTTTGTGTTATTCAATTGTTTTTGTAATTCGTATCAGGAATTATCATAATAAAACCCTTTGGTCA
The DNA here is from genome assembly GCA_951799385.1 of Hyppa rectilinea. Taxonomy (NCBI): domain Eukaryota; kingdom Metazoa; phylum Arthropoda; class Insecta; order Lepidoptera; family Noctuidae; genus Hyppa; species Hyppa rectilinea. Next base: position 12,509,325 of record OX637315.1, read on the forward strand.
AACCTTACCTTAAACAAAAGTTAGCACAATTATTAATAAGCTAGTGTTTCCAAAGACTGCGGTTACCACCATATAGTGTCTTTTTTTTAATATAGTGTCTGCAATTTTATCTGTTGAATGATGTCACTGAAACGTGTTTTTTTTTTTGAATGAAAGTTGGTGAGTTTCTCTAGCAAGAGGTTTTGACAACGTAAAGTCAACCCCCACTGTTTTTCATGACGGCCGTCACTGCGTCTGTTTTGTAGGAAACCGTAACATTTCGACACCTGCCGGTCGATTCTGTAAAAATCTAATCGTAAAAATATTAGATTTTTAATAGATGAATTAAACGTAAAGTCGTTTCACCTAATGCTTGGGATTGACGCTATAGACAGCTCACATCAAACGCACTCTATCTACGTTTTCATGGTCAGATTTTTACAGAATAGAACCACTGCGACCAGTGTACTTCAATTGTATTTCAATAATATTTAAGTCTTGTCATCAAAACAATACAAAGCATTAAGAAAAACCCTCTTTATCTAAAAAACTCACTCCTCAAACCAACCTCAGAAAGACACGCCCATTTTTATTTCCATCTTACTTACTTAACAAAAAAAAATAATCATTAAATCAAAGACTTTTTTTAATCAAATCGCGATGCGACAAATCCTTGCAAGAAACTGCCACCGCTGCTTCATACATATTTATCAATGCAATCGTATTATCAACAACAGTGTTTTGTCGGGAGGACGGCGACTACACGACCCAAGAATGCAGTACCGTCGAGCTAATTGACAATGCTCTTAGAAAAAAGTTATGATATCATTATGTTGACGATTTCATTTAGTGCAACGTGCTGGGATTACATAATTAGGTATAGAGATCAGTTTTGTGTTCACGTTTGCGGGGAAATTGTTCTTTCATTCTTAATAGGGATGATGCCTAAGTAAAAAAAAAAAGAAGTTGTATTTATCCCGTCATACAGATAATAAGAAAATATTTGACACGTATTTTTTGCTTGATCATGTTAATAGAAACTTGACTTAAATAAAACGCATTGAAGTTGGAGAGTGGGGCTCGCTATGGCACAAGTAAGTAAAAAAGTACGTACTTGTGAACGTCATGCCACATTTTAATTCAATGTATAGACGTAATCTTCTGATACGTAAAAAAAAGAAAAAGTCGTGTCCAATACTTTTTAATAATCTAGCTTATTGACTAACTAAAAAATTAGTCGTCATCCCCATTGTACACGTATTAGATAATGCAATACAGATTTTAATTAATTATTACGCTATTACAATCCCTCCAACTTCGAGTTACAAGCCCGCTAATTCGGACATTCGGAAACCCGTATTATCCGCGTAATTCAGTTCGGATATAAGGGCACGCCACTAGTTTCCGGTCCTGAAAACGTGTTCGTTAATTTGACAGGCCCCCAAACAAAGACCCAAAGCCATGGAATCCAAATTACAGGCGGAAAACTTGCCAGCCTGGGCTTCTCGTGTTGCTCTAATTTGACGAGGCTTAGTTTCCTTATACACTTGTAGTCTTGCATTTTCAGTTCATTTGTCAATGAACTTTGATAATTATGTAGTCTGAGTAGCGAGTACCGGTGATTGGAACGAAGTTTTTATCGCGGCTTGCTAAATGTCGATGTCTTTGTTTATAAAAAGTAATATATACGCGAAACTAACGCGATTTTTAATATTCTTTTTGTAAGTCTGTGTGGGTGCAGTAAGAGAAATTAAATATTAAGCAAATTGACACCCTACGTAAATTTACCATTTCATACAATTATTGTCAAAGTTGTCATTTAAATATACACGGACAATTTAATAGTCCTAGTTACAAGCTTTCTTATCAATTAATTACCTTGATTTTATTTATATTACATAATTTAAAGCTTCATACACACTTTGTTGCCTCGTTAGTCTAGTGGTCGCAAGCGCTACTTTATTAAAATTTTATTGGGTTTTTCCATCTGGAATTTCTCAGTAGCAGCCAGCCCGAATTCAGGATGTGTGCTCGGGTAACAGCTATAGGCTTGCCGACCCAAACATAACAGGCAAAATGAGGGTATACTATAAGATTTGCTTAACCCTTCGGGCAATACAGGCATGATGATCTGTTATAAACACTTTCGTATTTCTAGCTACAATCACAATAACAATAAACCCGATTTCCCACTCACGTTCCCTATAATCAAAACAAAACACATGAAAATGAAACAATCAGAACTTAGACCATATCCCTAATACAGCCAAATAACTGTTTACTGCTGGACAAAGCGCTCCGTTGTCCCACTCTAATATTCCCTCACTGGATGTCCGACAAGGTAGGACCGAGTACACCTAATGTCTAACTATACAGCTGCTCCCATATCTACAGCTATACTACCTACCCTCTAATTAACTAGGATTAGCTCTCTATCTCGTAGCTCTGGAAATGAGCTTGTTGTGTTCACGGCAGGTATGGTTGGAAAGCTCGTGTTCCTATGTGAAAAATAAATGATCTGCGAATGTCTGATCCATTTTGGAAATCGAATGTCTGAATATGTTTGGTCCTTATTGAAATATTGATGGTGTCTTTGTAGTCTACCCGTTAGATGTTCGCCTAATAGAAGCCGTTTGCTTATAAGAGCTCAAAGATTTTTACGGTTATATTTATTGTCGTTTCGAGAGAATTTTTCTTATGAACCTATGGGGTGCATACGACATTTGAGAGGTTAAATAAACCCGATTGTCTTTACATTACATTATTTGTGTTGTTTACATACAAGACGTATGTGAATTTGAGAAATAACAAAAACATATTCATTCTACGTCCAATCATGCCAACTTAATTGATTCTGCCTTTGTCTTTTCGTTTAGAGACACGAGCGGTTTCTTAATTTCCTCACAAATCTGTAACTACTTTAAGTGCATGTGCACTAGTGTCAAATCGATTTGGATTAGTTCGTTACTGAAAGCTGATTACATTTGCGGTTCTAGCACTCATTTGGGATTAGATTACATTGCCTTCCTTGCTTTAGTGGTTGCTGACGACATTTTAGTTCCTAGAATGGCTTTTATATGTAACGATGCGATTTCTTTGGGCTGATTAGTATTTCTAACAATATGTCTCTATGCTTTCCAAAAATATGAAAATAATTATTATAGTACTCTCCAAAACCAATTTTAGAATTCCCATAACTATAATAATATTTTGTCCCAAAAATCTTTCAAAGTGGACTAGTCTTTATGACACAAATAGATTTTGTCCGAGGCTTCGCCCACGTGGTTGTCTGATGATATTCCATGGAAATATAGCCCCAGGATTTAAAGCACCCTATGTGTTAAACAAGGTTATGATCTATCCGCGTACCAAATTTCATCCAAATCCGAATAGCCGTTTTTGCGATGATTCGCATGATGAGGCACATACTTCGAGACAAATAGACAGAGGACAATAATTTCCCGTTATTATTTTACTGTAAGTATGTATAGTTCAGCCATTACAGAGTCACTAGTAATACCACCTTTGGAAATGCCATGAATATTTAATGGATTCTAACTAAGATAATATAAAGATGAAACTGTCGTCACTTCTTTACAACGTTTTAACAACTTCTTTACTGCAAGATACTATCATCTCTATTAGTAACAAGCAATTTCTCTAAGAGGGTAATAGTGAACGAAGTCGTTTACCTAGTTTACGATCTCTGTACTAAGACCAACATAAACATTAACAATTAACTCATTATCCATTCAATGTAATTGCATTACCTCCGCAATGGATTAATGTGTTCCTTGTTCGATTGCTGCGATCGCACCGTGTTTTTCCTCGTTAGTTTCACCCTCTGTATCCGAAAGTGGATTTCTTTAGCTCCTTTATTGGTAAGCACTTTGACTTCAGCATAAATAAAACAATACGGCTACTGACCTGGAATAGAGAATTTACTAAGATCAGGGTTGAAACTTCCATTACACAAAACGCCCTTTATATTAACTACAGCATGTACAAGTCCCTTCTAATTGTCAGCCTTCAGAACCTCATTAATTTTAACACTCGCATTTCTAGTTACTGTGGAGTTTCCCCAAGCAACAAGTACAAAAGTCTCATCATATCAATTCGCTAGCCGGTAATTATAACATTTAAATATGGAAGTCTGGCGTAAACGGTGTCCGTGCAGGCGGAAAGTAATAAGTCCCTTGACACACCGTGATTAGACTGTCATAGGGCGGGGGAGCGTGCATTGTAATCAGGTTCGCGGGCACTGCGCCTCGGATTGTGTAACTCCACACTTAGATTGGGTAGCGGCCTGTAACTGTAGACGCGAATTCTTAAAATTATTTGAAATAAAAAATGTATTTAAACCTTTTTTATCAAACTATTAGTATAGACTCGATACCTTGAAAAATATCTTCTTTTCATAACATTTCAATAAGATTTACAAAGATTTACAAAAATAAGATTTTCAAGCAAGGGATTAGTTTTCAAGTTGTTGTTGTTTCCAAGCACTGCAATTTTTCTATCATTTAGCGCTCGAATAATGTTGATAAGGAGCGCTGTTGGTTAACATTTTTGCAATTGTTTTGTAAAATGTCATTTCAAATTTATTTTAAAGAACAAGATGGCGGTGTTACTTCTAATTTTAGCCAGGCGCCGGAATAACCTTGTAGCGCTGTACTGTGCTTTCCATAATTGACATCTATCATAGATAACATTTTTTCTTTTGATTTCCGCCTTTCTTCACCACCATGTCCGTACTCTAACGCAGGAACAAAAGCTTTTTTGTAACCAGTGCACCTCGGGGACGGACCGAGCGAGTCATTTACATAACTGCCTTATTTTATTTGAGAGTAGTCTCGCTCTCACTTTGTTACCGACACGGATATCTTTATGCAGTGCCCATTTAGTATTTCTTCTTCTTTTTTTCTATCCGATAGATTAGCGGCCAGTGTGTTCATGTGTGTCACTGTATTGTTCTGCGTAAGGCTACGTGCATATTGATGGAATTCTTTTGCGTCAATTTTAAGTTTTTCCACACTTGCGACAGCAAACAATCGCCTTGATTATGTTCCGACAAAGCGACGTTCATAAAAAAATCTTAATGTCCAATGCCCATAGCCGAGAAATCCCCCCCATTCACCATTCCCTTGGTCGATTGATAGAGAATGCATAAAGCATTTAGTCCGCCTTTGTCGTCGATCACTAATTAGTTAGTGTAGTAGTAGAAGTTAGTGATCCATAGCTTTAGTACCTTTATTGTGTGCGAAAAGTTTAAACAAATAAATAAATCACACTACTAACCGTTCATCATATATATACTTTGCTACAATCTAGTCTATGTTAGATTATACTCAAACACTCTATTCATTCCTCTTCAGGTTTTGATTGTTAACTGTTATGTAACCAAATGGTTGCAAATAATTATGAGTTCATAGTTATTTAATATTCTCCTGTTCAACAATAGCTTTATTCATAATGAATAGTTAATGACGATTGTTAAATATAATATTTGGTTTTGCTGTTTGAACGGTTAATAATATGATGTTTTTAGTAGTTTCAACCTCGGCATGAATATTAAAGAGGTCAAAACGTGCTATTAAAGCTTCATGAAATAGACTTTAACAATAAGCATGAAGTATTTATACCTATTTAATGTGATTTTCATTCTATTGGAACATGCTTGTTCTTTAACCTCATTCTTCAGTTTTACCTAATTCGGATCACAAGAAGAGAGTAAACAAATTATCTATATGGCAACTCTTAGTCTATCACACTTCTTCATCTTCGCGTCGCTGGCACAACTGTATTTCAGATTTTGTTGGCCCCAACCATCGCGTCGTCGATGGCCACGCAGATAGCAATTAGGTGGCATGTTTTGGGACACAGAACGCAGCCACGATGCAACAAAATGTTGTTTCATCACCACTGCTCTCGAAATGATGAATGAAAACGTCGTGAGGAAACTGGCATGTCCTAGAACCAATTCGAAAACATGTGACAGCTGCTGACCCGCACTGCATCCGTGTGGTGGATTACGGTCCACTCCCTCTTAACGAGAGGAGGCCTGTGTCCCAGCAGTGTGAACATAATAGGCTGATAATGTTAAAATTCCCCCAATTATTTTTTAAATACATTTTAAGGGTGGAAGGTCAGCGTGGGTGGACATTTAAAGGGCTACTATTGCCGTTACGGTGGTAGTAAATACTCCAAAGACCCAGTGTTTATTCGGAGCAATGTTTCTTAAAAGAGACTAAGCATCATTGCTCACTAAGTCAATAGTCAGTCATGCTCCCTGTAATGTCTCACTGATGGTGGCACGTATGTTAAATCATTTAGCTCCCATCAAAATGGTTGAGCTGAATGGTGCTAATCCATGCGTCATGTTCATGAACGGGCGCCGTCAGTAGGGACTAGTCAATTCTTAGCTGCCACGGCTCTTTTAAAATTTAATTTAATTTTGAATTGTTTTTAATCTTGTAATTATGGATGCTTTTTTAAGTTTTGCATCGTTCTCAAGTGTATATTTCAACATGAATGATGTAACCCAGTTTTGTAAACATATTTTGATTTAAAAGAGTGTCCATGGAGTTTCTTGCTCGTTCTACTCCGGACTTACTGCTTTGGAATGGGCAACTAGCTTCATCTTTCTAACTGACCGACCCCCTTGACAATTCAAAAGTGCCTAATGTAATTGATTTGATTTGAAATAAATGCTTTGAGTTTGAGTTTAATAGTCAATCATCAATATTCACACTCCAAAGCAATTTGGTTGCACGGTGCTGTTAACTTGAATAAACCTATATATTCACCATTACAAATCCTATATGTAGACCTGTCAAAGCTGTCAATATAAATGAATGACTTACTGGTAATTTACTTGAGAAACAGTTACTTAAAACTTTAATATTGGTTTACTTCCTCAATATTTCCAACTGGACGTGGCCCAGTTTGGATCAAGTGAGAATATGACTGTCAAACTTGAAGTCTCGTAAATATACTTGAATTGAGTGCTGGTTACCTATAGTGTTAAGTAGAGCACTAGCAAAATGTGTGGGCCGGATAGATCATATATAAAATATATATGGAGTTAAAGGAATCGCTATGTAATACGTAAATAATGCCTTATGCTCAACTATTTCGTTAAAAACTTTTATTGAAAACCAATCAATCTGCCTAGCCTTTGCCCAACTATGTTGGGTTCGGCTTCCAGTCTAGCCGGATGCAGCTAAATACCAGTATTTTACATGGAGCGACTCCACACCCCACAACCCAGTCAGTAACTGAGTAATACGATACCCCTTGGTAAGACAGACTGGCTGTCATACTTTCGGTCTTCTGACTACCCGTATCGACTGCCTAAGATCCACGAATGACAGCTGGAACCAACGGTGTAACGTGCTTTCCGAGACACGGAGAAGTCTCGGTATAGTATAAAGATGGTCACCCATCCACGGACCAACCTCGGCAAGCGTAGCTTAACCTGATGGATTGATCGTGCGGCTGTTATTACTTGGCCATGAGTGAGGAGCTCATGGCCAAGTAAGGCCTTTGCTGGTAGCTAATGCATCCCCGAAATAAACCCAATCCCTTCCTAATTATTTCCGTGCTAGTATCACGGCATCTGTTTAGGGTTTAATTTAAGTACTTTCTTAAAATATTACTAACATTGCAAAGACCACTAACCTCATCAGCAATCCGTCCACTACATTTGCGTCTCAACAACATTAAAGATGGTGTAGTCCAATTTCCATGTTCCCAGGTGGTAACAGTGTCAAGTATTGTGACCGCGGCTTCATACAACCTGTGCAATGTGCAATGTACCGAATCATTTGTAGCAGATGAAATGTAAATGCACACTCGTTACTCGGCGCCGCAGCGCGCTTCGTATTCATGAGTCCGGTGGAATGGCGCCAAGTGGTGAGAGGAAGCGATTTCAGGAATAATTATAATTAAAAAGTTTCGATAATAGAAGGTACAAGATATTGGGAAATTGTGTATGTTTCCCCAACGTAACGAAACTAAAAATATATTTTTAGTTTCATCAAACACTAAATTCGTCAAATTATCATCACATGTATCATATAGTAAACATACAAACCACACAATAGATACTAAATTCGCTGACACTAAAACAGAAACTTCGCTTATGACAGTGCTAACTAAGCTGGCCTCTATGATTTTCATGATAAATGTTTAAAATTGATTTACTGTACAGACGCCAGCTTATCAAGCTACCCCAAACCGTCAAATTTTCCCAATTTAAATTAAACCATAAGGTTTAATTTAAATTTTTGTAATAAAGTTGAAAATCCATCAAAGAAATTTGACATATTGGGGTAGCTTGATGTGCTGGCCTCTGTATATCTGTTTTGTTCATGTTAACCTGCAAATAAATAAAACAATTATAGCAAGTATTAGAATACTCAAGAATTTCACTTAGGGCTAATTTTTCATCGTCAGATAAGATTTATCTGAAGAATAAAAAAGCGGTTTGACATACTTTTTATGCAAAAGCTGTCAAACTGCCATATTTATTCCTCTGATAGAACTTATTTGACGATTGAAAAATCAAAATCAGCCCTTAACTTATTAATTGTAATGTTTTACCTGGTGTAGTAAGGTGAACCTTTAAAAGAACCTTGCTTGGTAATGTTTTTATTACACTATACTCGAACTCGTACAACAAAAATATACCCAAGAAAATTGCTCAACACTCCGCTTGTGACTTGCACCTAGCTCCTGTCAGATGGGTATGCGCACATTATCTTCAAATGTGTCAACAGTTCACGTTCTTTCTCGTTTACTAGGCACTATCCGTCTATTGTGAATTTTTCGACTTGTTGTGCACTTTTTATGAAAGGTTAAACGTCGCTTATTTTTATTATATCGCTATTCGTGTTTGGATAAATCAAATTATGTTTTCATAGAGATAAAATACGCAAATCTAGGGTTTTGAATCATGTCTTAAGGAAAAGATCAATATTTTTTGATTTTATACAATACTCTCTTACGAATATTTCTTTTAAATATCACTCCAATTTTAATTGGTGCCTTTATTATCAAACTCTCCTTTCAACTAATGTCTTGCCTGTCCTTTCTGCCTGTACTTTTCATTTCATAGATATCTGCCTGCCTAGCCTTCTCCCAACTATGTTGGATGCAGCTGAATACCAGTATTTTACATGGAGCGACTGCCTATCTGACCTCCACAACCCAGTAACTGGGCAATACGATACATCTTGGTAAGACTGGCTGTCAGATTTTCGGGTTTCTGACGACCCGTAACCTGGACCTATCGACGGTCAAACCCGGCAAGCGTAGCTTAACCTGATGGATCGACCTGTGCGGCTGTTTTTACTTAGCCTATTCCATTTCATAGATTATGTTGTAACATAAAAAGGTGCGGTTGACTACAATAAACTAAATGTAGAATGTACCTACCACAAGTACCTAAGTACACGGATTTTTTAAATCATTAGCACTAGCATCTTATCACAGCCACTCACTTTATTCCTTCATTTTATTTTTATCAGCACCTAACACTGTCCGAAATAACGACTTATGATTTATATTAATAAAAACTATCGCCGATGATATACAGTTGCGAAATTATAAAACAAAATGGCCACGGGGTCCAATTCTCAAGTCAAAATTTATGCGTTCCACACAGCCAAGCGATGCATCTCCTTTCCGTGTCACCCGGGCTGGGTCCAATTAAGTTCAACTCACGACCTCGGATTGAGGCGGCAAAGTGAGCGATTGGAACCGTTCTCGATGTGGACATGTGGATGGGGTAATTGAAATGGTTAAAAGTGCTGATTTTGTACGGGAAAAGTGTTAATGCTATTAAAAGTTGTGAGATTTTTTGGTCTGCTTTAAAACCACGCAATCTATAAGTAATAGAATATTTCTCACCGTAAAATAACTCACCAGCGAGGGCGAGGTGCTGAGTGTCCACACGCGTAGCTTGACTACCGTAGATGCAAAATCATAGATTGATGCAAGATTTTTGCTGAGCGAAGTCAAAAATGCAGAAAAAAAAATGTATGTTATTATATGTTATGCATGGAAAATGATATTAAATAAGAGGTAGAGGCAGAGGTAGAAGTGGTAATTTTAGGTAGGTACATTTTCTACGTCATGGCTATTTTTATGCACTTTTTCCACACATTTGTATCATTTTATTTTTGTGACCTATTTGCACAAAATAAATAAAAGCAAATACAGGTAGTGCATTATCACCATTATAAACAATGTTTTGCTTAGTTAACTGAAGTAGCATGCGTGTAATGATAAAAGCAAATGATACAGTCTGTTTCACAGTAATTCTTTAGTCAAGATCGAAGGAGGTTTCTTTACAATTGCGTACTTTTTATTGGCTTATTGTAAATACTGCTTTACTCCAGGGATTTCTCTTCATCGCCTTAGGTTTTTTTTATGAAGCGGTTAAGAATAAAATTCTACGTTTAATTTAATTACTCATTAACAAAGAATAACAATTAATACTAGCACCCATCATCTGCCTAGCTTTTTCCCAACTTTGTTGGGGTCGGCTTCCATTCTAACCGGATGCAGCTGAATACCAGTATTTTACATGGAGGAACTGCCTATCTAACCTCCACAACCCAGTAACTGGATAATACGATACCCCTTGGTAAGACTGGCTGTCAGATTTTCGGGCTTCAGACGACCCGTAACGACTGTCAAGATGCACAAATGACAGCCGGGACCAACGGCTTAACGTGCTTTCCGAGACACGGAGGAGTCTCGTTATGTAAACATCCAATCCACGGCCAACCCCGGCAAGTGTAGCTTAACCTGATGGATCGACCTGTGCGGCTGTTAGTACTTAACTACGAGCTCCTCTATTTATGCTAACAACCGTTCAACTTTTACAGCCGTAGACTCCTATGAACTATGATTTCAAAATCGGCATGTTAGATCTCGATTTGAACACACTAAAATCCATGATTGTACCTGTAGGTACACTTTCAACATATGAGTAAAAGAACTGACGATTTTTGTTGAATCCATTGTGAGAACTGATTTCCAATATCCTAACCGACCACGCGTTTCTTATGGCCTCGCAACGGCCTCAGTCAGGACTTCGTGCTAGAGAAAGCGGAAAGCGGGTCGCTGCCAGATCACCACTATTAGATTGTCATGCATGTTGGATGAGGTAATTAATTGTGACAGACCATTTTGCAGGAGTTCGCTCACTTGGTGCAAGTACAATTTATCGTAGGAAAACATGGTAAATGTCATGTTTGTTTTATAATCTTTTAAATCTGAGAAATTCCCACGAAGTAAATTCATAGGATTTAACTAATTGGCAATTTGCGATCAATTTGATTCTATGAGCAAATATTTTAAAATTTTCATAGGGAAAAGAATGGGCAAGAAACTCCACCGTTGCTCTTTTAAAATGTTTTCTAGATTTTCCAGATGGAAAAACCCAATAACACATCACCCGATTTGGGCATCGAATCCAAGACAGTCATAGAAATGGTGCTCACATATTTACAAACATTTAAGTATACGATTTTCCAACAATTTTACAAGTTACAACAAAATTAGTTGATGTGTGATTTAAAGTAATCACAGAATATAAAAATTATGGCATGAAACTAATAAATTATACAGCACATTGATTATTTCTAGACTCTAGATTGTCTTATGAAGCAGGACCAGCATGTTTTCTAAGCATTCTTATCTTGAAATTTTCACTACCTCCTTAATCAAGGTAAAACTTTATTATTCTCACATACATTATTAAAACACTACATTTTAAGCTTGCATTAGAGAAGTAATGCCTACCACTAATTGTAAACTTACTTAGCCTGTTAGATATGCGTGATTTAATGCACAATGTAAGTAGGCCATCGGCTACCAAGCACTTATAAAACACAAAATGCTATTCATATAGGTATGCAGGTACACTACCGTTTCGTGGCTACGAACCACATTAATAGGTTCATACATACGTACACACTCGCATTATTATTAGTAATACAAGTTGGAACAAGCGTGAAAACGAGCTATATTCTCGCCACCGAGAGAATGCGATCCTGACCTGTCAATTGGACATGATTAGGAACTAATAAGGTTTAAATTCGTAAAGCACGTATTCTTTTGTACTGAACTGACAGGTGTCAGTAATGCATTCTCCCATCGACGGGAGAATACATGAGTGGTGAGGTGTACCGACCGTTGTTAGGTCGTATAAGACTAGTCTCTGATTGTAATAATAGCAGCAGCACGGGTCGATCACTCAGGTTAAGCTACGCTTGCTGGTACCAACACCAGCAAGCGTAGCTTAACCTGGATGCTGACCATCTTTACTTATCGAGATTCCTCCGTGCCTTAAAACGCACGTTAAGCCGTTGATACTGTAAGCGGGATTGTCCGAAAGGGTTACCGCTACCCCGAAACATAAAGGGCTAGGGAAGGAACACGGATGGTGTGTAGTCAGTAAGAGTCTGACACTCCATTCCGCTTCCACCCAGAGCGCGAGGGGTCATTAGATGATTTCACACCCTCATAAAAAAAGCCGTTGATACTGATTGTCAATTGTGGATCTGTGACAGTCGTTACGAATCATCAGAAGCCCGGGTTATGGAGATCAGATAAGCAGTCGCTCCAGTTAACACTAGTATTCACATGCATACAGTTAGACTGGAAGCCGCAACATAATCGGAAAAGGCTAGGCAGATTGATTAAGTGAAGCATGTAACCGTAATTGACTATGTGACACAGTCAAAAATGATATACGAAATCACATAGAAAAAAGTCCGCTCGTCTTGAAAACTTCCGTCACCGTACAGATATTGAATATTATGCGAAGATATAATTGTAAAATTGCATTTAACGCTTATACTCGTAAGTATTAATATCCATTTGATTTGAAAAATCTGTGACGTCACATTGTTATATTTCATACAAATAACGTACAAATTCCGCGTTTTGACAATTCATTTAAAGTAACGTTACTGACTACCCTTGCAAATAGTCAATTATCTACTACATCCATAGGTAAAATTGACTCCTTGTTAAATAGTTTTATTGCAAAAACATACCATTAATAAACAATACGATGTGTTACACCATAAAGAAAGTAAACTACCATCCAATTCAAAGTTGACAGCTGTAGTATTACACAATTTGCGTAATTGCACGTTTCTGTAAAAACGATATTCAGTGTATGAAAAGTTTGGTATGTAAATGTAAACTAAGGGTGAACGAGAATGTTAACGACCGCCTTTACGGTTCGTTTGCTGCGTATGTACGGGAGAAATAAAATTTTATTGATGTAAATAAGCAATGGAAATAATAACACAGTAAGTACTTTGATGTAGAATTAGCGTTCTCATTGCATTTTTAATGTTCTGTAAATAGGGATCATGAAATAAGAGATACCATTGAAATGTTTCCTTATTCGAATGCATAAAATATGATGAATGTTATTTCGCTGACATACCATAGGTACTTATTAGGGCCTTGTGATTTGGAAGGGTACCATGTCGCCCATAATGCCTTGGGAATTAATGTGGGTGGTATACAGTAAAAGAGGATGACCAAGGCAACTATAAATGCCGCAAGAAAGGTGGTAAACAGTGTAGTCCGGTCAATTTAGACAACCGAGGGTACAATAATTCGCATTCAGCTGAAAATTGGTAGGATTGTTAAAAACACTATCATAAATTAAATCTAAAAAGTTCTCAGCGATCCGATATGTAGAAAAAAAAAATCCTGGGCTTCTAAGGTTAAACAAACGGGTTTTTCGCGATTACTAGCAAAACGGTGAGTTTTATCATAAAATTAGTTAATACAAAATAATATCTAATCTACAATTGTAGATTAGATATTAATATAATAATGCGTTTACGAAAATGAAAACGATAACAAATGGACTATGTTTTGGTGGTTGTTGGAACGAAATAAATTTAAATGGGAAAAATGATAAAAAATAACATAAATGGCGACCCCGTTGTCGCTGGCATAATCAGGATCCGTGTACGAAGTCGCGGGCAGAAGCTACTTTCAAATAAATTAGGACGGGCAAGTCAATAATAGGTGTCTAATCACAAACCTAAGAAGAAAAGCTGTATATCCTAGAGCTAAAAAGACATGTGACATCTACGAACCTGCACTTGGCCCGCGTGATCGATTACGGCCGATTCTTTCTCACTGAGAAGAAGCCCGTGTCACAGCCGTGGAAACATTAGAGTCTGATTATGCTATTATGCACTAACCTTAGTAGATTCTTTTTTAAGTCATTGACTGCCGCGCAGCAGACACAATAGAAAAACTATTGTTTGTCGGACACACGGTGACCGCGTTGGCGTTCAACGTGTTAAGCGCACGAGTTCAATATGAGATTCATTCGACTGATGGTAAAATAAAATCAACCGTACACAAATAACTACTCTTGAACAGATGACAGTATTTTGAAAAATAGATTAGCATCATTCTGGTGAACGGAAGACAGCATTTTGTTGTTACTACAATCTCGTTAGTCTTATAGCCATTATGTCCATCTAATAAACATTGTTGTCAAACTACTACTTAGAGTACTTCAATTGCATAAAAATCACGTATCAAGTGTTTCTTTTTAATATCCATATTAAATACTTTGCAATTTCGATAGTGCAAATTCTAAACTTTTTTATTCATCTATAGTTTGTACTGTTCAAATTCATAGTAATATTAATTTTGTTTTATCTACAAACATGGGTTCGAAGTCTTACTATATAATATTGTTACACAATCAAGCCAGAACGGCTAAATGGCTCAGGATGAAATTTGGCAACTAGAGAGTTTATAACCTGGATTAACACACACTCTTTATCCCGGTAGTACGATACCGTGGGATAATTTCCGACGCCCATATGGGCGAAGCCGCCGGCAGAAGCTAGTACTTTATTAATTCAAGAATGTACTAAAAACACGTAAAGTTTTACCTTAGAAGAGAACACATGAAAATGTTCATTATGAATTACTGTACTTTGTTATACTTTCTTCAGCTAATAAACAGTACCATAGCGACTGTAAAACTGAAAAGTTCTATCGCATTTTGTCGTGGACTTGGCACTTCTCACTTTTACACATCTTTTACTTTCCCTACCCTCATTTGTTTTGGATGGTTATGTGCAAACTTTTTACTACTGAATTTTCTTAAAGAAAGTGCATACAAAAGGAGTGTGATGAGTATAAGGTGAAAGTTCATCGCCTTTGTTCGAATACAAGGAGCATTGTGTAAAGTCCTTTGTGATGAGGAACAAAAACGTCGAACAATGCTTCCACCCCGATTGATTGATTAATTAACTTAATTTCAGGAGCTCTTCGGGAATGTGTAATATTTAATGGCAGGAATTCTGTTCTGTAGCACGATTGTTTCATTTCTGATGAGGTACTTACAGACTAACTCGGATATTTCATAGGTATTAGGAGGTGTATTGATATTTCGTCGTAGCAGGTCCCTATGTGAATTAATAATTGGTTTGAATAGGAAACAGAAGGTTAGTATTATAACAATAATTTTCGTGTAGCGGAATCGACATCGCTGCGTGCGAATTACACGTAAAACTGATGTCACCCATAATTCTGCATCACGCAAGCAAAGTTTACCGCGCGACTGGATTATATACAACATCCCGACATTAATTATCGGATTTTAGTCCGACCACCAGCATTGTTAGAAATCTCATTTCCAGACCAACGCAACGTCCCTGTCCATCCCCAACCCGACCCTTGATCGAGCAATCCCGCGCTACAGAGCCTGTAGCTTTAAATGGTTCCTAAATAATGTATCCGATGCAGCCTGTTCGTCGCTGCCCTCCCCCAGTGACGCCCTAAGCCGGGCTGCGTGCCCCACGGGGAATGCCCTTAGTAAGGCTTAAAAAATTACGTATATTAAGTGTGTAGTTGCTTAATATGTAAGCGAGTGTCTAGTTCTCTCTTAGTATGTAAGTTTTTAAGCCCTAGCTGAAGGCCTTATTTTATTGAGGCATCCACAGGCAACCTCATAGGTTAAACTGCGAGAGGCCTTATACAAAAAAAAACAATCGTCGGACAGCAGTCCACCAGACACAACATCTGTCTGGTCGGAGAATCCTCTCTTTTCTTTGGAAGATAAGTAAATACATATATTCCTGTTTTGACTGAATATTTAACAATTTTTTTATAATTTACAAAATTAGTGGAGCTTTCAATAAAATTAATGTTGCTCTGTTCTGTCCTTACAACACACTGCCTACATATTGGCGCCATTTTATTGTTTCGAGAAATAAATAGACTCATAGTACACTACCGGCAACATGCATAGTTGCATACCATAGCAAAAGCATTCACATTTAATTCAAAGATCACAATGGCACATTAATAACCACAGTACGAAATGACGCAAGCCCGAGGCGAAACTACTTAGCCTATTTCCTTCACCTGATTCTTCCACCTTGCGCAATATGTTTCCCAGGTGACCCACTCTAACACCGAGATCATAAAGTATAACATTTATCATTAAAATCTCATAATATTTAGGGCTCAATCTTCATTAAAAAATACCGAAACTTTACTTCAAAAGATTTCTATATTAGATAATCAACTGTTTCTGATCTCCAAAACCATCCTTCTTTTATAATTAACCACAATGTGACGTCTATAACCATCACACTAATGGCCTTTAAACGAAAACGCCTCTCCAAGAGTGCCCCATCAACAAGCTAACTAGGATAAAATATCGCACGCTCTACAAAGTTTCCTCTGAAAATGTATATAAACGTATAAAAATTAATCGCATCTGACAGATAAGTCGATATGTCTATACGTCATGGCTCCTTAGGACGGAATAGACCGCTATTTTAATTCGTTCTATCAAACGGAACGTTCGCACGTTATAAATAAGGCAGCGGACAGACTGTCGCGACGATTCCACTGGCAATATTTCACAGCCAGCTAACGCATCGGGTGCTCGTCTTACTTAGATGTTAAAATTGTGGATAGTCAACTCAGATGTTTCTTTTTTTTAGATTTCTGTTGATTGTGAACATTTGTGTTGGATGTTCTTGTGTTTGTGATAGGATAAAGTTAGGTTGGATAGAAACTATTTTTCTTCAGTACCTAAATAATAAAGCCTAGCTTCATTCATTTAAATAATATTTATAAAAAAGGGTTTGACTTAAAACTTTATATCTAACTTGTCGTTTTCTTTTTAATTACTTATTATTATTATAGTTAATTAATTTGTCGTCTTCGATACATACATTTATGTCCGGTGAAAAATAAAAACCCATAAAAACCCCATAATATAAAAAGAACAACAGAAATTACTCAATTGTTGCACAACCAAACTCTCGAATAGATCCGGACAACAAGACGAATCTTTTTCTATCCAGTAATCTCGAATCTACGAACGCAGCGCATCGGGAGTCCTTTGATGATTCTGCTTATGAATATCGTGAGTGTACTACGTTGACAGCGTAGCGGGAATACGCGACCATTCGAGTGAAGCCAACGAATATGCTCCTAGATTACATTTGTATACGGTTATTCGGTTCCTATTTTATTAAGAAGGAAAATGTAGCGGAAATCTGTCACCTGTTTATGATTTTGGTGGAAGTGTGATACGATTGCGGGTTATTTTTCTTATATGTAGTGTTTGTATACACGTATCTTATTACTTCAGTTTCCTTCCTCTATATTTTTTTTATATATATTTTCTGTTGACAAAAAAAAAATTCTTCGCTTTGCAGATCATTGTAATCTTAGCCACATAATGAATAGTACATATGTATACAGTCATAGATATTATTAGGTCGGAGAAATACTATGAATAATTTTTTTGCAACATTCAAGTTTTTTTCAAAAAGAAGATTATATTAATTTTTGCAATTTACTATGCAATATTATTGGCAGTGGGTTTTTTTTTTTCAAAAGTTGGTAACATTATTGAGTAAAAAAATTCAAATTACGTTAATACAAATTAACAACCCTACCAAACTACGCATGTAAAGATACTCCCTACTCCCTACTTACCAACATAACCGACAAAAAAAAAACTCAAAGAAAATTGTCGCCGGTAACAAGATGTCGGAGAGGCTGCGGTTTTAAGATAATGTTTTGTGGTTTCGATGATGGCCCGACATCAAACTAGGTAAAGGTAGGTGCTGTGACCTTAAAGCAATCATTGTAGTTTGACTTTACATTACGGCAGTAATTGTAGTGGGTAGGATTAGCCGGGAGGATTAAACGAGGAATGTCTCGGTGGATGTAGGGTTATTATCTACAGTGCCGCCGATTTTCCTATCGGAAAGTAAACACACAATTATCTCTTTGACTAACTCAAACTCAAAGCATTTACTTTAAATAAACGAATTACAGGCACTTTTGAATTGTCATAGGGTCAGTCACTCAGAAAAATGAAGCAAGATTTGCTTTGTTCCTTAACTTATACCTATTGTAATTCTGAGAAAATGCTAGAGTAAAACGTATCAACAGTTTTTTACATATTTTATAAACATTAATTCAATAAATCTGCCGAGCCTTTTCCAAACTATGTTGGGGTCGGCATCCAGTCTATCTGGATTAAGCGGGATTGTCCGAAAGGGTTACCGCTACCCCGGAACATAAAGGGCTATGGAAGGAACATGGATGGGTTTTAGTCAGTAAGAATCTGACACTCCCTTCCGCTCCACCCAGAGCGGGAGCAGTCATTGGATCTGGATGCAGCTGAATACCAGTATTTTACATGGAGCAACTGCCTATCTAACCTCTACAACCCAGTAACTGGATAATACGATAATCCTTGGTAAGACTGGCTGTCAGATTTTCAGGCTTCTAAAGACTTGTAACGACTGTCAAAGATACACAAATGACAACGGGGATCAACGGCTTAACGCGCTTTCCGAAGCACGGAGGAGTCTCGGTATGTAAACATGGTTACCCATTCACGGCCAACCCCGGCAAGCGTAGCTTAACCTGATGGAATGACCTGTGCGGCTGTTATTACTTAGCCACGGGCGTTCCATACATAAATATACATTTATTATTGTCCTGGAAAATCAATAATCAGCGTTTCACTACTACTAAAAATAAAAATATCCAGATTTACACAGAATAAACATTTATAGCTCTTTAACTGTAATCGTTTTTAAAGATACCTGCATGATAAGAATGAAATAAATATATCCATTATAAACATTCATTATGACAGTAAAAAGTCAACGATTTTTCATAATCGAATTGCCTTTAAAACCCATTACAAAAATAAACTTAATAAAACCAAAAAACAGAAATACCGAATACCAGAATGCATTCCGTGGTCACTCACTATTACGCTACCGTTTACAAAATGTCATACTACCCTCACAACAAAATTATTGCACATTCGTTCACGGTTGTTGAAAATATAAAATTGAGATAATTATTAAAGAGAACTTAATTCCACGTTGGCGATATAAAGCATTAAGTTTAAATTGTAGTGTGGTTAATTATTTGCTGGCATTAAAACAAATAGGCCGTCGACAAAATGGCGCTGATAATTGCGGCGTATCAAGAATGTGCGGGCGAAGTATTTTTGTGCTACAATTTTATTTATCAGGCTTTTCCTTTTGTAATGTAAAAAAAATGGTAAATTGAATTATTAAGTCGTTCACGTGTTTTTAGAGTTCCGTGGCGTTGAGTTATTTTTTAATAATAATTTTGTCTGTTGTGAAGTTGTTATAAAATCCAGGAACAGCCAACCTCAAATTATCAGTACAGCTTCTAAGTGGTAAAAATGGCCTTTAAGCTAAACTGGAACGAAACTCGCGTTTATACTAATAACAAGGTACGGAACCGTTGAAGACAGGACCAACGCTTAACAGAAAAACATTAAACATTAAATAACATAATACCAGCTGCGAACACGTGCTGATCGTGTGTAATGGCAGCTTGCAACCTAATGTTACCATTACTCAGCCGGTTAGGAAACCTGAAACGAATGGTAACGTATCTTTGAATAGCTGCTTACTCTCTGTTTGTAGTGGATAAGAGTTGAGAGAGAGAGATAGAGATAGAAAAAGAGAGAGAGAGTAGAGTCTATAGATATTCAGGATCTACCTTATTTAGGGGTGTTTGTGATCGATCACGTGGCAGTAGTGTGGATGTCGGTGGTCACAACTCCATGGATGGACAAATGAAACTGATTCACACTGTAGTTAGTTTTATCACAAAAATAACACTCCAGTGATTAATATAGTAAGGTGCCAGGTCAGCGGGATTGTCCGAAAGGGTTACCGCTACCCCGGAACATAAAGGGCTAAGGAAGGAACATGGATGGGTTTTAGTCAGTAAGAGTCTGACACTCCCTTACGCTCCACCCAGAGCGGGAGAAGTCATTGGACGATTTCCCACCCTCAAAAAAAAAAAAGTGGTTAATATAGTAAGGTGGCCTAAAGTCTAACAATAGTACACCTAATTTAAGGGAGCAACCAGTTCGGGCGCTGACTTCCAGGTATCTGTATGTACCGGTTCTTTTCGTCACCTAGTCAGTGGCGGGAAAACTTAGTGCGGACTCTTCTCAATTAAATCACACCGGCGTTGCCCTCAGGACGTGAAAACTTCTCCAATCCCACTTTTCAACCTTATTACTACGGGTGTAAGGGTGACAAGTGGTCAACAGTTAACGTCCTAGTAACATTTCTTCCGCTTCACCCAGAGCAGGAGAAGTCATTTAATAATTGGCAACCCAAAAAAAAAAAGACCGCTTAATTGCAAATTAGAAAAACATAATTAGCGCATCCACCTAAATTAAGTACTCTGACACACCTATATCTATTATGTCAATGTTTGTCTAACATAAAATAAATAAGAATAATTAATAACTAATTTGGAACTCAATTTTCTTTCACTCACTTTGTACCTTTAAGTGCTAAGTTCAACAATGAAATTGAACGCGATCAGCACCTAAACTGCGTTCAACAGCTGTCAGTGTCAATATTTCCTAGTATTATGTCAGTGACAGGTCTTGAACGCGGTTTAGCTGTGCTAATAACTTTAAGTGTCATTGGTGAAACAGCCCTTAGTTTAAAGACGCCATCACATCAAGCTATTCCTAACTGTCAAATTTTTCCAATTGAAAATGAACCTTTTGTTTTTGTGATACAGTTGAAAAATTATCAAAGAAATGGACAGATTGGGGTAACTTAATGGGTTGGCGACTGTACCACGAAATAACTTGGAAAATTAAAGTTTACAGCTTATTTTTTACGACGCTGTTGAATAAAATGTAACGCTAAACGCAGAGAAGCTTTTAGTTGAGTGGAACAACTTTACCGTTTGTCATAAGTTTTTATTTACTCACAAACTTACTTTTCGCTTATAAGTGAGGTAATAAAAATTCACAAGAATATGGTGTTTAGAAAATTTTTAACACCACCTGAAGGGCTGTTAAATATTTTATGGTGTTTTAAACGATATGGGCCAGAGAATCTATGTAGTTATCTTTTGAATCAGTCTTTTCAATCGTTAATGGTATGTCGTAAGGTATGTTATCTTGATATGTTAGGGTGAATTTCACCAATGAAGCTGAACGCACATCTGAACCGAGTTCAAGACCCGGTGTCATCATGGTTGTAATATATTGACACTGACAGCTCTTGAACGTAGTTTAGGTGCTGATCGCGTTCAGTTTCGTTCGTGAATATGTGAGCCGTGCGTTTACCTTGAGTTAAATCCTAACTGTTTATTATATTCTAAATGCGAAAGTCCGCTTGTTTGAATTTCTAGGTGAAATTTGGCACATGGCACCTGGATCGAGACTTATTCGGGTGAAACCGCGGGGTGCAGTTAGTTCTTTATAAATACACCTCCAATTTTCATACAATATAAAGATATTGTTCTTGTTGCTTGTGTACCTCTTACCGCGCAAAAATCAAAATCATTGAATTTAGTTTCTTTTCTAAATTATTATCATGGTCTGTAGACTTTCAAAAGTTTTTGAAAAGAGGAGGATAATTATTTATGAGATATTAGCTGCGGCGGCTTCACCCGTTTGGATGTCGGAATTTTTCTCAAGGGAACGTACTACCGGGATAAAAAGTATCCTATGTGTTAATACAGATCATAAACTACCTCTGTTCCAAGTTTCATCCAGATCCGTTCTGCCGTTTGAGCGTGAAGGACGGACAAGCATACAAACTCTCACACACACTCACTCACAAACTTTCGTCTTTATAATACACACATCAAAAGTGTCTAGGGATCAACATATATTTTTGCAATAACTTTTCTCTTGATTGATATTAATTTAAATTTTCTTTAAGGATTCATCAAATAAAGTGTTTTCGTTTGTCACAGTAACGATAAACCAAGTCACCTTTGCATTAATAAAGAAATTTGCCATTTTCCTAATAAAGGGATTTTTGACATTTGAACCACTAACATTAAAGTTCGAAAAAAAGACTGAAATAACAGTTTTCTTTAAAATTTTATTGGGTAACTTAAACAATTAATAATCCGTGTTTCTACCGCGAACACTAACAACACAAGAACATCGGTTTGGCATACTCAAAATGAGTTCATCCAAATCACGCTGTGGAATGGCCGCCCATGTTCGTTGCAACAACAAAAAAAGGTCTTCTTGCAACTGGATACCCTCCATATTCGGCAGAGCTCTTCTCTGTAGCATATCCCATGCATGCTCAATCGGGTTCAAGTCTGGCGACTGAGCAGGCCAGGGCAGGACATTGATGTTAGCTGCGGCGAGAGTCTGTCTTACAACTCTTGCGGTGTGCGGTCGTGCATTATCATGCATTAACTGAAATAAGGGACCGATTTGCACTTGTAGAGGAACGATGACGTCAGATACAATCGTCTCAGCATAAATTTGAGCGTTGAGGTTGCCTCTGATCCAAATCAACTCAGTTCTTCCGCCGATCCAAATACCCGCCCATACCATGATGGTTCCACCACTATAAGGATGGACTTCCTGGCAGGATTTTAATCGCTGTTGGCGTCCAGGGGTTCTCCAGTGTCGTATACGTCTTGTATCCGGTCTCATACCAAAACGAGACTCATCAGAAAAGCACACGAAACGCCATTGTTCTTCTGCCCAATTTCTGTGTTCAAGAGCCCATTGATATCGAATCCTACGATTGTGCATTGCTATAGGTGGTACCCGTAGCGGTCTTCGGGAATGCAGGTTCACTTCATGCAAGCGGTTTCTGACTGTTTGGTCGCTAATTAAGTTCCCTGAAGAGTGATGAAGCCTCACGGCTAACATCATGGCGGTTATTGTTGGAGCTCTTCGAGTTAAGATTTGAATGTATCGGTCTTGTCTCCGTGTGGTGCAGCGATACCGTCCTTCATGGCGCTCAGCCACGGTACCAGTGCTTCGGTAACGTGTCCAAAGTCGACTGATAACACCTTTTTTTGTTGTTGCAACGAACATGGGCGGCCATTCCACAGCGTGATTTGGATGAACTCATTTTGAGTATGCCAAACCGATGTTCTTGTGTTGTTAGTGTTCGCGGTAGAAACACGGATTATTAATTGTTTAAGTTACCCAATAAAATTTTAAAGAAAACTGTTATTTCAGTCTTTTTTTCGAACTTTAATGTTAGTGGTTCAAATGTCAAAAATCCCTTTATTAGGAAAATGGCAAATTTCTTTATTAATGCAAAGGTGACTTGGTTTATCGTTACTGTGACAAACGAAAACACTTTATTTGATGAATCCTTAAAGAAAATTTAAATTAATATCAATCAAGAGAAAAGTTATTGCAAAAATATATGTTGATCCCTAGACACTTTTGATGTGTGTATTAGTGTGATTACAAGATGAAATCTGCTGGTGCACCCATCCTCGGGAGCCACGAGACGACTCCCGGCCATCGTAGGCCCGCGCCTACACCACCCAGTCACCCATTACTCACCGTCCGCAGGCCCGCGCCTGCGGACGGTGAGTAATGGGTGACTCACCGTCCGATCGGCACCAGGCCCGTGGCGGACGGCGCGTATATGTTCCACGCGCGCCTCATAGAGATGTCAGCATATGAAGGGGCCCCTCAGGGCCAAGCCTGCCGGGTAAGCGGGATTGTCCGAAAGGGTTACCGCTACCCCGGAACTTATAGGGCTACGGAAGGATCATGGATGGGTTTTAGTCAGTAAGAGTCTGACACTTCCTTCCGCTCCACCCAGAGCGGGAGCAGTCATTGGATGATGACCAGCCTTAAAAACAAAAAAAAAACCCATCCGTTTGTTGTAAGCTACAACAAACAGGTACATCTTGTTCTCTATATTGTGTTTTCTTCTTCTCCCAGTAGGTACTTTAACAAAGTAAACGAAGCTTAATTTATTTCAGTGATATGCTAATTACTTGGGATCACATACAAAACGTGTCGTTCACAATATTATGACCTGCATATTATCATAAAGTACCCAACAGCGGGGTCTTTTTAACACGCTTTTATTATTAATGAAATGGCTAGATAATAACATAAAATTTTATTGTGTATTATATTTTCGTAACGAGATAAACGAATTTACTTTCTCACGACATGTAAACGACAGTCAAATTTCTATGTCAATGTAAATTTATTTGCTGTTTCTAAAATGGAAATTCTATTTATTTTATTGTATTAATAAAATTATTTTGTGGTTAAAAGATTTTACGGCTGAAATGATTAGTTTTTTATCGTTTTCGTAAACTTATTAATATTATAATTTTTTGTATATTCACAAGATTTTGGAAATGTAGAATTGTTTTAATATGCATAAAAATCGTGTAAATAAATACTTTATTTTAACCGCCCGGTGTTTGTGTATGATATTTGATCATTTGAGAAAAGTTAACATTAATGTTTCCGATGAAAAATAAACATTATTATTTGATTGGTGTGTGATCAAGATTTTGATCGGATGGTGCAGTTTACTTTGACCTTGTGTAACACTTTGACCTTGGGCTGGGCTGGGGCACAACCAGGTTTCAATAGAATAAGAGGTCAGCTTATACTAGTTTTAGGACCTGTGATAGACGCCTTGCTGTACTTCTTTATAACAAACAGCATAAAGTAGGTATACAAAATAAGTGGATAAAAATAATAACAGTCAAGGAGATGCCAAAATTTTACACATGAAACGGAATGCGATCTATTATCTAAATCGCTCTCAAAACCTGTCAGTGTCAATATTCCATAGATAATAACGACACTATACTGAAAGCTCTTAAACAGGTTTTATGCGCTGATCGCGTTTAGATTTTTTTTTTGTGAAATTCGCCCCAAGTTATCGGTTCTAGTAAAACTGAATTTTAAGTTAACAAAACTACTTTTACAAAAAGTTTTGTTCGATTGACAACGTAACCAATGTTTAAATTACGAACGCACTTCACAAAGCTGAATCAGAACGCAACCATCTCCTACAAAATAAGCTGTAAGCCTCAACCAAGATTAATTTCTCAGGCGATTTTAAATAACTCAACGCAATGTGGAGGATAGCGAACGGCTTTATTTTTCTTTTTAATTCCTTTAGTGTGCAATGTAAATAGCTCGCGATGCGTCCAACCGGCCAGGTGCAATTGCCCGCAATTTGTGTCAGCAAGATGGAGTCGCAATTACTATGTCTCGACAGAGAAAAATTGATTTTTCAATGTTGGTTTTAAGGTGGTCCTTGATTATTTTGTGCCTATAAAGGCTTAAAGAATAATTGTGTCTAGGTATCACTCAGGTGGTACTCGGAATTATTGATTGGTTTATTGCTTGCCAGTTTTTCTGATCTTTTTGTCGCTTTAAAATGTTTATAGTGACACTTATTTTGTCATTTATCGAACTGGAATTAGCTTTTACTGAATGAAAATAAGAACAAACCGCAATTGGTAGAGCAAAATAACAGTCAACTTTTAAATTTCGAATCAAGGCTGTTTTTAAGAATGAGGCTAGAATTGGCTTGTGCTTGTCTAGTACATTTAAAAGCTTACACAAATTGTACGCTCCAAAAAGAAACTGTACCAAGTGATAAATGTGGAACACTCAGACATTTGGGCACTCACCCAAAAATTGTCTACAACCGGCAATTGTTTTTAAGACAGAACGGGACTACAGAATCAAAGCTCACCCAAAACATTTGAAGTTAAAGAATGCTCATCGGATTTTAGTTCCATCTGACCATTTAAACTTCGGCCTTTGATACCCCAAGTGCATGTTGAAAGGGTTATGCAAAGGTATTTTTACATACAAGGTGTCCAATATAACTTGACACTTAGTGGCGCCGTTGCTTGCATAGAGAAATGTCGACAATACGTCAAACTAAGAACATTTAAATTTAGTTCCATAATTCGCCGTCTGTCAAGATATACTGGCGAGGCTGTATGGCACTTGTAATTGGATAGGCCCTTCAGACGCTCAACCGACAGATGGCATGTTCAAATTAAATTAACAAGGGTATGCGAGACCCGGAGCCTTCGAGACCCAAGCTTGTATTCTTCAATGAAGATTTTTTGTAGCGCTTAGTAGGTTTAAGTGAAATATTTCATAGATGCATGGACCAGGTTTATTGACAAAAAACCCGATAAGTAAAGTAAGTAACTTTTTGCCAGTAATTTTACATTCTCCCCGTTACAGAAAATATATTAGCAACTTTTCGGAGACAATATTTTGTACCCGACACTCCATTCCGACGATATCAACATTGTGAATGTTTTGAGAAACTGGATACAAAAATAATATGATAGTTAGATAGATGGAAGTGGACAAACCCCAATTTCTTTTTATTTCAACAAGTAATAATTTTCTTAAAAAAAAATGTTATGTTTGTGTACCGCACACATCTACAAACAAACTTAAAGGTTTGAGTAAAGTGCACATGTTGTTAACCGTTTCATACAAATGGCACGCAGAATAAAAACATAGTAATTACTCGGTACTGCGAATGCAAACTAAATGTACCTAGTACGTGGAATGCGCTTGTGGTCCACGTACAATGTCATTATAGACTTAAAAAGTGTTCAAAGGTTAATAAACAGGCAACGGTAAGTACTACCAAGTTAAAAATCACCAAAAATGGTTGGAACATAAAAAGGACCTCCATCTCTTCCGTATCACCCACGTAGACAAACTGCGAAAAAATACGTATTATTGAAGCTAACTCAAAAACTACCCATGGAATGTTAGCATAAGCATAGCATGATCAGCCTTTAATGTTCCCACTGCTAGAACATAGGCCTGCTCTCTTCGAGAGGGAGTGAGAATTTTAATAAACTTATATGGGACGACCGCGCAAGCTGCAAGTTAAATAATATTAATAAAAAACGGTCCACAATTAACGAAAATATCGATAAACATACACAAAAAATACATGTAGGAGGAGTTCGTGGCTAAGTAATAACAGCTACACCGGTCGATCTATCAGGTTAAGCTACACTTACCGGGGTAGGCCATGGATTGGTGACCATCTTTACATTCTGAGACTCCTCTGAGTCTCAGCAAGCGGGTTAACCCGTTGGTCCCGGCTGTCATTTGTGCATCTTTGAGAGTCGTTACGGGTCGTCAGAAGCCCGAAAATCTGGCAGCCAGTCTTACCAAGGGGTAGCGTATTACCTAGTAACTGGGTTGTAGACGTCAGATAAGTAGTCGCTCCGTGTAAAATACTGGTATTCAGCTGCATCCGGTTAGACTGGAAGCCGACCCAACATAGTTGGGAAGAGGGTCGGCAGATGAATACACAAAAAAATACTACATACTTACCTCCTCTTTTTTTGAACTCGTTAAAAAAAAATGGTACAAAATCAGCCTATAATGTTCCTACTACTGGGACACAAGCCTTCTCTTTAAGAGAGGGAATGGGCCATAATCCACCACGCAGGCCCAGTGCGGGTTGGCTGATGTCACAATGTCTTCGAATTTTTGCTTCATGCCGGTTTCTTCACGATTTTTTCCTGGTAAAAAAGTTAAAATGGTGGTTAAAAATTGGCAAGACCCTGATTATAATTTTCTAGGTCTGTTTATCATTAGGTACCTACGTTTCAATAATTTGCTACCAAATCGCTCCATAGCCATTTTAAGTTTAATTAAAATTACTTCATAACATCATTAAGCATTGCATACCGCATTTACGATCCATAATGCATATTAAGAGAACCTTTAAAGAATTTAATTTATATAGTTCTTTATGTTATGTAATTTCGCACAATAAATTTTAAAACTACATTACAAAATGTTACAGTGGGCAATTGGCCGCAGTAAACAATATGGGGCATATTATAATTGTCGGAAGAGTATATAGGTATTAGGTATATACTGAGGTAATATATTAAATTAATGCTGGCCATGTCGAAAGGCTGAGCAATAACGTCATAAACGGTTGTAAAATTACAGCTGTTTATGTACTGAAGTTTATATAAGGGTGAAACAATGTAGTGATGTCGTGTGTGGTCGAAACCCTGTAACTCCTTTGTTTAACCAATGGTATTTTAGTGTGGCAATGAAAGGCTGTATACCTCCTACCTTAATTTGTATGTGTAGGTACTGTAAGCCCGCTACTATAAGCTCTGTGGGAAGCTTATAGTAGCGGGCTATATAATTATAATGTACACCCAGTAGGTTTAACTTAATTATTATTTCAAGTTACGTTTAATAATATAACTTTTTCTAAGCTGCCTGTCGTCTGATTGTCTAATCAGTCTCTTTTTCTTGATATCAATGAATGTATAGCGGCATCAACAAATGCATTTATATTTTACCCACATTTAATTAAGTGAGTAAAAGAAAAGTCCTTGAAAATTGCGGTTCAAGGCTCCCGCAGAAAAACGCGAGGCGATTTTTGTAAAACTATTTTCCTGCTAGGTTCACATCATTCTGTCGGATCGCGCCGGTCCACGGAAGCCTTTAGTTCACTCTTCTAGTTTAATCATATTTATTGTATAGCACATCTAGTAATTCTACTTCACTTCCCGAAAGTTAAAAAGGCAATATAGCTCATATTTGTTGTCCAGTGGAGATTTAAACACACAAACCAATTTTATTTGCATAGAACGTGGTTTACAATGATATTAAATATAACATTATAATTATAACCCTGTAGGGTAGCAACACTAGAAGAAGCTTCTTGTACCCTGTACAAGAACGCTGCGCTGACGCCTGGCGTCAGCACATCAAACTATCCCTAACTGTCAAATTTTTCTATTTAAAAATGAACCTTACGGTTCTCTAATAAAGATGAAAAACTATCCAGATTTTTTTCATATATTGGGATTGGGATAACTTGAAGTGCTGGCCTCTGGACAACACGTATCTTGAAAAATCTCGAACATATATAAGTAAATACATTGCTAGATATTTTGTTGTATTTGACAAGTCTTGGCAAATCATTAAGTAATAGTTTATACCTAAGGATCTAGTTTGTTCCGAAGATATACATAATTTACTGTCTTAACCTCTCAAATGTCGTATGAACCTCATAGGTTCATAAGAAAAATTCTCTGGAAACGACATTATATATAACCGTTTATATCGTTGAGCTCTTATAAGCAAACGGCTTCTAAACGGCGAACATCTAATGGGTTAAACAGCTGTTTATTCTTAACTCATTGTAACTAACTCCTAGGTCAGTACTAGGTACCAACAAACCAAACCTTTGTGAATTTATAGGGTCTATTTGTAGCTAAGACCACACAGCACGAACCAAAGCACACACGTCATGTTACAATTCAAAACAGAAAATATCCGCCATAAAATCTCCATACACGATTGCAAGAGTTGCCACACAGTGTACCTACAATTTACATACGCTTGTATGAAAATATTTATGACAATCGAAACACAATGAAAAGAAAATTAAACAAGTACATATCGTGAATTATAAGTGTTATCTTGTCAACTATCAGATCCGTAGTCAATTTATTTCATCGTCGGTTCATTTGCACGGAGCTGCAGTAAATTCTCGTTTGCGGCAGCCCTGTGACACTTTTATGATAGCATTTGATATAAAGAGGATAAAACCTATTTATACAACAACTGGTAGGTCGAATCTTTATATCGCTACTGGAATACGCTAAAAGTTACAATGAATAGGACCAATAGTTTTGTGCGGTTAAACCTTTTTGTCTTGGACCGAAGTTAGTTTGATATTTTGATTATTAAACTATACCTACAATTATTATTAGGTAGTTTATAAGTATATCAGCCATGTCGTTACCATAACACAAACACATAGGTTGCTTAACTTGGGACTATATGACGTTGTGTGAAATGTCCAAGGATATTATTGATATTATTATTGCTAGACTTACCTTGGTGATACAATATAATATTATACACGTGGGACTTTTTCTTCTTCCTTGACTGATTTCTACACAGCACTTTTTGAAGTTGTTATCACAGAGTCCGATCATCCTTTTGGAATCTTCTTACAACACTGATTTTGACATTTCATGTCCCATACATTTTGTCAGGCTCTTGCTTTCTTTAACACGACACGGACACGGAATATATACTTACTATATTCCGTGTCCTCGTTCTTTTAAATTCACAATAAATTTCCTTACCACAAAATAACTCTTCCATATTACAAAATAATATCCACATTTTCCATCTTCTATATTTTCCGTAGTTAATCTCAATTTCAGTACAAA
Organism: Hyppa rectilinea; assembly: GCA_951799385.1. Lineage (NCBI taxonomy): Eukaryota > Metazoa > Arthropoda > Insecta > Lepidoptera > Noctuidae > Hyppa > Hyppa rectilinea. The sequence goes on from OX637315.1 coordinate 12,539,904, forward strand.
TATGAAAATAATTTATGAAAGAATTTTCATATGAAATGTTTGTCTCGCCTTCTCCCCATAAACGGACATCTTAGAAGGAATTTCACAGGGCCCCTGGCTATAATAACAAAGTGATTTCTTGTGGTAACAAGAACGCCCATAAATTTTACTGTATTGATTCATGTGATTATTAATTGTCCAGTATATTTTTAGGACAGTCATTACGGGTAAACCTCTGCTAGGTTGATAAAATTGCTTGTGACAATGTTGCCATATTTTAATGTATCACTTTATTTAAACGAGGTTTTTGATTTATGTCTGGCTGGGACATTTTTATTGGGGCTAGTTGATATGAAAACTTTATTGGAAAAAAAATACAAGCAGCTTTTTGCGGATAAATCATTTTATACCTTCTTTTAAGCGTCCGTTCTCAGTAGTCGTAAAGTATAAATAATTATAATAATAATAATAATATAATAATATCTTTGGACTCTTCACACAACGCCATATAGTCCCAAGCTAAGCAACTTAATGCTTGCGTTATGGTAACGAGATGGCTGATAAAATACTTATATACTTTTTTTTTTTTTGGAAATACATACATATAATACATAGAAAAACACCCAGACCCGGAACAAATACTTGCAGGTCGTACAAATATTTGTTCCGTGCGGGAATCGAACCCGCGACATGCTGCGCAGTAGTCAAACGCTCAACCACTGCGCCAACCGTGTCAATAGTAATAAAGAGTATCAACCTCACAAATTGGAGACTTGCCTAACGGTAGCGATGACAGCAACGTTCTATTCAAACTAGCAATACTTTGTTTCGTTAACCCTTTAACAAAGCCCAATTAATCTACAGAAATTCCAACATCCAAGTAACAACCAATCCACAATCAAGATATCCCCATTACACCGAGCGCACATCAACAATGCGAACGTAGTAAAGTCCATCCACTTAAATAGTGAAGCGCTTTCAAAATTACCGCGAGGCATGTGCCCCCGAACATACAGCCGACGTATAGTCAACCACATAATTGCTTTACCACTCCTAGGTTGGATGTCACTTGTACGTCATAAAACGTCTATTTTTTTGGGACAGTAACTGTACACGATCAGCGCATTATTTTTTTTTAAGGCTGGGAAATCATCCAATGACTTCTCCCGCTCTGGGTGAAGCGGAAGGGAGTGTCAGACTCTTACTGACTAAAACCCATCCATGTTCCTTCCTTAGCCCTTTATGTTCCGGGGCAGCGGTAACCCTTTCGGACAATCCCGCTTACCCGGCAAGCGCAGTAACTGAACACGATCAACGCATAAACCACGTTTATGAGCTCTCATAGTCATTATTTTCCATGGGATATTGAAACTGACAGTTTGCAGGCATTTAGATTTGCTGATCGCGTTCAGTATCATAGGTGAAATTTGGCACTTAGTGCTGTTTCAATTTAATGGAAATTGCTGTTAGAACTGGATAAGCAATTATGAGGTCGAATATACTAACTAAATCTGCATAAAATACTGTCATATTTTAACGGTGCATCAAAATAAACTATGAATTATTATATTTAAACATTTCTAAGTATATAAAATTCTTGCAGGCCGTACACAGAGTTCACGAGCTCAATCTTCGACCTCGATTACAACACACAATGACACGTTCGGAAGCACATCGTACATTGATTATTTTCTTAACAAAAAGACGTGTTACTACTGTAATTGAGTGGTAATGCAATTTCGCCAGTAGCAACATCTCGGCTCATGAACGAACTGTCAATCAACTTTGATGAATGGTCGCTTAACGAATTTGTTGTAGTCTTAATTTGTGGTTCTTGTTAGTGATTTCATGTAGGGTTGCGTGTGCAAACGGCTTTATTATTTTTAATGTTTCTGGAATTTGAAGATTGTATGTATTTAGTTATTTCTTTGAAATTGAGACGAGTCAACGGATTGTTTGTGTTCATTGAACGTCTTTAACTGGGTACCTGAAAACATACAAAATTATTAAGTAAGTATAATTTAAATGAAATTTCCATTTTGGAAATAATTTTGTATTTTATAGTATAAATTTCTTGTTTGTGAAAAATTGAGATGAGTAACGTTGAAGAAATTAGCTAAAGCCAAAATAAATTTATTTAATGATCAGTGTTAACATGTTAATCAGCACAGTGGCAACCCTGTGCACCAATAGAAAGGGATCATTGACACTTAATACCAATTAAAATCTCAAAACCAACAAAAGAGACAAGAGAATACAATTGCACTTGAATGTAGTAATCATAGAAAATGATTTATTAAGTAACTGTACAGTGAGTGTGAAAAGAAGTGCTCACTACTTGGTTCATACAAAAGATTTTATAATTTATAGAACCTGCTTACAGTCCGCGAGGTATAAGCTGAGCTTTGCATTTGTGTGAGTGTACATGGATAGTGTAGGTGTGATAACCGGCCTTAGGCGCGGCGCCATTTTCGCCCGGTGGTTTAAACTGATTTTGGGTAACCGGCCTGAGGCGCGGCGCCATTCTGTCTCGCCGCGCTCCTCTCACTCGTCTCGCCGCGCTCCTCTCACTCACACTAATGCAAAGCTCAGCTTATACCTCGCGGACTGTACCTACCTACTGTCTGAATTTGTTTGCTGGTATTGTTTGTACCTATTGAATAGGTAGGTGTAGTATTGAGCAGTGGCCCAGTGGTAAATGCCCCGACTTACGAGTATATCGCGGGTATGTCGCGGATTCGAACCCAGGTATTTTTTTTAATGCTGGGAAATCATCCACTGACTTCTCCCGCTCTGGGTGGAGCGGAAGGGAGTGTCAGACTCTTACTGACTACAACCCGTCCATGTTCCTTCCTTAGCCCTTTATGTTCCGGGGTAGCGGTAACCCTATCGGACAATCCCGCTTATCCGGCAGTCAAACCCAGGTATACGATTTACTTTGTGTAAATAATTCCATCATCACTGTTCTCACGTTCTGTAAACATCATGATGAAGCCAGCATGTCCTAAAACGAAAAATTCGAAGACATGTGACATCCACCAACTCGGACTGGGCCCACGTGGTAGATTACGTCCCACTCCTTCTAGAAGAGAGGAGGCAAGTGTCCCAGCAGTGGGAACATAATAAGCTGATTATGGATTGTAAGTACCATTGACTTGATTTACTAAAGCTAATGAACGCTACTTATGTTATTATTCCATTTTTATTTAAGAAATTAGCTTAAACATGCAAAAGTGCTACCTAAATTTTATTTTTAATTTTTAGAGCAAACAAGTAATGCTTTTGTTTTAACCCCTGACGTATTAGGAGCTCCGAGTGCGACTGTTATAACTTAGACACAAGTTATAACAGCCACACGTTGAGCTACGCTTACTGGTATAGGTCCGTGGATGTGTGATCATCTTTACATACTGAGACTCTTCCGTGCCTCGGAAAGCACGCTATGTCATTGGTCACTCAGTGGATTTTTGACAGTCGTTATGAGTCGAAGCTCGAAAGTCTAACAGCCAGTCTTACTAACTCCTCAAAAACAAAGCCTATCCAGCAGCGGAAGATTACTAACCATTTTTTCTGTAGCTTTAAGGATTCCCATGCCAAAAGGAAAGCCTCAACCATGTGGTCTTAAACCATAAAATTATACATCGAATGATTACACAAAAATACCGTTTACTTAACCAACAATTACTCATTGAATATTTTCTACATTAATTCTTTATCGAGCCATTCCGCTAATAAGTATAATGCAGTTGCATGTCTCAGTTGATCGCTTGCATCTGTTATCTTCGTTCTCCTTAATCGTCAGTTTCCGAAGGCTTGCAAAACAAACATACGGACAGTAATGATCCTCCGAGGAGGCCCAGTAATATCTGTAGCGAGAGATGCTCCTTTAGTATCGATATTTTCTTTTGTGTAATTACTTTCAATTGTTTTAATCGATCGAGAGGAGCTCGTGGCTAAGTACTAACAGCCGCACAGGTAGATCCATCAGGTTAAGATACGCTTGCCGGGATTGGCCGTGGATGGGTGACCATCTTTACATACCGAAACTCCTCCGTGTCTCGGCAAGCACATTAAGCCGTTGGTCCTGGCGGTCATTTGTGCATCTTTGACAGTCGTTACGGGTCGTCAGAAGGCCGAAAATCTGACAGCCAGTCTTACCAAGGGGTATTGTTTTATCTAATTAGCACGGTATTGATTTTGTTTCCTAAACATGGTTGTAATGCAATCGATATATTAATGCTATTAATCATTCATAGAAATGTGAAAATCAGTCAAACCGTTGCAAATCGAGTGTCAATCACTGATTAACCGCAGGGCAGATATTTCGGGTAAAATAATTTTATCCTAATCAGTTTCTCTCATATAATGAGAGATTTTAATTACAGGATTTATGTTTGAAATGATTAAATTTGCGAGCACAGTAATAATCACTGATTATATCGCTTCGATTCAATATTTCTTTGCACTGCTAGCCGTTTCGGTATTTTTCCATTACCAGCGATGCGGAAGAATCTTTTGATGCCAAACGAGCTTTTTCCCTTTTTATATATACGTGTACATAAAAATCTGACAGCCAGTCTTACCAAGGGGTATCGCATTGCCGAGTTACTGCTTTGTGGAGGTCAGATAGGCAGTCGCTCCTTGTAAAATACTGGTATTCAGCTGCATCCGGTTAGACTGGAAGCCGACCCCAACATAGTTGGGAAAAGGCTAGGCAGATGATGATATATACGTGTACATAACATACATATATTATTAGTGTTAGCCTGTATATCGTATTACAAAGTTGTTACACTAAATATAAATTGGTTATCCAGCAATTAAAAATTTAAATTATTTCTTCATCGATAAAACTATCGATATTTAAATACCACTAGTCACGAGTAAAACGCCCAGAAGGGATTTTTTACCCGTCCATAGTTGAGGAGATGTTATTTGTATTAATTAAAATGTAAATCTAGACACGGGTTTAATATAGTGAGGCGGCAAAATGCTTTTAGGTTGTCAGTGTGTGTTTATTGAATTTTAATTGCAGTCAGATTCAGTGGTTTGTTTTTAACCAGTCGTAAACAATTTAAATTTACTAGGTATTATCTGTTAAATATAGGTAAATTGTTTTACGACAGGTTAAAAAAAAAACTTCCGCTCATTTGATGATTAACAACTCTCAAAAAAAAAAGTTTTTACTGCGTTTTTTTAGTTGAGTGGATAAAATATTAATAACATTGTGGAAATGAGCGACAGACCTCGGCCTGCAGTGAGATGATAATTTTGCCTGGATTTGCATAGAGTGTCTAACTGCCAAAACTAACATTTTAACCATTTCCATAACATTTTTTATAGAATACTTAGCATAATCAGCCTAATATTCCCACAGCTAGGACTCAGACCTCCTCTCTTCGAAAGGGAGGGGGCCACCACGAGGGGCCAGTGCGGGTTGGTGGATGTCACATGGTTTCGAATTTTTGGTTCTAGGACATGTACTAAATGGGAATACTTAATGGCAGCGTATTCTACAAAGATAGACGACACGGTTTCGCAGTGGTTGAGCGATTGACTGCTGCGCACTATGTCTCGGGTTCGATTCCCGCACGGAACAAATATTTGTACGACCTGCAAGTATTTGTTACGAGTCTGGGTGTTTTTTTCTTTCTATAATATGTTTGTATTTACAAAAAAAAAATGTATTTAAGTAGTATTATCAGCCATTTCGTTACCAAAACACAAGCATTAGGTTGCTTAGCTTGGGACGATATGGCGCTGTGTCAAATGTCCAAGTATATATATGAACAATAAAACAAAAAAATATATATATATATTATATTATATATATATATTATTATATAGAAGAATCGTGATAACTGCAAAATAAACTACCTTAAGAGAATGTTCATATCCTTTCTTACTGACAAAGTAGGTACTTACTTACTTGATCTTATTGGACCTCATCGCGATCAACTTCTACTCATTTAGTAGGTAGTGTAGCTTTCATCAATAATTGCTTCACTAGAATATGAACAAAATATGATTCTATTTTTCATCTATCTGATCGCCAGCAAGACATACAGGTGGATCGTGTCCATACCTTTGATAAAGTCTTCTCTATACCACTTAGACCACCCAGTATATATATTGTAACACCCTGTGTGTGTATTGGCGGTAATTGTATGATAGAATTAATAATTATGGATAAACTAGAATATCTCATCGCTAATTATTTATTGCAGATGATAAAGCGGATGTCAGTCGATACCAGGTATTATAAATTGTAGTTAATATAGTTTTATACTTTGAGAATAATTCCAAAAGTACAATATCGAATTATGATTACTTGTACCTTTTTTTTTCGATCGGCTAGACTTATTAGATCTTTAAGAATTCTTTAATGAATTTTAGCATGACTTACAGATTTCAATTACTTTGGCTCTCGAATCAGACAATCACCAAAAGTCATTTTCAACTTTATGTAAGGCCGATAAGGTTGAAAGTAGCGTGAAGTTATTAAATCAACATCAATAATAGCTTGGCTGAGCTTAGCGCTCAATTGAAACTTAGTGAATTATTACGCACGATAATAATCTCCATAAATAATTAAGAGGACAGGTGTTCAAAACTAAGGAAGATTGCATTTTTTTTCAATTGGTTTTAATAATCTGTTGCATCTTGATCGAGTCGTGTTCTTCGACTTTGTTGTGCTCCACGTGGGATTAAATAATATATTAACAGGTTAAAATGGAGCCGAGGGTGAGTACTGTGTAGGTTTAAGTTTTTTTTTGAGGGTGGGAAATCATCAAATGACTTCTCCCGTTCTTCTTCGTGTGGTTAGTGACTAATGGTGTCAGAGTTTTAATGCTGCCCATGGGCCTCTGACTTAGCTTCATATGCTGTTGAGAAATATCTCTCAGGCATGCCGATTTCTTCTCGATGTTTCCTCTCGTTCTGGGTGGAGCGGAAGGGATTGCCAGACTCTTACTGACTAAAACCCATCCATGTTCCTTCCTTAACTCTTAATGTTCCGGGGTAGCGGTAACCCTTTCCGACAATCCCGCTGACCTAGGTTTAAGTCTAAAAGAGTTTTAAGAATTTTATAATCGCCACAGACAGAAGATATGTAAATGTATGTCAGATGCAGAACAGCTTGATTCGTCTGAAAAAGGTAGGTGTGGTTCCCTCCAAGTTAATAAAAAATCGCAAAATAATAAAAGGAGTAAATTTACATTATAAAACTTTATCGAAACAATAAAGTTTAAAACATTTTAACTAACAATAAATTCTTATAGCCGACATTTAAAAATTTCAGATTGCACTCTCATATAAATCGAATTTCATTCACAGCCACTTGTAATATATTGGCATGATGGACTATTTTTTCTTTCCGTTTTGCTTGAAATCTTACTGAATTTTTACCGTTCCTATATTCTTCTTAAGAGGGAACTTTATTGGGCCTTTACAAACGATTTCCGCTGTTTTCTTCGTAGATGCCTCTAGACTTCTAGAGAAATGATTTTTTTCCAAAAAATCTAGTTATAGTTAGTACGTGCCCCTATCATTTCATTTTTTCCGAACTTAATCACCAAAAAGAATTATGACAATCCGAAATCCCGAAAAATAGCCCGTTTTTACCGCCATACTACAGACTACTATCAGACAAAGGGAGGTTTTTAACAAAAAAGAAATTAATAAAAGCATAGATATATCCTTTCTCAAAATTTTGAAAAAAAAAAATTAATCAGTCCAGTTTTGATAAAGAATACAGCTGAATACAAAACGTATTTTTGTCAAGGTTTTTGTAGGTAAAATCAGCCTGAGCTGCAGTTGTCCCTTTCGCACTTTACAGGGGGTGCGTTGCAACGCGACGGCAATAGTTTCTTCTAATACCTTATTTTTCAAATTCCTTGAGACTAGAATCCCCTTTAACTGCTTCGTTGGTCTGGTGTTCGCAAGCACTACTGCGGACCATAAGGTCTTGGGTTCGCTTCAGTGGTCGGGCAGTGTATTAATGGGATTTTCCATCTGGGATTTCTCAGTAGCCGCCTTTTTTTCTGGGTGGGAAATCATCAGCCCTGTATGTTCCGGGGTAGCGGTAACCCTTTCGGACAATCCCGCTTACCCGGCAAGCTCGGCTCTAACGGGTCCCTTCATATGCTGACATCTCTTTGAGGCGCGCGTGGAACATGTACGCTCCGTCTGGCACGGGCCTGGTCCTGATCGGACGCTGAGCTACCCATTATTCACCACCCGCAGGGAGTCTAAATATGTACCCAGTCGATGGCAAAAGGAAGCGATCCCCAATACAAACATACAGCAAGTCACAACTTCTTACTACATGTAGCCCATTTTAATTTGACGTTAATAGCCATTTTCATTTTATCTCTTAAAGGCTTTATATATCACAGTGGCTAAAACAATTCGCATTAATATAAACCCTTGTAAAACATAATAAAGCAGAGTTTTTATTCACTTAACTTTAATTGGGACCTCTATAAAAATCCTTTCAGTGCAGGTAATAAAAATTGTGTCGTTTTGCTTGTGGAGTATAGTGTCAATTACTGAATGTGGCTTCTCAGTTTTTGCGGTTATGGTCTACCATAGACAACACATGCTACTTAATTAGACCAATTGTCTTCAGAGTCCGTCTGTCACTCCGTCGCTGATCAAGCTGTATATCATAAACCTTGATACTTAAACAGTTAGACGGTTGAAATTATCACAGATAAACGTAATTTTTTTGGCCCTTTTTATAGATAATAAATGTGCGTTTTGTTTGTGCTGAATAAACATTTTTTCTTTCTTCTTTCTTATAATAGTACGGAACCCTTCGTGAGCGAGTCAGACTCGCACTTGGCCGGTTATTATTGTTTTCAAGCGACTCTAAAGAGAAGCAAACTAGATTCACTCCACAAGGGGGTAACCCATCATCAGTATTTCGTGACTAAAGTAATTAATTAAGTAATGAACATCACATAAACCTTACCGTAAGCAACGTTGGACATCGCCACCCGTACAGATTTTCAAATCAATCCCTATAAAGTCGTTAACTAACTCCAATAATTACCATGAATTAACTAGAAGCTTAGGAAACGAGTGGTCCTATAAAATTCAGGCAATTACAGCATCAGTCCGCAAAACCCACGAAGAAAACATAAATCTATCAAATAAATACATCGATACTGCCACAATATATCGTCCCTTGGTTCTATTTGTCTGTACATTTAATAGAATAAGGGTTAATAAGAGGCATCGCGTCACATTTCAGTAGAGGTGATCATTCTTCATTGGTACGCAGTAAATAACGTTCCCCTATAGAGCGTAGTATGTCGGTTAATTTTAATTGGATCCGAGTAAAACCCACTATTGCCACTAAATGCTTTATTGCTAATTGATCTGGAGCTCAACGGAAATGGGAAATTGTACGGCACACGCATTTTGATCAGTATATAAAGTGAATTTTGTATACGGTCTCAAAGATGTCGTTGGTCTAGTGGTCGTAAGCGCTACTGCTGAGTAAGAGGTCCTGGGTTCGATTCCCAGGTTGAGTAAAGTGTTACTAGGTTTTTCTATCTGGAAATTCTCAGTAGCAGCCTAGAGTCTGGATACATGCCCCGTTGATGGCAATAAGGTCGCAATCTAATGCATGGTACTTAAACATAACTAGTGCAATGTTGGTGTACTATTTGGTACACTTATTTATTTATTTACACTTTTCGCACACAATAAAGGTACAAAGGCGGACTTAATGCCTTAGGCATTCTCTACTAGTCAACCAAGGGTGGTGAAGAGACAAGATGGTGCTTTAAAAATAGGAACATACAAAACATTGAGACACTTCTGCCCAACATTTGTGAGCTTAAGCCAAAATGTGATGTTATGACTCAAAGATGGATAAAACGTATGGTAATTAACATTGGGTTTTTCATGGCAAGGCTGAGGTTGGTCCGTGAATGGATGATCATCTTTACATATCGAAACTCCTCCGTGTCTCGGCAAGTACGTTAAGGCGTTGGTCCCGGCTGTCATTCGCAAATCTTTGACGTTCATTACGGGTTGTAATAAGTCTGACAGCTAGCCTTACAAGGGTGTAGTATAACCCAGTAGTTTATTTTATTTACTTACAAAAAGGTCAGTGTTGAAAGTGCCTTTAGGTTCATAAAGTTCGCTAAAGCACCTACCACAACTAATTCAATAGCGTCTTTGGTAATCAACTATTGAATTCCCGACATATATCCAATAAAGTTGTTGATAGGTTTAGTGAATCCATTACACTTAAATTTTATCTAGCCATCCAAGTTGATTGTCAGTATACGGAATGCGCATGACCATTTACGGAAACCATCAAATTAGCAGTTAAATCTTATTAAACACATCAGTACTAATCAAGATAACAAATAAACATGGATTTTATATCGCTATACGACTAACATTATAGCTCATTTCTGTATAAAAGCATTTGGAAGCTGTACATGGCATATTGAGTTGCAAAACTAGCATCTTAATAACACTGAGGATAGATAGTATCCCATAGAATTATCACATAAATCAAGCAAGTCAATGATTAATACGATACAGACGATGAGAGTCTGACCGCTAGTACGTCGTTATAACGGTTGAGTGTAATTAAATTGAGCTTCCGTGTACATTCTGTGACGGCTCCAGTAATGGAGGATTACTGCGATCAACTGCTAAGCGGCACGCCTCGGAAAATTGAGCTTTAGATCTCAACAATATGATCTTTTGCGGCGATTCTGTGGTGATGAAAACTGATAATACTAACAGAGGCTGGCACATCAAGCTACCGCAAAATGTCACATGCCTTTGATAGATTTTCAACTTTATTACAAAAGTGTAAGGTTCATGTTCAATTGGGCATATTTGACAGTTTGGGATAGCTTGATGTGCTGGCGTCTGTATACTGTAATCTTATTATTTTATACTAGCACTTTGCCCGCGGCTTCGCTCCCGTGGTCTTTCCCGTGGGATCCGTTATTTTTCCCGGGATAAAAATTAGCCTATGTTACTCCTAGAAAACGAAGCTTTCCAACGGTGAAAGAATTTTCAAATCGGTCCAGTAGTTTCGGAGCCTATTCATTTCAAACAAACAAACAAAAAATCAAATCTTTCCTCTTTATAATATTAGTATAGATAATACATTATATAATCTTCAGAAGGAGGGTATCAAAGTAGGTAGATGTCTACTGGATTATACTCATACAATTATCGATGATAGCTTACCCTGGCACATCGTAAGACTGTGAAACAATTATTTTAAGATATAAATCAGCCCCGTATGAAGGGTGAATTTTAGTAACGAAACTGAACGCGATCGACACTACTATCTCTATGGGCTGCCAGTGTCATTATTTTTGGCGGGATATTGACACTGACAGGTGTTGAACGCGGTTTAGATGTGCTGATCGCGTTCAGTTTTATTGATGAAATTGACTCTAGAGTCCGACTGAAATTTCAAAAAGAGATCAAATTTTAATTCCATAGAGTAACAATATGTTTTTTTTATTGCTTTAATACCTTCATTATAATTAATTTGCTCGGAAATGTTTAGTTCCACAATAATAAGTTCTATTAATAGCTTGGCCTCGTAAAATGAGCACAAAGTTTCAGACTTTTCGTGCTAGTAATCGTTTTCCAGTTGAACGTGTTGCAAAGTTGCAATGTTTGCAGTTTGTAAATAACATGCGATAATTTTCTACTTAAGAAGTACTATGAAAATACTATTAGAAGTGCTATTACTTAAGTTATATACAGGGTGAAATTGAAGTCATGGGCATTATTATAAGGGGTCATTGTACTCATCATTATGAACAACTTTCACTATGAAAATATATCTGAAATCTCGAAAAAAATTAATCTGCTGTTCAATACATAATGCTCGCTTATCTTGTCAAAATGTAGGGAACACCTGATTTTTTTTAGAAATTTCTCATTTGTAAGAATGACCCTTAAAATAATGCCCATGAATTCAATTTCTCCCTGCATAATTCTAAATATAGTTTCGATTTATCACAATTATATTTAAAAACTAAATTCTTTAAAATATTAATAATAATAATGTAGGTACACGTAGGTATATAAAAAGCGAGGGGAATAATCATACGACGTTGCCACACTGTATGGCAATGTTGGTACTTTGGCCAAATAATAGGTTTGATTCTAAAACAAATAAAACTGAAAATCAAAGGTAAGTTTGTGTTATATGTACCAACGTGTGTGTGTGTTTATGTAATAAATGTGTTTATGTAGTTGCCCAAATGTAGTTATTGTAGTTCAAATGTGGAACGCTGGCAACAAAATTCTTGACAAAGGTCTTCCTCATTGAAACAAGAAAAACAATATTCTTCTCATTACCTTCCGATACGTAACTCAATACCATTACAAAGTAACTTGCTGTAGCAATCAATAAATCAACAAAATCCAAAGATTGCCTTCATTAAAGTAATTATCTTTGGGTAACCAAAGTAAACGAATACATCAGGTTTGTAAAAGTGTACCTCGAAATTACTCTTCGACTCGAACCAGTATACAACGGAATCAAACACTTCCTGAAATTAAACAACTTTGTGTAATGATGGCGGCGTCAGATGAATCATTATTCTATAATTATGCTATCAAATAATATGAGAAAATTGTAATGACTGTAATTCTAAATACAGTTAAACGTTATTGATTTCTTTGCTGTAATTGAGTATTTTTTTTTGGAATGAAAAAATATATATTTAGTTAAAGTGAAAAAGCTATGCCCTATCTTCCACAAGAATCCACCCTAACCTCTATAAACTTTATGAATGTTGTGGTCTTTTGGGTAGTAGGTAATATTGTTGCTCTGCTCTGTTGTTGCCAAACAATGACATCTTCAATATCAAAGACCAATCAACTGGGCTGAGTTGATTGGTCTCACATCACAGTCCACTGCTGGACATAGGAACAGCTGGTCCGCTGGGCGTCTGAGCTGGCTGGGCTGGGTCTGCTAGAGAGATCTTCCTCAAGGAAGAGTTTTGGCCGAATGTGTCGTGTATCTGCGATTCCGCGGACGTCGACAAACATGGCCAGCCCTGTGTCACTTCATTTTGCTTAATTAGGCTAAAATAAATCTCTTGGTATTGAAACTTTTGAACGGTCAAAGGCACTTTCATTACCAAGAGATTTATTTTATTAATTCTCCCAAAAGTATTTATCATTTCGCTAATGCACGAACATATTAACGAGACTCAAAACACACCATTAATTGTTATGTAAAGATCTTAAATCTCAGTACCTAGCGTTTGAGTCGAAATAATTCACTCATAAAACTTAAATTATTAAAATAGACGCAGAAATGTCTAAAGAACGTGACTCCAAGTAAAATATGCTGAACATTAAGATTCCAACTTAGAATAAGATGATATCAACACGAATAACTTAAATAAACGTAGAATAAAAAACGTTTATTATATTTGATGATTATAATGAAGTAGCAAAAAGTACTTGGGAAAAGTATTCTATGAGAATAACCGTCGTTGTTAATGATAATTAATATATATAATAATAATTAATTAATCAGAGAAAAGGGGGGGTTATTTAACTAAAACCTAATTCTTTTTTATATGCGAATCTAGAAATTTATGATGCTTGTGTTGTGTCACAAACATTTTCTGTTATGGCTAGGATTTCTAAGTAAAACGACCAACACAAACAATACTACGAACGAACTTACATTTTGTAATTTTTTGTGTGGTACAATTTTAAAGGAATGTAAGTCTCCAAAAGAGTAGCCAGGTCAGGTTGGTTGGTTTTTAGGGTTTCGTACTCAAATGGTAAAACGGGACCCTATTACTAAGACACCAATGTCCGTCCGTCTGGCACCAGGCGGAACCGTAAGATTTTTACTGATGATGCATTTCTGTAGCCGCTATAACAGCAAATACTAAAAAACAGAATAAAATGAATATTTAAGGGGATCCCATATAACAAAAGTGATTTTTTTGCCGTTTTTATAGATAATGCTACGAAACCCTTCGTGTGCGAGTCCGAGCCGGTTTTTTTTTAGTTAACCTAATCGTAATATCAGAAATTCCCGGTTATACAATTCAGCAGTGCATCAACAACTGGCATAGTGAATTTTTCATGCTTTGCAAAATATACCACAAACAATACCATAAAATAAATCTCAGCTATGGTCGCTATACTTTACGATATTCTCGATCTAAATTCAAGAACATCCGTTCACAAGTATATGTTGCCTATGTTTGTAGTGAATAGTTTTCGCGGTACGCATGCGCTGGCGTTAAGCGACCCGACCATGGTGGTCCGAGTGCAAGGCACGTTTGTTGTATTTCACGATGTTAATTTTAAAATTAGCGTCCGCAAACAAATCCTGTAAATTGTTTGCTTTGGTCTACCGAAGGACCGACGCTAATGGCTAAAATTAAATCCTACCGCTCAATGAGAACTATAACAACAAGACCATTAAGTAAAAACGTCTTGTTTAAAATCATTTCTTCCATCTCATTAACGAATTTTTCATTTTCAACCGCTTCCCATATTCAATATGGAAATATTGGTCCAGTAGCGGACCACACAAGGGCGAAATTGGTAGCCCGTCGCATCTCGTTTTGCATATTTTCTGCATTACTGAGCAAAAGTCTTTTGTCAATATTGTCTCCTCGAGTCATTGAGTAAATGACGGACTCTGTCTGCTAAATATACAAAATGTAAATTAAGCTCCCGGCATGTTGTTTTCTTGCTTTGTTTGTTTAATATCTCAATATCCTTTAATATTGTACGAGGGTATAACGTTTCGGTTTTATGAAACTCGATGGCAAAGATTTTAATGGTGTTGACGATAAATTTCTTTCTATTATGTAATAGAGTTTCTTGCGAACAATATCAGGACAGTAGACGGAAGGTTTAATATGTTTTTATATCTTCTTTGTCGTCTTTGCAAGCATCTTTATTCGATTCTGAGGTCTTGACTCTGTATAAATTCTAATGCAAATCTTTGCGCATTCTCATAGACTAGCACTTTCGTTACCAATTGCTTGGGTGATATTGCATAGATATAAACTAGCTTCTGCCATCAGATTCACCCGTGTAGTTGTCGGAAATTACCCCATGGGAACGTACCAGTGGGATGAAAGAAAGAAGTATTTTATGTGCTATTCCAGCCTATAATCTCTGTGTCAAATTTCATCCAGATCCATTTAGTAATTTTTGCGTGAAAGAGTAGCAAACATCCATACATCCTTATAAGCTTTCACGTTTATAATATTAGTAGGATCCATGAGAATAAATTCTTCATTCCATTTGCAAAAAATTGTAGTGAAAGCCACATCAACATTAAAGGTTGACGGAACCGTTACACGGAGACAAGATAGACTGGGAACTCAACAAAAGCTTTTTAATATCAGCACACACCCTGAGGCAGGAAGGGATTATTTACATAAAAGCCACGTAGTTATTTAAGAACAATCCGGTATATACGTGTGTATACGAGCGAGACACGAATATTGTTATGCTAACTGACTTCGTTAGTTTGTTCCTGGGAATTGTTTCGCTTTGTTGAAAGAGTCGTCGGTACGTGAGCTCGGATTTGTACCGTGATCTCTGATACTGAGTTTGTGTACCAACTAATTTGCTTGAATTTAATTAAGATTGTATGAAAATGGATAAGTTTGGGAGTTATGGAAAGTATTATATTGCAGCTTTGTTTTGACTTGGACAACATACATAATCACTGCTACGTATGTACCTAATAATCTTAAAACAGCCGCGCGGGTCGATCCATCAGGTTAAACTGCGCTTGCCGGGGTTGGTCCGTAGATGGGTGATCATCTTTACATACCGAGGCTCGAAAAGCACCTTTAGCCGTCGTTGGTTCCGGCTGTCACTTGTTAATCTTCGACAGTTGTTACGAAGCCCAAAAGTCTGACAGCCAGTCTTACCAAGGGATATCGTATTACCCACTCGGTTGTGGAGGTCAGATAGGTGGTCGTTCCTAATATTCAGCTGCATTTGGTTAGACTAGAAGCCAACCCTAATATAGTTGGGAAAAAGCTACGCAGATTGACCACAGTATATTGAAGAACTCATTTTATTGATGTTTGAAATTTAGAATGTGCAAATCATAGGATCACAACGATTCTGCATTGCTGAAGGATGATTACATACACCCACTTATTTTGTGGCCTTTATATCAACTACCTTAAGGACGAAACCTTACAGAAAATCGAAATTCAAATCAATAAGATATCGCAAAAGACTCCAACAATAATCCTTCTCTACTTTCTGCAACTGCATCAGTTATACTAAATTGACAGACTGCCAGCTGTCGGTTTTCCAAAACCCATTGAAGTTAATGCTAGGCAGTGTTGTCTACATGATTACATGCCGACTGCCGCACACACGTTCTAGACGTTTGCAAATTGCCTCTTACCTCCTTTACTGGATGGTTATTCCGTCATTGATGGCTCGCAGGCGATCGTAGTATCGAATCAGAATGTGTAACGCGTGACTGCTAATATTTTGAATGTCAATTCCGATTTCAGACTAGCTTGGGAGTTGAGTGTCGTTGGAAATGAGAGGTTGTGGTGAATGATATTGTGGTGCTCTGGTTTGAACGATTGGCAGTTGGCGTTGTTACTTTACATATTATGCTGTGCAGGTACAAGCGCAGTAAGTATAAATGCCTGTTTTCTTAGTTGGTTATGACAATATAAGGTGTTAAAAAAATGAACACTAAAAATTTCGTGGGAGCATTATTCTCATCATTACGAATAACTTTTACTATGGGATCAACCCCGAAATTGCGAAAATAATATGAGCTGTTCCATACATTTCAATGAGTTACGTGTGCATAAATGTTTTAACACCTTATATGGTTACACATTTATTAAATGCTCATACATTCAATGAAATTGTTATTATATCATAGAGAGCATCTAATACAACAATTCGCAACCCAGTTATGGGTATAAAATGCCAGGGTCGCGGGTTTGTTCGAGAGAGTTACCGTAGCCTCTGACAAAGGCAACTGAAGGAACACGGGTGGATTTTAGTCAGTAAAAGGCTGACACACTCTCCCGCTCTGCCCGGAACAGGGGACCTAGACAAGCGTCAATCACTCCGTATCGATTCGTTTTCTAAAATTGTTGCTAGAATAATTCGTTATCTCTGCGATTCGGATTGTCATGAACGCCACTTGTCAACGCATTTGTATGTTAATATTGATCGAGATTGGTTACACAATTTGATAATGTCTAACACTTAGCGATCGACAACGATTGGTCACGTTACATTTCGAAAGCTTATGCCAATTCCATACATTTCGGAAGTATCTAATTTCGTTGTCATCTTTGTCTAGGCCTCAAAAAAAAAGTAGTAATACCCGCTACTTTTTTTTGAGGCCAACTTTTTTGAACACTACTGTCTTTGCATGCAATATTTCGAAAATTTAATGTCACTTTGAATAATGAACCACAATCAATACAGTCACCTATGTAGGTCTTTCCATAACTTCCTGAAGACCTAAGCCAACAAATACAAAAGTAACGAGCGACTCAATAATAACACTCAACTATTTGCCAGTACTCCGCAGTACTTCGCAGTTTGCACGTTATAAAGTGGGCTCTTCGCCTGCAGTTTGTGTGTAGTCCGTCACTGCAGGTAATTGCGTTGAAAGCCCCACTCGTTTGTCGAGCGATGACGTTTTGATTTATTTGTAACGTGATGGGTAACTTCGTATTGCTTTCTATTGTAGGGGAAGGTTTGTAACGGGAGAATGGAAATGTCGTGGTTAAGTACTATCACTATAGAGCTTTGAAGTACGTTGTATTCTAGTCAAAGTCAAAGTCAAAACATTTATTTCAAATAGGCACAAGAATGGCACTTTTGAACGTCAAAATGAACAAGAAATAGAACTGATTCTAGTCGCCCCTTCCAAAAAGTAGTTTCGTGTGGAGAAGAATGGGCAAGAAACTCCACCGTTACTCTTTTAAAATGTTTCACAAGAGAGTCTCCTAACGACTTTGCTCCATAAAGAATGACAAGGCTACTTGCTATTGAAAGCATCTCTGTCTGGACTATATCTACTGCCTAGTAAGGTTGACTATATTGCATTTTATTAGGTTAAAGAGTCTCTATAACTACCGATCTATGTTCACGATTTAGTTATCAAACATAACAACAAAAAACCCATGTTTATGGATAACAACTTTAAAACCTAATCATAAAGCCTATGACTTTATCAATAGTAGGTACTGGTAATTTTTTAACTCAATTTATACCAGTATAAAATTGATAATTATTAGAAGAATACAGTAGGTACAGGCAGTCAGCACCTCTAACAGGAGCAGGCTTGTCGTGGCGTAGGCGTGATGGTGATAAGATCGAGGTAGACTTCTTCCCCAGAAATTGGTACTAATATAATCTCTATGGACCAACATTACTAAGATAAGTAAGCCAGACCATAGAATGTACAAGAACCAACTTTTCCTAACGTCAGCGCCGCCAGCGATCATGAATTAATACACGAACAGAATGCGTGTAGAACCTGCACGCAATGTCTAACACTAACAAAGTGAGGTTTACTGGTTGATGTATGCAGAAACATATTCGAACGAGAACTTAAAACGAGTCCAGCTAAGGTCTACAATAGACCTAATAACGGTACCTACAACTTTGTAAAGTATCCACCTACTTCTCCAAAACCAAATCACATTCTAGACACAAAATAATGTTTGCAACTCGATTAATCAGTATTCCCATCAAATTAGTCAGTTACCGTACCGAGCATCGATATCCGATTCTAAACAAATTGACAACTGATACTATCATTCGATTTGTGTAATTGCATCGATGATATCGGTTTAATGAAAGGTTTAACAAATTACCGAAATAGAATATTCGTACTTTAAATCAGTATACACGAGTAAATAAAGATCTAGATTTAATTTTGTGTGTATAATCCTATGACATAATCAGATAAAGATTCATACAACAATATTTTCTTAAACACAGAAAAAAAAAGAATTATGGAAACCGATTCTTTTTCAATTTGACTTCAGCATTTCCCTGGAAGAAGAAGCGGTTAATATACGGGTAGTTCTTCAGAGACAAAATTTTCGATTTCTATGGGTATATTTCTCTAACCAACTAACAAAACAGCATGTAATTTTTTTTTTGTACAGTTTAGCTTTTCCTCTAACTGGGACAAATGATATTTTTTAAATAATTGCTGTCTAGGTACAAAATAAAAATATTTGAAGTCTGTTCTTCTGATTCATATAGCGCGTCCGTTTGCCATTTTCCGGAACAAAATGGTCGATGTCGCATTTTCCCTTTGATACATCAATATAAATAATAATTATATCGAAAGGAAAAGAATTGTCCCCTTACAAAAAAAACGTGTATTAGTTATAACTACGTTAGTGTGTTTATAAATAAGTAAATAAGAAGTGTCCGGCGTATAATACTGATTTATGTGGCATGAGCTGCGCTTGACCATACTTGGTCTGGTAATGGTAATGAGAGTCTGCATCCCCGCGCGGGGGGAAGCCAGTCGTGCAACGAACGAGCGTGAACGTGGATGAGGGGCTGGTTGGCTTAGATCCCGGTGTTACGAAGGTAAACATCTGATTCATCTGTGCTTGGTTTAAGGGTAATATTTTGTGCCCAGATGAATCAGAATTTGTTACATCATCTGTAACAAATTCTGATTCATCTGGGCACAAAATATTTGAACGTCGATATCTTGAAAATCACTTTATAAAAACGAGTCCCTCATTCAAATATATGTTAATTGGTATACCTATTTTCATATGAACATGTGTTACAGAGCTGAAAGTGAAATTAAATTTTGACCATATGAATCAGTCGAAGAATCAAATTTCGAAGAACTACCCATACATGATAACTGCTTTCATATTTACGTCACTTTTGAAAGAAGAACCTTCACTGATACATGAACTCTTCAGAACTGTGTCAGTGCTAAGGAAGGTGTTGTCAAAAAAGCTGTGGTACAGACCCTCAAACTAAACCACTTACTCCATGGAACCAACATCGTAATCGCGAAAAAATAATCGGCCCATACATTTAGTAGAGTAGGTATTGAATTTTTGTATGGGACGGTGGCTAATATTCGCTCGATTTCGATGTTGGTCCCATGGAGAAACTGGTTCAGTCTGATGCTCCATACCACACCCATAAATTTGACCACACCTTTCTAGAAAAATCTTAAATTCACTGAAAGACAATACGAAAGCCACCGCTGGGCCTAGAAGCATTAAATTGCAAAACGAAAGTGAGCACCATCAATTAAATGGAATAAAGCTCCAGTCCCACTGAGAGGATTTTCAAAAACCCTTTAGTAATGAATTTTTGTATGGAAGTTCGTAATTTTTGCCGACTTGGGCAATATCATCTCTAGTGCTACTCTGTAAAAATCCTACCATAAAAACTTAAGAGACGAGAGTCTAAAGAGATCTGTCAATAGTGTCTGTCGCAAGCATCAGGTGGAATGACAGTTCACTTTAAGCTCACTTCACCGTAGTTTTCTTGGCAAGATTTATGTACAGAGGCCAGCACATCAAGTCAAATTTCTTTGATAGTTTTTCAACTTTATTGCAAAGATATAAGGTTCATTTTTAATTGAGAAAATTTGACAGTTAGGGATAGCTTGATGTGCTGGCGTCTGTACAAAATAGCACTTACTCCAGTAGTAAGTCTTGTACTCAACAACAATAATCACCTCAGGAAAGTTTAATTATGGGTTCAAAGAATCTGTTACACCGACAGCGAGTTATTTCTCATTAGTGTGTTCTCAGGCGAACGAAGTAAGGTGAAAGACGAGTAGCCAAGCATCCTCTGACGACATTCATTAATCGCTTTGATATCGATAGAATCGGAGCATCTTACTCTTAGTTGGGCAAATGTTGGTTGGTGTATGTTGGTTGTTGGTGCTGGTAGCGTGTAGTAGATGGCGATTAGCAGATCGAGTTAGTAGTATAGTATGTCGATATATAATTTTGAAGGCCGTTTTTACACTGTCCCACTGCTGAGCAAAGGCTTTTCTTAAAGGCCTTAAAATAGGGAAAATTACAAGAAATGCAAGATTAGTAGGTTCTTAAGGAATTTTGCTTTTCCCACAGCCAAGTGGTAAAACCCTAGTCAGTGATAGGTCAGTCCTGGTACGCGGTATGCATTGTGAAGAACTTCCTCACATGCATGCATGCCGCGTATACAGTTCTTGGCCAATTCGTTCAGTGATAACTTTTCAAAGTGTTAGCCGCAAGGCTTAAATAAGTACAGGTAAGTAAACTGACTGCCTAGTTAGTCTAGTGCATGCTAGCGCTACTGCTGAGTATGGGGTCTTGGGTTCAATTCCCGGGTAGGGCAAAGTGTTATTGAGTTTTCCCATCTAGAATTTCTCAGTAGCAGCACAGAGTAAAGAAGAGTCTGGATTTGTTCTTAGTTCGTGACACTAACGCATGACTGGTTAAGTGTGCTGTGCGGGTGTACTACCAGGTACACCTCTTACTAACCTTTCAATGAACATAACGTGATGTCATGTTATGTATAATTATTTTTTTAGGGTTCCGTACCCAAAGGGTAAAACGAGACCCTATTACTAAGACTCAGACAGACGGACAGCGTGACAGCAGAACGAGCGTGACAGTTGAAATTTTCACAGATGATGTAGTTTTACTGCCGCTGTAACCACAAATAACTAAAAAACAGAATAAAATAAATATTTAAGGGGCTCCCATAACAAACGTGATTTTTTTTGCCGTTTTTATAGATAATGGTACGGAACCCGATGAAATGGTAGGGCTTACTACTACACTTGGCCGGTTTTTAACAATTTCTATGATTATACTTTCGACAAATTTCATATTTTTGACTCCGCTGTTGTCGCTTGTTTCCTCGCCCTCCGCTCCGCTTTTAGTACGACACTTTCTTTAATACAAAATCTATTAATTAAACCTTCTAAAATGAATGCCTTCAAACAAACTAACACCAAAGTCTGCTCCAAAGATTCGACGCAGAGATACCGAAACATTGTCCCGACACCTTTTTCTAAGTTTAATAACACCTTAATAAGCCTTAATGTAATTCTGGTTAATTAGACTTAATCTCAGTTTTATCTCGATGAATGTCTTCCACGGTGCCCGTGATTTTGTGTTTAGTAAATATTTTCCCTGATGAGCGGCTCTGTTAAGACAGAATTAAGATAACGTACGCATTTACATTTTTGTGTGACCGGCATTTCCTTCTTTGATCGACCGAATCTCGAGTGTGAAGGGATTATTTTTTTTACTTTTTTTTTATTGGGTTGTGATTCGGTGAGCATTTATCCAAATTGGGGATTATGTAGGTTTTAAACACAATCAATGTTTTCACATTATGTATAATTTATAACACAAACTTTTTTTTGCCGCACTGCAAGATAAAGTTCTGAGCTGCCCATGGCCGAAGCCTGCCGGGGAAGCGGGATTGTCCGTACGGTTTACCGTTACCCCGGCACATATAGGGCTAAGGAAGCAACATGGATAGTCAGTAAAAGTCTGACACTCCCTTCCGCTCCACCCAGAGCGGGAGGGGTCATTTGATGATGAGAATTTTCAAGGATTACCGCTGCCCAGGAACACAAAGGGGTTAGGGAGGAACATGAATGGGTTATAGTCAGTAAGAGTCTGGCACTCCTTTCGCTCCACACACCCACAGCGGGAGAATGAATGATTTCCCATTTAAAAAAAAGGCATACTTCTCTCCTCGAACATAAAAAGCACGAACATTAAGAACGTTGTTCTTTATGGGGCAGCGCCACAGTAGAATTCGAAATTCAAACTTTCTTACGTTTTATGCAATTTGCAAGTCAGTGTCAGTTTAAAGTCATCGACACATTACTATGTCGTGTTGTGTCGTTGCGCAACTTACAACAGTTTTGATTGGCTGACACTATGTCAGAAGGCATCACGACACGATACAACATAGTAATGTGAATCCGGCTTTATGTTGAACAATATATGATAGAGGTTGTATTGATGATTTTTATGATAACAGTTCTGTAAATACGTACCTGCTGCGGCCGCGAATCATATTTCAATCAACAATTAACCTGATACGGACCTATTGCAAGAAACAGCAGTGATAGTCTAGTGGTGTGTCCGTCGGACTGCCAAGTCATTGTACTCGAGTTCGAACCCAAGACACGCAACTCTGATTTTACAGATTCATATGCGTATTGTATAATTATAACTTGCTTAAAAATCGGTGAAGGAAAACATCGTGAGGAAACCAGCATGTCTGAGAGATATTTCTCAACAGTAGTGTGAAGTTAAGTCACAGGCCCATAGGCAGCATAAAATCTCTGACACCAAGTTAGTCACTTACCAGACGAAAAAAGAAAAATGATTGCAAAAAACGTAAGATAATTTGATTATCGTGGGCTTGCTTTTAGCTTAAGAAACATTCTATTCTCTCTTGATAGTTGTTTAGCTACCTAGCTGCAAAGTCCTTTGTCTCCATACCAAACCTCAATACTTTAAAGTACACACACATTTCCCACCCAAAACTTACGATAAACAGCAACAAATTGTAAGCTTAACATAATATAAACGATGGAAGTGCCAATATTTCACTTTCTATCACTTTTCAAATACCCGAACAAAGAAATAAAACGAAGGCAAACATCGGAGTTTGTGGCACAAGCCTTAAAAACGACAGCTCTATGTGTTCGGGTTATTTGTGGGATAACTAGCTGCGCCCGCGGCTTGGTCTGCGTTAGTCAGTAGTACTTATTTTACTGGCATGAGAAATAGGTTTCTTCTCGTAAAATTATAATAAATACTTACCTACTTGGTATTGTTTTCAATTTGGTGTGAAGTATGTAAATTCATTTAATGTAATGTTAGTATTAGACGAATTAATGTAACAAATATGATAATAAATTAAAAATGTATTCTTTTATTTGATTATTATTTTCATGTGAAGGTGGCTAAAGCTGTTAGCGTTCATTATTCACATTGTTATTGGATTGTATATTTGCTTTCTTGAAATTATTACACAAATAACTATTTACTTAATGTATAATACCATGACGCCTGTATTTCTCGAAGGGTTAGGCAGTCCTCTGCCTTTACAACCTCATTTTGGTAGTTATGTTTAAGTCCTATCTAATAGGGGGCGAGCTTATAGTCGTTAACCGGGCACACGGGGCACAGACACAAACTCCGGACTGTTACTGAGATATTCCATGGTGAAAAACCCAATAACACAGGATCTCTTGCTCAGCAGTAGCGCTTGCGACCACTAGACCAACAAGTGTCTATTTTCACCGGGTACTAAATTAACCTTTTGAAACGCCATTGTCACATATACGTGACAAGCAAGCGCATGCCCTGTACGCCAACGACACAAATATGTTACAATGACAACAACATTATAACACGAAATAAACAATTAAATCATTACTTTTGTGAGTGTTTATATAGATATCTTAAAAATTGAAGCTCTTATACGTATTACATGGCATGAAACAAATTAAAAGACACCATGGATATTGGAAAATTCATGATAACATAACAAGAAGAAATAAATTTGCAGCTTGGCGTGGAGGGCACGCGCGTGCGTTTATGCTCTGGCGTTCAAAAGATTAACTATACTAATAAATACAAAAATAAAAAGACACATAGTAATTTAACATTCCAAAAGTCATTTAAATTTGTATTCAAAAATAGATAAGAATACACAATTGCGTGTAACGAATCGTCACAAACATGAGTCAGAAAATATTTTTGTTGTATACTTAATAGAGAGCTTTATTTTCGACTGATCAATACGCAGCAAAGCGTAAAGAATCGAAGTTAAATGTTGATTTTTAACTTTGTGGTGTGTTCAAGCTGATTCTACGAATCATGAGCAACTGGTCAGACTCGGCTCAATTGTGTCTGTGAACAAACATTTGTGAACTGTTGGCATTTCTACGTTTTTACGTAGTGTAGTAACAAGAAGTTGTAATAAAAAGGTTTGTTTTTGGACACCTGCGGTGTTTTTCAAACATCATTAAAAAAAGTTTCAATTGACTATTTGAATCGGTCAAAAATAAAATATGAAATTACTTGGAAAAAACCCGCTCGTCTTAAAAACTGCCTTCACCGTACAGAAATTAAATATAATGCGAAGATATAATTGTTAAATTTAATTCTAATAAGTATTCCATTTGATTCTAGAAATCTATGACGTCACATTGTTATATGTCATACAAATAACGTACTAATGCCGCGTTTTGACAGTTCATAAAAAACTAGCGTTATTGACTACCCTTTCAAATACCCAATTGTCTTGATAAAACCTTCTTACAATTATTTTAAAGCAGTGTAATGAAATGAAATGAAATCTTTATTTGCCAAATAGGACAACTCTCAATAAACAAAAAATACAGACATAGATCACACTAATATTAAACAGGCGAAAGTATGTGAGACTGCGTTTAAATGTTTGTTACTTCTAAACGTAATAACCTAGATTAACACACAGGATACTGTTATGCCGTTAGTACGTTCCCGTGGTATAATTTCCGATATTTACGCGGCCGAAGTCGCGAGCAAAAGCTAGTAACAACTGATTAAATAAACAAAATCTTAAGTCAAAACCTTGTTATATACTAATTTGTTTACTTTATAAAATGTAGCTTCACAGTCGACAGTAAATAGTACATTAATAATATTGTTAACATTATGCCAATAAGAAAGTCCTCAGAAAAACTAGATTAGCAGAGAGTGGCATTATAACATAGAGTGGCATAAAAAGTAGTTTTTTCCCTATTTTTTTTCTGTAGCCGTGGATCATCATCACTGCCTGAAAGTCCACTTTTAGACATAGGCTTCTCCACTAACCCGCTATTTAACTCGATCCTCGGCTACTCTTATTCCACTAACTCAAACTCAAAGTATTTATTTCAAATAAACCAATTACAGGCACTTTTGAATTGTCAAGGCGTTGGTCAGTCAGAGAGATGAAGCTAGTTGCCCATTCCAAAGCTATAGGTACCCATGCAGAAGAACAGGCAAGAAACTCCATGGACACTCTTTTAAACAAAATATGGTTACAAAATATTGGTTACATAGTTCATATTAAAAACTAAATTAAAACAAGCCTTAGCTGCTAAGAGATGACCAGTCCCTACTGACAGCGCCCGTTCACGAACATGACGCATAGATTAGCACCATTCATAAAATGGTTGAGTTTTAGAGAGCTAAATGATCCAACACCAACTGTTATCTTGTGAAGATCTTCAATCACTGAACCACCCATGTGATCCTCCAATATAATTACATTCATAGCACAATAAAGTTCTCACTGCTGGTACACAGGCCTCCTCTCTTCGAGAGGAAGTCCATCTACGACACAGGGCGGGTTGGTAAGATGTCACATGTTTTCTAATTTTTGATCATAGAAAATTCCGGTTTCCTAACGATATTTTCCTTTACCGTTTTGAGAACAGTGTAGTGGAATAATTCACACAAAGTAAAGTTTCTGTCTGATTTGAGCCTACCAGCTACAATTCGTAAGTCGTGGTCGTTGCTCGTTCTCTGGGTCTCAACTCTAATTACATACATACACGACCAATCTTAACTACTCGTACAATACAATAAAACACGTCCTATTCGCGCTTAGTAACAGCACCAACAATCTGGCACAAAACTAAAGTTGAGAATTAGGACAGAAGCACCAACAAAATCTACGTGACGCATTAATAAAGGTTTTATTTTCACGAGTGGAATGAAGTCACGTGCTCGGAACACGTGAACTCACTTTGCTTGTCTCCAAATTTATGCAACTTTTCACAATGTAAAAACCTTTCATAACCCCTTCTAGAAACCACTGTTGCCGCGGGACTATTCTGGGTGACGAAATCATAAGAATATAAAAGAAATACGTCTGGGGGCCTAGATAAGTATCAATCGCTCCGTGTCGATTCGATTTCGAAAATTGTTGATCGAACAATTCTTCATTTCAGCGAATGGGATTGTCAAGAACGCCACTTGTCAACACATTTGTATGGATATATTAATCGAGTTTGGTTACACAATTCGACATTGTCTAGCAGTTAGCGATCGAAAACAATTGATCACGTGCCATTTCGAAAGTTTATGCGAACGCCATACATTTCGGATCTAATTTCGCTATTGTTAATGAAAATGTGACTTTGTCTAGGCCCCCTGAATCTTGTAAGGAATAGTTTTGGTACGTTAATTGTATGTCGATCATGGAAGTTGAAACAACAAACTTTAATCGTAAAAATTCAATTCATAAATTCATAAGAGAATCTTTATAAGTAATTTAAAATCTGCTTCAAGTAAATGCCAAAAAAATCGAAGGTTATCTATCGAGGCTAAAATTTAATGTCTGCAATTACAATTACAAATCCAATCTAACCGAATTAATAAGCTAGTAATTGATACGCAATCATTTCATGTATTGAAGCCTTTCAATAAGCAATCAACAGAATATCTAATTTAGAAAGGAACACACAAATTATTATAATTATATTGCACTCAACTGTACAAAACTGATTCAACCTCTAATAAACAAAATAATTTGCCTTTAAATTATATCCAGAAGAAGCTAAAGAAAAGGTCATCAGCCGGTATATTCCGGAAAAATCTCACCACGAAAACTTAGGTAAAATGACCTTGAAGTGTGCTGTCATCTTACCTGACATTATTGACAGCTCACTGAATGTTGATTGACACTATTGACAGCTCATTTCACCTAAGTTTTCTACGTAGGAATTTGTCAGAATAGATCCGCAGATGTCTACCAGCCCAATTCACTAAACATACTATTTTGACTGTATGGCCTATGCTTCAAGAGGAAGAAAGATTAACCGAACCTTAATAAATTACTTCCCTTTTCAAATTAATAATCAATAAAAACTTTTCCATTCTTTTTTTTTTAATTTAATCAGTGACATGTTTCCGGTATCATCTCCACCAATCAGAATACGCCCTCTATTCCCAGTAGTAACGTGTGAGAGGGACACTAGAACATCCAGTTGGCACAGAAGTGGCGGGTTACGCACGGACGGGCTCACGGGCCAGAGGCAAACCGGATAGTCTAAGATCCTGTGTACCATCGATCTTCACTCAAGTGTTTTTCAATCGAAAAGTATAAAAGTAGTACCAAAAGAATTAAAATAAGTTAGATTGCATTGTTTCTGGTCCTTTTAACTGGATTGCCTGGTACTGACAGATTAGTTGTAAGAAACAAAGATAAGCAATTCTTTTCTTGATCCATAATCATATCCTTCGTAAACGGTATTGTAACGGTGCAAGACAGCCTTTACCAGAAGTAGTTATCGTACTAGTGATTTGCATCTTCAATATCATTAGGATCGTGCGGAAATATACGAGGTCGTCGTGGACGTGCTGCGACAGCGGCTCCACAGACATCTTGTGCCAACAGAAGACCGCCGCTACACAACCATTAATGCGATGCTTTGCTAGTGTCTGTATTCAGCCAGTACCACTCTTATCCAAACTCTTTGGGGATTCGGTAAACTTCGTAACAAAACTATATGGCGGCATTTGCTAAGCCGTCATATTCTTTAAGTTACCCACCATAGGATCACAAAAAAATGGGATTGTTTGTACAGTAATTTTAGTTTAGGTAACCTCAACCTAATTTAATTAGTAGGTATTCAATTTCCGGTACGTTCGTTTATGTATATAAAATAACGATTTTTATAATGGACACAAACTAGAATTAATTTTGGACAGGCTCTTGTACTACAAGTGCGCCACCATCCGATTGCATTACCTCATTCTTTCTTATTTACAAGAAAACCTCTTGCATGGACATTCGTTAGCTCTGGGGACACCGAGCTGGTTTGGGATTTATTTCTGTTTGTACACTGTACTTCCATTAGTTTGTTTGCATTTCATTTGTTTCTGATCGGGATTGTCTTTTGTTTTTTTTTTGAAGAGGTGAAGTATTTTTGAATTTCGAGAATGCGCACAAGAGTCAAAACCGTCACAGAAATGACTGACAAAGTTTTATTTGGCCTAAGCAAAACTGTTTTGTAGTGTTCTAGTTTTCATGGAGCAAGTACATCTAAAGATTATGAAGAAAATCATGGTTGTGTAGATACAGCCTAGTGATGGCAGCATAAAAGCATCATTAAAGGTGACAAAAAACAAATCTGTGTATTTTACGGATTAACCTTGGATTTTACGGATTCATGTGCGTTTTGTAAATAATCACAATGCTTAAAATCGGTCAAGGAAATCATCGTGAGGAGCCCAGCATGACTGAGATATATTTCTCAACAGCATGTGAAACTAAGTCAGAGGCCCGTGGACAACATAAAAACTCTGACACCAAGTTAGTTACTAACCACACGAAAAGAAGCAGACTGGAAATATTTATGCTGATAGACAGATTCAGATATATTTATAACGTAAGTAGTATAAATGGAAAAGGAAGATTCAATAGGCGATTCCACCCCAGTAACAACAATTCGGGTGAAATTCCTCTTTTATTCGTGTATTCCCAAAACTTTATTTCGGGCACGTTTTAATATAAAACTTCTAGGAACTAGTCGAAAACGGCCAACTTCCACGAAATCTATATACAGCGCGCAAAGGATCCCTTGTTAATTTGACTTTGTAGTAGAAAACTCCGAATATCAATTTATTACAATCAAAATATTAGGCACACAAAGCATTTAAGCTCTGTTTCTGGGTCAGCAGACTCTTGGATGGCAACGCACATGCGTAATGTCTATGGTATTGCAAATAAGCGGGAGTAACCATTTATAGCCTGCCATGTTCGCTACAGAAAAAAAAAAGTATTTAAATTATATTAGTTTATATAAAAATACTCAGATCTAATTGGGACTTATAATAATTATGTTCGAGCCGTTTGGGGTTGAAAGACTAGGACCATGGGACCCGAGTGCCCACTTTATTTTTCGAGACGGTTGGTCGGCACTTCATGTGACCAAAAAGCTGGCCTATTTTTAGGTCAAAGAATCAACATTGCCATAAGTAACATTGTAACAATCCTACCAGATTTTTGGGAACTTTTACAGTTGACAGCGATGAGGACAAATTTTTCGACGCCCTACGATTATTTCCCCTTCATCACATAATTCACATAAAATCAACAATGCAAATGTTCAAATTATCCTATTAAATTACTATTTCATGGTATCATGACATTTTAGGTCAATTTTAACTTGAAAAAACTATCTTAGTTACTACTGACCTTAAATAAAGAGAATGGTATTGATGATGTTTATTGGTGATTTGAATCCTGTTAAATACATATTAATTATTTGACAAAGTACTCTCGTCAAGCCACAACGTAACACTGCACATTGTTAAAAAACGTGAAAAAAAAATCGTGGGCTACATTACCGCACCCCCCTTAACCCCTCAAATACCGTATGAACCCCATAGGTTCACAAGAAAAATTCTCTCGAAACGACAATAAATATAACCGTAAAAATCGTTCAGCTTCTATGAACAAACGGCTTCTAATAGGCGAACATCCAATGGGTTAAACAGTACCCGGTACTCAGCAGGTATCAATATTGTATTTAAACCAACTGTGCATGACACATTTCATATTAAGATGGAGTCTAACCAAAATTGGCAGGCGGCCCCTTTTTGAGACGACTCTGCCTCACGTTAGTTAGGTAATCGCAAGTTGATTGAATTACTCACGCACGTCTGGATTTTGTCATAGATTATGAAATTCAGTTATTTATCCACGCATGGTTTTAATTGTTCACGTTACGCAGATCTACACGAGACACAATGGCTTTTTAATTGTGTCTGTAATTACGACATACGAAAGTTTAATTATAATATTATAATCAATGTTGATGATAAGTGAGGAAAACACTTGTTTAAAATTACCTGACAAATTAATGATTTTTAAGAATGGACTTGATCACCTTTTTCACCTATTTAATTATAAACCAAAGAAGCATTACAAAATTGAGGATAAGGCCGTGTCCTAACCGAAAGCAATAGTCGTGCGAGTACGCCGTCGTGCCACTTGTTATACGCAAAATGTACATACGTAAACAAAATAAATCGAAATAAAAAATGCTTTAAGCCAAATATGCAATTCCAACCTGCATAAATCAAAAACATTGTACCAGAATAGGCAAAAACTACCTCCAGTCATAATCTTTGCCTCAAAGCCTTATTGCATATTGCAATAGGTATACGCGTATTAATGAACGACAAATACTAATTTGGCATGCCTTTGTCCTGGTCGATCATCGCTCAGCATTCCTCCGCATGATCGCCTGCACTAATCCGTCTGTTTCTAACATTTATGAGTATGTGTGGGCTATTGGTGAAATCCTTTGTACCCGCTTAAAGGAATACCCATACAGCATAAGATTCAATACATGCTGAAGGATTGATTTCGCTGAGCAGTATCGTATTCGACAATGAGCTTGTAAGGCTATTGAAATTTCAAACAAAGTTAGCTCGGAATGATTCTCGATTGTTATGTAAGATGTTTCGATGGGGTACAAAGAATCTCTCGAGATGTTACTTGTTTTTCAGGTGAGAATCGAATATGAGGATAAAAAGTCATCAATAAAAAACAAAAATTCTTAAGAAAGAAAGACGATTCGAAACGCTTTATAGCTTTCTATAAAACCTTTCCTATTTTCTTTCTCTAAAGACTTTTTGACGAGAATGGGTATTCTCGTTACTCTGACTTAATGACTGAGTACGGAATTATTAGACACAATAGGAGAAAATAAATTAAATTATTGTATTGAATCGAAAAAAAGTCATTACAATCGATGAATTCTACTAAAAAGACGAAGTTAGAAAACTGAAAGAATCTTTCGATAACGAACAATACTTTTACACAACATAATAATAATATTTTGTATCGACTTTAATCATAAAGAAATTAATCTTCGTAAACAGGTACTAAAATAGCTCTTTAATCCTTAGGGACTAAAAGAAATATGAATTTAGAGATTGGATATTGTTAAGAAAAACGCGCAAAAACATTCCACGTTCTTCCGTAATGGTTTATTCAAATTTTTACCTAAAAATTTAGTGTGTCTCTCTCAAGTTGTGAGAATGAAGGTATTATATTAACTCCAGACTAAATAATATAATACTATAATATCTTATATATAATTTGTTTTAGTATCTAAGTTACACTCTCTTATTTTCTTATAAAGGGCGATAAAAAGTAGAGTGTCCACGGCGGAGGCAACACTATTTTAAGCTTGAATGACGTATCTCCTTAAATATAATAAATAAATAGTCGTTTGCTCCTTTTGCACCTTAAAAATAGGCAAACAATCTACTATTATTCATCCCTATCCTCACAACCCGACAACGACTACACGAATAACTCGTTCATTCCGGTATCGGAATTTCATTTCCAATTATTAGTCACTTAATGCAGAGCATTAACATTGATGTAAAAACATCAGCAATCAGAACTCATTTGTAGCCGTTTTCCCTGCATTAACACCGTGTGTTGCAAACGCGACACAATTTGTTTCAGCGTCGATTTTTGCGATAACTTCATATGTAATGCTGGTCTGATATTTCAATACTCATAAGCTTTGTTCCAAGGTGTAAGGAATTAGCGATGTGTTTATTAAATATCACTGGCTGTCTTGTTGATTGACAGCCGCACTGATCCATCGGGTTAAGCTACGCTTGCTAGGGTTGGTCTGTGGATGGGTGACCATATTTAGATATCGAGATTCCTCCGTGCCTCCGAAAGCACTTTAAGTTGTGGGTCTCGGCCGTCATTCGTGGCTCTTTGAAGGTCGTTACGGGTAGATAGAAGCCTGAAAGTCTGACAACCATCATCAAGGGGTATTGTATTACCCAGTTATTGTCTGGGTTGCGGAGGTCAGATAGGCTCTATGTAAAATACTGGTATTCAGCTGCATCCAGTTAGAATGGACGCCAACTCCAATATAGTTGGGAAAAGGCTAGGCAGATTGATTGACTGCCTTGTTGATCTATTGGTCGCAAGCGTTTCTGCTGACCACGAAGTTCTAGGTTTGATTTCTAAGTCAGGCAAAGTGTTAGTGAGTTTTTCCGTCAAAAAATTGTACCAGCCAATAAACTTGCCGACTATTACACGGAATTTAAATATAACATGTGAAATGTGATGTACTAGGTACACCTCTGTCTAACCATTCGGGGATTACAGTACAAGCGTGATGGTATATTATGTATGAGAAATTAGTATAGCTTTGACAAAACTAAAAGTACAGAATAAAATATTTAAGAATTTGCTCTTAACATCACATCTGAGTGAGTTCACTCTTGTTACTATCTAAGTGAATACTTGAATAAATTTGCTACTTTACTTTGATTCCATAATGTCATGTTTGTCTCATGTCTTTGACATTTCCAAGTTAAGCAACACTTTATTTGAAATTTCTAACATAAAACCAATTATTTCAGCCTTAACTTCTTTTTCACTATAATAAATTATTCCACTAGTATTTTCATCGACTCTGCAAACAAAGCAAACTCAAGCAAGACAAAAAGAGCACCTTATCTGTCCTAGGGCAATAGGTAGCAGTCTATTATTTCTAACACAGCATTGCTATCGATAATACTATTAAATTATGTACAACAGACTTTGTGGTAGATACCAGCAATTGTTTTGTCTGTAATTGAAAAACACTGGAGCCATGCATCATCTTCAATGGCTGGTAAGTATCTAGTACAAATAATCGACCACCCCAGTAGATGGTCGACGCGAACGATAGGGGTAATGCCATAATTGCCACCGTTGGCAGTCAGATTGATGGTCGCAGTGTGATGTTGTATTACGCAGGTGGAAGCTTCAGCTACTGCGTCTAATATATTTCTGATATTGTGCAAGTTTAGCTTCTCCATTTTCTGATGGATATCGGATTTGTCCGGTTGATAAACTCGGGAGTTTTTGTTGAGTTCTTGACTGAGTTGGTACTGAAATTGAGCATAAGACGAAGTCTGAACGTGACACCGCGGCGGTGACTGAAAAGTTGTGTGGAAATCAGTTGTCATAGGTAGCATGTTATTTGGAGGAATGGGGAAAATGACGTCAGAAAAGTTTTGAGTATGAAATGTGGAACAAGTAGAGGAAGACCAAAGAAACGGTGAATGGATTGTTTGAAAGATGATATGGCTACAAAGGGAGTGACTACCGAGATGGCGACTAATAGAGAAGTATGGAAGAAAAAGACATGTTGCGCCGACCTCAAATAAATTGGGATAAAGGCAGGGTAATGATGATGGTATTGAAATAGAGTCCACTCGTGTCTGCCAAAACCTTCGCTTCAACCTTATGCTCGGCAATTAAAGACTATTCCTAATTATATTAGTTGATAAGTTGATTCAGTCTTTCTATATTCCTGCAATCTGATTGTTAGCTCCCACATAAACCCAACATTTTCCATCATTACCTCCCGGAAAACATAAAACATGGACATGCACACTGCGACAAAATCAACAATAAGCAACCTCATAAAGTCGCACCGCTGACCATTCAACACTTGCATCAGAGCGTTGATTACACGGCGCGTGTGTCGATTTATAACGCCAATTAGTCAGAGACGCGTGCTTGCGACGACGACAACTGACAAATCGCAGTCGACTGCCGACTGTCGCACGTGGGTGGCGCGCCTTACTCCCCTACGGTTAATGTACTTTGTATTACTAATAGGTAGCAATTTTATTTATAAACGTTTTTGTCCCCTTTCTACGGTGGTTCTACCTCTTTTTGCCATATGTTCTCAGCACTTTTAATTGATAATTAATATTGCTGCGTTGTCTTCCTCTACATCGTATCATGGCATAACTTGTTCTATTTTCATAACAACGTGATACTCGTCTTGCATCCTGTCCGTCTAATGGAACAACTGGTTACTAGTTACTATTTAATGAGTTTATTTCATGCAAATTATATTCTACAAAACATATACAAGATAGTGTGTTTTATTTTGTTTATTATACGTTGTTGGACATATTCAATTAATCGCTCTAGGACCATCGTTATAAATCTATGCATATTTATACAAAAATTGTAGGTACACTCTAAATACTTAGGTCAAATTTCACCGATAAATTTAACGCGTTCAGCACGTTTAAAGCGTATTCAAGTCAGTCAGTGTCAAAACTGTTATTAAAACATCGACACTGATCTCGAACCTGATTGTTAGTGCTGATCGCGTTCAGTCTCGTTCGTGAAACCGTACTTAATTGCGTAGAAAACTGGTCACTAACCATTTCAAAGCCAGTTTTGACATCCAAAACTAAACCAATATAAATTGAAATTACTTCGAACAACGCCTACCCAGACGGTTTCCGTATAAACGGTCAGATAAGATAAACGGATTGTCTCAATAATTAATTGTGACATTTATCACAAGCTATATACCTACGTGTGAAATTGGTTTCGCGTGTAATCAAAGAACTAATTTGCATAATTACTGCGTGTAGCAACCACAATAATTGGAATCTAATTGATGTCAATTTGTTATAGGGATTCGATAATTGCTCGATATAAAGAGCTTATGAGTAAGTTTGTACGGTTTAAATAACACAGTTAATCGATTTCCGTTTATCTTTGCGTTAATCGAAACAATTTTTCGGAGAAAATAAATAAGTTTTTTTTTTTTGTTGCCGCTTTTTTAATTTCAGCGTATTTTTCTTTTGTTTGAATTCGAAAGCTCTCAATTACAATTTTAGAATAGACATGGAATAGAATATTTTTACATGCGTTTAGTTGTCGTTAATAAGGAACTATGAAAACTTAACAAGCAATTAACTGTTGTAAGGGAATATTGTCATAATAATTGGCTTTGGAGATTAGATTGATTAGAATGTTGATCTTACAAGACGGGACTGTAGTAACTGTAAGGCCCCTCGTACACAGTACGGTTTCTTTACGATACGGCGTAAAAATTGCATCGCAGAAGTAATGTGTCTATAAACAAGCTGCCATAGTGATCTATACAATACTGACGACCGTCCCTACACACGGCAAACCGTAAAGTTCTTAGTTTAATCGTAGTTTTTCACGGCAACGGCCTAAGGCAGTAGAATTTTCCTTTTAATTTAGCATGGAATCATCGTCATTTAATTCCTAGAGAGTTGCAATAACTTTTTCAAATCATTTTCCTAAGCCTGTACCATTTGCATTTGTGAATTGTTGTTAGAAATCAAAATGTGCGAGTAATAAATGACTTTTTGTCCATTTTCCAGGTTTACGAGATTGGGATCGAAAACCGACGGAAATGTGAGTTGTTTGATAAATATTTTTACTTAAATTTTAATCATATTTTTTTACAAATTTACATAAGCTTTGCTTTGCTTTTAATAAACAAGTGCTTTAATAAATTCAAATGATATTTAAAACAAGAACCTAACCTATCCAAAACAATTGACTAACTAAAATATGGTTTCGAATAATTCCGCCGCATTTATGTCGACTGGTAATGTAGGTACCCTAGAGTCTGGTATCGTTGCTGGCAAAGGTAAAAGGCAGCCCTTGTGACAACGATAAGTGTCAACCAACCGTTTGGAGGCTTTAACTAAGTTATATTTATTTTCCCAAACCTACTATACTATACGACGTCATCACAAAAATAAAATCAATCTGTCTAGCCTATTCCCAACTACATATATTGGGGTCGGTTTCCAGACTAACCGGATGCTGCTGAGTACCAGTATTTTACATGGAGCGACTGCCTATCTGACCTCCACAACCCAGTCCCTAACTGGGTAATACAATACCCCTTGGTAAGACGGGCTGTCAGACTTTCGGGCTTCTGACTACCCGTAACAACTGTCAAAGATCCACGAATGACAGCCGGGACCAACGCCTTAACATGCTTTCCGAGGCACGGAGGAGTCCACCCATCAATAGACCAACCCCGGCAAGCATAGCTTAACCTGATGGATCGATCCGTCCGGCTGATTACTTAGCTACGATCACAAAAATAATTCATCGATATTCGGGCCATCCAATCTATGTTAGAGACAAATAAAAATGATCGAAAAAGCAAAATATACAAAAAAGAAACTTAGAGCTAACCGTACATTGACTTTTCAGCTCCATTCCTGCAGTAAATTTTAGAATATTTTTAAAGCATACAGTGGATTATTCAGGGAGACGCCTGAAGCTCGTGACGAAGCGATACGCGGTTTTAAACCGACCTGTGTGGCCGCGCAATTTAAAATTTAATCACGCGTTACGTTAGCGTACAGACAGCAGCGGGCGAAGTTTAACGCGTACGTAAGGTGGCAAGCTTGGTGCGCGCGGGAAACTCACGTGCAATTTTTATTAGTGAATGTGTGCATATTTAATTTGCACTGAAGTGTATGATGAGGTGTTGTTCGTTACACTTGCTGTCAAATTATTTAGGTGATGCGTCAAAGTTAAACCACCTACGTAACATGTCTTTCGTCGAAAATTTTACGGTGGCCTAGTTCAAGAACATAACATCACGCTCGTAATCCCTGTAGTACACCCCCATTTTGCCAGTTATGTTTAAGTCCCATGTAGTACGGAGCAGGCCTATGGCCATAGACCAGGCAAAACCATAAATCCAGACTGAAATTCAAACTGCTACTGAGAAATTCCAGATGGAAAAACCCATATTAGCACTTGCAACCTCTAGATCATCGAGGCAGTCAAGCACTTATCAATAATAATTATTTTTCTTTTTAAACTTTTTTTTATTTATTTAAACTTTTTGCAGATAATAAAGGAAGAAAGACGAACTTAATGCCTAAGGCATTCTCTTCCAGTCAACTAAGGGTGGATCAGCATAAACGACGATAAAGTAGCGACATTCAAACCTGTTGTCGTTATTCTTGTCAACTTAATTCCTTGTTTTATTGATTGGTTTTGATATCGTTCACAATTACCTAACCAGTATTAGGTAAACATGATAGTGGATAAATTAAATTGTAAATACCAGCCATTAAGATAGGGCTAGGCCAGTGTAAACTACCAGATTGAGTTAAATTATTTAGGCAAGACCCGCCTAGATATAGACACAGCCTAATTATTTCATAACAAGGAACGATAATAATATCCGTTCAGGCACCAACGAATAAAATAAAAATAAATCTTTGATCATTTAAATTAATTAACATTTAACAGTCAATAAATTATGATGAAATTACGCCACTTAACAAAAAAGTATTGAAAGGAAACAAGACGGAGGAGTTAAAAGTTCTTGAGATTTTTAATTTATCATTATAAATAAAAATCAATTGCCACATGTAGTGGAGCATCGCTAGAGAACTGCTAGACCGAATTGGCAGATTTTTTGTGTTTTATTCGTAAGTTTCAGGACGGGTTTTGTATGAGAAAAAAATATTTGGCTGGTATTTTTTATGAAATTCTACGACATTGCCGGGCACAAAATGCTAGTAATAAATCAAAATCAATTGCCATATGTAAGACGGAGCATCACTAGAGAACTTCTTGACTCATTAGTGATTAGGCTGATTTTTTTTTGTTATTTTAGGTATTTTTAATCGTCAGGACAAGGTTTGTATGAACTAATTTTTTTAATGACATTTTTGTATGAAATTCACCCGGGCGACGCCAGGCATAAACTGCTATAAAGTAATAAATAAAAATTAATTGCCACATGTATGAGAGAACATTACTTGAGAACGGTTCCACCGATTCGTCAAGTCAGAGTTTGTATTTAAGTATTTTTTCGACGGTATTTTTGTATGAAATTCACCCGAGAGACGAGACACGAACGGCTAACTTGAAATAAAAACGCTAATCACACTGCATAGACAATGTTAATAAGCCAAGTACCTACCTATGTTAATAATTTTTATGGCAAATTATTGATTTTAATGTGATTTGTTTCGTAATGTTAATTACATCTCTATATAATGCTTCTCTAGATAAATGTGTAAAGTCAAGTTCTTCCAACTAAACAGACAGCTGTGATGCTGGGGAGTTTGTTGCGCCACTTCTTCTTCCCAGCTAAAGTACTAGGAAGTGGTGAAGGGTGGGCGTTTTTTAGGGGACTGTCTTATGTAACTTTAACCTTTAAAAAGTTCTGATTTTCAGCCTAGTTTGAATAAATGACTTTTGATTTTGATTTTAGATGCCAACTCTACGGCCTTCCTAGTAACTGCTTTCTTCTCATTACCCTTAAATAAACCATAGAGAGCATAAGTTAATTTGATCAGGCCAGAGATAACTTGCATGATGCCGACCTGCCACTTAAAATCTGATTTGTTAAATTACTTATTTACTTAACAATTTTGCGTGCGGACGGCGAGCGAACAATGTACCTACGGTGAGCGGCTCAAAGGAAATTCTTTATCATCGATATTACAATCGCGATAACGCGGCCATTTTGTTAACGGATTGCAGCGGTATGCTGAATAGGGTTAATATGAGAATAAGTGCGCCATTTTGTTTACTCTATGATATAGTGTGATCGTAATTAGACAACAAATATATTATGTTGGGATAGAAACAGATAGAGTGTTAAACAACTAATAGCGTTTATCTACAACTTAGCTTTCACATTTCTTATTAGTTATTGAAGCTACTGTTTATATTTATTTGTATACTTTAAATATTTACACGATTAATGATTTACTATTGTATGAAAGCATTGTCTGTTAAAAAATTAACACCATATGAAAGATTGGTGTCACCAATTACACATTTAAACCCGAGTTAAAGATCTATCAGTGTCAATATGCCATAGCAATATTGACACTTCAGCTATTGAACTCAGTTTAAACGTGCCGATCGAGTTCAGTTTTATAGGTGAAATTCAGCCTCAAACAAAAAATGTCAGCCGCTACTTAGTGTTTGGAGAATGACAGCTAACTACAGTACTGTAGTTTTAAGTATGGGAGTAGTAAGTACCTACAAAAATATTCTATGGTCAAACTCATTATAATTATAAGGTATTAAATAATTAACTCTAAGAAGTTCGTGTGAGCATTGTACTCATCGTTACGAACAACTTTTACTATGGCATAAACTCTGAAATCGCGAAAAAATATGAGCCATTCCACACATTTATGCACACGTAACTCAGTAAAATGTATGGAACAGCTCATTTTTTTTTAGTTTCTTAGAGTTAAAAATATTTGTACGACCTGCAAGTATTTGTTACGGGTTTGGGTGTTTTTCTATGTATAATATGTATGTATTTACAGAAAAAAAATTATATAAGTTGTTTATCAGCCATCACGTTACCATAACACAAGCATTAGGTTGCTTAGCTTGGGACGATATGGCGTTGTGTTAAATGTCCAAGGATATTATTTTTTTTATTATAGTTAATTTTTTAACACCTTTTAATTATTATGAGTTTGACCCTACTAAACACGATAAAATATGCATTTAACATAACATCGCGCCATATTCCAAGAAGGGTTTGGCAGAGAAGTACCTACCTGAGAGGTAACTACGGTATACCTACATTTCGCCTATTATGTTTAAGTCCCATGTGGGACGAACCTATTGCCATAAAGAACCGAATAACACTTTGCCCGACCCGGGAATCGAACCCACGACCTCATGCTCAGCAGAAGCGCTTGCGACCTACAGACCAGCGAGGCAGTAAATATACATAATATATGCATACTGAAATGACGAACCCACCGTAAAAGTCTGTCAAAAGAATATTTCTATAATTTACAACACACTTTTAAAGAACTCAGTTAAGTTATTCTAACACGTTCGGTACAATAAATCAAACAGCTGTAAATAAAACGCAACATTTTACATTTAATTTAACTCACATAAACTTGGTAAGTTCATTCACTGACAAAAACCGAAGATAATCCCTTTATTAAGAAGTACACTCTAACCGTATATTTTGTTCAAGTTAAATAAAGTAACACAAATATTTAATTATGCGTTGTTTCAACACGTGAATGACAGCTTGAGAAACGTTTCTGATAACGTTGTTCAAATGAACATGTATATTTAAAAGATTAAGAAAGAAATTTACATGCGAGAGTATTTTATATGGAATATTAAGCCGTTTATTTTTTTTTATGCTCAGGAGGTTAAGCTGATTCTACATCTACTTATTTTACCTTGTAACAATGTACTCTACAGTACATTGTTAGCTTAAGTGAAACCTTGTGGAACTTAGAGCCTGTCTGGTTAGAAAATCACTGACAGCATTCGACCTTTCAAAATTATAAAATAGTTTGATAGGTTTTAATAAAAGAAATGATGGAGATAGACTCCATCATTTACCATCCAGTACCCGTACGGCTTGATGCATGTACTTGTTCTTCTTCTTCTTTTCGTGTGGTTAGTGACAAACCTGGTGTCAGATTTTTTATACTGCCCGTGGGCCTCTGACTTAGCTTCACATGCTGTTGAGAAATATCTCCAAGACATGTTGGTTTCCTCACGATGTTTTCCTTCACCGATTTTTAAGCAAGTGATAATTATACAAGACGCACATGAATCTGTAAAATCAGAGGTGCGTGACTTGGGTTCGAACTCGAGAACTAAGACTTAGCAGTCCGACGGTCTGACCACTAGCCTATCACTGCTTTCTTAATGTATATTATGTGTTTTTATGTATTTATTAAAAGCTATGTAATATTAAACAGCTGCTGCCCCATGTGTTTGTATTTTGTAGGATAGAAGTCCTTACAACACAGTACACAAGCTTTATATCTGAGCTCCCTAAGTGAAGGTCCGTCTGACATTCACAGTACCGTATCGTGTTGGAAAAACGAGATTTTCGTCGATCTCGATGGCCGTCAGTCTGAAACTAAGGATCTTTAAAATTATACTTTAAAAATACATATTCATAATAGGTAAAATCTATACAGTTTGTTTGTTTAAACGCGATTATCTCTGGAACTACAGGTCGGATTTGCCCATACTATATGGGACTGGGCTGGTCATATGCATGGCGGACAAACTGTGGGCCCAGATATCACAGAACTGGTGCCCTGAGACAGAGAGACAGGGTCGCAGCAAATGACGGGAAGAGCTGGATCGGCTCGTCAAGTTGGAAAAAAGACGCGCGGCTCGTGAAAGGTAGAGTGGAAGGCCTTTGTCCAGAAGCGAGACAGCACAGGCTAGATTTTCTTTTTTAAATGGTGAAAAATTGTCCCTAAATGTGCAGTTCTGGACACATCTTAACGTAATTAAAGGCTTTTAAATCCTTCGGGTCTCGCTTAAATTATAAACCTTAGATTTTCGGTAATTGTTGTTATTAGGGTTATTGCCTTTTAAATTAAATAACTCAGGTTATACTAAATTGCTATATTTTGCAGATTAATCCAATCCCCGTGTCGATCCACGTGTCTTGCAATTCTAAAATGATTGTTATTGGAACCAACTGGAGGCCTTTTCATTAAGAGTTATTTGTGGACGATAAAAATCCCTTGCAAATTGTTTGAGAGTTTATTCGCATTTGTACCTAAAATAAAACCTGAATTATAAGAGCGAATAAAAATAAATTATTTTAATCACATGGCAATTTAAATGCTCAGATTTTTGATAAGTTGTGGTAGTACTTTTTATATTAACTTAACGGTATTGTGTAATCAAAATGGTCAAGTAAAGCTCAACAATTAGTATGGCAGCAAAGTTTAGTTTTACACTCTCGAACAAATGGCGATGGGGCCCACTAGGCATGCTGCGCTGATACCAGTTGGTGGTGCAGCGAATTTGGGTGTATCTCCCGGGCCCCCAACTTAAGCTAGAAATAGAAATAATTTTTGTTTTTATAATTTAGGTATATGTATCTGATGTTATTTTTATGAATAGTCCCGATACATTTACGCCATGAAAAAAATTGAAACAATAGCTATTATATAAAATAACCAGAAGAACCAGTTTTCTAGTCGATAGGAGACTTAACCCTCCTTTCTCCCCAGACAAAGAGTAATTATGAGGATATTCCCTCGGAAAAATAAAAATAACTAGTCACTAGTTTATCTTCATTTTCTTTCACTGCTTTTATTTAGCGCGGAACATCTCTTATGGAACAGGGCCACGAGTATTTACTTACCTTCAGAAAATTCTGCACCTGATGTCAATTAATAAGTCCTTCTGTAATCGTAAAAACTACCTCCCACAAGAAGTAGCACTTGTCATACCCACATTGAGGACCAATTAGCCCCATCACATGAAAAC
Source organism: Hyppa rectilinea (assembly GCA_951799385.1). Classification (NCBI taxonomy): domain Eukaryota; kingdom Metazoa; phylum Arthropoda; class Insecta; order Lepidoptera; family Noctuidae; genus Hyppa; species Hyppa rectilinea. The sequence continues at coordinate 12,583,053 of OX637315.1, forward strand.
GAAACAAGCATGAAAATAAATAACAGAAATAATTACACGCTACAGTAACAAGACCGTAAAACCGAGTAATTAAAACCAAATGACACTGCCAGTTAAACAAGATAAAAATGCAATAATTTAAATCATTTACGATCACGTTTGAACGCGAAATTAATTATGTTGAATATTTTATTGGTCGAATAGCGACCCGCCCTTGCTTCGCTCGGGTTTTCCGAATCGTCAATTAAAAGTCGTGATTTTTTTATACGTAAGTTTAATAAAAATGTATTATAGACATAAATCTTCCGGAATAAAACCCTAAATATTGGTGAAATACGCATAAAAATCCGTTGCGAAGTTTAAGAACAACAAGGTCACACTGAGAGACACGGAAAGCCACTTTAATTTAAAACTTGTAAAGATAAAGACTGTGTGACAAATTCAGTTTACATTCCGTTCGAGAATGTGACTGCTTGATATCGCGAATTAATTATAAATTATCTATGTATCGTTAATTAATTAATTGGGCCAAGTATATGAGGATATTTTGATCGTAACTGTTAACGAGTAAGCTTTAATGATGGTACAATATTGATTAGATGGTTTGGCAACCTTTTTTATTTTATTTGGCGAATGATGTTATTATTTTATGCTAAGTTGCTACTGAAAGCTTCCTCGATTACATTATTTACTTTGAAACTTTTTCCATATACCTTTTTGCTAAAACATTCTGAACGGTATAAAAACGAATTGACAAATAACCTATTCTCGAATGATTCGACATAAAAATAAAACTAGGCAGCTCACACACAATCTCTACCGACTTTATCTCGACAATCGTTGAAATCTCGACTCGAATCATTTATCGTCGATGCCATCAATATCGTTGCACAAAGTTATTGAATTACCGATGATGTGCTTACAATATGTGTATTTGTTCGTTTTGATTGATGCTGCGCGTCTGATGAATGGGTGACTGATTGACCTACATCATTGAATCTTCTTAGAATCGTGTTTATGTTCAGTAATTCATAATTGGTTAGCATTTATATTGGCAATAATTGAAAAAGTATGATACTTGCATTTTTTTATCACCTTTTTAGGGTTCCGTAGCCAAATGGCAAAAAACGGAACCCTTATAGTTTCGCCATGTCTGTCTGTCTGTCTGTCTGTCTGTCTGTCTGTCTGTCCGCGGATAATCTCAGTGACCGTTAGCACCAGAAAGCTGAAATTTGGTACCAATATGTATATCAATCATGCCGACAAAGTGCAAAAATAAAAATTTAAAAAAACATTTTTATTAGGGTACCTCCCCCTGACGTAAAGTGGGGAGCGATTTTTTTTTTAATTTTAACCCTAACGTGTGATATATTGTTGGATAGGTATTTAAAAATGAATAGGGGTTTTCTAAAATCATTTTTTGATAATATTAATATTTTAGGAAATAATCGCTCCGAAAGTCAAAAACAATGTGTCCCCCCCCCCTCTAACTTTTGAACCATAAGTTTAAAAAATATGAAAAAAATCACAGAAGTAGACCTTTATATGAACTTTCTAGGAAAATTATTTTCAACTTGATGAGTTGAATAGTTTTTGAGTTATATAGCACTTTTTCAAAAAAACGCAAATGATAACTTTGTTTTTCATACAAATACTATGAAAAACAAAGTTATTTTTGCTGACGAAAAATGTTGGTATTTTTAATGGTCATAGACAGGTACTGTCCCTGATCTATGCTTGTTTGAGTTTAGATTACTTTATTTGAATTTAGTTTATATTTTATCATCCTGAACGTATCTCCTTTCAAATAAAAAATCGGTTCACGTAATCCAAAATTTCCCGAGAGATGGCGCTGTACGTAATCTTTCTGTTAAAGTATGTTAGGTATATTACATAAAAAATAAGTTCATTTATCCACTTTTTGTTTACAAAAAAAGACAACTTGAAAAATGCACTACAAAGTTCAAAATAACTGCGTAATTTAAAACTCGCAATTTTGAAGGCGGTGCCAAGTAAAAAAACTATTAAACACAAATTTACCTAGTATGTAAAGAAAAATGAAAATAACACAAGAAAAATAATTCTAAAAATGATTCACGTTCGTAATTTTTGATGACAAAAATGTAATATACTAAGTTTGCGTGGGAAGCTACGGAACCCTACAGTGAGCGTGGCCCGACACGCTCTTGGCCGGTTTTTTACTTTGTTATCTCCTTTGCAAAACGTCATGTTCTTTTTTTAGATTTCTTTAAAATAATAAAACCATAATAAATGACTAGTAAATATTTTAATGAAATATAGTAGTAAACTAGCGATTCAAGACTAAAGTATTTACGTAGCACAAGCCATATTTTTTTAGATGTCTACTTTATTGCTTGCTTCTGGGTAAGTAATAAAATCGCACTGATCAATCAGTCAGGTTAAGCTACCAGGTGACTTTACAATCCGAGTACCCTCCGTGCCACGGAAAGCACTTTACGCAGATGGTCCCAGCTATCATTTGTGAATCCTTGACAGTCTTTTAGGATCGTCTTTTCCTTATCGTTGGCCTGAAAGTCTGACAACCAGTCTTACCACGCTATATCGTGTTACCCGGTAACTGGGACTGGATAGGCAGTCGCTCCATGTAAAATACTTGTATTCAGGTCGGAAAAAGACTAGACAGATGATATTGATCTTCGTTAATTGATTATTTTAATTTGGCGAAACACATAAAATTTAAATAAAAGAATATTAAGGTTTACGACATCTGCCTAATAAGTACAATAACGACTACGATAAAAAATATATATAATTGAAGTAAGAACAACTAACGCTTCATGTAAAGATAAGACCTGACAATTTAGGGGAGAATACATAACTAAAACGACCGAAACCAGCCAAACTAAACTAAATATAATATCATTAGAATATTAATTAACACCTATTGCGATAAAACAGACATTAGTCACATTTTAAAGGCCCCACATAAGCAATTTAAATGGGACCACATTTATTTTTAAGAACACTTTTAAATTCAAATTAATAGCTAGCTACCGGTCGTGTTTTTCTAACTTAGAGGTCCTAAAATGTTTTTAGAAGACATCTAATTTAAATATTTATTCGGTGTCGGATAAAGATGGATGTCATTCGTCTATTACCCACGTACGCTCGATGGACCTAAATAAGATGGATCGAGCTCGGACGATTTATATCAATTTGTAAACGATTCCTTGCTATCCTTTTCCGTTTGATCAAAATACCTAGTAGAATTTGTCTTGTTTATGCAACCTTCCCCACATACCTACATAAAATGGGTTAATGATCAGAATTCTTTGTTTGCTATCCACCATTTTTAAAATGAAAATGTTTTTTGGTGGCAAGCGTAAAGATTATTTTTATGTGCCAATAAATTCTTGTGAACCATCAAGTCTTAATCTTTTAAGCTTTCAATGTTATATAGTTAGATTTCTTATTCAAGATGTTCTGTTTTTTTTTAAGTTAAAAGATTACGTTAGATTGCCAAAATTATAATTTTAATTCGTCTAGAAAAAGTTCTAACGATGAGATTTTTACAGAATAACACTACAAACAGTTGATTTCTGTAACAATCTAAGTGAAGGGAGCTGAAAGTGAACTGGCATTCAACTTGATAGTAGGAATACAGCGAAAAGGAGTGGGAAGCAGTCACCTCCTTCTCGAAGCAGTCATGCTAGCGAAGGAGGTGATGAGATGGTTAACGTCCCAGCTGCCGCGGGAGACGCTCTGGACGTCGCGAGCCGCGTTACGACTCCTACGGATTGTCCGACATGGATGGGGATTCGCTGATTTTTATACGTGATCTTGTTCCAATGTTAATATTTAGTCTCATAGTTAATATTTAGTCACACATTCCTTGCCATTATACAAAAACAATTGAAAGATTTTTAAATCGAGAATTGTTTTCGATCTAAGTAACAGTTTTTGTTTTGTTGTAGCTTATTTAACTATACATTTTTACGGGACCATGTCCACTTTTTAAAAAAACACTGCAATCACTGGAAGATGACAAAAAACACAGCCTAAAAATTCAATCAACTAGCGACTTCGATTAATCGAACCGTAATTCAACACTGCTCTTTAAAATCCTGCCCACAATTCGACTTTGCTCTCAAAAGCTAATGAGTTTTATTCTTTCAGTTAATCTAACTGGCCGGCTGGATCACGGAGTGCAAAGTGCTGTATCGAAAGGGACAAAATAACGTTTAACGGCGGGGGGTCGCGTTCGTCGCAAGCTCACAGCACTCTGCCAAATGCTTCTAGGATCCGGATTTGCTAGCATTGCCCGGATATACGAGTGTACATGGGACATTTACACCGAAGCGTAACGTTAGGATGTTGTAACAAAGCGTTTGGGATTTTTAAAGAAAGAAAAAATCAACAAAAATCTAAAAAAATCCTACTTAAGGTGAATCCTCCAACCAGCCCGCGAAATTCAAATTTTCTTAAGTTTTTTGCAATTTGCAGGCCAGTGATAGGTTGTATGTTGATGAACATTTGATTCGCAGCTGTAAGACGTATGTAGTTACAGAATTATAATCATCAAAATCATTAATACAACCCTCCGAGCTCATAAAGGTTCCGGAATGACTTTGACCTTGTAAAAAGTCATTTTTACACAAATAATTTTGATTTCGGAAGCCGGTGTCTTCGGTTTTGTATTTTCATTTTTTGCCACCGACTTCCGAAATCAAAATTATTTTTCACTTTGTAGTGTTTTTTTTGGAAGTCGGTTTTATTTTTTGTTAGTTAGTAGGTTAGGTAGTAGTTGTGGTACCTACACAACCCACCCCCCCCCCCAAATTTTAATACCACTACCTGGTATGTAAATTACAGTGACAGGAACTTATTAGAACATCGTCCACATACATTAAGTAGGATTTTTTTAGATTTTTGTTGATTTTTCAAAAACCGCTTATCCGATTTCGATAAAAATTTTATGGGACCATTTGGAAAGTATACCCTTTGCAACAAAAAAAGAATTTTTCAAATCGGTTGGCAAGCAACGGAGTTATGCGCGAACAAACATAAAAAAAAAATATATATATACAGTCGAATTGAGAACCTCCTCCTTTTTTAGAAGTCGGTTAAAAATTCAATATTTTATTTTTACTTTTCCTGGGAATCAGAAAACGTATAAGGCGCAGGTCACATAGAAAGGTCGTATGCAAAATTAATAGCGATGCGCCTGAGTCTTGTCCTAGCTGTACGTTTTGTGCCTGATCGCGGTTATTCATTTTGTATAAAGAATAATGAACAAGGTGAAAGGGACGCCGCGTCTGCGTCTTTGTCTCGTCTCACGTACCTTGTGTCACCAGCGCGTTTCAATGGAGGTAATATGAACAAAAAAAATCTCAATAGTGCAAAACATATTTTTACAGGAAACTTGAAGAAAAAAACGTCCGTTTTTTTTTTGGGCGTTTTGCACTAAATCTATCCCACAAATATTTGGAAACTTAAGTATTGTTTCTTTTACAGCGGTTTAATTTCGAAATCCACGATGAATAGTTTAATAGTCTATTGACCTATTTATCGTAGTAAAGAGGCCACATTAATATGTGGGCCAGTTACTAGTGCAAGACTTGCACTGGGTAGTCAGAAGTCAGTTCTCTCACAAAGTTTCACGTATCTGCAAGTTATGAGGTAATCGTTCGCAACTTTGCTGAGGTGCTGCTTGAAACCTACAGAACTGTAATACGCTGAATAAAGTATACTTCATGAAAGCTCACTAACTTACAAACATCGAAGAAGAAGCTGTGTAGTTGCAAAAATTACCTGGAAACTTGCTCGAGAGCGTTATATTTTTAGTTCGTTTCTCGAATGAGTAGGGACCTTTCATAGAATTGAGATAATTATTAAATGTCTCTCTAGCGATGCAAATAACAATCGATTTTCAATTTTTTTTATCAAAAAGTAACTCCAAATATTTCTTTTTTCATAAAAAAATCAATTTATTATATTTATAGCGTGAGGTAGGTAATCCCCACAGAACAGATAAAGAGGTTAGAATGGAAGTAGTTCCTGATTTGTATTAGAACGCGTGTCGCCGCATGTCTCCCACTCTTGTCTCTCCACTACAAGCAAGAGATAATACGTACGCGCATTACGCACACAAATAAACCACACGCACTTACATCGCGTGTTTACTATTGGTTGTCACACTAACGCAAATACTGCTCTGGACGTACACTCACACAAGCGTAAAAGCAATTTATTTCTCATATATGTTACGGCCACCAAAAGGTCGATTAATCATATCGATAAAATTACTGTAGTTTAGTTAATTAAAGTTTTGCATTTTTTCAAGTTGCGGATACGGTACGAATAACTTCCTAATTACATATAAATAAACTTAAATCAAAGACAAATTAAGGGGGAACATCCGATACTGCCGGGAAATTTAAATTTTCTTTAGTTTTATGCTAGTTGCAGCTCTGTTTTACGGCATAATAATAGAAAGAAAGAAAAATAGCATTTTTAATAACATAAAACGTAAAACAACGCTAAAATATGCAAAAAAACTATTAAGAAATTTTCAAATTTCACGTCCATATCGAATGCTAAGTCGAATTAACATAATACACTCGAGAGCAATGAATCCGGGTCACTTAAAGAATCCTAAAAATCTCGGAAACTAAAAATGCTAGGTTAATGCAATAAATTGTATTTAATAGACAATGTAATACTCCTTAAATGAAGGTATTAAAACTTCTTAGTTATTGTAAAGTTATATCATAAAAAAATCAAATTTGAAAAAGGGCCACTTTCGAAGATGGAACTACGAAATTACAGCATTTGGTTTTGCTTTTGTTTGTAATCTGTCATTTATGTGGGTACATAAACCATGTTGATAGTGCTCTATATTCATTATTCAAGCTGAAATTATGTCGCTTACGCCTGAAGAATGCACCAGAATACTTACAATGCTGGAAACCGGCCGGAGTCAGCGCGATACAGCCAGGACTGTCGGTGTGTCGCTGTCAACAGTACAAAGAGTTCTCCGACGTTACGAAGAAACTGGTTCTAACCTACGCAGACCAGGAACGGGCAGAACCAGGTGTACCACAGCACGAGAAGACCGATACTTGGTGAACACCATGCTTCGAAATCGCTTTCTCACAGGAACTGAACTCACAAATCAGTTTCGACACCTCGGAGGAAGTAACCCAAGTGCATGGACTTACCTTGCTGAATCTAACTTAAAACCCCTTAGACCTGCAAACGGCCCTAAACTGGAGCGTGGGCATCGTATTTCAAGACTAAGATATGCCCAGGGCCACGTAAATTGGAGTATTGAAGATTGGTCAAAAGTTATTTTCTCCGACGAATCAAAATTTATGCTCTACAAGCACGATGGAAGACACAGAGTGTATCGAAGACCAGGGGAAAGATTCAAGCAAGCATGCATCGAAGAAAAAGTAGCCTACGGTGGTGGGTCTGTACTTGTGTGGGCCGGAATTTCTTCTGAAAGTCGCACAGAGCTGGTGATCATAGAAAACGGCTCTTTAACTAGCGTAAGATATGTGGAAGAAATCCTCAATGATCACGTTGGTCCATTTATGGTCAATTTAGGTGAGGATGCTATATTTATGCATGACAATGCCCGACCTCATACAGGTAGGATTGTGAATGACTACCTTCAAGAGATGAACATTACTCGTATGGAGTGGCCAGCGCGCAGCCCGGATATCAACCCGATCGAGCATGCTTGGGACGAGCTAGGCAGATGCGTAAAACAACGAAACCCTCCCCCAATCACGCTTCGTGAGCTCAAAATTGCTCTCACAGAGGAATGGGAGAATATTCCCCAAAATCGTATAAGGAACTTGGTGTACAGCATGCCAAACCGCGTAAACACAGTAATGGAAGCACGAGGAGGCAATACGAAGTATTAAAATTCAAGAAAATCGTAATAAAGTTCAAAAATTTCATGTTTCCTATTTTTGTTTTAAGGAGAGATCAGCAGTTTTTTTCTTTAAGTAATTTTGTGTTAATAAAATGTATGGTGACTCATATTTTTTTTACTTTCATTTAAGGAGTATTACATTGTCTATTAAATACAATTTATTGCATTAACCTATCATTTTTAGTTTCCGAGATTTTTAACATTCTTTAAGTGACCCGGATTCATTGCTCTCGAGTGTATAATCTAATTAATTTATTGTGAACTACTTCGTGAAAAAGTATTTATTAATTTTATCATGTTAATTTATGAATAATATCTGTGCCCGCCGGTTTCACCCGCGTTACATAATCATTTTCTGCAAAATGTTGCGATCATAAATTGTGCTACATTTAGTACCTATCCATTCAATTCTACCAGTTGCTTCAAACCACAGTTTTCTTGTAACAGGATCTTATGGACAATTAAAACAAAAGTGTTTGCATCGTAAATTAGATTTTAGACGAAAAACCAACTAAGAAACTAAATTAATAATCCACATTATACAATAATTGGTGTTAATATAAACAAAGTTATTTTCATTGTTATATTACTGACAATAATCATTCGTATACACATCTTAATATCGACATTGTTTACAATTTGGTACAACACTATCGACGCGCATAGATTTCCCAGAATTGAAGCTTTGGGTCGACGCACGCGACGTTCGCAGGGAACGCAATACATTGCGCGACCGCTCACGTCGTGCAAGATCGTACCAATGTAATGCAAGCAATGTATAATTTTGCATCTGAATGCGATTTTATCGTTTTTGTCTACAAACTACATAATACTTTTGTAATAATTACAAATATCACTCGTATTTTAAGGTTTTTGGAGTTACCGGTGAAAAGAAATCCCTCCTCGGGCACATTACACTCCTGACTTCTTTTCCGACACGTTATAATTGGGCAAGACGGCATAATTCTTTTTTTCCGTGGAGAATTGAACGCTTTCACAATAAGAGCGTGACTGTTGACCGGTGATTCTAATTTCGGTTGGGTTTGGAGCGCCCGCGCAAATGTGTGGCGCGCCTGTCCCGCCCACAAGGCCCTTCTAACCTCTTTAACTGTTCTGTGGTAATCCCCATAGCCATAACCTATATTACCTACCCGAATACCAAGACATCCTAAAATCGAGTACCTCGTCTCATAGTGAATGAAACTTCGCTTCTGTTGACGGGAAAGAAAATACATAAAACCAAAATAGTTTCTAATGAATTGTGGGTGTAGGTAGGTTATATTTATGAGAGGCAACAGGGCTTCTTCCATTTGCTGATGGTGATCACCGAGGTGGTTTTAGTGAGGTAAGAGGTAATCCCACACTCCCTAGTCTTTTTTCCTAAAAGTCCAGGCGCCTAAAGAAGGCTTCCCCCCGGGGAAACAAGGCATTTGTTTTATTTTAATGTTTCATAAACGATACGCAACGATGTAAAAGAGTACTAACATAAAATCTTAAAAGATTCGGGAAGTTGCATCGGTTGATACACAGTTCTATGTGCCTGATACAGGGAAATACTCTTACGTGATTGATTGCTCTTTTTACGGAGTTATTCCTGTATCGATGATAAAAAAAACTGGGTTAGGGGACGCACTTCCGCATATTTGTTGAGAGATCCTATTACTATGTGTCGGCAAATGTGTGCGAGTAATGATATGTGTACTAGAGGGGATTATATCGATTTTTTCCGAATGCGCGTCGAGGTATCCGGTATTCTATTAAATCTGTGTTATTTCTTGTGGGTTTTTTAATAACGCTACTAGGAGGTAGGTACGAGATTTTTCTATACTAATATTAAAAAGAGATAAAATTTGTGAGTTAATATGAAGGGGTGCGCCCGCGTGGACCCTAATTATTTTCCTAAAATAAAAGCTTATGTTACTCCTTATACCATAAAATATGGGTCAGTGAAGCGCCCGTCAAAATCGGTCCAGCCGTTTGGGAGATTAGCCAGTACAAACAGACAGACAAACAAAAATGTTAAAATAGAATATTTGTCATAAGTTCCGTGTAAACTTTTCTATGCATTTAGTAAAACGCTGTTACATATAAATAAAATTGAAGTGTCTGTTTGTAATGACCAAATATGTCAACAAACAAAGAGACACTTCAATTTCAGTAATTAGTATGTATTGACAAAACAATTCACGAGCGGACAAAAGCTACTACCTACTTATACATCTTCATAAAAATATTTGAATAATTAAAAGCTGATGTATGTGCCAATTAGACCGCGATATTCGAATAACCCTAAAATCCCAAGGCCACTCTAAATTTTTCTGCGAAGAATGCGCTTTCATCGTAAATAAATGATTCCCTTGTATTTAGTCACCATGGATTTATTTACCCTTGTATGTTTAAAACAAATCACAAAAGCCAATAAATACCTAAGAGGTTACATATTTGGATCGCCGGATACCCCTGTTGGTCGGACACGCCACTCCTGCGCAGGTAAGTCGAGGTAAGTGAAGTTGCGTGTACCGCTGTCAAATAGAACTATTTTATTGCGATTTTTATTCGCACAACAATTTAAATTTAACGAGAGCGCTTCGGTTAACATCGGGAACTTAAGCATTGTTTTGTTTTTAGCGATGTTTTTTGTTCTTGTTGCCGCAGTCTGTGAAGGACGGGTGATTCTTTATGTTTGAGCGTTTTGATAGAAATGTACAGAAATAATATTTATAATTGTGTTTGTTTTTAAACTTAACTGAGCAAAATGTGGGTCTTCTTTCTTTCTCGTGTGGTTAGTGACTAACCTGGTGTAAGAGTTTTTATGCTGCCCATGGGCCTCTGACTCAGAAGAACTATAGGCACACCTCTGTCTATCCCTTGGCGGAAAACAGCGTGTTATATTAAGTGATTTTGTTTTCTTCACTTAATAATAAGTGGAAACATACTTTACTGTCAACGGGATTGTCCAAAAGGGTTACCGCTACCCCGGAACATAAAGGGAACGTGGACGGGTTTTAGTCAGAAAGAGTCTGCCACTCCTTTCCCCTCCCTTACCCAGAGCGAGAGGAGTCATTTGATGATTTCCACACTCAAAAAAAAACTTATTTTACTAGCTACACTTGTCTTGATATCTTTAATCAGCTTTGACTACACGAATTGATAAATATGTTTTTACCTAATTAATGTTTAAGAGTCCAATCATATAAGCCCATTAGCCTGATCTCACATAGGTATCTCGTTAGTAAGTAGGTACAAGCTTTTCGTTAAAAGCTGTACTTAAACACGGCACTTACAAAGAAACTTAATTTTTATGTTCTCATAAAACTACTTACAAATAGTAGGCTAGTTGAAATCGGGCAATAAACTTAGCTGGAATGTAGAGCCGTGTAGATTATTGTAGAGCTGCCTTCTACTATGATAAGAGGTTATTTTAAACTCTAAGAGTTCACCATTGTTAGATATAATTCTAATGGATAAATTATTTAACTGATCCTCTAAAAAAGTTATTGATCTTCTATTGCTAGACACTTTTTAATTTTATGTTCTTCCTCTTTTTTTTAAGGTTGTTCAATGCACATTTTTTAGATAATTGACCCTCTTTTTAACTTTCTGGCGTTCACAGATCCTTTCAACCGATAAGTTCAACTACTTAAAACTAGGTTAAATAAAGCATTTATAATAACTAGTTTTAACATAATTAATTATACTTAGTCTCAGAAAACTTTTCAACTTAATCGCGCACTGATTCAAAGCAAAGTAAAAGAATTCAGTTTTCACTAATGGAACTGGTGAGTTTTTTAACTGACTTCCAAAAAGAAGGCGCGTCTATGTTCGTCTGTATGTATTTTTAATGTATAACTATTCATCGATATTTTCGTCAATTGTGGACCGATTAAAAATTCTTCTTTCATTTGGTAGATAAAGCTTAGTTAGAAAGAAAAAAAAACAAACAACAAGTTGTGAGAAAATATATGTATCATATCCGCGCAAAACGGCCATCGCTCAGAATAATGCTTCGATCCTATGCGAGACAGAGCCCCAGCGCTGATTAGTTATTACTCTGGTAGTAATTTATTGATTTCAAAGTAATCAACAGCATACTGTTAACATAACATAACATCATTCTTTGTATCCCAGAAGGGTTGGGCTGAGACGTACCGTATTCTGCAATCTCATTTCACCAGTTATGTTTAAGTCCCATTTAATAGAGGGCGAGCCTATTACCATCAACCGGATACAAATAAAGACACCGAGCTACAACTGAAAAATTGCCAGATAGGAAAACCCAATAAAACTTTACCTGACCTAGGAATCGAACCCAGGACCACATGCTCAGCGCTTGCAATCACTAGACCAACGAGGCAGTCCCATAATGTTATTAATAAATAATCCTACTGATATAATCCCGTTTGCCCCTTTTATGATACCCACGGGACACGATGGGGTAGACTATTCATAGTCGAGACCCATAGCAGGATTGCTTGTTAGTGATCGTCAATACTATGGATACCATTTGCATATACGTCTTCCTCATACGATTTCGATATGTTTGAGAAATCTTTCAGTTTAAGCACACTCTATAAGTTTAAGGTGAATGCGCCAGAGTAGCCGCGGAATTGAATTTTTCTTACGTTTTTTGCAATTTTCAGGTTAGTATTAAGTTGTATGTAGATTAAAACATGATTTGCGGCCGTAGCAAGTACGTATGTATAGAACTGTAATAATTAAAATTATCAAAACAATCCTCTAGGCGACTACCACTGCGAGGATCGCCCGGAGGACACGGTAGAACATACGGTGCAAACCTGCCCCGCTTGGGCGGAGCACCGCCGTGTCCTCGTAGAGGCGATCGGCGGCGACCTCTCGCGCCCGGCCCTGGTGCAAGCCGTGGTCCGGGGCGAGAGGGAGTGGGAGGCAGTCACCTCCTTCTGCGAAAAAGTTATGCTCGCGAAGGAGGTGGTGGGATGGGACAGAGAAAGGTCCTCCCGTCCCAGCCGCCGCAGGAGACGCCCCGGGCGTCGGGAGCCACGTGACGACTCCCGGCCACCGTAGGCGCGGGCCTGCGGACGGTGAGTAATGGGTGACTCACCGTCCGATCAGCACCAGACCCTTGCCGGACGGCGCGTATATGTTCCACGCGCGCCTCAAAGAGATGTCAGCATATGAAGGGGCCCCTCAGGGCCAAGCCTGCCGGGTAAGCGGGATTGTCCGAAAGGGTTACCGCTACCCCGGAACATAAAGGGCTTTTTTTTTTTTTAAGGCTGGGAAATCATCCAATGACTTCTCCCGCTCTGGGTGGAGCGGAAGGGAGTGTCAGACTCTTACTGACTAAAACCCATCCATGTTCCTTCCGTAGCCCTTTATGTTCCGGGGTAGCGGTAACCCTTTCGGACAATCCCGCTTAACATAAAGGGCTACGGAAGGAACATGGATGGGTTTTAGTCAGTAAGAGTCTGACACTCCCTTCCGCTCCACCCAGAGCGGGAGCAGTCATTGGATGATTTCCCAGCCTTAAAAAAAAAGGCTCATATTACTGTATGGAATGAATATTTCTTGAAATGATGATTTTTGAGAGCAATTCTATCTAAGAGATTCGTATTGATAAATTGAATGATTATAATTCTGGAAATACTTACTTTTCACGGTGGCGAATTATATTTTGATCAACATACAACCTGATACTGATCTGCAAATTACAAAAAACGGACAAAAATTTTAATTTCACGGGCTGCTCTGGTGCTTTCCCTTTAAGACAATTTGACTCAATACGAAACTAGTACCTAAGCTTTGTATGCTACCCTGTATTGGAATAACATCCAGTTTTACTTCAAAAGTAACTTATACAAATCCTATATTGGACAGAGTTTTCATGAAACAGTTTCCCAAACATCTCTCTCTCTCTCTCTATTTCAATCAAACAATTGTTTTTAAATTCAAGTAACACAGCACATTATTGTGGCAACGAATATTGTTTTAAATTTTTCTTTTTTATGTCTTTAGCACTTCTAACCTTTAGTTAAAACGTGGACAATGGTGTTGGTTACGTGCTTGTTAAATTTTAGTTTAAGTATTTTCCTGTATTTTGTGGCATGTAACTGTTTTTTGTCCCTAATAAATAAATAAATAAATAAATAAATAAATGCGGCATTGCTGGTACAACTAATTAGCACCCTACGTCAATTTGCCATGCTATAACTTTTCCAAAGAACTGTCAAAAAATTACAATACTGATTTAAATATCCGAACATTTCCCTTTTATTTGCATGAGAGTGGGAAATCATCAAATGACCCCTCCCACTTTGGGTGGAGCGGAAGAGAGTGTCAGACTCTTACTGACTAAAACCCATCCATGTTCCTTTCTTAGCCCTTTATGTTCCGAGGTAGCGCTAACCCTTTTGGACAATCCCGCTGGCCATCAATACATTTCCCTGACGTTACAAATACTCGCATTACCATTTCCTTACAAATATTGCATCTTTATTTCCCATGGTGCTTCCTTTACCAGCAATACTGAAACAACGACACTGTAAACAAATAAAGCTCTATATGGTAATGTAAGTGCACTTCAGGCCACAAAAAGCATACCTCTCAAAAACACTTCGATCTATTTTTATATTCTACTACGTACCGCGGTTGTTTTACAACGAGGTCACGTACAACAGCATCTGTCACGGGGAGCTGTTTTAAAACCGAACGTTGAAACTATGTTGAAACCAAAGAATGCATTGCCAGACATACACGGGTTGAATTGCAGACATTCGGGACACTTCTAGACAGGACTGACGCGTAACGCGACTCCACTGCATTCTTTGCGCGCTCTGTCGTTGTTATTTTAAGTTTTAAAGTCGTTTCTATTGTTTTAGAGTTTGTCAACGGGCTTAGCGGTTGAGAACTATGAGTGTGCTTTAAAACTGTTACTACTGTGTACCTACTGCTTAAAATTAAAAAAGTATTTGGATATTTAACACCTTTCATCTGTAGTTTCATTAGTGGGACAAATAGATAGCTGTGGAGGTATTTCTCCACAGCTTGTGAAGCTGTCAGATGCCCATGAACGGCATAAAAACTCTGAGACCAGGTTAGTCACTAACCAAACGAAAAGATGAAGATTAGCGGGACCAATTATATTATGCTCAACTACACGTATAGAAATTTCAGCATTAAAATAAGCATAACACTTTTCTTTGCTATTTAAATGGATCAATCTCAAACGTACCCATTAACACTCACAACATCAACAATAATCGCAACAATACACTTCCAACAAAAAAAAACTGACAACATAGTGTAAATAAAAACTATTTCATGTCTCAACAGTGCTATCGAAAAGTGGTTAACCATTGTTCACATTGGAACTAAAGAGCACGTTATCAAACCACTTAAATTGTAACACGTTCTACCGCGGCCTGCGTCGTGTTCCACAACTGCTAAAACAAAGAAAGAACGCACCTATTACTCTCGTTTAAGATCGACCATTAAACTCTTACAAAAAGCTAATGGTTATCAAACTGGGCCACCCAAGTAGATGAATTTAGGAACGTGAGTTTAATGTAACACGTCGTAAATTGCTATAGTTTGTCTCGCGTGCCCTGCACAAACCCTAAAACATTTCCACGAACAAGCTCCAGCGCATAGCGTACAATTCAAAGATATTTTTTGTAAAAACGAAACGTAGAAAGTATTAACAACGAGGATGGCATGAATTTTTTCCCCGAACGTCAGGAATTTAAATTCTTCTGGCTCCTTACGCGATCGCGTGTGGTCTAATTATGAATACGGCACAATAGCATTAACTTTTTTTATAAGAGAAAAAACTTCAGCGGTTTCCCTGTGAAAATGGAATAAAAGTGTAACGGATAAAGGAAAACTTCTAGACCTGTTAAGTGGTGATACCCTACTTCGCGGCTCCATTACTTTGCATTTTATATGCCGTTCTACTGCGCCTGTACTTTGAGCTTTTATTATATTCACTTATCCAAGAAAAATGTTATGGCTCTACCCCATTTTTGGTCACGCGAAATTCGGCGCTTATTACGTCATGTGTTTGGGAATTAAGTTGCTATTCTAAATGATACATTAATGTGTTTTGTATTCTAAATACTGTTAAGATCTGTCGTTTGGTGTCTAAATAGCTATTAGTAAAATTAATAAGACGAGTCCATTTTTACAGAAGCTGAACGGTTCACCTTTGCGCATGATCTTCTTTGGAATTGGTCTGGTTTTTGAGTCATCCATAAATAATGCGATTACATTTAAGCGTTTTATTATTAATAGCTTTTTTTCTAAATGTCAGCTGACTATTAGGTATTTCAGGTTAGGCTAGAATCATAGTTCATTTAATAAATAATTAAATGACCTATGGGTTAAGAGATTAGACAAGATTTCGATAAGATAATAAATAGCTTCCTAAATTATTATTCTAAGTTCAGCTAACTGATCAAAAATCCACATTTATAAATAATATCTAAAAGCATTATTGATTGTACAGTCAGCAGAAAAAAATGGTGTTTGGAACGAAGTATAAAAATTCATAATAGAATTTTTTTTATCAGATAAATTAAGTATAACACCTTACAAATGAGACAACTTTATCACAGATAAAAATTATCGAAAAATCGTATCGGCCATTAATGAAAAGCTTAACCAAAACCATCAAATAGAAATATAAAGACTTTTTTAGTAAACTAGACATTTGATTGGGATAACTTTGAAAATACTGTTCATTGAAAACAAAACATCTTTTTAAATCATTGTTGGAATCATCGTAGGCTCTGGTACTAGTAGTTAAGATAGACCATTAAAAAAATAATTACATAATTCAACAATACTTAATTTATATAGGATAGTTTTTTTATGAAACACCATTAATTATTTATAATTACGATCCATAATTTTCCAGAAGTCAGCTCTGACCACATAATTATGTCTTTATGTATTTCCAATCCTCCAAAACTGCTTAGTTAATTAATAAATTACCGGTATCTTACGAAATCAATTTCAATTTCGAACACGCTTCATATAAAAGCCTCCGACAAATAACAATATTTAAATTGACTTCACATTCTTAATTTAAAAAATCACCTATCTAAACCAATAGATCGTTATCTAACTAAATTCCTTGTCGCGTTTTAAATCTTAAAGGAATTATAATTTCGCAAATAAACCAGTTTCATACGATAAAAAATTAAATTTACTACACTAAATTAAATAAGATAAATGTCTTTAATAAATATTTATTCGGCTTCATAACATCTAATTAGTAATAATTTGTAGTGCTGATGCAATGTAGTGAGTTTTTGTTCGCATTGTGTTCATAAATTAGATGCATGACTCAAAACGGTGAAGGAAAACATCTTGAAGAAACTGGCAACCCTGGAACCAAAAATGCATACATGTGTCATCAACTAACCCACCCGCCCCTTCACACTGAGGAAGACTTGTGTCCTAGCATAGGAAACATTATAGACTGAACATGCATACAAGATGGTAGTTAATTATATTCACTCGATGGTGGGACATGCAGTTGAGAAAACCTCTGGCGAAGTGCCTGGTTAATGCGGCAACGGTATTTGCAAAAGCAAACAAAATAATATAGACAATAAATCTATATCATATCCACTTTTACAGTAAAACAAGAGCTTCTGTCAGCACCTGGCATATCGGTTTCTCCAGTCTTGGTAGGTACTTCCAGTTCAGTTCCAGGCAGAATATGACCGATTGCCATTGTATTAGCAAACAGTCAATTTTAGCCTTCATTTTCCTCCTAAAAAAAGTTAATTTTATATGCACTTATATAAAGAAACTTAAATTAATAGGTTTTTTGCTAGGTCGCTATGAAATATGTTCTACGATCATGTTGTTTGTAAAATTGGAAGAAAAAAACAACCTTTCGGGTCAATATTTTTAAGAAAAACCTCCGCAACATTTTATGTTCACACCTATGTATGTATATTTTACAATTTATTTGCATAGTTTAATGTGTATCAAAGCGTAATAAATCGTGCCGCCCACGGAGTATCTTTAAAATATATTAACATACTATTGACCTTTGTGTTGAATTCTATCAGGGCGAACATTACTCAATAAAATGTTTAATACGATGCTAAGTATAATATCGAGAGAGAACAATAAGCCATAAACATGCAGTCATATCAACGCATAATGCTATCCCATACCAAAGAAATGGATTTTTCTTTATTTCAATAATATGCGGCGCGAGAGCTTCGGCGTAGAGTTACTCGAATCATTTCGCGCACGACTGGATTAAAATAACAGTTTAATCGTAACTTATACATTTTAATGCTCTAGTCGTGCCGTAACAATATTACTCAGTAAAATACTCGTATTCGCAAAAGCGAAAGTTTCGATTCCGATTCGATTCGATTCATCCAATGTCACGCCATTCTAATGTGGGAGTAAGTGAAAACTTGAAACGCCACGTGCGCCTCTTTTTCTATGGCTTCACATTCGTACTACCTGCGTAACGAAGATAGACCTATTCCTAAAAAGGGAGTTAACGCCTCCAGGCACCACACCACACGGCACATTCATGCATACTTTCAATATGAGTACACAGACAAAACATGAACGAAACTTATAAATAAAGGAGTTTTAAGCATGACTTGTTCCAAGTCGCTCCAACATTTCAACGTCACGGATGTCTTCAATTATTAACATTATAGGAGTTGCGCATAAGGCGGTTGTTATGAATAATAAAATGGTAGAAAACGCCGTGAAAACAGCAAAGAAAGTGCAAGGGGTGCAGTACAATGGCAAGTAAAGGCAACAGTGTTGGTTTATATGCGTTGACAATGTGCATTGTGCCTTACGGACGGGTCCACGAAGAATTTTAATATTCTCAAGCGGGAGATGCGGACTTCATCTGCCTCATAGCGACGCAGTTTGCACTACACAAAATGCTTTAAAAATTCATGCCGGTTATTCAACCCTGTTCTGAAACGGCAGGATTGGCGTTATTGATTTTTTAGACCTTCACTTTGGTGCAGTGCATTAGATGATTTAATATTAATATGAAATTGAGCTTTTGGATTATGTATTCCGGTTCCTTATTATGGGGTGGGCCTCGTCCCTTCTCCATACCAAAAACGAATTCTGTTTTTTTTCTAATACACATTTCTGTAAAGACCTTACGATTATATAGGATTTTCGTTATTTTAATTCCTTTTTGTGTTGTGGGGTAAAATGAAAGCTTGCTTCTAATTTCTAATAATCGCGTCGAGTTGTTTTACCATATATACATTTGAACTAACAAATCTGTATCACCAATGAGAAGAACTAGCCCAAGCCTTTACCCCAACAGGTTTTTTTTTCAGTAACGATACCGATCATGAGCGATCCTAGCGATGGGTTCTACTGAATTTACTTTTTGATATTGTAAAGGAAAACCAGAGCCGCGTGCACGCTAGTCGCTCACACACCTTCGCCTAGCCACGTCCTATTTTACTGTATTAATTATAACCGAGTAATTGTGAACCTTTATTAAACTTATATCATATTCAGTACCAGCCAAAATTGCATATCGTTCATTCTGGACCCCAACTATAACATGCACAACAATCTAAATTCCTTTAACAAGAATGTGTCCAATAGAGAACGGTTGATTTTAAACACCAGTTTAACATAGAGAGCGGGGTGGTCAAAACCTTCCCGGAGACCATTACGGTAACATCTTACATTATGCGCAGTCAGACGCGCCATAACTGTCAGATACTCTTCAAAACATTCTTCCAAGGGAAAGAGCAACAGTTACTAATAAGTACAACAGTTTCATTGACCAGGAATCGCCAACAATATGCACTCGTGACTTTGAAACATTTGAATGCTGCGCTAACAATGCAGTCATCGTAAGCGCCTTATGTACAGTCTCCCGCGCATATTTACATATGAATGTGATTCGCTCAACGAAACGTTATGTTAAAGATCTTGTTCATTAAAGACGTCATTTGATCTGTAGGTTTGAGGTCTCCCATGGGTGCATCCACTCCCAAAAAAGAATCACATTTTGTTTTTTTTTATCATCTCCTTAATGTTGTAAACATTTAGATTCGCAGTCGTTATTGTTAATAGGTAGTTCCACGTTTAAGCTTGAAGATTTTCGCTAATTATACTTTTTCTATAGGCAATCGGTTCTCGTTTGCTTCTATTTAACGAGTATTGTAATCTGTTTCATAATTATCATCTGTTCAGAGACCGTCAATATTTTTTTCTCTTCCGTTATATCTGGAACCAATCCCATTTTAGCTTTGCAGCCTTTTTCCAACGTCAAGGATCCCAGTTTTGGAGCGCAGCGTGGTATTTTGTAGGTGTTCGGTCAGTTTGTTTAATGCCCAAAACACTTCGCTGTGACCGCTGGGCAATAGTCGCAACATGATGGGTACCTGAGGATGGACGGTGCCATCGAGACTGGCCCAGGAAGAGGTAGAGAGATGACCCAGACGCATACCGCAAAAGATCGATCGAGGTGGCTCAAGAGAAATATGTCTGGTGGATTTGGGGAAGGCCTTTGCAGCAGCAGTGGGACAGTATAGGCTAAGTAAAAAAAATATATATATAATTCTCGACCTATCTCACTGCCCTTAAGTGCTAATGAAGTTTCGTAAAATGTTGCTGTAATTAATACTATAAAATATTTGGCTTGTGTAAATAGAAAAGTCATCAAAGACAACAATGACCTAATCTCCACCGTTTCATCCTTAAACAAACAAACATTCAACACAATTCGCTGCAACAATCATTATGTAAAACACTTATATCTCATCGGAGCCGTCACCAATGTTATGATAGACGCAGACGCAGTCCGGAACAGAACCCAGAACGTGGGTGGACGTTATCGCTGCGACGTGAATCAGCAATTTTCAACTAATTACAGATAAACAACATTTGATGCGCGTATAAGCTTTTGTGTTTAGGGTCCCTTGGTAGTTTTGTAGCAGGTTCTTTTATTAGCGTTATTTTATTTGATTAACGATGTGATTATGTTCGTGCGTTGAATAATATACGGTCGAATTTGATTTGATAACGAGAAGTGAAAAGTCGTTGGGAAATTTTTGAGTACCTATGTATGTGGATGGTTTCAAGTAGGGGTAGGCCAAAGAAACGATGGATGGGCTGTGAGAAAGATGATATGGCTAGAAAGAGAGCGACTAATCAAGAAGTATAATAATAATAATAATATCCATGGACGTTTCACACAACGCCATATAGTCCCATGCTAAGCAACCTAATGCTTGTATTATGGTAACGAGATGGCTGATAAACTACTTATATACATTTTTTTTTGTAAATACATACATATTATAGATAGAAAAACACCCAGACCCGTAACAAATACTTGTAGGTCGTACAAATATTTGTTCCGTGCGGGAATCGAACCCGCGACATGTTGCGCAGCAGTCAATCGCTCAACCACTGCGCCAACCGTGTAGTATAAAACACATGTTAAGAAGACCCTTAAAACAAAAGGAAAATTGGGATAAGGGCAGGGGAATATAAAAAAATGAAACTGTAATTATGTTACAGTTGTAATAAAGCTAGTTCTTCTATTAAATAGTTGAAGAACCTCCTTTTTTATTTCTTGAAATTGGTCACACTTTTTTCATATCTCTGACCAATTCCACGGCGTTGTGAGTAACTGGCCGATCAGAATCCAACTAGTTTCTCAGGCGAATAGAGCTATGAACCTACTTCGGCTAATCCTTCTGAGCTGGGGTTGAGTTACTTAACCGCCCGAGGGACATGAATGTCGGCTTGTTTGTGGACGTGATTCGAATTTAGAATGCAATGCACGAGACATGATATCCTACTTAATGCGAAGTTACAAGTGTGAACTGGATGATAGTACCGCACAGTCACAGCGATATTTTGACGTCAAGATCATTAGGCAGAGGTGGAGAAGAGGCAACCTATGTGCTGTAACAACCCGTAACCTATTTAGTTAATACAAAACCTTATCAAGTACCTTTAAGATAAAAAAAAAACAGTTAGTACGAAAGGCATTCATAGAATATGAAACGGAACTCATTACTGCCATCAACCGGGCAGCATCACAATCCAGATTCCAAGCTTTAACTGAGGAATTCTCAATGGAAAACCCAATAACACTTTACCCGGCCTTGGAATCGAACCCATGCCCTCATGCTTAGCAATAGCGCATGCGACCACTAGACTATTGAGACAATGATTAATAAATAGTGGTACCGAATACAACAACACTGAATTTTAGAAACTAAAGGTATATTTTAAAAAAAATATTGTATCCGTCAACAAAGTTTGGTTTACCTTCGAAAGATCCACTTAACTTCAATACACTTACGGAACCCACAGGTCGTTTAAATTGCTTCTTTTTTTAAATAAGTAAATTAAATGCAAGGGAAAATTAACTCTTCTTGCAGTGACGGCCAGTGACGGCGGAGTGACGTGGCCAGCCATTACGGTTCGGAGGTCGTTGACCTCACGACTGGAAAACGCGGCGATGTTTCAACTACCTGTTTACCCTTTGTTTTCTTGTTGAAAAGATTGATATGTTTTTAATTAATAGTTTTAACGAGTAAAACATATGTGAACTACTACTGTGAATGAAACACATCTTTGCTAATCTATTAACTTTTCTAGGTAAATCTATACTAATATTATAAAGCTGAAGAGTTTGTTTGTTGGAACGCGCTAATCTCTGGAACTACTGGTCCGAATTGAAAAATTCTTGTGTTGGAAAGTCCATTTATTGAGGAAGCCTATAGGCTATGTAACATCACGCTACGACCAATAGGAGACGAGTAGCGAGTGACACCGCCCGGGAGCAGCTAGTAGGGATACGCTGATACATTAATGATCAGTGGTTCTACCATACGGGTCGTCAATTGGTCAAAATTATTGGTTATCCTTTCCACTATGTGGCAAATCACAGCGCTAAAAAGAATTTGCCTTGATTAATATTGAATGTTAAGCAAAATCAGCCTATAATGTTTCCACTGTTGGGCCACAGGCCTTTTTTTTTTTTTAAGGCTGGGAAATCATCCAATGACTGCTCCCGCTCTGGGTGGAGCGGAAGGGAGTGTCAGACTCTTACTGACTAAAACCCATCCATGTTCCTTCCGTAGCCCTTTATGTTCCGGGGTAGCGGTAACCCTTTCGGACAATCCCGCTTACCCGGCAGGCTTGGCCCTGAGGGGCCCCTTCATATGCTGACATCTCTTTGAGGCGCGCGTGGAACATATACGCGCCGTACGGCACGGGTCAGGTGCTGATCGGACGGTGAGTCACCCATTACTCACCGTCCGCAGGCCCGCGCCTACGGTGGCCGGGAGTCGTCACGTGGCTCCCGACGCCCGGGGCCACAGGCCTGCTGGCAGTACGAGAGAATAGGCCATAATCCACCACGCGGGCCCAATGAGAATTGGTAGATGTCACATACTTTCGAGTTTCAGACATACCGGTTTCCCCACTTTGTTTTTTTACCGTTATTAAAGTAAAACTAATCAAGTAAGTCTAAAGACTTTTTCGATTTCACAGACAGTCTTTTCCGAACAAGACAAAACAATAGCTCACAAGAAACCAAAAGGAACACGTAAATTTTCTATTCTATTGCAAATCGTAAAATTGGCTTGAATGAAACTGTAGACTTTTTCATAAAAACATGATACACTCGTTTTTATTGGGGATACCCCGTCTAAGTAGTAAAATTTAACCGGGGGTTTCTTTTGTTTAATCAACTTTTACGGCACGGAACCATGGGGACATTGGCTTAAACCACAAAGGGGTTTCTTGCAACAAAATTTTACAACCTTGCGGTTCTTGAATTATTTTATAGGTGAAGTTTTGCTGTGCACATTTTTTGCGTTCACTGGCTACCGTAGTCTGTTAACCCATGTTTGCCTATTAGAAGCCATTTGCTTATAAGAGCTCAACGATTTATACGTTTAATTTTTTTGTCGTTTCGAGAGATTTTTTCTTGTGAACCTATGGGGTTCATACGATATTTTAGGGGTCAAAAACATATATCCGTGTGTTTTACCGCAGTCAGATAATAAGTCATAACATCGTCACAAGAAAGAAAAAACAAGAATTGAGATTTCTTTACTATATAGTGATGTACAGAGGCCAGCACATCAAGTTACCACAATCTGTCAAATTTCTTTGATAGTATTTCAACTTTATTGCAAAGTTAGGTTCATTTTTAATTGAGAAAATTTGACAGTTAGGGATAGCTTGATGTGCTGGCGTCTGTACTTACTTTTATAATGGTTCATCACATAATGAAATAAACTTTACTAACAATGTACCTTATACCTATTATTTACTTATTAGCTGTAAGTATACCAATTCATATTGTTTAAATACAGCCTAGAACGACTGTAACTCCAGTTAGCGTAGCTTAGAGGATAATCCCTTACTTAATGTTTTTATCACGTCCCAAAGCCACCGTATAAAATAATATACCAACTTTGAAAGCAAAGTTCATTTAAAACTTTACGAAATTGCATTTCAATGTAAAACAGGACTGTAACATATACACGTCCACTATCGTTTGAGGCCATCTTCCCCTATTATTTTGTCCCAAAAATCGGGGCTATGGAATTTCATACTGACCCATCCCGGGCAATTTAATAAACTTATCGAGTAACGATATTGAGACGACCACGAGAACACATTAAATTCAGATTCTTGTCCTGTTTTCATTAAAACACACCCTCTCGTGCTAATGGAATAGAGAAAACTGTTCAGTTGACTCGTCGATGAATTTTATAAACTTTTAAAGAACATAAAGTAAAAATATTTAAGTTATAAAAGCTTTTTATCTAAAGTAACTTTAACGCATGCTAAGTACTTATAATTTCTTGCAGTTTTTAAATATGTAGAATAGTTACCCACATAATTTTTCACATTATTTCACCCATAATATTTACTGTACGATTGATATTCTATTATTTATACCTGTTATATTTATTTCTTGACTTACATAAATAAAATTAACACTCTGACATAAATGGCATAATGAGAGATCGATTTAATTATGTTAAGAACTTTCTATTCCTCTTTTATGCCAAATGTTTCTTTTTTCTAAAACATCCGCAGTCTGCATACTGCAGTATCTTGACATAGTACGTTAACGTCCATCACAATAGAACACGCCAAAATTGTCGGGAACAACATTTCGCCCATAACAGAGGGTGAACACAATTGAAAATATATATCACTCAAGCCGCAACTGTAACAAACGCCCCATAATGTACCAGCAGACAACTCGACAGTTTTCGCTGTCAGTCCTTTAACGTGGCAGTTTAATAAAAGGGCGGAGTGCCCGCATAGTCAAAAGATAACATCATAGACGTAAACATGAATAAAACCGAGACTACACCAATTGGCCGATACCCTTCGGTATCGATACCGGTACCAACCCTTTTATTTGTACACGAATGACCTCTCCACTGTTCTTCTAAACACAAATAAGCAACTTTAATTGAATCGAACGGCCCTCAACGAAAGGGTGACAGGAATTTTAATGAAATGCAATTACGTTTTAGAGTGTGGTGAACAACAAATGAAATTTTCCAAAAAGCTACGGCTGATAATATCGTATTGTATCTGTTTAATTGGCTTTAAGAACTTATTCGATTAATGTAATGTGAACCTAGATACTTAATGGATGTATAGAAATTTAAGTTTTTATGTTCTGATTAGTCGCCTCATTAATCTTGCGGCACAGGTTTTTAAGCTGTTGCGGATAAGATAGTTGCCACTTGAAAAAAAGACAATCGGGATAAATCCTTTTTTTTATTTAAAAATTAATGTTACTCTGTAATAGCAACATTTATAAAACAATTTAACACGATTTAACTCTATTGTCATTTGTTTTATTTTCGCGAGAAAAATATTTGCCACGACACGTTATCATATATTATTTATCGGATAATCAGGGCACAAATTAAAGCATAACCAGCCTTTAACTGCTGCGACAAGGCTTCCTTTTTCTGTGAGAGGAAACAGTTAAAGCACTTTTGATTTCATTTAAATGCTAAGTTAGTGACAGAAACATTTGAATAAAATGTAGTTCAACTTTAAATCAACTCAAATAAAACGCTATCTAAATGAATTCTCGCCATTATTCGCGTATTCTGCGGCACAACTCACAAAACGAGGTTAGTGTTGTTATTTTGTGTACCTACAATTCAGAGAGACCGCTTTTTCCGGCGGAAAGTTCAAAAATAGAAACGTTTAAAACACACACGTGCACTATTGTGGTCGTTAAATCCAATGCGTTATTGCTATGGAGCCACAAACGGGTACTGTTCGATACTGAACGATTTATCGATACCTACCTTTAGTCAATAGATATTATTCGAAACGCTTACTTGATACTCATACAACATCGAATCTTAATTTTCTTTTTTGGGTTCTGTAGGCGATGAGTCAAAAAAAGATCTCTTTTACAAACTAGACCGACGCCGTCTGTTTGTAATAAACTGTCTACTGTAACTGCATTATGCTGAGCGATGGCCGTTTTGCGCGGATGTGACGCATATTTCCCCACAACTAGTTTTTTTTGTTGCTTGTTTATTTTTTTACTGCGTCATGTTTGCCGCAAATAAATGTATTTTCTTTCTTTTCTTTCTAACCAGCCAATGGATGTTTTCACAGAATAGCAAGTTCTTAACTGGTAACTATAGCACTACCATGGCAAATAATAAAAATGAAGGTAAACTTTCGCATTTATAATAGGAGTAGGGTTAATATTATAATAACTACGAAAGTTTGGATGGATGGATGTTTGTTACTCAATCTCGTCAGAACGACTGAACTAGTGAGAATAAAATTTGGCACACGGATAGTTTATAACCTGGAGCATTACATAGGATATAGCGGTAGTATGTTCCCGTAGGAAAATTTTCGACATCCACGGGGAAGAAGTGTAAAGTCGTGGACAAAAGCTAGTTATTTATAGTTTTGGTGATACACAACCATAGTAAATAAATAAAAATAAAAAAGTGCGTGAGTCGAACTCGCACTTGACCAGTAGGTTTTCAATAAACTTAAAATAGTATTGATCTTCCATGAATATTTATAATCTACATACGATTTAAGAACGTACTTATGTACTGATTAAAATTTTCCGTTTAAAGATGATTTTGTTTGTAATTAAATATGGTAATGCACTTTAAGCGAGTCGAGTCTTTAGCATTGAAGACAAAAATCAATATAATCGAAGCTGGACGTAACATAATGCTATCTTTATATTTAAATAGGGACAATATTAGCTTAAACAATTCTGAATATAATTGGACGACGGTGAAATGGATCAGGAATAATATCGAATCTCGATTATAAATATTTTCGAGCTGTAATAAAAGCTCACTTTAAAATATACACGAAACCAAAACGAATTTTGTAACTTTTTAGTTTTTAATCTTTTTATTATTTTTATTTTAAATACTGGGCTTTTGGCTTAATTTGTATGATTTTTGAAATTTTAAGTACTTTTTTTGTGTAGAATTAACTATTTTTTATCATAAAATAATATAAGGCAAAATCGACTGAGGACTAAATCATGAGGCCCTGGGTGCGATTCCCAAGTCTAGCAAAGTATTATTGAATAGCAGACCGGAGTCTTGATTTGTAATTTTGTATCCGATTGAAGGCAATAGATCCTATTACATGACACAAACATAACTGGCGAAATGTGGTGTGTTGTACTAGTCCGCGTATCCGCTAAGCTTGTAGTTTTAAATACGCCCAATCCAGCCTGTCACTTGCTGTCCATCCCCAGCGACGCCCTTAGCCGAGGTCCGTACCCCACAGGGAGTGGCCCTTAGCTTGTAGTCGCTTAGATTGTAAGTTTTATCAAGCCCTGGCTGGTGACTGCAATTTTATTGTGGCATCCACAGGCAAGCCCGGTTTAGCAGTACACAACCCTCATGGTTGAACTGCGAGATAAATTAAAAAAAAAAATGTTATGGTGTCCTATAGTTACACCTTCGCCTAACCCTCTGCGAACTATAACATGCGTGATATAATAAACAAAACAATATCCACGATTTTTTTAATAATGTGCAATTCTGGTCATCACTTTAATTAAAGTTCTGAAACAAATAACTGCACCTGTGAAATACCGCTATGGAGAGTCATATACCACTCAAGGCAATACGTGCATTCGCCACGTTTGCAGGTAATATATTGCGTAATATGTCTACCGGGAAATGTCGGGTACTGAACGTAGATATCCCTTATTGACTGCCAGAATGAACGGTCTTGAGCTATTGCAGCATCGGTGGCTATAACATTGACATCTAATTTTGTTGGCTGTGGTAGTAGCTGTATACAGGTTGAAATTGAATTCATGGGCATTATTTTAAGAGGTCATTGTACCTACTCATCATTGTGAACAACTTTCACTTTGGGAACAAATCTGAAATTGCGAAAAAACAATCAGCTGTTCCATACATTATGCTCGCATAGCTCATCAAAATATAGGGAATAGCTGGTTTTTTTATGATGACCCCTTAAAATAATGCCCATGAATTCAATTTCTCCCTGTAAAAGTTTCTGAGAAGTTTTATTGCAGAATTAGTTTTAGTTCACCTCATTGATAAAGTTCGACTGCTAAGCTTGGTTTAATTTTCGAGGTCCTTGGTTCAATTTGAAAGCCGCGAAAAGTCTTCTTCTTCTTCTTCTTCTTCTTTTCGAGTCGATGACTAAACTCTGTCCGCCCAGTACGTGGCAACCTGGACGGCCCTATCATTTGCGTCATTCAGGTCCTTGAGCGTGCAGTCAGTTGTGCAAGACGGGCACGAGAGTAGATGTGGCATATCCTGTATTGGGGCACCACACTCACATTCTGTTCGAGATGGGTCGATTATACCCCATCTGGCTAAATTGGATCGGCAGCGGCCAACTTGAACACGCAGTCTGTTTAATGACTTCCATATCGGCCACTGCAGTTCGTGACCAGGGGGTAGATTTTCTGCCGGTGCAATGAAGTTTGGAGGGGGTGGATGTTTGTTCTCCCACAGTGTGCGTCGTTCATCTGCCGCACTGTCTTCCGAAGAGGTGGTGTGTCGGAGAAAGCTTTTTCGGCTCTTCAAACGGGTTCGTGGTAGTTGATGTCCATATAAGGGGTTTCGGCTGTCTGCTTCCTGTTTGCCTTTCTCAATGCGAGTTGCTATTTCCCGACGCACGACTGGAGGAGCTATGCCTGCCAATGGATACAGCATCGTAAGAGGGGAGGGTTTTAAGCATCCCGTAACGATGCGGCAGGTTTCGTTGAGCGCCGTGTCGACCTCTCTAGCGTGGATGGAACGATGCCACACTGGGCATGCGAATTCTCCAGCAGAAAAGGAGAGACATAGGCCAGTGGTACGCAGAACTTGCGGTGATGCTCCCCAGCTGGTGGAAGTAAGGCGGCGGAGTAGGTTATTCCGGGAAGCAACTTTCTTCTTTGTCTTCATGCAGTGGTGCCTATATGTTAAAGACCTATCCAATGTAATACCTAGGTAGCGTGGTTGTAGGCAGTGCTCTATGTTAACGCCTTGCCATGAAATGTTGAGACGCCTGTTTGCTTGACGATTACGGAGATGGAAAGCACATGATTCAGTCTTTGATGGATTTGGCCGTAAGGCGTTTTGGTCATAATATTTACCAAGTGCTTCCAGAGCTTTCGTTAAAATTTCTTCAGCCTCTTCAAAGCTAGGTGTCTGAGCTGCTAGAGCGAGGTCGTCAGCGTATAAGAAGCTTTTTGTTTCTGGGGCACGAGGCTGGTCATTTGTGTAGATGTTGAATAGCGTTGGAGCTAGTACACTGCCTTGAGGGAGCCCATTTTTTGGAATTCGCCACCTGCTCTTGCTGTTTTTAAGGTGCACTTGGAAACGGCGATTGTTCAAAATTATACTAAGGAGCCGCGAAAAGTGTTATCGAGTTTTTTCACCGGGTACGGGGCAACAATAGGGTTGTCAACAGCTAAACCGAGCGCTAAAAACTCCTTTAAAGGTAAGGAAATATAGGTGAGGTCCCCTTGAAACACTGCCACAGATCTGACCAGTAGCCACAAATACGAGTCCTGGTGCAAAGTCGTGATATCAAAACATACAACCAATAGGCCACACTTTCACTATTGAAATACTCTCTATCATTACACATAATGATACACAGTGAGAGTAGTTCGTATACACAATAAAACATGCAGCTTTCCTAATGGCTGTTCCACACGACTGCACAGAAGTAACTCACTGTTATGATGCTATACCATTATGATCATGTTTGACTCGTCCGTCTATGTAGGTGAGGCTTATATTATCAAAATCATTTATAAATACCGAGTTGATCAGATAGACGCCACGCTGCGCGCACAATCAATTTATAGCGTAGTCGAGACAAATTGCGTGGCAGTGCCACCATTAAAGATGGCCATCTCTTTATTAGAGGTTGGCCTATCAGGCAATATTATGATGTCATGCTTTTCGAAAATAGGCGCCATTAATTGGTGTCATCAAATTAAAAGCTCCGCCCAACATGCTACTTTTAAAGAAATTGCTCATTTTGTATCGCTCGTAAAAATATAATTTACAGCCTATTGCCGATATTTGGGGAAATAATTAATAATAAAACGAACTAAAGGAGTTGCAGTTTTTATAGCCAAAGTATACAGCGTGTATCAGAAATATGTGGTCAAATTTAAGGGTGTGGCCATCAAACGGGACAACTCTCTCCGTGGGGCCAATATCGTAATCGACAAAAAGTAACCAGCGCCCCATACATGTGGGCAGACTAGGTTTAGGAAGTTTTTTATGGGACAGTTCATATTTTTTTCGCGATTATGATGTTGGTCCCATGGAGGAAGTTGTTCAGTTTGATGGTCTGTACCACACCCTTAAATTTGACCACATCTTTCTGATACACGCTGTATAACATATATAGAGATATCTAATCCAAATTCAGATTGCATTCACGTTTTATAGACATTTGATATACTCGACTGAATAGGCGTGCGGACGATATAACACTTCAACTATTTATCGATGTTTATAGTCGATAATGAAGGGTACGATTTTTCGTTTTACGACTTTGTAGCTATGACAAAAGTCGAGGTTGTTGAGAGCGAACCTTCACCGCCCGAAAAGTATCAGTAACTTCGTAAACAGATACTGTATACGTTACGAAACTTAACAACCGAGACATAAAATGAAACTATAATCTCAAAGGGTCGTATAAGTTGTTAAATTAATAATTTGTTTTGAAAACTAACACTCGTAAAAGAGCTTTTACTTAGTGATGAGAGTATTTTTGATACGAATTCACATAATAAAAATATTTTTATTCGAATTTTATTTGTCTTTAATTTCATTTTGCTTATGAGGTAGGCACAAGTTTGGTCGATACGGCGTCTTTACTACTATGGTCAGTAATTCTCCATTACGAAGTGGTATCCTAATTGGCTAAGTGCAAGATCAAAAACAAAAAAACAGACCAAACCGTAACTTGAAGTCGCCTTTTGTGTAAATATAGGACATGGGATTTGATTAGATAGGTTGTAAATAGCATTTTTTTGGAAAAAAAAAAAGCAGCTGGAAGAGGCCTATGTGTCACAGGACACGCTGATCACTAAACCGGGAAACAGATGTGCTAGTTTATAAGTTTGTTTAATTATTACTTTTTGTTTAGTTGCAGCAATAAAGGCTTATTATTAAGTCGCATTAATCAACCGCAAACCACTTTCAAATTGAAACTGCAGTGAAAAACATTTTTTTTTAATTACCTGATCGTGAAACTCTCATACACAATGATCAGAACATCAATATTTTACATTCGCCTCAACCGTCCGAATTTCGAGTGCAGTAACGTCATAGCCGCATTGTCCGTCTGTCAGACGCTCGTCAAGTCTGAGTGACGTGGCCAGTCAGACGTCAGACGTCGGTTCCACGTCATTGGCGAGTGAGGGTTGAATTCGAGCCCGTCAGTCAGGCGTCATTTTGGCAATCTACATCCAGCAGGTGAGATATGAATGTTGATTGTGATTACTGAAACTATATTTTTTTGGAAATTATTATGTAGCCTTTAATTTTGCTACTTATTACAGCAATATTGCGGAGGAATGAGGAAAATGTTGTCAGGAAAGTTTTGAGTATGAATGTAGATGGCTATACAAGTAGGTAGAGAAAGACCAAAGAAACGATGAATGGATTGTGTGAAAGATGATAATTATATGATATGGTTAAAAAGGGAGTGAATACCGAGATGATGACTAATAGAGAAGTATGGAAGAAAAAGACATGTTATGCCGATAAATTGGGATAAGGGCAGGAGAATGATGATTACACCAATATTCTGTGGTGTTCGTAACTGAGGGAAAAGTCAAAAATTAGTCGTTCATCAAATAATGGCAAGCTATTTGTACGCGTCAAACTTTATGGCTGCTCTGAAGTGCTCTACTCGCTGCGCAGTACCCCACCCCCCACCCCCGCTGACACATGAATTAGTTAC
Source organism: Hyppa rectilinea (assembly GCA_951799385.1). NCBI lineage: Eukaryota > Metazoa > Arthropoda > Insecta > Lepidoptera > Noctuidae > Hyppa > Hyppa rectilinea. Next base: position 12,615,433 of record OX637315.1, read on the forward strand.
TGCGCAGCGGCTCGCCTCATGTTCAGAGCCGCCATACAATTTGAATCGGGCTGTACTAACAGAAGGAATAGTTGACATCAGGAATTTTCATTGATTTATTGAACTCGATTTTATTATGGCTACTACTATGCAAAGATCATCGTTGATTGGAGAATAATGCTGATTTATTTATTTAGAAAATAACAACTTCATTAAAAGTATACAACCGCGGGGCATAATAATTAAAAGTACCATTATATTTTATATGTTTGTTTGTCAGACAGTTGAAAAAAGCAGAAGTAGACTTCTATACATTATGAATAACAAATTGATAAAATAAGCTAATTTAAAATCGAATCTTTCTTTAACAAGCGAATATTTTTTTTTGCAAAAGTCTTAATGAAATTATTAAAATTAAAGAAACAGTTCAAACTTATAGGTCAAACTAATTAATGTTATAAATATGTATGTTGTTATCAGTTTCGCATTTCATCGCATAAATATCGCACGGATCTCGTTTTCAATCTGCGGACCGTCCTTATAATTCATTTCTTTGCAATTTTAATAAACTCATCAAATCCCCATCAAGATGGTATCTGGGAACGCTTTGCATATGAATGTGATACGTCAATCTGCCTTAAGCAAATAAAATGCCTCGCCTTATTCGGCCCACAGCTGTTAGCCGTGAAGCCAATCTTTTGACCGGAACACTTGCAAAGAAAACACCATTCAAGAGTCCTGTGCAACAGTCTCTCATCACTAACCCATAAAATCAACTTTATCAATCAGCAATAGAGTTTAATTTTGACATCGGAACGACTGCAGCCCAAAGAACTAAGACATGTTTATTTTGTGAAATCCAATTTTGTGCTGACATCTCATCTGTCAAAATGTAAACGAAGGGTGTTGTAGAAGTGTTTAAGCGATAACCAACACTATACGTTAGGTCGTGATGTTTGATTAACCGATGATCTCGAATCAATCCTGACATTAGTTCCGTGAATAATACTAACATAAGGCGAATTTCACTAGTGAAACTGAACGCGATCAGCTAATAAACCTCGTTCATCAGTGTCATTATTTTCTGTAGAATATTGACACTGACAGGTCTTGAACGCGGTTTAGATGTGCTGATCGGGTTCAGTTTTATTGGTGTTACCAGCTCCAAGCAGAATAAGAGATGAGTATCTGAATCATATTGATAGACCATGAACGGCCATGAATCATTTCTAATAACTATAAGCAACTTTGTTGCAAGAACTATCTACAACGCAGATTGAGATAACAGTAAAGTCCTGAAGATACCCTGACAATTAATCACTGCGAAAACAATTGCATCGGTCATACGATGTCACTCGGCAGACCGCGCTTGGCTCTGCCCTTGCGATGTTCCCGATAACTCCACCTCTTCAGTACTCTTATCGCTATAAATCAGACCACCGGCTACCACAACCACTTTTGGAAATAATGCCAATCTGATTTGGTTATCAAAGTCATCCTTACTCATTGTGTTCCAGCCTCCGCAGCAGGAAGTAAACGGTACATTTCTTGAATGAAGACGTAGTTATTATTCAGATTCGGACTCCCTATTCAGACGCCTCGACGAGGAATGCGTTCCGCCTCATAAACTCCTTCAAAGTATACATACCGAGCCTCAATACCCACAAACCGACGAGCGTTCGGAACTTAAACGAGTAATTACAGTGCTTATCCAATTTGGCAGGGCAGAAAAACGCGACCCCCCTTGTACAGGAAATTTGTTTTAAATTTCGACAACAATGGGGAGATCGCGAGTCGGGTAATTGCGTACGGGAACCGTCCGTGACGCCGACGACGGTATAAATCCACCAGCAATGAACGGTTAATAATACCCTGCACAGGTTAAACAGCGCTCTCAATGGGACCCCATGACAGCAATCTGCAGAATCTGCAATTGAGTATCGCATGCTTCGCGCCGTTTACCGAGTCACTTGCAAACGATTCGAAAATCTGCGATAATATTTTCACGACAACCAACGATAAAAAGATCACAAACAAGACATTCTGAGGATGTAAAAAGTTTTACTGTGTCAATAAATCACTGAGATTATAAATCGGTTTTACAACCTATAGGTGATCGGAAAGTGCTATAAATCATAAGTGAAATGGGGGTTGTTACAGCCGGTGTCCCTGGAGGACCATTAGAAGAATCCAGAACCCTCCCACGGCATCGGAAATGTTGAAACGGAGAAAAAGTTTTTAATTAACCGTAGTTTAATACTGGTGCAATAAAACTAAAGAGGTTCGATCAAAACAAATCAACAGTTATAATGATCGTCATTAATCATTATAAAAAATCTTCATCGCCACCGCAAATAAAAACTAATATCTACAATCTCGTGTTCGGTTACATTATGGCTATCAGTAACCATTAAAGTAGGTGCAAGTCAACATCAAATCATACCTGGCATCGATAAATTGCCAAATTATTTAAATCATGTGTGGTCCAGGCGGAAATATACTATCCAAGTAGATATTTACATCGCTGTGAGGTTTTTGAGAGGGTTAATATGCATAATTTCTTTAGTTTTTGATTTGTTACTGTTGGAAATTTAACTTAAATGATTTTTTTTTAATTCACTGCTATTGTTCAGAATTAAAAAATACATCTACGTAATCAAGAATAATATTTGAATGACGCTGAACTTTCGATGTGCGGAAAATTTAATTTTAATTTTCTATGAAAATTTCAAAAAAGATGACCACAGTATTCATCTAGTTCATTAACCCGCATTAAAGTGCTACAAGTAAACGGCCACAAAAGTTTAGCTTCTAAGAAGGACCAGCCTAACGTCCTACATAATTTCTTAAGTTCATCATCAGAGTATTTTCACGTGTTTTGTCCTACGTGCTTGCTTACTTATTCGTCTAGAGACAAACAAACTTAGCATCTTACAAACATTCTTGGATCTTAATGGAAACCTTAATTAATGCTCAAACTTAAACTCCGAATCGTCGTCTCGAGACCACACTATTCTTCATTATTTTGCTCGAGTCGTATACCTAAATAAATTAACCGTGACGGTTCGCATCTCGTATGGGACATTAATAAGCGGTAGTACAATACGAGTATGTATTACAATAACAATTGGGACAGGAAGCATATAAACCGATTATGCTGATAGAGCGTCACTCACTATGACATCAATACAATCGATTGCAACGGATTTATATATAAGATATCGATGTTCCGATTTTATCAAGCAGCTCTTAATCGAAGTCATGAGAATGAATGCTTACTTCCTCTAGCAAGTTAAAATAATTAGGGACATTGGACAATGATCGTATCTCAAGATAATGCGCTTAATCTTCTTGGAATCTCAATAAACGTTAATGCAGCGAAATGAGGATATTGATAATTTACGAATGAAGCTTCATGAATTCAGTGAATCATGATATTAATTCAACAAACAAGGCAGCCAGCTGAAATTTATCGCTTGATATGCGTAAAACCATGCGAAGCTCGTTGCTAAGTTATAACACCCGCACGGGCGGATCCATCAGGGTAAGCTATGTTGCCGGGGTTGGTCCGTAGATGGGTGAGCACCTTTATATACTGGGACTCCTCCGTGCCTCGGAAAGCACGTTAAACCATTGGTCCCGGCTGACATTTGTGCATCTTTAAGTCATTAACTGCCACGCAGCAGACACAATAGAAAAACTATTGTTCGCGGTTACCGGTGACCGCGTTGGCGCTCAACGTGTTAACAGTCGTTACGGATCGTCAGAAGCCCGAAAACCTGATAGCCAGTCTTACCAAGGGGTAACGTATTACCCAGTTACTGGCTTGTGGAGATCAGATAGGCAGTCGCTCCATGTGAAATACTGGTATTCAGCCGCATCCGGTTAGACTGGAAACTGATCCCAACATAGTTGGGAAAAGGCTAGGCAGATTGATGCGTAAACCCATGAAAGAAAATTATATCATCGATTACGAACAAAATACACGACAATCGTAGAATGCAAATGCGATTTTTCAAAGTCGATAATGATGCGTCAATTTCCCGAGACAATTTCCAATAGTAAAATAATACGATCAAATAGAGGGCGAGATAAATTGCAGTCCTCTGCGCGTTCTGATCGCGATAGCGCGGCGCAGATAAAACGCAAGCCGACGGGAACAATAACCGATGCACTTCCTTTGACAATAGTCGCGGCCAGACCAGCCGAGCGGCCGATGCAAGCCAGTAATTTATACGACGCCCTGAGATCGCAACGATACGCCCCACTAAATCGATCAATAATCCTAGAAAGTGATAAGACCCGATGGGAAACTATCAAATTGAAACGTCAGCAGGGTATAATCAAGCGACACACCACAATTTATTATACGGTGGGAAGTTGTCCGGTTCAGAGTAAAGCGGCCCGTAATAATTATGATGTCGCTGCATGTCTAGATCAGCGCTGGTGGTCAGTGAGACCACCTTACCAACCCGATTTTCCATTCTATTACTTAAGTAAACAAGCTTTAAGTAAGCATGCTCCAAATGAAAGTGTTCACTAACTCTCCCACAGAAAATTCTGAATTAAAATGCATGGTTTGAGTGTATCTCATTATTTCATGATGTTTATGTCTTTAAAGTTAATAATATGACTCGCTTTATGGTACAGATATGGTCGAGAACAAGACATGAGGCACGCTCAGTTTGTCTTGGGCGACAAACACAAATATTAGACACGAACAAGCAACGGTACGGAATAGCAAATCACAGTGTATGTATTTGTATAAGAAGCGTACTTAGAAGCAGGTTTGTATTTGTAAACAGAGCAGTGAATGTTTAATACAGTTAGCTGCCAATGACAGTGGAATGTCGCTAACAAAATCAACCTTATTTTTAATGTTTGTTCTGTAAGCACTATTATGAACGAAGAAAAATGAAAACGCAGTCAAATAACGATAAAAATCGGCAGCGAGAGGAAGCTACAGCTGACAAAATATTTGATCATAGCGTATAAATTTTTCCGGAATGTTTCCGAATTCCTTACGCAGACTTACTGAATTACGATACGAAGCACATACAAAAAAAGCTCCCGCTTACTACGCCCGGCTCATCAAAACACACGTGAAACAAGGTACATGAAAATGAACGTTATTATCAAGAGCCTTAAGAAACAAACGAGGTCCTGATGCTGTTCCGCTTCTGCCGCAGACCTGAGTCAGAGTCGCCTGACAACTAAAAAAATGTATTTTATTCATGGAAGAAACTTTAACATCGACTTTATGTTAAAATACGTAGTGTAATGGAAACAATGCATTATACATTGACTCGGCTTGACACAATGACATATGGAGTAACTTTTGTTTGACGTTAGGGACGGGAATTTAAAAATATCAAACATGTAAAAACGTCAATACGTTTTCCACAGTTTTTCACATTACATTGTAAATATATTTTTTGCATCGGTCAGCAATTTTTGCAGTCAATTTATATCGATAAAGAACGAAGCGAATGTTCGGCTTAAGTGGACGCTGCGTTTACGCATAATTGGAACTCCTTTTTGCGAACGAGTCGAATACGAAATGATCCCGATATTAATTCTGTTTTTTGTAAATCTCCTTTAACATTTCTTACTAGTTCGTATTCGATCAAAGTTTAAGAAACTGTGGATTTGTACGTTTCATTTTCTACAATTCGATGAGCACGAATCGCTAAACAAAAAAAAAGGTAATATTGTGAGATTTAGATCTTTGCGTTCACTTGCTTATCTAAAATAAAATGTTCAGTCAATGGAAAAATGGTAACTACGATCTTTGACCTCATTCACATTCTTTATTTTCAAGACCACACTGTTTATTTTGAACAATGTGTTTCTCGATTGGTCATAATAATACGCTGCAAGCGCATACAATGTAAAATCCATCACGTATCGTCCTAATTTAGCGTCTAGCAGTGTCCGATGCCTATCAATTTGGGCATTCTTCAATACACATCGATGGTGAGATATTGTCGATACACGAGGTATAAAAACAATAATGTGATATCTGTAAGGGGCGTGTCTTGCGCGTGGGCAGCGCGTCGGTGGACATTGTTTAACAGACCACGCCGATATTAGAGGCCAAACATCCACGCTACGAGATTTTATCGTAATTATAATGTTCTTTTATTGGTATTTACACAGGTATACTCAAGTGATGCTATCGTGTAAACGTGTTTTGTAGTTTTGAAATTCCACAGCAATGATGGGCAGGTTAATGAAAGTTGCTTAATATATCATAATGGCGCAAACGATGCAGTTATGTTTAAAGATACATCGATTTTTGATTACTTTATTTTTGATTACCTGACTATTCAAAATGGCCGCATGGACATAATGTATCTGATATCTTTACATATTGAATATTAATATTCGATGGTTATCACAAACTGACTGCTACCGTACGCAACTAATTTTAAAGTTAGATTCGATTTTCAATGCATAATATTTTTTATTTATGAAACTGTTTGTTTTATCAAACTCGAATTATGCACTGTGTCTCGAACACACAATACTGGCCATTAAATATTCCCTTATTGAGACTGTAAAAAAATACAAAACACGGGGTCTATTAGCGTTTTTCGCCTAACAATCCGAAGTATACCGCGAAAGGCTTGGCATATTATTCAAATTCGCACACGTGATCCCGATTGTCACGATGCTTGGTTTGCGGGCTAATTAAGCTGAGCACGACATAGGATCACCGTGTCATGAATGTCATGAGTCCAGGTGAGATCTTGGCTGCCGCCATGACTTGTGGAGAAAGCAAATTAGAGCTATTAGTACACGCTACTGAGAGACGCGACCATCCCCGAGTAATAGGTATGGCAATTAATTATGTACAGTCGTGAAGGAAAGTTCCGGGAACTGGGTTTTCTTTTTTAATTAAGACGAGTTAGCTGTGGTAGTGATTAGAAGGGGATTATGGAACGTGCTCCTACTTTCCACTCATTATTATTTAGAAGTGGAAAATGGACATTCGTAGCAGAAAGTTGTCATACATTCTAAAAGATTCCTTAATGAAATATTGATGAATAACGATTATCATAGGTAGGAACCTATTTAGTTTAAGGTCAGTCCCGCGTAAGGCACGGACTCCACCAAAGCGGAGACGAGGTGGACGAGGAGGCGGAGCAGAGATGAGATGTTTTTTATTTTATTATTTCATAAAAAGGAGATTGTAGTACATGAGGCATACACAGAGTTATACATACAGGTTTGTACCATGTCAATCACAATCTGGTGGGTGAAGTTCTGCTTTCCTAGCTAGGTTATAGAATAACCTGTATTAAGGATTAGCAGTCCCTATCCCTTACAAAAGTTACAATAAACTAGTACAATATTATTTTTTATACTACATATAATTGAAAACGTGCAAGTGTGTATGTGTGTTTGTGATTGTATGTGTGTAAGTGGTATGTGCGTGTGCATGAGTGTGTAGGTAAGGGAGTAAAAGAGAGAGTGTGTGTTCGTTTTGGTTGAAGTCGAGTAAGGTATAATTGATCTGTCACTGTCACTGACATCTACTGAGATAATTTTCTGTTTCATTATAGCTTTTATTTTGAAGAAATGAACGTAGATTTTTTTTACACTTAAAGTTAGATAGCTCGTAGATCAAGCAGATTTTGTTAAATTTATTATACAGAGTCGGGCCTAAGCAGTAGGAAAATCTACGTGCAAATGATGTGCGTACTTGTGGAAGAGTGCAAATTAAATCTTTCCTACGCTTAGTAACTATTCTATAAGGGGTTTTACGGTGCTGTAGGAGAACTGTTTGAAGGATGAAGTGTTGTCGAACGTTAAGAACATTACAACTACTATACAATAGATCAGTAGGGAACATGAAAGGTCTTGAAGTAGCCACTTTCAGTACCGCTCTGTGTGCAATCTCGAGTGGTTTTAGTATAGTTTTCGCAGCACCACCCCAGCAAGTGATACAGTATGTAACAATAGATAAACACAGGGAAAAGTAAACTACACGTAAAACATTTGGGTTCGCGACACTTCGGAGGGTTTTAAATATATAAATTAACTTGCGGACTCTACTGGTAAGTTGATTAATTTGGGATTTGAAATTAAGATTTTTGTCTATATGTACTCCTAAATATTTGATATGGTCGACTACATTTAGGGATGGGCAGAGGCAAGAGGTATTTCCTTGAAGACACTTGTACTCGTGGGCTTTAATTAATACAGGAAATCTTGGCTGAGTGGTGGGACTTATTGAGTAGGTGGTAGGTTATTAAGTTAGTTTTGGAGGTGTTGAGTGTTAGTGAGTGAGAATAGAGCCAATTTAGAGTTTTGTTGAAACCAGACTGTGCAATGTGCTCAAGCTCCGACCAGGTGTCAGCAACAAAGGTTATAGCAGTGTCGTCCGCAAAAGTTACTATATTAGCATTTGTAATGTTCAGGTTGCATAGGTCGTTTATAAAAACTAGAAAAAGTGTCGGTCCCAATATGCTTCCTTGGGGCACTCCGTAATAGATGGGAAGCTCTTCGCTTTTATGGGTATCTATACTCACCATCTGAGCGCGGTCTGACAGATAGTTTCGGAAAAGAGCCAATTGCAAGCCCCTGACACCAATCCTTTCCAGTTTTAGTAAGAGCATAGAAATTGGAACGGTGTCAAAGGCTTTCGCAAGATCTATGAACATAGTTAATACCCTTTTGTTTTTGTCTAGGTTATGAACTATGTTGTTAAGCAAATCTTGTACCGCATCTGTGGTGGATTTACCTTTGCGAAAGCCAAATTGCTGCGAAGATATTAGTTGATAATGTTCAAGGTAATTAACCAGTCTTTTATTGATGAGGCGTTCGAGAACCTTTGACATGGCACTCAGAACAGCTATTGGGCGATAATTACTGGGCACCTTCCCGTCCCCACCCTTAAAGACAGGGTGAATTATTGCCTTTTTAAGGGATGTAGGAAAGGTACCAGTATCGAAGCATAAATTAAAAATATGGCTTAGGATAGGTGCCAGGGTATTTGCGTATTTTTTTAGAAAGTCAGGCGTGATGCCATCCCAGCCAGTAGCAGCATTAGACCGCAACGATTTAATCACAGTAATAATTTCTTCGGGATCTACACGGTCTAGGACAAATGAAGAAGCCGTTGAGGGATTTTGTGTACCTTGTGGCAGAGCCAATGCTTGATTGCCGTTGTCTTTTATAATGTCACTGGCAAGCTTTTCGCCGATATTAACAAAATATGAATTAACGCTATTACATGATTCTTTAGGTGAGAGTGACAATGAAAGTAATTGTGTAGCTGTGGTTTTAGTTTTTGTAGTATTGGTTACACGTTTGATGGTATCCCATAAGGTTTATTATCATCATCATTCTCCTGCCCTTATCCCAATTTATTTGGGGTCGGCGCAACATGTCTTTTCCCTTGTCTGTCTGTCTATGCTCTTCTCGTCTCCGCTTTGGTAGAGTCCGGGCCTTAAAGGGGGCGGGCCTACTGCCATCAACCGTGCACTAACAATACCCCATGATTTCCCAGCCTTAAAAAAAAAAAAAAAAAGCAGCAACTGACAATACCAGATGAATATCATTTTGCCCAACCCGGGAATCGAACCCAAGACCTCATGCTCAACAGTAACGCAGCGCAGTAGTATTAAATAAATAACATTAGCTACACAATAACATTACCTGTAATAAATCCTTCGCACATCGTAAAAGTTACAAGTGGTATTGATTCTAAACGTACTTAAACGTGTGCTGCAGTAATAATGGCAGTTAGTCCGTTAGAAAACGAGTAGTTTCCTCGCCTGGTTTAAGAATTAACTTGTTTCCCTGCTCAAGCGGCAGGAAAACAGCTATAAATTCTCTTTTTATTCAAGCCACCATGCAAACAAATAGTTAAATGTGCTAACGATGTTTATTTATTTAAATAACTGTTCCTTCATGTATTATTAGGTACCATAAGAATGAATTTAATAACACAAAATCACTTAGTATGCGATATGCCAGAAATATCATGATCACTCAATTATCTTCAATTGCAGATTAAGACCTGCATTTATTGATCATCAGAATTATACCTAATCATAAAAATTTATAAAATTTTGCCCGACTATGTAATTGCACCTGAAACCCTGCACTCGTCAGTCAATTTATATACCCAGCAAACTTTAACTCATTTGATTAGCTTTATTGTTCTTCTACACAAACGCACTACACAGATACATCACATCTCATCACCGAAATTATAGTGCTGTCTTTTATTTTTCTGAGGGTGGGTAATCATCAAATGACCCCGCCTGCTCTGGGTGGAGTGTAAGACTCTTACTGATTAAAACCCATCCATGTTCCTTCCTTAGCCCGTTCCGTAACCCTTTCCCACAATCCCGCTGAACCTAGTGCCGTCTGGATTTGTGCCCGGTTGATGCCAATAGCCTTGCCCTCTATTGTATGGAACTTAAAGACAACTGGCGAAATGTGTGTATACTAAAGGTACAACCCGTCTGAGTTTACAAGCATAATGTTATGTTATACAGGATTAAATTAAATTCATGGGCAATCATATTTTAAGGGGTTATTCAAACTCAATCTCAAACTCAAAACTCAAACTCAAAGCATTTATTTCAAATAAAACAATTACAGGCACTTTTGAATTGTCAAGGGGTCGGTCAGTCAGAGAGATGAAGCTAGTTGCCCATTCCAAAGCAGTAGGTACCTATGGAGAAGAACGGGCAAGAAACTCCATGGACAAATATGTTTACAAAAACTGGGTTACATCATACATGTTGAAATATACACGTGAGAACGATGCAGAACTTAATAAAAGCGTCCATAACTACAAGTTCAAAAAAAAAAAAAAACAAAATTATTTTAAATTTTAAAACAGCCGTAGCAGCTAAGAGGTGACCAGTCCCTACTGACGGCGCCCGTTCATGAACATGACGCATGGATTAGCACCATTCAGCTCAACCATTTTGATGGGAGCTAAATGATCCAACATATGCATCACCATCAGTGAGACATTACAGGGAGCATGACATGCTCTCAGCCGCCAGGGCACATTCAAGTCAATGTAAGACGTACTCAGTATTCAAATGGTAGCTTCATAGTAGGTACATAGTACTCACAAACGTGCTATGGAATTATACATTGCTAAGAGGTTGAAGTTATATAATGCAAAAAGTTTTTGTGAATCTTCAGCAGCTCCAGGAGTAATCTCAGATGCTAATCAACTAGTTTAGGATATTAAAAAAAAAGAAAGAATATTCAATATGTAAACAATTGGAGCATTTCAGCATTATACTGAAACACACCTGAAATGGCGAAAAAAAAATCTGCTGTTCCATACATTATGGTCGATACATATATTTTTTTGCAATTTCGGGGTTCGTCCATAGTAAAAGTTGTTCATGATGATGAGTACAATGACCCAAAAAATATTGCCCATAAATTAAAATTTACCCTGTGTACAGAGGCCAGCACATCAAGTTACCACAATCTGTCAAATTTCTTTGATAGTATTTCAATTTTATTGCAAAGACATAAGGTTCATTTTTAATTGAGAAAATTTGACAGTTAAGGATAGCTTGATGTGCTGTCTGTACATAAATAGAAATCTACAACCCAAATGCAACCTCAAACCAGCTCAACTTAGCATATTTGACATTAAAAACCACAGAGAGGCACATTTTCTAAACGTTACTAATACTCTAACAGGTACAAAAATATGTTTTTGTGCGTGTTCATATAAATCTGACTTGAATGACGTTAATCTTGATAGACGTGATGGCTTAGTTTTATTCATTATGCTTGAATATATTTTTTATTTGGCTATAAAATTGTGTATTCTGGGACTGAAGAGTTATGTAGTGGCCAGTGCGTTGCGCTTAGTGGTTTTTCTACAAAAGAGCAGCTAGGTAATCGACTATTTGAAACGGTCAAAAATAAAATATGAAATCACATAGATAAAAGACCGCTTATCTTAAAAACTTCCATTACCGTAAAGAAATTAAATATTAATTAATAATCACGTACAAATTCAGCGTTTAGACAATTCATAAAGAGTAACGTTATTGACTACCCTTTCAAATACCCAATTACGTAACACACATAAAATGCAATCAATGTGACAGTTCAGACACGTTCATTGCGTTTTTAACGTTGTTAAGCCAACCAGTTCTTCAAACCTATGAAGCAATGGATACCTTAGAAACCGCCAAAACCGACCCGAAACCGAAACCGCTGTTATTGAAAGTGTTTTACGCAGTAGGGATTTAGTTCCCATTTGTTGATTTTTGGTAAAAATAATGTACCTGTACTAATTATAGCTTACTGCCGCTGCCTCAATTTATGTATGACGCAATTTAATTTACATATATTATGTATGAAATAGATTTTTTTTTATTTTTTTATTATTTCTTTGTAGTGACAAATTCCTGTCCCATTTATTTCTTTACTGCTGCATTTTTAAGGACTTTTTATCGAGAAGAATCCAAAACAAAAAAGATTTTAGGTGTTCGTACGTAATATTACATTGATTTAAATATGTTATAAAAACCATCTCAAAAATATACGCTATTCTATGATTTTCTCGAAGCCTGTATTTATCAGAAAACACTTTCAACTAGAGAGAGTTTTATATTCATGGAAGAGTCTCCTTATTTTCACTACAACACCTGGTGCCACATTCATTACAAAAAACCAGAATTCTAGACCCGATACAGTTTTCCTCCCTTGAGGTATAAAGTACATAAATCTCTGTAGTAACATGAATATGATATGATTAGCAACACCTGCAAGAAAACTTTAGTAACTGCAGATAAAAGCCTTCTTTTTTTTGAGGGTAGGTAATCATGAATTAACCCCTCCCGCTCTGGGTGGAGTGGAAGGGAGTGTCACTCTTACTGACTAAAACCCATCCATGTTCCTTCCTTAGCCCTTTATGTTCCGGGGTAACGGTAACCCTTTCGGACAATCCTGCTCTCTCGGCAGGCTTCGACCCTAACGCCCCCAGATAAATGCCTGCACAGAAATCGAAACATTGACGTTCATCGCAACAATAGATAAAAAGGCATATTATTATTTTAAAGGCTAATAGCAGGTGCTAAGCTCACTGCTCTACAGAAATAAACATAGGTCTAAATTATACAATCCATAAAACCATATAAAATAAGGCTCTTAAACTTGCAACCGTGGTTACGAGAATAAGAATATACGACCATATTGCTCACGCCACAAAGCACATTATAATAATGTCAAACCTTTATGGTCTATTTTATTCCTTGGCTGTGCAAGTATACCTTTAGTACCAAAGTCACCTCAGAGTGTGCCTCTAAACAGAAATCCTACTTTTGTAGTGTACAACATAAAATAACGAACAGCAGGAGCCGATTTTCTGAGATTATTGTCATAAATTCAATCGTGAATGGATGGCGAAAAAGTCTAAGAAGATATATTTTAGTACATTTTGGCAATAAAATTATAATAATCCGAAAACTTGTCGATTTAAAATCTCCAGGGTCAAGAGTCTATCACCTAATCTTATATTTGCGTGATGAATAACTAAGTGCTAAAATATGTTTACAGCTTCAATATGGTCAAACGAATATTTTAGTTTTATGATAGAGTTGCTATTATAGCTATATATAAGCTACAGTGGGGTAATATTAAAATGTTGTGAATTATTTATTTACAACGCCTTTTAAAATACAATTTTGTAAAGTTGAATTGTTAATGCCCTATGAGCCGTCTCAGGCGATAGATCAGCCTCTATTGTGTTTTTTCTTTAATTTCGGATTCTTGTTTAATTAATCCTCATTAATCATTCAACTGCTCACCTCGCACCCAACGCAATATGTAATCAACAAAATGAAAACACAAAACGCATAAATCGTAACTTCTAATCCCGGCTTGATCTATTAAATTAAAATATTAAAAGGATTTTCCCAAAATTCAAGTAGCCATTAAATCGTTTCAGTAACCTCATAACGGATTCAGTAATTTGCCCATACGTCTTGTTATGGTCGTTCAACAAGATTAAAACCCCAGCTTCCCTTCATAAATCCTACCCAGTACTCCAAACGCGATATATTATTCATGGGTACGTAAAATCGGAAGTACAGCCAAATTGTCAATACAAGGTGGGGGCACCGTTACAGCTATTTACTGCAGTTTTCGTAGTAAACCACAAATAAAATGGACTCTATGCATATTAAAGCATCATCATACGGACGGGGCTGCAGTTTATTTGTCCCGAGTGCTGCGTTTATGGGGTCGCTTTTATTGGAAGAAGTGTCAATAGTAAAATCTGAGGCGGTCATCTTGTGCACGCCGCAAATGCGGCGGTGTGGCAGGAAAACAATATCAACGGTTTCTGTGTCTCCATTTTATTTTATATACTCACATAACATCACTTTGGAATTCCCCGGAGGACTAAGCAGAGGTGTATGTATAGTACAACCACGTTTTGCCTTTTATGTTTAAGCCCCATGCAATGGGTAGCGATCCTATTGCCATCCAGATTTCGGGCAACTTTCGTGTTTTTTTTTAAGTCAGGGGTACATGTACCCAATATAGGGTATATTACCCAAATTTTAACTTTCAATCAAAATAATATTTAACCATTCTCTTCTATACTAATAAGAGGAAAGATTTATGTGTGTTTGTAACGAATAACCTCAAACTCCTTAACAGATCTTGATGAAACTTGGCACAAAGATAGATTTTAGTCTGGAATAGCATATAAACTACTTTTTATCCCGGAAAAATGTACGGTTCCCGTAAGATAATTTCCTACATATACGCGGGCGAAGCCGCTGGCAAAAGCTAGTTTTTTATAAAAATATATCGTTTTATTTAATCTATTATATGTAGCCAGAAGTCGATACTTCAAATGTGCAGGTATGTAGCGTTTATCCTCAGAACGAGATAAACTATCGCTACCGTTTTGATCCTGCCCATGAAATATTGGTAAATAGTCCCAGTAAGCGCTAAGCGCACAATAAAATTCAATCATGTTCGCAGGCGGCACATTTTGTGTCCCACAAGAATGTTTTATCGTGACACTGCTCCCACTCGGCCCGCGAATCAACTCTGTAAATTCCTTTCAAAGATGAATGGATGTCAACACTAAAATATATTGGACACAGTTTGCCCAACCCAGTACTTGTCGGTTATTATTGACGGACATTCAATGGACACCATTCATTGGTACACGAAATCATATTTATGACAGATCATAAGGAGAGTTTTTTAAATGATCGTTTCCGTGGCGCCGGAAAAAGAATGTTGCCAGATTTATCTTTAATGCTTCTCGTCAACGAAATTAATGTAAAAGCATGTAATATAAGACGTCTTTAGGGAGACATTAAAACTAATTTGGTACTAACAGGTGATATAAAATTTTATGACAGATTTTAGGTAGTGTGACTGCCTATGGTGTGGTCCCTGGCTAAAATTGGGCGATTTCGTCTTATTTTATCGTGATCATCATCAGCTAGTAAATAGATGGAAATCTAAAAAGAAACTAATAATCGTATAATACTTATTCTATTCATATTGTATTAAAATTGTAACGAATGTTGGTTGGGTAAATTTATCTGGTAGTCTAGATGTATGTTTCGGTTTGGCGCAACAACGGCTGAATGGATGTGGATGCAATTTAGCACACAGATAGTTTATAACCTGGATTAACATACTCGTATAGAGTAAGTTTAATTCCGGTAGTTAGCTGCTGTACAAAACATTCAACTTCGGCGAAGCCAGGGATAAAAACTAGTTACATAATATGTTTTGCGGTTGCTGAATAGTACTGAATAGTTTTCATGTTCTAGCTTTAGCTTTCCTAGTTAATTAATTCCATGGGAAGATCCATCTGTTCCTTTTTTTTATTTTTCGATCATTTGCTAGACGATTGCAAGATTGCGCCGAGATCCAAATCCAACGTCACTGGATCAGTTCACTAATTAATTAATTTTTAACTTTTAATTTATTTTGTGGTTAGAGTTCCACTTCCAGTAAAAGATACCGAATTAAATACAAAAACGTAAAACGTCTAATTTTTGCTTACGAAAAAGACTGGCTTATAGATTTTAATTGTAAAACTCAAAATCAAACCAAATCTTTTAAATAAACCAATTACAGGCACTTTTCAATTGTCAAGGGGTGGGTCAGTCAGAAAGATGAAGCGAGTTGCCCATTCCAAAATGTAGTAGATACCTATGGAGAAGAAGGGGCTAGAAACTCCACGGTTGTATAAGGTATGAAGGATATGACTAATTTGAAACATAATAAAGGAGTTAAACTAGGGATATGTCACTATAAACCCACGGGCTTGCTAATCATGTAATTAAGGACCGTAACACAAAAACACTAATTCGTAGTTCCATTTCATATAATTCAAAGGAGTATCAAACAACTATAATTTATAAGCAGCTGTGTGACTCACCTGCACAAATCAAAATGTCTGCATTGTTTTTGTTTTTCTATGCGTTTGATATCTTTATAGAAACTAATTAGTATTTCATGAGCTCAACCCTGCGAAGAAGGGTGCTGGATGGTACCCGATAGTTTTATGGTCCTTCACTTTATGGGAAAAAACGTTGCGATTACTTGAGTTATGTCAAAGTCAAATCATTTATTTCAAATAGGCACAAGAAAGGCACTTTTGAACGTCAAAATGAACAAGAAATAGAATTCATTCTAGTCGCCACTGGTGGATTGTAGGTTTTGTTACGAATGACATGTGGCCCACACTTCTAAAAATTTCCTCATTTCTCATCACTAGCAAATTTAATTAAAGAGCATAATTAGTTTTGCTTTAATTAAGCTAACCATGAGATGCAAATCAATAAATTATTTTCAACGAGTTCATTTCCCAAACTGTAGGCACATAAAAAATGGTTTTAATTCATTACCCCGTTTATACAGACAAATAAGGTGTGGAAACGAAACCGCGCGTCCGTCTGGAACGCACTTAACTTTATAATCGGCCACATCAATCAACCTGGCCTTAATGAATAGTTTGCTTAAGGGCAAGCTTCGATAATCTCGACAGCGATAGAATTACACAATGGAAGGTTTTGATGTCCATTTTTTATTTTATACAAGTTTAGTGCTTAAGGATGGGCGAAGGGTTAACGTTTTTTTCTATTTAAATTATGTTTGACAAGTTTACTTTGGTCGTAGTTTTAATCTGTGTCAATTTTTTTTTTTAAAATCCTTAGTACTGTGAGACCCGGAGGGTCCTTACTCTTGAGCACTGGAGGTTTGCTCGTAGTCACAAAAGAAAATACTTTAAAACTGTGATATTATTTAACACTTATAGCAAACCATGCTTACAACAACACGCCTAGTAATAAAAGTCTTCTTCTTTTCAAACAAAATCCATAACAGTTATTTTGAATTTATTTCAAAGTTCGAATGCAGTCAGAGTTATTTTCAAACCAGCCAGATACGATATAAGGTCACATTTAGGCTCTACTCCTAATTCTGAGTTGAAAATAGTGATCACGATTTGCATAATATCTGTATTTCTCCCACAACAACCCTGAAGAGACTAAGCAGGTCTAAAATATGTTGCAAAACCATTTAAACTACCAGCGAATACCTTGCATCGATACGATGTTCGATAACAACAGATCGTTGACTTCTCAATAGCTAATCTACCAGACAGTTACGGGAATTACCTTCTAAGTCTACATAGCCAAAAAAGGCTTACCAAGGACGAATGCTAAATATGCAAATACCGTTGATAATCGCATTCCCATAAACGAATAGTTTCCAAGTAAACCGTGACCAAATAAAACAAAAAAAGTGGAACCAAAACAGACTAATTCACTCAGTATCGTCTCTAATTTATGGTCTCCTGGTAGGTAATATTTTTACGTGTAGACTTTTTACCTTTACTGATTTTTGGTCTAGGCATGCGTGAGGTTTACATAAATAAGAATAGCGTTAGCGGAAAATTGTACTTATTTACTTACCTACCAACTGTATTTTCGTTTTCATTGCCGTAGAGAATAGTTATTTAATTTTGACTATAAGACATGACATGGATCGACTGCCTATTTCACCTCCTCAAACCAGTGGCTAGCATGATATCGCTTGCTAAGACTGGTTATCTGACTTTTTGGATTCTGACTACCCGTAATGACTGTCATAGATCTTCGTATGACAGCCGGAACCAGCAGCTTAACTTGGACTTATCTGAGGCATGGAGGCTCCCGATAAGAAATGGCTAAAACTTCTCCAAAAGAAATAAATAATGTTTCGGTCACACGATGACTTCGACAGAAGCCATTTCCAAGTCATTGAACTTTGATCTTACCGGGATCTATCCAAGACACCACAAAGTATTAATAGTTGAAACATTATCGATACTATCAAGGAGTTTGTTTATCATACTAATATTTTTACTCCCACCGTTCAGTAACACTGAATGATGAATGAACCGTACCGATCTTTATCATTCACCGGTCCCCGTCTCATCTACTTCATTGTTAATACACCATTGTCATATTATATTTATAATAGATTCATATCGTTCCATGTGAATGTTTTCCATCAAGTACTGGATCAGTTAATATAGAAAAGATCCACTTTCTAATACTCGTACTGTTACCGGTTGTAATATCAATTTGCCGAACATGATGAGTAATTACTAAGCTCACTCTTGACAAATGCGTTGTGAAATATGTACCGTAGAAATTTGATTGGCTTCGGTGTAAGGCACACGAATTTTAAATTGTGGCACGATAGAGAAATTGGTATTGTTGCTCTAAATATTCTGCATCGTCTGCGTGTGTCAATGGTGTATCTTACTACTCTCATAAATGCGAACGTTTGGATGTATGTTTGTTACTCAATCACGTCAGAACGGCTTAACAGATCATGGTGAAATTTGGCACAGAGATAGTTTATAAACTGGATTTACACAAATTATCTTGAA
Organism: Hyppa rectilinea; assembly: GCA_951799385.1. NCBI lineage: Eukaryota > Metazoa > Arthropoda > Insecta > Lepidoptera > Noctuidae > Hyppa > Hyppa rectilinea. The sequence goes on from OX637315.1 coordinate 12,634,337, forward strand.
AACGGACGTTCCCGTAGGATAATTTCCGAAATCCACGCGAGCGAAGCCGTTGACAATAGTTAGTCAGAATTTTTTTTAAATTATTGTTCTGTGTTATAATATTCAATCAAAACCAAGTACACATACATACAAACATACATAAACTCATGTCTTCTTCCCATGGAGGTAGGCAGAAATTGTAGTACCTGATACGGTCCTTACATACTCCTCAAAACTTAGTTTACTTATAGACCTATTACAGATTGCCAACGCAATGAAGGTGCATGACAAGACCGTCGAGTCTTGATAAATCTGGCGATGAAAACGGTAGATAAAAGTCATGGTAACAGACGTCAACTTCCCAACCAAGGTAGTTCTCCATTTCACACACCACGAAGGTTGAGGAGGTCGTGGAGTATGTATGAGCGAAGACCAGCTTGACCTTAAGGGTCGAGAAGCTGGAGTCGCGCTACAACACGAATTTTAAGTCGTTTGTGGTGCGAGCTCCGACTCATCATATAGAGACCTTCCTCAAGGACGAGTTTTGGCTGAAGGTGTCGTGTATCGGCGATTCCGCGGAAGGCTACGCGATACCTCGCAGCGCAACTCAACGCCGTCACTTCGCGTACAATAGTTTGTTTTTTGTTTTTTATAAATATGTCTGTAAGGTATATAATTGTTATGGGTCTATGCTACCTGAAATAAAAATGATATATTATTATTATTATTTTGATTTCTTAATTTTTCTTTTCTATTAAGAGAGTTTACGACCCTACACACGGGCGTAAGAGAAAATTTTAATTGAAAAGGTGGATTATTATTACTATTATTAATACTTCGCCCAACATGAAAATCAAACGCGCTACTCGCTAGTGAACTTAATACCACGCGACCAATGAGGCAGATACAATTTAAATGATACGGTAATCTGAGCACATAAGTTAAAGTAACAGATATTCCGTCGCACACCTACAGCTCGACCTATGATAGCGAGCCTACAGTCATTTATCAGGCACAATCTTAATCACGCCCGTAACGGGAATCTGCATGGTCTGCAGTTTATCTCGGGAACAAAGTAACAATTTCAATTAATATAACCGACACGCTGTGTAAGGTAAAGCGTTTTCTCGCCTACTATTTGGTGATAACGGTACCTATTAGAACTGATTGAGGAAACCTATCAACATTGCAACCCAAAAATGAAGCAGAAATCGCACCAAATGAATCTGAAAACTCCTTTTTTTTTTTTTTTAAGGCTGGGAAATCATCCAATGACTGCTCCCGCTCTGGGTGGAGCGGAAGGGAGTGTCAGACTCTTACTGACTAAAACCCATCCATGTTCCTTCCGTAGCCCTTTATGTTCCGGGGTAGCGGTAACCCTTTCGGACAATCCCGCTTACCCGGCAGGCTTGGCCCTGAGGAGCCCCTTCATATGCTGACATCTCTTTGAGGCGCGCGTGGAACATATACGCGCCGTACGGCACGGGTCTGGTGCTGATCGGACGGTGAGTCACCCATTACTCACCGTCCGCAGGCCCGCGCTTACGGTGGCCGGGAGTCGTCACGTGGCTATCTGAAAACTCTGACTCAAAACTGATATATCGGCCTTGAACTGCAATTGTGATAAACTAAAAAACAGGAGCTCGTAGCTAAGTAATAATAGCCGCATGAATCAATGCATCTGGTTAAGCTACGCTTGCCGGGGTTGGTCTGTGGATGGGTGACCATCTTTTCATGTCGAGACTCCTTCGTGTTTCGGAAAGCACGTTAAGGCTGTCATTTGTGGATCTTTGACAGTCGTTACGGGTAGTCAGAAGCCCGAAAGTCTAACAGCCAGTCTTACCAAGGGGTATCGTATTACCCAGTAACTGACTGGGTTGTAGAGGTCAGAAAGGCAGTTGCTCCATGAAAACTACTGGTATTCAGCTGCATCCGGTTATACTGGAAGACGTCCCCAACAAATTTGGAATAAGGCTAGGCAGATGAGTAGAGATAAACTACGATAACATGGCGCGCCCCCAAAATACTGTTTCATTGTTTGTAGTGACATCCTTACGAAAGAGTGTGTATATAGTTGCAAGTATTCGTCTAGTAGCAGGCCGGCACCAATATGCGTTGTGAGTCTTAATGGCACTTTTAATTCATGTCACAAATATTTTCAAACGTTTTAAATTTCGGAGGGCAGGGCAGGTTACTGGCCCGGCTCACGAGTTGAAGATCGTGGATTCGAAGTCAAGCAGGCGCTTTACTTTCTGTAAATATTTTATCACCACAGCTCAAAACGGTGAAGGAAAACATCGTGAAAAAGCCGATATGTCCTAGAACCAAAAATTCGAAAACTTCTGGCATGCACTTACCCGCACTGGACCCTTCGTCTTGGATTACGGCCGAGTGATAGCCTAGTGGTGTGACCACCGGACTGCCAAGTCATAGGTCTCGAGTTCGAACCCAAGGCACGCACCTCTGATTTTTCGGATTCGTGTGCGTATTGTATAATTATCACTTGCTTAAAATCGGTGAAGGAAAACATCGTGAGGAAACCGGCATGCCCGAGAGATATTTCTCAACAGCATGTGATGCTAAGTCAGAGGCCCATGGGCAGCATTAAAACTCTGACACCAGGTTAGTTACTAAATACATGAAAAGAAGAAGAAGACGGCCGAGTCCCTCTCGAAGAGAAAAGGCCCGTGGCCCAGCAGTGGGAACATTATAGGCTGATTATCATAGTTTATCTCTTCAGAAAACTACTCAAAGAATCAGCAACATTTATAAATATTTCATTCTCACATCAACTTCAATACAAAGAAAACGTTGAGAACCACCTCCAAAACTTTGAACATCATCAGCATCGATGGTACGGCATTCCGCTGAAGGAAGTAGGGCATCCAAATCAAAGATCACGAACGAATCTCCCACAACGTGGGTTCCGACTCTTGTCACACACGGAACATACACACGTTACCTTGAATTAGTCGCTACGGTACATACAGATTATATGGCGTTAAAGTGGCGTTAAAGATAAGTAGGCTGGTTCATGTTAATTTGGCATGCTTCCTGCTAAGATCAGGATATGTCCTTACACTTAGTTAGCTTTATGACTGAAGTAGAAACAAAGGACCACGTATTTGTAGAAATCAACCATGCACAATCATTCATATACTGAACAGTTACTGTCACCATTTTAATAAATAAATTTTAATTTCGAAATAATTTAGAGTTGAACCCAAACAAAGTAGAATCCGTAGAAACCAGTAAAGTCAAATGAGAAGGCAGTTAATAAGACAAAAAGAAATAAGATGTCAGATAGGAGGAATGACAAAATCGGATAACTGGTCTAGCGAATACCGTACTTTACGACCTAATGTAAGTACAGAGGCCAACACATCAAGCTACCCTAATCTGTCAAATTTTTATGATAGTTTTTCAACTTTATTACAAAATCATAAGGTCCAATTCCAATTGGTAAAATTTGACAGTTTCAGGTACAGACGCCAGCACATCAAGCTATCCCTAACTGTCAAAATTCTCAATTAAAAATGAACCTTAAGTCTTTGCAATAAAGTTGAAATACTAGCAAAGAAATTTGACAGATTGTGGTAACTTGATGTGCTGACCTCTGTACTTTGATGTCCTGGCGTCTGTACCATAATAAAGACAAATATTTCACAACACAGGCCCACAATGTTGAATAACATCCAAAAACCATGTTCCGCCAAGTAATTTGTTCAAGTCGACCGCACAAATCTGCGATCACGACTACCCTCATTCTACTCAATAGCGACACACATACCCCGTACCGTATGATTAGTGTATGTTACACGTGGGACCGTTGACACGCGATGGTTCATATTAATAATAAGACCTATAGATAAAACTATATTATTAATAGACTGTTGTTTCCTGTCTAGTGTCATAAGGTCTTTGGGGGCCATAGCTATTATTTTTCTGAGAAATAATTACTGCTGATATTATTCTCAATCGTTTTTGTTTTTTGTATGGTTTTTCTTTATTTTGATTAATGTTGCTATGGGTCTTCACCTTTATATCCAGTGTTACATCTGTACCGTAAAAAAGGACTATGAGTCTCCTGCTACTCTCTTCCATTTCATTCATTCCAGCGTTGCAATGGGCTTACTTCTTAAGCGTTATTTTTGGAGTACCTGTCTTAATAACAAAGGCATAGATCAGGGATTCCCAAACTTTTTTGTCTACTGCCCACTTTCAGAATATATTCATGTTTAGCGCCCCCTTTTTTTGGGTCTCTTACTGTCCGCCTTTAGGCCTGCAGCGCCCACAAGGGGGCGTTATCGCCCATTTTGGGAAACGCTGGTATAGATTATGGTAATTTTCTTCATTGCTATTTATTGCAGGCACCAAAAAAGAAACTTTATTTTTTATTTTTTACTATTAGCCACCTAACTCCTATGCCGATAAAATTGCAACTGTATCATATGTAATGATTACAGCTATTCGTCCGATACCATGCACTTATTCAACAGCTGTAAAAACATCCACGATTGTTGGAACAAATGTTTGATCCTAACTTGGCGACAAATATTCCTCTATAACTGTACCAACATTTTACTTCTTATGAACAACCATAAATAACTTTCTCCCTCCAAATATCATCGCCTAATTGTTTGATATTGGTCATGCACATTACATCCAACTTAATGATTATTTCTTTTTAACAAGCCAGTTTGCGATTGCTCTTCTCAGCAGGTAATAATGCTCTAACGTATCAAAAGTTGTGATCGACTTGTAGTCGACTTTATCGAGAACTAGCTTCTGCCCGCGGCTTCGCCTGCGTGGATGACGGAAATTGCATGTATACATATTTATAAACATGCCTGTTGCATCACTCTATCTGTTAAAAAAAACTGCATCAAAATCCGTTGTTTAGTTTTAAAGATCTAAGCATACATACAGACATTAGGACAGACGCGGGAAGCGACTTTATACTATGTAGTGATGTAGCGTTTTATTGGAGACATGCTCGCGTGTGGGTTTATACATGTCGTCAGTACTGAGATGAAAGGAAGGACAATTGCTTTGCGCTTCACTCATTATAATACTTTGATACATCTTCTTTAGGCGGTCCAATGAAGTTGACAGAGGGCGTTGCGCTGTTGGTAATCATTTGTGCAATTGTTTTGTGTAATGTTACTTAAAATGTATTAAAAACAAGATGGCCCTGTTAGTTCCGATTTTGAGCACACGACAAAATAACCTTGAAACGATCATACCTACTTATATACGATAAGGCCACAACAGGGCAAAAAGTACCACTAAGTCAATGATTCAATGAATTTATTACATGCGTACATCGTCACCGCTCTTCTGGATTATGGTAGGTGGTCTACAGCTGCTTAAGTTGCTGTCAGCGGTAAAATCATTATGAAAAGACTGTAGACTAATCTCCAGAATCTCTTTGATATTTCCATATCAATTTACAAGGTACTCGTAACTAACCACATTTTAAGTAACCTTTCGTAAATAATTTCTATGAAAAAGTAAATAATAATTCTCTGAATAACAACAATCTTAGATAACTGATACCTAAAGAACTTTAAAATATTAAGACTGATATTCAGAACAGATTTCTTGAAAATTATTTCTTAAAATTTACTTGCTTCAGATCAGCTTCTATGAATTTTAAGAGTGAGTAAGTACCTATATCAAAAATCCTAAAAAGTCTTTTTTCTTCGTAAGACAGATATGTCGACTTCATCTCAATTATTCCACCCACTACTGACATCTTTTCAAACAGAACTAGTTAATTCTTCGTAAACAGGGACTAAAATAGCTCCACAATCCCTAAGGACTAAAAGTGATTTGAATTTAGAATGTGGATATTGTAACTACAAAATTGATCGTGGATTGTATGAACAAGTAACAGGTTGTATTATAAAGAAATTGCGGCAACAGCACGCTCCTTACATACTCTTTTTTCTGCTTCGTTACTATATAAAAACATACATATATATTCGTTATTTACCATGATAAAAACAATATCAATCTGCCTAGCTTTTTAAGCTTCCAGTCTAAACGGGTGTAGCTGAATACCAGTATTTACTATGATAACAATAATTAGCAAACAAGAATCTTCAATATTGTGCATATATATCACTATAATATATGTATACTCTAAGGTTCACGTAACTAACGGTACCGGGAAGTCAATCAAACTATAGTTTGTTTGTTTATGATAATTTTAATTATTTTATTTTTTATTTTCTTTTAAGTTATTGGTTGACAGACCTGGCAGCTGTCCTCCTAATCTATTATTTTCCAAATTCAATGTTCTTCTCCAAACTGCCAGTAACATATAATAAAGACAGAGGTTTTATTCTAAATCCATTAAGGCTCTACAGTAAATAATTATTGCAAATATCTTACAAAAAATCCATGTAACAGCATAAAATCTGTAGAAATTCTTTTTTAATGGTCCAGTCGCCATCGATATTAACTGGCTTCGATCGCCAGTCGCTACACTTCTCATGGTTTTTCTCCAACATCCTGTTGCCAGAGTGATAATTAATGTGAACTTTTTCTAGCCCCTTCTCTAAGTCTTGCATGCACCATTTTATGGATTACTAGCTTCTGCCCGCGACTTCGTCCGCGGAAAATTGCGATATACTGTACCTGTTTAGACAGCGCAAGCAAATAATTCTGTTTTCGGAGGTATTTCTTTCCGACTTGCTAGACGAAAATTGCGATAGCTATATAATTTATAGCCTATAGCACTCAGGAATAATGTAGCTTTCTATCAGTGAAAACATTTTTGAAATTGGATCATTAGTTCCGGAGATTACCCCCTACATTCAAACTTACAAACTTACAAATTTTACCTCTTTATAATATTAGTCTAAATTGAGCGTTTAAATATTGTTACAAGTAAAACTGATGATTATTGTATTTTTGTGTGGTCTCTTCAATATGAGGTTTATTAAGATTTATGGAGCTAACTGAGAAAATATTAGCAATGAGCTCATAATTATTTGTGAAACTGCAAAATCTGACTCATTCTTTTTATTTGAAAATAGCGGCTGCCAGCGGCTGTGCCCGTGTGGATGTTGGAATTTATCCCAAGGGAACGTTCTACCGGGATAAAAAGAATCCTAAGTGTTAATCCAGGTCATAAACTACCTCCGCACAAATTTCATACAGAGCCGTTCAGCCGTTTGAGCGTGAAGAAGTGACAAATATACAAACACACACACACACACTCACAAACTTTCGCCCTCATAATATTAGTGTAGCCCGTTGGTTAAACTATAGGTCGATCAATTTACAATAGGCAATACTTAGAGTCTCTCAGAAGGATCGAATCCAGAACGAGGAAATCTGCCAGAAAACCAAGGTTATCGACATAACTCACAGAATAAGCAAACTCAAGTACCAATGAAGCGGCCATATTAGCTGTAGAACAGATGACCGTTGGCGTAGACATGGCCGCCCTCTCAGTCTTAGTGGGGCGATCATCGCAAGGTAGCTGCTGGTCGAAAATTGCCGAAAATCAAGCTGGGTGGCGTGCAATTGGACGCTATAGGCTGATGATGATGATGTCTGAACAAAGAACATGTAGGCATGTATTGTAGGTACTATACATTCTATATACTATACATACTACACGTGATATACAGGTTATTTTATGATAAGCCTTGAAACTTAGTTCTCTGAAATAACGAGTAGGTTATCTCAAGCAGAGATAATAACGTTCTAAGAAAAAATGGAGTAACTACAGGAAGTGCCCATACTTATTATAATAACATCCTGTATGTCAACCAACACAACAGCAACAAAAAAAAACCCGGATTACTCAACTTCGCATACAAATTTGGCATCGCATCGTATCAATCAAACGTGGTATTTATAAAATTATCGAGAGCACAATCATAAGAGCGCGTCAAATATCATTATCATCAATGATTGATGGCTAATTCTTTAACCCTATCTGATTATATTAGTCGTAAAGATGCGTGGGACTGGAAGCACAATGCATCGTTTTATTTACCTACGCATATCATGAAGAATCGATGGTTACAGAGATCAGGAACTGAATGAGACCTTTGGATGGTATATGGAAAATTTATCTAGCGGTACCATTTATGGTAATTCTGGGGTCTCATAATTGAACTGGGTTTAATAACTATGCTACGGTACGGCATGGTCACAAAGTTTTCCTACTGTAATATAAATTAGCCGTCCAAATGTGAATTTGTTTTAACGTATGTTACATTTCATGTAACGTCAATGTGTTCTCAGCATTGTAAACGTGAAAGTTTGTTTAGATGTTTTGATCTTGGTTACCCAATCACGCAAAAATTGCTGACCGGATTTGGAAGAAATTAGCCACACTTAGTTTATAACCTAGATTAACACACGTAAACTTTTTAACCCGGTATCATCCCATGATAACGTAGGTACTCGTGGGATGATTTCCCAACTGCACGCGGCATAAATTGAGTGGTAAATAAGACTTATTACATAAGCCAACTATCGCATCCTCGGATTGCGTTAATCCATGTATTTAGGCCAGAAGCCCTAGGTAGTACCTTCAATCAATCAATCAATAAGCCCTTTATCCTGAACTTAAATCGTTGTGGAAAATATGTTTCTCCTGTTTAGAGGATATCTCTAAGTTCAGTGTGCCTTTTGGCAAAGGCCTCCTCCAACAATTTCCATTGAGTTCTATCTCTGGCTACCCTTCTCCAAAAAGGGCCTGCTGTTAGTTTTAACTCGTCCTCCCATCAGTCCCATCTCTTGGGTTGCCTTCAGGTAGTACCTTATTGAAGGTAAAAGAGCGATGATGATGTAAGGAATTCATAAAATTGCTTGTTTGCTTAAACCGCTATTATAGATGAACAAACTAGTTTCTTGGGTAAAAAAAATACACATATAAAACAAACAATTAAAAAACTATAAATGAATGCCTGTCATTAAAAAATAATGTTGATGTCTTTATGCCTAAGGAATAATTATAGGTTCGGTTTGTTAGTTTGCCAAAACTTATGTCCCACCCAAAAGAAATAAATATTAAAATTCGAACAATGTTGCGTCATTAAAAAAATACAGCTCCATAAAATATGGACGCTCTCGACTCTCATATATTCGGACGTCCACAATTATTGTTATTTAAGATCGCATCCATAACTCGACTGTTGCTAATGCTCAAACAAAACCCGGTACATGCAAACAAATTTACCGAAATTGTTCACTGAGCGACGAATAAAAATTACGACCGGTTTGTTCGCCCGAGGCCTGCGCGCGCGTCGCGGTCAGCCCGTTTCGACGGCCATCCACTGATATTTATGCCCCCATAAAATACGAACACGCATCGGACTCCAAACGGTCACAACGGACAACGTATCCTTCGATCAAAAGCAATAGAATAATAAAAGCTTCTATCGATTCAAACTGAATCGATGCGATTATCATTGCGCTTGCGTTATATATTCCATTTGACACTTTACAGCCAATTTACATATTCTAAGACCGACGTTTTTATCGACACAAAAAAGAAATCGTTTAAAAATACTGTCACATTCTACGCTCGAAATAGAAATTGTTACCCGATTTTAGAATGTTTAACGAATATATTTCTTTGTACGTTAAACAAAAAAAGCGAAGATTTTCAAATCAATGTTTTATTGCCGCCTAATGACAGAACGGAGATTATTGCGCATTCTTAATTAGTTTTTTGTCAGTATAAAGTAACGTTAATTAAGATTCAAAAATTGAAATGTATATCGTGTGCTACAGTCTGCATATTAATTTAGAGATGGCATGATGATAACATCATTGAATAGCGGGCATCAGATGTTCCCGATCAATTTACTATATTACCTGTGTTTATTTGTTGTTTGACAATTTAATGGCATTTTCAGTGTCGATCGCTGTTAATTAGATAGCCTTATAGCCCGGAGCTAGACAAATATTTTAATACAAACGTATACAACGCCACCCACGTTCATAAAAATACTATTCGCAGTCGGTAGGCAGATCGCAGCGTGTTATTAAGTGATATCTTTTATAAACAGCCAGCCCGATACCTAGCCGTAGGGGATATATTGCATTTATTATAAAATTAATTTAAAACTAAATAAATTATCTATAGCCAGCCTTAAAATAGTTTAAACAATTACCACTTTCTTTTATTTAGTACTGTTTAATCTATGGGTCACTTCTATGACTTCAATATTACTGATAACAGTCGGTCTCCTTACAAGCTTTTATCGATATCACTAGAGGCTTCAATATTCCTATATTGAATATCCATAAATAACATACTCTGCGTTAATTAAATGACTTACGACTACACAAAAATCGATAACAAAATTCCTAGAACTCGGTGCCGCCGAATTTCGAGAACTCGAGAACCCTTATCGAGTATCGCAAACTACCAAATGACATTCGTTTTACGTTTTAAATTAACGCAAAGGCAGCCGGGTGACAGGCGGCGCACGTCACCGTGCGTAAAATAAAACGCACGCGACATACGACAGATGAACCGACTTGTCGGCTACCGATGTCGTGCGACGATAACGTCCCGACGGGATGACGAGTTAATTCGATAGTCGCTGCGCTTTATATCACTTAGAAACATAAATACGAATTGACGGCTCGGACCAATTTTATAGGTACCTACGTGTACCCGAGGCATGGACATGGTGCGTTTAGACGAGTAATTTATTTAGTGATTAGTTGAGCAACAGGGCGTATGAATAAGTGTCCGAGTCGGATGTATCCCTTTGGGTGTTTAAGTTGTGTGCGTTTTGTCAGCAATGGCTCGGCTCCACACAAAGCAAGAATGGCAACATCAAAATAATTAAAAGAATAAACCTCTTTTTTGTGAAACCTGGCATGCCGAAGCCGATAATATAGCCGAAAAGAAAATTATTACCACCTCTATTACTCCCAGAAAAACTCATAGATTTTCCAATGTTAATTTGTTCTTTGAGAAATAAATGTCTTGAAACCAAATGTGTTACCAGTTTGTAAAATTGAGACACCTCTTTTTTCCTGTGACGTGACAGAGTCTAGACTTTTTAAACCAAAACACGGCATTGATTGTCGTAAGAAATAACAACGATGCTACGAACCCAAATGAAACCTTTTATAAGGAGCTCCATTACAACTTTTGATTTATTTTTACCGCTTGAACCGATCCGAGATAAGCTTACAAGTCTGACTGTTACTGAGACTTGTATAAGACTGACAATAAATAAAACAAGTTCTTGACATAAAACATCAATAGTGCATGAGGACTAACAGCTTGGCGCTTGCCTAGGAGCACTGTTCTGGCAATTCAATCTTACGACCAAACATTAACATAGGTCGCGTCGTAAATACCAACTATATACTACATAGAATATGTCAGTAAAATGTAACTACACTTAGTACTTAAAAATTATAGTTCAGCACAAGTATTTGAAGACCATGAAAGTGTAGCAGCATTTGTAAAGACAAGAAAAGCGCTAGATATTTTTATTTGAATTTTGAGTGCGGAGCAAACCAATAGTTAACTTAGGTGCATAGAAATACCGTATTGGAATAAAGTTAAATGGTAAGACTGTCTCTGTGCTGCTTTATAGTAGTTAGGTAAAGCATATTATGTTTTTCCTGTCATAAATCTGAAGCTTAGCATAATTATAGTACCGTAAAGCCCAGAACAGTCTTAAAAAAGCATGTATATAACCAACATTAAAGATAAAACAAACACTGGCCAATCACGATTTGTATGAACAAAAATAATATGTAGGTACTTGCAATAAACCATTTATAGTACCATCCACTAAAATGTTGCAGTAGATTGCGTACCCGCACTTTATGGATCATTATTGATTGTAAACGCTATGAAAATGGACATTAAAGATTCACAAGACAAATATCTTGTCGATTTTTAAAGTCGGTAAACGCAGGCAGGGGGCTTTAAAAATAATTGCTATTCCCGCCTCTGCCCATATTTCATGTGGAAGTGCAAAGAAATTGCTTCCTTATTAATGGCAATTTATTGGGCTTTATATCATTATTATTTACGTTCTATATAATCACTTGAAACCAGTAAATATTCAATGTTTCGTACTATTTCTGTATTCATATTTGTCAATGTTGGAAAACCTGTAAATTATTTTGCGATTTGTAATTTTAATGTCTGGTGAAAAATTTATCATCAAGCTATATTAAAAGGATAATTATTTTTTTATTTTCAATAACGAATAGTAATTAATTTTGCACTGCCACTTGCGTGAGAATTAATTACAAAATTAAAGTGATTAATTGGGCTGGAATTTAAACGGGAAAGTTCACACAAACAAAATCAGCCAATTAACGTAGACATAACACAAATTCTGTACGTACGAAATTAATAAAATTGCCTCTTAAAATTCCATTACGCGGTACTCATGAGATCACTACTGACGTTCATAACTCAGAACTACTAATAACAATCACCCAAATACTCGAGCGAATCTCGCCAATGAAGATTATGATTGATACCACTATTTAGCTAACGGTAAACCACATACTAAAATTGAAGTTTCCTTAATGCACGGCTGTAGGTAAAACGAAAATTGGTGATTCAAATTATAATGAGAATGATTTAATGGCTCTCGCAACAGTTACCGTCACCAAAATGTTTTAGGTACGTGAAGCCTAATCAAAAACTATACATTGAACGATGACTAAGCACTTCTTATAACAAAACATGTGAACACGAGGCAATGTAGAATACCGAAAGACAATAGACGGCAGCTTTTTATGCAGTGAGATGAAGCATATTAAAGTGAAGGAATTCTGGTAGCAAAAAATCAATAAAGCTCGACCGAATAAAAAACTAACGGATAAAAATAGACGATCACGCAGAGTAGAAACAAAGTGTTCGTTCAGATACTATTAAAGAAATGTACGTGCTTGATAACATGACAGTAGAATAGCAATACAAAACAACCGAACTCGAATCATTAATTTCCAAGTAACAAAACGGCGCGGCGGCGAATAGCTTCTGATTGGAGTTCGAAGAAAGAATTTTGAACGCAAACAATATAATTAATTGTCACTGGCGAAAAAACTATTCGATTTCGTTGGAAATCTACTAAAAGAGGTAAAGTTTAGTGAAGCAAATGATGCCACAGAAACATTTTAGAGTACTGACAAATTGATTTTTTGCCATAACAAACTGAGTGTCAATGCCTGACATAATTGCCATTTACAATAATCCACATGGCTATGTTATTTGCCGGATTAACAAAAAAATAATGGAGCTAATAGATATCATTTTATAAACCAGTATTTATGCAGATGATACCAGTTTCCAACGTGCGTACTATGAGCCTGTCGAGTTATCAGCGCAAGCAAAATATTGAAAAATTAATTGCAATCAATTTTAAAGATCGAAAACCTGTAGTGGAACAATTTTGATGAATGTGTAGATTGAGTGTGTATTTTGTTTTGTTATTTGTTAACAGACAGCTAATTCAACTAAAATTTTAATCGATGATTTTGTTCCAAAAAAATTACCTATGATTGAAACGAAAAATGACACTGCTAATATTTTAATGAAAGAGTATGGTATTTTTTTTGCTCCATTGAAGATCTATATTTTATTAATTTGGAAACATGTGATGATTCAGAATAAGCAGCTGAATATAATAATCAAAGTAAAGCACCAGATGATTAAATAATGACGCAACAGCTACTCTAGCATCATCGATGCGAAGGCATTTGAGCTGCCTACAATTTCTCCAAGATACTAGTCAATGTTGACACTAAAATTAAGTCCTAGATTACACCCCTCATAATCTCAAAGTGGACACATAAATCATAACCAGCCGTAAGGCTCCAAACTAGTTTTATTTACTCTATTGCTAACGGTAGTTTAATTAATTCGCAAGCGGAACGGTAGCTGTCGCCTCTGTATTGAACTTAACATGTGGTATTACACGTCCGCAAGTTGTTTGATCAGCTTGCAGAGACTTGCAAGCTCTTGCAATGTTTATTAAGTGACTGTCATGCGCTGAGTATGCATTAGAGGGGAAATATTTTTTAAATCAGGTATGTGTGAAACTGGGTGAGGCATCTCTTGATGCATTGCTTTTTACGCCCAAGCAAAACAAGTTTCAGAATCAATCACCGAGTCTGCATGGTTTTTAATAGCGACAACATTTTACTTGGCTTTCATTTTCCTCAATATCTCTTCGAACAAACCAGCCCTGTTGATTGGCGAACATGGCCCAAGGTTGGCTTCGATGGGCCACGTTAACGACCGTAACAGGATTGTGTAGTTTGATCTAACAATCACTTCAACAACACTAATTGGTACCGAAACCTCCGAAACTAAGATTGGCCGTGCGAAATCTTATTTGCGTGACGAAATCGGACACGAGAACCTTGTTAGAGAGTACAAATTAAAACGGAATGATAGAAAACTAATCATTGCTCTCTCTTAACCTATAATATCAGTATGATTAAGCAATAAATAGATTTTGTTGATTACGGAATTAATTCGCTTTATTGGTAGGTTTACGATGATTGCGTCTACCGTCTTCTTCACAAACGTTTTAGAGGTTCATAAAATATCAAAGCAAATACCTTCGGAACTTTTATCATTATGTGCTTTTACTCTATGTCCTTAATTGCTCTTACAGATAAGGAGAAATAGCGGCTTTTAGAACTCTATAGGTATTATTGAGTAGTTTCTCAGTTCAGATTGAAAGACATCGCAGCGAACATAAAACTTATCATTACGCCTTGTCTTCCCGAATAGTTAGACAATAGTGTGTCTATAGTATGTGTAGAGCCTAAGTGAAACCTTATGTTGAGCCTAGCTGGTAAATAACTGACAGCATTCGACCTTTGAAATTAATAGAATAGTTTGCCACACAACCACATTTCGTAAGCTATGTTTAAGTCCCATGTCGTAGCCGTAGAGGGTGAGCCCTCCTTTGCCACCTACCGGGCAGAGATCCAGTCTGGAGAAAAACTCATTATCACGAGAACCGAACTTAGAACCTCATGCTCAGCAGTACCTAGCGTTTGCGACCACTGGATTAATGAGGGAATCAACATAACTTCGAAAATAGTTCAAATCCAAACATGAATAAAAAACATACCATACCAGTCTTAGTTGCAGGAATGTACGAAGGTCTATTCTGCCATGTAAACTCGCCATGCCACCTATCGGCTGTCAGCTGAAGCTTGTAATCTTTAGCTGAATAACCCACTCGACTACTCTATAGAGATAAAATGATATTAAGGCTATCTGAACATTCGTATGGTAATTAGACTTTAATTATGTTGTATATGTACACCGATGTTCATTATTTTAAACACGTGAATTAATAATATAATTTGCTTATCAGAATTGATAAATTATGTTTCTACTCGGCAAAGTTACTTGCGGTTTTATTAGTTAGGAAATTAAGACGATTTTGATTCAATTAGCAACATAGGATTTTTTTATAGAATCAAGATCAAAGTATATCTGTATTAAAATGAAAGCTACAGGGTAGCCCGCGAAATTCAATTTTTCTTATTTTTTTTTGCAATTTTAAGGTACTTATAATAATGATATCTTTGGACATTTCACACAGCGCCATATCGTCCCAAGCTAAGCAACCTAATGCTTGTGTTATGGTAACGAGATGGCTGATATACTACTTATATACATTTTTTTTGTAAATACATACATATTATAGATAGAAAAACACCCAGACTCGTAACAAATACTTGCAGGTCGTACAAATATTTGTTCCGTGCGGGAATCGAACCCGCGACATAGTGCGCAGCAGTCAATCGCTCAACCACTGCGCCAACCGTGTCGTCAACAACAATAACAACAAACTTATACTTGTATGTTGATCAAAATATGATTCGTGGCTGTAGCAAGTGCGTATTTCCCTAATTGTAATCATTAAAATCATCAATACAACCCAAGTTCACCATGTGGAAAGAGTTGCGAGCTATCTCAGCGCATCCTCCTTAATATGTTCTGCATCTTACTAGTTATAGTTTGGAACGGTCCATACAAAAAATATTTTAATAAAACTCCCAAATATTTCATTCACGGAAAATATACAAATGGACCGATCGGTAAAGTTATTCTATTATACTGCAGCAGCATCATCAATCAACTATTCAACGAAAAAATAACCATTGGTGTCCTCTTTTTGGGATATAACTTACGCGTCACTTCCCAGATTTTTTAACCCATAAAAAACAGGACCCGTGGCTCAGTGTCGCACGACCTTCCCGCGGGATTCCTTCTCGTACTCACACCGTCACTGGACCGTTCCTACAAGTTAATTGATCTCAATGCTCGAGACTAATCGACTCGCTACGGAAATGACTTCTTGTACGCTTGAGTCACTGCCGTACCCAAAAAGGATTGGTCAATTGTTTTGGTTGAATAAACGCCTAAGGTGCCTACGGAGCTTTATTAAAATTTCATTATCGTTAAACGATGATAAAGATAAAATATAGCCGTAATAAACAGACTCTGCTCGGTCAATAAAAATAGGCATTTAGGATGATATGCAAAACAAAGAATAAAGAACTAAACTTACTACACTACATTAAACAAGATAGACAATAAATTAACAAGGGGACCATAATTTCGAACACAAAGTAAACGCAAAGGATTCATCGAATAATTGTACTGCCAATAGCTTACGCGGCTTTATTTTTTCACAAGCGGTGTGAAGTAGCCGATGGTATTTTAATGTGACAGCTGAACACATAACCGCACTTAATTTTGTCCTAATGCGAGCACCAGGCCATAAGAATCTTGGCCTTTAGTTCGCTCCGTTTTTCTCCTGAGAATATCTGTGAACTGAATCGGCGATGAGCCAGATAAGGCGAGTGTTTCTTTAAATATGCAAAGTGCAAACTTTGTGGGACTCTTTCGACAGGATGCTGAATAATTTTACACGCTCTTAATGGTTCTCGTGTCGTTTTAATTCAGGCTCGCGGTGTTGCGTTGACACGGTAAGGCGAAATTAAGCTAAAATTGTTTTAATTACAATCAGTGGTATTATATTTGGTCTATACGTTCGGAATAATAAAGGAAGCTATTGCATAAATGTGTCCTGCTGGTAACATTACCATAATTAATGGAATAGCTATAAACTATGGCTATTGTTTGGTGTTGCTTGCAAATAAAATCTATGGAGATAAATAATGAAGTAGGATGTTCGCGCTCCCGTGTCGGCTCCTCTAGTGCTTGTCAGGCGCGGTGTTGGCTACATCGCGGCGACATAATTTAGCACCCAGGCAAAGACTCAGGCATTTTTCTAAAAGACAATACAAGGCTCTCGGCCAATGGAATATTCAGAGTGCCTGAAGAATTCTCATTCTCGCACCCGCTAATGAATAGCTATTCTTTGAGCATTTTAACTATGGCTCTCGGAATGGAATTCGAGTGTACAGGTTTCTTAAAAGGTCCCTCGATATGCGTCGGACCCTTTCCGCTTCGCTTAATTTATGGACACTCATACTTTTTCTTTTATTTTGTATTAATTATTACGGACCGTATAAAAGTTTCGCGCCTTGCTCGACTTAGGAATTTTAGTGAATTACATTGTTTAACACTATTTCTGCTCTAGAATCATTGAAGCTGGTTTTCTTATAAGTATCTATAATATAAATTAAAGACGCGACATTATCCTCGAATTCCACATTTCTCTATGAGGGCACAGTTGGTGGCTCACTGCAGGCTGTATCGTAACTAATTCAAACAATTACTCATCTTCCGAGACAAAATTGGGTTTTATTGTTCCGTAATAGAAAACAATGATAATAAGGCTATAAATTACTTGTTAGACACGGTTGTCTATCATTTTTTTTCGTTATTAGGCATGAAGTATGCCGTAGTTTGGAGTTCTTGCTAATTTATATTCAAAGTATGTAGGACCACTGTTATGGAGAATGTTTTGGATTACTCTTCTCTTTCTTTTTTGAAGAGAGTTCTCGTAGCGGCGTCGCTGTCATCGTGTCCAGAATACATTAATACTAATTAGTGTTTTGTATATCTAATTATTTCATTTTACTATGTCGAAGTTGCCCGTCTTCGAGAATGTTTTTGTCGCTGTGAAAAGGACCTTTGACATTGTTAATGTTTCCTTTTTAACAAGAAATATGAGTTCATTGACATGTAAGTATAGCAGTTGATAGTTGTGGTAATCGTAGTAACTTATTGAGGGAACAGACACGGAACCAAGATTGTTGAAACTTGAAGCTCATACTTATACGTTATTTTGAGCTTCTAAGCCTATATCACGGTAATCCATGACTGCAGCTACAGCAAAAACGTATAAAAGCGAAAAACAATTATTCCGTAAAAATCGGAACCTTAATATATTTCATTTATTAGGCAGATATTTGCAAAGTCAGCATCAATACAAAGACCATTGAACACAACAACATAAAACATAAAGTTAGTCATCATTCACCGAATTCTTTATTCCAGATTCAAATTTTCAAAATTCAAAAGCAATATTTATTTTTTTGTGCTTTAGCTGCAACGGTGACTGATAAGTTGGTCGTGTACCCTTACAGACCGCTTTATGAAATATTGCAATGATCAAGCAACAATGAGCTGTAAGGCTGCCAAGCGACTACGCAAACACAATGTAATCTCTTCTGCGAACCAGAACATGATTTATTAAAGAAAATCCACATTCGAATTTCGAATCTTGTAACGGTAAACGGAACAATCTATACTTAATAATCTGTGGCTAATTTGAAATTCTTAAGCCGGTGCTACACAGGCCTGACCCGAGCAAAGTGGTTCTGGTACAATATGAGGGTATGCTAAGGGAATACTTCTGAGCTATTTTGAATAAGCCAAAGAGTATTTTAACCACGAGGTTTAATAGTCTTTGGAATAAGCTGATAGTACTTACAACGCACTAATATTTATAATTGTTATGGACCTATGCTTTTTGGGTGCTAAATCAAATACCTGAAAGTTAGATTTGATTTGGTTCCAGAAAGCAAAAATATACACCCTAGTATGTTACGTACTTCTTCATATGCCTCACCAAAGAAGCGTCTGTATTCGTCTGTAATTGTGTCATCCCTATTTAGAAACTCTGTATGGAATTCATGTTCAAATTCACTAACGCGTCCTCAAAGGGATATTGATGGTGAATTCGAATCACTAGCAGAGTTTAGAGCTTTAAAATATTGATATTTAAGACAAAAAAAAAACATTTTGATCATTATGCAAAAATAACCCAGGCCCCAAAACAGTACCTAATTGAACACCTTCAATATTTTATCTGAGTTTTGCAGTACCATAATATCCAGAATTACTGGATGTCTAACTACTTCAAAAAGCTTAAAGGCTTATTCACACCCCAAAACAACTTTGCAAGCTTTCCTTTGTTCACTTAATATTGTGTGAGCTCAGTGCAGGTTGATAGAAGATGTCACATGTGTTCGACTTTTTGGTTCCAGGACTTGCCGGTTTCCACACGATGTTTTGAGAGCAGTGGTGCTGAAATATTTTTTTTAAAGTAAAGCGCCGTTCTGGGTTTGAACCCACGACGTTCAACTCGTAATTCGTGTTCGTTACCACTGGGGCCACCACTGGTTACGGCCACTCATACGTTGATCACGTACTCATTAATATTCAAAATGAAAGACCGGATGCATTGTAACTAAACGTTAAAGGGAACCGGGATGGCGTTTAAAAGCTACAAATAACCCATTCACATCAACATAATTTATAAACAATTCCCAACAAACCATTACTGGGTGTATCAATATGAAAACATAAAGAATAAACGATCGTTGTCTCTCTTTATATGCAAGACACACCTCATTAAATGTTTGTCATACAATTTACCTATCTGCATTAACAAGGCTATACAATGGGATAAAAATTTACAAAGGTAGCCGCTTGACTGGGGCCTTATATTGTAAGTTTCAGAGGCAACCATCTTGCAATGATTGTGGTTGTATCGGTATGTTGACAAAGGGTAGGTTCTGCTCGCGTATCGGCAGGGTTCTCTGTGTTACTTTGTTACACAATGTGTTGAAGCAAATAAAGGTAGAAAAAGCAGTTTCTTATGAATCATACTTTCCTACACAGATGCCAGCACATCAAGCTATCCCTAACTGTCCAATTTTAATCGAAAATGAACCTTAAACTTTTGTAATAAAGTTGAAAATCTATCAAAGAAATTTGTCAGATTGGCGTAACTTGATATGCTAGCTTCTGTACATCAAAAAGACACAAAATACTTTGTAGGCTTCTATTTAAAAGCCTTTGGCAATACAAAACGTAATGAGAATCGATATCTAACTTCTGCCTCGTTCATTAACCAAGGCTTAAAGCCTTAACAATCATAGCAGCATAGCAAACAACCGATTGCTCTCTTTCCATAATGACGGCACGCAACTTTCAATAGAACAGCATGGCTGTCGAGTGAGTTATTCAAATGAAGTTTTATACACGTTAGTGCATGCCAGGGACATATTCGATAATTTATACTAACAATGCACCGCAGTGTACGTCGTTTGTCTGGACTTGTAAAACTTACGGCTAAGCAATTGAACGTCATTTAGCTTGCTGGATTATTATAAGGTTTATGTTCATTTAATTTTGCTTCTGCCCGTTTTGTTCGTGACCAAAACCATTAGAGATATTAGCTATTGAATAAGGTAATTACAAAATAAAGGTTCTCCAGCCATGCATACAGCTATCTTAATTACTTTTTGTCATAATAGTCTGGGTCATATTAACTCACGGAAGAAAACCAAGTTAAGACAGCGATAGATTCGAACTTTTTCTTATAAAAATAATAATATCCTTGGACATTTCACACAACGCAATATAGTCCCAAGCTAAGCAACCTAATGCTTGTGTTATGGTAACGAGATGGCTGATAAACTACTTAAATATTTTTTTTTTGTTAATACATATTATAGATAGAATTATTGCACGTACTACTGTCTATCTCTTCATCATCCAAAGGTTGACTGGTAGAAAATGCCTATGGCATTAAGTCCGCCTCGGTACATTTCTGTGCTTAAAGTATTAAATAAATAAATAGATAGAAAAATCTGAACCCTTCTGAGATTGACAAGAGGTACTAGTACGTCTGAGTGTTAATTAAAGGCTCAGATGAAGCAGAAAAGCCCTGAAATATCCTATTAAAAACGAAATGAATTATTTACACAAGCTGTCAAATCATATTTAGGAACGACTTTCTGATTTCTGATTGTGTTTTGTTTCCATAATCTAACAGAAATATGAACTCAAACAGAGAAGTCGAAAAGTCAAATCTTATAAATACAAGTAACATTCTCATACAGTGTTATTTTAGTATTTAAACAAAGCAGTTTAATTACACACGTATTTGTATTACATTAAGAACAAATCCCGCAATGTACGCTATCGTACGTTCTTTCACTAATTCCTGTAACTACTAATATACATGTTAGACAATGCTGTAGCCTGTTAATTGTGTCCGCATGTCCCAGGCCCGGGATTACAGCGCGGACCTTCGTTAACACGGGATTAAGCTCTTTGATACACCCCTACCCTGTAGTTTGGTAAATACGAAAATGAGTGAATCGAGATTTTTCCCGGAAAATGTCCAAATATATTGCATTGTATTGGGATGAAAATGTGTTTGTTTATCCGGATAAATACGGAATCTCTTAACACATTTATGGATAGTACAGAGGCCAGCACATCAAGTTACTTCAATCTATCAAATTTCTTTGATAGTATTTCAACCTTATTGCACAGAAATAAGGGTAATTTTCAATTGGGAAAAATTGACAGTTAGGGATAGCTTGATGTGCTGGCGTCTGTACATATTATTGTATATATTTAGAAAAGAGAGGGAATAATTAATACCGTCAATATCAATAGTGACAACTGTTATTTGAGGGCGGCAGTGCGCCCGCCAAGACGAGCTAATAACAAAAAGTAGAGGCCTGTACCTACCTTTTCAATAGCCGTACATTTTGACCAATATGTAAAGTTTGTAGAGTTAGGGGTTTGGCTCTAC
Source organism: Hyppa rectilinea (assembly GCA_951799385.1). Lineage (NCBI taxonomy): Eukaryota > Metazoa > Arthropoda > Insecta > Lepidoptera > Noctuidae > Hyppa > Hyppa rectilinea. Next base: position 12,656,341 of record OX637315.1, read on the forward strand.
ATTGGCTCTGATATTTTTCTAACAGTAAAAGTATTATGTAAGCATTGGCTACCTGCTTTTCATGAAATGGTTTTGGTGGATAATAATTCATTTATGTATTTTAACAGAAAACGACCAAAGCAAATTACATTAGTTAAGTAGAATAACAAAGTATACAACTGTTAAACAGTCATACACTTATTCACAATACTCCAAACATACTTACAATAGCTTCTTCCATTCATACGCAAAAACATCACAGTCAGGCTAATAATAATCAGTTTTTATTAAATTCCAATATACAAGAAATAAATGCGCTTATTTCTAACTTATATTCCTGTTAACTCTCTTGGCCTTATTACAAAACAATTTTTATCTTTAGACCAAGGTTTAAAACATTTTAAAAGTCTAGCTGTATTTCGACTTTCTTAAAGTTCTAATTTAAAAAACTGACGTCATACCCGCGTTTAAATTGAGAATTTTGCGTAAAGAACTTTACCGTGCTCAGAGTAAAAGTCAAAATACATTAACTGGCCTAAACCTTCAAAGGTTTAGGCTCGGACTAAAGACAGAACTCCTTTTGTATTAAGACAGTCTAAGTTTAATATGATGTCAATAACTTTTCGCTACTACGCTTCGCTTTTCTTCGAAGAGCAATAAGGAAACATGATTTAATAGTACAGGATACGAAAATAAAACAAGAATACAAACCAAATATCAAAGTCTAATACTGACAAAATAGACGAGAGAAAATACCTGCAATTAAGAGCAGAACTAATTTCCGTTCGATGAACCTCTATTATTTTACTATCCTTTACAGGAAACGTTTGTGTTATTACTTATTACAAGTAAACGCAAGTATAATAATAATGCCCAATAATAATAATGCCTAATAATAATATACAAAAACCATTTGTAACGGGAGAACCCGCCATTAAAGTTTTTATTAGGCGGAAAAATTAAGCTCACTAAGCTAATGTACTCGTTGAAATTATAATATCGGTGTTTTACTTATAAGTTAATGTTTTAGGTTAATGTGCAAAAAATACTTAAATAACTTTGCGTTTATTAAATGAAATTAGACTTTGGATGATGCTGATTGTCTTATGTCACGCGAGACAGAATTACTTATCATTTTGGTTGAAACTGTTATTAAGCTTTTAGCCTTATTCTCACTGCTGGGAAGCGCTCCAAAGTCCTTCCAGGTACTTATCTCACTGTCTCGAACCAGCCATATTAGCATTTTATAAAAATTGTTCTGCCATTCTTTAATCTTTTCACCGCTAACGCGATGCTTCGCCCAGCGCCAACCTATAAATGTATAACGAATAAGACAGTTAAAATGAAGAACTTCATATAAAGTCGTGGTGCTTGCGCTAGTGGCCAGAAAATCTGAAAGTCTTATTCAAGTGCTTTGCGTGAAAAAGACTAATCGATCGTTTAGGAGCTAACCCATAACTCATCCTACTAATATTATAAACGTAAAAGTTTATGAGGATGTATGGATATTTCTTACTCTTTCACACAAAAACTGCTGAACAGATCTGCATGAAATTTGGCCCAGAGATAGATTATAGTCTTGAAGAGTACATAGGGTGCGTTTTATCCCGCGAAAATGTGCGGTTCCCATGGGATAGTTTCCTACATACACGCGAACGAAGCCGCTGGTAGAAGCTAGTCACAAATAAATACAATTTCAATTAATTATTTTAACTTAAGTATGTAATTTTGATATTCGTAAGTAGTTTGATCGTAATCCATGGGCGACTAATCCCATGGACACTAAATTGTTGTCAAACGAACAAATCACTCCGAAATTAAACTGACATTTCATTCAACAGCTCATATGGGATCATAGAAAACAGTTGGACTGACGTGATGCTGAGAAATGTACAGAAGGACAAGTCAATCTACAACCAATGTAACAGGAAAACTTTAATAATAAAAAGATCATATTTAAAAATGTACTTAATAGATATATAAAATGAAATAAAATATAATATCTACATATACTTAAAAAATTTATAAAAAGGAAAGATTTTTTTGTTTGTGAGTTTGTTTGTTTGTACCGAATTGGCTTTGAAAGTACTGAACCGATTTCAACCATTAATTCCCCAATAGGAAGCTAAATTATCAGGAATTAACATCGGCTATAATTTTGCCTGTAGGTAATCAGGTGTCATTAATATTGTTTTCTTAATTATTGAATTTGTCTTACAGGCACCGGTTATGTTTGAGCTCAAATGTACTCGTAAAAGGGAGCGAGCCTATTGCCATCAGCCGGCCACGAATCCAGACTCCGGGCTACTACTGAGAGTTCAAATGGAAAAACTTATAACACTGCTCGACCCGGGAATCGAACCCAACACCACATGCCCAACAGTAGCACTTGCAACCACTAACTAGAGCAACGTGGCAGTCTAAACTAGATGTTTCATACAATTTGGGAAACTAACATAAAATCGATCTGCAATGGATTTAAAAGAGTTAGAACTAATCTTGTGGGCTTAAAGAAAGACTAATATATTGTTACCGATATGTGATAATTTACAGTCGGAAGTGTGTTTTATTGAAGGGGCGACTAGAACCAATTCTATTTCTTGTTCATTTTGACGTTCAAAAATGCCTTTCTTGAGCCTATTTGAAATAATTTGACTTTAACTTAATAATTTTTCTTTGACTTTAAAAAACTAATTGACACTGAAAGAGCAGCCTGAATGAAAAATTCATTCACGAATTCATACCAAACCGCGAACATTTATCTCTCTGATATTCCTAACAAACGACATGAACACAACAGCAAGACTTATTTTATAATGTAGGGGAGAGGGGGGCATGACGGGGTCGCGAGGCACGACGGGGCCATCCACACTTACAAAAAACTATACGCTCTATATATGTTTTGTTTTCGCTAGTAGGTAGCCATTTTGTATCTCTCTTTAGTCTGACAGTGACCGGCGACGAGACTGCGCACGTTTGATTTTCAAAACAAAAAACGGTTTTCAACGTAATTTCATGTAATTTTGAGTGTCTACGAATACGCATATAAAAAGATAAGTGTTTATGTGGCTTCTATCATGCATTCATTTGGTTTTTGCAGAACAATTACTTATTGATATGTTTTGAACAAAAATACTCTAACCGTCACTCATTTTATTTGGTTTGTTATTTTAAATAATGTGAGAATTGGGGCCTAACGGGGACATGGCTACGGGGTACGATGGGGTAAGCCGTTATGCCGTATGAGTTAGAAGAAAGAGAACAATTTAAGTTAAGAACGAAAAAGTGTTCTAATCCAAATGACCCGAAGTTAAAAAAGAACTCTAAGAAACAGAAGACCCTGGTGTAGAGAATACCGACGAGGATACCATGTGCCTGTACTGCCTTGACGTGAACCACACTTATTTAAAGTCTTCGGAAGGTTGGGTGGCTTGCCAACTATGTGGACGGTGGGCTCATGCAGTTTGTGCTGGTGTAGACGACGACAATACAGAAGAAATCCACATCTGCTTGTACTGTGACGCAAAATAAATACGTGACCCATACTGCCCCTACCCTGGGGCATGATGGGGTTTCCATAGAAGTTTCAAATAATTAAAATTATAACGTCATATCACTATTTACATCACCAAATTCTATGCCAAATTATAGTTTAATAAGTAACCAAAGTGAAGTGATTAGTTTTAATTAATAAATACATTGCGTTGATTATTGCACTGTGTATTTTCCTTAACGTCCCCATTATGCCCCCCTCTCCCCTACTAGCTCCCGCTCGCGGCCCTGCCCGCATAATATGTCGACAAATTATACACATAAACCTTCCTCTTGAATCACTCTATCTATTAAAAAAAAACCGTATCAAAATCTGTTCCGTAGTTTTAAAGATTTAAGCATACATAGGGATATAGGGACAGAGAAAGCGACTTTGTTTTATACTATATAGTGATACGGTAACACCGCATTAAACTACTCATTTCCACCTGCGTTACAACTTCGCCCGTTCACGAATCGTCGACTCCACTATACGTTCGTCGGTTCTCTCCTCACGATCTCTCTGTGACATCTAATTACTCGCCAAATTAAGCGTCAGCTATGAAACTTTCTTTCGTTAGGGCGGGCTGTGCCTCAAAACTGTTCCAATTTAAATAAATAGACGAAATTTAAATGAATGGAATGGATGACTTTTTTGGTAGCCTTTTTTTAACGAAGTACCTAGTTACCTATAGAGTTTAACACTTCTTAATGATACACTCCACATGGCAGTAGAATAACATGTGGATGAAAGAAAAACTTTATGCAAATAATTTTCAGTAAATCAAGTTTATCGGTAAACAGGCTGAAATGGAATTCATGGGAAATATTTTAAGGGGTCGATGTACTCATCATTATGACCAACTTTTACTATGGGAACACACCTGAAATCGCCAAAAAAAATCTGCTGGTTCATACGTTTTGACAAGTTTTGCAAGCACGCGCGTGTATGGAACAGCAGATTTTATTTTCGCGATTTCAGATTTGTCAATTGATATCGACTCTGTATACTCCTCTTACATTCGTAGCATTTGTGTTCACTAATAAATAATTTTTGTAAGTACGTTTCCAGTTAGATCTGATGATTTAATTCAATATTCAAATTAGTAAAGAGCGGCATTTCTTTGCTCTTAGTTTAAAGAATAGAGCTCCATACAAAATCACGTCGACGACAACGTCCCCATAAATGGTCAACAAAATAAACGTTTCACTTTGTAACACTTTGTCACCCGACGTTCATCTAATGAGAAACTTCATAAGCTGCATATTAATTCGAAAATTAAGCTTAACATAGAGCATTACACGAACAAATTGCGTCGACCTTTGCGCCGCCAATAAAAACACATTAACTCCCTCACTTGAATTAATGATTTAACTGCACAAAAGGAATGTCCTCAGGTGAAGCCACGAAAACGTACGCTTATCTAAACTGGCCGGCGTTGTATGCGCTCTCTAATTGGCTAATTGGCATACTAGTGAAGATAGATCAACAATTGCAATCTCTTCCTAGTTCGGTTAGATAATGCATCCGCCTCTGTCGCCCTGATGAAATGCTAAGCGATCGATATCGCGGCCATTGAAATACGCTTCACGAACGGTAATTGTAATATATTACAGTGGTAATTTAATACTTGTTTTGTAAACGTTGTACTAAGGTCATTACTATGGTCGATTAGAATATGTTGGCGCAAAAACAACGCCGCGTGTGGTCGGACGTGAGATTCTATTTACTGATAACAGTTCTTATAAGGTTCGCTTGATATGACGTGTGGTGTGTTTGATTTGAACGTACAACTTATCGCATGTAGTGTTAGCCCCCTTGTTAATTGACCGGTTGTGAACATTGAGCAATTTAAGTACTTCAATTTAATGTTATGTTTAGACGTGGAAATAAAGACATTGAATTCTAATTTATTATCGACACTGAGAAGCAGGATGTTTACTTGGTTGCTTTAAGTATTCAATTCGTTTCGTTTTTTTTCTAAAATACTTTTATTACTACCTACAGCTAAGATTGAAAAAAATGGACGAACCTTTTTCTTGGACCAGATTTTGAACTTTGCCAAAAAATATACTGTTTTTTATCAATTTTCCTTTTTCTATCGAAAACATCGAATGCCTACACCCCAACCGTAGGCCAAATGCTAGGGCTTCTTGAATAATTCCTTTACACATCTTCGTATCGCCAAAGCCCACCCCTAACTGCGAATACATTTTTAAAGCTGTGCGCACATAAAAGGGAATACAGGAGTGTTATTCGAAAGTGCGGAAATGCGTCCCATACATCAAGTGAGGAAAATAGAAAAACAGAGGCGAGATAAAATGTGAGTACATCGCCGTGAAATGTTGCTACAATTCCAAAAGAGACAAATAGACCTTTGACAACGACAGCATATTTTATATACACTTGTTTGGGGCATGGAGCTACAGAACCCGAGCCTATCCTCGTACGTGGTCGGTTTAGGGACCGACTGTTTGGATTGCGAAGCCACGGCCACTGTTTGATAATGAATGCTGAAGCTGCGGTTGAGCTTAGTTCCGTTTCAGCCTATCACAACAGGTTTGTTGAACAGGATTAGACGTGGAGGACAGAAAATTGTTTGCGCTATTCTGTGTGACTATAAAGGCTTTGTAAGCGAATTTGTAATTTACTGCTGTTCATACAAGGACTAAATTGAAACGGTAATTAATAGACTTACCGTTGAACAGGTAAGCAAAGTCAAAGTCAAAGTCAAATCATTTATTTCAAATAGGCACAAGTAAGGCACTTTTGAACGTCAAAATGAACAAGAAATAGAATTGATTCTAGTCGCCCCTTCCAAAAGGTAGTTTCGTGTGGAGAAGAATGGGCAAGAAACTCCACCGTTACTCTTTTAAAATGTTTTACAATGTTTTGTATACATGAATTATAACATTATATGTGAAGACAATGCACCCAGAATAAAAACACTACACCACAAAAGGTGAGAAGAAAAACACATATAGTAATGGTAGGTAACTTAAGTATGTCAAAAGTACATGGTGCTCACATATTTACAAACATTCTAAAAGTTAATATATAATAAATCAATCAATGTGTGAGAAGTTATTTCAACATGTTAAAATAGTATTTTATAAATAATAAATTATTACCTAATTTACTTAGCAACCAGTTTGATTTTGTCTAGACACTAGATTGCCCTGTGGAGCAGGACCAGCATGTTTCCAAGCATCCTTATCCTTTATATAATCCTCTAATTTGTAATATGCTTGTTTACAAAGTGTATTTTTAATGTGAGTTTTAAATTTTCTTTCATTTAATTGCAGAATGTCACAAGGTATTTTGTTGTAACATTTAACACAGAACCCCATAAAAGATGTATGTACTTTTGATAATCTAAAAAAGGGTTGATTTATTTTATCTTTATTTCTAGTATTAAAGTTATGCCTATCACTTATTTTGTTAAAAAGATGTCGATTTTTTCTTACATACATAATGTTTTCATAAATGAATTGGCATGGTACCGTCATAATATTAATACTTTTAAATAGTTCCCTAAGCGATTCGCGGCGACGTAGATTGTAAATAGCTCTGATAGCTCGCTTTTGCAGAATAAAAATGGATTCAATGTCAGCAGCCCGAAGCTACATTGTACACCACTAAAATATATGACATGACATAGATGACATGAAAAAGACAAACTACATGAAACTTGTCAGTATGAATGTGAATGTCATTTCTAACTACAGTTTCGTGCCTGCAAATATAATTTCTACGGACATAGTTTCAAATTCGCACGTTCCAAAGAACATTCAAAAGAGCCGCAAGTCGACATTTTTCAGCGAGACACAAAATAAAATGTCATCCTCGGACGTGTTTGTTCCCGGTTGCAGTATTTAACACTCTTTCGCCGACTCCTTTGCCCCGGTGTATTTCCGTCTCGTCGGCCAAATTGTCCTGGACAGTTCACTCGACCGTGTACACTATCTCACTTTGAAGTCACTTAATTATGTCGATTCTGTGGGCTGTCACTCGTGATATATCGAACTTTGAGGGGAAGTAAAACTCCCCCTTTGTTAGTTACAATCTAAAACTGAATGCACTTTAGGGTTTTGTGAACATTTCAATTACCGTTTATTTTGAGAAAACCAACCGTAGGTTTTTGTAGTTGGATCTTTTTGGTGTCAAAATCAGGATGAATTTGTTCCCACGGGAAGGAGCGAACATCAATTACATCTCTTGAAAACTGATATAATCTATATATATAAAAGAAAGACGGGTTTGTTCCCTTCGTTATAACTCGAGATCTGCTGGACCAATTTTCATGGTTTTTGTTTCGTTGGATTTGTCTCCGCCCTGAATCGCAGAATACATTTTAATATTTTTTTTTTTTCGATCAGCTGCTGATTTTCCTCCTATATGGTAGGTAGGGTAGGGTAGGTAGGTAGGTAGGGTAGGTAGGTAGGGTAGGTAGGTAGGGTAGGTAGGGTAGGTAGGGTAGGTAGGTAGGGTAGGTAGGGTAGGTAGGTAGGGTAGGTAGGTAGGTAGGTAGGGTAGGTAGGGTAGGTAGGGTAGGTAGGGTAGGTAGGTAGGGTAGGTAGGGTGGGTAGGTAGGGTAGGTAGGTAGGGTGGGTAGGTAGGGTAGGTAGGTAGGGTAGGTGGGTAGGGTAGGTAGGTAGGGTAGGTAGCTGGTGTAGGTAGGGTGGGTAGGTAGGGTAGGTAGGGTAGCTAGGGTAGGTAGGGTAGGTAGCTAGGTAGGTAGGCGGGTAGGTAGCTAGGTAGGTAGGCGGGTAGGTAGCTAGGTAGGTAGGCAGGTAGGTAGGTAGGGTAGGTATCACAGTTAAGACAGGACAACGTCTGTCGGGTCAGCGAGTAAATAAATAAAACTGATTGCTGTTCTGGTCTAGTATTCGGAAATGAAAGCATACCAAAAATTATGAATATTTTTTTTTTGAAAATGGCATCTTGCAGTTCAACCATAGGGTTGTGTACTGCTTAATCGGACTTGCCTGTGGATGCCACAAAAGAATTGTAGCTTCCAGCCAGGACTAAAATTATGAATAGAGGAAAAACTGCTATAAATACTACGTTACTAATGAACTCGTGATGTAACGAAACCTTCGCCTTTTCTTCTTCGTGTACGGAAAATATAATCATTATTTTGTATTACCTACTTATTTATTTTAAATATAACCATATAAGCGCCGTAATGGCGCACGATTTATATCTTTGCATTCCACTTAAAGGGAATTACACAACAATTGAAATAATGGGGCCTTGAAATAACCATGGGTACTTAACCTATAAGAAGCCTACTGGGTTCCAAGGTCTTATTGGATTGGGGCCCTTATAAGATTATGCTCTTTATATTTCAAGTGGAAAAGCATATAATGCCTGTAAGAATCATTGAAATTGTTGTGTTGCTTAAATATTTATTTTGTATATACAACGTTGCGCTACAATGGTGACATTCATTTAACACACATATAATATACGTTTTCACATTTTCGTTTCATGAAGACATTATATTTCCATGAAATGTTATTATTTACTTATGTATGTAAAATGTTAGAAAATAGCATCTTAGAGCATCCTGTACTTAAAGAACTGTCGCGCAGCGGTCATTTGCCGGATTCACGGATCATTCGCATCATTGAAATTGAAACGAATAAGCAATACTATTAGGATGAAACAACTGCAAGAAGTAGGCGAATTATTTTTATAATTTAGTTTGTTTGTTTTTTTTCATTTGCGATTTATTTTAACCTAACAACATTTATATCACTAATGGGCACTCGCCTTACCCGTGTGTTAATTTATGTCACCATTGTAGCGCCACGTTGTATAATATGCATTCTAGAAATATCTGCACTGTAGTTGTAATATTTCATCAGAATACTTTACGTAGCCCAACTCACGCCAATATTAGGGGACGTCACTTCGAATATCGTTTCATACGTTGTCTCCGTGAAACTAGCTTTCTTATGTTGCCAAAAAATTTGACTAAACCACTCATACACGTGTCTGTTAGACAAATAAAACAATTAAGAAAATGCGACTGTTAACCGCAAATAAGTATTTAAATTAAGCGTCAATCGTCATAATCAAATCAACAGTCTACAGTCTAGACGGTCCTCAAAATATGCACAGGGTGTGGCAATTGTGGAATTAGCAACTTTTTTCTACCGAACAACATTTGCTGTATATTTGAATACTACTTCATTATAAAATCACGATTGGATCTACAATTAAAAGTAATTATTGAGCGCATTAATCGGTCTCGAGCTTCGGATCGTAACAAAATGTTTTATTTATATTTCTAGATGAATTTTCTTCAATTTTATTGGTTGCCAGTGCCTTCGACATTTATAGGCCCCGAGCCAATAAAACAGTTTATACCATTATTAGGTTACAGGATTTCCTTCATTAAACATTATTATACTGATCCTGTATTTATACATGTATGGTATTTTTCAACGCTTTCAGAGTAATCAACAAAAGAACATTTATGTATGTGATAAGGCAGTGTAGCGATTTAAAAGAAAAGTAAGCTTAGATGTTGAGAAGAAGAACAGCTGATTAATAACTTACCAGAAGATATCAAGAAGTGTGATAGTCTAACCACATTTCAAACAAAACTTAAGAAACATTTATGTACCCTATAACTCTAAGGTGACTAAAACCCCAGAGGAAAATAATTGATTACTAAATTGAATTGAATTACCTACATGTAAGAACTAAGTATATCATGTTAAGTGAACTGTTATGTTCCTATGAGAAATAAAATTATTTAAGCCTTAGAATGAAAAGCGACTAATAAAAGTTAGTAAGTTATAGTTTGTGCTAAAGTAAATATTGTTCGTATTATATAAGTTTTTATACTAGTTATTATACACCTTTTTAATAAGATTATGTGATTAACCAATAAGAGTCAATTTAAATTAAGATTAATGTATACGTGATTATTTAATGAATTAATGTTACCTGCGATCGCCTGAAACACAGGGTTACTTCAGGCACAAATCATTTGTAATTTTGACATAGATTTACGAATACTGTATTTTACGGTAGTCCTTATATTTTGAATAAACTTATTATTATTATTGACAAGTCAGATGTCGAAATGCCGGGAAGAAATGCCTTAGAAAGACATATAGTGAACTTATTGGCGACTAGCTACTGCCAGCGGCTTTACCCGTGTGGATATCTGAAATTATCTCACGGGAACGTATTACTGGGATAAAAAGTATACTACGAGTGTGAATTCTATCCAGATCCGTACAACAGTTCTGCCGTCATTGAGTAACTCTTCACAAACTTTTCAAACACCCAAAAATCTTCACAAACTTTCACATTTAAGTAAATATTGAATTGTTGTACCGAATTATTAAATGCGAATATTAATCTTATGACAATAAAAACAATAACACAAAAAGTATACGAAAAAAAGGACAGCACTCTAACATCTTAATGGATGGTCGCCTACTCGTCTAATAAATTGAGCAACCCTATTTTGATTGTTCACAATCAAGATTGCACAACACACAATTAGACATACGGCTTTCAATAACTCCTCTCAAGGTCGGCGAAAGTAGCCCATTAGATCTATAGTTTTCGATTTCGTTACCGCGTTCTATACAACAGCTGTAGCATTAGTACAGACGCCAGCACATCAAGCTATCCCTAACTGTCAAATTTTCTCAATTAAAAATGAACCTTATGTCTTTGCAATAAAGTTGAAATACTATCAAAGAAATTTGACAGATTGTGGTAACTTGATGTGCTGGCCTCTATACTTTCGAACAATCATAGACTAGTAAACCACGCATGCATAATGTTTTATTGCATGTTTTTCTTGTTCGATTATAATTAGAGTCAGGATCTAATGCACGATTCTAATCGAATGATAGGTACTCATGACATAAGGAGCATAATTCCAGTTGAATATCAAGATTTGCTTTGATTGAGCATGTAACCTTGTCGGAAGCATTAGCAGTGATAGGAAGGTGCCTTGAAGATTCTCATCTCTGTGATGCTTCATGTAATGAAGAGTGACGCAAATGCTGTAGTTGTTTGCTACACACATTATTTGCTAATACTCTGGTAAATCACGATACGAGGTCATTAAGGTTGAGAATTGCTCGATTTGTCGAATTTCCATTGAATTTAACAAGTGAGAAGGAAATTAAGTGGAGAAACAAAACCAATCAGAAATCTTCAGAAAGATTCTTCTACATGATGATTCTTTCACAACAATTAACAGATTAAGCAATGATCATAAGCAGTGATAGCCTGGTGGTATGACCGTCGGACTGCCAAGTCATAGGTCTCGAGTTCGAACTCAAGGCACGCACCTCTGACGTTTCGGATTCACGTACGTATTGGGAAACTATCACTTGCTTTAAAATCGGGAAGGAAAATTTCGTGGGGAAACCAGCATACCAGAGTGATATTTCTCAACAGTATGTGAAGCTATGTCAGAGGCCCATGGGCAGTATATAAACTCAGGTCAGCAGGTTAGTCACGAACCACACGAAAAAGAAAGAAGAAGCAATGATCATATCTATAGTCAAGTTGAGCAATTTAAGGATATACAGTTTTAAACTTTGCACTCATTGATCTTCCAAACAAGAATTAACAACGCCGCTTCCGCAAGACATAAAGCCAACCACTATCCCACTCACAACACTTAAGCAAACATACAAGGATAATACACACAGATCCGCAATCAAATCCATCCAGCCAATAAAGCTAATAATACATTCACATCAAGATAGCCAGGTAGACCGCATCAGCATGCATCGCACGATGCAATAGACGGAACTCTGCGGCGAGTTAGTGGAAGGAAACGGAAACACGCGACCGCGACGGCACAGCGTTTGTTTTGTTCGATACCGTTTCACATACGACAATACCACCATGCATCCTATACAGGAACTAAGTCCCTACTTTTGTGGTCCAAACTCACACATACACTAAAACAGTTGAAAATGGAATTCTATATTCAAAAATTGTAGGAGCTTCCTAAATTCAAACTCAATTTCGTAATAAGGCTACCTATTCTATGAAAATCGCACCATAAAAAGTTAGGTGAAGTGAGCTTAAGTGAGCTGTTAGTGGCATAAATCTCTAGGATTACACATACACAAAATTACACATACATTTGAAAATGGAATTATAGATAATTATATTCCAAAATGATAAAAGGTTCTTAAATTCAAACTCAATTTCGTAAGTAGGCTACCCATTCCATAAAAACTTAAGTGAAGTGAGCTTAAAGTGAGCTGTTAGTGGCATTAATCTCTAGGATCAAGTGTAGAGCTCACTACAAGCCCACTTCATCTTCGTTTTTTACAATGATATTTTTACACAATAGACCGGTAAAACACGGATACGTCCATCAAATTACAAAACGAGGCAGAAAAGCATCAATGGAATATGTTACCGTGTGTCTATACTAAAGCTTCTGTATGTTGAAACACAGAAAGTGCACGGGCTAGTCCTGTGTGTCCCCCCCAGTGTCTGTCATAAAGAACTTAATCAACGAAGAGAGACCGAGGGTAAAGACACAGTGTTTGTTTTAGAAAGCTATTTTCGTTGTGTGTGACATGATGGAATGTTTATGACGTGGCCACATCCTTGCATAAAGGTGGATTCGGTGTAGAATGCGTCGTTGCACAACGGAAGGCGGTCGTTGAAAAAATAAGCATCTATTTAGTCGTAAAAAAACAAAGGTCTTTTTGCATATTGTTTGTTTCAATCGATGCAAATGTATTTTTATGTCGTTGTGTGGGGTACAGGTAAAACTATTTGAAAACATGTAGCTTTTAAAAACATGTTTTTAGGCCAGTATTCATTTTTTTTTTAATATATTATCATTACGGCTTATTATCAACGTCGAGCATTCGGGTATTAGGTTATTAAGGCACTAAAATATTAACACGATAACCACAAAATTAATATAGTTATATAATAATAACAAAATAGTTAATAAGGGTAGGTTAATAAGTTTAGATTAAGAATATTTTTGATAACTACACTATCGAATTAGGTATACCCTGTAATGATAGATGTAAGTTGGAAATAAATAAATAAATAAATAAATAAAGAAATAAAATAATTTCAGTAATTAAAATCATTCTCTTTGTCGGCGATCGTTACGTCCAATCATATAAAAACTCTAATATAAATGTATCCCTGATCATACGCAACGTCTTTAAGGACTTCCCGCTGGGAAATTAAATCCCCCAACATTATTTTGCAATACACATTTTTCCATAAGTGTAGAGTTCAGTTTTACGGGCCCTCTACCTTAATAGACCGTAATGCCACTCAAAAATATATTAACACGTAAAATACTGCTAATATCAATATGCAAAAAAATATTTTTCGAGGTAACCTAATTAAATACGTATGTTAGTGGCATTATATTAAGTTCTCGTACAACTGTCAATTCTTATACTTTTAATAAACATTTTATGGACAGTGTACCTTTTTAAAACAAGGGTCGGGACCGACTCGATACATTTATTGGCCTCTTCGGCTTGTATTGCCTGTCAAATAAATCACTACCATAATAAAAAGACAATTTCACAAAGTTAACGAATGAATTTCGAAATGATTAAGGATGTATCGACGGTATCGGCCACACTGGTGATTTACTTTTGTTTTTAATTGCTGGAGGAACATGCCACACATTCTCGAGCCATATTTGTGTTGTTTACTATTTCTTTTATTTACCAGAATAAACAAAGTAATCGATTTTAAGTGCCCGTAAACGTAAACAAAGTTTGTATTTGGACCGCCGTAAATTAATGGATTAAAGTCAGAATACCAAATATTGCACAAACAACATAAAAGCGAGGAAATTATAAATCATCATAGACAAAAACTAAATTATTAGACATATTAATCGCTTTCATATTAAAGAGTTACGCTACACAAGTTTTCAAGTCGGGAATCCGTATTTTAGGATGGCGTGCGTGGGCGCACGACTTTATTTCCGTATTAAAAGCTTCGAGTTTCGTAAGATCCAGTTTTATTAGCTCTGTGTGCATTCTTTCTGTCACTTAGCGGATATCTACGAAAGTCGATTGGGGACACTAAAACGTTTCGAAGGGCCATCATCAAAGCCGTGCGAAATTCGGACCACACCTCGTGCGGCTTACAACGTCATGTGAGATGCTTATTAGCGTATACTTTATACCCTCGTAAAATACCCTGGCTACAGTGACAGGCGACGTTAACATTCAAAACTATATGGGCCGTGACCCGTAATAGTTATTTACATAAATAATTATATTATCCTGCCTCTCCGTAATTACCTTAATAGTCGTAAAACAAACTTAATTAAGTTCGTCCACTGTAATTTGAGTCGGACACTGGGACCGAATATCAAAATAAGCTACTACCAGGGTAATTTTAAATCCACCAACTTTGAAGGAAGCGTAAACGACGAGCCCGACGAACGAGACCTTGAAAGAAAATCTTGAGGAGATTAAAATATCAGAGCTTCAATTGAAAGTTAAGAAAACAGATTTAACTAAAAGTAAAAGTAACTAGATGAATGAGGTGGATAAAGACGTGGAATTAGGAACAATTAACGACAAAACTCGGTTACAATGGCGACGACACATCAAAGGCACAGGTTTACAGGATTAACGTTTGAACAAAGGAAAACAAAAGGATTACGAGCTCTCGTCTCAATTTGGCGCTGCCACGTTTAAATTAAAAACTGGAAAATGTCATTCAAATATATAACAAGGTATGGATTTCACAGTTTCAGCTGTCACAGAATTAATCCTCGCGCCTCTAAAGGAAGAATAAATAACTTTTTGCAAAAAAATGCATTATTCGTCCATAGTGGACAAGAATCTTTTGTGAGCACAAAAGTTGCACTTAAAATTAACTTTTCGTCAAATCTTCGTAGAGGTACTCGACAATTGAAATTCTGACTTGTGTGGTTGGTACATGGTTCAATTTGTGGGAGCTGCATTTAATTCAAAGTGAATGCGACATATTTATTTTACGAAATCCAATTTTCTGCTGACATCTCATCTGTCGACTTTAAACGTTCGGGACTATGGGACTGTCTTCTCGGTTTCACGCTTACTCTTTGAGTATCATCTTTGGTCCATGAATGTTTTTTGAATTAAAACGCTTCGTTTAAAATTATCATATCAACAGATGCGGATGTTGTCCAATTATTTTTGAAATTAATGCAAATTGAAATTTTATTCCATAACTTTATTTATTTTTTTGCAATAAGCTCTTTATTCAGCTTGTATTTTTATGTTACCAACCAATACTGCTATACTTACAATCTTTTTGATGATTTTGTACCAGATTATCTTAGTCTTATATATATTTATTAAATCTTTATGCACTAGTAAAAATACTGTAGGTACAATATAAGGCGGTCTTGATTTCTGAGGTGTGCATATTGGGAAAATAACGAAAAACATATTATTTCGTAACTATGAAATACTTCAATATTTCAATGTTGAAATATGAAAGAAACCCTAAACTTGTCCCAAGTAAAGCTAAAATAAGGCCCTAAGTTATAAATGTAAGCCGAGGAAAACCGATCTGTGTTCGTTCGTAGGCGGCCACTAAGAACCTGTCATGTTTGTACTATTGTGATATAGTTAAACCCGCTATTTTATTGCTATTGTGACTTCAAGAAATACAAGGAATACTAGGGAACCGCGGAAATATAGTGAATTTAAGTATAGTACCTACATAATATATAAATAATGGTTTTAAGAAAACCGTAACACAACTATAAGCTCTTTCTTGTAATACTTATTGATTCTTATATAAATTATTTGTGTTTGATTCATTGTGATTTCGAATTGTTAACGTGTATGTGACTTATATCTTCTAGTATAGCTTTCTGACTATCCATAACTTTTAATTTTATGGAATAACATCTTCCGCCAGCGGCTTCGCCCGCGCTGTGTGTTGGTAAAAAGTAGTTATTTTATGATTATTATGGCCAAATCACGCAAAGTCTATATAAATTGTAGAATATGTGTTATTCTGATGTATAAGCTATATTATTGGTGAGTTTCATCGAAATTTGTTTAGCCGTTTTTGCGTAAAAGGAAAAATTAAACGCCGAAAAAGGAACAAACAGCCATCCATCCATCCTCACAAACTTTCGCATTCATAATATTAGTAGGATATATCATCAGAATTTCAACCAACCATACTGGTGGCATTTTTTCTAAACAAAAGATCACTATCCTCCATTTATTTTAGATTTAGAGAAATAACTGTTTTCGGCTTATCGATATTTCGATATAAACGATAAGCAATGTAATCTAAATCATCAATCAATCAATTAAAAAAAATACTCAAAAGCGCAGTCTTTTCAACAATATTACACAATAATGATCGTTATTTTGCCGTTATTTGTCTAATGCTAAAATATATGCAAGTCATATTAAATTCAAGTAAATTAAAAGTCAAGAACTCATAGCTTGAAGTTTTATCACTCATCTGTTACAAATAAATCGGTTTACCGCAGTCCCCTGCTGTCAAAGGTCTTCTTACTTACGTCATAAGTCACGGTTCAATCCTTCTGCATCTATTCCACCTCTTCAAAGCTCAAACTCTTTACTTTATCTGGCTCAGAGCCATCACACAGTCGTTTGTTATCCCCTAATATAAACGAGCCATTATAATAAAGAATAATGTCCTCCCAACCCACTTGCAAATAACATATCTATCCGGAACATCTACTAAATCTAATTTAACGTCATTAACGGACAAAAGATCGTATAAAAGTTCATAGTGATCATTACGTAGTTCCGATGACGTATGTAGGTGTCGTTGTAACGGTATATTTTATTTATTACACCATAAGTCACATAAAATTCTAAGCTCCCGGTACTGTGATAGCATCTTGAATTCTTGCCGGCCGTTGGTACAGTCCAATGGACTTATACAGGGTATTTGTATTAAATCATTAAAGAAACTTACTCGTTTCTAATCGGAATTTTGTACAAGAATTTTTAGACGGAACTTAAATTGTCAACTGTGTTTATCTTAGTTGCTCGTTCTCCAATTTTAAATTCAGAAATGCGTATACCTCCTTCGGGTTTTTTTTTTAAAGCAAAATTCGAGTGCTGGCTGGATTTTCCACAAAGAGTTCTGATATCAATTTTCATGTATCCGTTGGTAACAATTTACAATAACGTATTGTGCATATGTGTGGGGTGTTTTACAATCCGTAATGTAATACTGATAGGGGTTTGATCCTGATAACCTTGGCTCACTTGGTAACTAATAGCATACGTACGATAGCTGTCTACAAATATATACATAATATTATTATATAATACAGGTTGATGTCCGGACATTGAGTAAAATATCCTATAAAGGTTTAAATATCAGCATTTTGTTCGTTCATTCCTCACAATAGAACTCACAAAACCTCTTTCCTATAACAATGCAATGCGCTTAATATACACAGCCTGTATATTTCCCCGGAAAAATATTTTGACGTCAAAAGCCGCTTAACTGAAAGGTTAACGAGACCTTCGTCATTGTGACGCATATTTTGAATTAATACTCAAAGACTTAGTGTAATATTTATTGTGTTTATTTTATGGGCTATTATGAACGTAACAGCATCAAGGCGGGGCTTATTTCGCTTTAACATAGAGCAAATAATAGCTCAATGAATTTAAGAGCCGTGTACGGAATGAAAGTTGAGAGGATGAGTTATAGGCTAAAAATATACCGTATGCAAACTAGGGCCAAACTATTTTTCTTGACCTCCAATCAATTCGCAACTTAATGGCAATGAGCTTTAAATTCAATGTAGTGGAGCATAATACTCTAGGTTAATTTAGCTGAACTCAAACATTTTGAGTAATATCTTTAAAATGGATTGTACGAGGAAATAATCTTCCTTATAACTTTAAATAAAGAAATTGTGATAAGAAAAGAGTTGAAGTTTTATTCAGAGATTCTCTTAAACTTCTTAATCAATTTGTGTTTCATTTAAATTTTGGAATAATTCTTGAACTTCGAAAATATTAATTAGTTTGTCAGTAATTTTCAAGATAATATTGAGATAATTTAAATAAGCTAACCGTCTTAAAAAATAATATACCGACAATGTTATAAAATGGGAGGAAAAAAAAAGTTGGTTCAAAACAGCAGTATCTAATTAGTTGATCTGTCAAATTGACATTTAAAAGGATGAGAGACCGCTGTAGCTACTAAAGTAACGGTGCTTCTATGCAAGATTTTAGTTAACTATTTTCGTGTCGTTTTTTATCTTTAAAAAAACACATTATTTCACACCTGGCAACCAACGAAATTAAATATTTTTCCGAATACAAATCGCTTAGCTTTCTTCGATCAACATTGACACTCGAATCACGTTAGGCCGTGTCTACATAACAGACTTTTAGTTTAAGCCGATCTGTTCGAGTTATAAGAAGATTGTAATTGAACGTCAAAGGGGCCGGTGGATTAGTCGATGGCCGAACAGATTACAAGTGACAATTCGGAATCGGCCATTTTGATTGACGTCATTTGACGTTTGACTGTAAAGCTATTCGTTATGCATATCTTAGTAGCGTGACGGTGATTATTAATGTTCAATTAAACGTATGTTCAATAATTATATTGATTATTATTGAGCAACAAAAAATTTGATTTAGATTGGCCGGTTGGCTTTGATGACTTTGTAGGCAAATGTCAAGTGACACAATGTGAGAAAAATTAAATCATATAGGTACGTATGTATGAAATGTTTTATTGAATGTAGGTCTGTGGAATGATTTCAATTCATATTCAAGTATGAAAATAGGCAAAAATTAAATATTTATTTTACTTAATTCCTTTTTCAAACATTCATCAACAGCTTATCGCAGTCCACTGCTGGGCATAAACCTCCTCCACCCTGTCCCCCCAATCTACGTTACAAAAGTTCAATTTCTGACTAAACCTTTCCTCCTACACTCGGCCATCGACATCTTTACTAGATACTTTGACCATAAACTATTCCAATTCATGAGTAAGGAACTTAGTCGCAACTTACCTCATGTTTTAAAGAACAGAAAACCTTCGAAAGCTATTCTATGAAAAATGAAAATAAAGTAAAGCGATCGTTGCTCAGCTACAAAGAAAAAGATTGACTTACGCGAAGTGAATAACGTCATTTCCATCGTGCAGGCGATGTTCGATAAAATTCTTTATGTTGGATAAATAGTTTTGACTTTATGTTCCGACTAGCAGCAGTATAAGTCTCGGAAAATATTTCCTGCTTTCATGCTCCCAATATATCGAAAATATTAAAAACCTGATAAACAGATATATTCAGGAACAATTTCTCAACAACTCTTTGAATAAAGAACAAAACCTCCAACTTAACATGCACACAGCCTATGCAATATCAATACTTTAAACAACACCCTATGTAGTCCCAATAACTTCCCGAAACCACTTTGTCTGCCCCACAATTTAAAAGTTGGGAAGAAACAGATGACGCTAGGACATAGTCCGCATACAAAAAGGCCATAAAAGGACGTAAAAAATAAAATAATGCATATTTGTTGGCGTAAATACAGTTAGATGTGCGTTGGGGAGTCGAGGAGGCTCAAACTCGTTCAATTCGTGTATCGCGAGCCTATCAGTAACACATCCTGTAGGAAACACGTGACGGGAATAGGGACTGGGACTAGGAAAGGCCCCTAGGATAGCGGGGACTGGGTAGCGGGACGCGAATCCAAGTAAGAAGGTTTGTAGCATTATTGTAAGGTACCCACATTGTTAATGATCCGGAACCTTTTGGCCTTCTTTCTTTTTCGTGTGGTTAGTCACTAACCAGGGGGCCTAGACAACGTCACATTTTCATTAACGATAACGAAATTAGAAAAATTCCAAATGTACGGAATTGGCATAAGCATTCGAAATGTCACGAGATCAATCGTTTTCGATTGCTGTGTTAGAATGTCAAATTGTGTAACGAAACTCGATCAATATTCCCATACAAATGCGTGGACAAGTGGCGTACTTGACAATTCGAATCGCTGAGATAACGAGTTGTTCGATCAACAATTTTCGAAATCGAATCGACACTTGTCCAGGCCCTCTTTTTTTTTTTTTTTTTTTAAGGCTGGCAAATCATCCAATGACTGCTCCCGCTCTGGGTGGAGCGGAAGGGAGTGTCAGACTCTTACTGACTAAAACCCATCCATGTTCCTTCCGTAGTCCTTTATGTTCCGGGGAAGCGGTAACCCTTTCGGACAATCCCGCTTACCCGGCAGGCTTGGCCCTGAGGGGCTCCTTCATATGCTGACATCTCTTTGAGGCGCGCGTGGAACATATACGCGCCGTACGGCACGGGTCTGGTGCTGATCGGACGGTGAGTCACCCATTACTCACCGTCCGCAGGCCCGCGCCTACGGTGGCCGGGAGTCGTCACGTGGCTCCCGACGCCCGGGGCGTCTCCTGCGGCGGCTGGGACGGGAGGACCTTTCTCGCTCCCATCCCGCCACCTCCTTCGCGAGCATAACTTTTTCGCAGAAGGAGGTGACTGCCTCCCACTCCCTCTCGCCCCGTACCATGGCTTGCACCAGGGCCGGGCGCGAGAGGTCACCGCCGCCGATCGCCTCTACGAGGACACGGCGGTGCTCTGCCCATGCGGGGCAGGTTTGCACCGTGTGCTCTACCGTGTCCTCTGGGCGATCCTCGCAGTGGTGACCCTCGCAGTGGTGACTGTCTAGGCCCTCTGGTGTCGGAGTTTTTACGCTGACTTAGCTTCACAAGCTTCAATTTGGTGAATGCGAATAACCTAGTTTCCAAATTGCGTTTTCTGTCTTTTTAATGCGATGTTTTCTACTATGAATTTTGAAAGAAAAAGATGTCAAAGTATTAATTACTCAAACTGAAACTATTAACAGACACTTTGGAATTCTCAAGCAGTTCCGTATGTCAGAAAGATGAAGCTATGAGCCCTATTCAAAGCGTGGGTAACCTATGGAAAACAGGTCAAGAATCTTTTTAATCAAAATCTATCTCAGTACGTAGCTTTAAGTAGCTAATGTTTAATACAACACCATTGACAACATCAATACCAATATCGATGAGTTACAAACTTACAAGAAATCGTCGTACGTGAGACCATTCTACAAAAAATCAGTATTGATGTCCACCGATTTCGAGGCCCGGCTTAAGATTCACAGGAATAAGACGCGACGGAGGAGATGCGTCGCGCATAATGTCCTATTTTGTTTTGTATACAAAGTTATTGTGTTACCGATATTTTCCGTCAAAAAGATTTCTCGAAACATGTTGTGCGAACACACATGGAATATTTATATCTATCGCCTAGAGATTGAAAGATAACACAAACTGCATAACTCTATTTATCAATGGGACTTTTTTGTTCTTCTTTGTTGCAAACAAAAAGAAGTGTGTTTTACCAATGATGATCGCTAAAATGTGTCTTTAGCGTGAATTCAAGAGATCGATAGATTATTCGGTACAATAAATGTTCTTTTCAACAGAATAATGTTAAGATTTTGACTATTCAAAATATTCTAAATATTCTATTTATTCTATTTTTGGCTGCGAATTCCAATTGTCGGATAAAAAAATAACAATAAAAAAACTAAAGTGCAAATTGTTTACAGCCTAGATCATCATTATCAATCGAACACTATTTAAATTAACGCACTGCACTGAACACTGGCCATTAACAATCGATTACCCTTACTATTACGATCGATACCATAAATAAACCTCGCCATACGTTGTGTAAGGCATAATTACGCGCATAATACAAATGAAAAGCGCAACCGTGCACACGTAGCCTTGTCTTACCCAGATTATTTATTGCCGTTTTATCTTATGGCGACCGTTTGCGATAAAATAAAAGAAATGTCAGTCCCCCGTGATCGCGATTATCACGAGACGATCACTGAATCGCCCCTGAGTTACAGATCCGAACCGCAACAAGTGTCCCTATCAATGAATGCAAATACCATCTCTTGCGCATCTCGAAATGGATTCAGAAAGTGGAAACTGAAACCGCAATGGATGGTTCTAAATTCGAAACTATCGCTAAAAAGAATATGGTTAAACAAAATACACATTGAAAAAACTTTAAAAGCTTACTTTGCAACGTGGTAGTATTGGTAGTCAGTCATTGACTGGGAAGAAAGACTTGCTCGCATGGCGTGCCCTTCATGTTCTCTGGGTGGACAGCCGGGATCATTGTGTAAGGGAATGTCCTTTAATTTGCACATGTAGAGCAAGATTATCGGCCGACAACGTCACCGAGTGGGCGACAACTGAATAATGACGTCGCTATTTATATCGAGATAATTATTGTTAAAATTAAACACTCGTTTGTTTAACGTCGGGGCTTGAAGTGGCGAAATAAGCTGTTCATGCAGGACGGTTGTGAAATAAATGGGTATCCCAGGATTATTTGCGGTTGTTTTGACTACAGGAGCAGCTACACGAAAATGATGTAATCATTAATTTTATAACTAGGGATAGAATAAAAATAACTTATTGTACTTAGAGCGAATTTCACCAATGATACTGAACGCGATCAGCGCGTAAACTACGTTTAAGAGCTGTCAGTATCATTATTTCCTTAGGAAGATTAACACTGACAACTCTTGAACGCATTTTAAATGTGCTGATCGGGTTCAGTTTCAATTAATTAATTATTTAAGAATCTGTGTAACGACGAAAATGTTATCGACTTGATATAGTCTTCAGCAAACATTTTCGGCGCTACGCAATTTAGAACGCTGATTGACTTCTAACATCGGTACGCATTCAGTGCCGTTCAGAATATGGGACCGTCATAAACATGAATTTTAAAGATGTCTATTAATTTTATTTAAAAGCTAAACTGATAAATCCCAGTGCAAATAGCTTTAGGCAGAACCATCGGCCTCCATTACATGTAAATTCAGAAAAAAACATTCAAGATAATAACGACTGTCAGCCATTTGCAACATGAGTACATTCTTGCCAACATTATATTGCTAACAGTCCTTTCCAACTTTTGGAGCCAAATGACCAGGGTCGAGGAGCCAAGTAAACCTAAACAGCCACCTGCCATCGGGAGCCAGCCAAGTACTGATAGGCTATCAGTCTGCGCCAACTTTTAAATTAGACTGCCCTATTTGTTAGCGTTACTTTTAAAAGCAGGTTTTGTTTTTGTAAATGCTGCCTCGCAAAGACGGCATGCGGCAGTTGGTTGGATTTAATTTTGTTTGAAAATGATAATGGATTACTTCCTTGTATATTAGCTCTGAAAGGCTTCAGCTTCTTGTAAGTTTTATAAGTCTGATAAGTACATAATACATAATACAGGTAAGTGTATATTGTGGGAGACTGGTGCCTATGCTAGGCTCGAGACCTGTATTTCAGGACACCAGGACCCCACTACATTCGATTTTTGTTTTCTTAATTATTGTGTACTCGCTTCTGCCCGCGGCTTCGCCCGCGTGGGTGACAGAAATTGCATGTTATTATACATACTAATCTTCCGCTTGAATCACTCTATGTATTAAAAAACTGCATCAAAATCCGTTGTATAGTTTTAAAGATCTAAGCATACATGCATGCAGACATTAGGACACGGAAAGCGACTTTACTTTATACTATGTAGTGATATATTAATTATATGTATAATTACGTATGTGGCACTCACTGACTCTTCCACCAACCCGCACTGGGCATGCCTGGTTGATCATAGGCCACTTCCTCTCACAGAGAGGAGACCATCACTGAGAACGTAGTCTGATCATGCTATGCACCACACAGGTTTATTGAAACTGTTCAGGAAGTTCTACTTCCGCGATGTCATTAATTATCCAATGATGTGTCTCCATTCCTACGTCTAGACACATTAAGCATTTATCTAACCACAACAGCGACCGTTGACAGATAATTTATAGTCACTGAGTCAACATTATGATCTTCAATGTTAAAATAATTGTTCGTCTCCTTTCATTCCTGACATCCCATGGTGCGTGCCTAGACTAATATATACAATTTACGTATCTATATGGTCATCAGCCTTATCAATACGATAACGCATCACAAACGATTCGATAGAAATTAATTTCTTAAAGATAAATCGATCAATGATATGTCGCATGTATGACTAATGATTTATTATCAACGCGCTTATTAAAATCGTATTTGTCATACTCAACTATTAATATAAATACCTACTAATGCTCTAGTGCTTGTTGAACAGTTCTATTTTGGTACAGTTCGAGTGCAACACTAGTGCAAGTAGAGTGCAATTTCAGTGCAGCTCAGGACATTACAAGTATGTTTATAGGTCAATGCCAACCACAGTGCAAACTCGGTACAGTTTTAGTTCACACTACGTTCAAGTTCAGTGCAACGAAAGTAGTTTGAGTACAACTTCGTGATAGAAACGATGGATGGACTGTGTGAAAGATGATATGGCTAGAAAGTGAGTGACTGCCGAGATGCCGACTAATAGAGAAGTATGGAAGAAAAAGACATGTTGCGTCCCACATAAATTGGGATAAGGACAGGAGAATGATGATGAAAACTAGCTTCTGCCCGCGACTTCGTACGCGGACTCTGTTGCTTATGCCAGCGACAACGGGGTCGCCATTTATGTTATTTTTTATCATTTCTCCCATTTAAATCATAAAAGATTTAAATGGGAAAAATGACACTGAGCTTTAGTCTTATTTCATTCCAACAACCACCAAAACATACAGTCCATTTGACGTCGTTTTCATTTTGGTAACCGCATTATTATATTTCCCACTTGTCTCTAGTGATGAAAATGAATGATTTGTTAGGACAGTGCCGTAGAAGGATTATGATAGTACTACCTTCTGCTAGCGGCTTCCCCCGCTTGGATGTTGGCAAATATCCCACGGAAAAGTACTACTGAGATAAAAATATGTGTTTAACCAGGATAAATACTATCTGTGTGGCAAATTTCATTTAAATATATACAGCAGTGTTTGTGTGAAAGAGTAACAAAGAACCAAATACACATACATACATACATATTACTTCCTCACAAACTTTCACGTTTATAATATTAGTACATTTATTTTGTGCTAGAGCACGACACGCACTAAAATGTCCGTGAAATGGTTCAGTTAGTTCAATATTTCAGTACAGTTTTCGGTCATCCGAATTAGTAAAAATCTCATATCATAAGATAATTTCAAAAGTTATAAAAGTATTAGGTTGCTATTGGTACAAATTCGGAGTTCGAATGGTGGTCTTATACATTGTCAATTAAACGATAACGCACCATAATATCATGGAGTTGTATTATTTTTATCACCGATAGATGGGCTGTGCCGAAGATATTTATGCTGCTGCACTTACAACAATGTTTGTAAATATGTGAGCACCATGTACTTATGACATAATTACCTGCCATGTGGTTTTCTTTCACCTTTTATGGTATTTTTATTCTGGGTGCATCGTCTTCACATAATTATAATGATATAATTCATGTATACAAAACATTTTAAAAGAGTAACGGTGGAGTTTCTTGCCCATTCTTCTCCACACGAAACTTTTGGAAGGGGCGACTATAATCAATTCAATTTTTTATTCATTTTTACGTTCAAAAGTGCCTTACTTGTGCCTATTTGAAATAAATGATTTGACTTTGACTTTCAATAAAGAAAACATAATGAAGCCCAAATAAAAAACTTGGACGTTTTTTTATTTGGGCTTCTTTAGGTACTGTATACACAATCACCTTAAACCAACATAAAAGTTCGTTCTTTCATACTTTACCACTTGCCCAAGCACAGTAAACCATAAAAACTAAAAATTCATGGGAGCACGTTTAAAAAATCACGTTTATGAAATATTAAATCTAGTTATATCTGCCAAGGGAATCTCTACGGGTTTACGTCTACCGAGAAAGATAGGCAGGTGCGCCCAACCCACGGGTGCCGACTCTCCGAGCATAGACAATTATCATTCCGTGTGCTTGCGAAACATGCTTCGTCACTATCATGCTGCCTATCATCACGACTTCCCTATTTACATATAATGACTATTCAACAATAAACAAAGAAATGTGCAACGCCTGCTTGTGAGGTTATGACATCATTTTTTTTGTTTTTTTTTTGTGGAATTAGGATGTCACGTCTGATTAATTTAAAGTCGCATTTATAAATGTTACTTGTTAGGGTGCTGTGCTTGACACGGTAGACCACACGGTGCAAACCTGCCCCGCTTGGGCGGAGCACCGCCGTGTCCTCGTAGAGGCGATTGGCGGCGGCGACCTCTCGCGCCCGGCCCTGGTGCAAGCCATGGTCCGGGGCGAGAGGGAGTGGGAGGCAGTCACCTCCTTCTGCGAAAAAGTCATGCTCGCGAAGGAGGTGGCGGGATGGGAGAGAGAAAGGTCCTCCCGTCCCAGCCGCCGCAGGAGACGCCCCGGGCGTCGGGAGCCACGTGACGACTCCCGGCCACCGTAGGCGCGGGCCTGCGGACGGTGAGTAATGGGTGACTCACCGTCCGATCAGCAACAGACCTGTGCCGTACGGCGCGTATATGTTCCACGCGCGTCTCAAAGAGATGTCAGCATATGAAGGGGCCCCTCAGGGCCAAGCCTGCCGGGTAAGCGGGATTGTCCGAAAGGGTTACCGCTACCCCGGAACATAAAGGGCTACGGAAGGAACATGGATGGGTTTTAGTCAGTAAGAGTCTGACACTCCCTTCCGCTCCACCCAGAGCGGGAGCAGTCATTGGATGATTTCCCAGCCTTAAAAAAAAAAAAAAAAAAAAAAAAGGGTGCTGTGCAGTCATGCAAAATGTTGTCTTAAGAAACGGCTTCACTTCGATAACTCTGTTCCGTCATCATTTAATTTTGTGAAGTTCCCTTGCCTCGAAAAGCACGTTAAGCCGTTGGTCCCGGCTGTCATTCGTGGATCTTTGACAGACTTTGTCAGATAGGCAGGCGCTTCATGTAAAATACTGGTATTCAGCTGCATCCGGTTAGACTGGAAGCGGAACACAACAAATTTGGAAAAAGGCTAGGGAGATGATGATGATTTATAAATGTTGCTAGATCAGATCAGTGTGCAGTCAACAGTTGGTAGGTAGGTATCAATATCTTGTTCCTAATAGGTAGGTATGACACTTCAATCTCCTTCTTTTCGTGTGGTTATTGATTACCCTGGCGTCAGAGTTTTTATGCTGCCCATGGGCCTCTGACTTAGCTTTACATGCTGTTGAGAAATATCTCTCAGACATGCTGGTTTCCTCACGATATTTTTTTAAGTGATAATTATACAATACGCACATTAATCCGTAAAATCAGAGGTGCGTGCCTTAGGTTTGAAGTCGAGACCTATGACTTGACAGTCCGACGGTCACACCAATACCACTGCTGTATACTCGATGGAAGGTCATATCACTGATAATAATCACAAAGGTCATCTCGTTGATAACAATCACAACGTTTTCTACATTACAGGAAACGGACTGGTGCTAGGAATCGTACTGAATATTAGATGCGTGTGACGAATTTCGGAAGCCACAGTGGTATACAGGTGCCTGTTGAACAAACGTAAGGTGCCTTTTAATTTGTTACGTTGTAAAATAATCTTCTTTGTATCGTCAAACTGATTGGTACTCCGTCACTTTCCTAGCTTGCGGTCAAAGCAAAATATTTCAACAACGGCCGCTGAAAGTAATTACTTGTCACATTCACTAACATAATATACTGTCCTTTTGCAGTAAAATGGGAAACAAGTGCTCAAACCACACCCAAATCAATCAAGTTAGCCGTTAAACTTAGCAGTTAGTTCCCAGGCCGACTACCTAAATCTTATCGCGACACCTTCCATTTAAGTAACCTGACAAAAATGTTTAATGCACAACAAGTAACCTGACTTTATGTGCAAGTGGCTGGACGCAAGTGACAATGCGCCTAAATGAACGAACACGAAATATTGGTGACACTAAGAAAATGGGTTACAGAAGGTTAACTCTGAACAATTTTTGATATCAATGCAGACAAATAGTTTGAGGCAAAAGTAAAATGCAAAAATGATTAAGCTAACGATTAGTGCTAAGGCATAAAACAATCCAACTTCACAAAATTAAATGATGATGCAACAGTGTCATGGAAGTGAAGCCGTTTCTTAAGACTACATTTAGCATGACTGCACAGCACCCTAATTGCGTAACACAATTTCAATAATAATCTAAATGATTTTGAATAATATAGCTAATCCATTGCTTCAAAATCTCGAAATAATTGTTTGCTCAACAACGTAAATAACGCAATGAATGTTGTTGAGCTGTCAAAATAAATGTCATTGGTACTATTAGTAGTACTAACTACTAGTAAATGCCTGTATCCTAAGAGACATGCTTTATATCTAGAGAACTATTATTGAAAATGTAATACTTTAGTCATTTTATTCTTCTTCACCCAGCTGACAGCAAACATATGTTATGAGTTGGAAATTCAGCTTCTGTACTTTCCTATGTATTGTTGTTCGTTAGTTAAGCAAGACCGAGTGGCTCTTCGGACGTAACTTAAAGAAATAAATTAACTCTGACCCCACAATGGCCGTGTAAACATGTGTGTTTATGTTTGACACACTGAAATTTACGACTCCACTGTGGAACTCTAGCTACTTTGTCTTTTAAAGTTAATGTTTCACATATTTGTTTCAAACATAAAGGAAAAAGCTTTACTGAAAACTTATTTGTTAAACTAGTAGTTTTTACGCTTTGAGTCTACAATTCTTAGCCCATAATTGTACAGCCAAGTATTTCACAATTGCCTTTCGTTCAAAAGCTTAATTAGTCAAAAGAACTTGCTTCCAAAGACAAGATATCAAATTAAAACCGAATGCTGATACTATCAAATAAGAAAAGGTAAAAAACTAAATAGAGTCGACGGAATCCGAGCTCTCCCCTTACCGCCTAATTATCATCTTAATTCCTCATAATGAGGTAGACGCAGCTACCGTGCTTCCCAGAATGCCATCAATATAGAAAACTTAAAATAAGGTTGTATATATTCGTACATAGCGCCGCCCAAACATTCCACAACATATAAATTATTACCAATAATGAGCCATAACTTCTAAACCGTCTCGGTAGCTATTAATGAAGAAAAATTGGTAATACAAATCAATATTCAAAACATTTGCTAAGCACAACTATAAAGGAAACTACATAAACTTTAAAATTTATATTCACTTAATCCATCCGTCCAAATATTACATCTCACATCTTGGGGCCATTCCTATTCACGATCGATTAGTGTTCGATCGTTTATAAATACCGACTGTAGGAATACCATTTCGGTATATTGAGATACGAGCTATAAACTATATTCTCGTTTGAATATAAATAAAATTTAAGCAAATATTTTAAAAACCTAATTCGGATTAACAATTTTATATTCTGAATTTGGTTAATACCGAATTCGAATGTATTTCTATAAATGTATTAACATCAAATATTATGTCGCTTATGATAAGAATGATATTTATTTCAATGAAACTTTTCTATGTCCCAATAAGAGTATAAAAATAAAAATGTTGTGATGTTCAATATAATGAACTTCGAATAGACTCCCCATTTTTTCTAAGATGTATTTTATATTTGATCCTTTTAGTTCATTAACTATAAAAATGTAACATCGTGCTACACGTCTAATTCTCGTTAACTTTTTCTGACAAAAATAAAAAAGTCTGTTACTGGTTAATACCGGCTCGAGGAGAAATTACTCTTAAACACACGAACCTTTCGTCATAACACGGTACAAATTACGTCAAATCATGTAGATATTATTTTTTATGCCGAACGAGAGCAACATGTGGTAAATTAGGGTCCCTAATATGAAGAACAAAATAAACAACATAACGACCATACACAGTTTCTTGAGGATATAAAAAAAACTAACAACTTCCCGAAGTGAATGTCGCGCGCTTCACAAATTATCGACCCCCGAAACTAGTTTACTTTGGGATTATTTACAAAATAAAAACATGCTATAAAGAATGATGAATTAGCGATCGATTCTAATATCTAAAGACTATTCAATAATTGTATGACGAACTTTAAAAAGTCATAAAACAAACGTTATACGTGCAATGGCCAACATTTAATTAGTTTTTCAAAAAAAATTAAACATTTAAAATGATTGTTAAGTAACGACTGCTATCGAAGACAGGTCCCTGGCCGTGATTATTCAGGTACTTAAGGGTCTTTCGCATGCATTTTCCCACAGGATCTTTAGCCCAATAAATCAGGGCAATTTGAATTCCAATAGGGTATTAGTGAAACTAAAGGCAAAAAGGCATGTGGTCTCCGAATTTCTTTCCGTGTATGGTTTAACAGCAATCTCCAGCAGATTGCTGAAGCTCTCCAGCTTATTCCTTATAGTTGCCTAATTGATTCTATTAAACCAGTGCAAAAAAAAGAAAAAGGAGCTATCATAATAAAATCCATGAGAAGTGATAGTGATTGAACATATGCCTACAAAGTATACAAGTAATCATCAAGCAATAAGGTGCCAACAAAACAGGTTTTGGCATTGGAACGAATACATTCGAAATACGTATTCATTTAATTCTACATCCGATGAGAGATAAGGTCTTGTTCGCACACTCGCGGCTAATTTGACAACGGAAGATGATGATGAGTTTATAAGAAAGCTAGATGCTGACCGCGGCTTCGCCTGCGTGGGCCATAATAAAAAAAGTAAGTTGAAAAACGTTGATACCCTTTATTCTTTATTGTCGGTTAAGAGCATAAATATTGAGGTTCAAGTTAATGGAACCTCGCGTAAAAATTATGTATGCGATTAGGAGAACTTTGTTTGTAAGTTTGGAAAAACTTAAATTACAAACTTTATAATTTACTTAGATGAGTATTCGTGTCAAGTTTGAAGTCTATTAACTTAAGGAATAAGATTTTTCATACAAAAATCCCCCTTATTTACCTCTTAAGGATGAATTTCCAAAAACCTTCGTTTCCACTAAATTATAAAAGAAGAATGTCTGATTTCACTTCGTATTCCCAAATGTTTCGATTCTGCGTTGGTGAATCATTATTAAATGTATAGACTAACTACAGTCCGTGACATCTCTCGTGTAGAATAGCGGATGCTCACGTGATTATAATAAATCCCTGCATGCCAAATTTCAACCCAATACAGTTCAGTGGTTTGAGCTATGTGTTGATAGATCAGTCAGTTAGTCAATCACGGCTTCTTTTCATTTATATAGATACATAAGGTGAAGTACTAATTTTTGTACAGTAAAACAAATACTTATGAGAAAAGTAAAAGATATTACTTAATAAGACCCAGAATAAGGGATTAAAAAGCTTTTTAGCTTAACTGATCTCGAAAATTTTATAGCAGCAACCAAAACTATCAACCATGATCGATATTTTGAGTAAAGTGGCCTCACTGAACATTTATCAGGAGAGAGCAATTTACTAGATTGAGTTATTACCGTCCCAAACGGCCCATTTGAACATTTAACACAAACACGTTATGGTCATGAATTCAATCAACCGAACTTGCGTAGAAAGAAGTAAACGCCTAATTCTATTAAAGGACAACGGGCAGAATAGGCTCAGCATTATAGCACTTTCTTACCTATCCTAAAATGAACATCAGAATAATCACAACATTTTATTCTTTGGCAGCATTACTCTAATGAATCAAATAAAAAAATAAGTACAGCCGTTTCAAAAATTCAACAATTTTAATTTTTTATATAAAATTGGGATCTTCATTTTAAGAAAGGTGCTACAACACTGGTCCCGCGATCCGTATAAAGTTGCTAATTTTATTGTTCTAACAAAATCAATGGCGACGAGGACAGACAGAGCAACACTAAAGTCGTTGATTACGTTGTAAAAGCCGAAGTCGTGCGTGAATGATGACAAACGCATTGACGAGGATTATGCAACCCTACTCGGTTTGAATGATTGCTTGGATTATGTTATTTTAAATAATTTGCTGGAAGTGACAAAAAAAATTTTATTTTTCGTTCTCCACTTGCAACTGGAATTCCAAACATATCAGTAAATTTTATGATGTTCTGCGTTCTCAACGTATACCACAGATAATTAAAATTTTGTTGCGAACCGCCACTAAGTGACACCGTAATAAAAAACCTAGAGTATTCGCTGTAGGTATATAATGCAAAGATTAAATTTCCCGTGTGTTTAAAAACAGCGAATCGAATCAAGAAGTTTAAATTACAAAATCAAGTTTTAGACTCTCAATAATTCTATTCTCAATATTGGCTTCTTTTTTTACAAAACTAGTAAGAGGAAAATAAAAGGATGAATAGATAATAAAGAAAGTAAAAATATTCTGAAATGTACAAGATCCTTAAAAGTAACCCAGACACATAAATTGTATTTACATGTCTAGACAACGCAAGTAACGCGTACTTAGCAACTCAAAGAGAAATACTTACCTACCTCCCTGGGAGTACCTACCAACCTCCACCTCTTTCTATAAAACAAACTAAAAGGAAAGGGCATTGATGATTTCAGAATATAAATCTTTTATTTTTTATATTGCTCGCTTATTATGTGAAACCCTTACTTAATATCGTTTATCTGTTTATTACCTTACACGCCTAAACCAACCAGTGTCCAGATTTTCAGTTTAAACCTGGAGAAGGATAAGGGCTAATTGAACTCCTAACCTAACATAAGGCATTGTCTAAAGGGTTAGCCAGAGGCTCTATAGGCTAATATTTTGACACGGATATTTACATTAAAAAATACACGCAGACGAAGTCGCGGGACAACAAGCGGGAAAATGTTATCGTAGTAGTGTGTTAGTCGTGTGTAGTGTTTGTATATATATTGTGTGTGTGTATGTAGTCTGTGTGTTGTAGTATTGTATGATTCTTGGAAATACACGTGTTGGGATCGTGAACAGCAGCTCAAAAGCATGGTGAACAAAACGTCATCATTATATTGCCTAGCCTTTTCCCAAATATGTTGGGATCAGTCTCCATTTTATCCAGATGCAGCTATATAATAGAGATAGAATACCAATATTTTGCATGGAGCGACTCTATCAGCCTCTACAACCCAGTTTCTAGGTACACGATTCTCCGTATTAAGACAACCTGCCTTAATACGGAGAATCGTGGTCTTTCGCGCTTCTGACTACCCGAAACGACTGTCAAAGATCTACGAATGACAGCCGGGACCAAGGTCAACGAAACGTATCGAACGTTTATTGACTTCTTAATGATGATGGTGATGAATAAGCTGTATTAAATACAATAGTGCGAATCAGATCTATACAGCCGAGGTAGCGGAGCGTGGGTGTTAGCAAACATTTTATTGGAATGACTATGTTTAATTTCAAAATCTCTCGTTTATATGAAGCCTCCGTCTGATCCCAAAAGAACTTTTTTTTTTCGTTATTTTTCTTCTTTCCTTTCGTTTGTTAGTGTTATCTCGCCTCCATGATGTAGGTATTACAAATAATCTAATTTTTCCGAACCGGACAAAGTGGCAAACAAAAACGAAATAAATTAAATACAATGGTTTATTTTTCTAGTGAAATAAAAAAAATTGTGTCAAGGAAATGTATGAAATCACATTTTTCCTGTTCCACATTGGAAGCCACTTTCAGTAGCTCTATAAGCTTGTATCAAATAGATTTGAAAGCGCGGTCGTCTCTCGGATTAGCGATGGCGTGTTATCACTCGGCTGCAGTTAGCACAAACTTTGGGAGCGCGGCCCGAGGGGGGTTCGCAAAAATCAACACCATTTTGCGGAAAAATCTGGGATGACTTGGTGTTTCTCTTCGACCTATGGTGATTTGGGAAACACTAATGTATTTCGATGAGGTTTTCATACATTTTGCGCTTAAGAAGAATATTCTCTGTTGGGAAGATTGTTTGGTAATTGTTTTTGTGAATGAAATCGCTTTATTCAGATATGAATTCATACTTCGTTTTTTTAAATTTATAAATCATAGTTGCACCAAAAAGCTGCTATTAATTAATAATTCATATGAGCCACAATCTTCATTTCTTCTAATTCAATTCTAATCTGTCTTAAATCTGCTAATATGTAACACACATACATAAAACTCATCACTCGTCGACCAAAAACCACTTATCGTAGCGCACGTTTCGATGATTGCAGTTCATACAACTATCACTCGTATGATTTCTTTAATTACGACCACTTCGACCTTACATTGGGGAACCCCAGAGCTTTGCAAATGCAAATCAATCGCGACCCAAATAACATGGACAAACGCGGCGTCTACAATTTGTACCACATTTCGTCTGGTCACGATATCGTCCAGTCTGTGTCTCATTGGGTGCTTTTATAATTTTGTACCGTACGATACGATTAAGATTCGAAACCATTTCATTTTGCAAGATTTTTTACTCTACTTCTTGTATCTTTAATATTTTATTTTGCTGACAGTCAGTCATTTACATCACTAGGCCTTTGAGTTTACAGGGCTCTGTGCGAAATCCGCTGAATACCCTCGACAGAGTACGAATGTCATATAAAGAATGTAAAGCAAACAAATCGAACATTATAACGATAACTGGCATCAGTCAGCATCATTGATCCCGTCACTAGTGCCTCCATATCTGGAAGCATATCGTATCGTTCAGATACAACGATCAAATCTATTGAAAACAAAAGCAAAATGTGGGACAGGAAAAAATGTGGTTGTATTCATTTCTGTGGCAGAGGTTTTTCATTTCTCAAGAATAAGCTGCAGAAAATCGAATATGTTTTGTTTTCATTTGTCTGTTGGTAGCATATCGTGTCGTTAACGTATCGTACCGTAGCAAATTTCTAAAAGTTTCCATTGTTTCACAATTCGACAGATACCGACCGCTCACCGTTGTGCAATAGTGTCGTCCGTATAATTACTCTGACTCATTGTTAAACGCTCCACTGACAGCTTTGTTATTTATCACCTAGTTACTGTTAAGCCAGATATGGTTGGATAGCTTTTTGATTGGTTTTGTACTGTCACCGATGTTAATGTCCTGGCAAAACGATATGAAGCAAATCGAGGTCCGACTAGTTAACGATCAAAATCAATCATGCGACCTTTAGAATAGATAAAAATGAACACCATAAAATTCACAGACATAAATGTAGAAAATTTTATAAGGGGTAACACAATAAGCGGTCTTATGACTAAAAGCGATCTTTTGAAGTTAACCTTTGTATGGTTAAATGGAGAAGAAGGCACGATACTGCAGGGAGTAGGTAGTTTCAGCGGGATGGTAAGAAAAGGTTGTCGCTACCCCGGAACATAAAGGGTTTTAGTCAGTAAGAGTCTGACACTCCCTTCCGCTCCACCCAGAACGGGAGGGGTCATTTGATGATTTACTTCAAAAAGTATGTAGTGTACCATTTACAAATGTTCATACATAAAACATATTACACTTATACATAAAAAGACATACAATAATTATCATGAAACAATTGCAAAGAACAAGAAAAAGTAAGCTTAAGGAGAGAGATAGAATTCTTTCTCATGAATGCTTCTCCTCTAACTATCGAAACCTAGTTAATTACTATCATTCATCATCAAATGGCTTTGTTCGTGGCTTATGTTATGAAACGAAAGACATTGAATCGTACAAATAGCACAAAGCTATTAGATTATCATTAGTGTTCCACTGTGTTATTAAGCCCCTCTATTGCAATTCAATTTGTGTTATTCGGTTTCGAAATCGCATTATCGGACATATCGCAATAGTCTCTCATGTCAACACGACTCTCTTTACACATACGGAACAAAAAACACGCTCGCCGCTCTTAATTTCAAACAAAATTACTGACAACAAACGAACAACGTCAATCACTTTGGCTAATGGCGCACAAAGTGATCTTATCTGAGGAACCATAAGCTCAGTTGTCAGCGAGACGGAGCGGCCAGTAGAAAAAAGGCTCATTGAAAAATTACGAATTTGAATCAGTAGCGACGTGGACCGGTCTGTGGGCAAACAAATGATGCGTCCGCCCCATCGCACGGACATCCGTGGCTTCGGGCAACTTCGGGCACCATCGGGCCTCAACTGTTATAAGTCGTGCCCCTCTCTAACACCGTTAACTAGCCCGATATTAATCATAATTTCCACTGACGCGATCCGCTCAAGTGTTTTAGATCGCTGCCATTATCTAAAACACGTGAAGCTAACTTTGGATCGCAAGCGCAAGCGATGATAGATGGGGCAACGCGAAAATTGGCCTCCACGATAGCCAATATGTCTGTCGAAACGTAAGGAGTTATACTGACCAGCTAAGCTAATAAATTGAAGAACTTTCAAAAGTAAATTCTCTTTTGAGTTCACGTATCAAATTATAACGTCCTAGATTCTTTATGAGAGGGCGTTGCGTTTCGTACAGTGTGTGGATAGGAAATTATTTAAAAAAAAAGTTCTTTAACATTAATAGAGAACATTTTTAAATAAAAAAACAGGTACTCTCTGTATGTGTTCTATCGATTTCTATTTCATTCAGTCATAATCTTCCCCATTACTTAAAAGAATCCATAAGCCATTGTTCCACCGTGTATCCCGGCTTTATACCTCACCCGTCAATAGCTTCAGCCAAACATAGGAACACTTCGAAAATTGAATAATTGGCCAAAGATTCCCACGACATTCGACCATGTTCGTATACATCATTGAAATTGAGATAAGATAACGCATAGATGTATTGGCATCTTGTTATAGTGATTAGTTTGTGTTACAACCAAATACATGTGTCATTATGTATGGAAAACAAAAGAGGCGGATACAGGTCTCATACTTTGAGATATAAAGCATTTGATCTTACGTGTGATCTTCAAGAAAAAAGCAATCAGGCTAAAATAAAATCTGCCACAAATCGAAATTCAGAAAATAAATTCATCTGAAATTAATGGGATCATTACATACATCTTACAAAGTGGACCAACGACCTGGGGCCCATCTACCACCTCTAATAGCAATATTATTTTAATATTGCTACACAATGGGAAAGATACATTCAATCTGCAATCTGCCGAGCCTTTTCCTAACTAAGTTGGGGTCGGCTTTCAGTCTAAACATATCTGACCTCCACAACCCAGTGAGTAACTGGGTAATACGATACCCTTTGGTCAGCTGCTTTTGGCTGTCAGAATTTCGGGGTTCTGACGACCCGTAGCGGCCCGGGACCAACGGCTTAACGTGCTTTCCGAGGCACGGAGGGAAAATAAGCATAGAACCAGTCTTTGTGGTGATGATGATTATGATGATTTTGTGTGCTAAGAATGAAAGCTTCGCGAATGGGAATTTCACACAAAATCCTTTAGAGACCGCTTCTATTTCCTTATGAAGATTTCTGTGGTAATATAATACCAGCGACATGACACACAACAAACAATAAACGGGTATTACGGAACTTGTTAATAGAAGCTCTTGCATTATTGAACCGATTGTATGGAAATACATCGAACAATCGTTTTCATATTCTCAGCATCATAAAATATATTTGCGGGAGAAACAAAAGATGCAAATATAAGTAGGTAAGCAACCAGATCATAAATATAGGCTGCGTATGTATGTATGTATTTAAAATTATATTATTTTGCTCACATCTGCCGACTTACATACGATAAGTAATTCCGATTTCCATACCACTGCTAGTTAAAAACGGGCTCCTGCTCTCTGTACTTATTGAAAAGGGTATAGTTATATGTAGATATATAGA
The DNA here is from genome assembly GCA_951799385.1 of Hyppa rectilinea. Lineage (NCBI taxonomy): Eukaryota > Metazoa > Arthropoda > Insecta > Lepidoptera > Noctuidae > Hyppa > Hyppa rectilinea. The sequence continues at coordinate 12,694,580 of OX637315.1, forward strand.
ATAATAATTATATCATGAATTGGGAGGAACGTCTAAAAGTTATTCATAGTTGAATAGCAGCAGCAGTTATTCTGTGTATGAAAATTGTAGTGATCGGGTGAATGAAAGTACGAAGAAAGAGACCTTAGTAAAATCTTAGATCGTCATTCAGCTGATAGAAGCCCATCACTGGGCATAGGCTAAAATCACTCGGGAGAAATTACTTCTTATTTATAAAAGACACTTAAACTTAAACACTAATCATTGCTTAACTTAAAGCTAAAAAAACTTAAATTATAAATAAAAAGGAAAAAACTTTTTTACAACAAAGTGAAAAATAATTTTGATTTCGGAAGTCGGTGGCAAAAAATGAAAATACAAAACCGAAGACACCGACTTCCGAAATCAAAATTATTTTTCACTTTGTAGTGTTTTTTTTGGAAGTCGGTTTTATTTTTTGTAAAAAAGTTTTTATTTTTCACTTTTTAGTTGTGGTACCTACACAACCCCCCCCCCCCCCCAAATTTTAATACCACTACCTGGTATGTAAACTACAGTGACAGGAACTTATTAGAACATCGTCCACATACATTAAGTAGAATTTTTTTAGGTTTTTGTAGATTTTTCAAAAACCGCTTATCCGATTTCGATAAAAAATTTATGGGACCATTTGGGAAGTATAACCTTTGCAACAAAAAAATAATTTTTCAAATCGGTTAACAAGCAACGGAGTTATGCGCGAACAAACATAAAAAAAAAAAATATATATATACAGTCGAATTGAGAACCTCCTCCTTTTTTAGAAGTCGGTTAAAAATTAACATTTTAATTATTAATATTCGCAACACAAAATGCAGTTTTTGCATCAACGCGCACCGAATCAAGCTTATCTAATCTTATAATCTTTATTATTGATACCAATTGACGTCACCCTTCAGAAATGTCTGATATCAATTAAGAAACAACGAATTCAAACGAGTCATCAATTATTGTTATAATTTTTTGTTTGGATCGAAAGAAAATGTCCGTCAATTTAATAAAAAATCATTAGCCGCCATTGAAGTGAGGAGTGATTGACAATATGGTGGGTTCAATCAGACGAATTTGTAATGCCTACTGAGAGAACACTCGAGGCCACCCTCGCCTCACGAAGGCACCTTTTTATTTTACATACACGTTTGACATCCCATACAAAGGTCGAGGATTGTTTATACACACAAAAGGCCGCATGGACCAACGCCGACGTTTTTCAATTCAATCTCCCTAACAAAATGAACGGATTCTGCATCATTGACCATTTTGGCTGATTCATGCAGACTTATAATTAGTACTATACAAAATCTCGGATCTTTTGTTCGAGCCACCATTGCATGAACCAGTTACTTAGAGTGGAGCTATTTTTAAATCACATGCACAATTGTTACATCTGGCTTCCACTAGCAATATCTTGTTCGCATACACCTTGCAACTCTGTAAATAATTAGTAGTATAGGAAAGCATGCATATCTAAGCGGTGCATACCGACATTAACCCATCCAGTTTACCAGCTGAAATTATAGCTTACAATATAACAACTGAGACCGCCTTTTATAAGACATACCAATGGACCTACCAAAGACATGCTAACTTCAATCCCCAAGATAAAATAATGGAACAAACAATCTATCCAGACATATTTTTATTCGATAACGAAGTTTCGCAACTCGATTAGCCAAGTTGGAAAACAGATAAACGTCCCAATCTTGATACCTACTAAAGATTCCTTCAATTCACTTTAGGCTACGCGATCAACCGAGAACAAACCGACGCCGAACTTAGGTAACAAACCTAATGAATCATTAACTAATCTGGCCACAATGGGGCGAGTGTCCTAAAGAGGAAACGATAAGACACGAAGTACGCCGAACCCGAAAACGAATCATTGTTGCGTTACAATGTGGATATCTTATCATATGTTCGACCATAGGAAAGTGTTTGTTTCCGTCAACGTGCGGTTCGGGACAAGATAAAGTTTACCCACAAATGACGTCACATATGTATTCCCCGAGCTGAGTTCGTTCTCACAGACTGAAGTATTTTCACTCTTCTTTTACTTGCACTTGGCAGTATACGAAACTAGCTTCTGACCGCGACTTCGTCCGCGTGTAATTTTCTTAAAATACGACCCTTCGCAACTGTAACTTCCTATAAGTGAAAGAATTTTCGAAATCGGATCTGTAATAATAATAATAAATGTTTATTGCATCAACTAAAATTCTTATTTCTATTTACAATATGGAGCATCCTTTTAAGCAAATAGTTTGCTTTGCTTGTGTTAGGAAGCTCTGACATTTCTGTAGTTCCAAAGATAACCTCTTTTATATTAGTATACATAGATTGCAGTGAGTCAAATACTTTGTATGCTGATCTATATTGCTCAAATATGAAACCACACAATCTAGTCTGTGCACTTTATCTACCGTAATCAATCGCTGAACATTTTTGTTGCTACAATGTTTTTAGGTACTGTCGCCAGCGCATCAAGTTATATCAAACTGCCAAATTTCTCCAAATGATTTTAAACCTTAAAATGTTAAATCTAAAGTTCAAAATCAATTGCTAAATTTGACAGTTTGTGGTAACTTGATGTGCTGGCGACTGTACATCACTACATAGTATAAAGCAAAGTCGCTTCCCGCGTCCTAATGTCTGTATGTATCTTTAAAACTAAACGGATTTTGATGCAGTTTTTTTTAATAGATAGATTGATTCAAGAGGATGGTTTATATGTCGCAGGGATATGATAAAAACAGGGACTTGGCCGAATCCCTAAGGGATTTGATCTAATCACGGAGGATGTTAAAATAACAACACGATTTATCATTTCCCTAAGCAAATCTGGTGATTTGACAAATCGCACTAAAGAAATCTAGTGATTTGAACAAATCCCAAAACTGGTTCAGTGAAATGACATAAATAATTTTTCTGTGGTATTTTAAAGGTAATGACATAAATAATCAGGTGTCATAATTATAACAATGCGATATTGATCTCAAAAATCACCTCTAGAACATAATTATTTGAAAAAAATGATCAAAAATTTCTTAAAACATTGAAAAACGTAACATATGATATGCCTATTTGTAATATTCATTTATTAAAACGAGAGTGCGCGGTGGTGCAGAGGGCGCCGTCACTGACAAGCAAGCGCGAGCGCGACGTAATCAAGAACTGGACATGTTTTATTATCATTTCACTGTATCAATTTAGGGATTTGTTTAAATCACTAGATTTGTTTAGGGAAATTATAAAATCGTGTTGTTATTTTAACATCCTTCGTGATTTGATCAAATCCCTTAGGGAATTGACCAAGAGTCTCATGCTCTACCGACTGATTCACGTGACGACTCCCGGCCACCGTAGGCGCGGGCCTGCGGGCGGTGAGTAATGGGTGACTCACCGTCCGATCAGCACCAGACCCGTGCCGTACGGCGCGTATATGTTCCACGCGCGCCTCAAAGAGATGTCAGCATATGAAGGGGCCCCTCAGGGCCAATAAGCGGGATTGTCCGAAAGGGTTACCGCTACCCCGGAACATAAAGGGCTACGGAAGGAACATGGATGGGTTTTAGTCAGTAAGAGTCTGACACTCCCTTCCGCTCCACCCAGAGCGGGAGCAGTCTTTGGATGATTTCCCAGCCTTAAAAAAAAAAAAAGGGAATTGACCAAATCTCTGTTTTTATCATATCCCTGCGACATATATATAATAACATGCAATTACCGTCATCCACGCGGGCGAAGCCGCGGGCAGAAGCTAGTGCTAAATAAATCCTTTGCTCCTTCAAATTGATTATTATGAGCTGTGTTACTTAATTTTCAGAATCATTTGGCTCGTGAACATGACCAAAATGCTATTCCCATCCGAAGATGCCATCCATCAGTCCTCCGCAAATTCTAAGTTACATTATCGACAATGTTAAATATTCCTCACATTTGAATAGTTCCATCTATTGAATCGTATGATAACAACAAAGTACGGTTTGATCGAGAGGAACGGAGTAAAGCTAATAAATGCTAAGCGCATGCTCAGCCCACACTTCATTATGAATGCATGGTCATGCGCGCTTGTAGCCGTAATTGCTGCGTCATTTTGTCTATTAAATAGCTACTGACATCACTGGAATAGTCATTATTAGTTTTATCTATTTTTAGCAGCAAGAGGAAATGAATTTATTACGTATTGTACTGGCATAGACGATGAAAGACCGTTCAGTTGATCAAGAAGATGTGTAAGACAAAAACTACGTTTGGAACTAAATGTTTGGTTATGGTTAGTGAATCAATTATTTGTGAAATTAGAGGGTTGTTGTATGATTTAAATGATTATAGTTCTCTAAACACGTAATTTCAATCACCGCGAATCAACATTATAACCTAACACTGTCCAGCTTATTACAAAAACGTAAGAAAATTTTAATTTTGCGGGCTTCTCTTTCCTCCTTAACAACATCAGTGTTACCTTTTTCGTACGGAAATACTTTCGTGTAGGTACTTAGTAGGTAGTGTGCAATTAAAGAAGTTTCGCAAAATTTGATTTCTGATTCTCTAAATAACATATTTTTGTCAAAAATCTTTTCTGCTTAAGTAGTCGCAGCATTATGCTGAGCGATGACCTTTTTGCGCAGATGTGACGCATATTTTCCCACAAATTGTTTTTTTTTTCTGCGTCATTTTTGCCGCAAATAAACGTATTTTTCTCTCTTCTTTTGATCCCATCTAATGTCGCTGAGATGATTGCGACAAGACTTGGAACATTTTCAAATAATTACGAGAATTGATCTTCAGTTGAAACTTTTAATAATTTGACACGGTCACACGACACGTAATTAGCGACACTAAAATGTAATGTCGGACTGTCAGACATTATTTGAAAACAAGTGTCGACAAAGTACGCTAACCAGTATGAACGGAATTCTTTGTTACAAACTTATCACGTTTGTGTGACAGGTGGCCTAACAATTGTTTACACAGTGGTATTGAAAGTATCTTCTCTATTGAGAAGTGGTTAGGAACAGCATACTAAACTGTCATTCATTAACTCAACACTTGAGAAGAAAATTGGAAGAAGTTGATATTTAACGAAGAAATTACTGGGGAAATCTATGACGATTTTTGATTTGAAGCAAATCATGAATATCTATCTGCACCTTTAACTAAAGCGTACTAAGTAAGTATGTTATATGTTCGAGCTGTTTAAGGTTGAAACACTAGGACCATGGGGTCCGAGTGCCCACTATGTTTATCGAGACATCGCCAAGCGATTGGTCGACTCTTCACGTGACCAGAAGGCTGGCCTATTTTTTGGCCAAAGAATTAGCATTGCCATATTGTATGGCCTTTTGGGAACTTCTCCTGTTGACAGCGATGTGGACGAACTTTTGATGCTCTTTGCTTTATTTTCCCTCCTGTTATATACTTGCACCCAGTTATTATTAATATTTTAAGTATTTTAAGGTAAGTAAATATTATGTGACTAAGTAAGTAAATAATCAACTCCGAGTGGATATTAAATCACAAGCAAGAGACACTTCTTACGTCTTAAAATATTGCACACAGAACTTGTAAGGTTTGTTATTAAAAAAACCATTACATCAATTCATAAGTACAACACACGTGTATTACTTCTTCCAAAGAAAAACCAACAAGGAATACCATCAAGACCCACTTGTTCGATTTCGCAGCTAGGGGCGAGGCAGATGAATATGATCTGTCCTGCACCTGCTTACGTGTGCAGACCTTTACAAAAAGGCTGGGTACACGGTTCATATTTAATGACGTCATTAACTGCAGGAGACAGGAGTCTTGTTCCATGCCTCAGGCGTTCCATCGCTCGCTTTGTCACTGTGCTCTGGAAATTAGCTTCAAGTATGAGATCTTTATTTATGAAAAATGATTTTGTGGTTGTTGATTACCGATTGGCATTATTTTTGACATTTTGTGACATTTTCTTTTGATATTTTGAAAAGTTTTTATTTATTTTTTGTCATTTTTTGAATACAATTTTGTATTTGACTTATAATTCTAAATTCCGAATTCAATTCAAATTAATTAATATTACCTTTGTAACATTTGCAAGCATGACAGTTGTGAATCCTTTTTAATTTTAATATGGGTTAAAGTTACCTGAAACAAATTAATTTAATTATTATTTGCGGTATTGGCTATCTTCGACATAATGTAAGTTCCTTTAACAAAAAAAAAACTCTCATAGAACTTTATAAATCTCCGAAAAAGGCCTACAATATTTTTCTTAACAAAATCGACTGGCCTGTAGGTGTGGCGTGAAGCGTGGGCAGTTAAGATAACCTTTCTAAACAAAAGAATGGAAGGCGCAAATATGATAAGAGCAATGATGATAAACTGTGCTTGCTCAAACTTCAGCCTATATTTTTGTTACACAACGCGGCCCCATAAAGTGCATTCCATAGTTATCGCTGCTTTTGTATTCAATTAGCCTTGCATTTAGATTACTGATGCCTTTCACGACGACAGTGGTAACGAGCGTGGTCAGCTGTCAAAACGTCCAAACAATCAACCGTATACTTCTACGCCCGGTCTCCTTTTCGATACACACCTTTTCGAAACCTTCGAATTTTGAAACGTCCATTGACTATTTGATATCTTTCCATATTTTAAAATCTTAACGATAGCATCAATGGAAGTTTAGACGGAATTAGTACCGCATAAATTTGGACAGTCAGAGTGCGTATTGTTGGTAAAGTTCGATTCGGGGTACAATGTTCAGTCTATTAAAGTATTTCAGAGGTGGGTCAATTTGGACAGGGCGTGATGAGATTATGCAATGAAATGTATTTTGTATCATCACATATATTTGGATGACAGGAATGTATTTGTGCTAACAGGAAAGGTCTTGGAGTGACATTATTGACAGACTATAATCAACTTCACGCATTTCATATAAAGACATTAAAAATAATTTGCTCTAACAAATTAAAATTCTTTGCCACATAAATGGAACAGCTTTGATTACAATCCACAATTTCTTTGAAAAATATCTTTAATAACACCCACTTGTCCAGGTTCAGTTGTACCATTCTTATTATCAGCTAAGGACCTTTTAAATGGCCAGCGTTCGGATTACAACGCAATACGCTCCCCATTATCCGATGCATGCGTAGAGATATACATGCCACTTGAATAAAAGAAACAAAAGAAAGTGAATTGAAAATATGACTGCACCAGAATCTAGACCAGACCATAGTACATGGTGAAGTTGTGGACATCATACATACCGTAACAAGTTATATCAATTGCCCAACATGAATACGTAATGTGTTATACCCGAATGATCGCCGATTCGACAGCCAGCCGACAAAGATAGGTATCGGACATTACCACAATCCACAACATGGTTCGCGGCATCGGAGATCCGAGTGCTTATACGAGTTCGATTGAATCGAGTAATCAAAGCGCCATGTCTATATCGATTCAACAACTGCTACGGCTATCTCCTAGACGATCGATATTTGTTACATTCGGAGCGACTAACGAGTTTTTGCTGTTCTCTAAATCGATTTGAGAAATCAATGTGTTCGATTCTGCGTCTTATGATTATTCGAATAGAGTTGTTAGAAGTTATGACCAAAAAAAAATTGTGGTTATAATACGATGGTAATTTCAAGCATTCCAAATTGATTTACTGTCAAAATCGACACAATCGATTCAATGTCAAATGTTTGCGATAGTGTTGGACCCTATTATTGAGTTGAACTTTTAACCGACTCGAGCTGTATAGTTAACGACAATGCGTTAACACATATGGTAAACTATGCAGCTGTTAAAATTGAATAACTCATGATTTAACTGTTTAATGATGTACTATTGAAGAGCGATACAAAGTAGAAGAAAGCTCTCTATATTTTACTTTTATGTTAACTGTCACATCATTAACCGATTTTAAAATTAGAATAAGTACCTGCTGAAGTTAATAAAACCTTTTTTTTAATCCAGCGTAAAAAAAATCACTTTAGAAAAACATAAGAGCATCATTATCATTGTTTCCCAACCAAGCCGAGCCAGATCATAGAGAACAGCAAACAATATGAAAACTACTATCTCGTAATTTAGGTAAGGTGTAAACCTCAAACAAGTAGGTAGCAATAACTAGTTAGCTCGTCATCAACCTATTAACCCAATAATCAAGGCTCCACCTACGCAGGACGATAAAGAGCATGCTGGCACACCAAACGAAGCTTAATTAATTATTGTTTACGGTATTTTTTACCGTACACCTACGGTTTTGGACGCAGAAGTTTTAATGGCATAACACTGTACACATCAGATGCCATAATCATTATACGAACATACACTTCGGTACAGCATTTGTCAGAAAATAATTTGGCCCCCAAAGGTTAATAAAGTTATTCTCGAAAAGCATTCCAATATTAACTAAATGAGTTATTAAAGAAAACCAATTAAATATACACGAACGGTAGAAGACAGGGTTACTTTCCATTTAATTCCAACTTGAATTAGACATGATTCTTGTCCAACAAATGCCATAGAACCTTGTATAATTGAGTGAAACATGCTTCTACTTTCACTGGCAAATCAATACAAGATTTTCGATTTAGTTGGCAGCCGAATGACACGTACAGTAGCCAATATGCGTAGAAAAAAATTCGGTGAGATGACGAGAGATGAAAACGCAAATTCCAATATCATGTCGAATTTTCGGCTCATACTATGAATTATCAAATTTAATTAAGTTCTATATTTGTCTTTGGAATGATGATTGAAATGGCGTTACTATGTATTATGGGATGCACAAGCAAAAGGTCCGAGAAAAGTGACTTTAAATTTGCAGTTTTTTTCACGTACCTACATAATTTTTTGCATTACGAACTTAAATTTTTAAAATTAGTTGGAGTATTGCCCGTGACGTATATCGATGTATGGGGGAACAAGTCACAATGTTTTGTTTGTTTTTGGAATAAATTCTTTTCAACTACGGAACGCTTCACCGTGCGAGATCAAACGCAATCTTGGCTGATTTGGTTTGAGCGCGCTTATCTCTGGAACTAAACTCAAACTCAAAGCATTTATTTCAAATAAACCAATTACAGGCACTTTTGAATTGTCAAGGGGTCGGTCAGTCAGAAAGATGAAGCTAGTTGCCCATTCCAAAGCAGTAGGTACCTATGGAGAAGAACATGCAAGAAACTCCATGGACACTCTTTTAAATCAAAATATGTTTACAAAAACTGTGTTACATCATTCATGTTGAAATTACACGTGAGAACGATGCAGAACTTAATAAAAGCGTCCATAATTACAAGTTTTAAAAAAACAATTCAAAATTATTTTAATTTTAAAACAGCCGTGGCAGCTAAGAGGTGACCAGTCCCTACTGACGGCGCTCGTTCATGAACATGACACATGGATTAGCACCATTCAGCTCAACCATTTTGATGGGAGCTAAATGATCCAACATACGCATCACCATCAGTGAGACATTACATGGAGCATGACATGCTCTCAGCCGCCAGGGCACATTCAGGTCAATGTAAGACGTACTCAGTAAATGGTAGCTTTATAGTAGGTACATAGTACTCACAAACGTGCTATGGAATTATACATTGCTTAGAGGTTGAAGTTATATAATGCAAAAAGTTTTTGTGAATCTTCAGCAGCTCCAGTAGTAATCTCAGATGCTAATCAACTAGTTTAGGATAAGAAGAGAAAGAATATTCAATATGTAAACAATTGGAGCAGCTCAATCCCAAGCCCTTTTGTCTTCAATAAAGTCTTTGACAGTATAATAAGCATTCTGGCACAACTTGCGTTTAACGAACGATTTGAATTTATTAAGGCTTAGATCTTGAACGTGGCTTGGAAGTTTATTATAAAAGCGTATACATTGACATCTGAACGAGCCTCCTATTTTTTTGAGCCTTGTAGTGGGTACAACAAATTTGTGTTTGTTCCTAGTATTCTTATCATGGATATCACTATATTTTTTAAACAATTTTATATTTTTATGGGCATACAAAAGATTTTCAAAAATAAACTGTGAAGGTACAGTCATTACATTTATTTCTTTAAATTTCTCTCTGAGAGAGTGTCTCGGACTTAATTTATAAATTGATCGAACAGCTCTTTTCTGCAAAACAAAGATAGTCTGAATATCGGCGGCATTTCCCCACAACAAAATACCGTACGACATTACACTATGAAAATAGCTAAAGTACACTAAGCGGGCTGTCTCTGTGTCAGTTAAAGAACGAATTTTTCTAACAGCGTATGCTGCGGAGCTTAGTTTTTTTGACAATTTATGGGCCCCACTGAAGCTTAGCATCCAAAGTTAAGCCCAAGAGTACTGTGCTGTAACTATCAGTTGGAATAGAAAACATATAGGCTTTTTAATATCACGACTCTTAAGCGCCGAGCGAGGCGGGTGAAACCGCAGGGCACTGCTAGTTCCTCTTCTCTGTGTTTTATAGCACTACTCCAGTTTCTTTTACAGCGCTCTCGTATTAACCTGTTTCCCGAAACTAAATACAATTTTCAATATATCGGTAAGAACATAATTATTCGATCAATATATTTATCTTATCAGAAGCCTTGCGGCAAAGGGCCTCCAATCGATCTTGCCGAGACATAAACACGCCATGAACTTATCTGAAGCGGCAGATAAAAGCTTAATGGTCATCAAACACTTTAATATATTGTGTAGAAGTTCATGCTATAAAACTGATAAACTTGGGCTCAACCAGTTTTTTTTATGATAAATAGCGGAGGAAATGTGTAAAAATACGAAACACTGTGAGAACCTTAACACCCTTTACTGTCCTGGTCTCTTCTTTCTTTTTCGTGTGGTTAGTGACTAACCTGGTGTCAGAATTTTATGCTGCCCATGGGCCTCTGACTTAGCTTCACATTCTGTTAAGAAATATTTCTCAGGCAAGCTGGTTTCCTCATGCTGGTGTCCTCCTGGTTTAATTTTCGCAGGGATCTTGTGAGATTAGGATTTGAGAAAATATGTCATGGTTTAACGACACGATTGTTGTTGTGCGATGTGATTTGATCTGAGCCACCACCATGATGATTCAGGAGCATATTGATTGTAGAGAGATAAAGCCAATAATTCTCAGAACAATCAAAATAGAATGAGTGGAAAATCCGGGAATAGAATAGAATAGAATCTCCGGTCGTTACGGGTAGTCAGAAGCCCGAAAACCTGACAGCCAGTCTTACCAAAGGGTATCATATTGCCCAGTTACTGGGTTGTGGAGGTCAGATAGGCAGTCGCTCCATGTAAAATACTGGTATTCAGCTGCATCTGGTTAGACTGGAAGCCGACCCCAACATAGTTCGGAAAAGGCTAGGCAGATGATGATGATGAGTGGAAAAATCCTCTTCCAAAAATAACCCGTATCGTAAGACGTGATAATATGTACTAGAAAGAGTGTATCCAACATGGTGACGACGCAATCGTCACTATATCTTGGCGACAAATCCAAAGGTTTATGGTGAACTATATTGTCTGCAATATTTCTTAAACTAAATACGCTTTTATAGGCTCTATTTATAGACAAGGAACACAGCTCAAAGATAGAATAAAGATAGCCTTTACTGTTTACTCTTAGCCCTATTTGGGAATAGCTACACAGGGTACAACATATTTACTTAGGAAACAAACATGTTTGTCTCACTCAAATCGCTAATATTTTCGCTATATTTCGTAAAGTGATCGAGGATAACATTTTGATAAAGATATTCAGATTCGTCTGCAAAATTTATAAACAGAATTTATAAATTTTGTTCATAATTAACGGTATCAGAAGGTTCATTTTCGTACTTTTCGTAATTTTTGTTGCAGAACTTGTTGCCGTGCTTTCCTTATTACTCACGCGAGTATCGCTTTTAGTGTCGACAATACGACGAGATCCTAAGAAGGCCAGGAGCTTAACAATTTTACAGCTGTGAAGCTGTCAAAATCCTAATGCCAATAATGATGATATATTCTCACGCCATTCCCCCTTTGAGAGGAAGCAGACCTCCAGGAAGGGCTCCACAATCTTCCAAAGAAAACTTAAGAACTTTTTTATGAGCATAAATCATTATTTCATCCAACACGTCCCGTTTCCAAAAGTTTGTCTCAAGAAGGCCGGAGAGCAATCTGAGTAAAATTCAAAATAAGCTCACGTGCTGAGGACATGTAAATCTACTTACACTCGTGAGAAAAATCCTAACAACGTCATAGTAGCTGCTATACTATCTAAGCAGGAATGTAAATATATTTTGTTGGGAAATGTAGTTTTGAATGAGATTGCGCCATTTAACTATGAGAATGCTTAAGTTGTACATGAAGTTGTTGCTAGATAAGATGAGAATATATTTTGAATTTGGAAGCATAAAAACGTCGCTAAAACAATTGAATGAAAGCGTTCGAGTTCTAGTCCGGTGCAAAACATACTGTGGGAGATTTAATTCTAAACTACTGCAATCGAACTCTGATGTATTGTTATTAATCAATACAATCCTTATTTCGGTAATATCAAGCACTTTTATAATACAGATATTCCGCTGTCACCTGTCGGGGCTGACCGCCGTGTCTGTCATTTTTATTGTTCTAAGTAAATATGAATTTGTGTGCCATGTCATGATATTATTACTAAACATTTGTTAAGGTCAGTTGGCAAAGCCATCAAGATCTAACCTCTACACAGTACAATTACGAGCAAAAATATATATGCCATATATAAAGTTAGCTAATTTCAAAAGCGGTTTGCTGCTTAATTATTGAATGCAATTGTATGTCGTCACACACATTGCATTAAAGAATCCACAGGTTAACCTAAAAGGTCGTATCTCAAAGTTGAAATAATTATTTTACGAGAAAATCACTTTTGAATATTGCTAGGTGCATACTTATTAGTGCTCGTGACAAACGATTCCTAAAATACACCTGTACCACCACCTCATATTCCTATGACTCCAGTGTGAAAATGAGACAGATCCATTCAAGGTATTCCCATTGTGAAGTACCTAATTTTAAAATAATATTGCTTTGACAGGCCTTATTTTTTATTTTTATTTCTGTTTTTAAGTATGTCTCAGCTTTGTAAATAGTATTTGCCCTTGGGAAGTTGCGAGGTAACCCCATCACAAGTATCTTTATAACTTACCAGGGAAGCCTCAAGTTTGTGCTGTAAAACAATTGTATGAGAATCAATAAAATCTTCTTTTTTTTTTTGATACTTCATGGTTGGCCTAGTATCCATAGCCATATTAGACTCTACCATAGGTACTGTCCAGAAGTCCCTGCTACATACATAATTAGTTCACAGAGCGTGATCGGTACACGTGAAGTGGCAAACAGTAACTGACATCCGTCATCTGCCAATGAGCAGCTCTTTGACGGCCCGACCGAAACAATTGGCGAGTAACTCGCTCCAATGCTCTCCGTTCGATGTAGAATGTAGTTATACTTAGTGCTAATTTAGTGGTATAGTGCTAACCTGAAACGCATTCAAGAGCTATCAGCGACAATTTTCCATAGAACATGATGACTTTGACAGCTCTCAAACGTAGTTTTGAAGCTGTATAACTAATCGCGTTCAGTTTCATTGGTGAAATACCTATGCCCCTTTTTTTAAGGGTGGGAAATCATCATAATTATGACTTCTCCCGCTCTAGGTCCCGGGCGTCGGGAGCCACGTGACGACTCCCGGCCACCGTAGGCGCGGGCCTGCGGACGGTGAGTAATGGGTGACTCACCGTCCGATCAGCACCAGACCCGTGCCGTACGGTGCGTATATGTTCCACGCGCGCCTCAAAGAGATGTCAGCATATGAAGGGGCCCCTCAGGGCCAAGCCTGCCGGGTAAGCGGGATTGTCCGAAAGGGTTACCGCTACCCCGGAACATAAAGGGCTACGGAAGGAACATGGATGGGTTTTAGTCAGTAAGAGTCTGACACTCCCTTCCGCTCCACCCAGTGCGGGAGCAGTCATTGGATGATTTCCCAGCCTTAAAAAAAAATAAAAAAGGGGGTTCACTTGCAGTACGTATCTACCACAGAAATATTAAAAACAGGTATCTACCAACCATCGCCAATAGTTCATTACTAGACCGTCTTGCTTAAAGGAAGAATAGAATTTTAATTTTTATAGGTTATACAGTTCTTCTGGAAACAATTTCAAATGTCTACATTTAACGAAATAAATAAACTGTTAAACCTACTTGAACGTTTGGATCTACTTTAGTTCGTGCTGTGACTACTATCTCAGCTTAATAGGTGACTGTGTATACGTGCTTCCAATATTTTTGTTTTATGTACAAACGCCAGCACATCAAGTTATCCCAATCTGTCAAATCTCTTCGATAGATTTTCAACTTTATTACAAAAGTATAAAGTTCATTTTCAATTGGGGAAATTTGACAGTTTGGAATAGCTTGATGTGCTGGTGACCGTGGAACGTAAAGTAACTTAAGAATGAGTCCATTCATTGATAGTTTTGAACGAAAAACTTTGCGTTACGTGATTTTTCCAATCTCTTTGAATCAAATTGTTATTTTTATTCTTTTTGAATAGAGGAACATGATCACGATTGACGGGTTAGTAGTAAAATAAACCTACTAAACCTGAAACAGTATTTTTCTTTTTCTTAGTGACGATGATGTTAAAGCTTTTTACCAATCAAATTTTGACTAAAATTTGACAGTCAAAACTAAAGTTTGACAGTCACAACAAAAGTTTGACAGTCAAATCAACTCAAACTCAAAGCATATGTTTCCAATTAACCAATTACAGGCACTTTTGAAATGCCAAAGAGTCGGTCAGTCAGAAAGATGAAGCTAGTTGCCCCTTCCAAAGCAACTATGGAGAAGAACGGTATAAGAAAGTCCACGGACACTATTTTAAATCAAAATATGATTACACGATGATCACCCATCCATGAACAACACTGCAGCAAGCGAACTTAACTTTTGAGCGAACATCCTAAATGTGATAATATAACGGTAAATCTTCTAAACCAACCAAACAGCAGAATATAGACTCCCGCAGACAGGCGCGACTCACAATTGCCTCGCGATCCTGATACAACAACTTTCAAGTTTTCATAGAAATCGATTTACTAGAGTCGCGTCGCGCCTGTCTGCCGGAAGCGTAAACCAAACATTTAAAATTCCTCAAACATCTCTCGAGGCTCAAGAATTTAATAAAGTTCACGTTTTATCAAAGTCGTCAGTATGAAAACGCCGCAGACAATACAGGCTAGAGGTTAATTCCCATCAATACAATGTATGGAACAGCGTCGCAAATATTATACGTGGCCTAAACGACCTCGTGTTAGCAATGTTTCACTTCGGGCGGTTTTCACTTAGCACGATTCTATGGTCAACATGGTAAAATTCATTCATACAAAAGAGTGCGAAAAACTTACAAAAAAAAACTGTCAAGTCTCACAAAAGCTGACAGTTTATTGTCCATAGACAAACATTAAGAATGATGAAGAACCATAAAGACAGATCATTTCATACGTATGTACAAAACAAAATTCTCACACCAATTAATTTCAAGGAAATGAGTTCAAGCCAATAAAGGCAAGGGACGGAAGTTATCGAAATAATTGAAGACGATCGAAGTGCAGTATCTGAGTAATGATCTAGTTTATTTGTTTTTATTATGAGAATAACCATCACATAAATCTAACTATTAATCATTTGAAACAACGCGCTACGCAAGCATTGGTTCCATTTTCCTAATAAACTGTTACTTAGAAACCGGGGCTGCTTGTATGTTAGTTCATAAATTGTCATTAGTATTATATTCCACATACTTTAACAGAGTAATGTCAACTACTACAAAGAAAAATGTTAATTACTCGATGTAAAAATTCAAAGAATTAAACAGATTTATGAACACAAACAAGCAATATTGACAGCTCACATAATTCCCACTAAAACACAAGAGCATAACTTGAAAATAATTAAAAAATGCTGTCAAACAACATGCTAATCCCGACGATTTCTATAAAAAGTTCTTCGAAATAGTAGGCAGAGTAATGTGAGATATCTAATCGGACTAATACATCACGTAAGTTGGACGGGCGGCGTCAGGCGGCAAGGTAGTGTAACGTAATGTATATCATGCTTTATTAATATTCATAGAGACCCATTTGTTAATATACACGCGGCTGACAGCTCAATTTCACTTGCAATACGAACCACACACTTCCCATAGAACCGTTCCCGGCCAATTATATCTGATATTGGTACTCTCGTCGTTGTCTATTAGGATTACTAATTGCGTGTATTTATTTTTAAGTTTGGAACTAACTAATTGTCTTTTGATGCATCTTTCCTGTCAGTTCTAAACAGCCATGTTTAATTTTTGTTTTTGGAATATGTAATTTCGTTGAGGTGATTATGTTCTACACTTTCACTGTTACCAACCTTAGAATAAATGAGTGTTATATCAGGAATATCAAATCACACCTTCTTTGTATTGTCTCGGTCTCTTTTTAGGAAAGAATTCTGAAAAATCTTCATCGCCTTGTTTTATTATCTGGCACACAGCTGAACTCTCTTTAGCAATTCTTCTTTTCAAAGAGAACTGTGTACGTAACTACAAACTGTATATTCTTTCATTTACTAAAGTGTCAAAAGTCCCAACAGTTGTAGCTCTAGAGTGAGCAAAGACACTGAATGAAGTGTCATCGCAGTGAGTACTGGTGAGTGCACTCCATGTCTCCGGGTTGCCCAACGTCACATAAGTGGCGCTATTGCTCTTGTGACATTGCACAATTTACGATTTGGTTAACGTTTTGTTTCCCCTTCAATCCTCCTACTCTTTCATTGGTGTTAGGGTGTAACAACTTAACAGAGACTCGTATGTTGGCAATGTTCTGTTTTGGCACAAATAATTATTGAGAACATCGTTGCACTATCGGAAGTCAGATACAGGCTACCTTCACCTTGACTTCGAAATAGCCCCAAAAGAAGCGATTAGGTAATTTATTCTTATACGACCTTACCTAGTCCGGTGTAAAAGTAATACCACGGTCCACAATCCAATTCAACATAAATATTCGGACTAAGCTTTTTAGTATAACTTTCACCGTCCAAAGAAGATCGGTCAAACAAATTGAAAACAGCAATTCTTCAAACTGACAACCAACAAAACTGTTATTAAAATCCAACTTCACAGTGAATAAAAAAGTTGACGATCGTAACGCCTTCGACTCTATCCTAATCTAATCTCAGCAGAAACTCCATCAATATCGCGTCCGTATTTTTTGGCATTGCACGTAATAGATTTTTTTTTGTGTTACGAATAGCATCCAAAGAATACAATTTCAATTTCCCACCACGTTTACATTGTAACTATTTTGTGTGATTGTCATTTACAAATCATAAGAAACGGAACCTATAAAAAGTTCGGCTTATCAGAATAGGGAATTAAAAAAAGTAAAGTTGTTTCTTTCACAATCCAATGTAATTTCTTACTGGTTGATTTTTTAATTGCTTTTTTTGGTCATAACAATCGGCGAAGTTGGCGCGGACAGCGGGTGGCCGCCGGCCCCTTTGCCTCTCATATAATTATAATTATTCCATTAACTTGTACCACTGCAATTATTACGTGAAATTCCATCTCATACTGTCATGCAGACGCTAATTCGCAGTCTTCATACGTCCCTCGATGTTAACAACGTTTATTTTGCAATTTTTGAATTTCGGTTACAATGTCAGTCGCTATGTAAAAATAAATTAACTGATTAAAATACTGACCATATACATTTGTGACATCGTCATTTTGAAGCTGTGTAAATTCGAAAGTTAAAGTTAAAGGAATATTCAAATAAAATTCACAAAACATGGCACCAAAGAATCCACATTATTGTCGCGTCGTTAAATAAATAAATTACTGTCGATTACGACCAAAGTTAACAATGCAAAAAATCGACTTAATTTTTAACAATCTTATAAACAAAGATAAATTCGTGCCGCCGCCGCAGTATGACGTCGCATCACCACCCGCCCTTTGCAAGATTTATATCCGCTATAAAAAACATTAACTAACTTCATTGCGGGCTATCCCAAAGAACACGCAGCAAATTTTACTTTGAAACCAGCAGTGTAACGCATTACACATAAAACATTCCTTTATTGACAGTTGCGCCATAAGGCGAAGATCTGCAACATTTAACTTTTGTTACTTTTCTAATACCCTGTGGCGTGGGATCAGGGATCACGAACTATTTTTTATTGGCCCGATTAGAAAACCTGTTGTAATTAAAAACAATTTACGAATAATAGCAGCTATGAATAATTTAGAGATCGTTCACTGTCATTAGAGTACAGATTGGGGTTTTATTGACCTTATTATTTATTTATTTAGGCCTTCGTTTCTACATTGGGTTCTACTCAATTACTTCATAATGTTTGTGTATTGGTTGAGCGTGGAACTATGAAGCCTTTAAGCGCGTCATAAATTCGAAAACAGATTCCAGAGAACGAGCTCAATGATCACCTACCGAAATGTTAGTACTGCCGGTTTGTCTCTCAAGTTTTGGGTAACGTTTTTAATTCGATTATTTAATTTAGATTCTGCAAATATCTAAATTCAAAGGTTGAACACCCCACCTACACCCAAATTTAAATTCAAACCGCTACAAAAACAATGTTTGCGGTGAGCATCAATTTTTTTTCAAAAACAGAGTTCCGAAAATCCGCACTCGAGTGCAGGTAGCGATCGAATTTTAAAACTATTTGTATTTCCGAAAAAAAAACGGGCAACAATAGAGGATGTACCTATACCTGACGCCGATTATAATAAGGCACA
The DNA here is from genome assembly GCA_951799385.1 of Hyppa rectilinea. Taxonomy (NCBI): domain Eukaryota; kingdom Metazoa; phylum Arthropoda; class Insecta; order Lepidoptera; family Noctuidae; genus Hyppa; species Hyppa rectilinea. The sequence goes on from OX637315.1 coordinate 12,713,410, forward strand.
AGAATTATGACGACATCCATAGACATCCATATGTTGTTTTATTTTGTCTATGAGTAGAAAAAATATTTAGTAGTCTTCTGTAGTGTTTGGTGAGTGAATTATTCGTTATTAGTTGTTTAGCCGGGTCGTTAGAAATACGTTTACAATTTCGTGGATGCGCCCGTTTTTTGGTGTGCTTTCGGGCGGAAAAGGAGTTTCTGCGTCGGTTGGCTACTTGAATCGGATTTGCTACAATTACAAGCATTAGGCCTGTTGCATGTGAGACGCAATGAACTGAGAGATAGGGGCATTTTTTTGGAAACCAGAATTCTATCAGTTCCGTTTCTTGTTTGTAAGCTTTTGTAAGGAGCTTTTGAGATGTTTGTGGAAACCGCAGTTGATATTATTACCTGTTACTAATTCTGGTAAAGTTAGGTTTTAATGAGTATATTTCCCACTGAAAGGTGATGAAAACTTCTAGAACCAAAAATTCGAAGACTGTGACACCAACTAACCAGCACTGGCCCGCGTGATAGATTGCGGCCCACTCCCTATCAAGGAGAGGAGGCCTGTATCCCAATAGTGGAACCATTATAGGCTGATTATGATGATGATGATTTCCCACTGCTTTTTTGCTACCCACATGGTGTGGGTGGCATTCAATCGCAAGAATAGTCTATTGTAGTTGTTATCCATATTTCATACTCCTGACAAAACTCGTCAACCAAAAAAATCTCAAGACCTTTAGATCAGTTACCGCACTGGTGACCTAGTCTTCATACTCATACATTACCGTAATGGACAGTTCACCTCTTTTCAAAAATGGAAAACAAAAATTAAACAAAAATAAAAATTCTCCATGTTCAATAAACAACGTGACCAAGTAGGCATGTCCTCACTATGTCCAAACACAGTGCTCATTAGTACAGGCCGGTTGGACAACGGCCTCGCCACAGTAAATGATAATAATGAGCAGTTATTATTTCCCTACACTACTATATAATTATTAGGCTTTTTTCCGACATTTCCGACTAAATTACACTTGCGACTCAACTGGTCACTTCTAGCCAAGGCTGGATGATTTCAATGTAATGCTTTTTTTATTAAAATCAATGATTACCTTAAATTAAAAAATTCCAAGCCAAAGATAAAAAAGTAATCCTTAAAAAAAATAGATCAATTTTTATGGTGTTTAACATGTCCAACGTAATATTAATCCAAAATTTGCCAATGACATTTTCATTATTTCTTGAATAAAATTATAAAAATATTAATAATCACAAAAAAACATGCTTTATAAAATTAAATAAAGACTTAGAAAAAAAACCCTTTGCCCGTCCTTCCATTGCTTCCAGCATATCCCAAGAATAACGTTACATGCAGAATGACTAAATAAAATGTCTGAATGTTTACAGAACAAGATTTAAATTAATCAATAGAATAATAACTTTATTTTGATTGAATGTTGCTTTCGCGTCACGGTTTTTTCTTTTTATTATTGGCCAGATATTTCGAATTTAAATCGTTACGACCTTTTTGCTCTTGGTGCGTGACCTTGGCTACTCTATAAAGACAGGACGACTTTGTTGATGGTACAACTGACTGATATTGATTCGTCATATTTGTATGCTTTGATTTCTATTAACAAAATAATAAGTCATTAATAAATACGCAATGTCCGTTCCGGTTTCTGACGGATGAATAATATTTGTATGTATGAATGCTTACAACTTGAGTTTTTTCTTAAATTCAATAAGGTACAGATATTTACATACAGTGCCGGCAAGAAATCCATGACTATATTTTTGCAAGTAAGTATTTCAGAAAGAGACGCTGACGATGACACCCCATTCGTTCTCTAGGCTTTAGTATTTATTAACTGCTGTGCAGGTGTCACTGTCCTTGACAATACCTGATGTTATCTAAAAATCGTGAAATTGTTAAACATCGTGAGGAAACCAGCATGTCTGAGAGATATTTCTCAACAGCATGTGAAGCTAAGTCAGAGGCCCATGGGCAGCATAAAAACTGTGACACCAGTTTAGTCACTAACCACACGAAAAAAAAGAAGAAGACATAATGTTATGAATTGGTTTTTCGGGAATTGCCAAGCGGTTAGTCGACTCTTCACGTGACCAGACGACTGGCCTATTTTTGGGCCAAAGAATCAGTATTGTCGTTCAACGTGGCAAGACTACCAGCCTTTTGGGGATTTTCCGGTTGACAACGATGCGGATGAATGGTTTTGATATTATTATTATTTTATTATTGTTTTCCCTCTTTTGTTTTTTAAATACATGCAGCATAAGTATTTATATTTCGCTCGCTGTACCCCTATTAGCCACTTTAATTTTTTTTTCATTTTCCAAATAGCTTCGAAGTTGTGTGATAGTTTCAGAGTTGAAACTGAAAAAAAATGCCAATTTCATACTGAATGCGTGTGCACCACATAATTTAAAATATGCTTAAATCTTAACTTACAATCCCACTGGTAACTGAGAAATAAAAATCAACGAAATTAACCCAAGACTATAAAATAAAAGTTTTATATGAAACTGATATTGGGTGTCGTGTTTAAGATAAAGACAACATACGCATAAAACCGATGAACGTTCAATTAGGGTCCTTTTTATTTAAATTTTTTTGCGACATCATAAAATTGTATTTAATTTTTACGTTTATGGCAATGTTATGGTCTGCCATAAACAGTCGTTATTAAGTGGAAATAACTTAGTGTCGTGTTAAGGAAATTATGTAAAAAAAAGTCTTATTTTGTCGTCTTTCTTTTTTTTCGTGTGGTTAGTGATTAACCTGGTGTCCTGTCTGTATCTGCAATAATATCATTTTTGTTTATAAGGGCGAATTTGGCTAATGAAATGAGCGCGATCAACACCTAAACCCCGTTTAAGGGCTGTTAGTGTCATTATTCTCTATAGTATATTGACACTGACTAGTTTTTGGGGGTTTGGCATTTGGTCAGACAGTAGGTAGTATTAAAATTTTAAAGGAAACAAAAAGACTATTAATAATATCACTATGATTATTACAAACACAATATTAATATTATGTTAAATCTATTTATTGTCAAGTATGACGGCATACAAGGTAAATGTCAAGTTTAACTTACAATTGTATTGTTTATAAACCATCTAACATTTAACTTAAATACAAACTCAGTTTTCAATCATAATGCAGGAATTTGCCTTGAATTATAATAAGTGAGTGCAGGGTGACTCATTTTACAGTAACTTAATACTGGCTATACAATTACTTAGAACGTGATGTTTAATAATACTAAACAAATCCAAAAAAAGTAGGTACCAATTTCAAAAATAGAACTAAAATAAAACAAATGACATAAAAAGCAACAAAGCGCGACAATGTCAAGTAAAAAATCAGACAACAATCTTATTGTAATTTTCACACGTTGGATGACATTGCAATTTTGATTGGAACATAACTAACATAATTTGTCTGATATGGAAAACATAGTCACACAAAAAAAACGGTTTCCAGTAGCTAAGTAAAACCTAAAGTAGCATTCCTTACTATAAACCTTTACAGTGTGACACATAATTACTGAACCTCTTTTAAAAATGACAGAAAAAGTATGTTTGGATTTATTGCCAGATTTATAAGATTAATTTTAAGTTGGTAACCTCAGCTACCATGACCACTATTCTTTCCAGCCAGTCTTTATAATTCGCACCATGAGGTCGCTCTTCAGAACAGTTTGTGCATCGAACATCAAAGGAATGGGTATCAAAGCTCCCAAAATTCTTAACAGTCCTTGATACAGAAATACTCATTATAACAACAAAAGAATTTAAAGATATTAATGTTACGGTCAAAAGTTAATAAATCCTGTCAGTAGAACAACATTATTAACAACGCGGTTGACGGACCACTCGAAATGTTTTTGCAACATTTTGTATATTGTGAAACATCACCACATAAAGCACTTTCAGATAATCAAATTTGATTCGCGTCCATTAATCAGTTTAACACATTTACAGTGTGGCCATTGCGATTACATGCGATTAATAAACGCAGACAGTGCGGACGAAACCGAATGATTAATTATATCAAGTGTGAGCACCAATCAAAATAATTACGAACACCGCGACTCGTATTCTGTAGTATTGTTTAATATTTAATGCATTACGTGCTGCCTTGCTTATCTCACATCTGTGAGGTAAAGATACCAGCACTTCAAGCTATCCGTAACTGTCAAATATTCCTAATTGAAAATGAACTTTATGGGTTTGTAATAAAGGTGAAAAACTATCGAAGAAATTTGACAGATTGTTATAACTCTGTACATGCGTTGGACCACACAACCATAGCTTGATAATCTTGAAGTCCCCTACTGTTTATTGATCGTCAGATGTTTATTGTAATGGAACCTTGTCTTACCAAAAGCGCAGATTACTGAGTTACTTCATAGTAACTGTGGACTCATTATTCATTCAAACAATAGAGCCAATACAGCTGCGCCTGAATCCGTTTGCTCTGAAACTATTATTGAGAAACCTATTTCAATTTATCTTTGTTGAAGCAGTGTCGTATTAAGAACGTTCTCGTTGAAGGATATTTCAAGAACTTTAACGATGAATTTAATCCAATATTATACTTACGTCTGTTGTCTCCTGTTGTGTCTTGATATATGATGTCCCAATGACTTCATCATCACCGGCCTAGCCTATTTCTAACTACATAATATGTTGGGGTCGGCTTCCGGATGCAGCTGAATACCAGTATTTTACATAGAGTGACTGCTTATCTGAACTCGACAACCCAGTAACGCGATATCCCTTGGTAAGACTGGTTTTCAGACTTTCGAGCTACTGACGACCCGTAAAAACTGTCAAAGATCTACAAATGACAGCCGGAACCAACGGCTTAATGTGCTTTCCGAGCCATAAAGGGATCTTGTAAAGATGGTCACTCATCCACAGACCAACCTCGGCAAGCGTAGCTTAACCTGATCGATAGACCCGTACGGCTGTTATTAGGTGCTTAGCCACAAGCCTCTCTTAATGACTATGGACTATGGTTATACCAATGACTTCTTAAATTAAAAATCAAATAAAAATCGATAGGGATAATCTTAATACCATACATCATGGCGATAACGGTTTCTTTCATTTGGTTTTAGCAGACATTCTCTACTGCCTGTTTTAAGAAAAATGCACCTATAGAAAATACATGATAGACTGCTTCACAAAGCTAACTTAGCAACATAAAGCCAATTACCGTGACCTTTATACCAGGAAAAGATGACTAGAGATCACGTCCAGTGTGTCATACCCATGTCAATTATATGAACATGCGCACTATGTTGATTGATTATAATGTTATCAATACAAAGGGATATATCGATGTTACCACCCTTTTCTGACAAGGGCAGACGTTAAAGACTTAAAGAAAAACGTTTGTATAGTAAAGTAGAGTGCTAAAGTTCTTTTGGTAGCTTATTAGTCGATTCACATGAATGTACTCGCCCGAAATGCGAACCGACACTTTTAATTTTTGTTTTCTATAGGTACGCGATTCGCTCGAAGTGAATTTCTTTGTGGGAGAATTGATAACTCCAACAATTCGTGTTAGTTAATTGGTACATTTTAAATTCTATGCAATAAAGATAAGTGAATACTGAAACATATTTCTGGAGTTGTTGATCCGCCTGTTCGTGACTGTTACATACACAGGCCAGCACATTAAGGTATGGGGTAGCTTGAGGTGCTGGCATTTGTATCAAAATTCTGTAATAGTTTTTCAACTTTATGACAAAGGAATAAGGTTCATGTTCAATCGAAAAAAAATAACCGGTTTGGGATAGCTTGATGCGCTAGCGTCTGTACCAAATCAATTAATCTGCCTAGCTTTTTCCCAACTATGTTGGTCGGCTTCCAGTCTAACCGAATACCGGTATTGCATCTTTACCAAAATATTTATACAGGGTGAAATTGAATTCATGGGCAGTATTTTAAGGGGTATCATTATGAACAACTTTCGACGAACGAACGATGGATGGATTGTGTGAAAGATGATATGGCTAGGAAGGGAATGACTACCGAGATGACGACTAATAGAGAAGTATGGAAGAAAAAGACATGTTGCGCCGACCCCAAATAAATTAGGATAAGGGCAGGAGAATGATGACGTTATGAACAACTTTCACAGTGGGAACAAATCTGAAATCACGAAAAAAAAATCTGCTGTTCCTTACATTTTGACGAGTTATGCGAGCATAATGTAAAGAGCAGCTAATTTGTTTTAGCTCGCCAGCACATAGCAACAAAGTATGACTATAGTTCACGTTAAAGAAAGCCATTAAATAATTGTCATATAAATATTAACCTACAACGTGGAAGGAAAGGCAAAGGTTCGCAATAAACATAACGGTTTTACAGATATTTAATTTCCATAGAGGTTTGGAACGAATGAAAACTCCGTGAATAAGATTATTATGCAGATCGCCTTGGTTATAAAATTTTATTATGGGAGCTACTGGTACTCGATAATGTTGGTCTTTCTCGGCTTGCATACTATTTGCATTAGAATAGAACACTTTTTGAACCTATACTTACCATAAAATTACAACACAAAACACAAAAAAAAACAAACAACATTTAAAACATAACAGAACATATTATTATTTAACATTATGAATACACATACATACATACAGGTATATTAGAATATGACTAAAACTAAACATTTTGAACCGAATAAAATTGTATGATGTATATAGGGTGTTAAAAAATTAACTCTAAGAATTTCGTGGAAGCATTGCACTTATAGTTACAAACTACTTTTATTATGGGATGAACCCTGAAATAGCGAAAAAAATATGAAGTGTTCCATACATTTTATTGAGTTACGTGTGTATAAATGTACGGAACAGTTCATATTTAAAAAAAGAAAAATTCTATGACAAATGTTCTTTACATACCTCAACCTTAAACTTAATTTTAGTGAAACATTATCCGTTGACAGCCTCGTTCATTAAGTGGTCGCAAGCGCTGCTGCTGAGCAGGAGGTACTGGATTCGATTTCCGCTTCAGCCAAAAAGTTATTGGATTTTTCAATCTGGAATTTCTCAGTACCAGCTCATTTATTAGCAACAAACTCTCGCCTGTTACGTAGGACTTAAAGATATCTGGCGAAATATGGGTATACTACAGGTACCTACTCTTCTGCCAAACCCTCCGGAAAATACAGGCGTTATGTATGTTATGTAGTTCCTATATACAAATCTTTAAATAATCTAATAGGCACGATTTTTTTCTCAAGCTTTCTCACGTAAGTGCACTAAAGGTCGTCACTTGATGGGATTGAGTAACATCGCGATCAGCTTTCATGTTTGAAGCGTGAATTTCGTTCATTCGTTCATTGTGTAATGTCAAAATCAAATGCGGGACGACCTTTGGCCGTATGGATGGACACACACACTATGGAACAGTAAAGACAAGTGCAGAAGGCCACATCCTTTTTTTTTTAGTGGGAAATCATCAAATGATCCCTCCCGCTCTGGGTGGAGCGTAAGGGAGTGTCAGACTCTTACTGACTACAACTCATCCATTTTCCTTCCATAGCCCTTTATGGTCCGGGGCAGCGGTAACCCTTTCGGACAATCCCGCTTCCCCGACAGGGTTCGGCCCTAACGCAAACACCGTGAGATCTCGGCTAAGACCAGTCGCATTTAGTTCCTTAGCCGTCGTCGTTGGTATATTGCAATTAAGATCACTGATGCAGCCTGTGCCTTATTAATTAAACTGCTGCTTTCCATTTTGTTAGAACCTGATAAAAACTAGGAGCAGTGGTGCCCAGTGATAACAGCCGATAGTATTTAATGATGTAGGTTCGAACTACTGTCGTCACTACTGCTCAAATCATGCCTCAAATCGTGAGGAAACATATTCGAGAACCAATAATTCGACAAGGTATGACATTTACCCACCCGCACTGGGCCCGCTTCTGTGCCCACTTGTTGAATACAGCCCACTCCCTCTCACCGAGGAGGCACACACAGAAGAGGCCTGTGTCCCTGTCATTACAGGCTTTCTAACACCATAGAACCAAAGACTATTGGCCTAACTCGATCTTCTTTTGTTTTCAGGGCTCTTTCAAGGACAGCTGATGGTAGAGAAGAAAGATTCGTCTGACTCATCCGTCACACATACCTGCAGGACAAGAAACGCAACACTGTTAAGGTGCGTCTACGCTAAATGAGCCAAGCACGAATCCGCGTAATGAAGACCGACGTACGAGTCTCGAACTAGCGCACGTTCCAGCGGTTTTTGGCTGGCTGAGCTCCGCCAATTGATGTCGATATTTTGATAAACACAAAGGGACGTTAGGGTAGGGACGACGGACATGGATGTTTCGGGAGGTTCCTACACATCATCAGGCGGGAGGAAACGCCCGGGTGTCACCACTGCGAGGATCGCCCAGAGGACACGGTAGAGCATACGGTGCAAACCTGCCCCGCTTGGGCGGCGCACCGCCGTGTCCTCATAGAGGTGATCGGCGGCGGCGACCTCTCGCGCCCGGCCCTGGTGCAAGCCATGGTCCGGGGCGAGAGGGAGTGGGAGGCAGTCACCTCCTTCTGCGTAAAAGTCATGCTCGCGAAGGAGGTGGCGGGATCGGAGAGAGAAAGGTCCTCCCGTCCCACCGCCGCCGCGGGAGACGCCCCAGGCGTCGGGAGCCACGTGATGACTCCCGGCCACCGTAGGCGCGGGCCTGCGGACGGTGAGTAATGGGTGACTCACCGTCCGATCAGCACCAGGCCCGTGCCGGACGGCGCGTATATGTTCTTCGCTCGCCTCAAAGAGATGACAGCATACATGAAGAGGCCCGTCAGGGCCAAGCCTGCCGGGTAAGCGGGATTGTCCGAAAAGGTTACCGCTACCCCGGAACATAAAGGGCTACGGAAGGAACATGGATGGGTTTTAGTCAGTAAGAGTCTGACACTCCCTTCCCTCCACCCAGAGCGGGCAGTCATTGGATGATTTCCCAGCCTTAAAAAAAAAAAGGGTAGGGACGAGACGTTCGAGATCAGTGATCGTTGTATAGGTTTGTTGCAAGCCCACACTTGACGACGCCGGGAACGACGACGCGCAAAATGGCTCTTTCAGCGTAGAGGCACCTTTACAACTGAGTCTTCTGTCTTTTTACTTTTGTAGGGTCAAGTATTGTGTAGCCATGTTATTGCATCCATGAATTCGTGTTATGTCAACGAAACTTTGTATGTACGAGGGCGGGTCAATAAGTCCGTGACTTTTGGAATAAAACACAGATTTTTTGATAAATAAATCATTTTATTTTTCAACGTAGTCTCCCTTGAGCTCTATACACTTTGTCCAACGCTTCTCCAATTTTTTTATCCCTTCCAAAAAATATGATTTGTCGAGGTCCTCAAAATAGGCCTTTGTTTGCGAGATGACTTCATCATTGGAGTCAAATCTTTTTCCACCAAGCCATTTCTTCAGGTTTGGGAACAAGAAGTAGTCACTCGAAGCCAAATCTGGAGAATAGGGCGGATGAGGGAGCAATTCATAGCCCAATTCATGGATTTTTGCCATGGCAACTGCACATGTGTGCACCCTTGCATTGTCTTGGTGGAAAAGAACTTTTTTCTTGGCCAAATGAGGTCGGTTTTTTTTCAAATCGTCATTGAATCGGTCCAATAAATTAGCATAATATTCCCCATTGATTGTTCTTCCCTTTTGAAGGTAGTCAATGTGGATTATCCCGCGTGCATCCCAAAAAACAGTCGCCATAACTTTATTGGCTGACAAACCCACCTTGGCCTTCTTTAGCGCCGACTCACCCTTAGAAACCCACTGTTTTGACTGTTGTTTGGTCTCTGGTGTGTTGTGATGGATCCATGTTTCGTCCACGGTTACAAAACGGCGCAAAAACTTCTCCATATTGCGATTAAACAACGCCAAACCTTCCTGTGAAGTTGTTACACGATTGCGTTTGTGGTCGACTGTGAGCAAACGCGGCACCCATCTTGCGGAAAGCTTTCTCATGCCCAAGTGATCATTCAAAATTGAAACCACTGAGCCATGCGAGATCCCTACGGTTTCCACAATCTCTTGCACTTTCAATCTTCGGTCGGCCAACACCATATCGTGAATTTTTTCGATTGTTTCGGGTGAAGAGACCTCAACTGGGCGTCCAGGACGTTCGGCATCTTCAGTGCTTGTACGGTCACAACGAAATTCAGTAAACCACTTTTTTACCATTGAAATCGATGGTGCAGAGTCCCCATAGTATTTATCAAGCTTAGCTTTGGTCTCGGTAATGGTTTTTTTTCGCAAAAAATAATGCTTAATAAGCACACGAAATTCACTTTTTTCCATTTTTTTCCTCAAATTACTGGGTAGTCTGATAAAGATAGCTGTCAAACACAAACTAACTGACGCAGCAAGTTCAAATTTTGACAGGAGTCAACTGACAGATGCCTGTTGACAGGAGTAGTGTTGCTTTTTCAGTAAAGAGGTCAGAACTTCAAAAAGTCACGGACTTATTGACCCGCCCTCGTATTTAATGTGCTATTATTAAAAAGACGTGTCACCTCTCGTTATTGCCTATTTTAATATTCAATATTTTTTAAAGACTCCAGATACCTGTGTCGTGAGTCATGATTGGCTATAACTTAAATGACAGATACTGATAGTTTGCGCAAAATATACCTAAGTTATGAAAACAATTTTTGTTAATAATAAACGTAAATTAACTAAAATTGATGATTTCCCGACAAAATTTTAATGTTCATCGCTATTTAGGATTTCCTTTATTTTTAAGATTTTGTCAACGGTTCACAAAAACGTGTAGGTAATCTATTATTTACGCCAAACCTTTTTCTTAACTATGTTGGGGTTGCCTTCTTGTCTACCCGGATACAGCTGGATACCAGTATTCTACATGGAGGGACTGCCTACCTGACCTCCACAACCTAGTTACTGGACAATACGAAACCCCTTTGTAAGACTAGTTGGCAGACTTCCGACGACCCTTAACGACTGTCAGAGATGACTGCCGGGGCCAACAACGGCTTAACGAGCTTTCCGAGATACGGAGGAGTCTTGGTATGTAAGGATGGTCACCCATGCAGGGACCAACTGCGGCAAACTTGCATCGATCGAACCATTCGGCTGTTTTACTTAGCCACACGCCCCTCATTAAACAAGTGTAATTAAAATAAATCTTATCAATATAAAACCTTCATAATGAATTCGAAAAAGCTTACGACTCTGCTGCGCATGTCACATAATTAGTATAACTAGGTAGGTATCTAAGTAGGGCAATTCGTCTGCACCCAATTTCCAATCATTATGTGAGTGATATCAATAATTATATTCGACATTATCCGACAATTATACAATTATTATTGTTTACAGAGATATCTAAACGGCTAGTTGACACTTCCCTTGACCCAAGGCCTGGCTTTTACCTTGGTCAGAAGCTTAGCATTGTCATACAACGTGGCAATGACCTCACATATTCCTCATAGTGACTTAATAATAAAATAATAAATATCACATGATTCACCTGTATGATTTCATAGAGGAAGTTGCTCTATTACATACAGTCACGACTTGAGCTACTGATATAAATATTATTTTATACATAACATAACGCCTGCATTCCTCACAGGATTTGGCAGAGGTGTACCTATAGTACATTCACATTTCGACAGTTATGTTTAAATCCCTTGTAATAGGGGATGAGCCTATTTTCATCCACCGGGCACAATTGGATATTTGAAAGGGTAGTCAATAATGAATAATGGTACTTTTTATTAATTGTCAAAACGCAGAATTCGTACGTGATTTGTATGAAATATAACAATGAAATGTCACTGATTTTTAGAATCAAATGGAATAGTTATTAGCATTAAATGAAATTTTACAATCATATCATCGCAATATTTAGTATCTGTACGGTGATGGAAATTTTTAATACGAGCGGTCTTTTTCAATGTGACCGTGTATTTGACCGTGTCAAATAGTCAATTCCAAGCCTCGGGGAAACCGCTGCCCCGAAACACATAAGGGTTACGGAAGAGGTCATTAGAAGAATTCCCATTCTTAAAATAAAAACGCTCCATATATAAATGTGCCAATAACGTAACAAATAAGGTCGTAACAAGAAATGTCATCAATAAAGTGATGTGCACACTGGCCGTTACACGCTTCACAGTCCAGTTGTAGTATTCAAAAGCATGAACTTTAATGTGCCGCTCATTAACGACTGAAATTGGCGTAACTAGATATTTTGATGAGTTATTCCACCCTAATATTGTGTGGAGATATTCTAAATTATTTTAATGTCTTACCGGGGAACGGTGGGATATTTAGAGGATATGAGTTGCTAGATAGTTATGTGCGTGTAAGATAGATGTGATGCCATATTGCTTTCGTACACAGATAATTTATTAAGTTAAGCCACGTCTGTCATCTATAGTTCTAAAAAAAAAATAACATCTATGGTTAGTTGTGAAAGTAGTTATTTTAGTTAGTTACATTTAAGAGTTTATACTTAATGAAAAGGACATATTTATAAAAACTTCATAAAAAAAAAAAAAAACAGTTAATATTAACACAAATGTTTGATTTGACTTCCTTCCTACTTAAAGGCGATAAATAACAACTGATCCACTTTATTAACTGCTACCATATTAATATCATTATTTATATGTTCACATTGTTGCTAATCTTGTTACTACTTCGTTACTATACCACTGAAATATAATGCCAATAAATTATACTTAGCACCAGACATTGCCCGCCATTATACGTTCATGCACCGTGTGGGAGTGGGACAAGTTTAGCCAAGATTTAGATGTTACTCCACTTCGAAATGTCAAAACATGCCCACTGATACACTATTCAAATACCTCTATTAACATATCAATTTATACCTCGAACCTGCTCATAAAAATTAAGTAATATGACTTCTGCTTCAAAAATCGCAATTAAGTTACCTATATAATTAATTCCATATATTATTACAAAGATAAAACTTGTCTCTGACCGTATAATCGAATTTTCGTGGGAGGCACAAAGTTCCCGAAGCCATAATTCATCTAAAACTCTCATTCTATAAAACGATTTCGAAAATAGAATAAGAGTTTTTGCCCCGTTCGGCCACCAGTCGTCGAAAAACAACAATTAATAAATATAAATAAAAAAATCCAGCCAGTGTTTCAATTCATTCGAGGGGCGGGGTCGTTTTACATTCAAGGGGAGGGTATCTCTCGAAATCATTAGTCGTGGAATGCCTCGGAAAGTGAACACGGTCCATAATAATTTTCGGTGCCCTTCGTCCGGCGTCGTGGGCGGATATTGCCTTTGTCTTTAGTTACAAAAAGGACAAAAAACCTATCCAAACGTCAGTTCAAAATATTTATTTGCGCCGGTCAATATGAGCCGCATGTAATTTCGCTCGCATTGTACGAGTCCCGTGTTATTGTCCAACAGAGTGATGTATAACGACACGCGTTTCATTATTCAAAATTATGTTCCAACAGACGTAAGGGCTGTGTTTCATCAAACGAGACCAAAAAAGATTTTAATCGTCGAGCACAAACAAATTTCGTCCGATGTGATCGAACGCTATGAGGCCCGAATACGAAGAACTGCGATACAAGACCATCTTCCTTTATTAATGCTGTTATTAATATTAATTTAATGATGTCCGGTACAAAGTTATAATTCATGTCCTTTTTTAAACAGCTCATATAAACTTCATTATTGAATTCGCAAATAATTATATTTTATTCTCGAATTAGTGAATCATTTTATTGAGCTTCATAAATTAATGATAACAACTCAACTTGTTTGGAATTGGACTTCACAAAGGAGATTGTTCTACGCCCATACATTGTTCGCCCTGGAGCCAACAGCATAGAAAAAATCATTTTCTATTTGTAAACTGCCCTTAGTAGCCCATAAGAACAAAGTTTGTTGACGGACACTTTAGAGAAAAGATTTATTTAAAGAAAAGGAACCGATTTTGAGGTTATTTTTAATAAAAGAAAACGTAAGTAATTCCTTCTAAAATCGCTATTTCTGGTTTCTACAAAGCATGAAACTTCAAATACAGTAAAATATTACCGTAAATACAGTTGTATTATGCCTTTTAGGTACAGTTATTATTTATTGGTTGAAGTTTACTTTAAGTCCGTTATCCGTTGTCAAAATGCTAAGGTGTCGTTTAAGCAGATCACAGAATCAGTTATTCGAAGCCAGGTCACGTTGAAAGCAATCCAAATTGTAGTCCGTTAAACAGAAACAAAATCAAAAACGCCAAAAGAAATCGCCAAATAGGTAGGTATTCACAACAACACAACACAGCCACAGGCACCGACTGACGTAGTGACGTAGAGATGCTCTCTTGAAGATCAATAATTGTATATCGATTATCAATGACCACCTATTTAATCTGTAGTTTTAATTTAGCAGACCAAAATGACAGATCAATAATTATGTCAAATGTAAATTAATTTGTTCCGTTTCAAACATAAACCCGTTGTTGCTATGATTCTAGTTCAATTATATTAATGTTAAAATAAAATATTTTGTTCCCAACGAACAATGTGTAACGTTTTAGTTTGCGACATTTAAAAATAGAGTTTAAGTACTTAAAAAGTAAAAATATGGCTATTGAAGTCGTGAAATGGTTATGAGAACAATTCACTAGAGTTGCGTCGTAAATGACATTTCAATCGTTAAATGAGAGATTTTCTGACGAGTGAAAAAACATAGTTCAATAGATGGCGTGGGTAAAAAATACGTCTTTGTTTTACTGGCTACTGATAACAAAAATAAGATCCGTAAATAAGAAAGCTTATTTGATGTCAAAAACCTGAGACAGTGACGTATTTTTTACCAACGCCTCTTTTGAACTAATATTTTCTCACTTGTGAGAAAATCCCTCATTCGACTAGTATGTACATTTTGTGAGTTTGTTTTGTTCATTATATTTTCATCATAATCGTGCTAGGTCATATTCATCATAAGTTCCATTAAAATGTTCACGGAACTAATTCCAAGAAAAAAATATGCATGAAAAACTTTTATGTTGCACATTTTCAATGTTTTGGAAGTGTTAAATATCGAACATCCATTATTTATTACTAGATATTATGGACATCGTCGTCGATATCGATATTTATGTAATATGAGCGAGAGCGACACTATCAAATCTTTTGTGACATTCACATTGACAATTCCTTGAAAGATGGCGAGTTCAGTTGGTAATAAAATCAATGAGGTCACTTTTAAAAACCTATTAAGAATTAAACAGTGTCCGCTTGAATTTATTATTTTTAAAAAGCATATTAAAATATAATTAAAATTAACGTACACATCAAATGTTTGTTGGTTATAGGGCGGTCTAGAACAATCTCCTTTCCGTGTGGGTCCGTCCGTCGTAATATATAACAATACAGGTTGCTTTTATCACTAAAACCGCCAATTAAAGCTTGTCTTGTAAGGTAGGCTCCCATTCATAGGGGTTATTACTCCAAAATCTTGTTTGTATAATAACACCATAATATCATTAGTGCTTTTATGGTTGTATTCCTAAAATCATGTGTTCATACTTTAAGTGCATCGTTATAACCCTTGTTTTGGATAAGATAAACCGAATTTACGGTAACATTATCTTTTTCAACTAGCTTTCCCTTTAATTGACTATGGATGCTTAAAAACCTATTTAGAGTTTTTAACACGAATCGTTATCCTGATCGTAAACTAAATGGAGCCGAATTTTCTATGAACGGAATGACTTTACGAGCGAACATGCCCAACATTTAAGTAAAAAATATATTAAATCATTGTGGCTAGGTGGGTGCTTATGGCTCGAATGTGATTCAAATACAGCTTTTAAAGAAAATAATAATTTTCTCTCAATGTGAAAACATCAAATATATTTTTCCCACAGAGGTCAAAATCACACAAAATATTTAATCAACATCAAATCACATTATTTTATTTTCAATATAACAACACATTATAATACAAAGTATGAATCTAAATTCATAACGGCTTTTTACTTAAAAGAAGCAAGGTGTTCGAAATTCAAATGTATTGACATAAGATGGCCGAAGTTCTAAACTAATCAAATAACACGGGTGTGAATAAAATACGTTCTTACACAACTAATTATTTAGTCGGTGCTTCTGTACGAAGGCAAATAGAATCAAGACAGCTAATGAGAACAATTTACATGAATACACTATTATCACATGAGTGTCAGAGAGATCGTCTTATGTAAACGGCATTTTTAGCTGGCAACACGAATGCAAGTTGTTTTTTTTATTGCCTATTATGGCAACCGGCTTTGTATTTGAGTTCCCGCCTACAGTAACGACATTTTTGTTAATAATAATTTTACATTTATTTTATTTAACTATTTGTGTGGTTTGTTCTCATGTTTACACAAAATCTGAATATAAGTAAACTAGTAATTCAGCGTTTAAATAAATATTTGACCTGATGTTTACCAAAATTACAGCAAAACTTGTACATGGGCACGTACGATTACGTAACGTAGTAAAAAAAACACCCATAATGCTAAATCTTGACTATGGCTAACTCAGATAACGGTAAATCTTAGTTATTCAAATTTAGAAGACGCATTGACATCTGGGATGTACCGCAAGGACTCAGACTAGGTAAAAATTTGCATTTAATAAGTAGACAATAATAATTGAAAAAAAAAACATTTAGTTTATAGATAATCCCAGAACGCGATAAATTTGAAAAAAATCGTCAAATCCTTACCTTATCCAGCTAAACTGCACATGCATATATTTTTTTGTCTCTTGAAATTATTAGACGTTCGCAAGGATCTTAATACAATACACACCTACACGCGATGGAAGACAAGGGACAAGTTTCGCTTAAATCTGAAATCGTCGCGACAAAATCTTTTCACTACAGTCCGCGCGTTTAATTAGAGTGAGCGCAAACTCCACGGCGGCGTCACAAAGAACTTTGTCGTATTATTTGATCGCAGACGATATTGTCGTTGAGTTTGTATACAGACTAACTTTATGAAGCCGAGATTGAATGGAACTGCTTGCCTTTTGATTATTTTGAGAAAAGTGTGCTGTAATTTGTTTAACGAGAACTGCCGAGGTCGATTCTGTTTAAATTTCACCGTGAAAACGTAGGAAGGTTTAAACAGAGCTGACAATCTCTAGCATCAAGGTGGGATGACCGTTCACTTGAGTGAGATTTTTACGGGATAGCATAACTGGCTTTAGTTACAACTATTAAAATACTAGCTAACTATGTAAATAGTTTAATCGATTTGCAGGTGCAAAATTCTAATGTTTACCAGTATTTTACGGGGAGCGACTGCCAAAACCCAGTTACTAGATAATATAGTTACTCTTTGGTGACACTGGTTATCAGGCAGTTGTAAATGTCAAAGAAATAAGAGCTGGGTCAACGGTTAAACCGTGCTTTCCGAGGCACAAGGCCCCGTATGTAACGACGGTCAGCCATCCATGGAACGACCGCAAGCGTAGCTTAACCTGATTGATCGACACAGCCCCCTTCACTTCTCTTACTGTATCATACGCTTTTCTGTTTCAACAGTCGCACTATATTCATCCGTCCATAACATAATGAAGGCAACCTTTCGCAAAGCAAGCGACCACGGGGACAGATCGGCCAGTATTTATACCCACATAAAACTGTTCGCGATCCGAACAAGCGATCACACAACAGATGTGACTGCCAGACAACGACAACGTGATTTTCAGCTTTGTTTATTGAAAGAAAACATTTCATATAAACTTTGTGGACAAACTGCTTAAATAAAGTTATGGCGAGATAAATGCTGTTGAAAATTTGTATTGTTTTGTTGGAGATATTTAACTCATTCTTGGCAATACTGCTTTGAAAGCTCGGTAAATTCTTTAAGTATAGATACTAACTAATGATGATAATGGCTCAGTAACACAAGCCTGAGAATAATAACGAAATACTTAGATTTCAGCGGGATTGTCCGAAAGCTAAGCTAAGGAATGAACATGAATGGGTTTTAGTCAGTAAGAGTCTGACACTCACTTCCGCTCCACCCAGAACGGGATGAGTCATTTGAAGATTTCCCATCCTTAAAAAAATAGTAGGTAAGTACCTAGATTGTATTAGCTGGAATTTCATTCAACTTTACGATTGGGTACCACGACTGATGCATTTCGTTGTGAGACTACAGACGAGAAATTGTATTATTTTAAACGTGTTATTGATTTATTTTAGAATAACAATCGAAAGAATTCCATAGCAGACAAAAAAAACTTCCAATGATTATAGGGTTCCCAGCCAGACCGCCGTCGTTGGACATCCTAAGGCGCAGACCAATCTGTTTAAAAAAGATTCACTCCTCGAAGTTTTCTATAGAAACATGTTTAAATTTTGTCATAAAAATTATAAACAAATGCGTTGTTTATAAACAAAGTAGAACCAATGTATGTCAAAACTTCCTATTACCATAATATATAATATGTAAAAACTCATAAAAAACCGAAAACTAAAATAACGGGAGCTAAAATATTAAGAGCATTCTGGACTGTTTTATAGCCGTAATATTTACTGCCACTAAATATTACTGCAGCGTACAAAATTAACAAATGAATGAGCGTCCATTGAATATCTCCAACAATTTTAGCGTTCCCGTTCATATATTGACGCTGCAATCACTCTGAGGTTGTTGTAAATCAATTTTACACCGTTTTTGATGATCAGTACGTAAAATATGAGCATGTTCTCGCAGACTGGAATTGTGAAAACGGCCATTCCAGGATTCGCAGCGTACGCGCCCGTTTTTATAAAATTAAATAATGTTTACAGTTTCCGATGAACATTGCCCGTTTGTCGTTTACGAGTCCGCCAATGTAAACGTACGCCTGTTATACTGTTTCCACAAACACGCAAAATATTTAAACAATACCCGAAACTCATACGCAACAAACAATATTTGCTCCATTACGCAGTGTGGTTACTTACGAGACCCAAATAAAACCGAAAGGAAAGGGTTTGATCGCTAAAGTGCTCCTTATCAACATCCCAAAAATAACACGCGTTTATATTCAACTGAGATATGAGGACATGTGTTTCGATATAACAATTCTCTTTTTAAGTTGAGCAAAACAATTTGTTCGAAGTAGTGACAAGTGATAACTGCATTAAAATCGCATTAGGCATTCTTATCGCGCAACTTTATCTCACACTTAACACTTTTAGTGTGTGATTCAGTATTATTTAGCTTCGGTTCGAATCAGGAATCCAAATCAAAATCCCACACTCGGGTACTTACGTTCTTATTGAAGCGGGCCCGGTATTAAATCAGATACACAAGTAATACTTGTTCCATGCATATCCATACTCGTCAAATTGCCTATAGAATCAATACCTCCCACATAAAAAGCTCACGACCGTACAAGCGCCGTGACCAATAAAAAACGATTAGTCCACTGCTTCAACATGCGAAGAATTAATATTTGTATAGACGCGATCAAAGGTCGTCATACAGCGGAGGTCTATCTCGTTAAAAAAAACTGTCAGTTTTTTGCTTCCAACGAAGACTGCACAATAAAAGTGCCAATGTGTTCTTACAAACGAGAATTTATGTTCGCTATATGTAAATGAAGTCCGGTGACGGTCGTACGCTGTGCTTTTTGCTAAACAAAACACTGCTCGTTGCGTGCCTGTAATCAAACTGTAATGGAACAGTTTACGCAATGTATGCGAAAGTTTTTTGTATCGTTCATGAAGTTTTTGTACTGCTTTTTGTGACATGTGCGTTTTCAACGGTATTTTATATGAGAAAGATGTGGGTAAAATTTATATTTTGATTATGTGATTTTTGTAACACAATGTGAAATATCCGAAATAAAATATTGATGGATATAAAATCACATTAGCACCTATTCTCTTATTTTTAGAGATGTCAAAAGCATAGAAAGTAATAGGGGCCTGGCAGGCCGAAGCCTCCACGTAAGTTAAATTGTCCGAAAGGGTTACCGCTACCCCGGAACATCAAAGGCTAAGGAAGGAACATGGGTGGGTTTAAGTCAGTAAGAGTCTGACACTCCCTTCCGCTCCACCCAGAGTGGCACGACCTTTCGATGATTTCCCACCCTCAAAAAAAAAGGGTGTGGGCCTTTCCGTGTCTGTGAAAGTCCCTTCCGGAGGGGTAATTTGATGATTTTCCACCCCCAAAAAAGGACCTATTTTCAATGATAATTAATAATCAGACATTATTAGACGTTATCATCTAAAGGCTAATTTTGTAGCACGATCACCTAATTCTGCATAAGACCCCGATGTGACTACCATTAAAGAGGAAAGTGGGATAAGATGATTGATATCATAAGTACTACCTGGAATTTGTATGATTTTTTAACCAAACTTCGATAGAACAGATAGTTCCAAACACAAGACGTAAGTTGCTTACATGACTAAATACTTAGCTTTCAGAGATATTTCTCACCAGCATGTGAAGCTAAGTCAGAGGCCCATGCGCAGCATGAAAACTCTGAGACCAGGTTAGTCACTAACCACACGAAAAGAAGAAGAAAAAGAAGAAGCTTTCAGAGGTCATTGCTTAGGAATATTTTGACTCCCTGTAAGTCAGCAAAGCCATCAACATTTTTGTAACTAAATTCAATTACAATTTTCAAACAGCTCTTAACGTTTACCTCAAACCTGAAGTCATCATTATAAAGCTTT
Source organism: Hyppa rectilinea (assembly GCA_951799385.1). NCBI lineage: Eukaryota > Metazoa > Arthropoda > Insecta > Lepidoptera > Noctuidae > Hyppa > Hyppa rectilinea. The sequence continues at coordinate 12,734,157 of OX637315.1, forward strand.
CTTATTTCTGCTGCCGAACAAAAGGCTCATCTGTATTCCGTACTTATTCATAAATATTATTTAACTACTGACATAAGGCCGTGCGAAGAAATGAGTATTTTATCACCTATATTTCTAACTGGCCACTAAATTATCGAGACGTTTCTTGTGAAGTAAAAACCCAGAACTGTGACTATGTTCCCATAATATTTTTCATCGACAGTAAATTTTACTATGATACTAGACAGTGAGGGGTCAAAATGCATAGCCGTGAGTTGTAAAACAGCACTTAAAAAATTACTACCATCTTCTATGATGGCCACTGTCAGAATATGTAGGATTTATGTGAAAGACAATGATTGTTCCCTTGTTAGATTGACAACAGAATTATACTTCAACACAGCCTGTGCAGCACAAAATTGACGTAACTATGAAGTTAAGTCCATGAGGAAATGAAATTGAAAATGCCAAGTTATTAATTTCTAAGCGTTTTGTAAAACAAAACTTTGCTTAAGATAATGGTTGTAATATTCCGAATGATTCTCGTGTTCCGTACAAATTAGCTTAACCAATTGATAGCTAAGATTAAAAATGGAAGAAGCTATTGAAAGTACTTATTTTCCAATAAATCGCCGTAAACCAGACCAATATAACTTAATAAACATTCCCACAATAATCAACTTGAGTGAATTAACTATAATTCAGCACTCAAATTAATTTCGCAATACAATAAAAAAAACAACCAAAAAAGTATTCACATTTCCATGCTATGCAATTTAGTGTCTGTAAATTGGCTGGATGCAATTCAAAAATGCATTCTAGTCTTTGTACTTGTTCAATCACTAAAAGGAGCTTGTTTAATGGATTTCTACCATTACTGAGCAAATAATCGTACTGGACTCGTAAGGGTGCGCGCTTATTGCGCTGTCTATTAACACAATTTATGTGCGCGTAGTAAATAATTTTGTACTTTTTGAATTATTAGGACGCTCTTCTAACGAGATGTGTTTTATATCGTTTGTTTCTATCTCGTTATTTGAGTCTACTATTTTTTTATTATTCAAATCTTACGCACATAAAGATACGAAATACATATATTTTAAATTAACGTCATACATTTTTCAAAATAACGAACTTCAACTGTATATCATCAAATATATGCTTGGACCATTATTTTCCCACTCGTTAACTAATTTCAAACTCCAGGACTTTGCACTGACTGGACATCGATCAAATTCGACGTCTTTTATTATTTTAATTCAATCCTTTTATCACCAAACCGCCATATACCACTACCTTTGTTACATGTTTCACTTCGGCGATTAATATTAAACTCGTCTTCTTCATCAATCCTATCATCAACGAGTTGTAGTCCTTCGAAATCCCTTAATTCATTTCCTAGTGATTTTTCTTCTAACCTTATATTAACTTTGACTTTATTTTCTTCCAAAGTGCTGCCCGCTCCCCGCTCCGGTCTCCGCTCCGCTTATGTTTGGTCCTCTGTAAGTGGATGCGCCCGCGGCGCGGCGGCGCAGTCACGACGTGCCCGTCTCGCTGAACCGCCAATTTGTGGCCGCCCCGTGTTGGTTTTGTTGAAGCCAGCGTCTTCATACCTACATGCGAGGCTTTTTACTTTTTGCCACCTCAATACACCTAGAGAGGACGTGAAAAAATGTTTACAAGCCCTTCTTACCGATGTATGCGATATGATTCGAATACAATAGAATATTTGAATTACCATCAAACCTGTATACCCGGTATGAGTTTCTATTTACTTCGTTGTATAGGTTTTGGAAGATGCACATTGTTCTACAATGTATTTGTGTTATACGCTCGCCGATTCTTATAGTCTCTTGAATAAATTTCAGGATTGAATATAACATTGTTGTTATAAATGGTTATACCTGCATAAAATCATTTCCAGCCCCAACATATATTTATTATTAAATGCTTATTACCAAGTAACCGAAGTTCACGTTACATGAACCAATAATGAATAATTAAGTGCGTTATAACATTTACCGCATACCTCGTCAACTACAAAATTTCCAAAACATACAACCTGCACCAGTGCTGGGTGACCTTTGACTGCACGTTGGTTCCGCCGGGGGCCGCAATTTTGTGTATGCAACAGGGGGCACCGCGGGTCAAGATACAGTGGACGCTCTTCATAATGACGGGCCCGTCAGTTCGCCCGTCAGTCAGCGAGTCCAAAGAATGAGTTCATTTCCTTCGAACACGCGAGATACGATTTTTAATTAAGTTTTTGTTAAAAATTCATTAAAGAGCAGCGACGATGGCGCGGGTGGGTCTTCAAGCTCAACTCTACATGCATAAATGAGTATGTAATTAATGAGCGTAGAACGCGGCCAATTACTCGTTATAATGTCGAATTTTAAAGGTTACGGTACCATCATTTCCCGTCAGCTTTTTAAATTAAACTTCGGCTTGGAAAATGTTTTCTAGATAATATAGGCGATGCGGTGCAGCGAGGGCTGAATTTAAAATTTAAAACACAAGAAACAACGGAGGGACGTATGAGCCGATGAAATGTAAATTCCTACTTATTATACCAGCTCCCGAATGTCAACGGGAACGGTCAAGTTACTTTTTATTATTCATGGAAATAATAGTCAATGTGTCAGCACTAAACCAGACACAGTCGCGTAACGAATATCGGTTTAGACACGATCCGACAGGTAACACGCTCGCTCCATGAGCAAAGAACTATTGCCTTAAATAGAAATACTTGGATATTTTTGTCAAAATAAAAACAAATCTATATACGTCGTTTCCCTTACAAGCGTTTTCCTGTTCATGTCCTTTATGCGTAAATATAGTTTCCTTTACACGTCCCATGATGGTTTATGGAATAACCATTTATAACAAATTTAAAAGTTAGTATCTAATATATTTCATTTTTTTTTCCGAAAGTAGAAGAATCACCTCCATCTCTTAAAAAAGCTGTTATTACGAGTAACATAGCCAAATTGAGTGGTGAACCAAGCGAAATACTGAATCTCCCCAAAAATGTCGCGCATCAAGAAACATCAAATCCGTTGACATAAACGCGAGTTGACAAGGGGGTGAGACACGACGGCTCATTTAAAAATCCAGTCAGCACTGCGTACGAGTTGACAGGTATGGGTTTTCATATACTTAAGAAAGCATAAAGCATTTTTGAATAACTAAAGTCACAATAGGTCAGTAAATTATCGGATCATGGTTGGAATTGGAATATATTTGTGGAAGCAGAACAAATGAAGAATATAGAATAGGAGCCAGGACTATGATAAGCTAAGGAGTGGTAATTAAAGGAATGCAAAGGCCACCGCCAAGTCGTTTTGCTGTTAAATAAAGAACTGCTAAACAAGAGAAAAGAGATGGCAACGACGGTATCATCTGCCTAGCCTTCTCCCAACTATGTTCGGAGAGGCTACTAGTCTCACCGGATGCAGCTGAATACTTTATTTTAAAGAATTACAGAATTTTACACGGAGTGACTGCCTGTCTGACCTCCACAACCCAGTAACTAGGCAATACGATATCTCTTGGTAAGACTGGCTGTCAGTTTTTCGGGTTTCTGATGACCCGTAACGACTGTCAAAGAGGTACAAATAACAGACGGGACCAACGGCTAAACGTGCTTTACGAGGCACGGAGGAGTCTCGGTGTGTAAAGATGGTCTCCCATCCACGGACCAACCCCGGCAAGCGTAGCTTAACCTGATGGATCAACCTGTGCGACTGTTACTTAGCCACGAGCTCCTACTGCGATGAAAAACATCTTAAGATTAGACTTGTTTGAATAACCAAGGAAAATGCTTGACGATAGTAATAGTAACAACTAGATATCACATTATTCGATATTGATTTAAAGAAATAACAGCTATAAACAAACAGCAGCCAACAATCTTCTTCTTGTGTCAATGAAACTAACGAAGGCATCGGCATCATGTCTTTCTGTGTCTTTGAAGCTAGACAAAGTGGAATCAAAGGAGAAATGAAAAGCGTGATAGATTGACCTGTTACCCAAATTCTATAGAATCGTTTGATATAATCCATATTATATTTAGTCGCTAACAACCCAACCGCAGCTGCGACAATGCGTCCGCGCAACGCAAGCCCGCTGTCAGCGTGCGGCGCCGCCACCATTTGTAAATTTATCTTCAAAGCTAGTCCCAGTCCTAACATATTGCTCGACGGATCGAATCGAGCGTCACAGAATCTTTTATTTTGTATCTTAACTAAAATAAGAACATTTTTAAATGAATTTCTAATGTTCTGTTTTAAATAGGTATCTATTGTTCACCGGTAGTGGCTTTCATCTTAATTAATTTGTAACTTCAGTTTATTTTCTTATAAGAAAATAAACATAACTGATTATGAGGAAAAACGGTCTCTATAAACTATGCAGTCAACATTGCTTGGTTTTCAAAACTCATGGTGATGTGAACTAAAAGTGAGTTGGCAAAAGTATTAATCCTGTCAGGTGAAATGAGAACTCACTTCAATTAAGTTATCACGGTAAGATGTTTACTGGATAGACCAGCTGATTTGAATCTTCTTCTTTTCCTGTGGTTAGTGACTAACCTGGCGTCAGAGTTTTAATGCTGCACATGGGCCTCTGACTTAGCATCACATGCTGTTGACAAATATCTCTCAGGCATGCCGGTTTCCTTACGATGTTTTCCTTCACCGATTTTAAGCAAGTGATAATTATACAATACGCACATGATTCCGAAAAATCAGAGGTGCGTGCCTTGGGTTCGAACTCGAGACCTATGACTTGACAGTCCGGCGGTCACACCACTAGGCTATCACTGCTTTTTGCTGATTTGAATAACCTAACCTGTGACTTTCCCAGAAAAGAAAGGTGCCTGCCTGCCTACTCTATTCCCAACCATCTTGGGGTTGACTTCGAGTCTAACTGAATACTAATAATTTGCATGGAACGAACGCCTGTCTGACATCCACATCCCATTTACTGGGTTACACGATATCCCTTGAGAAGACTGATTGTTAGACTTTTGGGCTTCTGATTCCTCGTAACTGCCAAAGATCTCAGACGGCAACTGGCACTAACGGCTTAACGTGCTTCCCCGGGCATGTAAGGGTCTCGATATGTAATGGATGGTCACCCAACCACGAACCGAACGCGGCAAGCTTCGCTCAACCTTCGATCGACTCGTGGGGCTGTCAACATTTGGCCACGAGCTCCCCTATGTATCACACTTGTACCTATATGCAGCGATGATGTTCCAAGGTTTCTATACATTAGGGCGCTTTCAATTTAGACAGTTGATGTTGAACTGCCGCCGCACGATTATTACAGAATTATTACGACCGTGGGCCGTACTGCAGCAGAGCGACAGCAGTATGACGCAGATCGGCTTATTTGAAGAGGTGTGCAGCTGCAGTCAGATAGAATTTAGTGATTTCTATCAAAACCCAACTTCAGTCGGTACCATGAACTCTGACGAGGAAGAGTTATTGTTAGTTCTCTTGCTACGGAAGAAACAAAATTGACAACGGACGTCCGCGCACTGTTCTAGCACGATTTTATTTTATTATTCTGGCATTTTGCAGTTCAACCATAGGATTGTCTACTGCTTAAGCGGACTTGCCTGTGGATACCACAAAAGAATTGTAGCCTCCAGCCAGGGCTTAGAAAAACTTACAAGCTAAGCGACTACACGCTGAAGGCACCACCTGTGGGGTACGATCCTCGGCTTAAGACAGTAAGGGGCAAACTGGATCGGGGCTCACACGATCTTGCGAGTCCTTTTGTATGAAAAATCATAACCGCCGTACGCAGTACCTTACCCGGGCTGACGCAGTACCATACCCGGGCTGCAGCAGTCCAACACCAACCATCTAAATTAAAAGCGCCCATATACTCCGTGTAAAACAAAATCACGGACAGTCGTTAAGTAAAACGATTCACCTTACTGCCACTGTTAAATTGTCTCGTAAAGCTGAGGTAACAGCTGAATACCGGTGTAAAATTAATTATCAAATAAAACACGAGGTGTTAAAATAATCGCCTATTAAGCATTCATAGTACCATACTGTTAGACAGTTAGGTTTAATATCTGCATGCAAACCAAGGCCGCTGTAAAATTTTAAGCTTTATTGTTCACCATGAGAGTAAAAGAAATACAAAAATATTAAAATTTTATTTAAAGGAATAAATGCAATAAGTGGTATTCGGAATAGAAATTGTTTTCAGGAAGTTATTTTCATTACAGCATGGAGCTGTAATGAAAATAACTTAGCCATAGTTTAACAATAAAATTGTCTTATACTTTTAGTAATCAACAGTAGAAATATTCCTTATTCTTGTTTATAATTTCTGGTATTACTATAATCAAAGAAACAGTTAGATTTCTAAGTTTCACAACTGTTAGGGAAACCACTCGTAGTATGATTATATGAAATGATTGTACTGCCAATCAAACACATACCTACCCACTTTGTTGACTTTTGACACACAAGGAAAACTAAAAAATTCACATTTACATTTTTAACATTCACAAGAACATAATCGCAATAAGAATTTAGAATGTAATTTAAATTTGGTGTCCTTTAAAATAAAATTATTTATTCATATTTGCTTCTGCGAAAAGATAACGAAAAAGAAAAAAATATTTAAAAAGATTTTCCCGTACCGGGAATCGAACCCGAGCCTCCTGGGTGAAAGCCAGGTATCCTAGCCACTAGACCATACGGGATACTGTTAGACCTGTCATATCAAACATTCAGTATGATTCCGGTGCGCTTACAACTTGGTTGAACAAAAGATTTCAACGTTCGAAAATCTACTGTACATTATAAAATTATTTTTGATAGCCAATAGATGATGTCTTCTTCATGTTTGGCATTTATGGACACAAAATGATTTATTAGTAAAAATATAATAATTAGGCGAGTTCTCGATTACATTCTCCAAATCACAATCTCATTAAAACAAAGTTTTTAAAGCTAATAAATAAAAAAACGTATTAATGGTTACCAAATTTAATAGACTCAGGTGGTCATATAACACATTATGCTACAATAACCCACGGACAAGTCGATCTTAAACTGACATTTACGCAAAACAAAATTTATCTACAAAGAAATATTTACAACTTTATTCAAAAATTTTATGACGTGTTTCCTTTAACAACGGCTAAACGCGTATCTTAGGCATTTTATGATACTTATCAATTTAATATCAGTTGAAATCACAGTATAAATTTAATTTAGAATGCTTGTTTTAATATATGTATGCAAATTGAAGAAATAAATTCTATGGAAAAATATGTGATACTATTTTAAGAGGGTCTTTAGCACCTTATGAAATCTGATACGCGATTGAGAATTCTGCGTTCTCGATTTCATGGTACTCGGAACGGACGATAAAAAGTGTTGTATTAATAAGTCTGAATACACGACTGATACTGTTTTTAATTAAGTCGTTATGTGTAACGGAAATCCTAATTGTAGACAGGATGATAATCTAACACTTGCAGCTTTGGCTCCGTGGCAAAAACTAATGGCTGCTCTGGTAGGAAACAAAAAACAATCGGTCGATTCTGTGAAAACTAAGATGAAGTGAACGTGAAGAGCTGTTGTTCTACCTAATACTAGGGATTGCCATTATTGACGGCTCACTTTAAACTCATTATTTTCACCTACGATTTCACGATGAGATTTTAACAGAATCAGAATATAATCATTCTAAAAAAATATTTACGTAATTTAAAAGCTAATAAAATGATAAGTCTTAAAATAATAAGATTATGTACGAATATAGAAAAAAGAAAGGGAATAAATTAAAAAGCTTTAAAATTTACGTTTGCGTTTGAAATTCATAATGAGCCAAATCAACAATTCATTTTACGTAACGAATATTTACTGTCAGTCTTGATTCGTCCAAATTAATTTACAAATCCTCATCAATCCATAAATCATTTAACACTTGGCGGCGCATCATCAATAATTATATCTTAACTTTGAACGTCTTCTCCAGTCGTACAAATATTTTTGAGATTCCAGATGAGGACTCCGTCATCCGAAATTTTATCAGGAAAAAAGAAAAAACGTTAATTTGCGGCAAACATGACGCGGTTGTATCACATCCGCGCAAAACAGCCATCGCTCGGCATAATGCTTCGACCCCTTGTCCCCCACTGTCTGTGATTCCCCTTTATCATATAAAGTGTGATCTTAAGTTATGGTACCGTCCTATTAAAAGCTAGCTGTACATGCTAGGTCTTGGGTGCGACATCACTCCGCTACCATTAGTACATTTAATATCAATAACGCAGGCCGCACAATGTCCCTTCACAATCCCTAATGCCATATCATTGGTAGAAGACGATAAATATTTTAGGATACCAGTGTGAATGGACATTGTCGCTTTATATTGTTGAGGTGACCGGGTTTATGGCCCCATATAGCTGGTGCACTTCTTGTGTTTGTAGGATATCCATTTTCTAAGGATATTCTTGTATTATTAAAGGCTTCTGGAATATTGAAATTGTTTTGTTTGCATTTTAGCTTCTGGTGAAGAAATGGCTTCCCTGTGGCTTGCCGTGGGTGTCATAAAAGAAGAGGAGTATTGTGTTGAAAGAAAGGCAGCATCACAATGTGCTCTAATAAAATAGGGTTGCCACTGTTTTTGCCAAGTAATGATGGCAATATTTCATCACAAACCATTGCACGGTTAATTATTGGACCGTTACAGATAATGTTAAGGACAATAGTTGAGTACAGAAATACTCAAAGTGTGCTCCACGAAACCCTAGGGCCGTAAAGTCTATATTGGCGCCCCGTGAAAATACTGATCATAGTGAAAAAAATACTAAAGAATATACTAAAGGAAGTGCTATGAAGACTTTAAAGCCCTAAATGTTCTTCTCCCGTTCCCAATAACGTAAATACTTGTGAAATATATATGTGAAACAGGATTGACAACATATGCACCAAACCACTTACTGCAATAAACTTTCATTGACAAATGTTAATGATAATATTAATATGGTCATTAATAAAAAATACACGTAAAATCGGTTTCTGATTATTTTAGGGCTCCGTCAAATATTTCGTTTCTCAAAAGGGATCGGTCGCCAAAAAAGTTTGATAACAGTCGGTGTAGTAGAAGGAGTAATAAAACGGGTAAAGTACCACTACCTCGATTTTTATTTACCTATTCGAAGCCTTATCATTCAGATCGTCATATTATACTGACTCAAGATTGTCAATCTTGAACTTCTCTAAAAGTCTAAAACACTGTTTAAAATGTTTGCCGTATAGTAGGGTTCATTTTACTGACCATTATCTTTATAGTCAGACTGAAATAAACAAATTTTTATCAGCACAATCCTCCAACTCCTCCCAACGTTTGGTAACCCACCTGTAGGAAACAATTCAACCATTTAGCATACATACGCAGAGGCCGAACATAACAATGTTACCAGCTCCCAAAGATGCCCACTCCTGGCCATTGTTTACACAATGGTGGACTTACACCACGTTTATAGACCGTGGCTTGTAAACCTCATAACGGAGGAAAATGGCGTTTAGCGGGACGATGAGGAAATTGACGATAACTGTCAATTGAAGAGCACTTTTATTGTTAAAGTGTTGATGACAAATGATATACAGTTTATGAAATAAAACTATAAACTAATTGTTAAAGAAGTGTACAGGCACACGGGGCTCATGAATAATCAAAATCAAAAGTCATTTATTCAAATTAGGCTGAAAATCTTCACTTTTTTAAGGTCAAAGTTACATAAGACAGTCCCCCAAAAACGCCCACCCTTCACCACTTCCTAGTGCTTTAGCTGGGAAGAAGAATGCATGATAAGTCTATGGTTCGGGGGCGTCCATAAAATACGTGAGGTGTTTTTTTTTATTTTCTGTCCCTCCCTCCCCCCCTGGTGAGATGTCGTGAGATTTTATTCGACCCCCTCCCCCGTCCCCCAATCTCACGTGAGATTTTTCAAAATGTGGGTTTCTTACGTAAACGCTTTGGATTGTCATTGTAAAAAGAAAAAAAAATGTGAATGATCTTAATCGTATTATGATAACGCTTACGATTAAATCAGCATGTACAATCTGGATTAAATGGACCAAAATAGTATATAATTGCGTGATATTTGCCGAGACCCCCCCTCTCTCTAACGTAAGAATAGATGAGATTTGACTCGACCCGCTCCCCCCCTAAAATATCTCACGTAATTTATGGACGCCCCCTTCGAACTTCTGGATGTTTTTGCAATGTAGTGCTATTCTGTAAACATATTACCGTGAAAACGTAGATGAAGTCAGTTTAAACCGAGCTGTCAATAGTATCAATCCTTAACATTAAATGTATATAAGTAGTTTATCAGCCATCTCGTTACCCGCATCAGTAAGGTTCGCCGTCCACGGCATACCCTCGTTGCCCCCGACGATGCCACCACTCTCCTCCAGGAGAGCAGCCCGGCTACTAGCACTGTTAGATCAGCATACAGACACAAATTTCCGTCGTTCCGTCCTCGCCGTCGAGGCCCGTAGCGACGACCCTGTCCATTACCATCCCCCCGACCCTTGCTCGAGCCAGCCCGCGTTGCCGCTGAGCTAGTAGTTTTAAAAACCCCCGATCCAGCTGTCCCTTGCTGTCCCCCCCCAGCGACGCCCTAAGCCGAGGTCCGAACCCCGCAGGGGGTGCCCTTAGCGTGTAGTCGCTTGGTTTTGTAAGTTAGCTTTAGTTTTTATTAAGCCCTGGCTGGAGGCTACAATTCTTTTGTGGCAGCCACAGGCAAGCCCGGTTAAGCAGTAGACAACCCTTTGGTTGAACTGCGAGATGCCATTAACAAAAAAAAAAAAAAAAACTCGTTACCATAACACAAGCATTAAGTTGCTTAGCTTGGGACGATACGGCGTTGTGTGAAATGTCCAAGGATATTATTATTATTATTATTAACATTGGGTGGAACGACAGGTCACTCCACGCTCTCTTCACCTTAGTTAGTTACGGTAAGATTTTTACAGAATCGACCGACTGGTGGCAAAATATGTGTAAGATAAGATCTCCGAACTAAATATGGACTCTTTTAACTGCTACTAATTTATCTTCTTCTTTTCGTGTGGTTAGTAACTAACCTAGTGTCAAAGTTTTAATGCTGCCCATGGGCCTCTGACTTAGCATCACATGCTGTTGAGAAATATCTCTCGGGCATGCCGGTTTCCTCACGATGTTTTCCTTCACCGATTTTAAGCAAGTGATAATTATACAATACGCACATGAATCCGAAAAATCAGAGGTGCGTGCCTTGGGTTCGAACTCGAGGCCTATGACTTGGCAGTCACACCACTAGGCTATCACTGCTTACTACACTAATTTATGAGAAACAGCAACACATCTAGAATTATTCATGGCTCGTATCTAACCATCTGACATCTAATGGCGTGACAAATACCTTCTATAGTAGGTAACGATATAATATATTTTTCGAAGTTTTTTCCGAATTCTTAGTCAGACCCATTACATTACCTCTGAGTCACCAACCAAACAACTTGTATGTCTACGATAAAAAATACCTGACCATGATAATACGCCCTTCCCTAGTCAAACCCAAAGCCATTAAGAATGACTTCGCGACTACCGTTCAAAACAAACATGAACCTCATTTTATTACTCCGATAATTAATGCTCGATCAGTTTGTATCGACCGCCAACGCACAGACGTCGGCATCTATCAAAAACCAAATTTAAACAAGGAACATAATAGGCGGTAACAATAGCTGTGGGCATCGACGAGCACCTCAACCTAATACCAATAACTAAAACAGTACACGGCGGCTCGCCTGTTGTCTAAACGCATTTTTCCCCGAAGTAAAGGGTCAATATTTACCCTTTCCATGAGCAGCACAAAGCTTAATGTTTGTCTCGACGTTGCACTTCGGGTCCTGTGTAAACTCGCCCTAACAAATTGTACGGCAGATCGACAACAATACAATCTAAACCTTGTTCCCAAAAAGTTAAGGTCTGATTTGGGAAACGGAAAATCCGGGCGTAGTAAAGACACAAAAAGCATTATATTTTATGTCTATAGTAGCATTTAGTAGCTTAAGGCGATTCTGCGGTTACATTGTAAAGAACTTCATAAGAAAATGGATACATCGCCTCCAGTGCTCTCAAGATAAACTATAACGCAAACTCTGAAGATATAATTATATTGATATAAGACCTAACTCAGGGGACGTTTTTATAAATTACTTATTCCTTTAAACTAGAACTGGTTATTTGATTACGGTACGGCGATGGGTACACTAATGGATTCTCTAAGAGAGTATCTGCCTACTAATGCTATGTTTTGTAAGTACGTAATAAACAAAAATAGAGCTTAGGTCCTGTTTATATGAATATGTAAATCGTTTATTTTGATATAATTTACGTTTCATACCGTGATTTTATGCGAGAAATTTATATGAAGCATGTGGTACGCACGCAACCGAAAGAATTTGATGAGATAAAGCTACATACATTATGAGTCCATTACATTAATATATTGATAAAACATTTTATATCAACTATAGCTGCTGTAATAATTATTAGGATAGGATTTATAAAACAAGACCTGGAAGCTCTTAAAAACCTTCTATCTCAATTTGTTATAAGAGAAAAGGATCACGCTACGAATTCAATTTGCTCTCATGCTAATTTAGAAATAAAAGTAAAACATAGAGCGGGTATCAGTCGGTTATCATACCCCCCAAGTAGTAGGAGCGTTGGGGGAAACAGGTTATTTTGTTCTCTCAAACGGGTTATAGTTACACGATAATGATCCCAGAGGGATAAGCAGGATTGTAGCTGTAGTTTAGTTCCTTATAAAAGTTTATGAGGAGACTACTATTGATTTGGCAATTCCGTTTGTAGTTGACATACTGGCATATTCGGACGAATATTATGTTCAATTTAAAACTGAAGCAGCTAATGCGCTGGGTACAAGTGTTGGGTAATAGAAGAGAGATAAAAGACATAGTGTGATGAGGTCACTTGTCACCTGTACACTATCTGAGCTATTAGTTAAGTACTAACATAGGCTAAGGGCTGAGGATAGGAGGCCCTCGTGAATTAGTAATATCAGCTGCACGGGTCGATCCATAAGGTTAAGCTACGCTTGCCGCGGTTGGCCGTGGATGAGTGACTATCTTAACATACCGAGACTCCTCCGTGTCTCATTGGTCCCGGCTGTCATTTGTGCATCTTTGACAGTCGTTACGGGTCGTTAGACCCCCAAAAATCGTACAGCCAGTCTTACCAAGGGGTATCGTATTACCCAGTTTCTGGGTTGTAGAGGTCAGATAAGCAGTCGCTCCATGCAAAATACTGGTATACAGTTGCATCCAGGTAGACTGGAAGCCGACCCCAACATAGTTGGGAAAAGGCTAGGCAGATTGATTAACATAGGCTAACTATTGCTATTAACCCATTGGATCTCTGTTATCTGAATAAATGTTTTTGTTATTATTATAATATCTGAAAGAGATAAGTAGGTACCTGTCTTTAATATTACAGACTACTGATTCTGAATCCTACTTTCGAGTCTTAGTAGAATTCTCCGAAAGTACTCGTGTGTTGGAAATAGCGAAACCAAGGCTATTGTAAATAGTGGAGGCTATGTAAATTGGCGTTCTTACTACATTTTAGGGGTCCTAGTTAATAATTCCATTTTAATAAATAACTATCAGCATCATTCAAATCTTAGATTCAGTTCATTTATTTCAGAAAGTAGTTCATAAGGACTGGGCTTTATTTAAGTCCAAGCTTCCGTGTTAAAACGCAGTATAAAAACATTCGAAACTACCCATTAAACGATTGAAAAGCTGTTTTCAAACCAAACTTTGGAAAAAGGCTTCTATAAAATTGGCCTATTTAATTTTTATAATTTAATTTTTTAATAAGACGAGTATCCAAATTAATCCTATATCCTATTTATTGAATACCTTAATAATTTGATTTCATTTTATGATTACTTTAATATAATACCTGTGAATTATATATCCATAATAAAAAACATACAACAAAATGTTCAATCCACATTTGAGAGCTCCATCTGTCTAGCTTGTAACAGCGGCCTGAATATTTATTTGACATGTTTTGATTAAAGCGTTAGATACGGTGAGACAGCCATCCTGCCGATATCGCAAGATGTTAGCATCGCATTCAAATAATGTACCAACTGATAAACAATCAAAGACTGTTAGAAAAAAACTGAGATATAATAGTGTTTGGTTATGCCATTATGTAAAACAATCGTTGTGTAATTTAATAAGAATGTATGAACTTATCTGACAGCCAATCTTACCAAAGGGTATCGTATTACCCAGTTACTGGGTTGTGGAGGTCAGATAGGCAGTCGCTCCATGCAAAATACTGGTATTCAGCTGCATCCGGTTAGACTGGAAACCGACCCCCACATAGTTGGGAAAAGGCTATGTAGATTGATTGATTATATGAACTTATTTATAACTGTAATGAAATTTGTAGAATTATAAGAAAATAATTATTTTTTAAATAAAAATGAGTTCTGATAAACACAATTTTATGATTAAACAAATATTTACATACACATAGTAACTCACATTTAAAATTATCATAACTACTTATTAAGTGCGTATTAAAATTCAAAAGAGACCATTAATAACGATTTGTATTAATATAATACGAACAATTTTAATTAATTAAAATACTCTGTTTTAATTTACAAAACAACGGTCTAATTAAGTAGACGTTCTTAATTATATGAGTAATTTAATGCACACAGTATAATTAGGTAATGTTTAGGTAGCTCATAAGTTTTGCAAATTCTTCACACATCATCAAATTACAAAGCGGAAAATTTTAAGCAGTATCTGATTACTTTTTATACGAAACCTCCCATTTAAAGGTATGTAAACTGCCTATATATTATACACTTTAAAACGACACCAATAAAAAACCCATAATATTCACATCACGGTAACTGGATCATAAATCACGCTGTAACATAAAACTAACGGGACCACTCTATTACTCGACAATACTTTCCAATGGAGACAAACCCATTCGAGACAGCAATTCGCAATCCAGCAGCAATAAACATTTACCAGTTAAAACTTCATTGTTCGACATCACAAAACAAAGGGTTGTCGCGAACCTCGTAAACAATAACATAAACACTGACTGATCTTTCACAAACCAGTACGAAGTCTTTGTCGCTTGCAAACCCTTTGGGAGTACTCGCAATGGCAAATGACTCAGTAACCTATTAACTGCGGAACAGTTTGTGAGATATCTAAATATTGACTGTTGCTCCAGCTACTGTTAACTTACGTATCAAACTAGTGTACATATATTTACATGTATCTGAATACATCAAGCCTTTGACATTTGTCGTTGAATTCTCTATTTGCATCGTTAGAGATTCAAGTCGTTTTCTTAAAGCGCATGCTTAAGGCCATTAATTTAGTTTCGGCTTTCCACATAAAGCTATAAAACATTCGTTCAAAGCCTAAATTGCCTACAAACGATATAATCTGGAATTGCTACGTTCCCAATTTACGAGTATAGTTGCCTCAAAGCATTCTCCGTGCGGAGGAACGGTTGGCATTTTTGTCAAGCACAATATTCTTACGAGTTTCTAAACATGACCATTCCATTTAAATCCGAGCTTCGCCTGTGAATATACTTAAGATTTTATTACGCTTTTATTCTTTATAGGCGGAATTTAGAATAATTTTGAATGTTTAAAATAGTCTGCCGTAAAATCTAGATAAGTATCAACAGACTCACTAAATTTGGTATTGTTGCTATTAAAGATATTTTGACAAAGTTAATTATTTCTGTGTTCATAAAACTTCGTCTAATAGGGTGATTCGCTGTTTTTAATTAAACAATGGTAAAGTTATGAGTGTTTTGTTTTTACTGATGCCGATGACAGATAAGCTTTTGCTCTGGCATTATCTCAATTTCTTCGTATAAAATACATGTCAGAACCAACGAAATAAAATCCTGAAGAAGGCACTTAGGTACCCAAATTAACTACCTTATTATCAAACCGTCCAAGTGCATGTGGGGGCATACAATGAAGAGTTTCCTAGTTGAGATGACTTCGTCCCAGTAACAAACGTAATATTGTAGTTATTTGGAAGTAGTAGTAGTTATTAGTAAACTTTATTTCCCATTAATACCAACTGCAATTAATGTTAGTATGTATGCACAAAATATTGTGGTCTTCCATAGACCATAGACCACCATAGGGATCATTCACCATAGACTTTTTACATGAAAACTCTTCTTCCGGAAACTTCTTAGGTAGGTACAGAACTGATTTCTGTATTTTTCTCAGTAGTTTCGGAGATAATGGAAAATGGTCAATTTTCATCCGTGTTTGAATTTGGTAACCAGTATACCAAACAACTTAATCGGACCATTATATTCTGAGCAAATTGGCTATGACAGACGGCGACACAGACCGACAGTCACACGAGTGATCCTATAAGGGTTCCCTCTTTTTACCCGGACATACGGAACCCTAAAACTGTCACAAACTTGAGTATGTAATATGAATGCTCTAACTATGAAAGTTCCAACAATATCCATTGACTGTATAAATGATACTTAGTCAGTAAATTTTCAATTTTTGTCAATTTAGAATTTTTGATGATCACTTAAAAAGTTGAAGATTTTCTTTATCAAAATAGCATCAATATATAATAAAATCCCATAAGGATCTTTAGAAGGTTTAATCCAATATTGTCACTAGCTTCTAATGGCAACTCAAAAGTGCCGACAGTAAAAACATTAGCCGTCTGTCGGGTCACGCGTCTCCATCAAAATAATGTGTCATCTATCCAAATCCCCGAGAGAGTGTCACTTCCATGTGCTTTTTCAAATAAATCCCCCAACGATGTGAGTGGAAACGCTGGGCGGACCTAATTGGTGATGTTTATGGTGATGTTCTTGCGGAAAGTCAGGTGCATAGTACTCACAACCTGCGTGCTATGATCTGGTCATAGCACGCAGGTAGGAACGTAAACGAAGCAATAGGTGTATGCAAGCAGCGTAGAAGGTGGCGTACTATAGCTTATGCCTACCTCCATGGAATGAAGGCGTGTGTTTATGTATGTACGTATGACGTAACTAGATGAACAAATCGTGGTGATAAAAGGAGTTTTGTACAGGTGGTCGTATAGCTAGACTGATAGATTTGTTGAAATCTTTACACAATAATGTGTTTTATTTCCATAATAAAACACTTAACCTTATTCTATCGTGTCGAAACCGAAAACCCATCAATGAATGAAGAATCACACAAAGAGTCCATATGGAGAGCCACGTGACAATTATTCACGTTTTATTTACCATAATTCAATCGTCTGTCGCTTAAATAACATTATCTAAAGGCAGTAAATATCGGCCATTATCGAGAGCCCTTCAAAATTCCACGCGGTGTTTTTGAACGAACGCGAGAGAATGACGCGTCAACTCCATCCACCAAGAAAAATATTGAGACAACAGGCTCGTCGAGTGCCCTCCGCGGCGACATAATGGCTTTTCATTGAATTCCTCTTGCTTTCTTTTGTTTATATCCCATAATGTTTCGATTGGAGTATGATGGAGGGCGGCCGTGATTACTTTAATAACAATGACGACCGGGTACAAAGGACGAGACCACTAAAATTATGTGCGGGGTCGGTCTGAATGGTTCTCATGCCCCTCACGTAAGCACGGCGGCCCGGAGCAAGCTCTGTGACGTTTACCTGCCCCCACGTCACATATAAATAGTATCAACACAGAAATAATGAGCCTTTCATAGAACCCATTAGCTTTATGACCTGATACTAAAATGATAAAGAATTATAAAAATATGTGACTGAAATACGGAAAATGTTTTCGTTAAGATTAGATTATCGAGTTGATAAAGAATTCTGCGAGACTAAGGGAACAAGCTAAAGATAAACTAAACAAATAAACGCCGGAGTACCAATTATGGAGACATAAGGGTGCAGTCATATGGAACCTCGGTCGTGTCTATCTGAGAACGTGTCAGGTATTCAGACACCGAGTTTGGTTAAGCATTAGGTATGGCAGCCTCGCCCCAACGGAAACAAAACGCATGTCTATACGTATTTTAATACAGAATAAAGGCGTCGCTTGCTTGTACCCGACGATATGTATGCAACACAGCAAAGGGACACGCAGTTTGATATGGTTATTACGTCCTTTGTGGAAAGGATAAAGAAGCCGGTGTGAGCGGGCTCTAGGCTCCGCGGTGAGATTTGTCTTCGTGATACGCTAAAATTTAGAAAAAAGTCACTTGACAAGAGGCTACACAGTCGGCCTCCTTGGAAATGGTAATGTTTCATAAAAATCAGAACCTGTTTGGGAGACGGCCTTAAGAATAACTAAATTTGGTGTGACTATAGACTGGACGCCATTCATCTCTGTGGATGTCATTCACGACATGATTCATTTCTTGCTAACGCTACGAGAAACAATAGTCAGTGACCGGCATTCACTGAATAAACTAAAATGGGAATAATTTTCGAATCTGGTGAGATTCACAAAAAGCACAATGCGGCTTTTAAATTCTCAAAGCTTGTTCTCTTAAATCTTACTATTTGACGTGTGCGCCACAAACACAATTCACTTACGTTTACCATTACCACCACGACGAAACTGCTACCTAAGACGCTTCAAAAGATACATGAAGCATAATGGCTGTTTACTGTCTTCTCCCGTAGCCAGGCATATTTTATGGGTTTATGTATGAGCGTCCCGGTCCGACGAGCATAGCTCCAAGCGATTCCGACACGATAATCGCAACACAAGAGGATGTCTTGACATTTCTTTTCTTCGAGGCAGTGTGTAGCAGTAAATAAACGGGCATGGACATCAGTACTGGGCTGACACCGTACTATTATATTGTTTGCGTAATTGCACCCCGCGACCTGGAACACTTAACGTATCCAGCTTGAGATGCTAATGCATGCGAAGCGGACGCAAATTAGTCATGTGAGGAGTTAAATTATTATACGTAACATTAATCAATTCTACAAACATTACGCAACTTTGAAAAAATCAATGAAGGCTACGCATTAAGAATGTGGTGATTATGCAGTTGTTTAACATGCAAATATGAGGACCTCTTATACCGATATACGGAATCTGAATGTATGCAGAAGCATTGTCGTTCTCATATCCAAACAAAGGTTTGGAATAAACTTAATGAAGCGTCGAAAGTCAACGGGGAAAGCAAACCTCGGTAATATTTGGAAAACATCTTTATGATAATACGACTTAAGCTCTCTTTTATTTTTCTTACGAACCATACTGTTTGACTACGTGCTGAAAGCGTAGGGACTTAAAAATAGGATCAAGTAAGGCTAACTGTAAGATATGTGTTCTTGGAAACAGTCACGCACTCGGGAAAATAACCACGTTTGTTGTTGAGACTTTTGTATGTGACCCCAGAAGTAAGTCTAATTTAAAGGCAGTTTGCACTTACATCACTTACAGTATTTCCTTTATAACAAAAGAACAATTGCACAAGCGTACCTTCTGAAGAGGTTAAACAACTAGGTCAGAAGGTTTATGGGAATTCCTTGAAGCTCTCTACGCATTGACATTAAGACGACCGATAAAGACAGCCAAACAGTTTTATACGCTCCAAAATACACATGAAAAATTGTTGGTAAACCACACATACATCACGATGAACTCGGCATATCACCTGATCCTGTTCTTAACAGGAATTGTAGCGTTCTATATCTAATCTTCACATCTGCGCATGTTTCCTCCAGCGTAAGTTACGTACTTACGTTAGCACCTCTGTTCCTTGCGTTGTCAATTCGCAATGAATCTCCTCGAGTCGAACCCCATCGTACTTTATCAGCTAGATCTGAAACGCCGCATACCTGATCACTGGAGATACGAGCCTGCGGTTGAGAGACCGCAATTTGAATATTACGTCTTATATTATCTTTCGGATTTAAATGTTATTGTTATTCTGGTTCTGTGTTATTAAGCGGTTGAGTTTCTAAGGACTCTTTCTCAGGATTGATGTCTCGGTTAACAGGTATGTTGATCATCTCAAGTGATACTTCTGTGAACTTATTATGATTCATTTCGGATTTCAACAGAGTACATGCTTATACATGAGGAGCTCGTGGCTAAGTATTAACAGCCGCACAGGTCGATCCGTCAGGTTTAGCTACGCTTGCCGGGGTTAGCCATGGATGGATGACCATCTTTACATACCGAGACTACTCCGTGCCTCGGAAAGCTCTTTCAATCTTTCACAGTCGTTACGGGCCGTCAGAAGCCCGAAAATCTGCCAGCCAGTCTTACCAAGGGGTATCGTATTGCCCAGTTACTGGATTGTGGAGGTCGGATAGGCAGTCGCTCCATGTACAATACTGGTATTCAGCTGCATCCGGTTAGACTGGAAGCCGACCCCAACATAGTTGGGAAAAGGCTAGGCAGATGGATGGCATTTACAGAGTGTATCGACCAGGTAGTGGTTATGTGAATTTCATATGTACATAGTACAGACGCCAGCACATCAAGCTATCCCTAACTGTCGAATTTTCTCAATTAAAAATGAACCTTATGTCTTTGTAATAAAGTTGAAATACTATCAAAGAAATTTGACAGATTGTGGTAACTTGATGTGCTGGCCTCTTTACAGCAAACTGTCGTTTTACCTTAAAACAACAGTTGTATCATTGTTGACATACAAAAAACAGTTAGTCGATCGTTTGCGCTGGCATGCAGGATGACAGTGTTTGACAACATCTAAAGTGTCAATTTAGACAAATTGCACGGATGTCGCAACTTTGAGACAAAATCCCGTTACTGTAATCGCGCGAGTCTAATGTTTTTTCTACACCATAGTCGGCAAATACAAAAAGGTGATTCACGCAGGCGTTAAAACATTCCATTTGCTAATATTTTCTTTTTAGATTTCCCACTTTTTACTACTTTCATTGCACAACGCAATTTCTATGAGTTTCCGAAACGCCGACTTTATTAGGGACCGTTAACACAAAACTAGAAAGCAACGGTACTGAAGGGTTCGCAAAAAGAGTTGCAAATAAAACAATAAAACTTTCGCATCTGCAAACCGAACATTTGTTGTGACACGGGGTACCGTTAGTTCTGTAAAGGGCTTATATATTGCAGCAAATAAATTGTTTGCAAGGTCCTTCTAAAAATTAAGATTTTGCCAATTAAAGACAAAGGGTGTAACGGGCTGTCGGCAAAATCAAAACACAAAGAAATGTTTACTACCTAAAGGGATTAAAATTCCGTTGCAGGCATACGGGAGCCAAAGAGTTAAATACACGTTCTTGTTTATTGTTTTTGACAATATTTAACAGAATTACGGTAATAAATTTACCGAAGGAAAACCCAGACGAGGATATATTCAATCATAACGTTTATTAAAATTGATATGCACGTGTAGCGCATATCAATTTTATTAAAGCTTAATAATTGTACGTATGTATTAATATGCGGATATAGTCAGGTTGAATTGCACTACACTCGCAATTAATTTCTTCTGAAAGGATCGTCCGTATTTATTTGATATAATTATCATCAAGACAGTCGCCATAAAGTCAATAATCACACACCACTTCGGTTTTTACGACACCTGTTTTATTATCAAATTTATTCGCTTTAATGAACTGAATATATTTTATGAACTTTACAAGCTGTGCATGGCGATTGCAGAAGCAATTACTAAACCGAGATTGAATAATCAATCTATGCAATGAATTGGCTTTAATTTAATTTCTTTTAAAATATACAGGGAAATATTCGGAAGGTAAAGTGTATAGTTAACTAGCTTCTGCCCGCGGCTTGCGTGCATGTCGGAAATGATCCCAAGGGAATGTACAGTTGCCAGCACATCAAGTTACCACAATCTGTCAAATTTCTTTGATAGTATTTCAACTTTATTGCAAAGACGCAAGGTTCATTTTTAATTGAGAACATTTGACAGTTAGGGATAGCTTGATGTGCTGGCGTCTGTACTACCGGGATAAAAAATCATAAACTACCTTTATGCAAAATTTCATCGAGATCCGTTCAGCCGTTTGAACGTGAAGGACGGACAAACGTATAACCTCACACTCTCGCCTTTATAATATTAGTGTGATAGGTATGTAGTAGTATGCGTACACGTCGAATGATCTAAAACCAAATCATTCAGTATACTATTGTAATACCTCAAGGGTTAATTGTTCCACGCACAGAGCGAACTATCCCAAACAGAATAAACCTCAATCTCCTACAGTGTTCCATATAAACACATGGTTTTATGCATGACAACGAAATTTACTGTTGTAAAGGTTGCTAAAGCCTCTAACAATGAAGTACATTGTCATGCGCTTAAAGCACGTCCGAGTGAGGCGCTGTGAGTGACAGGCAAATAAAAGTAGACAAAGGGACCATCGCGCGCCGTTGACGTGGTCCGTGGACGTCGCGTCGCTCTTGAGTCACATTGGAACCATCCTCCGAGCGATTCTCACACTTTCCCTATTCCAATAAGAACGAACTAAAAATTAAATCAGGTATACATGCGAGTTTCATTAAATCACTCTTGAAACAAGTCTGGCGTGTAACAATGAACAATACTTCACAGTTTCCGAGTCGAAAGCCAATACTAATACCATACTAAATGTCCGGCCGTGAGTTCCCAGATGTAGTGAGCGTTTCTATAGCACGGCGCGGCATGAGAGGAGGGCCGGACCACCAGCGCTGCGCCCGCGCCGCCCGATCCGCCGCATAATTACTGTGTACAGACACACACACACACCCATGCCACTGGCCGCACACCTATCGATAAAACATTAAATTAAATTTTATCTGCCTTGTAAATTTCATAGGCACTGATTGAGTTTTCTGTGTATAGACTAACTGGACCGGAATCAGACTCGAAAACAGACGGAGCGTTCTCCGGTAGCCATATAAAAATCAGCTGCGGTATTTTACGAGCGTCTCGTAGCGTGTATTCTTATTGATGATGGTAATCGATCCGCAACAATGTTATTCCATCAGCAAATAGGCAATATAGAGTCAAAATATTTACCTCAATCTCTTATAAAATCTCCATAGGTATGCGACCTTTTAACTCCAAACACATATGGGGCTATTGTCAAAACGTACCTCACGTAACGTGTAGGAGCGATATATTCGCATTCTTTGCGTGTTTGTCGTTCCAATCAAAAATGGCTTCTATATTTGTTCAGTGAAATGTCAAAATATGTCGTGAGAACGTTACGAAGCGTATGATGGCGCGGGCGCATCGTGTCGGACCGGTCACGCGAACGCTACACTTGTACCAGTACACTCCTACTCTGCACTGTTTGCGAAATAAGAATTTCAGCCTCAGGGAGATCGAAGGCTCTTATGGAATTTTAAGTTGGAAAAGCATCCGTCAAAGGTTGTTGATTTATGAACTGAAAAATATGAAAATAAGTTACTTTATTTCTTTACACATTTAAAATCACGTCAGACAGCTAACGATTCTGTATTCTGGTACCTAATCATATTGGATAAAGAATCATTTTTCAAATGTTAGAGTTGTAATCCAGTCCAGAACATAGGTTGAAAGAATTTCGGGTATAATATGTCAAATTCCTCCCCATAATGTGAACTCGTCATTCTACTAATAATCAACAACGGACAACACAAGACTGGATACGTAAACTTACTAAAAGATTATTAACCTTTATAACAAAGCAGTTAATCAAGACTCTAAGCAGTTCCAAAGTAAATAGAAGCTTGGCCCCGTTTACTACAGCGCGGTAAGTTTTATAGATGACCTACGACCCGCGACAAACATGGCATAGCTCTGATAAAACATAGAACATTAAACAATCAATGAACAACACGAGCTTTATTGCAAAGGTTAGTACATAAAACATTAATAAAACACAGAGTTATAGTTCCACCACTGATGCGAGGTTAATAAACTCGCCGGACCAAGGAAAACTATGATGATAGAGGACCGTCGCACATAACTCTCGATTTGAACGATAATCGATGATTCATAATTGAGACTTGGAACAGTTCTAAATCAATAGATAACTATGAAACATGATCTCATAATTACTGGCGAGGTAACGTTGCTACAAAACCAACAAAGCAAACAAGAAGACTGTAATTCAACCACCCATCTGTGGAGGCGACCCAGTAATGGCCATCTAAATCACTGGACGTAATCGCAACAGTGATTTTAAACAGAGGTCACGAAGCACTCCTATTGGACAATATTTATGAAGACAAAAAAGGTAGACCCCTCTGGATGCCATTTATTACAGAGCACTTTTTTGTCAATTATACTGTCACGTCACACACCAAATTTCTGTACAGCATCTCCGTTTGTTTTTGTCTCGACCCGATCGATCGATATATGAAGGCTTTATCCGAATATGGCCCGATCGACTTACGAATAAAAGGATCAACGAAAAAAGGCTCGGCGTCCTTTTACACGTGGAAGTTTGGTATCTAAGCGACGTGTCTAAAAACACATTAAGTAGATAATACTGACAGTGGTTTACACATAAATTGTGTTGAGAGCCGAGTCTCGGGCTCGAGTCGCGCTCTGGATCACGAGGCTACTACAAATGACTGCGTATCCTTATCAGGTAGCGCCGATGCCCGCGGTGAAATATTTTTATAGCATTTAGATGCAGGCGGCTTCCTTGTTTTCAAACTGTCTGCCGGATCTAGTTACATGTTCCTATTACGACATTTTATGGCTCATATCTCATAGTACAGCATTATATCAACGACATTTCACAACATCATGGCGACGTATCGCGATGGCTCGAGCCGCTCTATAGTTTAAGGATCCATAAATATTTGTTTTAAACTGAACGATGTCGAATATAAACTCCGTAACGGGTTTATTTTTAATTGGAGTAGAGTGTGCGCTCCTTCTATACTCTGCGTGTCTCGTTTCAATAAAATTCATCGTAATCGCGCTCGTATGTTTTATCTACAAATTCAGTTTTTGAGCTGTATAGTCTGGCTACAATAAATCGATGTTCATTACAGAAATCGCCGTAAAATACCTGAGCGATTCGACATCGATGCGAGGGATGCGCGGTTGAGCTGCGAGGCAGTGTGCGTGCGAGCACCACACCTCAGCGTACGGCGGTGTTGGGAACAGGTAGTGTTGTGTATAAACAAATAACAAAATCGACTTGTCTTACAGAGCGCGCCAAGGTCGGCCTGGCATGCCCGCGCCCGAGCCGCCCGACCGCCGCCGCCGCGCCGTCCATCCACAGTCCACTTTTATACTTTTTTTCTTTCTTCAAAAGCCCTTATTTATTGTGATGGCTGAGTATTTGGGCGCACAGTTTGTATAAGCAATCAATTTTATTCATTTAGACGGAGCAAGTTCTCTTCTACAAATAAATAAGTGAATATAAAAATTTTGTTGCTGCCGACCGGGGCGACCGGGTTCTTGAGTCATCGAATGTAAGCAATTACATAACCGAACCGAAAAATATTTGTATTGACCAGATCCAATATAATCGAATACCGTAAAAAACATACATCCGCTAAACAAAACTAAACTTAACGGTGATAACCTAACAAATGGTGGGGAACGTGTCCGTGAAATCGATATCTCAAACGTTTGATTCTTCGATCGATTTCGTGATGAATGGTGGGTGATATTCGATACTCGATCGATTAGTGAATGGCGGCGGAAGTGCGAGCGTAGTTGGAGTTGAACGTAAGCCACGGGGCCCCACGATCCTTACTGTGACAAATCGCTGCGTGCCATCACTCGTTCTAATCGTTCTGCTTTGCGTCCACAATAATATCGATTTAATTCAATTAACGCTTCAATGCACTCTTGCCATGCGAACGGATTTATGAGAACAAAAAACCGATAATGATTTTCCTTTATGCTTTGATTCGGTTGATCAGCAGGCTGCCTGACTTGATTATGATGTAATTTTGCTATCATAAAACCTTCTCTTACCTATTAAACAAAAGACAATACTATAACCTCCACAAACATTTGGTCGATTCTCAAATTGAAGCCAATATCAAAACCAAATAATATGTACCTACAAATATATAGAAAAGTAGTCGAACAGACTAGCACACAGATGGATGACATCATGCAATTAAAAATCAGTTTACAATGTCTTCCAAGCAAACTTCGCAGACAGCCAGGTGACATGACAAAGATAGAATTACACATCACGGTTCTACTAACAATAAAGGTAGCGCTATTTTCCCATACACTTCACGTTATAAATTCTTAGAACCATGTTCCATATTGTAGGCAACTTATACATAATATAACTACTTAACCAACCTATCGGTAGCAGGTTTTTTTACGACTTTAAGGTAGTAAAATATATAGACCAAATACTTTGTTTGAATAAAGCAAAAGCATATTTTAAAATATGTTATGGATATAACCATATACAAGCACAAGGTTATAATGAGCCTTTATTCTAAGCTTCCCATCATAGTATGCACCCTACTTCAAATAGATTTTCAGGACCACACACAAGTCGTTGAAAGTGAAACCCCAACGAGAGAAGCGTCTACTACGGTGATTGTGGCGTTGATAAGAATGACTGCACTTCTTTTTCTACTCTTCGCATTTTAACACAGTGCTGGTCTTCTTCTTCTTCATCTTCTTCCATTGTTTCTCCTTCATCGTTGTTTATTATACACTATTCGTTATCACCATCCTCTTGTATCTCATCCCCCTATCTCTTCATTCCGTTCCTTGATAACTATAACAATCTACAAAACAATCAATTCGACACAAATTCACGCTCTCGCTTGGACATGACTGACCCGGAGTGACATATAAAATCAAACGAAGGTTCATTTTATCTGTGGTCCTACCTCAATAGTGATTGTAAAAGTCATTTATAGATTATGTAAAGAGCGCGAAATCACCCGCGCCGGCTGCTTCTATACTCTGTGGTACAGACATAGACAGGGCACATTCCTGCACTGTGTAATGTTTAAACAATATTGAAATAATTATACCTTCAATTCAACAGTAACATGCTAGGAACAGTAACAACGTATTACACACAAAGTGGTTTACTTATAATAAGCGACGACAGGAAGATACCGAACCCGACAATTTTCCACAATTATCATATTCTCAAAATTGCCTCTAATGTCAAGAATTTCATCACGAGCCTCCTTGTTAGCGACAAAAAACGTTACGAGTAACAAGACAGTAGCTTGTATTAGAAGCTGTCAAAAAAAAAGTATGTAAATCGATCCGAGACACGCAACGGCTCGCATGTGTAACTGTATCAGGTTCTTAGGGGGTTTTTTCCTAAGTTCGTATTCCGGTAGCGTTAAAAATAGTTGTTAAGCGACGGAAATGTTAGAATTCTAATCTATGAGTTTTTCAATGAATGTGTTGTTAAGAAATTATTAGGTGCATGTTAGAAAAACGGTTACAGGATCATGGGTGCTAGACTAACTGTTATTAAAAGTTTAATAGAAACAGAAATATATAGCTATCCTACAACTGCTAACCCAATGAAGTAACTTAACGAAAACTAACAATGCAGCCCATCATTCTGATCCAGGTCAAATGGTACAGGTCAAGCAAAGGGAACGGGACGAGCCAGTGTAATGCTCAAAAACAACAGATTATATTAACAAGCAACTTGTCATTTGTGAATCTGCGATCTTTGCCCTTATAAGTTACTTAGCTGCGGTTCCAAGACCTCATAACGCACGTTTTGGAAATCTGCCAACACAAAAGGAAGCCAGGCTCCTATTTGCATAATTCTAACTTAAAAAGACATTACGGATTATATTCGCCTTTTACAGAATTCCTTACATTATTTCGCCTGGTTAATCTATGTACAGCTAGAAGCTGAGATCACCGCCTCCGTTCCCAAGCCAAGCCTTGACACATATCATCCGACAACAATGAGCAAGAACATAGTAAACGTCAATTACAGCATTACTCGTGTATCGCTGACTCAATCGTAGGCACATGCGGAATCGAACAGGCGACATGGTGCGCCGCTTATGAGAACACAATTACAATCCATTATATTCGCCTGAGACCTTTTAGGGCCGAGCTAACCAGCTAACCGGATCGCAGAGCAATGCGTAGCAGTCGGCAGACGAGGAACACAAGAGTCCGTGTCGAGGCAGAGCCAGGGCACAACATTATGTCCCCCATCCCGTATTGTTTGTCACTCAGACGGATTTCACGGCGACAAATGGCCTCAGAGATCCAGGATAAACACGCCACTGCACAATGCCTCTCGTATAAAATTAAAACAACTCCAACTTAATAAGAGTTTAGTGAGCTAGTTATAAAGGCAATTTTCTAAACGACTGCTTGTACGACTTCATCCTATACGTTTGTTCATTTTGAACGGCAGCAGAATAGTTCATTGTGGATACTTTAATGAACGTCGGAGAAAAAAACGTGTAGGTGGAAACTTTCGTTCTTACAATCAACACGTGTATTGCTAATGATCATTATTCAGACAACTTTGTTTATGTATTCGAAAGTGAACAAAACACGTTCGCCCATCAAAATTAAACCGCGAACGTAAAAGTGTATCAAATTGCAAAGAGCTCATCATTATAATGTTCGGAACGAGAATATTGCGATGTTCGAGTGAAACCATGTAAGTTGGCAATTGCTACCGTTGCTATTAATGTCTGCGCTAAACCCTTATGTATTCGGAATGGCCTTTTTCGTGTCACCCTACACTCATTATGCAATAAACAGTGACGATTTGCAACCTAAAGGGCAAACGAGTGCGTACGAAATTGCGTCCAATTTCTCTCTCACACAATTGTAGGATTAGAGCAAAATTTATATGTCTGGCTTTTTAAAATTAGAGCTCTGGGCTTAATACCGTCTGAGGACTAGCATCCATTCCATTTGTCGCCTAACCCAGGGCTATCGTAACAATAGGACTTTACCTTTAGCTAGGTGGGCTTAAGTAGACTCAGGCAACTTTAAACGCCATCTTCGCAGAAATGTTTGTTGCTGACTTTTTGCGTTGAGCGTGTGACTGCTTATGAATGGCACTCATCCTTCTTTTCTTTGAAATTGGAGTGCAAGTTAAAATTATAAATAGGTAAGTATTTGTTTTTCTTATTTGTAGTATTAATATTGTAGAAGAAACGAATTTAAAGTCTGTGACTGTCAGTCGGTAAAGTAAAAGGGTCCAGGCCCACTCGGCCCGCTTTGCAAATTTTAAATAATGTTTGGATAAATAAATAATTAATTAAACAAGTAGGTAACTACTTATCCTGGTACGCGTTTTGTACTTTGTAGTATAAATCACAGACTATTTTTAATTATCATTACAATCTAGTAGTGGCACGGTGGTATTTATTGAAACAGTCTTTATGCGTGATTATTATTATCAGTTAACAAGTAGGTTCTAAAAATTAAAAAATAAACATGATCGACTATACAAATGGCACTGAATTGGTAGTAAAAAGTCTTCGGGCTGAGCGGGCCCGGACCCAAGTAAAGTAAACTTATGATAACATTTCATTCACACTACTTTCAGCCTCAATCTGTTTCCTCATTTCTTCACCTATTACTTTATACATTTTCCTCAATTTATATCCCTTCACTCACTATGAATAAACATTCTTCTTATGTAACGCACACCTTAGTAAAGTCAACAAAACCATAATAAATTAGTGCAGATCTTGGCAGATAAAGAACATATACATGACATTAAGAGGCTGATAACCTTTATTCAAACCGTATAATTATTGGAGATACCATTTGCCGAGACTACTAATGTTTAAGTACAAACTTATGGTGGTCAAGGGAAAATGGACGTTAGTGCTTTATAATAAGAGTGAAAGGTGTGCTGCAAAGGTCTACGGTCCGTCAAGCCTGTGCTGGCACGTAGCCTGCGTCGCCGCCACGAATTGGTCTATAATTAAGAAATAAGTTGAGATACGGTTTTTAGCTGACTTTTTACAAAGCATCTTACGGGCCAACGCAATTAACCCGCCTTGTAAATTGAATGTTTGCTTTATAGTGATTAGTAATTAACTTTTAAGTTTTTATAAGAAGTATAAGAACCCGTGCACGACCACATTGATCTTATTGATGCTGATTTTGTTTTGTTTATAGCGCGCAACTCAATTTTGTACTCGGGGTATTAATTTAACCCGCGCTTTGTTTGTTTTTCTCGTAATTATAGTACGCTCTGCTACTCAAGTATTAAAATTACACACCGTTCGTGGTATGAAAGATGATCAATACTTTACTGCGACAATATGGCTATTTAATTGTTTTTTTTTATAAGTATCGTATTATTAATGTCAACTATTTCACCATTATATGCAACTTTAATCTTTGTTTGATTGCTAAACGCTATGAAAGAAACAACGTTATTTTAATTATACATTATGTTTTGACAAATCTTTTGTTATCAAAAAAAATAAAATTCAACAATATAATAATTATAGAGCGAAATGGTGATGATTAAAAAAAATAACGTCATTGGGAGGACTTTTAGGAGAATAACTTTCGAATAAACTAGACCAAAACTAATGAAATCATAACACAACACAAAGGCCCCATTATCCATAGACATTGATAACACACTTTGAGTAGGTACCTACTTCAGCTCTGATAACCTAATCACTTCCTGAGCTACACGATGGATGAGTAAGTTTGATATCTGATAAAGGATAACGTCATTAACATGAATTTCGCATGTTAATGACGACAAAAATCACAACAAAAATTATTGGAAAATTGGTACAAGGTTTGTAATTGCATGATGCATCGATGCATTCTAATCAAGAAGGTATGTCTGATATGTTTCGCAACTAGGCCGAGGATGCTCTTCGGGCTGATTGCTATTGTTTTCACACACATAAGAGTACACCAAATCAATAGTATACCTAAACTTCCTACTGAACCAAGTCAAACAATTGCCAGAGAAAGTCAAGACAAAATCCAGAATGCGAAACATTAAGAAGAAGACGCGTTTTTATTAAAACATACGGATCAGTTTTTTTCATCAAGCCTTAGACTTCCCCTAAGAGCTCGTGGCTAAGTAATAGTAGCCGCACGGGTCGAGCCATCAAGTTGAGCTTTCTTTCTTTACATATACCGAGACTCCTCTGTGCCTCACAGCAGCAAAGCACGTTTAGTTGTTGGTCCCGGTGTTCATTCGTAGATCTTTGGCAGTCTTTACGGGTCCCGAAAGTCTGACAGCCAGTCTTATCAAGGGAAACTTTTCGTATTACCCAGTTACTGGGTTGTGGAGGTTAGATAGGCAGTCGTTTCGTGTAAAAAACTGGTATTCAGGTAAAACTGGTATGTATCCGGTAAAACTGGTATGCACCCGGTTAGACTGGAACCAGACCTTTACATAGTTGGGAAAAGACTATGCAGATGTTACTTTCTCCAACGTCAGTAAAGTTCATTACGTGTCATCATATTACAGTACTGTTACCTCAGCATACAAAGTTTACAAGAGCCTATATTTACCCCAACATTCCTAATCTATGACATCCTCAATAAACAACCATGTCCAACAAAAACAGCCACTCCATATTCTCCAAGTCGTGATAGATCGACAGGAAATCAAAACATTGTAAAAGAAGCGATACCCGCACATAACCATGCATATTTCATAGTCAACAATATCAAGGAACACATAACATATCCCAGTTTCAATATTCGATCAATTAGCAATAAACCATTTCGTCGTAGGGCGGTCGCAATCCTGCATAAATTCAATTAGAGCAACCTCAGTGCCGGTCTACAATTCCCACTGCCTTTCGAGACATAACTATATGGAATAATTGATCGGTCGACGATGAAACCCGGGAAACCCTTTAGGAATTGATATCGGAAATTATTGTCTCTGAGCGTGATATGAGTATATTTATTTGCAGTAAATTATTAGGTTTATGAGGCATCGCTAGTGTTCCGACGCGGTAGTGTTGTGGCTTTTTGATATTGTTCATTGAAATCGGCTACATTGAGGAAATGTGCAGTAAACTCTCGACTCAGTCTATCATCACATTAGATCGTAAATATTCTATTGTTGAACTAGTCCTCCCATAAACCGTTATAACGATCAGTTCAAGCATATTGGCATGGCTTTGGTGCTTAGTTTTATGGGATTTCTACACAGGGAACGGTTGCTGATATTAAACCTCTGTCATGTCTTACGTCTTAGAATCTGAAATAGTTAGTTTGTTCTGTTTTGCATCTTCATTTGTTTTCATATATGGATCGTCATCTTCAATACAAACAGTTTCTGTGTCATTTTGTATTGGGTAATTTTTTTATTGGCACCGATGTACAGACGCCAGCACATCAAGCTATCCCTAACTGTCAAATTTTCTCAATTAAAAATGAACCTTATATCTTTGCAATAAAGTTGAAATACTATCAAAGAAATTTGACAGATTGTGGTAACTTGATGTGCTGGCCTCTGTACTACATCGGGCTATCGTGAATGGGTCTTTCTTGTCCCTTTCTAGACTAAACACAGGAAGTAGATACCTACTGCCCTACATCCACAGGTGGTATCACATATCTCATCATCATATTCAATAAACGTATCTAAAAAATTTTATTGCATTTATACTATTCCTGAATTAAAGATCAAAGTATTGCTCAAGTTGCTCACGAACATTTTATAGGAGCGCACGCGCCGCAAGTAGGTACACGCATTGCATTAATCAGATTCGCTGATAACACATGTTAATATCGTATTCATTGAACGTACTGCATTGCACTGGGATTTCCTTTGGTTTTTCTTCGGAAGCAGTGACGTCATCAGAAGGATGTCGCATCTTTTTTCTAGTTATGCAATTTTTACATTTATTCACATTCACTTGAGTTATTTTTATGTTGGAAATGTGAATATCAGTGGAGCTTCCAGTAATAACATTGCTAAAATTTAAAAAAATATGCAGGTGAATTGTTCAAGTGGGCGTGGATGGCCAAATCTACGTACAGAACAGCTGCTTTTTTGTCATGATTTCAGCTATAGTTCCATTGTCTAAATTGTTCATTTTCCTGAGTATAGTACCCCCTGAAAGTATATTCCGCGTTGAACTTAACACACTGTTAAATATCTGCGATACAAAATTTGGTACAAATATATTCAAACCTGATCAATTCGTACCATTTACAGAACCTCGGAAGATTTTCCGTGAACTCAGACAAATAAAGACTAAAACTTGTAAAATCAAAAGCTGACAACCCTCACACGGTTCGTGTACAACCGTAACTTAATGAAGCATGTAAAGATTCAAATTCAATCTGAAATTTCCAGAAAACATAGCGTAAAAGCTGTCAAGACCACCTAGCTCTTACAGGTAAATCAACATCGACAAGAATTAAAGCAATTCAACAAAACTAATCACGTTGAAGTCTGATTTCGGAATTCGCAATAGAAAGGTCTTAAAAATAAATTGGTACACAGGCATAAAGTGTTAGGAAATATTCCGACGAAAGAACTTCCGCGAGGTAAAATCTTAAGACGGTCAGTTTTATGGCTACAACCAATGAAGGTTGAAGGAGAGAAATAAGATTCATTTCCGTCTTGCAGCAATAAAATATTTTGTGTAATAATTTTGTTGCTGTATCTGCTATATAATTGAAATTCACTCCAAATGGTCTTACATTGTGTGACGATCATAGACGGTTGAACCGCCATTTTATATTGCAATACAATACAGAAAGAACGCTACTATAGAGAAAAAGCTATATAAGGCAAGCAATACTATAAGCTATCCTTTTTAGAATCTTCTAAGTGATATTTGAAGCTATCCGCAGTTGAAGAAGAAAACATTCATAGCTTTACAGCCTGATGTCTTGAAAAAGATGAAGAGGGAATTGGTACATCATTGTTCCTAATCTACAAGAGGAAGTAAATGTACCTACACACAAGAGCTCGTGCACAAAAGTTATTATATTGTATCCAATGACTTCCGTAAATATCTTCCGTGTATTACGTCTTTATTGCTTTTCGTAATTGTCCATCAATAGAAACTGGCCAATGAGGCTCACTGATATTAGGTTGTAACAAAAAAAAACAATAAAAAGTAATAATACATTCTGAAAAGTGCAGTGTTCTTTAATAAAAGCCTCAGAAAATAAACAGTCTGGTAGGCAAAGCTAACAACACACAGCAGCACATAGTAGCGTCACGGAAGAGGGAAGCCTCTTGAGAGTACAACACAACATAATCTCCCGCCGTTGAGCCCGCCGCTCCATTTATTTATTTATGGAGATTATTATCGTGCGTAATAATTCACTAAGTTTCAATTGCATAATGACGGCGGACAGGGCTACTAGGCCTGCTAGCTAGCGCTCTGGGCGGACGCACCGACTAGCGACCACAGATAATCTTCCACGCGAGGACTATTATTAAATAGGGGGCTGTCAGTGAAACGGCAGGCCGCCTCCTAGCGCGATCCCGCGATGTTATGTCCAACTTGTAAGACTGGCAACATCGAACAGCGGAACATTCGTATTTTAAACACTTGATTAACGTTCGAATGCGTTCAAAATGTATTACTACATGGGAAATCGGTAAGCGTTAGTCAACACTGGAATCTAGATATTTTAGATTTATGAACTGAAAGTCGTTGTTTCACTTGTAGAAACAAGATAAGATATATGTAAGATAATCTTGTTACGTTATGCGTAATTCAATGAGATTCCGATCAAATCGATCATATCTATCTCAATGTTATCTATGCAGAGCGGTTTATACCCACAGAATTTCAATGCCAATAGTTTAAAATAGAACAAACAATTGCACGGATACATTCATTGAATAGCTTAAGACTTCAGAATGGGTGGTACAAACAACTTTAAGGCGGACACTCATAAACGCGATAAAGCGTGACTCCATCAGCAATGAACGCCGGTAACCCATTACAAATCTGTTTTATTGCTGTACAAAAAGATGGAATTTCACGGAACAAAGAAATTGCGAAAACGTGTGAATGATAGAAAGTATTATTACGGATATCAACAGTTAAGTAACCGCTTGTTCGGGCATCAACTAGTTGACGCCCTTTAAATATTTCGAATTCAATAGAAATTACTGCACGCCACCACACCGCAGACAATGAATAAGCTTGTGAAACAGTGGGTAGAGCTTCGAAGTTAGCGCTCACGACGGACATTCCGCAAGAAAAAACCAACAACAATGTCACACAGGAAAACTACGTCATTCACAAACTAACGCTAAACCACCAACGAAGAGGGAAGTAAACTTCTGTTTTGAAAATTCCTGTACCGTTATCTGACATTGTTTTATAAGCACGCTCGTTTAGAAGCCGCGCGGCGGAGCTCCCAGCACTACATTCCCATCAGTACGGCATCCCGCGCCGAACACCGTTACCTAAACAGATATTAATCATAATTTTCACTGACGCCTGCTCAACTATTTTAGATGATAGTTATTAGCTCGTTTTGATTGTGACCCGACTGCGTGTGGGCAAATTCGAGAGTGCAGCTACTGGAAAATTGCCGTGTGACATCTATGGGGTAATGGATTTAAAACTGCTCTCTGAGACACCTTTGAACAGCAAAATAATCACTTCCTGCGCAATTACCTACGCAGGCATTACGACAACTTGTCTGGCTACTTTAAAACGATTTGTCTTAAAACTTTTATCATACTTGTAAGTTGACTTGATAGCTATTCTAAAACGTTTTCTTTGCTGGTAAAATAGCGAACATTTTATTGACTGTAACTTCGTTCGATTCATTTAAGGCGGAGAATCCTTGATGGGAATGCGGACATCAAGTGAACAAACAAAGCTAGTAAGAATGCGAAGGAATCCGTCGTAAAATCTACACGTTTTTATGTTTTTAACTGTCTTACGCTATACGCATATCACGGGAACGAATGCATATATTAACAGGGACACTTACGGTAAATTTGATAAATGAACTTTTAATAATGAATTCTATAAGAAACGATAGCCATAAGTATGTCCGAAGTTTCATCTTTAAATATTGGCAAAAACTGAAAGGATCATGATGATGAAATTTTTCATGACAAAGACAGAATTTTTAACGGTTTACACATTGACCCCGGACCGTGTCACGACTTTCGTTATTGTTAGTGATCCACCAAAAACTAAGGGAAGCAAAAAATATGAACACTCCGTCATTCATATCTATAAAACCATCATAAACGATACGAAGATGGCGGAGTCAGAATATATATCAATTTTATGACTCATCTAATCGCCAGTTTACGCAACGAATTATCAAATATTTAGTATTAATTTGCTAATAGCCACTAAGCGACTGTGATTGAGAAATACCAGAGACTTTTTTGTATCACGCTCGAGGCGAAACAACATTTTAAAACAAATTAATTTAGCTATCTTGACTGAAGACGTAACGACGTATATCAAACGAATTGACGGGTACATGGCCTTAATGGATTTTAATTCAATTGGTGACTAGGCACAGTTGTGTCCGGGATTTATTCGGGATCAATCAGATCAATTAAAAGAAGTCAATTGTCAATCTCGCTTGTTAAAACGCACTTGCTCACTGCTTCCTATAAGGATAATTTTCTTCTGTATTTAATGTTTCAAAATGTACAGAGGCCAGCACATCAAGTTACCACAATCTGTCAAATTTCTTTGATAGTATTTCAACTTTATTGCAAAGACATAAGGTTCATTTTTAATTGAGAAAATTTGACAGTTAGGGATAGCTTGATGTGTCTGTACAGTAAAACATAATTTTGTAACTAACAAAATCTGTATAAATGGTAGAGGTAATAAAAAACTAACAGTTCACATTTAATCTTCTGGAAACGTAATTTGTCAGAACAACGACTGTTACTTGACTGTTAAGAATGATGCTAGGCAGAAGAGTCAGAGTAGGTTCACCAGAAGAACTGCTTTCCATACTTTAAGAGGTATCCCACTTACTTTTTTTTCTCTATTAATACACATAATATTTACATAACTAACAAAACTTAAAATACATATTAATAATAACTATGTACAAGTTTATAAAACGGGAGGGTAAAAATAAATAAAAAGGGTAAATCAAAGGGCATCAAAAAATTCGTCCACATCGCTGTCAACAGGAAAAAAAACTCACTTCTTATGTTCGACATTGTAATTTAAATTGATAATTACAAAATCATTGCCCAAGATAAATTTAATCGCAAATCTTCAAATAATTATTCCTAATATCTTAGTGTTTACTAGAAACACTTCATCATAAGGAATGCCAGACACAATAGCATCAAAGGTAGCGTCAAAACCTGTTTTACCATCGACTTAAACGCGTCACCAATTATCAAATAAAAATACCCGTGGAAACGATTAAACAAAAATTGCATATCGAATCTGCGACGATTACAGTACATTTTCTTATGTGAACAAGGCTTAGAACGAGTGTATGAATATGACAAGTTATCAAAATTGATCTTGCCAATAATCGCCACATCGTCATCGTTTTCCTGCCCTTGTACCTTGTTACTTGGGGTCAGCACATCACGTTTTCTTCTACCATTCTCCCTTGTCAACTTCCACTCCCAAGCGCCAACAACTCACTGTTAACCAGCGCTGGGACTCTGTCTCGCATATGGTGGCAGCATTATGCTGATTGATGGTCTTTTTACTTGGCTGTGACGCCTATTATACCCCAACTTGTTCTTTTCTTTCTTTTTTCAAATTTTGAACTAATCTCCACATATTCAAAAAATTCATAGACACAATAGAAAGACATTCAATAAAGGTACTTATCCTCTGGATATAACCTCGAGGTGAAATTTTTGCCATTCCAGGTTTTGTATATTTTTTTTATTTCTGATTAAACATCACTAACAAATCCGATTGTCCCACTGTGGGGCAAAGCCCACAGTACTGTGTTTCCACTTCTCTCCGTTTAAAGCTGCTAAGGGCCAGCATTTATCTAAGGAGTTCAGCTCATCCCACCAACTCCATCAAGGGTAACCGCGATATCGCTTCAGGAGCAGCTTGTACAGCTAGGAACTCAAATGAGACGACATACACACGCCAGCACATCAAGAAAAAAGAAAAATATGACAGTTTTAGATTAAAAGTAAACCTTATTCTTTTGTAAATAATGTTGACAATCTATCAAAGAAATTTGATAGATTGGGGTAGCTTGATGTGCTGGCCTCTATACATTGTTCGATATTTAAAACAAAGATTTCAGCATTTAATACTTCCGAAGATGACCTTTTTTATTCTATACTCAAAGGTGAAAATATAGCGGCAGTGATAATACTGGCCAGTGAGGACAGGCGGCATCATCCGATGTGGCCACTTGATTTAATTGAATTAAATTGAAACAATCGATGGCAGTCACCAGCGGTTCGTCGACTAGGTCTCTCCGATTTATAGTTGCATGTTCAATGTAAATGGCTACCGCAAGAATAGATTTGTAGGTTGGTTAGTAATTAATTAAAATTTAATTTACTTAGATTTACCAACGTTAAACGGAAAATAAGCAAATTACATGTCCTCAATTTTCCTAGTAGCTTTTTCCCAGTCCGACTTACGACTTCGTCCAGTCGGTTAAGTTTGTAACAATCTCTCCTTGAAAATGTAGGAGAAGTGAGTTAAAAGAGAACTGTCAATAGTGTCAATTCCTAGCATTCGGTAGAACGACAAGTCACTTCACGTTTACTTCTTCTTAGTTTACACGGTGAGATTTTTACAGAATCGACCGGTAGATTAGTCCCCTAAGAGTTTGAAACTAGTTAATCTAGAGAAGACCCTAAATCATACCGTAAAACAATCACCTGATTAAGCTTCTATAGAGATCTTAGAAGGAAATGCAACTGAAAACAATTTTTTTATCTTTTCCTGAGCAGATTATTCACGAATACATATAAATAGGTTATCTAATCTCGAGATACTTAAATGCTAACGACCTTTATAACAGAGTCAGACAATAACAACAGAAATATGCAACTAATTATGCGATTATGTCATCACAACGTTATTCATGCATATGTGACGCCGAAAATAGCGCTCACACACAAACAGGCGCGCGCGCACACTTGAATGACGCAAGAAAAACAAAAGACAGCT
Source organism: Hyppa rectilinea (assembly GCA_951799385.1). Classification (NCBI taxonomy): domain Eukaryota; kingdom Metazoa; phylum Arthropoda; class Insecta; order Lepidoptera; family Noctuidae; genus Hyppa; species Hyppa rectilinea. The sequence continues at coordinate 12,773,259 of OX637315.1, forward strand.
TTTATCAACGCATCCGAATGACTAACACAGCTGAAAAGATATTTTTAAAAGTCAATGTCGGTGCTCAAAAAACGCTAGCATTTCTTCTCATTGGATCGCTTCGTAACATACATTTCACGACAGTGTAACAGCTTATTCACTGGCACTCTGCCTCTCGTTGCTTTTTAATACCCCCGAGGCACTAATCGTCGTACACTGTGCCTGCTACAGCTGCTATGCGCAGTAATTGCTCACATATGAATCCACAATGAGTAAGTGCCAACTTAATATCCGCTTAAAATAAACAAACTGCTCTGCTTAATATATTAGTCGTTACATTTTGATAACGTTATTACAAAATCTATTACTCCATCGTTATCTATACATTTATTTATGGACGACTCAAACGATGCACAAAAATATAAATGTCGCAGCGAAATAACGATATCTGTAACGTTTAAATAACAAAAGGACATCGATACTAACGCATATCCGGGCGAATCGCCACGTTCAGGCCTTTAAACGCAGCCGATAAAAACATTACTCGACGCTCTCAATAAATACACATTAATGTCCTGGAGCATTCTGGTTTACATTCCGTGCGGTTTCCAACGAGTTTTATAAAAGCTCCGTTCGGCCGCACACGCAATTACAAGCGCCTCTTTGCGGTACAATCAATATTTATTCCCTTACGAGACAATACAGGACACACTAGTACATTACTGCGCCGGCTTCAGACCACGAACACGCCATGTTTGTGAAGCCGGCAATCAATTCCCGACTCGAAATTTCGTTCACGTTACAAGTGTAGCGATTTATGTAAGGGTGGGCGCACACTGGCCGGCCCGCGGAGTTCGTGTCCGTGCATAAATAACCCACCGTGCAATCTTCCAAGTTAATGATATTGCGATGCATTATCATTTCAGTCATTTGAAATCGCTCATTTCGTTTTTCTCGTCCATATCAGAAACAAATAGGCTTTCAGCGAATTAATAAAATAAGAGATGTGCCATGCCACAAATTAAATGCGAACTGTGATTGTTTTCGATTAATACCGATTAAAGCATGGGTGTTCACAGAATAAAAGTAAAAAGGGAATTAATTGCGCCGACAAGACAGAATAAAGGCAATCATAAAATAAACGGATAAATTTTATGGCGCGGAAAACAATGCGCTCGATTCGAACAATCGAAATCGTCGATGCAATACGAAGGGATGTTGAAGTGAAAGCGCATGCGCTGATACAAGAAAAAGCCTCGCGAGCCAACCAGTTATTACACTAATCGCAGCGATATAATTCCCGAGTCAACTTAAACACAGGTTCCTTGCGGATCGAAATGCAAACATGGCGGGCGCTTTGAGCTCGATAGCGCGGGAACTGACGCGTGCGGCTTGTCTACAACGAATGTAGAACACTATCAATTAGTAAGTGAATGCAACTGCGATTCCGTGACTGTACCTACCCTCAGTTCCTTCCTTCTTATAACAGTTTGAAACAGACCGTATTAATGTCACAATTAGAATGACACTTCTAATGTTGTTGAGTTAACATTTGCACTAATATGGCCAATGTTGCATTTTTTGTAACCAAGCAAGTCTTGCCCAAAGAGAAGCTTTGTTTAAACCTCCTCAAAATTATAATGGAATCATGTCATGCTTTGATTTGAAATTGAAGTTGAACGGCGATAATAATGGTGTTTGAATTCTTAAAAAAAATTAAGATACGTAGGTATTCACATCGTGTTGGATCCAAACAGTGTCCATAATAAAAAACATGCCTGCACTTTTGCTACAACCGGTGGGAAATAATGGACCCCATCAACGAGTAGAGATCATAAAAAAAGTAAAAATTTTGATTAGAAAAATTTTTACCCAGAAACTTCTTATTTCTTCACGAAAATGGAGATCATTGAAGTTTTTGTATTCGCAGTAAGAAACCCGCACGTTCAGTCGCACCCAGCCCGTTTCGGTCCATCAAAACGCAGCGCGAAAGTCGCAAGCTTCGTTTTATCGCGTTCGCGCCAGAGTTATCTGGCCGAAGCGTCTGCGCAGCGCCCCAGTACAAAACGGTTGCTCGATACAACTCTTTATATCCCCATAAACGTTTTACATGTTATTTATCACGATCTTAGTGGGTGACCCGCTTTATTTATGACGCTAAATATTATAATCGTCTTAATGTAACTTGATATTGAATAGTGACTCTATAATGGCCGGACTGTTCGGCTTTACAGGATTTGTGAATATTTTCAAAAGTTTTTTTACTTTCTAATAAAAGCGGGGCAACACTGGCGCGGTTATTTATGTTGTTATTTAAGTAAATTATACCCATATAATTAAACAAAGTTCCGAATCCGTCGACTTTATTATTTATGGTTACGCTTATAAATTATAATGCGAATGTATTCGTAACACCTAGCCGGTAAAGATGACGTTTACGACCGATGTTGTATCCAAATATTTATTGGCTTAGAACAAATTAAAAATATAAAATTTTAATGCTAAGGAACTAAAATCTCCGAAAAGTATAATCATGCTGTCACTTAGCGACAAAATCCTGTTTATTATTGATATGGACCCACTTGTCTCAGTCACCCGGAGTGAATTTTAATGAAATTCACCTTTACAACTCGTATATTCCTATGTCTATTTGGTAACAGTGTATAACGTGAGCATCGTAATAAACTCATTCTTTTTTTATAATAAAAATTAATTATATACCGCATATTATTTTATTAGATAATCCGCCTAAAAACTAAAACAGCCATAAAATTGAAAGCAATATGAATTATAAAAATTGAATTAATTTATTTAAAGTATTGGATTTAAAAAAAACAAAAGTGTTAATAAACCTTCTTTGATCCTACAGCAGAAAGACGAAATCAATTAATTGAATTAACTTCGTAAGTTCGTAGAGAAACAGATTCGTATATAGAAACGGATATTACAAACAATATATCATAGATAGACCTCCTAGCATCTGGATTAAGATTAGGCAATTAAAAATATGTTCTCTTAAGGGTAGCTATTAAAGAGTGAAATATAGCCGGGGAGGCCGGCCGCGGCCACACAATTATTCGCTTAACGTGATTTTGTTTTCTATATTTTTCAGTGTATTAACGGTCTACTAAACTACCTTTATCGTTCTGCTTCTACATAACTTGTATTTGTATCTAAACCTATCAATGTAAAATTTAAAAAATAAATTACTTTAACTTGTAAATAAAACTTAAAAAGCTTACATTTGTCGTTCGCTCTTTTAATAATCTTGCCATTTATACATATTTTATCAACAGCTTTATAATTTTACACCTTCAACTAAACAGCTTACCCGAGTTCTATATTATCTGTTACGTCAGCTGTAAAACATTTCATAACATTAATATTAATCACTAACGTGTCACCTATTTTTCACATCATAGATTCATAGCCTCGTGCTGGCTGCAAACACTGTCATGATCATTAATGCCAACAACTGCCTACGTATTTTATAAATCTTAACCTGTTTCACTAATTAGATAGTCACCTCCTACTGTGTCCTAAACACACCGCGACAAATTATTCATCCCCGCTGAGTTTTGAACTTGACGTCCGTTCCCCAAAATAGTACCTCTACAAGGCCAGCGGGGCTATGGAACAGGTCTACTCAAACGTAAAATTATAATTTCCAATGCAATCCATGCAAGTTCGCTTTCATTGCGCACTAGTAAGAAGAGCTCGGTACAGGTGGCTCCTACCTCGCACGGCATCGTATTTCGTTCGATTGTGTATCGCGAATTGCGATCGAACCTTTCCGGTCGGAACTGGGTTGCACGCCCATCGTAAGCCATTGTGAGATCCACATTAATTGGCCTCAGCCGCAGTCATTTAATATCTCGTAATGCGCTCGAAAAAACACAAAAAGACACCCCGAAATCTCCCAAAGCTTCAACATCCGCGCATTCAATGCGCTCGGTGTATAAACTGTAATGCGATATTTTCTTAAGCGATTTGTTGGCAATAGCAGATGGGTGTCTCGAAACAGGAAATAATTTCGAACTTGTTGCCACTGACTGATCTGTCTGCGTTGTGTTCGTTTTGTTAACAAACCACGTGTATTTATCTTGGAGTTTCTTCCATTGAAACATGACTACTTGTATACGTAGTTATTATATTCAAGCTCACTGCAGTAGGGGACTGGGGAGTATTGAATTTCGCATATAAACACCATCTGCTGCTGCGTTTGCGTTTTGTGAATTTTACTGCTACTGTAAACTATGTTGCACAAGTGTAACAATCTATGCAAATTATGTTTTAGGACTAAAGACACTCTAATTTATAGTTTTGTTTAGTGTAATTTCCAGAACTGTCTTGTCTTAATCTTGGTAGAGCGTCCACGGAATGTTTAGGATTATCTTTAACGTACGACAAAGTAGTGACGCTAAATTATTCTAACGAACACTGGTAGAAGTTTATTCCTGTCAAATCTTCAAAAAACACCTCGTCTATTCGTGTGCACACATTTGTTTAACGGGACCCATCGCTAACTAACTTACCGTTCAGGTAAAAGATAATATTTTTTTCAACGCACGATCTCCCCGCATTCGTGTCGAAACGCCACGACGAGGGATTATTATTTTAGTAACATCTGTACGAGTAACTCTAACTAGATACTAATAGATAACCACTGATGTTTTTTATGCGATCCCGTTTTTTAATCTTTTGTATCGGGTCGTACACCAAATGTGCATTTTTATTTATAGGGGTCTGTTACAATGGGATATGTATTGGGGTACTACAGTCAGATATACAATAAAATGAATGATTGAGGTCGCACTTGTGACCACTTGTCGCTAATTTAATTTTTTATTAACAATAACAAACAAGTGCGTGGAATTACACTGACATTTGCGTATCGGCCGCTGACAAAAGACCGGCGAACAATAAATACACTAGAATCAATTAAATTAAACTATTTCGTGGAAGGTGCTTAATTATTAGGTGCAGTAGGTAATCGCATTTGGAAGCGACAAGATGTCCTCAAAATTCCAATAAGTTGCTGCTAATTACGTAATTCAAGCACCGTGACTGAAATAAAAAAAGCAGGAATAACTCGAGCATTGTGGCGGCAAACGCAAAGAGAATGTGAATCCGGGGACACGGGGACGAACGCCACATTCCCTGGCGCTGAGTAGTTTGTTTCTCTTTTATTTGGGACGATCTAGGATGGAAGGAGTATAGTGAATTAGCTGCGACGAATCCCTTGGTCATTGCAGTCAAAGGGATAATTTTATACTTCTAGACTATGGAGTTTATAGAGGACGCTGTTTAGGTGAATTTTATAGAAAAGCGCTTTGTGAGACATTTTCAGTTTTACTACTATACCTATACTTATAACCAGCCTTTATTGTTTTCACTGCTGGGACCCAGGCCTCCTCTCTAAGAGAGGGAATGGGCCATAATCCATAACCCAGTGCGGGTTGGCGGATGTCACATGTCTTAGAATTTTTTGATTCTAGGACATGCCGGTTTTCTTACGATGTTTTACTTGTCCGTTTTGAGAGCAGTGATGAATTTAAATACACAAAGTAAAGCGCCTCCTTGGGTTCGAACTCACGACCCACGACTCGTAAGTCGAAGCCGATACACCACACCCACCATGCCATATACTTACATTATAAATATCTAAAATCTATTTGTAGTGCAAGATTCTAAACTTATTTTGAAAGACTATAACTTATAAAAATCTCATGTATTTGTAATTCAAAACACGATCGATTGGACTCCTCTTTCAACCCTACACTTGTATCTGCAGGGTAGTTTTTAACGAACCATGTATTGTAACGGGACATGCGCATGCCACAGTCTGTCTCCTAATCAATGTACCTATTCAATTCCATCCACTTATTTTTTTTGGGACCCACCCCGCAATTTATACGCATATGCCAGATTTTTGCTAACCACACTCAGTGTGTTATTTAAATTTAATGTTAAATCGCTTTTTATCTTTCAGTAGCGACGACTGATGAGATTATAAGTATTTAAGTGCACTTTAAATTATTGGCTTCGAGGGTGTACTCACCAGACTTATTTTTTTTTTAAATCAAAGTCAATTCATTTATTTCATATAGGCACAAGAAAGGCACTTTTGAACGTCAAAATAAACAAGAAATAGAATGGATTCCAGTCGCTCCTTCTAAAAGGTCGTTTTTTTAATATTTACTTAATAATTTATAAAAATATCTAAGTTAGTTGAAATGATTGCAAACTTTAAAGAACTTTTGGCAGCTTATGAAGAATGAAAAGACTATATAAACCACAATTGAACTAAACTCAAATATCAATACGCACTCATCTACACACAATATCTGAAACACACTCTACAATACTTCAGAAGAAGTACTTATTAGCGAAGATTATGCAAATATACACTTATGCGCGGTAATTATTTTCCTGCTACATAGGTAGTGACTCACGTTGGTCCCAGAAGCATTTATTATGTCTGTGTTTACTTAGATAAATGCACGTTATCTCGCAGCATCCGTCTATAGCACGTCTGGGGAATTATCCGCAGATCTTGGTCCCGCACTATTTACCTTTATCCTCAAAATCAAGCATTCCTTTAACTACAGCGAGGTAAAAACTTTCAAACTTAATACCGTACCTTCATATGACTAATAGCCTACAGATGTTCTGAATCGTAGACGTATATCAAAAATAGAAATTAGGGGTTATACACTCTCCCTCGATCAATGACAAAAATTAAAATTAAATTTTTATCTCTTCTAAAATCTTGCAAGCCACCCAAGTAACGCTACGGTGTTTTACATAAATAAATAAATTTATATGTAACGTTAGTTTCATTAACGCGTTTGAAATTTTATATCATTTTTATGACTCAAAGCTTTTTGGCGATCTTATCAGCGATTATCGCGAACGTTCGTTTTATTGCTACTATATCTTAACGCTTGCAAATTATAATTAAAAGAAGCCTATATATATAAATATGCACGTAAAAGTTTAGATTCTATTAAAGTGATTTTATTGATTAAAATTACATTTTTTATCTGTGTCGTTATGTCGTAAATGATTCAATTCGTAAATGTTTTAACAATATTTGAATATTTTAAAAATCGAACCACTTTTAAAAATAGACTATGTGGTTCTATTTTTTTGTCCAAAACATTAAAAACGGAAAGCTAATTTCGAACAACAGCATATGTGTAACATTCTCCGCTTGCAACACTGACACGGGCTATTCCCTGGCGAATTTAAATTTGTAATTCCTTCCTTCGCTCCTACCAATAACAGCGAAACATTTATTTAAAAAACCTGTGACTCCTCCTACCGACGGAAGCAGCTGCAACCCTAATTATTACAAACATGGACTCTTGAGCATTGGGCAATGGCTATAGATAACTAGAGTTGTTGTTAATCATCTATAGAAAACTGTTATACATTCACCAGCTGGCATCGAAGACACAAAATTGTTAATATTTCATAAAACACTAATCACTAGTCTTAGTAGTTAATTACAAAGCCTTGTAATTAGCTTCATCAACCTACGATTTAGTGACAATCGTGTTAGTAGATAACGTGGGCATAATTACAAGAATATTATAGATCATCACCACAAAATGAATATCAATAATTCCATTTACAACTTTAATTCAGATGTCAAGTATTTTATTTGTTTTTATAAAGCCATAACCGAACTATTTTATTATGACATCAGAACATCCTACGCGAATCTCTCTGGCCTGAACATTTCTTTATACATTTCATTAGTTGAGCCTGGGATGTTTACGATTTTGGATAACTATGGGCGGTCACGTTTACGGTTATGGAAGTATCATTTAATGAGGATACGATACATTTAACTTGAAGCTAATAAGAGGCAGCCTTTATTTACTCTCCTACGCAATGAAAATTGAGAAGTTAGACTTTAAACATAAATATTATAATGCAAATAATATAAAAGAAATGGAATGGAACAGTCCCGCACTGCACTCAAATATTTTAGATACCGCTAATGATTTACATATTCACTGTTGGGCTTGCAAAAGACCTAAAAATGTCAACGGAAATTTATTGCAGTATTTTCATAAGAAGTGCCATTAATACTTTTGTAATAAACCTGTCTGGACAGCGATAACATCACAATCTCAACTTCACCAAAAGCTAAAAGGTCGTTTATAGGGACATAAACGTTTATAGAAACATAAAGCAGAGCCAATCTATTGTTTCCAGTCGGCCTACGCCCGCCGACGACATAACTAATCGAACGATTCAGCTTTTTGTCTTCACAAGAGACATAATCAATTGTCACTTGGGGTTTAGATATTTCCCACCTAAGTTTAAGATGTCTAAGATACATTCGGAACGGGTTTACAATCGTCCATGGACAATAATAATTTAAAATAATGTAAACCTATATCAACAAATACCTATATACTTAAATACTTAAATAAAATTTTATCCCATCTAAACCAGCACACACAATCTATCTAGTCATGTTAATTTATGTTTGTTTTAATAATAAATGTAAGTTATGTGCAATATATAAATAGGTTCCTATATAGTTAGTATTAGAAGTAAACACGCAGTGCTCTTCCTCCTCTCTCCCACATTCTATGCTGTGCCCGACAGGGTCCAAAATTGTGACTTATTACAACCCACCAACCAATGTAAACTTATGTACATTTTGGAACGCAATAAAGAAATTGAGTATTGAGTATTGAGTATAAACGATAGGATATCGTATTGCATGGAGAAAAAAGGTGATGAGTTGCCTATGTCGTGGTCTTGGCGCGTAAATGAATGGCCTGTATGTCATAGACATGGGACCCCTTGATGATCATCATTTAAATCCTTAACGATATTCGAAGTTTGAATTCTTATCGATATAATATTACGTGAGAAATTCGATTTAGCTGTTCGCTTGTTTTTCCCCAGGCTTTGTTATCGAATAAAAGGTCAAAGGTAAACAATGTGAGAAAAATACTTTTACGACTAATAAAGAAGTGATCGTTTGATCAAAAAAGCATCATGTCTTTATTTTTAGTTGAGGCTCCAATGCAATGAATTCAATGCTGCTTTAATATATTAGTCTACAATTCTATCTTCTTAATAAATCGTTTTATTGAATGAAGGCTTTCAAACTCTTTAACGTACAAAAAACTCTAGATTCGACTCTACCTATAAAAGAAACAGAATTCGTTGAAGTATCAAATGGAACCTGACACATGCGTCTGCGCACTTAACGCGTAATCGATTGCTCCACTTGCACACACCGCTACTTAACAATGAAGAGACATCGTCGTAATCAAAAGTCAATTAAAATGCTGTTTATTCATCATTGGCCCGGTCGGCAGATGATTTATAATTTCGCAGCGGGCCATCGCCGCACGCGCACTGTCGCGGTCGCTTTTTAAATTAAAATCGTACGGACTCGGGCGTGATCTTATCCGGCTCGATCAATTTAGATAAAATAAATATTTATACATTTGTCTTTGGATGGGCGAACAAAGCGTTCGGTAAATTGATTATGTCAATGAAAAACTTATTTGACGTTTGCCCCTATTCTATCACCTGTTTCGATTTTAAGATATGCATTTATAAAATGTTATTCGTTATGTGAGATTTGAATTCAAGCATTTTTGTAATGATCTCTTTCACTTTACAATGTGAACTATTAAGGGCAAAGCTCATGAGAGAAAATATTTAGAATCGAGACAGGTCTATTAGATAATGTTTATGGCTAAGGCAAACAGTTCAATAGATTCGTTCCAAGCTTTTGAAAGCCTCCACCTGTCTGCTACAAACTTATGGAGTAAGCCTAAACATTTTATTTATGTATATGGACAACACTTTAAATAATATTTACTTTTCATTGACAGCTTTGACAGATGGCTGCGCTCGGACTTTGCTTGAGCTTTTACCATTATTGTGTGCTTCAGAGTGCGCACACTAATTTAGTATCTTTGCTGCCCAACAATAAGAGCTGTATTAGGAAATTCTCTTGAACAGTTGATTGTATCTCGCGTAATTTGTCTTGTGTATGTGTGTGAAGAGTGAGTACGGGTTGCATAATGTATGAAGTCATTAAAAGGCAATAATAGTAGATAAAAATATTATTTTATTCATACTCTGCGTTTGGAAGCGTAATAAATACGAAAAAATTTCATATCCTAGCTAAAAATTACATCACAAAATTATTTACTTACGTATACTTCTTACAGTTAAGCTATTTACAATTGACTAGGGTACATTTCAGTTCTGCGATACCTTCTATTTACATAGTAATATTTACAGTACATATTTTCACACAGTTCTCACTTCTCATGATAAATTCAATATAAGTACCTAACATTATCACAAAATATTCAGCATGTCAGGTCTTAAAATTAATCAGGAACCTTAAAGTACCAGTGAATGTATTTTTACTCGTTTACATTACAACCTATGCATGCACATACGCAAAAAGGAATGTATGGGTTTACATAACTTCATTTATCTACAAAGAACTTATATAAAGGAAGTGGACAATGAATGCTATTCAAACAGGTACAAAAGATATTACAAATATGTTCAGAATTCTTTACAGACATCCGTAGTACTTACAGTACAATAAAAAAAGATTTTTCAAGTCTGGCAATTAAGACCAATAATTACTGTTACATAATACAATTTAATGTTACAGCACCAAAAAGCTTACAAACACAATTTGCATCCAGTAAAAATGCCAGTTAATTTAATAATATTTTCTTTACAAAAATATTTACAGTTCAATAGATTAAATCACAATAATCGTTCGGTTAAACAAAGTAAGTCTTTCTAGGATGCGTTGTGCTCGACATAGGAATTTGTTGGGCTGGCCTTAGAGGTCGCTCCTCACACTGATGATTGTCAATGGAGACGTAGCTGTGATGGTGGGGCAGGCGATCGTCAGGACGACCTTCGCTACTTGCCACCGAACACGTTTCGTCCTCCGTGCTGCGCGCTGACACCTCGGCGCTTGCGCTGGTCGAATGCATCGGGCTTGACATCATCAAACCAGGTGGATTCATCCCATACTTATACCAAGGATCATGAGACGTCGGCGGCGCCGTATACCTCAAATTCCCATGACGACCAAACGCCTCCCTGTTACTACCACTTTTCATATTATTCGCATTATGAAGCGTCCGATTTGGAAGAGTCACGTCCACATCCGGTAACCGAAAATTTAGCTTTTCCCAACAGTTTCTCTCGCCCCACACGATCACTGTACACGTTTTAAGTAACACTTTTAAGTCCGGATCTATGTTTATGGCACTCAAGTCTGTCGTCACGAGGAATATTATCTTTTGACGTCTATGCCTAACATTCACTGAATTGATTGCACTTTGTATAGCTGCATTCGATTCTGCCGCGTACCATTCTTGCTGCAAGAATGTTATCGATAACACTATAACGAGTCTTTTAGAACTTTCGGAGGCACTCACTAAACTGTCACCTGAACGTCTTTCAACCAGGGGCAAGTCCCTGTGTTGTAAACATAACGTATGTCCCATATTCTCTAGTTCGGAGCTCACGGCGCGCGTCACGAAGTCTTCATCTCTTGGATTGTACACAAAAAAAGCGTCGAACCGTTTGTTTTTATTGTCGTTCATATCTTTCGGAGTCGAAGTGAAAACTCTTACACCGTATCTCGAATGCATCCATAATTTAAAATCTTCCCGGAACATGAAGAGCAAAGCACACATTAGTAAGAGAATAATTGCTATTATCAGTACCGCAGCGATATATGGAATGTAATTTTCGACACCGTCATGCGATTCAATGAATAATCGCTTCAGTGTCTCGGTGCCGGTCTCCTCAGTTGTAGTCTCTGTTTTACATTCCTTAGCTACTGTTGCGATGGTTTTATTCATTGCTTGACCATGGGCAAAGTAGCACATCATACTCTCTGTGTCTTTTGACTTTTTTATTAGCCACTGATTCAGCTGGTTGACGTCTTTACAGTCGCAAATCCAGTTATTCCCATCAACTGAGACACGAGTGCGGGGATCGTTGTCTGTAATGACTCTCCATGGCATGTAATCAACGTACCCGTTATTGTCTAGACCCAAGTACTCCAGTGAAGGCAGGTAATTAAATGTATCGTTTTCTATAACCTTGATCTTATTGTCACTCAGATAAAGCTCATTCAGATTTGGTAGCCTTGTAAACTGTGTGTTCCTCAAAACCTCCAAGTTATTGTTCTCCAAATGAAGAATCCTCAATGACTCTATACCGTTAAATGTTCTATTTTGTATTGTGTTGATATTGCTGTTATTGAGATACAAGACTTGTAACTTTTTTTTGCCGATGAAAACGTGATTCCCTAACTCTTTCAAGTCATTTCCATCTAAGTATATTTCGGTCGCGTCCATCGGTATTCTGTCCGGCACGTGATCGTAGCCAGCGCCCGAACAATCGACCACGTTAGTGGTGGTCCAGGTTTGATCATGATAACACGAGCATTTATCAGGGCAAGTCATCTTACAATCACAGGCGTCAAAGTCACAACAATGGCACACCGCGAAACAATGTGACTCGTACTCGCACAGAAATTCTGAAGATTTTACTTCAAGCAAAAGCATATCCGATCTGGTTCGTGAATGGGTTAAAGAGCACCTTACACTTTCTAAATCCATTACTCTCGGCCGCTGCCTGAGGTCACTTAATTGGTTAATTGTCTGCAGCCATTCCATTGTACAGTCACACTCAAATGGATTTTCGCTAATATAAAACTCGGGCAAATCTTTGTCATCGGGAACAGCTGATATCGCAAACGCGCCGAGCTCCAATGTTCTTATTTTATTTGCATACAGTATAACTTTGTTCAGATTATACTTTTGTAGGAATGTCCCTGGGCTTATTTTATCAATGTTGTTATTGTTTAAAACAACGGTCTCTATACTACTTGGGAAGGAGAACTCATCAATGCTCCTTAATTTATTATAACTGACATCGAGCATTTTTACAGAACATGATTCCTTTAGTCCGTATGTGTCTTCAAGCTTTTCAATTTTATTTTCGTGCATATCAAGCCATTCAAGATTGGTAGGAATATGGCTGTAATCAAACCAAAGCAACTCGTTGTTAGACACGTTTAACCAAACAAGCGGTTGGGTGTTAGTAAATATGCCTTTCAAGTCCACCAGTTTGTTACCATCCAGTCCGATTGCTTTTAACTGTTGGTTTGAAGCAAAAGCTCCGTCGTCTATTTGATCTATGTTGTTTGAAGCCAAGTTCAATATTTGCATCGAAGGTAATGCAGCAAATGTATCCTTTGATATCTTTTCAATTTTGTTTCCAACGAGACGTAAACCATACAAATCATCCAATCCTTCGAACTGAGCAGTTGTGACTTTCGTTATCCTGTTCATCCCCAAGTCCAAGGATGTCAAAAATCTCAGTGTTTTGATAGCTTCCGGTACCTCTGATAACTGGTTCCCGCTGAGACCCAAGTCATGAAGTTTGGTTATATTTTCAAAAGAACGTAAGTCTACTTTCGTTATTCTGTTACCGTCAAGGAACAACTGATTCAGTACATAAAGATTTGAAAAATGTCCGCTGTCAACTTCTAGTATGTTATTATGAGCCAGAGAAAGGGAGTGAAGGTTTTTCAAATTAGAAAATGCACCATCCGCGACGCGAGCTACGTTGTTGTGTTCCAAACTTAAAAACTGAAGGTTATTCAAATCTTGAAACAATAGTGCATCTATTTTTGTGATTCTGTTGTGCGATAAATTGAGAACAATCAAACGGACTAGTCCCGAAAACGTGTCTCTATTTACCCATTCACTTGTCAATTCATTCACCGATAAATCCAATATTTGCAATTGATCCAATCCTTCCAATAGTCCAGGGGCTAGTACACTCAGCGAGTTGTTGTTTAAATATATTTGTTTGATATCTCTCGAAGACTGGAACATTTCAGGTGGTAAGGCAGTCAAGGCATTTGTTGACAGATTCAGAATTTGTAAATCACTCAAGCCCACGAAAGCTCTGTCCGCTACAGCTGATATTCTATTGTTTTGTAAGAATAACTTTTGTAGTGCGCGTAAACTGGATAATCCATTGTCAGGAAGAGTCCTTATTTCGTTGTACGACATATCTAATGTTTCTAACACAGTGTTGCATGATTTACCAGGTGCAGTTGGTCCATTGCCCCAGTCGGAGAACCCAAGATTTGATATATCTTGTAATCTGTTTTGTGTTATATTCAGCTCTTTTAAATTGTACAAAAGGCAGAATATCTCAGGAGGCAGGTTCCAAATGTTGTTATCACCCAAATCCAAAGTTCGTAAGTCAGTGAGGCCTCGAAATGTATCTCTATGGAATTCCATAGACATCGCTGACCAATCCGTGTTGTGCGTTCGGAGAGTCAAGCTTCTCAATCCACTAAGTGGTGATAACACTGCAGACGGAACATATCGAATCTTACAAGACTCTATCCTCAGTTCTCTAAGGTTGTGGAACCGGGACAGGAGCTGTGTTCCTTCTTCTTTTCTTCTACCAAAGTCGAGAGAGCTCTCAAAAAAGAGAACATCTGTGCAATGTAGGTCTAAGACAGTGATACGCTGAGCTTGTGAGGAGCTCAGGCCGGCCAGTAGGTCTGTAGCGCCAGCAGCAGTACGGAGCGAGCATGCGAGCTGGACACGAGTGGACTCACTGGCATCGCCCGACACTCGCTGCCACTCACACTCCTGAGGCGCCTCCGCGACGCGGCTCGTCAGCGAAGCAGCGCCGGCACCCAAGCACATCCAACTCCATGCGGCATACCACACAGCCAATAATCCCATCGATAACATCTCGAATAACTCACTTTAAACTGTCACTTTATTTAAATTGTCACCGTTTGAGTTGATATTATCGCGCACATCGCTACGTTAGTCCGGACGCGCTCGGAAAACTTCACGAATTTCCCGTCAAACTTGTTTCGAAGTGCGACACATAACGGCACGAGTTCGCGAGCTGAGGTGCAGCAAGCGCCTCTCTCGAAGACTCGTGAGAAGCGACTGAGTGTAGCGCAAAGCAAGTTGAGCGACCGGCCGGTGGCGGCACGCTCCCCGCGCACGGTTGCTCCTCCCCCGACAGAGAGCTCCGATACGTGTGTCTCTGTCTGTTAAAAAGTTCACAACGGCAACAAGTTGCTCGCCGCAAGATTGGCATGAACAGAAGCGCGCTTTGCGAGCTTTTATAAACATGGCGGTGCTTACTTTGTTTGTTTTGTCTAATCATAAAATTTCAATAGAGTTCCGACTGAAAAGCGTGCGAACTAAAAAATAATGCAGGTTTATATTAAAATATAAATTGAAATTCACGACTACTTAAATTTTGAATAAGATTATTTCTGTACCAGGATCTCAATAAAACTTAAAAGAGAGATGAGCGCAGCAAAGTCATTTAAATTAAAAAAAATAATGCAGCCTTGAAATAGACAACGCTTATTGCTCAATAATTACTGTTAGGTACTTTTAATCCACCTGATAGCTCAATAACAATGCAGGTTTATTATGTACCTAATCTTACAGGAATCCCAATACCGATAAGCTATAGACAGATAGGGATACTTATCACTTCCAATCAGCTGAGAACGTGCATATTTTCACATGATCACTGATAATGCAGTACAATTACATTGTCATTTCTGACAGTTTGCTTTTGTTCTACGATTCGGGACCTACCTGGGTGATGACGCATTTCGCGATATCTCGTGTTATCTAGCTCACCTGTCAACTTACTCATGATGACGTCATTGGTAACGAGCTCCTAACTTCTTAAAACCTCTTTGGAAACTTTTGGAAGGCCGATAATCGGGTACTAAAGGATTAAAGTGTGAAGCAGGTAATTAGTGATTCCTTGGGTTTATCATTCTGTATTTTTTGTTTTGTAATTTTATTCATGTTAATGTATACTTTCTTTCTTTTATAACACTACTTACGCGATGCCGTTTAATATAATGTATATAGGTACAGTGTGTTAGGTTAAACGAGGGACATACTGTCAGGGGGTATAGTACTCATAAAAATGAACAACTTTGACTAAGGGAACAACTCTGAAATATGAAAAAAAAATCAGCGGTTCAGTACATTTATGTTCGCATAATTCGTCAAAATGCATGGAACAGCTCATTTTTTGTATAAAACAACCTGTATATTATAAACTAAAATGCAGAGTCGCATTAAAAATCTTTTCTTATCACATCCGCATTAATTACAAAAAAGTTATTTGAAGAAGTCAAAAAATGTACCATAACGGACAGTTCTGAACTTCAATTAAAAAATACCACATAAAAATAACATTCACACATTTTTTTTTTAAATACCTGAACTACTGTACGGCATGTTCAATACTTCGGTTTCTTTGGTATTTTATCACAGAATCAAATGTAAAAGCGAACACGCAATTCAGTTGGACAAACAAAAGGCGTCGGAGAACATGAAAAGGGCTTTATTGGCATTCTCAGCGGCGAAACACAAAAATTGTAAGTACCGCAAAGAGTTAACAGATCTAAACGAGTGCACTTCGAGCGACCTGACGTGAGACGGAGGCATAACGTGGATTTATTTATGGATCTGATTTTACTTTCATACTATTGATTCACGGCTTTGTCTTATTGCAGTCTGCAGTCCAATCGGGTAAGCGGGATTGCCCGAAAGGGTTACCGCTACCCCGGAACATAAAGGGGTAAGGAAGGAATATGGATGGGTTTTAGTCAGTAAGAGTCTGACACTCCCTTCCGTACCACCGAGACCGGGAGGAGTCATATTATGATGATGTCCCACTCTCAAAAAAAGAATAGGTCAACCCAAAACAAGATTTTGCTGTAATTCAAATTTATACAAAAAAAGTTAAAGACAGACACCGCGGAATGTTTTTTTTCTCGAGAACTCAATTATTTTGTTCCAGTGCCCGGTGTTACAGGAATTTTAGCGAGAAAAGTCGTATTGACATAATTTTATGTGAATTTAGATGATAATGTGTTAAGTGGCAGTATTTATTGAATTTTGTCTTTAACCGTACATACAAGGACTATTGCACATTCATTGTAAATTTAAGCTTTAAGGCAAAAAGCGTAGAATTTAAACAAGCAAGTAGGAGTAAGGAATACTGGCCACTGACATGAAGCTTACACTAACGAAGAAATGTCGATCATATATTGAAAGTATAAAAAATTATAACAATATAACCTTCACAGAGTGCGAGTCAAACTGAAATCAACTGATTATTTAATTTAAACAATTATTATAAACTTAATTTAGAGCCGATTTTTTTTGTGAAATGGTCTCGAATTTTTTTTTTTTGCTGTACTGCTCACAATATTAAAATTAAATACTGGTATTCAGCTGCATCCAGTTAGACAGGAAGCCGACCCCAATATAGTTGGGAAAGGGCTCGGCAGATTGATTGGTAGTGCTCACAATATGTTTTTTTTTATAATAAGCCTAGACTGACCCATTTCCGAGCAAAAGCTTTCCCCATATCTTTCCAGACATCTTTTTCTACAGTCACCTCGATTCATTCTTTGCGGTACGAGTCTACAATACTTTACAAACTAAATTTACCAAAATAACACTCTTAATAGTTAACTTCCTTAAATTAAAGTTCCTTATTTATCTGTATAAGAACCTTAACAGCAATGACTTTAATAATAAACACCACATGTCATTCATGAAAACAAAAAGTTAAAATCATAATTTAAATATTTATCCAGCTCACGTCAAAACTAGTTTTAATAAAATATTGTGATCTTTATCGAAAGTGACCAGCGATAACGATCAATGATAGCGATCATCGATCTTCAACTTTTTTTTGGAGATATAAACTACTTAATGAGGGAAGGGCAATACATGTAGGTATGTATAATGTACTTGTTTTGCAATAAATGTCCCTGTCCCATCAAGTTCAGTGCCAACGTGCCACTCTACACACTACAGGAAGTTGTAAATCTCAACTAGGTATTCTCTCACCAGCTTAAATTGATCTTCCCTACCCCCCGTACTTCTTACTAAACAGGCGTCAGATTCATGCTTTCTTCCATCACCACAGTTCCCGATAACCTGGCTAAAATTTAGACAAAACGCTGAAAATTTTATATGATTATCTACTTTTTAATTACCTACATGTGCATCCTGCGTGACAGCGCCGTCCAGAAAAATAAAAGGTCATTAACTTCGCTTGTCATAGTTCATATCCCTAATGAATCAGCACCACAGAATGTCACCAATGATAAATTAAATCCGTTATTCAATGGACCTTGATATTCTGAAAAATTGTTTATAATAACTCTCTTCCGTGACTATAAATATTAAAATAACGGTGACAACTCTTTCGTAAGTGGGCTTAAAAACGATGACGTTTACGAGTACAATAGCTATTAGAAAAAGTTTGTCTTTGAACACAGGTGTTTGATGTACCACACTATAATTTATACGTTTGGCAGACAGATAGGTTTAACATTAACCTAATGACATCGAATGAAATCAACATGTGATTTTGATCACCATAACTAACCACATTACAACTTGAATCGATTCCCGCCAACTGTTCCCTATGCTTTCTGGATTCTATTATCTGTCAATAAATAGGGTCCATTGTGGGATTTGGCAAAAAACGCATAAATCGAATCGATCTTCCTAGCTGTCTGCCATTCACTTTGTTGCCGTGTTTCCAGGGATCTAATGGACGATCCCCAAAGAGCCATACATATTTGGTGGTAGTAAATGTCAAAATATTTTGTATCAGTTGTGCTAATGGTTTGTAAAGCCGGCATTAAGGTCATATTGTTATTTTGTACGGGGATATTGTGGCCAAATGCGCGTTATTTTCACTAAATCATATTCTTTTCAAATTGAGGATGTTTGCTGATAAATGAGGAATCATTTTCCATAACCGTAGGGAATTCTGTGTGCTTTATAAGTCTCATATTTTTATTTTGCATGGCTCTGAAAAATGTAGAGCTTGTTTAATAACTTTTGCTGTCCGGATCACCGCTATATTCAACTTTATTAGAACTTAATCGGATTCTTGTAGAAAGCCGACTCACTGAGCTCTCGAGTTCTTGAATTTCCAAAATGGAATTATAAAAGAGGCTCCAATTATTTTATTTTTTATTTTGGTTTTAACATAATTAACAAATCGCATTTCTGATTAGCCTCCACAATCGCAGCCGCCGCTTACATTAACGTTTTATAATGAGAAAAGCACAAGGAAAGAGAAAAAATGATGAGAATTCGAGACCTATCTCGGGATACTTGACAAAATCCGACGAATGAATGTAATGCCATTATGATTAGCATTATTTTGTTGAGAGGGTCGCGGATTCCGGTTTACTGGATAAAGCGAAATTCGTCGTCACAAAAGAGGTTTTTTTGACATGCTTTTTAATTCCCCCTAAACATCTGTGGTGGCTGGGACTCTATAGCGGCTTTAATCGCATTTGTTGCGCCACACGTTATAGATAGTTGAACGGTTTGTTTAAATATTTTGGTGAGACGATACAAGGGATATACGGCTGTGAATACACTCGAGTGGGTTCTGTAGAGTCGGACTTTATTCAAACTCGAATTCTGGAAGTTTGGTTCTGCATTAACTATTCCTTCTTGTACTACTAATACCAATATGGCAGCTACTCTGCAGTGGGTATATAATATAAAACGAAAATCCTGCAAAATATAGTATATAAGTAATATAACATTAAACCATGGATTTAAGATCACACCTTTTGGTCTTACAGAACTCTAAAAACTTCTTCACACAGTGACACGAAAATTTTAATTTATGTGGGGGATTTTAATAAATAATTATAGACGTGATCTGTAAACAGTAAGCTGAAATGTTTTATTTTTTGAACGTATTTTATAGTTCTAGCTAATCCGGTTACGTTTGTCACGGAGCCTTTTAGTACAAAGTCGACTGCACTAAATATGAATCTTTATGTTTAACTGTGACATTAATCACAAAAACCGCGTGATTTATAACACTATGCAACATCACGGATCCGTTTACAGTTCAAACTAGAGTTTAGTAGCATGCTTCACATACGAGAACAACAGAGCATCGTTATGTTTTTTATTAGTTTTACAAGTGCTCGAAACGTGGCTGTAAATAAAATATGACTAAATGGGAACAAAGACTCAGCTTAGAAGAAATATTATTGGCTCACTAAGATTCAAGTTATGCAAGAAATAAAGTGTAATCACTCTCCATAGTCCACAAGGTTTCAATATCAGAACGACTCCTCATCATACCTTTGTCGGCCGCATCGTCGTATAAAATAGTATAATTAAAACTCAAATCGAAATATCGAGGCAGCTACGCGAGTGCACATCCCAACGTGTGTCAGTGACCGCTCCTGAATGGGCCCTAATTTTTTTCAGGCCTTCGATTTGTGGGTTCTTGCTTTGTGATACAAAATTAATGATTTTTGGTCTGTGCTTCGCAGCGTCAGCGGGTACAATGGGCCGAGTGACAATGGTGCCCCGCTGTCCACGATATTGACGGAAGGCCGTGCGGACGAAGCTACCTACGCTCCTGACTGCCCTACCGGCTCCAGCCCTTTGTCCACAAGAATTTTAGACACGTCATGAACCAAATGGAAGCTCGTGAGAATAACCGCGATATTATATAAAAATAATTCTTTAATTATACGCCGATAGATGCCAGGTATTTGTATCTTTCTCATTTTCTCTACATAGTGGCAGAGCACGCTGAGCGTCTCTTACTTGTATCATCTCGTAAGCTAATCAAAATAATGTTGAAAAAGTTATAAGCTACAGCCATAACATATCAGTAACTTGAACTCCTTGCGTGTTCCAATATTAAACTATTCACACAGCTCACATTGTTAAATATTATTTTGTTGGACGTCTACTTACTCGCATTGGCCAACTGCCCTAATAAATTACATCATTTATTTCTTGTCGCAGACCAAACATCTTGCTCCCAACACTATTGTGACCGTGGACCACAACGCACCCAAACATTTAGGGTGGTCTTACTTTGTGACCACTATTTAACCCAAATACGGCGCATTGTAAATAGTCATCATTGTGGTCACCCCAGAAACGAACATTGTCGCCTTGCCTCTAATTTATAACAATTCAATGAAATTTCATTAGCACCAAACTGTTTATAAATCTGTATGACCACAATATCAATTCGATTGACGACAGTCTGTTGTTATGGCCAATAAATTTTAGGATTATCTTGTCCGTGGGCCGTGATTAGGTGCCATCAATGTTTTGAGGGAAAGTCGAAAATTAAATCGTTTAAGCCCAGTTAATGGCGGGTGTACAATGACATCAATACGTAATGATAAATTACGGCAGTGAAATAAAACCACAGCATGTCATAAATAACGTTTGGAACACCCACAAAATGTATTCAACGTTCTGACTGTATGTTTAATATAAACTTTCTTTGCAAAGCTCGTTTTGAAGGCCTTAATATACCAAACACGAAAAAATTATCACATGAAAATTAATATTCCAAGTTATTTGTTTTAATACAAAGTTCAATGCAATAAAGAATGCATGTTTTAGAGGCGCGTCTGCCCATGCTTCGCGCATTTTAAACCGGCCTCAAAAGAGCTGATCCGAGAGTTTGCTATTTAAACGACGACAGGCGCTCCCTTAATTCTTCAACTTTTTATCGAAAATCTTGACTAAATCGGCGTGTATCGTTGTAAACAATTCCCGTCATTCATTCGAGATTCGCTTTGCGTCTAACAGAGATATACTGAAATGACCAATCACGGACGTGCGCAGACTATCGAGGTTGATGTTTACTTCAGCCTTACCCATTGTTGTCACACCGACATTCTAGTATATTAGCAACATTTATGAAGCCGATTTATAGGTCTTACCTTTGTACGACTTGCCTTAGAAGGCTAATGTTGGATTCCCGAACAATACCTTACTTATCATGATCATTGCCAGGAATTATTACACATGACGAGGCGAACGTGCGTATTTGTTTAAGCTAAATACGTCCTAATTGAACAGTAGTTAATGATTTCGAAACCAACAAGGTCCTTAGCATAATTAGTCTCAGTTAATGAAGTTGCTCACAACAAGTTGTGTGATGAACTCATTTTAATGAATGCCTTCTTGTAGATACCAGTTAGCAGGTACCGGTTCATTTTCATGTATTTTTTTCCGGATACGAACGAACTTTGAAGATCACCAGTCACCACACTTGCTTGCAAGTAGGCTTAAAACACATTGCGTTGATTTCACCAACGAAACTAAATGCGATCAGCACATCCGAACCGCGTTTTAGAGCTGTTAGTTTCAACATTGTTGGGGAATTGAAACCGACTCCTCATGAACTCAGTTATATGTGCAGCCGGTCTGTTTTGTAAAAATTTCACCGCGATAACTTAGGTGAAGTGAGCTTTGAGTGAGCTGTCATTCCACAGCTAGGGATTGACACTACTGCTAGCTCACTTCGTGTTCTCTGAACCTATGTGGTTTCACGGTGAGATTTTTTACAGAACAGCACTACCCGCGTTCAGTTTCATTGGTGAAATTGATAGGAACTTGTCACATTACTTGTGACTTTTGTGTCGTATTAGAATCGTTAACAAGTGAAGGTAGAAAGAGATAGAAATAAGGGAGTTATTTTAAAATTAAATACGATGATTTTCTCAGCCTGTTGCAACGTCAAAGATTGTGTTCGCAAAAGAATTTCGGTGTGAGCATTCACGAACACCGAAGTTCGATACGATAGTTACATTTGCTCCGAAATCGACTATTTTTATGTCCATTAGTTTAATGTGATTTCTTTTAGATGTTGGAAAAGCATGTTGGTACTTATCTAATGGTAATCCCTTTGGTTAAAGGTTCAATAGTACCTATGTGGGTGGAGCCTTCAAATATACGAGCGTTGTCGATCCAGAATTTCAAATGTTTTTACCTTATCTACCTGGTTGCATACAGACACTGGAAGGAAATAATCCTACACACAAGTACATACTTATTTAACTTTTTCTCACTTCACATATAGTCCTAGTTCTTAGATCAGTAAGGCCGCATTCAATCAAACTGTAACACCTTGTCCCTAAGCAGGATAAAACTTACTTATATTAGGTACTAGCTTCCGCCCGCGGCTTCGCCCGCAAAATATGTCGACAAATTATACATATAAACCTTCCTCTTGAATCACTCTATCTATTAAAAAAAACCGCATCAAAATCCGTTGCGTAGTTTTAAAGATTTAAGCATACAGACAAACAAACAGACAAAAATAGGGACTTTGTTTTATACTATGTAGTGATTAAAACAAGCTATCACACAAAATATTCATATATACAAAGCGCCTGTTTGGATTCAAACCTACGACCTACAAATCTTACGTCATGGCCGTTACCACTGGATCACCACTAATCCGCAGCTCAGCACATCGCATAGAACATAAGTTACCCAAATATGTTCTAAACTATCACTTTCACTAAACATTTTTAAAAACAAAGTTTAACGACCTATTACCACAAAAACGATGAATAGCGGAAATTATACTGTCAACAATAAATTCAAACATAATTAGACGATTCCTGTAATTACCTCTCATTCTTGAAATTAACGTTAATTGGCTCATTAACATATAACATTTACTTAATTTATTTGTGTCGAGATTGTTAGTGCTGGTCTACAATGACATGCGACATGACATTCATTGGTCAAAATAGGGCTTTGCTAAGTGCTAAACGACTTAAGGGTTGTCTAATCCGTTTTAATGTGGTGTTCCTATGTTAAAAAGGATATTTATTCCTTTTAACATAGGAATAATTTAATTTAATATAGCTTATAGGGTCGCGGGTCGTCAGAAGCCCGAAATCTGATAGCCAGTCTTATCAAGGGGTATCTTATTACCCAGTTACTAGGTTGTGGAAGTCAAATAGGCAGTCGCTCCATGTAAAACACTGGTATTCAGCTGCATCCGGTTAGACTAGAAGCCGAATCCGACATTGTTGCTAGGCAGATTGATTGAGGGGAGTTAGGGACATCCACTCTTGGGTATAGGGACTAACTATGGACTTATATTCAAAAGGGGGCTAATAAATATTGTATACGAAAGGTGTTCAAGTCACCTCACATGACATGAATGCATGAAAACTACCGTCGATATTACCTATGTAGCTACTTACCTATTCCGAAAAAAAATACAAAATTAGTGAACTATCACATAAAACTGTGAACATCATTAATCTATGCAACACTAACATGACCTAACACCAAATACTTTACTATATCCGTCAATAATTATCGTGAGTCAGACTATTTTATTTTATGTGCCATTAAATTTAACAACAATTGCCTTTTAGTGACATGGAAGTAGACATCTTTATGTTTATATGTCGTTAAGATTAACTGGTCCTACGTTTTGGACGTAGGGTCCGGCAGTGTGGCTTGCAGGGAGGGAAAGGACCCACTATAGAGGTATCTCTACACCCATTACCATAACTCAGGTGAGTTTCAACGCTATCGTTGTTATAGAGCGTTTGTGAGTTGTTATAGCAGCCCATGAGTATTAAACTCGTTCGAAATTAAGCTTCTTAGATAGTGATGTGGACGCGAGACTAGTTTGATAGAGATGTGGACGCGAGATTAGTTCGATTGCAATAAGTCAATAACAACTAATTTGCAAGATGAGTGATGAGTTGCAAATAAATAAAATTCGCCATCCAAACATCTTTGTTTACATGTCCTGCAATAGTTCTACAGTACCATTTGGATAATGCGTACAGCTTTTAACTTCATGCAAAATACCCAAGAAATCGTTACTTAATTTCACTTTTTTTATCACACCAGGTGCAAGCTCAATTTTGACTTTACCAAAACCTTTTCAATAAACCTCAAGACCACACAAAGATGTCCATTTACCGCCAAGAATCACACTATTGTGACTGTCAAAACAAGATCGGTTACAATAAATCTTATTAAAAGTTAGGCCCGCCACAACCTCATTCATGACGGCCTTGATCCGACCTCAAAAGAATGCTTGTTTACAGATATTGCTAAAAGCCTTTGTCGCAGCGCACATCTGCTCTACCTACCTGAAGGCATGTTAGGGTACGACATGTATTTTGTACCAGGTTTTGCAAAACAGACTTTAGAAATGGAAGAGGTTTGTACTTATTATTATATTACTGGTAGGTGTCCAATTTTCGTATCTAGGTATGTACCTACCTACTGCTACAGACTGCTACCGAAAGATACACGTCATCCTTTACCCGTAAAGCAATACACAGGTAATAAATATGAGGCTGAATAAAATAGGCTTATTCTGATCCACGATCCGATCCCATTTTTGGGATTCGGTAGAAATGTGGATATAATTGATATTTCGTTCCGAACAGATCCTAAGTACCTATATTACTCGTACTTATCCCTGCAGTGAAATGATAAATAGAAATGAAAATAAAGAGTGCAGAAAATTATTTAAATTACTATTAGGCCAATATAATTATATAAACCAATATAAATAACAGCCAAGCCTTTGTTTACAATAAAAGCTTTTAGAAATACATGTTACATAATGAAATAGAATATTTTTAATTTTAAAAAAGGGCACCAGTACTACTGAGTCTATGGGGCCATCCCATGTGGAGTACGAAGTGTATAGTGAGGTCGACGTGGTGAGAAGACAACAATAAAACAGACTGGAAGATTGAGTATTTATCGCAGGAACTTGTTGAAACTCAAGGTGGCCCTGATAAGTTGGTAGTTTGCAATAAATCCGATAGATGGCGTAAGTAGCATCAGTTCTTGTGTGGTTTTGGCTACGTTGTTTGGTTTCCGTCAACGAAAGTGATGAAACAAATCTATACTAATATTATAAAGAGGTAAAATTTGTAAGTTTGTAAGTTTGTATGTAGGGGGTAATCTCCGGAACTAATGATCCAATTTCAAAAAAAAATTCACAGATAGAAAGCTACATTATTCCTGAGTGCTATAGGCTATAAATTATATTTATATCATACATATTAGCCGAGCTATCGCAATTTTCGTCTAGCAAGTCGGAAAGAAATACCTCCGAAAACAGAATTATTTGCATCCGCTGCCTAAACAGTTACAGTATATCGCAATTTTCCGCGGACGAAATCGCGGGCAGAAGCTAGTAATAAATAAAATTAATTGAAACAATATTATGCCAAACATTAATAACACCTGGAAAAACATTAGGAAGTTTTTAAAAATAGGTACTGTTGCTAACAATAACAATCCAAAATTGTCTGCAACATAGCCAACCAAATCAAAAAGCTATCATATCCAAACTGATGGATTAAAACTATTTTTGCTATCAATTTATCACTTTTTAAGGAAATTTCTCGCCGATTGGTCGATACTTCACGTGACCAGAGGGCTGGATTGTTCTTTGGTCAAAGAATTAGCATTGCCATTCAACGTGGCAATGCTGCCAGTCTTCTGGGCACGTTTCCGGACGACAGCGATGCGGATGAGTACTTTGACGCCTAAGTGTCTTTTCTGTTTTTGTATTTATTTGTATTAGCTAGACCGTAATTTAATTTAAGTTTAGTGTTGTTACCTTTTAAATTTTATTACTATCTGTAAATTAATCCATACATGTGTTAAATTTATCACAAATCGAATATAATTATAGATTTAGAATTTTATAAACACTAAAAGCGTACGGCAGAAGTAAAATGTAATGCTAGCAACCCACAGCGGTTACCCGGGTTTAAGGTATAAGCTTTATTAAATTTTGTGAGTAATCTTTCTAGCCACTGACATCTGTTAGCGAATGCATGCGTGATCTATAGAGAAAAATTATGTCGAATTTTAATTTGCGTTTTTCTTCTATCCGTTCCCCGACCATACAATTTAATTTTTTACACTGGTAGCTCAAGCAGAAAATGCATTTGACAAATGTCAGTCGTCAATATTTGGTTCTTTAGCATTGCTCTCTTTGTCTGTGCTATGAATTAACGTAAATATACACATTTTTGTTATGCTATAAATGTGTAATGATTCGTTTCAAATATCTGTGTATTTTGAGTTTGACAGACGACATCGTGAGCCATTGCAGTTCAGTTGCATTCACTTTGTTTGCTTTGTTTTGAACGTAGGCTAGGTAGTGCTCAACAAGTTTTTGGCTGTGTCGTGCTATTATCATCCTAACTTAATATATGAGAAATTAAACCTGCATTGAAATATGGATATAAGTTTTCGACTAAAGGAGTGAGTACAACTTATTGTTTAAACTTTTTGAACGGTTATTTTCTATGCACTATTTTATAAGAATAAATAGGACCGAGCTCTGGACCACAATATCTACATTATCAAAGCTACTGTGTGTGATAACAATAGAAGTCTCTCTACAGCTTTTATATATCCATATTGTGTTTCTGTCTTATTTAGACTAACTGGAATTATATAAATACAATAAAATGAAGCAAAAGATTCAGATTTGACAAAAACAACTTTTTTAACAAATTCATCACTTCAACACAATATTTATGGACGTTAAAAGCTAATAAACTATTTATTTTCGTTGTATTTTATGTTAAATGATCTAATTTGTGTCAGATTTTTTTTTTAAACTGAAATGGTATTGTGTAAAAAACTCTCTCCTAAGTAACTATCAAATTACATGATCAGCTGCATCATCAAACATGTTACTTGAAAATACAGGTAATTGCTCACAAAAGTGACTGCTTGATGCCTGTATTGCATCACAAAATAATTGCACAATGTATACTTTTTTCTGTTTCTTATATCAGAGGAAACATTTCTAACTTCTTAGAAATTTCAATATATGACAGGAAAGTATTAGAACAATAAATACTTCTAGCTTCTGACCTATGCGGTTTTGCTTCTGTTCGTTGTTCATATGCTTTAACATAAAATATCATAAAGCACTTGACAATACTGTAGCTCTATATCAATGAAAGAGTTTTTTAACCAAATCAGTCCTTCCAAATATTACTTACCTTTTATAAACATAAACAATTTGGTCCCCTTATAATATTAGTTAAGATTATTAAAGAAGTCTTTCTTCTATACTATATTTTTATTAATAGCACCAGCTTATTACTCTCCCACTGCTGGGCAAAGTCCTCTTCTCATACAGAGAAGGCACAGGCATTGATCATTGCTCAAGACGGGTTGATGTCTTCAAGACTTATATTAATTATCTTTCTTTCTTCTTCTTCATGTGGTTACTGATTAACTTGGTGTCAGAGTTTTTATGCTGCCCTTGGGCCTCTGACTTAGCTTCACATGCTAAGAAATATCTCTCAGGCATGCTGGTTTCCTCACAATGTTTTCCTCCTCTGTTCCTAAGACAGTAATATCCAAAAAGTACATATGAATTGAAAGTGTCTCACTAGTACTTGCCAGATTTGAACTGACAGCCTCGTTCATGAGAGGCGGGGCCTATCACCGCTATTATTAACAAAATAATTGTTGTCATTGTTCTCTCATTATTACTTACTAGATTTTGCTAGCTGCTTCAACTGCGTGTATGTAGGAAATTATTACACAGAAACCATACATTTTGCCGGGATAAAAAATAGCTTATATGCTATTCCAGATTATAATCTATCTTTGTGCCAAGTTTTATCCAGATCCATTTAATAGAGTTTGAGTTTCTTCGCTACGAACATATCTTATAATCTTTCCTCTTTATAATAGTAGTATAGATGTATAAGTCCAAGTTGACAAGTTTACAAAAAGCTTAAACAAAGTAGGTAACATTGAAGTTGAACATGCAATTCTAAACAATAAGTTTATTCACCTTATTGTAAGAGCATGCACCTTGATTCACTCTTTTTCTGGTAAAGGAAGTAGGAAATTAAAATAAAAATTCAACAATTTGAGAACATGGGATGTTTATCCACTTATTGACATACGTTTGCAACTAAATCCCACTAAAAAGTAGAACACTGTAAATTTCTTAAAAAAAACCCTTGTAAATGCTACATATTAAGTTGAATCTGTATCCTCTGCTGTATCACCATCTACTGCAATGAAATTTTTACTTGACTAGACTAACATCTAGACATTATACATTGAAACAGTTTTTGTCTATTTTTATGCCCTCTCAATGATAATAACCTTGACTCTAAAGATAGATCTAGAAAACATCTCAAGAACTTTGGATGGTATAACAATTAATTTAAATAAACTGTGTATAGAGTTTTTAATGTAAAAGAGGAAATAAATGTACAGAGGCCAGCACATCAAGTTACCACAATCTGTCAAATTTCTTTGATAGTATTTCAACTTTATTGCAAAGACATAACATACATTTTTAATTGAGAAAATTTGACAGTTAGGTATCGCTTGATGTGCTGGCGTCTGTACATATAGAAACTTCTTATCCGTAAAATCGATCTACACTCTGCCTATCTCTTTCCAAGTATATTGAGGCCAGTTTCCAATCTTTTTTTTTTTTTAAGGCTGGGAAATCATCCAATAACTTCTCCCGCTCTGGGTGGAGCGGAAGGGAGTGTCAGACTCTTACTGACTAAAACCCATCCATGTTCCTTCATTAGCCCTTTATGTTCTGGGGTAGCGGTACCCCTTTCGGACAATTCCGCTTACCCGGCAGACTTGGCCCTGAGGGGCCCCTTCATACAGTTTCCAGTCTAACATGCAACTGAATAAAAGAACCTAGTTACTGGGTTGTAGAGGTCAGATAGGCAGGCTCATCAGGCCTCCACAACCCAGTAACTGAGTACACAATACCCCTTGTTAAGATCAATTGTCTGACTCTTTGGGCTTCTGCCCTGACTAACGTGACAGCTGACAACCTATAAAATTCAGCCGGGACCAAAGGCTTAACATTCTTTCCAAGGTACAAAGATAGATCAGAATGGTTATTTCAATACCTAATATAATAATGAATGATGAAAATATATACTGGAAAATACCATAACTAAGCTTATCACTAAATGCTACGAGTACTATGGCTTATGAGTGGATTATTCTACAAAAAGCTATCTGCACTTAACATGAATACATTGCTCATTCTTTAAAAAAGCTATCACCAATATAACAATGGCAGTAATGAGACAAAAAACCCAGAATCAAATAAAGCAGTACAAATTGGAATAAATGATGGTACAAAAAAGACTTCCACATAATTATTTTTATGATTATATCATCAACTCCAACCCCTCTGCTAATTGCTAAAAAGAATTGTGATTTACTAAGCACAACAATAGTAATTAGTACTAAATGATGGTGTTGCATTCCTTTTCTTGATCTACTTCTTTTCGTGTGGTTAGTGACTAACTTGGTGTCAGAGTTTTTATACTGCCCATGGGCCTCTGACTTAGCTTGACATGCTGTTGAGAAATATCTCTCAGACATGCCGGTTTCCTCATGATTTTTAAGCAAGTGATAATTATACAATACACAAATGAAACCGTAAAATCAGAGGTGCCTCTTGGGTTCGAACTCGAGACTTGACTTGAACTATGACTTGGCAGTCCGACAGTCACACCACTAGGCTATCACTGCTTGATTAAAGCCTTTTTATCGCCTAAAAAAATTTAGTCGTGCTAAAAAGCACCTTATCTCTTCACGTGACAGTAGTAATTATAAATTAGGCTTTAAGTTGTATGTGTAACATTATATCTATCTATGCCTGCAAAGCGTGCGTCGTCACAACTATTGCAAAGCATTTCGCATGTTTCTTCAACATTGTAGTTTCAAGTAGTAAGTAATAATTTGCAGTGTGCTAAGCTATCACTAATGTCAGTCCTGGGCTATCTTCATTTATTTTATCAGTATTGTGCAAACATTCCTAATAGGTTGTTGAATAATAAATCATTCCTATACTTACACATCCCATGCAACTGAAAGTAGTGCTGTTTGTTACAACAGCTAGCCTTATTTTTGAGACTACGTACTTATGCGCCGTCCGGCACGGGCCTGGTCCTGATTGGACGGTGAGCTACCCATTACTCATCGTCCGCAGGCCCGCGCATACGCGTCGTCACGTGGCTCCCGACAGATCTCCCCCGTCAGCTCCACCGTGTGCTCTGGGTGTTTCCTCTCGCCTGATGATGTGCAGGAACCTCCCGAAACATCCATGTCCGGTGAGGACCTGCATCAGGCGGTAGGTAAGGGCCCCCTTTCACCTCTCTAGCCACTCCTCAAAAAGGGTACTTACCGCCACTATCGTAGCGTGCCCTGCGCTGGGTTGCGACAGTCGTTCTTTCCAAGCCGCCATGAGATCACGCCGGAGATTCGTCCGTTCCGCCGCAATTTGCCGCGGTCAACAGCTAGCCCATGGTATGTTTTTTGTTTCATTTATACATAGAAGCCAAATCTGCCCGCATACTATGTTACTGTACAGCTTCAAACTTAATAATTCTTGTATTTAATGGTTATTAATTTAAAAAATCAATATTAAATTTTTGGTAGAAAAATAATATCTGAATAGTGAATTCTAAATGTATACGTAAATAATATAAAAACATAACCTGCATCTTGTCGTTCTGACCCTATCACGCATTAGTGGAAGTTTTCCTTTTTTTTTAAATTGATTTCAATTTTCTCTATGTCGATATTTCTTTGGCAGTGAAAATTCAGGTCTTCATAATATTAGGATTAATTTAAAAAATCTTGAATTTCACTTAGTGATTACGTTACCAATTAGTTAGCAACCTGTTTTAAACTTCTTCATCATTTCGACTTCGTTGTATGGCCAAAAGTAGAAGTAGGTATTTATTCCATAAATAGAGATCGGTTACTTCGGTTAGCATGGTAGTATACGACGTATACAATCTTTGGTATATGTCATACAACTTGTTCCCACCTGTTTTAAAATGCTCTGTAGTGCTATTCTGTAAAGATCCCACCGTGATAACGTAGGTGAAGTGAGTTTAAAGACAGCTGTCAACAGTGTCAATTCCTACAGACCCGACCCACAAGACTTGGGACACAATGCATCACGATACTGCACAAATCGATATTCTATAAGTGCCTGTTATCAGTATACTTGACCAGTTTCCGTTCATATGACACTAAATGGCTGCTGACTAGTACAAGATAAGGTGACCTTGGCATAGAAGCATCATTTTGTTTTGTCAATTATGCCAAACGCTAGCACTCATTAATATGACTGACTTGTCTTTAACAAGCGTGTTTTAAGTATAATTAGTGCTCCCCATTTGTTCAAAAACCTTCAAGGAGCTCATGGCTAAGTAATAAAAGCCGCACGGGCTGATCCATCAGGTTAAGCTACGCTTGCCGGGTCAGTCCGTGGATGGATGACCATCTTTACATACCGGGACTCCACCGTGCCTCGGAAAACACGTTAAGCCGTTCGTCCCGGCTGTCATTTGTGCATCTTTGCCAGTCGTTACGGGTCGTCAGAAGCCCGAAAGTCTGATAGCCAGTCTTTCCAAGGCGTATTATCCAGTTGCTGGGCTGTGGACGTCAGATAAGCAGTCGCTCCATGTGAAATACTGGTATTCAGCTGCAGCCGGTTAGACTGGAAGCCGACCCCGACATAGTTGCGAAAAGGCTAGGCAGGCAGATTGATTGATTTGTTCAAAATCCTTTACACGGGTACATTGGTTTAAGAAGGTATATTGATTTAGTAGTAGAATTAGGAACCTACTCTGTGTGACTACCGACGCTAGATGTAGGTACCTACGTATCTTATTAATGTTGAATGTAACTCTCAAATTAATTATAACCATAATTGATTCATGCATGAGTCAATACAATGCTTCTTCATTTTACACGAAATGAATTAAAATCCGACTGCATTCCTTATTGGGATATACACAACCTAAACGGAAATACCGAGTGTCGATCACATTTATATGTCTGGTTGCTGGATAATTAAGCAGTATGATCCATCAGTCATCTACTTACCTAGAATTGGAAATGAACATCGTTGGACTATGTACTTGGCATGTCCATAGGAAAGGTTTGTCGTGTGACAAAATGTGGTCACTATTTAATTTCATAGTAATTTATGGGTGACATTGCGACTGTCTACAGCATTACTGCTTCTACGATATCCGTACCTGTGTGCTTGGCATATCAATATATCTTATCTTCTGAAATATTCTAAATCATCAATTTACTCCTAGACATGCGTGTTCATATATCACTACATAGTATAAAACAAAGTCGCTTTCTCTGTCCCTATATCCCTATGTATGCTTAAATCTTTAAAACTACGCAACGGATTTTGATGCGGTTTTTTTAATAGATAGAGTGATTCAAGAGGAAGGTTTTTAGGTATAAAAACATGCAATTTCCGTCATCCACACGGGCGAAGCCGCGGGCAGAAGCTAGTCTTATATATAAAATTCTCGTGTCACAATGCTAATTACCATACTTCTTCAAAACGGCTTGACCGATTTTTATGAAATTTTATAAACATATTCAGTAGGTCTGAGATCTGCTACTATCTATTTTTCATTCCCCTTCGTGATTAGGTAGGTAGGCTAGATACTACTAGGTAGATAGGTAAAGTAGGTAGGTGGGTGGGGTAGATAACTAGGGTAGGTAGGGTATATAGGTAGGGTAGGGAGGTAGTGTAGGTAGGGCAGATATCATAGCTAAGACAGGACAACGTCTGTCGGGTCAGCTAGTACAATATATGTATGTTTATAGAGATATTTCACAACAGCATGTAAAGTGGCCCATGGGCAGCATAAAAAAAACTGACATCAGGGTAGTCACTAAACACACGATTAAGAAAGAAGATCAATGAACTCAGCCTATCGCAGTCCAATGCTGGACACAGCCCGTATGTTCTAAATACCATCTACGAATCGCTGATAAGTTTCTTTCCTAAACGCCCCACTTTCTGCGTGCCGTTGCGATAGTCTTGCATGGTCATCTCTTTTACTTGCCTCACCAACCACCACCCACACCTTCCAGGATTAAAAAAAAACCAATGATAGAGCTACATACAACGCCGTTTTAGGCCATGCAAGGCCTTAGGCAGACAAGAATTTGGGGCCCTGTTGGAAAGTAAAAAAAAGTAGGAAATAAAAAATAGTTTAAAAAAACTAAAAAACACGCTTTTTATAGAAAACCGAACTAAAAATAGAAAATAAATTTTACTTTTTTAAAAGCGTGGGGTGCTTTTTAAGATAATATTCACCACCACCATGCACCCCACGCTTTTTAAAAAGTAAAATTTATTTTCTATTTTTAGTTCGGTTTTCTATAAAAAGCGTGTTTTTTAGTTTTTTTTAAACTATTTATTATTTCCTACTTTTTAGTTCAAATTAATGTATTGTCATCGGTCCTCGATAAATCTACAAAGTTTGAACGAAATCTGGTCGTTTAAAGTGGGTCAAAATCGCTTCCAAATGAGTCGGTTACAAACATACATACAAGTGAAGCTAAAGCGTGTAAAAATAAGGATAATGGGAAACTATTATCAAATTTGATGAAATTGACGTTCAAAAGTGCCTTTCTTGTGCCTATTTGAAATAAATGTTTTGACTTTGACTTTGACTTCAAATTATTGCATTGTCATCGGTCCTTGAGACGTGTGCAAAGTTTCAAGTCGATCAGATTTTTAGAAACCGATGAAAATTAAGCTCAAAGATTCCGTTACATAGATACAACCCGAGCTAATAAAAGCGTGTTAAAAAGTAAATAACAAAAACATTTTTCGGATGGAGAGCGGCCTAAGGGGCGCGAAGACTTACATTAGTTTGGCATTTCGGGGCCCCCTTGACGATGCGGGCCCTGGGCACGGGCCCTGTGTGCCCTGGTAAAAACGGTACTGGCTACATAAGTGACACGTGGAGACGAGTAGTGCAAAGTATATGTTGAGTGATACCTAATCACTACCCATTTGATTAGGTATCAAGATGATATGAAGTGGTATCGCGTTTACCACAAGATACTGTAAGCACCAAATTAATGATATATGGTTCAATGTTCGATCAGGACCTGTCTGAGATGGGCTGTAATTCAGCAGAGGTCGTAGGTATACCGCATGTGATGTAATTGAGGCTTGAAGAGTGAAGACGCTACGACCTGATGACTAGAAATTTAATCTACAACGAGCATTTGCCAATTAAAACCCAGTTAATAATTTTACTGCTAAAGCCTTAAATTGGGCCTATAAGGTAAAACTTTAATTTACAAACAATGCATTATATCTACGCCCAAAATTCCGTAGAAAACTGCCAATTAACGACTGCACTGAATTCCCGTTAGGCTGCGCATGCGCTTATGTATGACTAAGATGTTGTTATCCAAAGATACCATGAATTGTATTAAAAGAACTCGTTTTCGCCACCTATGAGAATTCGCTTGTCTTTGAAATCTGACCCATATTTGATATCATTTTATTTACTAACTGCTAAGGTCGAAGTAGGTACAATTTTGTGTGTTGCGTATTTTATTAATCGCTTATCATTGCTATTCGGTCAGTGACATTTACACTAGAATTGGTCATCATTAATTATAGATTATTTGTTTACTTTTTCTGAGCTTTTGTGGTAGTTAATTGATCCTAAGTCCTAACTCCTATACTTAGTGTTCATTTTATAAAAATGGACAGGGCTTCGGGTCAGTTCTCTTGCTCGATATAACATAGGTACCATTTTGTTTAACAAACTATATTGCCTACACGAATTGGGTTTTACCCGTGAGAAACATTGTTTAGGTGCATGTAGAAAGAGAAAGTTTTGATACATGCAAACAAAATTTTTTCCTCAAAATGTGTCAGAGAATCCATTCATTCTGCCTAGCCTTTTTCCAACTATGTTAGGGTCGGCTTCCAGTCTAACCGGATACAGCTGAATATCAATATCAGTATTATATAGAGCTATTGCCTATTCCACCTCCACAACCGAGTAACTGGGCAATACGATACCCCTTAGTAAGACTGGTTAGGCTTTCGGAGTTCTGACAACCCATAACGGCTGTCAAAGAACCATGAATGTCAGCCCAGACCAACGGCTTAGCGTGCTTTCCGAGGCACTGAGGAGTCTCGGTACGTAAAGATCACCCGTCTACGAACCAACCCCGGCAAGCGTAGCTTAACCTGATAGATCGACCCGTGCGGCTGTTATTCCTTAGCCACGAGCTCCTCCAAGCAACAGAACGAAAAGGGCCACAAGAACAACCCTCCCCCTTCCAACCAATGACCCCGGTCCGGCTCCCCCGGATGACTGTCAAAAACCCCTACCTTTGGAAATAAATTCCTACAACCTCCGGTGCAACTTGATAAGACTGATGACTTCAACCTAACTATTGTATTGCAATTATTAAACACTGGTGTAGATAAACTCTCTATGCGTCATCATTACAGCAATGCCTTATTGGAATTAATTGGGCGAAAGAAAATATGTCAACAACGTTGCTACGGTTTGCGGTTAGCACCGAACCAGACTGACGTTTAATTATTGTTCTTCTTAGGCCTTAGAGCGGTTCTACACTGCATTAAAACTTACATGAAAATTACACTGCATTAGCACAGCATGATAATCCGAATTTGAGATCCGAGTTCAACCCGAATTAGGACTGTTCTTAATTTTGATTTTGACGGACGGAGGTCAGATCTTGTGCGCAACCTATCAAACAAATAATACTATGGCTACTACGGACCGACATATCTCGGATTGGGATCGGATGCAGTGCAGAACCGCTCTTAAGGTGGCTCACATCTGACGAAAGATGCGTCGCAAACTCGCAAATAGTCGATGACAAGTATATATTAAAACATTTAACCTCACATTCAACCGCTGGTGCGGTAGTGCGTCGAGTATATTAACTAACGAAGTTCGCCCAACGCATCCTCCTTTATATGTGCAACCAGCCTTAGGAGACAA
Organism: Hyppa rectilinea; assembly: GCA_951799385.1. Lineage (NCBI taxonomy): Eukaryota > Metazoa > Arthropoda > Insecta > Lepidoptera > Noctuidae > Hyppa > Hyppa rectilinea. The sequence goes on from OX637315.1 coordinate 12,810,052, forward strand.
GGGTGTTTCCGCAAAATAATCACAATAAATTAATGACTCTGCAATGTATCGATTCAGTATACACTCGGCCTTGGCCATCGAACAATCATAGTCCGGTCAACGACTTATGTTCTCGAATTTTAAAATATGTGCTTACTTGTTTACCTAAGCTGTTATGTAGGTGGCTGCTATCGACAAGGTCGTATGTATAAGTCATTGGATATTCTCAGTGTGAAACTTAATTTACATTCGTGTACTTGTGTCTCGGATTATTCTAAGATAACATCTTCACTGTTTTCCTTGTTCACTGTTTTCTTTTAATTGACTGTGAAGGTGTGTTTAGTGTATTCACGTTTATCGCTCGAGTTTTCTGTGAGTTTCTTAGTTCGGGTGTGCTTTCAGATGAAAAGCGATCCGGGAAAATGGACACTAGCAAGAAGCTGCTGCTGCAGAAGCACCAGCAGGACATCATCGACGATCTAGAAGTCGAGTACATCTATGATGAGCTGTTTACGAAACGGGTTATTTCTGCAGAGGAGTTTGATCATATTCTACAGCTTGTAAGTACCTATTAATTATGATTATAGCACGCCAATAATTTTTTTTTGCATTGATTTCTGAGAAATCCCACGCGCGCTGTATCAGATTTTTGTCATACGATTATCAATATTGTAATAATTCTGTATTCTTTCCTACCAGCTTCTGCCCGCGACTTCGTCAGCGCGAATTTTCTTATCCCCCCCCCATCCCGTGGCATCGCATCGCCTGCCCGCGCATTACTTCGTTTTCGGTTAGCGTTCCCTCCTGTTACTCGGCTTCTAAGGGTCCTAGCGTGATTTCAAATATTAGCTTATAGCCTTCTTCGAGAATTATGTAATCAAATGCAAAAATATTTTTTCAAATCGGACTGATAGTTTCAGAGATTAGAGAGCAATACAAAAAAACACTCTTCAACTTTATTATTAGTATAGTGGGTGATGCACTAATTGCCGTTAAGGAAAATTAAACATGTGAAATTGTTCGTTTAGCTAAAATTAATTATTTACAATTTACCTATTGAGTAGGCAAACCAATGAAGTTGTACTTATTTATTCTATGCCATGTATATTGTCCGCTTAATTTAATTAATATGTAGGTACCTACTACCTACCTATACCGTAAACTCGTATCAACTACCTTTTTGTGAGTTTTATTACAGTTTTTCATTTGTTATAATTATATAATTTTCAGTTTGTTGACCTATTGATGTTTGACCTATTTCTATATAAAAATTCTTTGTGAATTATTATTTGTAATCGTTACGACATGCAATCACACGAAACAGAGATGTTAATAAATGTTTTAAAGCGTCAGTGGGTTCACAGCGACTGTTGAAGGTTATCCTGTTGCGAAATAACAGAACGTCACATAATTGACCTATATATGTATTAGTGAATTTAAAATAACTTTTTGCAGACATCCCGCGTCGAACAAACTCGTTTCTTGCTGGATTCGTTGATCATTAATGGTGACAACGGATCATATGAAGCTTTTGTAGACAGTCTTCACAAAGACTACAAGTGGCTTTGGGACAAGTTGCAGATTGAGAATAACAACCCGATGCCTAATGATAGTTTTGAGGACAGCCTTAGTAAAGGCGATGTGCCCAGACTACCGGACCATCATGTGAGAAGAACTAAAGTGGTAAGAAATCAAACAATACATATTTTTGTTTTATTATTACAAATGACATCGATCGGAATTGTGACCTTTGAGCCATGGTCATTGTGAGGATTTAGATTTTAGATCGAAGCATGAAATAATATAACTTAAGTAGGTACTTCTCTAATTGTCAATTGTTGCACGTCATTTCCCGTCTCATTACAAACGAAGTGCAAGCCCAAACCGTCTAGCTAGTTAATGTATTTTAAACTTTATTTCGATGAATGTAAAGTTCTTAATATAACACTTAGTATCAGTATAGTTGACAATTAAAGATAGGTTCTTATTTCAAAAACTGAAACGATTGTTTAACTTTAAACCATTATTATTATTATTCCAGTAGTGGCTATACCGACCTAAAAGCCCTCGTATCACTGCTACCATTGCTGATGTATTGTGATCATAATACAATTCTCGGTCAAATCCTACTAGTATTAAGAATTACAGGATTTAGCTGAACTCGAAAAACTTAGTTTTTTCAGGACACAACGTGTTTGTCCAAGATAGAGCTATGACTGCGCTTTAGGCTAGTGGAATCGGTTAGGATATGTGTAGGCGTCTCTTGCGCATCTCATTAAGCTTGAATCAGGCTGTACCTACTAGTTGGTAATCTTCTTCGTGTGGTTAGTGACTAACCTGGTGCCAGAGTTTTAATGCTGCCCATGGGCCTCTGACTTAGCATCACTTACTGTTGAGAAATATCTCTCGGGCATGCCGGTTTCCTCACGATGTTTTCCTTCACCGATTTTAAGCAAGTGATAATTATACAATACGCACATGAATCCGAAAAATCAGAGGTGCGTGGCCTGGGTTCGAACTCGAGACCTATGACCTGGCAGTCCAGCGGTCACACCACTAGGCTATCACTACTTTTAAAGAAGAAGAAGAAGAGGTTGGTAAGCGGGATTGTCCGAAAGGGTTACCGCTACCGCGGAACATAAAGGGCTAAGGAAGGAACATGGATGGGTTTTAGTCAGTAAAAGTTCGACACTCCCTTCCGCTCCACTCAGAGCAGGAAGAGTCATTTGATTTCCACAAAAAAAAAAGGCTGTACCTAGTCACATATAATAATAAATATTTGGTACATAGCAATAATCAGTGAAAAGTTTTACAAAAAATAACTTTTATCATACTCCATTGTATTGAGTTAGCATGCTTTATCTTATGTCAGAACTAGCACTTCCAAATTTAAATTATGTTAATTGGTGAATCATGCGTCAATACAAGATCATTTTACGAAGACAAATCAATCAATGACGTTATGTTTTTGTTGATGGCTATTTCTAAATAGACATCTATTTTGATTCATTCAACGAATCCAACGTGTTACCTTGGATATAAATTATTTTAAATAAAAATTACCGTAAGCTAGTACTTCCCCCGCGACTTCGTTCGCGTGAAATTCTTCGCGCTTTTATTTCCTTGTCGTGTCGTGTTGTAAGCTATTTTCCTTAATTTTTATCTTTTTGGTCAACTGGGCTGATAAATGGGTTATACGATTTAAATGATTATACTTGTATGTTTAAATTCCTGTATGTTTGTCACTATGCCGAGCCGAATATTTGGTACTGTCTATAAACACTTAGCAAATCTTTATTGTAGACAGTCATGAAAAATTGAAAAAAAAAATCCTCGCTGTTAATAAAAGCTTCGGCAAACCAAAAGCAAGCGTGTCGCGTTACAGACTAACAGTAGCAAATAAGCAATGGGTTTCATTTTGACAGTTGAATATCATTCATTGCGCTATTGACGTTGATGGCAAGAAAAAAATTCGACCATACGAAGCAATGGATTAATATCGCAATATCCTTCAAAATCATTTATATGTTGATCTTGATAGTGTATTAGGATACTGGCCAGCAGAAGCGTAGCTAATAGAACAAATCGTATGAATCACGAATTTACGTGGAATTTGAGCGAGGACCCACCGGCAAACTGCACCGCGCCTGCGCTGCCTCGAACCCGTAGGTAATTGTCTAAATACATGAGCTAATTCTGTTTACCGGATGTATTTGGTATGTTTTTCCCCATCAATTATATGACAAACAGTAAGATCGTATTTACGAAAACCGCTATGGGATTTCCTACAAACGTTAGCTAGCCCCATTCCGTTGTGAAAAGTGACGAATCCACCATAATATTAAATAACAGACGATTAACATATTCACTCGTCCTAAAAATACTCGACTGCAACAAAAAACTTCAAAACAGGCTTAGCAAGCAATTCAAAAACAACCTTTTAGTATGGTATATTTTACATGAATGGTTACGGTACAAAAAAACATTAAAGATATTTCTTAGTGACGTTTAAATCCTCCATTTTGATTTTATGAAGACGATACTAAACTAGCCTATAACCGTCAGCCGGCTTCAGTAAATGAGTTTGCAATCCACCCAGCCGTTCTTCTTTTTTTTTCGAGAGGAAATCCGCCATACAAAGATAAGCGTAAGTAGTAAGTAGGTAAGCCAGTTTGATGACTAGCAAATAAATTTACCATGGCATGAACTATCTTTGTATCGATCGAAGTAAAGAATTCCATTGAATAAATCTATTTATTCATCAATCCATTCAGACACTCAGTCGACTGGTGGCCATTTTGAGATCCATTTAGTCAAGTGGTGTGCCGCACATGTCTTAGCCTTTATACCAATTTATTTGAAGGCGGCGCAACATGTTTTTTTCTTCATACAACTTTTAGCCGACATTTCAGTATTCACCCCCTTTCAGGCCACAATAAGTACCTTTCACACTATTTAAGCAGTGATAGCCGAGTGGTGTAATCGTCGGACTGCCAAGTCTTAGGTCTTGAGTTCGATCCCAAGGCACGCACTTCTCTTTTCTGATTCATGGGCGTATTGTATAATTATAGCTTGCTTAAAAAATGGTGAAGGAAAACATCGGCATGCCTTTTTTTTCTTTTTGAGACTGGGAAATTATCGCATGGGGTCATTTGATGATTTCCCCTCTGGATGTAGCGAAAGGGAGTGTCAGACTCTTTCTGACTAAAACCCATCCATGTTCCTTCCTTAGCCTTTTATGTTCTGGGGTAGCGGTAACCCTTCCAGACATTCCCGCTGACTCGGCAGGCTTCGGGCCTAACGGCCCCTTCTATGCTGCTGACATCTCTTTGAGGCGCGCGTGGACCACGTACGCGCCGACCGGTACGGTCCTGGTCCTGATCGGACGGTGAGCTACCCATTACTCACCGTCCGCAGGCCCGCGCCTACGGTGTCCGGGAGTCGTCACGTCATCGTGAGGAAACCGGTGTATACCTGAGAGATATTTCTCAACAGCATGTAAACCTAAGTCAGAAGCCCATGGGCAACATAAAAACTCTGGCACCAGGTTTAATCACTAACCACACGAAAAAGAAATAAAGACACAATTGACAAAACCCAAACACAGAAACAAATACTCAAAACTTTCCTGACATGCCGTTTACCTTGATCATCATCTGCCTAGCGTTTTCCCAACGATGTTGGGGTCGGCTTCCAGTCTAACCGCATGCAGCTGAATACCAGTATTTTACATGGAGCGACTGCCTATCTGACCTCTACATACCAGTAACTGGGCAATTCGATACCCCTTGGTAAGACTGGCTGTCAGAATTTCGGGCTTCTGACGACCCGTAACGACCGGGACCAACGGCTTAACGTGCTTTCCGAGGCACGGAGGTCGACGGACGGACGGTCGGACGGTCTCTGTAATGTATGTAAAGATGGTCACCCATCCACGGCCAACATCGGCAAGCGTAGCTTAACCTGATGGATCGACATGTGCGGCAGTTAGTACTTAGCCACGAGCTCCTCTAATGTCGTTTACCTTGATAACATTCTGTAATGTTTTGTAGGAAGAAAATGTAGCAGATTGCCTGAAGCGACTGGCGCGTCACAAAGTAGTAGCGCTTCACGGCATGTCGGGTTCCGGCAAGACGTGCGTTGTACTCAGCGCATTGAGAGACAATCCTGATTTAGTTACTAATAACTTCAATGGCGTTGTGTTCTGGGCCAATTTCGGCAACTGTAAGACTGACGATGACATTATCTTTCAACAAAGCAAGTGAGTATCACATTTTCCTTATTGTTTTTCTGTTCTTGTAATTGTATTTTTTTAGATTATTCTGTGGAAATGCACTACGCAGCATTCTTGGCGTGGTGCCGACACGTAAAAAATTGCAGGCAGCTGTTTTCTAAGAAACTACGGGTGATGTCTTTGCCGATTTTTGCGAGGCGAAGTCAAAGCGCTCACATGTGTGTTGGCCCTTTTTGTCCTTAGAGGTGCCACGACACAAACTTTGGCGCAGTAACAGCAACAAACACGTTAAAACTATAAAAGTTACTTGCAACTCGTTGGTTTTTGGACACTGACAAAAAAAAATATAATTTGCCCGCAACATATCCACTAAGCCAGTGGTACCGAACCTGGGGGTAATTACCCCCGCAGGGTATTTAAATCAGCTTTTTTGTGGGGATAACCAAGAACCTAATAATTACGACCTAATATCTAATAAAATTATAGATCGCCACGCAGTAAGTACCGCGCTCGTGGCATTTCCTTCTCGCATCGTCATGTAAGATTGATGTCCGATTTCTGATGAACAAAGATATTTATATTTGCTTGTATTGTTTGTATTGGTAACATTTTAAGGTCAGAGTTAAATAAGTTTAATAGGTCATAGGGATAACAATATTGAAAAGGTTAGATACCACTGCACTAAGCGCGTCAACTCGTATTCTGGTGATGCCCAGCCAAAATAATGTTTCTCTTTCACGTTACTTACTGCTTGCTTCCCTCCACAGATTACTAAGAAAAGCTTCCTCAATGTACACGCAAAATTCGTACATGAACTCTTCAATTTCTATGTCGAGTATCGGCTCCAATGGCGACAGTCACTCGTCTTCCACTTACGATTCGACTATAAATGATCTTAAAGACAAACTTAAGGCACAGTTCTCAGAGCAACCATTGAAAGAATGCCTTCTTGTGTTGGACGAAGTTAATGATAAGAAGTGCTTAGAAGCTTTCGATATTGGATGCAAGATCTTGGTGACTACAAGGGATACCAATACGGTTGCATATTGTCAACCCCAGATTATAAAAGTGAGTCCCAATTATTACGCTTATGTAATAGTTATGTATGTTTTTGCCAGCCAAAATGTAATATTACGCACTTATTGTGTAACTCGCTGCTGCCAGCGGCTTCGCCCGCGTGGATTTTGAAAATCATCCCAAGGGAACGTACTACCAATCCAGGTCATAAAGTACCTCTGTTTCAAGTTTCATCCAGATCCGTTCAGCTGGGCCTGCGGACGGTGAGTAATGGGTGACTCACCGCCGGATCAGCACCAGGCCCGTGCCGGACGGCGCGTATATGTTCCACGCGCGCCTCAAAGAGATGTCAGCATATGAAGGGGCCCCTTAGGGCCAAGCCTGCCGGGTAAGCGGGATTGTCCGAAAGGGTTACCGCTACCCCGGAACATAAAGGGCTAAGGAAGGCATGGATGGGTTTTAGTCAGTAAGAGTCTGACACTCCCTTCCGCTCCACCCAGAGCGGGAGAAGTCATTGGATGATTTCCCAGCCTTAAAAAAAAAAAAAAAAGATGATTTCCCAGCCATAAAAAAAGAAGATCCGTTCAGCTGTTTGAGTTTTTGACACGCTGGTAAAATACTAATATGCCGGTTAGACTGGAAGCTGACCCCAATATAGTTTGGAAATTGATAGAGATGGTGAAAGATTCACAACACCCATAATCGGCCCATCACTACTATTTAGTTGGTTTAGAAAAAATCACGTTTTCAATTTCGGTGTTATACTGTAGTATTTATTTGATAGTATTGCCAGTATTTGCATTTATTGCCGCATTGTCTTTCCCATAATGTATATTATGAAAAACAACATTCTATGACGTAATATTTATACTAAAAACCTTTTATATATTTCCCTATTATGTTTATCCATATTGGTCATTGTTGAACCATATTTGGTAATAATGCGTACCTACTGATTGCTGTTGTTTCCTATTTTTTTCATATTCCGATAATAGAAACTGTATATTCATGACATTTATTAATTAGTCAAATTGCAATATAGCTGCCCGATTTTTCTATAGTAAGATTATTCATTCGAGTCAGTAAAATGACAAGTGCAACTGTCACTTATACAAAAAAGGGTGACCCGCTACAATAGTGATGTTCGGCAATCGATAGACTTAGACATTTAGTCATGCTTTATTTTATTAGGTATCAAAGCGTTTTTTTTTGTAAATATGTAATACATACCGTATTAAATAATACGATTTTAGAAATATGGACCTTACCAGCATATTAAAATTTCTCACTACAACATTATTACAAAAGCTGGGAAAAAAATGTTTAGAGATTCAGGGGAATTAACACTAGAAAGTCGGGAAAATACAAGTAATTTTATACGTTTTTATTCATTACGGTTGCTATTGATTCCGATTCCGATTCTGAATCGGTATATTCAGAATCGGAATCGGAATCAGTTACATTTATAATGAATGAATCCACATTATTCATCTATGTGGTCGAGTTTTAAGGCTTTTATGGCATGGTTGATGCACTGTCTCGAATTTTTAGGCGTCACTTCTTTCAGGCCTTCTTCAAATAATTTTTTTACGTCTTTTAATTTAAAATTTTTATTGTTCCTGGCGACGTACCCCTTTGCTTGAGCCTATATAGAAATTTTCAGAAAATGATATATGAATTGATAGAAAAGTTGGTGTATTTTATACAAAGAATGAAAAGAATTATCTAAAGAAGCAAGTCATAATTGTTTTAACAACTCCTAATAGATACCGGACTGTTTGTATTTCGTGCGACAGAGATAGCGCTCTACGAAGCCGAAATTAGCCGATTGTCTCTTTCCAAAGGTCGATGTGCAATATTTATCGCCGGGTACTGTACCTTGGCAATAGTTGGAGGGTCTTTCGCATAAAAGAATTGGTGAACTTTACGAGGTATCGCCGAAAAGTCAAAATCATCAATTTAAAAAAAATGGAATCTCGACTAACTTTTTATTGTAAAACCTCGATTTACCACATCACTATTTATTTGGGACTAAAAACCTGCAACACTGGAAATGTCATTTTACTGACTGGAATTAATAATCGTACTTTAGTCTAGTGTCTCAACAAACATAACAACAATAATAACTCATGTTTGGAAAATGCAAATGTCATCTTTAACTTCAAGCTTTCTTTCCGCATGCTATAGAAAAAATTCTAGTTGCAATGCAACTTGAACCTAATTGCTTTGTTAATTAAAGTTTGCAATCCCAAATAACACGGCTGCTTAGTAATTACATCAATCATATTGAATCATTACATCACACTCGGTCATTGCCCTTAGACACTATTTAGCAAAAACTCGATAGGATATATTTTTACGTTATTTACAATCCACAGATAGAGAACAATTTAGAAGAAAAGGAATCGCTGGAAATCTTTGCTCTAGCTCTAGAGGTGCCTGTATCTCAGTTACCATGGCAAGCGAAGAAAATACATGAGATTTGTAAAGGTAGTCCATTTAACATCGGGTTGATTGGAGCACAATTAGCAGAAAACAGGGAAAGACTGATTGACGTTCCAAAACGCTGGAATTACTACGTCAAACAGTTGGAGAAAAAGAATCATTTTTCATTGTAAGTGTGGCTTTGTTATTATTGGTACGCTCTTCGTACTTAGTAACAAATACTTTTTTATAAATTGCACAATAATTTTTACAACGTGATCTGTTGCAATGTTGCGCAATTGAACATAAATGTTGCAAGTGTCAGATTATGCTTTTATATCGACTTATCAACGTTATCGCAGATATGATAATACCTACCTAGTTTTATTATTCATGTTTTCCCCCTTATTTCTATTAAAATATTTAATACATGTAGGGGGAAAACATGAATATTTATTTTACAATGATTAACAAAGGAAAATTATTTGAAACAAAAAATTCGACTTTGATAGGTGTCCATGTTAAAGGAAAAGAAAAGGAAAATTATTTGAAACAAAAAATTCAACGATAAGTGTCCATTTAAAATTATACAGCAACAAAATTAAATCACTTTCATTTTACAGCATCCAAAAAAATCAAGCCTACAATCCGATGAAAACAATTGAAGTTTGCATTAACTCTCTAAACGACTCCGTATTACCATTATTCAAGAAGCTCAAAATCCTCCCAGACAATGTCAAAGTATCAGCCAAAGTGCTGAGTAAACTATGGAATAAAGAAGCGTCTCAGGTCGAATCAATCATGAAAGAACTACGCAGCAAGTCACTCATCATTGAGTTCTACGACAGAGAACAGAGAAACTACATGTACGAAATACATGACCTAATTATGAAGTACTTAAAGAGTACGGGAGAAGACGACAGCAAATTGCATTCAGATTTCCTTAATAGCTACAATTATAATAATGTTTCACCACCGCTAGATATCATTGATGATGGCTACATCGCGTTTTACATCGGCTATCATATTAAACACACTGAAAATTTCAATGATAAATGGAGTCTTTTCAACAAATTGTTCTTGAATTTGAAGTTTTTGGGGAACAAAGTGAGGTTAACTGGGCCGGCTGATGTGATATCTGATCTACAAAACTATGAGACTAATATCGTTAAACATGTGAGTATTATTATGATTTAATTACTTATTCACAATATTCACAGAGTAAGAGCAAGGAAAAAGATATCAATGACTCTAAAGCAAGTTTTACATGAACATCGTAACAATTTAACTTTGAAAGCGCCTTTATTTCTTGGTAATAAGAACGATTTTCCTAGTACAGCACAGTCGTTTTACGTCTGACGTGCGGTTGTACGTATATTGCGCGATAATACGTCAGACATCCGTTGTAAAAGAACATAACGGATTGGTGTGATTCAAAGGAAATTTAAAATAAACCTGAAGATTATAAATGTCTTGATGACGCAGTTTCAACAAATAACCCTCTTTCGGGCGAAATAGGGAAAAAATTAAGGTCATGTAATCACCTATAAAATATTATATAATATTTTTTAAATGCTCTGAGAAGACAAGTAATTACCTATGGCTTTTAATTAATTAAGTAAAGTCAACCGCACATTCATGCTAACAATTTGACTTTGAGAGCACCTTAACCTTGTGAACGCCAGAGCACACCACGCCAAGCTACACATTTATTACTTCTTGTTATCATGAATTTCCCAATACCCATGGTGTCTAATTTGTTTCATGTCATTAAATACGTACGAGAGCTTATTTTTTTATGAAATCTATATAATAAAAATAAAAAAATAAGAAAAACAAAATAAATAAACATCTATTTAATTGTTTATTTCGTGTCATAGTGTACCCACATTGTCACATATTTGTGTCGTTGCCGTACAGGCCATGCGTTTGGTTGTCACGTATATGACAATGGCGTTCAAAAGTTAATTATTAAACAGTAGGTTGGTTTTCGTATTACGGACTATCGTGCCTAAATACTGTAATTCAAGTCAGTTTTCATACTCTTAATATAAAGTCATCAACATAACCAGTTTTCCTTAACTATGACTACTGCAGATTCATTAATTACAGGAAACTACAGCAATGATGTAATGATCTTGCAGATCTAATCTTACTTTTGAAGTGCAGGATACATTTCAAATAATTATATCTTATATATTATTATATCTTCAAAGAAAGATAATAAATTTATTTGACCTACGTCAAGGCACACACTATTCACATAAAAACAAAAACAGTAGTGTGTGCTTCACGGCTACGCTCATAGGCCTTTTTTCGAGCCGTGAGGTAAATGCCCCTGGATGTCCTCCGCCCCGAGGGAGGGGGGGGGGGGGTCTGTCAGACTCTTACTGACTAAAAACCACCCCGGGTGTTCCCTCTCACCTACACCGGGGGTCGCGGGAACCATAATACTTCCACAACCCCCGGCGGACGCTCATAGGCCTTTTTTTTTGAGGGTGGGAAATCATCCAATGACTTCTCCCGCTCTGGGTGGAGCGGAAGGGAGTGTCAAACTCTTACTGACTAAAACCCATCCATGTTCCTTCCTTAGCCCATTATGTTCCGGGGTAGCGGGTAACCCTTTCGGACAATCCCGCTTAAACGCTCATAGGCCTAGTTCAACATAAATGCCGGACAATTACTGATGCTTGACTCTTGCATAATGTTTATAAGCTAACTTGCATTACAAAACACAGCTTTATCCACCATCAGCATTATTTTTGTTTAATTTTCTTCTAATCATGCTTTATTTTCGTAGGAATTAGAGAAGGATCTGATTAACAACATCAAAGCATTCCTAAGCACACATGGAAACGATTTATTTCATTACCCATGCACTGACATTATCCAAAGCATCCTACAAAACGAATCTAAAGGCATACTCTATTCGAAAGCTTCGCAGATCGCTCAAGAGAATTGTAATAATAATGAGCTGTATTTTGATTTTCTGTAAGTATTTTTTGTTTTTACCTTTTCGTGTTGTATTTTTTCTTGTCTGAATTTATTTTTTGCTTTTTCCTAAATTGTTTTTTTTAAATGTAGTTTTCTATTTTGTTACAATCATCTCATGTACTCCAGCAATACTTTTAGTAAATAGCACAAAACTGCAGAGATCTTTTATGCAAAACTCTTTTATACCCAATTCAGCAGTCTAGACAATTAAGGCAATAACAATAAATTATGGTCGATCGATATCAATCGATCAGATCGGTCGATCTTCAGAGATTGGTATTGGTTTGATATAAATCTAATTACTAGTTGTATCAAAACCAGACATGTTATGTCACGGACCAGACGTTTATATGCCTACATAAACTATGCCACAAAAACATATGACGGCAGTAGTCTTTGAAAGGTTAGGCAAACACACAAATAACACTAATAAATTAATACAACGATCTGGTCTAGTAGAAATTTAATATTGCATATTAAAATCCCATATTTTTTGAAAGCTAAGTTGCAAAGCAGGTTTTTGTGTTCCGGAAACATGTTGACGTCAACATGTATCGAGGCAGTGTTGCTGGCAATATGTTTCGTGTTTATTGTAAACAAAAGCTGCGCAACATTATTGACGGCAACAGTTGATATTACGGGCAACGCTGTTGCGCAACTGTTTCGCAACTTTGTTTTCGAAAAATATTACTTAACTCCTCATTTAGCATATACATACATTTAAATAAAATGTGTAAATACAAACCGTTTGAAATATATTGGTCTAGGTAAGGACAATGAATCCAGCCTAATCACAATAAACCTTTTTTCTTTTATAAGGCTAATACTGTTTTCATTGACTTGAATGTGCCGTGGCGGCTGAGAGCATGTCATGCTCCCTGTAATGTTTCACTGATGGTAGCACGTATGATGGATCATTTAGCTCCCATCAATCCATGCGTCATGTTCATGAACGGGCACCGTCAGTAGGGACTGGCCACCTCTTAGCTGCCACGGCTGTTTTAAAACTTAACTTAATTTTGAATTGTTTTTTAAATCTTGTTATCATGGACGCTTTTATTAAGTTCTGCATCGTTCTCACGTGTATAATTCAACATGAATGATGTAACCCAGTTTTTGTAAACATATTTTGATTTAAAAGAGTGTCCATGGAGTTTCTTGCCCGTTCTTCTCCATAGGTACAGAGCCCAGCACATCAAGTTACCTCAATCTGTCAAATTCCTTTGATAGTATTTCAACTTTATGGCAAATACATAAGGTTCATTTTTAATTGAGAAAATTTGACAGTTAGGGATAGCTTGATGTGCTGGCGTCTGTACCTACTACTTTGGAATGGGCAACTAGCTTCATCTTTCTGACTGACCGACCCCTTGACAATTCAAAAGTGCCTGTAATTGGTTTATTTAAAATAAATACTTTGAGTATGAGTTTGAAAATAAAAATAAAATCGTGGTGAAAGTGGCTAAACGTAACTTAAACACCGCTTTTTCTCTAAAAACAGGGTTCGATAAATATCATGATATATATCACGATATTTGCGTCAACTGATATTTATATGGATATAAGTATCAATTGATATTTATTGTACAAACTAGAAATTTCGCAGATTCAAAGTTTACCCTAGCAATATTAATTAACTATACGCCTAAACCTTCCTCTTGCTTCACTCCGTCCATTGGTGAAAACCGTATGAAAGTTCGTTCGGTACCTAGTTTATCGCATTCAGACGCGGCGGAAGGACTTTGTTTTATAATAATTATGTACTTATAATCATCCGATATTATCAAATATAATATAATATTTTGATATTTGCTATAAATATCGGATTATTACGAATCCTGCAAACAATTTTTTTTCCTACCACACGAATTTTGAAGAATTTCAATGCAATCCATTCCAATGCAATGGTAAAATATTGAACTTATTAAAGCCCCATCTACATGATGCAACTTTCTCATCATCTTGCACTGTTTAGATTGTGCATTATTTATTGTTGTCCCAAGTTATGCTGTATGTTAGTTGCTCATGGCAATTAAGTGGCACGTTAAGCCGTTGGTTACTGGGTTGTGAAAGTCAGATATAATGTTATAATTCATGTATACAAAACATTGTAAAACATTTTAAAAGAGTAACGGTGGAGTTTCTTGCCCATTCTTCTCCACACGAAACTACCTTTTGGAAGGGGCGACTAGAATCAATTTTATTTCTTGTTCATTTTGACGTTTAAAGTGCCTTACTTGTGCCTATTTGAAATAAATGATTTGACTTTGACTTTGAAAGATAGTCAGTCGCTCCATTTAAAATACTTGTGTAAAGCTGCATCTGGTTAGACTGGAAGCCGACCCCAACATAGTTGGAAAAAAGCTAAGCAGATCCGTTTTTTTTTCTGTTCCAAGTCCTGCTATGCCACCGGCAGTTTACTCGTACCATGTAAATCAGGCTTTAATAATCTATATTTGTTATCCGTAGGCATGAGCCGAACGTGGATGAGATCAAACCCTCGACCATCGACGTGAAGGAAAAGATCACAGCAGTGTGCTTCCTAAGAGACTATGTACTTGTGGGGACCAACTCCGGTGTCATTAAGGTTTGTAATTGTTTAAATGAACTATTAAATAGTGTTTGTACAATCTTCTTCTTCCTTTCGTGTGGTTAGTGACTAACCTGGTGTCAGAGTTTTTATGCTGCCCACGGGCCTCTGGCTTAGGTTCACATGCTGTTGAGAAATATCTCTCAGGCATGCTGGTTTCCTCACGATTTTTTCCTTCACTGATTTTTAAGCAAGTGATAATAATACAATACGCACATGAATCCGTAAAATCAGAGGTGCGTGCATTGGATTTGAACTCGAGACCTGAAATGTGTCCTGAACCTGTCGCTCCATTGATAAATTGTATGTTGATCAAAATATGGTTCGCGGCAGTAGCAAGTAGGAACAATAATTAAAATTATCAATTGTATCGTCTAAGTTCATATAACCCTATGGAACGGCTATTTAATGAAATCATGACATTTGAGGACAATTTTATTCTGACTTAGAGAGTTGTATTGATGATTCTAAATTTCTAATGATTATAATTCTGCAATAATACTTGCTGCGACCGCGAATCATATTTTTATAAACGTAAAAAGATACTAAATTTCAAAAAGCTTCACCATTAACCACATACGTTTTTTTTTTATAACCACATTTGGCAAACAAATACATGACTTAATTTTTTTTGTTATTAAGCAGTTTAGAAAACATCATAGGTCTCGTAATTTCCTTTAAGCCAGAAAAATAATCACTACTCTCTCATATCTAGTTCTTCCACATCTTCACATACAAACTGAAGAAGGAACTCCGTGGTACGGGCTCGCCAATCAAATGGATCGGCGTGTCCTGCACTAAAAAGACACCAATCGTGGCCGCGCTAGCTTATGATGGCGTTATCAAGCTGTGGTACGTCGACGACGTAGAGAGTGAAGAGACGGATGATGTTATTGAAGAAGGTATTCTTTTGTTTTTTTTTCTTTTATGTCGGAATATTTTACGAGCTCGTTAAAGGTCTCCCCACATTCTTCGACACGGAATCGGCTAACACCGGTCAAAAAAGCCTTTATGTCTACGTAATTAGGGTGTTACTAATACCATTCGCATCGGCTCGGCTCGGACGACGCGTCACGACGCCGGCCGACGGCGAAACGAGCCGTTGTCAACATCCGTCGCAACAGCTGATCGGCGATAAGTCGAGTAGTGTGGTGATACGCACTCGGCTTAAGCCAATTCCGCGTCGATAAATGTGGGGAGACCCTAAAGGTGTGGTCCAGACAGTCCATAGCATGTGACGTATGCCTCATACTAAGGCATCTGGCATTATAAATAAATGCATTTATTAGGCATTTCTCGCATTGTGATCTTAAAACAAAGATCGTTAGAAGAAGACTATTTTTTTTCGAATAGATACTAAGTGTAAAAGAAAAAAAATTGTCTGCAACAGGTCAAATTATAATTTTTCTTATAATGACTATGGTCTTGTTTTTTAGACTTTTCTTTTACTTCATGTTCCCTCTTTTTGATAACCCACTTCAAAAACGGAGTTTTCAATTCGACGTAGGTACCAACTTATTAATTGTCTTTCTTCTGTACTCTGTCGATTCTTTCCAGAACCAGAAGAAGCTAACACCTACGCCGACGTCGAACAAATTCAAGGCTCATACCTAAACTGTAGATGGTCAAACACGGAAGAATACCTGATCATGCACACAAACAAGAAGATCATCTTCTACGACCCTTCTCGAAATGAGAAGAACAAAATTTTCCAGACTATTCAAGACTTCGAGAGGGAGCGGGAGATTTTGTGCTGTATCCCTTGTAATTATGATAAGAATATCATAGTGGCTACGACTGGCATTAGTAAGTGTGTCGACGTCATCGATTTGAAGACAAAGGAAAGAGTCGTCACGTTTACAGAGTCTGATATAGTTCTAGATATGGTTGCAGTTCCTCGTAAGTACTTTTTTTTTTGGGGGTGGGAAATCATTCAATTAACACATAACACACTTTATTTACAAAGTCGTAAGGTTCATTTTCAATTGGGAAAAATGTACAGTTTTTTTTTGAGGATGGGAAATCATCCAATGACTTCTCTCGCTCTGGGTGGAGCGGTAGGGATTGTCAGACTTTTACTAACTAAAACCCATTCCTGTTCGTTCCTTAGCCCTTTATTTTCCGGGGTAGTGGTAACCCTTTCGGACAATCCCGCTTACCCGGCAAATCCTCGTAAGTACTAATAACTATACTACATTCGCGAGCAATATTTGTTCATTATTTTCCTTGTTCCCAAATTTTTTCCTTACTGTTTCACCTAATCTGGATAGCTCTTGATAGTTGGGTTTAATTTAATCGCACGAATTTCAAGTTTACAGTATAGCCTCTAAAATGAGAGCATTTTCAGTAATGTTCAACAGTTATTCAGTTTTAAAGATCGCTCGGAATAAGTAGGTGATACATAGTTTTATCATATTACTAGCGATCTATCCCAGCTTTTCATGGGTACAATTTACATGTGATGCCAGTATTCTGTTCACACAAGTTCTTAATCTAACCTAACAAGAACTACTAAGTATTCAATAATTCATGATAGTATTACATTAATAATTTAATAATATCCTTGGACATTTCACACAACGTCATATCGTCCCAAGCTAAGCAACCTAATGCTTGTGTTATGGTAACGAGATGGCTGATATACTACTTATATACATTTTTTTTTGTAAATACATACATATTATAGATAGAAAAACACCCAGACTCGTAACAAATACTTGCAGGTCGTACAAATATTTGTTCCGTGCGGGAATCGAACCCGCGACATAGTGCGCAGCAGTCAATCGCTCAACCACTGCGCCAACCGTGTCGTCATTAGTACACACATCAAAAGTGTCTAGGGATCAAGCATTTTTATGCGGATTTCTTGAGATTGAGATGTGGCTTTGTAATAAATTTATGATTTTATAAATTTATATGGATCCTTTTTGGTGCATTTCATAATTTGAAACAGGAACTGTCAATCAAATTCGAGTAAAAGATGAAAATCAGCTGTCAATATTTTCCCTATAAAAACATACAACGCATTGAAGACATTATTAGTGCTACTGTTTCCCTACAACGTTATTATGGAGCGGCGACGTCATTTAAGCAGGGAAGAAATGCTCAGAGCCGTGGGAATGATAGAAGCTGGTTCCCGGCAACGTACTGTGGCTTTAGCTCTGAATACAAGTCAGAGTGTTATCAGTCGACTTTGGACACGTTACCGAAGCACTGGTACCGTGGCTGAGCGCCATGAAGGACGGTATCGCTGCACCACACGGAGACAAGACCGATACATTCAAATCTTAACTCGAAGAGCTCCAACAATAACCGCCATGATGTTAGCCGTGAGGCTTCATCACTCTTCAGGGAACTTAATTAGCGACCAAACAGTCAGAAACCGCTTGCATGAAGTGAACCTTCATTCCCGAAGACCGCTACGGGTACCACCTATAGCAATGCACAATCGTAGGATTCGATATCAATGGGCTCTTGAACACAGAAATTGGGCAGAAGAACAATGGCGTTTCGTGTGCTTTTCTGATGAGTCTCGTTTTGGTATGAGACCGGATACAAGACGTATACGACACTGGAGAACCCCTGGACGCCAACAGCGATTAAAATCCTGCCAGGAAGTCCATCCTTATAGTGGTGGAACCATCATGGTATGGGCGGGTATTTGGATCGGCGGAAGAACTGAGTTGATTTGGATCAGAGGCAACCTCAACGCTCAAATTTATGCTGAGACGATTGTATCTGACGTCATCGTTCCTCTACAAGTGCAAATCGGTCCCTTATTTCAGTTAATGCATGATAATGCACGACCGCACACCGCAAGAGTTGTAAGACAGACTCTCGCCGCAGCTAACATCAATGTCCTGCCCTGGCCTGCTCAGTCGCCAGACTTGAACCCGATTGAGCATGCATGGGATATGCTACAGAGAAGAGCTCTGCCGAATATGGAGGGTATCCAGTTGCAAGAAGACCTTTTTTTGTTGTTGCAACGAACATGGGCGGCCATTCCACAGCGTGATTTGGATGAACTCATTTTGAGTATGCCAAACCGATGTTCTTGTGTTGTTAGTGTTCGCGGTAGAAACACGGATTATTAATTGTTTAAGTTACCCAATAACATTTTAAAGAAAACTGTTATTTCAGTCTTTTTTTCGAACTTTAATGTTAGTGGTTCAAATGTCAAAAATCCCTTTATTAGGAAAATGGCAAATTTCTTTATTAATGCAAAGGTGACTTGGTTTATCGTTACTGTGACAAACGAAAACACTTTATTTGATGAATCCTTAAAGAAAATTTAAATTAATATCAATCAAGAGAAAAGTTATTGCAAAAATATATGTTGATCCCTAGACACTTTTGATGTGTGTATTATGAAGTACTTCTTGTTGTATATAGTTATATATTTACATAATATATACAACGTGGCACTACAATGATGATATTAATTTTACAAACTGGTAGGGCTAGTGGACATTAATCAAATAAATGTATATAATTCTTTGATTATATACATATTATTTCTGTACATACTACTATGAATATTTAGTTTTTAAATGTAAATTATGTTTAATAATAAAAGGGGTACCAATAATTGTTGATAGGTTAAAACAAAACGTAAATTAAAAAAGAAAAAACATCTAACAAGATAAAATATAATAATTAAAATTGAGATCACCTAATAATATTGATTATTTGTTTTAATTTCATTAATGCGATGAATCCGTGACCCCGGCAAATGACCGCTGCGCGACAGTTCTTTATGTACAAGTTGCTCTTAGATACTACATATTTTCTAACATCACTACATAGTATAAAACGAAGTCGCTTTCACTGTCCCTATATCCCTATGTATGCTTAAATCTTTAAAGCTGCGCAACGGATTTTGATGCGGTTTTTTTTAAATAGATAGAGTGATTGAAGAGGAAGGTTTATGTGTATAATTTGTCGACATATTATGCAGGCGAAGCCGCGGGCGGAAGCTAGTGTGTTTATACAGGGTTATTTGTAAAACACCAGAAACCTCTTAAGAGGTCATTGTACTCATCATTATGAACAACTTTTACTATGGGCAAAACGTGAAATCGCGAAAAAAAATTCAGCTGTTCCCTACATTTATGTTCGTATAACTCGTCAAAATGTAAGGAACAGCTGATTTTTTTTTCGCGATTTTAGGTTTGGTCCCATAGTAAAAGTTGTTCATAATGATGAGTACAATGACCTCTTAAGAGGTTTCTGGTGTTTTACAAATAACCCTGTATATTAGTTTTACAAATTTGTAATTAATAAACTATACCCTGCAAAATATTTTCTTATAGAAACTTTAGTAGATGTTGACGTCACAGAACGCTTTATGCAGTCGTAGATAGCATTGGCGTAATTATTTGTAAGCGTGACGGTATACACCCACTACCTAGCAATTCTACGTCACATTTATTTATTTGTAATTATCAGCCGCACGGGTCGATCTTCTACTTTCCGAGGTCGGCCCGTGGATGGCTGGCCTTCCATTACATACAGACCCCTTCGTGACTCAGAAAGCACTTTAACGAGGTTTAACCCAACCTCGTCCCGACTTTCATTTGTAGATCTGTGACAACGAGTCTTGACTAGAGGTGTTGTATTACCCAATAACTAGATTTTTCAGGTTCGATAAACCGTAAATCCATGTAAAATATTGCTCCGTGTAAAACTTAGCTGCATCCGGTCAGACTGGAAGCCCATCCCATCATAGTTAGGAACATGCAAGCAGATGATGATTTGTAAAAAATAAAGTATTCACGACAGCTTTTTCCTTTCAGTAAATTTAGTACGCATTGACGTCGGTGTATTCAAGCATAGTGACCACTAATGACGTCATAAAAAATGTATGCAAATTGTTTTGTCAATACGCGTCACAGCCCGTCATCTAAATAAGATGTTATCGTTTAAGGAAAAAGAAATTATTGTCCTTGATTTATTAGAATACTTACAATTTTTTTTTATCCTACACTGTCCCACTGCTGAGCAAAGGCTTTCCCCAAATCCTTCCTTTCTAGAGCCATCTCGATCCATCCCTTGCGTCTAGGTCGTCTCGCCACCTTTTCCTGGGCCGGCCTCGAAGGCACCGTCCACCCTCTGAATACTACTTAATATAAAATCTAAGCTCATTTGAAACCTCCCTTTTCATAATAATGTAATTTGTAATAGTAGTATATTATTTGGGCGTTACTCATGTTTTGAGGGGAGTCCCAGACTCACGAAACCAAACAAAAATCTAACTTTTATATTACAGGTAGCAACAAAATCATTACGTTAAAACACAACGAAATTATGGAACACGAAATCAGGGTAAACTCAAATGCCCTTAAAGGGAACACGTGTCGATGTAGACGAGTGATCATGAGCGCAGATATTAAGGAGAACGTGTCTTTCTTGTCTATTGCCGTCAATAAGACTGGCACATTGCTGTTTGTGGCAACCGACGATAGTAGAGTTGTGTGCATTGATTTGAAAACTTACACGCGCAACTTTGATTTGGACAATCGGAGAGGGTGAGTTTTTAGTTTTGTGTATTTTTCACTCAGGTAAGGATTCATAGATAACTCGAGTGTAAATGTGGTGCTGTTCCACAAACGATGAGACACTTAATATCGTGTCCTGCCGTATGCACATTACAGAAACTAGGAGGCTAGCGATGGCGTCAAACACGTAGCCGAATTCTAGTCTGAGTACATTTAGATTGACATCGACACGCTAGGAAGAAGACTCTTTTCTGTTTTGTTTTTTTTTTCTTGTGTACTTTGTCAGTTAAAAATAATTTGAATTGAATAATAATAAAAGTTGTCTCAGTCGACGGATTATTCAAGATAACCAAATAAACCGGAGACCAAATTATATGAAATAAATGAAACCACGAGTGATGTGGTATACGTAGAAGTATGGAAATGTTATTGCAAACCGTAAATAAAATGATCAAATAATATAAATATCAGAAAAAAATAATTCACACCTTATACCAATAATTTAAATCACTAACTAAACAAATAAATCCAAAAACAAAAAAGGAATCTTCCGCATCGCTATCATCCTGTAACGTGTCCAGAAAACTGGCAGCATTGCCACATTGAATGGCAATGCTAATTCTTCGTTCAAAAAGCCAGCCACGTGAAGTGTCGACCAGTCGGCGAGAAATTTCCATAAAAAGGAGTTGCGCAATCGGGTCCCATACTCCAGTTTGAATTTAGAATCTTGTTCCCTATTTCAGGAATGTGGTCGCAATGGCAGTAAGCGAGATGATGTGGGATGAATTCGAGCCCGGTTCTGATGTGCTACTCACAGGCACCGGGTGTATTGAAGATTCAGCTAAAGTATGGTTCTTGGATGCTTCATATGTGTCACAAACGGCGCAACGGAATGGGTAAGTGATATAAGTCAGGAGATGTTTGAAGTGTTAGAGTCGCAATTGTTCCGTTGTGAAAAATGATCGCGCTACACGTCCTGTGTTACTCTATCTCTCTCTCACACAGAAACCTTAATGACTTTGAGAAGTCATAGTACGGCCCCAGTTGTTTCTCATGATAAATTGAATAAAAAAAGATATGTTTGCATTATCATAGTGCTTTGGAAGAGTAGAAGTTAAAAGTGCAATAAAATACTTTTGAGAAAAAGTAAGTGAGAACTAAGTGAGAGCCGCCTTGACAAAAAATAGAAGGCTTCTGTACAACTAAAAAAAACATACTTTTCTTGTTTGGTATACCCAGTCTGAACAAAATCTCTGGTTAAATTTTTGATCTGTGAAAATTTTACTGCTTACCTATTACTGTTCATGATATATAGCCCTCTGACGGACGGACGGACTGCGGCGACTTGTAATAAGGTTCAGTTTGGCACTCTTCGTATACATAACTGTAAAAGGACTAATAACAAGTCATTAAGGAAGTCATTTTCCTCTAATAAATGTCAATGGGTATCTTTCAACAAAAACATAATCATGACGTTGCGAATCGAAGAGAATTAACTGTTTAGATATTAATCTCATAATGTAATTGAATCCTTAACACTATTTCGCTAACATAAACCTTCACTATTCTAGGAGGGTGCGTCTTACAACGAAATTCGACGTCAGCTTTGTCAACCCGTTATCGCCTAATACACCAAATTCAACATCGCCAAGCAGCGGAACAGAAAGTGCTAACAGCACGCCAAGGAGAATTCAATCATTTAACCATAGAGAACCACCTATAAAGACACTGCTAAAGAACTCTATGAGTCTGGACAGGAGTTCGTTAAAACCGTTGAATTTGAAGGGAATTTGCAATAATAATGATAGTACTTTACAACCTTTATTGGCTGTGGTTGATGATAAGAATAATATTCAGGTATGTTTTACACTAATATTATCTCGACTAATATCTATCGATACTAATATTATAAATCATCTTTACATAAAGAGACTCCTCCATGTCTCGGAAAGCACGTTAAGCCGTTGATCCCGGCTGGAATTTGGGCATC
Source organism: Hyppa rectilinea (assembly GCA_951799385.1). Taxonomy (NCBI): domain Eukaryota; kingdom Metazoa; phylum Arthropoda; class Insecta; order Lepidoptera; family Noctuidae; genus Hyppa; species Hyppa rectilinea. The sequence continues at coordinate 12,833,277 of OX637315.1, forward strand.
TTTGACAGTCGTTACGGGTCGTCAGAAGCCCGAAAATCTGACAGCCAGTCTTACCAAGGGGTATCGTATTGCCCAGTTACTAGATTGTGGAGGTCAGATAGGCGGTCGCTCCATGTACTATACTGGTATTCAGCTGCATCCGGTTAGACTGGAAGACGACCCCAACATAGTTGGGAAAAGGCTAGGCAGTTTTTTTTTATATTGTTTTATCTCACTTTGTAGGTAATGCGCGGTAGAAAAGTACTGACAGAAATCATAGAAAAATCCTACGAATATATTACCAGAGTGAAGATCTCTCCGTGCAATCAGTACATTATCTATGGCCTCAAATCCGGTGCGGTCAAGAAATACACGCTCCGTACGAAAGAAAATGTCGCCATTATGGATGTATACAGCCCAGTGCAATACCTGAACTTTGTTAATCCTAATCTATTAATCGTTGCGGGAAAGAACACGTGTCTAATGGCTTATCGGTTGATGTCGAATGGGGATTGGAAACCGGAAATGATGCAGAGGGGCAATAATAACCTTGGGTCGCAGGAGATACTGAATGAAATTCAAGGTATGTATTATTAGTCTAGTCTTTTCTACTTCTTTTCGTGTGGTTTGTGACTAACATGGTGTCAGAGTTTTTATGCTGCCCTTGACAAACAACACACTTTATTACAAAGTCGTAAGGTTCATTTTCAATTGGGAAAAATTTACAGTTTTTTTTTTTGTGTGGGAAGTCATCCAATGACTTCTCCCGCTCTAGGTGGAGCGGAAGGGAGTGTCAGACTCTTACTGACTAAAACCCATCCATGTTCCTTCCGTAGCCCTTTATGTTCCGGGGTAGCGGTAACCCTTTCGGACAATCCCGCTTAAAAATTTGACAGTTAAGGATAGCTTGAAGTGCTGGCGTCTGTACGTTTTATTGGTGCAGAATAAACATTTTTTTATTCGACATTTCTTTTCTAGGAGTCAAGAAAAAGAACGGTCATTTAGAAAGGCTATCAAGGTCGAGCAGCGAATCAAGCATTTGTTCGAGAGACCGAGCCTTCCCCAACGGAGAACACAAGAGTCTTTGCAAGGGCAGTGGCCTCGTCGACTGTTTCTTCGTCAAAGACCTGGGTATCATTACCGTGGAGTTCAATGCCACTATCAAACTGTGGGCGGACACCAATTTAAAATTACTGACAATACTGAATGGAAGGCAGTCGGATGTGTGTATCAGTTCGGCGGCATTGCAGAATAATGTTCTCGTCATTTGCGAGAACAAGTATACGTCGTTTCAGGTATGTGTTCCGTAACCAAAGGGCCAATAGTTCATACTCGAAAAAAATATATTTTATGTTCAATTTTTAAGCTTTGGTTGGTTTTTATTATTTGTTGCTATAGCGACAATAGAAATACGCAATCTCTGAAAATTTTCGACCCCGTCGGGTACGGAGCCCCACTACTAAGCCTCCGCTGTCCGTCCGTCTCTCTGTCAACGGTTTGTATCACATGGACCGTAATAGGTAGACTGTTAATTTTTTGCGGATTGTGTATTTCCATTGGCGCTATAACAGTAATTAATAAAAATAAAAAACATAACAACATGCCTGTATTGCCCTGAGGGTTAGACAGAGATGTGTCTTGTAATCGATACCAGAACCTTATGCAATTGTACCAACGAGGCAATACTCAAATCAATCCATACTATAATACTATACTATATAATATATATATAATAATATTATAAATGCGAAAGTAACTCTGTCTGTCTGTCTGTTACCTTTTCACGCCTAAACCACCCAACCGATTTTGCTGAAATTCGGTATGTAGATAGTTTGCATTCATGAGAAGGACATAGGCATATTATTTTTTGGAAATTCAACCCCTAAAAGGGTTACAAAGGGTGACAAAGTTTGTATGAGAAAAATATTTTTATTGCACATTTTTGCATAGGTAGGGTAACCTACCCTACCTATGCAAAAATGTGCAATAAAAATATTTTTACAGGGTAGGTAGGGTAGGTAGGGTAGGTAGGGTAGGTAGGGTAGGTATGGTAGGTAGGGTAGGTAGGTAGAGTAGGTAGGTAGGGTAGGTAAGGTAGGTATCATAGTTAAGACAGGACAACGTCTGTCGGGTCAGCTAGTAGAATATAAAAACTCGGAAATAAAATTAACTACAATAATATTAATACCACCAATGCTATGTTGGTTAGCTTAGCAGAATTTTCTGATGCTCTATGAACGTTAGATTTTGTAAATTTACAGACATTCGAGCTAAAAAGACTAAATGATCTAGTGGAATTACAAACTATTCAAGAACTGAGACTGAACAATGTCATTGTGTCGTGTGATCTCTCTTCCGACGGAAATGTTCTTGCGTTGGGACTCGACTCTGGGAACGTTGTGGTAAGTCTGTTTTATTAACTATTTGATTGATTTATTATTATTAACTTTTAGAATGTTTGTAAATATGTGAGCAACATGTACCTACTTATGACCTAATTTAGTTTACCTGCCATTGCTTTATGTGTTTTTCTTTCAACTTTTGTGGTGTAGTGTTTTTATTCTGGGTGTATCGTCTTCTCATGTAATATTATAATTCATGCATATCAATATCAATTCTATTTCTTGTTTATTTTGAAGTTCAAAGGTGCCTTTCTTGTGCCTATTTGAAATAAATGATTTGACTTTGACTTTTGATTTTAACCTTTTCAAATAAGCATAAACGTGGCACGTGCCTTCCACGCCAAGCTACAAATTTATTTCTTCTTGTTATCACAATTTGTCCTATGGTGTCTTCATCATTAAATAAGTACGAGAGCTTAAATTTTTAAGATATCTATATAAACACACACAAAAATAATCATTTAAATGTTTATTTCGTGTTATGGTGTACCCACATTGTCACATATTTGTCTCGTTGGCGTAGAGGACATGCGCTTGCTTGTCACGTACATGTGACAATGGCGTTCAAAAGGTTAAAGCCTAAAGTTCAATCCTAAGCATGATTTCTAGTCGCCTAGACTGTATGTGGGTCGCCATTGGGCCATCTCACATGGGTAGTCGGAACAGTGATCCACTGTTGTTTGTTTTATTTTGTATAAGTGATTCGCTTTATCTAATTTAACTACTAATTTTTAACATTAAGTAATGGGAAAAAGAAACAAATGCAGGTAATATATCAATTCCGCTTGTTGATGGGTGATATAAATTGTCTTTGTTCGGTAATTGAGAGTACCTACTTAATTTTTACACCGGTCTATTTTGTAAATAATCTATACTAATATTATAATGAGGAAAGATTTGTATGTAAGTATGTTTGTAACGAATAAACTAAAAAACTACTTAATGGATCTGGATGAAACTTGGCACAAAGATAGATTATAGTCTGGAATAGCATATAATAAGCTACTTTTTATCCCGGAAAAATGTACGATTCCCGTGGGATAATTTCCTATATACACGCAATCGAAGCCGCTGGGAAAAGCTAGTGTTTAATAAATCCTCGCTCTCTTCCAGGTATGGAACGTCAGAGGTGGACGTCAACTGAGCCTACTGAAGCACCACAAGTCCAAAGTCCATTGGTGCTCATTCTCCCCTGTCCCCGACCGTTCCAACCGCAACTCGATGACGTCATCACCGAATCCCCTCCACTCACCGTATCACTTTTCGTCACCACAAGATGATGACGTAGATACCGAGCAACCACCGCTGGTACTAGTTACCATGGCAACAGAGATTGTTTGGTGGAATCTCACGCAAGTTATGAAAGCGCAAAAGCAAAAGTTTGGAAAGAGGTAAGTTTTGTTTCTGTATTTATTTGAGCAATTTCAGTATAACCAGACATACTTTATTGAACGCTATTTAGTAATTACGTCCACGACGAATTTAACTACCCTTAACATTTTTCTTTCTTTTTCATCCACTATACTACTTTTGCTGTGAAAAAAAAAAATTGACCCATATTTAGTAACTTCGCCCCTGTTGAGTTTAACTACCTCTAGGAATATAATCACACTTCACACTATATCACACTAATATTATAAAGGCAATCGTTTGTCACTGAGTGAATGTGTGTATGTGTGAGTTTGTATGTTTGTCCGTCCTTCACGCTCAAAAGTCTGGGCGTATCTGGGTGAAACTCAGCACAGAGGTAGTTTATGACCTGGATTAACATATAGGATACTTATTATCCCACTAGTATGTTCCCTTGGGATAATTTACGACATATACGTGGGCGAAGTTTCTTGCAGCAGCTAGTAATATACAATTTAAAAATACTTTGCAGAAGCTACAACGCAATGACACCGATCGGCAGTCCATTAGAGAGTAGATGTGATACACCAAATGCAAATAACAGCTCAAACGCTGCATCGTCGTCGAGTGGCACCTTCTTCTTTAGTGACTGTTTCCTACCGCAGCAATGCTGGAAGCTTATTTGGAAAGGGAAAACGTAAGTATTTGGAAAAAAAAGTCTTACCCAAGCTTAAAGCCAGTTTTGGAATTTCGAACCTAATGCTGACTTACGTAAAGTTCTTTATACAATTTTTAGACGTTCTAAGTTCAGTAATTCAAAAAAGGTTCGATAGTTTAACCTGGGCGTAAAGATAAATCTGCAATAAGTCCGTACCTACTGGGTTATGAGTGTCCTACGAAAAGGTACAACAGCAATTTGACGTTTGTTAGAACCTCATTTTGAAAGTTATTTAGTGAACCAACCAGATCTGCACAATACATCATTATTTTCGTTCACAGGTGCAAGCAAGGCTCCAAAAGAAAAGAAATCTTAGCATGCATCAAACTATCGGGTATGAACGCGAAAAGGCTAAGTCATGACGACAAGTTCTCATGTTTTGTTACAGTTGACAATCCTGGCCATATCCATATCATGAACGTAATGCGGTCGAACAATACATAGCATAGTGTCACTGCCATTTAATGTTATGCCTTAGAAAAAAAGAAATAATAAAGCCTTACAAGGTTATTTTGGCGCGTGGATGAAATCGGAGCTAACGCCGCCATCTTGTTTTTCGAATACATTTCAAAACACAATTTCACAATTGGTGACGAACAACGCCCTCTGTCAATGTCGTTTGAAAGCCAAAATATCCTTGTAGCAGTGTACTTCGTAGAAAAGTGAAACTATCTTAAATGACGCGTTCAAAATCGCGTTACTTTCAGGTTCGGGCGTACGATATGCCTAGTGTCACTTCTTTATGAAGGATTATTTCTTTTTATGGTTACGTGAAGCAATTACCATATCTGCACCCTTTTACCGTCACTCAGTTGGCATCACGCCTCGCTATTAATTATTCGATTATTTTGGTGCTATGGTTACCTAGTAGATTAAAAAAAACATTAAAATGTTGCCATTTGCATTTTTCCGAAAGAGAAAGTGAGATATAGGACATAATAATGCTAGAAATTAAAATAATAATTCTAACCGTTGCTATGTAACGAGCGATGTCGTTGACGGTAAAAGAGTATAACCATGATCATATCAAGTATAATAGATAACTATAGTTACGAACTGCTCAATGAAATACTTAAGGACTAAACACTGTCTTAAATGCATTTATTTTTAAATAGTATAAACTTTTACTTTCTTTAAGGTGCTGGCGGTTGTTTATATAGTTACAATTTTGGTGCTCTTTTTATCAGAGTTAAAAAATTACAGCGCCATTTTGAAAGTCATTGGAATACTATTTTTATTTTAGACCCGCTGCGGCGGGAGTACATCCTAATGCCTCAGAAGCGTAAATGACAAGTACATACTAAACTAGGATATTATTTGAGATTTCCATTTCTCAGTGCTAGTCCAGTGCATTTTCCTAACCTCACTTTATTTTAAATGGATATTGCTTCACGTAACCTTGTTATACTCATCATGAACAAATTGTTATTTTAGAATAAATAGTACATTTAAGTATGAGATTATTGTAATGTTGATCCCACCAGTAATGGTATGCTTTATTTGATTTGGGTAAACTATCTCCTTATTAGTCGAAAATTTAATTATTTTTATATTCTTTGGATAAGTAGTTGCAATTAAACAAACACTGGATTTGGGTGACCTGGATCAAAATAGGTACGTACTATAATTTGAATGTTTTTGTTCATTAGAATAATAATTAAAATCAATTATTTTATTTTTAATGAATACAGAAGGTATTATGTATTACAACCGAACGGATTATTTAAAAAAATGCAATAATATAATATGATAGAATAAAAGTACCTAGTAAAATTAAATTCGGTACAATAAAAGTGAGTACCATAGTTACGTATGAAATATGTGCCATTTTTCGGCTTTAGTAAATAATAATTAATTCTGGAGGTTGGAATTAAGGCATATTTATGCTTCAAACGATAGATACGTGAAGTACATACGTAATTTATCAGGCTCACTGTGCTAAAAATACATAGAAAATTATAATAATGTCCACATAAATTCCAAAATTACTCTCAATGTAGACAATCCTTAAATATGTAATTATGTTTAAGTCCATGATAGATCTCTCTGTTAAACGTAAAAATAATGTTTAATTATGAACTAAATAATATAATGGTGCTTAAATGATAAGACGTAGTTTATAAAAGGTTATATTTACCGACAACTATGTTATATGTGTAGGGATATGGGACTATTTTCTGTTAAAAAAAAAATCTAAACTCCTTATGAAATTCGAAATCCGTTTTATTTATAAGGGCATAAACTATGGAATAATCCTAGAACATGTGAACTGGAGACGGCATAGGGCTAGACTTTTTTTTACCAAGATAACCACGCACAAGTTTTTTATTTATACAAGACTATGCAGAAGAAATGCCGTATCCTGTTTAAATGCTCTTGGGTTGAAGGTGAGAGGCAAGAAAAGGTGTGAGAAGGATAGAAAATAAGTTTTACCTTGTGGCGCATGCATTAAGTCCTAAAATGCAACCTATAGGTGAACATAGTTGAAGGGAACATAATGTTGAACAAAACAGAACAACGATTTATAATGTACATCATTTTATTAGAAATCTTATTTTAATGTTGTCGGATTTTATACTGTAAAATATTCTTTTAACTGAAAAGAATAATAATATTATGAAAAAAGAGACTTTAACCTTTGTTGCAGTGGTTAGATTCAAAATTTTATTATTTTTCAAGAAAATTATAGCTTTATCTTAATTTTTATGCCACTGCATAGAAAGGTTAATCTAAAATTACCGCCCAATTGCGTTGCGCACGGAGTAGGGTTCCGTAGTAACTAATGTGATATACGTAAAACTCAATTATCGTGAATGTATTTAAGATCCGCCTAGTATACTAAATCGATTAAAAGCCAAAGAGGAATGTTGTGCAATTTGTACCTTATACAGTATGGCTGAAGAATCACGGTTGGTCTGAATTTCGCGCAGAAGGCTGACCGCTGATAAAGCGAAAAAAAAAATCTCATAGCCTTTGTTCAGACTGTCCATAATTCATCAGTAGTACTATATTCTGAAACCAATGTCAATTTCATTATACACCGCCATATTGAACAACAATCCCCTGTGCGCTACGGAACCTCACCATTATAATGCTCAATTCGTATTTTACAAATAGTATGTTATTTTTAATGTAATTATATCAAACGCTGCATAATTTAATGACAATGCAATCTTAAATTTTTCTTCTGTCTCAAATTTTTCAGCTAACATCGAAGTTATATTTTATTATAGATTGGTTTTGTAATAAGGAAAATATTTTTTTAAATATATTTTTTGATAATACGTTATTTTATTTTTAATACATAAATAAAAATAGCTAAGCGTTTCATTAATTTATTATAAAAAAAATTACCGGACCTAATGCTACTAATGTAACTAACCAAAAAGATTTTTTCATCAATCTAATGACCCCTCCCGCTCTGGGTGGAGCGGAAGAGAGTGAAAGACTTACTGACTAAAATTCATGTTCTTTATTTAGCTCTTTGTGTTCCGGGACATCATCATGGGCTATGGTTGGGTTTAAGTCAGAGCGGGAGCAGTCATAAACATTTTACATGTCCCGCAATCGAAGCAAGTAGTTTAAAATGAGCACTGGGCAACCGTAGAGTTGAACCAACACGACAACACCAACAAACAAACCTCAGTTAGCAACTTCAATCAAACCCTACTACGACCTTGAGAAAGAGGAGAGTTCGTATCAAGTTCACTTGTTCTCTTTCTGTCTTATAGGTTGCAATCTTTTTATTCATCATCATCTGGCTAGCTTTTTCCCAACTATGTTGGGGTCGGCTTCCAGTCTAACCGGATGCAGCTGAATACCAGTATTTTACATGGAGCGACTGCCTATTTATTATGACAAAATAAATAGCACCTATGGATATCGAATAATACGCCTGTCTGAAAACAGGGATGCCGAAGCTTGCAATAAATTATGGAAGGAGCGTGATTTCCCTTGGAGAGGACCTGTCGTGCAGTGGGCCCAGTAACTATATCTCAACAAATAATACTGTCGAAACTAGCTGGTATACGTTCATTTAATCCCCATTGCATTGGAAAGGCAAATCTATTTTATAATTGTATACAAATTTTACTATGCCAGACACACACAGATTTGACAAAAGATTTGTCCCTAGCTATTTCTAAATCTGTGTATGGATGTGAGCTTTGAATAAGTGATTTTATCAAGTATAAGACTGGAACATTTTATAAAAAATACTCATAATAAAATTGTGGCGTAGGCTGTTACAATTTTTTTTTCAATGGAAATTATATATTCTTCATTGCAACACTGTTGGTGTCTTCTAGCATAAACTTCAAACACCCGTATTTTGATAAAAAGAATTACAACTGTGAATGAAAAAACACGCAAAATATTAATTTGGTCGACTTCAAAAATAAGTTTGTATTGCATGGTATTTCTCGACAAAACTATTAACTATTTTATTTATTATAAATTATTGCTGTATTTGTAATCGAAAACATAGCACCAACTTGGTTTAACAATTGACACGCATAAGTACAACAGTCAGCGCATCAAGTTATACCAAACTGTGAAATTTCTCCAAATTATTTTCAACCTTAAATTGATAATTATTATTAAGTTCAAAATCGATTGAGAAAATTTTACGGTTTGTGGTGACTTGATGTGCTGGCGACTGTATAGGTATTGATTTACAGCTAGGTGTTACATTATAGAGGACTGGCGAATGTTACTCTTTTTTTTTGTAATTTCACTACACCATTGTTGAACGGCGCCTTGCATACACCTTCTTTCCAATTTTAATCAATATAGAGACAAAAGCCTCCGAGTAAAATGTATATGTTTTATCCGGATATACGGACATGACCGTTCCGTTTTGCCATCGGCAAATGAACCCTGAAAAGTATTAGAATAGAATATTGTTTAATGTTGCTACAGGTGGTCATGAAATTAACATTTTAAATTCTAGATGTCGAGCTAAATAAAGATTCAAAAATGCGCTGTTGCACTGTTGCTCTCGCATGAATTTAATAATTAGTGTCAAGTTTTACCCTTGTTTCCACTTTTAAGAGGGAATTCCGATACAATGGCAACATTAAAAATTTGAAATATCTTTTCAAACATTTCAAACCAACGTATTTTTGGAATAGACTGTCATTGGATTTTGATTTTATTCTTTTGATGAATAATTAGATTTATCTCTATTGAGTGTTTCTTGTGCATTTATGAACGATAAAGCTTATGTTTTTATTGACAGTGTTTCATTTCTTAGGATTGCTAGTGTAGCCAGTGATTTAGTGGAAGTATGGCCCAGTTCAACTATCTGAATGAAATAAATAGTTTGGCGACAATGGATGGGCCGATAACTCGAGGCCCTCTTCAGCGTTGGGCGAAGAAGTCCAATAATGAGAACATAAATCCATTGAGTACTTCTTTCAAGAACCATTCGAATGTGAACTTGAGCGCTTGCAACCAGTCAATGCAAAAGTTGTCGATATCTGCGAATCAGAGTTGTAACAATAGCGTGCTCTCTAGTAACAAGACACCGACGCGCAATGAGAATAAGAAGGGCAAGAAGACGCCGTCCAAGAACAGATCTCCAGGTAAAGTTGTTGAATAAACTACAATTAAAGACAGAACTATTAAAGTTAGCATGTGTTTGTTTTGCACTCGGGCGTGTGTTCGCTTTCCAAGTCAACGTTGTATTAGCAGCTATAAAGCTTTTAAAGCACCCCAATGTAAAAAAACAGCTCTTAAACAGCTCTTTGCTTCCCAATGAGGGTATATGTTACCTTAGAAAGGAAGCATAAAGTTTTGAAGGAAAAGTTATCTGTCTATACCTTCCAGGTCGCTCAACCACGCCGACTCCTAACAAAGCTTCGAAGACTCCAAACAAAGCTGATAGATTCATTCCTTCTAGAAGTAATTCTAACTATGACTTGTGCCATTATATGGTAAGTTTTTAGTTATTTGAGGTTTTATTGCAAGGCTCTGGATTGTCTTTGTAAGTATTAGAATAAGTTTCATAAAATTGTTCTGTACTACTTATTTATTTATTGTTATTTCAACCCATGATACCATCAACTATAATATTTTTGTAATATTCTACAAAATACAAATTGCACTTTTCTTTGATTGTTATTGTTTCCAAAATGTAAGCAGATAAAGAATGTGTATGCCTCTACTTCACAACATCCACTGAATCACATGGTTCTCACAACTTTTCAGAAAAAACAACTTACTCAAGTATTTAACACTTTCACTGCCCAGTTCAAACTATTTTCAACTTATTTCTGGCAACCCTAAGGTTCAAATCAAAACGTGCTACTAGTAGCATGTTTTGATTTGAACCTTATCAAATCAAAACGTGCTACTAGTAGCACGTTTTGATTTGCACCTGGTAGGCGGGTGCTGGGCATGGTCACAAGCCACATACATACATCTATTTATATGTAGGACGCGGGAGCCGCGTTGTGGGCACGGAAACAAATTATCGTTGAACCCGGGAGCCGGGTAGCCGAGGTCACTGCCTCCCACTCCCTCTCGCCCCGGACCAGGGCCGGGCGCGAGAGGTCGCCGCCGATCGCCTCTACGAGGACACGGCGGTGCTCCGCCCATGCGGGGCAGGTTTGCACCGTGTGCTCTACCGTGTCCTCTGGGCGATCCTCGCAGTGGTGACACCCGGGCGTTTTCTCCGGGCGTGCTACTAGTAGCACGTTTTGATTTGCACCTGGTAGGCGGGTGCTGGGCATGGTCACAAGCCACATACATACATCTATTTATATGTAGGACGCGGGAGCCGCGTTGTGGGCACGGAAACAAATTATCGTTGAACCCGGGAGCCGGGTACTTGGCAGTGAAAGTGTTAAACAATACACTCATTTATTTTTAGACTGGATTTGCCCACTATAGGGCAAAGGCCTAGCTAAAATTATAATAATATAATTTATACAGTGTATTAGGTTAAACGAGGGACATACTTTCAGGTAGTATAGTACTCATGGAAATCAACAACTTTGTCCATTGGACCAACTCAATATGAAAATAAAAATTTTAGCTGTCCAATACATGTTGACTAATTATGGGAACATAAATATACTGAACAGCTGTTTTTTTCTTTGTTTTGGTTTATAGTTCCTTACTCAGTTGTTCATTTTCATGAGTACCCCCTGAAACTAGACTAAACGGTCCCCATTTAGCCTGACACTGTATATTAGTATAATTTTAAACATACAGTTGAGCCGTGAAGAAGACAAGAATGAAGAAGTAGTGGCTCAAACAGCAGCTGGTGAAGCAATAGGACGAGCACTTGCAGACACAGAACCTGGACGACTACTGCAGTACACCTGCAAAGCTCCGGCTGCACCAGAGGGCTACCAGAACAGACTTAGGGTTGTGTATTCACAGGTATATCTATCTGCTTGCTTTCACTTACACTATACTCACTAACATTGCGAAAGTATCGTGTTAACTCCTAAAAAAAGCATAATCAGCCTATAATGTCCTACTGCTTGGACACAGGGCTCCTCTATTCGAGAGGGACCTTGGGCGTTATCAACCACCCAGCCCAGTGCAGGTTGTTGTATGTCACAAGTCTTCAAATTTTTGGTTCTATGACTTGCCGGTTTCCTCACGATGTTTTCCTTCACCGTTTTAAGAGCAGTGGTGATGAAATTATTTATGCAAAGTAAAGCACCTTCTTGGGTTCGAACTCACGACTCGTAAGTTGGGGCAGTTACCACTGGCCACCATAGCTCACAAAATCCGAAGAACGTTGTAACAAAACCAAAATGTTGGTCTCAATTAAAAAAACAACAAGTGGGTATTTTTAAAGGAGTTTACACAATACATCATGTTACCCAGGGTGTTAGTTGGTTTTCATTTAAACTTGTAAATAATTACAATAGTCTCACAAAACCATTACTGCTTTCATCTTATCTTTTTGTAGCTACAACCTAAGCATCATGTAGACAATTCGTAATATTTGTAAAGTTGAAATAGGGATGATGACTAAAGTATTTGTATTTGTGCCTCAGCTAGATAATTAAAAAATATTGGACACCATTTTTTTTTTATACGTAATCAAAGGATTACGTCCATACGTCCGTCATTTCTATGTAGGTTTTATACTAAGTTGCGACGTAGCGGCGCCCCTACTCTCGAACTTTAATGCATTTTATTTTTTTAATCTTGACATCATCCCTGATATATCTAGGGCACGCCACGATAGTGGCGGTAAGGCCCCTCTTTGAGGAGTGGCTAGAGAGGCGTCACGGCGCTCTCACCTACCGCCGGACGCAGGTCCTCACCGGACATGGATGTTTCGGGAGGTTCCTGCACATCATCAGGCGGGAGAAAACGCCCGGGTGTCACCACTGCGAGGATCGCCCAGAGGACACGGTAGAGCACACGGTGCAAACCTGCCCCGCATGGGCGGAGCACCGCCGTGTCCTCGTAGAGGCGATCGGCGGCGACCTCTCGCGCCCGGCCCTGGTCCGGGGCGAGAGGGAGTGGGAGGCAGTGACCTCCATCTGCGAAAATGTCATGCTCGCGAAGGAGGTGGCGGGATGGGAGAGAGAAAGGTCCTCCCGTCCCAGCCGCCGCAGGAGACGCCCCGGGCGTCGGGAGCCACGTGACGACTCCCGGCCACCGTAGGCGCGGGCCTGCGGACGGTGAGTAATGGGTGACTCACCGTCCGATCAGCACCAGACCCGTGCCGTACGGCGCGTATATGTTCCACGCGCGCCTCAAAGAGATGTCAGCATATGAAGGGGCCCCTCAGGGCCAAGCCTGCCGGGTAAGCGGGATTGTCCGAAAGGGTTACCGCTACCCTGGAACATAAAAGGCTACGGAAGGAACATGGATGGGTTTTAGTCAGTAAGAGTCTGACACTCCCTCCTGCTCCACCCAGAGCGGGAGCAGTCATTGGATGATTTCCCAGCCTTAAAAAAAAAACCCCTGATATATCTGCTTATAAAAAGGTGAAGGGGCAAATAACTGTCTGTAAACATTTTTGATCATTTAAAGTTCTGATTCTAACTAGAACCTATCCTGTGCTTCTATGAAACTTTGAAGAATCAGGTAAGCAGCTACTAATTTTAAAATAACATTCCAGGCCAAAGTTCCGTCTTCAGTAAAGAATACAACAAGATACATTCCACAAGCTCCTGACAGAATTCTTGATGCACCTGATATTTTGGATGACTACTGTAAGTTTTTGTTATATTTATTACTTTTTTTTTAGCCAGAAAGAAAGCTAGATAACTCAAGAAACATATTGTATTACCAAAGAATGGAATAAATAGTTTAAAAACTATTTGGGTATGCATTAGCAGAAGTCTGCAGCAATATTTAGGAAATGCTGAGATCATGTTTGGTATTATTCTGTTTTCAAAAATCAAATTTCACTAAGCCTAATCTATACTATTATAAAGCTGAACAGTTTGCTTGTTTGAATTATTTTGTGTTGCATAGTCTATTTATCGAAGAAGCTATGTAACATCACGCTACGACCAATAGGAAACCGCGCGGGAGCAGCTACCCAATAATGGTGTCCACTATTAAGTCAACAACCCAACAATGGTCTTCATTTCTTCAATTTCATTGAGCTTATGTAAAAAAAACTCTTTACTTGTCATCTTTTTCCAAACAGACCTCAACCTAGTCGACTGGAGTGCTTCAAACATCCTCGCGGTCGCTCTTGGCAACTCAGTCTACCTCTGGAATGCCGGGTCCGGCCAGATAGAGCAGCTATGTACTCTAGAAGGCTCCGAGACAGTATGTTCAGTGCAATGGGTGCAGGGAGGAGGGTCGCACCTCGCTGTGGGGACATCTGCGGCGACTGTCGAGTTATGGGACTGCGAGAAGATCAAGAGGTTGAGGGTATGTGCAGAATAAAAAAACAAAATAATATTTTTCAAGTCAAGACTTTGCAATATTGATGTGAAACATCTTTAGGCGCGCCTTGGTAGTATAACCGACTCGTATGCCATGACGGCAAACGACATACGGCCTCTTATGCCCCGTCGTTTCAGAAAAATATACCTCTTTTTTGGTTTCCTTTTATTATAAACTAGCTTCTACCCGCGGCTTCGCCCGCGTGAATGACGGAAATTGCATGTTATTATACATATAAACCTTCTTCTTGAATCACTCTATCTATTAACAAAAACTGCATCAAAATCCGTTGTGTAGTTTTATAGATCTAAACATACATACAGACATTAGGACAGTGGAAGCGACTTTGCTTTATACTATGTAGTGATACTTTCAAAAACCACCAGTTTTCGATGTTTCACAACTGCCAGGTGTCCCGCGATGGCCAACTTTTTTGTTTTACCGTTTCTAGACCAGGGGCCAACCATCACCTCCAGTATAATTTTAATATTAAATGCCTCAGTGAGACAGAGAGATGGACCTATACATGAGGTAAAGTTCTATTTCTTTCCCAATGTGAAGCATTATTAATGTGAAGCACCAAGATTGGTGGTTGCCCCTCAGTACGTTTTGTACGATCTCGAGGCTCCAGTTGTGATCAAATAGTTTTATACATAAAATCACCAGTGTACTTTACTACCAAGATATATCTAAAAAATATTAACATCGATTTGGTAGGCCTATAAACTACTCACTTACAGAAGGTTTATTTAATATCTTAGTAGTAATTTTAATTTGTTCACTTATCTATTTTAAATAATTACATATACTAGTAAAAATTAGCTAATTCACGTCACCAAACCTTTAGCCTTTATTCTAACCATATTACTTGCGCAGGTAATGGACGGCCACACTGGTCGCGTGGGTTCCCTTGCGTGGAACATGTACATCGTGAGCAGTGGCGCTCGCGACGGTAATATTGTGCACCACGACGTGCGCCAACGAGACCACGCTGTAGCTACCATACATGCGCATACGCAGGAGGTATGTAATATAACTTACAATGATAATGGATGCCGATGAATACTAGTATTTTACATGGAGTGACTGCCTATTTGACCTCCATAAACCAGTTACTACGTAATACGATACCCCGCGGTATCATCGGTCATTTAATGAACCACCACCAACCATGACCATGACCTAGACGCATGAAATGTTTATGTATGTAAGGTATTCCTGAAGTTGGCCCCTAATGGAGTTAAATTAGGGATAAAAGTTAGTAGCTTGTTTTTTAAAATATAATTAGTGTTTTAAGAATTCTATTTTTCGAAATTTGGGCGTAACGTAATTGAAATTTTATCGTTATTTTTTTCAGATTTGTGGGTTGAAATGGTCCCCTGATGGTAAATGTCTTGCTTCGGGCGGCAACGACAATTTACTAAATATCTGGCCACTTGCGCAAGGACAGCACTACTCACAATCACAGTACCTGTATTCATTTAAGTAAGTTGTGGATTGGAATAATATTTGCATAAACTGGGTGCATGGGTGTTTTAATGCGATAAAAATATCGCATTATTTAACCCCTCAAATGTCGTATGAACCCCATAGGTTCAAAAGAAAAATTCTCTCGAAACGACAATAAATATAACCGTATGAAAAATCAGCTGTTCTTTTGGTCATCTGACTCGTCGAAATGTAGGGAACAGCTGATTTTTGCGATTTCGGATTTGGTTCCATAGTAAAAGTTGTTCAGTTGGTGGTCTGTAGCATATCCTTTTGTATGTACTCCCCTTTCGGTTACACCCAGTGTATCTTATCTATTTTACAGTATTGTCAATGTTGTTGTTAATACCAATTAAAAAAAGAAATTTGTTTGTTTAAAATAAATAAAACTTTTATACATTTACAGCCAGCATCTAGCAGCAGTGAAAGGTCTCGCCTGGTGTCCGTGGAGCGCGGGCATCCTGGCCAGTGGCGGCGGCACGGCCGACAGAACTATACGCATCTGGAACATCAAGACTGGCGCCAACCTCAATACCGTTGATACTAAGTCACAGGTACTATTCAGTTAAATATTTGTATGTTCAACGCACCGACGGGTGCGTTGAACATACAGCGCCGACCAGGAAACTTTATTAAAAAAAAATCGTATGTCCAACTGTACACAATCTATAAGTACCACAGGGCACAGACTGTTGTGCAAGTAACTTCAACTACCAAAAGTGTATGTCAGCATTCATGTACAGTTAGTTTCTTGTGGAGAAGAATGGGTAAGAAAGTGGGTTACTCAGGTTAACAATTGGCTATTTTGAAACGGTTTAAAATAAAATATGAAATCACATCGTTAAAAGACCACTCGTCTCAAAAACTTCCATCACCATACAGAAATTAAATATTATGCGAAGATATAATTGTAAAATTGAATTTAATGCTAATAAGTATTCCATTTGATCTAAAAATCTGTGATGTCACATTGTTATATTTCATACAAATCACGTGCGAATTCCGCGTTTTTTCAATTCATAAAAAATAGTGTTATTGACTACCTTTTCAAATATCCAATTCAATTCCCTTTACAGGTGTGCTCAATCGCATGGAGCACCCACTACAAGGAGCTGATCTCAGGCCACGGCTACGCTAACAACCAGCTCGTGATCTGGAAGTACCCGGTGATGACGCGCGTGGCCGAGCTCAGCGGGCACATGGCGCGCGTGCTGCACCTGGCGCTGTCGCCCGACGGCACCACGGTGCTGTCCGCGGGCGCTGACGAGACGCTGAGGTGGGTCTAGGGTCCGCTTAAAGCACCTGTTTAGCTAGTCAAATTCAAATTTTCTTAATTTGTGAGAGAGAGAGAGAGAGATGTTTCTCAACAGCATGTGAAGCTAAGTCAGAGGCCCATGGGCAGCATTAAACCCCGACACCAGGTTAGTCACTAAACACACGAAAAGAATAAGGAGAAGAATTTTTGTTTTTGCAATATTGATGGTGAGTATTGTCAGTAGACAGTAAGTTCAGCACGAGACCAAATGAAAGAGATAGAATGGGTTATGTAAAAATAGAAAATGACTTATTTTAGACTTATCACAAACACTTTTTAATCAACATGACACAGACCGGAAAATGGCAAAAACCGTTAGAAAAATTGCATATCGCGGGCTATCTTAGCGGATGTCTCTTGTACTCTCAAAATAATTGAACAGGTTATTCTGGACAGTTGTCCAAATAACAAAGCGATTACCATGGCAACAAACCGAATGACAATTAAAAAAAAATTGTTATATTGTTGTGTAAGTATTCTTAATCAAAAAAAATTGGTTGCCTGTAAAGTCGGTATACGGGCGAAAGTTTTACGTGACAACGACTTTTTATGTCTGTCTCTCTCGCTCTTAGGCGGGCTAACCATGCCCGAGTGGAAGGGACGCATGCCTCTCACTCGCTCTCATTGTGAGCGCATAACGTGAGCGGAGCGTAACGCAGTTTCTTGAAGTGACACCCGGCAAACCAATTTATAAGACGTTGTCACGTCAATAAATAATTTCGATTTGTTATTTATTCCAGGCTGTGGAAATGCTTTATGTTGGACCCGTCAAAGAAGAAAGAGCCAACTGATTCGAAAGCAGCTAAATCATTACTCAATCTGAACTCTTTGATTAGGTAACTTGAGTTTACAAGCACAAAGTATTTAATTGGATTGACTGACATTGTGATCTTACAATTACTTTAATTACAACTATGTTGTACCAGTAAAATGTGTTGACTTTTTTATAAAATGTTCGTATCCTCGTGATTTTTTGACTTACACTTGCATTACTTTGCATTGCATGCATATAGACTTAAAAATATTGAATTAATATTTTATAATGAACTTACTCTCGATGTTTTAACCACAATTTTGATTGGTCGCGCATTGGAAATCGTACTTTGTTAATGTTTTTGGTTTTTTGACAAATCAAGAGAAGTTGAGGTCGTCAAATGCGGTTGCGGTTTGTTCATATCTTATCTAGATCTAGAAAAAATCCTTTCTTTTTCTTTTCCCTCTACTCTTATCTAACTTAATCTTTTATAAACCATTTCATTACCTCAGCTTCGTTGTTTTGAAGGACTGTACAACTAATTATTGCTTACTAACTGTACTATTTGTAAGACTTTAAGTACGTGTTAAGATGTTTTTAATATGTATGTAATTTTTACACAATAAGATAATAAAGATTTACATTCCCATACATTGTTATTACATTGTAAATTATGCACTATAATTCCTACTTGTAAAAAGTTCGCCAGACTTCATAAGAAGGAGTAGTCGCAAAATGTGACGAATGTCGTTTTGTCAAATCCGATTTTTTATAGAGTTGAAAATCTAAGTATTTTTTAAACCATACTCTGCCACGAACACGTTGTGTGTTGAAGGCAATAGCACAAAAAATAGTGGCGTGTTTGTGTTAACGCGCTGGGATGCTTGGATTCTTAATGCTCGGTTAGACACTGAGAATGAAAAATGGCGCGTGCGCACTTGAGCTAAGGCGTGACGGCTTAGTGAAGTTCGCGCGTCACTCGTGCAACCAACAAATTCTCCTCCTCGCCACTTTTTTTGTTCTGCGCTTACCTTAAAGCTCGGTGAACCTCTTCTAGAAGTCGGTTTAAAAGGATTGGGAAGGTATGAAGTGGTTCTAAATAAAAAGATATGTTCACGGTTGTGTAAAAATGTTTTAATATCTAATTTATAAACACTGCAACAATGTGGAATGTAAAAAAACGCGCAAATTCAAAATAAAAAGAGTAAATTATAAAAGAGGTGCAATAAAAACGTGCTATAATAATAAATATAATATGCTTTAGTAAAATGTGATGCTTTCTGAAAATGTTTACAACTTTACAAGGTGGAAGCATTGGTGACTAGAACTAAAAAAAAATTTTTGAAGAACACAAAATTCACGCGGCCAGCTGCGCACTATTTATATTGCAAGTACAACCAAATTAATACTGATGGAGTAGCTTCAGTTCACAACACATTGAGATCAAACTTGTAATTTCGACTTGAAGGTAATAACGACGCTGTAAAATATTTCTTGAGATTTCTTATTCGATAAAAAAAACTTGGACTAACCTAATTAATTAATGATTCAACGATAATTTCAGCCATAATTTGGGTTCAAAACAGACGACAGACTTGTGCAGTGTGCGTTTTTGCCGATTTTGCGCGTGATTTCTGTTCTATAACGTGCGCCACGAATGAAGTCAAGGATTGAATGTCGTCTGTTCTTCACCTTATAAACTTTGGGAATATTAACCTTATGACCGCTTGTTTTTATATAAAATGCCGTGCCCCCGGGCGCCCAACTCATAAAAAGAAATAGTTTTTTTCAGACGAATAGGGCTTGCAATTGCATAAAAAACGAAAACCGAAGAGATTCTCAGTCGTATAAACACGACTCAGACGGCACGGACATGAAAACATTTGTCGTTTTAATCTGATCGGGGCGGTTAAAAGGTTAATAACATTCCCGTTCATATCAAGGGGTCGACCACCATCTCTAATAGCACTATTATTTTAATATGTATTACTTTTATTATAGCTAAAAGAGTGGTGGTTTAGGTCTTGAAAGAACAATATAACATTTAATAGTGAGTAGCCGGTTTTACATAAATGCAAGAAAGGAACTAAAAAAGCCTTTATTATCACCTATATCTATCGAACAACCGGTTCGCTTACTGAACTAAAATCATTGTACTTGTATTCAACACTCATCTGCCGTTTTGTTACACAGCTTTGATTCGATTTTCTTGTATCGATACACTAGCTGCCGACATCGATTCTAAATTATGACTCGATTTCCTATTGGTTTGCTGCTAATTATTATTATGATCGAACACTCATCTTTTAATATTAAGTACAATTTTTACGTAACGATTATTATTTCCATAAAATGGAATATAAAAAATTGCAACCTATATCGATATTTATGTATCGAGTTTTGAAATAGACATTCTATTCTATAATAAAATGGGGTTTTCACACAATGTCTATTGTTTTAATATCATAGAGGCGTCGCTCTTTACAAGTTATCACACTAACGAATTTAACACTAAACCATTCATTGCCAACATCCGATTCTCATAATTTAGTAAAACACGCTCATAATAATTCAACGAGAACACATTTCTAGTCTGTCTGATTCACATTTTCCTTTAAAAAAATAACTGTTAACAATCGTCTTCACATTTTCCAAATGTTTAACACATTTTCTCTAAGCTCTGAGGTTATTATCAATTTAAGTATACCATGTAAGTACACTTATGCTACACTTATACATCTAGCTAAATGGCTCATTTATTGTGCTTACACAAGTAAAGGATTAACAATGTTTAAAAAAATATTGGAGTAACTGAGATTCCTCTTCATTATGACTACTTATTATGTTAGGGTCGATTAAGTACTAACAATTACGAATCTAAAACTAACATCTAAACACGAATTAATAACAAACGACGTCGATAAGTCGCGAAAAAAAAATGTAAAAAAAAATCTTTGAAAACAAGTCCATTACATAATTATACGGTTACTCGGAAAATGGAACGTTATTTAACAGCTGCATTAATGAATTATCCCCTTTAGTATATTATGATTTGGGTCAAAGATACCCAATTAATGCAGGCGTCTTGAATAAGTACTATTACTGTAAAACCTCTATACAATACATGAATACACTTAAAAATACATTGTAACAGATTTAGGCCATCTATAAAAATATAGCGCCACAAGGTTCTTTCGGCGCGTGGCTAAAATCGGAACTAAAATTACACAAACCAACAGCGCCTCCATGTCACCGTTGTCCGAGCGCCAAATGACCCCTGAAGCAGTGTATTTGTGATGCCATTTTCTAAGGCGGACTAAAATAAATCATATGACTGACGCGCGGCTGTGTGTGTCTTGTGACGTGCTGACTGCGGACATAGCAACAGTACTGGACATGGGTTCAGCACCGCGCACCAAATGTTCGTGACTACTCGTTAAGGCACCGCCGTATTTGAAACTCCTTCGGAGACTCGATCGAATACTTTTTGCCGAATCGCTTTTACGAACGAACGATCTTCGCAAGTAGTCTCTAGTTAGAGATAGGGAATTTCTAGATGTAGAGGATCTTGGTCGGTTATTTCTAGAGTCGGTTTCATCTGTGATGGTTATAGAGGGTGTTGCGAAAACGCCGCTGTATTCTGGTGGTTGTGACTCAAGGGAGACAAAGGCTTCTCGTTCAACTGTTTCGCTGACTGTTATTGGTAGCTGTGTCGTGTCTTCAGCGGGCGATTGTTCGGGACGCGTCGTTGTGATTCTGTAATGAAATGGTGATATAACGGTAAATACAAGATACGTCTAGTAACATTCGAAGAAACCAAGTACAGCATTTTAATCTCATGAAGCGACACGCACTTTGCTTGTGGTAACCTAGTGTACGCTGTGAATGTGTGTTCATCCAGGGGTGAACTAATTTTACCTAGGGTTGAACTAAATTTATCCAGATCTGAACTAGTTTTATCCAAGGGTTGAACTAATTTTATCCAGGGGTGAACGAGTTTAATCCAGAGGTGAACTAGTTTTATCCAGAGATGAACTAGTTTTACCCAGAGGTGAACTACTTTTCTCTAGGGGACAACTAGTTTTACCCAGAGGTGAACTAGTTTTATTCATGGGTGAATTTATTTTACTCAGAGGCGAACTAGTTCTTCCCAGAGGTGAACTTATTTTACTCAAAGGTGAATTAGCTTTACTCATGGATGAATTTATTTTACTTAGAGGTGAACTAGTTTTACCCAGAGGTGTACTAATTCTACTCAGAGGTGAACTTATTTTACTCAAAGCTTTACTCATGGGTGAATTTATATTACTTAGAGGTGAACTAGTTCTACTCAGAAGTGAAATTATTTTACTGAAAGTACTAGTTTTACTTTTGGGTGAACTAGTTTTACTCAAAGTCAAGTCAAAGTCAAATCATTTATTTCAAATAGGCACAAGAAATAGCCGCGAGAGTAATAGCCAAACCTTCAGACTGTGTTCTAATAGTAAAAGTACTCTGTGGTTCTAATCGAAAGCGCATGTTGCACGAGTTCGGAATCATCGCTCTCATTAAATTCATATAGACGATGGTGTATCGCGTTATACGTATGACAATCGCTTTCAGTTATGACACAAGTGACTTGTGGCATACTCTGAACAATTTATTTCATTTGTTTTCTCCGCTATCACTGTCATAGGGGTCTTTAGAGCGTGGCCATGGGGTCAATCAGACATACCTGCGAAGCGTCCGGAAGCTCCGGCGTATGGTGTTGAGCAGGCGCGCGCCCGTGGCCGTGGAGTAGGAGGGCGGCGGCGTGTACTTGGGCGGCGGGTCGGGCGGAGCGGCGGCCGGCGCGGGGGCCGCGCGGCCCAGCGGCTCGGCCATAGGGCCCATGCGCGGCCGGTACAGGTTTTGTATGCGCTGCAAATATAGAAGAAAGTGTTACGTAATGAAATGTTATGAAATTCAATTTTCTGCGACAGTAAACAAAAGTTCAAGAAAACTATCTTGATTGGTTAACCAACTTAACCACTATCAGATGGAATTTAATGCCATTGTGTGTCTTATACTTATTTCTTAATCAAAATATTATACGATAAGATCACATATACAAGCTGTTGATTTGCATCCTAGTCAAATTCAAGGACGTAATTATGCTAATGATTCTAGACCCAAATCAACAATAAAATGAGTAGGTATTTTTTTATTTATTTTTTCCTGTTTATTGAAATCCATAAAAGTGTAAACCAGCCGTATTTAAAAGCGGCCCGTCTGTTACTAGCCCTATTAAACCGCGCTTTCACACACAAACAAACGCAAACAATACATACACAACGCATACGCAACGATCATTCAATAAATTCGTAGGTAATCAATCCCACATTCCCACCCCGCTCCCCCGCTCGCGCACGGCGCAACACGCCAAACCAACAGTGCGTTTGATGTCGCCGCAGTGTGCGTACGCTGCGCTTTGCGAATTCCGCTCGGTACATTGATGAGACGTCATTCGATAGGTACTAAGTTCAAGATGACTGACAACTATTCTAATGTCGAGTTGGTGGAGATGGTCCGCCTGTATGCCATCAGTGGAGACAGCCTACGTGGAGCCATCCGGTTGTTCACGGAAATGTTTACCGATCGGGAACCCCCATCACAGAGCGTCATGCTGGCTGCTACGCAGAGACTGCGGGATCATCGGCAGTTTGATGTTCCCCGGCATGCTCAAGCTCGCGGCAGCGTAGGCGTGCCTGTCGCCTTGCAGGAAGACATCCTGGAATACTTCCGGCGAGAACCACGGGCAAGCACGCGGGAGGCTGGTCGACGCTTTGGAGTGCACCACACCACAGTGTGGCGCCTACTCAAGCGTGAACTGCAGCACCCGTTCCACTACCGCAAGGGACAAGACATTCACCCAGGTGATAATGCCGTGCTGGAACACCAAGACGCCAACATCCTGTGGACGGACGAGTGTTTATTTACTCGAGTTGGCGTCTACAATGTTCATAACGAACATTGGTGGGCTGACCGCGACCATAACCCGCACGTAACCAAACGGCATGACAACCAAACTACCAGCAGGACGGTGCCCCCCCTCACTGGTCGGCAAGGGTCGCGGAGGACCTGTGGCCTGGCCTCCGCGTTCTCCGGACCTGACGCCTCTAGACTTTTATTTGTGGGGAGACGTTAAAAGGTTAGTTTACACGGAGGAAGTGACAAGTGTAACAGAATTACGTGCAAGGATCATTAGTGCTTTCGACACTTTAAAAACGAATGTGTTAGTGTTACGTAAGCTGAAGGAAAACCAGCTATGTCGTGCTCGATTGTGCCAAGAGTGTGATGGTAACAACTTTGAACAATACCTCCGGGTAACATAAGTAGGTAATTTATTTATTTCTACATTTTGTAAATACGTTGTTAGCTTAATAAATTTTATTAGTGTAAATAAGTTGATTTCAAATTTTTAACTACGCCAATAATACTTAAGAGTCGAAAGTATCAACACCTACTTACACTTAACTAGCAAATCTTTAAAAAACATTTTTATACTCAGTAGATCGGTACACCAGCCCGTTAAGTAGGAAGGAAAATTTCAAACCAACCAATTTAATCCACAAGTAAATACAACATCATTACGAAAAGTTTATGCTGAACGATAGCAATAAAGCAAAACTAACATTTTATTATTTTTATTAATCATCTGATAGCAGGCCAGTGAAATGAGTTAATTATGAAACGAAATTTATGACAATAATGTAGGTGATTTTCGAAATAAAATTAGGTAAAATTTTTGCTACCCCGGTCGCTACGGTCATTGCTCCGTCGCGCACGCTTGAATTTAGTAGGTAAGACGTCGACACTCACGCACACAGCTGATTGTCGCTGTGTGAGTAGTCAGTAGGGTTATTCTCATTGAATTTAGGATTTAATTCTGAAATACTGTTAAATTTCAACAACAAAAAAAAACCGCGCTTATTAGTTATTGCCCGGTACTGTACTTTCAATTGATTATTTATGTCTTTTAGGACAACCACCTGAAATTTGACGAGGATGCAAAACAACATCTTGTATAGGGTGACTAGTAATTAGTGACCGATATTTAAAACGTGATTGTACGCATAATTACAATCCACTTGCCCAAATAAACTTATTTTGTATACTCGTTTTATTATTTTTATCACAATATCACATGATACATCATCATGATCATTATTTTTATACCACTGGCGCGCGCAAGTTTCAAACTTCGCGCGCGCTATGAGCTGTTAGCAGCGAGGCGCCCTCGCCCGCGTTATGGATGACGTAAGCAATGTACCTACATGTTTCCATAAAATAATATCCGAAGACTAGTAGGTATTTTGGTATTGGTCACTAATTACCAGTCACCCTACCTACATATGCAATAAATGAAACCACATACTTGTCAAAGCCTTTTCTGACGATGTAAAAAAAAAACGAAATCGGCCCAGTGATACGTTAAAAAGTAGATTTTTAATTTTCAGCAAATGTGAACATCTTGTAAAAATGGACCACTCACTATAAGTCAATAATTCAATGTATTTACCGCCTGCGTACACGCGCTTTCACTTTCATTACAAACATATACTTACACTTCTATTAATAAGCAAAAGTTTTAAAAATATTAGACACGAGGTACACGAACAGTGACAAAAAAAAATTGTATCTTACCAGTTCCTCAATACAATCGTTCGTCCCATAATCCTTGTAGCGTTAACATAAAACATTATGTAACAAATGAATGAGACATAACATAACGCCTTATTTACTAGTGAGCTGCTATGATACAGACTTGCTAATCATTCTCTTCGCAACTAATCTAATTGTTCGCTAATAACTAAGAGATAACTCTTAGTTATTAGCGAACAATTAGATTAACGCTCTCCATTTTTATTTACTAGTAATGCTTTACTAGATAGCCATCTTACTAATAATACAAATGCGAAAGTTTGGATGGATGTTTGTTATACAATACACGAGAACGGCTGAACGGATCTGGATGAAATTTGGCATTAAGATAAATTATAGTCCCGCGAGACAATTTCCGACGCGGGTGAAGCCGCTTGCCGAAGTCAGTAGTACTTATATTATTGGATGAAATCGGTAGGACACACTCAAATTCAGCGGTATTGTCCGAAAGGGTTACCGGTACCTCGGAACATAAAGAGCTAAGGAAGGAACATGGAGGGGTTTTAGTCTTCCCTTTCGTTCCACCCAGAGCGGGAGGGATCATTTGATGATTTCCACCCTCAAAAAAGGACACTCAAAACAAGTTAAAGCGATGGGTTCAAGAATATGCCTTACTTTCTTGTATGAAACTGTTCACAGTTTACTAAAAACTCGAAAACGTCCGATATAGACAAGATTAGATCACCCGTGGTAGTTTTTCAGTTCAGTGAATTTACTCAGTAAGATCTCACTGTGATCACTTGGGCGAAGTGAGCTCGGCTCACTTCAAGCCGTTAAAATCCCTAGCGTCAGAACAGACAGTTCACTTCAAGCTCACCGTTACCTGTTTTCATGGTGGGATTAGAAATGAAGTTTTTTTTAAAATTCTAGTTAGCAATTGTGATTGTCTAAAATAATAACAAGAACCAGTATGAAAGTATATTTTCTTCTAATTACAACTAGACTGCATTTGTAGGAATAATAAAGGTGATATTTGGCACTTACATCAAGAATATCAGGTGGTCCCTTGTTCATGTAACGCCACGTCTGTATAAACGCAGCGATAGGCACTAGTAATAACGCCCCCTGTTGTAGAAACACAGCAACTTGACGACTCCATACTGGCCAGTACCTGAAATTCAAACTTATTGCGTTAGTTTTACTTCCTTAAAGAAAATAATAATCAAAGTCAATTTTCTTCTTAACGTGTCGATGGCAATCTAAATGGATTTAGTCCAGAATTCGGATACGTGTTTGGCGCCATCACTAGGGTCCATCAGTTCCTATAACGTGCATACGGCAAGACACGCAAGATACGATATTAAGTGTCCCATCGTTTGTGGAACAGCACCACATTTATACTTTAAGGCGGAGTTGTCTATGAATCCCCACCTAAGCAGGTTTTCCTTGCCAACCTGGGTCTGGAGTCTGTTTAAAGACTTTCAGGTTGGCCAAGGCAAGAAGCGCCCAGGAGGGAGACCTTCAGCAGGTGGGACGAATGGAGTGGGTAAGGAAGCACTGTCTCGCCACAGCTTCAGTCTTCCTTTTGATGGTTCGACAGTGAGTGGAACGACACACTTTAAAAACTGTTTCTTTTAAGAGTCCTGGGTTGGATTTCCAGGTCGGGCAGTGTTTTTGGATTTTTCCATCTGGAAATTGTCAGTCGCAGTTCGGAGTCTCGATACGTGCCCAGATGCATTAGGCTCGCTCCCTATTACATGGGACTAAAACAAAACTGGCGAAATGTGGGTATACTAAAGGTACATCTCTGCCTAAATATAATTTTAGACGGTATCGTGAAAGGTGACCGCAATTCCGGCTATAATCTTGATGCAATCATCGACAGATTAAGCAAATACACCTAGCTCAAATACAAAATCAAAAGTCAAACTAGAATAAATATTCAAACTAGACTGGAAATCAGCACTTCTTGAAAACCAAATTTACATAAGACAGTCCCCCAAAAACGCCCACCCTTCATCACTTTCTAGTGCTTTAACTCGGAACAAGTGGCGCAACAAACTCCCCAGCAGCACAGCTGTCTGTTAAGTTGGAAGAACTTGATCCTACACATTTAGCGTATGACAACAATCTAGAATTATTTAAATAGTTGCTAATTGATTGGCAAAATATATAGAAGGCAGAATCTACAGAACGATCTTTAAATACTCCATTTGATCCGTTTACGTTCATATATCTCGTCATACACGTAGGCTGGCTGTGAGTACTACGCAACTGAACTTTCCGAAGAACAGTAAAACACGTGATTACTTACCCGGCTGGTTTCCTCCAACTGTACATCTGTTTCTGTTGCCCCACTCGGAAATCCATCACGCAAATTGCCTGAAACGACATAACATTAAAATTACACTTTCGTATTCAAAACCGTAAATGACATGTGACACGTTTTTTCTTGCATAGAGTGTGCATGGAATTAAAATAGTCTGTAACAACATTCTTCTTCTTTTCGTGTGGTTAATGACTAACCTGGTAACAGAACACCAGGTTAGTCATTCAAAAACTCTGGTTTTTATGCTGCCCATGGGCCTCTGACTTAGCTTCACATGCTGTTGAGAAATATCTCTCAGACATGCTGGTTTCCTCACGATGTTTTCCTTCACCGATTTTAAGCAGGTGATAATAATACAATACGCATATGAATCCGTAAAATCAGAGGTACGTGCCTTGAGTTCGAACCTCAGACCTCTGCCTTGGCAGTCCGACGGTCACACCAACAACATTAATTTGCAAGCATAACCTGCTTTAGTCGATAACTTCCACAAGTTCCACACTTATCAGCGAGAACAAAACAAACAATTGACGACGACTGAGTGACTGACCATCTCACTTGCCAGTATAATTCTTTACAAAAGTGTTACAGACTAGTTGCAGAAAATCGGGATTTAGGCACTGAACTTAGGAGCCTTTTTTTAGGAGAGACCTAAGTTCAACAATTTATTGCTAGATATTATCTATTCTAGTATACTTACACACAATAACACAGGCAGCACCACGGTCCAAGTGAAGCTCAGTAAAGCCGCCAACGTCGCCGACAGCCTGCTTCGCGATGAATACAAAGCGGCGACGACGACATCGGGCGAGTACGGCCGACCTCGTACCACGAACACGCCACAAGCGAGGGCCACTTGTATGACGCATTGCCACCAGGAACCTACCCATACGTAGTCTATGAAGTGGACTATTCGGATGCCAGCCTGGGAAAAAGAAGTTTTCATATTATTAAAACACAACGCCTTTTGATTTTCGAAGAGTCGGACAGTCAGAAAGATTAAGCTAGTTGGCCATTCCAAGTCGTAGGTTCATATTGAGAAGAACGGGTAAGAAACTTCAAGGATGCATGTTTAGACATTACGTTTAAGTTAAAAACGGCGCGAATACAGGCAGCAAACTTAGACGCAAGGCGTTGCACATTCTTATTTCTTCTGACATTTATGACCCGACGACTCAGTCCATAAACGCTATTACTATACTAAGTATGTGTCTCTGTTTGTGTCTTGAAGAGAAACAAAATAGATTATTATTATTAAAAATGGTAAAAATGTAGAAGATTAGGGACCAGTTCCACCACCACCACATTATGCTTCAATAAAAGTTAACCGTAATGTAACTGGCGGTGGTGAATCAGACCTGTGTAATTTTATTGATTTATTGACGTTACGTACTTAGGTCTATACCATAAATGCGTAACGCTATATACGCCCGATCCAGCTTGTCCCTTGCTGTCCTCCCCCAGCGACGCCCTAAGCCGAGGTCCGTACCCCACAGGGGGTGCCCCTAGCGTGTAGTCGCTTAGTTAGGCCCTGTCTGGAGGCTAAAATTCTTTTGTGGCGTCCACAGGCAAGTCCGGTTAAGCAATAGACAACCCTATGGTTGAACTGCGAGATGCCATGTTTGAAAAAAAATAGCAACGTTGTATGTTTTTCAATGAAGCTTTAAGAAAGTGCATGCATGAGTTATCTAGTATTACGGAACGGCGATAGGTCGTGAGGTAATTTCTATGAAAGAAAATTAAATTTTTCAATTGGGAAGCTCCTATATTTATAAGGTTGTAGGATGATATCTTGAAGATTCTAAGGGATAAAATTTTAACTTTATTTCAGACGAATAGGGTTTAGCAATCTATATATATAAAAATCAATTGCTGTTCGTTAGTCTCGCTAAAACTCGAGAACGGCTGGGCCGATTTAGCTGATTTTGGTGTTGAAATGTTTGTCGTATTCCAGGGAAGGTTTAAAAGGTGAGAAAAGGGTAGGTAGGGTAGGTAGGGTAGGTAGGGTAGGTAGGGTAGGTAGGGTAGGTAGGGTAGGTAGGGTAGGTAGGGTAAGTAGGGTAGGTAGGGTAGGTATCATCGTTAAGACAGGACAACGTCTGTTGGGTCAGCTAGTTTATACATAAAAATAAAAACCGACTAAGATTCTCAGTCGTATAAACACGACTCAGGCGGCACGGGCATGAAAACATTTGTCATAATATTATTCAAATTTTTAATTGCATTCATAATGTGTAAAGATCTTATCTTAAAGCTAAACAATTACGGACCCTGTAGGGCACAGCGAAAATTAATTCGACTGTGGCTGTTAAAAAGTAAAACTAAATCTAACTCGGTGCCGTTTTGAAGTTAAATGAGAACAGCGTATGCCATTCCATTCGTTCGAAGTAATGTTTATTAATAAATTCAAGAATTTAGGTTAAATACCAAACTCATTAGGATAATTGTAATAATTCAACATTATTTAACAAGTTCTACGAATCCAGTGTAACCAGTTTAATTGATCTAGTTTTCTTGATATAATCATCAAAGACATAGTACCTAAGTAATGAATGAATTCGATACGGTATGACACCAAAATAAGCTCGAGCTAGCCCTTTTTATGATCACTAGGACAATAAACGACCAGAGGCGATATACAGTGTGTTAGGTTAAATGAGGGATATACTTTCAAGTTGTATAGTACTTATGGAAATCAACAACTTTGTCCATGGGACCAACTCTGAAAAGTGAAAAAAAAATCTGCTGTTCCATACATTTTGACGAATTATGCGAACATAAATGTACTGAACAGCTGATATTTTTTTCATACCCCCTGAAAGTATGTCCCTGGTTTAACCTAACACTGTATATCAATAAAACCTTCATTGTCTCGTTCAGTGTCCTTGAATGGGTTACAAGGTGAAACGGAATCTATATCATACTAATTTAACGTCCATATTCCCTTGACCTTCGCATCGAAAGGTGGGAACGATATGATCGATCGACATGAGAAATATTGCACTTGGGAGATCCATATAGCATGAATACCGAATAATAAAAAGATTCTCTGACGTGGACTATTTGGCTGGGTCGAGGCTACAAAACCTATGTTCACTCTCTTTAACAGGATTTTCTCCTTACCTATTATATATTTTTTTTTTTGAATTTTTGGTTTATTTTCCGATAGCGTTGATTCTTTCTTCAGACACCAGTCATAGGGACAAGGGGGGGTCAGGGAGTTTCATAGGAGGGGTGGTTCAATTATTTAGATCTTCCGATCTTTTGCTACGTCCGGCGCACCCTGGGCAATCGACTTCTGTCGATTGGCTAATCCTTTCACCACCATGGCAAATAAATTCCAATGGGCCCTCCTCAGGGTCAAACAGTCCACTAATTTAAGTACTATTTTTGCCATCGACACGCTAAGAAGACGATTTAGATTATAAAATGAATTTGTGGTTACTTACGTCAGTACTAAGCAGCAATCCCATAGCGAGTCCAAAAACGCAGCTGAGAAACGTGATAGTAGTCTCCCATACTTTGAGCGCCTCTGCATTGATAGCCATGATGCCGGTTATGACGCAGTGCCATATCGCCAGCTGTTGCGCGATGCCGAACATTATTATGATGAAGTAGAATATCACTGCCCATGCTGGAGATAGCTGCGAAGGAAATTAATAAGTTAGATAGGTTGCTTTTACTAGACCTGCCGTCTCGTATGGATCAGAGTGTTGGGCCACAAAAGGAATGAATGAAAGACAATTGCATGCAGCTGAGATGAGAATGCTAAGAGGGATTTGGTGTTACGCGAATGGATAGAATACGTAATGAGTATATAAGAGGAAGTCTGAAAGTGACACCGGTGATTGAAAAGTTGTGTGGAAATCGGTTGTCATGGTATGGGCATGTTATGCAGAGGAATGAGGAAAATGTTGTCAGGAAAGTTGTGAGTATGAATGTGGATGGCTATACTAGTAGAGGGAGACCAAAGAAACGATGGACGGATTGTGTGAAAGATGATATGGCTAGAAGATGAGAAGGAGTGACTAGCGAGATGACGACTAATAGAGAAGTATGGAAGAAGAAGACATGTTGCGCCGACCACAAATAGATTGGGATAAGGGCAGGAGAATGATGAGGTT
This sequence comes from Hyppa rectilinea, assembly GCA_951799385.1. NCBI lineage: Eukaryota > Metazoa > Arthropoda > Insecta > Lepidoptera > Noctuidae > Hyppa > Hyppa rectilinea. The sequence goes on from OX637315.1 coordinate 12,865,238, forward strand.
GCTTTTACACGCGCGCCTCAAAGAGATGTCAGCATTTGAAGGGGCCCGTTAGGGCCGAGCCTGCCGGGTAAGCGGGATTGTCTGAAAGTATTACCGCCACACGAAACATAAAGGGCTAAGGAAGGAATGGATGGGTTTTAGTCAGTAAGAGTCTGACACTCCCTTCCGCTCCACCCAGAGCGGGAGAAGTCAATAGATGATTTCCCACCCTCAAAAAAAAAATATAGGTTCCTTATAGGTATTTTACAGGTTCCGTACCTGAAGAGTGCCAAACGGAATCATATTACTAAGCCTCCGCTGTCCATCTGTCCGTCTGTCAGCGGGCTGTATATCAACCGTAATACTTAATTTAAAATTTCACATAATGTGTATTTCTAATGCCGCATGCAAAAAAAACTGCATGAAACAAAAAAGCAACTGCGCGAATTCAAATGCATATCAGTTTTCGGTCGTTCTGCGGCTGATTCAGATAAACGATTTATAAAAATGCAAGTGTAAAAGGTTGCATACACTCGGTATGCAATATTTTATACCTGCATTTAGTCATTATAATATCCTTGGACATTTCACACAACGCCATATAGTCCCAAGCTAAGCAACCTAATGCTTGTGTTATGGTAACGAGATGACTTATAAACTAATTATATACATTTTTTTTTGTAAATACATACATATTATAGATATAAAAACACCCAGACCCGTAACAAATACTTGTAGGTCGTACAAATATTTGTTCCGTGTGGGATGCTGCGCATAATCGAACCCGCGGCATGCTGCGCAGCAGTCAATCACTCATCCACTGCGCCAACGACACGGTCGTGTGTTATTTTAATACATTATTATCCAGTTCAGTCTCGTATACTAGCTGGAGCAGACGCATTATCGGTTTTACCTGAGTAGTGTAGTTCAGTGCCATATAAAATCTAAACGTACTACAAAGACAATAAAACTCAGTATCGTCATGCACCTATTTGTTCGTAATTAACTAAGTACGGGTCACAGTGCGAGTGTCGCGAGTGTGCGGCCCTCTTCACCCCCGCGAGGAAACAGTGCGGACTATATTTTTTACTCACTTACACTTCTTCGTGCAGTGGTAGTCGCGTGAGTGCAGCCCCCCTCACCCCCGCAAGTAAACGGAACAGTGGTGATTTTTCATCTCTTTTACTCAACACCAGCTGTGCAAAAAATAATTGTGAAGCAGGTACTTTACTTACCTGGACGGATAAGATACCTAACTAGTTGTCTGAACATCTGATTATGGCCGAATTAGACGCTTCCTTTGTGCTCCACTCGCCGAAAAGCAGTAAATGCCATTCAGTTCCTGACCTATACTCAGGCGACGACGCTAACCCTAATGTGACTCAGAGAAACTTTAAGAGGAAGCAGCCGGCATGCGACTTGCGAGAGGATATCTCTGCACTCTCCGAGGAATTCAAGAGATCAATGAGTACTCTTAGCTCTGAAATACGCGACCAGTTTTCCAATATCAACTCGAATATTAGTAATCTTCGAAATGAATTTGATAATTTAGCAACTACCTCCTGTCTAATTCAATCCGAGTTGAAAGAATTACGCTCTGATTTTTCTAACACAAAAACAGATATAACAATTCTAAACACAAAACATCAAGAATTATCGAGAGTAGTCGATGAGTTGAAGTCTTCGGTGGAATTCAACTCTGCGAACATTATTGATGGCGTAAATCGCACAAATGAGTTGGCGTCGAAGATCGTTACCTCTACGTCTGAGCATATATTCACATTGAGTAATAAAATAGATCGCCTAGAACAGCAGGCTAGGCAATGCAACGTTGAAATTGGTAACTTGCCGGAAAAACGTGGCGAAAATCTGGTGGTTGTGTTGGAGTCAATTGCGGCAGCTATTAACGTACCTATAACACATAAAGACATAGTGGCTATTCACCGTGTTCCACACGCACACACGCACAATCTACGTCCGAAAAATATTATTGTGAAGTTTACGTCCCGATTACTCCGTGATAACGTGCTGAGCGCTTATCGATTGTCTAAAGGTATTACATCTGATCGTATAGGACTCGCTGGAACTCAATGTCGCATCTATATGAACGAACACCTGACGCTTCGTAATAAGGAGTTATTTCGCAAATGCCGCGACGCTGCTAAAACAAGCAAGTTCAAGTATGTGTGGGTCCGTAATGCTACTGTGCTGGTCAAGGAGAATGATGACTCACCCACGATTGCGATCCGTTCAGAAGACGACATTTGTAATAAGATTAGGTCAAAAAAACCGTCCTAATACGCTGTTGGTATTTATTACAATACAATCACTTCGTGACATAATGTATCTGTATAAAAATAACATTATTTTCAATGTTTGTTTGTCATATTTTTTTGCCAACAGCTGTGTGGTTATTTTGCTTATGTTTACATTGCTCTCTTTACAATATTTCCTTATCTTAGTAGTATCTGTCCCGTATAACGTCTGGTTAATTGTTTATTGGTCATATTTTATTGCATACAGTTGTGTTCTTAATTTGCTCAAGGTTGCAAATTGCTCTTTGCAAGATTTCCTTACCTTATTAAATTTAATGTACTATGTTAAAATCAGTGCGTCTTGTAATCAAGCCCTGAAAATAATTCTTATATTGTTGCTTATGATTTTTATAATTGACTCAGTCAATCATATCTACATTTTAATGTTATTCACCGATAACGTACCGCGTGATCTCTTAGCGTTTCAAAGTGTATGTTATTTTGTTTTGGTTTTTATTTTTTATTTTTTTTGTACCCTCTCTTGTGTGTATGACTCGCATTGTTTTAAGTATAATTATGAACATTCCTCTGCCATTGGATTATTTTCTTGTACCTTCAGATTTTAAAAATGAATAATGATAGTAAGATATCCATTTATTATCAAAACTGTCGAGGAATCAGGACTAAACTAAATACCCTTTACTTAAATATTATGTCGCATGCATATGACATCATTATCTTGACCGAGACCTGGTTGACACTAGACATATCTGATAATGAATTTATTGATCAACGGTATCAGGTCTTCAGATACGATCGTAACCGTTTACTCACCAAAAAAAAAAGATGGAGGTGGTGTCCTTATAGCCGTATATAAAAAACTAAATCCCTCCTGTATTTCATTTCTGCCCCCGTTAAACTTGCCCGAGCATGTGATAGTTAAAGTTCCCGCCAAAAACAATAAATATCATATTATTTGTGCTACGTACATACCCCCTAACGCTGTTGATGATACATACTTAACTTTTCTTAATTCTCTGTCAGTGTTGTGTGACGATGATTCTTCCGTAGAAAATATTATTTTAACAGGTGATTTTAATTTGCCCTCGCTTGCCTGGGTAAAAAAGTCATCATACATGGAATATGCTGCGAACAACAATCCTACAAACCAAACTCGCTTTTTATCAAATTTCTGTTCTCAACATATTATGAAACAATATAACCAATTTTTCAATTCTAACGGACGAATGTTGGATTTATTTTTTTCTAATACGCATGCAGTCATATTCTCCCCTGATGTCCCCCTTTTACCAGCTGACACCTATCATCCAGCCTTTTACGCACACATTTCTTTCTCTCATCCCACACATAGTCGCAAATGTACTCCTAATAACAAACTAAATTATCATAAAGCTAACTATAATAAGATAAATACTAATATAAATGACGTGGATTGGAATGTCTTACTGGATAACCTAACACCTAATGAATCAGTTTCTACATTTTATGAAATTATAAAAACACACACCCACATGTCAACCAAAAAATGTTAATTTCCCCAACTGGTTTTCCAAATCTCTCATACATACATACAAAAAGAAAAGTCAAGCCTGGGTTAGGTGGAAGAAGTATGGGAATTTATGTGACTATGAGGTATTCTCGAGTCACAGGAAAAATTTTAAAAAAATAGTAGACATTTGCTATAATAAATATATTAATGCAATTGAAGACAATGTTGCTACCAATACTAAGATATTCTGGTCGTACGTTGCTAGCCGTAAAACTTCAAATAAAATCCCATCCACGGTTCATTACAATCAAATTTCATCCAACGATCCTATTACTACTTGCAACTTGTTTGCTACATTTTTCCAGTCTGCATATGAGCCCTCTACATTTGACTGTAACTCTTGGGAACCACCATCTACAAATGCTGACCACGATGTCTTCTTATGCCAACTGCAACTATCCCTTAGTGAAATACAAAAAGAACTAAAATCACTTGATTCAACTAAAGGTCCTGGTCCTGATGGGATTCCTTCGATTTTTCTAAAAAGCACGTGTGATACATTATGTTATCCTTTACTTATATTATATAATAAATGTTTATCATGTGGTATTTTCCCTGAAGTTTGGAAACATGCAAATATTGTACCAGTTCATAAGAGTGGCTCCAAGCATGACGTAGTGACCTATCGACCTATCTCTATACTATCTGCTTTTTCCAAGCTATTTGAGCGATTGGTACATAAGAAATTATATCCTGCTATTCGCAGTGTTTTAATAAAAGAACAGCATGGCTTTGTTAAAGACAGATCTTGCGTTAGCAACCTCCTCCTTTTCACGTCCCAGCTATTTGATAGTCTTGATAATAGACAGCAAATTGATGCGGTTTACACAGATTTTCAGAAGGCTTTCGATAAACTTGACCACACACTTCTACTTAATAAAATTGCTTACAATGGAATCAGAGGGGATCTTCTACGGTGGTTTATATCTTACATAACAAACAGAACACAAAAGGTGGTTGTTAATGGCTTTGAATCTAGCTCTTTTCGGGTCACCTCCGGTGTACCCCAAGGTTCCATTTTAGGCCCTTTATTATTTATTTTATATATTAATGACATAAAAGACTGTTTTCAAAATTCAAAATTTCTTCTTTACGCGGATGATTTAAAGGTCTATAAAATTATTTCTGATAATGTAGATTGTTTTAACTTCCAGCAGGATTTAGACCGTTTTTCTCACTACTGTTCTTCCATCAAGCTTTACCTCAGTCTTCCAAAGTGTCATGTTATAACATTTACCAAAAAAAAGAATGTTACTGAGTTCGAATATCGTCTTGCTAATACGCCAATTAGTAAAGTTAGTTCTCTCCGTGATCTTGGTGTTCTTATTGACTCGAAGCTCCATCTGGATGCTCATATAGATAAAATTGTAAACAAAGCCTACCAAATGTTTGGATTTGTCATGAGATCTTCCAGGGATTTTCGTCGACCTTCCACCTTTTTGCACTTATACAAATCAATAATCAGGCCACAGTTAGAGTTTGCAGTACCTATTTGGAACCCTTTTTACATAAAATATAGTGAAAGATTAGAGCTAGTACAACGTAAATACCTTCGTGCTATGAACTATAGGTGTTTTCGGAATAAAATGTCATATCACTTACTACTTAAAAAGTATGACCTCCTGACCTTAAAGTCCAGACGGAAACTTCTGGAAGTTATGACTCTGTTCAATGTGTGCCGCAATCATTTTGACTGTCCGGACTTAGTTAGGAGTCTATGTTACCTGGTTCCTCGAACAGTTCACGTACGTGAGGTTCGCACTCGACGTCTATTTGCTACCAGCACATGCAAATCCAACGCTGGATCGCGCTCACCACTTCATCGCTTGGTCGAGACATATAATAATGAGTTTAATTTAATCGACATTCTTTTTCTTAATAAAAATGCATTTAAAAAGCAAATCCTAGCAACCCTAAGAGACCAACAAACCAATACACAATGTGTGACATAATTAACGCAAGACCTTATACACCCCAATTAGAAATTAAGATACTGAGTTAAAATCATAATTACAATGTATGGTCGCCGGCGCATCAGGTTACCGGACTGTCAGGTTTCTCCGAGTGATTTTGAGCCTTAATGGGTTAGGATTAACCTATTAAGGTTCAAAATCACTTCACACTTCTTCTTCTTCACTGGTTCTCAGTCGATACCGAACTCAAGGATTTGAGTTCGGTATCGATTGAGAGGATTTGGCGGTTTGTTGTGACTTGTTGTGCTGGCCTCTGTACAATACTTATTTTTTATTTATTTTTTTCTGTACAATGCTCTTTTTCTGTACAATGCTCTTTTGTGAATTATTTAAGTTATTTAAGTAATGTATGTGTTACTAGCTAGTTTTAAGTACTTTAAATGGTAATCTGTGGAGAACGTAGTGGGTAGCATAATTGTTCAAAATGTAATATTTTAGATTTTGTAACTGTATCTTATTGTGCTACTGTTTGTTTTTCCTTAAATAAATAAAATAAAATAAAAATTATCCTAACTTTTTCTGGTTTGCTTCAGGCATAATTTTCTTCATAACTGTTGCAATCTTATGCAATTTTCTTCATAATTGTTGCAATTCGAACAATAGCTGACAGCACTATACGACTTCCGCAAATCATTTGAAACATCCATATTAATTATTATAAACTCCTTTGAGTTATGTTTTTAATTCGATGTCAAGGGCTATTAACTCTAAGCGGGATTGTCGGAAAGGGTTACCGCTACCCCGGAACATAAAGGGCTACGGAAGGAACATGGATAGGTTTTAGTCAGTAAGAGTCTGACACTCCCTTCCGCTCCACCCAGAGCGGGAGAAGTCATTGGATGATTCCCCAACCTCAAAAAAAAAGGGCTATTAATTCAATAGTACATAATAATCGTTTCATATGCCATTTTTCAAGCCGAATTTAGGGAGACCTAAATTAATCAACCCAGTATTCCTCAAACCACTAGATGCATGGATCGTATACGAAGCAAAAAGAGTATTTATAGGGCGTAACAGGTGACGTAGTTAATGTTCGGTTAAGCAGTAGACAACCCTATGGTTGAAGTGCGAGACGCCATTATCAAAAAAAAAAAGACGTAGGTACTATATAGTTTCTGCCTACCTACAGGGAATAAGGAGTGAGTATACGTTCATGTAATCCTCAAATTCACGACGATAATCGGAAAACAAGGCTAGTCCAACAAACAATTGAGTGCACTAGTTTCATACATACAATCGTAAAATAAATTCTAGTCCACAAAGAATCAAGGTCATATTCTATATTTCAAAGTCTTGGTAATAAAAAGATATAACTTCGCGAGGTGTGTCTATTATAAAAGTTTACAAGGAAATAATTGGACTGTTGAGATAGTTAGATAACATTGTTATTTGTTAGTTAATTCTGGCATGCGTGCCTGTTGAACAATCAATACGAAATTATGAAAAATTTATATAAGATTTGTCATTAGGAAATTGTTATTAATGCAGTTGGAGTTTTATCTACTTAACAAATATGTATTATTTTCTGTAACCTAATTTAAATTAATGCTCTTTATGACAATATTATCATTATCATAATAAATCATGCATACTGTGATTACATAGATAACAAAACTAAATAACTGATAACTTTTTTGACTGATTAAAATTGTGTTGCTAACTGTAACGGTGGTAGAGAAAAAAAAACCAAAAAGATTTTGAAAACGTGAACGTACCAAATTAGCAGTAGATAACAAAACTAAATAACTGATAACTTTTTTGACTGATTAAAATTGTGTTGCTAACTGTAACGGTGGTAGAGAAAAAAAACCAAAAAGATTTTGAAAACGTGAACTTACCAAATTAGCAGTAGATAACAAAACTAAATAACTGATAACTTTTTTGACTGATTAAAATTGTGTTGCTAACTGTAACGGTGGTAGAGAAAAAAAAAAAAAAAGTTTTTGAAAACGTGAACTTACCAAATTAGCAGGCAACACCGCTAGAGTAGCTGGCACGAGCTGTGTTGCCAGCTGCAAGGGTTGCCAGCCGCTAAGAGTGCGCGCGGTGTTGCCAGACTTCCATACTGTAACTCCTACCAAACTGCCGTAGTGGCCCATGTAGCGGACTGGCGTGGAGACCACGTTGCCTGGCATGGGCTCCGAAATGGGCCATAAGAATTGTGTGGCTTTAACCGTTTCTGTAAAAAAAACAACTTTTTTACTAAATAAAAATTTTTTGTTAACTCAGTGACAGACTCCGCTCAGCTTAATCTGCTGTGTCTGCATGAAATTAAATTTCAAAAGAGATCCTATTATAAAGATCATTTACAAATTTATCCACGAAAAGGGTTAATAGGGGATGGAAGTTCGTCTACTTTGTCGTTGTATTATCGTGTGTTGTATTACAAATAACCTATATCGGACTCACGGAGTTTTAAGGCTCCGGGTCGTCATAGCTCAATGTGCGAATAAAGTAAGAAGAAGTATTCGGTATTTGAACCCTTCAAAAGCCGAACATGTGTGACAAATCTATGGCAGCTATCTTTGAGCATCATTAAAAAGCTTCGGGTCGGCAGGATTTAGCTCAACCGGATGCCATAATATGCCTTCGATTTTACCGCGCGGCCTGGTCAGAATCATGCCGAACCGAACACGTGTGTAGCAGCTAACCTAACCTAAACCAAGATGGCTCTGACCGTTATATCTGTGGATGGACCGTAAAAGATCTTTAGGGCTACATTTCAGTATCGATTTCAGATCCAATAACGTTTGTGGCTCTGTGGCTGTAACCAAAGCCAAAACATTCTACTACAATGATATTTGACCTGACGATGACATTACCTCATCGTCAGGCCAATTAGCGCATCGCAAATTATGTAGCTAATTTCACAGTAAATAAATATGTTGCAGCCAATTAGATGCTCGTATAAAAATAGAATATCTACGTACTTATTATAATATCTAGTGAGCATGTGGTTTTATATAGGTATTACAGTATACAATACGTAATTGAGGCAAAGGCGTAATTAAGGCGGTATTTCGGTACTGGTATATGGAAAGTAAAATAAAGTATATGCCAACATTCTAATACTAAATAAAAACCGCTACGACTTTCATTTGAAAACCATGGTTAAAGGAACAAAGTAAAAACTTTAATTTTAATAAAAATAAAATACCTATTTGAAAACCACAAACAAACTTTCAATTTTTTATTCAAATATTAGTATGACAGACGATGCGTAGAGAATTGACCGCGAAATTGATATCGCATACAGCACACTTCAATTTCGCGATACTTAGCCTAGAATGTACATTTGGCAAAACGTATAGGAATACGTTTTGCCTGATCTGAACTTGGCTTTAAACAAATTTCTATGCATTAGGTACCAATCATACAAAAATTATTTGGGGATAGGCTTTTTAATGTTCATCAAATGCAGTTCGGATGCGGGCGTAGTCATTAGGGCGAATCTCATAACACGATCAGCACATGACCCCCGTTTAAGGGTTGTCAGACATTATTTAGCGGTTAACCGCGTTCAGTTTCATTGGTGAAATGGAAATTTTAATGCCTGCCTAAGTCACTAATTGGTAGTACTGCTGCCAAATCTCATATTGGCTATTATAAATTCATCATTATGAGATGAATTAAGTTCACTGCTATAACATAAATAAACCCACTGTAATGGCCAGTAATTCGCTGATAAAAATAAGCAATCATCGCTTGTATAATAAGCGATGATTGCTTGCTATGTATTACCATGAACCCCGAAATCAATAGTCCACCATAAAATGTTATGCAAACACGTAAAACTCACCGAAACTGCCCGGTATATAAACGTAGCCATAATTCTTCAGTATTTGCACGCAAGTGTTGGCCAGAAACGAACCCAGTAACAAAACTGCGAAAGTAAATGCTACTATACACGCACTCTCCTTCTGTAGTATTGTATTAGTTTTGTTCTTAGCATTTTTATGTGATGTTAATTGCATTACACAGGTTCCAAGAAGGCCCCATGTGAGAAAAGTTTCCTGAGCTGCGGCTGCCCAACTCTGAAAAAAAAAAAGAATTTGAAATTAGAACTGTGTGACCATGGATTGAATAGAGGTGTAGTTACTGTTGAGTTATTCTTTTGTTTACGTAATTAGAGGTTAGTAAATAACAAGCACTTAAAGGAGATAAGATCTTTGTAATATTCTAAGGTTAGAAAAATATTCATACATTACTATTAATGAAGAATTCGCTCCATTCAGTCTCGGAGAATATGTTGATGACGGAATCGTACGGTATCAAAGTGAGCAGTTTTGTGCATAACACTAATGTACCACAGATCGGCAGAAATATCAGCATGTATACAGCCTGCAATGAAAACGTGTCATTATTATACCGTGTTACACTTTCGTGGGAAACCTTACGTTACAATGATGTGCTGCAGGCTGTTTATTACCTTGCCGTAAGACCTCAATCCTTTACTAAGCGCGACGAACACTATCATCCACACTACCGCTAAATTGAAAGCTACTTGAAACTTTATTGTGCCAAAATATGAACTATTGGACCCCAAATTTCTTTGTAAAACCTCGCCGTGAAAATACTGCGGCAGAGTCTCCTGTATTTTATAAGTACCATTCTTCGCAACAGCATCTGTAACATAAAAAAAATTTCTCAGTCCGACCCTATTTCCTTATTCCACAAACGGAAAAAGTAATTGTGTAAATTGACAACCTTCATTTAGTCTTCCTGCTTCATTTGTTGATTGATATAACCGAATTTGGTGACATTGTCCAAACAATAAACATTTAATTACATAATAGGTGACTCACCTTCAAAATTGAATTCGTGTGGTAGTGCCCATTTGTATTTGTCATTGGACGTTATAAAAGAGTCTCTGAAGTAGACAAATATCCAAGACAGGCCAATTATACTGTACATGCCAATCACGGCTTGAGTAATGAGCAAAGAGACGCCTACGCCTTGAAATATTGGTGATATACGCCACATGTCCACCGGGCCAGACTCCAACACTTGGCCCAAACACAAATGTAAAGTAAACAACGGTATTCCAATTAAAAATGACAGTATAAAAAACTGTATTATGAAGCTTGCTGCAACAATAAAAAAAGATCCATTATAAAGATACCAGGAAATTAGGTGAATCCAATTAATTACGTAAGAGTTCATTCATTACCTCCAAAATGAACACTGAATATGGCAAATCTAGATATATTAAATATTCCCACGGTACAACTGAGGCACGCCAGCATGGCACTCATACGATGTGGCCAAACTCCAAAAGGAGGTTCTTCAGTCTCTTCATTTCTGCAAAAAATCGTAAAACTAATTTATCTGATATCTGGAGAAAATGATCTCTAATTCATGACTCATCAAATCACATCCTATGACCTCGTTATTCAGAATGGTATGAGTAATTGTTTTGCCGAAATCGCGAAGGTTGCTCAATGGATGAGTTAACGGCAAAGTTTAACACAATTTGAATTACTACAATTTTATAATTACCTCTCCTCAGTGGCACTTCCTGCGTTTTGGATGATGGGAGCAACGTCCAACGAGTCAGAGGAAGAACTGGACGCACTAGTGCTCCTTGCGGTACTCCTAGCAGTGTTCCGTCCAGTCCAGTCCCCAGCCGTGACATCACTATCTCCCGGAGATGGGAGTGAAAGTGTACGATTCATGAGCAACGCACGCCGCCCCACAATCAAAGGTCCCGAGGCACCATCACTACTGAGATTCGCCGCCGTCACTTGCAACTGTATCGGAGCGCTTGTCGGCCGCATGTTAATGTTATGCTCCAAAAAAAGTATCACCGGCAACGTTAGAGGCTCGCAAGACGACTCCGCTGTTATCGCCGGCAGAACAATAGGGTCTAATCTCCTCATCGAGTTTCGTAATGTGTCGTTCGTCGTACTTGCTCTCTCTAATGAAGAAACTAAAGCTTGTCGATCGTTGTCAGTGAGTTCTGAAAAACTTTTCGAACGCCCAAGACTCGTGATATTTGACCTTTCAGATACACTTGGTGTGATGCCCATTTCTTGCATAGGTAGCGCTGTCGCATGAACGTTAGTAAATGTTATTACTTGAGTATTGTCGTCTATAGAACTTTGCGCTTCCGAATGATCTGATTCTTCTTGAGCGTCGCCAATAACTTCCTTAATCTTACAAATGAGATCCTCTTCATCGCTGTCGAAGTTTTTCGTTCCATCGTCAAGACATGCTAATAAAGACTTATCTAAAACTTCGTCTAAATCATTCAATATATCCATAAACTGGCACAACGCCGTCGCCTGAAACTCTTCGTCATTTGTGATGCTTGCCGTATGTGATGAAAAGTTTGAGTCGGATTTGTAGCATTCTGGTATTGTCTTTTGCAGGTCCTCTTTCAAGTCACCATCTTCTGATGTTTTGTCCAAGTCCTCGCTGTAGTGATCGCTATCGAACGCGCTGCTGGAGGCGTCGCTGTCGATACTACTTCCCGGTACATTTTCACTTTGTTCGTACCGACCTTCGCCTATATTGACTACTTCCATTTTTATTGCATGGCCTAAGTCATAGCCCGCGCGCTTGGTTGACCCTGCAACAAGGACATCACTAATTATCATGGTCTAAACTTGAAACAAACATTAAATTACATAAAAAAGCACATTTTGTAGTGATGATTTTCCACAGCTTGTACATGTTTAGCTGGTGAATGCAGAATGTTGTTCGTATTTACATATGAATAAACTTGTTAATAAGCCTGATTATTGTATGTAGCCGTACGTCAAATGTGGCTTAATGTTAACACTGTAATGCCAAGAGCGTCAGGTAAGTAGTTACAACATGGTACATATGTGTGAATCACTTGGGATTATTTCTTGGTACACATTGATAACAGTGTTATTCTCCAGTTGCCTAAATTTTAATTTAGCAAATGGAAATTGTACCATTGAAATACAAAAGTTTAAGCACTAGATGATTTCAAACTAGGTGTAGAAATCTTGACTAAGTCTAACAGGTGGAAAATGTATTATGACGTTAGACATTAATAAATTGATGTAAAAGAAGAGAAAAGCTAGATAATCATTAATTGTTAGATATACTTTCAGTTCAAATTATTACATTTATTAACTAACTGAGATTGGTAAAAATGGCTGTGGGGTTCATATCGTTATTTATAAAATTAATGAAAATAAATAATTAATTTTCATTTACACACTAATACTTTCCAAGGTTACTGTAAATATTAAAACATAAAAACACAACAGACAAAATATGTTTGTATGTATAATACAGCCAGCATATCAAATTTGACAAATTTTCTCCTCAATCGATTTTGAATTTAACCATCAACATTTTAAGGTTTAAAATCATTCAGAGAAATTAGACAGTTTGGTATAACTTGATGGGCTTGCTTGACCTGTTTAATAGAAACAATGGAGAAAACAATGATGAATGATGATGTTATGCACAACTTAATCACTTTTAATTTGCCATTCAATGTTTATAAAGCAATAAGTTGCTAACAACCAATTAACTGTAATCACTTAAGTAAAAGCAGCGAAAAAAAAACTATCAAATTAATATAACTGTACCGCAATATTGTTGTAACTATTACTTATCTGGAATACCAAGATAACATGAGAAAATAACAAATGCTAAGTAAACTGCAGTTCTTTCACAATAAACTGATAATATGACAGATAAAATTGTAAGGTAACAGATGTTATTTCTCAACTGAATAACAGATAAGGTTAGACAATATCTGATCTCATACTTGCAGCGATTATTCAATTTATGATGTCATAAGTATTTTGTAGATGAATGATCTTTACTATACTGAGAATTAAATTGGATGGTTCTTCACATAGGACTATGTTTTAGTCTCTTTTAAAGCATATTCACGTGCTTATCTATGATTGTTCAAGAATTGTTACAGTATAATGTATTATTACATCATGCTCGTGTTCCCTGATGACTAAGGCAGAGGGCTGGCTTTGTGCCCGGTTGATGGCAATATACTTGCTCCACTTGGCAAAATGTAGGTGTACTATAGTATGATGTAGTGGGCCACTTTCCACTACACCAATATCTAGCAGGCAATTCAAGAATCATGGTTGTATGGTTCCAATAAGTTGTTCCTATAGACTTAATATACTGGAAAAAATCCATAGATACAAAAATCACTTATTGAAAACTTGGAAATGTTTTACAGCCCCAAATTTATGACGACATCCAGGGATCCACACTATTTATCTCATAAACTGGCCAGTGACTTTCATACATTGTATGCCACAGAGGCTAATGTGAGTTTTTTAAATAATAATTTGCACATTCTGGAATTTTATTGTTTTGTGGACAACCAGTTTTCGAAAAGGAGACACAACTACGGCTTATGATAGTTGTTTCTTTTATTTAAAAAGAGGTCAGAAGGACAGCTTAAAAGGGAGATCTGAATCAGCTAAATTACCAGAATAAATTGAAACACAAGAAACAGTTATGAGTGGTGAACTAAATAATTAAATTGTGTGCAATAAAACAATAAAATGTAGGTATTTCATTCTTTATAGAAAGAAAATAATTATAGGTAGTATGTACCTACCCTGAATTTGAGCATGTGTATTACAATAAATATTAATTAATCTGCAGCATACTTGAATTATATTTAACTTACGGGAAATCGTGTAAGTACATTTTTAAAGACATACACAATTATGACATTCTAATTGTTATAGCAATTAATGTAGCAAGTAATCTAAGTTTAACCAGTATGAAATGCACGACCAAAACAAATATTGCTTAAAAAATATTTAGACATAGGATATTGAGAAACCCTAAACCTAATTTGTATGATACCCAAGGTAGCAACCAACAATGCTAAAATGTAAGGTAGAACCACCCAACAAATGGAAAATCAGTTAAAGAACTATTTTTAAATAACATTTATGATAGAAGTAGGCTAACTGAAACTTAAGATAAATAATTAGTATGATAAAAACAAATTACCGTTTAGTAAATATAAAACACTAACCTGATTTCCTGATTTTTTGTAGACACTTCAGCCCATCAGTCGTCAGCTGTCTAACACATTATTAACAGACGACACTCACTTGTTTCACTCACTAGCTCCTATTTAGCTACTACTTGAATAATAAAACTCAAAATATATAATCCTGTGATTTTTTTGTATTTTGTGAGAAAATTGCGATACTGTATTGTAAGCAGCTCGTACCAGCAGGTACGCACTAGAGGTGTGCGTGCGGGAACTCGTGAAGTCGATTTGATTCGATTATAAGATGCGAAACGATTTTTGAAAATAAGCAAATTATCGATTAAATAACACAAGACCTGTTGACTTATGAAAAACCGTCGCCTAAATAATTAGTTTACGTCGGTATCGATCTCTGTAAGTGAAGTGTGTACTCTATAACAGTTAGTACGAATTCAGCAAACAATTGTTGTCATTGAAACTTTTGAAACCGCATCTCCATCGCATTGGAACTTCGAACCGTGCTACTTGTATAGGGGTCTGAAATGGCGTATAAAAATACAACAGGTTCAGGTTGAGTTTTATTTAGCTTCTGATTTTTTAACGATTTCTTTTAGCTATAGTTCGGAAGTTGTAGGAAACAAGTACTTTAATATTCGATGGGGTGTGAGCGTTCAATTATTCCCAAGGAAAATTGAATTCTTTAATTATTTCAGTCGTAAAGTTACGGAGCATGCCAACTTAGTTGGCTGATCAACGCCTAAGTTTAAACAGTTCAAAGTGCAAGGGCTGGTTCATGGTACTAAGTCATATCCAAGCATTTCCCGCTTGCATGTAATTTTTGACATAAAATTATCAAGTTACGACCATGGCCATGTTACGACAACCCTGAGACAGCTGTCAGTGTCATGTCAGGTCGTATCCCCTCTTTTCTAGCCGCACTTGACTTTTGCATGTTCGTTTTCAAGTAAATTTTAACAAACAAATCAATACGATTTATAGAATACAATAAAGTAATTTAAATTTCTGTACGTCATATTCATGTCAATTTCATACGATACAATACAATTTTTGACCCGGCCTTACAGTATCCCCAACTAAATAGCGCATGGAATGTTGTTCTGTTACATATTGAACGCATGAAATGAACAATCTATGGGTCAAAGTATCTTTCGCAAAATCTTATTCAACACTTTAATCACGATAATCAACCTTATTCTTTGATTGATAAGTATTTAAATTGAAACTTGGAAAGTACGTGGGGTATCTCGAATAGATAAGTTTATGTAAATGATTTTTTTTATAATTGCGAACGATAAGTATTATCAATTGCTATCAGTGCGTCAGTAGCTTTTCTTGGTGAATACTTACAGTAGTTTATAAAAGAATAAATCATGTTGTTTATAAAAGGAAGTAGAATTATTACCATCAAAATGCGCCCAACAAATAAGGTTCGTCTTCCTTCTACCAAAGTTTATTTTTCGACTCAGTCGTAGTCGGTTTGCCTGCCTAGCCACTAGTCTGCGAGAAATACGATTTTTTTTATTTTCTTTAATCGTTACGAGTGCTGTAAAAGTTTTAGTAATTTGACTATTTGATCGACAGCTTTTTAAGGCGATGGCAGCGTATTCGTCAAAAGTTTCCCTCAACGATGTGGTTATAGTATCTGCGGTGAGGACTCCCATAGGCTCCTTCAGAGGCAGCCTGGCGAGCCTTTCTGCTTCGGAACTTGGAGCAGTCGCCGTCAAAGCAGCAGTGGAAAGAGCCGGCATTCCTAAAGAGGAAATCAAAGAGGTTAATTGATTCACCCTACTTTCTCTTGTTATCCATCGATTTACAGTTATTTTCTGACCATGAACAGCTACACAAAATAGGAATTTTATATGTGAAAGTTTTAATTAAAACAAGCTACTAAGTATAAGTGTAGTCATTTGTCAATTTTGTGGAAGATTAGAATAAACTGATGAGTTTTTTATCACCAATAGCAACACATGATAACAAAAAACTGATTTTATTAATTAACACTGCCTAAGGTGACTGTTATTTAGCTCTATATTTTGTAGGTACCAACATAAATAACTAGTCATATAAATTAGTTTTTAAAGTATTATTTATATTTTATTACTTATACTTACATTATTAATATTAATTTGTTTTACTCCTAACATTCATTTAATTTTATATGCTCAGCAACATTTTTATTAATCAGTTTTTTTTTATTCCTAAACCTTGTTCCTATCCTAATTTTTTAGTACAAAATAACCAATTTTGTTTAAAAAAAAAAATATCTAGAATAACAGAGTGACTTAAAAAAAAATTAAAGGGGTAAATCTTGGTGTAATTGTGCTGCCAGTATTGTATTTCAAAAAGTTTAACCATTCTTCTGACTGTTTGATGGGACTTTGAAACATAAAACATCATCTAACTTGATGGGATGGTGTGAATTACGTTAGGAAATTCAGGATGTTAAAATTCTTAATTCCTTATTTTTTCTAGGTGTACATGGGAAATGTCTGTTCAGCCAGTATGGGCCAGGCTCCAGCAAGACAAGCTGCAATTTTTGGTGGTCTGCCTAAAAGCACAATTTGCACAACTGTAAACAAAGTTTGTTCATCTGGCATGAAGTCCATTATGCTTGCTACCCAAGGCTTACAAACTGGTACTCAAGATGTAATATTAGCTGGAGGAATGGAATCTATGTCAAATGTGCCTTTCTATTTGAAGAGAGGTGACACCCCATATGGAGGAACACAGTTAGTTGATGGTATTGTGTTTGATGGTCTGACTGATGTTTACAACAAATTCCACATGGGCAACTGTGCTGAAAACTCAGCAAAAAAATTAGACATCTCTAGGCAACAGCAGGATGACTATGCTATTTCTAGTTACAAGAGAAGTGCAGCAGCATATGCAGCTAAATCTTTTGCTGATGAACTTGTACCAGTTCCTGTACCTCAGAAGAGAGGAGCCGCACCTATTATTTTCTCAGAAGATGAGGAGTACAAAAAGGTCAACTTTGAAAAGTTCACCAAACTAGCAACTGTGTTCCAGAAGGAGAATGGAACAGTAACAGCTGGAAATGCATCAACATTGAATGATGGTGCTGCAGCCTTGGTCCTCATGACTGCTGAAGCTGCTCAAAGATTGAATGTTAAACCCCTTGCACGTGTTGTCGGCTATGCTGATGGAGAGTGTGACCCAATAGATTTCCCAATTGCCCCAGCTGTTGCCATTCCCAAGCTTCTAGAAAAGACTGGTGTGAAAAAAGAGGATGTGGCTATGTGGGAAATTAATGAAGCCTTCAGTGTGGTCGCTGTTGCTAACCTAAAACTGCTGGAACTTGACCCTGCTAAGCTTAACATTCATGGAGGGGCCGTCAGTATTGGCCATCCCATTGGCATGTCTGGAGCTAGGATTGTAGTACACTTGTGCCATGCTCTTAAGAAAGGAGAGAAGGGTGTAGCATCTATCTGTAATGGTGGTGGTGGTGCATCATCTATCATGATTGAGAAATTGTAAGTTTCACCATATTCTGACGACTTTGTTTAATTATCTACTGTGCCTTTTAGGAATTATTTGCAGTTAATGAATGGTTTGTGTGTTTGTTAGAGACAGCTTTAAGAGTTAAAAGATTTTATTATATTGTTAAGATAATATGTAATTTTTATATCCATATCTCTTGTATGATAAACTTCAATATGGAAAAGTGTTAATGGTTGTATTCTATGGCATATATGATTGAAAATCAATAAAATATATTTTTTAAATGATTTTGTATTGATTATTACTTTGGTTTACTATTCCAGAGCACACACTACAGATGGACTGCCGGTTTTGACCTTTTACACAAAAGACCCATGTGGATTATGTGATATAGTCATGGAAGAATTAGAGCCTTATAAAAATAGAATAGACATTCAAAAAGTAGATATCACTGAAAAAGAGAATGTAAGGTGGTTGAGATTGTATAGACTTGACATTCCAGTATTATTTCTCAATGGTCAGTTTTTATGCATGCACAAGTTTAACAAACATTTACTTGACAAACGACTTGAAATTATTGAGTATGAAAAATTACATTAATATGCAAAAACTGTAGAAAAACTTGATTCTCTACATTCGCTAGAATGTATTTTTCATGACAAAATATTTCTTACTGTTAGCCTTGATATTAATAGGTAGTACAGTCAACCGTGAGTACATCCACAGTAACAATTCTAGGTTGACAGTGCCTTCAGTTCGTAGCACTAGGTGCGGTTTTTGCGGTTTAACTGACGCGCGGATCATGGTTGGTAGTACTAGATATTATGTGCATACATGAATATAATTTAACATGTTTTTATTACCTACGATAAGAACTGCATATTAACGTCAATGTGGTTGAAATTGTTCATGTCACAACCTCTACCAATATTATTTTTACTAGTCCACCATACTCAGTGTGTTGCGCGGAGCCCTGTGGAGCTCTGCAAAAATACTTGGCATAACGTAAAAAAGTAGGTAGGTTAGTAGTTACCTACACTTAAAGAATACCTACTTACTTAGTATTTTTTATTCTACTCGCTGTAACCTGAGTAAAATAAAATGTATCTACTTAGGTATATATTCGAACTTAAATTAGAAAAAGTTGCAAATGTTAACGGCAAGTAATATGATTAGTAGTAAAGAATGCACATGCTTAAAAAAAAATCATTTTTTATTATGTTAGGGCTCCCTCACATATTTCGTTTTACAAACGGGTTCTGTCGCCAAAATAGTTTGAGAACCACTGCTAACTAGGCAAATGGTTGAGTATGGAAAATAACATTAATGTGCAAATATCGAAGGTCGAGAATCTTGAAAATCAAGTTTCTTTATTTGTTCAGTACTTGATACGTGATTCTGCTTGGTAGTTGTAGATATTATGTCATGCATACATTAATTAAATGTAATGGACTGTAAAATAACAACAACCTGCCGTGAAGGACAAGTTGAAAAAAATCATTTTTATTTTTTTGACTATGGTATCTCGCAGTTCAACCTTAGGGTTGTCTACTGCTTAACCAGGCTTAACCGGACTTGCCTGTGGCTGCCACAAAAGAATTGTAGCCTCCAGCCAGGGCTTAATAAAACTAAAACTAACTTACAAACTAAGCGACTACACGCTAAGGACCTCGGCTTAGGGCGTCGCTGGGGGGGGACAGCAAGGGACAGCTGGATCGGGGGTATTTAAAGCTACTGGCTCAGCGGCAACGCGGCGGGGGGGCTCGAGCAAGGGTCGGGGGGATAATCATTTTTTATATTCCTGCAATACAGACAGTCTATAAACAATTATTATGAAACTGTTTTTTATCAATTACCGTGCCCCCAGCTACTATTTATTCTTTACCTACCCCAGCACCTAGCTCATAGGGTCATGCAATGAAATATGAAACGAATGTAGGTTCTCAGACGTATTACCACAACTAATGCGGCACGGCCACATTTGCGTAAGTATTAATCCGACTGGGGCAGTCAATGGTTAAGATCATTAGCATTATACCCTGAAATTTGGATCTAACAACCTAAGATGGTCGCAGCATCAGTGCCAGGCCTGAATTCGTTTCCTGGTAAGTATCGAAAAATGCTTCTTATTATACCTAACTTAGTTCAATCATACAACTAAGAAATTGATTTATACCTAGACAATAAATACTGTAAACTCGTCTCCTGAAAGGTAGGTTGTTAATAGCAGTTTAGAGAATGCTAAACCCATCTTTGCCCAGTACCTAGTTGGTCGCACCCGCAAACCATGTTTCGAAACATACCAACCGTGCGAATGGTCTGTTAGTACTGCTCTAAGACCACTTTAGGAATTTGCTCAACATTGTAAGTAGTTTTATTACGATGCTTGTGCTATAAGCGGGACAGGGGCCTGTACTAAACTGGGAAGTTAAGCCACAGATGGCCTTTTCTTCTGTATACAGTAATATAGTAGACACTCACTCATTACAAGTTCGCAAATGTATTTTTATCCATGTAAAGTAATATTGCTATTGCAACCCTAACCATTATACGTCAGTCTAAAGATGTCACTTTCTAATAAAATAAAATTAAATAAACTTTTTGCATTTAAATTTCTACCCTATATGTACGTATTAGGGCTCTAATTACATAAAAAAATTCTTCTTTGTCCAAAATGTTGATAGATCGCTGATGTGCATAATCTGTGGTTGTCATTGTAATGGTTGACAATTGACATGTAATAAAATTTACGGATAAATTCGTAATATTTTGACTGTTTTTCTCAATAATTATGTGACTTCCCAGCTAATTTACTTAATAGCACGTTTCCTAAGTGTTTTAGGTATTACCTCTCATTCATCTTTTCTCTTAATTTGATCTTCAAAATTAAGTGTTTTACAATGGATAATTCAGCTATACAAACATTGGAGGCGGCTGCTCAGATGCTGATGGTGAGAAAACATTATTTTGTATGAAAAGAATGTAAACAAAAATCAAAGAAAAACAGTTCTACAACAACATATGATAATCGAAATACCGTTATTATAAATAAAATCCTTGCATTTAGCACGCAATTTGACATAATTATTTCAGATTATTTTTTAATAAAATTTTAGGAATACTTACAAAAAAATTCTGTTCATGTCTGAAAGTCTCAGAAGCATGTTAATTTTACAATTCGTATCCTACTACTATTATAAAGGCGAAAGTTTGTAAGTATGGATGTATGGATGTTTGTTACTCTTTCACGTAAAAACTACTGTATAGATTTGGATGAAATTTGACACAGAGATGGTTTATATCCTGGATTAACACATAGGATATTTTTTATCCCGGTAGAACATTCCTGTGGGATAATTTCCGACCTCCACGCGAGCGAAGCCGCGGGCAGAAGCTAGTTATAATATAAAAACACCAGGGGGTTTTTATATTTCAAACAAAAAAAAATCCATAAGGGGATCATTCATGGTTATTTCAATGTTAATAATACAATTGAGCTGATCTGAAAAATGTCATTAAAGGTCAGTTAGTTACAGTCCAATGAAAGGGGTCCAAGGGCACATAAAGATGTACCTACCTAATGATTTTCACCACAGTCTAGCCTTAGCATTTAAAACTGAGGTATGTGGTTCACAATGTTCTCAAATTCAATCTTATGTTGAATCAAAAGTGAATTGTAATGACTCCATGTTAGACAGAAAAACATTTATCATTTAAAGGTACTCAGAATTTTATTTGTTTCTTGCCCATTCCTTTCCATATGTACCTACCTAGAAACGTACTACGCTTTGAAATGGGTGACTAGTGTCATCTTTCTGACTGCTAGCAACCAATCTGCCAAGCCGGTATGCTTCCAGTCTAACCAGATGCAGCTGAATACCAGTATTTTACATGGAGCGACTGCCTATCTGACCTCCACAACCCAGTCACTAACTGGGTAATACAATAGCCCTTGGTAAGACTGGCTGTCAGACTTTTGGTTTCTGACTACCTGTAAAGGATCAACAAATGACAACCGGGACCAATGAACATGCTTTCCAAGGCACGGAGGAGTCACAATATCTGAAAATGGTCACCCATCTCCAGACCAACCCCGGCAAGCGAAGCTTAACCTAATAGATTGATCCGTGAGCCTGTTATTATTTAGTCACAAGCTCCTCGACTAGAAAGCAAGTGACTACAGAGATGACGACTTATAGAGAAGGAAGAAAAATACATGTTGGTTTGACCCCAAATAAATTGGGATAAGGGCAGGAAAGTAATGATTAACTTAGCAAGTCTGAGACTGATAGTAAAATCAGGTTTGAAAAAACATAAATCCATGCAAAATATATATTGATGGATGGATGGATGGATTTATGTTTTTTAATTCTCAAACCAGCTGACTGCTGTTGTCAGGCAATTTTAAATGAGGCCACTCTATTACCCTGTTGACTGGGGGTTGGGTTACCTTGCTTTAGAACTTCTGCAGATTCCAAGCAGAAAAGAAATCAAAATCATATTCATCATCAATTAATATTTGTTTAGCTGCAAAAATATACCAAATTGGCATGCATGCATTTAAAGAAGAGTCGAAACACATACCTCTCACTTTTCACTAAATTCTGCCCTCGGATTCGTCTGCTTGGACTTCACATTAAGATTAACTAATATCTTAAGAGTAAAGACACCAACTTCCGAACCGACTACTTTGTAGTGTTTTTTCGGAAGTCGGTTGTTTTTTTACATGTTAAAGTTAATATAAAATTGACATAATTTTATTAATATTATGTAGGATTCATTTATGGTAACCAAGAAACCAAACAAAAGAAACTGTTAGTGAAAAATATAAAGAATGTATATTTGTGTAACCTGTTTTTGTATAATAAAGAATAAGGGTAATTAATATTATCTTATAGGCACCACCGCAAATGGTGTCATCAGAGCAACGTCATCAAGCTGAGCGCGTATTTCTAGAATTTCGGAGTACCAAGAACCCTTATCAGTTGTGTAGAGAAATTTTAGAGAAATCTTCATCAGACTACGTACTGTTTGAAGCAGCTGGCTTATTGAAAGCAGCGCTTATCAGAGAATGGAGCTTATTATCCGAAAACGATATTTCCTCACTGCGAGAATACTTACTGAATTATTTACTGAGGAAAGAAGCTCCACCATTTTTGCGGGAAAAGCTGTTGCAGGTAAAATTATTATTCGATCTTTTTCTCTTTTTACATTGTTATCTATATTATTATTTTCTACGCACAATCACATCACAGGATTGTTTAAAAAATGAAAATAATTGAAGAATGGTCTAAAATTTTTAAAGAATTTAAGAAAAAGCTCAAATCCTATGTAGGTCTTTCTCATAATAGGTTTTTGATGAAGAATGCTACATGCGAAGTGATTTCGAATCGAGAAACATTAATGTAATTAAGTTTATGGAAGGCTGTAGGTCTACTGCAAGTGTCAAGAAGATGAATTTCTGTTTCAGACAATTGCTATTATTATCAAAAGAGGCAGCATCGACGATGGAGGAAGGGAGAGGAAGAATTTGATTGCTGAATTGGAAAAGATAATTCTTAGCTCGCCAATAAGTCAGCAAAAATTAGCCTGCTCACTCATACTGGCTATAATGCAAGAATTTGCTATAACAGTCAAATCAGCTGATGTTGGCTTGATATGGGAGGTCCATTTTCGACTGAAGAAATCCTTCGAAGCGTTAGATTTGAAGAGAATATTTAGGTTTACTGTAGGAGTTTTGGAACAGATAGTGCGTTCTGGACATAGGCCGGAAGGCGAACAAGCTTTGTTGACAAAGCAGTTATTAACTATAGTTGAGACAGTATTATGTTGGAGCCATGTATCTCCATTATTATCGAAGAGGTTGATTGGTGCTTTCGAAGCTATTTATGAGAGTGATACTGCACCAGCTTTACGACTAAGCTTGAGCTGGCGGGACACAATAATGCAACCAGAACTGTTGGCTTTATTCTTCGAGATACATATGTATGTGAGGTCCAATCCTGACTTGGCTAGTCCGTCTCTCACCTGTTTGGTGCAGCTAGCCAGTCTGAGCGGCGTAGTTGTGTCAGCGAGTAACCTTAAACAGCAGTATTTGGAGAATTATGTGAATAGTTTCTTGAATATGATGGCGTACATACAGCCGGTTGAGCGTGAGATGCTTGGGATCTCCGATATATACCGCAGATTGATTCAGTTCTTCTCGCCCGCAATGATTGCTGCGACGCCACCGGCTTTTCTGCAGAACCTGACTTCGTTGACGTGCCATTGTATCAGAGGATCAGTTGTTGAGGAAGCAGTAAGTATTCATGTTACAAGTAGTTTATCAGTCCGTTATTGGGCATTTCTGGACCCATCATTGGCACTGGATTCTGGACACAGTCAATAATTCCGGTTTCCGGAAACTTTGCTAGCTTATAAAAGCATAGCAACAATGGGGTATCATGTCCCGAGGTGTGAGGAGTGAAGAGGTATTAGACGGCTATCAGGACAATCTTGAAAGTGCCATCAAGATCCCTACCAGCATCTTACTGAAATACTTTTTACCTTCGAGCACGTTTGCTTTTGCGAATCTCCGCTCAAGCCGGCCAATAGAGGCAAGGAGGTAGGAGCTCTGTTTCTCGTCAGTGCCGACCAATAAAGGCAGGCCGCAGAGCCGCACGGCGGGTTGATTCATCACTCTTGGTCTGGCACCTCACCTTAAAGGCTTAAACTTATTTCGGCAAAGTGAATTCTACTGGCACAGACCTAAAGTTCATGTTATTTTTATTATTATCTCTTTTCATTTATACGTTTGCTTGCAGGT
Source organism: Hyppa rectilinea (assembly GCA_951799385.1). NCBI lineage: Eukaryota > Metazoa > Arthropoda > Insecta > Lepidoptera > Noctuidae > Hyppa > Hyppa rectilinea. The sequence goes on from OX637315.1 coordinate 12,890,268, forward strand.
GAATGATGATACAGTGTGGAGAGAATCTCTGAACAAGTTTCTTCATAGTTGGAGTTCATTAGTGCATGATACCGATGGATATACTAATGAAACGTTGATGAATCCGTGCATAGAGATATTTAACACTTACCTTCAGTGCAGACTGGCACCGCCTGATGGAACGAGGTAAGAATTATCATCGTCCTGCCCTTAACTTCTTCCATACGTGATTGATTTCACGCTGGCGAAGTAATAGTGAAATGTAAAAATATGACTTATAGTAAAATGCATAGCAGCTACAGAATGTAGATTCGAGGAAAAAGCCCGTCATTTGCAACTTCTTAATATTTGTGCCTGTATACCCACTCACCCTCTACTTTTCGAGTCGGTGACAAAGGTAAAAATCTTATATTATGTTAGATGAGTTAGTTTCAGTAGATGAACACGCTAATAGCGGCATCAGTCCTTAGAAGTGCAGGTGTCGTGTAGCTATGGGTACTCAAACATAGGATATACTTTGGTCAGAAGTAGGAACACGGCGTTACCACTGGGGTGTCGGTATAATATATTCAGCTGCATCCGGCAAGACTGGGAGCCGACTCCAACAAAGTTGCAAGAAAAGCTTAGGCAGATGATGATGACCAAACTGTTTTGTTAACTGTATAAATGGGTTATACAACAAACACTTGGACCGTGGCAACTTTTTTAGATCGTTCTGCGGAAAATTGCGCATAATTTTCTTGCAATTATTTTATGCAATACTTTAACAGGGCCTCAGACAATACAGAAGAGGATTTAAAAGATGAACTAGAAGAGGATGAGCGTAAACTGCACAGCAATGTTCTTCTGACGATTGGTGCAATCGCGCGAAAGGCTCCCGCCCACTGCTGCCACGTGCTCTTCACTTTACTCCAGGATAGGAGTAAACGGTAAGATCTTTGCTTACTTCTTCTTTTCGTGTGGTTAGTGACCAACCTGGTGTCAGAGTTTTAATGCTGCCCATGGGCCTCTGACTTAGCATCACATACTGTTGAGAAATATCTCGCACGCATACCGGTTTCCTCACGATGTTTTCTTTCACCGATTTTTAAGGGGTCATTCCCAGTTGTCACCAGTGGCGACAACTGGGAATAGCCATTCTTCTAGTTCCCAGTTGTCACCACTGGCGACAGATGGCAAATATAAATTGATACGCCTCCGGTGGGGGCGATGCTAGAGCTGCATTATATAGTGATGGGGTTTCATTCTAGTGTCACTAACGAAGTTAAATAGGTATATTTTATATTTTCTTATATAAAACTTTTACACGTTACTTGGGAAGATATATATTTTTATAAATCACAATATTTGTATTCATTGAGATTAAAACTGCACAAGTACAGATTCCAGTACTACAACTATTACAGATCGTATAATTATGTTACTTAAAACTATATTATTAGGTTCTTATCACAGATTAATCAACGTATGGCATTATGTCTATTTATATTCTTAGGTTATTTTTATAAAACAGACTTTTAAATATTAATCATAATAATTGACGTTTATAATTTTCTAAATCTACAGGTATTATGTTACTCATTTACTTACTGCGATGTCTATCACAGATTAATCAATGCATTATTTACAATCATTTTTACTTCTACTTTTTTTATGTGTGTGACCCATAGGTAGATAGATAGCCATACGCCATATTGATCGGTTCGATACACCTCTCCTCGTTCATGTCGCCCTAGTACATTTCCGAACGGTTCTCCATTATTGGCGATTGGCGATACTTCCAATACAGTTCGATCTCGAAAGCTAAAAGTACACCCCGGTCCCCGCGTGGTCGACAATTGTGGAATGTGTACATTTATTTTGTAAATAAACATTTATTATGTTTGAAGGATATTGTATTTCAAATTCATAATCATGTACAAAATTCTAATTACTTAATGAAACTTAATCGACGTGGGAAAAACATATCCTTCCACATCATGTTTGCCTAGTAGCTCCGGAGAAGTTTCTTCCCGAATTTCTCACGCTCTATCCCACATTTTTAACAAAACCAAAATAAGTAAACACGAACAAAGTGAACTTTACGTTTTAAAAAATAAGGCTCTAATTCCATCCTATTATACGAGACTTCGGTCTTTATTGTCCGCCACAGGAAATCATCTGATCTTTTCTTATAAATTTTACCTGCATCCTGTCCTATGTGAAACCCCATCACTATATAATGCAGCTCTAGCATCGCCCCCACCGGAGGCATATCAATTTATATTTGCCATCTGTCGCCAGTGGTGACAACTGGGAACTAGAAGAATGGCCATTCCCAGTTGTCACCACTGGTGACGCCACCACTGGTGACAAATGGGAATATTTTTCCCATTTGTCACCAGTGGTGGCGTCACCAGTGGTGACAACTGGGAATGACCCTTTTTAAACAAGTGATAATTATACAATACGCACATGAATCTGAAAATTCAGAGGTGCGTGTCTTGGGTTCGAACTCGAGACCTATGACTTGGCAGTCTGACGGTCATACCACTAGGCTATCACTGCTTCTTGCACTTGCACTTGCTTACTTGTTTCCTTCTTAGGAAATGACCTTCGGGTCGCCTTAAGGAAAGCCAGTACTCGCCGTGCTGGTCTCTTAAGATAAATTTAACAATAAACTGAAAATAAAGAGAGCCAGAATAATTCTGACACATATGTTTTGTTTTTCGGCCATTTCAGCACCTACAAAGAACAGGAAAGTTTAAAAAAATCAATACAAAAAAATACTTGCCCTTCTTATTAACACTTCAAATATTAATTTGCGAACATTAATTATTTATATCAAAATGCGATGCAGTGCGAATTTGTGTGATTTATGCAAGTGTCCTATCGTTTACCTGGATTAAGATTTAGTTACGTGTAGGTAAATCATTTATTCTTCTATAGGCTTGAGAGTCAACTGCAGTTGATGCACATGGGCAAGCTGCCAATCAGTGCTGGGGGGCATATGGTCACCCTGTTTGAAGACCTGCACTGGATCCTCATGATAACTGGTAAGTTACAATTCGCTGCTGCTTTGGTTTGTGGAGGAGGCACAGAGAATAACAAAGCTTTTTGTGTTAGTGATAGGGTATGAAATCTATCTGGCAAAATGAGATTGAAGATGAAGAATTTTGTTTCTGTGCTTCAGTTTAGAACTCATAAATTATAGCATAACTATAAATAATTATTTCGAGTCTGCGTATTTGTGTACATTATTATGCGATTGATATCTTGCCGATGGAAAACAACCTAGTTTAAACCAAAAAGGTAAGTACCTAATATTTTTTTCTCGAAACAATCTAATCCAGTGGTTCCTAACCTTTTTAATATTGTTACCGTTATGACCTATTAGGAAAACTGATTTTACCCCGATCTTAGGGTGCGTTTCCACTGAAGCGGAGCGGAGATGTACAGGAACCGTCCAATCACATCCGAGACGAATTAAGCGATGAGGATTTCAACCATTATAATTGGTCGATACCAGAACCTCTCCGCTCCGCTCTGCCCAGCTCCGCTTCAGTGGAAACGTACCCTTAAAATGTTACCAATACATACAATACAAACAATACAAATATCTTTATTAATCACATATCGGACATCAATCTTACATGGCGGGCGATGACGCGACGGCAGCTAGAAAGAAATGCCACGAGCTTACTGCGTCGCGATCTATAATTCTACTAGGTCTTAATTAATAGGGTCTTCTTTACCCTCACAAAAAAACTGATATGATCTCGCGGGGTCCCCCACGGTTCGAAACCACTGATCTAATAGTTCTTTATGACTGCCTCGTCGTAATCTCAACTGCTAGTCCTGCGTTCGATCTGGTCACCGTTAAAAATATAGAGTAACTAGCTTCCGCCCGCAGCTTCGCCCGCATAATATGTCGACAAATTATACACAGACTTTCCTCTTCAATCACTCTATCTATTAAAAAAACCGCATCAAAGTCCGTTGCGTAGTTTTAAAGATTTAAGCATACAAAGGGATATAGGTACAGAGAAAGCGACTTTGTTTTATACTATGTATGTGATATAACATTTTCTTTTCTTGCTCAGGACACTTCTTGGCTGTGGACTGCACGGAAGGCGAGATCGTGATGATTCCCTCTGAGATCATCTACTTCAGTTTAATGGAAAACGCCAACGTTGACGCCTCTCTCAGATACTTGGTCGGCGAGAGTACCAATACTGAAAACGTTGATTCTATACTCAAGTAAGTTTAACTTTATAATTTGTCTAGTCTTTTCCCGACTACTTATTATGTTGGGGTCGCTTTCCAGTCTAACCGGATGCAGCTGAATACCAGTATTTTACATGGAGCGACTGCCTAAATGACCTCCACAACCCAGGCAAGCGTAGCTTAACCTGATCGATGGATCCGTGTGGTTTATATGTATAACTTAGCCACAAGCCCCAAGTAATTTTTGTATCTTAGTTAATGTATGAACAAATAAAACTTACTCGGGGCTATAGGGTGAATTTGAATATATTTTCTTACCTAAGTTTACTGTTGATATAAACACTTTTCACGGCAACAGTGAAACTTTATATGAGAAAAGTAGACGAAGGCGTCAATAATATAATCGGGATTTTGTAGAAATTCAAAACGACTTTTTTTTTCTAAAAACATAAGTGTCGTCTGAATTTTTGCACCAAGCTTTAGTTTTGCTTAAACGAATGCAGTTTTTTTTTTAAATTTGCCCTTAGCGTGCAGGTAAAACTTTTATCTGTTTATTTATAAATTGCCTTACGAACTATCATAGGATTTGCGTGTACCAAGTCGATATTCCATTATGCGTGACAAAACGTCATTTTGTATCAGTAATATTGCGTAGTGGGAAGATCAACATGTTATCTCGTTTCCTGGACATTGTTGTTTTGTTAGTTCTATTATTATCATAACAACTGTTTTCTTTTCACATGTAAAATATGGATCTAACAATGTAAGGAAAATCTTTTGTTGATGTCTGTCATCCATAACATAATGCAATGTATAATATGATCTGATCAGATATACTTAAGAGTTATTTCTATCTTGACTGTTTCGTTGATAGTGATCGCAAGCGTTGCTGAGCATGAGGCACGACCTCATGTAGGCGAAGTGTTATTGGGTTTTTCCATCTGGAATTTTCCAGTAGCAGCCCGTAGTCTGTATTTGTGTCTTGTATTGCGGCCTATTTAACTGGCAAAATGGTTTATGAATGATGGATGGCAGGCCTGATGTTATGTATGTATGCTTATCTTGATTCCTAAATGCTAATAACGGCCCTGTTCAACTCTCTTGTGATCTTTATCGCCAGAAAGATGAGGTACAGACGCCAGCACATCAAGCTATCCCTAACTGTCAAATTTTCCCAATTGAAAATGTACCTTATGGTTTTGTAATAAAGTCGAAAAACTATCAAAGAAATTTGACAGATTGGGGCAACTTGATCTGCTGGCCTCTGTACTATCTCTAATTATATCTCTTTTATTTTCAGACAAAGCCCATAGGGTTAGTAACAATTCTACTTAACATCTAGTGTTTAGTTACAGGCACAGATTAACATAAAACAAAGCTATGTAGAGGGGGAGGGGGGTTATATCTATACAGGGTAGCTTTTTTTTGAGAATGGGAAATCATCAATTGACTCCTCCCGCTCTGGGTGGAGCGCAAGGGAGTGTCAAACTCTTATTGACTTAAACCCATCCATGTTCCTTCCTTAGCCCTTTATGTTTCGGGGTAGCGGTAAATCTTTCGGACAAACCCGCTGATATACGGTAGCTGGGACACCTGTTAGTGGTTACCATGGATTCGGTACATGATCCTGAACCCCCTGCATTTTTAGTCGGGAGAAAGGTCACAGATAGCCCAGTAGTAAATGCCTCGACTTACGGGTTGTAGGTCGTGGATTCAAACCCGGGCAGGAGCTAAGGAAAACATGTCAAAAACAAGTCTTACTGACTAAAACCCATCCATGTTCTTTCCTTAGCCCTTTATGTTCCGGGGTAGCGGTAATCCTATCGGACAATCCTGCTTACCCGGCAGGCTTTAACCTAACGGGCCCCTTCAAATGCTGACATCTCTTTGAGGCGCGCGTGGAACACGTACACGCCGTCCAGCACGGGCGTGGCCCTGATCGGACGGTGAGCTACCCATTACTCACTGCCACATCGATGTCCCTGCCACACTGTCTAGAGCAAAACGATTTTTCTCTGCATGGCCTATTATTACCGATTGCTCTATGAGAACTCAGGTTTCATGGCATATTGGTCGTCATGCCACAGTCGTAAGGTCATGCATCCTGTGCATGCAATGCAATACCTACCAATTCTCGACTAACCATGCAACACAGATATAGCCACAGACGCCAGCACAACAAACTAAACCTAATTGTCAAATTTTCCCAAATGAAAATGAACCTTATATTTTTCTAATAAAGTTTAAAAGCTATCAAAGAAATTTCACAAATTGGGGTAACTTGATTGGCTAGCCTCTGTACATCACGCACACCCCTAATTATTTATTTTTAGTGACTTGGGATTCGGCAGGTTTTCGGCGTTCGTTAACAGTACAGTGACCTGAGCGCCGGGCGCCCTGATATCTGGACATTGAACTGGAACTTGGAACTGGACATAAAAGACACTCCTGATAATCTTAAACTTGTGGCTTAGTTATGGTCTGTCTCAATTTAGATTGCCATCGACACGCAAGAAGAAGAACTTAGGCATACATTTTCCTGTCAGGTAAGCGGGATTGTCCGAAAGGGTTACCGCTACCGCGGAACATAAAGGGCCAAGGAAGGAACATGGATGGGTTTTAGTCAGTAAGAGTCTGACACTCCTTTCCTCTCCACCCAGAGCGGGAGAAGTCATAGGATGATTTGCCACCCTCAAAAAAAAGAAAAAGGCATAAATGTTACTCTTTATTCCCTTCAGGTTGGTTGGTGAAATTCTACGCATCAATGCATGGGAATGCGCGGCTTTGGAAGCCGGACTTGGCAGTGTGTTCAGTCCAGAGCTGTCTGCCACAATCTCTTGGCTGCTCAAGATTTGGGCCAACTCGTACCTGATGCCACAACCGTCTGATTATTCTGAGGTGGGTTTGATTACAAGAAATACATATATCCCAAGAAAAGTATGTGCTTCGGAAATACAAACGCGCGATTATGTTATCTAATATAGACCTGTGTCAAGTATGGAAATACATGCCTTTGTTGTATTACCATTATGAAAAAATTTGTATATTAACAACTCTATGTACTTAGCCTTTTGGCAACTAAGTTGGGGTCGGCTTCCAGCCCAACCGGATGCAGCTGAATACCAGTATTTTACATGGAGCGACTGCCTATCTGACCTCCACAACCCAATAACTGGGCAACATTAACAACTCTATGTATTAAAAAAAAACTCCTGAGAGGCCGAAAATTTTCTGCCTTATAACAAGTTAAATTCGAAAAAATCTGTGGCTTATAACAAGTTAAATTAACAATAGTCATTGCTTAGGCGGATCAAGTCAAATTTATTTTATGCCACGGGCAAGAAATTTGCGCCGTGTGCATGGCATGGCTTTAGATTCATCAATGGATCTTTATGCATATGCAATTAACAGCATTAATTCCTTAGCAACCAACGATGTATTTTCTTTTCGATTACAATGCATTACAAAATTACAACTATATTTCACCCTATAGTTCTACATCAAGTCGGAATATAACAATAGAGTTATGTTATAAATGCTTTTGTTCGTGCTTCCCATCCGTATCCTATGGTGAAGTACTGCATAGTGTGGATGTTGCATAGTATCATTATCAAACTGGTTTTATTAGCTATTGTTGTATGTGGCCTTCATTCGTATCCCTTTTAAATCACTTTCTGCTAAGACGCAATTGAACGTATGATCTAAACAAGTATCGGGTAACTGGAATTTAATATAAGTCTGAAACCACCAAATAGCCTTGCGCAAACGTGGTGATCAATGCTCACAGCTCGACTCTATATCAGAATAGGCGTTTGCCTTTTTTTTTTAAGGCTGGGAAATCATCCAATGACTGCTCCCGCTCTGGGTGGAGTGGAAGGGAGTGTCATACTCTTACTGACTAAAACCCATCCATGTTCCTTCCGTAGCCCTTTATGTTCCGGGGTAGCGGTAACCCTTTCGGACAATCCCGCTTACCCGGCAGGCTTGGCCCTGAGGGGCCCCTTCATATGCTGACATCTCTTTGAGGCGCGCGTGGAACATATACGCGCCGTACGGCACGGGCCTGGTGCTGATCGGACGGTGAGTCACCCATTACTCACCGTCCGCAGGCCCAGGCGTTTGCCCTGCACTGGCACAATTTTGACTGGTATTATTATTACGTAGTCATAAACCTGCGAAAAAGAGCTCTGTGCAAAACTTGACCACCACAAGGAAAATTTTTGCTACTTTGAGAGTTCCTATAAAAGTTTCCTCGCTGTTTCTTATCGACCTCAGGCCGACAGGGCTTATACGAAACTACCTGTCTGTAAATCCCTTCCGCGGGGAAAGGATTCTGATACAATTAGGCACAATATACAGTGACCTGGGTAAGGACATAGGATACTTTTTATCTGGGTAGTACGTTCCCGTGGGATAATTTCTAAAAGTACCTAGTTAATCTTCTTTTCGTGTGCCCATGGGCCTCTGACTTAGTTTCACACGCTGTTGAGAAATATCCCAAAATAAACAGAAACCTGAAACCGTGGATCACCCCCGGTCTATTGAGGTGTATTCGCCACCGCGATAGACTCCACAAAAAAGCACGGAAATCACCTGATAATCTAATCCTACAAATCACTTATAAAAGGTACCGTAACTATTGCAATGGCCTTCTTCGGAAACTAAAAACATTACATGACAAACACGAACTCAATAAAGCAAAACATAATCCCAAAGCACTTTGGAATAAAATAAAAGAAATCACAAACACAAAAAAGGTATGTGCACCACCTACAGAACTGCTGAATACCAAATCGGACCCAAAGGCGGCAATTAACACTACATGTCATTTCTTTGCCACAATTGGAGCTGAGCTGGCCTCTAAAATTCCTGCAACTTCGCAACAGGCCATCAAGCAGTATACCTCTAATAACTCCTTTGTCTTCCTTGAAGTTGACGAATCAGAGGTGGAGTCCACCATCATGAACCTTAGGCAGGATAGTGCAACTGGCTGGGATGGAATACCGTCTACCCTGCTGAAGGTTTGTCGGAACACCCTAGTCCCTCTAATAACACACATCATTAACATCTCTATTACAAACGGAGTATTCCCAGAACCTTTCAAGAGGGCCCTAATACACCCAATATACAAGGATGGGGGCAGAGACTGTGTTAGCAACTATAGACCCATATCAGTACTCTCGGCTCTTTCTAAAGTTATGGAAAAATTAATTAACGGCAGATTAGTAAATTATCTTAACAGATACAAAATTATAGCACCCAACCAGTTTGGATTCAAAAAAGGAATTTCTACCGAAGACGCTGTTATCGACCTAACTCAGTTTGTATCAAAAAAACTAGACGAACAGCAGAGATGCGTCAGTATTTTTCTGGATCTAAAAAAGGCGTTCGACACGGTCTCTGTTCCCACCCTTCTCTACAAACTGGAGTGTATAGGTATTCGTGGTAAACCTCTTGAACTCTTCAAGGATTACCTTCTAAACAGAAAATTGGCTGTTAAAATCAACTCATGCATAAGTGACGAAGAAACTGTCACGTACGGAGTCCCGCAGGGCAGCGTGCTTGGACCTACACTTTTCCAAATCTACATAAATGACCTATGCACGCTGCCTTTACATAAAGCACGAATCTTTACTTATGCTGATGACACCGCGATTGTGGTCTATGGTAATACTTGGAGCGAGGTAAAGAATATTGCGGAAGAGGCCTTGAAAACTGTCATGAACTGGTTGATACTTAACCTACTCACCCTAAACGTGGCCAAAACAAACTTTATTCCCTTCTTTATCAATTATAGGAACAAAGCTCCACCTGAATTTGTAATCACGGCACATACGTGCTCTGATCGCAGTTCTTGCTCATGTGCGACGCTTTCCCGTGTTGATCACACAAAGTACCTGGGTGTAGTGATTGATGACGGACTGAAATGGTATAACCAAATAGATTACATCACTTCAAAAGTCAGGCGACTTATCTATATTTTTAAATCTCTGAGGCACTGCGCAGACAGTAACATTGTAAAAATGGTTTATCTAGCACTCTGCCAGTCTGTCATCAACTACTGCATCCCGGTATGGGGAGGGGCTGCTAAAACTAAGTTTATGGTGGTTGAGCGGGCACAGAGGGCTGTCCTTAAGGTGATGTTTGGGAGACCATACAGATTCCCTACTACCGAATTGTATGCGGACTCCAAATTACTTACAGTCAGACAGCTCTTTGTCCTTCGTTCCACTCTCAGAATTCATAAGCAAATCCCCCCATTAGATCCTACTAAGCGCAAAGCTAAAAATGTATGCCCGTCAGTACACCACAAAACTGCTTTCGCTAGGCGCCAGTTTTACGTTCAAAGCTCACTAATTTACAAAAATATATGCAAAGCCTTTCTGTTAGCTGGGCTAAATTACCGTGAAGTTAAGACTAAAGTGCAAAGTTGGCTAAAGGATCAAGACTACGCTCGTACAGAAGAGCTACTCCATCACCAGCAGTAGGCGTATAAATATGTAAATATTCTACTACTGTTTGCAGTTTTTCACTGTATTTGGAATATATCAGCAGCATTTACAACATAATCTCAAACACATCAACACACCCTCACGGAGACGCAAAATACTAAAATACTATTAAACGCATTTACACACGCATCCCCACATACCATACCATCATTCTTACATACTCACCCTCAATCTTACATACACACACGTATACACCTTAAAAGTCGTTCCCATTCCACTTAGTATCCCTACGTTGTTAATTTTAATAAATATACTCTGGAACCTGCAATATTTATTGACTGTTTTGTAACGCCAGAACACAACTTATAAAGTTTTTTGTATCACAGTTACAGCAGAACACTGACTCCTAAGACACAGGATTACCTAGTTTAGGAGTCAGGGTTTACCTTATCCGTATGGCCTTTACTTAAATAAGTTATGTATCCTAGTCTTAAGCAATGTCAAAGGTTTTTGTATGAATAAAGATTTTTATTTTATTATTATTATCCCTCAGACATGCTGGTTTCCTCATAATGTTTTCCTTCACCGATTTTTAAGCAAGTGATAATTATACAATACGAACATGAATCCGTAAAATGCGTGAGATGCGTGTCTTGGGTTAGAACTCAAGACCTATGACTTGGCAGTCCGAAGGTCACACCACTAGGCTAGCACTGCTGTATAGTAGTAGTAGTTATTCGTTGAATATGTTCTTTTATTTTAACCGTCTTTGATGAGATCTGACGTCTATGTTTGGTCTTTTTACACCCTTTATTTATGTGTATAGATGTCGCCGATCCTAGCGTGCGCGTTCGGGCGCGGCTCGCGCGGCGTGTCGTGGGTGGTGTCGCGCCTGGCGGGCCGCGCGGCCGCCTGCCTGCGCCACCAGGCCGCGCAGCCCGCCGCCGCCGCGCACGCCACGCACCTGCTCACCACACTCGCGCACTCACAGCACAAGTAAGTGTATATTGGAACGAAGTTCCTTATCGCGCGTTGCGAAAGGGCTAGACGGAAAAAATTAAAACCAAAAGTTGTAACGACACTTTTTGCTGTATAAGCTGTGCGGCGTGCGCGTGTTTCTCTGTCTGTTTCTCTCTCTCTCTGTCTCTCATATAAAGCAAGCCAGTTATTTTCGTTTCCTCTTTCTATTTTGCATTGAACAGTGTGGTGTCGCGACGATTATTATTGTATAGTGTATTATGTAACATAAAAGAAATAAAATGTTATTACAATTCCTTCACTTATTAATCGAAAGGAACTTCGTTCCATCCTGGGGTCTCTGGACACCCCTCAATTTTTTATGTTATACAAACGCCGAAAACGTTTATTGAGCGAGACCAATAAATCGCGTCGTGGGCCTTATAATAACACCCACCATAGATTCTGGCAATTACCAAAAAACCTTGTTCACGCTTATATTGCATTGATGTGACATGTGTGATCTAATAGAAGGCACTGATGCTGAAATACGGATGAAATCTTCTTCTCTTCGTGTGGTTAGTGACTAACCTGGTGTCAGATTTTTTATGCTGCCCATGGGCCTCTACTTAATTTCATGCTTGTGAAGCAAAGTCAGAGGCTCATGGCCGAAAAAAATAAGGGATGAAAAAAAAATCCAAGATGGCGGCTACAATGTTACGTCATTTATATCCAAAAATGGATTCTACAACCGATAATTTTATTGAGCCATTACATATTAGAGGAGGCCTGTTTCATTAATGTTACTCTACGATAGCTACTGATCAATATATCAATTTTTATTAAGACTTGTGAATGCCTACTATCTGCCCAATAAACATCACCCACATTTTACTCACCATATTCTCACTTTTCACCTAAGGCAAAATCCTCTGGCAAGTTGTGAAGAATTCCTTGCGCTGTTGCAATGGGAAGCGGCCGGCTGCAACTTACCAGGTGATCTCAGGAAGGAGTTACACAGGGCTTTCGCTATAGCCGCTACTTATGCCGAAGGTATGTACAGAGGGCGCTGGTAACGACTGTCGCATTTGAACGCTCAAGTAGATGTTACTTTCTTTAAGTTATATCGTATTTTCCTTAGGCAGTTTGTTCACGGGCCGATGGCCAAAAGTTTTTCACTGACGACGCCGCTCTTCTGCTCGCCAATTTTACAGGAATTAATTAATTAGTTCTAAAACTTAATTATCGTACAGGTGACGTTAGAAACCGTCTGCTGTCAAGTACAGTGTCGTTACAAGAGAAGCTAATGAATTTAATAAACATGGAGTCTGATACGGAACCAGTTCGCAACATGCTCGCTGACACACTGGATTGTTTTATTGGAGTCACTGAAGGCGTACTTGAGGTAATAAACAAAAATATACAGTTATGTATCCCAAGAAAATTTGCGCTTTGGGAATTATTGAGTTTTCTATAAATGGAGGCACTGATCGTTTGGTAAACTTTCATATAATGACAGACTCTGTGACCTCAATGGGTATTACGATACAATAATTTTATTATTATTATTAATTTAAGAATTTCTCACTTCTCAGGTCGGAACAATGGATGAACAGTTCATGATGTTAATTGGTGCCTTAGATAAGATACCTGGGATCATATTTAGATATCACAATTATCCTGGAGTAGTGTTGCCAGCGTTGAACTTACTCGCTAAAAGCGCTAAACGGATGCTGCATTCAGTACAGCCGCAGAATGTGAACAAGTAAGTTTTTTCATTTCTTACAATACAATTATTTTTGCTAACAACTTTAGAATGAAAAAAAAAGTTCAAGAGTGAGTCGGACGTGCGCACCGAAGGTTTCGTACCATCGTTGATGAGTTTTGAAGAAGTGTGCTATTTAGAGGCAACATTTTGTTTTTCCTCAATAGGTTTACATAAGCTTCGATTACACAGAGAATCACGTCTGATTTTTCTGTATGCAAACTTCAGGGAAAACAAAACCCGCTTAGGAGGACCATATTTTTTTACATGTTTCATCAAAATTCGAAAACTATAGTTTTCGAATTTTGATACAACAAAAAACGATGGAGAATGTGCAAACAGCGCTCTATCATAATATGATACCCCATATGCCCTAGTAGCCCCACTTGGAATTTTTACAAACCCTTTTTAGTTCTAGTTGCAAAAAAAAATATTTCTTATTTACTAATTAGTTGGGCAAACGTCATCTAAAATTATTCAAAATTTCAAGTTAATAGCATTAGCAGTTCTTGAGATATCCAGCTGTGACAGACGGACAGACAGAAATGACAGACTTAGCCGCACCATAAGGATTCCTTTTTACCATTTTGGTACGGAACCCTAAAAACTACTTCCCATGCAAGAACTGGCCGACCATAATAAAGCTGTAGTTAGTAGAGCGATTTGAAATTTATGATAAACTAGGTTCTGCCCGCGGCTTAGCCCGCGTGGATGACTGAAATTGCATGTTATCTATACTAATATTATAAAGAGGAAAGATTTATATTTTTGTGTGTACGTTTGTAATGAATAAACTCAAAAACTACTGTGTCGATTTCAAAAGTTCTTTCACCCTTAGAAAGCTTAGTTGTCAGGCAGTAACATAGGCTACTTTTTATCCCGGAAAAATTAAGGGGTCCCGCGGAATGGACCACGGGAGCGAAGCCGCGGGCAAAGTGCTAGTTATACATATAAACATGCCTCTTGAATCTATCCTACCTATCTATTAAAAAAAACTGTTTTAATTTTAGTTTCAAAGATCTAAGCATACATACATACAGACATTAGGACAGCGGAAGCGACTTTGCTTTATACTATGTAGTGACTACTGAAACTACTGTTCACAGATTCCTGGAAATATGTAACACGACGTTTGAAGTCTACATGAGGTGGAACTCCGGTAAAATATCAAGTATTCCGCAAGATGCTGAGGAAGAAGTGTATGAGGTAAATTTTATTTGTTGTTGATTCTCGAGACGATACCGCGGTTTTATTCAGAGGCTTTTCGGGATGCTTTCTAAGAATCTTCTCCTTTTAGCTTATTGTGTTAGAGATCAGGGATGTTACGGAGCTTCGATTCAGATTCCAAAAGGCCGGAATATCCGATTGATTTGCACCTCCGGTTCTGATAAATTTGAATCGGAAGCGGCTGCGGCCGCCGCGGTTTATACTAATCGCGTGGGCAACTCCCACCACCCCCATGCTTTCTGTCGATTATTCTTTTACTTTTTATTTTGTTCCGCATTTGGGGTCTTATACTTTTATTTTATTTAACCTGCCCTTAAGGCCTGAAACTGCGTTAAGCGGGCGCCCGCGCGGTTCTATACAAAAGTAACCCGGAGCGGGAAGCCGCGCGTGCGCCCGTCGCGGGCTAGTGCGCGGTCCGGTGGGCCGCTTCCCCGCGACGGGTGACCGCGCGGTGCCCGACAGCGGTAGCACGCGCGGGCTAGTTCAGTCAATAACGCTACGGGTCGTACGCACGTAATAATATATTAAGTTCTCCATCGACACGACTATACATGCACACCGTTAAAATTGAACTAGGGACACAGCGTAAATAAAATAATCCGTTGTCCGCGACGGGGGCCGTCGCGTTCTTAACGCAGTTTCAGGCCTAAGGCCGTGCGCTGCGTTAGGCGGGCGCCTGCGTGGCGTGCTGTGTCAGTCAGCGTCTGTCGCGGGTGTCCGTTGCGGGGACCCGCGCCGTGCTCCGTCGCGGACAAATTTAATCCGTCGCCCGCGACGGACTCCCCCCTCTCGTTGCGCTGCCAGTACAATTTTGATCGCGCGGGTGTACAGTCGATATCATGGATTATTTGTTGATATACTACCTAGCCAAAAGACGACGTGGACAAGAGCGACAGCCAATCAGCCCATATGTCACGTCTAGATTGTTGTGTGGAGAATTTGTATCCAAGTTTGTTGCTCCGTCACACGGACACCCGTCGCCTGCGAGGCGGGACCCGCCGCCCGCGACGCGTGCGACGGGTGACCCGCTGCACGCAGCGCCGATCTATGAGATTACATGATACAGCACGCCACGTGGGCGCCCGCGCTGTGCGCACGCCTAAGGCCTGAAACTGCGTTAAGCGGGCGCCCGCGCGGTTCTATACAAAAGTGACCCGGAGCGGGAAGCCGCGCGTGCGCCCGCCGCGGGCTTGTGCGCGGTCTGGTGGGCCGCTTCCCCGCGACGGAAGACCGCGCGGGCGCACGCGCGGTGCCCAACAGCGGTAGCACGCGCGGGCTAGTTCAGTCAATAACGCTATGTGATACGGGTCGTACGCACGCTCGGAGAAAATCAAGGACAATGTCTTTCGATACAGAAAGAGTAATTGTGGAAGTGCAGTGTCACTCTTTTTTTTTTTTAAGGCTGGGAAATCATCCAATGACTTCTCCCGCTCTGGGTGGAGCGGAAGGGAGTGTCAGACTCTTACTGACTAAAACCCATCCATGTTCCTTCCTTAGCCCTTTGTGTTCCGGGGTAGTGGTAACCCTTTCGGACAATCCCGCTTACCCGCCAGGCTTGGCTCTGACGGGCCCCTTCATATGCTGACATCTCTTTGAGGCGCGCGTGGAAAATATACGCGCCGTCCGGCACGGGTCTGGTGCTGATCGGACGGTGAGTCACCCATTACTCACCGTCCGCAGGCCCGCGCCTACGGTGGCCGGGAGTCGTCACGTGGCTCCCGACGCCCGGGGCGTCTGCTGCGGCGGCTGGGACGGGAGGACCTTTCTCTCTCCCATCCCGCCACCTCCTTCGCGAGCATTTTTCGCAGAAGGAGGTGACTCCCTCTCGCCCCGGACCATGGCCGGGCGTGAGAAGTCGCCGCCGCCGATCGCCTCTACGACACGGGGGTGCTCCGCCCAAGCGGGGCAGGTTTGCACCGTGTGCTCTACCGTGTCCTCTGGACGATCCTCGCAGTGGTGACACCCGGGCGTTCCCTCCCGTCTGATGATGTGCAGGAACCTCCCGAAACATCCATGTCCGGTGAGGACCTGCGTCAGGCGGTAGGTGAGGGCGCCGTGACGCCTCTCTAGCCACTCCTCAAAGAGCGGCCTTACCGCCACTATCGTGGCGTGCCCGCAGTGTCACCCTGCCATATGGGACCAGGCGAATGAACTGTATAAAGACCGAGATGAACGAACAGCGGCATGGGCAGCGTAAATAAAATAATCCGTTGTCCGCGATGGGTCCCCGCGACGGGGGCCGTCGCGTTCCCACAGAGCCCACCCGCGTGTCCACGCACGTAGACACGCGACGGTTGCCCGTCGCGGGCGCCCGCTTAACGCAGTTTCAGGCCTAACGCAGCGCACGGCCTCATAGATCAGCGCTGCGTGCAGCGGGTCGCCCGTCGCACGCGGCGCGGGCGGCGGGACCCGCCCCGCGGGCGACGGGTGTCCGTGTGACGGAGCAACAAACTTGGATACAAATTCTCCACACAACAATCTAGACGTGACATATGGGCTGATTAGCTGTCGCTCTTGTCCACGTCGTCTTTTGGCTAGGTAGTATATCAACACCTCCTTAACGCCTCTATTACACAGAATACAACAATGTTCGTTTACTTGCAGGACATCTGCGCCCTAATGGAAGTGATCTGCAGTATCGCCCGCTCGGGTGCCGAGCGCGGCGTGGGCGACACGTGCGCGCGCGGCCTGCGCCTGCTGCTGCCGCTCGTCACGCCGCCGCTGCTGGCGCTGCCCGCGCTGGCGCAGCACGCCTACAGGATGCTGCGGGACTTGGACAATGCTGACCAAGTAAGTGATCTGCAGCATCGCCCGCTCGGCGTGGGCGACACGTGCGCGCGCGGCCTGCGCCTGCTGCTGCCGCTCGTCACGCCGCCGCTGCTGGCGCTGCCCGCGCTGGCGCAGCACGCCTACAGGATGCTGCGGGACTTGGACAATGCTGACCAAGTAAGTGATCTGCAGCATCGCCCGCTCGGCGTGGGCGACACGTGCGCGCGCGGCCTGCGCCTGCTGCTGCCGCTCGTCACGCCGCCGCTGCTGGCGCTGCCCGCGCTGGCGCAGCACGCCTACAGGATGCTGCGGGACTTGGACAATGCTGACCAAGTAAGTGATCTGCAGCATCGCCCGCTCGGCGTGGGCGACACGTGCGCGCGCGGCCTGCGCCTGCTGCTGCCGCTCGTCACGCCGCCGCTGCTGGCGCTGCCCGCGCTGGCGCAGCACGCCTACAGGATGCTGCGGGACTTGGACAATGCTGACCAAGTAAGTGATCTGCAGCATCGCCCGCTCGGCGTGGGCGACACGTGCGCGCGCGGCCTGCGCCTGCTGCTGCCGCTCGGTCGTCGGATTGGTCAAAGTTGTATGCTATTTTAATCTTTGTTATCAAGTAATTGAATATAGTTTTGTATGCAATAGTTTGCTCAGTGTAATAAATTCAAAATGTTATTATGCGACCTGAGGAAGATATCAAAGACTTACCTGCGCATCACACCTACCTGAGGTGACAGATACCAGAAAAAAATTAAAAGTACACATTCAGACCCTTGTCCAAAAGCAAAATAATGTTACACAAAAACTCGAATGATAAAAGAAAAAACATTTTCCCGACGAACCCCACTCCGGGCCAGCTGGAAAGGCAATTGAAATATTTGAATATTTGTTGACAAGATTTGGAATATAATATTTTATTGCTTTATGTCCATGTCCAAACCTTGCTTATAATTGTATCGCTTCTATTTTATTTTCTAGCTGACCAGCCTGCCCATAGACGACTTCAACATGGTCGTGACGGCGTTACGTGTGGGACTCACAGCTGTATCCTGCGATGTGTCCACATTATGCTGCGACACTATAGTCGGACTCTCCAACAAAGTGAGAACGCTAGGCGACGACAATCCCTACGCGCTGTCTTTACTCACTCTTGCCGAATTACTACTCATGCTGATTATTAAGATGGAAATACCACCAGATTCTATACCCGCGGCTGGAGCGGCCATCTATTCACTCACTTGTGTGAAACCGGCCTTACTTGAAGGATTAGCGAGACAGCTCATCGAAGCTTTTGCTGTTAACGATCCTGCGAACGTGCCCCGACTAGAGGAGGCATTCGGCGTACTCACTAACGGAGTTCTCTTCGACGGCATGAGAACCCACAAACTCCGCTTCCAAGATAACTTTGACAAGTTCCTAGCGAGTGTACACGGTTTTCTCATCGTGAAATAAATTTATCACGGTTTAATTACTGGGTAATCATTAAAAATCATAGCTTTGCTGGCGTACTAACGCCTTTCACAATTCCTGTCTCAAGGATTTGACGCAGAAATGCGGTTTAAATGCGGTTTTGACAATTCTATATTATCGCTATGTACTGAACGTGAACCAAATTGGTGCATATGTGGTATTCGGTTTTATTTCCAAGCGCGATTAGTGCGACTCGAATGTTTGATATATTTAATAGTTAAGTTTATTGTTTTCATGTCCTTCCCTGGGCTGTGTCAAATGTAATGAAACACTATTGTGTCTAGAATAGTTTGTTATGAAAATTTCTTAGGTGCCATTAGGAAAAAATGGAATATTGATTTTATATTGTTTGGGAAAATTTATTATGGCCTAATGTTGCACAGGTGCTGTGACTTTAATTGATGATCCTTATGATATCTTATTTTCAGAATTAAATAATTTTATTTTATTATTACAATGCTTAATATTCTGCAATCTTATGTTCACAACGAAGTTAGTATGGATTTTATAAATGTGGTTGTGAGTGTATAAATATGCAGAAGATTTACTGTGGTATTATATTATTATATTTCTTAGGAGTAAAATGAAAGAGTACACTTTTGGTACTTGTTGCTAGTTAGAGAAACTGTGATTGCTACAGAGCTGAGCACTCGTAAACCGCAAGCAGTTTACATTATTGTAAGAGGAAGGTCCTTAGCACTTTTACGTATATATTGCAGGTTTTACTCCGTCTTATAAAATTAGTCAAAATATTGTCATCTTGTCAACTTATTAACATAAAGTGTAGATAATATTGAACTTTGTCGTATAAACTTGAATGCTTACAATTTTTATTACGATTGTTATGAAGATTGCAATTTGAGTTAAGACTTTTGGTAGGAATAAAAGTACATTATTTTTATCTTTTATAGTCCTTTAGATTTTAAACTGTATTACTTAACATAACCTAAGGCCTTGTTTCCCGGAAGGTCTGGGCAGAAGTGTACCTGTAGTATTCCCATATTACGTCAGTTATGTTTTAAGTCCCATGTATAGATAGAGCCATTCATGAAGACGCGCCCCACTCTTTTAACTAATCGCTTACAATGCAAGTGTGAATCCTTTCGCTAGTGTAGTAGTGTTGTCGATACGTAGGTACGCTACTCGTGCGCATCGAACCGTTGACGGCTCACGCGACTGAAGTTCGTATGAAACTGTTCAAATGAAACTCCCCGCGGCCCCCTTGACCTAGAAATGGTGGGGCGCGTGTTCGTGGGTGGTACTATCCATAATAGGGGACTACGGGCTGCTACTCATTATTTCCTGACTATAACAAGTAGTTGAAATGACATTATAAAGTTTGTAGACATAATGCAAGATTGATATGTTATTTTTCTTTTTGTATTACTTGCTACCTCTTTCGTTTAAATCGGACGTGCGCTAATGCGAATATTACGGCTTGTTTACTCATTTGCTATATTGTATCACCTATGACATGCAAGATTTCACGACATTAAATACTATGACCAGAAATAACGAACCCCCACATAAATAAACACGGAGTAAAAGTTATGTCAAAAGAAGTTGAAGAAAATAACTAGATATGCTTAAACAAGCCTTAATAATATGCCGGGTATGGTTTAGTCATACAGGGTGAGCGAGACATCCACGCGAAGCCGGCAACTATGAATTCAGTACATGATTTAGAACCCCCCTGTATTGAATTTTTCGTTGGTTACAAAAAAAAACAGCTGTTTAATAGAAAAGTGCAATATCTTCGCAGTGAACACGTATGGAACAGCTAATTCTTTTTTATAATCAAATTATTTCTACCTCTCTGGAGGTTCAGAATGATGCGCTGAATCACTGAATAATCAACTTCGCGTCGATGTCCTTCCAACCTGGATAATAAAATTATAGTAGATTCCTTGCCGTTCAAATGGCAGCGTTTGATTTGCCGACGATCTTGGCATATAACATAATTAGAAGTAGTATTTCTCTTAAGTTTTCTGACGCATTAACGGTAGAAAATGGTTTGTTCCTGTAATGTTTTCATTGAAAGTAGATTAACATGATTTAAATCCAAAGCTTCCACATTTCAGTAAATAATATTAAACCGTTGTGCTTAAATGATGCTAGTACCTTAGATTGTTGTTTAATTACGTTATTTTAATTTTCCTCGAATGGATTTATTGACTTGTGTAACGGAGCGTGTATTATTGTTCAGAATACTTACAATTCTGGCGTATCCTAGCGATTTATATATGTATAGAAAATATATGAAATACATATTTTCTTAATGTAGATAAATACAGAAATATCTTTAGTGGAAAAAAAAATTAAGTGCCCTAAAGTCTATTGGAACAAACTTTTATGTTTGTATATTTGTTTTGAATAAGAATATTATATTAAAACTACGTATTCGGAAAACTTGTTGCATTTTAAATTAAAAGACTACCTAATTTGACTTCTAAAGAAGAATATGATTAATTATTTTATCTAGAGATCCGGACGATGTTTGAGAAATGAGGCTTTTGATGTGTAAACATATTATAGTTTGTCTAAAAACCTTTAGCTGTGAGACATTTTGTAAATACTCAGAAGTCGAAACATAATATTTGAATGCCTAATAAAAGGGTACATGTTTTCTTTAAAAATTTTGTCAGTATCAAATTAAATTGTACAAATTTTATAAAATTATGCTCTGTTTTATTTGTAGTTCTTCCTTTCCTTTATCGGGGGCCCAATCATGATTGATCATGAGTGAAATCTACTCGGCAGGATCGCGGCAGCTATAAAGCTTAACTTGATTCGTATGAATCGTGTCATTTGTATATTAAACATATTATATTTCTATGTATGGAGAATAAACTAATTGTACTAAATGTTTTTGGGGCTTATGAGGTTGAATGATATTTTAAGTTACTTACGATCTTTTGTTCTAACAAGCAGAAGTTGTATTTTTCAAGACGAATATCCCATGTTTCTTCTGCCTTCAAAAATAAATAAATAATATCCAATAATACATGCGCCATGTAACAAATAGATACTTATTCTTGTTTTCTAGTCATAAACTTTGCAAAGTGAAAATTCAGAAATGAATTTAATTAAGGAGTTAATTGAATTTATTTCTGAATTTTTTGGAAAATTAAACAATTTTTCTTACTGGCACAGTTTTTGAAAAATACTTTACCACGGAACCTATTATCTGATTAATGTCCGCAAAAAAATGATAAGTATGAAAATTGAAAAAATATTTCTCTCTGGGTGCGCCAATCCAACTCCCTCTTTAACGATTTTTTATCATGAGTGACGATCTACAATTAAGTAACTGAACACTGATGAACGCTAATCAGCCTTAGAGCATTTAACCTATAATCAGCTGTTACACTAATAGTGACGTGAAAACATGTTTGCTAATACAAAAAGCTAACTAAGTATTACTTTGAAAGAAAACACAAAGGATTGGACACCCGTCTCGAGATCGGGCCGAGACATTATACACAAAATGCAGCTGTTTGTGTCTGTAAGATCTGAATGCGATTAACGCAAAAACTACCGAACAAATTGCTACAAATGGACAGAGTGATTCAAGCGGTTAGTTTAGGTGCATAATCCAACTTATTTATTAAATCCTTCCCATTGTGAAAGTGTGGTAGTTGGGATGAGAATTTATACAGAGAATCAAAATTAACCTGCAATAAACTGGAAGTACTTTTTTTTTAAGGCTGGGAAATCATCCAATGACTGCTCCCGCTCTGGAAAGTACTTACGGGAACGATTTCGGAACGTACCCATCTCTGCCAGTAAATAATGTCGTTCCAGTTGACATGTAAAATTTATCAAAATATACATTGAACGAACATAACGTATGTCACCCACGTCTTATTAGAAAAAAATACATTTGTGATTATATAAAGAATAGAAGACAAAATATTTTGAAATATTTTAAAATGTGTTGTATATTTGTTCCCAACGATCGAAATCTTTGAAGATGTAAATAGGAACGTGTCATTGTCACTTATACTCGTCTTGTCAAAATTGTCAAACTACTGACAAGGCAAGAAGTTGCCTTTGTTGTTTTGGTTTTCTACTTTATACAATATATTATAAACAATCCATTAAAAGTCTAAAATGAGTCTTGTGCAACCGAATTCATCATTGAACTCATCAGTAGCGACGTCTCAATACGACAGTCAAGATGACACCGAACCGACAAAAATTAAAAATTATCTCAAAGAAAGATTGAAGTCACGTATATTCTTGGGCCGTTACGTGGAAAGGAGACTTGCGGACAAACGAATCGGATACCGTGACGTAGTTATAATTAGTGCCGCAGAAGTGGCATTAAAGAAAGACTTGTTTGATGTACAGCATAAATTGCTTACGATTTGTCCTAACATGCACTGGATTGGTATCACTGATACAGAATCCTTGGGATATACGCCCGGCATTTGCCTGTGGACAGAGATAGATAACCAACCCTTCGGCCCCTTTTGGTTCCAAATCAAGAGTTTGAAATTCAGGGATGGTGAAGTAATGGTGACATTGAAATGCTTGAGACATATTTCGGATGCATTTTTAGAAGTAGAACCAATTTTAACTGGCACAGCAAAGAAAGCTAATCCTACTGAAAATACTGATAAGAAACTTGAAATTAGTGTTGCTGCTCTCAATGAAACCTATACAGACTTTGTTCAGACTCTTAAAGGTGTTTTATCTATAAGCAATGTCAAGGAATTTATAACATTTTTGCTTGCTTTTGTTATTGCAATCTTCACAGGAAGTACGTCATTTGTAAATTTTCTTGGAAACTTTATATTAGCACTGTTAAGAGAATTCTCTATTTTAGTGAAAAACTCCACACCAATGTTCCTTGGGTTATTAGATTTCTTTAGTAAAATTGTTGGAGGCTTTTATATTTTGTTAGCAATGCTGTTCAGACAAAGTGCTCCAGTTCCACCCAATAAAAGAACAGTGGGAGTCCTTGATAGATCCCACCGAAGTTATAATCAGCAATATGACGACAGACAGTTTGACTAATTGTTTATGCAATCTAGTGCACTTTTATTTATTGACAGCTTTATTTATTTTAGTCTCATATCTAAGGATATGATGTGGTGTATTGTTAAAACATTTTTAATTTAGATCTTATTTATAGGGCTATTTATTTATTGATTTACTAACACTTGCATGTTAAAAAGTTTATTTTGATAGTGCAATAACATTGCCAGTGTACCAAAAATGTGTTTTAACCAATAATCATTCCAAACGCATTTACTAAAATATATATTTCTGTTTTGAGTGTTTAAAACAAATTTTATATTAAAGGAATCTATACTAGAAATGAAAATGACATTATAGGAAACTATGGTAAATATGTATAATGTGACATTACTCATCAAATATCTTTACACAGATTTGTTGTAATTTATCTTCTTTGTTATTGTAGCTTTATGTGTGGGGCTGGTTCATAATATTGTTACTGGTAATAAAGATGTCTTTACCAATATGACTTCCATTTTTTTTCAACTGGTACCACTATAATACTTTTTCCTTCTGTAAAAAAAAATATACTTGTGGGGCATGCTTTTGAAATCATTATCTCTACATGGTATAAAAGTATGTTGCTCCCTGTCAGCTGTCTCTCTGTTCGCTTAGATATTTTAAGCTATGCAACAGATTTTAATGCACATCAATACATAAAAGTGATTCAAGAGGAGGTAGAGCGTATTGCACCCGCATGAAGCCGGAGGCGTACCTAATTATATTATAATAATATATAGCAAAATTCTACTTACCACTAAACTGTCTTGGTTTTATCAGGTTGGTGGGGCTTGCAAAGTCTGAAACTACAAAGCGTACATAGTCCTTAGGTATTTTAACACTTAATTAATATAGTATTACTATCTAGCAATCACAGCAATGAAATGTTATTTATATTGTTCCATACATAATAAGATACCTTTGCGTCTTGATGCTAGACGAAATTTAGTAGATCCCAAGTATTGTTTTGATTTGTTGTACACCTTCTTTGTATGTTTTTGCCCTGGCATTTGAATCTTTTGATTCCTCATCTCAACAGGCTAAAAATGTTCAATTAATTTTGTATATGTCAGTAGTAATGAATTAAATTTATATTATTTATAATTGAGTGCAGTACCTCTGTAGCTGTGTCAGCTACTAACATTTTTGCAGGCCCTTTTTCTTCCTCTTCTTTCTGTTTTAACATATTCGCAGAGACAATATTGGTTAGAATCTGTGTTATTATGATATTCATTTCACTATTGTCGTACTCTTTCAGCATTTGTTTGAACAGGACCAGCAAACTAGGTAAGTGCAATGTTAAATCTGTTTTGTCTTTTCCTGAATTACTTAAGTTCATCAATATGTCTAAATGCGTAAAAACTTCAGCTAATGTCATATACTCTCTATATTGTTGTAGAGCATTTATAATTTCGCTCAACTTACCTGAAAACCACAATCTCATAGTAGAAATTCTACTCTCTGTATCAACAAATATTCTTAGGATTCTACCTATATATCCAAATTTCCTAATGTCCTTCAATACTTTAACCGATATATATACGAACAATCTTTTCCATCGGTGTTTACTCCAATGTGGGACTCCATTTTACTGGGACATGGAATTTCCAATGAATTTCTATTTTTGGTACAGTTAGTCTTGGGAGAAATGTTCTTTTGTTTACCTTCGTCACTTTGCCTGCAGTAGTTTGTAAAATGAATATTTTGTGTTATTGGTGGTTGAATCAGATTTAAAGTGGCTTTTAAAGATGCTTTAGTATCTTCGTCTAATTTCGACCCTTTTTTCCTTAAAACTTTTTTAATGTCATTCGTTATTTTGGATGTGTATTTCAGGTACCGTCGCCCCTCTTCCAACTGGGCTAGTTTTTGCAAAAATGATGATGCTAAATTCTGAAATGTTAATTGATATAAAAATTCAGTACTTATAGGTAAGTAATTAATAAAATCTGGATATCGTATTATGCTTAAAATGACTGGTAAAATCTAAAAGAAGCTAAATGGGTAGTCGCATTTAGTTTGAAGGAGCAGCTTCAAAAATAAAATAGCCCACCTGAGTGAAGTTATCTCCATAGTTTGAATACTTGCAAGGCCAAGATATGCACATAATCACTATGGAGTGGTTTTCAAAAACATTACACACGTCTGAGTGCGAACATCCTTGCATTATTTCTACCTTCTCTGCATGCGCTGATTTTTCTAAGCCCTGCAAATCCATCCATACTAATGAATAAAGTAACCATGCCTGTGTATCTGTAACCTTTTCATGCCTTCAGAGCTGAACGGACACAAATAGACTATGACGTAGGCATATCCGGGTTAGTACATTAGGATACTTTTCTCAACCGGCTTAAAAGTACGTTTCTGTGCAATGATTTCCGACCTCCACAGTCAGCACATCACAGCCACATGCACGTTAATTATCAAATAAAATAGGATTAAGCTTATTACTTTGAGAACTTTATTATGTCCGACAAACATTAACTTCACTAAAACTACCTACATGCTAATTCCTAAGCTGGATATAAGTCACAGAATAGAGCCTTGAGGGACTCCGCTGTAAAACAACCATGTGTACCTACTGTGAAATAACCAAAAGCGGATAAAAACGTAACTTTTGAAGTCATAGTCAAGACTAATACTTTAATTAATTCATTATTTAATAAATAAGCCATGCAGGTAATTTAAAAACAATTTAGGCTTTAATTAAACTGTGTGGATGACTTTGAATCTTCTGAGTTCCATTCGATGTGCCATCGCAATACAAACAAATCATGAAAGACCCCCACAAATAAAAAATACTGTTACCTCATTTAAAAATATCAACGCATTTTTCGTATATGAGCCACCCATGTACAAAAATTTCTTCAGAATGCGTATATTTTTTATGATTTCGCCAATGGTGCTTGTGGAGTATTTAGTGTCCTCATTGAAATGTATAATAAAATCGTTGTATTCTTGCTGATTTAAACAATTACACTTTCTTGTCAGCCTTTTGAATACAGAACAATCATCATCGTCGTCCTAAAATATAAATGGGATAAATAAATAAACAAATTTTGTTGTACCAGTTGTAGGGAGGTACATCAAGTTACATGTCAAACATTGATAGTTTTTAAACTTTAGCTCACATTCATAAAGTTCATTTTCAATTGGGAAGTTTGACAGTTTGGTATAGCTTGATGTGCTGTGACTGGTGTCGGTACACAATTCACCTTTCCTCAGTAGCAGTCCGACTTATAAATAACTACCGAATTGTGAGCGGGTACGATAGGTCCTTTGCCTTACTTTTAAGAGATTAAACAGGCGTGTTGTTGGTGTGAATTTCTTCTTAATCACTGCTAATGTATCTTTTATAATAAGAACTTTGAATAGAAAACATTAATTCATGAAAATTATTTAATTCGTTTACCTCTACATAAATACTATTCAATGCTTTAGTCTGGATTTCTAAATATTTCAGTGCCGGTTCAGCTATGTCAGTAATTGAAGGCAACTCTGGAAACGTCTGGCTCTGGAAATAAGTATGACCACCCGTATAATTTAGCAAACCATCACATATTATGTACAGAGGCCAGCACATCAAGTTACCACAATCTGTCAAATTTCTTTGATAGTATTTAAACTTTATTGCAAAGACATAAGGTTCATTTTTAATTGAGAAAATTTGACAGTTGGGGATAGCTTGATGTGCTGGCGTCTGTACGTATGTACGTCATAATAAGCCACTACAAAGGTTAGATATTCTTTTTTTCTATGTGTAGGTATGATTCTCACCAAATTCAGTCCACATTATAAAAAAAAGAAAATTAATCCTACTACTATTATAAAGGCGAAAGTTTGTAAGTATGGATGTATGGATGTTTGTTACTCTTTCACGTAAAAACTACTGTATAGATTTGGATGAAATTTGACACAGAGATGGTTTATATCCTGGATTAACACATAGGATATTTTTTATCCCGGTAGAACATTCCTGTGGGATAATTTCCGACCTCCACGCGAGCGAAGCCGCGGGCAGAAGCTAGTAAAAAATAAATTCATACACCAGCAGATTCTGCTGTCGACGTATCAAGTTTAATTTCGTTTGCGTTTGGAGGTGAAAGATCTTTTGAATGTGTTTTCGATTGAATGTCCTCTAGTAGATATAACAATTTCCTCGTGCTGTCTTTAAGTTTTTTTAACGACTCCTGAAATAAACACTCAATATTATAGTTTTATTAGTACAATAACAATACAACTGGCGCGCGCATAGTTCAATGACCTTCGCGCCGATCAGCTGTTAGCAACTATTGAGTATACAAAAAAAGTTTCTTTGGAAAAGTTGATTGCAATCATGAGTACAATCACGTGTTTAAATATCAGTCACTAATTACCAGTCACCTTATATATAAAGATTACATTGAATAAAATATGTTCACTAAGAACCCTAAACCAAGTTATAGGTACTTGCAGAATGACCCTTATGACCCAGTGTGCAATCAAACTGTCGAAATACCTACGTATCCAGAAGTCTTAATTTTAGATACCTACTCCATTTACCTATGGCCAAACGAACCCCCGTTTCCAAACCTTTCGGTCCCTCTGAATCTCTGAAAGCCAAGCCCACTGATTATGGTCCACGCGCCAAAATTAAAATTTTCAATATTCAAAAATTATTTACCATGGCGCAAATAAGGAGTGCCTCTCTCTCGCTCTGGGTGGAGCAGAAGGGAGTTTCAGACTCTTACTAACTAAATACCTCATCAAAATAATAAATTCATAAAACCTAGTAGGTATTTAAAAAAACCGAGAATACTATCCACAGCATCCATAGAATAGTATCCACTAGCAAGTCCACACTACAACTTCATGTCGCCAGTACCAAAAATAACTTCACGAAATAAGTTGGTATGAGACAAAATATGTTGGTAGCTACTACGTTGCGTCACAATATAAATATGAACAGTATGGAAACTAAGCCTATTTGTTGAAATAATTACCTACGCTCCACTGCAGCACTAGGGTTGTCACTCTTAATGTTTTTGAAACTGAACTATATTTATTAAAATATTTGTGTTCTCAAACAATCAAGTTGGAATTAGTTATTTCAACTCGATTGTTTTTTCGATTGTTTACTAATAACATTTAAATAGGTAATCTCATGGCTTCGGTTAATACCAGTAAAAGAAGATTGTTTATAACACGGAACAGTTAAAAATCAATACACAACAACTTGTGAGCTTTATCAATATGGCGTAACCTTTTACAAGTGGCGTGAGCCGCGAAAATACGAAAACGTTTTGTGCAATCCTTGTCGGAAGGGCGCGCGGCTTTGCGCATAATTATGTGGCGCCGATGCCTGATTAACCCGGCGCGGCCGCGCACCGTACTATGCGTTTCAACTAAGGATAGGATGACCTTGGCACCATATTGTGACAACAATTAAGTTTAACAAAAAAATACTTTATGCAAATTACTTATCTTGTTCATGTAATTTTCGTATTATGATTATTGTTTATAGGGCCAAGGTCATCCTATTCTTAGTTAAAACGCAATCGCATAGTAGGTACCACGTGTTAACCCGAAAATGCGTGAGCATTAACTAATCGTCTTGACGCGGCACTCACGACTGGCAGCACCGCGACAACCGCTTAGGGGTCTCGTCGATTCGCGTGTTGTGTGAGTGTGTGTGCCGTTTCGAACGTTAGTTCGTAGCATAGAGGAAAGTAATATATGGTTCGTAGTTTCCGTACTGTTCATATTTATATTGTGGTTGCGTTGCGTTGCGCCCCGTTGCGGCGATAACGGGACGACGACAGCGAATTCCCAAGGCAACACGTAACACAGGTCTCGTTCTATACTTAATTAAGCTTAAAAAATATAAATAATATCTTAAAACCTACCAATTTAATATGACAGTAAGGTTCAAGGTAGGTACTGATCGGATTATTAATCCTAGGGTCGGTTGCTTGATGTTCTGCAGACTCAAAGGTTTTCTTTGCCACTGGCGACATCTGGCATACGTGAACATTCATGAGTTCAATACTGTTCGGTTGGATACTTCCTCCACCCAATGGATGACTCCTGAACACATCCGCTTGGCCTTTACTTTCCTTACGTCCACAAATGATATAGCTTGAAGAGTCAATCAATCTATTTCTGGATTGTTTATTGCAACGCTCAGAACTGTCATCCATTAGGTAAAGTTAAAAACTATTGCAAAAATAAACTAAAACATTGCAGCTATGTGCGTTTCTGTGTAACAATAAAACTATTGGTTGTTAGTTATCCATACTTGCACGATGTTTTTAGCTAATGTAATGCTTTATTACGCACAGAAGTTGTTCAAAGTTTCGCCATTTTTTAATTTTTGAGCAGTTTTTGTTGGAATAGACAATAGACCGTTTGTTAAGAAAACTCAGTGGAGTAAAATTGCCAATATACGTATATATCTATCTACAAGTCGCAATCTAAAAATGTTTATCAGTTTTCAAATCAGATTTTACGATGTGTGTAGTTAGGACTGTTGCGATTGGCTGCGAAATTTATGTCGCTTTTGGAAGAGGTTCTGCTACCTCCTGTGCGCGTTGTGTAGGAATACGTAGCAGAACTCCCACAACTTGATTACGTTCAGGATAATGCACACACACATCGCCCGGTCTACTATGGCGTGGTTCAACGTGCGCCATGCATGACATCGTTCATTCCCAGTCACCCCCACGGGGATTGCCACTGGAGGCAAATGGGAATAAACAATCCCAGTAGCCACCGGCGGTGACTGGGAACTCATTGCCCCCACTTCAGTTTCACTATACATTGCTTTGTTTCTTGTGAAATAAAATAATAAGGGAATTTATTCCAAACCTGCATCGATAACATTGTTCAATAAAGTTTCCAACATAGACTTTGTTATTTTACCTTATAAATCATGCGTATCTAAATGTTAAACGGAAATATAAAAATAATGTAACTATATAATATTGAGTGTGTGTTTTAAATATTTTATTAATAAAACTAATTAAAAATATTATAACAAAACACCGTTAAATCACAGATATTATATTAAGATTTTTATTTAGTTGGGTGTTTCTTGAAAAAATATTATATTTGCCGGTTTTTGTGAGTTTTTGAAAAAACCCCGAAAATTGTTTTTTTTTTCAGCTAGGTAAACTTTACGCACTACTCTCATCAATATAATGTGAAGGGCACAAAAAAAGTCCTTATATTTTTGGAGATATTAAGATTTAAAGAAGTTGACATGTTGAGGATAATGACGTTTAGTGTCGGTGAATGATGATTTTGATGATTGTTATGACGCTATGTTGCACCGAATGACAAACATTATTATTTCAAAATCAGCTTTGTAATAAACGAAATAAATATTTTCTTTAAAATAACATACCTTAATCTTATTATAACAATCGCTTTTTACTTATAATTTTAGATGATTTATAACTTGATGAAGTTAAGTTACACAACATCTATGAATTTTGAATATATATATTGACAAAGACGCCTCACAATAACAGATTCAATTTAGCAAGTTCTACTTATACAGATTTTTATTAGAAATCAGCTGTATTCTTTTTTTTACAAGAAAAAAAACTTACCATAACGTAACATAAATAATACCTTATCTTTTAATACTATCTCTTCTAAAGAATAACGAAGCAGAAGACTATCACAACAGCTTATAATTCAGTCTCAACAATATTCTTATTAAATTAAATATAAAATAAAATAAACCTGAAAATCAATAGCTTTGATCTAACCACCCATTTTTTTTTTAAGGCTGAGAAATCATCCAATGACTGCTCCCGCTCTGGGTGCAGCGGAAGGGAGTGTCAGACTCTTACTGACTAAAACCCATCCATGTTCCTTCCGTAGCCCTTTATGTTCCGGGGTAGCGGTAACCCTTTCGGACAATCCCGCTTACCCGGCAGGCTTGGCCCTGAGGGCCCCTTTATTTGCTGACATCTCTTTGAGGCGCGCGTGGAACATATACGCGCCGTCCGGCACGGGTCTGGTGCTGATCGGACGGTGAGTCACCCATTACTCACCGTCCGCAGGCCCGCGCCTACGGTGGCCGGGAGTCGTCACGTGGCCTCTGACGCCCGGGGCGTCTCCCGCGGTGGCTGGGACGGGAGGACCTTTCTCTCTCCCATCCCGCCACCTCCTTCGCGAGCATGACTTTTTCGCAGAAGGAGGTGACTGCCTCCCACTCCGTCTCGCCCCGGACCATGGCTTGCACCAGGGCCGGGCGCGAGAGGTCGCCGCCGCCGATCGCCTCTACGAGGACACGTCGGTGCTCCGCCCAAGCGGGGCAGGTTTGCACCGTGTGCTCTACCGTGTCCTCTGGGCGATCCTCGCAGTGGTGACACCTGGGCGTTTCCTCCCGCCTGATGATGTGCAGGAACCTCCCGAAACATCCATGTCCGGTGAGGACCTGCGTCAGGCGGTAGGTGAGGGCGCTGTGACGCCTCTCTAGCCACTCCTCAAAGAGGGGCCTTACCGCCACTATCGTGGCGTGCCCTGCGCTGGGTTGCGAAAGTCGCTCATTCCAGGCCGCCATGAGATCGCGCCGGAGGTCCGTCCGCTCCACCGCAATTTGCCTCGGTAACAGAGTTTCCCCCCGGCTTAGTACCTCCGCGCGCCACTCGTACAGGCGCGCGAGGACTATCGCCTCCAGATCCCACGGCGGCAGTCCGGCAAGGAGGCTTGCCGCCTCGCCCGAGATCGTGCGATACCCCCGGATAAGCTGAATGGCTACCACCTTTAGGGGCGCGTTCAGATAGTGGGCGGCTCGCCGCCGCAGTGAACGCGCCCACACCGGGGCCCCGTAAAGGGCCATGGACCGCACGACTCCCGCGAAAGCCTCCGGCAGGAGGCGTTTGGCCCCCCCCAGTTTGGGGGCCAAACGTTGGAAAAGAGGGGCCTTACCGCCACTATCGTGGCGTGCCCTGCGCTGGGTTGCGACAGTCGATACGACGAACGATTTTACCAATAATGACGATACTAATAATGACGGATTGTACGAAAACACGTTATAACATGTTAACAAAGCGAGATTTGAAATAAAGATTCTCGCGTAAAGATCAACTCATGAGAGTATTATATAATAGTTCGATTATGAATAACAGTGCATTACACATTATCTAGATAAGTTAAGTGACACAAATGACATTTTTTGTGACAAAAGTCGGAGAACTAGTAAATTATGACTTACCTTAGCAAAACTAGCGCGTCTAGTCCCTTCAGCGTATCACACAGGACCGCCGAATGTGTCGCGGAAGGGGTGGGATGCATTACTCACTTCATTCGTGTTTAATATCGAAAAATTCACTGCTCGCAAACATTGATGACACTAATGACGATTTTTTTGTGACAAAGTTTTAGATTGAATAAATACATCGTTTTTTTTTAATTTATTTGATTTTTTTATTTTATGTTGAAGACACATTAGTTATTAGTTAAAAATTGTCGTTAAATATTTTTTATTCAGTCGCTTGAATAAATTACGACACCAATACTGTAACTGGTGGTGTTTGGAAACGGAGGTGAATGACGATTTACGTGATGTTTTGTCAGATTTCTCTGTTTTCGAAAAGTATTATGCATTATTGAATAATGCGATTAAAAGTTCATCCCGTGACAAATTTTTATCCGGACGATCTCGGTGTTTAACTGTATTCAGAAAAAACATATGCCACCGGAAAGTACTTTTTCGCCAAAACGGAGAAGCACCCAGTTACGTTACTCATATTAAGTAGTAGTCATCAATCATCCATAATATATTCATCCATATTTTTACAAAGCAATGTAACGCAAAACTGAAGTGGGAGCAATGACTTCCCAGTCACCGCCGGTGGCGACTGGGAATTTTTATTCCCATTTGCCTCCGGTGGCAGTCCCCGCGTTGGCGTCAGCAGTTGTAGATGTATTATATTATCTGTGGCAGTTGTTTACGATGGATGTGAGATTTTGAAATCGCCGCCCGCCGGTAAGTCGCCGGCAACTAAACCACAGAATAAATTTATTACTTTTTGTAATAATTTTCTAGGAGAGCTTTCATGTTCGGGCGATAAAAATAGCTAAGCATTTCAAATTTGTAAGAACTTATCTTAAATTTGATAATTTATTTTATTGATTAATTCACCACATAGTCATATATTTATTTGTTCAGACTAACGATACCAATTAATCACAAATCTTAAATCCATACTAATATTATAAAGCTGAAGAGCTTCTTTGTTTGAACGCGCTAATCTCAGGAACTTCTGGTTCGAATTAAAAAATTATTTGTACGTTGGATAGTACATTTATCGAGGAAGGTTAAAGCTGTATAATATATTATGTAACATCACGCTACGACCAATAGGAGCCGAACAGCGGGTGAAACCGCGCGGGAGCAGCTAGTACAATATATACAACCTAAAACTACAATAATTATAGATCTTTTTAAAAGTGCAAAAAAGAGGAAGTGCTCATAGGACGTCAAAAAATTCATGCATATCGAGCTTAGAGCATTTAACCTGCTCTAAGCTATCGAGCCTATCGCTGATTAAATTAACCGCATTGATTTATAATCTATGTGAATAACTAAATGAAAACCAAAAAAGTGTATTATTATTATTGGCATTTGGCAATAAAACTAACAAACAGTTTCAAACTTTTAAAGTCATTGTCAAAATGACAACAAACAAATTGTGTCATTTGTCTTTGGATTAGTTTAGAAACAATTACAGAACAACACAGATAGCTGAGATAGCGTAGTTTAACGAAATACTTTTGTTTACCTTTTTCAACAAATTATGAATAAGTATAAAAGTAAAATAAGCTATGATAGTCCTTGCGATTCAGATAATGATTGGACGAACTCTTCAGATGACTCGAAGTATTCAGATTCTGAAAGGTAACGTTTTAACATTACTTAATCTGAATAAAGTTTTTGAAAACTATTCCCATAAACTTGTTTAATCTTATATTTTTTAGCTCTGTGCCAGAGTGGGATTCTGATGTTGGTGAGGATGGAGAATTGGTGTTCATAAAAACAAAAATCAGTAACGAGACCACAGAAACCAAAACACCTCTTTTAGAAAATTGTGAAACATTTAAACTCAGGAACCACTTCAAAAGATCTTCTACTAGGCGATCTACGAAAGGTTTAATTTTGAATGAATAATAAACATAATACTGTATCTTGTAATTTTTATGTACTTGTAAATTTCTTGTTTTATTTTAAGACTTAGTTTTTTAAATTATGTAGGTAAATATAAACTTGGAAATTTATATAAACTTAGCTCATACACTGCCATGACCACATGTGTGTTGACTGAGCTGAGAATAGCACTAAAAATAGTGTTTGTGTTAAAAAATATTGTAATACTAAGCTAATGCTGAGCTCGTACTAATCTAATGATAAATCTGTAAATATTTCAGGTAGAATATTTAAAGTTCTAAAAGCACATAAGTCTAAAAATTCAGAGAGTAGCACAAGAAAAGATACCGATGGAGTATTGGCTTCAAGTACCAGTAGGTATGAATCTACAGATGAAAAACTTATTATTATTCAGGTATGTACGTAAAGTTAGAGAATTGATCCTTATGAATTATTCTATCTATCTGTAAAATCTATCTAAATCTAATCTGTCTATGCTGTAAAAGTACAGGGTATTAATTTTTCAGATTTTAGCCATAGTTGATACCCTCCGGTATCAACTATGGTGTAGTGGCATGGGAATTTTCGAAAACCTTTGAATGCAGATTTGTTTCTTTTTTCAAATAAAGGAATGTTTCCCTTGAGTAAAATTTGCTATTTCCAGTATTTAGAGTACATTAACACCAGATGAGGTTAAAAAATTCCATCCTGTGTAGAACAGGAAGCTCCAAATACTATTTAAGAATTGTTTTTTATTTATTTGATCAGTACATGCTACTCCTAGTATATTACAACCTCACAATGAATATAATTTGTGTTTTGTTGTCAAGACTTCAGTCATTGAAGTGAAAAATGTTATTTGAACTGCTGTTACAATTTTTAGTCTAAATCCAAATAAATGAAATGGCAAAAGTTTATTTTGTTTATTCTAAACTATCTCAATCTTTCTTTCCAGGTTAGCAAAAGCATGATATTCAGCAGTGAAAAAAATTGCCAGATAGAAAAACTTTTTGGCTTAAGTCTAGAGACACATGCAGATGGCAAGACATTAACAGTTACAGATTTCCTAACAGAAGCCAGAGCTATATACACTCCCAAAATTAAAAAGGGATATTATTTATCAAAAATTAATGGAGTTGATGTGAACACTTACAACATAAATAATATTCTGCAAAGAGTTGTAGAAGACCATAACAGTCCTAAATTAACATTCCAAGTGCCAAGTGAAGGACACAATGTAGACTTAGAAAGGTTACTGAGGTCCAAAAATGCTCCGGAAAA
The DNA here is from genome assembly GCA_951799385.1 of Hyppa rectilinea. Classification (NCBI taxonomy): domain Eukaryota; kingdom Metazoa; phylum Arthropoda; class Insecta; order Lepidoptera; family Noctuidae; genus Hyppa; species Hyppa rectilinea. The sequence goes on from OX637315.1 coordinate 12,926,533, forward strand.
TTCTTTGACTCACTTATTGAAGGAGTCACTATGCTCAGTTCTATACATATGCTGCAATGACATAGAATATAACAGCAATGACGACAAAGGAGTTCTTTACTGCTACCCAAGACCTTTCAATCAGAACTTTTTGTACAACACCAGAGGGGCATATGTCACTTTGAATCATTTAGCTCCAAAGTCTTTGGGGACTAGTGAGCCGACAATGTCAACTGTTCTACATAATAATACACTCATTAATGTAACTTACACATCACATTACAATGATCTACTGTTAGTAGCGTTTCCAAATACAGAAGTAGATTGTTTTGCAGCTAAAAAATTTATAGCTGATATAGTAAGATTGCTAGAATTTTTGTATGGTTCTCTTAAATCTAGCTTTACTAAGCCTAATAACGTTGATAAGTTGGATAGTTTATTCGCCCGTATGTTTGTTGCTGTAATCATAAATTATAAGGGTAATAAAGATGAGGGTATTAGGAATGTTGGTTTGTACTTTGAGGATATGTTGGGTGTTCATTCTGTTACACTGCCTTTGGAAGTGAAGGTGCAGGTTGATGATGCTATAACTGAGTTGGAAGCAGCTGATTATCGCGAATGGGTAATTATAATTTCTTTCTTTCTTTGTGTGGTTAGTAACTAACCTGGTGTCAGAGTTTTTATGCAGCCCATGGGCCTCTGACTTAGCTTCACATGTTGAGAAATTTCTCTCAGGCATGCAGGTTTCCTTAGTGTTTTTCTTCCTTCACCACTTTTTAAGCAAGTGAAATTATACAATACGCACATGAATCCGAAAAGTCTCGAGGTGCGTGTCTTGGGTTAGAACTCGAGACCTAAGAATTGGCAGTCCGACGGTCACACCACTAGGCTATCACTCCCTCTATTTATTTTTTAGCAAAAGTAAGTTATAACTTTGTTCTGTTCTTTTACAGACAGATGATGTAGAAAACTTTCAAAGACTGTACACAGTAATTGGATCATGTCTATATTATTCTGGACATTTATTAAGTTCACACCTGCAAGATGACGACTTGAAAGAAATCAATGCATACTTGCGTTTGAATGGCATTCTAAAACTGAGCACAGAAAAAGAATTGGAGAAACTTGTAATGTGGAGAGAAGTGTTTATAAATGAAAATAGGAAACAGAACAAGAATGATGGGAATGAATACAGGTTAATATGAATTTTGATAAATACACAGTACCTTTGCTGCAAAACTTGAATTTTTTGTCTGGGAGAGAAATTCTCCCTTTGAAAGCGCGAATAAACTGCCTGCTAAAAGCAGAACTGCTGTACCATTAGGGTGTATAGTACGTCCACTGTACCATTAGGGTGTATAGTACGTCCACTGTTTTCCCTTATATGAAGGATAGGTAAGCCTGTCCCTTGCTGCCCTCTCCCAGGCACATCCTAAGCCGAGGATGGCGTGATTTGTACGGTCTATAAGTACTATATGGAGGCCTTAATTTATTGAGGCATCCGCAGACATGTCCTCGCCCTCCGCCTCCTGGGTTGACTTGCGAGATGAGCTTAAACATAAAGTCTTGAACTCTTGAATATGCTACGTACGTAAAGCTGTAGAAAATAATTTTGTTGAAGACGTTATCTTATACTGGGAAATAGTTAACAATGTTCAGTGTCAGTTTCTTTCCTACTGCTTTGGAATGGGCAACTAGCTTCATCTTTCTGACTGACCGACCCCTTGACAATTAAAAAGTGCCTGTTATTGGTTTATCCATACTAATATTATAAATGCGAAAGTAACTCTGTCTGTCTGTCTGTTACCTTTTCACGCCTAAACCACCCAACCGATTTTGCTGAAATTTGGTATGTAGATAGTTTGCATTCATGAGAAGGACATAGGCATATTATTATTATTATTTTTTATTTTTTTATTTTTTTTATTGCACATTATAGGTAGGGTAGGTAAGGTAGGTATCATAGTTAAGACAGGACAACGTCTGTCGGGTCAGCTAGTTTGAAATAAATGCTTTGAGTTTGAGTTTGAGTTTGAATGTCGCTCATTTATAGAATTTCAGATGGACGTTGGTTCCTGCTAACCGTCGGTAAAGGCCACTTCATATTGACAACATTAATGGAAGCCGGTGGCTGTACAGAGGACGTAAGTATTTAAATATTCTTAGATTCGTCTCATTATGCGGTCGTATTCCACATGCGACTTCGCGGTAGTCGGAGCTCATTACGAAGAGCTTCGTTCGAGTTCGGAGCTAGTCTGACAAAATCGACTAAAACCGTAAATAGTGATAAAACATAATCAGCCTATAATGTTCCCAATGCTGGGACACAGGCTTCTTCCCTAAGAGAGGGAGTGGGCCATATTCACCATGCAAGCCCAGTGCGGGTTGGCAGATGACACATGTCTTCGAATTTAGAGTTCTAGGACATGCCGGTCTCCTCACGATGTTTTCCTTCACCGTTTTGAGAGCAGTGGTGATGGAATTAAATGCACAAAATAAAGCGCCCGCTTGGGTTCGAACTCACGAACTGCAACTCGTAAGTCGAGGCCGATACCACTGGGCCACCACTGCTCTTATTGATAAAAACATGAGTATTATTTATATAAGGCCTTTTTATTTAAATTACCATAATATTGTTAAATTTACTATTGTTTTCCACACTTTCTAGGCTGTCGGAGTAACACCTCCTTCTCCATTTTACGTGGAAGAGTGCGAAAGTTGTCTCGAGTTACTTTATGATGTTGGACTGAACAAATATCTCGCATCTTGGTACTGTTCGAACACACAGCCGCAGGTCGAAACATCGCCGGAATATCTGACAAAGTATGGGAAGAAAATAAGGGATGTTAATAGTGAGTTATTTGTATTAAATTATATGTCCGACTAGCTGCACCCGCGCGGTTTCGCTGCTCGGCTCCTATTGGTCGTAGCGTGATGTTACATAGCCTATGGCCTTTCTCGATAAATGAACTATCCAACACAAAAATATTTTTTCTCTTCAGCTTTATAATATTAATATAGATCTACTTAAAATCACCATTTCTAATCAATTACATACTTCAGAAAAGTTGGAGTATGTATATCTAAAATAAAGAACCTGTTAATCTGTTATCACACTGCAACACTAGTTCTTTCAAGTATAACCTAGCAACTAGTACTAAAGTTTGTCATTCAGTCTACCAGTAGGTAATATAGAACGCCGATAGCCGATATTTAAAGCCTTGGATATATAGAAGAAATGCATCATAAAAGCATACTTAAAAATCAAATCTGAAAAATAATATAAAATCATGTATATAGATAGGGATTACGTGCGTGATATGAAGGATCAGGCTGAGGTGTAGGTCCCTATATACACTCACATTGGTAAGTCTACTGCCATCAACCAATCACAAATTCAGACTCATCAAAAATACACTTGAACTTATTACAATGCAAATCCAACGCAATTTCTCACAGGCACTGTTCTCCCTTCCAGCGCTTAAACCAGACTCGACACTCAAAACCTCAACTCTGAAGCTCTCAAAACTACAAATAGACAAACGACGTCACAACTCGACGGAACAAATCAACGTGGGTTCTAGTACAAGTGACATGAACTCAATGAACTCTCTTACTAACTATGGTAGCCATCATAGTTTATATGCCCAGTCTTATAATACTGCACAGAAGTATAGACACTCGAGCTTAGATGTCAGCGGATATTCTGAGGATTCTAATAGCTTGAAAAGTAATAGGTGAGGTTCCCATTGTCTTTGAATACCAATATCATTTTTTGTTTAAGGGTGGGATATCATCAAAATTACTCCTTCCGGTCCATATGTGGATGGAGCGGAAGGGAGGCTCAGACTATGTTCCTCCCTTAGCCCTTTCTGTTCCGGGGTAGCGGTAACCTTTTCGGACAATACCGCTGACCATACCAATATATATCTTGAGATTCAGTTTTTGACACTATAACAATTATTATCCTATAAAAAAAAATTGACATCAAATCTGCTGCCAACAGAAAACCGTGCCCATAAACACATCCTGTATACCTGAAAAGGTGACCATTACACAACTTTTTGCAAAAGAGAGTTTTTTTGTAACTTTCAGTGAAGTAAGTGAAGAACGCGTCCAAGGCAGAAGGGCGGACAGAGAACAAAGAAATCGTCGGGACTCCTCTGGGTCAGACTCAGATTGGGACAAGCTGGTAAGAATTTTTTTTTTCTCACTTCACATCTCCTTGAGTTAGAAGATTTTATTGCATCATTGAACTAGGATATTGCACACGCACGTAAAAATAATCTTTGGGTTCCAATTTTTATGAAGAAGTGCGTAAAAGAGAAAACAAAATAAATAGATAAAAAAAAACACTTCCCTAATTTGAATGAAAGTTTCCGGACCGTGTTATCTCTCGAAGAGCTGATCACAATAATTGGCCACCGAGATCTTGTGATTTAACACCTTGCGACTTCTTCCTTTGGGGCCACGTGAAAGAGAAGGTCTACGCCATCAAATCCAGCGTCGATTCAAGACCTCAAATATGGAATTCAAGAGGCTATCGAGGACATAGGGCAGCCTGAAGAGGATAATATGGCCCTGTAAGCGTGGTCGTAGTGGTTAAGTGGTACACACGTCATAAAAATAGATTATATCTGCCACCATCTCGGCTCAAAATGCTTTACCATAGCCCATACCACATGGCAGAAAAATATTTAACAAATTACCGAAACAAATTAAAGAAGAACCCAAATTCAATATATTTAACAGAAAATTAAAAGAATATCTAACACAAAAATGCTTTTACACGGTCGCAGAATACTTAGAATAAAACATTGGTAAATATGACACTAAGATAGATAAATTACTCATAATCACAGAAATAATACTTACACAAGGAAGCACATTTACATACACTTACACATAACACAACAAACAAATTAATAAAATATACATAACAAAATATAAAAAATAATAAAATACAATATTTAATACAACAAATATAAACAAATAAACTACAATAATTAATAGAAGTAAACAAATAATGGAATTACATATTGATATTAATTAAAATAATTACATATTAGTATAACTATAATAATTACAATTATTGTTTAAAGCTAGTGACTGGATGCTTCTTTTATCCAATGTTAATATGTTGCCGTGCCCTAACCGGGTTTCATGTTGGAACTTATTTACCTCTGTAACACCTAATGTACACATGAATGCAATAAAGAATTTGAGTTTGAGTTTGAGTTTGAGTTATTTACCTGATGTTATTTTTCACTATTAACGGCATACCTTCTTCTTTATAATGAAACTAGTTGACCCGACAGACGTTGTCCTGTCTTAACTATGATACCTACCTTATCTACCCTACCTATCCTACCTATCTACCTATCTACCCTACCTACCCTACCTACCCTACCCTTGTTTTTTGAATGCTACAAACCTCACGGAGCCCGAGACCCTGTCCAACGAATGCAAAAACGTGGAAATCGGTTCGTGCGTTCTGGAGTTATAGCGTCAGGAAGATAGATAAACATCCGATAATTTATATAAAAAAATGCCTTTTGTCTTTGAATATCAAAATAACACCTCTTATTGGAAAACCCTGTACTTACATACTTCAATCAATCAATCAAACCAATATTCAATTCTGTTTTTTTTTAATGTTTTCTGTATCGTTGATTTCAGGATGGGAGCAGAGCAAGTGGCAGTATCGATATGTCTGATATCAGGAAATCTTTGTTGAATGAAATAAATCACGTAACTGCACAAAGGTTAGAAACTTAACAAAAACAACTGCCAACAAAAAAAAATAATTAAAGAAAATCTGCCCTAGCAGTTGTAATTTGTAACAGATTCTTAAAATCTACCACCAAATTATTGTTTTTTTTAAAGCCAATTTGTTTTTGGTAGTTTTATTTACTCTCTTTAGAGTTTTTTAACTCCTCTATGACTTTTTCAGAATCACAGCAGGAGGAGAAAATGTTTTATTCCACTTTGTACAGCTGGAAGCTGAAAAGGGTATATTGATTGCTCCAGTGAAGAATATAGAGATGCAAGCCAACAACGTAGTCTATTCATACATAATCAAGACATTCAGATCAGCTTGTAAACAAATACATGAACTGTTGCAACATAGTATACGGTAGTAAAAACACAGAATATCATTACTTGAAATTTCTTTATTTATATTCTGCAAAAATGTACTTTTCGTAAATTCGTTTCATGTTTGGTAATACGTATTTGACTAAAACAAAAGTGAAGTATTTTTAACCGCACTGGGCCCGTGGTAAATTACGGCCTACTCCCTCGTACCAAGAGGCCTGTGTGAACATTTTAGGCTGATGATGATGATGATGATATTTCTGATCGAAGGGCTCCAATGAGGTTGTCTGTGTTTATTTTCAGGTTCAAGAAAAACCACGCGCCATCAAATCCCCTGAACAAAATTTTGGTGGCTGTCAAGGAGCATGGAATGTTATTTCAGGCGCCTCTTGATATTTTGAGTCAATGCGGCGTCAGTAAGAAGAATTCTGAACCGTACTTGTTTTGGGTTGTCGGGTAATATGCCTACTTACATCCATACAAAACGTGTTGTTTTTACAAATCGTAAAGTAGAAGGCGTTGCGATTGGGGCCATCAATCTATAACTTAATTTTATTTTATTAATTTTGTGAAAATAATTGCGGAACCGAAAATACTAGGAGGTTGCTTCCGCTTTCCTCTCATCAATGTCCTATGGTCGAGTCAGTTTGTTCACCTTTTATGACACGGCGAACCTGAGTAGGTTTTCTAGAAATAAGTTATGAACTTTATGACTGTAAAATATATTTTTGTTACAGGCGAGTTTTCAGTGAACCAGAGCCAAGAGAATTATATTTATGCTATCACGAATCCGTACCTCAAGACCTCACCGAAGTAGCTTATTTGCTGTCTTATTTAGAATAAGTAACTACACAAGTATTCAAAGACTGTATTTGTATGCATTTATAGAAACGTATTCCGTCCAATATACCTAACGATGTTAATCTAAGAAATTTAATGTTATTTTGTGAAACAAATTGATACATTATACATTTTTTATTCCATAACTACCTTGTTTCATTATGTTGATTTTGCTAAATCGAGCGCAAAAATGTAGCTCCTTGGCAGTTTTTGGTATTTCTTTTCTGATTTAATTTACAACTAAAGCTATAGAGCCTTGAAACTCACTCTACTCTCACAGCCACTGGTACAGCTAACAGCATTATAGCAGCTCCACGGTTCGCCCCATCGCTTTAAACTTTCCGCCTTTGGAATTTGAATTTTCCGCTCTTGGCATTTGAACTTTCCGCCAAATTACGCCGGAAGTGTACTATCCAGAAAATGTAACATTTATTTTTAAAGTGAACTTCAACGGGTACGGTACGGGGGTGAAACTATAATTTATTAATATAAATACATAACACAAACAGCTCTCGCTGTAAATATATGTTTCAAGCATGCTAATGGATGTTTCATATAATTAAATATAACATTATACCGTAGACAAATATTACCAAGCCTTGTTGTGAACATCCGTCACAATCAATCAGGCTATTATACCCAGTGTTGCGTTACGGTAAGGACCACAATAGCTCATCATCAATTATAGTCAATGTAATGTCTATTAAAAATATTAGGATATATTGTTAAAAAAATTGAGTTGTTTCCGTTGGCCGTCGCGTCGTGTGCGAAAATTACTCCTTGCAAATTGTGAGAAGCGTTGCATTGGTTCGTTTATTCATTCCTCATGGCAAATGGAAAATAAAGTTAACTGTTTTATGGATTTCTGTGTTTTTGTGGTGTGCGAAGATTTGTATACGATTAAATGTCAACGATGATAACCAAAATGCAATCACAAGCGAACGTCGCCGTGCCACAATCTGTCACGACGCAGCCACAGTCTCAGCAAATTGTTGGAGTAGGAGTTTCAGCAAATGCGGTGATATTGAAGATGACAGATATTCAGCAGATCTCAACAGTCGGTACGTATTACGTGGTGTTTTTTATTATGAACGAGAATAATGTACAAGCAACCTGAAACTTTCCATGAACTTAGGAATTTTCCTAAGAATATCAATAGGCCTTCAGGAAGCTTTGTGTCATCGTTAGCATAACCATATTAAATAAATAAGACCTCCTTTTGTCTTTTTTAATTAAACCTTGTTATTGATTGTGTTTGTTGCATAGATTCATTGTAAATAGTATCCTTGGGGGAGTTCTATTTATATTATTTTTTGTTAGGTTAAGCAGCTGTCTTATTTTTTAAACAGCAGCTGTAGTCTAGTAAAATAACAATGCTGCCTATGAATAGTGTTGTTCAGTAGTCTTTTGTCAATGTTTATTTTATTATTATTGAAGATTATGAACTTAAATAAACTATTTCCATTCATGATTTTTAATTTTAAAATTCCATTAGTATGATTTTCACAATGACTGAACAAGCAGGAATGGAAACTATGATATCAATAGGAAAATAAGAAAAATCAAGGATTTCTAGGTCTTTTGTTTTTTAGTTGGGTATTTACTTAAACTTTTTTATTTTTATTTGTAAGTAAGTAAACAAGTAACTATTAAAAAACAAAGCAATTTTATGAATATTTATTTTGATTAAAGCAAAAATAAATTCTTAATCAGTATTTCTTTGTTGTTGTCAGGACTACTAGAACTTGCCCACCGAGAGTACCAAGCAGGAGATTATGAGAGTGCTGAGCTGCACTGCATGCAGCTATGGAGACAAGATGGCACAAACACTGGTGTTTTGCTCCTACTGTCTTCCATTCACTTCCAGTGTCGCAGATTGGACAAATCTGCCCATTTCTCCACTTTAGCTATCAAACAGAATCCGCTGTTGGCTGAGGCTTACAGGTAATTTTCTTTATATTTTTAAGTATTGCTTATTTTCCATGTTAAATTTAAAAGTAAATCAAACAAGTTTCAATATGTCTAAATTGACACAAAAGTATCAGGGGCTGTAAACATATATTATTGCTTTTATGTATAATGGCATTCTGTAGATTCAAGGAATATAGTTGGACTCTGTAGCAGCATCAGGTAGTCTGATATAAAGTGCCTAAGGCATTGAGTCTGTCTTTGTAAGGTCATTTTTCCTTGAGCATAAAGTTTAAATAAATACTAGTCTTTGCATACTACTGAAAATTCTGTTGTTAAATCTAAGCCTCAGGTAGTTGTTTTGATTGTGTCATTCTTCACCTTGGTGGGTGGTATGAATGTGATACCTACATGAACAATTAACTCGAGCTTGGTAGTACAACAATGCCATGACATATCTTGTTCTTAACAAAAGGAATAGTTCAAATTCCAGGCCTTGTATTGCATTCACATTAATAGGTAGATTGTAAACTTGTTTTTTATTAGATTATGTTGATGTTGTTATTCCTATTTATTTATTTATGTTGAAATTATGTTCAGGTTCACAAATATGTGGTATTAGGTATCATGATTCATGGTACAACAATGTTTGTTATAAGTTTTTAAATATGGAATTAAGGCTGGATCTAATTAATAAAATAACTCAAATTAAAATAGTACTTATATTTGGGGGTCAAATAACATACAAATAATTGATTAAACAGTAATTTATTTCAGTTCTAAAGATATAAGCTGGCAATATGATGTATAAGATCCCTGTTAAAATAATTATGATGTATCACTGACAAAACATTTTGGCACCAGCAGCCCCTTAAAAGCTCGGCCATTTTTAAGTTGTTAAAGTGAATTGCACTCATTTGAAACTGATGTATATATTTAGGTTGCTAGATTTTGAATGAAATGGAAAGCACTTAGGGAAATCTTTCATGATTTTTTTCAATATCTTCTGCTCTTCCAATTTTTAACTCCTTTACATCATATAAGAACATCCAAATCTTGATGACTGCAAACTAGTAAAAAACATTAATTTTTGCGTGATAACGTTATCAGTGTGTATAGTATAGTATAGTAAATACCACAGCACTGGTCTGCCCATCCATTTATGTCACCTTTATGTCACCTACATATTATGCAGGGGCATATGATGACACACAGTGGAAATTCTTAACGAGAACCACTTTACGATTTCGATGTTATGATTCTTCATAGCGTGCGACGAATTTATAACCGAATGTAAAACCCATTCTCATATTGTTAAACAAATTAACATTATTCGATTCGGAAAGGTCACGTACTATAGTCACGCTTTCGTCTAGTAAATATCAGTACATTTTATATATATACTACACTAATAACGTACAATAATATACAATAATAACGTACAATTTATGACATATGGCGTAAACATAGTATGGTGTTATAGGGCTCTAAAAATGCGAAGACTCGACACGTAACTCATTTTATTGAACTGATCCTAATTCCTAACGCCTGCCCTACTTTCAACCAGTTACACTGCACTGGCAAGAATACAGTGCGTACAATGGGCTGTCCTATTTTAAATCCCCATAAAGTCATAAAGTAATACCCACACGAATTGAAGAACGAATCTTCTGACGGTAAGAGATTTCTACGATAACATTGTCTCGATAAAATATGCCACATTGTGAAAAAAAGAAACCGTTTATTGTTCGTCTCGACCTATCGCTTACAGTAGAAGACGTTACTGCTATGTCTAGTAAAACCGTCACGCTAATAATCTGCGACCGTTGGGTAAGCAGGGGTGTATACTACCTGCAGTAGTTCAGGTAAAAAATATTGTAAGTCGTTGACCCAGCGTTCGCTGACGGCGGTGTATAGAGAATAGGGGAGAGTATTGAGCCGTGCGATTGTTAAAATTAAATTGCATGGGGCCGCTTTTACGAACCCTAAAATTCGCATCGCATGGGCCCTTTAGTGCAAACCGCTCGCTAGTAACAAGAAAACGAGCGTGTTTGTAAAAGGTCGTAACTACATCGACAAACTACCTGATGGAATCAGTACATGATTCTGGACTATCCCGCGCGGTAATTGTACGTCGATATTATTAAAAGAAAATCGGGCAGCTTCCTAAAAATGCTCAATACCCACGCATTTAACACGTTGAGCGCCAACGCAACCGGGTGACCGCGAACAATATATTTTCTATTGTGTCTGCTGCGTGGCAGTCAATGCCTTAAAAAGTGCACAGCATATACCAAATTATTACTTAATAATTTGGTCTGTACTCACATCTTGTGGTCTACTAATCGTAGACGCGATATCGAAATGGGAATCGAACCCAGGAGTAAGTAACTCCTGGGTTCGATTCCCATTTGAAATTCCTCAGTAAGAGCCCGGAGTCTTGACTGCTTACTCACACTCTTCGAAACCATATCCCTTTCAGAAAGTATCTATACATATTTCTATCGAAGACAATCCTAAAACGTTTGCTAATATCCCTTTCAGAAAGTATCTATACATATTTCTATCGAAGACAATCCTAAAACGTTTGCTATTTCCTCCAGCAACCTGGGCAACGTGTACAAAGAGCGGGGTCAACTCCAAGAGGCGTTGGAGAACTACAGACATGCTGTCAGACTGAAGCCGGACTTCATCGATGGCTACATTAACCTTGCGGCGGCTCTCGTGGCCGCTGGAGACATGGAGCAGGCGGTACAGGCTTATGTTACCGCCCTTCAGTATAATCCTGTAAGTATTCAAGTTCTTTCGTTGTTAAAACACCAAAATTGTCTCCTATTTTGATCCGCGTCTTTGACGGCCGCTTGTGATTCGCCCTCTCAAAGTTTCAAGTTCAAGAAGGCGAACTCGGCCATTTTGTTTCAGACAAAGTGTGGGATCAAAGTTAGGAATTTCAGGCGTAATTGCATAATCTCTTTATATATTCATACACGCGCATCGCTACGTTTCTAGGATACATTCCCTCCACTTGCACGCGATTCACGCGCATAATACATGTGGGTCCAGATATTTGGAGTATCATATTGCAAAAAGTCTTCTACGCTTCGCAACGCGGCAACAAAATTATTGTGTAATGCACAGGTAGTTGTTTCGGGTGTTAACGTTTGAATATTTTAGTATAAAAACACCCGTAAAACTCCATCCGTTTTACGATCAAGGGACTGAACGGAGAGCTCTTTACATTCTATCCACTCGCCCTATTTATAATATGCAGAGGGTGAAAGCGACTGCAAAATTGGACGAGTATTGCTATCGTGGAAAACGGCACTTTCGATCGCTATTTTAGTTTCTTGTTCATCCCATGAATATGAAGTTGATTTTTATAATGCATTATTGAATATATGTTGCTTTAATCTATTTACACGCTTATCACACCTTTATGCTAATAAGGCGCTTTATAAACTTGTTGATTCCTATTCTGAGTCACCCATCTACTCGTTGCTATCGGTGACATGTCTGTGATATTGCCGCACAAGCAAAGACAAAGCTATAAAGGCAAAAATATACATTGTACAAAAAACACGCCAAAATGACGACATATCAATTTATGGTTACTCAATCTTTTGTAACATAAGTTAAGTCTGCTATTATATGTATTATGCGGTAATACTACTCGGCCTATCTCAGTACATTGTTGGACGAATGCCAGAAAAACAGGTATTGGTCGTAGTTGCCACGCTAGGTATCGTATTTGGTAACCGTATAGTCGGTGCAATCGTGCCCTTCACCGGCCTAGAAAATTAGAACTGACAAGTTGGGCAATTGCGCCATTTATCATAGTGTATTACAAATAGTATATTACCGTATGGCTCACGGCAAAACAAGTATCGTAAAAGGTGACTTTGAGAGAGACAAGAGGCGCTAGATTAGCAAGACTTAGGAGACGCGATCATCGCAGTGATATTGGCAACATCTAACATTCTTCTACGATTATTCATTTTGGCAGTATTTGAGAAAACTACATTCATTTTCGGGGACATGATGTCGTACTAAACCTAATTAATAGTCCTAGACTGTGCAAAAAGTCCTTATGTGCAGTAAGTGATAATGCCGCAATGCGGGTGCGATGCACCTTTGCACACGTGTACTAGGATAGGGCATCGATATTAACGAGTCAATACACATCTATAAATTCGTTATGCGAGGGTATCGGAACCGTGTCTACTGTCTAGACTTTCACAGACTATATCGAGATAAACCAGATTGCGTTCCTGTAATAGAATCGCTCTCTCTAACGAAGTCTGCATAGCCTTAGTTACTATTCTTATACAATTAATGTTTGGGACATCTGTTAGGACTTATAAATGTTTTGTGACCGAGAAGTGTCTGGAAATTTAATTGCAATCTTTATTTTATCTAAGATGAAGAGGTCTCACTTCGTTGCTCAGTGCGAAAAGAGGCGAGGTATTAATACAAAAGGTCGTGAATTCACGATGCTGTCACGAGATCTCTGTAAAAAGTTGAAGAGTCAAAAAAAATATAAGTCTGAGCAAGTTCAAGCAGTAAACATTTTTCCATTGTCACGATACGTATCAACAACCTTAATTTTAATATTTAAATGTAAAACTTTAATATTCAAATGTACTAGCTAGATAGAGGTTAAACTTACGGAAGATTGCTAAAGCTGATTATTATCTTGTTTTAATAATAACATGTTTATCATGCCAATGATAGTGAATTTGGTTGATTAATATTCCGACTAGGAAAATATTATAACTAAGTGCTGACTTCACCAACGATACTGAACGTGATTAACTTTTAAACCGCGTTAAAGAGCTCTGTGTCAGTATTCGTCCACAATTTTGACACTGACGGCTCTTAAAAGTAGTTTATGCGCTGATCGCGTTCAGTTTCTTCGGTGCAATCTGCCCTAAGTAGTTAACAATTACTTTGAAAGCTTTTAATCATGTTAATAAAGGCAATTGATTTTATCGTGGCTCCGTGACATAGTTTACTCGCGACTTCTACCGCATTCATTTCTACAGTCATGCATGTGTATTTATTTGCATGAGTCACATCATATCACATTTATTTTAATAAGCTAATGTAAGTCGTATATAGTCTGTATAGTCTAGGACGATATCAACTGCCGTAGGTTTTCGCTAGTTTTAGGTGGTAATCGTTATCTAGATATATTAGGTTAAAAAAGCAATGACAAGAGAAAATGATTAAAGCAAAGATAACGACTGAACCGTGTTAATTATCTGAGTGCAAATTACATTATCAAATGTCTCATTCATTATCATCTTCCCGAGGGGCTTGTGCCTAAGTAATAACAGCCGCACGGTTCGATCGATAAGGTGAAGCTACCTTCCAAGCCTCCACCTTGTCTCGGAAAGCACCGGTCCGTGCTGTCAGTCGCTCCTTGTAAAAAAATCGAGAAGTTATTTTTGGTACTTGCACATAAAGTTGTACTGTGGATCTGGTAGTATACTAGTCTTCCTGGTTTTTTTAATACCTACTAGGTTTTATGAATTTATTATTATTTGGTATTCAGCTGCATCCGGTTAGATTAGAAGCCGACCCCAAAAGGCTGATTCTTTGCCGATTGATTTTTGACTGAGGACAGCTGATTCATCATAATCTTCCTACCCTTGTATCATGTCACTTGGGGTCGGCGCAACGTTTTCTTCTTCTATCTTCCCCTGTCAACCGTCACGGTTTCATTCACTCCATCCTCTTTCATATCATTCTTCATACAATCTATCCATTGTACACTTGTAGATTTCCTCTTTAACCCATTGGATGGTCGCCTAATAAAACCGGCTGCTTATGAGAGCTCAACGATTGTTATGGTTATATTTACTGTCGTTTTGAGAGACTTTTTCTTATGAACCCACGAGGTTCATACGACACTTGAGAGGTTAACTTAGGCTAACTAGGGGCGCCCGTAGATCATAAGTTGTTCCTGGGCCTTGTCGCCGTTTCATTCATCTTGGGCAAGTCACCAGAGGTACCAAAATGTGTAATTGTAAACGAATTAGCTTCCGCCCGTGACTTATTCGCGTGAAAGTTATAACATACAAAACTAAAATACATACTAAAATAACAGCTATCTATTTTATATGATTTCCTCATACAAATAGTGAACTGCTGTTACACTCCTATAAATTTTCAAAAGTCAGTCACGGTTTCTTTTTATTTATACAGATAATAAAACTAAAAGTTCACTATAATGCATTTTTAAAAGTTATGTTATTAGATGATAAATAATTTATTAAGTATTAGTTCTTAATTAAAAAATATATTTCTAATCAAAAGTCACTAAAACATTAGAAAATAAATCCTTTCCATACTATAGTATTTACTATTCTACATTTCTAATGTCATTGTAATTTAAACCTTATAACGATCGTGTAAATTGCAAATTCCTTTAGCACTTAATTTTTGATGCTATCAAGGTGTGGTGAAGGAAAGTCAGGTCAGTTTGTAAACAATAAACCCATCAGTCATCATTCCACGAGTTTAAAAATCAGCTTAAAATTAAATTTGTTTTCCTACTAAGATGTAGAGTACCTAGTATACTTTTATAATACCTATACCTTCATAGTCAATTATGAATGTCAGACGAGTTCTCAGAAATTATCTATTGTTACACTTATGAGGTAGGGACTCGACAAACGGTGTAATATTCCACAATGTTTTCCTTCACTGCCTCAAGCTGACCGAGTTGCCCACTTTATTATATTAGAAGATGACCTCACTGATTACAAATACATTATTTTTATAGCGGTTTGCTTCCGATATACGTTTTTCCTGTTGATCTAGCAATACTTGCTATGTTACCCTCTATAGTGTTTTAGATGTAAAACCTAGCTAAACCGACCGCGACCGGTGTTTCCAGGCCGTAAATCAAATTTATTACCAAGGAGATTAAACTGTGATCCCAGAATTAAAATGTTCGTTATTAATTGCTGTACATAGTGTAATTGTGGCAAATTTTAACCTCTGAATACTGTAATTTTTATTAATGTAAACTAATTCTAATTTAGTATAATTTATTGTTTTCCTTTTATATAGAAATTGTGCATACGTACATGATTAATGCGCATACGGTAATAAATAAAATGACGATTCGTCCAAAATAATCCATGTAGCTATTATAATAACTCGTACATACCTATAGTAGAAAAGCCAATTCTGTAGTACAATTTTTCAGAGGAAATCTTTTAAAATAAAAACACTTGTCTACTGTCTGACTCATTTACTTCACGAGGAAAATCCTTTGTTTAGTGTTATTTTTCATTTTGTATTGTATAAATCTTTTACTCGTAAGACTGCCTCGATGGCCTAGTGGTTGCAAGCGCTACTGCTGTGCATAAAGATCTGGGTTCGATTTCCGGGTAGGGCAAACAGTTATTGGTATTTTTCCCATCAAGAATTTCTCTGTAGCAGCCCGGAGTCTGGATTTGTGGCCGAATGATGGCAATATCCCCTATTACGTGAGACTAAAACATAGCTGGCGAAATTAAGGTGTTACTATAGGTATACCTCGGCCTTACCCTACGGGCATTACATGCGTGATGATACGTAAGACAGCTCTCAGCTCTAAGGTATGAAATTCCTGGAATAAAAATATTACTTGGCGCTATATCCGCATGTGTTGAGGAGGCTATAGTATGCTATGTCGGGCTCATAAATTTTCTTCCTCTGCGTGACCTCTAAATAGTTTTCTAAAATAAAGGTCCTGTCAAAATCGGTCCAGCCGTTTCGGAGATTAACCGGAAAATACAAACACAATTTTTTTTTTTTTGTATAAGTACCGTTTATATTTTCAAATGCATTTAGTAAAAGCGCTGTTATTTTGTCATCGCCAACATATACTTCAATTGTACCTATTTATTTGTATGCATAGATGTATTAATAATGCGGTACGCAATTCTCACTCAATTGAAGTGCAATAATAATGCGTAGGCGTAGCCATGAAATGTCTACTATCGCTAATATTGATCGGTGATTACAGAAAAATAATCGGTTGTTTATAAACTTTGTTTCCGGCAATGGCAAGGCTGTGAACCTTCTCATGTTGTTGTACAAGCTTCTGCCCGCGCCTTAGTACGCGTGAAATTTCATGTTTTAACATAAATGTATCCTTATAACACTCAGCAATAGTGTAGCTTCCCAGTACTGTTTCGGAATTGGATCAGTAATTCGGAATATTACCCCTAAATACAAACTCACAGATTTTACCTCGTTATAATCATCACTACATAGTATAAAGCAAACTCGCTTCCCGCGTCCTAATGTCTGTATGTATGTATGCTTAGATCTTTAAAACTACACAACGGATTTTTATGCAGACGGATTTTTTTAATAGATAGAGTGATAGAAGGGAAAGGTTTATATATATAATAACATGCTTAATTGTATTAGAGAACAACCAACATAATTTCAAGATTTCTAGTCGTAAATAAACACATTATATTATATTGCGATATAGGGAAAGGGGAATTGTTTTACTACGAATTTAACGCGTGCGAAGTCGCGGGCAAAAGCTAGTTAGTATAAATAGAAGGCAATTAGAGGATTCTAAATTATGTGTTAGTTGCTTCGTTTTATGATCTTATTATCGCCAATAATTGCGATCACTAAAGCAAAGCGAAAAGGTTCCCTTGCAACCGTGGCATTTAACCCGATCGAAGAATTTACTTCCTTGCGCGAATTAGGAGAACAGTAGATAATTGATAAATAATATTGTCGCCTAAGCCGATGATCTTGGGCGACATCCAGTCCGATCACTTTCGATCCTATCCGACGGCAGAGCCCTAATCCAATCCGCCAATTTTATTTCCTCAAATATCATAAATCCATTTTAACTCCTATTTTATTTTGTTCACAGGACCTTTACTGCGTTAGGAGTGACTTGGGCAATTTGCTCAAAGCTCTTGGTCGTTTGGATGAGGCAAAGGTAAATATAATTTCCTCCTCGACTTTCTGGTTTGCTCCGAAGTTAACAGGATTCTCTAAAAGTTTCCTTTGTACAATATCAAATTAGCGTACTCTCTGCTCTGTAAGCGTAGCGTACACTGCCCTTGCGTAAATACATCAGAATAATTTGCAACTTGCGTCAGCTGTCCTTATAATGGTTTTGACTATAAGAACTCATTGTTATTCTAAGATTTACCATCAAAATGCGTCACTAAAGAGTCCTAGTTGAAACCATTATTAAATCTGTGAACAGGATGGGAAATCGAATGCTTTGTTTGGCCACACAACTTCCGTTTCCAATCTTGGTGCACCACACAACTTGTACAGTCACAAAATATTAAACATCTTATGTGTATCGTTATCTGATAATAAAATTACGTTTGATAAAGTTTGATCCACTGTTTATATCAATGGTTGACATTGACTGAATACAAGGACGTTTCTGCGTAGTATCTTTTTACACGTACATTTTTTTATTGAAGCTTTCCTTACACATGGGTATATTGAATTTTATTAATGTACACAATAAAGTACATCATATTTTTATGACAAACACCTTTCCAGGGGGAAGACGGGAGCGTAATATTTTGTGACAGCGTTTTTGCGTTCGAATATCAATTCTCACACACAACATTTGTCCAAGGAATCGTAAATTATTGTTTGTCATGCTATATGCAACTTGTTCCTAACAATGTTGTGTGGAGTATTGAGCAGCAAAGGAGAGTAAACTAATTCACGTCACCATACTAAACGTTTGAGACAACATTCAATCCTGTTTTCTTCAAAACCTAGTTAACGTTATAATCCTTGTGCTTGTAGTGATTTCTTATTACAATGGAGGATCAGAGGAGTCTGTAGTGTTTATTTTATTAGTGGTATGACGTAGTGAGTTTATTTGTATTATATGATTTGGTCATCCACATCATGCCTGTCGCAACACTCTGCTCGATGACAGCGTGAGCTGAACAATGATCCTCTCAAATCATAAATATTTGATTTGCAATATAATTTGTTTATGAAGATCGGGTGAGACAAATTGACTCAAAATCAACTAATTTTCTATTATATTTTCACAAGGTGTTGTCTGGTAAGGCAAGTGTAGGTGTGACCGCTGCTGTATCTAGCTGGGTTATGGTTCGTACAACACTCGCTATCCCGCCGCGATGCCGCCGTGTCTGCTGCAGGTAAAGTGGAAAAGGTTTGCAAGATCTAAAGTAAGAACAGGAATCGGAAACAACTCGTGCTCTTGACTTATCCATAGTCGTGACCATCCTCTCTCATCGGCTAGGAAGTGGAAGCGTTTCACTTGTGGTTGGCTCGTTTGTTCGTGACGTATGATTTATTTATTATTTTATGTTTATCAAGACGTATGTATGTGCGTCTGCACTTGGTTTGCACTGGTATTTCGTTTGCATTTCCTACTGATGTGTGTGGCAGTCGGCGTAGTCTCGTTTCTCTAGGGTGCTCTTTGCGTAAAGTTTTATGTATGCGATTGATGTTTGGTGATCGTAGCTTTTGGTGTACACGTCGATCACCCAGCATCGCTCGTAGCGAACGTGTAATTACTGACATTGGCGTAACATACATTTCAGAACTTCATTACCTCAAAATATAGTTTCCGAATAGTTATTAACATGTAATTTTTTCGTGTGTGTAGGCTTGTTACTTGAAGGCAATAGAAACGAGGCCAGACTTTGCTGTGGCATGGAGTAACTTGGGATGCGTGTTTAACGCACAAAGTGAAATCTGGCTGGCCATTCATCACTTTGAAAAGGCCGTTGCACTAGATCCGAATTTCTTGGACGCCTACATTAATTTGGGGAATGTACTCAAAGAAGCAAGAATATTCGACAGGTGAGATAAATAGTTTATTTAATTTTGAACAGACAACAATTGTTCAGAACTCTTAATATTCATAGCACATTTTACACATGAATGAAACATTAAAACGTAATTAGTTTTAATGTTTTGCCATTACTATTACAATATCGCAAACTGACATTAATATGGGACGGCACGTTAATTATAATAATTTTCCATGTTCAATAGGGCTGTGGCTGCGTATCTTCGCGCACTGAATCTGTCGCCAAACAATGCTGTGGTCCACGGCAATTTGGCGTGTGTTTACTATGAACAAGGATTGATTGACTTGGCAATTGACACCTATAGGCGAGCCATTGAGTTACAACCGAACTTCCCCGACGCATATTGTAATTTAGCGAATGCATTAAAAGAGAAAGGACAAGTCGCTGATGCAGAAGAATGTTACAACACAGCTTTAAGACTATGTCCATCACACGCTGACTCACTCAACAATTTAGCGAACATCAAACGTGAACAAGGATACATCGAGGAAGCTACTCGTTTGTATTTGAAAGCTTTGGAAGTGTTCCCCGAATTTGCCGCAGCTCACAGCAATTTAGCTTCAGTACTGCAACAACAAGGCAAACTAACCGAAGCCCTCATGCATTACAAAGAGGCGATACGCATTCAGCCAACTTTCGCTGATGCCTACAGCAATATGGGCAACACGCTCAAAGAGATGCAGGATGTGGCGGGCGCGCTGCAGTGCTATACTAGAGCTATACAGATAAACCCAGCATTCGCTGATGCTCACAGCAATCTTGCTAGCATCCACAAAGATTCTGGAAACATTCCCGAAGCTATTCAGTCGTATAGAACGGCTCTGAAATTGAAGCCCGACTTCCCCGATGCGTACTGCAATTTGGCTCATTGCTTGCAAATTGTATGCGATTGGACCGATTATGAGTCTCGCATGAAGAAGCTTGTGAGCATTGTGGCCGAACAGCTTGATAAGAACAGACTGCCGTCAGTTCACCCTCATCATTCCATGTTATACCCACTTACACACGATTACAGAAAGGCAATTGCCGCACGACATGCTAACCTATGTCTCGAAAAAGTGCAGGTTCTACACAAGCCGCCGTTCAAATTCCCGCGGGAGTTGCAAGGACGTCTTCGTATCGGTTACGTGAGCAGCGATTTTGGGAACCACCCAACCTCACATTTGATGCAATCCGTACCAGGTTTGCACGACAGAGTTAAAGTAGAGATCTTCTGCTATGCTCTGAGTCCAGATGACGGAACCACATTCCGTTCCAAGATCGCACGAGAGGCGGAACACTTTATTGACTTATCTCAGGTGCAATGTAACGGCAAAGCGGCCGATAAAATCTACGGCGACGGTATTCACATTCTCGTCAACATGAACGGTTACACGAAAGGAGCGCGGAACGAGATATTTGCGTTGCGACCGGCCCCCGTGCAAGTTATGTGGCTCGGATATCCGGGAACCAGCGGGGCCAGCTATATGGACTATTTAGTGACGGATGGAGTTACGTCGCCCATAGAATTAGCGAGTCAGTACAGCGAGAAAATGGCTTACATGCCGCATACGTACTTCGTGGGCGATCACAAACAAATGTTCCCGCATTTGCAAGAAAGACTGATTCTCAGTGACAAACTAAAAAATCATAATAACTTAGGAAGTTTAGCCGACAATGTTGCAGTCATCAATGCTACGGACTTGTCGCCTCTTGTGGAGACCGCAGACATTAAAGAGATTAAGGAAATTGTAAGAGCTGCTCGACCTCTAGAGATATCCTTGAAAGTAGCTGAATTACCGACCACCACGCCCATTGAGACCATGATTGCATCAGGACAAATACAGGTAAAGACATAATATATTACTTGGCCGTAATTATAGCACATAGAGTTAGTGTTTTTTTTAGTTTTAGGGTATGGTTTCCCATCACACAAAACCAGTGTCATAAGTCTTTTTTCTGTAAAACTTGATGTGTCATGTAAACAATCGGTTAGCTACGTCACAATAATATACTCAATTATCCATAATTATTTCGGAATCCTAACGCATTCTTAATTTACAGACATCAGTAAACGGAGTGATTCTTCAAAATGGACTAGCGACGACACAGACGAACAATAAGGCAGCGACGGGCGAGGAAGTGCCGCAGTCTATCGTAATAACGACTCGTCAACAATACGGACTACCAGACGACGCAGTGGTGTACTGTAACTTCAACCAACTGTACAAAATTGACCCGCTCACGTTGCATATGTGGGTGCACATATTGAAGAATGTTCCGAACAGTGTGCTATGGCTGCTGAGGTTCCCAGCTGTTGGAGAGCCTAATCTTCAGAATACGGCTCAACAATTAGGTAAGAAAAAAATCTGACCACATTATTATTTGTGTTATATTCTTACCAAACCTCATTCAAAAAGCTGTTCAATGCACATGCCTTCTTTGACTGAGAAGAGGCTTTTGTTATACAGAAGGCCTCCCTCTGTAAATTTATAGTTTGCTATTTTATTCTTACTGTCGCCTCAGTATAAATCGTATAGCATTGATTATCTTATTCAGTCAGTTAGTTTATAAAAACTGACCACGACAGAGCATTGTTTCGTCAAGTATATTATAGACTTCCATTCAGAGGAGCAGGAAGAATTGAAACAATAATTACAAACAATGAGTGATAGTTGATAATGCAAATCAACTAACAGGATGGCCAGATAACTTAATTAAACATTTTTTATTTCTTATTCTTACCCAGGACTTCCACCCGGTCGCATAATCTTCTCCAACGTGGCCGCTAAAGAGGAGCATGTGCGTCGTGGACAGTTGGCGGACGTTTGTCTAGACACACCATTGTGTAACGGCCACACGACCAGCATGGACATCTTGTGGACTGGCACGCCGGTCGTTACGCTGCCTGGGGAGACGCTGGCTTCCAGGTAAATTAAGACTTTAAGGCTGTTTTTAGAAAAGCGGGATTGTCCGAAAGGGTTACCGCTACCTCGGAACATAAAGGGCTACGGAAGGAACATGGATGGGTTTTAGTCAGTAAGAGTCTGACACTCCCTTCCGCTTCACCCAGAGTGGGAGAAGTCATTGGACGATGTCCCACCCTCAAAAAAAAAGCCTATTTTTTAGAACTGAAGCTTAATTTGAAAGGAAAGAAAATAAAATATGGATATTGGTCTCCCTTTGTCCAGCAGTGGGATAGAAAAAACTAGCAAAATAAAGAAAAATACTGCAAGTCTTATAGTAAAAGTACGTAGCGTACGTACGCTTTACGAAAATAATTGCCGCCACGTGAACACGCGTTATTGGCCGTTTGAGGAGTTTAAGACGCCATATAGTGTAGCATACGTTATATTAAACTTGCCTATGTTATTGTTACAGAGTGGCAGCATCTCAGTTGAACACGCTCGGCTGTCCCGAGCTGATCGCGAGAACGAGGATAGAATATCAAGACATAGCTGTAAGACTAGGAACCGATAGGGAATAGTAAGTATATTGTAATATTACAAACAGACACCACTATTAAATCAGTAAAGTATTCATAAAGGCCTCCTTTTGGCGTTATATTCTGGTCCTAAGATAATTCCCATATTAGTTATATTGACAGCAATTGACTAGAGCATCGAATCATACTGTTACTCTGCACTGGCCTGGAAAATTATGGCCTGGTAAATATATATATCATGTCCTGTCATATATCCAATCTCTAACGAAAAAAGTCGACTGCCTCGTTGGTCTAGTTGTCGCAAGCGCTACTGCCGAGAATGAGATTCTGGGTTCGATTCCCAGGTTGGGCACAGTGTTATCGGTTTTTCCATTAGGAATTTCTTAATAGCAGCCCAGAGCCTGGATATGTGGCCGGTTGATGGCAATATGCTCGCTCTTTATTACATGGGACTTCAACAACTGCCGAAATGTGGTACACCTCTGCTTAACGCTTCGGGGAAAGAAGGTGTGATGTTAACAACGAAAAAGTAGACAATATTGTCAAATTTAATGCTTTTTCTTCTATCTTTACAGTTTAAAAGGCATCCGAGCTAAGGTTTGGGCAGCGCGCTCCGAGAGTCCGCTTTTCGACTGCAAAGCGTACGCCACTGGCTTAGAAATGTTATACAATAAGATGTGGCAGAGGTACGCGCGCGGCGACCGTCCGGATCACATAAAGGCGGACAAATAGACTGCGGTTCGCACCGGCACAAACGATGACGGGACATCTAAGAAACGCCGATGGTGCTAATTGACAGTGAACCACTAAGTGAAAGTTAGAACGGTTTCAAGTTATCGTCTTAATTAGTGAGTGATGTCGACGATCAAGCCGAGTGCGGACTGCGTGTGATATTAATTGTATGAGCTGGAAGCTCTGTTTAGTTCCGATGGTCAGCTGGTGTCGATCAACCTGATCAATGTAATCGTACTTTAATGAAATTGTACTTTATAGACATTGATCTGCCCTTCATCGCCTGTTAGGTCACCAATCAAATTCTGTATGTTATATAGATTGGTTGGTTGAAAACGAAATTGGTATCCAAAGTGTCCTTTGTGGATTTGATACGACAATTTCCTAGGGCGATGATATATCAGTGATATAGTTGACTATGACCCGGCAACATTTAACTTATGGTAAGTTACTATACGAACAGGCTCTCGGATGTTAAAACATGAAATGTATGCTTGCTAGTTTTCGTGTATATCAATATCTTCCTGGTCTGTAGTTGTGCGCTTAAAAGTTCCTAGCTATAATCTTACGAATGCAATACTGGTTAAATTCAAGGTGAACTGTGTGAAAAATAAATATGGAGCAATAATATTGTGTAAAAACTAGCGGTAAAGTGCCCTTGATAACGGTAAAATATTACAGAATATTGTAATGTGTTACAGGTCATTTGGTGTAAGTTTAATATAAATATGTTGCCTAGAGTTGCAAAGTTCGACATTATAAAAATCTAGTTTTTTTTTTAGTAAATATGAATACTCTAGAAAAAACAAATAAACCATTTTATTATATATCAAGTAAAAGACAGAAGTAGATAATGTTCTTCAAATATAAATCGAGTACTATCAATAAATATACGCTATATACATGTGCTGCATCCTAAACTTGTTAGGGAAGTTGACGTAACATAGTCGTTTCTAATGAGGCCTTATAAGCATTATGTTTGTATTGCATTTGCCAAAGTTATGAGTCGTAATTAATTGTTATTTAAACTGAACTGTGAAGAATGGAAAATTATGTCTCTGTGTTATATCAAACATATAGCCGTGTGTATGAGAGCAGAGCCTACGTAAGACTGAATTTCCGGAACACTAACAGCGCAGACAGTTAATAAATTAGTTCAATTATAGTTATTGTCGCTGAAAGTCATTGGCGACGTTTGTAGTGTTATAAGAGACTCGTGTTATTCTAAATAATCATTTGTGATACCATCATTACTATTATAAAATGGCCATGCTTGACGAATATAGATTTAGACAACATTTACCCAACGATTGTAATACTTTAGACACAGATTTGCAGCGAACGCACCCAATTTAATATACATAAAAGTGTTTTTGTAATTTTTTTTTTCGTTATTTTGGAACATGTTATTTTTTTGAATTCTTAATTTGAATTTTGCTGATGAGTTTATTAAATGTATTTTGTGTTGAATGATTGTTTTTGAATGACATTAATTCAAGTTATAACTATTCCAATATGATGAAGTAGTTTCTGATTCTACTTAAGGTGTTTTAGCCTTCAAAATTGTAATAATTGATCGGAATGTCTTTAAGGATATTAGAAAGTTAGAGAGAGGGTTATAGTGAGGTTGGTATAAACTCAGCTATTTATTTATTTATTGCTCATGAAATCTTCCCTAAATAAACAGGCTATAATGTTGTCTTGTTGCAATAAATGAGGATACAGTAGAGTAAGATATTATGCTATAAATGTGACTTATCCAATTGTTTTGTCATTTTCTGCTGATTTGTTGTAAATAGTAATTAAGCCTAGACTATTATGGAATAAAAAGAAAAATATATAGTGGTTTTATTTTTCTTTTACGTTCCCGTTATTTCAGATATGTGACTGTTCCTAAACTACCCCAGGCTGATAAAAGTTTCGTTTTTCCTAACTTCGTCAATATTATTGTTTGGCTCGGTTCCGGAATCTAAAAAATACTCATTTGGATCAATTACGATGAAATATGAGACTCAGGAAATCAGAGGTCACCACTGCGAGGATCGCCTAGAGGACACGGTAGAGCAGCATACAGTGCAAACCTGCCCCGTTCGGGCGGAGCACCGCCGTGTCCTCGTAGAGGCGAACGGCGTCGGCGACCTCTCGCGCCCGGCCCCCTGGTGCAAGCCATGGTCCGAAGCGAGAGGGAGTCGGAGGCAGTCACCTCCTTCTGTGAAAAAGTCATGCTCGCGAAGGAGGTGGCGGGATGGGAGAGAGAAACGTCCTCCCGTCCCAGCTGCCGCGGAAGACGCCCCGGGCGTCGGGATCCACGTGACGACTCCCGGCCACCGTAGACGCGGGCCTGCGGACGGTGAGTAATGGGTGACTCACCATCCGAGCAGCACCAGGCCCGTGCCGGACGGCGCGTATATGTTCCACAGCATATGAAGGGGCCCCTTAGAGCCAAGCCTGCCGGGTAAGCGGGATTGTCTGAAAGGGTTACCGCTATCCCGGAACATAAAGGGCTAAGGAAGGAACATGGATGGGTTTTAGTCAGTAAGAGTCTGACACTTCCTTCCGCTCTACCCAGAGCGGGAGAAGTCATTGGATGATTTTCCAGCCTTAAAAAAAAAGGAAATCAGAAATTCAACGAAATTCGTCAAGGGAACTCTTTTTTTTAAAACTGGGTTTGTTCCAACAGATAGGGTAGCCCCGAAGCACACTTCCTTTAAAAATAATATTGATATATATAATATCTTAACAACCCCCTAAAGGGGGATTGGGGTTGACAAAATTTGTTTGGAAGAATTTTAACGCGCGGTCCGATTAACTCGAATCTCAGTATTTATACCTAACATAAAAAATAAAGAAAAACTGGTTTTACTTAGATTTACTGAAAATCTACCCCTTAGGGGATGAAAAAGGGTAGTCAATTTTAAAGGGGATTTTACTGTGTGTCATAGTTAACTCGAAGTGATACCAAAAAAACTTCTTTTTATTCCAATATTGCGGTATAACCGAACTTCACGCGGACGAAGTCGCGGGCAAAAGCTAGTTGTTGTATATCTCGCGACTCTTTATAGTAATAATATTAACCCTGATTTAAAATGTGATGTGGTGCGACCAGAAATCACCACACTCAGTTACATGAGGAGAGGTTCTCCACCGTTCAGACTCAATAAAGTCTCCGATTGGATATTAACAAGAGGATATTGTGAGATTCGTAGGTATGCGAGATTGACTCGCTCAGCTTACGGCTCGTACTCATTTTATATTCTATCCATTAGCGTAATACCACACGCTTCTTTGACTCGCTGTTTCGTCATTATTTCCAGGATTTCATGCAAAAAGTATAGTAAGTATTTAACCATTTCACGTGTCACCAAAAATACGAGGGTAATTTCGATCAGCTCGATGCTCGACAAGCTGCCTCAAGAGACTACAGAAGTCCAAGGTATGAAACTAAAGTAAGTATCTTACCTAAATATTTTAAAATTATAACTCCGTGTGTTGGTGGTGTGTACATCGGCAGGGCGATGCGGCTAAATCAACTTCGCTAGTCATAAAATAAAGTTGAAAATACATATCCTTTCCGCTTCGATGCACTCTCTGGCTGTAAGTTAATTAATTTTCAACTTTTACGTTGTTGATTTTTGTTTGTTAGTGAAAACCGAGCTGCGTTGCGCTTTTTCAGGTCTGCGTCGGCCCTAAATCGGCAGGCAACGTTTAAGCGAATTAATAAATTACGCTAAACGTCAATAGATGGCGTAGTTGGGATCTGAAATGGTGAACAATACAGTTCCACGAGAGCAAAATATGTAATAAAATGAAATATTTATAATTCGTGCACACGGCAACGATTATTACTTTAATTCTCATAGCATGTTTGCTGAACTGAACCTAACTAGTTGCGGTCAGATTACGCACTGGACCTTCAAGAGTCTAATTTTCTAGGAATCCTTATTTTCGTTATTTTTAGAAATAAAAAAAATATATAGGTGGGTAGGTAACTTAAAAACGCGGCACTAAGGGGGACTCCGACCTTCCTTCAAGGATGCTTCACCGCCGACTTTCGCTTGAGATTTCTTTTTAAATAAGCATTGGTAGGTACGTATAATTCTGTCCTTTTCTTATTGTCTGTTCATAGAATAAATTGTGCACATAATAAAATTCATTAAATGTCTGACTACCTCATCCGTCTACAAAAAACAAACACTACATTTTAAAAAGCCTCACCAATCTGAACTGGATCACTATATAAGCCACCCTCAACTCCTGGTCAACAATTATTATTATATTATTATTATTACTTCGAAGAAAGCCAAACAATAGAAATAGACTTGACGTCAATATCGCATTTATAGCAGCGCGGCGCGGGTTAGGAATCGGATCTAACTCGCGAACTCACGTTTTACCAGTATGGGTGAGTTCTCTATAATTGAAAAAAATAGATGATCGGTTGAACGAGGAACAATATATTAATGGAGTGTTAAGTACTTATGAAAATAAAGGGCCTCGTGGCAGCCGCATAGATCGACCGATCAGGTTTAGATAGTTCCAGTCGCCCCGTGGATGGGTGACAGAGGCGTAGTGACTTCTTTGTCCCAGATATCATACGTGGATCTTTTTCAGTTGTTACAGGTAGTCAGAAGCTCAAAGTCTGACAATACCAAGGGTATCTTATTCCCCATTAACCTGGTCGTGATGTTAAGATAGGCAGTCGATATACTATACTGGTAGGTATTCAGCTGCAGCTGGCAGTCAAAGCCGATTCCGATAGGACCAAACTTGGAAAATGAAAAAAAAAACAGTTGTTCCATATCATACTTAAGCACATATAAACCGCGTTCAAGATCCAAGACCATAGAAAATAATGACACTGACAGCCCTTAAATGGGGTTCAACGGCGTTCAGTTTAATTAGTGAATTTCGCCCTTAATCATGGCATCCTTTCTTAGCAATGTCAAAACGATCATTTGGTTATATCACCTGGCTAGAATTTTTGAGTAGATTTGTCCCTGCCTTAAGTTGTTTCTACGCCAGTTTTGTCAACAACCGGCACACCAGCTGCAATCGGAACACAATATGTCCCGTGCCCGGCAGCTACCTGTACGTACCTATACAGTATGTTTTGATAAAGGAGAACCAAAGTGCAACCGCAGGCCCTGCTATTATTATAATTTATATCGATGTAATAAACAGCCGTAAAGCCATCAATCAAAATAAAGATATTTTGCGGAATATATAACTCTGTATTTAAGTGTTCTTGTTTACTTGTCTGTTTTAGCTCTGTATTTTTAAATTAATTATCTACCTATTATAAATGTTTTGGGTAAACAATTGTTAGCTAGCCTAAATAAATAAACTCTGCATGATATTTTCAATCAATGTTTCAAAAGATAAAGAAAGTCTTACTAAAGGGAATGTGAGTTTGTTGAGAGAAACTAAAAAACATCCTTTGCGTTTATAATAATCACATCAACCACTACATACAAACATACACATCGAAATTAATAATGGTATCTTCCATGCCTACTTTTCGAATTAATATGTGAACGAACCTAGAACTGACGATTCGCATCCACGTTCTGAGCCATAGTGCAGCATTGTATCTACTTAGTTAAGTAAAAACTTTTTGAAACTCTAACAACGTAAAAAAAACTGATAAAATTTCGAAACCCTAGGTAATAAATAAAGTAGGTAGCTACCTATCTTCCATAATGAGACGTTGCCAGATTCTGGAACAATCATAAAGCCGCAAAATTGTGTAATTACTAAAACAAAAGTAAACTTGTAATATTACATTTGGTAAGCTCTATCTCTACTCCTAGTGAAGGTAGAGCATTGGTTTTTGTTCATTAAAATTTGAATTTCAAAAGGATTGTTCCCAAATAAAATTTAAGGAAATAACGTCATGTAACGGTTTCCGTTTCGTACAAAAGTCAAAACTACGAGGGTTACTTATTATGCGGCAATAGAAATTTGGTGCGGTCCGTTCCCTCCAAGCCGCCGCGCATTCATGGCATTTCATTGTACGCGGCAGTCGCGGCCTCGCCACCGCGGGGGGATCGCGTGCTTGCGTCGTTGCGTTGCCATGCTGTGCCGCACGCACACTGCTCTATTTACTACACAGCTCCGCTCATAATCGTCGTTATCGAATTGTTTCTGTGTAATACACGCGTAGACAACAGCTGAACATGACTGTGTGCGACTTACGAACTCAACTTTCATTCATCAAAACTCTATTCTGACAAGTGACAAAAATGATATGGACACAGTGCCGTTTAAAATGATAAGTAACGCGATATTCTTTTGTTTAGTGATGGGCGCGGCGCTTACGGAAGCGCCTGACGATGCAGATGTTTGTTTCCGTGTGTCCGGTGAAAATGGTGTGGTGGAGTGCAACGTACGGACACTGTCGTCGGACAGGGACGTCGCCGGTTCGATGCACTCGGATGGCGCGGAGCGACTCGCGATCCGGTGCAGCCCGCTGCTACTGGAGAGCTCACTGCGAGACCATCACTTCGGAAGAATGCAAGGTTTGGCAGAGATAACCATAGATAACTGCAAAATACTGCGCCTGCCTGGCAATGTGTTCGAGGGGCTACGAGGGCTGAAGACACTGAAGATTCGCTCTATGAACAATGAGTGGAGCAACAACAAAGAATTGGAACTATCTCTAGGAGCTTTCAACGGACTGAGGGAGCTGCACATGTTAGACTTGGGCCACAACAACATAAGAAAGATACCTTCGGACCTGTTTTGCGCGCTGGAAAACATAATTTCACTTAATTTAACCCACAACAAAATCAAGTTTGTCGATGAACTGGGTTTCAGTCATAAATGCGGGTCTACATTACAGACTATAGATTTAAGTCATAACGACATCATGTCGTTGCCAGCTGACTCCGAAATTTTACATTTGCGACGTTTGACACAGTTGTTCCTTCAAAATAATAAAATTAACGAGCTTCCAGGCGAAGTTTTTAGTGACTTACTGTCGTTAAAAGTTGTAAACCTTTCTGATAACGCTATTAGTTATTTACCAGACGGTTTATTTTATAATACTAGAGAAATTCGAGAAATTTATATACAAAATAATGAGCTGGAAACTTTGCCTAAGAGAATATTCAATCGGTTGGAACAATTGCTCGTTTTAGATCTTTCGGCGAATAAATTGAGAAGCGACCACATAGAAGATGAAACGTTCGGTGGTCTAATAAGATTAATCGTGCTCGACCTGTCCCATAACACGGTGGCTCGGGTCACACGCAACATGTTCAAAGACTTGTTCTTTTTACAAATTTTGAATCTGTACAACAACACCATAGCGTTCATAGAGGATAATGCATTTTCACCGCTTTTTAATCTACACACTTTGAACTTAGGTCAGAATAAGTTACAAGCTATTGAAGACCATATATTTAATGGATTATTTATATTAAATAAACTAAATTTAAATAATAATATGCTATCTTATATCAGTGAGAATGCATTCGGAAATTGTTCAGATTTGAAAGAATTAGATCTAAGTTCTAATAAGATTGCGAAAGTCCCAGATGCAATTATGCAACTACCGTTCTTGAAATCGCTAGACTTAGGTGAGAATTCATTAACAGAGATAGCAGCCAGTTCATTCCAGAACCTATCGCAACTGACCGGGTTACGTTTAATCGACAATCAAATTGGAAACCTTACCGCGGGCATGTTCTGGGGCTTGCCAAGCCTGCAAGTACTCAATTTGGCCAAAAATAAAATACAGTCAATCGAGACCGAAACCTTTCAAAAGAATACCCAATTGGAAGCCGTGCGTTTGGACGGCAACTTCATTTCTGACATTAACGGGGTGTTTGTGGCACTGACTAAACTGTTGTGGCTTAATTTATCCGAGAATCATTTGGTTTGGTTTGATTACGCTTTCATTCCGGGAAGCCTGAAATGGTTGGACATCCACGCGAATTTCATTGAGATTCTTGGTAATTACTATAAAATTCAAAACGAGCTTCACGTCAAAACATTAGACGCCAGTCATAACCGTTTAGTGTCCCTGTCACCGTTGTCTATTCCAAACAGTGTAGAGCTTTTATTTATCAACAACAATTTTATTACAAGTATAGAAACGGATACATTCCTCGAGAAGAGAAATTTAACTCGAGTTGATATGTATGCCAATGAGATTGCAAGTTTGGACATAAATAGTTTACGTGTTTCGAGAGTGGCAGATGAACGACTGTTGCCTGAGTTTTACATTAGTGGCAATCCCTTTCGATGCGATTGCACAATGAAATGGCTTTTACTGATCAATTCCATTACATCTCGCGAATACCCACGCGTAATGGACTTGGAGAATGCTAACTGCAAGGAATCTTACGTACGCGGCATGAAAAATCTCCCGGTCAGTTCTCTCCATATCAAAGACTTTTTGTGTAAATACGATAGTTACTGCCCTGATGGATGTCATTGTTGCGATTTCAATAACTGTAGCTGCAAAACACTGTGCCCAATTAATTGTTCGTGTCATCACGATTCGGCGAAAACTACAAACGTTGTTGATTGTTCTGTTAAACAATTGAAAGCAGTACCTCAGAATTTTCCTGTAGACGCAACTCATATATATTTAGATGGTAATATTTATAGCGAACTTTACGAATCTGTTTTCGATTCTATGCGTAAAGCCTTGGTTGTGTATCTAAATTCAAGTAATATTATAAACATACATAACAATACATTCAACGGACTAAGAGATCTGAGGATCTTACACTTGGACAACAACAAACTGAAACAATTACTGGGTCTCGAGTTCTCAAAGCTAAGCAACTTAAAAGAACTGTATCTTCAAAGTAATTTAATTGAGTACATTTCTAATGAAACTTTTTCCCTTTTGGGAGCTCTAGAAGTTTTGCGCCTGGATGGAAACAGACTCGTGAATTACGGTCTGTGGCATTTAGACAATAACAAGAAGTTACAAACATTGTACATTGGCAGTAACAGCTGGTCCTGTGATTGTAAATATTTGCAAGGTTTTTTAACGTATGTATCTCAGAACGTCGCGAAAGTTATCGACATTCCCAAACTGTGGTGTGTAAATGAGAACATGAACCCGGCAAAGAAGCCATTGAATTTAAATGTGACAGTTTGCAGTGAAATAAGCGATAGCTCGATGATAAGCGCGTTCTTCGTCTCCCACAATTTGCCATTATTGGCCTCGGCTTTGACTGGGTTCATGCTTATTTTATTAATATTAGCTTTAGTATTCACATTTAGATACGCTTGTAGGATGTGGTTGTATTCGAATTGCGGAATTAAGCTCTCCCCTCTAGCGGGCGCTTTTAAGGATGCTGATAAGCTTTACGACGCGTATATTTGTTATAGCCCTAAAGACGAGGAGTTTGTCGTAGAATCGCTTGCTCGTGAATTGGAGACCGGTTATCCGTCGTACCATCTCTGCTTACACTACCGAGACGTTCCGCAGTTCGAAGCGACGTACGCTCAGTTCCCCGACTTGGTGGTCGAGGCCACCGAGGCGTCGAGGCGTATCATAGTAGTTTTAACAAAGAATTTTATCTTAACCGAGTGGTCACAGATAGAGTTCCGACAAGCTTTACAGAAAGCGCTACAAAAGAATCCACATAAATTAATAATAGTGAGCGTAGGACTCATCCCACGAGATCCGGAGTTGAAGTCATATTTCAAAACGGGTTTGGAGATAACGTGGAAAGAGAAACGGTTTTGGGAGAGGTTACGTTATGCCATGCCGTCATCTAAGCGACACGGTCAGAAATTAAAAAGGCTAAATTATGGAAGAAATTCTAATACTTACACAATGGACGCGTCTGTGCTGAATAGTACCTGTCAGACGCTTTGTGGCAAGTCCGCCAACTCCGCGGAACGCTCGCCGTGCGACCGGCCGCTGTCCGAGCACATCTACTCTACGATAGATTCGGATTACTCCTCCAACGACTTCCAAGGTCGGCACAATCAACCGCAATCCGTGGTATTTCAGCACACTGTTCAAACGTACCTGGTATAAAGGACCTCAGTAAACATTAACCTAAACGATCTCTTAAATAATTGATCTGTAGGCCATAGTCTTAGCCTTAGGCGAACGCTAAAGAACTTGTTTTGTTATAGACGAAAATCGTCCCAAGTTGTAAATATTTATAGAACTTTATAATCTACGAGTATTCTTATTAGCATAAATGTGTAACTTTTGTACAATAATGATACCAAATTTTCGCATTTGAAAAAGTTTGCTTCTTCGTATTTATTACTTTTTTAAATGAAAAAAAAAACATGTTTTAAGTATTATTCGGAAAGACTGTAAATTATTGTGTAGTTGTAATTCAATTGGCTGATGTTTGTATAGATATGTAATTAAAGAAGTTTATAAACGAACTTGATGATTTTAATGTGGTCCTTAACTTTCAAAATGTTGCCATTATATGAAGATGTAGTAAAATTGCGAGTACTGACATTAAAAATACATGTTTTATTCTGTTTCCAATTCAGTTTTTACGAGCCGAACCAGAAACGGAGCAGCTGGTCCATGTAAACAGAATAAAAATGAGAGGCAAACATGGCCGACATCTATTGAATAGGCGGCTGTATAATAAGCCCCACTTGCTTGCATTCGCTTTGAAATGATCATTTCCATTAAAAGTTTTTCACAATTTTTCTCTACTGGAGTGCGAGGTGAACACGGAAATGTAATCGTCGGCTGAAACGATTAAGCACAAAACGACACTGTTATAAAGAAAGTAGTTTTTCGTAATCACGACTTTTTTATATTAAAACGATGATGACTTCTAAAACTATTATTATAACTCCCATTATCACTTTATTCTTTAAATTAACCTGAATACTTACCATTGTGTTGAATCAGCTTTTCTTTTCGTGCCTGTCATAAATATGAACAAAGGAAAATCTGTAGGCGACGTGCTACAATTTGTCTCAATTTGAATACTTGTCATTTGAAGTCTTTAGGGGTCGTCCATAGACAAGAACGCTGAATGCGTAACGTCCTAGATTGCGTGCTATACAATAGTATAACAGTTAAAAGTAAAAATAAAATATTCATGAATACGTTAACCGCAAAAAAAGGCAGACAATAAATAAACTTTGGAAATATTATGTTGAACAGGAAAACCGCGTTATATAATGTGCGTAATCTGGTGGTCAATAAATAACAGCACATCTCGATAAGACAGCGACAACAAAAACTATATGGTTTTTTTATATTTTTTTGCAGTCAACAACGCGACGCGGTTCGTAGCGTTTGTATACAGTTACGTAACAATTTTATATACGAAGCGCCGTGAGCAGCGTACAAAAGTGTAGGATGACGCAGGTATACATGATTGAATTTGGCTCACTTCGGCAGCTACAATGAGACAATAAGTCTTGTCTATGCCCAGTTAACAGATTTATTTTTCTTTTATTTGTAGATGGAACTCCCAAAGGTGTTTTATAACAATGTCATTTATTTGATTTAGAGACACACAAATATGGCGCAAAGGATGTACAGGGAGGGCTAGAAATGAGTTTTTAATTTAAATTAATCAACGTTAATCAGGAAGGGCGTTAACTTAATGAGTGGAATGAGGTTAAAATGCTTTCGAGCTTTTTTAAATAATGTCTGTGGCGCAGAATGTTTGTCGTCCATTGCACTTTAGAAGAGGATTCTACGTAAGGAGTATTTATTGCTGTCTTCAGTGGCAAGCCGGCTGCAATGTTCCAGAGACTGGCAAGATAGCTTCTAAGAATAGTCGATATTATCGATTTTTGTAACTTTCTTACTTTTAGTTCAGATTGCAGTCAACTCCGTTGATTGATAGATTTAGAAGGAACAAGAATTGAAATCTCATTATTCTGCTGTTCTGTTATAAAAAAAAAGTTATTAATATAATTATCAACAGGTAAAAAATGCCCCGTTGGTCTAGTGGTTGCAAGCGCTACGACTGAGCATGAGTTCCTGGGTTCAATTCTCAGGTCGGGCAAAGTGTTATTGGGTTTTTCCATCTGGAATTTCTCAGCAGCAGCCCGGAGTCTGGATTAGTGCCTGGTTTATGGCAAAAGGCTCGCCCACCTATTACATGGGACTTACTAATAATGCTCTGTAGGTACACCTTCGGAGAAATACGGCGTGATTTTGTTTTAGGCAAAAAAAAACGAGTTTTGAACTTGCGCTTTACTTTAAAACTTCTTAGCAATACCAGAAGAGAAGAAACATCTCCAGGGACAAGACCAAGCTATTCAGGATTAAAAGGTTACAAGTTCAACAACTCCACACATATCTGTCAATATTCCACAATGGGACCTCACAAAACCAGAGAGATAACCCTATCTAAAT
The DNA here is from genome assembly GCA_951799385.1 of Hyppa rectilinea. Classification (NCBI taxonomy): domain Eukaryota; kingdom Metazoa; phylum Arthropoda; class Insecta; order Lepidoptera; family Noctuidae; genus Hyppa; species Hyppa rectilinea. The sequence continues at coordinate 12,962,690 of OX637315.1, forward strand.
TAGCATTAAAATATATTCCCCTTCTCGCTTTATCAATAAGATTATAACAGAGTAGTATTATTGTTAAGGCGGGCAAAGAAAAATAATTTATTTAGTACATAGGTAATAGAAGATAATGATAAGAAGAAATAGTAAAGGTGAGATGGGTGGCTTAATTTCAATTCAAAGATTTAAGTGTTTTCCTTGTGTAGATAATCTCTTTGGAGTAGGTCAAATCAGATTTATGTGTGGGCGGGTGCTAATCCCCGTAGGTGTATGTATACGGATCAAGGTAATACCACAGAAACATAGAAATATGGTAAAGCTTGAGAGTTTCTTCTACGACTTTATGAAAAAAATATATACATATTTGCTCAGCCGTGACTAATTATACACAATTACTTTTTCTATATATTTATTTTCAGGAATTAAACACCGATCTTGAATACACTATGCAACCTAAAACTAAAAATTAAATATATTATGCATACAAGTAGTAAAAAAAAGGAAAAGCTAAAAAAATAAAAAATATATCTATTATGTACAAGTGGTAAAACGGGGAAGAGCTCATTGGGTGTCCAAAAATTCGTCCCCATCTCTGTCAGTGGGAAATGTGCCCAGAAGACTGGCAGCGTTGCCACGTTGGATGGCAATGCTGATTCTTTTTCTATAGTTTTGAATCATATTTGATATTTCAACAATTGAGCGAATAAGAAGAGCATTACAAAAGACGAGAAGTGGTGGGGCATGTAGGCAACGAAGATCAAACAATTAGAGTCTAGGTATGATTTCTTCAGCACGTTCAATAACATCGATATACTACAGAAGAAAGAAGAGATTGATTCTTCTAAAAATACAAGCTAGCCTTTTGGGCACTTTTCCTATTGACAGCGATGGGGAAGAATTTTTTGATGCACTACGATTTTTTCCCCACGTTTTTTAAGTGCTTCTACAGAGGCTAGCACATCAAGCTACTCCAATCTGTCACATTTATTTGATAGATTTTCAACTTTATTTCAAAATAATAAGTTAATTTTCAATTGGGAAAATGTGACAGTTAGGGATAGCTTGATGTGCATATTTATTATTTTTTAAGCGGGATTGTCCGAAAGGGTTACCGCTACCCCGGTACATAAAGGGCTACGGAAGGAACATGGATGGGTTTTAGTCAGTAAGAGTCTGACACTCCCTTCCGCTCCACCCAGAGCGGGAGCAGTCATTGGATGATTTCCCAGCCTTAAAAAAAAAAAAAAAAAAAAAAAAAAAAAAAAAAAAAAAAAAAAAAAAAAAAGACTGTCAGCTTTTTTAAATTATGTGAATAAAAAATATTACATCAACAAAAATACAATTTGAGGTAAAAAAAAAAATACAATTCGAATGATCAAAAGCCTTGTCCAAGATACCTACTTAAAAAGCTTTTCCTGTTTTCTAAGAACATATCAATCCTGATTTTTTATCAATATTCTCAGTGATTGGTTTCATTCATCTTTCCTCCTACGGGAACAGGGAAATACGAAAGTTGTGTACCTATCTATTATATTGCCGACCGAACGAAAATACGAAAATAGATAGAAGTTGATTATTCCGTTCGCTTACTGAGCCGTGATGCCTCGTTCGGTCGCGAGCTATTGTTTCACCCAAAGGTCGGGAAGTGATTGTACTAAAAGCGTTTGTTTGCTACACTACGGGTTTTTGTGAATCAAGGTTTAGGTTGGGCTGTTTGATAGACAAATTGCTATTGTCAATATTGTTGTTTGGAATTAGGAAAAGCTGGGAATGTTTTTGGTTGCGTAGCAAAACACCTTTTTTTTGGTTTGTCGGTTTAACTGTGGTCGTGCTGACTGTAACAAAATGGTGATCCAAATAGATTTACCTACAACCTACATGCAAAAGCTGTTCCGTTTTTACAGCAGTCCTGCCGATTTCTAGGAGCATGTTCCTTCACAGTTGATTGCGACATAAGTACGCACATGGTAAGTTTATTAAAACAAGAAGAATATAGTATAGTGACCTTATTGGTGATGTTCATCAGAAATGTCAGGTGCATAGAACGCGCGACTCACGTGTATGGCCGGAAGTATGAAAGTAAAAAAGGTGTATGTAAAGAACGACGCAGGTGGCGTTCTGTAGTTAGCCTCCTATCCCCTAATCGAAGTAAATTTAGGTTATGATATGTTAACATTATAAATGCTCTTGTATTGTTAACAGTGATCTTAGTAGGTAGATTATTCTTCTTCTTCGTGTGGTTAGTGACTAACCTGGTGTCAGAGTTTTAATGCTGCCCATTGGCCTCTGACTTAGCATCACATGCTGTTGAGAAATATCTCTCAGACATTTCCTCACGATGTTTTCCTTCATCGATTTTAAGCAGGTAGGCAGTAGGTAGATTGAATGGGGGTCATTAATCCGAAACGTATATATTAATATGGACATTCCTTCGGAATTGGATGATTATTTAAGTGCAACCATTTATAAAAAGTTGTGGCCATAAAAAGGCTAAAAATAAAAAAAATAAGCTTCGATCGGAATTCGATTGTTTTTATTAATCAGCAGATAAATAATGAATTAATTTAGCTTCTTTTAAATTTTTAATTGATACGTAATAATATCACTACCAACATTAACAATATTTAATTGAATCCGGAAATACCGGAATTACTTTTCGGAATAAGGGCTTATCCATGTTATTCTTTCTCTGTGCATTTATGATACAAGTACCAAAAATCAATCTACCTACTCCGATCAATGATTATTAACCATTTTCATTAACTCTAGGCATCACTTAAATACAAGCTCGCTATTAGAATTTTTGGTCATCGCATAGTATAAGGAAAACGGACATGTGTGTAGGTATTTGAAAGCATGTCATTGTAACAAATTCATAGCGATTTTATCTGAACATGACCTAATTTGTGGTCCATAAATATGTCAATCTAAAACTGCCTGTGGGCACAATTTTATAATTTGATAGAGCTCGACATAATTCGATACGTGTCGGGCCTGTTAGATCACTAATCATTATGTCGTGTTGGTTCATAATGTACATTAGTAGTAATTAGGTCAAACCTGGGCAATTGATATTTTAGTGGCATATTTTTAGTACGTTCTATAATTAGATAACGCTATCTCACCAGTGTACCTCATACACATAAGTAGAATGCTACAAGAAGCTTTTGGCGCCTGGATAACTTTGACACAGCAAACACTTCAAAAAAAATGCGGCAAGCGGCCACGCGCTTAAAGAACCTTGTCGCGTTGTAGTTTGACAGCTGTCACAAATGGCATCTGTCAGTCACCAATCGCGAGAAAACGTTAAAAGTAAAGTGTGCTCGTTCGAAAGCTTGGTGTGATGATGAGTCAAAGTAGTGATACTAACAGCTTAAATGCGGGAATGGACAGTCAACTACCACCAATTTTACCAAGGGATAAGGGGTTCAGCTACATGTGAGATACTAGTATTTAGCTCTATCCGGGTTGACTGGCATCTGACCACACCCAACATAGTTTGAAGCAGGCTTACCAGATGATGAGCAGTGAGATGTTCTTTCAACCTGCCGTCTAGCAAATTTTTGACAGCTTACTGTTTTTAGGGCTGACATTCTCGTATAGGTATAATTTATTCCGATACAACACGAAGAAGAATGTAATCTCCATAGACATTGGATTCAATGTTGTCTAATCATGAGTCAATGGCACCATAGTCACACTAGTGACCTACATTAAATTCGACCAGTTTAAACCCATGATGTCATTCATAAGTCTAGTCTAGCTTTAATTGTACATGGCTCCAAGTGTGTAATAATATTTTGTTGAATTTCAGTAGGTAGGTGTAGTAACGTGAAATTTAGCGTCCTATACATTAGGATTGATGTGTTAAAAGTTTGGAATTATTCTTGTGGTTTAATACTTTACCTACAAGTTCCTTAAGACGTTAGATGTCGTAACACCATTAGTAAGCCATTGCAGTGTAACTCTTATCTTATTATTATAAAAAGTCTAATTTAGAATGATTGTCGTGAGTTTTATAACACTCTCGGAATTTATCCATATGTTAGTAAGATAAGAGTGACATTGCAATGACTTAATAATAGTGTCACATCGATCGTGAATGTCCTACATTGGTGGTCTTCCAAACTAATTTCAGACGTAAGGCAGTTTATTTTCATTGACGTTTGCAGATCTACGACTATTAATGGCTCTAGCTATAAAAGGATGTTTGAATGTCCAGAATAACGGTAAGTAATTAAACCTGACCTGATTGACTTGTTAGGCCAGGTCGTTAGTGTCCAAAACTTGATATTTCAAGGCATCCTAGCTATGTGGCGTGTTGATGTCTTGGCTATGAATAGCATATAAACGACCTCTTTGACTAGCGTGAAATTGAGGATACGAAAATTAACGCCTAGTGATTTGAATTTCGAAATTGATACTACATTTTTTTGAATTCAGAAGCAAGTTAGGAACAGAGGCCCAGAATGAGATCCAGAACGAATTCTGTATTTTTAAAATTTTTAACAATACATGCTCAAAAGCGATTTTATAGTCCAGTCAATAAGGAAATTCTTTGTATGGAGAAATTACATTAATTCCTCTGTCGCTGAAACTTTGCAGTGTGATAAAGTAATGTTTATAGATAACGGTTGACCAGTTATCCAACATTTTTTTTATTTAGAAGTTAGGTATTTACACCTAAACATGAAAATCATTTCTAGATCTGGGGGAAAAATTGCTCCGTCCAAAATTCCTTCGGTATATGCCAGTATATACTGATATGTATAGGTATGTATCGGTATCCAACATTTTTTTTATTTGGGAGGGCCAGGAAGTTAAAAATACCTATTTAGGTCCATAACTTGTTCGAAAAAATTCCTCCGTCAAATTTTCTTTTTTGTATGTTTTAATATCGTCAAATGTATCGCACTGCACGAAGATCCAATAGATTTTGCATTTGTAACATAGCATTACGGTTTTCTGCCAATAACTCAGTGAAAAAAATTCCTCCGTCTTTTTTTATTAATTTATCTGTCATAGTATACGTAAATGAAACAGTTTTTTTAAAGATCCAATAAAATTTCGGCAATACACACGACTTTTAGAGTATCAACTATTATTTTAAGATGAATGGACTACGAGCGGGCGGCGGGGGCAGTGCGGGGCGCGGGAGGAAGGGCGCCGGCCGCCGCGTTGCATACATACTCACTTTTCTGTTTTTTATAGAATCTAATGATATTTCGACTTCGGACATGCACCTTGTAATACATTAATTAACTTATGATATGGGTAATTAAGTACCTAGCACTTTTGAACGTCAAAATTAAGTAACAAACAGGCACTTAACTTATCATTGGTTTTGTTTCATTATATAGGAACTATAACAATTATTGTAAATAAATACTTGCTACGGTCACAAATCATGTTTTAAAACGTGTTACTGACCGGGACCGGCAAATTGCAAAAAAACGTAAGAAAAATTTAATTTCGCGGGCTACCCTGAATAATTATTCAAATCACTCATTGATGAGAGTATAGGTATATTGGGTGCAGAGGTCAAGCTACCCCAATCTGTCAAATTGGGAAAATTTGACAGATTGGGATAGCTTGATGTCAAATTTTCTCAATTAAAATTGAACCTTATGTCTTTGCAATAAAGTTGAAATACTATCAAAGAAATTTGACAGATTGTGGTAACTTGATGTGCTGGCCTCTGTACAATATGTTTAGCATAGCATATTATGTATAACAAGAGATATTTGAATTAAAAACACTGATACAATTTTTTTTCTCAACGTTTATTAATTATTTGGTATCAATCAACTCTCATTCGTGAGTAACAAACAATAAACTAACCATTCGTTCTTATTAAACTTACTTTTATTGAACTATCTTCATAAAGTTTTATTAACCAAGAAACAAAAATATATACTTCTAATCTCCACCAAGTCGAGCTTGACAAACAAAGGCACAGCACAACAAAATGTTAAAAAATAGTAGAGTTGAGCCCGTTAAGCAATTGTAACTTTGTAATCCTTTTGAAATAGATTCTACAGTTTTTCGTCAGATAAAATACCTAACTTGATAAATTGATAGATAGGTGCCATATAGTGGATTTAGTTACTTACACTAAATTGTGCAGTTATAAAAAAAATATTTATTTAAACGAGAGTAATCACTAAATATGCGAAGTCATGTGACATCCACCAAAATGAAAAAAGAAACATATTGTACAGACGCCAGTACATACATGTATCAACTACCCCAATCTGTAAAATTTTCCCAATTTGACAGATTGGAGTAGCTTGACCTCTGCACCCAATATACCTATACTCTCATCAATGAGTGATTTGTATAATTATTCAGGGTAGCCCGCGAAATTAAATTTTTCTTACGTTTTTTTGCAATTTGCCGGTCCCGGTCAGTGACACGTTTTAAAATATGATTTGCGACCGTAGCAAGTATTTATTTACAAAATTGTAACAATATAAATCATTAATACAACCCTAAGTAAGTTCATAATATCATCCTATGGCATCAATATTACAGAAATATTCGTTCCATAGGGTTATTTTATGAACTTAGTGAGATATGTATGTATATTGCTAAATCAAAGGATACTAATTAGGATAATAATACAAAATATTTGTTATTGTCACGAATCATATTTTGATCAACATAAAACCTGGCATTGACCTGCAATTTGCAAAAAAAGTAAGAAAATTTGAATTTCGCGGGCTACATGGCGTTTCCTTCTTTCCTTCCTTATTATAAATGTTATTTATGGAAAAATGGTTAATGTAACATAAGTAGCTTATTTTTAATAATAATACATAATATCCATGGAAATTTCACAAAACGATAACACATAATATCCATGAAATTTTTCTTTCCAAATATGTGTGAAAAATAATATTCATAGAATTTCTTCAGCACTAATGTGCTAAGCATTGGGGTAGATTATCTATATCTGAAAAAGGGGAACAATACCAATATGGGGGGCGGATAGGAAGTAAGTACCTATCGAAGAAAACTTGGCGAAAAAAATGGTACAGTAGGCTGATAATGTTTACAATACAGCAAAGAAGTAACATTATTTATAACCGACTTAAAAAACGGAGGAGGTTCTCAATTCGCTGTATGTTTTTTTTTATGTTTAGTTCGTGGCAAAAACTGAAATAAAAATTATTTTTGCTTTGAAAGGTTTTTTAGGTAGTCGATTTTTTATATTTCTATACACTTGTTGTACGAGTATCGAGAAATAATAATAATATCCTTGGACATTTCGTATTTTTTCGTATATTTAATTTTTTCGTAAATACATAAGTACATATTATAGATAGAAAAACACCCAGACCTGTAACAAATACTTGCAGGGCGTACAAATATTTGTTCCGTGTGGGAATCGAACCCGCGATATACTGCGCAGCAGTCAATCGCTCAACCACTGCTAATAATTGTTATAGTTCCTATATAATGAAACAAAACCAATGATTAGTTAAGTGCCTGTTTGTTACTTAATTTTGACGTTCAAGTGCCTTTGAATAAATAAAACTAAATATTAATTGACAAAGACTGTTTGACGTTAAACAGTTTTTAAAGAATCCCGAATAAGAAATAGGTTAGTTATTACTCGTATATTCGGATTAGGCCATCTATGCCCACTTGAAAAATTCACCATGTATACAAATAATGAAGTTCAAAGGAAAACTATCACAACTAAGCAAGCTTTACAAGTTGTCTAGTAATAGTCAAATAACATTGTACCTTTATGGACAATTGGTAATTTCTTACAAATTGTAATGAAGAGCATGTTTTTCAACTATTATGTTAAGCTTGTTGGTTGTGCGTGGTCCGACACTATCAATGGTATGGTTACTTCACAATTCATGAAAAATATACGATACGATCAATCGCATATCTGAATCGCCCCAAGAGATATTCAAACTCATTGCTTCCGGTACGGACGTGCTAGGTACTTAATTACCCATATGATAAGTTAATTAATGTATTACAAGGTGCATGTCCGAAGTCGAAATATCATTAGATTCTATAAAAAACAGAAAAGTGAGTATGTATGCAACGCGGCGGCCGGCGCCCTTCCTCCCGCGCCCCGCACTGCCCCCGCCGCCCGCTCGTAGTCCATTCATCTTAAAATAATAGTTGATACTCTAAAAGTCGTGTGTATTGCCGAAATTTTATTGGATCTTTAAAAAAACTGTTTCATTTACGTATACTATGACAGATAAATTAATAAAAAAAGACGGAGGAATTTTTTTCACTGAGTTATTGGCAGAAAACCGTAATGCTATGTTACAAATGCAAAATCTATTGGATCTTCGTGCAGTGCGATACATTTGACGATATTAAAACATACAAAAAAGAAAATTTGACGGAGGAATTTTTTCGAACAAGTTATGGACCTAAATAGGTATTTTTAACTTCCTGGCCCTCCCAAATAAAAAAAATGTTGGATACCGATACATACCTATACATATCAGTATATACTGGCATATACCGAAGGAATTTTGGACGGAGCAATTTTTCCCCCAGATCTAGAAATGATTTTCATGTTTAGGTGTAAATACCTAACTTCTAAATAAAAAAAATGTTGGATAACTGGTCAACCGTTATCTATAAACATTACTTTATCACACTGCAAAGTTTCAGCGACAGAGGAATTATCACCTTATCCAACCCCCTTGTTGATTGGACTACTGCCCCCGCCGCCCGCTCGTAGTCCATTCATCTTAAAATAATAGTTGATACTCTAAAAGTCGTGTGTATTGCCGAAATTTTATTGGATCTTTAAAAAAACTGTTTCATTTACGTATACTATGACAGATAAATTAATAAAAAAAGACGGAGGAATTTTTTTCACTGAGTTATTGGCAGAAAACCGTAATGCTATGTTACAAATGCAAAATCTATTGGATCTTCGTGCAGTGCGATACATTTGACGATATTAAAACATACAAAAAAGAAAATTTGACGGAGGAATTTTTTCGAACAAGTTATGGACCTAAATAGGTATTTTTAACTTCCTGGCCCTCCCAAATAAAAAAAATGTTGGATACCGATACATACCTATACATATCAGTATATACTGGCATATACCGAAGGAATTTTGGACGGAGCAATTTTTCCCCCAGATCTAGAAATGATTTTCATGTTTAGGTGTAAATACCTAACTTCTAAATAAAAAAAATGTTGGATAACTGGTCAACCGTTATCTATAAACATTACTTTATCACACTGCAAAGTTTCAGCGACAGAGGAATTATCACCTTATCCAACCCCCTTGTTGATTGGACTATTATGTCTGATTGTATGCCTGATAAAAAGCGTTTTTTTTTTTAATTTATTTATGTAGCATAAGTTATGTATGTAGAAATGTAGAATTTTGAATTAGTTTAAAGTCAAAGTCAAATCATTTATTTCAAATAGACCACGTGTGAGGCACTTTTGACTTCAAATTGACCGTTACCTACATAAGAATTATTAGGTTTCAGTTTAATGAAAAAAACCAGTGTTACAATAACCGCATATACATATGTGCACACGTTTCTCTGAGATAAACTGATATATCGAATATAAATATACCAGATTTATCTTCATTTCCTCCACGCCCCCGTTTTTAATAACTAGCGCTCTGTACGTATTTTTTCATAAAACAATGTGTACGTATTCATATATCGCACCTTTAGAATGAAAACGACGTAACTCAAAAAAGTGTCTTTTAGGGAAATAGCAAAACAAGTTTTGAAATTCTTAACACCGCCGGATAATTTCGTCTATTATTTCGTGATTATTTACGTCCGTGACTATGTTTGTGCTGCAAATTATAAAAAAGTCGTTTCACTATATTCGTTTCGAGTCATTTTATGACGCTAACTCAATTTTAGATTTTTATGAATTTGTCGTTTTCATTCTAAAGGTGCGATATGTAGATTACATAATATGGTAAATAGCCAATAGTGTGACCTAACATGTCTACGTGTCTAGAAGCAATAGCGTAAATCGTAATATTGTGATGAGGTGCGCAATTCACTTTAGTGTGGAAAATAACGCAATTGAAATGGTGACAGTAGTATCGGAATTTCATATCTTGGTGAGTCTGGGTATAGCCGGGTCAGAGGTCATAGAAATGTGAAAGCTCAACGCCTATACATCTTTTTGAACCTTAAAGTTTACATACGTATTACCTTACAAGCTTTGTTTTGTTTGCACTTTAGATGGTTTTCTTGCTGGCGAAGATTCGCATTCTTCGGAATTTAAAATATGACTCGTCGACCGTGGTGTAGGGTTTCAGACGTTCCTGGCTTCCACCACTTCTTTCAAAAGTAATTTTGTTTTTTAATTCTCGTATTATCTTTTCTTCTTTTCGTGTGGTTAGTGACTAACCTGGTGTCAGTTTTATTATGCTGCCCATGGGCCTCTGACTTAGCTTCACATGCTGTTGAGAAATATCTCTGAGACATGCTGGTTCCCTCAAGATGTTTTCCTTCAACGATTTTTTTTAAAGCAAGTTATAATTTATACAATACACTGATTATCCTTTCTTATACAGATCGTCAAACATTACGTTGATTGTTGATGCTATGCTATCACATTACGTTGACTTAACGTAATGTAACGTAAATCACGCGAATATTTCACGATTTGGTGATTTCAGACCCTTGATAATAAGGCCAGATTTCCTCACATTATTTTCCTCCACGCTAAGTCATTGATCTTAGATTAACTTAGCAACCGTTCCACCACACGTCAGCACCATTCACACAGTTGACACAGCATTTCCCATGTCCTCAAACTCAACGACTTCCAACCACATTACGATTCTATTCACGGTTGGCCGACGATCCATTATAGTCCATTTACTATAAATACTCGTTTTTTTATTTACATGTACTTTTATTGAATTAAACAGCCCGGATGTTGGGACCGTTTCCCTAAATTACATCTCCATTATGGGCGAACTCGCGACTCATTGTCAAGTTCTGAGTGAAAAAATTGTGTTTTTATAATAAATATTTGGTTGTTATTGTGTCAAGGTAGAGCCGCACCATAATTGAGTAACACACTATCAATCACAGTCTGAATCATGTTGTTAATCCATTGCTTCTTAAGTTCGAAAAATGTGTCTGCTCAACAACGTAATTAACGCAATGAATGTTGTTGAACTGTCAAAATGAAGTCACTGCTACCTTCTGTTAGTGTTTTATACAATTAGGGTGCAGGTTTTCTCGGGCGAGGCGGCGAGCCTCCTTGCCGGACTGCCGCCGTGGGATCTGGAGGCGATAGTCCTCGCGCGCCTGTACGAGTGGCGCGCGGAGGTACTAAGCCGGGGGGAAACTCCGTTTCCGCAGCAAATTGCGGCGGAGCGGACGGACCTCCGGCGCGATCTCATGGCGGCCTGGAATCAGCGACTGTCGCAACCCAGCGCAGGGCACGCCACGATAGTGGCGGTAAGGCCCCTCTTTGAGGAGTGGCTAGAGAGGCGTCACGGCGCCCTCACCTTCCGCCTGACGCAGGTCCTCACCGGACATGGATGTTTCGGGAGGTTCCTGCACATCATCAGGCGGGAGGAAACGCCCGGGTGTCACCACTGCGAGGATCGCCCAGAGGACACGGTAGAGCACACGGTGCAAACCTGCCCCGCTTGGGCGGAGCACCGCCGTGTCCTCGTAGAGGCGATCGGCGGCGGCGACCTCTCGCGCCCGGCCCTGGTGCAAGCCATGGTCCGGGGCGAGAGGGAGTGGGAGGCAGTCACCTCCTTCTGCGAAAAAGTTATGCTCGCGAAGGAGGTGGCGGGATGGGAGAGAGAAAGGTCCTCCCGTCCCAGCCGCCGCGGGAGACGCTCCGGGCGTCGGGAGCCACGTGACGACTCCCGGCCACCGTAGGCGCGGGCCTGCGGACGGTGAGTAATGGGTGACTCACCGTCCGATCAGCACCAGACCCGTGCCGTACGGCGCGTATATGTTCCACGCGCGCCTCAAAGAGATGTCAGCATATGAAGGGGCCCCTCAGGGCCAAGCCTGCCGGGTAAGCGGGATTGTCCGAAAGGGTTACCGCTACCCCGGAACATAAAGGGCTACGGAAGGAACATGGATGGGTTTTAGTCAGTAAGAGTCTGACACTCCCTTCCGCTCCACCCAGAGCGGGAGCAGTCATTGGATGATTTCCCAGCCTTAAAAAAAAAAAAAAAAGGGTGCAGGTTTAAGCAGGATTGTCCGAAAGGGTTACCGCTACCCCGGAACGTAAAGGGCTAAGGAAAGAACATGGATGGGTTTTAGTCAGTAAGAGTCTGACACTCCCTTCCGTTCCACCCAGAGCGGGAGGGGTTATTTGATGATTTCCCAACCTCAAAAAAAGGGTGCAAGTTGCCTTGTTGGTTTGTTTTAATTTGGTTCAAATAAATTGTGGTCTTCATTTTCTTTGTTGCTTTGGTAATTATTTAGCCTTTCTAGAAACCGTTAGGTACTAATTCAGTACGTGTACCTTACATCGTGTAGATATACAATGATAAAAGTTCTGTGAAACAGCAAGAGTAGAAGAAGGCAGCGCATTGTCTGAATCCTTGGCATCGATCAAGCGATTTTTCAGTAACCATTTATTGCTTGCTGAAGTTTTATTGTGAGAAAATCCTAAGAAGTCACGTTCTTACAGTTAAAAATAGTAACAAAACATTAACTTTTGTGAATGAACACGAAAATAACCTAAAGTTGTATCTTCAAGTTGACGTTTATAACTTAAAACAAAAGAGAACAGATGGTTAGGTACCAGCTGTTCTGTTTTTCATTCATTCTTTGTACATTTACACACGAAACTATGTTAGTTTTTCAAAGTTTCTTTGAATTTAAAATTATTGTCTGTCTTTTCATTCATGACTAGTGCTAGTTGATAAGTTTATTTACGTTACCTTGTTAGCCAGTTGAGTTTAAGTCCTATGTTATAAGTTCTTTTACGCACTAGCGGTTTAACGTGGTACACACCTAACCGCGTAAGTTAGCCGTTTTTCCTAAGATCAGTGCCTTGAACACACATATGTGTTTGTGGGAGCGTATGGGTTAATATGCAACCGCTCGTGATCGTATGCACTTAACCGCCACAAAATTTTAAGCACGCCTCTAGGCGCGTGCTTAGCTGCCCACGCGGTTAACTGCTAATTCGTATGAGGGCTAAGAGTGTCTCCAGAACCATTTACTGGGCAGTGATAGCTTAGAGGTGTGACCGTCGGACTGCCAAGTTATAGGTCTCGAGATCCAACCAAAGGCACGCACCTCTGATTTTACGGATTCAAGTGCGCATTGTATAATTATCACTTGCTTAAAAATCGGTGAAGGAAAACATCGTGAGGAAACCAGCATGTCTGCGAGATATTTCTCAATAGCATATGAAGCTAAGTCAGATGCCCATGGGCTGCATAAAAACTCTGACACCAGGTTAGTCACTAACCACACGAAAAGAAAGAAGAATTGGGCAAAAATCCAGACTCAGGGCTGCCACGGAGACATTCCCGATTTTTAACGCATTTATTCCAATTTATTGATGGTCGGCGCAACACATCTCCTTATTCCATACTTCTCTATTAGTCCTCATCTTCGAAACAGTCCATCTATCGTTTCTTTGAGAATCGCGAATATAAAGTACCCTAAAGTAATGACATAGCGAAAAAACACGTTGTTACATATTCTGCCGTTTGCTCGGAGACTACACGGTAAACTTTTGGGTAACGATATTAGAAAACATTCGAACAACATTGTCTTTCCGATAGTTATTGTCACGATGAAGGTAAGTACTTGAAGCTTCGGGATGAAGGCCGCTTGTAAGAAGGTTGAGAGGAATCCGGTAGAGGCACTTATTGGAAATATTGAAGAGGGTTCAGGAATAAGTAATAAGGAGTATAAATTAGTTTTATAGACGATCTCTTTACTGTAGGTAGTTCTTGAATTATGAAAACCTCTTTTGTAATTTAGTTTGAAATAAAAACTGTTCTAATAAAATACCGGAATGAATATAATCGATTGATGTAATCTTTGATGTCCATTTAGAACTGACAGATTACGCGGTAGGGAATCTCCACTAAAATGTAATTTCCTTATAGAACCTTGATTATAGTCCTATGCCTAATACCTTGTTGTAGGCGACTAAGATAAAAAAAAAAAATGGAAAATCACAATTTTACCAAAGTAGAAAAACGCTTTCTCATCATCTGCCTAGCCTTTTCCCAACTATGTTGGGGTCGGCTTCTAGTCTAACAGGATGCAGCTGAATACCAGTATTTTACATGGAGCGACTGCCTATCTGACCTCCACAACCCAGTAAATAAATAAATAAATAACTAGGCAATACGATACCCCTCGGTAAGACTGGCTGTCAGATTTTCGGGCTTCTGGCGACCCGTAAGGACTGTCAAAGATGCACAAATGTCAGCCGGGACCAACGGCTTAACGTGCTTTCCAAGGCACGGATGAGTCTCGGTGTGTAGAGATGGTCACCCATCCACGGTCAACCCCGGCAAACGTAGCTTAACCTGATGGATAGACCTGTGCGGCTGTTAGTACTTAGCCACGAGCTCCTCTAGGCTGGTGCAAAATACGAAGGAATCATTATAGTCACAGAACGTACGCAATCAAAATCTAGTCGCTGCCGGCACTTTGATTCATAATTATGTACCCAATAATTACACGAATACAATGTTTATAACCTTTCGAAGAAAATATGTTTTCCTTAGTGATCGATTCATTACTTTCATGCCAATAGAAATGCTATTAAAAGTTTTTATGACATCGCGCTAGACTTCCATGGAATTAATAGTAATTACGGCCGTAGACTATAGATGTGAACGGACCGACGAACAAGCAATTTATCTACGAAACTATATGTTTTGTCTTTTTTAAGTTTTTATAGAAATAGTTATTTGTTATGCAAGGCTGGAAAGTTGATTTTTGGCGCGAGTACTTCTATTGAAACCTGAGTAAGCGAAGGATTCTAGGGTTGAACCATGAGCGAAGCGAGTGGTTCAAATATAGAATCCTGAGCGTAACGAAGGTTTCAAAGGTACGAGACGCAGAAAAGCTTTGCTGCCGAGCGCAACACACAATTTTTCACCTCACTACAGCGAGGAAACTGCTAGGTGCAAGAAAACAGGTGTTGTTGAGTTTTATTTTGTTCGAGCGTCTCAGATACATTGACTCATGTGAAGAAAATAACAGATACTTGGCAATGTATCTTATGAGTTACATAGAATATCTCCAAAATTAAATACCCTGTATTTTGTTCTATATCCTACGTGTCCTCTAAGGAGAATGAAAGAAAAAAACTAATTTAATACAAATAACTAACTAATTTAATTTAATACATATTTATTTTTGCCAAGCAAAGGATTACATAACATATTATATTAGTATTTATTTTGTTTAAAAAATTAAACTTAAATTACTACACAATTGGGTATTTGACAGGTTAGTATTTATAAGGCATATTCAAATGTGACGTCACAGATTTTTTAAATCAAGTGGAATACTTATTAACATTAATTCCAATTTTACAATTATATCCTAGCAAAATATTTAATTTCTGTACTGTGATGGAAGTTTTTAAGGTGAGCGGTATTATTTAATATTTTATTTTAGACAGTGTCATGCATTTTCAGTGGACTGGCAGTATAGAAAATTATTAAATAGAAAGGTTCGAATTTTAAAAACTCTTTCCACGCTAGAGAGCAAAAATCGATTTTCGGCTCAGATTTCGAATGACAAACAGACTCTTTCCGAGCCTGTGAGGTGAAAATATCATTTGCCTAGCCTTTTCCCAATTATGTTGGGGTCGTGGTTTCTATTCTTACCGGATGCAGCTGAATACTTACCATTATTTTACTTGGAGCGACTGCATATCTGGCCTTCACAACTCAGTTACTGGGTAATACGATATGCCTTTGTGAGACTGGTTGTCAGATTTTTGCGTTTCTGACGACCCGTTGCGACAGTCAAAGATCAAAAAATTACAGGCGGGACGGCTTAACCAGCTTTAAGTGGCACGAAAAGGTCTTCCTATGTTCGTACCTTTTATTTAAAAACATTAATTTTTGTGAATGATACTCTTGTACCAAACAACTTTTTTTTTTTATTTTTTTATGTAGAGATGTCAATGGACCCATAGAAATATGAAAAATCTCCCCGTACGGCTGTTATAACTTAGCCAGGGGTCGCGCAGTTTGATACGCATGTTTCAGTAGAAAACGATCACTTTCAGGAATTTGAGAAAACAGCACATAAGATCCAGCTTCATAGTTTGTCTAACCTGCCAGCATCCTGTGTCCGTTATTGACTAGTACCTGAGGGACATCAAAACTTGTGGTAAGTAGAAAGGAAGAAAGTAAATTTATTCGACACAGGTATATATAATATTCACACAAAATAAAAAGAAGGTCGGACTTTGTCGAGGAACTGATTAACCGCTTTGTAAAAAATATTTATTCTTATATAAAACAACAATAACTACAAGACAACTCAACAACAACTCAACTCCACAACAATTGTCAATTGTTACAATCTAAATGAAGGGCAATAGCTTCTTCTCATACAGAGAAGACCACGCTTACCAAGCTGATAGTTGTCGAATTATTTATTTATTTAGAATCTCCAACAAAAGATGTACACAATATATGACACATAAATAAAAAGCTGTATGTAGAGTCGCTAGCACTTCAAGTTACCACAAACTGTCAAGTTTTCTCAATCGATTTTGAGCTTGACAAAAAATGTTTTAAGCTTTAAAATCATTTGGAGAAATTTGACAGTTTGGTATAATCTACCCTTCATCAACGAACACCGAAGACAGAAGCGTTATCAACATCTCTGTATACAAACACCATCCTATACAAACACATCAACGATCAAACACATGCTGACAATAGTCCATCGATGAATAAGACATCCTAATGTTGACACAGTTCTGTTTACTAAAGGGAAGTCTACACTTTAATCTTCATTCATCAATACAAATTGAGCCACTCATAGCCAAGTGGCCCCCTGCGACGTTTATCCCTCATCCCTCGGGTTACAAGCCAATATATGCAGTAAAAGTTGATTATTCGACATGATTTTTGACTAGCCCCTATGCGTTCAAGAAATTACATCAGCAAATATAATATTTTTATGATGAAATATTTTGTTTACGCAGTCACCGGAACTAATAAAAGAGGCTTACTTAGGGCATTCTTAAGTCAGCTAGTTATTTGATACGAAAGATTTTCCTATATATACTTGATACTTTGCCGCTGTTGATTAAAAAGTAAAATATCCAAAAGTAACTGAAAAAAATACCGTATCGTCCAAATATACAGTCATTCAGGTACCAGACGGTCAGGTAAAAAACATAAAAATAGTATCGCATATTGATTCTGATTGTTAGAGGTCTTTCAACTGCACAATCAGTAGACTTGCCGACTGACATAACAGGCTGGGATGGCGTGCATACAAAGTGCTATAGCATCCAATCCGTTAGATGTCTGGATGACAGACGAACCGTTCCAACGCGCCAAGCATGGCTAATGAGCGGCGCGTGCGGTGATGTCAGATGTGCGAAATATGCCATTCAGCATTTATTTTAATGAAGTCGTCCACTGCAGCGTGGCGCTGGTGCTATGCCTGCTATATAACGATCTGCTTCGTTGAAGTCCGGTTTACTATAAAGCAACTAGAGTAACCCGAGAGAAGGTAACTGGCGTAATATCGTTGTAGGGAGGTAGGTAGGTAAGGTCAGAGGGACCTTCACTTAGGGAGCTCAGAGCTAGAGCTTGTGTAGTTTGTAGTAGGGATTTCTATCCTCACAATACAACCACACGGGGCAGGAGCTATAGAATTATATTGCTTTTAACGAATACCTGCCTTAAGCAGCACAGCTACTAACAGACTCTTCTTTTCTTTTATAAAAACCTATCAAACTATTATATTAGTTTGAAAAGTAGAATGCTGTTTGATATTTTCTAACCGACCAGCTAGGTTTAAAAGAAGGTTTCAACCTAGGCTCTACAGTACTGTGGTACCCGTACATCTCTGGCCAACCCTTCGGGAAAAAACACGCGAATTTATGTTGTTTATGTCTATGTAACCAGAGTGTTGCTATGCAATATAATCGTTTTTCCATTAAAAAATATATAATTACATACTTGGCAGCATCTACGTTGAAAGTTCCTAAAAAGTTGTTCACATTTAGGCACTTAGTAAGAATACTTATAATTTTACTTGTTTACTTTATGTGCTTGAACAGGCTTCTACATCAAAAGTCGAAGTCGATTACAAAACGTAACTTGATGTAACTTTCAATCTCACGTCTACTTCGCGAGTCTATAAACGAATTGTCGCCGAGTTAAAATTTTAAGCGTGACTTACCCCCTCGCAGGGGTCTATTAAATTTATTGCTTGTAAAACGAGCAGCTAATTTAGAGTTACGTTTTATTGTGTTAACTTAACTAAACTAGTTACTTTATGGCGCCGCGGGTGTTCGTTCGTGTACACATCAGTTGAAAAGTGACTTTATTGTTACAGTAGTAAGGATAGGGGAATAAACGATAAATATACATAAAAACAACTAGCTATGTATGCTTTTTATTAGCCATATGTAATGCGTAATAAAGCAGTGGGGTGTGTTTCTGTTTTTACGATCACTAAAGGGGATGAAAGAAGGTATGGAGCAATAGATGAATAATATTTTTATGGCACATATTGTTGGTTAGAAAAAATATTATTTCAGTTTTCGTCGTAGAATTGCGGCTAGCTAGCAGTTTAGGCATGTTTGCGTGCATACTTGGTAAGCAGGATTGTCCGAAAGGGTTACTGCTGCCCCGGAACATAAAGGGCTAAGGAAGGAACATGGATAGGTGTTAGGCAGTAAGAGTCTGACACTCCCTTCCGCTCCACCCAGAGTGGGAGGAATGATTTGATGATTTTCTACCCTCAAAAATAAAGGCATGTTTTTTTTTTTTTTGTAAATGGCATCTCGCAGTTCAACCATGGGGTTGTCTACTGCTTAACCGGGCCTGCTAAAGGCATGTTTCTTATTCAAGTATGAAAAAATGTTGTGAGATTTTGTTAAAATTCCAGCACCCTAAAAACACATTATCAATCACAATCTAAATTATTTTGAAGGACATTGCTAACCCGTTGTTTCATAAATTCGAAAAAAAATGTCTGCTCAACAGAGTAAATAACGCAATGAATGTTGTTTAACTGTCGAAATGAAACCCATAGCTACTTTTAGCGTGTTACGCAATTACGTGAATTGAAGTCGAATTCATGTCTTTCCCGAATTTCAGTAAGTAAATGACTTTGTTTATAAGGAACAAATAATATAATAAAAGAATCTCGTTTACAGCCGCTGAACAAGGAACAAAGGAACTCGGAAATGTCATCGCTCATTTCTTTTCATTTGCACGTTTCTTCCTGTTACACACGAACGCGCGCACATATTGCTTGTTGGCCTCTTTACACAATGGCCTATGTTGGACCATCGTGTACTTCTGTCGCAACATATTACAAAGAAAACTGGTCTAAATTATGAGATTTAATAAAAATGCCTTGCCTTACTTGATTATCCTTCCAATAGTGAATACTATTAAGGGCTGATTTTTCAATAGTCTGATAAGTTTTATTTGGTGAATAAAAATGGCAGTTTGACAGCTCACAGCATAGAAAATATGTCAAAACGCCATTTTTATTCTTCTTAAGTGGCTAACTCCTGTTTCAGTCGTGTTCTCAGGTAATTTCATGTTTCTGGATAAAATATCCAATGAATCATTTCGCGCTGGGCCCGCGAGGTGAATTACGGCCCACTGCCTGTCACTGAGAGGAGGCCTGTGTCCCAGCAGAGAACTTATGCTGCGCATGGGCCGCTAACAAACAGTACAATACATCACACCACACACAATAATAATACATATATAGAATTACTGATATTTTTTGTAAAATAATCATGCTCTTCCAATTACTGATTGTATACTACTTATTGATGGGCCTTGCAAGGTACATACGTGCAACTGATACGCTTTGTGAGATTATTAACTTTTAATATTAACAATATGGTATTTGCAACAGCTAAGTGAGTTCAGAGGAAGTTATTGTTCATTATCGCTAAGGACACAGAAATGCAATGGCTGCCTTTGTAAAGAGTAATAAATTGACTTTATGGAATGAAATACTCTCTTACAGTTGTAATTATGATGTTCCGTAATTAACTATAGTGCTTGTTCTTTGAAACTATAAAACTAATTAGTAAATAAAGTACCACATAATATCACGCCTGTATTTCTCTATGGGTAAGGTAGACACCCACATCTCGCTAAGTACTATGTTTAAGAACCATGTAATGAGGAGCAAGCTAGTGCCATTAATCGGGTACAAATCCTGACCTCGAGCTGCTACTGAAAAATTCTAGATTGAAAAACCCAATCATACTATGCCCAACTAGGAACCAAGGAACTTATGCTCAGTAGAAGCCCTTGAAACCATAGATCATTAAGGTTGTAGCAAACAAAGTATTATAATGGCCATATGTCTTATACAAAGTCATATTTTATCTATTTGTTAGCGCAGTAAGTGGCCTCGCTCCGTTTTGTTACGAAGTTACTGGATTGACCGCAAAAGTCGGATAGGAGTGACACTGGCTGCTGACAGCGACTCTAGCAGAGCGTCTTTTGATGGCTGGACTGTAGTCCAGCGTACTTATTTAATGAAGGTCAGTGTTGACATGGTAGGATAGCGACTTCGTCGCTGTCATCAGAAGACGGTTGAATTTTGTAGAAGAAATGACAGTTGAATTTTGTACTGATTCAAAGCGCACCGCACAGCGCCTCAGGAACTAAAATTGACACATTGTTGCAAATTACCAATTTGGATTAATCAATTTTTAATGAGGTCTAATATTAGTTCCATGGGCGCTCACGTTGTTATAAGTCAGAGGCCCATGGGCAGCATAGAAACTCTGATACCAGGTTAGTCACTAACCACACGGAAAAGAAAGAAGACCATTAATGCGATGATCATTTCGGGGAAAGACTATCCTGAATCGTCATATTTTTATGAACTGTAATGAAGAAACGTCTATGTAATAATCAGTCGGCAACAAATAAACATAACTAAGCATTACATAGCTTTGAATCTACAACCTACCTACTTTAAAAAAAACTATCTTGAAATAAGACATTTTTCGTAGCATCCGTAGCAACCTCGTAGCCTCGTAGACCAGAAAACTACCGGCAACGCACCGCCACCGCGCACCGTTGCGGCGCCGGCGCAGGTAGCGTCAACGCAACGGTGGTATACTAGTGACGTTGCTGCCTGATTCCCAACTTTGTACATATATTAGCAACAAGAAATAGACAATGTCTCATTTTCTTATACATATGACTCTGTAAACGTTGACTCGGAATATATCTAGACCTATCTATTAGTGGTAATAGAAGTCTATTGATTTCTATTGCTTTGGACTGCGTCATTGCTAATAAATTCATCGATGAACTTGCCTACGGTTGCCAAATCTAATGATTCACAACTAAGGCATTAGACATTTAACACACACTTCAAATAATCTGTGATTCTTATCACCGTCGCGTATATTAAAGTTTAACACGACCATTTATTCAAATTGCCAAGCATTTCGGTAAATCACATATTTGGCTATTGTTTTCAACACGGTTCGCATATTGAGCAGGTCACGTGGTCGCCACGAGCCAACAATTCTTCTTCCATTTTATCCTTATCGAATACGAAACTATAGCCGGCTATTCTTGGAAATTATGGCTTGCATTCTGCTCATTTGAATAAAATTCATACTATACAGCAGAGGTGCAAAACCCAAAACCTGTTCTTTTTAAATTCGTGCCGCAGGGCAGGATTGTTTTCTACGTCATTTTTTGAATTTCTCGAAGTATTTAATCCTACTTATATATTCCCAAGCAATGTGCAATGGAATGAAGTTCGGGTTTTAGACCTTAAAGTCGATACCTATTTGTACATTGGCGTCTTACGATTCACTTTTCCTTTGATATCTTAGGTTTTTGAGAAGATTGGATGGTGTGAATTTGCATGCGTCTAGCACGTAAAAACTCGGACAAGCCAAGACAAGTAGCTCAAAACTATCCTATAACCCAAAGAGAAGAAGCTCAAACTATACTATAGCTCGACCGCTTAACTTGATCAGTTCCAAAGCTATAGATAGGTATGTAATTAAAACATAAATATAAATGGACATTTGAAACTGACTTTTTCCACCATAAAGCTCTTTCGTTATGTCACATTTTCTGCCAGGCTACACACAAACCGCGTTTAACCTGTGTCTCGCGTAGATCTGCGTTACGGCAGTCAATAGGTTAAGATAAGAACTATGTTCCAAAAAACCTTTAGTTTCCGGCGACAACCCCATGAAATTCTATTTGCCAGGTGTTTTTAAAGAGATATAGTTGTCGAGCATAAGAAAAGATGGATCGTTACTAATAACAGATTATTTTTGTTTAAAACTTGCAATTGATTTCACTACATTGTCTGTTGCGTCACAGTAATCAAAGCGAGGAGACGTTCGTGCTTAGACGTAACGCGTGTTACATTTATTCAAGGTAAAAAAATTGTCTGGAATTTGCTTCATTTTTAGGTACAGGCGGTTCCAAAAATAGTTTAATTCAGAGGCAGAGCGCCCTCTTGCCCCTTCAGGGTTGACTAGTAACCTATGTTAAGTTTGGCGATACTTATTCGTTTTGAAGTATTTTTGTAGTATGAGCTTTTCAGTAGCAGTCTGGAGGCTGGATACGTGCCCAGTTGATGGCAATAGGCTCGCCCCCTATAACATGAAACTCAAGAATAACTGGCGAAATGTGAGTGTAGGTACTGTAGAGCCTATGTGAAACCTTATGTGGAACCTAGCTGGTTTGTTACAAACTTGCAACATTCGACCTTTCAAAATTATAGATTAATTTAAAGAGGTTTTTATAAAAAGGAAGGTCTTGGAAACCTTACCCAAGTATATACAGTACAATACACGAGCTCTCCCCAACTGTGGGCTCTAGATTGTAGACCCTCTGGTCTTCACAGTAGGTACTATACTGTTGACGACGGTGTGGCGATCCGTCCGTCTTTTACTTAACACAAAACACTGCCACTATTTTTTGTGCTATTCTAAGCCCTGTGCCTTCAACACACATACGTGTTCATGGCAGTGTCCCACCAACCAACCAGCCAACCAACCAACCAACCAATCAACCAACCAACCACCCTATCAGCTTAAAAAGAGTATGGATTCACCTTGGACTAACCCTTCGGGGATTACAGCCGTGATATGACGTTATGATAATATGTTATTAGTGAAGTCATTTTTTATATTATAAGCCTAGTGAGCTTCAACAAATTCTGGTCGTAGTGGTCCGAAATATTAATAATTGAGATTAATAAGAATTCGCTATAAACATTGTTGATGACAGATTTTTTTTCTTAGAACAGAACGTGATCATGTACCTACCTTGGTAAAATATTATAATAATACATTTGATTAGGTACTATGGTCGCCGTTTCATCCGCATAGCCCTCGATCCTGTGGGAATATCGGGATAAAAGTATTCTATGTCCTACCTTCATGTGCCAAACTTAATCCAAACCCATTCAGTCGTTTTAGCGTAAAAGCGTAACACACAAAGAAACAAACAATCTTACTTTCGCATTTATAATTCTCATATTAGTTAGGATTTAATGCACACTTTGCAGGCACCTTTAAAGGTGTCGTGTTTCAACACATTAGTATGTTCGTAAATTGTGTCTATGCGTGACCTAGTTTGTTTTCTTTTATAAAACGTTTGTCTTGCACTCAGCCGTAAGCGGCATATCTTTACTTTAAAAGTATAATACTTAGGAATACAACTGACATTACTGAGTTTTATTTATTCAGCCATTATTATAATAGCCTGAGTTGACAATATTAAATGTATATGTATCTTGTATTTTAATGCAAATAACATTTTCTACTGGACGATAACTTAAATTCCTACATGCAGAATGATAATTGCGCCATTTAGAGTTTAAAACATTCAGAACTATTTGCTACCAAATCCTTTTAAATCCAACATAGCGTAGTAGATTTTAATTAACAGTGTAACGTTTTACACAAAAAGCAATCCTAGTTTTATCCGTGATTGTAGTTAACAGCTAAAATAACAACGTGCCAGTTAATCCAATGAAATAAAAATCATACGTACAATTTGTAAATAGGTAGTCCAACTACACACTGTATAAACTGAAATAATTGCCATTGGAAATTCAACCTTATTTCCCAAGCTTTACAGGTTGTGAGTGAGTGATTGGAAAGTATAGTCGCGTTGTAAAGTATTTTGGCACGTGCTCTTACCATAGTGAATGATTATTCGCGCGAAGAGTTTTTGTTAGGCCACCGGGCGTGCCAACGATCGCTGCCGTCGATTGTACCAGTACTTGGATCATAATAATCGATTTGCAATGTGATATGAATACGTTCGATGTTGTTGGTAGTCTAACCGAGTAGAAATGCTACGAGATTGGGCTGGTATCACGTCATAGATGGAAATAGGCTGTTTACGGGGTTTGGTGTAGTGTATTACGAAATATGTTTAAACAGTAAGTTTTTTAAGCCGAACTTTGTTCATATTATATTCGAATCTAACACAAAGCTAAACTGTGGATGTTAGATTTCAGTTAAGTTTATTTAACAGAAATATTATGACCGCACCATAATTACAGATCACACAATATATAACAGCTATATTAAATACACCGAAATTGCTACGATAACCTCTAGACAATGATTTCAATGCAGTACAAAACACTTATCTAACTATCATCAACTTAACTATCATCTCCAACTTAAAATCTAAGCTGTGATAGCCTTGGTGTGACCGTCAGACTGCCAAGTCATAGGTCTCGAGTTCGAACCCAAAGCACGCACCTCTGATTTTACAGATTCATATGCGTATTGTATAATAATTATCGGTAATTAAAAATCGGTGAAGGAAAACATCGTGAGGAAACCACCATGTCTGAGATATTCTCAACAGCATGTGCAGCTAAGTCAGAGGCATGGGCAGCATAGAAACTCTGACACCAGGTTAGTCACTATCCACACGAAAAGAAGAAGAACTTAAAATCTCACCCTCTGTGACACCTGTGAGATTTTAATAAAATACCAGGGCCTAGAATCCTGAGCTAGTAAATTTTAAGCACGAAAATAAAAATGATCATACTTTAGTATCAGGTAGGTCTAGTAAAATGACCATGACCAGTCGACAGGTCAGGCCAACACCTGCATATTATTGACTCAAGTCCTAACTAGGGCAACAGTCACTGTTCAAAGTTTTATTACCATACCAGTTGTGGACGCCATTTTATTTTTCCTACCAACTGAAATTGTTAGAATTGAAACTTTACTACACAACATTTGAAAGACGAGAACTTTATGAAAACTTTGTCTGATGTTGAACAAAAATATGGCTGGGAAATGTTAACTCCCGAAACATTTGGATAACATTGTTCATCAAGTGGCTGGTTAATTTGATGATAATTTTATCAATTGTCTCTGTGAATTGTTAGTTTGAAAAAGAAAGGCTACCTAGAAGTTAGTAGCACTAGATTAGGTACGCTTCAGCAGGATTGTCCGTAAGGGTTACCGCTACCTCGGAACATAAAGGGCTAAGGAAGGAACATGGATGGGTTTTAGTCAGTAAAAGTCTGACACTCCCTTTCGCTCCACCCAGAGCGGGAGGGGTCATATGACGATTTCACATCCTCAAAAATAAAAAATATAAAAAGGTATAAATAGTTAAAGTGTAGGTTACGCAATATTTTTTTTTTTCGGGGAATATTATCAAATAACTTCTGGAGAAGTTCAGGTCAGACATTTGGTGACTAAAACCCTCCCGCTTTTCTTCAGTTGCCTAAGCCGGAACATAAAGGGCTACGGAAGGAACATGGATGGGTTTTAGTCAGTAAGAGTCTGACACTCCCTTCCGCTCCACCCAGAGCGGGAGCAGTCATTGGATGATTTCCCAGCCTTAAAAAAAAAAAAAAAAGGGGCCTCGGTAACTCTTTCGAACAAATCCGCGACCCTGGCAGGTAGGTAACACACCTTCATCATCATTATTTTCTACTAGAACCAGCCACCTGCGGGCCTTAGATCTCCGTCTTTGAATCTCCTCTAACACCACTTCAGTTTTTATTCATGTGTTTTCTGTAAAGTTTTGTATCACATTTGAAGGATCAACCACAAACAAAATATTTGCCAGGAACTTCAATCTATCCACCTAATCAGCTTATCACAGATTAAACCAAAGACGAAGGTCTCCCATATTGTTTAGAGCTTATAATATCGATTCAAACACTCGTAAACACCCTATATCATGCAAGCATTCAAGTTCTCGATCGATTGCGGCGTACGATGCCAACAATTACGTATTGCATCATAGAATCGAGCATCGATACAATCTTAGTACTCCTGTATCGAGAACAATAACGCTCGAAGCACAAGAGATAATCGATTAAGATAATCATGCAGTAAACACTGTATCAATGTTGCGTGGATTAAGTGAACATAATCTAGTGTGTGTGTAGATCTTGGTAAGCCGGAAGATACAGTTATGGAATCGTTTAAGAGATACTACGCAAATGCTATGATCTGATGTATTGCAGCGCTAATTTATTTATTAGAAAGGCAGCTACGCTTATTATAGGGCACATATTTTGACATTGTAGTTTCCTATTCTTTAGTGTTGTACAGAGGCCAGCACATCAAGTTACCCCAATCTGTCAAATTTATTTGTTAGATTCTCGACTTGATTACGAATGTATATGGTTCATGTTCAATTGGGAATATTTGACAGTTTGGGATAGTTTGTTTTTTTTTGTTAGTGGTTTGACACTTGAAAATGGCCTTCAGTTTTGTTTAAGAACACTGTATAAGTTAGCTGTAAGTTTACCCGATAAAGTAAAATAAAGTGTTTAACATTGCCAACCTTTTCTTTTGTTAGTAGGTACCGTAAGTAATAATAATAGTCCTCCAGTATGTAAAAAAGTCATAAACAGTCATGTTTATGGTCTTGTTTTTCCTAAATCCTTTTTGTTTAACGCAAAGAATATTATTTGCTTCTAATATAAATTAAGTTCTTTACAAGAATAGTTTACAATTATTTTTGACCAAACCGAGCTCCAGCCATGGTAGATAAGCAGGATTGTCCAAAAGGCTTACCGCTACCCCGGAATATAAAGGGTTAAGGAAGGAACATGGATGGGTTTTAGTCAGTAAGAGTCTTACACACCCTTCCGCTTCACCCAGAGCGGGCGAAGTCATTGGATGACTTCCCACCCTCAAAAAAAAGCCATGGTCGACCAATGTCAGCGGAGACCAGGCGCGGGATTATAATAGTGCGCAAGTATGTGCACAGACACAGGTGCGCTCTCTCTTCTCTCAGTCTCATAGTTCTATGAGACGGCAATCCGACACGACCGGAGAGTGGTCAGGCGCAGGACAAAGCTTAACGTACTCTCCGAGGCGCGGGGGTATCACACGGCCAACTTCCAAATTACAGGCTCTTACGAAATTCGTAATAGAAATACTCAATAACATTTCGCCCGACCCGGGAACCAAACCCAGGACACGATCCTCATCAGTCGCGCTTGCGACCACGAGACTAACGGTGCAGTCACCAAGTACAGTAAGAAAACTTCTATACCTACTTAGTATTTCTTACTTTTCTCCTTCTTCTTCACCGACGATGCCCGTAGGTAGAAGTGGCGAAGTTTTGGGCCAACAGAATTTAAGACACTGTCGTGGTGGCATTAACACGATGAAGAAGTATTTGCATGTAAACTGTTGACTGAGAGTAACCTTACCCAACATTAAAGCTGCTATTTATCATCTCAAATGAACTTCTTGTACACCACCGATGAAATCTTTTTAAGACTTTGTTTTTGCTTCTCCGCCATCATTCTAAACGCGGCCTGAATAAATAACAGAATGAAATTACTAGGTCATACGTAGGTGGTCAAATGCTACTCGAAGTACACTTCCAAAAACCAACACGTCTTCCGGTAGGCGTTGTTGTTTCGTGACCACAGACCTATAGTGGAGTATTAGTACCGCTAACAGAAATAGAAGCATATTTATCATACGCAATGTTAACAAGTTAGTTGCAACTGAACTCGTATAGTTGAAGTAGAATGAAGAAGATAAGCGCAGAAGGTTCACTTTGAACGATGTTTCAAAAACCATAGCATAATCCATACTATTGTAATAAATTCGAAAGTAACTCTGTCTGTCTGTCACCTTTTCACGCCTAAATCACTGAATTGATTTTGATAAAATTTGGCAAAGAGATAGATTTCATCCTGGGGAAGGACAGAGCCCCTCCCCCCCCTTTAGGGATATTTTTATAGGGGATGGATATTGCGATCGTAAGTCGTGAGCAAAAGCTAGTTTATTATAAATGAAGAGAATGGATGGATTTTAGTCAGTAAAAGTCTGACCTCTGACTCTCCCACCACCCACAGGATGGATCATTTGGTGATTTGACCAAACTAAAAAAAAAGGCTATGAAACAAATGCTATGGCTGTGGCTGGTGCTGGCTGCTGATGAAATATCAAAGCTTGTTGATTCGCTACAGCATATGTATATGTAACTAAGTAGGTACCTACTAGATGAGTATCTATATACTTCAATAATAAGAAGTTGATTGAGAAGAGTTTACTCGCTTCGCGTTAACAGTTTTCTATATTCCGAGCTAAGGTATCATTCATAAGAGCACCAGTATTTTGAACAAACCTCACCGCGACAACTCCGGTGAAATGAGCTCACCTGATGCTAGAGTTTGACACTATTAACTGTTCACTTCAAGCTCACTTCACCGAAGTGTTCACGGTGTGATTTTGGCAGAATAGATCGACAGTAGACAAGAGCTTAGACGTTTGACACAAGCTTTCGAATCAGTAATTTCTTTTCTTTTTTTTTTTCTTAGCCTGCACTGTCCCACTGCTGAGCTAAGGCCTCCCCCAAATTAATTTTAATTTCTTATCTAAGATTAGAACCTCTTCATGTAATCTAACTTTACCACCTCGTAGATCAAATGATCCGACAGCTATTTAGTATACGCAGAGGGCCTACAACGCTCTTCGTATTCAATATAATAACGCCTTCCGTGTGCTGCTGGGGCTTCCACGGTTCTGTAGCGCGTCGGGCATGTTTGCTGAGGCAGGCACAGATAGTTTTGAGGCGGGCGGAAAAGGGCGGCCTCATTGATGCGTAGGATACGTGGGAGTTTCAACAGCATCCTGGGTGTTATTGCTGAGAGACCAGACTGCCCTTTCCTGACGCACTGATCCCGTAGGCATGCCTTCAGGCCCGGTGTGGAGGGAAAGTTTATGAATTATTTTTTTATTTTTTGTGATTTTTAATTTAATTTATTTTACTAACATAGTTCTAAATTTTTTTTCTGTTATTAACACATAATGGATTTTTACTCATATCCAAAATAAATGCTTATTATTATTTAGCTAAAGGGGATCCTTTCAATAAAAATGTTTTTTCTGTACCTTCTCTAGTCCTTGTACTCGCTACTTGTACTCGTGTGGTACTACGCACTGGGCGTTGCTTCCTGCTCCGCCTACGTCTGCCGCAGACGGAATACATTGTTAATTATTTATGTTAATGTTATTGATAACTATTACTACAGCTTCTGATTCCCTGCTTTTGACACAAATGTTGAGGGGAATTAATGGTTGATTAGAAGCCGCTAGAACTCGAATGACTCGGCACGGAAGCGCCCCCGTTCTACGGTATTGGGAATTAGCAGCTCCCATGACGGGATAAATATTAGTTTGACCTTTAGATATTAATTGTTGACAATATTTACTTCTGTCTTTTACTTTATTTTTAAAACATTTGTATGTGGGACGATGATGATAAATTCCTGTGTCCGTATTATAGAACCTCACTCAATACTCAAGCATTGCTTGAGTCTCGATCAAAACTAGTTTTAGCTAATGCTTGAGTGAGGTTCTGTAATACGGGCCTTAGTTACAAACGGAGAATTTGTTTTATTTTTAATAATTCAACATGCACAAGCAAAAAAATACTGTACAAAGGCGGGCTTAAGTTTCGTTTTTAGAAAAATATATTTTTTCACTTTAATTGGATGTGTACCTACTTGTTTTGTATCACAGTACAAACAAAGTTCTTATGTCACATTAAAACGGAAGACTTTAAGAATAATATCAGAACTATCAGGCATACACGATCTTACAAAAATATTAAAAATGAAGGAATGTGTAAGGCTTGCAAGCCCTCCCAGGATGTTGACCACACAAAGTCTAAAACAATTCCGGGCACACAATTGTTTCGAAGCTTCCGACATACCTCCGCCTGGCATTCTTCACTGTGAAATGTATGGTACTGAGGAAAAATTGCCCGCGCGGACTGTTTTGTACACGAATACACAATGTACACAATTTATTTTCCTAATTGAAATAAAAAGTTTCTAGGAACTTTTATAATATCCGTTTTCTAGATGAACGTGAATTAGGAAAGTTCTTGGCATTTCTGTCCTCATATTTTTTCTTTTTAAAATGTCGTTGGTAAAATTGTGGTCTCTCTTCCACAAAAGCAGCTAAATGAAGAGTTGAAGTTGACTCTCATGAAATAATGACCTAGGGAATAAATCTGTTGGAGAACATTTATGGGTTCCGTATCCGAAGGGTGCCAAACGGCATCCTATTACTAAGCCTCCACTGTCTGTCTGTTCGTCTAGCTGTTAGCGGCTTCACCCGCAACATATGTCGCCAAATTATACACATAAACCTCTTGAATCACTCTATCTATTTAAAAAAACCGCATCAAAATCCGTTGCGTAGTTTTAAAGATTTAAGCATACATAGGGATATAGGGACAGAGAAAGCGACTTTGGTGATTACATGAACCGTTAATAGATTTCAAAGGTCTACCTAACCTTTGGCATTGTAATAGATTGTATTTTTATATACGCTATAACAAATAATGAAAGTAAAATAAAGTTAAAAATTAAAGAGGGTTCCACACGCAAATGTACAGCGCCAGCACATAAATCTACCCTAATCTGGCAAATTTCTTTGATAGATTTTCAACTCCATTATAATAGATAATGGTTCATGTTCTATTGGAAATATTTGACAGTTTGGGATAGCTTGATGTGCTGGCATCAGTACATATAGTGTTAAATATTGTATGGTGATACAGGTTTTTGAACTTTGGTGTTAAGCTTAGGTGATTAATCAAATGATTTATTACATAATATTTACATACCTAAAAATACTTAAAATGGTAATAATAATAAATGTATATTAAACGGAAGGGAAAAAAATAAAAAATAAAAATCAATCAAAGGCCATCAAAAAATTCGTCCACCTCGCTGTCAACAGCAAGAGTTCAAGGCTGGCAGCATTGCCACGTTGTATGGCAATACCGTTTCTTTGACCGTAAAATAGGCCAGCCCTCTCTCTGGTCACGTAAAGAGTCGACCAACTGCTTGGCGGTGTCTCGAAAAACATAGTGGGCGTTCGGACCCCATGGCCCTAGTGTTTCGACCCCAAACGGCTCGAACATATAAGCTTAGGTAATGTTAATTTTGTATAATATGTATTTTAAGTTTGTACAACAGTTTCCTAAACCGAAATAAATAACCAGTTACCTAACCTTATCTCGTACCGAAACATTTCACAGAAAGGTTTCCACCTGTCGGAAATCTAAATAGGTACCAGGATACCATACCTACTCAGCAGATTGCAAATTCGTTCCGACACATTTCTCGCTCGGCTTGGTAACTCTGTAGGTAGCGTGGTTTCATAACCGAGAATCGTCAATGACTGAAGCGGCAAATTCCAGGAACGGGTGACGTCACGGGGCTCCGTGGTCATATTCCCCGTAATGTACCGCCACGGGAATAGTTCCAACTTTGCCAATCTCGCTTATAGGATTGAGTGGGAATGGCGCTTGGAAAGTCTTATGAACATGACGTATTTAACACTCTCGTCAATTTATAGTCTGCCTATTCCATCTTTGAAAAAAAAATGGAGAATCTTTGAAAAGAATATCTAGATATTCTTATAACTGTTGCGAATTGTATAAAATGATGAAAAGTCTCCAATTTAAGTGATCTATTTTTGTGAATCTCTCCTATGATTTGAATCGCTCGAATTTATTCAGTAACTAGACTTATTCAACTAAGTACCTATCTAAATAATGTATAATTTCTTAGTTATAATATTACATCAATAAAATCAGGCGCAAGCAACAGTCAACCTTTAAGTTTATTTATGTACAGAGGCCAGCACATCAAGTTACCACAATCTGTCAAATTTCTTTGATAGTATTTCAAACATAAGGTTCATTTTTAATTGAGAAAATTTGACAGTTAGGGATAGCTTGATGTGCTGGCGTCTGTTCCAAACCTGGTACTACATAGATAATGCCACAAGACATTTCATCCAGTCAACCTACGGGTAGAAAATATTTTATTCCAGAAATCTTCTCAATCGACAATAGTAATTTGCGTCACGAGAATGACAAACCCAGACCGAGTTCCTTGCTCCTTACATAACTCCTCAACGACCTTGAAACAAAAACAGCGTGGTTTATCTCCAGCACAAAGCAGATACGTTCAGAAGGTCAAGCAGTTACATACAAAGAGAGAAAATAGGTGCCTGGAAACAGACGGGTACAGTCACGAGCACCAATATGTATAGGTACATACACTTGTAACAAAATTAACAATTATTATTAAGTTTTTTTTTTTTGAGTAATGAAATTTTTTTTTTTTTGAGTAAGTGGAATAACGATAACTTTGTGATAATAAAACCTATGTATACATATTGGTGCTCGTGACTGTACGAATTAATTAATAAACTACGATAACATGGCGCGCCCCTCCAAATTACTGTTTCAATGTTTGTAGTCACATCATTACGAAAAAGTTTGCATGTAGTTGTAACTGTTGTAAGTATTCGTCTTCAGTAGCAGGCCGGCAGCAACATGGGTTGTGAGCACAGAACAGATAAAGAAGTTAGAATGGAAGTAGTTCCTGATTTGTATTAGAACGCGTGTCGCCGCATGTCTCCCACTCTTGTCTCTCAACTACAAGCAAGAGATAATACGTACGCGCATTACACACACAAATAAACCACACGCACTTAGATCGCGTGTTTACTATTGGTTGTCACACTAACGCAAATACTGCTCTGGACGTACACTCTCACACGTGTAAAAGCAATTTATTTCTCATATATGTTACGGCTACCAAAAGGTCGATAAATCATATCGATAAAATTACTGTAGTTTAGTTAATTAAAGTTTTGCATTTTTTCAAGTTGCAGATACGGTACGAATAACTTCCTAATTACATATAAATAAACTTAAATCAAAGTCAAATAAGGGGGGAACATCCGATACTGCCGCGAAATTTTAATTTTCTTTAGTTTTATGCTAGTTGCAGCTCTGTTTTACGTCATAATAATGAAAGAAAGAAAAAGAGAATTTTGAATAACATAAAACGTAAAACAACGCTACAATATGCAAAAAAACTATAAAGAAATTTTAAATTTCACGTCCATATCGAATGCTAAGTCGAATTAACATAATATAATCTAATTAATTTATTGTGAACTACTCCGTGAAAAAGTATTTATTAATTGTGGCATGTTAATTTATTAATAACAGCTGTGCCCGGCGGTTTCACCCGCGTTACATAATCATTTTCTGCAAAATGTTGCAAACATAAATTGTGCTACATTTAGTACGTATCCATTAAATTCTACCAGTTGCTTCAAACCACAGTTTTCTAGTAGCTGGATCTTTTGTAAAATTAAAAAAAAAGTGTTTGCATCGTAAATTTGATTTTAGACGAAAAACCAACTAAGAAACTAAATTAATAATCCACATTATACAATAATTGGTGTTAATATAAACAAATTTATTTTCATTGTTATATTACTGACAATAATCATTCGTATACACATCTTAATATCGACATTGCTTACAATTTAGAACAACACTATCGACGCGCATAGATTTCCCAGAATTGAAGCTTTGGATCGACCCACGCGACGTTCGCAGTGAACGCAATACATTGCGCGATCGCCCACGTCGTGCAAGATCGTACCAATGTAATGCAAGCAATGTATAATTTTGCATCTGAATGCGATTTTATCGTTTTTGTCTACAAACTACATAATACTTTTGTAATAATTACAAATATCACTCGTATTTTAAGGTTTTTGGAGTTACCGGTGAAATAAAATCCCTCCTCGGGCCACATTACACTCCTGACTTCTTTTCCGACACGTTTTAATTGGGCAAGACGGCATAATTCTTTTTTTCCGCGGAGAATTGAACGCTTTCACAATAAGAGCGTGACTGTTGACCGGTGATTCTAATTTCGGTTGGGTTTGGAGCGCCCGCGCAAATGTGTGGCGCGCCTGTCCCGCCCACAAGGCCCTTCTAACCTCTTTAACTGTTCTGTGGTTGTGAGTCTTGGTGGCGCTTGGTAATTACTTTTAAAAGTCAAAGTCTGACAATATTGCCGTATGAGTGCGTGCGCGTTTGCTTTTTATACAGACTGAAATTGAATTCGAAAAAACTACACCTGATATCGCGAACAAAAATCAGCTGTTCCATACATTATCTCGCGATTTCAGGTGTGTTCCTATCGTATCGTAGGTCATAATGACGAGTACAATGACCCCTTAAAAAATTGCCCATGAATTCAATTTCACCCTGTATAGAGTTAACTTTCTGTATCTCTCTATTTTGTGGCTCCAGCGTCAATTCAAAGAGCCAGCTGTAAGGAATGGGATACTTAATGATGGTCACAAACGACGGGCTCAGTCCTGTAGCCACTGAGTTATAGTTAGGACGATATTTCATAAGACACGGTTTAATTTTAGACTGTGATACCAATTGTCTAGCGACGAAAGTGGTCCAATTGCGAGTTATGTTTGAGCTAGAAATTGTTCTTGCTATTGAAACCACAGATATAGATAGACATAGATAACGCAAGTATCACGATCTGTATGAAAACCAAGCGTGCCATTTTTTGACTACCTATTATGACTCACAAGCACTATTTAGTGATGTATGATGATCCGACTAGCGCTGTATACCGATGCAGACTGAGCGCGAAAGTGACCACTTACGATTTTTGTACGTAAGCTAGGCACGCGAAGTAGTTGCTCTTACGTTATCTATGTCTATCTATATCTGTGATTGAAACAAATGAAAAACCGGCTAAGTGCGAGTTCGACCTTTGATCAAAGATTTTAGTAATTTAATTCATCTCTTCATGTAATTGGTTTCCTCTGTCGACTCGATCAGAAGAAAAATGGCTGAAATGATAATAAATTCTATTACTTTATATTTCGCCTGTATACCTATTTTACATTCAAGACGTCATCAATGCTCATAGGCAACAACGCTTACCACTTTAGAAACAAAGGCGAATTTTGAACAGCAAGCACATATTTATACGATGTTTGTCCTGAAACTCCTTAGTCGTAAGTAAACAGATAAAAGGGTAATATTCCTTCAATACGAACGTTTTTCCTAGACAGGTGCGGCCTAACCGTTATTTATGAGGACCCTTCATACCGTCCGCACGCCAGATGACTGTGTTTCATTTTTATAGGATTTATGTCACATCGATATTCTCAATAGCCTAGTTAGGGCTTGATGTAAAAGTGTCTTATAAAATATTGATGTGTTTAAGTAAGTACGGTTTCATGCAAGGAGGATTATTGACGATCGATCTTCTTTTGTTTCATGTTCATCTTCAGCACGGGGACTCCTTGGTAGCTCTGCTGCTTTTGGTGACACGTATGGTTGGTGAAGCTTAGCTTTGAAGGCATTCCGTGGCAGAAGTTGAGCGATTAATGATATTTAGTTGCCACGAATTTCATTAGTACTGGCTGCGGATCCACCAGAGATGACGAGTGAGGTAGCGAGAACGTGCCAAGAAAAATCCACCAATAATATAATTTTTATAGCTTGAGCAAAGCTAGTGTTGTTATTGGTTAATTTTACGCACATTCACAGCAACGCATCCTCGCTCATATCTGTTGGCAACGCACTCCTACGTGCTCAGTCATTTTAAGCCAGTTTAATCTTCTGATGTTACATATTTTAAACATATTTTGAACTGCAAAGATGGAAACTCGCAAAAGCTGGTCTATGTTTGACAAACAGAAAGAAAGGATCGACCATCTGAAGAAATTCCACCTGAGGATGGTGGATCCAGTGCACTCGTGTACTCCAAAGAGGCCCATCAGGCTACTGCAAACTGTCAAATTTTCCCAATTCAAAATGCACCTTATGCTCTTGTTATAAAGTTGAAAGCTATCAAAGTAATTTGACAGACTGGCAAGCAATAGTTATAGTTCTCGGAAATTTCCGAAGACATTTATATAACAGTACCCAAATTAGTTTTATGAAAAATCTTTCAACAAGCTTTCAATATCATACCTTGTAAAACTTTGAAATACAACATATATGTATGATACAATGTTACGAACATTGTGCCATGAATCTTTCAGCACTCCTACATTAGAACAACTGAAGTCAGTAAGTAAATATCCATATAATATGTATGTAGGTACGCATAACTGGGCCCTCAATTTCGGTAGTATATCTATTATTCTTTTACTGCGTCGATAAAGTATATTTCAGAACGAATATTGGCGCTGTATGTGACGTCAGTACAGACAAACCTTCCATTTTTGAAAAAGCAAAAAGCGCTATCGAACTCACAGAGGGTGATGAATACGTATCCGTGTCGCGGCGTACGGCTTTTTATGTCCGCATTTATTTACGAAACATATAACACGAAATCAAACCGTCAGTGGTTTATTAGAAAAAACGTCGCTGAAAATCTAGAAATACAAATGGAGTTTCAGAAAGAACCGTTCTAGTACAATCGTTTACTGTCGAACCGTGGGACATATCACATTCTTAAACATTATTGTGAAAGAATTGAGACCAGTCTCCCCTTTCATTCTATGCCCACGTTAGAATATGTGCCGCTTAAATGAAAAAATACAACTTCCTCGACGATGCTCGCTTAGTGAGACATAGTTTAGCGAGCACCTAGACAAGGCATTATGTAGTTCAATTTAATAATAAAGGTCCCAGCCAATTTGGCACGGAGCGAACTCCTACTGGAGTCGAGGACCATCACTCTGTGAGAGTAGTGCAATTTGCCTGCAGCCCGGCCCTTGAGCGAGCCTTCAAGAGCTCACCAATTAGACGAGACAAATTCGGATTTATTATTCAGCGTGGGCGCAATTCAATTGGATAATAGATCGTGCTGTTTGTTTCCATCGACCACTTACCTAGACGTAAATATGCAGCAATGGTTATCGATCTGTGACTTTTACGCATAACAAAACACTCCGAGAACCGCTTCGGAAAGTCCTATTGTAGCTGTCTAAGTAGTTTTCTAGGAACCGTGTATTGGACGATGCAATCGACTGTAGTCGACTGTCCACGTGTAATTTGCTTCGGATAATGCGGCGGCTTTTTATACGTGTGTCATCGTTAGTGTATCGAGTATAGGTTAATCTCGTTATGGGCGGCTGTTTCTTTTCACTGGCCATAGTCAACGGCGATTTTGCGACCCTCCTTGTCGTTTGATATCTACACGTAAGTCATGATATTATAAGTAAAAATAGATAGAATACCTACCAAAAATTTGATGTTAAAAAACGGCACAATGTCGAACTAGTAGATGACACGTGGAAAAGGGATGGCATGACGTTATTATCGGGAGCGCGAAAAAGAAACAAGACGACAAAAACTTGGCTAATTAGCCAAGATTTGACGTGCCACTTACGAACTGTGTACAACCTACATAAGTACCTCTTTTTACTTATAATATAAAACCATGTAAGAGTAACTCGCAATATGAATCGGGAGGTTATCGTTGTATTATTTAGTGGGTACAGTTATAACTCATAAATAACGACGCGCAAAACGCCTATGATTGCTATAATCTTTATCCATATTTTATCTACCTTTGTCAGCGGTTATCCAGTTAACCAACCATGATTATACAGTGTCGGGAATCAACGAGTCATCTACTCGATCTTTTGTAAACATTATGCAAAATACTGTTATGAACGTGGAACGGTGTTTTGACAAATGGTAAAGCTGGCTCTGATATAATCTGTGTACGATCTCTGCAACGTGTAATTAGACCGACTGACTAAGCGGAATCTATGGGAGCGTTGCCCGTCTGACCCCGCACAAGATTTAAGATCCTATTGTAGAGACTTCTTTATAGCACACTGCGGCTTAAAGTTATGGCTGGCATTCGTTTTCAAGTTATCGAAACATACATTCGGGTGATAGCTTTGTGAATTTATCAGTCAGAAAATTGAATGCCAAGACTTCGACACTAAATTATATTACTCAATACCTGGGAGTGTTAAAGTTATTCGCTCGAATGAATCATGGTT
Organism: Hyppa rectilinea; assembly: GCA_951799385.1. Classification (NCBI taxonomy): domain Eukaryota; kingdom Metazoa; phylum Arthropoda; class Insecta; order Lepidoptera; family Noctuidae; genus Hyppa; species Hyppa rectilinea. The sequence continues at coordinate 13,001,195 of OX637315.1, forward strand.
CCAGTTCCAGAATGAATCTCGTTTAACATATGAGAAATGTGTGATGGAAAATACGTGATCCCTCATCACGTTATGACATAAAGTGGTTACGGAAAGTCGTGTTTACCATATTTTTTGTTCCGTTCCTGTACGCGTCGCCGTTACCAATTAGTTATCTGATGTTAGATCAAATTACGTCTCGCCGGAGGTCGATGGTAGATGCTGTTGAATTGCATCACAATAGTGTTGTGGCTAAAAAGCTGCGAGTCACCATCGAGTGGACGAGAACTATTCGGAGAATCGATATCGTCGTACGTGAGGAGCAGCGTATGTCGATGTGGTAACAGCGATCACCTTCATCACCTGTGCAACTAATACGAAAACGTTTTTTTGTTCCAAATGGAATTACGGATCGTGTATCCAATCAAGTGTTTTAATGGGTTCGGTGTAATTATTGGAACACTCCACTTTAAGTACATCAAATATTTCACAGAGAGCCTACGGAAAATACCTATCACAAGTATTTTTGTAAATTGGATATGATCATAATTAAGGCCCTGTTAACGGATTAATTAAAGCTGACAGTCTCGCCGCGCCGATATGGAAGCAAAAAGGGTCTCACTCCCAAACTACGTCCAAATCAATAGTGTCGCAATTAAGAATTTTGAATAATTATACCGATCGTTCGAGCGGAACGTTGCGATTGCTATTTTGTGCCTCGAATTCGCGATTATTTTGCAAAACGCGCTCGACTTTTCGTTTTTTTTACTCGGATATCATGGCAGGCTTAATTAACACTCGGATTTTGTGAACTCTTTTGTTGAAACTCTGATAATCTTTCCACGACACTTTTTTATATAGACAATGATTTAATCAAACGGGAGGATTATGAAGTCATCAATTTATTATTTGGTGTTAATTGAAATGCGCGCATTTTGTGTCTACAGCGAGACGGTTTAGTGTTCGTGGAAATAATTAATGCATGACACTTGGCAATCTCACTACTGCTTCGGTTTAAATGTCGTCGTTCTAATATATGACTTGGGTTACATAGCACCTATTTCAAAACATGCGGCAAATTGGAATGTGAATACGAATACGAAACACTTGAATCAATACTTTCCCACATTTATTCACCGAGCTTAATAGCAGTCCACATCTGGATACAATCTTTCTAATAAAGAAAGAGGTAATAAATCCACGAATTCCTGTTGCGTAACACTGGCTGCCTTTATAAAACTTCACTTGGAACTTGGAACTCTAAATTCAAATTTAAAAATGGTAATTACACAGTCATCGAAAGTACGGAAATATTTCTAACACGCGGGCTGCCCTTTATTTCAGAAAAAAGAATTAAGAGCTAAATAATGACATGTTATTACGTTTTCAACTGCCGCGCGATGGGGTAATAGCCAAGATAACCGAATTTTAATGACTAACTTTGTTCGTTAAAAATACTTTAGCACAAATTGTCTTCGACTAGAAAGTGTTTCCTTCGTAATTTTCTATCACTTATCCCAATTAATCGCATCTGTCGTTCGTTGGGCCATTTGTCCCAGGAGGCTTTTTGGGTCACTTTTGTTAACGTCATTCACCTACCTACACATTATTAAGTTTAAGATATTTTTTTTATTTACACTGACATGTATGTGCATATTATTATGCATTTTCGTGTACCTACATAAGTTATCTGAAATTGATTGTTTATGAAGTTGACATACTAAGTCAATTTCTTGTATTGTAGCTATTTCATACAACTGTCAAAGAATGACAGTTGAGATTTCTTTAAGAGTACGGCTAAAAGCTTTGAAAGAAAAATATTATATTTAGGAAACCTATATAATAAATATTATTTGAATAACAGCAACCTAATTACATTTTAATTTCACACATAAAACTCTTTACGACACTCTTAAAAATAAGTGGAATAAGATAGAAGTTACGGCCGGGTCTGTCCTTAATCAGGAGGGTCTGGTTTGCAATAATCCTGAGACATTGAGATAAGATCTTGGAGGGAGGGTCCCTTTAATAAGTCCGATAGGTCAGGCCACTCGAGGCGCGAAGGTTACCCTCATTTCGTTTATTATGTACTCGTGTTACTTGTGGCTTGCGGCGAGGATGATAATATCGAGTTAGGAATTAAGAGGCTCCGGTCAGAGTTGTTAATGTTCGTTAGGTATGTGTTTGTGATATTTAGTGCGGAGGTAATCTCTCTTAATAAGTGGGAGGAGGAAATTGGAGGTCTTTGTCCCTCAGTCGGACACTAATTCTAATAATATTATTTTCTCAGACGAATTTCTGGACGTTTTGTTTTTGTCGCTATCAATTTCCAGTTCTTATTCATTGTCGTACCATCCCTTTCCAAAAAAAATAATACTTACTCTTTGTAGTTACGTCTCCTCTATTCTCGCATAAGTTTCTAACTTTAAGCAATATTTATATCTATGTTATATATTTCATCAGTTTCGCTTGAGAACTAAGTTTTTCCAACTTCAGAACTAGCTACGTCCATATAATAACTTTTACTTTGCTTTATAAAACGATTTCTTACCTCAAAAAATATAAGTTAAATAATACGAAAATGTTTTTAACGATACTAAATACCTTGTAGCTGCTTGAAGTGATGCATTAGCGAGAGCGACAGTGTCTAATGAAGCGACTAATGAAAATAAATGAATTTGCATTGCCATCAAAAGCTTAATTAAGGCAGGTATGTACAGACGCCAGCACATCAAGCTATCCCTAACTGTCAAATTTTCTCAATTAAAAATGAACCTTATGTCTTTTCCTTATGTCAAAGTAATTCGACAGATTGTGGTAACTTGATGTGTTGGCCTCTGTACTTACCATTCTATGATACTTAATCTTCTCTTATAATAAAAATGAAATGCTGTTCGTTGGTAAGCGCATCTTTTCAGAATGGTTAGACCGGTGGTCATATAATGGTTTCATATAATTAGGGAAAATCTGACAGCCAGTCTTACCAAAGGGTATCGTATTACCCAGTTACTAGGTTGTGGAGGTCAGATAGGCAGTCGCTCCACGTAAAATATTAACCCGTTTACTGGGTTATCAGTTACTGTCTAACATGATATCCCTTGGTAAGACTGGTTTTCAGACTTTTGGGATTCTGATTACCCGTAACAACGGTCAAAGTTCTACAAATGACAGTCGGCACCAACGGCTTCACATGATTTTTGAGGTACGAGGAGGTCTTGCTTTATGAAAACGGATCCTCCCATCCACAGAACAACCGCCGCATGTGTAGCATAACCTGATCGACTGACCCGTGCGGCCTAAAAATTAACCAAGGTTAACCATGAAAGTAAGATAAAAATGACGAATGTACATACTCGTACAATAATTATTTTTTAATTATTATTATCATTTATTTATTCAGACTACAAATGCGGTCCATTGTGTTAGTAACAATTTTACTTAGCCTATGTTAGTACTTAATAACTAAAACAGATCTGGTTCGCTCAACTAACGCCCACACCAACGGACTATCTGCCCGAGCGGCGATGGCGTGCAGAATGCTGTTGGGACTGTCCCGCAACCTCCGAAGTAACGAGGCTGATTTCTTTCGCCATACTGCGTCAAAACTGTCAGCGCGCGCGTCGTCAAACATCGCCGACGCACTGCAGAAACGTGGCAGTCGCAAAAGCACCCTGAACGCATTGTTATATTGGATTCGCAGAGCGTTGTAAGCCCTTTGGGTATATCTGAACCACAGGGCCCCCGAGTACAGTGATGTGCAATATGCCTTAAAAAGGGCTATTTTAACTGCGACTGTACATCGAGAGAACCTGCGGGCCAGCATGTTCGCCCGGACTGACAACGCTCTGCGCTCCCTCTCCAAATCTGAATCGTCTTTCAGGGTATCTGTTACCAGATGGCCCAAATATTTAAATTTATACACCCTGTTTACTGGGTGACCTTTAAGGAACAGAGGAAGGACCGTGGATGGACATCTGGCACCAGACCTGAAGACGATATACTCTGTCTTTTTGGTGTTGTATATCAACCCATGAGACTCCGCGTACGACTCACAAATAATACCACAGCACCTAATATTATAGTCCCATAAACAACATTGATATACGCAGACGTTTCAAAACTCATAAAAAAAACGGAAGTGAAACAAGAAAGTATAATACACATACAAGCTACTCCCGCGCGGTTTCACACGCTGCTCGGCTCCTATTGGTCGAAGCGTGATGTTATATAGCCTATAGCCTTCCTCGATAGATGGACTATCGATCACAAAATGAATTTTTCAATTCGGACCAGTAGTTCCAGAGATTAGCGCGTTCAAACAAACAAACTCTTCAGCTTTATAATATTAGTATAGACTAGCTGTTCCCCGCGGTTTCACCCCCGCTGCGCGGCTCCTATTGGTCGTAGCGTGATGTTATATAGCCTATAGCCTTCCTCGATAGATGGACTATCGATCACAAAATGAATTTTTCAATTCGGACTAGTAGTTCCAGAGATTAGCGCGTTCAAACAAACAAACTCTTCAGCTTTATAATATTAGTATAGATTTATAATATTAGTATAGACTAGCTGTTCCCCGCGGTTTCACCCCCGCTGCTCGGCTCCTATTGGTCGAAGCGTGATGTTATATATACTATAGCCTTCCTCGATAAATGGACTATTCAACACAAAAAGAATCTTGCAATTCGAACCAGTAGTTCCTGAGATTAGCGCGTTCAAACAAACAAACAAACTCTTCAGCTTTATAATATTAAGTATAGATTAAGGAAAGACATAATGAACAGTGACAGACAAAATTAGCGTTATGATGAAGAACATTAACATTCACTTAAAACACAAGACACGCGTGTTAGTGGATGAATGAGGATAAAAAGAACACTACGGATAAGGGCGTTAATTGGTCGCTTCATGTGTGTGGGTATGCTTTACTTGCTTCAGGCCATCCTAAAGTTTTCCAACTATGTGGCACTGTGTTTTGTTTTGATGCGAGTCTGATTAATGATGTACGTTTTGATGTGTACGTCATATGGTTGGATGAAGATGGCTCGTCCCGTTAGTTTTGCGTCAATGCGGTCAAATTGTTTACTGAAGCCGGCACTCACAAAAACAAATCTTAGTTATTTTTATTTGATGTGTTTTTATTTGCTAAATTGTTTATTTTAGAAAATAGCTTAGCTACTCAATCATTTCTATTTAGAAAATAACTAAAATATATCGCCTTTTTTTGCGACCGGCTGTGAATTCCGTACCGGAGTTCGTAAAGTCAACCAGTTTATAAGGCTGGTTTACTTGTAAAGGTTTTGAAGAGCTCGTGTCTAAGTACTAACAGCCGCACAGGTCAATCTATCAGGTTAAGCTACGCTTGCCGGGGTTGGCGTTGGATGGGTGACCATCTTTACATAACGAGACTCCCCTGTGTCTCGGTACACAAAACACGCTAAGCCGTTGGTCCCGGCTGTCATTTGTGCATCTTTGACAGTCTTTAAGCGTCGTCAGAAGCCCGAAAAGCTGACTGCCAGTCTTACCAAGCGATAGCGTATTGCCCAGTTACTGGGTTGTGGAGGTCAGATAGTCAGTCGCTTCATGTAAAAAACTTTTATACAAAAAATAAAACCGACTTCCAAAACAAACACTACAAAGTGACAAATAATTTTGATTTCGGAAGTCGGTGTCTTCGGTTTTGTATTTTCATTTTTTGCCACCGACTTCCGAAATCAAAATTATTTGTCACTTTGTAGTGTTTGTTTTGGAAGTCGGTTTTATTTTTTGTATAAAAGTTTTTATTTTTCACTTTTTAGTTGTGGTACCAACACAACCCCCCCCCCCTCCCCCCCAAAATTTTAATACCACTACCTGGTATGTAGATTACAGTGACAGGAACTTATTAGAACATCGTCCACATATATTAAGTAGGTTTTTTTTTAGATTTTTCTTGATTTTTCAAAAACCGCTATTCGATATTCGATTTCGATAAAAATTTTATGGGACCATTTGGGAAGTATACCCTTTCCAACAAAAAAATAATTTTTCATATCGGTTGGCAAGCAACGGATGTATGCGCGAACAAACATAAAAAAAAAAAATACAAACATCCGAATTAAGAACCTCCTCCTTTTTGAAGTCGGTTAAAAATACTGGTATCCAGCTGCATCCGATTAGACTAGAAGCGACCCCGTTGGGAAAAGGCTAGGCAGATGATGACTTGTAAAGGTTTTGCTCCGGCACAAATATTTGTATTGAAGGCGTTTGCCCGTGTCGATGTTTCGCCCCGTTCTACTTGAGAGTTCAGACTATTATTAAAAATTCCATTAGTTTGTGTCGAAGTTGCAGTCCCGGGCGTTAATTTGTGACTGAGACGCACCACTGTTGTTTATAACTCCCAGTGTGTCCCATTGACAAATTGTTCGCTCGTAACGCGGTTCGTCTCGCCTCGTACCGTTTGTATACGTCACGCTCTTTTTCTTTATTGGGTGAGCAGAAAGGTAATATGAGCTTCAAACGGTATTCTTGCCTCGTTTCAGCTGCGTGAGCTGGGAGACGTGTTGGATTTTTAAACACGGAAAGGCTCATATTGTTGTATCAGTTCTTTTTCTATGATTGTTCTTGTTTTATTATTTTTCGATGACTATGACTATTATGTGACATTATAATTTTCTTTTCGCATTCCTGCTAGCTCTACGAAATATTTACCCTTCAAATCATACTTCTGTACTTATACTGGGAATAACTTGAGGTGATAGCCTAGTGGTGTGACCGTCGGACTGCTAAGTCATAGGTCTCGAGTTCGAACCCAAGACACGCACCTCAGACTTTTCGGATTCATGTGCGTATTGTATAATTTCACTTGATTAAAAATCGGTGAAGGAAAACAAAACATCGTGAGGAAACCGGAAAGTCAGAGGCCCATGGGCAGCATAAAAACTCTGACACCAGGTTAGTCACTAACCACACGAAGAAGAAGAAGAAGTTCAACATACTGAAGTGGATTCCACAATAATTATTGTATAAATACGGAACCATGCATAGTTTTGGAACACCCACAATGTTTATATGTGTGTGTTTGTGTTCCGCAGTAAACAACGTCATTCGCTAATTAAAGGACTCTGGTTGTCTTCGTTTTTGTAATGCAACACTCCCGACAGTTGCGGTTCGAAGCCGGTCGTTAATAAGGTCAATAACGTCTATTATTATTGTAAGTTCATGTACTCTGTAATGTGGTACTTGTTTTGCGTGGGAGTGTGACAAATTGCGATCATTAATATTTTCGACGTTCCAAATACTGTAATGATTGACATGTGGGCGGAGATGTGGGCTTGAATTTCGTAAAATTCAGTACAATCTTATCTTACATGTGTCCTTAGCAAAAATATATCAAAATTTTTGCTGCCTGTGTAAACAGAATTTTATATAATCCAGGTAGAAAGTACACCCACATGTCTGAATAAAACCTAGGTTTTATATACATTTTGAGAATTTGACTTTGATCCACTTGTAAAAGGAGTTTTTCGGAAATGTGTAGGTACCTTGGTATAGGTCTAATAGAAATGTAACAATTATTCAACCAGTAGCTTTGATGTATTAATAAAGATGTTACTAGGTATAGAGACCAGAGGCCAGCACATGAAGTTACCCCAATCTGTTAAATTACTTTGATAGCTAACCAGCTTTATTACAAAAGCAATAAGGTTAAATTTCAATTGGGAAAATTTGACAGTTTGAGATAGCTTGATGTGCTGAATTCTGTAACATAAGTTTCAAGCGTCATACAAAACATTAATTAACAAATTCCCCATTCGTTAAGGTCTAGAACAAGATTTTTAGAATCAAGCAAGCATCTTTTTTACTTTTTTGAGGGTGGGTGGTCAAATGACACCTCCCGCTCTGGGTGGAGCGGAAGGGAGTGTCAGACTCTTACTGACTAAAACCCATCCCTGTTCCTTCCTTAGCCCTTTATGTCTCGGGGTAGCGGTAACCCTTTCGGACACTCCCGCTTACCCGGCAATGTGACTATCCTAAGGAAGTTTACTTTCACAGGCTGGGCTGCTAAAATAGCCGTGTACTTGCTACTCAAATCACTGGCTCGTCCCGGCTAGCTGGTAGCCGCGGGCATGGAAAGTAAGTACTTATCGCCCTTTTTTACATACCTAAGACCTTTTCGCATGGTTATGCCTTGTTAGTTGATCAAAGATGAACTTTAAAGTCCAAGAAAGGTTCGTTAAAGTAATTTTGTACCTATTGAGAATATTGAGATACCTGCTTAGGAATAAAAAATCAATTGAATTACATTGATCTGATACTGTCCACTTTTTGGGAGGCATTATTTGTGGAATTCGGGAAGGTTTTGTAGGGTTTACCCTCCGAGGAACTAATAAATAAAAAAGTCCCCAAAACAGGTTATCATCATATTATTTCACCCTGTAAATAGCTCAAATCGTTGGTCAAACAATGACTCGTAAAATACTTCTCTGTAAAAGATAAAAGCTCAATTGAACCAATTCGTTTATTGTTTTAGTTGCCGATCGGACGAACGAACCTTTGTTCTAACTTCTAACTTATTTTCAAATACACCCTGTATTCAGCAGTATCGGCAAATTGCAGTCGATGTCTCGATTTGCAGTGCATTTTGGTTTCAACGGTCGATTGGCACGGAAGAAACGTTCTTTTAGTCAACTGCAATAACCAAATAGCATCGTAAATAATTGTATTTTTTTTTTCTTTTTCACCAATGTTTAGGCAACAGTATTTTGGCTTTCAGCCAGAAGGTTGGTCACGAAATGTTATTTATTATCTGTGCTAATGGCGCGGACATTATGAAATTATGATAGTTCGTTTGTTACGATAGCAGTTAACATTTTGATGACAACAACGATAAAAAAATATAAATTTGTGGTTATTATGAATTGTGTCGTTAAAAGTTTGATGAAAGATATGACGGTTTTTGTTATTGTTAGTCGTGGTGACTTGTTATGGCAGTCGGATTAGAGTACCACATGATACCTTTTTAAGCTTTTGTTGTCGATCTACCTAGACTGTTCCATTCGATGTTTTTAGTTTATAAAACATTTCATTTACAGAGACTATACATGTCTTTCTCCTTGTACGTTAAGTTAAATAGAATGAATTCGCAAGAGTTGAAGAGATTTGTTCGCAAACATAACTTCCTAATGTGATGTCCGATTTATATGTAACATTGATCGTAAAATCGCAGGATCTGCTAAGTGCATAAATAAAGTCGGTGCAGCTGCTGTGTAACAGCTTAGAGCTACACCATGTGGTCCATTCGATGCATCTGTACGGAGAAGTTTTATGAATGAATTGGTTTAGATTTTACGAGTACATCTAAAGTTTATATAACTTTGTGTGTTTTTCTGTGTGATTGATGTGTATGATGAACGTTTTAAGGGTTTAATACAAAGATTGATGAAAGCTGTACTTAAACACTAATGATTAATGAAGTAATTGAGGAGGGCTGGATCAAAACCGTTTGGTTTTTTGGTTCGACGCGAGTTTTTTACATTGAGTCTGGCCTGAGAAAATTTTGTCGACTAACAAATAGATTTTCTTGATTTCTCAATTATAAATGTTCAATCATTGTCAGATTTCTGGACGTACTCGTATCTTGTGACAGGTATTTTCTTGCAAATAGGATTTATTTTCGTCAATCAATCTTTAACAAGTGGTAAAAAGGGAAGAGCTCATTGGGCGTCAAAAAACTCATCCCCATCACTGTCAGTGGGAAATGTGCCCAAAAGGCTGGGCAGCGTTGCCACGTTGGATGGCAATGCTGATTCTGCTTGTACATAATAGATATATTTTTAGTTTTAGGTTGCATATATTGTATTGAAGGTTTATCTTTAACTGGATTTATTTAGATGTCAAAACAAATATCTTTAACACTACGTACTACTTCTAAGTAAAGATATCATTCTGTTACCAAGAGGCAAGAATACTTGAGTGGATTCAAGTGGAGCTGTCGAGTTGACGCCACTGTCGAAAGAGCTGGAATCAGACAGCAAGCGAACTTATTGTTTGAAGAACTTTCTCTAGTTCCATCGGACTAAACATGGTTCTATTTTGTTGTGTAGTGTTTTAATGATATAAATAACAGTTGAGTTGAAAACGTGTAGTAGAGAACTCAAGGAAAATGAGGAATAACATGTAATTCGCAACTATTATTTTTAACCACGGAGGTAAGTTTTTACTGTATTATATTCAGGTTTCTGTCATTTTTCTATGTTTAAGTCTCCGGGTTTATGGTTTCATTGTATACTCTCAAGAGAGTAGTGGTGGGCTCAGTGGTGACTGCCCCGACTTAAGAGTTGTAGGTCGTGGGTTTGAACCCAGTCAGGCGTTACTATGTGTTAATAATTTTATCACCACTGTTCTCAAACGGTGAAGGAAAACATCGTGATATATAATAGGCATGTCCTAGAACAAAAATATCGAGGACATGTGACATCTACCAACCCGCATTGGGCCCACGTGGTATCTTACGGCCCACTCCCTCTTACAGAGTCCTCCCTGTGAGTGGGAGGGGCCTGTGTCCCAGCACTGAGAACATTATAGGCTTATTAAGGTCTCTCAAGAGGTGCTTTGTAATAGTTTGATTTGGTACTTATCTACGTCGAAAAAATATAAGTATGAATTAAAAAATATATTTTCTGTACAAAAGTTACAATCCTTTTTCAGTTCCAATTTTTCGTGAATAAATAAAACTGCAATAATAGAGCTGTTTGCAAGAAATTGCAACAGGACGGGAGCTATTGTAAAACTCCGTATTCAAACAACCCCTAGCATTTTCCGTACTTATTGTGCAACAAATTGCATTTTCTTTTCATTCCATGTTTAACTTTAATAAAGTCTACAGTGTATTCGTGAAGTTTTCTAGAAGGTTTGCCTTGTATTCATACGAAACCGCACCTGAGTTTTAATTTAAGAAAACGTTCGTAGCTAATGTAGAGCTAGACGGAATTTTCAAACAATGTACCACAACAAAGTTTTGCTTTTAGAAACACTTCGGTACATGTGTGTACATAGCCGTTCCACGACAGTCTTTATATCACAAACCCAATGTTTCTCGCCCGTTGTTCACATGGGAATCAATAAAACAAGGGACTCGCCAAAATGTAAACACGAACACTATTTCCGTCTCTATCTGTACAACTATAAAAGACGAGGACAACAAACGAAATGTAGCGGCGAAATTCATTTGATTATCATTAGGTTAAAACAGGGACTGGCGCCGTTGATCGCGTGACGTTTCACAGAAGAACATGCATCCCTAGAGGATTGTTTCCTGTTAATCTATGCTGTTAACAACACCTTTATTGCTCTAGAAATAAAGTTTAAAATAAGTTGTTTATGATCTTGTCGCTTGGGTTGTATCGCTATCATTATTAAGGTAATGAGTCATTGCTTTAAGTGGATCTATAAAATGAGTCATGGTACTAGGTTAGTATTTTTGAACGGAGAAAGGCAAACTGCAGCGCTTGTTGACACAGTGTGGCTTAATACGCGTGGGTGGACAAAGTTCGACGACCCCGGAAAGGTATCTTTGATATTGTGTTGCCTGCGTATTGAGAGAAAGCCGTATTTGGGAAACAACCTGAGGAAACTCTAAAGTGGAACATTTTACGCGAATGTTTCCCAGGGCGCACGTTTTAAAAGAATGGCTGTGTCCCTTTTGTTACTGTAGTGAACATTTTACGTGAAGACATCCCTTATTCGTTTTCGTACGTCGGCATTTGTTTTTGCAGTTTTATAGGAAAACGTATTTACATCTACGAAACTACTAAATCGCAAAACGCTCAATTTGGATTTTCTTAACCTAACACAACCATAATGCATCTTGCAGTATATAAAATGAATTACAAATACTGTTAACGAAACCTCGTACACAATAAATCTGCCTAGCCTTTTCCCAACTACATATGTTGAGGTCGGCTTCCAGTCTAACCAGATGCAGCTGACTACCAGTATTTTACATGGAGCGACTGCCTATCTGACCTCCACAACCCAGTCAGTAGCTGGGTAATACGTTACGATACCCCTTGGTAAGATTGGCTGTCAGACTTTCGGGCTTCTGACAACCCGTAACAACTGTCAAAGATCCACGAATGACAGCCGGGCCCAACGGCTCAGCATGCTTTCCGAGGCACGGAGGAGTCTCGATATGTAAAGATGGTCACCCATCCACGGACCAACCCCGGCAAGCGTAGCTTAACCTATGGATCGATCAGTGCGGCTGTTATTACTTAGCCACGAGCTCCTCGTAAACATGATTAATATTTACGAGGTATTACTTTTAACGGGAAACCTGTAATACAAGCCACAATGTTCTAATATTATCTCTTTTACTAATAAGGTACTGCATAAATCGCGGCCACTATCGTGGACTATTGTGTAATAGACCAATAGCTGGTGCTGGTGGTCGAATTTTGTGAAGAATGTTCTTTTTATTTACTGGGAAATATGGATTCGAAAGCCTGGTGGGCTATTTGTTGTTTTGCTACTGCAATTAAATTAAAGAAACGTTTTATCCGAGATTTTTTTTCTTCGAGGTTGGGTAAGCGGGATTGTCCGAAAGGGTTACCGCTACACCGGAACATAACGAGCTAAGGAAGAAACATGGATGGGTTTTTATCAGTAACAGTCTGACACTCCCTTCCGCTTCCCCCAGAGCGGGAGGGGTCATATGATAATTTCCCTCTTTCTTTCTTTTTCTTTCTTTCTTTCTTTCATTCAAATGTTCTATAAAAAACTTGACATTTTTTTTTGTAACTAGCTGCTTCCGCGCGGTTTCACCCGCTGCTGCGCTCCTATTGGTCGTAGCGTGATGTTACATAGCCTATAGGCTTCCTCGATAAATGGACTATCCAACACAAACATATTTTTTTAATCGGACCAGTAGTTGTAGAGATCAGCGCGTTTAAACAAACAAACTCTTCAGCTTTATAATATTACTATAGATCTGAAACAGTTGTCAGGCATTTTTTGACGGTATAGAAGAAAAAACATACATTCCCAAAATGAGTCATCAGCTCTTCGACTAAAAGCAAAACTTTCACGGTCAATTTCCTCTAAAGAACTGTTATGATTAACTCAAGAATACATTAAAATAGCCGCGACCATTAGACCGAGAACTTGGTTATTTATACAGAGAAATATTACACAAACCAAAGAATGTATAAAAACGTCTTTCTCTACTTTTAGAAATGGCTTAATTATGTGCGTCGTTAAGACGTACGTTATTGGTTTTGACGCCTACGATCACACGTTTTGTTAATCAGTGCCTGTTGATGCTTAAATGCAAATGTGATAGGAATTCTAAAAGAAGATGATAAATATTGAATGATGTAACTGGTTCTATGCATTTGTTTTTGAATATCTTAATTTTGATGATTGAGCATCGATTTACAAAAACATTCCTTCATCACTTTCATACATTTAGTATGAACCAACGCACACTAAAACGTTTCGCATCGAACGTTTTTGTATGAAAATTCGTTGCGCTGCGACCCGATGCGGCTTTAATTTGCGCTTGGCGTTGAGTCACATTTCCACTTCTAAACAGCATGTGCACGGAGCGTGGGGTTGAAGATAAAGCCTACATTGTCATAATAAGCGGAACTACAAGTGCTAAGTACACGTGCATACCGTAGCCACGGGCAGGTAAGTGGGATTGTCCGAAAGGGTTACCGCTACCCCTGAACATAAAGGGCTAAGGAAGGAACATGGATGGGTTTAGTCAGTAGAAGTCAGACACTCCCTTCCGCTCCACCCAGAGCGGGAGAAGTCATCGAATAATTTCCCACCATCAAAAAAAAAAAAGCCATTGGCTGCAATGGAACTGCGTCATTAAATGTATGTAATGGAAAATGTGCCCTTCATTTTCTTCAAAGAACATTCAATGTCATTTAGGTACGTATGCTTATTACAAAGCTCTAAGCAAAATCATAGAGGTACCCGTCTGTTTCCTTAAGTCAGTAATATTTAATTTTCCGGAACGAAGTTTCTTTTCAGGTTTCAAGTTACCTTTGAATTTATTCAATTTCAATTCTTCTATACTTACCTATCGAATAGCGATAGCTTTTATTTCAGAACGGGGATGATAATAGGGTAAAGAAATGGAAATTCTATTTCGTCCGTCAGTCAGATGATATAGTATTATATCATGTTAATGATAGAATTATCATTTCGAGGTAGTATGTCTCCAGCATTTTGTATCGAAGATTGGTATTATTTTTATTAATTTATTTATTTTTTGTGCTATCTTTAGTTTTAGTAAGAATAATTTATTTGTTTGATTGAACGCGCTTATCTATGGTACAGACGCCAGCACATCAAGCTATCCCTAACTGTCAAATTTTCTCAATTAAAAATGAACCTTATGTCTTTGCAATAAAGTTGAAATACTATCAAAGGAATTTGACAGATTGTGGTAACTTGATGTGCTGGCCTCTGTACTAGCCGATCAGAATTATTTTTTTACATTTGACAACCCAATTCTAGTAGAAGGATATGGGCTATATGCTTAAGAGCCCAGTAAAGAAAAAAAGTAAGAGAGAACGCTAAGGGAAAGCTAAGTAAGGGCACGGGCGGGTGATGCGATGCGACGCGGCGTTGACTCAGGAGCCGAGGGACTTTTATAAAAATGTGTCCGTTATTTTAGTATAACTATTGTATGCATACAAAATAATTATACTACTACGACTGCCACGCGTGTTGTATATAATTGTTTGTTTTGTTAAAAAACATTAATTAGATGTACCAAACAAGTCTGTGACGTTTGGCTAGCTAATTTTATTTCACCTTTGCGTATATATTATATCTAATGATAGCTGAAGGAAACTCCTTTGTAATTGATAGCTAGGGGACAATAATCTTGTCTTTTACCTACTGTTGATAAGTACCTAATTACTATTTAATAATCCACTTCATTTGTTTGACAATACATAACCTAGTGCGAAGGCCATCACATCAAGATACCCCAATCTGTCAAATTTCTTTGATAGATTTTCAACTTTATTGCAGAAGAATAGGGTTCATGTTCAATTGGCAATATTTGACAGTTCGGGATGGCTTGATGTGCTGCCGTCAACAATGATATAATATAATTTAATTGTAACCGCATTCAAATGTAAGAGCCTTGATACTACAATACAATTTAGATTTAATACAAATTCATTGTAGAACGAAGGTCAGTATTGAATCACATAACAATGTAAGGTTAGAATTGTGCAACAGAATACGGGCAGATTTCACCAATCACACTGAACGCGATCAGCGCATGTGTAAGGGCTGTCAGTGTCATTATTTTGTAAGGAATATTGAAACTGTCAGGTCTGGAAATCGACGACTCCCGGTCCCCGTAGGCGCCTGCGGACGGTGAGTAATGGGTAGCGCACCGTCCGATCAGCACCAGGCCCATGCCGGACGGCGCATACGTGTTCCACGCGCGCCTCAAAGAGATGTCAGCATCAGTGAAGCCTACCGCGTCAGCGGGATTGTCAGAAAGCCCCCCGGCTAGCTACCCCGGAACATAAAGGGTTAAGGAAGGAACATGTATGGGTTTTAGTCAGTAAGAGTCTGACACTCCCTTCCGCTCCACCCAGAGCGGGAGGAGTCATTGGATGATTTCTCATGGTCAAATAAAAAGGTCAGGGCCACGGTATATATAGATGTGCTAATCGCGGTCAGTTTCATGGGTGCAATTGGCGCTAAGGCCTCGGTCAGACATGAGATCAGAATGTTCTGAAGTAGCAAAGAACTTCTCAGTTAGGTTCCAACTTTGGCAGAACCTGATTATTATGCAGAATTGTAGTCGAGTCAGAATGGCAGCGGAGCGCAGCAAATGATATTCTGCGAAGTACGGTTAGCAAGAAAGTAAGGGATTCTTGAGTAAAGTTTTTAAAATGTTTAAAGGAAGTGATTGTTGAAATAATATTTGTGGCAAATCCTAACATTTAGCAGAATTTTAAAGGCCAAGTAATAAGAATAGAAATTGAACTAACACATATTTTTAAATCTCACAAAACGCAACTGTCCCGTGACATTAATTTGCTGACTCTACATGTGAGAAAGAAAAGTTACAAAGATAAACTAAGTTCAAATGTTAACGTTTAGAATACTAATGTAAGTTTAAAGGTGAGTTCAGTAAGAAAATTCGATAACAGTTTCTGTAAGAAACTATGTAAGTTTTGGACACGTGTTACTGTAGAGTTTCTTGCTTGTTCCTCTCTATATGAATCTATGTATATCCCACTTCATAATTGCTTTACCACTTTTGACAACAACTCCCAGTAACCTGAAGCCTCACATTTAACATAACATAACATCATGCTTTGTTTCACGGAGAGTTGGGCAGATTTAAGTCTCAAGTAATAGAAAGCGAGCCTATTGCCAAGGGTTCAAATACAGACTCCGGGCGGCTTCTGAGAAATTCCAGATAGAAAAACAACAACAATACTGTCCAACCTGGGAATCGAACCCCAGACCAGCAGTAGCGAAAGCTTCACTAGGTTTGAAAATATCTTGGAGGCAGTCATGCTTCCGACGGATGTGGCGGGATGGTTGCCGGACAGGGCCTCACGTCCTGGCCGCCGCGGGAGTGTCTCCGGGCGTCGGGAGCCGCGTGTCGACTCTCGCTCACCGTAGGTGCGGGCTTGCCGACGGTAAGTAATGGGCAGCACTGTCCGATCAGGACCAGGCCCGTGCCAGATGGTGCGTACGTGTTCCACGCGCGCCTCTAAGAGATGTCAGCACTAGGGAAGGGCCAAAGCCTGCAGAAGCATGGTTGGGTTTTAGTCAGTAAGAGTCTGACACTCCTTTCCGCTCCACCCAGAGCGGGAGGGGTCATTTTATGATTTCTCACCCTCAAAAAAGTGGGATTTAAAATATTTAAACGTTATAAACACAGTTAGACCTTGTGGTTTTATGACGCCTGAGGATGATAAAGCAGTTACGACGTTGACTATAATAAGCATGAGACAGGCCTGCCTGATAAAAATAAGATATTGTCTAGACCAGGCTAGGCCAGTTATATTGTGTAGTGACTATGTTAATAGTAAATCTACCGTTTCTCCACTATGTTGAGGTCGGCTTCCAGTCTAACTGACTGCAGTTGAAAACCTTTGCGCGGGGCAGGGTGCGATGGTCTATCTGACCTCCACGACTCATTTACCCCTTGGTAAGACCTTGGTTGTTAGACTACCAGGCATCTGACTACCCGAAACGACTGTCAAAAATCTAAGAATATGAACGGTCACTCATTCACGAATCGACCAGCTACGTAGCTTAACCATCGTTCGACACATGTGGCTGTTATTATTTAGCCACGAGCCCTTCCTACATGTCTTGTGTAAACTATTATTCGAAAGTTACACGAACATTTTCAATTCAATTTAAAATAATGCATAGGTGGAATTGATGTCGGTAGGAAATTAATAATTTGCACTCTTTCAAAAGAGAAAATCCATCATACTAATTGAATACGTTGTGTTAGCTATACAGTACGTAAGCTATACACGGAAGTATCATATAGTTTGCCTGGAGTAGCGAACGTAATGAAGTGAGCAATCGGAAGTTTTGCAATAGTACATTGTGATGGCAGTGTGTGCAATAGTAGGTATAATAACAAATGCAATGAAGTGGTAAATGAACACGTGCTTTCAAGAATAGCTGAGGTAAATGACTTATTCAGCCTTCAATGTTCCCATTGCTGGGACACAGGTCTCCTCTATATGAGAGGGAAGGGCCGTAATCTACCACGGGGCCCAAAGCGTGTTGGTAGATGTCACAAGTCTTCCAATTTTTAGTTCTAAGACATACCGGATCCCTCACGATGTTTTCCTTCACCGTTTTGAGAGCGATATTGATTAGATAATTTACACACAGTAAAGCACCTGTCAGGGTTCGAACTTACGACCTACAACTCGCAAGTCACAACCATTACCACTGGCCTACTACTGTAGCACTGATGCTGTGGTAAATAGTGATGAATGTTCAACATTAGCTTTGCTCGAGTGTGTTTAATAAGTCTTCTTCTTTTCGTGTGGTTAGCGACTAACCTGGTGTCAGAGTTTTTATGCTGCCATGGGCCTTTGACTTAGCTCCACATACTGTTGAGAAATATCTGTCAGGTTTCCTCTCAATGTTTTCCTTTAGTGTTTTTTAAGCAAGTGATAATTATACTATACGCATACGAATCTGAAAAGTCAGAGGTGCGTACTTTGAACTGGAGACCTAAGACTTGGCAGTCCGACGGTCATACCACTAGGCTATAACAGCTTAAGTTAGGGTCTATCAAATCAATCCGTACCTCTGTTATTATTTACCCACGAGCCCCCTATAAGAGATTTCATAGATTATTTAATTTAAAGACCTGTAACTATTGTGAAGAGAAAATAACCGTATTATTATTATCATAGTAGCCACCTGCACGTTTTGCATTCGAGCCGTCACGTGGGGGCTAACGTCGCATGCAACCGATTTTCGCACGCGTAATCCGAGCGTACAATTTTTTTTTTTAATATAATTTTCGACTACCAACGTTTATAAATGAAGTACAGCTTATTTAATAAGATTAACTACAGAGATCCATTTGCCAATAATTCATAACAAGTTAAACGTTCTAGAAACTGACTGATCTAATTATTATTTCTACGAATACTGTCAGAATAATTACCGTAGAAAACAATTTAACGCTTTAGCGATATTTAATAAAAGCTTAGCCAGATAAATTAGCATTCTCCAAACCCTATTTACAAGTCTAGTCTCGTATTTTTAACAAAACCGAACCTTTTTTACAAAAAATAAATGTTTTTATTTTTTGAGGTCGGGTCAAATATAAAATAAATGTCGCCTTTCACAAACAGTTAAAGCTTATTTTACATAGTTATTGTTGGGATGCGTGTCCGTCCCACTGTATGTGCGTGTAATAACTGAGCCACATTTAAACATAACATCACGCCTTGTTTCTCCTAAGGGTTGGGCAGAGGTGAAGGTACAGCCGTACAAGCTATTTGGTAAACAGGCAGTTAACTTGCAACAAATTTTATACAATGTTGTGAGTGTGCTAAGTAGTCAATTCTTTTACATCACTCTCTTAGGTATGCCATAAGTAATAACGCACTCAATGAAAAGACAAATATTTTAACCTGTAGACCAAATACCTTAATAGATTATACCTAAAGTAGATACACCCACATCGCACCAATCATGGCTATAGGAGGCGACCCTATTGCCATTATCTGGGCACATATCTGGACGATACGATACGATAGACAAGTTGATTATTTGAACCGGTCAAAAATAACATATAAAATCTCATACATAAAAGACTGCTCGTGTTAAAAACTTCCTTCACCGTAAAGAAATTAAATATTATGCGAAGATATAATTGTAAAGTGCATTTAATGCTAATAAGTATTTCGTTTGATTCTAAAAATCTGTGACGTCGCATTGTTATATTTCAAACAAATCACGTACAAATTCCGCTTTTTGACAATTTGTAAAAAGTAACGTTAACGTTATTGAATACCCTTTCAAAAATACCCAATCCCAGATATCTACAAAAACATAAAAAAAAACCCTTGCCCGTCCTCAATCGAACCCAGGACCTCATGCTCAGCTGACACGCTTCCGACAATTCGGCCACAGAGGCAGACAAAAATAAAAATAATTGTCGCTTTTCACAAACAGTTAATACTTTTTTTACATGTTTATTGCTGGGATGCGTGTCCCAGTGTATGTTCGTGTAATATCTGGGCCACATTCTGCTTGCCAATTAATTAGGATTATACTTAGCTCCGTTGTGGGTCAGATAAAACTTTGAGAGCAGTAGGGTTGGCGAAGTTACAGGGATTTTGCTAATAAGCTTGGGTTTTTGAAACAATAAACATGTTTATTTTATTACATTATAGAGGAGCTCGTGGCTAAGTAGTAGCAGCCGCACGGATCGATCCATCAGGTTAAGCTGTGCTTGCCGGGGTTGGCCGTGGATGGGTGACCATCTTTACATACACAGACTCCTCGTGCCTCGGAAAGCACGTTAAACCGTTGGTCTCAGCTGTCATTTGTGCAGTCATTACGGGTTAGAAGCCAGTGAAAATCTAACAGCCAGTCTTACCAAGGGGTATCGTATTATCCAGTTACTGGGTTGCGGATGTCAGATAGGCAGTTGCTCCTTGTAAAATACTGGTATTCAGCTGCATCCGGTTAGACTGGAAGGCGACCCGAACATAGTTGGGAAAAGGCTAAGCAAATTGGTTGATTTAGAAATTTTAATCACCATGAAGTGAAAGTCCCTTATTAATCAGATAGGTATCTAATCCGTTTTTGATACCACGTATAACACAAACAATTTTATTATGAGTCAGGCTTCCGATTCCACTAAATATTCAAAAATACTAACGTATCCCTAACTTGAGTCAACATACCAAACAACTCTATGAAAAGGTGAATCACAATTCTCCTAGTTTGCGTAGAAACACATCGTTAACACCAAAGGAATGTCATTAACATATTTAATAAGTTGCACTATGTTTGAAGTCGTTCAAGGATGTGACAAAAACAGAACCAAAATCAAAAGTCATTTATTTAAACTAGGCGGAAAATCAGTTATTTCAGAACGTCAAAATTACGTAAGACAGCTTCCCAAAACGGCCCATCACAACTTCATAGTGCTTTAATTCTTAAGAAGAAGAAGTGGCGCCACTAACTCCCCAGCATCCACTGTTCAGTAAGGAGAACTTGATTATTCTAAATAAAACTTGAGAGGTGTCAAGGGACACCCGGATGGAACGAAGTTCCTTTCGATTAATTAGAGAAGGAATTGTAATAAAATTTTATTTCTTTTAAGTTATAATATTCAAAAAAATCTGATCTATAACCAATCAAAAAATATTGATTAAAAAGACATCATATATTACTCCAAATAAAGTGTCGTTACAACTTTTGATCTTAATTTTTTGTGTCGTTACAATATAGTAGTATGGAATGTAATTAAAATTTTGAAACACAACAACTTAAATGAAAATAATTGGCATATTATGCTCATGTGAAAATTTTTACAAACCAGTCTGTACTCACTCTGAAAGCAAAAATAAAAACAAAACTAAATTATAGTCTCCATGCATAAAGGCGTACGTACCTCTATGCATATTATGCGTAATTTTAAAATTGTAACATCGAGTTAAAATCAAAAAACAGTTATTACGCCAAAACCATGGACAGAAACACGATCAGTCTAGCCAAATCTTTTTTTTTTTAATTTATCGAAATAAGGGTCTAGGGCCAGCCCTAGTTGCGGTGTGCCGTGTGGCGCCTCAGCCCTTAAATCATTCCGGTACTTAAATTTTACCTAATCCTTCCCGCGGCTCGACCTACTTTTGTCTGATTGCGGTTGTGTTCGAGATTACAGATAAAATGCTTGAGAAATACCACTTTTAATAACACATATAGTACATAAAACGTAGGAAATGTAAGTACGTGCCTGATGAGATTATTTTAATGATATATTTCACCTAATGATTTGCGAATGGAGTTCCTACTTATGTTGAAATTCGAAAGTTTTTGGATCACGTTTTGTTCTAAGTTCAAACATACTTATGGTTCGTTATTTACCTTAATTTGCAAAATATCGTTCCCATTAAAATTAAGAACAATATAATAGCATTAATTTTCTTTACAACCCATTCCTCAAACAACCAAGATACCATAAAATAACGTCGCTAACAAATTGCATAATTTTCTGTTCTTAAAAAGCTTTTATGCTTACGATGGTGTCTCCGTAACTCAATACGTCATACTCAAGTAAAACATCGCAATTTCTTACACAAATGCGACGTGACTCGTCCAATGTCTCGAGAAAATGAACTCGGGACGAAAGTACGAAAAGAGGTTGATTATTGAACTCCCGAAAATGACTGACAACGCGCCACAAATGAGTCTGTGTCGTAAAATTTAACGTGACACCCGACACCCGCTGATAGTGACAATGGCGAAAGAAAGTGCCCATAAAGAGAATTGATGAACGCCCCCCGACGTAATGCTGTGCTGATGTCGCTGTGTGTAGCGAGCCTTATATTGATTCCGAATCGACTATTAGATGGCCTGTCTGTGTCGTAAGTAATGAAGATACGATTGTTGTTGATAAGACTCGTAATGAGATGTTTTACTTTCTTTGGCTCAGGATCGGAAAAGACGACAGAAAACCGAAATAGAATTTTAGCTCTGTGTGGATTTTGTTAAGGAGTCGTTATTTGTCGTTGTAGACAATAAGGTCATGTAGCTTAGAAATGTTTAATTGGAAAATTAATTAAGTAATACTGAGTATAACAATATTCTTTGTCTAGTCTGTTAAATACCACAGAGTTTTTATTTGTGTCTAATTGGCAGTTATGGTTACTTGGTTTTGAATCTCATTTGTTTGTAATATTGATAGAAAAGTTAAGTACCTCAAACCCAATTTCAAACGCAATTTTATTTACACTTGTGTAATAGTATATTCCGCCAGTTTTCCCAGATTTGCGACGACGTGTTATTTTTCCACTTCTCAAAGTCAGTTTGGTCGATTGCAAACGGGATTAATCCTTTTAATTCTAACTATCTCTATTTCCGTCTCGACATTTCGGCGTGACATAACTTACATCATCATCATTCTCCTGCCCTTATCCCAATTTATTTGGGGTCGGCGCAACATGTCTCTTTCTTCCATACTTCTCTATTAGTCGTCATCTCTGTAGTTACTCCCTTCCTAGCCATATCATCTTGCGTGACATAACTTTATCAATCGATATTTTTATTTTTCTTGATGTAATACAGATTACTCTTTACTTTTCAAAATACAGTTTATTTCTTTCAAATCCAACAAAAAGTTTTTATGCTATCGCGAGTTTTGCTAAGCGCCACCGGGGTGCCACCTCATTCTTAGCACTCAATACCACGATCCATCTTTACAACGAAACAACAAACACTTTTAGAATTATTAAACTTTAGAAGATCAAAGCCGTCAAAAGTACACGTTTTTGGTAACAATATTTTATATTCTAGAATTCTCCGAGAGGATGAGGAGGCGTTCATCGAATTCAAATCAAATTCTGTTTGGTTTGAATTCGAATGTGTGAAGAACTGTTATCTACTTATTCGCAAACAACTGACCTACACCATTCAAAACTACAGTCCATACCAAAACTAGAATACTAGAGTACCTAAGTTACCTACATTGTTTTTAGTACTAAGCTGTACGTTACAATAGAGAGGAGAATATACCGTGCAGAGCATACATAATTTATTCATAACTACGTACCTACATAGTGAAACGTTTGCTTAAAGCAAGTTTGTTCAGTGTTGAGTTCTAGAACATTATTATGAGCGCTTATCGTAACAAAACAGTTACTATGAAAACGACAATGTGGCGGAATTATGGAGATTTTAAATATTTTGATGTTGTTTTATTATTACATTGTGTTTACATAGTTTTGGTAGCTAATTAGCCAATTTGGGGCTATAAAAGAGTTCTCACACGTAAATCTGACGCCCTGGGTGTCCCGGGGCAGTTCAGTCCGATACCAAACTAATTGGCTCATCGTTTTGACGTGAAGAATTCAAACGCACGGATACATATATTTTTTAGTTACACAGTCATAATCATTTTGGTCAACGCTTGGAGGATTTGGGAGGCTTGAAAGTTTAATGTAAGGCTCGTGAAGTGATGTCTTCGATTTAACTTTATTAGTCTCTCGACGTTTTTGACTCGGTACAAGGAGCGTCGACTAATACGAATTTAATTTTAAATGAATACCTATTGAATAGGAATGCAGTGGCCACAAGAGATTTTCGTGTGGCGCTGGGTATACAAAATGGGATGGAATTAAAGGAATGATTTTGATAGAATCCAGATAGAAAAATATTGCTTGAAGCTGAGATTTCATGAATTAAAAAAATAATGGAGTATTCTTTGTTTTCCAAACATAACTAAATTATTGTACAATTCAGTTGTCAATTAGGGTTGGAATAAATTTATAGAAAAAAAACATGTTTATTTTGATGAACATCCATATACATATGTGATCAATCAATCAATTTATTTGTGAGTTCTTATTATGTTAATTGATTTCCTACTTTAAAACCATAACTTAACAAATAATCAATCAACGTAATTCATTATTCCGTTGTAAAAGCTCTTTTCCAACGTCAAACATCGGTATGCACATTTAATTCGCGTCATTACACCGGACATTAATTTCGGAAAATGTAATTACACACACCGAGTGAACAAGCGTAAAGCAAGATAACGCGTGACTGATGGCCGCCGTAATTATAAATCATTATTAAACATCTACGGCCTAATAACACGCACTCATAATGCTAATGCGGTGACTAACCTATATCATGGTGTATTTCTATACCAGGCATTAATTAACCTCTTACAAGAGCCGGATATGTTGAACGGAGCTTGTATCGACATGCCCGTTGGCCCAGATGGTGCATAATATGAATCCAAATCCGTATAGAGCAGGGCAGTAAGCACCGGGGCATGGAAGTCCCGTGCCTGTAACAAACCGGGCTCCCATCTGAGGCATTTGCATAGAAATTAGCCGACTAACCGAGCGACCGACCGACATTTCGCACAGAATAAATAACCCAACAGCGCTACATCTTTACAGACTTCGCTAATGAAACGTTTGAGCAAATCCTACTTTGTTTCAAAGCTCGTTTCAGTTTCGCTTTAGTCAAAATTTTTTACTCGCGCCGACGAAAAAGTAAGTACAACATAAATGGGTAAAAACTGAGAAAAAAAATGTTGTTACGCGAAAATGTATGCCTATCTTGATAGAAGAACGAAAAAACTTTTTATGTGCAAACGTAAGGCTCGCGTTTCTGCTCCGTTTTACATAGTTTTAAAGAAATAACAAAGTAATGGCGTAGTTTCTTAAGTATTGTTTTAACGTCGTCTTTAAACGGGTGGGCTGGCAGTCAGTTAATTTATTAATGTGCGATCAATAGAATCGTTCCTTGCCTATGCATTTTAGACGAGACGAAGAATAGTAAAGGCTATTTCTAGGGCAAGCTGTTCGACATCAGTCATGACAGATAAATACTGAAGGAGTTAACAGGCGGACTGATTTCAAACTCAAACTCAAAGTATTAGGCAAAGCAGTAGGTTATTGCAGTTAGGTATTTGAAGTGCGTGAGTGAGAAGTGATGTAATTATATTACAAACTACCCTACCTCACCTACGTTTACTTACCCACCCGACCTCCCTCCCTACTTACCCTACCTGGATATGATTCTGCTATCCTGGTGCCAAAACTAAAAACAACGCAACATGCTGGCTAGAACATTGTTGCGACTCAACTAAGGGTACCAGGACAGCATAGTTATTAGAACATATTTTTTTATCCCACGGGAAAGTACTAACGGAATAATAAGTATCCTATGTGTTAATCCAGGTTAAAATCTATCTCTGTGCCAAATTTCATACAGATCCGTTTACTAGTTTTTGGGAAGTAACTAGTTGCGTGAAGAATTAATAAACATACTCGTACAAAAACACGGCTTTATAATATTAGTGTGATATGGAGCTGCAAGTCAGTATGTGACATATATTTTCCCGGCGAAATCTTATTGCCCGTGATTGACTCATTCACCGGACATCACAAAGCATTTATGTGTTTTGTTGTAAAAAACATTTACAGTTTCCTATTATTTTTGGTCAATTCAAAAGGTTTATCGACCAGCAATAAATATTTGCGATTGTATATCGCTACTGTAAAGAAACAAAGCCCCGACGGATACTTTCAAATATTTCGTGCATACATTTCAGCTCTTTCACTACCGTAAAATAATATAGAACGAGATTATGCAATAAAATCTCGGCTCTCACACAAAGGGTATAAAAACAGTACTGTTGCATTATCGTGAGTGCGAACGGCAATATATGTAAGTAATAATGAAATATGCATGTTGCAGAAAATCATTGTTCGTATAGGGTTTCCATGGCGTATAATTCTTGGAATAAACAGTAAAATTCGACGTGTCTTTCAAAGATCGCTATTAACATAATACTCTAGACATAAAGACATTCCTTTCCCACTATGATGGAGGTGGCGACAGCCTGAATAATTCCTTTTTACATCTAAGCGAAATATAATACAGTTCGCGGAAAAGATAATTCAATCTTTTTTGGTTAGTAGCAGCCGCGAACGGAAAGTAAAATATAGAAATACTTTAGGCATAAAAGCTTTCCTGGAAAGGCTCTCACTTTAGATTTTCTTTTAAAATAAGTAAACATATAAGTATCAAAAGCCAAGCGGTTGATCGACTCTTCACGTGAACAGAGGGGCTGGCCTATTTTTTGGTCAAAGAATCACCATTGCCATACAACGCGGCAATGCTGCCAGCCTTTTGGGAACTTTTCCTGTTGACAGCGAATTTTTTGATGGTTTTTGATTATAAACATATTATTTCTGTACATATTATTATGAGTATCAAATAAAATTGAAAATAAATGCGTCTTTATATTTATCCAGCATCCCGTAATACACTATCAATTACAATCTGAATGATTTTGAAGAATATTGCTAATTCATTGATGCATAATGTTCGAAAAACTTGACTACTCAACAACGGAAATTACGCAATGAATGATGTTGAACTGTCAAAATTAAAGCCATCGGTAGGTAAGTGTATTACGCAATTATCCCACTGAGGGACCATTAAAATACACGAAAATTTTCTTCTTTTCTACGCAACTATTACATAATCAAACCAAACTGATGTTATTTCTAAACTCTTTAAAGGTTTTTTTTTTTTGGCCTGTGTGGTTAGCACTAGACATTTGAAGCAGTAGTTAATAAGGCACAAAAGTGTATTAATATTCAAGTTCAGAAAAACAATAAATGTATGAAAATTACAAACCATCGAAACCGCCCAAAAATGTATGGAGCCTAAATTTTCTCCTTTAGAACTTAATACACTTTACTAACAACACTCCTTATTTCACTAAACCTACATTTAAATCAATAATACTACTATCAAAGAGTACAATAAACCTCCTTACATTAGTTAATAGTAATTTTTATGTGTTGTGTAACATTGCACATAAAATGAACACTCGCGTTAACCCTATAACGGCAATGGTGCCACAAAATGTTTCGTCGCCATGATGGTTTTGAAACAAAGGTTTTGTATGTTCGCAGCCTTGATTACGTCCGGTGTTAAAACATCCTTTAGATGGATGTGACGCTGCATATTGTGATAAATGTGTCAATGCCGGTTAGTGGCTTTTGTTAATGATGTTGTGTGTCTACGCTTTGTATGGCAATCATCTGTATTTATTTATTTTTATTAGGTTCACTAACAATTGATTACATCGTTACAAACACACAATTAAAAGAAAGGAGGAGCTCGTGGCTAAGTTATAACAGCCGCAAGGATCGATCCATCAGGTTAAGCTACGCTTGCCGAGGTTGGTCCGTGGATGGGTGACCATCTTCACAAATCAAGACTCCTCCGTGCCTCGCACTTTAAGCTGTTGGTCTCGGATGTTATTCGTGGATATTTGACAGTCGTTACGGGAAGTCAGAAGCCCGAAAGTGACAGCCAGTCTTACCAAGGGGTATCGTATTACCCAGTTACTAACTGGGTTATGGAGGTCAGATAGGCAGTCGCTCCATGTAAATTAAGGGTATTCAGCTGCATACAGTAAGACTGGAAGCCGACCCCAACATAGTTGGGAAAAGGCCAGGTAGATTGATTTTGATATAATATCTCATAGCTATGTTTTATTTTCATCATTGTAAGAAAAACAAAACATCATTTTGAATACAAAGACTTTTGACATTTGTTTTTAAGAATAAGCTTGTCAGAAACAGTGGACCTTCCAATACAACAAAAGCACCATAATACAATTTCCGTACAATGTAAACATCGCTATACAAAGTGAAATTATTCGATAAGAATCACTATTCAAGAAAACTAACAACCCAGTTCGGATTTCATTCATTTTAATGTCATTATTTACATATGATTTTGTTTACAAGCTACAGCTACAGTAATAATGATAGCTACAGTAATTATAATGGTATTACCAGTATTTTACATGAAGCGACTACCTATCTGACCTCGACCACCCAGTAACTGGGTATTACGATACCCCTTGGTAAGACTGACTGTTATACTTTCGAGCTTCTTACGACCCGTAACAACCGTCAAAGATCCCCCAATGACACCTGCGACCAACGGCTTAACGTGCTGCACGAGCCACTGCGGAGTCTCAGTGTGTGAAAATGCTCACCCATCTACGGACTATCCCCGGTGAGCGTAGCTTAACGTGATGGGTTGACCTGTTCGGCCATAAGACTAACTAATATAGGTATTTTGGCGGTAATAAGTGTCAGGCTATGTGTACCATTTCCATTTATCTACCTAGCCTTAGCCAACTAAGTTGGGGCTTTTGGGGCTGAAAATCAGTTGTGGACATGAAGCGACTTTCTCTCCGTCCTTCTCTGCTATGCTTTCATAGAAAATTATTGTTATCAAGTTTACATTGAATGAAAAACTTTTTAAAATTGAACAAGCAATTGCGTTCTACTTTTGAAAGTAATTAACCATTATTGCACTCACATATACGGACAGGAAAAAAAAGGAAAAAATATAAATATAAGATAATAAATATAAAGGGTGAAATTGAATTCATGGGCATTATTTCAACCGGGCGATCGTGAAAAAAAAATCAGCTATTCCATACATTATGCTCGCATAACTCGTCAAAATGTAGGGAACAGCTGTTTTTTTTTTCGCTATATCATATTTGTTCCCATAGTGAAAAGTTGTTCATAATGATGAGTACAATGACCCCTTAAAAAAAACCCCCTTTATTCAATTCCACCCTGTATATGCTGATTTTTCGGTTAGGAGTACCAGCCCAATGAGAAGCATGCGTGAGTCTTTGTATGTATGATACCTATGATATTCGATGTTTTTCGGTCTTTCTTCCTAGCCATATCCTCTTGCGTGACATAACTTTATCAATCGATATTTTAATTTTTCTTGATCAAATACAGATTACTTTTTAGTTTTCAAAATACAGTTTATTTATTTCAAATCTAACATACAGTTTTTATGCAATCGCGGTTTTTGCTGAGCTGCCGGGGTGACACCTCATTCTTGGCACTCAATACCACGATCCATCTTTACAACGAAACAACAAACACTTTTATAATTATTAAACTTTAGAAGATCAAAGCCGTCAAAAGTACACGTTTTTGGTGACACTATTTTTCTAGAATTCTAAAGAAGCATGCGTGAGTCTTTGTGTGTATGATACCTATGATATTCGATGTTTTTCGGTCCTTCATCATCATTCTCCTGCCCTTATCCCAATTTATTTGGGGTCGGCGCAACATGTCTCTTTCTTCCATACTTCTCTATTAGTCGTCATCTCGGTAGTTACTCCCTTCCTAGCCATATCATCTTTCACACAATCCATCCATCTTTTCTTTGGTCTCCCTCTACTTGTATAGCCATCCACATTCATGCTCACAACTTTCCTGACAACATTTTCCTCATTCCTCCGCATAACATGCCCATACCATGACAACCGATTTCCACACAACTTTTCAGTCACCGGTGTCACTTTCAGACTTCCTCTTATATACTCATTCCGTATTCTATCCATTCGGGTAACACCACACATCCCTCTTAGCATTTCTTTTTTGTCTTTGATATGAAAATAAACTTCTGTTCAATCATAACATCTAAGTAGGCATGCCTTTAGCATATCTAGAATTCTTTCATGTTTCGCGTGTGTTCGTAAATTTACATCAGAAAAGTGCTATTACGCAAATCCGTCGTTGACTTTTAAAAAGCTTGCACTAAAGAAAAGGTAGCTACTCGTATCATAAATTCTTTTGCCTCCAAGCGTGCCGAATATTTTAAAATGGTTTTTGTTTCTAAACGACTTACGTACATATTTTTCTTGATAAAATATTTTATAATATCTAGATTTTAGGTTAAAGCGAAGCGACCTAGTAAAGTGACTGGGGAATAAAGTGGTGGACTATAGACTGTAGACAAAAGCTAGAGCATTCTGAAATATTGACAGTACGAAATATGTTGTCGGTGAGATTGTTATTTTATCTGTGGTGTTATTTATTCTAAAGCCATACTGAACTGCAGTTGAGAAAAGGATGAATCAAAATGGAAAAAAACGTCAAAGAGGTTTTACTAATATAATACTTGCGTCGGTTATGTCAACTGCCAGTACTTAATCGATACCGCCACCGCTTTTTCTGAACATCATTTAAATTGCAAGTTAATTTCCATCGACAGTTGGTTCTCAAACTTTATTTATTAATAAATAATTAATATCCAGATAAGTTTTATTTTATTTAGGTTGCGGAGTAAAATAAAAAGTAACCTTTTAGAATTTTTCATTCATTATGACCAGTATTTTCGCGGATCCTATACAGAAGCATTGTGAAGCCCTTGGGCTCCGTGTGGTTACCCTTTGAGTATGACGGTTTTAAACAATATAAAAGCGGTTAGTAACAATCAAGAAGTAGTTGAGAAAGAAAAATTGACTTTAAAAATGATATTTTAATGTACAAGAAAAAATAATGCTTAATAATAGGCTTAAAAGCTATATTTTTGATTTTGAATTCAGTTAAATACACTGGCAATAGACTCGTCCCCTGTAAAAAGGTTACGAAATGTAACTGTACTTTAGGTAAGTAAGTACACCTCTGCGTGGCCCTTCAGGAATTACAGGAGTGATGCTATGTGTAAAATACTCTATATTAAGCAAACAAAGGAACCTACCTATTCATATTTCGATGATACACTAAATAAATCACACTAATTATAGAGGCGATAGTTTGTGAGTGTGTATGTGCGAGTTTGCAGGTTTGTCTGTCATACACGCTCAAATGGCTAAACGGATCTGGATAAAAACTTGGCACAGAGGTAGTTTATGACCTGGATTAACATATAGGATATTTATTCTTTTGACCCCGGTAGTAATTTCCGATATCCACGC
The DNA here is from genome assembly GCA_951799385.1 of Hyppa rectilinea. Lineage (NCBI taxonomy): Eukaryota > Metazoa > Arthropoda > Insecta > Lepidoptera > Noctuidae > Hyppa > Hyppa rectilinea. The sequence continues at coordinate 13,032,216 of OX637315.1, forward strand.
TAGTAATGTATATATTCGTTGTGTGTGGCAAAATAAGTAGTTAAAATAATAACTGGTCCTGCTGAATTGGTCATGTTTCCATAATTCTCCAGTTCCAATTTCAAATTATGTTAACTGCCGTTTACTCTACATTGCGTGCAATTATAAACTTAGTCAAGCATTAAATAACACTAATGTAGGAACAGCATTTATTTACATAACCACTGACATTAAATGTTAAATGTGATTATACATTTTTAATCAAGCAAGTTTTAGGTCTCGAGTTCGAACCTAAGGCACGCACCTCTGATTTAAGGGATACATGTGCGTATTGTATAATTATCACTTTCTTAAAAATCGGTTAAGGAAAACATCGTGAGGAAACCAGCATGTCTGAAAGATATTTCTGAACAGTAAGTGAAGCTAAGTCAGAGGCCCATAGGCAGCATAAAACTCTGACACCAGGTTAGTCACTAACCACACGTAAAGAAGAAGATTTTTAATGTGTGGGTTTCAGTGATAACATAATATCTAATGAAAATAGTATAAGTATATTATTTTCTACACAGTTCGAACGCAATATTCATGTTGTGCGACCAATAAAAATAGCTGTTTTGAGTTACATGCAAGTTTGTTATCATTTTTCTTGATACAAAGCACATATTTATTGTGTTTTTTAACTCAATACACAGATGAGACCCGACCACCTTAACAGCGCCTGGTACATGACGAAACTAATTAGAAAGGTACTGTGAATCGGGTGATGCGAGAAAGACACTAACTTTGTTGTTTTAAGGAATCGTAACTTTCAAGTCATAATTATTAAGATAGTTTATTAATCTAGGGTTAAATTAATGTGCCATATGTACCTATCAAATGGTAACTACAGTGATATAATGACCATTTGACGCTCGAATAACGTTGATAGAGGTCGCTGTTGGTAAGTATTTTGTTCAATTGTTTTGTGAAATGTATTGAAAAAAAATTAAAACCGGCCAAGTGCGAGTCTGTATCTATAAAAACAGAAAAACAATCACGTTTTTGTATGGGAGTCGCCTTAAATATTTATTTTATTCAGTTTTTTGGTGTTTGTTGTTATAGCGGCAACAGAAATACATCATCTGTGAAAATTTTTAACTGTCTAAGTTTCACGGTTCATGAGATACAGCCAGGTGACAGACGGACAGGCAGACAGCAGACGGACAGGCAAAACCGGTTTTACCTTTTGGGTACGGAACCCTGAAAATGGCAGCATTCGATGCGAAAGATGCTTGTACACTTTGTACAGATATTTCTGTCATTTTCGGAGAATCCTGTACCTTATCCTCAGTTTAACCAACCGTAGGTGTAAATGTCAATAGAATTAAGTACATTAATTCATAGAACGGCTCTTACATAATTCTCGTTAGGCCTCCGGGTGGTTAGTACTTAATAAATTAGAGCTAACATGCCTCGAGGAAAATAGTTGAACGTTCACATATCACCGCCCACTCAAAGCTGAGCTGTAAATCAATAGAACTGAATGGCTTCAATGCATAAAGCTATTAATGTTTGTACGTTCCATGGTCTTTAACACGTTTTGCCTGACACAGGATGTAATAACCCTTCAAGAAAAATTGTCGCACTGGGTGAACTGCAAAAAGGATAGAACAAATCTTCTACGCTGTGGCATTGAATATAGTGTATTGATTCACAGTGTATGCACGCGAATGCGAAGCTTCAGACCCAATACGTGTTCAGAGCCCCTTGTATGCTAAACAAATGCTATATTTATGCACCTCCGTAATCGGAAAATCGTCAATCAAAAGATAGTTGTTTTGATAAGTAATGTTATTTGTTTGTTTATTTAGTGTATGTGAAGTTTTGTCAGGGTAACATTTACTGGGCTTGCGTGCTTGATATCAATGCCTCAAGCGCATTGGCATAAAATTAAAATGCTTTATCAAGTATTAAAAATATACCTACCTACAGGCGGTTGCTTGTTGGCAAGATTGCCACGTAATCAGTTTATGTGCAGTTTTAATTATGAGGGTAGTTTTATTTTAATCACACGAAGTTTTAATAGAATTTGTTTGCCACGTTGGTTTAGTGCAAGCGCTACTGCTGAGGTTGAGGTTATGAGTTCGATGCCAGGGTCGGGCAAAGTTTTTTGTTGGGTTTTTCGATTTAGAATTTCTCGGTAGCTGCCCGAAATTTGGATTTGTGCCCGATTGATGGCAATAGGCTCGCCCCCTATTGGACTCTTACATAGCTGGTGAAATATGGGAGTACCACAGCGTTGCTCCCGCGCCTAACCCTTCAGGAATAATAGGATGTAATTTATTTTGCAATTACAAAAACTTGATTACTTTGAAAAGACAATTAAAACTCACGTAGGCTTTTTAAAACACGTAACACATTTTACACAATTATTAAAATTAACTTCTAGCCGTAGAACGTAATACATAACATCACGCCTCTAATCCTGGAAGAGTCAGGCAGAGGTGTACTTTGTAGTACCCCATATTAGGTATGCCTGGTATGTTATGCCAGTTGCAATCAACCGAACTCGCAGAAAAAAACTGACTAAGTGTTACAATTTAACCTTTTATAATTATGTACAGGGGCCAGCACATCAAATTACCACATACTGTCAAATTTCTTTGATAGTATTTCAACTTTATTGCAAAGACATAAGGTTCACTTTTAATTGAGAAATTTTGGCAGTTAGGGATACCTTCATGTGCTGGCGTCTGTACCAGCGCATGTACGGTCACAATCGCATAAAATTATACCAATCTGCCAAATTTCTCCAAATGATTTAAACCTTAAAACATGGAGCGTTAAGTTCAAAATCGATTGAGAAAATTTGACAGTTTGTGGTTACTTGACTGTAGGTACATGAGTGTTTAGACGCGCTGTAATGAAATGCCGACTTGGCCCTTAAATGCCAATAAAATACAAGCGCCCGTATTTATTATGCGTTCGCATAAAATATTTTATTACAAAGTCCAAACAAAACGATCGACAAGACACCACTTTGTAGCTCTGCCCTTATTTTCGTGGGGAACATGCGTCGAGATTTTATCGATATTGTCATATCGCATGTATATGTATACGAGAATATTGCCGATACACATCGCAATATGTACAAGGACCCTTACACTTTATAGTCCAAAGCACCCGTGTGGGGTTAACAAAAGGCTAAAATGAAGGTTAGGCCACCGAAGGTCGCACGCACCATCTATTCTTTTGTCATTATCATTGAATTTTTAATCGTAAGGGTTATTCAAATTACTTAAGCGTTCGATAATGGGTTTTTTGTCTCCATTACTTACGATTTATTTCTAGTGTGTGCCGTAATTTACCTCGAGTCCATTCGACCGTCACAAGTTAATAGACCGTGTCTTATACAATTTCTATAATAACGATGATTTAATTATAGATAGTAGAAGATAAATATGTCTGAAATATTGTCCTTGTCAAGAGATATTTTACAACAAGTGTCTACAACGTGTTTGTCCTCGATTCAAAAGTTAATTAAACTGAAATATTTGATAGCACTTACAAAATGAAATAAAACAAACTTTCACAGCGAGAGACCAAGAATGTAACGCAGAACATTTTAGTGTTTCATGTAATTGTGCCACCCAACTTCATAGTGCGAATTAATTAAACGTTGACGTGTTTCAACAAATATTTGTGCGTGTGGTCCAACATGGGTGATCGTATCACGTCGCACACAAAAAATTACTTCCATAATTACTGTAATCAGTGATAATTGTATCCCTCGGGGGAAGGTGACGTATGAAAAACAATGGTTCATTGTCGAACCGTCAGTCGCTGGAGTAATTGCTTAAACTGTCTCATTAAGCAGCCGTCTCGTCTGGCATACTATAGTTTTTTGTTTTCACTCATTAATTATATTGCCTTCTGTATATTGCCTCATTTAAATTCAGTGCTTTCTTCCACTTTGTGCTGTCGGCAAAAACGGTATCGATTTTTACATCGATAATGTTTTTCTTGTTGTGTTTTATCTTGTAATTAATCGTGTCTTGCCACGCGAAATGTTCGTGTTACTAATTCCTTTTATTATTGCAGTACAAGTCAATGTAACCCAGTTAAAATTAAATGTTTCTAATTTTATTGTGTTTTCTTAATGGTCATTTGTTATTTGACGGCTTCGTTGATCTAGTGGTCGGCAGGGCAGCTGCTGACGAGAACCGGGATTGTCCGAAAGGGTTACCGCTACCCCGGAACATAAAGGGTTAGCGAAGGAACATGGATGGGTTTTAGTCAGTTAGAGTCTGACACTCCCTTCCGCTCCACCCAGAGCGGGAGAAGTTATTGCATGATTTCCCAACCTTGCCAAAAAAAAGGCCTGCTGCTGAGCATGAGGTTTTGGGTTGATTCATGCAAAGGTGTAGACCCACATACGATAAACCTAACTTGTAGAAATGTTTTTTGTTAATCTAGTGGTCATAGTGACACAGGCTCTCTTTCAATGAGGTGTAAACTTATATCGAGGCGTTAATGAAAAGGTTAAATCGAGCCACCTTTGCCGGAATCTAAAAATACCGTCTCTATAAATACCATTTCCAATTACTTCCAAAGCTTGTGGCTTTTTAGCGGAACTGAGGGTCGGCCGCCGCGGTTCTTTCTGCGGAATCATTGGGATATGAACGATGTTCATATTTCATACGGTTCTAGGTCAACTGGAGCGAGCTAACGATAGCGGCCGAAATAAATTGCTATTTGATTCATTTTATAGGTATACTTTAGCGATATTTGTAGTGGCAGGTAGGGATGGGCAAGTGAAAAAAATAGTCATGAAACGGATAACAGTTTATTCGGATGCCGAATATTCGATCAACCTTGTAGCCGGATAGCCGGATATTTAGCTGCCGAATATCCGGCTAACCTAACCTAACCTGGTTAGGTTAGGGGGTTCCATACACCATAGGTAAAACGGATATTATGTGTGCACAGCTTACCACAGTGCAATTTCCTGTAAGACAAGTACAGTACCACTACGCAATAGGACGTCTGTCAGTCAATTCCCGGTCTATTAAAATATAACTATACTATGCATATGCGTGAACGGACATGACGCTACTGAACTCGTGCTCTACCTAGTCAAACATCTCTTTGCAGCCACATCTTTTTTTAGACATGTGGTACATTTTAATTCTGGAGCTTGCATCAACTTGTGACCTAGAATGAGACAATTCAAGAAACATTCCAATTTAGGTTGTATGCTTGTACTTGATAATTATGATGATATCGTGTATCTATTATGACATAAAACTTTCATATATTTAATTAAGTCAAAAGTAGTAAGCTATTGCCAAATATCGGGCACAATTCAATACTCCGTGCTTCTTCTTCTTAGCGTGTCGATGGCAAAAATAATAATTAATAAATATATTTATATTTTAAATTAGTTTGGCCCAAAATTCAGCAACGCGAATACCGCTCACTGACGCAGCCATTAGGTCCTCACGTGTGCATGTGACGGGGCATGCGGTGCAAGATGGGAGGTGAGCCATTGTCTGTGGGGAGACGCCGCATACACATCGGAGATCTGAGCCATCAATGAACCCCCACTTATGGAGGTTGTCCTTACTGCGACCTACTTGGGTACGAAGTCTGTTTAGGGTTTTCCAAGTAGGCCACGGTAGCTTGTGCCCAGATGGGAGGCTTTCCGATGGCTCAGCGAAGAAATCAGGCGGCTTAAGCAATTCCTGCCAGAGGTGCTGCTACTGAGAAATTCCAGATAAAAAACCTAATATCACATTATCCAACCAGGGCATCGAACCGAGGATCTCATGCTCAGCTGCTGCTAGTTACGCGCGTTACTACGCTTGCGACCACTAGACCTATGAGGCAGTCTATTAAAGGTAAGTAAAAGTCTTCCACCTATAACTCTTAGAACATTTTCACCAAAAAGCCCCCAACGTCGTCGAGTGCATAATTGATTTTGCAAACGACACCGTTTGGTAAGAACAGGGGATTATTAAAGCATTCTGCTTTCATTCTTTACTAAAAATGGTTGTACTACTACTAAATCTGTATAAAGAAAAGAGGAGAAATGTAGCTCATCTATCGGACATTTTTATGTCATTACTTCCCAGAATTTGATCCTTATTAGTGACACTATCCAATGGTGTTAAAATACCGCTTGTGTTTGTTTTTTCAAAATTAAAGGAATTCGATTCAATTCCTGGCTAAAAATATTGATTTTTCAAAAATTCAATGATAGAGTTTTAGTTCTCATCTAAATCGAGCAGGCGACTCCTTTCAGTACTTTTCGCTATTCCTAAGAGCCGGGGAACACGATGCGTCATCTTACATAGAAATATCTGTGGCATGTCACACGATGCGCTGCGGCGCCGCAACGGACACGCAACCACCGAGACGAGGCGGGGAGGCGTGAATGCGTTGCGACGTCGGAGTGGCACCGCTCAGTTTTTAATGTGTCAATAAATGCACAAGCTCGATCCTTTCGTTTTTTAGTATTTTGTTTATTGTGATTGCTGTCAACGCTGCTGGGGTGCCGGCGGCGCCGCACCGCTCGTGTGCCCGGCCGGTACGGTGAAATCTTTCCGGTGCGGCGCCGCAACGCATTGTGTGCCCGGCCGGTACGGTGAAATCTTTCCGGTGCGAAGCCGCAACGCATCGTGTGCTCCCGTTCTCATAGTTTTGGATTTGGCCATCCACGCCCACTTGGAAAATTCACCCTTTATAATAAATATCTATCTTTCTAACAGAACACAGGAAACTAGTTATATTGTATTTTAGGATCGATCCGTTGATTAGACACTGTAAAACAAGCCTTTAAATCCAATAACCATATCTTCCTATTTCCCTATTGTCCTCACACAAACCCAGCTAATATTAAACGTGTGAACCGCATCTCGAATGCGGTCGATGCACTTAAGCGAGTATATTTAAATCGTAGCTGCAATTAACGTCGGCTCCGCTCATTACACGTTCGATACCCCGTGCTAATTATACACCTATTGCAGAACCGCAACACGAGATTACGGAGCTCCTGACTCTTAATCTACATTCCTGGAAAGTCTGTGGAGCTGTGATGGATTATCTGTGGTGATTAATGTTTGGTTCATAGATATGTCAACGGTAGTCTTTGGGTGTCATAAAAGACGCTTAATGTTATTAGTTTAAGCTTTTGATCGTCATTTGTTATTGTTGGCATGTGATGACGTGTTGTAAATTAGCTAATCGTGTTTCAGTGTCATTTTTGGTAAGACTTTTTTATTTTTTATTAATGTTAAAGTCAAAACAAGATGGCGGCAAGAGGAAACCTCTAATCTCTTTCCAAATTCAAAACTTGTCAGCCATTTTGAATTACTACACAAATCCGATATAGATCAGGGCTAATCACATGCCCCCGAAACTATCGCGTGACTAAATCTAAATCAAATAAATACAGAACTATTCCCTCACTAAAAGAAAAGTTTGTACGAATAAGGAAAAACATAAGAAAACAACACCGTTCCCCTAATATTGGAACATGAATACCAAACTTATCACACCATATATCATCTTCGTTCTTAGCAAGCATATTCCAGGTAGCCAGTGAAAACAGCCATTAAATTATCTTCCTGGCAACATAAATCGCCAGACACAGGCATACTGGCAACATAAGCTCTGGTATTATATGGCTACGGTACAAAATGGCACATTAAAACGTCAAAACGCAACCGTCAGTTGGTGACGTCATGAAATAATGACAAATATAAAACAAGGGTGCGGTAAACGTATATGGTGGGTTTCCTGAAATATTGTTAATTTCTATGAAGTATGCCGTGATTTTGTGAGGGTTCCAGAAGTTATTGTTGATGGATGTTTTAAGAAATCTTTATTTTTTATCTTGACTTCGTCAATTGTTTTTTGTTCTTTGTTACATTTTGCTTGTAGTTTTCCCACAAGATAGGAAATGCTTGCAATTTTGGTACATCAACAGCACATCAAGTTATCAAAAATAGTCAAAATTTCTTAAAGGATTTTAAACTGAACTTTCAACGTTTTGAGGCTTAAAATCGTTTGGAGAACTTTGAGAGTTTGGTATAACTTGATGCGCTGGCGACCGTACATTAAAAGCAAATTAGATAGATAATTTTAAATTCAAACTTATTTATTTTTAATTAACTGAGCTAACTCACTTGCACACATATTCACACAAGGAAAACCCTCTTAAACATTAAGGTAAAAGCTTCAGGGTAGCTCGCGAAAATCAAAATGTCTTTTTTTGCAATTTGTAGGTCAGTATCAGTTTGTATGTTAATCAAAATATGATTCAAATATATGTGCACAGAATTATAACCATTACAATCTTCAATAATACTCACTACTCGCTGCCTCAACGCGTCCCCTTAAATATGTTCTACTTAAGTCAGTAGATACAATCATGATTCTTCCAGTAGGAAATTGATCCTGTAACCCACAGCGAAAACCGCTAAACGCTCAGAAACTGCAACGGAGTAGTCTCTTTTATTTCATTTTTAATGTTCTAGTTCAAATGCTATATCAAGAAACTCGGTACGTAATGGAACATGCCTTTTATCTGTCTTGTTCTAATTAAACTTTTTACTTCGCGAAGAACAATAAAAAGTTCTAAAGTCCTTCCTTACTTATGGACTGCAGTAAAGTGCGATCCTCCGTTTAAAACTTTAAAAAAGTTTTTACTTTATATGAAAACGTTTTAGAAACGTTTGGCCCCGGATCTTAGGACTCATATTTTTATCTGTTGGACATTCTGAGAACGGTCCAAAGCCGGATGCTTTGAAACTGGAACAAATCCGTTTGGCAGACTTATGTATACTTCGAGTTTTTTCTTACTATCCGATATTATATTTAGACTAGCTTTTGCCCGCGGCTTCACTCGCGTTAGTTTAGAATTTGACAATCAATTCGGATTGTACTTACTTAGCTTGTAATGACATAATCCAATCATTATTCGAAAGACACGTAGCGCCATCTATTACCATAGTAACGCTTTTTACTGTTCTCCTCGGTAACAGTACTTTTTTTCGGGACGAAACCTACGTCCGTTATTGTACACCTGAAAACATATAAGCAAAATTTCAGGAGGATCGGTTCTATGGTTTAGGCGTGAAAAGTTTACAAGCAACAAACAAACTTAATTTTGCTTTTATAATATTAGCAAGGATGACATACATTTTGCTGGGTAAAGTATCGATAGTCAATGTTTATCTATACGTACAATTTACGATTTAAGCCTTGAATAGTTTGAACTTTAATGAGTCTATCCCTATGTCGAAAGGTAGTTTCGAAACCTGGTAGGCAGTAAACACTTTTAGTCTGATGTCGCATTGCGTTCAAATACATTTTCATTTACCAATTTGAATATTTAAACTACGAAGCATGCACAAATTAATTACAAACAGCAAATTAGAGTAGCATTAATTTTACGATAACCGGCTAAACTTCGAATTAAATAATTCAATTTTAAATTGAATCAGCAGTCAAAGTCTGGCAACATTGCCACGTTGTATGGCAATCATAAAAATGTGGCAATGTTGCCAGACTTTTCCTATGATTCTTTCCCCTACTATTTTATATATTATTTTATAATATTAGTATAGATTATAATTAAGACTGATCTCTGAGTTTGCTTCGGCATTTCTTCTCAAAGTACCTAGTCACATAGGAAACGCCAACCTCATTTAGTTTTTAAAATATTGTTGATTTGTAGTGTTTGTACAAATCTTCACACTTCTTCTTCTTCGTGTGGTTAGTGACTAACCTGGTGCCAGAGTTTTAATGCTGCCCATGGGCCTCTGACTTAGCATCACATACTGTTGAGAAATATCTCTCTCCAGCATGCCGGTTTCCTCACGATGTTTTCGTACGATCTTCATACTATTAGATATATAATAGTTTCTCATTATTTTTACATAACATCACGCCTCTAATCCCCGAAGGGTTTGGCAGATGTGTACCTCTAGTACCCTCATTATTTCGTCAGTTATGTTCCTGTCCCATGTAATAGATGGCGAGCCTTTTGCCATCAAAGGAGCACAAATCTAGACTCCACACATTGCCTACCCAGGAATCGAGCCCAGGGCGTCATTCTTGGCAGTAACGCTTGCGACCAATAGACCATTTTTTTTTAGGGTGCGAAATCATCAAATGACCCCTCCCGCTCTGGGTGGAGCGGAAGGGAGTGTCAGACTCTTACTGACCAAACTCATCCATGTTTCTTCCTTAGCCCGGGGAAGCGGTAACGCTGAGTTCCAGCTGGACCTACGATGCAGTGATCATTTTAAGATTGATCATTATTATTTTTATCCGATCATTTTTTTTATATTTAGCTTTAAATAAATCAATTTGTTGTAAACCCTATTTTGTAAATTGATTTGGAACGTAAAGTTCAGTTCTTCCAACTTTGTAGTGGCACCTGCACCATTTCAAAGTTCCAACTCGGATGATCAAAGAAGCACAAAGGACGTTTCTCCTTTACGACTTGCAGTCAATTGTTTTGTTTCGAATAGAGAATTTATACGTCCGCTCACTAGACTACTAAAATTAAAACTTGAACTCTCTATACATTTTCATTAAATCATTAAGGATGAAAGAGTGTTTACGAAAGAGTTTTTTTTTGTAATAAAAAAAAGTGTTTGACAGATAGGAATCGGGTCGAACTCACCCTTAAATAAATACAACGAATAAATTTGGTATTAACATTAATAGAAATAATAATATTGATGAGGATTGTTCATTAGTACCTTGTCTTGTATCTTGGAATATTGGAAAATAAGAAAAATATTTGATATCCTGAACACTTACGTACTGAATTTGCCTGTGCCATTCACTTTTCGTCAGGTAAGTTTTGTCCCTTTTAATTCGTTTTAATAGGGGGTGTTGCTTAACAGGGCACAATTAATTCATCAATCATTTTCTAAGTGCACACAAAAACATAATATAATAATAACTACGTAAATGAATAATATAAAGAAAACGGATTACCCTTGTTTGATAGAACAACGTTTGATATAATATTACTAAATCGAACAACGTTTTAGAAAATCATCACTTTGTATAATATCGTTTGACAGAATTTTCAGTTCATCGAATATTTATTTGCTATAACAACATTTGCGCTAATGATCAAAAGGTATAATGTTCATTTGATGTAATGTTGATGTTGGCTTGGTCGACGGAGCCCCGCTTTGCGGGGCTCCTACTTCTGGGTGGTTTATAAAAAAATAACCACGAAGGGGATGGCGGGGTCTATTCGCTCGCTTCGCTCGCTCACACGACCCCGCCATCCCCTTCTAACCTAACCTGTCGGAGTGCCCTAAATTCTAGATTGTAACAAATTCGGCGAAATGAAATTAGTTCAAATAAATAATTAAGCTAAATAAAAATTTACCAATTAATTATTCGGTCAAATGAATAATTCTTCGAAATGACTTTATTGCAACTAAAATTCGATTTAGTAATATTATATCAAACGTTGTTCTATCAAACAAGGGTGAACCAAAGAAAACACAAGGTGCCAATAAGCAAAAAAATAATTAAAAATGGAAGTGACATTATAATAATAATAATAATATCCTTGGACATTTCACACAGCGCCATATCGTCCCAAGCTAAGCAACCTAATGCTTGTGTTATGACTATGGCATAGCAAAATTCGAATAAAGATCAACCTAAGTGCGGTGTGCGTGTAGCTAGCATGCCATATACAAAGATGGTTAAAATTATGACGTACTACGACTTGCAGACAAACTAAGTGTGTGTGCGTGTTTTTAGTATAGAAACAACTTATAGAAAAAGATCGTAGGTCAAACCTAGGCGTAAATCTATTGCGTTGTGCGAATGCTGATGCGGATTTCGTCGGCACTTAACAGACGCCAGCACAACAAGTCATCCCAAACTGTCAAATATTCCCAATCGAACATGAACCGTATTCTTTTGTAATAAAGTTGAAAAACTATTAAATTTTGGAGATTGTTCTAGACCGCCCTATAACCAACAAACATTTGACGTGTACGTTAATTTTAATTATATTTTAATATGCTTTTTAAAAATAATAAATTCAAGCGGACACTATTTAATTCTTAATAGGTTTTCAAAAGTGACCTCATTGATTTTATTACCAACTGAACTCGCCATCTTTCAAGGAATTGTCAATGTGAATGTCACAAAAGATTTGACAGTGTCGCTCTCGCTCATATTACATAAATATCGATATCGACGACGATGTCCATAATATCTAGTGATAAATAATGGATGTTCGATATTTATCACTTCCAAAACATTGAAAATGTGCAACATATAAGTTTTTCATGCATATTTTTTTCATGGAATTAGTTCCGTGAACATTTTAATGGAACTTATGATGAATATGGCCTAGCACGATTAAGATGAAAATATAATGATCAAAACAAACTCACAAAATGTACAGGTAGTCGAATGAGGGATTTTCTCACAAGTGAGAAAATATTAGTTCAAAAGAGGCGTTGTTAAAAAATACGTCACTGTCTTAGGTTTTTGACATCAAATAAGCTTTCTTATTTACGGATCTTATTTTTGTTATCAGTAGCCAGTAAAAAATAGACGTATTTTTTACCCACGCCATCTATTGAACTATGTTTTTTCACTTGTCAGAAAATCTCTCACCATTGAAATATCATTTACGACGCAACTCTAGTGAATTGTTCTCATAACCATTTCACGACTTTAATAGCCATATTTATACTTTTTAAGTACTTAAACTCTATTTTTAAATGTCGCAAACTAAAACGTTACACATTGTTCGTCGGGAACAAAATATTTTATTTTAGCATTAATTTAATTGGAGTAGAATCATAGCAACAACGTGTTTATGTTTGAAACGGAACAAATTAATTTACATTTGACATATTGATCTTTCATTTTGGTCTACTAAATTAAAACCACAGATTAAATAGGTGGTAATTGATAATCGATATATGTACAATGATTGATCTTCAAGAGAGCATCTCTACGTCACTACGTCAGTCGGTGCCTGTGGCTGTGTTGTGTTGTTGTGAATACCTAACTATTTGGCGATTTCTTTTGGCGTTTTTGATTTTGTTTCTGTTTACCGGACTACAATTTGGATTGCTTTCAACGTGACCTGCTGGCTTCGAATAACTGATTCTGTGATCTGCTTAAACGACACCTTAGCATTTTGACAACGGATAACGGACTTCGCTTAAAGTAAACTTCAACCAATAAATAATAACTGTACCTAAAAGGCATAATACAACTGTATGTACGGTAATATTTTACTGTATTTGAAGTTTAATGCTTTGTAGAAACCAGAAATAGTGATTTTAGAAGGAATTACTTAAGTTTTCTTTTATTCAAAATAACCTCAAAATCGGTTCCTTTTCTTTAAATAAATCTTTTCTCTAAAGTGTCCGTCAAGAAACTTTGTTCTTATGGGCTAATAAGGGCAGTTTACAAATAGAAAATGATTTTTTCTATGCTGTTGGCTCCAGGGCGAACAATGTATGGGCGTAGAACAATCTCCTTTAACAGGTTGGGGTAACTTGATGTGCTGGCCTCTTTACATTCACAGGTTTTGTGATCTTATTAATGCCCATGTATTTGTTTCTTGTAATAAAAACATTGCCATAAAACGGTTATATAATTTTTATGATCGCGAAATCAACAAACAAACATGATTCGTGAATAACTTTTGCTTCAGTTGTGTTTGTTACTTTTGTTTACTTTACTGTTATTTTGATATGTATCGTGATACTTTTTCATGTATTATTGCCAGTCATAAAAATCTTATAAGTTAGAGTTGTATGGATAAAAGTAGGTGTCATAATACGTGTTCGTTTTTTTTTGGTTCTAGGACATGCCGGTTTCCACGATGTTTTCCTTCACCGTTTTGAGAGCAGTGGTGATGAAATAAAGTACAGAGGCCAGCACATCAAGTTACCACAATCTGTCAGATTTCTTTGATAGTATTTCAACTTTATTGCAAAGACATAAGGTTCATTTTTAATTGAGAAAATTTGACAGTTAGGGATAGCTTGATGTGCTGGCGTCTGTACCTACCTGCCTGGGTTTAAACCTGTGACCTACATCTGACCTGGGCCACCACTCCTGACCTGAACAGTGGTCACTGGCCAACTGGTAGATCAGTAATCTATTTAAACAATATTCCATTAACAAATGCAATTTACTCATTTACAATAATGATTAATCGTAAAACAATGATAATACCAATTTCGAAACTATAAGCTGTCAGTTTTAACGAACTCGTTTTTGCTACCAAACAAACATCGCAACACAAAAAGCGTACAAGAACAGCTTCATTCATGATTAGACACTAAAACAAAGCGAGGATGGAGGCTGCCTTTGTTGAACCAATAAAGTCTACGAACATTCGAATAGTCTCCACTCTCTACTGAATTTGATTGGCTCAGCACATAGACACATTTCAAGTACTCGTATGTTCGCAAACCAATCAATCTAACTCGACAGTCTTTTTCTTCCTATCTCGTATCGGCTCGGGTTATATGAGAACAGCAAATGCCGTGAACAATTCCTTTATTTATTTAGCTGTGCTTGCAATTTTGTATCAGGGCCCAATCACACGCGTAACAACCACACTACGTAGATGCGCTAATTGGCATGAAAATGAATAGTCTATTCACGCGGATCGCATTTTGCCGTCAAAATATACCGGTTACATCAAGGCGACATCGCAGCAACAACGCAGCTACTACATTGCGTCGACGCGAAGACATTGTCACAGCTGGAGTCGAACTGTTTGTCTGCAATCAATAGCCGCAACACCTCATCACAACTACTAGCCGCAATAATCAATCTGCCCAGCCTTTTCCCAACTATGTTGGGGTCGGCTTCCAGTCTAACCGGATGCAGCTGAATACCAGTATTTTTCATGAAGCGACTGCCTATCTGACCTCCACAACCCAGTCAGCAACTGGGTAATGTGATACCCGTTGGTAAGACTGGATGTCAGACTTTCGGGCTTCTGACGACCTGTAACGACTGTCAAAGATGTACTAATGACAGCCGGGTCCAACGGCTTAACGTGCTTTCCGAGGCACGGAGGATTCACAAACTACTAGTCGCAACGCTACTGCTAAAAGCTGCAGAAATACTATTCACACGTAACCACTCCTTGCACCCATTTTGTCGCTGTGTGATATGGTTGTGACACGTGTGTTCGGGTCCTCATGGCTGCGTACTACGTTTTCGAATCCTGAACTAGCATTTGTTTCTGTATCGTGGTTCGATTTTCAAACACACATCTACTGCAGACCCCATTCCTAATTCAAATGGCCACTGCGTCAGTTGAGCTGTCAAAGACTAGCCAATCAGAGAGGTTTTTAGCATAGGGTGTGTCAAACGTAAACGTCAGCCTTGAACACTTTCTACATAGAGACTACCAACTTAATCAACAACAAGAATAGGTCTTCCGCCATGTGACACGGTAAGCACCTGTGCTCAGTAATATTGTTATTTTACTGACCATTCCGAGACCAGTATAGCAGAACAAACAAAAGGTGCACTTAGTAACGTTTGCATAATGCGTAGGTGAATATTGACGTATGAGAGCCGCTGGACATAGCCCTACTAGAACTGTAAAGGCGTAAGGGAGATAGGTGTTGTTGTCTCTTATGCCGTTTATGTTCTAAGGTTCAGGTTATGCGTTCTCATTTCTTGATATACAGGAAGGTTTTTTAATGCTGAGCTTACAAGATTTTTTTTTGTGTGATTATCCTTTGGTATTGCTGTCCGGTTTATATAATAGACAGGTTTTTCGCTTTTGTGTTTAACTTTCAGCTTAATTTATTGAACTCCAGATAATGTTTGAGTCAGAATGAATTTTGCGAACGGTTCCAAATTATCAGTAAGTTTTTTCTCACATTAAGTGAATTAAAACTAAAAAAAACTTCGACACTTTTTTGTAACGTTCAAAAGAAAATTCCCAAACTCCCAGAAATTACTAACAACGTTCACATTCTACCAACTTTTATGCTACACGAAGAATTCCACAAACACTCAGTTACTTGAGTATTTTTCTCACGTACCTAAGTGAATTTTTATTTATTTAATCCAGCCTGTATATCGAATACGGGTTGCTCAAACTTGATTATAAATTACAGGAATTAATGCACGCATGGCTTTGTTTACAGATACATATCTGTTTCGCTCGATTTTCTTTTGTTTTCGAGCGAATGTTTCTGTGCGGGTGTTCGATGTAAGGGGTAGAATGCATTTGATCGTTTTTTGTTTTTATTTGCGCTTTTTCTTGAGAGGTGGTCTGGGGGATTAATAAAAGTGATTTGTTGTAAGTATATGGGTCTTGTTGGCGCTGCTGGTTCAAAAAGGTTCTATAGTATTTCGGTGTACCTATGTCTTTACTTCAAGAAACACGAAAGAGACTCGAATATTTCATTATCCACATTTGATTTCATTTTTGAAAATTATTCCATATTCGTCCCTTCAGTGTTTTTCTAAAAGAAAGCAGAGGTAATTTTTAGCTTCTTTTTAGGTAAGAGCCTTTTGTATTATTTCAAGCTACTTAAAATATTCACGTGGAGTAGGTACATAGATCTACGTATTTTAGGAGGCGCCATTTTTTAGCTGTGTTTGTGAAGTTTGCTTAACAACAAGACAATGTTGAACTTACGCTATATTCAATCTGTAAAGCAAACTTAATTAGGTGTATTTCAAAATTACCTGAGCGACTGTCTCGTTGGTCCCGTGGCCGCAAGCGTGACTGATGAGTTTGGCCCTTTTTTTTTGAGGCCGGGAAATCGTCAACCGACTCCTCACGCTCTGAGTGGAGCGGGAGGGAGTGTCAGACTCTTACTAATTAAAACCCATCCATGTTCTTCCTTAACCTTTTATGTTCCGGGGTAGTGGTAACCCTTTCGGACAATCCCGCTTAGAGTCTGGGTCCTGGCTTCGAATTCCAGGTCGGCCAACTGTTATTAGGTTTTTCTACTAGGAATTCATCAGCAGCCCGTGCTTTTGAAAGCACGTAAAGACGTTGGTACTGCGCCTGATTTCTCTCCGGTCGTATTGGATTGCCGTCCCATCGGACTATGAGATTAAATGAATGATTAAATGAATGAGAGTGGACCCGTGTTTGCGCACACACTTATGCACTATAACTCACACTGACTTGTCCTGCTTACCTGGCTACTCTCTGTTTATATTGGCCACCGTGTCCGAAATCGGTCGAGAGGATTATTACATAATGTTGAAGATTATATAAAAAACTGAAGTCACTATTATACACCTCTAGCATACGTGCGTGATATATTTGTGTAGTATGGTAGAAGCGTAATCTATACACATTACAAAATTAAAATCGCATTTTAACCAACTTCAAAAAATTAGGAGGTTTTCACCATCACTTAAAGTATTTAAGTATTCTGTTTAATTTCACAATCAACATACACACAACACATAGGTACATAATCACAATGAACATAAATAATCAATCTGCCGAGCCTTTTCCCAACTATGTTGGGGTCGCCTTCCAGTGTAACCAGCTGCATATCAGTTTTTTACATGGAGCGACTGCCTATCTGACCTCCACAACTCAGTAACTGGGTAATACGATTACCCCGTGGTAAGACTGGCTGTCAGACTTTCGGGGTTCTGACGTCCCGTAACGACTGTCAAAGATGCACAAATAACAGCCGGCTTAACGTGCTTTCCGAGGCACGGAGCTGTTTCGGTATGTAAGTATGGTCACCTATCCACGGCCTACCCCGGCAAGGGTAGCCTAACCAGATGGATCGGCCCATATGGCTGTTATTACTTAACCACGAGCTCATACCACATAACCTACCAGCACATACATCTATACATTCATAATAAACTTATAGGGCATATTATGTATATTATAGACATCTCGACGTTTTGTCTGGTCATAAGACCGTGCGAAGCTGAGGCGGTTCCCTTGTTTCTTTCTAAAAGGAAATCGTTTAGGTAGGCTTCTAGGTAAATCAAATTTCAGAGCCTTTTCAAAGAAACAGGCTGCAAAAAGGTATATTTCATAGAAATACGGTAAATTTTCAGAAGGACTTTTATTACATTTGACTTTAGTAAAGGCATTTAATCAAACTGATAGCAATACTTGCTGATAAAGTTGATAGGTACTGATAAGGAGAAGAAATACAATAGCGGAACTTTATAACTTACCCAATCATCTAAAATCGACGGCAAAAACAATGTCATTCCAGCCACGTCAGCGACAGAAACGCGCGGCAAAAAGCACTGACGTGGTAAACCGCTTATGTGTAGTAGCCCTTAGAGAAATGGCGCGAAGGGAAATAGGCCGTTTGTCTATGGCGACGTTGGTTTACACCCGTTCCGTTGGCGTAAAATGTTCTACTGATAATACCCTCGATACGGAATAAATGTTTACATAACGTATGTTAGGTGTTGGCGAAGTTTATACCTTCCTGTGTTGTCGTAAATACTTGAAAGGAATTATTTCAGGGCAACACCGTCTGGTAAGATCATTAGTTGTTGCGCTCTATAAGGTCTTAAGTACCTCGAGGGTTTTGTTTTCGAAATGGTGGACGAAATATAATTGCATCGATTTAGTTATAATGCCATTTCTTAGGAGTTCTAAAAGAATCGAGTTTTAGGTATTTCGTTTAAAAAAAAAATTATGCTTATTTTATAAACACAATCACCGCCACAATTTTTTTGTGCTATTCTAAGCTCAGTGCCTTCACTCACATAGATGTTCGTGGTAGCGTATAGGGTAAAAGTTTCCACAAACAGACGCGATGCTCCTCTTAACTTGCTTTGTTCGTATGTATTTACAGGTTAGGTTATAAATAGAGCACTATTTCTAGAACTACAATTTCGAGCTTTTTAATTCATTAAAAGCTGGTTTTATAAATTGTTTTTTTTGCAATCCAATTCAGACTAGACATAATATATATGAGGTATGAGATACATTACAACCAATTCATTCCACCAAACACGCATTCCACCGTGAATACGGAAAGCCATTTTCATGCCGACTGTACATACCATACGCGGTACATTCGCGTACATAAATCTCCGAATCTATATTGTAACACGTCTATATTGTCACTGTCACAAATGATTGATAGCTTCCGTTTGCCAGTACTCTGTGTTCTCTAAATTGGACTAATGTGTGTTTGGTAACATGAACTGGGACAATACGATATTATAGTTAGCGTATATGAGATTATGTTTCGCTGAAGGATGTATGTTACGATGATATTGTAACGGCTTTTGAAATGAAAAAGCTTTTATTTAATTTTTAAAATACTGGTTGGTAACTCTTAAGGTACAGTCCAGCTCATCAAGTTACTACGAACTGTCATAATTTCTCAATCGATTTTGAACTTAACACGCAGCGTCATAAGGTTTAAAATCATTTTGAGGACAGTTTTATACAGAGTTGATACGACAGAGGGGCTTTCCTTTAAACAGCTTATACTAGGGACCATTTTCAAGCTCTGTACCAAAAATCTTAAATTAAATTAAATAGGAGCAGTAGTTTAGTCGCAAATGTTTTTTTAAGTTTTTGCCCCGTTTGAACACGATGTATCTTTCCTAACAGCGCTCCGGCGCGCGCGAGTCGGTGCCACTGCTTTACAAGGTCAGTTTTTATTTACAAAGGGTGGGTTGCGTTTTACTCTGATTTGTGAGCTATTTAGTTTGTTTGAAAAAATAAAAACCTCATTTTTGGTGCTTTTTATTTTTATACCGTTCCGAGTTAATACTAAACACGTATAGTATACGTAGTGTAATTTAATGCCCCTCTGTCATATCCACTCTGTATAACTTGATGCGCTAGCGACCGTACAAACAAAAGAAAAAAGATTATCTGTGAGAGGCGTTTCCAGAATTTTTCCAAGACTTAAGCATTTGAAAAAGATATGGAGAGATGAGTGATTTTTATGTTTATGCAGTACCGAAGTCTAGCATCACTACCACGACCCTGGGTACAGCAGTAACTACTACACCCGAATGTAATACCACCACATCCAAATGTTTCACGACTAAAAGTTTAAATCTGAACCCAGACATCATCCAGACGCTCCTGAGAAAATATTCTAATTTCAAAATTCTATTCGATTTTCAAAATCATTTTCACAGATAGATCCACCAAAGAGGCGGCACTCTCTTAAGATCAATTTATAAACACAAACAAATGTGGTATAAATAGAAGGTAAAAGGTGTCACCAAGTGCTGTCAACACACACGGTAAGCCCCACACTTCTTCTTATATAACATTTGCACGTGCCACTTACACGAGCGAACACCCTAGATGTTCTATAAACAGAGTCAAATCCATCTGATTGATGTACCAATGCAAAATATTCTTAGAACCTTCTTAAGCTGCTATCTCTTTGAAACACGATGGTAAGTAAATTCTCTTTATTTCAAAAAAAAATTCAAAAAAAAAAGAACCGACTTCCTAAAGAAAACAACTTTAATTTTGGAATTCGTTGTCTTTGGTTTTGTATTTTCGTTTTTTTACACGCGTGATGCACGCTGCTGATTTTATCATCATGCCTGTATTCTCAGAAGGGATAGGCAGAGTTCCTACTTATAGTATACCTACTTTCGCCAGTTAGGGTTTTTAAGATCCCATGTAAAAGGGGGCTAGGCTATTGCCATGAACTGGGCTCAAATCCAGAATCCAGGCTGCTACTGACCAATTCTAGATGGAAAAAACGCAATAACACAATGAACAGATCCAGAAATGGAACACAGGACCAGTTTGTTTAGCAGTAGAGCAGCTAGACCAATGAGACAATACCAGTGAAATAATAAAAAAAATCATTCAAGTCTTATCTTACGAATATCATAAACATGAGAGCTTGGATGGATGTGTGTGTGTGTGTGGATGTATGTTTGTTATTCAATCATGCCAGGACGGCTGAACGGATCTGTATGAAATTTGGCACAGAGATAGATTATAGTCTGGAAGAACTCGTCAGTAAGTTCTTGTAGGAAAATTTCTGACATCCATGCGGGCGAAGACTTGGGCAGAAACTAGTTAGAACCCTAAGTAAAGATTCCAGAGTAAAGCACACACGGGTAAGGGATGACGCAATCAGACATCAACCGATGCTAGCTTCACCCTGCGATAGAGCCCCAAAACAACACCAATTTCAAAAACACTATGACATATCACTTACCGAAGAACAGTATGACTACTCTGGTCCGGAAGAACTAAGAGTATACACCGACGGGTCGAAGACCGACTCCAGAAGCGGAGTCGGGGTGTTCTCACGAGACCTTAATATACACATATCCAGCCCACTGGGCAAGCACAACACCGTCTTCCAGGCGGAGTGTGTGGG
Organism: Hyppa rectilinea; assembly: GCA_951799385.1. Lineage (NCBI taxonomy): Eukaryota > Metazoa > Arthropoda > Insecta > Lepidoptera > Noctuidae > Hyppa > Hyppa rectilinea. The sequence continues at coordinate 13,053,554 of OX637315.1, forward strand.
CATCATACAGGCAGCACACGCAATAGAAGCCAGGAAAGTCACCGATGCGCAAATACGCATAGTTTCCGACAGCGCCTCGGTCCTGCAATCCCTAAAGAAACAACACCACACCTCAAAACTAACACTAGAATGTCACAACGCACTAGAACGTATATCAGTACTCTACCGCAACAAAGTGACACTACAATGGATAAAAGGACATAGCGGATCATTGGGTAACGACGCGGCTGACGAGCTAGCGAGGAGAGCCTCCAGTGCGCCAGCCTGCGGACTGGAACCCATGATACCAATTCCCTTTAACCAGCTACGCAGATGGCTACAAGAAATCACCCACACACAAGCGGAGAGCTGGTGGACCTCGGCACCGGGCTGCAGGCAATCCAGGGAGGCCATGCCATCCCTGGATAAAAGGTTAACCAGACGGTTACTCCGCCTGAACAGAACCGGCCTGCGCCTGATGACGGGGACCATCACGGGACACTGCTCACTAAACAAACACTTCCACACAATAGACATAACGGACAGTCCTCTGTGCAGGGCCTGCATGGAGGCTGAAGAAACCGTCGCGCACGTACTCTTTGAGTGCACAGGCGTCACACAGATTAGGACACAAACTATTGGAACACCTAAATCTTTTACAGATATATTACCCAGACCAGGAGACGTCATCAACTTCTGGAAGGAGGTGGGCTGGCTGGAATAGCCGCCATAGGCCGCCATGGCCCACGCACAATGGTCCGCCAAGGACTGAGTGCGGAAACCAAAGCCCCAAGAAGAAGAAGAAGAACTAGTTAGAAATAAAAATGTTAATTAGACAAGAGCGACCACTTTATCTCGTTGTCATGGAAGCTGATTACTTAAACCACTGTCACACTAGACTGAACAACACGAGTAACTCGCATATTATGCAGTTAATGCGGAACTAAGAGAAATTCTTTCCGTCATTTTCATTAATGTATAAACTGGTACTTTTCATAAGTAGCTTTTATACGGTTGCGTTTTATAGGAATATTTAATGTAAACGTGATCCATAGCAAATTCCACTGCAGAACTTACAAGGATTAATTAGTCATGTCATCATCTGCCTAGCCTTTTCCCAACTATGTTGGGGTCGGCTTCCAGTCTAACCGGATGCAGCTGAATACCAGTATTTTACATGGAGCGACTGCCTATTTGACTATATAATTATGTATATGTAAGACTGGCTGTCAGATTTTCGGGCTTTGACGACTCGTAACGACTTTCAAAGATGCACAAATGACAGCCGGGACCAGCGGCTTAACGTGCTTTCCGAAGCACGAAGGAGTCTCGGTATGTAAAGATGGTCACCCATCCACGGCCAACCCCGGCAAGCGCAGCTTAACCTGATGGATCGATAAGTTATCGAAGCATTAATTAGTCATTGCGTATAATTATTTAGAAAGATATCTGGAACTCATCTTCATTACCATTTTAGTGCGACGGGTAGATCTGTCAGTGTCAATATGCACTGAACGCGTTCAGCTTCATGGTGAAGTTCGCCCTAACCTATAAGTTCGTTATAAACCCCCTTTTAAGGGCTACCTGTCCTTATTTTCTGTGGATTATTCGTCTTGAACTCGGTTTAGGTGTACTGATCGCGTTCAGTTTAATTGTTGAAATAGGTCCATAGGACCTGGTGTTATAGTAATTCAATATAGCTATTTCTCTTATAATTCGGGACTTTTATTATAATATACCGTCACCGTATAATATACCGTATTTATAATGTACCGTCGTATAATATACTTATCAATAGAATATAGTAAGAAGCTTTATATCAAGTAATGACACATGGGTTGAAGTTCTAGAAAATACCGATCGGGGTCATATAGGAACCCCTTATAAAACCGCTATATAGCTACTATAAGCTAATGCTGAAAACATATAACTCATTGAAACGCTCGCGTGACGTGAACGCTCATATTTTATGCTCGGATTCTCGTAAGTGAAAAATAACGCGATTGGCTCGATGGATGCTTTTATTATTATTAAAGAGTTGAGGAAATAGCTCATTTAATGCTCCAAGATGGGGCATTACTTATACACAATTTCGAAGTTGAGTTCTAAATATTATTATGGCGATTATTGGGATTTATTGATGACATTATCATAATCGATCTGTTTGAACAGAGTTTAGCATACTCGTAGTAGCTGCAACTGCCTGCGATGTTCTTTTCTTGAGGGCGGAAAATCATCAATCCCCCCCCCAGGACCATCATCCATCAGGACCCCTTCTGCCCTGAGTGGATCGGAAAGGATTGTCAGACTTTTACTAACTAAAACCCACCTATGTTCCTTCCTTAGCCCTTTGTGTTCCGGGGCAGCGGTAAACCTTTTGCCTGAATCCTGGTTGCATTTGAAAAAATTACATCTTTGGAGAAGAGACAGAATGGAATATCTTCAATTAGGATCATCATACCTACATATAATAATAATATCCTTGGACATTTCACACAGCGCCATATCGTCCCAAGCTAAGCAACCTAATGCTTGTGTTATGGTAACGTGATGGCTGATAAACTACTTATATACATTTTTTTTTTGTAAATACATACATATTATAGATAGAAAAACACCCAGACCCGTAACAAATACTTGCAGGTCGTACAAATATTTGTTCCGTGCGGGAATCGAACCCGCGACATGCTGCGCAGCAGTCAATCGCTCAACCGATGCGCCAACCGTGTCGGTCATAATATAAGATAGAATATGTAACTCATGTGTTCTACACGTTTTTAAGGTTAAAAAAAAACCTTTGTTTTTATTTAATACCAAGTTGTCTCTGTGCCCAGTTAGCGTAGCTCCAGGATACCATTTGTATTACGTAAGACTTTGAAACAGTCGCGTGGGAGAATGGATTCCAATCAAGTTTCATACATACTTCCTATTCCTACTTTAAAGGAATTTAGAACAGCGTAGTGGTCACATATTTGTGAATAAATATGCAATTTTACGTACTATTGCCATTTTATGTGACATTAATTATACATAGCTATCTCAGTAGTATATTTATACAAACTAAGGAATTGGTATAAGCTTCCTTTGCACTTTATACGCAGCCATGATGCCTTGGGAATTTCTGGGGTCATTATAAATTCTGACTGACTCAAACCTGGTACTCTGTGTAGACTAGAAAGGTAAACTGTGTTCGTCTTGATTATTCTACTAAACAAACTCAAACTACTTCAAAGTAATTTGGTCATACATTAAGATGGTATATTTTGGTGCTAAGATTTCGTATGCAGCTTGCATACGAAATTGAGCTTGTTTGATGAATTCTACACATTATCTCAACATCATGAAGGTAACGAGTAAATCAAAGGTATAATCGATGTGCCAGCAACAGCACTGAGCCCAAAAAACATCGTAATGATCAAGTTATTTTACTTGAAAACATGTCTTGGAAAAGACTGCGATTAAGCATTGTCATATCACTTCCCTGAATGAGACAGGACGCGGCAGTGTAACACAAACTGTCATATTTTAAGATGAGATGCCAGCATGTGAAGTGGCACGTTAGGGCCGAAGCCTGCCGGGTAAGCGGGATTGTCCGAAAGGATTACCGTTACCCCAGAACAAAAAGGGCTAAGGAAGGAACATGGATGGGTTTTAGTCAGTAAAAGTCTGACACTCCCTTTCGTTCTACCCAGACAGGGAGGAGTCATATGATGATTTCCCACCCTCAAAAAAAAAGATGTGACAAATGTCTAGACACTTATGACAAAACATAGAACAATAGATTCCTTAAGTCCGTACTCCTTTAACTAGTAATCCAATAACGCTATAAATACACAGTCGGCAATAACAATTAATTAAGGAACTTATTACCTACTGGGCACTGAGCCCCGCCATTCGTTGTGCTTATGAATGTGGGTGCAAGTGTATTGGTATATGGAGCGCTGTTTGTCAAAGTGGAGCAAAAAGTTTTAGGATTAATTAGTGATGGGATATCGTGGCTGCAGGGAAATGTTGGCTTGAATTTAATTAGGTTCAGTGGGTTGGTAATGAATAACAGAGTTGGAGATCTTCTCTCGTATTTAGTACTAACTATATACCGTATAATTACAGGCAATAGCTAACTGATGCCATGGCGAAAGCTTAGTGTGTGGGACGGAGTGTCATTGCTGTATAGCCACTAGTGGCGGCTATTTTAAAACTAACTAACTCAGGTCAGCTTCTAGTCTAGTCTTGCTAGAATGACTCCAGTTACCGAGAAATATTATACACCTCGGTAAGACTGGTTATCAGACTTTCAGACTTCTGACTACCCATAACGACTGTCAAAGATCTACGAATGGCTAAACGTGTTTTCCGAGACATGGAGGGATCTCGGTATGAAAATGGTGTATTGTGACCCATCCACGGACCGACCGTGGCGAGCGTAGCTTAACCTGATTGGCCCGTGCGGCTGTTATTACTTAGCCACGACCCCTCAGCCAATTACCAAAGATATTGGCTACAATGGTCTCAGTATTTTAGGTGAGAGGTGGTAAGTGTTTTTGGCACACAGCCCAGCAAAAAGATCATTTATCTTGGCTGGAGCGGTTATAGGCAAGGCGGAAAGCGAGATGGTGATAGCATAGCATTAAGTTATACTTAATATTAATGAAAAATGTGTTCTATGTCGCCTTACGGAGAGGTTATAACCAGTTAATGGTTAACTTCAATCAATGGTTTAAAGAATTGTTATTATAATTACTTCGCTTGGTAAATGGCGTTCGCAGTTTGTTATAAGCCACAGAATGGAAGATGTTGCCGGAGGTTCTATAGAGTCAAGATAAATTAGTTAGCGAAACTCCGCGGACTTGACGGTTAGCCTCCAAAACAAATCCCAGATTATCATTTTTTTTTGTTTGATTGTATTTGGACATCGATACTCATCAGCATCACGTGGAGTTTCTCTTTTTAATTTGAATTTCTCAGTAGCAGCTTGGTCTCTGCATTTGTGTCCGGTTTATTAGGCTCGCCACCTATTAAATGGGACTCAAACATAACTGACTGACGACATGCCATGTATCATGTCATATCAGTGTACCATTTTTTTTAAGGAGGTACTATCATCAAATGACCCCTTCCGCTCTGGGTGGAGCGGATGTCAGTCTATTACTGACTAAAACCCATCCATGTTCCTTCTTTAGCCCTTTATGTTCCAGGGTAACGGTAACCCTTTCGAACAACCCCGCTAACATGTGAGTGTACCTTAGATACACCTCTGTCTAACCTTTCGGGGATTACAGGCGTGATGGTATGTTATGCTATTCAGAAATACGCATTAAGTAAGCAGAATGTTGAGCTATTTATTTATTTTGATCTCGCAAACAACGAGATATCATTCATTTTCCTCATTAATTACCGTAGTCATGTACACGGAAACACCGAATGAGAATAGATTAAGTGTCTCGTGCCCGATTGATATCACGCTCCTCAAATTAGCCTTTGTTTTGTCTAGTGGCCTCCGTTATCTGTCATCGGAAACGCTTTCACTGGAGTTAGGGTTAATTCACACACAGTCGAACAATGATATCCGGATTGTTATGGGAAAATTGTATTTAATGAAAGGTGTGAAACGGCGTGTTTGATTGTGCATGTTTACTTGAAACACGAGAAAACACTTTCGGGAAGTTGACTTGTTGACCGAATGATTTGTCTTTACTCACTCACAGAGATCTTTACATACCAAGACTCCTCCGTGCCTCGGAAAGCACGTTAAGCCGTTGGTCCCGGCTGTCATTTGTGCATCTTTGACAGTCATTACGGATCGACAGAAGCCCGAAAATCTAACAGCCATTCATACCAAGGGGTATCGTATTATCCAGTTACTGACTGGGGTATTCAGGTCGGAGGTCGGAGGTCGGAGTCGCTCCATGTAAAATACTGGTATTCAGCTGCATCCGGTTAGACTGGAAGCCGACCCCAACATATGTAGTTAGGAAAAGGCTAGGCAGATTTTACTCACAGAGGTGAGGCCTGAGTACCAGCAACACTATAGGCTGATTATATTTATGCTGGAAGTCGTTTACACTGGAAATCCGTCTGGCAGAGACGAGGCCTGTGTCCCAGCTGTGGGAATACTATAAGCTGATCACGCTTAGGTATGTTTACGTTGGTAGATGACCCGTCACAGTGAAATTGTTACAAAATGTTTATCTCAATCTAGAAAACATAAGTTTTAGAAAATATTTCGGAAGCAGCATGATGTAAATACCTATTTTTTGTTTGTTTAGCCCACTCTCGCCAGCGACGCATTCCAATGACGTGCGATTCGGTTTTAATACGTCAATTCAATCATTATGCCCTCTTTGTTTTACCAACCGACAACCATCCTTGTTCACGATAGAAAAAATATAAAAATAAAAGGTCCGCCACACAAGAGATAATCGTTGATGAGATCTCCGCCGTCGGCTTCGCATTGTTTGTAAATGAGAGCAGAGCAGCGAAAATAAAATAAAAACGTTCATTTGATAGTGCTCTCTCGACTCGATTGTTTCGGACCTTTGTATCGAGAATCGTTTGTGCTTTTAAATTATAATTGTTTTGGTGATTTCTATTTGTTATGGCGCGCCGTGTTAACAATTGATTGGGGCAGACGAGTGTAAAATTCTTTTTCGCTTGTTTGTTTTGACAAGCCAATTACTGGAAATATTTTTGAAAATAAGACACGGGTTATATATTTATTGCAGAGGAATGGGCAATAAATAGATCGGGCTTAGTAATGCATTATTTGGGGCAACAGGCGTGTTTAAAAAAAACACTTTTGACTTTTGGTACCTGTACCTACAGTACTGTCCCCACACCAATTCTTACACTCTAGGTACTAAACTGGCTATGTAAACAGTGACCTGAAGTACAAATACATAATTATATCATCTAGATAAAAAGAGTTCGAAAACAGTTCAAACGAAGTTAATAAAATAGACATGGGACCACCAAACAAAAAAGAATCATCAAAATCAATTCATAATTGGTGGATTGATCGCGTATCAAACAAAAAAAACAAACAGTGGAATTTAGAACCTTCTTCTTTTTTTGAAGTCGGTTAATAATATCACCGCACACGCTATTACAGATAAGCGAGAGAGATTCTTCTCATTCTGATATTTGGCATGACAGTGAAAACCGACTATAAAAACTCGGTTCCGTGATATCAAATTCCGAAAACGCGAAAAAATAATCAGCTGTTATTACCATACATTATAAACCATACATTATGCTCGCATAACTCGTCAAAATGTAGGAACAGATCATTTTTTTTCGCGTTTTCGGATTTGGTCCCATAGTCAAATTGTTCATAATAGATGTTCAATGACCCCTTAAAATAATGTCCATGAATTCAATTTCATCCTGTATAGTAGGGGCCACAGTGAATAACACTTGAAACTGGGGATGCCCCTTCTTCTCAGATCAAACACTAGGAAGTGATGAAGGGCGGGCGTTTTGGAGGACTATGGAAATTTAACCTTCAGCCTATTTTAATAAATGACTTCTGATTTGATTTATATTATAGCAGAGACGACGCTTGTAGCATTTAGTTTTATGAGTGTGGAAAATCATCAAATGATTTCTCCCGCTCTTGGTGAAGCAGATGGGAGTATCAGACTCATACTGCCTAAAACCTATCCATGTTCCTTCCTTAGCCTTTTATGTTCCGGGGAAGCGTTTACCCTTTCGGATCATCACGCTGAAGCTTAAAGCCTAGCGGCGTTCATCCGTTTATTTTTGGCAAAAATAAATATACTTATAGTCTACCCACAATGCCCACGCTCCTATATATTATTATGTTGCGGTGTAAAATATTGCCATATTTATATCATGTCGTTAGTGGTCTGCCATAGATTCGCGTGCAGACATGTTTGTGTGGTTTAATTTGCTCGGAGACTTAGGGGACAAACCAATTAATATAATAATGTCTTTTAAAAACTAACAAGCGTTATAGGTTACAGCGGTCACATAATGTTTATGAAAAGAAAATGGTGTCATTTCAAGGATTGTCTAAGGTTATACATAGTTGAATCTTTGTTCGTTTTCACTTTTATTTGTCGTGAAATTACATAATTATAACTTAACTAGCTTCCGCCCACGGCTTCGCCCGCATAATATGTCGACAAATTATACACTTATACCTTCAAAGTCAAAGTCAAATCATTTATTTCAAATAGGCACAAGTAAGGCACTTTTGAACGTCAAAATGAACAAGAAATAGAATTGATTCTAGTCGCCCCTTCCAAAAGGTAGAAAAAAAACTGCATCAAAATCTGTTGTGTAGTTTTTTTTTTAGATTTAGGTCTAAGCATACATACAGATATTAGGACGCGGGACTTTGCTTTATAATATGTAGTGATAGTGAAGTACACCCACATTTTGCCTGTTATGTTTAAGTACCATGTAATAGGGGGTGAGCCCATTGCCATCAACCAGCCACGAATCCAGTCTCTGAGTTGCCACTGAGAAATCTCCAGCAACACTTTGTTCGATCCGGGAATCGAACTAAAAACCTCAAGCTGAGCAGTAGCGACTTGTGGCCACTAGACAACGAAGCAGTGACAGTTCTCTGAAAACTTGATTGCTAAGATACAAACATTTTTATTCATTCCACTAAAGAAAAAATCTAAGAACAAGAAAAGTAAACAAGCTATTCGCGAAACCAGACAGGTTCTTGAAAACGTCTCGAGAACGCTTCAGTGCACTTGACATTAGCCTTCACAAACAAAGACGCGCGTGCTCTTGAACAACAGAATGATAATACGCATTGATTGGTCCGTTTATTTATCAAGAGCAGTGAACGTTGACCGTGATTGGTGGAGCGTTGCGCCCAGGCAACGTAACGAGAGTAATGTAGCAGTCACCACTCTGCGGTCGGCTGGCCATTGTCAAATATTTCGAATATTGAATTTAGTGAGGGGACGCTTTTTCTGTTAGTTTCGGATCGGTAGGTCTAGATTGGAAGTCCTTTTTTTCGTGTGTACACAGTTTGATAACGTATTTTAGGGGCTTTGTAAAAAAGGTAAGGCGAAAGGTATTAGGCGAACTACGTTTTTTTTTATACTTCTATTACAGAGTACAGACGCCAGCACATCAAGCTATCCCTAACTGTCAAATTTTCACAATTAAAAATGAACCATGTCTTTGTAATAAAGTTGAAAATTACTATCAAAGAAATTTGACAGACTGTGGTAACTTGATGTGCTGGCCTCTGTATAATATTGTTATATCGCTATTTTCACTAGTGAATAATTACGGATATCATTACCTACTCTCTTTAAACAACGATCGCCCAGAGGACACGGTGGAGCTCACGGTGGAAACCTGCCCCGCTTGGGCAGAGCACCGCCGTGTCCTCGTAGCGGCGACCTCTCGCGCCCGGCCCTGGTGCAATCCATGATCCGGGAGCAAGCATTGGAATTTGATAAATATCACGCTGTTAGTGCATTGCCCTTCTTGTAAATAAAAAACATCAAATCCCGTGTACGTTTTCCTTCAATGTCCTCGAAATGCTCCCCCTATTAATCTGTAGTCTTCCAACCATTTTAAGACGAGTATATTATTATTACGAAAGAACTCAAAACACCAAAATATTGTCCTTCCAAATAATCTCTGCATCCATCGTCTCATAAAACGTTATGAACGCCATTCTCAAAGGTAATCAATAATAAGATATGTCCTGAAACCATTAACACGTGAATAGCCGTCGATACACACAAACGCCATTGCAGGCAACGATGCATTTAAGGCTGATATTAATATAATACGTCGCGCATCACTTGGCTTGCCGGAATACGTAATGTTACAAAATAGTTTACTACAGAAGGTCGACTCCGTAGAAGGGGCGAAAATAGGCGCACGCACACAGTCGTCTACGGTTTTCTTACGGAAACCTTAGCACGGTAACATTAAAGTGCCCTTTTTAATGGTGGGAAATCATCAAATGACTCCTCCCGTCAGTCTAGTGTCAGACTCTTACTGACTAAAACCCATTTATGTTCCTTTCTCAGCCCTTTATTTTCCAGGGTAGCGGTAACCCTTCCGGACTATCCCGCTTAAAGTGACTTTAACCTTGTCTTTATAAGGTGACGTAAATATAAGTATATTTGTGAGTGTGTATGTGTGTTTGTATATGTAGTTGTGTTTGTGTATGTAGGTGTGCATGTGTGTGTTGTGCATTGGACAAGTACCAAGTTTAATGAGACAAGGATCAAAATTGATCAACGTTTTTGTAAGGTGACTGTAAAGTCAGGGAAGTTAAGTGTGAAGCAAAGTGACTCTCATTTTAATGATCCGTATATAATATATTCAAATCACAACTGTCATAACAGCAGTGATAGCCTAGTAGTGTGACCGTCGGACTGCCAATTCATAGGTCTCGAGTTCGGACCCAAGGCACGCACCTCTGATTTTACGGATTCATGTGCGTATTGTATAATTATCACTTGCTTAAAAATTGGTGAAGGAAAACATCGTGAGGAAACTAGCATATCTGAGATATATTTTCTCAACAACATGTGAAGTTAAGTCAGAGGCCCATGGGCAGCTAAAAAACTCTGACAACAGGTTAGTCACTAACCACACGAAAAGAAGAACAACAGTCATTTTTTGACAGTTTTATGCAATGGAGAATTGACGAGGATTTGAATTGGTTACTTCCAACTAGCTCAGACGAATGCCACTGGCGAGTGCGCTTGCCCTCGCTGTTCGTAAAGCGTGTCTACGTGCGCGTGCATTTCTCTCGTTGTATAGAAGCTAACCTTCTGTATCTAACTTCACATTTATTCCGTGGCTTGTTCGCGCATTGGCGGCGCATTTACATCGCATCACTTACGACTAATGGTTGCGTTATTATCTAGCATCCAGTTATTTATGAAGAATTTGTTTGCTTTGGCTTCCGGGTTTCTTTGAAGACCAGTCATTAACTTACGTACCATAGTTAATTCCAAACATTTAATGGCAGCTAATAAAGGTTTCTATGGGTGATTCTCTGGATTTATTTGTGCGAAGTTCCGTGTCGGTATCGAAAATTGTGTTGATGTTTCTGAGGGAGTAGAATTTATTCGGTCATAATATAATAAGTGAAGCAGGATCATGTTTGTGAAAACAACTTGTCAGTTGCCATAACGCAAAATTGTGTTTACGCTTTACAGTTGCTTACACTAAAATGTGTAAACACCATTGTTTAAACAGGCTTTTTACAAATACTGCTCTGTTTTAATATTACTTCATTCTGAGAAAGAGATGAAGCTACAAGAGTTATAGGTCTATCTTTTTCTCAATGTGAAGCAATATTAAAATAATCCTGATATAATTATGAGGTTGTGGTTGGCCCTCTGGCTAATCAATGATAAGACCAAAGTCCAGCAGAGTATGTCTGTCAGCTGATACATTGATGGTGCTGACCCCACAGACAAGAAACTCTAGGACTTTCGAGAAAGGGTGTTACCATTCAACAAGCTAGGAAATTTCTCGCCGATTGGTCGACACTTCACGTGACCAGAGGGCTGGATTGTTCTTTGGTTAAAGAATTAGCATTCCATTCAACGTGGCAATGCTGCCAGTTGGGTTTTCTGGGCACGTTTCTGGACGACAGCAATGCGGATGAGTATTTTGACGCCTAAGTGTACTTTCTGTAATTGTATTTGTATATAGTTAGTTAGATCGTCAATTAATGTAAGTATAGTATAAGTTGTTATTATGTAGAAAAATAATTATAAAATAAATATATTATTTAACAAGCTTTGTCATTAGATTCAAACAAAGGATTAATCGATACCCTATAGATTTCCTTCATCCTACTAGAAGGACCTATTGATTAAAAATTAATAAAAATCACACTTGACATCAATTTAAAATTGCCCCTTTTAATTGCCAACGCTACGTTTCGCAGGGATTACACCAATTTCCTAGGCACATGGAAGCGTATTCCTACCCTTGTCATTTTGGACATTTGACACCTGCTATTTACGGATCAGATACTGCCTAAATTAATTTCATTACGCTTCCATTCGCCTGCGCGACCTGACGTGCGGACAACGATCCAATTATTAATGTTTGTTTAATATAAACTTGTTTTGAATTCACATAGGTACATTTCGAGAACGAAATTGTCTGTTCCTCTGTAGGGGAGTACCAAAGTACGTATACCTACTAGCGGTTTTGCCAACAAATCTTTCTCACAGTGTCTTCTCTTCTTTTCGTGTGGTTAGTGACTAACCTGGTGTCAGAGTTTCTATGCTGCCCATGGGCCTCTGACTTAACTTCAGAGGCTGTTCAGAAATATCACAGTAGATCAAAGTGTAGCCGTCACGATATACTATCTAATCATATTAGGTACGATCAAGGTAATAATAATATGGTAATTTTAAGGTATTTTTTTAAAGTTTTTTATTAGTTGAATACGAGGCTTTTGGGCTACTGTGTACGGCTGGTTTTTTTTTCTTTTTGAATTTGCGTTTTATTTGTGCAATACATTTTTTTTTCTTACATATTGTTTAATGTACCTAGTCTTTTCAAGATCTAGAAGTTAGGAGTCCTAGCCCAATCGAAATCTATTCGTATCGCGATCTAGGCTTACTAGCAACCTAGGCAGATTGAGAAATAGACCAAAAGATCGCGTTGAGGATATCAGACCACTTTCTCATGACAAATTTCAAATAACAGCTTTGGACTAATATGTATCAAATTATTAGTTGTAAATCAACTACCGTTGCAGGCCATAATTGCCAGGTATATGACCTGCAACCTGGTTCTTAAACGTCCAGGCTATTACCACCTACTACATAGAGGTAATTTATTACCGTTCGCTTGATAAACTGACGGTTCATCGCCTGTAAACGCCATTATGTTATCGCTTCCCGTACAGGCTACCCTAACCAGTGACAGCTTGTTAGTCCGTTGTCTATGGGCATTAGTACACGTAGCTTGTAGATTAGCTTCAATAGCTCGTTGTTCATCACATAGTGAGGTACACTAGACTAGCTCGCAATTTGCTAATAACTGACGAAGTCATGCCAATTACTGTGATTCTAAAATGAACTTAAAAATAAGGAAAAACGTACGTACAGTCAAATGGGGTGAATAGGGACACAGGGGTGAATCGGGACGAAACTTACGGATTTTAACATTGAAATAATATAGTTTTGGCCAAAAAGGACCTTTAATGTGTTTACTGTATTATAATTAACAATTAAGGGCCCTTGTTGGCCACAAACTATATTATTTCAATGTTAAAATCCCTTTTAAAGTTTCGTCCGGATTCACCCCTGCGTCCCTATTCACCCCGTTTGACGGTAAATGAGGCTGTCAGAATTGAGAAAAAACTGCTCTGACAATAATTTGGCCATGACATAAGTGAAGAAATTCAGTGTAGTTTGCCAATTTACATTTACATGCGTGATAGTGATAACATACTTCACCAAAGAATATTTTCTGTGTATCCGAGTTTCGTATAATAAACATAGACATAAACGTTCGATTCCATTTATCGTAGTCGCGAACAAACATCGTTGTATCTGTCACGTATACCATTCGTCACCCACCCCCATAAGAGTTGGATTTTTGATTTGTTGTACCAGCGACGTTGTCAGTGTTATTGATGTGTAGCGAAATTGGAAAGTTCAGAGGCACTTATCTCTCAGATTTAGATAGCGGGGCAATTTATAAAGCGGGGTTTTCTTCCCCTAAAGCACCCTTGACGCGAGCCTGCGGCTGTGTCGCTCGCAGTCCGCCTTCACTCTCGGATTATGGAACCTGATATTACATAAATACCAAATGTGGATAGACAATGATGATACGGTATTGGGTTTATTTCATTTCGTGTTACACGGAAGGCTTTGTGGCTCGTTTTGCGTCGTGTCTCGGTGCAGGGAGTATGTAAACAACGGCGTAGCTTGGGGGCCGGCTGGAAGTATTAAAGGATTTACATCGAAACGTAACTTTTGTTTTTCTACGCGTCTATTTTTAGCTCTACAAAAAATATTCGGTAGAATATTCTAGCGGAATAGAAAGACTTTTGGTGACATGTCAAGTCATCATTGTTTCACTAATGGATAGAGCAGATTCTACGAAAAACAATTGAGAGTTCCGAGAATTCATTCTTTTGGCTTTTACCCGGTTTTCGTAAGGGCCGAAAGAAATTAGATGTGCGTTCATTACCAAGAGCAAAAGTTGCTTCTTTAATAAATGTGACACGTTTTTATAAAGCGGCGTGTCCTTGCAACAAACAATAAACAGACGAGAGTATCTGGATATCAGTATTAATTCCACAAAGGAAATCAAGAGAACCGTTACCGATATCTTTTGTAACGTAAAAGCTATGATATTAAACATAAAACACAAAGGGATATAAAAATCTGTTTCAAGTCGTTTCCTCGAACCATTTGGAGACGAGAGCCCTCGAATAGCGTGTCGAATCATGTCTTCGCAATCGATACTTCACTTTTTCCCTCATTCCGTGAAAAACGTTACCATTTCTTGTTGAGACAGAAATGCTCCTTATCTCTGTTGGAGATTAATACGAAGGGTACGTCAGTATCAAAGCTGCCCAAATATTTTGTTAACATTTATGCCGCGATAAAAATGCATGGAAATTTTGTGGTATACGTATAGATTTGTGGTGAATAGGTGTTTGTTTTATATTAACGATCTGGAATTTGTTTGTTTAGAAAGATTAATAAGAGGAGCTCGTGGCTAAGTACTAACAGCCGCACAGGTCGATTCACCAAGTTAAGCTACGCTTGCTGGTGTTGGCGGTGGATGGGATCTTTACATAACGAGACTCCTCCGTGTCTCGGAAAGCACGTTAAGCCGTTGGTCCCGGCTGTCATTTGTGCATCTGTGACAGTCGTTACGGGTCGTCAGAAGCCCCAAAATCTGACAGCCAGTCTTACCAACGGGTATCGTATTTCCCAGTTACTGGGTTGTGGACGTCAGATAGGCAGTCGCTCCATTTAAAATACTGGTATTCAGCTGCATCCGGTTAGACTGAAAGCCGACCCCAACATAGTTGGTTAAGGCTAGGCAGATGAGTAAAATAAATAAGAAGTTTGTGTACAATTTTGTAAAATTTCATATTACAATCCAACTAATTTTGTCTTATTGTTATTTTTTCCTTTATGTGCAGAATCTTATAGCTATGTAGTTTAACACATCAGTCAACAGAGAAGTATGACGTCATATCTCACACATAACATTTGTAGAGAATCCTTACAAATTCAATACCATCACAGTAGCATCGGAAACAATACCCAGTGAAGAGATAAAGGTGTCAAATTGAATCATGCTGGATAGGATTCTGTGCGTCTGCGGATAATCTACTGATTAGAACGGTCAACGTCGCGGCGTCGGCTCCTAAACTATTCATGAATGAAATGGTCTGAGAGATTTTCCTTCAACAACATAATATACTTACATAAATACAAATATACAAAATTTTTGGTTACACTATCACAAATTGTACTAAACTAACTTAGGTTCGCGTCAGCGTAAGCTCGTGCATTTTAAATATCTTATTGGTTGAGAAAAATACTTAACAGAAATTGGAACAGAAGTAGAATAGGAGGAATTTTATCTCTTTGTTATTACTTACCTAGTTTGTGTATGACTTTTTTTTGCTCAACTTGGCGGGGGCGATACCGTGCCCCCCAGCCAGAAAGGCATTTTATACAATCATTTTGTATCAATTTAGATGAGATATAAAAGAAATAGTGTTTATGAACTTTTTTTGCGGACCGTACCTACAGGAAGCCCGTACTTACTATTTTTACCCTTCTTTTTAAGATGGGAAATCATTAAATAACTCCTTCCGCTGTGGCTGGAGCGGAAGGCAAAGTCAGACTTTTACTGACTATAATCCATGATCTTTCTTTAGCCCTTAGTGTTCCTTGGCAGCGTTTTTGTTCAAAAAGAAAAAATACCTTGTTAAATGTAATTGCAATAATACTTAGTTTGGTTGAGCTGCTTAAAAAGTACCATAATACCGAGTACGTAGGGAGTTTCCACAAAGCGAAGTCGACAATACCGAACTCGAGACTTCCTAAAATTCTTCCTGCATCCAATAACCCACAGTTACAATACAGATAAAGGTGTCGGAATGAACGATGGTCGATAGCATTCGGTCTGCTATATATCCACAAATATATCTCGATATATCGAGCGGGCAGCGTGGAATGCCTTCAATTTCCACTTGCGCCAGTCTGTTGAGTTCAGAGGATGAATATTTATGGGTTTCAGACGCTAATGTACTATGTGGTGGATGCGCTTGTTGGTTGAAGAGACAATTGATGAATTTTTTATTAGGAGAATGCAAAAATAATTGTCATGGAAATCTCGCGAAGACTTCTAGGGGGTGAATATGGCTTGAAGAAAATTTTAGTTATGTTCTTTCTTTTTGTCTTTATGTCAACAGTGAATAGGTTTCTTCTAGGCAAGCGTGCTTCACCGTCGACTACATCATCGCTTACCATCAGGTGAGATAGTGGTCAAGTGTGAGCCTATTGTCAAATAAAAAAAAGTGATATTGTTTCTGTAAGTAGATCTTTGGAGACACTTTTACATGTACATTTTTGTGCCACTATTTTAATGAGAGATTATAGATGGCGCCAGCATTTCTTAGTTGATTGAGCCCTAAGACAAAATGCCGCAAGAAATTTTGAGATCATGGTTTTTAAAGTATATAGAATATGAGAATAGTAAAAAAATATAGATAAAGTAGGTATAACTAGCTTCTGCCAACGGCTTTACCCGCGTGTATGTACGAAAACTACCAGTATAAAGATTAATCCAATGTGTTAACCTATATTTTATGTTTCATCCAGATCCATGTAGTAGTTTTTGAGTGAAAGAATAACAAACATCCATACATCCTCACAAACTTTCACGTTTATAACATTAGTAGGTTTCTTTGGGTAACACTATATTATAGTTTGACCCTGGCGTGTAAGATTAATTATTTATTGCTTTTATTATCTATTCGTTTATATCATACAGGGGTTCGCCGTGGGATCAGTAAAGTTAAGCTTCTAGGGTGAAACTAGGTACTACTTTTTTCGGGTTTGCAAGTTGGCAAGTTTCATCAAAGTCAAAAGCTTTTCGCCTATCCCAACTTGTTTAAATGATAGTATTTTTTCTAGCTATCATTTTGGATTTCCAAAGAAAAATAGTATTTTTCTTATTTTTTAATAGTTTCTATAAATCGTATCAACACTCTCCGTATCAATAAATCCAAATAAAACAAAGGAACATTTACACCATCTTTTAAACACAGAAACACCAAACATAAACATAATTGTTCTAAATGTTATATTAAGATTTTGTAACTGTCTCTTATTGTGCTACTGTTTGTTTTTCCTTAAATAAATAAAATAAAATAAATAAGGACACAAAAGTAAAAGTAAACAAGCAATATGATAACAGTCCCCGATTCTCATCAGTCATGTGTAAAAAAACAAACATAAGTTAAGGAAATGATGTTTTTTCTTTCGGCTGCTCGTTCACATATGTAGCGTATTATGTGTTATGTCTAAGAGGGGACTGATATTATTGCCAATGCATTTGTGTCCCCTTTGTAACCTGTCGCTTCAGGCGATGCGCGGATGTATTTAGTGATTACGTTTGTAATTTATTTTTAGTAAGACTATAGATTTTATGGCTAGAGATACACTCGTAATCTCTTCATGTGTGATAAAAACATGGCCTTTTATAGATTTGCTTTTTATGAAAATACCCTTTCGTTGTAAGTGGGCTGGAGTTATGATGGTCGCAATTCGCAACAAGAATATCAAAATCAGAAAACCTTCTTACGTATCTAGTAACTTTTTAATCTGTAAATCAACACTTTTATGTCTAAACAATTTTTAAATTACATTTCTACTAAATAACAACTTAAACATACATACATTAAATGAATATCTAACAAACTATATACAAATAAACACAAAAAAGGACACTTAGGAGGCGAAGTACTGATCCGTTACTGTCGTCTGGAAACTAGCTGAGAAGACTGGCAGCACTGCCACGTTGAATGACAATGCTAATTCTTTGGCCAGAGAACAATCCAGCATTCTGGTCACGTGAAGTGTCGACCAATAGGCGAGAAATTTCTTTAAAAATAAGAGAAATTTCTTTAAGGCCCGAGAGCGCAACTCCGCTCTCGGGCCTTATGAGAGTTTTCTTCCTACTTCCTAGAGTTTTGACCCCAAACGAAACTCAAATTCACTAGCAACTAGAGTTTAACTAAAAGTTTTGATAAAACATTAATTGGGATCGAGGCTGTTATTACTTAGCCGCTAGCTACACCTACGGGTAGAAACTAGCATGTCTTGGTCTTAATTTGTTTTACTTTAACTTCCAACAAACAAATTAAAGTATCAACAATGTTCTAGACTTTGCACGAGAATCTGAGATGAGAATAAACCAACACCGCAATAAACTTGCTTCGCAAACCGAACTCAATAATAATTAACACGTTGAACGCCAACGCGGTCACCGTGTGTCCGACAAACAATAGTTTTTCTATTGTGTCTGCTGCGTGGCAGTCAATGACTTAAACTATTTCACTTTAGTTCCACCATCACTCCGCAAACGCAACACAGCTCGAGATCTGTTTGTACAAATTCCCAGTTAATTTCCCACTTCACTATCTATTTGTACAAATTCCCAGCTAATTTCCCAGTTCCCTTGTATCGTACATCCGGGACTAAGTCTGTCCATATCGTCCGGTTTAATTACTAAGCTGCCAGCGCCTCTAGTAACACATTGATGACAGTGGCTGGCTTGCTTGCAAGTTATAGCTCAAACTGTTTGCTTTGAGCCTCTTGTGTCATGCTCAATGTGTGATATTTTGACGGTGATGGAATTATATTTTGACACAGAATTTCACACACGTTCCATTTTCAAAAACGTCTTATTGGGTTTTGAAGTCTTCTCACTTGATTCAAACGCAAATAGGTTGTTTTTACAATCAGTTATGAAAAAGTAAAACGTACCACCGCCCACCATGATTGAAAGTATTAAAATTAGAACGAGCAACAACAATGCCGGGTTTGATTTTGGGCTTGTATTCAAAACCGAATAGCTATTTTTGCCAATTAGTAGTGCAATACAGAATACCTTTTTCCGCCAAAATTGTTAAACCATATTTTCACACTAGTATTGGCGAAAGTTTGAATGTTTGTCCGTCCTTCACGCTCAAATGGCTGAACGGATCTAGATGAAAGACACAGAGGTAGTTTATGACCTGGATTAACACATAGGATACTTTTTTATCCCGGTAGTACATTTTCTTGGGATAATTTTCAACATCTACGTGGGCGAAGCCCCTCGCAGCATCTTGTTATGTCATAAATATTAAGCTCCGTTCAAATTAAATATTTAAAAACGGCGCCAACGATAGAGACGTGATAATTTATTATTTTTTCCGAAATACTTTTCAAACCATTTTCTTCGTTCTAGGTTAAGAAATAAAAAACGTCGAAAAAGCAACCTTTTCAGTATTTTTTCCGCAAAACGCAGCTTTGTACGGAATTGAAGAACAATTACTTCATTACTTAAGAGTGCCGACTTGGCTTTTTTACTTTGGCTTTTCTAAGATACCTTTTCTGTTTCTCGCTGTTATATTAATGCTACAAAAAGTGAATAAAAGTCGTTTTATTTTTCATAGCTTTTTGGTGTATTTTATCCTTGTCATAGGGGGATTAATGGCTTAGAGACTAAGTTATATTTATTTAAAAAACCAACGAAATAAAATATGTTAAAAAGGTTACCTACGTGTCTTTGATTTATTGTTTCGAAATAAAGTTGTAGAATGAAAATAAACAATGTAAGGATTTGAAAGATATTTAATTAAAGTTGTGAACCGTCTTTTCATTTGGTTAACCTGGACAAATATGTATATTATACAGTGTGTTAGGTTAAACGAGGGCCATACTTTTCTTTACTATACTCATGAAAATGAACAAGTTTGACTATGGAACTATACCTGAAATCATGAAATAAATTTGTTGTTCAGTACATTAATGTTCGCATAATTCGTCAAAATGGTATGGAACAGCTGTTTTTTTTTCATACGTAAACTATATATAAACTTGTTCATGTTAATGAGAACTATACCTCCTAAAAGTATGTCCCTCGTTTAACGCACTGTATATATTATTGGGTTGCGATGAAACATAGGTAGGTACATAGCTGTTATTTATTGCGATATTCCGCGCAGTTAGTAATATACATGAGTAGTATGTTCCCAGGTCAGGTAAGGTGTTGTTACTGGGTTTTTTTATCAGGTATTTCTCAGTAGCAGCCTTTTTTTTTAAGGCTGGGAAATCATCTAATGACTTCTCCCGCTCTGGGTGGAGCGGAAGGGAGTGTCAGACACTTACTGACTAAAACCCATCCATGTTCCTTCCTTAGCCCTTTGTGTTCCGGGGTAGCAGCCTGGATTCTGGATTTGTCCTGATGGAAAGCAACAAGCTCGCCCCCTGTTCCTTGGAACATAACTGGGGAAGTATACATGTACTCCAGGTACTCCTCAATCCTTCGGGGAATGGATGTGTGATTTTATGTTACATTGTACAGGTCGGTAATAACTCAGAAAGAGAATGGACAGAGGGTTTAATAAGTATTGAAGAAATAAAGAACACCATAACTTATTAATAAACTCAGCTATTTTGTGTCATACTATTATCTCTATTGCACAATGATCGTAGTTTATAGTAATTGCATTACGAATGCCACAAGGCGCTTAGTTGAATGGAAATAAATGAGAAAAAAAGATAATTAATAATCTTTGTACAGTGTTTTTCATTGTGGCCTGGACATGTAAGACACATGAAATTGTGGATTTAAACCTGGTGATCTGCTAGTGATTTTCAATTCAATACACGTGGCTAATTCGTCGTAGGAATAAATCTAAGATTACTGGATTAGAGAAAACATTGTGAGAAACAACAAGAATCTAAAATTAATAAACGCTGTTGCTGGTCAGCACCTACCTATATAATATCTTTGTGTGAGAAAGGAAATATTTTATTCGGTAAATAGGAAAAATATAAGCTAGATGGAGACAAAATTTACTATCTGACCTACCTCTATGAAAAAATGGCCAATCAAACTCAGGAGTCTAAATCTCTTTTAAAATCCAGACATACGCGTAAACTTGGTCAGATCATGGCTGCGAGGATATGATGACCATACACATGCACGTCCGTAATGGTCTTTTGGGAAAGGATAATGGCCTTTTTTTGATGGTGGGAAATCATCAAATGACTCTTCTCACTCTGGGTAGAGCCGAAAGAAGTGCCAGACTTGTACTGACTAAAATCCATCCATGTTTGTTCCTGCAGGGATCGTAGCTGGTTCCGGGGATTGTAGACCGCAATCATTCAATCGTTTAACGTAGTTTTCCGGTTTTATCAAATTTACAATGAATAAATCCAATAAATAAATGAATAGTCAATATTTTCGAAGAATATCGCGGTAGTGCTCCGAGTAAAACTTAATCAATAAGTACTACTCAAGGCATTAAGGAAAATTATCTTGCGTTACCATTACGTCGACTAATTGGAAGGAGTTAATCATATAAACCGGCAATCTGCTGCTATTTTAATGCATTATACATGGATGCAATTGTTAAAGATTATGTCCGTTGGAAGGTTATTAGTGTGTAAGTGAAATTGAATAATTTGTTTCTATAGTTAGACGCAAGTTGCCTCGTGAAGTTCGTAGAATCGTTGAACCCGGCTGTCATTTGTAGATCTTTGACACGTTATGGGTAGTCAGAAACCCGAAAGCCGGAAAACCAGTTTTGTCAAGGGGTTTTGCAGTTGCTCTCTGTAAAGTACTGGTATTCAGCTCGATTCAGTTAGACTGGAAGCCGACCCTAATGTAGTTAGGAAAAAACTAGGCAGATATTAAGCTGTTGAACGTATTGTTTTGGTGTGAAAGACTTTCTATTATGACTTATGCAGTGTCCACCATTTTAAATCATTGATTAGATAAGCCGTGGAAACTAAACAACGTTCGACATCGAGTAGTCATTGAAAACACGAACAATAATAACATTAGTGACTTGGGGGTTAAATGTAGAAATAGAACCTATACCCTAACTTATTTCTAAATTAGTTTCTACCAACTGAACATGAAGTTTATGAAATGAGGAAAGACGCACTACAATATTGGCACTGTTAACTATTTCCATAACATAGATATTTTTTTATCAATACTAATATTATAAATTCGAAAGCAACTCTGGTGTTTATTTGTATGTTTCCTTTTCACGCCTAAACCACTTAACGGATATCGATACAATTTGGCCGAGACATAGAATGCACTCTGGGGAAGGACATAGGCTACTCTTTGTCTCAAATAATCCCTCAAGAGGGGAGGGAGGGATATAGGGGATAAATAATAAATCTATACTAATAATATTATAAAGCTGAAGAGTTTGTTTGTTTGAACGCGCTAATCTCTGGAACTACTGGTTCGAATTGTAAAAATGTTTTTGTGTTGGATAGTTCATTTATCGAGGAAGGCTATAGGCTATGTAACATCACGCTACGACCAATAGGAGCCGAGCAGCGGGTGTAACCGTGCGGGAGCAGCTAGAATAGCGATATAACCGAACTCTACGCGAACGAAGTCACTGGCAAAAGGTAGTTATAAATACACAGATAACGAATTTAAGAAGAAATAGTACTTTCAAGATATATCAATCCGTACCCATACGTAGCGGTACCGTACACAGTTTAAATAATGTATGTCAATCGGACACAAGCAAGTACCTACTGAGAGATAGCTGCTCCATCCTCTAAGAGATTTGCAGTCCCATGTTTAACCCAGTTTGCGTTTTACGACGTGGGATATTGAGCTAATACACTTAACTTAGACAAGGGGATGGAATAATGCAGTAACAATCTTATGAGTGATAACGAAGATTAAATTTATTAAATTAAGTTTATTTAGATTTCAGTCATTGTCTGGAAGAGTTATGCGAAAATTATTTATTTTGTTTGCAGTCTGTGTTGTCCCACTGCAGGGCAAATGCCTCCCTCCGCCTTCAGTATCAGCTAGTCTGCTTGGCGTCAAACATGCCCGCTATCTTCGTCTCAGTGTAAACTTAACGTCTGTCTGAGTAACGTCCATGAGCGAGATTTTGGCGCGCAGTGTTGTTCATTGTATCCATAATTCTTCGTTTGAGACTCATTGGTAGATCTCCTTTTAGAAGACCTTTCATTGACCAATACCTCCTGCCGGCGCTTTTGATTGCTCAGCGGGATTGTCCGAAAGGGTTACCACCGCCCCGGAACACACAGGGCTAAGGAACATGGATAGGCTTTATTCAGTAAGAGTTTGACACTCCCTTCCACTCTACCCAAAGCGGGAATGAAATTGTTCTTTGCCATGTTCATCCTAAGCTCAATTCGAGGCTTTAAATTAAACATAATATCCGCAATATGCTGTTAAATGAACTCACATAGTGTGAGCGTAGAGTAAATTAATGCATTTAATAAATAAAATGGAAAATGAGAGCGAAGGTTATTTACATATAACTGAATTTCATGAAGCCACTGTGAGGTCGCGACTTCATTACGTTTGCCGCAGTTATTTCAGCATTTGATATGTGTATTATTATGAAATATTCGTGATATTTGATGAACAATATTGTTGGGAAGTTATAAGAGAATATTAGAATTTAAGGATGGTACTGTACCTACATCACTACTAGAATCAATTCTATTTCTTGTTCATTTTTGACGTTCAAAAGTGCCTTTCTTGTGCCTATTTGAAATAAATGTTTTGACTTTGACTTTGACATATAATTATTTTAATATTGAAGAATGCATATGTACAGACGCCAGCACATCAAGCTATCACTAACTGTCAAATTTTCTCAATTAAAAATGAACCTTATGTCTTTGCAATAAAGTTGAAATACTATCAAAGAAATTTGACAGATTGTAGTAACTTGATGTGCTGGCCTCTGTACTTAGGTCTTCGTTAGAGTTCACCTGAAAAGGAACATACCAATATTCGCCCGGAACTTTAGCTATGTTCAGGGATCCAATAGTTACCTCTTATAGCAGTATTATTTTAATATCTTCACATTGGGAAAGGGGGAAAGCTATACCTCCTTTATACCTTCATCTCTTTCTCACAGAGTAATAACTAATAATAAAATAGGCAGCCGCTCTATGTAAAATACTGGTATTCAGCTGCATCTGGTTAGACTGGAAGCCGACCCCAACATAGTTGGGAAAGGCTAGGCAGATTGATTGCTTTACTAGGTGGTGGTTAGCCCCTGGTTTATTCTGAAGAATGAACAATGCAGTTACAACTCTTTGAGACACCTAATCTGACCTACAGACAAGAAATGGGTTCTAAGTACAAAAAACCACTTCATCTAATGAAATATTAAGTAATTAACGGTTCCGTTTAAGAAACACCACGATCCACGATCTTGTTCATAGAATAAAATCTTATTATTTTATATTGTTAACTAGCTTTTGCCAGCGGCTTCGCCCGTGTGTATGTAGGAAATTATTCCACGGGAACCGTACATTTTCCCGGGATAAAAAGCTAATATGCTATTCCAAACTACAATCTATCTTTGTGCCAAGTTTCATCCAGAACCGTTTAGTAGTTTTTGAGTTTATTCGTTACAAACATACATACAAATCTTTCCTCTTTATAATATTAGTATTGATAAGTACTACAACTCTATACTTTTGAAACCACAAAGACTGAAAGTGGATAGTGCTTGTCCAAGATCACAGTCCGTAACTTCAAAGAGAGCAATAAATCTTCGTAACAAAAGACTTAACATAAAACACAAGTTAAGTTCGTCAGTGCAAACTGCAGTACAGTGAAGGAAGAACAATCATGGAGTAGTAAGTGAATGGAGGTCTAATGTATATTTTTAAGGGTCGGCGCAAATGAACCAACCACCGGTAGATGTCGCTTCTTGTTGCGATGTTGTGAACCTGCTGCTGTAGTGGGTGGCTGCCACCGGCTAATACAAGACATGTAGGTATGAATGCCAGCACATCATCCTAAACTGTCAAATTTTCCCAGTTGAAAATGTACTTTATTCTTTTGTGATAAAGTTGAAAATCAATCAAAGAAGTTTGACAGATTAAGGTAGCTGGCCTCTGTACATAAAAAGCATGTGAACTGGTTGGTGCTGGGCTACCGGTGGCTGTGTGCGCAAAATTGGCCGCAGCATCACGTTATCATTGATTGATACGCTTTAACAAAAATAAAATTGCGTTTAATAAAGCACAGCCGTACATATAAACACTCTTTTTTTAAAGTTGTTTGTATTTCTTTTCACCGATATTTTATCTTATAATGTAACTCGGTTGACGGACACTAAACGAGACACAATACAATTTTTTGTTCGCTCTGGGGGTGGTTAGTGTCCCGTAATTTGTTAAATAGAATTTAATCTGATAATATGAGTTGAGCAGGTCATCAAATCAATCATAGGCTACTAGAAAAGGTTAATAATTTAAAAATCTCAAGGTGAACATTTAGATAAAGTGAGCCACCACCACCTAATGATTGACATAATTAGCACCTCACTCTAAACTCACTTCACCTACATTTTAACGTTGATATTGTACGGCATATCACTACAGATCTTAGTTCACAACATTAACACCCTCTGACTTCATTGTATCTTACTCCGTGAAAAAAAAAACTGTCTGTCGGACGCTTTATTTTACAAGTAACTTGACACGAGTATAACGTCAAACTTTTCACTTAAGCTGTGTTCGTCGCATCTGTGAATTCACAGTTGAAGCTTTGCGACCGAACTTGGTACATACATAGGTAGGTTAGGTAGGGGTATTGAGTGGTATTGGAAAGAGCTTGGTTTGCAGAATGCATGTAGGTAATATAGTTATGTACAGGCGCCAGCACATCAAGCTACCCTAATCTGTCAAATTTCTTTGATAGATTTTCAACTTTATTACAAAAGCCTAAGGTTCATTTTCAATTGGGGAAATATGACAGTTTGGGATAGCTTGATGTGCTAGTGTCTATACCAGTGGCGTAGGTAGTCGTAAAGGGAGCCTGTATCAAAATATGTTAAGGGGCCTGAAAATGAGGGCAAAATAGCATCCTACGTCCGTAACAGGCTTTCAGTCACAATGGTTTTTTTAAGCATGTGGCTAAACCATTGTTCATAACGTTCAAAAATTTTCCCTGTTCGACTTTCTGTGCTTTTATTTTCGTTTCATATTGATTCATTACTCTGATTAATGATAATGAGAAATAATCATATGAGGTGTTGCATAATATTTTACAACATTTTGCTTCCACACGTAATCATTGATAGGGATGACACGCTGCTGGTACGTTGTAGCTATGCCTCTGGTATGTAGGTACCTTAAATTTTGCTTCTGAACGATCCACTGACCCTCATTCTATAAAATTTGGCAATTAATCTCGACATCCATGTTATGATTTTCTTTAGATCCAATAAAAAAATTATTAAATGAGATTTATGACGCTTCAATAAATGTTTTTTTTTTTATTTAGTGCACAACGTATAATGTTCGGGTTTAAGATGTCTTCACTTCCCATAAGAAATTTCACTTACTAAATCTATCAAATATTAAACTAATTTAAAAACAATATTGAGTAAACGTACAGTTTTGGCAAAAAAATACAATACCTATAAAAAATATTCTGTATGTTAACTCTTGGAACAGTGACAAAACTTACTGATTCTGTAACTAATGTGATGAAAGAGCTTATCTTCAAAAGTTATGAAAATAAATAACAACACAAACCTATTTAAGAACAACTACATTAAAACTATGTAGACAAACCATCACACCAATCATAAAGTTACGGACAGGCGCGATATTGTTTATAAAAATCAGGAAATAAAACATTTTACGAGACGCATTCGGTAATAAAAGTTGTTAATAATATTCTGCGGCCCGCCACGTTGAACAACTCAAAACTTTGTTAGTTTATAGCTGTCAGTTTACGAGTTTTATCCATCATTTTACTTATAAAATACAATCGAGAACCACTGATAGGTTACGTGGAAATAGACAGGTAAGGTATAGGGGGCCTAGTTGGTGTCAATCGCTCCGTGTCGATTCGATTTCGAAAATTGTTGACTGAACAATTCGTTATCTCAGCGATTCGGATTGTCAAAAGCTTAAACCAAAACTTTTGACATGTTTTGCTACATTTTCTGCCTGTTTACTCTAAGTCGCGCAACTTCAGTCCTAAAACTACTTATTAATAAACCATAACATAACTAAACCAAATGAGTAGTAACCACTTTCAGAGCCAATTTCACCAATAAAACTGAACGCGATCAGTACAGTAAACCTCATTCAGGAGCTGCAACTGTCATTATTATTAGGGAGTTATTTGAAGGCCGTTTAGATGCAATGATCGCGTTCAGTATCATTGGTGCAAAAAAGCATTACTTAAATGAGCAAGTTTATATAGCTATTATGTAGAAATACATTTTTCATTAATTTTAATGCCAGTTTAAAAGACATCTGGTTATTTGTAAACGAATTTACATACAATGAACGTTTTATGGCGAGAAATATCAGAAGAATAATCTATAAATGGGTAGCGGTATATTCGTCTATGTTTTTGAGATTCTATTTTTTTGACTTCAACACCGTTTGTCTGAACCCGACGAAGGGAACACATTGAGTTATTTTTTTATCGGTTTTTTTTTCAAAATCTACGCTTGCAATGTCGCGGGCACAAACTAATTTTTGTATACATGAATACAAGCGTAACGATTTTTACTTACTTGTCGAATTGATTTTGAAAATAAAAACCACAATTAAAAGAAAACAAAAGTAGATCGAACCAACCCACGAAAAACAAATTTCTTCCACCAAAACAGCACAGGGCTGTCACTTGATATTCAAGAAGCGAAGAGAAGAGTGCCACTGTACACCTACTCCATTATTCGAAGCGTCATTTTGCCTGTAAACGTCACCCTTCATATGCAGCGCTCTAATTAGACCACTCCGGACAACCCTGAATTTTGACGTGGAACCGATGCGATTTGAATTTAGTTCAGCGTCTGTCGGAGTGATTCGTGTGATAAATGCCAGTTATTGTTGGATTTGTGATGATTATTCGATTATATTCGGATGGAAAATGATTGTGGACATAAGTGATTTTGATGTAACAAAATTGCAACATATATTTTGATTTAGACTGCGAATAATACGAATAGCCGTTCAGAACGCATCACCCAGTATCTAGATTCAAAACTGAAACAAAAAAAAATCTACTCAAATCCAGTTTGAAATCGTGATACCTATACAGGGTGTAAAAAAACTCGTGTCCGGCCCGAAAGGATGTTGTTCAGTGTCTTATACAAAGACATATTAATTAGGTTAAATTTAAAAAAAAATGTTCCTCCATACACGTGACGGAATATTTTGTATGGTGGATCAAAAAAAACTCATCCGATTTTGAAGTTTAACCTGCCAATGTGTTCCTAAAATGACACAGTAAAGAAATAAAGAAAAGTAATTTAGTCGAATGGACGATGGATTTGTCTAAGTAAACCATTTTATTTATGTTGCTTGCTCATGAACAACGCATGCAGGCATGCGCAAGAGTCGTATGCAAGTTAATTACCTTTACATACATGAACGGCTTAATTAAATTACCGTAAATATATTTAACGATAAAAATATTAATGATGTTTTAAGTTTCGACTCCACCGCCTACCGTGTTTACCGCATAAATAAATATTACATTTTATAACTGGCTACTTATAGAATTGTTTAATTAATGCACCTAGCTCGTTTGGTTGCCCGTTTTATTATTCATTAAAATCTTAATTAATAAACACGTGGCGCAGTTTTGAATGTTCAGTAATTAATGTTTTTTTGTTCCTGGTTAAATATTTTTATTTAATTATTTAACTACTATAATGTTATAAAATAATAAATACACACATGACGAAGAGGATAGTGTTCGTTCACACTTCTTTTAAATATTAGAAGTTTTATTTGCTTTTTCTTGAGTCTGTTTATACCAAATAATTCGTAAGTAGGCAAAGTTCATATGAAATAAACAGATAAAAGCCATTATACACGTACCCAAGACAATAATGAAAAGAATGGTAAAAAAAACAAACACTTTTAATTTCATGTTTAATTCTAATAAAAACTATTATTAAAAAAAACAAAAATTAATCCTGTATTCATAAAACAAACAATCACACTATAATTTTTTTTAACTTAAAAAAAAGGAAGTTTTTTAGATTTAAGTGTTCACATAATTGTCTATTTTTCAAGTTGATCGGCAGGCACTTTGGTGCCAAAGTTTCGGAAATTATCAACAATTTTGTCGACTACCTCATCAACGATGGGTTTAGCAACTGTGTGCATAATATCTTTCCAATTCTCGTTCAATAGCGTCAAGACGGGTTGAGCTGGGAAAAAAAAACATTTTGTTAATGAAGCAAATAAAGAGGTCTGTACTAATATTATAAAGAGGAAAGATTTGTATGTATGTTTGTAACGATTGCTTGCCGGGGTTGGCCGTGGATGGGTGACCATCTTTACATACCGAGACTCCTCCGTGCCTCGGAAAGCACGTTAAGCCGTTGGTCCCGGCTGTCATTTGTGCATCTTTGACCGTCGTTACGGGTCGTCAGAAGCCCAAAAATCTGACAGCCAGTCTTACCAAAGGGTATCGTATTGCCCAATTACTGGGTTGTGGAAGTTAGATAGGCAGTCGCTCCATGTAAAATACCGGTATTCAGCTGCATCTGATTAGACTGGAAGCCGATGTGAATAGCTCCGTCTCATTCCCGATTGACGATCTGAAGCTGTACAGGGAAATTAAAACAGACGCCGACATTCTTCTTCTTCAGGAAGACTTGGATGCGGTGCAAGAATGGTGTCAACTTAATATGATGACTCTCAATGCAAGTAAATGCTATCATATGACATTCACTCGAAACAAACAAGTACGCCCATCATCTTATGCGTTGAATGGGATTCCCCTGCAAAAGGTTGATACCATCCGTGACTTAGGTGTCCATCTCGACAGCAAGCTAACTTTCATCAATCATATTGACGCGATTGTAGCCAAAGCGTCAAAAATGTCGGGTTTTGTGAGGAGAACTTGTTCGGAGTTTCGGTCCATATCGACACTAAAAGTGCTTTACTACACCCTTGTCAGAAGCATACTGGACTACGCATCTCCAGTTTGGAATCCCATATATCGTGTCCATACTAACAGAATAGAACGTATACAGAAGGCCTTCACCAGGTACTTACGCTTTAGAAGCCCTCGTTGCCCTCATGACGCCAATTATTCCCAAAGGCTTAATCACTTTAATATGTTACCACTAGAACAACGTAGAAGCACTTCTGACCAGCTCTTGTTCTACAAAATCATCCATAACCTGGCGGATGTACCTGAGTTATTATCAGAAATTAATATAGCTGTTCCTAGGCGTACCGCAACTAGATCTCTACGCAAAATACCTTTGCACCATCCTCATCAAGAACCAACCTTGGTTGCTATGGTTGCTAACCAATGCCCCCTTAAACCGATTAATGGCTAATTATAATAAAATAGATAGCTGCAACAATATTGATATATTTACAGACTCATTTTCCCAATTTAGCAGAAAACTTATAACTATAAACATAATTTCATAACTTTCCCTATTGTTTACTGCTTCATTTTTTTTTTCCTGTTTTTTTGCCACATGTGCGGCCTGTAAATTTTGGATTGCTCTCTTGTTGCACTCGTTATCGCTTTCGACGTAATTTTGAATATAAATTTTACTGTTTATTTTTTTATTTTAATCGTATTGTTTCAATTTTTAATTCTGATTCTAATGTACATTTCAATTTTTATTTTATTTTATTTTTATTCTAGTATCGATTATGATTTTGTTTTTACGTAATGTTTTGTTCTTTGTTCATAATTATTTTTTCTATTCTCACAATAAGTAAAAAATCTTGTTAAAACATATACATTCAGTCAAAAAAGTATCGGGAATGGATGATTTGTTTATGGTTCCAAATTCAAATTTTTGTTTTTTTGTAGTTGTTAGATTGGCACAACTGTTTTCCATTTTGGCGCGGAGTTTGAGTTGCATCTGTTATTTATATTAAATACAGTGCTGGTTTTAGTAATATCATATATAGTGTGTATTGCGAATTTCATAATGGACAAAAATATCGAACAAAGAGTTTGTCTTAAATTTTGCATCGCCAATGGAATTTTGTGCTCGGAATCACTGAAAATGTTACAGAAGGCTTACGGTGAATCGACTTTATCAAAAACTCGTGCTTATGAGTGGTTCAAAGCGTTCAAAAGCGGTCGAGATGTGATGGAAGATTTGCCTCGCTCTGGTAGGCCGTCAACGTCTGCAACTGAAGTTAACATCGCAAAAGTGAAGAAAATAGTGACTGAAAATCCCCATTCAACTCTGAGAGAGATAGCCGCCGAACTTTCTGTATCTCACGAGTCGATCCGTACCATTTTAACTAATCATTTGGGTATGAAACATGGTGCTGCTCGGCTAGTCCCAAAAGATCTGAATTTCAACAACAAAAACTCAATCGCATGAAAGTCGCTGAGGACATGCGACGAGTCAGTTCGGACCCAACATTCATGAAACGCATTGTTACTGGTGACGAGACGTGGGTTTACGAGTTTGACATGCAAACTAGTCAACAAACTTCGGAGTGGCGCCTTCCAACTGAACCGAAACCGAAAAAACCACGCCAAAGTCGATCAAAAGACAAAGTCATGTTGACTGTTTTCTTTGACTATCGCGGTGTTGTGCACTCTGAATTCTTAACGGAAGGTCTAACGGTAAATAAAGAATATTATTTGAGCGTTATGCGGCGTTTAAGAGAGCAAGTTCGACGAAAAAGGCCAGATTTGTGGAAAGAAAATTCTTGGATTTTGCACCACGACAATGCGCCTTCGCACAAGGCTATCATTGTGAACGAATTTTTGACCAAACACTCAACAAATACCATCCAGCAACCACCATATTCACCAGATGTGGCTCCTGCTGACTTTTTTCTTTTTCCTAAACTCAAATTACCGCTTCGTGGCACCCGTTTTCAATCGATAGAAGACATAAAGGAGAATTCGCGGCGAGAACTGAACTCAATTCCGGAAGCAGCGTTTAAAAAATGTTTTGATGAATGGATTATTCGTTGGCGCAAGTGTATCGTTTCTAAAGGAGCATACTTTGAAGGTGATATAATAAATTTGGACGAATAACAGACATTTTGTGTATTATTGATCTTTTCCCGGTACTTTCTTGACAGAGTAGTATTTAAGAAGTTATTTTTTATGTAAGTGCTGTGTACGCCTGTAAGTGACTAATTCACCATAACTCAATGCTTATATTATTTGTTTTATGTCAATATTTCTAGTGAATAGGTCGTTGGTGTACCTTTTTAATAAAATAAAATAAAAATAAATAAATTCCCACACTGAAGTAATAATACTGCTATACGAGGTGGTGATTTAGTTCCTGTTATGTTCAGTCTTACCCTTAGCCATATCTCCATTGAACAGGTTTTCGAAATTGAACTTGGCTTGTTTTCTAGCTTCGTATGTATGCGTAGCTTTACCAATCTTCCAGTACTTGACACCATCTGCACCATCTTCTTCTTTGATCGAAACTTCAGCTGAGATAAATATACTTTCTGCAATATTATAAAAATATAACAAAGTTGTATTTTTTTAATGATGTACAGAGGCTAGTACGTTAAGCTACCCCTAACTGACAAGTTTCTTTGATAGATTTTCAACTTTATTACAAAAGAATAAGGTTCATGTTCAATTGGGAATATCTGACAGTTTGGACACCTTGATGTGCTGGTGTCTGTACATAAATAACAACTTATACCTAAACATAATATCCTAACCTAACCAAACCTGTGAAACTATTATATGGCATGGATAAATTCCTCCGCATCGCTGTCGACTGGTAATGTGTACAAAGAGACTGACGGCATTGCCTCGTTGTATGTGTATCGCAATGCGTAGCCTCTGGCCAAGGTAAAAGCCAGCTCTTGGGTAGCGGGAAGTCTGAAACTGCCGTTTGGAGATCTCGTTGAACAAACCATGAGCACTCGGACTCCACGGCTCGAGAGTTGAACCTCAAACGGCTAGTAAATACACTTTTTTTTTTAAGGCTGTGAAATCATCCAATGACTTCTCCCGCTCTGGGTGGAGCGGAAGGGAGTGTCAGACTCTTACTGACTAAAACCTATCCATGTTCCTTCCTTAGCCCTTTATGTTCCGGGGTAGCGGTAACCTTTTCGGACAATCCCGCTTACCCTTAGGTATGCTTACCCTAGGCTTATGCTTGGCCCTTAGGGGCCCCTTCATATGCTGACATCTCTTTGAGGCGCGCGTAGAACATATACGCGCCGTCCGGCACGGGCCAGTACCTCTACCATGAGTTTACACAGCCAAGACTCGCTAGCGTCTCCGTAAATTATTTGTATGAAATATAGTACAGCGCCCCTAGCGGTCACAGAAAGAATTAAAATACGTACCATGAGCACTATAGAATTACGATAGGTTAAAAACCTAACGTATCCATACGATAGTCACTAACATTTTTTAGCTGTCACCATACAAAACGGTACCATGAGTCACTAATTCGATAGGCGCTAGCGAGCGATACGCTTACGGCAGTAGTTACGTTGCTCACTAGCATTTTGGCGTGTGAAACAAGTGTTTACAGTAACATTGAATACGTTTTGAGTGTAGTCATAATAATGTCTGAGTATATTTAGCATGGAATATGTTAACTTATAATATAGGGGCAACTATTTGCGAATTTTGTAACTTTACGTTTTAAATATTAGTTTTATTTTATAGTAGTTGATAGTAATAGCTATTTTATAAGCTTTTTTTTATATATAGGAATCATTATACGTCAATTAATTGTAGCATATTATGCTGGAACCAATAATATAACACCTATTGTACCATATTCTAACAAATAAATATTTTTGATTTAATTTGATATTAGTACTTAGTAGAAAGTTGAGACAGATCTTTCCACGAACTCCACTATCAATTGAAACTATGAGACACTGGTCCTCATTGTATTAAATAATCCAAATAATCAACTGTTGTAAACATCCAACATTCATTCTGTTTAAACCACACAAGCACCTCTGTGACACAACATCAACAAACTAAAATACAAATTGATTAAACGACTGTGACTGTGATGTTACAAGAATCACTCGAAATTCAAAAGCCACTTAATACCGTACTATGTAGTCCACTAATCGTAAACTTTTTTATTTAGTTGGTTTATTTTGTGATATTGACTGTCTTAACATTTTTAGCATAGCGATAACACTACATTTGGAGCTTAAGAGCCGTTCTCTCTTCTTATTAGCGGGAAAGAGAGAAACAAAACATAAGTAGTGACCCATAGACGAAAGTATTCTACGAGTGGAGTGAAGTTAGCTAGACGACATGATCTATCGAGCTCACGTTAGCGCCTCCGTGAATCTCATGGTGCAAGCATTATCGAAATCTATGCGATCCACGTTTGTACGCTAGCGAGTTCAGCGGTAGCGAGTAAGTTGTCGATAACAACTCATGGTAGAGGTACTGGTGCTGATCGGGCGGTGAGTCACTCATTACTCACCGTCCGCAGGCCCGCGCCTTCGGTGGCCGGGAGTCGTCACGTCACGGCTTCGAAAATACACTTACCGATAAATTTTTATTTACATTGATTTAAATCTTTGGCACTTCACAATTATAAACATCAATAGCGTGAGCGCACTACGAACTTTAATGACGCGTTCGGGTGTGCCATATTATAAAGTGCCATCTCACAAACTAAATAATCATTAAATGATTATTTATAAGGTTGAGAGCAGCAAATTTCAATCCTCAACACAGATTAAAAACTTGTTGTTGCCTTTTCGTTGTAAAAGGATGCTTTCTTATAACTTTAGTAAAGAAATCAAGTGACTTACCACAATCCACACGGAAGGGGCCCTTTCCTTCGACTGGTACTAACAAAAGGTTTCCTTCACAATCGTATTGGCCGACTACGTTAATTGGACACACGGCCTCTAGTTTTAATAAGTTTTTGTTAATGTCACGCCTGTTAAAAAAAAAAATATATATTAAATAATATAAATTTATATAATAATATGAATTAAATATTAATGGGATATTAAATTAAATGAATAAAAAACGAATAAGTATTCAATTTATGTAGACAATAAAGGCGTTCCAAATACAACAACTTTATTTGCAATTATATACGCTTGAGCCATTTGGAGTTGAAACACTAGGGCCATGGAGGTATCGATGATTCCTTCTCCTCTTTTATATGTTTTATATCGTTATTGTTTTAAGACAATTCATATATTACATATCAAGATTCCTCTGCGCCTCGGAAAGCAGGTCCCGGCGTCGTCACGGGTACTCAGAAGCCCGAAAGTCTGACAGCCAGTCTTACCAAGGGGTACCCAGTCAGTAATTTGGTTATAAGTTACTGACTGGGTTGTGGAGGTCCGGTAGGCATTCGCTCCATGTAAAATACTGGTACTTAGCTGCTAGCTCCGGTAAGGCTAGAAGCCAACCCAAACGAATAGTTGGGAAAAGCTAGGCAGATTGATTTAATTGTTCTTTAAACGAATAGTCCGTTTACAAATTATGTATATTACCTATATATAGATGTATTTGGCTGTAATAGTAGAAGTATGAAAGAAAAAGACATTGCACCGACCCCAAATAAATTGGGATAAGGGCAAGAGAATGACTGTCATATTTCGCTGTAAATAAAAAAAAACATTAATCGTTGCTATGACAACAATATACGATGACTGATTACTTACTCTACTTTTAATACTTTGCAATTGTTGATACCGGTAACAACCATATTTGTAAATTTGACTAACAAGCCGCCCTCGTTTAAAGTGACTTTGTCCATTTTCAAGGGGTCCAAAGGTTCTACTCCTAGTTGAGGCAAACCTTTGGCAAAGTGAGGTATGGCTTTTGTCGTGGATGCCACCAGGCAGGCTTTGTCGCTCCATTCGCATTTGTCAATGAAGGGTACTGCAAGAGAGAAAGTGTTAAATGTAAACATAATGATAGGTAAAAGATGGAACTGGGTCATTATCCCTACCCTTGTCCCGTGTTATCTGCGGTTCGGCGTAACCGGCTTTCATCTACCATTCTCCCCTGTTAACTGTCACGCAGATATGAGTGCTGGCCCAGTTTCGAACCCAGCCTGGAGCTTTACTTTGTAGTGAAAACGGTGAAGAAAACCATTGTGAGGAAACTGGCATGCCTTAGAACCATAATTCGAAGACATGCGACATCTTCTAATTCGCGCTGGGCCCGCGTGGTGGAAAATGCCCACCGAGAGGATGCCTATATCCCAGCAGTGGGAAATTATTGGTTGATAATATAATGTTATGTAACTGTTATGCTAACATACACTACCTTTTCACATGGGACAGGCGCTTACACATAACATATTGGTTACGTTTTGGTCCTAGTTCAAAGATGAATGTGAGTTTTTAATGGAGTTAAGATATCTAAGTATATCTCTCAGGCATTTTCCTCACGATGTTTTCCTTCACCGTTTTTTAAGCAAGTGATAATTATACAATACGCACATGAATCCGAAAGTTGCAGAGGTGCGTGTCTTGGGTGCGAACTTGAAACCTAAAAATTGGCAGTCCGTCGGTCACACTACTAGGCTATCACTGCTTGCTATTTCTCAACATGTGAAGCTAAGTCAGAGGATGGGCCGCTGACTTAGCATAAAATCTCTGACACCAGGTTAGTCACTAATCACACGAACAAAGAAAGAATCTAAGTATATCTTAAGTTGGCCAAGAAAAGATGTCATAGCTGAGTTGTCAGCGCGTTCCATTTATTCAAAATAAAAAAAATATTGCAAGAAACTGCCAATTTAATTGAATTACTGGGTGAAGCTACTGGCTGGTACGAATAACGCTAGCATATAAGGTAGGTACGGACGCCAGCACATCAAGCTATCCAAAACTGTCAAATTTCCCCAATTGAAAATAATCCTTAAACTTTTGTAATAAAGTTGAAAATTTATCAGAAACAATTGACAGTCTATTATATTTCAGTCAGTTCTACAGTCGCCATTACATCCACTTACCCTAAAGTGGATGTAATGGCGACTGTAGAACGTGATACACACTAATTTTAAGCGACTAAAGAAATTAAAACATGCTTCAGATGTTGTTGTCTACATCTCTTTTTATCTACTTTCCTATCGTAGGTAAGCTGGAAGAGATTTCTTCAGAAATTAGCATCATGTTTATACGTATTTTTGTTGTGCGTATGTGTGTGCGCAAATGGTTAAATAAATGAAATATTTTTAAAACTGTACGAAAATTTAAAGTTTTCCGGTTATTGAGAAAATAATGATATTTAAAAGAAGTAAGTATTCCTTACCCAAATTGCCATAAGAACCAACGACGAGGTAGCTTAGCCACAAGAAAATACACGGTGACTTCAACATTTTGATTATTTAGTCAAATAATTATACTAGCTTCTTCTATTGTGATGTAAGTATAACTACTGGTAATGAGATTTAAGACTGCAATATATATAGATTTGACGGTCATACAGCTAGCGTCTTAATATTTTTCTATTGAGTTCAATTTTAACTTTTTTTTATCTATTATACGCATGGTTTATTTTATTTGTATATAAATTACTTAATTATATTTATGTTAATTTGCGGAAGATAAGAATAGATTTTTGTTACTGAACAATGAATTATAATTTTTTTTTCTTTTGCTGAGGCTTGTGTGGGTCAGCTCTTGGCCTCGATCACGCTAGCAGGAAAGCTACAGATGAAGTCTATGTTGAAAGGGGCGTGGATAATGCCTCTTGAGCAATGATTTTTTTCCAAAATATCTAGCGGAATACTTTTTTAATGTAATTGCGAAACTTCACAGGATTGACAAACATATTGATACATACATAATATACTGGGCCGGCGTGGTGGATTGTGGCCCACTCCTTCTCGCAGAACGACCTTATGTCCCAGCTGTGGGAATATTATAGGCTGATTATGTTTGTGCAGAAATAATAAAAATTAAATATTTAAATCATAATCTCGTAATACATAAGTATCTAATATTCTTATTATATATTTTTTTAAATAAAGTTTTTTTTATTTAATAGCTTTAAAAAAATCTACATCATACAAGATATACATTTTAAATTAGGTACATGACTATCTAACTAACTATATACAAATAAATACAAAAACAGAAAGGATAAATATTCTTATTAAAATAATATTCCAGATTTAAGTCTATTTGGATGCTTTGGACCATCAATCGCCGCACTTTTTATTACTGGCCACACAAATTCAAGTTTGTCAATAAAAGAAGAATAAAGACAGAAAGTAAATATTCCATAAAGTATCTTGCGTCACAAAGATATATAAGGTCAGTATAAAAAAGTGGTCTAATGCGAGTCGGACTCACACGCGAAGAGTTCTGTGCCACTGTATAATATAATATTGATAATATTTGTTCAACTACATATTTTCTCGCTTCTTGTACGGGTTTGACTTTTAACTTTGTTTTATAATGTACATATTTTGCCAATATTTCAAGTGTCTACCTATTACGGTTCAAAATTTGACAGACGGATTGCGGAGCCTTAGTAATGGAGTCCCGTTGGCAGTTTTTGGGTACGGAATCCTAAAACAATGCGTACCCAAATAGTATTAGTATTTGTATAGTATTTGCATACCAAAAAATGACTAGACGACAGTAATTTTTTGCAAAAATGCAAGTAAATAAAAATTTTGTTGACGATTTATTGTCCTGACGATTTTGTTTACACATTATAGTCAATAAAACCAGACTTAAATGGACTGCATATGCTACACTTATTTGTATAAAAAACAAAAATAGTGTTTTGCTTGCATGATTAATTCACCTTCAACACTTTCAACAATGTCATAATTTATTAAGCAATTTTTTGTATCTGTTTTGCCTCATTCTAACATACAGCACTATTATGACATCGGTGTCTGCAACAATATAACCTGTGTTATAGGTATATATAACTTCAGTGTGAGAATGAGACAGAGCTATACAAGACTAATAGCTCCATCTCTATCCCACTGTGAAGTAAAATCTAAATACTGCTTTATGAGGTGGTCGGCCCCCTGACGCTTGAGACATTACAATTTTGCAATTAATTAGTCGGTAACATTATCATCATCATAATTTCAGCCAAAAGAAGTCCACTGCTGGACATAGACGCAACAAAAATTTCCATCCATTTTTTG
Organism: Hyppa rectilinea; assembly: GCA_951799385.1. Taxonomy (NCBI): domain Eukaryota; kingdom Metazoa; phylum Arthropoda; class Insecta; order Lepidoptera; family Noctuidae; genus Hyppa; species Hyppa rectilinea. The sequence continues at coordinate 13,092,888 of OX637315.1, forward strand.
ATCTGGGTCTTAAAAGGATCTGTATGTGTTTGTGTGTGTGTGTCTAGTATGTGTATGAGTGGGTGTGCGTGTGTGTTTTATGCGTATGGGTCGTGTGTGTGTGTGTGTGTGTATGTGTTGTGTCTACAGACTCGATCATTCTCCTGCCCTTGTTCCAATTCATTTGCCAAATACCTCTATATTAACTGTCACATCAGACTTCTCTCTCTAACCATATCATATTTCACACAATCATACATATTTGCTTCATTAAAGGGTCCACTGGCGGCATTAGCAATTTCGATGAGGAATCCCAATTCAATAGAGAAAGAAGTTGCATGGATTTAAATGCAACATAACGTAGTCTTGGGTGAAGGTGGTGGTGAGATGGTTGAAGGACAGAGCCTCACGTCCCAGCCGCCGCGGGAGCCGCTCCAAGCGTCGGGAGCCGCGTAACGACTCCAGGCCAGCGTAGCCGCAGGCCTGCGGACGGAGAGTAATGGGTCACCGTCCGATCAGGACCAGGACCGTGCCGGACGGTGCCTACGTGTTCCACACGCGCCTCAAAGAGATGTCAGCATCAGTGAAGCCTACCAGGTCAGCGGGATTGTCCGAAAGGGTTACCGCTACCCCGGAACATAAAGGGCTAAGGAAAGAACATGAATGGGTTTTACTCAGTAAGAGTCGGACACTCCGGGAGGAGTCATTTGATGATTTCGCACCCTCAAAACAAAAAGCGCAGTCTTGGGTAAGCAGTAGTGCCAACCCTAGTTTGTCTAACAATGTTCCACGGTATGTACCACCAACATTAAAACTTGTGGAATTCTATTTGTTCGCAGAGCCTCCGCGTTTGGCTTGGTGCCACGTTTGAACTAGATTGCACCTGTTATTTACTTTATCTTAACAATTAATTACTTCACTAACATTCGTGACTTCTCAATTTAGTGTCCCGAAATTAGGTTATTTGTTTTATTTTATTTTTCGACTTAGATAAACCGATAGTCGCAAGCCGTCGCGTGAACGGTGCGAATATCTAGGTACAAAATTCAATGACAACTTTAAAATAAATACGAAACACGGCATTCGCTTCAAAATCGCTAAGATCTTCGTAAAATGTCTTATCTACTATTAAAAATCGGTCACACGAATGTTTTCGCACACGTAAAATTTAGCACTACATATTTAAAAAAAAATGAGTTTGTGGCTAATAAATAACAGCCACACGGGTCAATCCATCAGGTTAAGCTACGCTTGCCGGGGTTGGTCCGTGGGTGGGTGACCATCTTTACATACCGAAACTCCTCCGTGCCTCGGAAAGCAGGTTTAACCGTTGGTCCCGGCTGTCATTCGTGGATCTTTGACAGGGTCGTCAGAAGCCCGAAAGTCTTACATTCAATCTAATAATACCAAGGGGTATCGTATTAACCAGTTACTGGGTTGTGGAGGGCAGAGGCAGTCGCTCCGTGTAAAACTGGTATTCAGCTGCATCTGGTTAGACTGGAAGCCGACCCCATCATAGTTGGGAAAAGGCTAGTCAGATTGATTTACATATTCAAATAAAAACACGTTTCTTTTATGGGACCTTTTAATTTTTAACTTAATTTAATTTTTATTATTTGCTGCTATAGCAGCAAATTCAACAATTGCTGTTCCTGAGATATAGCCCGCTGACATACCGACAGATGGACAGCGAGGCGTAGTCTTCTTCTTTTTCGTGTGGTTAGTGACTAACCTGGTGTCAGTTTTTATATGCTGCCCATAGAGTAATCATCATAAAAAGTCCTATTATCCATCCAGCGACTACAACTTTTCCAAATAAACAGCTTTCTCGCTACTAAACTAGACATCATTTCCATACGCTAGGCATTTTGCAGTCCAATCCTGAAATGTATCGGCCGGTTGGCATAAAGTGTCTTGCATACATGTCGATTTCGGCCGTTACGGTCGTCACTCGACTCCGTACGGCACATAGGCCGGCAGCAAGTCGTATTTCGAACATTTACGGCTTGCCCAGCTCGTGTTCGAATTACGAACGCTCGGTATGACTCAGGCCCGTTACTAGTTAGACTAAAATCGGGGCTCGTAGGAGCATTACGTCACTCCAGAATATTTACTGCTTGTTCGAAGCTACGGAGCTTATTGTGAAAGGTTCTCTTGTTAGGCTGTGTTATTCGTCTCGTAACTATAAACAAGACGAGGTTTTCTCACAACATAGGTTTACATCATAATCATATAGGTTTGGCAAAATTAATAGGATTTTACACGATAGGCTGTGGTGATTCTCGAGCGAGGAACGAACGAAATTTATGAAATTGGCATAAGCTTTCGAAATGTCACGTGATCAATCGTTTTCGATCGCTACGTGCTAGACAATGCCTTATTTTGTAACGAAACTCGATCAATATTCCCATACAAATACGTTGACAAGTGGCGTTCTTGACAATCCGAATCGTTGAGGTAACGAATTGTTCGATCAACAATTTTCATAATCGAAATGACACGGAGCGAATGGCACTTGTCTAGGCCCCCAGGTTCATCATAATCAGCCTGTATATGAGTGGGAGGCAGTCACCTCCTTCTGCAAAAACAGTCATGTTCGCGAAGGAGGTGGTGGGATGGGAGAGATAAACGTCCTTCCGTGCCAGCCGCCGCGGGGGACGCCCTGGGCGTCGGGTCGGGAGCCACGTGACGACTCCCGGCCACCGTAGGCGCGGGCCTGCGGACGGTGAGATGGAACATAGATGGGTTTTAGTCAGTAAGAGTCTGACACTCCCTTCCGCTCCACCCAGAGCGGGAGTCATTGGATGATTTCCCAGCCTTAAAAAAAAAAACAAACTGTAAATAAATATATGTATAATGTTCCCTTTGCTGGGACACAGGCCTCGACTCTGTGAAAGTTTGTCTTTATTCTTCTTTTATTGACAAACTTATACGCGCAAAAAAAAGTGCGGCGATTGACGGTCCAAAGCAGCCTAACAAACTTATAACTCGAATACCATTTTAATACGAATATTGTGTCCATAATAATTGAGATTATTATTTACCTAAATATTTTAGTTATGTTTTTCTGCTTAAACATAGTCGGCCTGTAATATTTCCACAGCTGGGACACAGGAATGGAGTCGTAATCCACCATGCAGGCCCAGTGCGGCTTGGTAGACCTCACATGTCTTCGAATTTTTGGTTTAAGGTCATTGTGGTTTTCTATCGATACACAGGGTTGCAGGCTAAGATCTTGCCACGTATGTGCAAAGCTCACATTTCAATGTCACTTGTTTGCTATCCTCTTAAGCTAAACCAAGGCAGTGTGAGGTTGTCCAGTTGCAGCTTAGAGGCAGATTAAGATGACAGCTTATCAAGAGAGAGCCTTAGGAGATGAATATTCAAAAAACGATGATTAGTTTAACTTTATGTATACCTAAATAAACCAAGTACCTACCGAGTACCGAGTAAAACACTTCAAAATTAAAAAATAAATAATGGTTAAAAAAACACACCTCAATAGAAAACCAAACTAAAAAGTAGAAAATAATCCTTACTAACATTATAAATTCTAAAGTAACACTGTCTGTCTGTCTGTATGTTACCTTTTCACGCCTAAACCATATATCATTTCAATAACATTTTGCAGGGAGATAGATTAGATCCCGGGGAAGGACATAGGCTACTTGTTCTCCAAAAACTATCTCCCGATATTGAGATATAACCGAACTCCAAGCGGGGGAAGTCGAAGGCAAATGCCATACCTACGTAAATACAAGAAAAGCCCATTATTTAGATAAATAAGAATAAAACCTTTTTTTTTAATCCTTCTTCGTGAAGAACACTCTTGCTTGTCAGTGAATGATCAAACTTATATAAGATTTTGATCAAGTAGATGAATTACAGTCAGAGTACCAACAGACGAGTCAAGCATAATAATTACAGTAAACATCATTGTCATTTGTTATAGCGGACTACAGTAGGCCTTTGCGTGCGGCAGCGGTTTGAGGGGAGGCTTAAGTTGAGTCTGATAGAAGCCATTGCCGGCTCCCATGGATTAGGAGTGTAATTTGTGACACCATACTATGTAGAGCTTAAAGGGATGATATACAGGGTGACTTGTTTCTACGTATTTATTCCGACATGATAGTGCATTTATTGTGAGCACAAATCTTGGATTTTTGTCTAGGTAACATGGGGAGCTTGTTGCAAATGGGTCACGTCCTGAATCGACGACATTTCTGTAGTTGTCTTTCTTTTCGTGTGGTTAGTGACTAAGCTAGTGTCAGAGATTTTATGCTGCCCATGGGCCTCTGACTTCGCTTCAAATGCTGTTAAGAAATATGCCTCAGAGATGCTGGATTCCTAACTACGTTTTCCTTTACCGATTTTTAAGCAAGTGATATTTATACAAATACGCACATGAATCTGTAAAATCAGAAGTGCGTGGCTTGGGTTCGAACTCGAGACCTATGACTTGGCAGTCCGACGGTCACACCACTAGGCTATAACTGCTGATTCGTCTCAAATAAATTTACTTCGTGCGAGTCGTATAGGAAACAAATAATTTAAAAGTGCCGATTCATCCGTTTCGTAAATTTGTGGGAATCGACCAATTAGCCTTCTAGTACTTGTCTCTTCTAAGTAGGTGTATACTAAAGAAAAACTTTGAGTTGTATTTTCGGAGCTATTAGTAACAAAGGGAGTTCCGTAGTATTAAATGTCTACTAGTGTATATGTAATGATAATCGTATTCAAGTTCATTGCGAGTTATTGGACGTGAAATATAATAACTAAATATTGTTAAGTTTTTTTTGACGTCAGTTTATTAGGCGTATAAATAAGTTATTAAGAATTTACGGTCAATGACAAAATCTTTTATTATCATGTCTAGAGGCGCATCAAGCTACCTCAATCTATCAAATTTGTTTGATAACATGTTATGTTACATAGTGTGGACGCACCTTTAGTATAATAACTACAGATCGGATAATTGGATGCATATTTACCTAAAGTTGATCTGTTGACTATTATGGAATGGAATGGAATGCACTTTAGCGTCCAAAACATGCGATTCCGGGATCGACGAATTTTCTGTTCTGATCACTAAGGATAATAAGGATAGATAAATAAGGTTAAATATCTATTCCGTGGTTCTGATTATACATAGAATCGGATGTATATTTACTTACGTTTAGGTGTTGACTAATATGGAATAAACTTTTGTATCGATCGCAAAAGTTCCACGAATCCTGAAATTTTCCAGGTTTTTCTGACTTTAGAATCGGTTGCATACCTACCTAACATATATTTTTAAGTAGGTAAGTAGTTACCTAACTGGCATAGCAAACAATCATGGCATTCTGCAATCTTGGAATCCCTGGTTTTTGTCAGGAAAAAATATTTTATGAAGCCGTTTCCATAATTTTACTACGAAAATTAACTTTAGGTAAATGTATCCGAATATCCGATCTCTAGTAATAACTTCAAGTTGCTTAAACATCATCTACCTAGCCTTTTCCCAACTATGTCAGGGTCGGCTTCCAGTGTAACCGGATGCTGCTGAATACCAGTATTTTACATGGAGCGACTGCCTATCTGACCTGCACAATCCAGTAACTGTGCAATACGATACCCCTGGCTATCAGATTTTCGGGCTTCTAACGATCCGTAACGACTGTCAAAGATGCACAAATGACAGGCGGGACCAACAGCTTAACGTGCTTTCCGAGGCACGGAGGAGTCTCGGTATGTAAGGATGGTCACCCATCCACAGTCAACCAAGTTGCTTAAACATAACGGGGGGAATGTGGGTGTACTTTAATAGATACACTTCTGTCTAACCCTCTGGGGAATGCAGGCGTTATATTATGTCATGTTTGCTTAAAGTAAGCTTTTAGTGCGTATATTAATTATAATTAGGTATTAATAACGCTTGGTTGAAGTAATTAAACGTAGAGTCTAATTAATACGGCGAGTCTGTCGAATATTAGGTAATATAATTTTAGGATTTTGATTCTCTAATGGCTTTATGAAACTGATTTCTTGGTACTAAGCTGAATTATGAAGTGTGCTGTAGTAGCGAAATTCGATATAATTTCTATACACGTGTTACTTTGTAACAGTTGAATAACATTTTGAATTTAATCATAAACCATTTGACCACATAGTGGTCCATCATATATTTTGTAACCGAAGCTGTCTAACTTGTAATGTTTTTTACCTTCTTTGTCTTTAAGACATTTCACTTTCAGGTGGCTTAGACAAGTGTCAATCGCTCCGGGTCGATTCGATTGCGAAAATCAATATCACTTGTACTCGGACAATTCGTTTTCTCATTCGCGATTCGGATTGTCAAGAACGCCACTAGTGAACGCATTTGTATGGCAATATTGATCGAGTCATATCGTTTCGTAACACAATTTGACATTGTCTGCCACTTATCGATCGAAAAAGGTTGATCATGTACATTCAGTCAAAAAAGTATCGGGAATGGATGATTTGTTTATGGTTCCAAATTGAAATTATTGTTTTTTTTGTAGTTGTTAGATTGGCACAACTGTTTTCCATTTTGGCGCGGAGTTTGAGTTGCATCTGTTATTTATATTAAATACAGTGCTGGTTTTAGTAATATCATATATAGTGTGTATTGCGAATTTCATAATGGACAAAAATATCGAACAAAGAGTTTGTCTTAAATTTTGCATCGCCAATGGAATTTCGTGTTCGGAGTCACTGAAAATGTTACAGAAGGCTTACGGTGAATCGACTTTATCAAAAACTCGTGCTTATGAGTGGTTCAAAGCGTTAAAAAGCGGTCGAGATGTGATGGAAGATTTGCCTCGCTCTGGTAAGCCGTCAACGTCTGCAACTGAAGTTAACATCGCAAAAGTGAAGAAAATAGTGACTGAAAATCCCCATTCAACTCTGAGAGAGATAGCCGCCGAACTTTCTGTATCTCACGAGTCGATCCGTACCATTTTAACTAATCATTTGGGTATGAAACATGTTGCTGATCGGCTAGTCCCAAAAGATCTAAATTTTCTCCAAAAACTCAATCGCATGAAAGTCGCTGAGGACATGCTAGAACGAGTCAGTTCGGACCCAACATTCATGAAACGCATTGTTACTGGTGACGAAACGTGGGTTTACGAGTTTGACATGCAAACTAGTCAACAAGCTTCGGAGTGGCGCCTTCCAACTGAACCGAAACCGAAAAAACCACGCCAAAGTCGATCAAAAGTCAAAGCCATGTTGACTGTTTTCTTTGACTATCGCGGTGTTGTGCACTCTGAATTCTTACCGGAAGGTCTAACGGTAAATAAAGAATATTATTTGAGCGTTATGCGGCGTTTAAGAGAGCAAATTCAACGAAAAAGGCCAGATTTGTGGAAAGAAAATTCTTGGATTTTGCACCACGACAATGCGCCTTCGCACAAGGCTATCATTGTGAACGAATTTTTGACTAAATACTCAACAAATACCATCCAGCAACCACCATATTCACCAGATATGGCTCCTGCTGACTTTTTTCTTTTTCCTAAACTCAAATTACCACTTCGTGGCACCCGTTTTCAATCGATAGAAGACATAAAGGAGAATTCGCGGCGAGAACTGAACTCAATTCCGGAAGCAGCGTTTAAAAAATGTTTTGATGAATGGATTATTCGTTGGCGCAAGTGTATCGTTTCTAAAGGAGCATACTTTGAAGGTGATAAAATAAATTTGGATGAATAACAGACATTTTGTGTATTATTGATCTTTTCCCGGTACTTTCTTGACAGAGTAGTATAGTGTCATTTCGAAAGCTTATGCCAATTCCATACATTTCGGATTTACCTAATTTCGTTATCGTTAATGAAAATGTGACTTTGTCTAGGCTCCCAGGTCGACTGACGCGCATCGTCAAGCTGGAGTCAAGGTCAAGGTCAAGGTTCATTTACTGTCAGACCGCGGCAGGCGTTGCTGCAACTGTCGTCTGAAAAGTCAAAAGTAAACCTCTTTTTGACAACTTGAAATTATTGTTCAAAGATTATTGCACTTTTAAAAAGACTTTATCCAAGAAAACAAGTGAAAATCGATTTATCATACATACCTACGTTTGTTTTTTTGCTGTTTGTTTTTTTTACTGCGTCATGTTTGCCGCAAATAAACGTATTTTCATTCTTTGCTTTCTTTATACCACTTCCAACGAAAAATCCAACATTTTCGACAATATCTAGAAAAAAACCTTTCATCGTATCCCTTCTTAAAATAATAGGACAATTGTATCCATCGTCACCGTTGATTCATCGGGATCCCGCCTGTCAATAATAAAACATTAATTAATTAATGCTCGATTAAATGTTAAATATACGGGCAGTATCTATTTATTTGATAGCTGCAGCCAGCACGGTTGAATGAGTTTGGACAAATAAACATTTTTGATTGTTTGTATTAATTTCTGAATTTGCATTTACAATTCGAATTGCGGGATCGGATTTATTTGTTAAATTATTTTATGCCCGCTTATAATTACTCAATTACGCATAAACTGGTGATATTGCATTCCAATTTCGTAGCACACTTGATATCAAAAACGATGAAAGAAATTCATGTCCCATTTCAAAATTCAATAATCGTTTTTGTGGTAAAACTCAGTGTTCCAAACAAATGAACAATTCCGTCACTGACAGACAGATACTCTCTAAGCTAAAATAATTGAAGAAAAATTTCGAAGACACATGTTCCTTAAAAAGGGTAGAGATCCCCATAGACAAAATACGGTATTTGACAGGGTAGTCAATAACGTTACTTTTTATGAACTGTCAAAACGCCACATTTTTACGTGATCTATATGAAATATTGAAATGTGACGTCACAAATTTTTGGAGCCAATTGGAACACTTATTAACATTAAAGCCAATTTGTTAATTATATTGTCACATAATATTTAATTTTTGCACTGTGATGGAAGTTTTTTAGAAGAGGGGTATTTTTTCTATGTGATTTCATATTTTATTTTTGACCGTGTCCAATAGTCAATTTTACCAAACTCAACTCATGACTCGTTGGCCGATTCTGTAAAAAACTCATTGCGAGGTGAAGTGAGCGTGAAGTGAACTGTCGTTCCACCTAATAATGAGGATTTACACTATTGATAGCTGTGATATTTTTACAGAATCGGCCGGCTGACCGTGAACATGTAGGTGAAGTGAGTTTAAAGTGAGCTGTGAAAGTAAATACGTTGTCAGCAGCTTTTTTTTTGAGGGTCTGACATCATCCAAGGTCTTCTCCCGCTCTGGGTGGAGCGGAAGGGAGTGTCAGACTTTTAAAGTTTGCGTTTAGGCAGTATGTTAAATATAGCAGGCGCCATGCAGACGATACTCTTGCGCACGAGTGCCGTTTTTGCTGGGTAGACTCAAAGAGTGGTCATATTTTTTTTTTTTTTTATTTATTTATTTGTATTACATATCCCGCCTGTTACGCGGTACAATGTCCCGTAGACGTGAGAATCGATTGGGGTTTGTTTTAACAACGTCTTTCAAAGTTTTTTCAGCTTTTTCTGACTAAAACCCATTCATGTTCCTTCCTTAGCCCTTTATGTTCCGAGGTAACCCTTTCAGACAATACTGCTTCCGGCCGGGCGCGAGAAGTCGCCGCCAATCGTCTCTACGATGACACGGCTGTGCTCCACCCCAGGGCTTGTCAGCAGCTGACTTCACGTTCACTTCATCGAAGTTTTCACTGTGAGATTTTACAGAATCGACTGGCTGATCACATGGGTCACCGAATATTCCATGCGAACAACATTGAGGTCAGTCAGGGTCTGAGCATACCTCAATGTTGGTTTCAAATGAACCACATTTCGAGGTCCATTTCAAAGGCTGTAGTCGGTCTAAACATTACGTCAAATGCAGTCAATCATGAGGCTAATTGGTAGGCATACAAAGGTACCTTTGTGTATTGGCTTTATAGATCGCAGCGGTTGAACATTTGGTTATTAATTAATTTTCCGAAAGAGGGAGCTTCGTGTAATAAAAACTAAAAAAAACGATGGACGTTTTTATTACAAAAAAAAAATAATGTCAAGAACTTGTCAAAAACGTAGAAGTGGTTAGAGGTGTTTTGACAGATCGAGACTGACATTAGAATGACTGAAATTAAACATTTTGTATTTGGAATGCGAAAGTTCTTAAAAACGTTCCGACGTCGTCCTAAGTTCTTGCGTTCATTGGTTATTAACATCTCACTATAAAAACATTTCATTTTGTTAGTGATGGTGTCCTTCAAAAACCTGATAAAACTCTAAAAAGTTAAATTAACTGTAATGTCCATAGTGACTGAAATAGCATACGCTGCGGAATTTGTATCTGAACGAAGAGCGAAATTTCTCCTGCAGTCAACACCACCTTAAATCCAATTACCTTGCGTTTTCAGAATATCAACACGGAAGTAATCAGATTTTAGTGTTTTTACCGATTCGGCAGAAGAAAACGGACGTTTACTCGAACATAAAACTCGGCCAAGTGCAATTCGGTCTTGCACACGAAGCGTTCCTTATCACCGTACAAAATTGAACGCTGCATATTTAAAAAAAAACACCTTCCTTGCACGAAGACCTCTTTAACAAAACTTAAAACAAAATTGTTGTAATAGCGACAATACAAATACACAATTTGTGAAAATTTCAACTGCCAACCTATTACGGTTCATGAGATACCACCCGCTGACTGATGGACGGGCAGCGGAAGGTTAGTTTGGCACCTCTCAAGTACGGAATCCTAAAAAGGAGAAGCGAAAATACACCGTACATATTTGATGCTGTGCTAAGAAGTCTAGGGTTGGAAATATCATCTATCTACCAGTGGCACGGTCGCATCAGCTATTTCATACAAAATTCATCGGTTTCCTTCAAAGCTTTGGGGACTACGGTCCAAGTTTACTTCACGATTGACTACCTTTGAACCGACATCGACTATTTAGAGTTGTTTTTAGATGTTAGATTTAGGAGTTACAGAAGCAATTTGTTGTGGAATACGTGCGGTTCTATCTTAGCATGGCATAATCAGCCTACAATGTTCCTAATGCTGGGACAGAAGCCTCTTTACTCAATACTTTATTGCATTCCATAATGTTAAATATTCTCTATCTATTCTATTCTCTTCCTCTCGATGAGAGAGATAACACACATTACACACCCCGGTTGTAGTATACCACGCGGACTTAATGCGGGGTTTGTGTCTCTGTCACATGTCTTCAAATTTTTGGTTGTAGAACATGCCGGAACAACCTAAGAATGTTATCCTTCATCGTTTTGAAATTATTTACACAAAGTAAATTGATGTAAGAATATTGTTCTAGATATGGACTGTAAAAGTACCTACCTAGTTATACGAAGCAGTGATAGGCTAGTGGTGTGACCGTCGGACTGCCAAGTCGTAGGTCTCGAGTTCGAACCCAACCCACGCCCCTCTGATTTTACGGATTCATGTGCGTATTGTATAATTATCACTTGCTTAAAAATCGGTGAAGGAAAACATCTTGAGGAAACCGTCTGAGAGATATTTTTCTACAGCATGTGAAGCTAAGTCAGAGGCCCAGGGGCATCTTAAAAACTTTGACACCAGGTAGGTCACTAACCACACGAAAAGAAGAAGAAGACCAAGACAGTTGATGATCTAGATCGTTATGTGGCTACTGTGTAAAAATATGAAAGCGCAGTAAGTGGCGCCCCTTCTAGTTTCTTTACGCAGTTACTAGGTACCACTGAGGAGGTTGGATAAGAGTGATAGTGGCTGATTATTGTCATTTTAGCAGACCGTCTTTGATGGTTACGTCGCGGCTGTCTTAATACTACGATAGATGATGCTAGGGTAGCCGCAGTTGTACAGAGGCCAGCACATAAAATTACCCTAATCTGTCAAATTTATTTGATAGGTTTTTCAACTTTATTACGATACAATAAGGTTCATTTTCAATTGCGAAAATTTGACAGTTAATGATAGCTTGATGTGCTGGCGTCTATACATACCGCGTCCACGTCGAACTTCTATATTCCGGCTCAAGCCTGATGAGATAGAAACTAATAACCTGAACCTGAACCACTAATATACAACTGGTAAATACAACTGATGCAAATACCATCCATCCCATCCCAGACATAAAATGTTAGGGCACGCCACGATAGTGGCGGTTAGCCACTCCTCAAAGAGGGGCCCTCTTTGAGGAGTGGCTAGAGAGGCGTCACGGCGCCCTCGCCTACCGCCTGACGCAGGTCCTCACCGGACATGGATGTTTCGGGAGGTTCCTGCACATCATCAGGCGGGAGGAAACACCCGGGTGTCACCACTGCGAGGATCGCCCAGAGGACACGGTAGAGCACACGGTGCAAACCTGCCCCGCTTGGGCGAAGCACCGCCGTGTCCTCGTAGAGGCGATCGGCGGCGGCAACCTCTCGCGCCCGGCCCTGGTGCAAGCCATGGTCCGGGGCGAGAGAGAGTGGGAGGCAGTCACCTCCTTCTGCGAAAAAGTCATGCTCGCGAAGGAGGTGGCGGGATGGGAGAGAGAAAGGTCCTCCCGTCCCAGCCGCCGCGGGAGACGCCCCGGGCATCGGGAGCAACGTGACAACTCCCGGCCACCGTAGGCGCGCGCCTGAGGACGGTGAGTAATGGGTGACTCACCGTCCGATCAGCACCAGAGTGCACCCGTGCCGGACGGCGCGTATATGTTCCACGCGCGCCTCAAAGAGATGTCAGCATATGAAGGCCCCTTAGGGCCAAGCCTGCCGGGTAAGCGGAATTGTCCGAAAGGGTTACCGCTACCCCGGAACATAAAGGGCTACGGAAAGAACATGGATGGGTTTTAGTCAGTAAGAGTCTGACACTCCCTTCCGCTCCACCCAGAGCGGGAGCAGCCATTGGATGATTTCCCAACCTAAAAAAAAAAAAAACATAAATGTTTTTACATTCAATTGCAATATTAACGCGATCAAATTACAGGAAAATGTGTCAGTAATGTGACATACGCGAACGTAAACATTAAACGAATGACAGAACCAAACAAAAACATCACATCACATACCAACAAAAGGGAAAGTGTCAAACTATAAGGTATACCTAAACAATTCTAATCACATCAAATCTTGTCGTTGTGTTGACGTGAATCACACGGTGTTTACAATACAATGCGGCGGCAGGACGGGCTAGTTCCGGTCGGCCGGTATTAGCATGCAAATGGACGGGACACGCCACGTGCTCCGCACGGTAATCGCACGGCCTGAGACGCTCCACTTACGTGCGGTGACATAGATCACGGAGAAAGGTGGAGGTAAGGAGAGGTTTGTTATTTGAAAACGCTTTAAGGGTTCAAAAGCAACATAGCTTGGAGTGAAGGGTACAGACGCCAGCACATCAAGCTATCCCTAACTGTGAAATTTTCTCAATTAAAAATGAACTTTATGTCTTTGCAATAAAGTTGAAATACTATCAAAGAAATTTGACAGATTGTGGTAACTTGATGTGCTGGCCGCTGTACAATGAGTATGGAAAAAAATGTGGGATTTTCTTGCAGTAGGTAGGAATTCGAAGAACTACGAATTTTTGCACTGTTTTTAAGCTTAAATAATGGAAAACGCCTGCAGATAGGTACATATTTAAATCAATCAAAATATGCTTCATTGTCATATTTTCAAATGAGAAAGCGACGATTACGACTATTCCCACTTTATGTTTACACTATCTGCCGGCTTCGCCCGCGTGGCTGTAGGAAATTATCCCAAGGTAAGGTATCTTACTACCGGGATAAAATCCTATGTGTTAATCCAGGTCATAAACTACCTCTGTCCAAAGTTGCATCTAGATTCGTTTTGTCGTTTGAGCGTGAAAGACGGACAAACATACAAACTCACACACACTCAGTCACAAACTTTCGCATTTATAATATTAGTGTGATTATACCGTTTTTCTTTTAAGGATTTCTGTTTTTGAAACGATATGGGTGTATGAAATTGCTTTCTTCCTAACCTGGTGTCAGAGTTTTTACGCTGCCCATGGGCCTCTGACTTAGCTTAATATGCTGTTGAGAAATATCTCTCAGACCTGCTGGTTGCCTCACGATGTTTTCCTCCACAAATTTTAAACAAGTGATAATTATAAAATACGCACGTAAATCCGTAAAATGAGAGCTAAAATATTGTATATTTTTTCCAATTCAATACCTCAAATAAATATGATATTATTAAAGAATAATCTTAAAGAAGATCTATATACCCGAATCTTTAGAAAACGGTTTTTCACCGTTAACCGCACTACATGGTTCTACGTTAGTTTTTCTTGAAAGGATGTTTAGCTCGTTTCAAAAAGCATTACACAGCACCTCCTTTCATGCACGTAGAAAAGATACCTACTCACATGGAGGTCGTGTGCGGGTTTAGGAAACTATGGAAGAAAATTTTGAAAGCGTTTTTTAAGAGAAAGCGCGCTTAGAAGATTATTTTCGGCCAGTCAGATAGCGATGATGATTAATATTAAAAATGTTTAAACAAATAATGTAATTTCAAAGAAAGCATGGTAAAATGAGGCACTATTTTTTTTTAAATCGATGGAAATATGGTGAAGCGTACGTGCTCTAAAGGTTTTCAGGGGGAATTATTGTACGAGTACAATGTATGGCACTTGCATGGAGTTTAATAGTCCTGACGCCCCTTCTGTGATAGTGCCGTCTTTGTTTAGCAATTATTTTAAATTATTTGGGAATGTTTTAAGCTTTTACTCTTTATGTAAGATTGAAATTCTTTTTAAGAATGTTTTTATTTTTTATCTCGTGGTTATTCCTATTGGCCAAATGTTGGTGTAGTTACTATGGATACACCTCAGCCTAACCCTTCGGGGAATCATTTTGATGATTCTTTGATCGTATAAAGCTATAACACCGTTTAATTTTCATGACAGAGATTAAACTTGAAATATTCATAGATCAATGTTAAAGGCACAACCCATCAGTAAAACAATGATAACAATTTATACTTCAAACTCTTAAGTGTTATTGCGAACATTAAGTCTTTTATCATTTTAATTATATCATCTTAAAACTGACTTTGACTTTTAGTACCAGTAGAATTTTAACAGCAGTATCCAGGCGGTAAGTCGCAGCAAGCACGGGCGATTTTTGAACACGACCATTTTTTTTCACGCATTAGATTTTCAACTCTCAGTGATGAGCTGAGCATTAATAATCCAACAGACTGCATCCCAGCGCATCCAATACTACACTGTTCGACTTTCAACTCTCAGCCCTAAGCAATGAGTTCGTAATCCAGTGTGCGATACAAAATCACCGCTTTCAAAAATCACCCGTGGGTACGAGTGCCGATAGTCTTCCAACTCTTTCGAAAAGCAGTTAGTCCTGTATAAAATATACGTAAAAGTCTTTATCTTTGTATAAAAGGTACGTACCCGTATCTTTAGTTGTACCTTACAATGTGGGGTTGGCTTCTGCATTCGTTGCAATGGTTAAAAAGAATAATGCTTAACGTTGTAAAAAGTTGGAGGGGTTAGGTCTTAATTTTATTCGAGTTTTCGTTTAGTTTTTAGTATAATTGTACCATAAAAGTCTGTCTCATTGGTCTTATTGGATTCGATTCTCGGGTCAGGCAGTGTTATTACCGTATCCCGTGGCACAGGCAACTGAAGGAACAGGGATGGGTTTTTGTCAGTAAAAGTCTGATATTTCTCCCGCTCTGCTCAGAGTGGGAGAAGTTGTTTGATGATTTCCCACCGAAAAAAAAGGGAAGCAAATTTTGGGTGTAGCTGGGTATATGGGTGTATAGGTGCACCTCTGCTTAACCCATTGACAAATATCTACCTACACACGTGTTGTTATGTTTATATTTATATGGAAAAGACAAAGAGCTACGTTCCATATAGGGTGGCCTACTCGAATGCCAAGCCCGTATTAAGTAGGTTCATGGATGGGATTTAGTCAGTAAGAGTCTGACACACCCTTCCGCTCCACCCGGAGCGGGAGGAGTCATTTGATGATTTCCCACACTGAAAAAAAAAACCCGTATTAAGTACATAATAGGGATTTTTTTTTTTTTTTAAGGCTGGGAAATCCTCCCGCTCTGGGTGGAGCGGAAGGGAGTGTCAGACTCTTACTGACTAAAACCCATCCATGTTCCTTCTGTAGCCCTTTATGTTCCGGGGTAGCGGTAACCCTTTCGGACAATCCCGCTTACCCGGCAGGCTTGGCCCTGAGGGGCCCCTTCATATGCTGACAACTCTTTGAGGCGCGCGTGGAACATATACGCGTCGTACGGCACGGGTCTGGTGCTGATCGGACGGTGAGTCACCCATTACTCACCGTCCGCAGGCCCGCGCCTACGGTGGCCGGGAGTCGTCACGTGGCTCCCGACGCCCGGGGCGTCTCCTGCGGCGGCTGGGAAGGGAGGACCTTTCTCTCTCCCATCCCGCCACCTCCTTCGCGAGCATGACTTTTTCGCAGAAGGAGGTGACTGCCTCCCACTCCCTCTCGCCCCGGACCATGGCTTGCACCAGGGCCGGGCGCGAGAGGTCGCCGCCGCCGATCGCCTCTACGAGGACACGGCGGTGCTCTGCCCATGCTGGGCAGGTTTGCACCGTGTGCTCTACCGTGTCCTCTGGGACATAATAGGGATGAAAACAGGGTAAAAAAAATAAATAATAAAAAAATAATACAACATACGGAACGCAATAAAGTATTGAGCGTTGAGAAGACACTTATTTTTTGCTTTATCATGTTAATAAAAAAATTGCTAGATAAAACACATTAAATTTGGGGAGTAGGGGCGCGCTAAGACACAACTCAATATAAAATCTACATAGGAGTGACGTCATGCCACAATTTAACACAATGTATCGACGTAATCTTTTGATTACTTACTTGGGAAAAGAAAAAATCTGTGTTCAATATTTTTAATAATCTACTTAGTTGACGGACTAAAAAGTAAATTTTAGTCATCATCGCTATTGTGAGAAAATATTAAGCAATTATATTTGGTAAAATAAATTAAAATCTTGAATTAAAGTTGTATACTTACGAATTGGTCACCCTATATTTCAGTTTACCCCGCGAATCGGCCTGAATATTACACAAAATAAACAAATAAGTACTTAGTTAAAATTAATTATTATTCATGATGTGTTTTCAGTTGTTGGTTGGTTATAATTAAACCGGTTTATAAATACGACAATGTGACAAAATTAAAAATATAAATACATACCTAATTATATACCTACCTGGAGGTAGGTATATAATGATATATATTTTTATTTTGTCTTTGTTACTATATTACGTATTCAAAGCTTCATGAGGTTAATGTAAACAAATACCTATTACCATCTTTATTTATAAAGTTTTACGTAACACCATGCCTTAAGTTTTTTTTTAAACGGGATTGTCCGAAATGGTTACCGCTACTCCGGAACATAGAGGGCTACGGAAGGAACATGGATGGGTTTTACTCAGTAAGAGTCTGACACTCCCTTCCGCTCCACCCAGAGCGGGAGAAGTCATGATTTCCCAGCCTTACATTTTTTTTTTAAATAACTTGATACAACGTTACTCCAGTATTCCCTGACGTATTAGACAGAGGTACACCCACATTTTGCCAAGTATGTTTAGGTCCTATTTCATAGGAGGCGAGCCTATGGCCATCATTCGGCAATTTCTCAGTAGTACCTCGGAATGACTATTTAATTAAAATAAGTTTTAATTTAATATTTGTGTAAATGAATTGATTATTTATGAAAATGACGGTTTTTATTACAGGAATTTGCATAACTTTGATGACCGTAATTAAATTATTAGATTACGGTTCGTTTGCTACGGTTTATTTTTAACAACAAACATTGTATGTATAACAATTGACGTTTAATTTTAAATATTCATTATCATTTAAGTGATAGAATCAATTGGTTTGTAGCATCACGTCTTTTTACTTCAAGTGTTCGCTAGTCATGTTTAAGTCCCATGTAGTTTATAGGGTGCGACATTTTTGCCATCAACCGGATACAAATCCAGACTGCGGGCTGCTACTGAGAAAACCCAGATGAAAAACCCAATAACACTTGGCCCGACCTGGGAATCGAACTCATGCTTTGCAGTACTTAGCGCTTGCGACCACTAGACCAGAGAGGTAGAGAGTAAGCGGGATTGTCCGAAAGGGTTACCGCTACCCCGGAACATAAACGGCTACGGAAGGAACATGGATGGGTTTTAGTCAGTAAGAGTCTGACACTCTCTTCCGCTACACCCAGAGCGGGACAAGCCATTGGATGATTTCCCAGCCTTAAAAAAAAGCCTTATGAAACAAAACGAGTATACCACCTACCATTATGAAGCTTCTTGGTACAACAAAAAAAAGGGAGGTAGAGAGGCAACGAGGTTTCTACCGTTTAAATATTATTTTGATGCCACACAGCATCATAAACGTACATATTGAATTCATACAAAAAAGGCAGAGGACCACTCACAAATACATGGGGTATCTAGTTCCTAAAATAAAAATACAAACAATATTTAAAATAGCATAACATCTCGCCTCCGAAGCGAAAAAAGATCAATTAATTGCCTTCAAATTCTGTGTTCAAAATCTGTTCAAGAATTAAACAGCAACTCCTCTTTTCTTCATAAACGGACAAAACGAGCATCAAAAAAGTAATTGACTGTTTGAAGCGCCAAAAATAAAATATGAAATCACATATTATAAAAAAGACCGCTCGTCTTAAAAACTTCCATCACCGTACAGAAAATAAATATTAACACTTTGACGGACAGTGAACGCCTATAATAACAATAAAACTTCTATTGTGTCTCGTTCACTGTCCTTCAATGCGTTAAGCAAAGATAATTATGTAATTGTAATATTGCGTTTGTTGCTAATAAGTATTACATTTGATTCTAAAAATCTGTGACGTCACATTGTTATATTTCATACAAATTACGCCCAAATTCCGCGTTTCGACAGATCATAAAAGTAACTTTATTGACTACCCTTTCAAATACCCAATTAAAGTACCTTTATAACTTGTAGGTACATAATATAGCAGAAAAATCCTAAACTACATCCATCGATTCATTTCGCATCGCGAGGGTTGCTAAACACAATGTGTCTTCGTGCTTCCCTCCACACCATCTCACTGGATTCCGGTCACGACCGCGAAATAAAATCTATATGCTGGACGTGTTCCGTTCTACATTAGATAAATGCGATAAACACAGATTAGTGTGGCGGAACGCGGACATTGTTGGCGCCTTATTTTGACGGTAGTTTGGGAAAAGTTTGGTTTTATTTGGAGTTGGGAATGAGTGTTAGTTGCACGAAGGCGTATTCTTTATTTCTGTTGTTTTTTTACAGACGCCAGAACATCAAGCTATCCCAAACAGTCAAAATTTCCCAATGGAAAATGAACCTAATATCTTTGTAATAGAGTCGAAGAACTATCAAAGAAATTTGACCTATTTAAAATGTAAGCTGTCAAAATAGTAATATTTAAAAATAGCTCTGTCCAATTTTCTGTCATGTAAATAACTACGGGATACGTCATACGACTAACTAAAACGCCGGTTAGTAACCTTGATTTTATTCCAATATGGTGGCGGGTGGAATAGACGCGTCGGTAGACAATGGTATTTACGCATAGAGCCTAAAAACAACCAGTTACAAAAAGTTTTATTTTAATACGTATTTTATCAACCTTTACTGACTGTCCCACATGGGGATAGGCCCCATTTCTTTAATTATTCTCAACTTTGTGCTTCTTGCAAATTCTTCACGAAGTCTTCTAACATAGGTAGGTAGGTTTTGTAGTCGCCAAATGCAAAAAAAAAACACAAGAACATATGATTTCTTCTTATTGCGAAGTTTAAAACAGATTCCTTTATAAAAATTGTGGACCATTAATCATTTTATTCGGTACATAATTATGATTATTTTCTATTCAAACTGGTTGCTAATTCGTTTTATTTTACTAGATGTACATTCAAGTCCAAGTTAATATCTTTGCCTTAGATATCTAGTTACTTACTGTATGAATGAAATAATGTTTGTAATTAAAAAATAATTTGCATATGAGCCGCTCATTTGAAATTAATTGAACGCAAAATGTAAATACAGGTAAGTATCTAACTCAACCTTATAACTAATAATTACATTTTTTGTTCTAAAAATGTTATTTAGTCATTTTTATTTAAATAAAACTATAGTTTCAGATTCATTATTTCTTTAATAAAAAAAAATATATTTACCTAAATAATTATGGACTAATATTTATGCTTCACGCATATTAGACATTGTTAGACGTACCAGAATATAATGTATATTTGATAAATACAAATCCAAAATAACAAAATATACTTTATAACATATCCAGTGAAGTGCTACTATCATTCGACATCCGCGCTCTCTTCGAGCGTCATTATTCTGGAGTACACTTCTCACGTCGATCCCTCACTGCAACGCATTATAATTATTCGGGAAGTTTTCACTAATGTTTATATGGGGAGATACTGTAGGGGCGCTATCAAAGAGATCTTTTGTGAACTATAACTGTGCCTACTTACTTTTAGATTTTTAATATAGTCTAGTAAATATCTGAGTACGACGTAAGTGGTTGCTTAAAAAAGGGTGAAGGCTGGCGTTTATTTATACAGCTTTTTAATGCAGAGGTTTACGTTTAGTAACTATATCCACATTTCGCCAGTTATGTTGAGTCCCACGTAAAAGGTGCCTTTAGCTATCAACTGGGCACAAATCCAGATTCCGGGCCGCTACTGAGAAATTTCGCATGGAAAAATTTATAACAATTTGCCCGAACCGGGAATCAAACCCAAGACCTCATTCTCAGCGGTAGCGGTTGCTACCCAAGTCGCAGCGTTGAAAAAATATTTAAATTAACATTATGCCGTCCCGCTGCTGGGCAAAGGTCTCCTCTATAATTTTTCAATGTTCTTTTCGTTTTGTCTGCTCGGGCCAAACAGTCAGGAACGAATCCAAGTCATGACGAGTTGACGACTCCCGTCTTGAGGCACCCACCGTCTGATGATCCTAGCGCATCTGTCCTCATGCTATTTTGGAAGCAGAATCTATATTAAACGAGGCTATTAAAATGATATTCTTAATTTTTTGTTCTGAATGTTATGTCCTTGAGTTACACTTTTGTCTTCTTATTCAAACTTCACTGTTAATACATGTAGTTTTGTTTACCTTTCATCTAATGAGTTTGTTTTGTATAAATTGTTCTAGCAAAGTCGAAACAACAATAAATTCAAATCAGAGCTTGGTACTGGCTTTCCATTTAAAGCCACAATGCTCTAAATCGTTTCGCAATCAGTACAAGAGGCTTACTCGCTTACGTCATCGCGTCATTTGGCACCAAATAGGTAAACAATTTATGTAATTACTTGGTAATTTCATTGAGTTTCACATACACTTGTGTTCAATATGGAGACGACAATACGCCAATAAATATTACCATTGGCTATACGAATGCCTAGCAGTATTTAGGATTACTACTAAATGAAGTAATAAAAAAAGTGTTTTTATTCTAAATAAATAATAGTGAGGGGCCGACTATGGATTTTGCCGATAAATCGAATAGTTATAGTGGAAACTATCGGATTTATTTCATAGAGATAAGGAATGTTGATTGAGCGTTCCATATTCAAGTGCAATGAATACAGACCGAAAAGTACGAAAGAGAGAGAGCGAATATTCGGCCACTTACATACTTAGTTGTTTTTTTTCTGGAATTCTGATTGGTACAAAGATTAGTGTGAGTTGTATATACATACACACACACACACTTTCGTACTTGTTAAATATTATTATACTTAATATTTGAATTTTATTCACTTGGATTTCTGGAATCAATGAAAATGAAATGATTTCACATCACGTGTCATTATTAGTCAAAATAACTGAACTTTTCATGAAATAAACTATCGGCGTCTGCGCTTTTTTTTACAATATTTCTCAGCGCACGCCAAATAATGATTTTTATAGGCAACATTTTGCTTATTTGGGTTACATAATAACAATTTTCCTAGGGATCTCTATGTATTTGAAAATAAATTATAGCCTATATTAATTCCTGACAATTAAGCTTTCTATTAGTGAAAGAATGGTATAAATCAGTCCAGTACTTTCGGAGCCTATTCGGTACAAACAAACAAAACAATCTTTCCGTTTTATAACATTAGTGTAGAGAGATAGTACCTACTCTATTTTTTTCCGCATGACTACTTCACCCACCAATCCTCCTAGAGGAACAACGCATAAATGCTTTGTCTTAATTGCTAGTAAAATGCTCGTTATGTAGTTTGTCGCAATTAAATCATATGTCATCGTATAAGTACGTGTCACGTCCGCCACCGACACCCCTCGCTCTTGTGGGGATTTTATCTTTAATTATGCCATGGAGAGAACGCCTTTTAGTACAATAGTTTGTTGTCTTGATCAATATCAGGTGGAATAAGACTGTAAATGTGAAGAAAATTGGAAAAGTAGTAAGTTTTGTAGTCTCTATGAGAGCGTCAACTTATATATAACAATAATATTATTTATGTGTATCAGTGTATGACAGCTATTAGTTTTACATGTTTTATTATTCATCTAGTTAGTGACGAACCTGGTGTCGAGTTTTTAAGCATAAATATGGGTATCTGGCTTAGCTTCACATGCTGTTAAGATGCCTTAGGCATGCCGCTTTCTTTACGATGTTTTCCTGCACCGTTTTAAAGTTAAGCAAGTGATAATTATATAATACGCACATGAATCCGAAAAGTCAGAGGTGCGTGCTGTGGGTTCGAACTCGAGACCTAAGACTTGGCAGTACGTCGGTCACTTGTGAATGGGCCGTCACTGCTCTATTTACCAATAATATTATTTATGTAATACTAAATCGTTTTCCTTATGAATATGTGGAGGTACATGATGACATAAGTAAATACTTATATACCAACTAACCGCCAAGAACACGGACAGCATAACTTTTCAGAATCTTAACCCAAGTTAAGATCGCAACGTGACAAGACCACGCCACTTCCTAACTTGGAACTAGTTTAAATATGAATGACGGTAGCACGGCACATCTATGAATAGCTACATGATACTGATATCAGCTCAAAGTTACAGTTCCAGTCAGCAATAGAATATTCATGTCGTAGTATTCGACTTCGTTGAAGTTGCGTCTTCATTTAATTACATGCAGTTTCCGTGGAGTAGTGAGTGAATGGAGTGCACTGCCATGCATTCATCCATTTGAAATGTGCTCGTGGTAAGGTATTTTTTTTTGTCGTAGGATGGATGCTTTCAGCGGGACTATCTAAAAAGGGTAACGGCTGCCCCAGAATATATAGGGCTAAGGAAGGAACATGGATGGGTTTTAGTCGGTAAAAGTCTGATACTTCCTTCCGCTCCACCCACAGCTGAAGGGGTCATTTGGTAATTTCCCATCCTTACAAAAAACAATGGATACTTCATCTTTCTTGGTCAGAGAAAGTCAGAGAGATGGTCGTAGTAAATACAGACAGATGTAACGGACGGAAATAAATAACATATTTGTTTCTTTTTGTTTTTCCGATCGCGATGTTGCGTTGTTTTTAAGCAGTTTACGATAACTGCTAAACTCAGTCCCTTACACTGATTGGCAGCCGTGACCACTTTGTTTATTTACTGGGTTGGTTATCACAAAGAGTTGTTTTCAAACCACTGTGATTTACGCTATGGCTGCAGGAGAACTACCTATGTTCTAAAAAAACAGAGTCACCTCATTCAGATGCGGTGGCGGTGTCCTTAATTTTTTTTATATCATTCCATTTGCTTCCTACTCCATGCAGCTTACAGCAGTCACCCACAGACAGCAACTCTTACTTAATCACCACCTGCTCCTTTACTTTAATTGAACACTTGTGTGAATCACCGAGTTCTGATCCTTGTTTGTAACTAATTAATATTTAAGCCGGTGGCTTATTAGTCGATTCTTGTGTCTCGAGAATTCAAACCAAGTTTATGAGGCGCCGTGATGAGACTGTGGGCGTTGCGTAGGAGTCTTCAATGTTCTTAACGAAAGTCTTATGGCACTTTCGAATTGCCTTGAACAATTATGGCTAATGATTGGTGTTGTTTATTGAAAATTATTACGAAATGTGTTTTGTTTAGTTGGAAATTTATCTTTTAATTAACGTGACGTAGTGTTCTGTCGCTTCCGCGGCCATGTAGGTACAGTACATGAACAAGCTAGTAAAGTACTGTATATATTTTATAACAAAAATATGTATGTTTAGGTCAAAGTAAAACAAATATAATATATGCCAATAATTATATATATTTATTAATATCTTTGGGCCTGTGTCGCCTGATTTAAATAAAAAATAAAATAAATAAATCAATTACATTTCTGGGAATATCTTCGTATGGATTTATGTCTTACCGTTTTGTGTTTATGCTACAATACTAATTGTAATGCCACTTATAAGGAATCCTAGTGCTATTTATTCACAAAAGCAAGAGAACTTATAAAATTCTCTCTGTTTTTCATCCGTTGCGAAGTGACATAAAAACTGTCTGCTCAGTCTTATTTCAAATAGAGAAACGGGTAGTGAAGCGACACGACTGAAAACGAAATTACATCTGACGTCAGACACAAAGATAAGCAGCGAAAATCACAGTTGAAAACGTAGAACATTGCCCATTTGCTAAGCGGGACTAAAACTGCAAGTTTTCTCATGTTTTTTTTTTCTCATAAATAAATGTAGTGCATTCGTGGAGTGGCGGGGAAAGGGTCTTTTATGATGTGCTCGCTTAAAGCCGCCTTGCTGTTTGTGCAGACGAGTTATTTTCTCACGAAGCGGGAATCGTCTTTGATAGTTGCGCATTCTGGCGATGCGAGTGTAATTGTGTGACTTGCAAGTAGGCACGGTTGAGTACTATACATAATATATCTTCAATTAGTATACCTTAGATACCTACCTTTAGATTATAGTCTTATACTACTCTGTCAAGAAAGTACCGGGAAAAGATCAATAATACACAAAATGTCTGTTATTCATCCAAATTTATTTTATCACCTTCAAAGTATGCTCCTTTAGAAACGATACACTTGCGCCAACGAATAATCCATTCATCAAAACATTTTTTAAACGCTGCTTCCGGAATTGAGTTCAGTTCTCGCCGCGAATTCTCCTTTTTCGGTTTCGGTTCAGTTGGAAGGCGCCACTCCGAAGCTTGTTGACTAGTTTGCATGTCAAACTCGTAAACCCACGTCTCGTCACCAGTAACAATGCGTTTCATGAATGTTGGGTCCGAACTGACTCGTTCTAGCATGTCCTCAGCGACTTTCATGCGATTGAGTTTTTGGAGGAAATTCAGATCTTTTGGGACTAGCAGAGCAGCAACATGTTTCATACCCAAATGATTAGTTAAAATGGTACGGATCGACTCGTGAGATACAGAAAGTTCGGCGGCTATCTCTCTCAGAGTTGAATGGGGCTTTTCAGTCACAATTTTCTTCACTTTTGCGATGTTAACTTCAGTTGCAGACGTTGACGGCCTACCAGAGCGAGGCAAATCTTCCATCACATCTCGACCGCTTTTGAACGCTTTGAACCACTCATAAGCACGAGTTTTTGATAAAGTCGATTCACCGTAAGCCTTCTGTAACATTTTCAGTGACTCCGAACACGAAATTCCATTGGCGATGCAAAATTTAAGACAAACTCTATGTTCGATATTTTTGTCCATTATGAAATTCGCAATACACACTATATATGATATTACTAAAACCAGCACTGTATTTAATATAAATAACAGATGCAACTCAAACTCCGCGCCAAAATGGAAAACAGTTGTGCCAATCTAACAACTACAAAAAAAACAAAAATTTGAATTTGGAACCATAAACAAATCATCCATTCCCGATACTTTTTTGACTGAATGTATATAAGACTATAATCTGTAAAAATGACACCCTGTACTGTTATTGCATCGATCGTCAGGATCAATTATAAGGATGAAATCTTTCTAAGAAACTTGATAAATTAAATGAAAGGAAAACCATGACATCTGGACTTATAAATTCAATGAGTCAAGTTAAACTATTAACTCAAAGATCCATCTGTTTACTTATGTTAATAATTATCATTGACGTCATTTACCCATTCAAATGACGAGTTACTATTTAGATAAGACGATTGAAGATTAGTTCAAACGGTACAATCAGATGGCCTACGAGATTACCATTATCTCACCCCTTTAGACTTGGGGATATGTGAAAAATCAAATTTTCATTAAATCTTAAGCTAAAGTAAACGAGTTGAGAGTTGAAGTTCAGAATACGATTATTAATAATATTCACCACAACACGTTATTAAAGGTTACTAGATATGAATTCGTTAGAAGAATACATTTGTGTATCCAAGAAAATGGAGCGCATTTCGAGCAACTAAATAGTTTGTTTACCATTTTTTGTAAATAATTTAAGATTTCATGGTTTTCCCATCATTTAATTTATCAAGTTTGTTAGAGAGATTTCATTCTTATAATTGATCCTAATGATCGATGCAATAAAAATACAGGATGTAATTTTTAAAGATTTTAGTCGATTCGATACCCGGTTGTGGCTAGCGAATTTTTGAAAATCTTTGATTGCAGTTGTCTTTCTATTCAAAAGTAAAGGAATGTTTTCTTTGAGTAAAATTTTCTATCTACAGTATTAAGAGTACTTTCCCTCCAGGTGGCATTACAAAATTCCACCCTGTATAGTGAACATTGATTTTAGACTTAAGAAGTCGGTAGTTATGGTTGATTTTGATTTGTCAAAAATATTTAATTTTGAACGTGGACAACAATAACTAATTACGAATGAAAAGAGGTATCTTTTGTCTTGATTCTGTTTTTTTTATTTCGGAATATGTTTTGGCGCTTAATATTTAATATAACATCACGCTTATATTTCTCTAGGGGTTAGGCAGAGTGTACCTGAAGTATACAGGGTGGAAGGGACATCTTCACGAAGTTGGTTACCATGGATTTAGTGCATGATCCTGAACCTCCATGCGTTGAAATTATTCGACGGTTTTAAAAAAAAAAATCACGGCTTAGGCACTTTTGTATAAAACAGCTGATATTTTTTTTATAACAATATGAATCTATGGTAATCGGCTTCGCACCTATGTCCATTCCACCTTGTATGTATTTCACTAGTTATGTTTAAGTCCCATGTAATAGGGGGCGAGCCTATTGCCGTCAACCGGGCGCAACTTAAGATTTTAACAGAATAAGACCTTTAAGTCTACATATAAGAGTAGTACGATTCAAGATCAATGCTTTTTTATCTATAAACCTATTTATAAGAGTTGCAAAAAAAAACGTTTTTCTAAGAATGAAAACCTATTTTTCCAACTCTTCAATATTAAACTAATTTATCTTAACAAAAAGCATCTTTAATGTAGGCCTTTTATAAAATCTTTAAGTGCTTTAATTAAGATAATGAAATAGCCTCCCAGTATTTATTGATGCTATTGAAAAGTGGGGATTTACTGAAAAAGTGAAAAACAAAGGGTTTTAAATTCTGTTGTTTACATTTATAGTTTTACTGAGTTATTTGAACATCAATCATGGCCCTCGCTGGAGTATTTTGTTGAAGGTGTCAGGTAGGTATAATACACATTTATAAGTGAGGCTATGATTGGTTGACATTTCTAAAACCTTTAAGCCAACCCACCAACTAGACAAAGAA
This sequence comes from Hyppa rectilinea, assembly GCA_951799385.1. NCBI lineage: Eukaryota > Metazoa > Arthropoda > Insecta > Lepidoptera > Noctuidae > Hyppa > Hyppa rectilinea. The sequence continues at coordinate 13,120,604 of OX637315.1, forward strand.
CCAACCAACCAACGAACCAACCAACCAACCACCAACCCATTTCACCAACCAACTCCAACCACTAACAGCCACCAGCCGCGCCGCCGCCGCCGCAGTGCTTAAAAATATCTGAGAACCATATTTTTCAACCTTAATGAGGCTGTCCCAGGAACAGATTACGTACCTATGCGATGTTCGACGTAAACTTCGATTCAACAACTGACAGTCGTGTGAACCTACAAATGAAATTGTTCCATTAATTGAAACTTAAGGTGAGGTCAGTAAGGGTCGCTCCACAATAGCTGGTTGCTGACAAATTCCGCCAACCGACATTCCCCGGATACCCTCGCTTTTAATTACAAACTTAATTGCTTTAGCGAAAATTGTTTTAGAACAACGTAATTTTAGTACGGATAATATAAAAAGCGTATTTATATTTCCCGTTTACGATGTTTAATTAGACGGAATGTAATGAGATGGTATAATTTTAAACAAATTAACGAGACGATGGTTTGCGATTAATTATTTGTTGGTAATTGTTTGCACGTGTTTTAAAGAGATTATGAAGTTAAGGAGCTGGAAATAAGTTTCGATATTAAATTATTTAAGACCGTTTTGTGTTGAAAACCTTTTCGCTAAAGTTAAAGTTAACTACATACTTTGTAATTTAAACATTATTATCTGTTTTTCAGGGCACTCATTCCCCTCTTACCATACTCATACAGGGGCTAAGGAAGGAACATGGATGGGTTTTAGTCAGTAAAAGTCTGACACTTTCTTCCGCTTCACCCAGAGCAGGAGCAGTAATTGATGATTTCCCACAAAAAAAAGTATATTGTATTGTGTATTAGCATATCTATATTTATGTATTAATTACTTGAGCTTTGTTGGCAAAACCATCCAGCTGTAAACTTCACTAGTACCTACCTACGGACAGAAAAGGCTTGTCAGATGTAGATAAAGTACGTTACACTTTCTTTTTTTTCGTAACAGCTTGTCTACAAAGTTTCAAAATGTTTTCCAATACTTTCTGCCCGAAATTAAAAACAAAATGCTGAACCTAATTTTTTTCTTAAAAGACCCGAGACTCGTTAAATTAAAAAGGTTTTGTTGAACTACAGGCCCATAACACATTTTACATAAGTTCAAGTATTTTTATAACCAGTATTATTCTCTCTCTTTTTTTATGAAGTTGACGAAAATTTATGTAAAACCAAGTAACAAAGTAAGCAACTATTACAATACATCGTAACTATTCTAATTTTGTTGTTTGCTATTTCTAACAGTAGATATTGATACCCACTCACTATTTTGGGAATACAAATTAAACGAAACAATAACCTAACTCCTACGCAAAACAAGAGAAAATAACTTAATTACACAGCAATATTCAAAACATAGATTAGATAGTGACTGGAAGGCTAACTTCCAACAATGGCGAGAGCTTTATTGTAAGCGTGGAATGCAATCTTCACGACGCGAAGCAGGCGTCTGTGTTGTCACTGCAATTGAATGAAAATATCACTGCAGAGCTTGTAACTAATCTGCTACAGAATATTACTCTCAAAAGCCTTACTATGTACGTTACAAATCAGATGCGGCCGTTTAAAATAGAAGAACTTTGTTTTGGCAGCCATTTTATAATTCAAACTTGAATATTTTTATTTTGCGTATCTAAGATTACCGCAAAACTTCGAGTGAGAGGGGCTCGTAGCTAAATAATAATTTCCGCACAAATCTATCGACGGTTAAGCTACGCTTGCCGCGGTCATTTCGTGAATGGGTGACCATCCATTACATATGAAGACCCCTACGTGCCTTGGAAAGCCGTTGGCTCATTCAAATATCTTTGACAGTTGTAACGGGTAGTCAGACCGCCAGTCTTACCGAGAGCTATCGTGTTAACCAGTAACTAGGTTGTGGTAGCCATATAGTCAGTTCCCTGGAAAGACTAGACAGTTGATTAATCTTCAAAAGTGGATTATTGTGAAAACGCGACGATTAATGTTTTATGTGCAATACAACTTATTAATTTTTTGATTATTATTAATTTTATTACGTGTTCCTAGAAGTGAGCTTTCTGATATATTCTATTCTTACTCCATGACTCTGATTGACGCCGGGCGTGGCGTCAGTAGCGTGATACATATCAGACTTACATCGTGTAATCAACGCGGAGCTTCGCAAGCGGCTGATGTATCGCTATCTTAACTGATCTCGAGTGTCCGAATAAAATTAAAGGTTTGTTGTTAGCTGTGGGAGAGGTTTACACGTTTTTTTTAAACTAGCCATTGCGTAATTACTTTTTCTCTCTTTCTAACCTTTTTGTAGTTAACATCTTTAGATAATGAAAGCATCATTGTATCTGAATTTCGGCCACACACTGGCTTGAACTTGAACAAACATTATGAAAGTTGCTGGTGCCAGCGGCTTCGCCTGCGCGGATGTTGGAAATTATCTCAAGGGAACGTACTACTAGGATAAAAATATCCTATGTGTTAATCCAGGTTATAAACTACCTCCGTGCCAAATTTCATCTAGTTCTTTTAAGCCGTTTGAGCGTAAAGGACGGACAAACGTACAAACTCACTCAAACTTTCGCCTTTATTATATTAGTGTGATACTAGTTTTTGCGTGAAAGAGTTACAAACATCCATCCGCCCATCTATTCTCACAAACTTCTACGTTTATAATATTTGTAGGATAGTGTGATGTGATATTTATTTTACTTTTATTGTTTTGACACTTAGAGAAGAATAAACAAAAGCGGTAGCAAAATAAAACATAATAAATAAGATGTACAGATTTCAAATTATGAAGTTTAAAAATAGAATAATAAAAAGAGGTTTTACACTTTTTGTTGGCTCTAACAATGGGCCTACCATGTTATGCCGAATTCACCATGCTCTATACTAACGGATTAAATTTCGTTGCATTTGGCATCCAGATCAACTGCTATGAAGTCCATGGGGTTGAGAGGATTCAAGAATATATTCTTGTCTTTCGCTGAAGCTAAGGGTTCTGTCTAAAGGTTTAAAGCGTTCACTTTTATGTTTCACCTCAGAAGGTTTTCTCGTACTTACTGACTAAATTCTACAAACAAGTCTAAAAACATCTATGTGTATCGCGAATGCAAATACGTCAAAGAAAACTTTATTCGCTCGCTTCTACGAGTAGTAACGAGGCAACAAGGCTGTTTCCAGAGGCGTCTGGCGCTTGCCGTAAATTGAGAACTATTGCGATTTATCTAGATTGAAATCTTTCGCTCCAAAGTACGTACTTGGATTTTTTTTGGCTTCTGTAACTGGTACGTAGCGTCAATGTTCGCTTAATGGCTGCATGTGCTAAAATGTATGTTATATAGGTTTAGATCTAGGAATAGATCTTGTGATGTAACGAAGCATCCTATTATATTTATTATTTATTGTATTTATGTGTGGATTAATAGACTTATTAGATATCTTAGCTCGTAATCTTTTAATGTAATTTTACATATAAGCCTTATGAAACTAAGCGGGATTGTCCGAAAGGGTTACCGCTACCCTGGAACATAAAGGGCTACGGAAGGAACATGGATGGGTTTTAGTCAGTAAGAGTCTGACACTCCCTTCCGCTACACCCAGAGCGGGACAAGTCATTGGATGATTTCCCAGCCTTAAAAAAAAGCCTTATGAAACAAAACGAGTATACCACCTACCATTATGAAGCTTCTTGGTACAACACACGTTTTATTTTTTATTTCGATGATGCGACGACCATTACTCGTAACATTCGCCGTCTTTTCACCAAACATAAGACAATCGAGGAACAGCGACATTTCAACACCGCTTTCATCTCCATCTTTATCTCCAGATATAAGGCAAGCTGCTGAGCTATCCACCACAAGCCTGAACTCCTCCGACAGAGTTCAGACGTACCGCACACCGACTAAGCGTTTTATCGTTACGTCGCAGAGTTGAGTTTCCGCGTTTATTGTACACTATTATAGAGGATATAACGTCTTTCTGAATAGACTGTGAAGTGTAGATTTGTCGTGAAGTTACTTTTTATACATGGTTACATTTTAAATGAAAGCAAGCAAAGAGCTAGGTCATTTATGATGCCTTGACGATCATATAGTATATGTCTCAAGTGCCTGTATTCGAAATTTTACAATACTACGGGGTAGTTGCGTTAATCTCAAAAAAATTGCGTGGTCGAGTATACGCATATATCGAACATAATATGGAATTGATGGATAAGAAATGAATGTATGTTATTCATTTGCGATCCCGTGTGCTTACAGATATAGAAGTCGCTGTTATACGTCATACTTCCCCATGTAAGAGCCTTTGAGCTAGTAGCTTTACTGGTATTCTTTTGTTTATTTGAATACCAGTCATTGGATAATATCGCGTTTGTGATGACAGGATTTTGTAGAATAGACACGAGTCACTGTGCTTCTATAGTCTTTGCATGCAACGTTCTAATGTGAAGGTTTATGGTTGACTACCTTCATATTGGCTTCATAGACGGCTGAAGTGCCAATAGCTGAAAGCCTATCGGTTCACTGAAATCAAGAAAAAAATTAAGAACACAGACAGTGATCTTGAAGATAATATTTCTCAAACGAATTCCAAGAATTTAGAATTCCTTTCAATCATGAAATTACAATCCAAATGAATAATTCACAGTCGAATTTATAGAAAATATTGCCGAAGGGTAATTGGAATTGAAAATACATGGCTCAGTTTACACTAGTTTCAATAAATGAGTGTTCTCGATTGGCTCTCGATAACAATCATGGTTCTGTTAAATAATTTTTGAATAAAGAATGATCCGAAAATAGGCCATCGATACCGTTCCAATTTTTATTTGTGGACTATTTATTTTTTCTGTATGGTTTTCCACAAACACTTTTTATAGTACAATTTATTGTACACTGACGATATAAATTGTGCTATACAAAAAAAAACAGATATATACAATTGGCGATTGTTCACTCAAGGCTTCCGATTAAACTGCACTGATTTAAATCCTTTTCATCTACTGATACGACAGTTAGCCCAGTAGTCAGACTTTCGTTTTCGTCGAATTTAATTTCGTTTTCGCCCAACTTAATTTGCTTTTCGTCGAATTTCATTTCGTTTTCGTTGAACTTAATTTGCTTTTCGTCGAATTTCATTTCGTTTCGCGTTCTTAATTAATCTATAACATTTGCTGCTTCTACAGACACTGAGAATAAGAAAACGGTCGCATTGAGTTTTTTTGTTTGTGAATGGCCTCTTCGCCTGCTTAACCGGACTTTCCTGTGGGTACCTTAATCAAGCAAGGCTTCCAGTCAGAGCATAAAGTTTTAAACGAAGCGACTACACTCTAAGAGCGCCCTCTGTGGGTGGTATGGACTTCAGCTCAGGGTGTCGCTAGGGGACGGCACCAAGCGACAAGTGGTTTGGATTAGGGGTCGGAATGAGTAATAAATCAAAATCGAAAGTCATTTATTTAAATTAGGCTGAAAATCAGCACTTTTTGAAGGTCAAAGTTACATAAGACAGTCCCTCAAAAACGCCCACCCTTCACCACTTCCTAGCGCTTTAGCTGGGAAGAAGAAGTGGCGCAACAAACTCCCCAGCAGTTGCCTTTGCAAATGGTTACCATTTTTATTCAAAACAAATACCTTCTCGCAGATTAAACTACCAGCTTAATAACTACAAGCTCCCTCCCTAATATCTCCTTAAGCTACAACTGCAAACTACAAACGAGAACAAATTATTATTTTGCATTCCATTTTCCACAAATCCCATCCCACGGAATTAGGTCCAGTCCATCAAAAATTCGCGGCAAACTTTCGGACGTTCCGAGGCACTTTTGACCCGGTTCCCCTAATCCGGACCGCGGGGTTCGGTCTAATATTTTGTGTGGTACCGCAGGATCTTGGCACTTTGTACTGACCATGTTATTGTGGTCGTCATGTTGTATGCGGTCGGCAATTGTCTGTGTTATGAGATGTGTGTCGTGTTTTGTTTAAGTTAGAAGGTTGGGTTTATGTAGTGGTATTTGTGGTCTTTTATGTGGTTAATTCGATTGTTAGGTAGTAATTTAATGCTGCTGAATAACTCGTTCATTAACCAACGAAGAAAATTGATTCTCTGCCAATGAGAATAAAACAAATCTTAAGCTATTGTGCCTCGTGATGACTCCCGGCCACAAGTGGCGTGCACACAGTTTTAAGACAGGGTAGGCAGAAAATTTTACTCACCAAAAATACTACACGTTGGTTTTGGTTCGTCGTCTTGTCGATTGATAATGTAGGTAATTGCCAAATGCCAACTCAAATATCCATAGATTGACTGATTTTATAAACATATCAATTTACGGATATTCGAAGTGGCCTTTCGGCGCGTTTATTTGATGTTTTGTAATGTTTGTGTGAATTGCAAAATTTAAATAAAATCATTGAAAAGATGGTGGTGTGAGTATACTAAGTATAGGTATAGGATTGTTTTATTTGTATATTAAATCTACACGCCTTTCTTTCTGTAAGAATATCTGCAATATGGAATCGTAAAAGTTGGGAAGGCGTTTTATTTCCGTAAGAAGGTTTTTTTCTATTGAAATCGTGGAAAGATCTGTAAGTCGTTGCTGGCCTTGTGTATTTCTTAAATAGGTGTGTATACGTTTTAGCGACGAGAATGACCTTTCGGTTGAAGCACTGCTCGCGGGAACTGTAACAATTAATTTTGCCAAACGCAGTACTTCGGGAAAAACTGTAATTATGTTATTTTCGTCAAAATGTTCTATAATTTTGTAAATACTAAGGTTTTTGAATTCGGCAGATTTATAAACACATTTGAGCTCATTGATAAGGCGGTCTTAGTTAAAGTCGTATAATTTATAAACATTTACGAATTGCGATACTAATTCAACCGGAAAATTGTCATTATATTTATTGAAATTTTCGCATGAAAGTAGTCCAAAATTTTTTAACTCTTTCAGATTTTTATATCGGTCGCGACATTCGATGGATATATTGTCTATAATTTCAATAAAAATCCGCTTAAAATTGGTTTTCGCGTCCTCAACATTACGTTTTCGTTTTGGCGGCCCTGTGCTTATTTTTACGCCTTCAAAAATTAATTCAAACCTAGATCTGAATGATTCCAAAAACGATTCAAAGTCCCTAATTTTTTTTATGCAATAAGTCACATCTCATGTCTATTTTTGCATAATTTCGTAAAGCACATCAGTTTCTGCGAATATTAAATATTATCGAGATAGGTCGTCCAACACCGGATTTGCAATTAATACAACCTAAAGGTAAAGTTAATCGTAAATTTAATACAAAACAATATGATTCGCGTTGCTTAACGAAACTTCATGTGTTTAACGAAATTTTCGTTAAACACATGAAGTAAAAACTGGATTAAAAGTCTTTTAAATTGTGTAACAAATACGAAACTTGACTTAATGTCTCGCCATCCCAAGAGTCTTCGTTTTCAGCCATATCCTCAAATAAATCAATTAAATGTAAAGAAGAATTGAAAATTACATTTACAGTAAGCGAATTGTAAGTCCATCGAGTGTCAGCAACGCGAATCATATTGTTTTGTATTAAATTTACGATTAACTTTACCTTTAGTTTGTATTAATTGCAAATCCGGTGTTGGACGACCTATCTCGATAACTTGTTTTTTTTCACTGAAAGATAGTTTTGAAAACACATCATATTTTATTTCCTCAATACACACACCATCTGAACCACTTTCACAGACAATATTATCCATTTTTCACTCTAATAACAATGTTAAAATCCTAAATATCTGATAGCTCAAGTCACAAACACAACACACATAAAACAATATGGCTGTTAATGACTATTAAAATTACGTAGTAAAAAGGAAAATTTAATACGACAAAAAAATGATGGCCATCAAAATATATAAAATTCAATGAAACAATGTTACTTCTTAAAATATTTGCACTGCATAGCAAACTTTCGTTCGTAAATGTTCGGAAGAGATCGTAATTTTTCGTGTTAGCTTTAAAGAATAACCAGTGAGACACTGGCTGTTCATGCAGTTGTGTGCGTGATTTTTGTCATTGTGTGTCAGCAAAGCCCACGTAGCTATAGGAACGCACACACATAAAAATCCGTATCACCACGACATTCTACTGAGCACACATACAAAACATTCAGACACGAATAGTTTGTGTCTATGCCGTGGCGCTAGTGCAGCGCGAATCGATGATGTGAAATTACTTGAACGACCAACTGTATCGGATCATAATGATAACACACCGGCCACTCGATAGGTGGAGCTGATTTATGTTTTAAGATTTTTATGTTGTTTTGTTTATTGATAAAATAATATTAGATCTATTATCAGAACTAGGGTAGGCAGTGTCTTTTTGTCTTTATGAAACGCACGCCACTGCCGGCCACCATAGCCGTGGGCCTACGGACGGTGAGTAATGGGTAGCTCACGGTCCGATCAGGACCAGGCCCGTGCCGGACGGCGCGTACGTGTTCCACGCGCACCTCAAATAGCTGTCAGCATTTGAAGGAGCCCGTTAGGGCCGAAGCCTGCCGGGTAAGCGGGGTTGTCCGAAAGGGTTACCGCTACTCCGGAACATAAAGGGCTAAGGAAGAAACATGGATGGGTTTTACTCAGTAAAAGTCTGACACTCCCTTCCGTTCCGCCCAGAGCGGGAAGAGTCATTGGATAGGCAGAATCGTGTTCCCCATCTAATAACCATCAAACTAAAAATTCATTATCCATCAGTTCATATACCGTACAAAACCAATACCCGAACTCATATCATATTCACGCTATACCAGAATTATACAATACGAACCCTTTGACCATCAGTTCTCGGCCTAGTTCCCATCTTCGGGTCAGCAACTACTTATGATGCATGACCGAGGTGCTCTTGGAATACATATACCGAAAACCAATTTGTTTGACGATCTCAGTATCGAATATTGCAGCGTCTACAATCTAAATTCGTAGACATTGGTACTACATTGCAAGATGTTATTTGATTTTGATGTTACGTTTCTTCAAATGTTTCTTGTATTGGTTTTTTGTAGCCTTATAGATATGAAATTGGGTCTTCCTAAGGGAATAATTGCAAAAAAAAACCAACAGTTTTCCCAAAAAGACACTTCATTGTAAAAAATAACTTTGATTTCGGAAGCTTGGCATCTTTGGCTTTATTTTTTTAATTTTTTGCTGAATTGTTTGAAAATAAACGTTTTTTTTTTAAATATAGGTTTTAGGGTAAAACGGCACTCCGCACTGTCCGTTCGTCCATCTGTCGCCAGGCTGCATCTCATGAACCGTGATAGTTAGACAGTTGAAATTTTCACAGATGATGTATTTCTGTTGCCGCTTTAACTAACAAATACTTACTAAAATCAGAATATACAACAAACGTGATTTTTTTGCTGTTTTTATAGATAAAAAACTTGAGAGGTGTCAAGGGACACCCGGATGGAACGAAGTTCCTTTCGATTCATTAGTGATGGAATTGTAATAAAATTTTATTTCTTTTAAGTTATAATAATAAAAAAAAAACATCTAAAATTAACCAATCAAAAAATATTCATTAAAAAGACATATTTTACTCAAAAAAAAGTGTCGTTACAACTTTTGGTCTTAATTTCCGTCTAGCCCCCTTTCGCAACGCGCGATAAGGAACTTCGTTCCAAAAAAAAACATATATACGGATATAGAACCTCCTCGTTTTTGGAAGTCGGTTAAAAATAGTGCAGACTTCAGACCGATCGAAAGAATGAACCATCACTTAATTCTTTTCATGACAATCTGCTTAGCCCATCAGAGTTCAAAACTCCACGGACTTTCTTTTAAACAAACTTATGATTACAAAATATTGTCATTCATGAATCTTTGACAGTTGTTACGGGTAGACAGAAGCCCAACAGTCTGGCAGCCAGTCTTACCAGGAGGTATCGTATTACCCAGTTACTGACTGGGTTGTGGAGGTCAGATTGGCAGTCAGTCCATGTAAATATTGGTATTCAGCTGCATCCTGTTAAACTGTAAGGGGACCCCAACATAGTTGGAAAAAGGCTAGGCAGATTGATTGGCTTAAGAATTCGACCTCTTTGTTCTCCTTTAAGTATAAAGTTCTAGAAACATTTCGCCAAGTCCTATGTAAACTCCTAAACCTGAAAGTCTTTACTTAAGATAAATTATACATTTTACATTCTAAGTAGGCGTTACCTTAACCCTTTTAAGATGAAGGGTTTGATTTAAGTTTACATTGTTGAAGTATTAGGTACAATTTCAACATTTATACAGAGTCGATATGACAGAGGGGCATTAAATTACACTACGTATACTATACGTGTTTAGTATTAACTCGGTACGGTATAAAAATAAAAAGCACCAAAAATGAAGTTTTTATTTTTTCAAACAAACTAAATAGCTTACAAATCAGAGTAAAACGCAACCACCCTTTGTAAATAAAAACTGACCTTGTAACGCAGCGGCACCGACGCGCGCGCTCCGGAGCACTGTTAGGAAAGATACATCGTGTTCAAACGGGGCAAAAACTTAAAAAAACATTTGCGACTAAACTACTGCTCCTATTTAATTGATTTTTGGTACAGAGCTTGAAAATGGTCCCTAGTATAAGCTGTTTAAAGGAAAGGCCCTCTGTCGTATCAACTCTGTATACACATCGTTTTATTCATAACAAGACCTATAATCATATACCTGTAAATACCTATAATGTTCCCAATGCTGGGACATAGGCCTCCTCTCTTCCAGAGGGAGTGAGCTGTAATCTACCACGTGGGTCCAGTGCGGGTTGATATTATGGATGTCACATGTCTTCGAATTTTTAGTTCTAGGACATGCCGGTATCCTCACGATGTTTTGTTACACCGTTTCAGTGGTGATGAAATTATTTACAGAAAGTAAAGCGCCTGGCTGGGTTTGAACCGTAACTACGGGTAACTGTCACGACCGTAAGTCGGGACAGTTACCCCCTTTTTTTTTTTAAGGCTGGGAAATCATCCAATGACTGCTCCCGCTCTGGGTGGAGCGGAAGGAAGTGTCAGACTCTTACTGACTAAAACCCATCCATGTTCCTTCCGTAGCCCTTTATGTTCCGGGGTAGCGGTAACCCTTTCGGACAATCCCGCTTAGGACAGTTACCCCTGGGCCACCATTAATCTACAATACATATAATTTTGATTACTGATAAGGTGTTTGACATCAATCAGGTTACGGCTTTTGAGAATCAAACCCAACGCGCAGAATTTCAATTTGAATACATCTATTTGGATGGCTTAATCAATACATCTCGGATAAATTATTATTACTAAAAGAAAGACAATCCGACAATCCAGTTCCCAGAATAGAATTATTCATGCATATTACAAAAAACGGATTAAAGTCTGCATAGCGCTTAAGCATCAGAATGCAAGCTCAACGTTGCACGAAATGACCCGTTTCGTTTTAATAATTATATTAATTTATGTCTTGTCACGTCCTTCCCTCTTATGGGGCAGGGAAACTTTAACTAGCCTATATAGTAAATGCATACGTAAGCCGTTATGGGAATGTGTAATAAGGTCGGTGGTCGCAAAATGATAGTGTCGTGTAGGACGAACATTTTAGTGGTAGAGTAAGCGTTAAAATGCAAGCGTTTTCATGGTTTTGCTGGGTTGTGTGCAAACAAAGTGTGTTGTTCTGCGATGATGCAGAATATAGCATCTGCGACAAAATTTGCTTTGCCTAGATCGGCTAAAAGAAATGTGATATCGTTTATGATGATCAATCGCCAAAGCGTCAGGCCATATAACAATAAAACCTAGAACCAGTCAAAAAACCTAGAACCTGTCAAGAGCCAACCACACGCGTTTGGAAACTACACATTCTTTAACAAATCGTAGATTTTCTTTCAGTCTAACTAAGATTGAAACTTTACTGACACTTTCTAGCGATTTTATACATTAACAACTTAGTTTATTTTGTAAAATACTATAGTGACCCATTGACTGCCGGAACGCAGATCTATACGAGACACAATGGCTTTTTAATTGTGTCTGTAGTTACAGCATGTGAAAGGTTTATTCATGTTTTTATTACCAACACGCATACTGTGTCATATTTCAAACAAGGTAAAAATATTTTTTAATTTAATTTTATAAAATATGTATTAGTTTAAAGTTATTATTTTTATACTTATAATATATACTGTGTATTATGGGCCTTCGTTGCCTGATAATAAAGGATAAATAAATAAATAAAAAATTTAGTTCAAATTGAAAACTTTACCACAAACACCGCAACATTGACACTGTAAACAAAAAGATTTACGTTGTAACAATTAAATCAGCGTGTACTACAAAGAAGTAAGGATAAACAAGAACTATGGGAACAAATAAATTTCCTTAGCACACCTAAAGATTTTCATTACATTTGAAGTCACTTGACCGAGCTCCTTCACAAAGGAATCCAACATTTATCTCTTTAAGCGAGGCATTTATTGCGGTCAGCAAAAAGGTCTACAGATCAAAGGAGTACTATAAAATATCTTGTTGAAAGTAGAAGCGGTTAAAGACTTTTCCTGTTTTATTCGTTCGAGATGAACGAGGCAGATAATGCTCTTGTATCTGGTATCGTTCTCGGCATTGTGAAGCAGTTAATTGTTGCGTTGTTTTGATTGTGATTATGCTGTGAGGAAATTATGTTTTTGATAGTTTGATTGATGATTTTGATTTATACTTACGTTACGAGTAGACATGTTTATAGTAGGGATATGGAATATTGCTCATATTCCCACTGCCCATTTTGTAGCCGTGCGATCGGCTCTAAGTTTTTTTCTGTAATTGCACTCTGCATTTTCCTGGTCGTTCATCAATCAACAGAAAATAATTTGGTGTAGCGAAGCGGTGCGTATCAAAAAGTTTGTTTCGAAACGTTTCTGGCAAAGCATAGTGTTGGGTATTTTCTGTTTATCATCATCTGCCTAGCCTTTTCCCAACTATGTTGGGGTCGGCTTCCAGTCTAACCGGATGCAGCTGAATACCAGTATTTTACATGGAGCGACTGCCTATCTGACCTCCACAACCCAGTAACTGGGCATTACGATACCCCTTGATAAGACTGGCTGTCAGATTTTCGGGCTTCTGACGACCCGTAACGACTGTCAAAGATGCACAAATGACAGCCGGGACCAACGGCTTAACGTGCTTTCCGAGGCACGGAGGAGTCTCGGTATGTAAAGATGTTCACCCATCCACGGCCAACCCCAGTAAGCGTAGCTTAACCTGGTGGATCGACCTGTGCGGCTGTTAGTACTTAGCCACGAGCTCCTCGTTTATATCCATCGTATATCATAGAGAAGAAGAAGAGAATCAGCTAATTAAAAGACCAGGGTTTTGCTCTTTCGTGATCAAATTGATCTATAGGGCGAAAAATTAATCAGCTGTTACATTTTGACGTGTTATGCGAGCATGTAAAAGCTGTTTTTTTGCGATTTCCTATTTTTGTTTCCGTAGTTAGAAGTTGTTCATAATGCTGAGTACATTGACCCCTAAAAATATTGCCCATGGATTCAAATTCACCCTGTATACTTATTATAAATGCGAAAGTTTGGATGGATATTTGTTACTCAATCACGCCAGGACAGATTTGGCTATTTGGCATACAGATACGAGTAATTTATAATCTGGATTAACCACATAGGATACTTTTTATAATTTCCGTCTTCCAATCGATTCGTGCGATGATTGAATGATTTCCAACATCCACTCGGGCGAAACCGCTGGTAGATTATTTCAAAAAGATTTTCTAGCATCAGCTATAGCCAAGAATGGGCCTTCCTCTTTGGCGACAAAATTAATAAACGCATAAATATTGCATCCTCTTTGCGGTTACTGTAATGACTTACCTTAAATTAGACACTAGTCGGCATTTATCATTCACAAACGGTTAAACGATCCATTTCCTTAGGAGGATGACTGTTCCGAGTCTTTGTTACTTGAGTACTGAGGAAATTATAATTTAGAGCATCACTTAACTAGTGCGTAAGTCACTGACACATTGCATGTTCAATTCTGTACGTATTAATTGTATTATGCGTCTGTTTGTATGCTTTTTTGTTTTTTACGCTTTCTCTGCTGAATGGATTAGAATTCAATTTGGCACATGGGTTGACTATGAACTGAATAAGGACATAGAATACTTTTTTATTTCTGTAGTACGTTTCCGTGGAGCAATTTCCGACCACGACGTGCCCGAAACCGCGGGAAAATGCTACTAGTAATAATACCTATTTACTATTTTAGCTAACTAAGACGTTTCCAAGATATTAATCATGGTTTTCTACGTAGTTTTGTTTATCTTGAACACCTAAAATGTTAAAAGACTAGTTATATCAAAAACTTGTAGCTAATTGTTCACAAAAAATATTGAAACCACCTCAATATATGTTTTCGTCAATTATTGTTGAAAACCAGTACCGCAACAGTGGATGAGCAACGGTAGCCTAGTGAGCAATGATGGCACAGTAGTAACGGCTCCGACTTACGAGTTGTAAGTTGTGTATTCGAACCTTAACGGACTTATCTTGACCACCTTGTGAAATACGCAAAGTAACGGGTGAGAGCAGTGGCTCCCAAAACAGTGAAGGAAAACACCGTGAGGTAACTAGCACGTCTTTGACCAAACAAATCGAAGACATGTGACGTTAACCAAACCGCGCAGTGCCCGCTTGGTGGAAGCAGCCCACTCCATCTCGAAGAGATGAGACCTGTGTCCTTGCAGTGGCAACATTATAGACTGATTATGCTCATACCAAATCGATTAATTATCGTTACCAAAGTCAAAGTCAAATCATTTATTTCAAATAGGCACAAGTAAGGCACTTTTGAACGTCAAAATGAACAAGAAATAGAATTGATTCTAGTCGCCCCTTCCAAAAGGTAGTTTCGTGTGGAGAAGAATGGGCAAGAAACTCCACCGTTACTCTTTTAAAATGTTTTACAATGTTTTGTATACATGAATTATAACATTATGTGAGACGATGCACCCAGAATAAAAACACTACACCACAAAAGGTGAAAAGAAAAACACATATAGTAATGGTAGGTAAACTTAAGTATGTCAAAAGTACATGGTGCTCACATATTTACAAACATACCATATATCAAACATGACGGTCTACCACATAAATGAACAAATACATAAAGTAGTAAATTGAAATATCATTGTTTTTCACGCTCACTTAGCGCCGACCCAATCAAATGACTCACTGATCCGGGTTATTATAAATCGTATCGGACATAATAACTTTATTTATGTACTAAGAATTTATTTCGAAGCAACGGTATTAGCGCTCACTTGTGAGATGATTGATCGAGCAACGACGTTAAATAACGCTGCTGCGGTTCAAAGTAGGATGGGTGACCATTATTACAGTGATTACGTGTGATCAAGACCTTACAAGCTTGTGAAACCGAGATTTTGGGGTCCCTATAATATCGCTTATAATATAAGCCTGGTGGTAGTTCAAATGTGTCTTAAATATGTATAGTAGGAACTAGTTTTCTACACCTGTTACAAACAATAACACTTTTTCTCATAAGCAATAATTTAGAATGATTTAATAAAGTCTATAGTCTATACGTTTAAGACTCTATTAATCAAAGGTTAGTAATTTTCGTAATATTTAGACGCCAAAGTTGTCAAATTAAGTGAGATTTATGTTTAACTTAGCCTACACTGTAAATTAGTTGGGGCAAACAAGTTAAATGTAAAACCAAATAAATTGCACTAAATAAATTAGTTATAAAACTTCTTAAAATGGATTCATTGTTTGATCAATGCCATTTATTTAGTTTAGTATAATTTATTTGAGTGACTTAATATAATTATTGTTTGTGCTATTAATATCTGTTAACTGGTTCTACGAAATAATAATGAGTTTTGAAATAACTATAATTATGGCTGCATATTTACTTAGATTTTGTTTAAAAAAGCAATGGAAGGTTTTGTATAAAAAAGAAAATGAAAAAAAAAATGTTGTTCACTTTTTAAATAATCCTAATTTTCGCTGGGGATATCGTCGTAGTATATTCATTTTACTTCGTCTTATCAGTCTTATCTGTTACTTCATAATAAATTATGCAAAACTTTAAATAAAACATAGTTTTATCATCTAAAGTTACTATCTAAAAGCCTAAGGGACCAGGCTCCAATTACTCACATTGTTATAATATTAAAGGGTCACAAAATTCCATAAACACATTTGTCACAGGCCCGTCAAATGGTGCGCTCACCCCTTTATAAAGACATTTAATACTTACATTAGAACCAATGAGAGGGATTAGTTCGGACTTGGTTTTCGAATGCGGTGGCAAAGAGTGTGTAGAAATGTAGAGGGTTAAAACAGGGTGCTATATGTTGCCTATGCTCAACGACAATTTTGCAAAATAGAATTAAGCATTTGGTTTAAATTATATTCAATACAATTATATACAAAATTAATATCATCAGGACTAGGAGATAAAAAACATAGTATTGTACTTATGTATGGTCCTGAGGAAATGCATGACTGGCTGGCGCTGTTAAGTTCAAACACACTCAGCTTGTTTGAACTATTAGTTTTCAAAACACGATCAACAAATTTTGATTTGTGCATCATAATGTGCTTGCACTGGAAAGTGGTGCTTTTCGTAAAGCATGGACTCAAGAGTCCAGAGTCAAGAGTCAAGAGTCAGAGCATGGAATATACAAGTTGACTTGCAGATGCGACAACTCTTGAGTCCATACTTTACGAAAAGCACC
This sequence comes from Hyppa rectilinea, assembly GCA_951799385.1. Taxonomy (NCBI): domain Eukaryota; kingdom Metazoa; phylum Arthropoda; class Insecta; order Lepidoptera; family Noctuidae; genus Hyppa; species Hyppa rectilinea. The sequence goes on from OX637315.1 coordinate 13,137,388, forward strand.
ACTTTCCAGTGCAAGCACATTATGATGCACAAATCAAAATTTGTTGATCTTGTTTTGAAAACTATCTAACAAGAGTTGTCGCATCTGCAAGCAGACTTGTATATTCCATACTCTGAGTACATTATCGAGCATCTTCATGCAGTCGCAGTCGTAATCCTTTTAACGCCGATGCGAAAATTAATATACATGTCGTTTTGTGTTCTATTACCATCACATAGAGTCGAAATTTATATGTCTGTATATATTTGCAGGGTCCTGTAGGACACAGATGTGCAAGCAAGTGTCCGCCTTGATTACACCAACGGAATACGAATCTAATTTGTGTGCAGTGCTATTGGTATCGGATCAGCTGGGCTTGAGAGCTTGTCACAAGATAATGGATTTAAGAACGTTCACTGAATGCTTAATAAACAGTTTTTGTTTTGCGGGGATTTTGACGTGAATGGGGATTTGATTATGCATACAACGGAACTTGTAAGGGTTATAATGTCTTTATTTTGTACGTGGAACGCGTCTCAAAATTTGGGTGTGCCCCTTTTTAGGTGTCTATTGAATTAATCGGATTTGTGGTAAGTAGTTGAAATAAAGTGTTCGTTACTTCGTTGAAAATTGCAAGATGGCCATTCTGAATACTTGCGGTATATTATTTTGGGTTAGACGTTAAAGTTACTGACGTTTCTTAAGTCTTTTAAATTAATTTATTCTTACGTAACATAATGTCACGCCAATAATCCGCGTAGGGGGAAGTATTAGGAACAGGTGTAGGTACTTATAGAATACCTACCATAAACGCAGCCAGAATTCGGCTACGTGTTTGGCGCCATCACTAGCGTCCATCAGTTCCTGTAACGTGCATACGGCAGGACACACAGGACACGAGATTAAGTTAGCCGATTTCTGGGTCGAGTACATTTAGATTGCCATCGACATGCTAAGAAAAAGAACGCGGCCAAACCATAAACCGGAGCGTAGTTTTTTCTTAAAGTTGTCCTTATAAAAACATTTATAAATTCATATTACTCTAATTGTACACGACTAATTTCGACCTGAATGAATAACAAGAAATCTCTCATTTTGATAAAAAATGTCGTTCTTTTACGACTCAACAGAAATAAACGCTGATAGCTCTGTCAAATGTAATATGTTAAGTAGATATTGTTTAAGTGTACCTAATGACTAAATGAACTTTATGGTAGGAATATATTTTTATTATGTAGTTTAAAAGCAGTGGAGTTGAATATTTTAAGATATCCATATTGGTTAAGTGCTTTACAAACTTTCTGATCCAAATTTTTTCAATCGCCAGAATCCATAAAGACTAAATTAGTTGGAAAGATTTTTATTTTACTTGTCTCTACTCAGGGTTGATTTCACCAATGAAACTGAACGCGACACAACTAAACCGCGTTTAAGAGCTGTCACTGTCGTGATACTTAGGATAGGTCTTAAACGCGGTTTTTTCCGCGAATTTGCTGATCGTGTTAAGTGTCGCGTCAGAGAGTTGGTTTGATGAACACTAGCGAAGTAAGTTTAAAGTGATCTGTCAATAGTGTCAATGCTAGGGGTATCAGGTGGAACAGCTCACTTTTTTTTTTAATGCTGGGTAATCACCTCGGCGGGCTTGGCCCTAAGGGGCCCCTTCATATGCTGACATCTCTTTAAGGCGCGCGTGGAACATATACGCGCCGTCCGGCACGAGGGAACAGATCACTTGACGCTCACTTCACCTTAGATTGTAACGGTGAGACTTTTACAGAATCCACTGTCTGATAGGGACCTAAAAATTGCAAGAAACGCAAGATAATTTGATTTTCTCGGACTACCAGCTTTAACCTTAAAGATCACCGAACATCCTGCAAATTCTTGAATCAACATACAAATTCCTATTAAAATTTTATGGAGCATAGCAAATATAATCGTATTAATAGGCTGCGTTAAGTAAATTGGCCCATAATTCCTGCTGTTTTCGGGTATTATGCAAATCGCCTTGAACTAATTCAATCTTTTGTTGGCTCGTAATAATTAAAGTCATTTGAATTTATACGCTCGTTAAACGTATGCTCTTGTTCGCATATATACATTTGCTTTAGAATTGTTTGTTTGTACTGTTTTATCGTTTTACCTGCAATCGTAACGTTTCTTTATCCGTTCAAATTGATCGGTCTTTTTTGTTTGTTTTTCAAGCGGATTTTCTCTGTACGTTTGTTGTTCGGTTGAATTTGTTACGATGCTTTTATTACGTGGCGCTTCTTTGTCTTCTTTGCGTTTTTAATCTTTGTTTACTGCTGTGAAACTGTTGACAGTGGCAGCGTTTGTTTTAATCTTTCGTATAAAGGAATTTTTCGTAAAAAGTAAGCCTCGCGTGTTTCCGCGATCCCAGCAGTCGATGGGTTAATAATTGTTTTTTTAACCTTTTTGAACGTCATTGTCACATATACGTGACAAGCAAGTACATGCCACAAATATGTGATAATGGCAATAACACTATGTATAACACAATAAACAATCAAATCATTACTTTTGTGAGTGTTTATATATATATCTCAAAAATTGAAGCTCTTGTACCTACGTATTTAATGACATGAAACACTTTTCCCATCGATATTGGGAAATTCATGATAACAAGAAGAAATAAATTTGTAATTTGGAGTGGAGGGCGCGCGCGTGCATTTATGCTATGGCGTTTAAAAAGTTTATTGTAAGTTTCATTCCAAAAGGCGTTGCAACTGACCACATCTAAGATGGCGGGACGAGATGGAGAAACCTAACAACCTGAGGGCCACATTAGAGCTGGAAATTATGAGGAGAGCACTATACCCAGCAGTGGGATTATACAGGCTAACAGGGACAATGAGTTTCATTTGTTTTATTGTGTTTTAAACGTGCATGGTGTGATGTTTCATTTAATTACCTACAGTATTAAATTATAAGCAGCTGCTATTTTTTGTCAGAGTCATCAAGCGTGTATGCATGCCATGTTCCGGTCTTATTAAATATGCTTAAATAAAATAACCAGTTTGACTTGATCCTTATCAATGTGTTCGACACACTTATCTGTGAAGTTGTCAGTACATTGGTGTTTTTAAATTTAGAAGTGCTAGTTTTTTTTTTGTATTCTTGTAACACTCGTAGGTATGCTGCCAGTTCTCATAATAATAATTATGTTGGAATAATAATTGCGAATGGAATCAAAAAGATAGTAAGTGTGTTTTAACGAGTCAGAACTTTAGAATCTTGTTTTTGACCGGCGTGGTACATTTTTTATTAAAGAGCTAAGTGCCTACCTAGGCTAATAATATTATAAATACACTAAAGAATCCGACTGCTTTCTGCGGAGGATCGCCCAGAGGACACGGTAGAGTATACGGTGCAAACCTGCCCCGCTTGGGCGGAGCACCGACGTGTCCTCGTAGAGGCGATCGGTGGCGGCGACCTGTCGCGCCCGGCCCTGGGGCAAGCCATGGTCCGGGGCGAGAGGGAGTGGGAGGCAGTCACCTCCTTCTGCGAAAACGTCATGCTCGCGAAGGAGGTGGCGGGATGGGAGAGAGCAGCCGCCGCGGGAGACGCTCCGGGCGTCGGGAGCCACGTGACGACTCCCGGCCACCGTAGGCGCGGGCTTGCGGACGGTGAGTAATGGGTGACTCACCGTCCGATCAGCATCAGACCCGTGCCGGACGGCGCGTATATGTTCCACGCGCGCCTCAATGAGATGCCAGCATATGAAGGGGCCCCTCAGGGCCAAGCCTGCCGGGTAAGCGGGATTGTCCGAAAGGGTTCCGGGGAACATAAAGGGCTACGGAAGGAACATGGATGGATTTTAGTCAGTAAGAGTCTGACACTCCCTTCCGCTCCACCCAAAGCGGGAGCAGTCATTGGATGATTTCCCAGCCTTAAAAAAAAAAATAGCCGTTGCGGCCGTCAGTTAGCCGTTTATTTTTTTTCAGTCAGTACGAAGTAGAGTTTCATAATATGACGACATTAAAGTTATTATTCACTTTGTAGTGTTTTTTAGGAGACAGTTTATTTTTCGCCTTTAAGTTATGGTACTTACCCTACATCAATTCGTATACCATTATTTAACTTTTTAGGTAACCAATAGTGACAGGAATTATTAAAACATCATTAATATAAACAAAGTGGATTAAAGTATCAACGAAGCATTATGTTTTTAATTTTTTTTTGTAATTGTTTGTATTTTTAAAAAATGAAAAATTATTTTCAGAATCAGTCCAAAATTAACGAAAATATCGATTTAAAAAATATATTTTGATGTGTGAACTTTTCTGTATGAAAATGGCATTTTCAATAAGTACCTTGTCATTTCCGAAAACCAGCGATAGCCTAGTGGTATGACCGTCGGACTGCCAAGTCTTAGGTCTCGAGTTCGAACCCAAGGCACGCACCTCTGACTTTTCAGATTCATTTGCGTATTTTATAATTATCACTTGCTTTAAAATCGGTGAAGGAAAACATCGTGGGCATGCCTGAGATTTTCGGAAAACGTCATAACTTTGATTAATAAAAAATAAAATCCTTTGTTCCTTTGTTTGAGTATCTAGCGTTGCGTAACGTATGTCCATGCTTTGGTAAAGTGAATGCAATCACTATAATACCGGTTGTAAAGCATAAAGAAATGCTTTACTTTCATTCAATAAATGCCTAGAACTTTGATTTTAATTCCAATAACAAATCGTGCACTTTTGTATTTCTGTGAAAAAATAAAGATGATTTCATAAATTTTATCACAGAAATGTAAGGTGTGTTATTGAAATCTTGTCAATTGGACATTATAATAGTAACTAATAAAGTTTAAATTTGTAAAACATGCGTTAAACATGAATTCTTTTGCATGTACAGACGCCAGCACATCAAGCTATCCCAAACTGTCAAATTTTACCAATTGAAAATGAACCTTATACTATTGAAAACTACCTGACAAATTGAAAAAAAAATTGACAGATTTGGGAAACTTGATTATTTTAGACTTTTGGAATAAAACTTTAGAATTATGACAGATAAAAAAAACACGTTGAATAGTCCTCTGCTGATGTAAAATCTAAAAACAAAAACTGAAATGACCTCTCCACTAAATTCGCTCAAAATAAAACTATGTCAAACTCGTTTACTGACCCTCCGTGGTGCGCCTAAATCAAAGCTCAGAGAGCGCAGTCGGGGGTCTAATAAAATTATTTGCTGAATCGAAGAGTCTAATCTAGGAAGGAGTGTGTTTTATTTCGTTAAACTAAGTTATTCATAGTTAGGGGTTTAGTGGCACAGACGGGGGGCGTTTGGATTATGCGAATATTGTTCTCTATGAATTTAAACAAAGAGAATTTAAACTTTTTGAAATACTCGTAGGTAGATGTAGTACTCTACAGCTTGGCCCTCAAAAACTACATCTACCTACCAGTATTTCAAAAAGTTTAAATTCTCTTTGTTAAAAGTCTACACTTTATTTAGCAAGTGTTATTACTCGTTGGTTACCAATATATTATTTGAAAAAAAAAATAGGGTGTTTATCTGTTATTTTTCAACTTGTTGGTCGAGTCTTGAGAAGTGCTATTGCTGAACTTGAGGCCCTAGGTTCGATTCCCAGGTTGGGCAAAGTGTTATTAGGTTTTACCTTTAGGGATATCTTAGTAGCAACTCGAAGTCTGGATTTCTGTCCTGTTCTGTCTGGTTGATGGAAATAGACTCGTCTTTAAAAAAAAATACTTTATTTCAGATCTTGATCCATATTATGTTAATATAATGCGTTCACGCATATCTAACTTTTACGGAATATAGGCTGGTTTTGACGTATATTTTGATTTGATTGTCGCTCTTGCTACCAAGTTTTAGAAACAAACCTTTTGGAACCCGCTGCGATGCGATTCCTCTAGAACAATTCCATTAAATGTTCTACCAGGGGCTTGTCGTCTATCTACGGAGCCTTAATGAATACATATACTTGTGAATAGTAAACGGTACTAAGTTGTTCTATATAATTAATTAATTTAGTATAATATCATCATATACCGTAATTGCTAGATAGGTAACAATTACTGTGGCATTATTAATGAAGTAATATTACGTAGATGTAGCCATTAATATTTAGTTTGAAACTAATCTTCAGTTATGTTACGATCTATTGTCGTGTTTAGAATGTGTCAGGAATACATGATGTATGAAGTGATCAAGTTGACATGCGTCAGAATAGGGTAATCTCGCAAGTGTAGGTACCCGAAGGGACAGAGAGACATGTAGACGTAAGAACAGAGATATTCAGCGGGATAGTCCGAAAGGGTTACCGCTGCCCCAGAACACAAAGGGCTAAGGAAGGAACATGGATTGTTTTAGTCAGTAAGAGTCTAACACTCCCTTCCGCTCCACCTAGAGCGGAGGAGTCATTTGATGATTTCCCTTGCCTTATTTCGCCAGTTATGTTTCAGGACCGTGTATTAGGAGGCGAGGCGGCCATCATCATCATTTTTCATCATTCTCCTGCCTTTATCCCAATTTATTTGGGGTCGGCGCAACATGTCTTCTTCTTCCATACTTCTCTATTAGTCGTCATCTCGATAGTCACTCCCTTTCTAGCCATATCATCTTTACACAATCCATCCATCGTTTCTTTGGTCTCCCTCTACCTGTATAACCATCCACATTCATGCTCACAACTTTCCTGACAACATTTTCCTCATTCCTCCGCATAACATGCCCATACCATGACAACCGATTTCCACACAACTTTTCGGTCACCGGTGTCACTTTCAGACTTCCTCATAAATACTCATTACGTATTCTATCCATTCGCGTAACACCACACATCCCTCTTAACATTCTCATCTCAGCTGCATGCAATTGTCTTTCATTCATTCCCTTTGTGGCCTAACACTCTGATCCATACAAGACGGCAGGTCTAATCATGCTTTTATAAATCTTCCCCTTAAGTTTAAGGGGAATGCGAGGCGGCCATCAATCGAACACAAATTCAGACTTTGGGCTGCTGTGATTACTGGCCTGGTGTTTTGTATTATGTACGGGTACATAACTCTCTAATTTCTTGTTAACGGAGGGATTCATGAGGACAAAGAAAGGAACCATAAAGTTATTCTGCAGAAATGTAGCGTAAGTTCCAAAATAGCTCATAGGTGTTATTTAAATGCGAGGTAAGTACGAGCAATTAAAAAATCACCAGTTTATCCTGAATATAATGGTATTTTTATTTTTAAATTGATCTAATACTTTTCTTTTGACAAACGTTTTTACCGGGTAGATAGGACGAGCGGATTACGCGCGCGAAAATCGTTTGCGTGGGACACTCCACAATCCACATGCGGCTCGGAATTGCAATTAACTTTAGTAGTTTATGTAAAAGCCGTAAAAGTTTTTTTTTAAATAATCAGCTGCTGTTCCCTAAATTTTTTCGATGTATGAGAACACAAATGTATGAACTGCTGATTTTTTTCACGATTTTAGGGTCGGCAAAACTTGTTCATAATGCCATCCGGGACAGCTTTTTCATAAACTAAAAATAACGTAGTATAGTCAGCATTATGCATTTATTTCTCCTTTGTATTTTGTTGTTATTTGCTAGTGTTGCATCACAGACAAAGAAATTACGCAATGTGTATTGTCTTTGATCCTTGACTTTTGTTTTTGAGGCTGGGAAATCATCCAATGACTTCTCCCGCTCTGGGTGGAGCGGGAGTGTCAGACTCTTACTGACTAAAACCCATCCATGTTCCTTCTTTAGCCCATTATGTTCCGGGGTAGCGGAACATAATTCCCTTTCGGACATTCCCGCTTTTGATCCTTAGCTGACCCTGTCATCGGGTAATGGAAAAAGATTGCCAATGTTTTTATGAGATACGAGGGTACTTTGTACCCGGTATAAAGTAGGCAAATACACTTTATGTCTGTTTGTAATGTGTGTTTTGTTTAAGCCGAATAAACATTTTTTTTTCTTTCTTTGCTAGTTTTTCAACGGTAACAAAAGACCCACAGTATTGGCCTACTACCCACACCCAGTATGTACGGTCGCCAGCGCAAGTTATACCAAACTGTCAAATTACTCCAAAGGATATTAAACCTTAACTGTCAACAATTAAGTTCAAAATCGATTGAAGAAATTTGAATGTTTGTGGCAACTTGATTTGCTGGCGACTGTACTAGGCAGCAGATAACGAGCGATGTCTATGTTTGGCACCGATTATGTCGTAACTATCCTAACGAGTCGATATAATCTATTTGTGTTAATCCTATTCTACGGAAATAGCGATTGAATTACTGTTTAGTTATTACAGCTCAACGTTTATAGTGAAAGCTTTATTCATATATTTGGATTTGCATGTTATTTAATCAACTTTTGTTTACTTTATCTAATTTTGTTCAGAAAATTAGCTTTTATGTGACTGTCTGGGGAATAGGGACTAGAAACCCTATGATGTTGGTTCTATGTTTTGTGTAGATTTATCTTCTCTACTTGTCTACACAGTATAGTCCATTACACAGCAAGGAAAGACATCATAAACTACTATCTCTTGCATCACTAGCCCTGCATACACTCATCCAAAAATACGCTCAAAAATTCTAGACCAGCTGCACTGGAAATATTTTGAAAATAACAATCTATAGTCATGTTGAAATATTGAAATGAAAACAAGTAAATATGGAGCCTTCCGTCCAGTTTGTTCCAATTATTTACACTAAATATTTACACTGCAGGGATTGGTGTCACGATTCCAATTTTTATTTAAAACTTTGTAAATACTACCTATGTGAAAGGGTTGTCACAAACAGAATGTTTTAAAGAGCTTTACAGATAGGATACTTTCGTACAAATACTAAATGAATATTCAATGTAATATAATATAAATAATTGAAAGTAGGTATTTCATAAGAGTAGAATATAATATAGGTACTCTTTATTATGCACAACTTAAATATAACAGAATAAAAATTGTATTCTGTTATTTAATCCTGTTATTGCTGTTTTTTTAAATATATACAGGGTGGAATTTTGTAATGCCACCTGGAGGGAAAGTATTCTTAATACTGTAGATAGAAAATTTTACTCAAAGAAAACATTCCTTTATTTTTGAATAGAAAGAGAACTGCATTCAAAGATTTCCAAAAATTCGCTTGCTACACCTGGGAGTCGAACCGACTAAAATCTGCAAAAAGTACACCCTGTACTTTTTATTGCATCGATCGTTAGGATCAATTATAAGGACGAAATCTCTCAAACAAACTTAATAAATTAAATGATAGGAAAACCATGAAATCTTAAATTATTTACAGAAAATAGTAAACTAACTAATTAGTTACTCGAAATGGGCTCCATTTTCTTGGATACACAAATGTATTCACGTAACTAATTCATATCTAGTAACCTTTAAAAACATGTTGTGGTGAATATTATAAATCGTATTCTGAACTTCAACTCTCAACTCGTTTACTTTCGCATAAGATTTAATGAAAAGACAATGTCCAAATTGGCCCTGTGCAATAAAGAGTATCAGATTAAACGAAAATTAATCTCCTATTTTATTATTTAAGTTGCAAATACTTCTGTATTACGGACTAGCTGTATTCCAAAATGTACTTTTAATAGAATTTAACGCGACTAATAACATTAGATCGCCATCTATGCCAATGTCATGTCGTGTAAGAAGTGAAATAGGGATGTCCAATCAATTATAATCGATTGATTGAATTATTAATCGATCGATTGTGTTTTCTTTTCTAAAGTGTATTTTTAAAAACCTAATAAGAATACTTTATGTATGCAGTCATACTCCAATTTAAATAGGTAGTAAGAATAATACTATACAGTAATCAAAACTTTTTATTTCTATACAATCATTCAAACATCTAATTCATTTTTTACGACAATTAATACAAAAATAACATTTCTTTTTCGGCGTAAAATAAACCATTGTCATACATACTTGTAATGTTTATATGACAAAGGTGATGTAACAGACAGTTTGAAATAATTTAAGAACACAGTAAATCTTAATCGAAAAAATCGATTATTGGTGTGGTGTCGTACATCCCTAGTTTTGCTGTGAACGTCATGTCGCGTCGTCCGTTATTGTGAATTTGTCACTTTGGCAAAAACAACTGCATAGGTACCTAATTATCTAGGTAGGTATTATGATATTACCTACTTTTTAGTTTCTTAAAAATCACTCAGAGCTATGAAAAATCGTAGGTACCTACATTTAATATTCGTTGTTATGGTTAGATTATAACCTCAAAATCTGATACTTTTTTTGAAATATATCTTTTTTGCAGCTAGTCCGCTATAAATACAAGATCTTTTAAGAATCTACTAATGATAGAGAATACAATACATAATTATCCGATGCTCTTGGCTCCAGGGTCAACAATGTATGGACGCAGAGCAATGTCCTTTGATTTTTCACATATCTCCACAAAAAAAATGTAAAGGGGCGAGATCTGGTGATCTCGTAGGCCATCTGATTGTACCGTTTGTACCAATCTTCAATCGTCTGATCCAAATAGCAACTCGTCATTTTAATGGATAAATCACGTCAATGATAATTATTAATTACTAACATAAGTAACAGTTGAATCATTGACTTTAAGAGCTTTAACTTGACTCATTGAATTTATAAGTCCAGATTTAATGGTTTTCCTCTCATTTAATTTATCAAGTTTCTTAAATTGATTTCATCCTTATAAGTTATTCTAACGATCAACGCAATAAAAGTACAGGGTGTCATTTTTACAGATTTTAGTCGGTTCGATTCCCGGGTGTAGCAAGCGAATTTTTGGAAATCTTTGAATGCAGTTCTCCTTCTATTAAAAAATAAAGGAATGTTTTCTTTGAGTAAAATTTTCTATCTACAGTATTAAGAGTACTTTCCCTCCAGGTGGCATTACAAAATTCCACCCTGTATTTAGACCATTTTACAATGTGTGACAGAATGTGTATTTTTTTACTATATTTTTTATTCCTTTTATAATATTTGCTTCCAAAACATTTTAAAATGAAATATTATATACCCAGTAGAGACTCATAATAATTCAATTGTTCGTTTGACGGTTTAGAAAAAAAAAATATGTTGCGTGATTGGTACGTTGTTTTACTGCTTCAATATTAAGTTCATTGGTGATTCATTTGGCTTCAAAACGCGTAATCTTCCCATAGATAGTGTTGTTACTTTAGCTTTTAAGTAAAAGATGAGTGAATATTTTTTTTATAAACGTTGCTTAGGGTTATATTAACGTCCTGTTACCATACTTATAAACTACTATTAATATCTTGGCTTTTCTTTTTAAGTCAAAAGACGTTGAAAAAAGTCAAGATATTTTAGGTAAATGTGTGCCCCTCCCAATCTTATTGCTGTAAACACATACTTTCCTCTTTTGAACTAAGTGTAATATTTACATTACTTAACTAACTAAACTAAAAGCTTTAAATTATATTATGTAAAAGCATTTAAAAATAGAGGGGAAATAATCTTAGGCCATAAAAAATCGTCCGCGGCAAACATAAGGGAGCATAGCCACGTTGTATGGCAATGCTGATTATTTGGGCAGCCCTCTGGTCACGTGAAGGCTCGACCAACCAATTGGCAAGTATCGAAAAACAAAAAAAAAACATACAGACTCACATCAATAAAGCCAGAATCATCCTTCTTAGTCTCACCTTTACACCACTTCGAACTAGGGCCTGCGAGACTCGCATCTATGCAATATAACTTCAATTGTTTGTGAAGCTTAATAGCGTTGTAGGTGCCGATCGACCTATTCCGACTCGATTGCACTCGCTTTCGATGCAATGAAACTAGAAGAGGAAACTGGATTGCTTGCCATTTGTAGAATTGCTGGTCACTTATCCTGTTTATAGGCGTGTCAACAGTGGCGCCATCTTGGACAACGGAAGTTTGTTATGCTTTGACTTTTTGAGTTGAAGGTTTAGAACACTAGTCCAGTAAAATAAGTTCATGTTTATAGTGCAAGGGGTTAGATTTGAAATCGGTACGGTTTGGTCTAAAGTTCAAGCTTTAGCTATTGACATAATATATGATTTTCACCTTCAGGCTAGGTGGATCGATCTTCGCAGGCTGATAGCACCTGGATGAGAGTTGCCGAGACTCAAGCTGAATGGTTTGCTACTGGAGAGACAGTCCAGCAGTGGATGATGAATTGAATACCTCCTCTAATCTCTGTCGACTGTCTGTCGACTGAACTATCGAATACCTCGTTGGTCTAGTGGTCGCAAGCGTTATTATGGAACATGAGGTCCTGGGTTCGATTCCCAATTGAAACAATGTGTTATTGGTTTCATCTGGAATTTCTCAGTAGCTACCCGGAGTCTAGATTTGTGGTCGGTTGATGACGCTAGGCTCGCCCCTATTACATGGAAACCTAATACGGGTGATACTATAGGTATACCACGACTTAACCCTACGGGGATTATAGGAGTAATGTATGTGGCGTGTGTGTGTGTTTTTGTATTTATGTGCATGATTTTAGGCGTGTGTGTGTGTATATGTTATGTATATTACCTCCTTTCATGTCTTAAAAAATAGAATTTCCTCAATTTCCTGACTGAGATAGATAGGAACAACATATCCTTTAGCAAATTGTAATAACAGAATGTGGGTAAAAAATGCATTAAGGTTAGCAATTACCGAGATCACTAACTTAAGAAAAAATATTACATTGAATTTAATTTTTTTGTAAGTAAAAATATTTGCATACTAAATAGCAATATTTTAATAGCTCGCTAGCCTTCAATTAGTAGTCTGTTGAACAACTTAATATTATATAACAGCCTTGACTCTGTGCAAGTGGTATTAAGGGGCCTTAGGCATGCTCACTAGTATGGAGAGGGTTTGCAATTTTTATAAGTTCTGGAGCGTTAAAATAACCTTTAGGTAGGTTATATTAAAATGTTTCCAAACAGTGGAGAGCCCCACTGTTGCTTCGCTGACTGATTAGTAGTATTCCCACGGTATACGGGAGCAGATTATGAACGAAATAAATTAAAAAAAAATGTTTATTTGCGATAAACTTGACGCAAAAAAGAATATAATTATGTCACATCATCAATTGGGTATTTGAAAGGGTAGTCAATAACGTTACTTTTTATGAACTGTCAAAACGCGGACTTTGTACGTGATTTCTATGAAATATAACATTGTGACGTCACAGATTTTTTGAATCAAATGGAATACTTATTAGCACTAAATGCAATTTAACAATTATATCTTCGCATTATATTTAATTTCTGTACGGTGGTGGAAGTTTTTATGACGAGCGGTCTTTTTTCCATGTGATTTCATATTTTATTTTTGACTGATTCAAATAGTCAATTATGTAAGATCATAAGCATATATAATCAGTTATCAGCTTTAGGGAGTGAGCCGTAATCTACCACACGGATTCAGTGCGGGTTGCTAGATGTCAAAAATATTCGATTTTTTGGTTAAATATACCTGAGAGTAAGATATTATAAGCAATGGAAGTAGCAGTAGTGCAGTAGAAGTTCTGTGAAACTTTCTACGGATGAGACGGAGATATACCTTCATCTCTTTCCCACTGTGAAGTAAATTTATTAAAATAATGCTGTTTTAAGAGGCGGTCGGCTCCCAGATCCAAATTCGTTCAGCCGTTTTAGCGTTAAAGCATGACAAACAAACAAACACACTTTCCCATTTATAATATTAAATAGGATATATCAATTAGGATGATTAATATTCATATGAATATACTATTGGTTCAAAAGTATCAATAACCTCACACAATAACACTAAACCAAAGAATATTAATATCAACACTGTAAACGGAAGCAATTGCCTTCCATGAAACCTTTCATACATTACCAGCGAGCCTGTAGACGCCTATAAATATTCCGTGTTAATTAATGTGTACTGTGTCGCTAGCAGGAAAGCGTTCTATCACGCAGACTTATCGCCAACGGCCATCTTGAAAATAAAACATAAATGAAGTTCGCATATCTGGTTCATAAAATGCAACTTGTCTTAAGCAAGCCATACACTTTTCGATTTATTACTCCCTATATCGTGGCATGCATCGCAAGAAAATCTGATAATTCAAATTGAATAGAAATTGTTAGAAATATCGTTAGCGATGTGCGCTTCGTAGCAATTTATCTGACGACTTTAGAATTGTAACTAAAGATTTCCGATATGGAGGTTTAAGATTCTCTGTTGGTGCAATTACGCCTACAGCACACTTGCACACATATACATTGGGCTTTAAAGTAAGCTAGTAAAATGATTTTTGTCCTGAAGAACGAATAGTACAGGCCACAAAGAAAAGGCGGACGTTTCGTCAGTACGCCATATAAGTCATGAAAGACTAATTGGAAGGTATATTGGGCCCTAATACGGTTCAAGATTGTATGTTTTTATTGCGAATGTGATGCAGTGTCACTTGCAGAGTAAGCAGTGATGCAAGTGGTAAGCAGTACTTCCAAATTAATAATGCACATGCAGATCTTCGCTAATTGTCGTATTCCCGGAAACACCCGAATCATTGAATCGTTCGAGTCCTAAACAATGTATTAGCATTTTGCGCCTTGTTCGAAAGAAATAGGAGTCAATATCATGTGTACACAATCGGAAACAATTCGGGCGGTCGGCCGTCAGTCAAAGGTCCGTCAGTCGTCTTTATATATTGGTGGTGACTGCACGTGTTCTCTCTGTATGGAATTATATAGAGCTGCTATTACACACCCTTCTTGGTTTTGTTTTCAAAGGTGAATTTAATTTCAACTTTAATTATCTTATTCAAATTTAAATAGTTAATTTTGTAAAATAGGTAAATATACTAAATTTTTTCACTTTTTTTTAATATTAAAAAATTAAAAATACCTACGTTAAATACATATTAAGTACTAGAAAAAACATTTTAAAATCAGATTTAGGCTTATATAAATTATAGCTCGCTATTTACTTACATGGAATTATTGAATCAAATTTCGTTACCATTAAATCAATATTTATCTCTTTTAGCACAAAACACATAATTCTACTAAATTATGCATGAAGAAAATGCACTTAGCCACTCTATATAGGCTTATCCGGGGGTACCGCACGATCTCGGGCGAGGCGGCGAGCCTCCTTGCCGGACTGCCGCCGTGGGATCTGGAGGCGATGGTCCTCGCGCGCCTGTACGAGTGGCGCGCGGAGGTACTAAGCCGGGGGGAAACTCCGTTTCCGCAGCAAATTGCGGCGGAGCGGACGGACCTCCGGCGCGATCTCATGGCGGCCTGGAATCAGCGACTGTCGCAACCCAGCGCAGGGCACGCCACGATAGTGGCGGTAAGGCCCCTCTTTGAGGAGTGGCTAGAGAGGCGTCACGGCGCCCTCACCTTCCGCCTGACGCAGGTCCTCACCGGACATGGATGTTTCGGGAGGTTCCTGCACATCATCAGGCGGGAGGAAACGCCCGGGTGTCACCACTGCGAGGATCGCCCAGAGGACACGGTAGAGCACACGGTGCAAACCTGCCCCGCTTGGGCGGAGCACCGCCGTGTCCTCGTAGAGGCGATCGGCGGCGGCGACCTCTCGCGCCCGGCCCTGGTGCAAGCCATGGTCCGGGGCGAGAGGGAGTGGGAGGCAGTCACCTCCTTCTGCGAAAAAGTTATGCTCGCAAAGGAGGTGGCGGGATGGGAGAGAGAAAGGTCCTCCCGTCCCAGCCGCCGCGGGAGACGCTCCGGGCGTCGGGAGCCACGTGACGACTCCCGGCCACCGTAGGCGCGGGCCTGCGGACGGTGAGTAATGGGTGACTCACCGTCCGATCAGCACCAGACCCGTGCCGTACGGCGCGTATATGTTCCACGCGCGCCTCAAAGAGATGTCAGCATATGAAGGGGCCCCTCAGGGCTAAGCCTGCCGGGTAAGCGGGATTGTCCGAAAGGGTTACCGCTACCCCGGTACATAAAGGGCTACGGAAGGAACATGGATGGGTTTTAGTCAGTAAGAGTCTGACACTCCCTTCCGCTCCACCCAGAGCGGGAGCAGTCATTGGATGATTTCCCAGCCTTAAAAAAAAAAAAAAAAAAAGCCACTCTATATACATATCGTCTTCCGACGCTCGGGGAATACGACTGTTGCCGAACAGTGGCGAAGATTTCTATGCGCATTATCACTTTGGGAGTTTGGGAGACCGGTAATTGAATGTCAGTGATAGCTATGCAATTTCTTTTAAGATTATAAATGCGAAATATTTTACATACTAAGGATGATTACTAAAACATATTATTTTGTCCATCAACTAGATTATTAAAATCGAACACATCTTTTTATTTTTTTGTGATTACGTAAACATTGAGTTAATATGCGGCATGACGTCATGCGTATGTAAATTTTATACTTACCTACTTGTGACGTAGCGAGCTCCCATTCCCCAACTGTAATGCATTTTTATATAAGTACCTACTATTTTATTTATATGATAAAACTAAAATACGTGTCTAATATTTTTTAATTATCTGATTGACGGACTAAATATAATATCGTTTTTTTCCCTGGCAGCATCCCTAGTTCGGTTGCTGGGGCCTATATTCCTGTAATATTTTTTTGTTATTGAGTAAGAATAAGGTTGGCATTAATAGAACTATAAACCGGCCAGCATTGAAATCAACTTCATAACTTTCATGACCCCTATTTCGAAATGGGTTAACTACTTCTTTTAAAACAGCCCTCATATAATTAATTATAAAAATACTCTCACAGAATCCAAGTTAAATAACAAAGTGGAACTAATTAGTATATTTTAGTGCACTTTCTTTGTCTTAATTACCCTCTTCTTCGGGCTTTGCATTTAAATAAGGCATAATAGTCGATTAAATTTGTGTGCAATACGAGGTCTGCATACACAAACTTTATTATTGTATCGTGGAACGAGACTGGAGCTTTTTCCCTCACTCCTTTATTATTTTCTCGTTTTAATAATTATGAGGAAACAAGTAGGGTGAATGGAATAGTTTATTTTTATTAGATTACTGGATTGCATGATAATGTCTATGAATTAGCAACACGCGTTCGTATTATTTTTAGCAATGTTGTGTTTTTCAATTAAAGAAAGGTTAAAGATCTTTCCTTCTCATTAATACCTACTGACTAAGTGAGTGTCAGAATTAATATATACGTATACATGACGATGACGTAATACATACGATAAAATACATCTGATAAATATAATAATTTAACATAAATGTATGACTGCTTCGTAGGTGTAGTGGTCGCGAGCGCTACTGACGAGCGTGAGGTCTTTGAGTCGGTTCCCAGGTTGGGAAAAGTGTCATTGAGTTTTTTCACACCGCGCTAGCCCAAAATGGCGAAATTTAGGCGAATCTACTATGGGTATACCTATACTCAAACCCTTTGGGGAAAAAAGACGTGATGTCACGGAAATTTCTACAAAATGTAGGTGACAAGCAAAAAACGAACGACACCCTTTATAAAAAAAGCCAATAAAAAAGCAAAATGCTCTAAGCAAATCCGCGACAACCAAATTAAATTACCATAAGTAGACAAAACATTTAATAATAAAAGTAAACAAGTAAATCTTTAAGAAGAGCCGAAAATTAGGTTGGGATCGAGTTTTGAATAAGTAATTTGTTGGATATAATGTAAACATTCGGTGAGCGCCTGATGGGACATTCAACTTGAATGGACCGTCTCCCTCTGGTACATATTGGGTGTTCGGAGTGACCGTGATGTTAGGCAGATTTCGGACACCCAAAACTTTAGATACCTATTTGTAAGATGTACACATAACAGAACATCATGCCTGTATTTCACGCAGGGTAACGCAGAGGTTAGCTATGTAAGCGGGTTTGTCCGAAAGGGTTACCGCTACCCCGGAACATAAAGGGCTAAGTAAGGAACATGGATGGGTTTTAGTCAGTAAAAGTGACACTCCCTTCCGTTCCAACCAGAGCGGGTGGGAAATCATCAAATAACTCCTTTATTTGATGATTTCCCACCCGCAAAATTACATGAAAATAAGTCTGTAAGGCATAAAGTCCTTAGCTGATAATTTTAGCCGTATTTGCTGTACTGTACATCTTATAGATCATCAATATTCGTTACTTACTAATTAGGCCTAGTGGTGTGACCGTCGGACTGCCAAGTCATAGGTCTCAAGTTCGAACCCAAGCCACGCACCTCTTATTTTACGGATTGATGCGCGTATTGTATGATTATCATTTGCTTAAAAATCGGTGAAGGAAAACATCGTAAGGAAACCAAGCTTGTCTGAGAGATATTTCTCAACAGTATGTGAAGTTAAGTTAGAGGCCCATGGGCAGCATAAAAACTCTGACACCAGGTAAGTCACTAACCAACCAAAAAGAAGAAGACAATTTTTATTAAGGATTACCTGATAATATCATTCTAAAAACTCTTAAACGGAGTCAAAGTAAGACTGTGTCCTTCATTAATTCATATTGTTCTGTGGATTTAATATTTAAAGCCCTTTTTCCTTGATCACAACTCGTGGCACCCCTACCGTCCCTACGGCCAACTTTATAAAGGACGGAAGCGTTAGAATCCTTACCCAATCCATCTGCACCGTTCACAATGAAATATTTCCGTTCACTTCGTCCCAGTGTGTCAGCCGTTTTCACATTGATTGAAAACCTGTTAATATCCAACTTTCTTTGCCTCGCCTTTCCTTTATCTTGTTTATATAAACTTTCCCTTTATTTTCACTGGTAAGAACGTGTTGAAAAGCGAGTGGGAGTTCCGTTTGAAGATTATTATAAATGTCATTTGGGAATATAGATGAGCGCCAAATATACAATGATTTGAGATAGTTTGGTAAGGTTAAGTATTTCTGTTTTGCATTTAGGTAAGTTGACAAATGTTAAGTGGTAGATAGGTAGTAGATATCAGAAGAACCAACAGCTTTTTTATCCGTTATAAACGTTAGGTATGTACATAAAAGGAAATTCTAAAACTTTTATACTAATTTATCAACATATTAATCTCGTGGAGTAGGCTAAAATATTTCAACAGCATACCTAATTAGCCTATAATGTTCTTACTGCTGAAACTTAGGCCTCCTGTTGTCGTGGTGGATTAAAGCCCACTGAAGGAGTGGGAGTCCACCACGTGGGCCCAGTGCGGGTTGCTAGATGTCACATGTCTTCAAATTTTAGGTTCTAGGACATGTATCACACTACTACTCACATATTTCAACAATGAGTGGATATGGAACAAAAATGTGCCACTATTTGACAAAAAAATACTGAGATTTGTATAAAACAGTTATACATACGCTCTGACGTCATCATTTGAAAACGCTGAGGTTTTCCACCGTTTGATCTTTGTTCTTCATAACGAAGTGTCGGCATTCTTCTCTACTTAGGAACAGACAATGAGTCTGTTTAGCCCTATCTTCATTATTTGAGTGGTTTCATTGACAAAGGGCCCTGTTTACTTTGTAATGAGGTGAAAATCTTGTTACAATGAAAACGGTGCGGGATTCTAAAGCTTGTAATGTTTGTTAAATGAATCTTGGCGGAGTAGTTGCTTTAGGCGGGTTCTGGGTACTAAAACGATGTCTAAAATGTTGTTTTTCCTTGTTAATATCGTTTGACATTTACGTGTGTCGTCTATTATTTGAATAGATATGTGCTAGGTTTTATTTTTTAAATATTTTAGGTAACTCGTTCGTTTGCAAGTATAATGTTTTATTGGATCAAAGCTATGAATAATTACTTTTCCTACATAACATGGCGTAAAATATATCGAAAGACGTAGGTAATTTATGTGAAGAGTCACAGATCCCATGTATAAACATGAAAAGATACAAAACAAAGAGGCTAGTAGGTATAAACCTACTAGCCTCCTTGTTTTGTATCTTTCGACTCCTGGGCAACGTCATTTTAACATTCGCAAATCTTTCCAGTAGTATTAATAAAAATCTACATAGTTATATAACTAATCTACATATTTATTTAAAACAATACAAAAAAAAAAATTAACAATGTAGGTATGTAGACCCACTTTCTTATAATCATCTCAGCCGAAATGTATCGTTCATCATAATTAGTTTCTTTCTACTCCGCAACAGATGGCGCTAGCTGTACGAATAAATTGTTTCACCATTTTAAATTCAAGAAACTTTACAAAGGAAAATTGCGCGTCACAACATATTGTTATATTAGTTCATATTAATATAATTGAATAAATACTTTGATATTTTGTCTGAGAATTTATAAATACAGAATTCGTATTTATCGTCATGTAGCTACAAATTTTTACAGATGAAACACCGGATGTAAAACCGTCTAATTTCACGAAATTTGTTAGTAGTAATATTTGAGACATATAATTTGTATTTTAAATCATGGTTGCTTCTTGTTTATGTTTATTGGTTTTTTTGTCTGTTCTATTTCGTAGTTGTTCGTGTTTCTCAAAATGTATGGATGTAGGTAGGTATGTAGGTACTTATTAGTTAGGAGAATTGTTATCATTATTTATTAATTTAATAATGGTGTTGATGATGATGAAAATCGTTAGGGGTTATCGTTGTCTATATTTGAGATGACTGGAAAAGACAAGTAGGTACGTACTCCTTTCCTACTTACCAGCTGATACACACATTTTTTTTTTTTTTTTTTTTTTTTTTTTTTTTTTTTTTTTTAAGGCTGGGAAATCATCCAATGACTGCTCCCGTTCTGGGTGGAGCGGAAAGGAGTGTCAGACTCTTACTGACTAAAACCCATCCATGTTCCTTCCGTAGCCCTTTATGTTCCGGGGTAGCGGTAACCCTTTCGGACAATCCCGCTTACCCGGCAGGCTTGGCCCTGAGGGGCCCCTTCATATGCTGACATCTCTTTGAGGCGCGCGTGGAACATATACGCGCCGTACGGCACGGGTCTGGTGCTGATCGGACGGTGAGTCACCCATTACTCACCGTCCGCAGGCCCGCGCCTACGGTGGCCGGGAGTCGTCACGTGGCTCCCGACGCCCGGAGCGTCTCCCGCGGCGGCTGGGACGGGAGGACCTTTCCCTCTCCCATCCCGCCACCTCCTTCGCGAGCATTACTTTTTCGCAGAAGGAGGTGACTGCCTGCCACTCCCTCTCGCCCCGGACCATGGCTTGCACCAGGGCCGGGCGCGAGAGGTCGCCGCCGCCGATCGCCTCTACGAGGACACGGCGGTGCTCCGCCCAAGCGGGGCAGGTTTGCACCGTGTGCTCTACCGTGTCCTCTACACACATACGCTACTCAAATACCTGCACTCAGACATCGTCAATCACTCGTAATTGTACCACGTCGACAATCTTTACTATGTGATATACATACATAATTAGCCTATAATGTTCCCAATGCTGGGACACAGCACAGGCCTCCTTTCTAAGGCAATAATCCACCACGCGGGCCTAGTGCGGGATGGCGGATGTCACATGTCTCCAAAGTTGTGGTTCTAGGAAATGCCAGTTTCTTCACGATGTTTTCCTTCACCATATTGAGAGTAGTGGTAATGAAATTAAATGCACAAAGTAAAGCGCCTGCTTGGGTTCGAACTCAGGATCTGCAATTCGTTAGTTGAGGCCGATACCACTGGGCTACCACTGCTATTACATTCTGTCATGATGTCCCAATGTTTGAAATAGAACCATAATTTGAAAAAAAAACCCTTATCAATTATGTTTATAAGAATGCCAGCATACACAGAAAATACTATCGTATTCTAAGAAAGCTCCTACAAGCTTCATTAAAGATTGTATCAGTGAAAATAATCTGATGTCATTCACGTGCTACCACAACTAAGCCATTAGAACATACGTCAAAAACTCAATCGATATTGATTAAAAAAATAAAGCCTACCTTGCGGTTTGTTCAATACTCATTTACCTGTCCTATTAATACGACGGCGCTATAAAAAGCCGAACAGGTTACATAATACGCATCCTACGCAATCAACTTAACCTGTGTTCACGATTTAGTTTCCAAACATGTAAACAAATATTTGTTTTTGGAAAAACAACTTTAATTCCCGCTCATAAATTACAGTTTGCGCTAAAATTGTAAATATCAGTTTTTACTTTCACTCATTCTGAAACTGAGCTCAAACTCAACTCAAAGCATTTATCTTATTAAATCCAATTACAGGTGCTTTTAAATTGTCAAGGGACCCCTTCAGTCAGTCCTTCCGGTCGGTCAGAAAGATGAAGCTAGTTGCTCATTCCAAAGCAGTAGGTACCTATGGAGAAGAACGGGACACTCTTTCAAATCAGATATGGTGATTGTCTGAATTTACATTAACATAAAATTGGAAGTAGAAACAACGTCAGTTGGAAACAAGAATTCAAACAGACTATAACTTAAACATGCAATAAAGCAGAAGCGACCGGATTATGAAATGAAATTTCATTACCCACTGTTTTTTATTTCATTCATATTTTATTACTTCATCGCTACCTGATCATAGTCTTCGGTGATTCAAACGGATCGCTATCCGATTACTAAAACAGTCACGGGTGGAAAAAGTGCCGACAAAGCTTGGCAGACGACATCGGGAGACGCACGGCGCGCCGCTCTTGCTAACCGGACGTTTTTTCTTGCACGTTGTCGGTTGCCGCTGGAACATACAGAGGCGATGTTGGACTGACGAGAACAACTGCTGTTTTGATTGCGAGCTTTCATATTTGTTTTTTTTTTAAACAAAATTCAGACAACAATATATTATAGTCCATTTTGTTATTAAGATGTCTTATAGCTTATAGCTATAGATATTGAATTCCAAGACTAAATGGAGTGCGGATATTTAGATCCGATTTTCGGGTAAAAATTCAAGAGACTTACAATTTAGTACGCTTTTCAGTTTTAACTAAAGGTTAAAAACTTTATGTACGGTAACACTTTATTCAATTTGTTGGGTTATACGCAGCATCGTAGCATTTTACAAAGCTTAATATGTTTGGTTATTTGGATTAAAAATACCAGTTCAAATTATCCGAGGTACACTGGCCAGCATATCAAGCTTCCCCTTTCTGTCAATTTTTTTATAATATATTTTAAATTTTTCTACAAAAGAGAGAATGGCTTGTTGTGCTGGCGTCTATACATACTAAACTCAACTCAAAATTTTAAGAGAGTCATTAGTTCCCCGTTCTTAAGAACCGTATGTCACCCTTATAAAGGCGCCTTGTCTTAAACACACCTGCTTAGAATCTTGATATTGAATTCCAAGACTTAAGAAACCACTCAGAGAGAGCTTTCATTACTCGCAAATCCTCTTCTTTATAACAGAAGCGAAAGGGTCTCAAGTTGTGGGCACGGTTCCTTTATTTCTGGTCCTTTGGGTGTTAAAAACTGGTGAACGTAAAACGCATTCTTTGATGTATTGTGATTTACACAAACGTGATGTTTATGCAATATGAGAGGTTTTAAATCAAAATAATTGATGTGTTTACAGCTTTATTCAGTGTTATGTATACTAAAATGTGTTAAATGAATTTTAATTGTTGAAATGCTATTCAGCGGCTTTGATCCTTTCTATGAATGGTTAAAAAATGAATTTTATAGTATTTTTATTCTACGTCGTGTGTTGAATGTTTATGAAAAAATTGAATTGAAATGGCTATTTTAAACGTCATGTTTACACCGCCGTAAAGCTATTAATTGTCTATGTCATGATTTAATAGCAACATATTTCATTTAAATAATTCATTCGAATATTCCCTTAAACCTTTCCCAAACAATGCCATACCCAAATCTAATGAGGCGTAACCAGAACATATATTGATTTATTATTGCGGCCAGAAGGACCAAAAAAGGGAACAAGGTGTATGTCAATGGACGCGTAACAAAAAACCATTAAATGAAGATAAAATGCCGGCAATCCGAGTGGCAGGTGTTTAGCATGACGCCGATACTGATACCGTTCAATCCGTGGTATGATTGGACAAGCTGCTGTCTCATAGATTATAAGGAGTTTAGGTTTGTGACTATCTAGCCGGTTGTTCGTAGAGGTAATTGTGTAAATTGTGTATTAGACATTTGGGATTGTCCGAAAGGGTTACCGCTACCCCGGGACATAAAGAACGGAATATGGATGGGTTTTAGTCAGTAAGAGTCTGACACTCCCTTCCGCAAAGACATTTGGGTTAGGATACATATACGAGTATTTTCATAGCAGTTGTGAGAAGTTCGGTACTAGTACTGGCTGCTTCAACTCTGCCGACATATCACAGAGTAGCGCCACAAGAAGGCCGCACTCATGAAAAGGCTTGTTATATTATGCCTTCTTGCGGCCCATTTATACACACATACACACACACTAAAACAATGTTTATATATAAGGTACTGAAAAAAATTGTATAATGCCGTGGAAGAGCGGAGTCTCCTAATGCAGGCATACTTGCTTAACATGTAAAACTTTTTGGTTCAGAAATAAATTTGATTTGATTTATAGAAAACTAAGGAATTACGAACCATGCATTCTTTATCAGTCAAGTCCGGCTTCATACACTGCATAGGGTTATTGTCTTTTTAAGTTAAAAAAATTCGATCCTTAAGCGGGCAAAACCATGGGCAAATGCTAATAAAACGACGGTCATCAAAAATTAGCTGACTAATTGTCAAGCGCGCGTCACCAGCCTTTGTGTGACTGATTATAAGCTAATTGTCGTCCATGAAACCGGGAGCAGGTATGTCTGTCAAAACCTCATACTTATTCTGTGGTCATGTACCACCGAAATCTTGGCACCTGCGTCTGGCCGATGCGACAAAACGCCGCGACTGTTTTTCGACTACCTTATCGCACGGTAGAAGCGTAACAAAACAAAATCGTTATCTTTCTTAAAAGATTACGTGAGGCCTTCGTCTGTGGTGTTAATTGGAGGCTAATGTTCGCTTTTTCTTTTGTGTCGGTCTCTTAGATAGTTGCAGATAAGGAGAAGCTGCGATTTTGTCGGAAAGTGAGGCTTCGTGTTTCTATTGTTTTTTATTGTTGTTGGTGCCAGCTTTTGTTGAGAATTTCGCAGGTGCTAAGTTATAATGTATAGGTTTTTCATTAGTATTGCTATGTTAATTTAGTATTAGCGCAATTTTGGTAAGAATACATTATTTGTCATCAAGTCACAATTTTGGATAAGTATCTGCCTAGCTTTTTCCCAACTATGTTGTAGTCGACTTCCAGTCTAACCGGATGCAGCTGAATCCCCGTATTTTACACGGAGCTACTGGCTATCTGACTTCCACAGCCCAGTTACTGGGTAGCCCCGATACCATTTGTAAAGACTGGTTGGATAAGTTTAATAATAATAAGTATTCATTTTACAAATACATAGCACTTTGCACTGTATAAATTGTTCAAAAGTAATATTTACATTATGATGCAGTAGTAGACTCCATCTTTAAAACTAGGACTACCCTGTATCTTAAAATAGGGTTCTGCCAAGTGGATTCTGTTAGTATTTACAACCAGAAACAAGTGAAGACAGTAAGATACAAGTACTTACATTTACATTTAAAAGCTAAATATTCATAGTAATATATAAAGAAATAATAAGTATATAATCAAAGAGCATCAAAAAATTGGTCCACATCGCTGTCAACAGGGAAAGTTCCCAAAAGGCTGGCAGCATTGCCGCGTTGTATGGCAATGCTGATTCTTTGACCAAAAAATAGGCCAGCCCTCTGGTCACGTGAAGAGTCGATCAACCACTTGGCGATGTCTCGGAAAACATAGTGTGCACTCGGACCCCATGGCCCTAGTGTTTCAACCCCAAACGGCTCGAACATGTAAGTCCCAATAAGGTTGGAGTAGTACTTACATTATATAAATATCTTCCATTATTACCAGCAATATTCATCAGTTCATACAAAGCAGTATTTCTACGAAAACGTTGTTACCAAACTAGGTAAAAACCTACCCACACAACCTCCCTTTCTCCTGAAATTTAAAATTCACATAAACTTCACCGTATATCATACTTAACCGCAGAAGACGTGATATTTTGACTAAGGACGACATTATCTTGAACCCGTGAAGGTGATAACATCGCCCGTGATTTAAGGAGCTCTATCCTTCTGGAAAACCATAAAGATTATCTCACTTCACGCTAATGGACATACTAATTATTAATTAAGGACTGTTCTAAGTGTTACTTTACACGGAGCTTAAAGTTTTGCTGCAATGTACTTTGTGAAACGTGTGGGCGATGAAAACTGTGATTTTGTTTTCATAGTAAGTAGTGTTTTTTGGTAATATGCTGCATAATCAACGGGCTATGTCCTAATAGGAATGATGACGAAAATTTATTTTTTATTCCGTCACCTAGATTATTAAAAAATACTAGCTTCTGCCCGCGACTTCGTCCGCGTCACATCGCCTGACCACACTATTTCATAATTTTCGCTTAGCATTCTTTCTGTATTTTTTTGCTCGGCTCTAGAGGCTCCCTGCGTGATGTGAAATAGCCTAAAGAAAAAACCTTTCCAACTAGTAGTTCCCGAGATTAGCGCGTTCAAACAAACAAACTCTTCAGCTTTATAATATTAGTATAGATTGGATACTTATTTTTCTTTATCCACGAAATCAAAAGGTTACGTCGATACATTGTGTTAAAATGTGGCATGACGTCACTCCTATGTAGACTTTATAATGAGGTGTGACGTAGCGCGACCCCAATCCCCGATTTTAATGCATTTTATATAAGTAGTTATTTATTAATATGATAAAACAAAAATACGTGTCTCATATTTTTTTATATCTGGCTGACGGACTCAATATAATTTCTTTTTTTTTAACCAATATAATGTTATTGGATGGGAAACAAGCCAGTAGACCTGGTGGTCACCTCCGCCTATGGATATCTTGAAAACAAGGGAATTGAGGACAAAGATCTTTTCGAACTTTTCAGCTTTGTTAAATTGGTGAATTGTTATAGTAAAATACCTACCTAAATGATTAAGACCCGTTGTACACGGCATGGTTTCTTTACGGCCGGCGTCTAAACCAAGCTGTAAAAAAACTTGTCCGTCAACAAGATTCCACAATTATCCATAAAATTAACAAACTTTTTTTTACAAAAAAAAAAATACAATGATGTGAAAAATAATTTTAATACGGAAGTCGGTTGTTTTTTTTTGTAAAAAAGTTTTCATTTTCCACTTTTGAGTTATAGTACCTACCAACCCGCAGTCCCTACCACACCAATTCGTATCCGCTACTAAACTTGCTATGTAAACAACAGTGCCCTGATGTACTAAAACATCGTCAAGATTATAACGTATTTAATCCACTCTTCTTGAGTGGATTAAATACGTTATATCTCTAACTAACTAACTCAAAAACTATTCAAGCGAAGTTAATAAAGCATTTTCTAAACTGGTTGCAAACATAAAACCTCTTTCTTTTTTCGAATCCGGTCAAAAACGCTGGCAACCGGACTCCACGCGGCATTTTTCTCTACAAAAAAGTGTGTATATAGAGCCTAACACTACTCCTGATTGCTTTCAATTGATTTCCGAAAGTAAATTACTCGTACTTTCAAAGTAGAAAACAGTTTATCTATCTTACTCAGGTATCTTTCTAATTTCTGGCTCACTTTCAGGCCTTGTTTTTCACTGTCAGTACTTTGTCTAATTCCACTCCTTTTTCAAGACTTTGTTGTTTCTCTTCACGCTTCTATAGCTCCAGACTTGACTTTTTAGTACCCTTAAAGTTCTTGCTACCTTACTTCACGGCCTTAGTATAAAAAGCTGAGTAAATTAATGAGGGTATCTACTAAGGACAAACTCAAACTCAAACTCAAAGTATTTATTTCAAATAAACCAATTACAGGCACTTTTGAATTATCAAGGTGTCGGTCAGTCAGAGAGATGAAGCTAGTTGCCCATTCCAAAGCAGTAGGTACCTATGGAGAAGAACGGGCAAGAAACTCCATGGACACTCTTTTAAACAAAATATGGTTACAAAATATTGGTTACATAGATCATATTATTATTATTATACATGTGAGAACGATGCAGAACGGTGAAAGCATCTGATATAAAATAATGTAAAAAAAAAAAAAGTTCAAAAGTTAAATTAAAACAAGCCATGGCCGCTAAGAGATGACCAGTCTCTACCGACAGCGCCCGTTCACGAACATGACGCATGGATTAGCACCATTCAGCTCAACCATTTTGAAGGGAGCTAAATGATCCAACACACACGCCACCATCAGCGAGACATTAAAGTGAGCATGACATACTCTCAGCCGCCAAAGCACATTCAAGTCAATGAAAGACGTACCCAGTAAATGGTCACTTTATATTAGGTACATAGTACTCACATATGTGCTAAGCAATTATACAATATTAAGAAATTGAATTTATACAATGCAAATATAGTTTTTATTGTTGTTGATCTTCCGCAGCTCCAACAGATTTTTAAGAAGTCTAATGAATTAGGTGATACGCCCTTGTGGAGCAGGAATAGCATTGACCCAAGCGTTTTTATCAGCGATGTAATCTCCCAATGTATAATATGCTTGGCTGCATAGTGTGCGTTTTATACAGGATTTAAATTTTGTTTCATTAAGTTCAAGAATGTTGGGAGGTATTTTATTGTAACATTTTAAACAGTACCCCATGAAAGATGAATCTACTTTAGCCAGCCTGAAACCTCGTTGAACTAATTGGTCCCTATTTCTAGTGAAATAATTGTGTCTTTCACCTCTTTTACTAAAAAGATGTAGATTTTTCCTTGCATACATGATGTTTTCATAGATATATTGACAAGGTACAGTCATGATGTTAATAAGCTTAAACCGTTCCCTTAGAGAATCGCGCCTACGAAGATTATAAATGGCTCTGATAGCTCTTTTCTGCAGAATAAAAATAGACTCGATGTCTGCAGCACGTCCCCAAAGTAAAATACCGTAAGACATA
Organism: Hyppa rectilinea; assembly: GCA_951799385.1. Lineage (NCBI taxonomy): Eukaryota > Metazoa > Arthropoda > Insecta > Lepidoptera > Noctuidae > Hyppa > Hyppa rectilinea. The sequence continues at coordinate 13,166,281 of OX637315.1, forward strand.
ATACTATGAAAATAGCTAAAATAGACCAGTCTCGCGGTATCTACATCAGTATATTGACGGATCTTTCTGACAGCATATGCTGCAGAACTTAGCCGTCCTGCAAGAGATGTTAAATGAGGACCCCATTGTAGCCTTGAGTCGAGCGTGATCCCTAGGAAAACAGTTTTATCGACAAATTCTAGTTTCTCTTGATTCAATACTATCTCACAATCACTACTTTTTACATTTGGTAAAGAAAATCTAATGCACTTAGTTTTTTTTCCATTTAATACTAAATTATTTACAGTGAACCAATTCTGGACCTGCAGTAGGGCGTTATTTACGTCGTCAAAATTTTTAGCACGTCTATCTATCTTAAAAATTAAAGAAGTGTCGACAGCAAATAACACCATTTGCGGTTGTTTTTTTAATAAATGGAGAAGATCATTAATATATACTAAAAAGAGGAAAGGACCCAATATTGAACCTTGTGGCACACCCATTTTTACTTTTAAACCGAGTGAATTGATACCTTTTATTTGAACTTGCTGTTGTCTGTCATTTAAATAAGATTTTACTAAACTAAGCGCAAGTTTTCCAAGTCCGTAATGCTCTAGCTTCAACAGCAAGGTTTCGTGATCAACGCAATCAAATGCCTTGGAGAGGTCACAAAAGATTCCTATGGCATCTTGAGCCTCTTCCCACGCATTGAAAATGTGTTTTAATAAGGTCACACCGGCGTCAGTTGTACAACGTCCTTTGGTGAAACCATACTGTTGATCGTTAAGGATTTTATTAGTGTAAAAATGATTAAGCATTTGGTTAAGCATTATCTTTTCAAAGATCTTGCTGAAAACCGGCAGCACGGATACGGGTCTATAATTATTGGTATCTTTATTGTCCCCGGATTTGAAAAGTGGTATTACCTTGCTGTATTTCATTAAATCCGGGAAGATGCCTTGATCCACACATAAATTAAATATTAAGGCTAAGTAAGGTGCTATTGTCTCAATGATCGAGGTGCAGACTTTAGTAGACATTCCCCAAAGATCTTCGGTTAATTTTATTTTGATTTGTTTAAAAGTTTTAATTACTGTTATGGGGTTAATATGCTTAAAGTTGAATTCAATTAAGCAGGCTGAAACGTTCGCCTTTAGTAAATCAAAAGAGAGGGAAGGCGATGAATTTAAGGTTTCAGTAGTTTTTAGTGGAATACTGGTAAAGAAATTTACAAATTCTTGAGCAACTTCTTTGCTATCACAAATGGGACCACATGACGTCTCCAGAATGTAATCAGAGCTATGCCTTTTGTTTCTGTTCGTTTCATTATTGATAATTTTCCAAACCGTCTTTATTTTATTTTCAGCTGATTTTACCTTGTTGCTAATGTATTTGGCTTTAGCTGCTTTACAAGTGTTCTTAAAAATTTTTGAGTAGGTAGCAACATACTTATTAAAACATTCTGTGTTAATAAAAGGCTTAAGGCCATAAAGCTCGAAAAGTCTTTCCCTACTTTTCCTGAGTCCTTTAGTGGCCCAGTCACTAAATAAAAATTTAGGATTTATAGTTTTAGTGGTCTTCTTAAAACAATTATTAAACTCGTTTTGCACTACCGTAAAGAATTCCTTATACAAAATATTTATATTTTTTAAAGAAAGTGCTTGAGCACTTAACTTACAATTTAAGGCGATATTAAATTTATTTAAATTAACAGTTGTTATGGGTCTGGATTGTATTTGGATTTTTTGTATTGGTGTGTTGGACTCAAAAGTTACAGTTTGACCACTGTGATCGGAAGGGAGATAATTAACGATAGCTTTATCTAAATAGTCGCAGCAACAAAAAACATTATCAATGCAAGTAGCAGTAGACATAGTTATTCGGGTGGGTTCTACAAACACATTTGACAAATTGAATGATTTAAACAAATTTAATAGTCTACTCGTGTTTGAATTATTTTCTAAAATATTAATGTTAAAGTCACCACAGATAACTACTGATTTATTACTGGAAGCAAGTTTTGCCAGAACATCTTCCATTACTGCCTCAAATATTGAGTAGTTCTGATAATTAGGGGGTCTGTAAACGCACACTATAACATGCTTATCCAGCTTAACACAAGACAATTCAATGCTATGCTCAACTGATAGTTCAACTATGTCCTCACGAGTTTTTGATTTAATACAATTTTTGATTAGGATTAGTGAACCACCACGCAGCATTGATTTGCGGTTAAAGCAACTGGCCAAACTATAATTCTCGTAATTAATCAACATTTCGTAATCTTTTAACCAGTGCTCAGTAAAACAAATAATGTCATACATTGTTTTTTCTAAAAACAATTCAATCTCTAATTGTTTGGAAGAAAAACCTTGAATATTTTGATGAAATAATGTCAAGGATTTCTGCTTAGCCCCTTTTTTACAGTTATTTTTGGAGCTAGAAGATACCTTTTTGTTATTAAGCGAAACTATACTGTTAGTGGTATCTCCTGTTGTCTTACAAACTAGTTTAAAGAATGTGAGCTAACCACATTAACATTAGTACTATTACTAATTGTGGTGCTAATTAAATATGACTTCGACATATTACTTATGTCTGGGTTAATATTAAAAGCTAATAGCCTAACTATTTGACGTCTAAAACTAATGGGCAGATACACAGTATCCCTAGTCGACCTTAATTTCTCAACAAAAATGTTGGTGTCAAAAAATATAAACTTGTCACTATGGTGACTCACTAAGAAGTGCATGTAATTATTTAACTTGTGAATGTTATTGTTCTGCCTGTTTGACAAGTGCTCAAAGTAGGGAAAAGCACACAGAATAATTTTCTTACAATTTAACTTTAATAGTTCAGTGACACTATCAGCAATGTCATATGTTTTAATATTAAAACTATTACCTATAAGAACTGTTATAATGGCATTAGGATCATATTCATTACTAGTTATTGAAGTCATAATTTTTTTTGTATGAAGTCTGAGGCATACAAAAGTTTTGAGAAGAAAGACTCAAGTTGTTGCTAAGTAATTTACCTACATGCTTTACAGTCAAATGTGGTCATCTTCCTACTCCAGTACTCAATATATAATATGTCTGCGTATATTGTATTCTCTGACGATATAAAATGATGGTAAATATTTGGTACATATAATTTTTCAAATCGTGTGCTTGTCACTTAACTCCTCTTAAACAACTGGAGCGATTTGGATAAAATTTTGTGTATATTTCAATTGGTTTCTGTATGGTTTGTAAACAATTTGACCTGGTAGGTGGTGCCGCTGTCGGTATGACACCAAATTTGGTCTTTTACTGGCAAGACGACGTATAAATAAAAATAAAATAAATAAAAAAGCCTTTATTGTTGTTAACTAGTTGTACACAGAGTAGTTTCGTGTGCCTAAAATTAATTTACTTATGACTACTATCTAAAAACACATTTTGACTATTAACTAGAGTTTAACTAATATATATTATTAACAATTTTAATATCTATTGATTATCGACAAACGGTAGTTCGGTTACAACTTGTCTTCCGACAAAGGCCTCCTCTAAAGCTCTCCAGTCTTTTCTCATTTTTGCAGTGCGAGTCCATGTTGAACCCGCTACTTTCTTAACGTCATCCTCCCATCTCTTAGCCTGTCTTCCTCTATGTCTCTTTCCGTCTAAAGGGTACCATTCTGTGATAAGTTTTGTCCATTTTTCTTGCTTTTCTCTCATCATATGCCCTGTCCACCTCCACTTCAGCTGTTTGTATGTTGTGTATGCATTCTTAAACTTGGTTTTACTTTTGATGTTTATTAATTTTTCTCGGTCTTTTCTTTTGACACCTATTGTACTTCTTTCTATGCTGTTTTGACAAACTTTAATTTTATTTGCTAGATGTTCTGTCAATGCCCAAGTTTGACATCCGTATAGTAAACATGGTAGAATGCACATATTATATACCTTCCTCTTTTCTTTCATAGGCATATCTTTGTTCTTCATCACTTCACTGAGTGACCAATATCTTTTCCAAGTATTGGTAACTCTTCTTTCAATCTCTTTTTCCATGCAGCCTTCAGTAGATATTAGCTGTCCTAAGTATACATATTCCTGTACGTACTCTATTTGCTCATTATTTACTTTTATCGTGTCTGTTTGTGATGAGTTTGTCATGATTTTTGTTTAATTTAAATTCATCGATAGTCCAGCTTTGTCACTTACATCTGCTAGTTGTTGCAGCATAATTTCTAGAGATCTTGAATTTTCCGAGAATATTATTAAGTCGTCTGCAAAGCGTAGGTGGCTCAAGTTTTCACCGTTTATGTTTAGTCCCTCATTTGTCCAGTCTAGGTTCCTAAATATTATTTCCAAAACGGCAGAAAATAATTTGGGTGAGATAGGGTCTCCTTGACGTACACCTCTCATGATAGGGAATTCTTCGCCTATAGCTTCTAACTTGACTTGCGCAGTACTCTTGGTGTATACATTTCGAAGTAATCGTATGTATTTTGTTTGTACACCCTGTATGTTTAGTGCATCCCAGATATATCCGTGTTCTAGTGTGTCGAATGCTTTATTGAAATCGACAAACCCTAGGTAGTAGCTCTTGTTGTATTCTTTATATTTCTGTAATATTTGTCTAAGGGTGTGTATATGATCTATGGTTGAAAAATTTCGACGGAATCCAGCTTGTTCTTTGGGCTGATTCTCTTCAAGAATATTTGTAATCCTCAATAGTATAATTTTAGAAAATACCTTATAAATATTAGACATTAAGCATATGGGCCTGTAATTTGCTATATCTCCTTTGTCACCTTTTTTGTGTAGTAATATAATTGTAGATTTAGTCCAATCCTCTGGAATATTTTCCGTTTTAATAATTTCGTTAAATATATTTGTAAGCATCGGACCAATAACTGGTGATGTAATTTTCAATATTTCATTTGTTATGAGGTCTGATCCTGGAGCTTTATCATTCTTTTGTGTACTAATTGCTTTTATGGTTTCTTCGTTTAGTATTTCAGGTATTTCCTCTTCATCAGTAGATGTATCATATTCACTTACCACTTGTCCCAACTTTTGACTTTGATATAGATTTCGATAAAATTCTGAAGCAGCTTTTAGTATCACTTTTACCATCCTTCTTTTTTATATTTAGTATCCAATCCTTTTTTCGATTTAGTTCTTTCAATGCCTTTTTTATTTCTCCGGTTTTTTCTATGTAATTCTTCATAGTATTAAATCGTTTCGTTTTTCTTTCGTTCCGTAGTTCTTTGCTTATGCTTTTGCTTATTTCTGCGATTTTTCGGCGGTTGTCTTTAGTTTTCTTTTCTTGTAGTAGTTCCTTACGTTTCTGTAGTAGTTGTTTACTTTTGAGTGAGACTCGCTTCTTGCTGTTTGTGTTTACTTTTCTAGGTACAGTTTTTAGTTGGTTTAGTAGTTTATTGTATTTTTCTTGTAATGATACGCCTTCTTTATTGTCCATTGATATTTGTAAATTATTAAGTAGGACTTCTGGTTCGCCTTTGTATTGAATAGCTGCGTATTTATTATGAAATCTTCTTGTCTTCTTAGGGCGTATCCCTGTCAGTGTAGCTCGAATCATTCTATGGTCTGTGTTAAAATTTAAGTTATGTATGACCGACACATCTTTAAATATTTTTCTATTGTTAGTCATAATAAAGTCGATTTCGTTCTTATAAAGGCCGTTCGGTGAGATCCATGTCCATTTATTTCTTAATTTCTTTTTATAAAAGCTATTTAGGATACTTAGTCTGTTTTGTAATGCAAAATTTACCAACCTTGTTCCATTTTTGCTTCTAGTTCCAAACCCGTAGCTTCCTATACTAAGTTCTTCTCCGATATTTTGTGTACCGATTTGGCCATTGAAATCTCCCATTATTATGACGTTTTTATATGCAGTTTCAATTGTATTTTGGAGGTCTTCGTAAAAGTACTCGATTTCTTCCTTTTTGCTAGATTCCGTTGGTGAATACGCCTGGATAATGGACCAATTTTCTTCTTTTTCTATATTAAGTTTGATGTTAAGAATTGCGATACGTTCAGTTATTCCCCTTAGTTCTTCTATTTTGTTTATAAGATGTCTTTTAACCATGAATCCTATTCCATACATACCCGGCGTCTCTCCTTTGTGATATAATATATACTTTCCATGATCTTCTATATGTTCTCCAAATCTTCGCATTTCGCTGATCCCTATAATATCCCATTTTATTTCTTGTATAGCTAGTTCAAGTTTTTCAAGTTTTTCGGGTGTTCTAAGAGATCGACAGTTGATGGTTGCTATTTGAATATCATTCGTTTTCTTTTTAGTGTGAGTATTGACGTTGACGTTATTTTTAACCTTTAGAGGGTCGTGGTCATTTTCCCCCACGATGACCACTCGGCTTGGGGGAGCGTGGTGTTTCGTACTTGTGTTGTTTATGTTATAGGTATGTTGTGTTTTCCGTTTACCGATATTTAATTGTTATTGTTTAACATCTTTCGAGTTGGAGGGAAGAGAATTGCTTCTAATCCGCATTAAATCAAAAGCATTTAATCTGTTGACGTTCGATGGCATGAAGGTTTTTTGTTTCCTTGGTTGGTTATTATTTTCTGGGGATGTTGATGTTTCTCTTTTCCGTTTTTCATTGCTTGTATTACTTTTACCTTTTATTATTATTTTATCGAATTTTAAGTATGCGATATTTCCTTTCTTTCTCTCCTCTATAAGTTGCGGCTGCAGCGATTTCCTTATCTCCAGCACTTCCTTAGTATAATCTTCTGCAATGTATACATCTTTAAGATTTTTCTTCATTTTCATTATTTCGTTCTTTTTCCATTCATTCACGAAAGATACCAAGGTAGGTCTTGGCTTATCACCTGCTTTTCCAATGCGATAGATGTTATTCACATCGTGATCTTCAATATTTATGCTTAAGTCGGTTTTAAAAACTTCTTTCGCTTTTTGTAGTAGTTCTAGGTTAGAGTTTTCGTCCTCTTTTATACCAAAAACTATTAAATTATTCTGTTTCTTAGCTCTTTTTAAGCTTTCCAGCTCTTTCTCGACGTTTTCTAATTTTGTTTTTAGGATTTTATTTTCTGCTATGATAGGTTGTAATTTTTCATCCATTCTCTCCATTATTTTGTTAGTTATAGAAGTTTGTAGCTCCGTGGTTTGTTTTTGCATTTCATTTTTCACTTTGTCAAATAAAAGTTGAAATTGATCATCGATTTTGTGTTTGTTGTTAAAAAATTACCTGTGTATAATGGAACGTGATAAGTATTCGTTCTTATCTTTCTTAGGTTGGTACAACTGGTAATGTCATATGACGTCTTGGCACTATTGACAGTATTGTATTGACAATGACATTAGAGTGGGTATTATCTATGATTGACACATTTTCTAACCTCAGTAATCCAGCCGGCGACTTTTTAACACAAAATAATGCAGTTTAATGTCCAGGATCACGTGTAATCAACACTTCTGCCGCATTCACAACACTTTATTTATAGTTCGTGATGTTGTAATAACAACAAGTGAGCGTAAATATTTTTCAAAGCACAATATTATCGGGAGCTGCGCAACCACGATGTTTACTATTCGACGTCCGGAAACGGAAAAAAAAAGCAAGACGACGTATAGGTTATATTATGTCGCTAGTAATTTGAAAAAATCAGCATACTGCAGTTCTGTTGGGAAAAGGCTTCTCACAAGTTGCTCCATAAACCCCGGTACTTGCTTTAAGGTCGTCGGTACCCGCAAATAACCTGAGCTATTTGTATCGTTATCCATATAATGGCAGTATAAAACATTGTTGTTATAGCCAATAACATCTTCGTCATCTTACTTTGTACCAGTAATTTAATTAGTACAATATACAGTATGATTTTTTAGTCACCGTCCAAATTAATTCTAGGCATTAGGTATCATTCACTAAGTCTATTTAAAAAAAAAAAACAATACGTTAAATTTTCATCTTAAATTATTTTCTCGAAAGAATTATCCGCTCTGCTTGGTCACTAAGTTATACGTTAATAATACTACACTTGCCGCGCAAACATTCAATGAAAAGGGCAGCGCGCACCCCGCTTACCCCCGTCCACCCCCGCCCCGCTACACCTGCGCGGCACATCTATGATCTATCCTTTCTTTAGTCGGCCCCGCGCACCCTTTTGCGGCGCAAGCGCTTACTTCCGTGTTCCCGCGCAACCCGCCGCCGGCGCCCCGCGCTATCGTGAATTTGTTTACAATGTATTCCTACCGCGAGTATTACGAAATGGTGCGATCTTACTTACTTAGTGGTGAAAGCTTGAACGGTGCCCAAAGACTGTACGAAGCAGAAAGTATTCCTCGCATTCGCAATCAAGGTATAATAAATCCTTTAGTACCTAATCGCCAAACGATTTTGGCCGCGAATCAGAGGCTACTAGACCATGGCCAATTTATAGCTCCTACACACGCTCAAGGACGTGGCAGGCCGAGACTCGCAGTAGAGATCGAAGACGATTATCTTCGATTTCTTTGAACGGAGCCCTAGATCGAGTACACGAGATGCAGCGCGGCGCTTCGGTGTAAGCCAATATGCCGTGTGGAAACTTCTCCATGTTGCTGGGTTGCACCCGTACCATTTCCAAAAGGTACAGGCCTTGAACGACGCAGACGCCGTTCCCTGTCGAGCCTTCTGCGAGTGGCTGATCGCACACCCTGAAGCTGATATTTTGTGGACTGACGAGGCCATGTTTACTCGAGTGGGGCTGTATAATCAGCATAATGAACATTGGTGGTCATTTCGAAACCCACACATGATACGAGAAACATATCACCAAGTGCGGTTTAGCGCAAATGTGTGGGCTGGAATTGTTGGCAACAGAATACTGGGGCCAAAGCGCAAATTGTACGTGCATTCGACCAAGTGAAAAGTGACACTGTAGTGCTCAACAAAATTAAAAATAATGTGCAAAAACGTGCAAGACTCTGTTTAGAGAGAAACGGTATGCATTTTGAACATTTATTAAAGTACTGTTAATTATTATTAATGTGATTGTTCTAAGATGATTTTGATTAGATTTTTAATTATGTGTACATAAGTTGATTCAAATTTTTTAAATACGCCTATTAGCAAATAGTTTTGGTACAGTTTTAACACGTTGAGCGCCAACGCGGTCTCCGGTGAGCCGCGAACAATAGTTTTTCTATTGTGTCTGCTGCGTGGCAGTCAATGACTTAATAAGGTGTTAAAGTTCTTATTTAGCTAATTTATTTTTACTTTCTAATCATGGTGAGCATAGCACAAACCTTTTGCTAATTGCCGGTCCTAAGCCCTTGAAAGTATGAAGGGATTTGCAACTTTGTTCATTTATTGTGTTATCAATGAATTGCGGCGGCGCGCGAGGCGGGGCGGCCCGCGTTGTTACCTAGCCCGTACGCACGGCGGCGCGGCGGTGTCCAGAAACATCAACTTTTTATAGATAACTTTGTGATGTGATACCTCAATATTTTTGTATTGAGTGATACTAAAAGGAAAAACACGTATTCAATGATTTTCGTAAAGGATTAATATATCAAAATTTGGACGGTGACTAAAAATTCATACTGTATAACATGATTTCAGTCGTTTTATTTAGCATAATGCATTACAGAATATTTTATTTTATTTACACTTATTTTTATTGGATAATTACATATTTACATTTTAAATCTAAATATTCATAATAATATGTACAGAAATAATATGTAAAATAATCAAAGAGCATCAAAAAATTCGTCCACATCGCTGTCAACAGGAAAAGTTCCCAAAAGGCTGGCAGCATTGCCGCGTTGTATGGCAATGCTGATTCTTTGACCAAAATATAAGCCAGCCCTCTGGTCACGTGAAGAGTCGATCAACCGCTTGGCGATATCTCGAAAAACGTAGTGGGCACTCGGACCCCATGGCCCTAGTGTTTCAACCCCAAACGGCTCGAACATGTAAGTCCCAACATGGTTGGAGTATTTGCGCCGTTTGAGGTTTTCTGCACCAGCAGCGGCTGCTCCTGCACAGCCCGCCGTACTAGGAAGATGGGATGGCGCAAGGGTGTCGACTCACGTTGCATCCCACACCAAAGGCCTACCTACCTTCCAAGGCATCATTGTCATTCCGTCTGGTCTCTTCCCATCGTCGCGTGCCAAGCCCTTGGGTTCTAAAACAGCTGGCACTTCGGCGGTGACAAGAGCACGACGGATGATGTCATTGATGCTGGCGTGCCGAGCCAACCGGCCAGCACTCTTACTGCAGGATAAGCCATGGTGTCCGAGGCAGTCGACATCTTCACCGCATTGGCAGCGATGCGGAACCACGCAAGGAGCGCCCAGACGCAGACAGGTAGCGACCCGGAAGGTAGTGTCACACAGCATGGTACCTATGTTGGGTGACGGTAGCGCCTGAAGCCAGAGGCCCGACTCCCACTCACCCACAGCCAGCAGGCGGGCACGCTCAGCAGTATTGGTGGACGTATTAATAAGATTATTCCGTACCAACCTGCAGAGCGGCTCATCCCACTGCCTCTGGGAAGATGGATTCACGGGCCGATCTGTGTTTGGGCAAGCCATTTTCCAAGCGTTCACTGCGTCGGTCAAGCACGGCACTTCAGAATCAACCAGGGAAGGTGCTAAAATTTTCCCGGTCAACTTTTCAGTGCTGTGGACAGAGGACAGGAAAAAGTAAGCTAATGCTGTTAATATTGCGGACGCCGAGGCCGCCAAAACGAATGGGAAGTGTGGCTTGCAGCCACGCTCGGTCGTCCAAGGCCACATTTAAAATGGATGTTAATGTGCTGCGAATAATTTGGTCAATTTTGTCCAAGAGATGAGGTTGCTTCCATAAAGGGGAAGAACGTAGAAAGTATATAAAATTTGGGCCAAAACAACAGTATCTAATCAGGGTGAATGCGGAATGCAAATTAATTTTGGAAAGTCTGTCTGAAATGTCGTTGAAGTTTTTGATTTTTTCGTCGATGAAAGGAGAAAAGCTGTCTTCCAAAACTGGGGAACCTAGGAGGTGAAGTGAACTTTTTTCTAAAATTTTGATTTGTGGAGCTATTGCATTAAATTTTTCTAGGGTCAACTGTCTGTCGGTAATGTCAGAAAGGTAAAATTCACACTTTGATCCGTTAAGTTCCAAGCCAATAGATTTAAATTGTTCTTTCAGGAGTTGTAAATCTTTCAAAACCGTGTCTACGTCACCTCCTAGCGTTCCATCATCCAAATACCACACGTTACATTTCGAATTTAGTTTTTGAATAATTGGATGAATAGCCAAACTGAAAATGACTGGCCCGAGAGGGTCACCTTGTTGGCAACCAACTGCAGATTCCAAAACATTTTCTTTGTATAATAATTTTGACGGGTACCTGTAACATAATTTAGCATAATTAGTTTATAATCCTGTAAATCTCGGTGAGAGGGCCATAATTTACCACGCGGGTTTAGTGGTTTGTGGATATCACATGTCTTCGAATTTTTGGTTCTAGAACACGCTAGTTTTCTCACGATGTTTTCCCTTACCTTTTGAGGGCAGTGGTGATGAAATTTAACACACAAAGTAAGGTGTCTAGGTTCGAATTCACGACCTACAACTCGTAAGTTGGAGCCGATACAACTGGGCTACCACTGCTCCTCATTTTGTTTAAGCTCATTAAAAAGATTTTTTAAGTTATTCGATTCCACTTTAACAACTTCGATAATTCTTCAGCTTTACAAATCCTAGAAGCCATTGTTATTATCAAGCAGTAGCCACTTTTATGGGACAATGAATATTGTTACAATGTTACTTAGGTTTTTAATGGCATAAACGAGGTGTTATGTTTAGCAGCTTGTTAGTATCGGGAATGGCTTCTATAAAATGTTCTTGCGGTGAAATAAAAGTTGTATTCCGTCTAACAACAACACTATAGTCATTTGTTTTTAATGTCGAGTCGTGAAATGGGAAGGTTAAAAATCTGCATTTGCTGGTGAAGACGAACCCGCAGCCAGTTATGCTATTGAGTAAACACCTCACCGTAAAAACTTGGGAAAATTGAGGCTAAAGTGTCACTTATGTTTTTTTCTTTGGGGGTAGGATATCATCAAATCTCCCCCCGCTCTGGGTGGAGCGGAAGGGAGTGTCAGACTTTTACTGACTAAAACCCGGATGGGTTTTGGGGTGATGGGTTTTGTGCTTTGAGTTTTTGGGGTTTGGGGAACATAGAGGGTTAAGGAAGGAACATATCCATGTTCCTTCATGTTCCTTCCTTAACCCTTTATGTTCCGAGGTAGCAGTAAGCCTTTCGGACAAACCCGGCAGGCTTCGACCTTAACGGGCCTGCCGGGTAAGCTCACTGTGTTACTGGTCATTAAATTCTGATTTTTTAATCTTTTTAATTTGATGACGCATCACGTTCTTCCTGTTGATATGGATATCAGAAATAAATGTCCACATTTATTTATTGTACACATCAAACCACTATAAAAGGGATAACGAAAATTAAGTTCATCTTTGATGTTAAATAAAGTCTTTTTTATTACATTTTGAAAGCCTTATAGTTAAGTTTATGACGTAATTAATATTAAAAGTATTCAACGTATTACTAACTAGCACTTTGCCCGCGGCTTCGCTCCCGTGGTCTTTCCCGTGGGACCCGTTATTTTTCTCGGGATAAAAAGTAGCCTATGTTACTCCTAGAAAACTAGCCAACGGTGAAAGAATTTTTTAAATCGGTCCAGTAGTTTCGGAGCCTATTCATTTCAAACAAACAAACAAAAAATCAAATCTTATAATCAATCTTTATAATATTATTATAGGTAATTAACTTGCGTTAAGTAGTTGAACTCAGGATTTTCGTTTTTAATTTCTTATGCAAGTTGAACTTAATATTTGTTATGCGTTTGTTATTCCACAAATACTTGGAATTATTTTAATTAATGGTTTTTCGATACATCCTAACTAATAATATCAGCTACTAGCTACTGACAGCGGCTTCGCCCGCTGCCGCCCCTTGGAGACTTGGATATTTTTTATTTCAGTAGAATGTAAAAAGTATCCTACGTGTTAATCCAGGTCATAAACTGAAACACACACACACACGCACTAAAATTACACTAAAATTTTTCTATTCCACTGTTATCTCTGCATCACCCAAAAGTTGACTGGTAAAAATGCCTATGGCATTAAGTCCGCCTCTGTTAATTTCTGTGCTTAAACTATTAAATAACTGAACTACCTCTGTGCCAAGTTCGTCCTTTCAGCGGTTTAAACGTGAAGAAGTGACAGTAGATGATAATAGATGGCGCCACGTGTTTTCCAAATCATATTATTAAAAGCAGAGTACAACCCGAATTGATTGTCGAATTCTAAATGAACGCAAGCGAAGCCGAGAGAAAAAGCTAGTTTTGTGTAAAAGGACCATTTTAATGAGCATTGTCCTTTTTCTTTTGTTTAACTTAATTAAATAATATACATTTTAGTTACTTTATAAAAGCAGTAATTCATATAAAGATTTATGAAACACTAGTGAAACAGAAGGTTCCCCTCCCCAGTCTTGTGACCGCAGTAATATTTATTGCTTTGTCTACAACGACATTGCGTGATGATATACCTACTGTCTGCGGTTAGCGGTATTCTAACAACACTGAAGAATAAACGGTAAATTGTAAATTAGAAAAGCTAATATGAAAATGTATTGTCAATCGACGCGGACGGCAGGAAAGTACAAAGAGGCAACTGCACTTTTTACATAATTAGACCATTTTTCATTCTTTGTTTTTCATTGCATTTTTTTTTTCGTTTAATTCTCTATTTTTTTTAATTGAAAATAGAGAGAGACACGTGTTCCAGCAGCGGTAACATATTAGGCTGATTATGTAATTTGGAGGTACGAAACAGACACGGACCTACCGTATTTTGGAATAACATAATTTAATACAATTTTTAGTTTGGCCTTAACCATTTACTTGGTAATGCCCTATTAAAGAAATGATGTAAAAGGTAGCTTTGTACTTCTATTAATTATCACACTGTGTTCAAAACGAGCTCCTCTAAAATCATGAATTTGTAGATAGCCGCATATACTTTACCGCCGACATAATATTATAATGGCTAAAATATTTTCAAAGAACAGTTGTGTTTATTTTCAAAGGTGGAAATAAATAACACGTTTGAAAATAACGATAATGTGGTGGTTCCATTACCCTAAGGATTTAATTCTCTAAAGGGATATTTGTTTGTAGGAACTAGGGACAGAAATACGTTGGGACGTAAGTCTTCCAAAGGTCCAATCCCTTGTGGTCTGACGTAAATATTTTGGTAGAGTTTCGTTCGTGATCGAGAAATCCCGAGCTGGCAATAGACTGGAATCGTCAATGATATTAGAAATGTGTTTGCCATGGTGACTTACATTCAACTATGTTGGTTCACAAAAAAAGTAAACAATCTGCCTAGCCTTTTCCCAACTATGTTTGGGTCGGCTTCCAGTCTAACCGGATGCAGCTGAGTATTTTACAAGCTCCACAACCCAGTAACTAGGCAATACGATACCCTTGGTAAGACTGGCTGTTAGATTTTCGGGCTTCTGATGACCCGTAACGACTGTCAGAGATGCACTAGTGACAGCCGGGACCAACAGCTTAACGTGCTTTCCGAGGTACGGAGGAGTCTCGGTATGTAAAGATGGTCACCGATCCACGGCCAACCCCAGCAAGCGTAGCTTAACCGATGGATAGACCTGTGGTGCTGTCAGTACTTAGCCACGAGCTCCGAGAGCTCCGAGTATTGTATAAAAATCATTGGTAGGCAGGGGCCATCCTGCGGACTCTCCGTCCGCATTCCGGCCCATAGTGCTGCTCGACGAGGTCGGCAAACTCTTCGAGAGAATTTTTGCGGGCCGCCTCGTCGGGCACCTTGGAAGGACGGGGCCGGACCTTGTGGACTGCCAGTTTGGCTTCCGCAAGGGGCGCTCGACCGTGGACGCCATCATGCGCGTTAGAGCCCTCACGACGGGGGACGCGGTGTCCCAGGGTAGGGTCGTCGTGGCGGTGTCACTCGACATCGCCAACGCAATCGGAGTTGCATTGGGGAAGCACTCCGGTATCACCGGGTGCCGACCTACCTCCGTCGAATAGTCGGGGCGTACTTGACGGACAGAGCCGTCATCTACCCGGTCGCGATGGGGAATGGAACCGGCGAGAGATGTCGTGCGGTGTCCCGCAGGGATCGGTTCTGGGGCCGTTCCTGTGGGACATCGGTTACGACTGGGTGCTGCGGGCCGACCTCCCTGACGGCGTCAGCGTAGTTTGCTACGCTGACGACACGCTGGTCCTGGCGCAGGGGAGGTCAGATCAGGCGGCGGCCGACGCGATGACACGCGGGGTTGCGACAGTCGTTGAGAGGATCCGGCAGTTGGGTCTCGAGGTGGCATTGCACAAATCCGAGGCCATGTCCTTTCATGGGCCTCGGAATAGGCCACCATCGGGATCCCAACTTACGGTAGGAGGGGTTCACATCGGCGTCGAGTCCACGATGAAATACCTGGGTCTGGTCCTCGACAGCCGATGGAATTTCGTGGAGCATTTCCGACGTTGGCCCCCAAGCTGGAACGGACTGGGGCCTTCTCAAGCGGCTCTTGACCAATCTGAGGGGGCCAAACCGGAGGCTTTACGCGGGAGTCGTGCGGTCCATGGCCCTAAACGGGGCCCCGGTGTGGGCGCGTTCATTGCGGCGACGAGCCGCTCACTGTCTGAACGCGCCCCAAAAGGTGGTAGCCATTCGGCTAATCCGGGGGTACCGCACGATCTCGGGCGAGGCGGCAAGCCTCCTTGCCGGACTGCCGCCGAGGGATCTGGAGGCGATAGTCCTCGCGCGCCTGTTCGAGTGGCGCGCGGAGGTACTAAGCCGGGGAGAAACTCCGTTTCCGCAGCAAATTGCGGCGGAGCGGACGGACCTCCGGCGCGATCTCATGGCGGCCTGGAATCAGCGACTGTCGCAACCCAGCGCAGGGCACGCCACGATAGTGGCGGTAAGGCCCCTCTTTTAGGAGTGGCTAGAGAGGCGTCACGGCGCCCTCACCTACCGCCTGACGCAGGTCCTCACCGGACATGGATGTTTCGGGAGGTTCCTGCACATCATCAGGCGGGAGGAAACGCCCGGGTGTCACCACTGCGAGGATCGTCCAGAGGACACGGTAGAGCACGGTGCAAACCTGCCCCGCTTGGGCGGAGCACCGCCGTGTCCTCGTAGAGGCGATCGGCGGCGGCGACCTCTCGCGCCCGGCCCTGGTGCAAGCCATGGTCCGGGGCGAGAGGGAGTGGGACGCAGTCACCTCCTTCTGCGAAAAAGTCATGCTCGCGAAGGAGGTTCGCGAAGGAGGTGGCGGGATGGGAGAGAGAAAGGTCCTCCCATCCCAGCCGCCGCAGGAGACGCCCCGGGCGTCGGGAGCCACGTGACGACTCCCGGCCACCGTAGGCGCGGGCCTGCGGACGGTGAGTAATGGGTGACTCACCGTCCGATCAGCACCAGACCCGTGCCGTACGGAGCGTATATGTTCCACGCGCGCCTCAAAGAGATGTCAGCATATGAAGAAGCCCCTCAGGGCCAAGCCTGCCGGGTAAGCGGGATTGTCCGAAAGGGTTACCGGTACCCCGGAACATAAAGGCTATGGAAGGAACATGGATGGGTTTTAGTCAGTAAGAGTCTGACACTCCCTTCCGCTCCACCCAGAGCGGGAGCAGTCATTGGATGATTTCCCAGCCTTAAAAAAAAAAAAAAAAGGCAGGGGCCATAGTAAAAGCCTTCTCAACATTTAGAATGGTCTAATGAGACTCTGCGAGTTGGCTTTGGCCCTTCATACGTCTTGAGAAGGTCCGGGACCCTGGGGTCCCGAGACATGTAAAACTAAGAAAAAAAAAATATTTTCACTTCAAAATACACATCTCTGTAACCCTGGCTCTTGTACTAAGCTGAATCCGGTTAGACTGGAAGCCGACCCCAGCAAAGTTGGTAAAAGGCTAGGCAGATGATGATGACACAGATATAATGGCAGTGGGTGACTTGCACACTCAATAATTATTATTACATAAAGACTGAGCGCTCAATCCTCGCAGCTTTATCAAGCCATCATTATCGCACCGTCAATCTACATTTCTACAGATAAATCTCCGTTAAACTTTAACACCTGTTAGTACAAAATATCGCGATTACTTTTCCCGCTCACTAAAGAGTTCCACTGAAGTAATTTCCTAGGTCTCGGTAAATGCACGATGTCACTTGACGTTGCATCGCGTGAGCCTCGACAGCAATTACTCGTACCTCGGTTTGTCTCCTTGCAATTAGAGAATTCCTAGGAGTCAGTGTGTGGGAGAGTTATTTCAACTCGCTAACATCGTTTAAGTAAACTGTTCCCGTATTTTCACATGAAAATTATTTTGCGACGTTGCTTGGGAGTTTGGCATTTCTGCTGTAAAACGTTACGGCCATGTGTTGTTTCTCATTCATCCAGCTCGGTCCCGACTTTCTGTCTGGTTCAATTTGCAACTTCTGTGTTGCTGTAGAGTGTCTTTGAAAATTAAATTGCCGACTTTTAGCTGCATTTTCCCTTATTAGTTTTTGGGTGGGGAAGTGAGTAGTTTATCTACAAAATTGTAATAGGTATTTATGTAATTTATATAATATGTATGTATTTACAAAAAAAAAATGTATATAAGTAGTTTATCAGCCATCTCGTTACTATAACACAAGCATTAGGTTGCTTAGCTTGGGACGAAATGGCGTTGTGTGAAATGTCCAAGGATATTATTATTATTATATCCAACTTGTAAGCAGTCTGGCATTGCCAACCCCTTTATCCATTAAAACCACATCTTTACCAATAATTATTTAAGGCGTTTTAAGAGTGGCCTTTGGAAAGATATAATGACGACAAAGACGTAAACAAACAAGATAATTAAAAACTGGCCAAGCAACCTTAAATCGACTTAATTTTGTTGCCGTGTTTACTAGATGGAACATTAATGCTGGCAAATTCCCTGACATATCTTGTTTTTATTTTTCCTGAGTTCTTCGGTGGGGAAGCTATTTTTATACTGCTAACATTTTAGTGATAGTTTGCGTTTTCATACAGCCGTAATGAGACTTTTTTGATCGCGGAATGTTTTTACATCCGCGCACACGGCGGTTGAATTGCATGTAGTTTTTGCTTTTGCAAATTAAAACGATATTTTTATTGTAAGTTTGTTTTAATGGAGTTCTAGATGAGTGTTATTTAGTATGCTTTTCAATTTACGTGTACTTAGTCCGCGACAAAAACCTGGAGATGAGTCTATCTGTAGTGTTGTAAAAAATGTGAAGGTGTGGTTTGCCAAGTATCGAATACATTACAAATATTTATTATTACTTTGCAACTGCAATGGCGATGTCAGACACTTAAAGGCTGATTCCTTTTTTAAAAAATGATTTGCCGAAAGCTTTTGAATTTTCTCGTACTGGGAACGTTATAAGCTGTTTATGCTGGAACTTACTGGAAGGAAAAGTTTAACCGCGCATAGCCAATTTTTTTTTTATTATTGAAGGGGTTGCATGACTGAAAACCGGCCATTAATGTTGTTATCAAACTCGAGAAGCAGCAGCTATGAGATAAAGAAACTCGCGGCTTCAATTTAATTAACATCAAGAGTTGAAAACACGTTGGAACTATTTAATGCTTCAAGAATTTTGGCGTCTGAATGACATTAAATTTGACAATTGTAAAATTGAAACAGACTGTATCTAAAAAACAAAATGGCGGCGGTAGTTCCGATTTTAGCAACGCGCTAAAATACCTATGTACCTTGGCATGTGGTCATCATTATAACAGGAAAAAGGAAATAACAACTATCGTCTACCAGCATATTAACATGTTCTTAAAAACCTACTAAAAAAAAAGACTCCAATAGATACTTTTTTTAAACTGATATCAAAACGCCGACTGGTGTTAATTCCGAGCAAAATCCAAAGGAATCCGGTGTTGTACCTACCTCTTTTGAACATAAAAACTTCATTTTCATAATGCGAGGGGCGGAAGCTATAAAGCGGAATTGTTTCGCTTTTTCCGTTTCGCCCTGCTTTTTTTACGTTAACATTTTTAAGTTGGTACGTCATAATGTCACAAATATATTTTAAGCTGGTAAGTTTATGTTTACATTGTTCATGGTTTACTATGTGCCGAGTTATTAGGAGGCCTTTGCGTGTGATATAATCTATATGCTTACGTTTTATGCTTTACAATAAGGGTGAAAGCTTATGACCTATTAAGTACAATGTGGTAATTGAAGAGCCTTGACGGACTCGGCTTACCCGACAAAGAAACTCCACCTGACTTCATGAATATGTTAATGAAATTTCAATAACCAATATATGATTGCAGTTATGATAGGATTTACAAGAGGAAAACGAAAATCAAGTATAAAATAAATAAAATCATTTTAATTCGGACAACAAGAGATCCATAAATTGTTAGTAACGGGTTTGCACTCAAAACACTATTGCTAGTGACTTAAACTAAAGACGAACAGAGAAGACCGTATATTAGAGTTGACAATAATTATTGTCTTCGCTACTTACTTAGAAATAAAATTGCTAAAATGTATTTATTTAACATACAAGAAGCATAACATCTAAACAGACAAAAAGAAAGGAACAGAATAGTAACAAAAGTGATGCTTATTTCTAAAGAAATCTCTTTCAGCATACTCGTGATAGGAAAGTAGATAAAACTCTTTTTATCTACTTTCCTATAGCTTTAGTATTCTTCTAGCTAAGTTGTCTACGTCTCTACAGTGGTCTACATCTCAACTATGCTAAGAGTAGAAGAGAAAACAAAATACATAGATATAAAGAACCATTTCACTAATTTAAATATAATCATACTCTAAGAGAATAAACATTCTTTTATTTACTTTGTTCAGTTTGACCCACAGCCCATGTACACAACTTACATTTCATCCATATAAAAACACCCATTGACCTACATAACACCTAACAAAACAGCAAGGTACAACATTGCAGCGTCCAGGAGAGCAGTTTAAGCATTTTTTCACAAAGGTCAGGAGGCCAAGATGATTTACTCCCTCAATATTACGGCCGTCAGGTGGGAAGCGGACACAGAATTAAAGTTCCAAGGAAATATGGCGTTTGTCTTGGCGTAGTATAAAAGGAGCGGACCAAGAAGGCTTTGGAAGAATGAGGTTTTACGTTTCTAAAAGTTAGGGCCTTTATTAAAGTATTTTATTAGTATCATATTCATTGTTAGTTGTAAGTTCTTAATTTAAATCAGAATGTTCTATATTGTGATGTTCAATAAATGCACTCGACTTAAACCCCTCAAATGTCGTATGAACCCCATAGGTTCACTAGAAAAAAAATCTCGAAACGTTAATAAATATAACCGTATAAATTGTTGAGTTGATAAACATAGAAACTCACACACACACACTCACTCACAAACTTTAACATTTTTAAAATATTACTGAATTAAAATATTACTAAAAGCTTTAAAATAAAATACTGTGTATTTTTAATACAAAGTTAAAAGGTAGGTTACACATACAATAGGTAGGTAGTTGTATTTATATACAACCTTGTTTTGAAAAGGTCTAAACATTCTACTTGTTTTACTGTGATATCTATCATTGTACCCAAAATATGCCACGAAATTGGAAACGCATTCGCTACGCTACGGAAAAATTGTGTAAAACATGATGACAGTCTTATTGTTTAGTACCTATTTATTTTTAAATGTTCCATATATAAAAGCTAAATATTTAAAGCATTAAAAAGTCATTCAGGTCATTCAGAGAGGCTATTACATTATCTGTATGCATTCCGCTAGAGTTGGAAGTTTTCTTGAAATTCTACAAGTAGCGAACGAGCTTGTGGATCGTGGAGTAGCTTTATGTAAGTGAATTTAAGATCTTCTGAAACAGTAGTTTATAATAATATGGTTTAACACTCACAAAGACCTCCAAAAGATTTATTCAATAAAATTATGCTGCTAGATTATTAATTCAAACTAAATTACCGAGAGCTCCTTTAAAATATAAATCTGGATCGAAGATTTATATTATGAATATTTCTTGATTAGTCATAAAATAACATAAAAACAAAGATAGGTACAGACGCCAGCATATCAAGCTATCCCTAACTGTCAAATTTTCTCAATTAAAAATGAACCTTATGTCTTTGCAATAAAGTTGAAATACTATCAAAGAAATTTGACAGATTGTGGTAACTTGATGTGCTGGCCTCTGTACAACATATTTCTTTCTTGCTTTGTTTGGAGTTGCTATTTTGAGATTAACCTTTTTAACGCCCTTGTCACATATACGTGACAAGCATGCGCATGTCCTATACGTCAACGACACAAATATGTGACAATGGCTAAAACGCTGTGTGTTTATATAGATATCTTAAAAAATTAAGCTTTCGTACGTATTTAATGGCATGAAATCAATTAAAAGACACCATGGGTGAAAAGATCACTTAAGATTAAGGAATACTGTATTGATACTTAAAGAAGAAAGATTAAGAAATAATAAAAGGAGCAGAAATAGTTAAGTTATAAGAGCGTTTAGAAGCAATTTTCTTCACCAGCATCTGAAAACATCCTTCTTTATGAATCTCTACAGTATATGACGGAAAGGAAATTCCAAAAGCATTTCCAAGTATATTCACGATAAGTGCACAGGTTAGCCTGGTAACTTGAGGTGCCCGGGCATTGTCAACACGGACCGCTCGTAAAGCATCCAGTTAATGCTGAAATTGCCGGGGCGATGCACACAGAGCGGATTGCGGCCGTGACACCATTTCAAACGCCTGCGATGCCTATATTGATGAGATAAAGCTGATTGTGCGGCTCAAAATAGAAAGGATTTACAGAAAATGTATTTGAATTCATGGAATTCATGCTTATTATAGGAACGTCAAATATTTTAATGATGTGCTCTGATGAAATCTCTGTCAGCGTATTTGGAATGAATTTTAGTTTCAGTCCAACAAGTACACTAGTTTATAAAGCGGAGAAACTACTGTATTGGTTTGATGCAATACTTTACACCACCGATACGACCTATTTATTATACCTACATATTATATGTATACGTATTGACATTTCAATAACTAAGTACCCTACTCACTTAAATTAAGGTGGATCTATTATTGGCCCCTGCAGAACGCCTCAAATCCACCAGTCTTATCTTCCCTTGTCATTTATAACCGAGTATCATGGAATGACGTTTTGAGTGGGGTACCGCAGGGTTTATTCCGGGGGTTAATTCCGTGAGAGGGCTCGTAATGATTCACCAGCTTGACGGCTTAGTGCATTCTGTAATAAGAATATGCTGCCAGTCATTTACATGAATGTACACGAAGCTTGGTGTAAGATAGAACGTAGAAAATTTAAATCTAAATTGAAATATTTCAGAGTCGTGCTTCAGAAGCGTTATGGTTTATTTGTAGTCTGCTTTCAGATTTAGATAAAGCATGTACACGGTATGATAATTAACACATAAAACAGCCACCAGCGATAATTCTTGATGCTCAAAACACGTCATAATTTCAGCCACACCTGTTTCGAATGCCCACAAAAGCAATTCAAACGAGACACCAGCAGCAAATCCCACCAAAATTATCCTTTGCCAAATAAACCGCAAGCTCAAGTAATTAATTCAATTTATTAGTCAATATCGTGCCAAGACTCCCAAAGCCGTATATACCTTTCGGAGAACGGTTTATGAATTATCGTGGCATACAAGTATTTTAATGCGTTTTCAGCCCGTGTGATGTATCGGCAAAATAAATATAAGTGGAGCAAAGGACGGTCGACGTGAAAAGACATTAGTCATGTGTAATAAGTTCCAAGCGAAGATCACGATTTATAATTGCGGCTCACGAATTTAGTAGCGGATTGTGGTCGGCTTTTGTTTTTGCTGTCTGAGATTTTGTTGCTGGTTTCCTAGAATAGAATGTAAGTGACGATAAGAATAGACAAGTCGGTATCAATTTGTGCCGCGGTAACTATATGGCTACAATTACGATAAATATTGGTCAAAATATTCTCTAGACACAAAGAGAGCATTTCTTCATGTCTATCTCATTCTAGACACAAAGAGAGCATTTTTTCATGTCTATCTCTTCCTAATTCAGGACTACACGAAATTTAATTTACACAGGCCAGCATATCAACCCCAATCTGTCAAATTTCTGTGATAGTTTTTCAACTCTATTACAAAAACATAAGGTTCATTTTCAATTGGTAAAATTTGACACTTAGGTATAGCTTGATGTGCTTGTGTCTGTACACGATACGTTTCGTATGGCATTAGGGTGTGAATGGAATTTTATAAGAAGGCATTTATGTCTAGTTTATCTTGTTGTTTTTGTTGCCAATGTAATACAACTCTGCAAAATATTTGTCTTTAAAAATTTAATTTAAAAAACCACCAATATGATTGACATGTAAACGTATTTTTATAAATAAATTTACTAAAATATAATCACTTATTATTCAACAATGGATTTCAACATCTCCGCTTCCAGGTATACAAACAATTATCCCCAAAGCGCAAATAGTAGAAGTTCCGCAACAATTTCGCTTTGCATTGCAATTTCATGTATTGCGATGTTACGGTAAAGGAGCATCGTTGCAATGTTCGCATTGATTCTAATCAAATAGCCACTGGAAAAACTGGGTCAAACGATGAAAAATCAATGCATTCAGTATCGTCCGTCCCTATTGCGAGGGGCTTGTGAATGCTATTTTGTGGACGGACAGACAGCCTGGTAAAGGTCGCGGGGAACTGTTCAATGTGCGCTGACCGAGCCATTTGATGTCCATGGGGACACTTATGTGGACATCACTATTCGATTTGATATGAATGACACAGTTCATTGTAGAGCGAGAATAATTGAGGATGGTGGATTTTAGGTTACGTTTTACGAGGTGCTCATGGCTAAGTAATAACAGCCGTACGGGTCGGTCCATCAGGTTAAGCTACGCAATAAAAGCAAATAATAGGTAGGTAACTAAAATGTGGATAACAATAATCAGCCTATACTGTTCCCACTGCTGGGACAGAGGCCTCCTCTCTTCGGGAGGGAGTAGGCCGTGATCCACAAAGCGGACTCAGTGCGGTTTGGTAGATTTTTGATGTGAAACATCTATAGCCGCACGTAAAACTAATTTCTGGCGTGGCGACGCATGCCGTGGCGACGCGTCGCCACGCTGTATGATGGTGTATATATACAGTCTATATGCAGTAGTGTGTACTGTGTGGCGACGCGTCGCCATGATTTTAATATTATAATTCTATAATTAAGAATCACTTAATATTTTATTTTATCATTATGCCAAATTTTTATTTTCTATCGCAGTTTGTTCTTTTCGATCATATTACTTTTACAAAAAAATGTCGATGTTTCACATCTGCCAGGCGTCCCGTGACGGCTCACATTTTTTAGGTAATTATTAAAAAAATACTATGAAAAGCTTTATTTACGACGTCATAGGAATTTGGAATTTATTCATGACTTAAACAACAGCATAGCCAAATTGTTTCTGGGCTATTCACTAAAATTTAGCATACCCTCATAACGTAGCTTCCGTTTTTATAATATCGAGGTAGCCGACCCTAAAAATGAAGAAAATGTAATAATCGACAAGAAATTCGCTATTCGTAACTACTGAATAGGTATGACCACAATGAATATTTTACGATGACTTTTATTACGTCACGTGCTTCATACCTTTATTGGCTGTAAAGATAGTACCTATTCCAACATCGTTTAATATATTCCGTATCGTGATGTATGCTGAAGGAAGTTTTACTTTGGTACTTGTTTCAACTCTTTTATTTCCTTTTGGAGTGAATAAAATGGTCTTGGAACGTGGAGGTAATATTACAGGGCATTCTCTGAGAAATACTTCACGTATGTTTGAAATGTTTTACTGTTCTCAGCTATCTCTTGAATGAGACAAGAAACTGGGCTTGTGGTTTATAATTATAGAATATCATCATCATACTCCTGCTCTTATCCTAATTTATTTGGGGTCAGCGCAACAAGTCTTTTTCTTCAATACTTCTTCCTCTATTAGTCGTCATCTCGGTGGTAACTTTTTATCTAGCCATATCATCTTTTACACAATCCATCCAACGTTTCTTTGTATTATAGAATGTAGTATCCTTAAAACTCAAATAGAGAGTTAAACTATCGGAAAGTAATTGTTATGTTAATTTCTGTATTATTTACTACTTACGATTGAATTTGAAGCAGCCTTCGCACTTTGGGTCACTGCACGCCGCAGTAATTCTATTTTGATACGACAGATGTCGCTACTTTACATTTAAGGTAGACAAGATTAAATATATCGCACTTTTAAGATGAAAACGACGTAACTCAAAAAAATGACTTTTAGGGAAATAACAAAACAAGTTTTGAAATTCTGACACCTCCGTATTATTTCGTGATTATTTACGTCAGTGACTATGTTTATGCTGTAAATTATGAAAAAGTCGTTCCACTATTTTCGTTTTGAGTCATTTTATGACGATAACTCAATTTTTGTTTTTTTTTTAATTGTTTCGTTTTCATCCTAAAAAACTCAAACTCAAAGTATTTATTTCAAATAAACCAATTACAGGCACTTTTGAAGAAGAAGAAGAGAGGAGAAGGGATGAAGGAGAAGTTGCGATATTCTCTTTAATGTTTGGACATTTGGTTTTCTGAAACAAACATCACAACCTGAGAACGCATTCAGTAAAATCCATACACCAAAAATAAATGTTGATATATGGGACACCAGCTGTTTCAACTTTCAGTGTTAAAAACAAAATCTCATATTTCAATACAGGAACTCGAGCAATATTTAAAGCAAATAGAAAACTAATGAGTCGTTATGTTACGTGTGTTGGCGTTGCATAAAGCACAGCAGTTTGCAAGTTTGCGGCAATCACTTATGTTGCTGTAACAGATTGCATGTTGCACGAACACGTTTATAATGGCCCTTCATTTGTTGTTTAGTGTGTGGGCGATATGAATATCGCTGTCTTGTTTTAGAATGTGTTTGCTTATGTGGTTAGGGATAGTGTATGATTTGCGGGTAGTTAGTAAGGGTTAGTCACTAATTACACGAAAGAGAAAGAAGAAGTAAGGTGCGAGAATATTATCAGGTGGATGTCTGCTTACAGAATATTTTGTGCCCTTTAAATAATACTTATTATTCCTTGTTGGTATATTTAGTTACCAATATTAACATACAGACCGCTTGATTTTATATCAATTGCCGTGACCCCAGCGCCCAGCTCATAAACAAAATTCAGACGTACGTTATTTTGTGTTCGCCACTTTTCCAATTTATTGTTATAATCCTACTAATATTATAAACGTGAAAGTTTGTGAGGATGGATTGATGGATGGATGTTTGTTCCTTTTTCAGGCAAAAACGGCTGAAAAAATTTCGATGAAACTTCCCAATAGTATAGCTGATACATCAGAATTACACATATACTTCAATTTATACATAGTTCACTATTTTTTACCAGAACACCGCGCAGGCGAAGCCACGGGCGGAAGCTAGTAATGAAATAATATACAGAAGTTCTAAATGCAATAAAAACGGTACATTATTACAGGCGAAAAAGTATCTACTCTTTTTTACGCAACTGTTCCTTGCCAGTAATTAAATCAATCACTGCCAATTTAAACAATTTGCGATTCAAAAAAAAATAAGACTACATGAGCGAACTTTTTACCAGCATATCAAATCAATTAATGTATCTAGTACCTATCAATATTTGAGTTAAAAATGTAGTCTCGATGACTATGACGAATCATTAAACTAACAGGCATTTAATCGATTTGCTTCTAAGACGACATGCCGCATTGAGTGTTCAATACGAACTTTTGGAGACAGATAGTTTATGTTCGTCAAAATCGTTTTAAGGAAAGATTGTAGAGGATTTTGTTTGGTCTGATCCATATTTTGTATATTTATTATGAGATTTATTACAACTAGCGTCATGCAACTTATTTTTTTTTAATTGCTTAAACATAACATAATCAGCCTATAATGTTCCCACTGTTGAGAAACAGGCCTGCTCTCTAAGAGTGGGAATGAGCCATAAACCAACACGCGGGCCCACTGCAGGTTGGCGGATGTCACATGTCTTCAAATTTTTGGTTCTAGGACATACCGCTTTCCTCACTATGTTTTCCTTCACCGTTTTGAGAGCAGTCAAAGTCAAAGTCAAAGTCAAAATATTTATTTCAAATAGGCACAAGAAAGGCACTTTTGAACGTCAAAAATGAACAAGAAATATAATTGATTCTAGTCGCAGTGGTGATGAAATTAAGTACACAAAGTAAAGCGCCTGCTTGGGTTCGAACTCACGACCTACAAGTCGAGGCCGATACCACTGGGTCACCACTACTCTCTGCATAATTTCATATTATATAATATTTCACTCTTAATTGCATATTAGTAACTGTTTTACGAACATCCGTCTTAACGATCATCTCATGAACATCATCATTACAGCCCTGTCCATCATCTTGGTTAAGATTTGGTTCGTTATAATTGTCTCAATATTCTTCGAAACTTACTACTGCTACTTTTTTTTTAAGAATGGGAAATCATCAAATGATTCCTCCCGCTCTGGGTGGAGCGGAAGGGAGTGTCAGACTTGCTGACTAAAACCCATTCATGTGCCTTCCTTAGCTCGTTATGTTCCGGGGTAGCGGTAACCCTTTCGGACTATCCTACTGATACTACTACTACGGCTTACAGAATTAATTTTAAAAGAAAACAAGCTTCTTCCGGTGACTTCGCTTGCGTGATGTCGGAAAATATCCCAAATTAACCCAACGGTACATTTTTCCGGAATAATAAGTAACCTATGTTAGCACACAGGTTACTTTTTATTCCGGAAAAATGTTAGACAGACAGAGATAGATAATAGTCTGGAATAGCTTCCAGATTATTATCTATCTCTGTGCCAAATTTAATCCAGATCCATTCAGTAGTTTTTGAGAGTAACAAACACACTAACAAACTTTCACTTTTATAATATTAAATGTGAAGTGTGATTGCCCTCCTAATTTCTATACCTACTATATAGCGTGTTTCCCAAAAATACATCGGCAATAAATAATACAACGTACCTAAAACCGTCCCCTCCATATACTGCTAACGAACGATCTAGGGCTGATAATCCCATAATCACCTTGCTTGACAGATGGATTGTTAATCTCAGTTAGATGGTATCACTGTACAGGTGGATCTATTGCTCATCTATCTGATAGTAATCTACTACTCGCTAGATATAAGGGGATGCGCTGTGGTAGCCCGCAAAATTAAAATTTACTTACGTCTTGCAATTTGCACGTCAGTTTCAGGTTGTATGATCAAAATCGTGACCGTAACAAAATAATGTGTATATCTAGAATTAAAGTCATTAAACTAACCGATACAACCTAAAATTTGACGGTATAATGAAATATCATCGTTCTCCTACCATTAAGCCAATTTATTTGGGGTCGGCGCAACATCTCTTTTTATTCCATACGTCTCTATTAGTAGTCACTCCCTTTTTAGCCATATCATCTTTCACACAATCCATCCATCATTTCTTTTGTCTTCCTCTACTTGTATAGCCAATAGCCATCCACATTCATACTCAAAACGTGTTAGACAATAATCTGTTCTAGAGTTTTAGGTATTGATGATTTTGATGATTATAATTCAGTGAATACATATTTCTGATGGTCGCAAATCACATTTTGTTTAACATAAAACCTGTGCTGCAGATTGCAAGAATTCCTTGGATTAACTTGTAGCTTTCTTCATAAGAGCTATTTACGAAGCAGACCGGAAGGAACGGCCAGATAATTTTAGTTACATAGCTATTAAAAAAAAACCTAGTACCATCAAAACCACTACAAGACATAGGCCCTTCCAATTGCACGCTATACAGCTCGACTCTCGGTAACTCTCAATCAACTGCTATCAGTCACCCCTGCCTAAATAATCTTCTTCTTCTTCTTCGGATTCATGTGCGTATGGTATAATTGTCACTTGCTTAAAATCGGTGAAGGAAAACATCGTGAGGAAACCGGCATGCCTGAGAGATATTTCTCAACAGCATGTGATGCTAAGTCAGAGGCCCATGGGCAGCATTGAAACTCTGACACCAGGTTAGTCACTAACCACACGAAGAAGAAGCCTATATAATAATAATAATATAATATCCTTGGAAATTTCACACAACTCCATATAGTCCCAAGCTAAGCAACCTAATGCTTGTGTTATGGTAACGAGATGGCTGATAACCTACTTACATACATTTTTTTTTAAAATACATACATATTATAGATAGAAAAACACCCAGACCCGTAACAAATACTTGCAGGTCGTACAAATATTTGTTCCGTGCGGGAATCGAACCCGCGACATGTTGCGCAGCAGTCAATCGCTCAACCACTGCGCCAACCGTGTCACCTTAAAATATATATATATATAAGAGGGGGGGTATCTTCACGAATAAAAGCATTTTCATTGCTCATTGTATTTTATTTATAAATCGCTTCTTATATAATTTAACTTAATAATTATAACACTTTTATATTATCAAATCACTTTCTAAATAATTCAAAATAAAATAATAATGTTATTCACTTCGAAAACGTCCGACTAGCTTGGCGGTCGACGAACGAATGACCGCTCCCGCGCTGCGCACGCCTTTAAATACACACTGCAACTGGCGGGGAGTCGATAGTGGGGCACGCCACATGAGTAGCTGATAACGTTTCGTTTTACGTGCGCTCTGCGCGTTGTTGATGTGTCGTTTTTTAACGTTTTTTAAACGTGCATAATAGTTGCGCCGATACGGCCATTCTGATGATAGGTGCGTCCCTGCGCCGACATCTTATTGCAATCTGCAAAAATAAATCAATTAATTAGTTTTTATTTACTAGTCTCGTTGATTGCCAATCAACCTCATAGCCTCAGCGCTAATTTTGGATTGATTCGCGAATCATTTTGAACATCACGTCATAGAACCTCAAAGCCTCAGCGCTCATTTTGGTTCAGCCTCAACTCAACGTTTATGTTAGCTCCACGTTATTGTAAATTGTTCTCATCAGATGTCTCGTTTTCATTCATGTCTCTATTCATTGCCGATACGGCCACGTTACTTTGAACTCCAAACTGTGGAGCTCTTCTTAAATGTTCGTGGCAAACCTTCCTGCATCGACCACGACCATTAATTCGACGAATTTCATATCTGTCGTGTGGTAAGACTTTTCTTACTTCGAAGGGTCCGTCATACTTTTGGCACAGTTTAGTGCCTAGTCTTGGAGGCTCTCTTAAGAGAACGTATTCACTCTTCTCAAATCTCTTAACTTTAGCTTTATTTTTATCGTAGCGCATTTTGTCTTTTTCAGCCTGTTCGGTCATCCTTCTTGACACCACTTCTTTCATCTTTTCGGGATCTACTCTTTCGTTACGCTCGTCAATGAGGTTTAGGAGTTCTGGAGGGACACTTCCTTTTTTCCCAGTTAACAATTCGATAGGTGTTAGTCCTGTGGTTTTTGAGAAAGTGGAGTTGATGGCTAGCTGTAAAGCTCCCAGTGATTTCTCCCAATGACATTTTTGTGTGTTTTTTATTATAGTCAAGCCATTCTTTATAATTCTCATAATCCTTTCCACTTGCCCGTTTCCTCTACTTGTATATGCGGCGCATTGATGCAATTTTATGCCATATTGGTCACAGTAGTTTTTATAATGTGAAATAAATGCGCCATCGCCATCTACAATAATGCGTTTTGGAGCACCAAATAAATAAACTATCTCTTTGAGATGTTTTAAGGCACTTGCTTGAGTTTTGTTTTTGGCATGTTGTAAGATGACAAACTTCGTGTAAGCATCAATTGCTACAAAAACATATTCCTTCTGAGAAGCAGGACCGCTGAGTTTACCGGAAATATCGATGTGAATGGTGTGAAAAGGTTCGGGTATCTTTTCAATTGGATTCAATCGACTTTGTGTAGCTCCTGATGGTCCTTTCATAGTTTTGCATGTCACACAGTGTTCTACAAAGTATCTGACTGTTGATGACATTTTGGGAAACCAAAAGTTTTCTTTAAGTTTTGCCAACGTCTTCTCCCATCCCATGTGTTTGAGTGCTTCGTGATAGGTGTTAATAAGACTCCATCGATAAGATTGTGGGACAACTTTGGTCAGTTTAATTTTCCCATCTGAATTAGTTTTGAAGTGTAAAACGTTGTCTTTGAGTTCGTAGTCCGGATAGAGGTCATGATTTGTATGAATTTCTTTGATGATTTTACTTAATTCAGAATCGCGCCGTTGTTCTACAATCAGCCAATCGTCTTTGGTTGTCAAATTCATGACAACTCGAAGTGGGTTTCGACTAAAGAAATCTGCATGTTTTAATTTTTCACCTTTTCGATATTCTACTTCAAATTCAAAATTTTGTAAGAAGGCCCACCATCTGTGGATCCTAGGCAATAGTTCTTGTTTATAGCGTGATGCTTTTACTGCATTACAGTCTGTTATGACCGTGAATTTACGTCCATATAGAAAATGACGAAAATGCTTAATTGCCCGGACTATTGCCAACGTTTCAAGCTCGTAGCTGTGATATTTAGATTCAGCTGGCGTTGTTCTCATGCTAAAATAAGCAATCACATGGCGAATGCCGTCCTTTGATTGGATCAATACTGCTCCAAATCCCATTGCGCTAGCATCTGTATGAAGCTCTATTGGGTAGTTTTCCTTAAATATTGTAAGCAGTGGTGCTGAAGTCAGATAATTAATTATCTTGGATCGTACGGCTTCATGTTCCTCAGTCCAATTCCATTTTACACCTGATTTGGTCAAGTTGTATAATGGTATCATGATAGTTGAGAAGTTGGATATAAATCGGCGAAAATACCCAGCCAAGCCATTGAATTGTCTTAGTTGCTTCACATTTTCGGGAGGAGGGGTTCTTGCCAATGCGTCAACTTTTGATGAACTAGGCCTCACCTTTCCATCGCTAACAATGAACCCAAGATATTCAATAGAAACCTTCAAAAATGAACACTTTTTAATATTTATGGAGAAGCCACATTTGGTAAGAGCTTCTAGAACTTGTTCCAGTTTTCGGAAACCTTCAGCAATTGTTTGACTTGGTATAAGTACGTCATCCATGTACACAAGTGCGATTTTACCTCGTAAATCTCCTAAGGCCTTATTTATAGCCCTTTGATAGACAGACGGTGCATTTGTTAATCCAAACGGCATTGTCAAATATTCATATTGGCCGTCGGGGGTGATAAACGCAGTCTTCTCAATTGATTCAGGAGAAATGGGAATTTGATGAAATCCCGCTGCCATATCAAGGCAAGTGAAATATTTTGCATCAGCGAGTTGATCGAGTTGTTCAGAGATTAATGGCAGTGGGTAATGATCGCGTACAGTATTTGCGTTCAATTCTCTGTAGTCCACGCATAACCGATCTTCGCCATTTTTCTTTTTCACCATTATAATGGGGCTTGCAAAAGGTGAATTGCTTTCCCTTATTATGTTTCTTTCTTGAAGCTCTTTAATAATTGTTTGAACTTTCTCGCGTTCGACCGGTGCCAGTCTGTACGGTCGTCGATTTACAATTTTGTCGGGGTTCTTTAGTCGAATAGTCAACTCCCCTGTCGTTATTCTCAACCCCGTCACGCTTTCCGTGAAGTATTTTTTGTATTTGTTCAATATATTCATCAAGTTGTCTATTTCCTCCTTGTTGGTCATATCCGTGTTTATAGTCCTTGAAGATAGATTCCATATTTCTGTTGTGTTTCTGCGTTGCTCATCTCTAGTAATTGATATTCCACTGTTTGTCAATGTAACTTGTATGCCTGGAATAGTCAACATATCTCTTCCAATTAGAATATCTGCTGGTAGTTCATGGTCCAGCACTATGTGAAGGTCGAGCTCAAGATGAATGCTATTTATTCTGCACACAGATGTTACTTTGCTAAAGGATATGACAGAAACCGGCCCGATACCCTTTAGATAAGTCGTCTTGTTGGTTTTTGGTCCAGGAAGAGTGAGGGCTATCGATTCCCTCACCAGTGAACAATCAGCTCCGCTGTCAAATATGGCTTGAAAATGCTTATTGTCAATTGTGATGGATATAACATTTTCGGCATTTTTCCCTTTGACTTGGCACAAATTAACATTTTTTTTCAGCATTAATTCGTTTGTAACAAGTCTCATAAGTGTGTCCGGGAGTAGAGCAGTAAGAGCATTCCTTTCTCTTTTTATCTTTATTCTTGGCTACTTCCGTTTCTCCGGAAGTGGATGCACTTGGTTGTTGTGGTTGTTCTGTGCGAGCACGTGCTATTGAGTTTTGGCTGCACCAACGGGCTCGGTGTCCTTGTTTGCCACATACAAAACATGTCAAACCCTGGTCTGACTTATTGCCGTCGCTCTTAAGCTTCTTGTTTGGTATGTGCTCTTGTGTTGATGGAAGCTTACGTTTGCGCATTGTTTTTGCAATCGCTATTAGTTCTGGGACGGTTTTGCACTTGCTGTTAAGAAGCTCTGTACGGAGTTCGTCTTCTTGTATGCTACCAATTACAAATTCAACAGCATCTTCTTCAGTTGGATCCGGTTTGACAATTTTCTTAAACATTTTCCAGACATTTGATATGTATTCTGGTATGTTATCAGCGTCATTAATGGTGTATCTTCGAAATTTCAGTACATCGGAAAAATATCGAGATTCAGGCTCAAATGTTTGTAACATGTCTTCTTTCATTTCTGCCCAAGTCGTTGTTCTCAGTAGACAATCATCGGCCCAAGTTTGCGCCCTTCCTTTTAAAACACTTGCTGCCTTAAGACGTACTTCGTGATCCTTCAATTTGTATTCTTCTTGAGTTCTTGTTATGAGATTTACCCATTCTCTTACGTCCGTGCCTTTATCAGGGTCATAACTTGGAAAATAGACATCAGAAATGCGTACCGAACGGTTTTCTTCAGCATGAAACATTTTCAACATTGTAGCAAGAGCAGCATGATTTTCTTGAGACATTTGCATCATCATTTCGCACATTGTATCCTTGAATGTATTAGCCAGGAGTGCCATTGTCGCTGTGTTTTCAAAAGCGGGTTGTTGGCGTCGATTCGTCCCCTCTTCTGATATAAGAGGGGGGGTATCTTCACGAATAAAAGCATTTTCATTGCTCATTGTATTTTATTTATAAATCGCTTCTTATATAATTTAACTTAATAATTATAACACTTTTATATTATCAAATCACTTTCTAAATAATTCAAAATAAAATAATAATGTTATTCACTTCGAAAACGTCCGACTAGCTTGGCGGTCGACGAACGAATGACCGCTCCCGCGCTGCGCACGCCTTTAAATACACACTGCAACTGGCGGGGAGTCGATAGTGGGGCACGCCACATGAGTAGCTGATAACGTTTCGTTTTACGTGCGCTCTGCGCGTTGTTGATGTGTCGTTTTTTAACGTTTTTTAAACGTGCATAATAGTTGCGCCGATATATATCTGTATAGGAGTTAAGATGTGAATAATAAATATTAAGACCCAAGCAATCTCGTAGAACTCGAGATCATTTAGGAGAACGAAACGCAATGTTACATGCAACGAAAACACTGTTGACCATTTTTTATTTAGTTCAATTACAAGAGAATTAAAGGCGTTGATGAGTCCCATACAACGCACCTCACGACGATACAAAACACATCTTCTATACACACAATAACAGCTCTTGATTCAATTGAAATAATGGTGGTTATAGCGTGTATACAACATGTCCCAAAATTCAACGATAAGCTGGCACCAGAGGATGGACCTACTAATGACTACTCGAGAAAAAAAAAGAAAAAAAAAATACCTCTACTTTTTTTTAAATTACTTAAAAAAAATGGAAATTCTTCGAAAATGTATACCCCTTATGACACTTTTAACTACCATGACCACAATTTTTCAAATTTTTCAGTTTTTTTGTTTGTATCGGCAACCTAAGTAGTACTACTATTCACCATAATCTTTGAAAATTACAGAATTTTCGTAGTTTTATACAAAAAAACAACCAAAAAAAATTATTTCCCTAAAATTTTGAAAGATTTTAACGTTCAGTACACTTTAAGTCATCGTAGTGTAAAAAAAAAATATGGG
Source organism: Hyppa rectilinea (assembly GCA_951799385.1). Classification (NCBI taxonomy): domain Eukaryota; kingdom Metazoa; phylum Arthropoda; class Insecta; order Lepidoptera; family Noctuidae; genus Hyppa; species Hyppa rectilinea. The sequence continues at coordinate 13,201,487 of OX637315.1, forward strand.
CACTACTATGGCAAGTTTTTTTAAAAATTAGCGCAACTAACCTAGATTTTAAAATGGTATAATACTTTAGGAAAACTAGCCACAAAAAAAAAATAATGACACTTTTTCTAATCAAGAACCAAATTTCATAAGTTGTTGTTAATAGTAATCACTTCTACTATGTGCCCAAAATAGATTTTTGTTGTTGGAAAATGTTGAATGAATGAAACAAATGGTGTCAATAAATGTAAATTTATTGCATTATTAATAATATTATAATAAATGTTCGAACTGTTTACCACCGGCATTAATACAAGCATGACATCGCCTTAAAAAAGATCGTTTTATTCGTCGTGCATATCTTCTACTATTGATATGATCCGCAGCCTGAGTGATTTTTTGGCGAAGGTCGTTCAGTGTTGCAATGGGTTTCGAGTAGACTCTGTCTTTGAGACAACCCCAATAGAAGAAGTCCAGGGGGTTTAGATCGGGTGAACGGGGTGGCCATAAAATAGGACCAAGTCGCCCTATCCAACGCCCTGGATACTCTTGGTTTAAGTATTCTCGCACAGGACGGGCATAGTGAGCTGGGCAGCCATCATTTTGGAACCATATGTTTTGTGGATCACTAATGGGCATGTCTTCTAATAATACTGGCAAGTCATTTTGTAAAAAGTTCAAGTAACTATTGCCATCCAAGTTTCCTTGTAATTCAAAAGGCCCAATCACTTTTCCGTTTAATATGCCCGTCCATAGGTTAACCTTGAATTGATATTGGGATTTGTCTTGTCTCATCAGGTGCGGATTTTCATTGCTCCAGCTATGTAGGTTGTGAAGATTTAAATAGCCATCTCTCTTGCAGGTTGATTCATCCGACCATAGAATATTATCCAAGAATTGGGGATCTTCTCTGTGCTTTTGCAGCATCACACGGCAAAATGCGACTCGTAGTGGATAGTCCCGCGGTAATAACGTCTGCACACGCCTGTAGTGATATGGGTGAAGTCTGTGACGTTTTAGGATTCGATGTGCAGTACTTTTTGGGATTCCCGTAGCTATTTCTATGGCACGTACCGAGGTAGTTAAATCATTTTCAATTTCATTGAGAACGTCTTCGTCGCGTTCCGATCTAGGTCTTCCAGCATTTCTCCTGTCAGATGGTAAACGGCCCTCCGAAAACGCTTGATGCACGTTAATAAATACTCGATAATTCGGGTATCTTTGAGCATTTGGGTACCTTTCTCGATATAATCTGCTAGCAGCACTACCATTGCATCGGCACTCTCCATAAATGAGGTGCATATTAGCGTATTCCAACGGTGTGTATGGTAGCGGCATGATAAACGCTAAACAGTCCAAAATACGCCAAAAGTCCAATTCACAAAACACAGTCCAGTTCAAAATAATGCCAGGTTAGTACAGTTTGCAGATCACTTAATCCAGTCCAAAAAGCCAAGCCAAAAGTCGTTAGTACGAGAGTCACATCAATTGAATACGAAACGGTGCACAGTAAACAAAGAAGCAGAGCGTACTGACTTTGTACTTTGTAGAGAACAGCAACATTCCTACCTGCCCTATTGTTATTTAACAACAAACATCTATCTATCTCTCTCTAACGTATAATCGCTCTCTATCTATCTCTCTCTAACGTATACTATCTATCTCTTTCTGACTTCTGAACTTCACTGACTACGCACATGTCCCTTCCAAGTTCTAAGAATTTGCGAAAGAAATCTATTTTGGGCACATAGTAGAAGTAATTACTATTAACAACAACTTATAAAATTTGGTTCTTGATTAGAAAAAGTATCATTATTTATTTTTTGTGGCTAGTTTTAATAAAGTATTATACCATTTTAAAATCTAGGTTAGTTGCGCTAATTTTTTAAAAAACTTGCCATAGTGGTGTCCATATTTTTTTTTACACTACGATGACTTAAAGTGTACTGAACGTTAAAATCTTTCAAAATTATAGGGAAATAATTTTTTTTGGTTGTTTTTTTTGTATAAAACTACGAAAATTCTGTAATTTTCAAAGATTATGGTGAATAGTAGTACTACTTAGGTTGCCGATACAAACAAAAAAACTGAAATATTTGAAAAATTGTGGTCATGGTAGTTAAAAGTGTCATAAGGGGTATACATTTTCGAAGAATTTCCATTTTTTTTAAGTAATTTAAAAAAAAGTAGAGGTATTTTTTTTTTCTTTTTTTTTCTCGAGTAGTCATTAGTAGGTCCATCCTCTGGTGCCGGCTTATCGTTGAATTTTGGGACATGTTGTATAATTCACTTCTGTACAAACTCATTGAGCAGTACAATCATGTTGAACAATTAATGTTGATTTCTATACCGCTATTTGATTTGTATCTCGGGCTAACAGTACAAGGTTGTATGGGAAATGCGCCAATTAAATCGCTATAGAGCAATCTGAGCTATCGAATAGACAGAAGGATCAGACATTGTCGATCTTAAACAATAAATGGTAGATTAGTTTGCGTGTAAGCCTCCATTGTTCAGCTGATGGGCCTATAAAGTAGAATTTAGCGCTATGCTATTTAAATTAGATCGTTGTGAATGACTTGATGTTAGTACTGTTGAGCCTTAGAGTAAAACCTTATGTTGTACAAGGCTGGAAATTATCTGACGGCATTCGAACCTTTCAAATGTTTTATAAGATAGTTAGGTTTTTACATATTCTAGACTTGACCTCTGGCAGCGGAGCTAGACAGATGTATTCTTTATAACAAAGTGAAAATATAAGTTTATGTGTGTAAACTCCTAACGCGTTTCCCTTTATAGTATAGAAGTTCCTATACACACATTACACGCTCTACCCGGCGCCTCCACCAAATGTAGAGGATGGAAGATCCTCTACTGAGGGGAGAGAAGGTGCTAGATACGGAGACAAGCTGCCTTGTGAGCAGTGATGATGATGATATTGTTAGCAGCGTTGATGACGACGTTGATGATGGTGTTGGCGCTGACGTGCAAAGCTGCCTAGACAGCTGTGATGTTGATGAGGAGACGGAAGTGTTCGAGTCAGAACACGAGGAAGAACTGGACGAATCGGGTCGGTCCAGTCCTGTTGTTAATGATGATTCTGTTTCAGAGCATAATGATGAATTTTACCATGATCACGATATAGCATTTAATAAAAACGACATCGCTGTTGATCGTGTTGATGAAGATGGTCTCGTATCCATTTCATTGGATGTAAGTGTCCAAGAGTTGGTTGTGGTTGATGCGGAGTCACATACATTGAGAGGTGAAATGGTGCAGATGAAGAAAAATGAACCATTTGTTATTCCTTCAACATTAGAGTTCTCGAAGATAGAGGCGGAGGAGAGTGAGCATTTTGTTGGTTCTTCAGCGATGGTGGTTACAAACACTTATCGTAACTTGTTCATACATCGGCGAATGGTTAAAGCTAAAGTTAAACATGTTTGTAATGCTAAAAAGAAAAATAAACATAGAAATAAAATTTTCATGAACGGCTCTAAGATATATAAAAATAATGACAAGTTAAGATTTAGACGTTTTCAGAAAATGACTTTGAATGTCAGAAAAATTAAAATGAAAAAGTTTGCTTCCAAAATTATGACCAAAAGAGGTCATAGGAAAGCGTGTAAACTTTTTATAAACAAATTTGCTTTTTTACAGTATGGGTTTACAGAATCGAATAAAAAGAGGTTTAGAAACATTTTAGATAGATGGGAGTTTTCACTTTTTAGAATTATATAATTACGACTCCAAAATGTTTTCTTATCACGTCGCTTCATAATTTTTGAGATAAGTAGTAGCGAACAAAGGCATTGTACATGTAAATAGATTAAAACCTTTTTATGTTAGGATTTAATTGGCAATACTTAGATGTCATCTGTCGACATGTCAGTCATGACAATGTCATGTAGTTGTAAACAAACATGCTGGACTCATTATTTTAGCTTGGTTTTAAGATATAGTTTATTGATGCATTTCTCTTTGTGTTTATTGCATATGGTGATCAAAAATGAATGAGACGCTACCGGATGAGCGTGTGGGAGACACACCTCGCCGCGTCAAAGCGTCAGAGGGAGCGACACTTCGTCTTCATATTTCTCTAGTGCTTTATGAGTTTAGCATGATCGTGCTCCAGAGCATTTAATCGTGTTCATCTTGAGAGAAGGGGTGACACTCGTCCTGAGTTGAGGCCTACTTTGCTAACGGGGCGTAGCCTTGCAAAGTGTGTCAGGTTGACACAATTGGTCTAACTGAGGATGGGGTACCCATATCTTGGTACCCATATTGTGGTTTCATATCTGGAGTAGGGGCATGAAACGTTTTTTCGAAATTCTTTACGTCTGGATCGTACTCTCCCTCTGACTCAATAGCGTACGACGGGGTATAGGATACTGATGTTCAGCCTTCTTTGCAGTCAACCCCATCAGGGTCGATATGAACTTTCATATCATTGTTTGTTTTCGGAGGCTGGCTGCACCCTTTACCCTAGGTTTTGGTGCAGTGGGGTTCAAACTGGCCTAGCGTTAGTTTGTGTGCACATTGGCACACATTAATGCATTCATGGACTCTTGTGATGTCGTAAGATTCGCTTTGCCAGAGTTGAGCCTGCCTTTGCAAAAGCCAGACCTCACATGTAGATTCTCCTGGGGATAGGTAATTTTTTATATTAGGCTAGGTAGGGGTAGGTTTGTAGATTCAGATGCCAAGAGTAAAAGGGCTTAGTTATTTTAAAACTAAGTGTTCCCTTTTACTCAAGGGGGGCGTAGCTGATGTAGAGCCTTAGAGTAAAACCTTATGTTGTACAAGGCTGGAAATTATCTGACGGCATTCGAACCTTTCAAATGTTTTATAAGATAGTTAGGTTTTTACATATTCTAGACTTGACCTCTGGCAGCGGAGCTAGACAGATGTATTCTTTATAACAAAGTGAAAATATAAGTTTATGTGTGTAAACTCCTAACGCGTTTCCCTTTATAGTATAGAAGTTCCTATACACACATTACACGCTCTACCACTGAGCCCCCTCAGTAGAGGATCTTCCATCCTCTACAGTACCTACCTATATATGTTATGTTTGAGGTAAGAGGAGCTCTATGTTTATAATTGTATGGTATCTATAGGGTGACATATTTTGGCCTAGTTAGTTGTTGTAGCAGACAAGACAGTGTACATTTTATTTAGAAGACTACCATAACAAAGACTAGAATTCCTGTAAAAACCACGCTTTGTGCTCGAAAAATATAACTATTAAAATTCTAAATATATTCTTCTCGAAGCTTCCTATTACTCGCGGCTTAGTCTAGACATCTAAGTACCTGATTACATCCCTTGAGACCTATAATATCAGGTCTTAACAATCCACGCGCGCCATATAATCGATACGATAAGCATTCTGCCGATGGCGTAATATCCCAAGATATAAGAGACATAAAAGCTAATGATACTGGCAGGTTAGACGGTAATGACTGCTGTCAAAACACATTATTCATGGCAAAAGCGATCAATGTGCGTAACAAAGATCAAAGAAGAAAAACAGATGTGCTTTAATTTAATTTTGGAATGCGTCCCAAGAATTTGAACAAGGAACAAATGTTGGCACATGAACCATGCAAATTTCAGATGGCAAATAATTCAAATATAGACCAAGGAGATATAATTTTATTTAAGCTAACTGCATATTACTTTCTGAAAGCGCTTAAAAGGTTACAAAGCGTTACATGCGTTAACTTTGACATATTCTTATCTCGATCTTGTACGGTTGTTAGTGCATCAACTATAGCAAACTGTCAAGTTTCTCCAAATGATTTTTAACTTTCAAACGTTGAACGTTAAGTTCAAAATCAACTGAGAAAATTTGACAGTTTGTGGGAACTTGATGTGCGTGCGACTGTACTCGTAGTTTGGCAGTTTTGCGACAGCGACAATAATGCAACGAATAATATTTTGCCAAAGTGAGGTTGAGGAACTGCAACTTAATTGCTTCAAAGTGAGTTTTAATTTCATTAGTAAAACCTAGAGCTTTATACATTCCCTAGCACTCACTTTGGCAAAATATTATTCGTCGCATTATTGTCGTAAATACAGTTTTTATCACCATTCTCTTACTAAATATTAAGAAAGAATGGTAGAAAATTTAGTTTTTTGTCACACAAAAAGTATGTAGTTAGGTTAACAGAAAAATAAAACAAAATAGATCTACATAATATAATCTCGAGTCCAAAATAGAAATAGACGCATCTGCACATCATGACAATGACAAGAAGGCAGCATGATGCAATGCTATGGGAGGAACCCATAACAGAGCGCTGGTTTTCTTTGGACACGCGAATAACAAGGAAAGTAAGTAAGAGAAAGCATGAGATATGACGTCATGGTTTAGTCCCATCTCGGCACCTTCCCATCTCGGCACCCATGAATTAATTTATCATCTTTACGAAAAATTCCCATCTCGGCACTCCGTCATTAGTCGTTGCTAAGTACAGTCAGCAAAAAATGGATACACTGTATCAGTATAGTGAGTAAATCAAATTGACTCAAAACTAAAAAATGAAAAAAAAGTACTTATAAAATAAGTTCAATTTTAAACTTTTAGTGTTTAGTGGACAAAGTAAAATATATTTTCATGGGACTTACAGTGAACGCGTAATCAAGCCTACTCGTATCATTTAGTACCAGTATGAAAGTCCACAAAGTATGGACGCCCTTTTGCCTACGTCCCGGTTATACTGATTAAACGTTAATTCATAATAACTGTTGATTTTTGTAATAATTATGTTTTTACATAATTATAATAATAATAATAATAATATCCTTGGACATTTCACACAGCGCCATATCGTCCCAAGCTAAGCAACCTAATGCTTGTGTTATGGTAACGAGATGGCTGATATACTACTTATATACTTTTTTTTTTTTTGTAAATACATACATATTATAGATAGAAAAACACCCAGACTCGTAACAAATACTTGCAGGTCGTACAAATATTTGTTCCGTGCGGGAATCGAAACCGCGACATAGTGCGCAGCAGTCAATCGCTCAACCACTGCGCCAACCGTGTCGTCGAAAGGATTTATAAGAATTGCTGGAAAGATTTTAAAACAATTATTCCTACGAACCGTGAAGTTTTCATATATTTTAAAATTTGTTATGTTACTGCCAAGGCCTATTGGAGCCTCTAAAAAGCGATTCAAGGGGTTGTCTGTGAAAATGGTTATTTAAAAGAAACAAAAATGATTTAATAAATAATAAAGTTGATTTACTTACTATACTGATACTGTGTTTCCGTTTCTTTTTGTGTACCTTAAAATGATTCATGAGAGGGTGCCGAAATGGGAATTTTTCGTAGACAAGATAAATAAATTCATGGGTGCCGAGATGGGAAGGTGCCGAGATGGGAATAAACCGACGTCATTATGCTCATTCTGGTCATATTGCTCCTACAATTGTTTTCCATTATTTCTTCCATCCTAGTTGCGTACGTAATAACGATGCGTCCTTCCGGGGACGGTGTGAGATAACTAAGCTAATGGCTGTTCGATGCTTTTAAGTAGGTTATTTGTACACAGATGTATGTGACGTAAGTAAATACATGGAGTGTCAGTTGATTGACGAAGGGCGTTGTTGGCGATGGGATTTAGTGAAGTGTGGTAGTACTTGGCAAGTATCGGGGACTGTGTAAATGGTAGGCTTTATTGATTTTGCAAGTTATGTAGTGATTTGACGCACTAGACGAGTTCAATATTAAAAGTTTTAACCAAGGGTTGCGGAAGTCCGCCCTTTTGGGAGAAACTTGACATATATTAAGAATAATTTTTGGGTATGATCATATAAAAGTTTAAAGATGAGGTAGTCCACTTAGGGCACCCGTCCAAATGGCACCTTCGCTAATGGCACCTAGCCTAGTCCACATATGGCTGATTTTGCAATAAATGTGATAAGCGGAGAATGATTGTAGTCAAATTATAGTTAGGTTAATTAATAAATATTGATGTGATTTTTATCGATATCTATTATATAAACTAAGATATTTCTAAACGCCCTGTAAACCAAATACATCCCAACTAGGCTTCTGAGCCGTAGGTGCCCTATGTGGACAAAATTAAAAAATAAACTTGAGTCCACGAAAGGCACCTGCCAAAAATATTGATAGGTTATTAGGCCATATGTGGACTAGGCTAGGTGCCATTAGCAAAGGTGCCATTTGGACGGGTGCCCTAAATGGACTATGGAGGGAAGTGAGGTCTTTGCCGTGCAGTGAAACAGTGCAGGATCATGATAATATGAATAAAATTACTCATAGGGTCTTCTTCATCTTCTTCGTGCTGCCCATGGGCCTCTGACTTAGCTTCACATGCTGTTGAGAAGAATCTCTCGGGCATGCCGGTTTCGTCACGATGTATTCCTTCACCGTTTTTTAGGCAAGTGATAATTACACCAAACGCACATGAATCCGAAAAGTCAGAGGCACGCGTCTTGGGTTCGAACTCGAGACCACCACTTGGCTATCACAGCTGGTAAAGGACTCATGGGTACCTAAACTTCTAGGACAAACTAAAAATCCTTATTCTTGTTATTGATCAAGGCGGAAAGCCCACCATACTTGTAATTAATGAAATGCTAGTGATAAACCACAGGTACCTGCCAATATCAGTGGAACCGTAACATGGATACTTTCACTATGATAAGAGTTTATTAACACGATTGTCTGCAAGTGACAGGTCCATTAAATACCTTCAATTGTCTTAACTCGGTCCACAAATGAGATTTCGTGATTATAGTTTTTATTGAACGTCTATGGTCAATTGAATAACTGTTTTTGAGATACTTGTAGCTATTTTTCTGTCGTTTCTAACATGGTCAAATTATATATAATTTTAATAATAATAATATATTTATTCAGAATTAAATTGGTAAAATATTAACATTAAAATCTTATAAAATAATTTGTAAAGGTATTTATATTGTAAGATGCCTGTACTAGGATGAACCTGTATCACAGGCGGTTTGGATTTTGTACAGAGTTATTCTATGTGTATGATGTTCCCACTGCTCAGACACAGGTCTTCTCTCTCTTGAAGAGGTCTTCTCTCTATGAAGAGGGATTGGGCCATTCCACCACGTGGGCCCAGTGCGGGTTGGTGGATGTCACATGTCTTTAAATTTTTGGTTCTACGATTCCTCACGATGTTTTCCTTCACCGTCTTCAAAGTAGAGGTGATATGTTACGAGTCTGGGTGTTTTTCTATGTATAATATGTATGTATTTACAAAAAAAAAAAAAAAATTATAAGTAGTATATCAGCCATCTCGTTACCATAACACAAGCATTAGGTTGCTTAGCTTGGGACGATATGGCGCTGTGTGAAAAATGTCTAAGGATATTATTATTATTATTATAAAATTAAATACACATAGTAAAGTGCCTACCTGAGTTCGAAATCGCAACCGTAACTGGTATGTCCGGGCCGATAACTCTGGGCCCCCACTGATGTACCGGGCCACCACTGCCCTACATGGCTACCACTGCAATTCATCTTTTTAACCATAGATTACATTATTAATAGCCTTAAAGCGTCTCTTGTAATTATTGCCTGTCTTTATTTTTAGGTCAGTGTCAGGTCTTATGTTTGTTAAAATATGATTCGCGATGGAGAGTTTTTGGCTTATTGGACGATTGGCACGAATTTAACTCGCACAAAACGTGCGAATCGACTCCTTTAAAACATATAATTTTTTCTGTAGTCGATTCGCACAAATTTTATTTATTGGCGTGCGAATCGACACCTTCACAAAAATGTAGTAGGCTATTCGCACACATTTCATTTTAAGGAATAAAAAAAATAAAGTACAGTCGCATTCAGCCATCACTGAAATAAAACTAAAAAATAATCGAAGTTTAAATAACAGATATTTACTTGAAAGTAAGAAAAAACTGTATTATTATTATATTATTTGTATTGATTTGTTTAGTACTTAGTTTTAATTTTAATACAGATATTTTTTATTATAGATTGTTTTTATTATCTATCTATTACGAGTAAAACACATTTGACCTTACTACTTCTGTACTCAAGTGTACTTTATCTTAACTGCATTTCATAAAAAAAACATTATGTGTACGAATAGCCTACTACATATTTGTGAAGGTGTCGATTCGCACGCCATTAAATGAACTTTGTGCGAATCGAACACAGAAAAAATAATATTTTTTAAAGGAGTCGATTCGCACGTTTTGTGCGAGTTAAATTCGTGCGAGTCGTCCAATAAGCCGAGTTTTTACAGTTTTAACTAACTCTGGTAACGTACTAACGGGATAAAAATCTTATGTGTTAATCCAGGTTATAATGTAACCTGATTATAATTCACTGTTTATATGTTACAATCACGACTTATATTTTAACACCTAACCAAAACTGATTTTATTAAACACAAACCTAAGACACAAACTAATTTACATTTAAATGTACAAACAATCGATTCTCAACGAAACGAAAGCTATAATAGGCGCTAAAATAAACAATGCGTACCAATCGGCTGGGTGAAAGCTTACGTGATCCACGACCTATGCGATCTGAGATATGTTTCGGTGATGTATGGCCGTCGTGGTGAACGGAGGCGATTTGGTGGGTAGGGGTCAAGTTCAGCGAGTAAGGATGTGTTTGTAATGGAGAATTTTATGTTACGAGAACTTGAGATATTTTAATAAATGTAAACATGAAGACACCTAAAAGAAGTAGTAATATTTTCGTGGGAATGAATGCTAGAAATTAGAATGAAAGAAAAAATAAGTGAAGGACTTAATGAGTGACAGTTCGTTACTGAAGAACCAATATTCAGACTGTACGGTCTGAGGACGGTTTTTAAAATTTACTGTAGGTACTAATTTCAAAAATAGAGTCTTAGAATAAAAGGTGATTATAATGGTATTTGCTCGCGCAAGTTTTTTATTTATAAGTTTTTTCCGCTTACAACACAGAATTGAGCGAATCATTCCTACCCATTCATTCCTTACCGAACGGAACAAGATTGGAAGTTCATTGCGAACGACCAATCGGAGACGTTCCCGCCACTGCGAACACACGTCAACTGTGGTTTAGAAACGTCAGTGTAATTTTTGCATTCATCCGCTCCATACTCAAACCGCGCCGCTTCATAATCAAACCGCAATCGCATCAAAAACTGTATAACTATTATAAATAAGTGTTGGCCGACACAAGTGTGACATTTAAACAAGTGAAAGTGACCACAGAGAAACAGGAAGAAAACCAGATAGCACGTGGGACTTCTGCTGAGCAAGCTGTCCTTGAATCCACGTGTTTTGACCAGAAGGTTCGCAAGTAAGTCCATCCATTCCTATTTCTCAAACCCTCATATCCCTTGTGCTCAATTCTGTGTCGTCCAGCAGTTCACCACGCTAAAATCTACATCCCAACATAAAATTAATACCCCGCTATATGGTCCTTCGAGAAACCGCTAAGACTTATCCACCAGTATTCGAGCCCCAAACACTAAAATTGTATGTATATTCTGTCTTTTATTGTGTGTTAATGTGTTTTTGTTGTTGTTTTTACAGAAGAACCAAGGTATACGAAAATACTACGCTTTTTTTTTGCAGCCATCATCGCAAGAAATAAAATTAGCATCTACCTCTACATGTTATTATAAATCAGTAAAAAAGGTGACTTCTAATAATTTAATTCGTTTTGTAGTCAAACAAACAAAAATATTTTAATTTACAAAAAATAATTTATTTACATTCAGTCAAAAAAGTATCGGGAATGGATGATTTGTTTATGGTTCCAAATTCAAATTTTTGTTTTTTTTGTAGTTGTTAGATTGGCACAACTGTTTTCCATTTTGGCGCGGAGTTTGAGTTGCATCTGTTATTTATATTAAATACAGTGCTGGTTTTAGTAATATCATATATAGTGTGTATTGCGAATTTCATAATGGACAAAAATATCGAACAAAGAGTTTGTCTTAAATTTTGCATCGCCAATGAAATTTCGTGTTCGGAGTCACTGAAAATGTTACAGAAGGCTTACGGTGAATCAACTTTATCAAAAACTCGTGCTTATGAGTGGTTCAAAGCATTCAAAAGCGGTCGAGATGTGATGGAAGATTTGCCTCGCTCTGGTAGGCCGTCAACGTCTGCAACTGAAGTTAACATCGCAAAAGTGAAGAAAATAGTGACTGAAAATCCCCATTCAACTCTGAGAGAGATAGCCGCCGAACTTTCTGTATCTCACGAGTCGATCCGTACCATTTTAACTAATCATTTGGGTATGAAACATGTTGCTGCTCGGCTAGTCCCAAAAGATCTGAATTTTCTCCAAAAACTCAATCGCATGAAAGTCGCTGAGGACATGCTAGAACGAGTCAGTTCGGATCCAACATTCATGAAACGCATTGTTACTGGTGACGAGACGTGGGTTTACGAGTTTGACATGCAAACTAGTCAACAAGCTTCGGAGTGGCGCCTTCCAACTGAACCGAAACCGAAAAAACCACGCCAAAGTCGATCAAAAGTCAAAGTCATGTTGACTGTTTTCTTTGACTATCGCGGTGTTGTGCACTCTGAATTCTTACCGGAAGGTCTAACGGTAAATAAAGAATATTATTTGAGCGTTATGCGGCGTTTAAGAGAGCAAATTCGACGAAAAAGGCCAGATTTGTGGAAAGAAAATTCTTGGATTTTGCACCACGACAATGCGCCTTCGCACAAGGCTATCATTGTGAACGAATTTTTGACCAAACACTCAACAAATACCATCCAGCAACCACCATATTCACCAGATATGGCTCCTGCTGACTTTTTTCTTTTTCCTAAACTCAAATTACCACTTCGTGGCACCCGTTTTCAATCGATAGAAGACATAAAGGAGAATTCGCGGCGAGAACTGAACTCAATTCCGGAAGCAGCGTTTAAAAAATGTTTTGATGAATGGATTATTCGTTGGCGCAAGTGTATCGTTTCTAAAGGAGCATACTTTGAAGGTGATAAAATAAATTTGTACGAATAACAGACATTTTGTGTATTATTGATCTTTTCCCGGTACTTTCTTGACAGAGTAGTAAACCCTTTCCGAAACTTTGTGATTTTTTTTTGCTGTGGGTACTTCATAATGTTTTTTTTTGTAGCTAATAGGTATGTATATTTAATTAGAGAGATATATATATATGGAAAAACATATTACCCTTCACAGTATGACTCATCGCTGCTAACAGCACGCGACCTGTCACTGTTCACTTATCGTGATTTGCGGTGGCAATGAATTATTGAGAGGGGAAGGTTGGCTCCACGATTCTAAGCAAGAAAACGAACCAACATTACTGACGTCACACATTGGACCCAACGTTGGACAGTTAATACTCCTACTAATAATGAGCACATATTATTTGATCCAATATTGGTACTACGTCGTCACAAATGCATATCAAAAAGGGTATATTCTACAACATACAAAGGGTTCACGTTTGCGTGAATTATTGAAATAAATTATGGAATTTTAATCTAGTGCATTCGTTACTGGTTATGTCAAGATAATTATTTAGATATTTTTATTAAGAGGGTAGATAAGAGCAGGAATTAATTTTATACAGTAAGTACAAAAATTTATGCTTTTTACGTTGAAATTTAACGTTTTACTTTTAAATAAAAACTACCACGATTAAAAATTGTACATTACTACCTATTACCTCCATCACAAACTGCTAAGACTTGGCAATAATGAGCTGCAAACCAACATTATGCTGGCATGAAGCTACGGTTTCCTAGAAGAGTCGTGAGACTGATTGTCATGAAAATGATCGCAACGGGGCTTAACTTTACGGTACGGTATCAAAAATTGCTTTCTAGGAAAACACATCAACTTACTCTAATAAATAACGTTTCAGTGACGATATTTGACGGTAAATTGCAAACGCTATTTAGCGGACACCGTAGAGCTAAGAAACCGTTGCTAAACTCATAAATATGTTTTAAAATATTCAAAATTCTTACCTAACCGCAGCGACGCGCGCTTTACTTGTGGTAATCAAGTGTACAATAACGCTGTAAACGCGTCGGACCCTATCAGAATACCAGCGCTGCGGTATTTATTTATTTCCTAAATATCGCAGCATTATGCTAAGATAGGAGCCTCACACAGGTTTTCTTGTTTTAATCTTTTGACCCTTATTTTTAATTGTTTAATTTTTATATTCTGTTTTGTTTTTTTAATAACTCTTTTTCTGTATATTTCCTGTGCATGTCCTAAATGTTTTGCTTTCTTTCTATCTTTCAGCACATAACTCACGCGCAGACTTCCGAGTTCACTACTGTCTCGGGCGGATGGACGCTCTTGCGCTTACACACACATTCACAGCGTGTTTGTACACTAGGTAACCACATGAAAAGCGTGCGTCGCTTCCTGAGATAAAAATACTACTGTGAATGCGTCCTAAGAAACTGTTTTCAATCAATGTCAAGTCTATAGATTACGATGACTTATGAACTCTCTATGAGTCAAGTATTTCCCATTATCTGTGTACCAAACGAGATGTTTGACGCGGTTTTATGTGGTAGTTATAAATGGAAAGAATAACTACTTCATTTTAGATGTAGTAGGCTGTTATAGCAGTGTTATTTTAATATTCCTTCCAGTGGAAAAGAGACGGAGTTATACGTCCTGCATAGCTCCATCTTATTCTGATACTAAAGTAATCCTACTCCTACTTAATATTATAAATACGAAAGTTTATGAGGATGAATACCTACTACTTTGTAATGGGCAACTAGTTTCATCTTTCTGACTGACCGACCCCTTGACAGTTACAAAGTGCCTGTAATTGGTTTATTTTAAATAAAAGCTTTGAGTTTGAATACTTTCCCGAAAATCGAATAGCCAATGTTACCAAGGGGTATCGTATAACCCAGTTACTGGGTTGTGGAGGTCAGATAGGCAGTCGCTCTATGTTAATTACCATTCTACCAGAATCGCGTCGCACAGTCATGTTACGCCTGTCTGTGGAGTCTTCTTAACAGAAATTAAAATACTTTAGTTTGCGATCGCTGTCGCCCGTTTGTTTGTGTAATGAATATACTTATTCCATGAAAATACTAGCGTTTGACTCGAAAATTATTTCTTACAATATTTCATACTTAAGTCTAAACGCAGTATTCATTACTGGTAAGGCCGTGAAGACAGCGAGTGGAAATGAAAATCATCATCATATTTAGTTGAAGAAGGAGACATAATATGATCTCGTTTCTGTGTATTGAAGTGCGAAAGTGACAACTGCAGCTCAGGCTCATTTTACCAACAAAAAACTTTAATAAAGGCGTTTTGTATTCCGCTGATTGCTTCGTCAAAACTGGACTTATCTAAAAAATTCTTATTTCAAAATTTAGAGGAAAAGTATGTCTATGCTATGCTACTATTATTTTATTTTTTGTTAAACATTTACCAATTTTGACTGATAGTCGTCTGAACTATTTTTTGGATGGTCGTAATAATCTGGTAGTGATATTGGTAGTGACTGGGCACGTACTAATTAGACCTAGATTTTTTGGAAAAAAAAACATTGCTCTAGAGCAGCCATTTCAAAAGTGGGCGATGCAGACCTAAAGGAGGCAGTAAAAGTCCCAAAAAAAATGGGGGCGTTGCGTAAAAGCAAATGGGGGGGGATTTGTAATTTCATCTAGATAGTGGTTTTAAGTACTTTAGTGGTAAAAGGGGGGCGCAAAAAAATAATTTATTCCCAAAGTGGGCAGTAGACAAAATAAGATTGGGAACCCGTGCTCTAGGAATTATCCACCAAGAAAACAGTGGAATGCATTTGTATGGAGAAAGGCCCAATTGAATCCCCTCTTAATTCTCAGAAAGAAAAATCTTTCCATCCCGTATCAATAAGGGCAAGTTAAAATCAATCGAATGAACCGCGGTGGCCTCTTGTCTTTTGACAAAAATAAAACAAAATACGAACACCAACATTGAAAATTACGATAGTTCACCCTTTGACAGCAATAATGTATTGATCGTAAACCAGCAGTCTATTAAGTCCTCAATGTATGAAAGACCCTAACCAATTCGTCCAGCCCAGGCCATTGAAAAGGTCCAATTTCGAGCTAATCGCTGTTTTCAAAGCCCCAGTCAATGCACGTCAGCTGCAAAGTGTGACAACTAGTAATCACGGCACGACAACTCATCAATGCATTCAATTTACACAAATATCAACCTTATGAACTTTTCATAAGATCTGTGTAGAATGTAAATGTAACGTGGTATTTTAATGCGTTCGTGTTTACCACAAATATGGTTCGTTGTAAAAAGAAATATTTAATTAGGAACAAATTAAACTTTAAATAATGTTAATTAGTGACACGCGTATGCAAAACGGAAGTGGAATTAACCCTGTGATTATTCGTTTGTGGCAACACCGGAATTAAAATGAAAATATATTTAGTAAAAGGGTATTTTTGCTTTGTGTAAAGATTAGGAAATAATGTGACAGGAGGCGGGTGAGCCTATTTGAATATACTGAGAATAAAATGTAGGCTTATTGTATTCACTTTGTTTTGTATTTTCTCTAACAAAAATGTAACATCACATAAAATCACCTTTATTATTCTCCGAATGGCCAGGCAAAGATGTACATTTCGCCATTTAAATCCTATGTTACTCCTATTACATGGGACTCCAGCATTTATAAAAATATGGATGTTTTTCTTATAAAAGAAAACGCACTTTGAAATTTCTTTTGTGTGCACGAAATAACAATTCTATACTTCCCCGAAAGCAACATAGATAATAAACTAACAAGTTTTTTCTGCCCATAGATAGTATCTATGATAGAAAACTATTCGAAACACTTTTGTCGACGACCGTCTCGCTCTTGAATGTTCGTGAGCTTTAAAATATGTAGTCAACAAGTCTGAATTGCTTCTCTTATTTTTTACCCGTCATTTAGGTTCAATTAGCCTTATCTATCATCAGATTACGCAGTTAGCGAACATACGAACCCTCCAAATTACATTAAAGGTAGCAAGAAAAGTGACGAGTCATTCTTGGCCGTTGAGAGGATGCTTAAAAAAAACTTGATTCGATTTTTAAATATTCCAATTATGGAATGATTGAATTCGTGGGAGTTAACTAGTAGAAAAAATGGTTTGTTAGAAGATTGAAAGTCTAAAAGAGTTTTATGCTGGTAGCGACCTCTATATAAGATTGTAAGAGATTTTAACTTCTTTGGTTGCAAGCAGATGGCGCCACCAGCTGCAATTGACGACTTTGAGGAAACAAAACAATTTGATTATTCATTGAATTTCTTACATATTCCAAGCGCCCTTGCTGAATTAAAGTAAGTATAATTATGATTTGTGAATACATAAAAAATATAGTGTGTTCCGAATTAGAACACACTATAGTTTTTGTTCCTCTTCAAAATGCTTACATTTAGGTTAGTTGTATGTATGTAAGTAAGGAACTTAATGTGAAATTATTGGTAACGAATTTGTGTCCTTGAAATCCATAAAATTACCAGTGAAATTCTACCCGCTTGGTACCTCACTTTCTTCCCTTCACATCCAATCAGATACCAGTAGCTCGTAAAGCCATTTCCCCTCGGAATGGGAACAAAACCACAAACTCATTCGTTAGTCGTTTTACAAGAGCACATCTCGATACGTCACGCGAATGGTTTCGGCACGTGTCAACCGCCCCTTGGCGATATCGGTAAAATGTTCGCTGTTTACATGATACTGGTGGTAAGGGCGGAGTTCCTATGAGAGCGGGTAGGACTAGGTTAGGTAATAGATTGAATATTATATATTCAACTTTGCTTTTATTTTTAAAATGTTTTTTTTATTCTTTATTTTCTACGAGTTCTCTATAAAACGTTCCATTTTCAATTTTTATATTATTTAGTGGAAGGCGCTGGTGTCTGTGATACAATGATTATTTCACTAGTATTAGGCCGCAACGGTAGGTAAACATTTTCTGTAACGTTAATTATTTAGTTGAAAAATTTCTTCTGTGATACTTTTACGTGCTTTTTACTAAACATAAATTTAGAATTATTATAAATAATTGGTTTACGTATAAGCAATTAGATTTTAAGTGGTATCTACTCATAAACAATTAGAACTTAACATATTGTGTTCTGTATGTATCGACATTATGTTGACGTTATGTCTAAAGGTAACTTACGATGCGATTAAAACCTACTCGATTTTGCGACTTGACAACAATGCCTATACTTAGGTCCTACTTATCTAGATAAAGGTGTGGCGCGCTAAGAACATTTTGGTTTAGATTTAATTGCATTTAGGGGATATTTTAAGTTATTATTAGCCTTCGTATTAGCTGAAGGGTTGGGCAGACACATTTCGGGTTGGGCATAGTACAGACACATTTCATTAATTATATTTAAGGCCCATGTAATAAGGGGGCGAGCCTATTTTCATCAATCGGGCACAAACCCAGGCTGGGTTGATGCACTGGGTGTACTAAGAAAATCCATATGAAAGAATCCAATATTACTTTTTCCCACCTAGGAATCGAATCCAGGACCTTATGCAGCAGTGCTCTTGCGACCACAAGACCAACATTTTGATGAATCAAACACAGAAAGATTTATACATTTTAGTAGAAGATAAAGTACTTACATAACACGATGGTGGACAAGTTATTTTTATATAGGTATAATAAATTTATAAATTGATTTAAATACATAACAGGTTTAGATACAGTTTATTATTCTTCCTGCTCGTCACATCTTCGTTTTGATAAGATTATTATATTTAAAAATCAGACATCTCATTAAAACCGTTTATTACTTATTTCTTAATTGACATTGAAATTTTATGATACTTGTATTCGTAAAATATTATTAACAAACGACTTTAGGTAATAGATAAAATATAATTTCCTGTTTCACCAAAAAACTTAGGTACCGTTTAATATCACGACAATAGATCATTCAAAATTAAAACTAATGTTGCCCTTGCCACACAAACACACCCCAAACATTCATCCGGCATATTATTTTTATAAATTAGTTTTAAAATTTAAACTACACCTTTTCTAATCCGGGCAATGAGGGCATTGCATTCTGTTTTGTAATTCCAATACTCACTCTATGTTCACTAGAACATCATAATATTTTTTTGAGGAGAAATCTGCAAATGACTCCTCCCGCTCTGGTAGGAGCGGAAGGGAGTGTCAAACTTTTACTAACTAAAACCCTTCCATGTTCCTTCCTTAGCCCTTAGGTAGCGGTAACCCTTTCGGACAATCCTGCACTAGAATATCCTGTATTAACATCGCATAGTAATGATAGGAAACCGTATAAGTTTTGGTATTCCGAGAAAGCAGTCAACGGTCACAACAACGGCTGTCCAAATACATGGCGTTTTCTGACATCCGATGACAAACACTGGTGAACATAACAGATTTTCGCAGCAGCCGTTGTACTATGACGGAACCGCTTTCCTATGAAACCAAAACTTTAGGAAGTAAGTAAAGTCCATTGAACATAATACGTAGTATTAGTACGTACGAGCAGCAAAATACAGTTACGTAAAATACAAAAGCAGTTTTGTCGTGAAATAACCAATTATTGCAGCTTTTAGAAAAAATCTATTCCATAATAATATATTGAAGTGTACCTACTCAACTTCTGCCTAATCTTTGGGGAAAACAGGCGTGTCTTGTTTATATTGTGTGTAATAATATATTGGTTTCGTAAATAAGTTACTTTGTTCGTAACACCAATAAATAACTATCAAAATGTTAGGCGAGACATGCTTTTGAATCAAGAGTCAAAATTGCGTTGATCAGTATGGTATTTACCTCGTCAGAAGCGCCCTTAAACAGGTGGCTGGGACTGGCTGAATGCTGTAGGTGGAGAAGAGGATGTTGTGGCGTAACCTTGGAGTCACCTATGTCTGGAAGAGGACAGCGATTGGGTGAGTTGATTTTACTGTAGACTACAACACGCGTCAATGCTCACCTTTCACCCGCTCGCAGTGAGCCCGAACCCTAAATGTAGTTAGAGATTTTTTCATCGATATCAACACCCCACGGGAATAAATCAGTTTGTTATTGATTGGCAGTTAGTAACGCCCCGGTTAATTCGGTTTCTTCCTCATTTAGGGGTTCATGTTACATTATGATAATGTATGTGAGACTCGAACGAGTTTTTTGTTGCAAAAATATGCACCGTAAAATGATAGGGTTGTAAATTTTGGTTTTATCGAGGGGCGTAGTAGACTAGTAGGTAGATTTAGGTTTAAGTTAGTTTAATGAATTTGATGATTTATTTCATTTAGCTGCTAGACGTCTCGTACCTACATACCAAACCCCGGAGGCCCAACTTTGCCGCTGGGCTCATTTTGAACGAAAGTTGTCCGACCTGCAACATTCTGAAGCCGGCAAACCCGCTGGCACACGGCTTATATATTGAGGGACATGCTGACAATCAGTCTTACCAACAGGTTGTCTTAATACCAATTTACTGGGTCGTGGAGGTCACATAGGCAGTCGCTCCAAGTAAAATACTGGTATTGTGCTGCATTCGGTGAGACTGGAAGCAAAACTGACCTTAATGTAGTTTAGTTGGGAAAGACTACATAGATGATAAAATTTATCCACATTAATAACAAGTTAATCACCGAGTTGCTTAACATTTCCTGGTTGTATATATCTGGGATATACATTCTGCGAACTATGAATAAATAAATAGAAATAGGTAATCTTGATGTTTAGATTCAAAACCGCGATAAACATGTTGAATATTCATTTGAGAACATATTCCAACAGCATCATCAATGATTTTATCCATCTTAGCTTTCAAAGAATTCCATAATTAATTCACTGAGGACTTGTGTGACGAAATGATACCATGCGATGTGACACGGTCCCGAAAAGTCTTGAAAAAGTAGCGAAGTCCTAGTTATCTTTTCTTACACTTCTATAAAATTTTACATGATTCGTTGTTGAAGAGCTAAGTAATAACAGCCACATGGGCCGATCCATCTGGTTAAGCTAAGCACGTTGATTTGTGGATCTTTTTGGAGTCGTTACAACCTGTAACGACTGTCAAAGATCCACAAATGACAGCCGGGACCAACGTCTGACATCCAGTCTTACCAGTATTACCCAGTTACTGGGTTGTAGAGGTAAGATAGGCAGTGGCTCCATGTAAAATACTGGTATGCAGCTGCATCCGGTTAGACTGGAAGCCGACCCCAACATAGTTGGGAAAGGGCTAGGCAGATTGATTTGTTTTTTGTATTGATTCGTTGTTAAATGCTTTAGATTACTTAGCTTGTGTTTTTCTTGTTTTTTGTACTCGGTAGATGGCAATAAGCTTGCCAAATATAATGTACTAGGTATCAAACATAACTGGCGAAATATGAGTGTACAATAGGTGCAACCTATTACAGGAGTGAGGCAGGCATGTTAGGTATGTTATTTTATTTTTAAAAAGATTTAGTTGACTTCTATTTTATTTTGCCTATAGCCTTGTTTTTTTTAAAGAAGCTTTTAACTAGTAAAGTATTACTTAATGAATCTTACGTTAATCTTTATTATTGTTTATATGTTCCACGCGCGCCTCAAAGAGATGTCAGCATATGAAGGGGCCCCTCAGGGCCAAGCCTGCCGGGTAAGCGGGATTGTCCGAAAGGGTTACCGCTACCCCGGAACATAAAGGGCTACGGAAGGAACATGGATGGGTTTTAGTCAGTAAGAGTCTGACACTCCCTTCCGCTCCACCCAGAGCGGGAGCAGTCATTGGATGATTACCCAGCCTTAAAAAAAAAAAAATCTTTTACATTTTCATAAAAGCTTGAGGCATAAATGATCTTCTTGCTCTAAATGATAAGCTGCTAGCTTTTAAGAAAATATTAAAGATCTGTATTACATCTTTTGTTTAGTATTTTTAGCTCATTAAACATTATTACTTACATTTTATTTATTGTGTGTAAATCAAAGTTTACTAGCTGTTTACCCATGAAGTTTGCTAAGTGATTTTGACTGAATACTAACATTTCGGATAATTTTATTTAATTAGCTCGTGGCTAAGTACTAACAGCAGCACATCTCGATCAGGTTAAGCTATGCTTGCCGGGGTTGGCCATGGATGGGTGACCATCTTTACATAACGAGACTCCTCCGTACCTCGGAAAGCACGTAAAGCCGTTGGTCCCGGCTGACATTTGTGCATCTTTAGCAGTCGTCACGGGTCGTCAGAAGCCCGAAAATCTGACAGCCAGTCTTACCAAGGGGTATCATATTACCCAGTTACTGACTGGGTTGTGGAGGTCAGATAGGCAGTCGCTCTATGTAAGATACTGGTATTCAGCTGCATCCGGTTAGACTGCCGACGAAAGCCGACCCCAACATAATAGGGAAAGGCTAGGCAGTTTGATTGACAATTACAAATACAGCTACTGTAAAAACTGGTACAAATAAGCTACTAACGATGGATTCAGGAAACCCTTTGCAGCCCGAATATTGATGATAAGCTAAGTACGCAGGATATATTATAGTGCACAGGTGTATGAGCAGATACAGGTGCTCTCCCTGTTCCTTTTCTCTCATAGACTATAGACCAAAGGGACGGCAATCTGACACGACCGGGAAGAGACCAGGAGCAGGGCCAACAGCTTTACGCGCTATGACACCACCGGGCACATCCAATCTCCGGGCTGCTACCTTTTGGAAGGGGCGACTAGAATCAATTCTATTTCTTGTTCAATTTGACGTTTAAAAGTGCCTTCCTTGTGCCTGTTTTGAAATATATGATTTGACTGTGAGTACTGGAAAAATCAGTATAAAATACTGGTATTCAGCTGCATCCGGTTAGACTGGAAGCCGACCCCAACATAGTTGGGAAAAGGCTAGGCAGATGATGACTTAAATTTTGGATAATTTATCAGCTATATCGACGAGTGACTAAAATAGCAAATCTTTGCATAGTAATTGTTTTTGAATCTACAAATAATACTTACCAAAAATTTATTTCACTTTACCGCTTGCGTGGCATAGGTTTGGGTTCCAACTAAACCCAGGAAGCTTATTGATTATACTCATAAATTATGAATGGCTAATCTTGGGTGTTGCTTGCTTGCTTTCCATTGATTTATAGCTAAAAGGTTATCTCAGCGATTCGGCGATAGCCCATGGTGTTTGTATCCTGAAGATAAACGTAATGGCCGATGCTTCTACTGAATTTACTCACTAGTATTTTTTTTACAAAATAATTTTATTTATAAAAAACGAAATATGATTAGCGCTTGTTAACATTTTATGTTTAAATAATAATGTAAATCCTGTAATCCCGAAAAAAAATAAGTCCGTCGCTATTTCATTTAGAATCGGTAATTAGCGTCACTTTCAAAGTAATTGTTTATATTATGATAACATAATTACAGTAGTTTAAAGATATATGAACCTAATATAATTAGGTACTAGCTTCTACCCGCGAGTTCGTACGCGGACCCTGTTTCTTATGCCAGCGACAACGGGGTCGCCATTTATGTTATTTTTTATCATTTTTCCCATTTAAATCTTGTATCACACTTTAGTTTTATTTCATTCCAACAACCACCAAAACATACAGTCCATTTGTCATCGTTTTCATTTTGGTAACCGCATTATTATATTCCCCACTTGTCTCTAGAGACCTAGAAGTCAATGCGTAGATACGGTTGGAACTCAAGCACAATTCTCTATCCGTGAACGTCTCCGACTCGCGAGACAATACATGACGTTCACGATCAGCGGTCAGTCGCACATCACGTGCCCCACTTATCTCTAGAGACCTAGAAGTCGATGCGTAGATACGGTTGGAACTCAGGCACAATTCTCTTTCCGTGAACGTCTCTGACTCGCGAGACAATACATGACGTTCACGGTCAGCGGTCAGTCGCGCATCATATTCTTCACTGGTCTCTAGAGACCTAATGAATACGCTGAGAACGCAGGCGTGCTTCGCGACCCGAAGAGGTTTCCACGGAGCGAGTTGCAGCACAATGTTCTAGAACAGCATCAAGTCTCTCCTGACGCTCTTCGGTAGATTCTTGGGATCTTATGATCCTCAATCTTTTAGCTCTCTTGGAACATTGGGAAAGATTAATTGATCTCTTTCTAGGCATGGTCATAGTTTTATTGAGAAGATACCTGATCAATAAAAATCTAAATTAAAATGACTGCTCCCCTGCGTTACCGGGTAGGCTACCGTGTCACGAAGATGAATGGAAAAGGAAATTAAACACTCAAACAACATAAGCCCGAAGGCATATTCATACGATAAAATAAAAAAATAAATAGGAGTTTTGGCCAGTTGAGTCAAATTTTCAATGATATACCATCGTCATCGAAAATCAGTCCTAAGCTGTTACCGCCTTCACCGCGTGCAGGTACTCCAAGTTTATGTTATTTTATAATTACACAGTAAAATTAGTCATAGCTTTGATTTCCACATCAGATGTTTCTGATCTTCGATTTTTATAAGTCAACAGGAAATGCTCATCAGATTGAACAACTTTTGCTAAGCCGTCATTCCTATATGTGTTATGGTGTAGCTAGGCTCTTGGAGTTCCACAAGAGGTGTTCCAGATCTTCGATTTTTGTAAGTCAACAGGGAGTGCTCATCAGATTGAACTTCAATTTTTATACGTCAACAGAGAGTGCTCATCAGGCTGAACTACTTTTGCTAAGACGTCATTCCAATATGTTATAGTGTAGCTGGGCTCTTGGAGTTCCACATCAGGTGTTCCAGATCTTCAAATTTATTCTCTCAGTAGAAAATGCTCATCACGTGGAACAATTTTTGCTATGGTATAATTTTTGTATCTCTCAAAGTTTAGCTGGTCTGTTGCGGTTCTGCATCAGGTGTTCAAGTTTCCAAGATAAATCATAGCCTATATGTTGCCCAGAGTTAATACCTATACAACAAAAAAAAAATCATTCCAATCCGTCCAGTAGTTCCGAAGATTAGCGTGTACAAACAAACAGACAAACAGACATACAGACAAACAGACAATTTTTTTTTTTGGATTCGTGCTCTATTACTGTTTCTAAACCCCCCTCAATTATTATTTTTTAAATATATTCAATGTACAGACACAGTTTTTTTACTGTTTTATTATATGTAGAGATGGGTTGTTTTAAAACTTGAGGATTGTTGAACAAATGAGGAGCTTCGTGGCTCAGTGATACCAGCCGCACGGATCGATCTATCAGGTTAGGCTACGCTTGTCGGGGTTGGTCCGTGGATGGGTGACCATCTTTACATATCGACCTCCATGCCTTGACAAGCACGTTAAGCTGTTGGTCCCGGCAGTCATTCGTGGATCTTTGACAGTCGTTACGGGTAGTCAGAAGCCTGAAAGTCTGACAGCCAGTCTTAACAAAGGGTATCGTATTACCCAGTTACTGACCGGGTTGTGGTGGTCAGATAGGCAGTCGCTCCATGTAAAATACTGATATTCAGCTGCATCCGGATAGACTGGAAGTCAACCCCATCACAGTTTGGAAAAGCCTAGGCACATTTTGATTGTTGAACAAATTAATACCCATAAAAATACTTAGGTGTTCAGATGACCAAATAAAAGAGGCTGTAGTCTGGTTTTTTATGGAAATTAAGTTTTTATGAATAGGAAACTGCCAACCTCACATGGTAGCGACATGTTTATGAATGACGATATCATAGGAAACTGCCAACCTCACATGGTAGCGACATGTTTATGAATGACGATATCATAGGAAACTGCCAACCTCACATGGTAGCGACATGTTTATGAATGACGATATCATAGGAAACTGCCAACCTCACATGGTAGCGACATGTTTATGAATGACGATATCATAGGAAACTGCCAACCTCACATGGTAGCGACATGTTTATGAATGACGATATCATAGGAAACTGCCAACCTCACATGGTAGCGACATGTTTATGAATGACGATATCATAGGAAACTGCCAACCTCACATGGTAGCGACATGTTTATGAATGACGATATCATAGGAAACTGCCAACCTCACATGGTAGCGACATGTTTATGAATGACGATATCATAGGAAACTGCCAACCTCACATGGTAGCGACATGTTTATGAATGACGATATCATAGGAAACTGCCAACCTCACATGGTAGCGACATGTTTATGAATGACGATATCATAGGAAACTGCCAACCTCACATGGTAGCGACATGTTTATGCAAAGTAGGTATTCTAATGGTGTGTACAAAACATTTTAGTATTTTTTTTTCATAGCTGTATTCAATAACCTCAAGTTTAGTCTTTTTTTTAAGATTCACTTACTGAATCTTAAAAAAAAGACGAATTTCATATTCAAGGCTCGTTTACCTATGGTTGTTTGCGGAAATTCCTGATGGAAATAATTCGTATTCCAAATAGCTTCTGTGAGTCATTGTACTTTTTATAACTCAAGGTAGCTAATATGACAGTTCAAATTTTATTTTAGAGTATTTTTTTTATAAGTACACACACTAACATATTGATTATATCTGGTAAAAGTGTGACTTTTGGCCTCAGTCAGACTTTTGGGCCAATCAGGCGATAACGGGTATCGTCACCGAAGCCTTGGTCAGTTGCATACACATTGACATAGATGCATTTTAGGTAGGGTGGCCTGTGAAACGAGCAAAGCAAAATTGGGATTTTGGAGCCCTTTCTCCAAGGGCATCCCGATACAATCCCACTCTCATGTATGTTCAGTGATGATTTTTAAGCAATAAAAATACTTTCTGTCTTTCTGTCTTTACCCAAACTGACTATTTAGCTCGGATGGAAATTTTTTGCTCGACAACGTTCGTTTTTAGATAAAAAACAAATGAACCCAAAGTTGTTTTAACACTTCCAAGGACCCTTAGCTTTTCAGAACAATTATTTCAAAGGCATTGCAAAAGAGGGAGCACTGATCAGCAAGAACAGTAATACAACCGGGATAAAAATATCCTAAGTGTTAATCCAGGTTATAAACTAATTATGTGACAAATTGCATCCAGATCCATTCAGCCGTTCTGGCGTGATTGAGGAACAAACATCCATCCATCAAACATTCGCATTTATAAAAGTGAATTTATAGCAGTTAAATTACTTTCATCGGAGATGCTGGAGCAAGGACTGAGAAATGTCACCGTACGGTTAAAGTTATTAGTAGTCCAGCATAGAGGCGTTCTACAGCTGCCCACGGTTAACGCACGCAAGCTTAGCTTCACTTTGTGTCAAAGCCAGCCGAATCAACCACTGCAACGCACGGCCTTTCTATGATGCTATACACGAATGCGTGTCCGTAACCGCGCAGATAATTGGCAAAACTTTAGCATGCATGTCTCTAAGCGGGATTGTCCGAAAGGGTTACCGCTACCCCTGAACATAAAGGCCTAGGGAAGGAACATGAATGGGTTTTAGTCAGTAAGAGTCTGACACTCCCTTCCGCTCCACCCAGAGCGGGAGAAATCATTGGATGATTTCCCAGCCTTAAAAAAAAAGCATGCATGTCTTGCGTGCAACACTTTAAAAAAATTCAAATTTGTCTTACGTTGATGACATTATGTTTCTATCCTTCCAAGTTCTCGCCATCTCATAGCAATAAAAAATACATTAATAAGTCAAACAAGTTTAGGCAAATCAAACAAGTTTTTATTGATTTATTATGCTAGTCTGCACTTGGTCTACGTGTAATGTCACGTTGTCCCTTCTGACGCACGAACATAATAAAGCCTATTTTTCATCATTTTGTTGCCACTCTAAAGGCAGCTACAGGTTTAACTGGTTATTGGCAAATTATTATGTTTATTTTTACTATTTGCTTCGAATCCAAATTGTCAATAAAATATAATGATACATCCAAAAGAACTAGTTATTTTACGTCATCAGTTGACTTGTCTTAATAATTTAAAATTTATTTATGGTTTTATCATAATTATTTTTATAAGGAAATAATCCATTGTGTAAGTACAGACGCCAGCACATCAAGCTATCCCTAACTGTCAAATTGTCTCAATTAAAAATGAACCTTATGTATTTACAATAAAGTTGAAATACTATCAAAGAAATTTGACAGATTGTGGTAACTTGATGTGCTGGCCTCTGTACAGACTTCATGCAGATGTTCTTTATTAACTAATTAACAACGTTCCCACTGCTGGGACACAGGCCCACTTCCATTTTGTGAAAGCCAATGGGCCATAATCCACCACGCGGTCCCAAGGTTAGTGCATGTCGACATTTATGTTGTTTTGGATCTAGAACAAGCCGTTTCCTCAAGATTTTTCATCACCGTTTTGAGAGTAGTAAGCTAATTAAACTGTAGTTTAGCTAACTAGCAGGTAAGACATTCAAGGTTCTCTGAAAATCATATCCTACTAATACCTATTATAAAAGTGAAAGTTTTTGAGGATGGATTGATGGATGGATGTTTGTTCCTCTTTTACGCAAAAACTTCTCAACAAATATTGATGATCACACATAAATGTAACTCCTAATCTAGTATAAAAAAAAAACAATATGCTTAGCCTATTCCCAACTATGTCAGCTTCCAGTCTAACCGGATGCAGCTGAATACCAGTATTTGACATGGAGCAACTGCCTATCTGTATACCTCCACAACCCATTAACTGGGTAATACGATACTCATTGGTAAGACTGGGTGTCAGACTTTCGGGCTTCTGACTACTCGTAACGACTGTCAAAAATCCACGAATGACAGCCGGGACCAACCGCTTAAGGTGCTATCCGAGGCACGGAGGAGTCTCGATATGCAAAGACGGTCACCCATCCATCCGTAACAAAAAAGAGTGTATCCACAACTTCATTAATTATATTGATTGAAGATCGTAAGGGTAACAAAAAGAAAAAAATCTGCTTAGTCATAACTATTTAACACGGCTTATAAATTACGTATATCAGTATAAAAATGACAATGTTTTATCAATATTGAACAACCATTTTTTTCTATTTTTACGGTTTTATAAATAGGTGTTTTTTATTCAGGTAGGTATTACTCATCCATGTAAATATACTTTTCCAAAGAATAAAATACAGCAGTTTATTTGCTTTCAAGAGTTTGTTTTTTGTTATTTACTGTTATTTAATGCTAAGATTATATTTGAAAATACACTTGGTAGTAGACGCTAAAAAAATTTGCAACTAGTGTAAACAAAACGTCGAATATGTAAACAAACTTCTCGTAACAAATATTTAACATTTTATGATGGATTTAGAATACCTGCATAGCATTTAATGATAGGCTTCGTCTCTGTAAAATTAATTTATCATACCTTTTGTCCTAGTCTTTTTCCAACTAAGTGCGTTAGGGCTGGCATCCAGTCTTACCAGTCAGTTAGAGTCACTCCATGTTAAATAGTGGTATTCGACCAGTATTTTAAATGGAGTGACTGTCTATCTGACCTCCATAACCCACTTACTGACTAAGACTGGTTGTCCGAATTTCCGGCTTCTGACGACTCTTAACAACTGTCAAAGATCTACTAACGACAGCAGGGACCAACGGCTTAACGTGCTTTCCGAGGCACAGACTTGGTTTCTAAAGACGGTCACCAATCCAACCGCGGACCAACCGCGGCAAGCGTGATGTATCTTGATTGATCGGCTGTTCTGATCGATTACTTAGCCACAAGCCCCTTTATTATTATCGTACCTAACACCACATTGTACTTACACGACTGCCCAAACAGGAGTGTAATGTTTTCAGGGTTCATGTACATAATGTAGGTATGTGTGTGAGTTACCTTATTCCACTAGAACTTTTTAATGCCTGAACAATTTTGGATGTAGGTATCGTTGGAATTCTTACACCCCGAGTGACAGTGGCCATATTGCCGCCATATTGAAAAAACACAATATGGCGGCAGTGGGATTCCATTTTCAAATGTGAAAAAAAGCTGCACACGTTATAAACTATGTTAATATAATCCTAGTTTCCTTTTTTATCTGTAGCCTTAAAACTCTCCCACTGAGCAGGCATTAACAAATAGGTTACTGGGTCTCGGACACCGAACACAAATCTTTTACGAACACCAAAGTATTTCCCTTAGTTGACCCTCATAACTTGTACCTTTTCTCTTTGTTAAATCTAGCTACGAGGATAGATAAATGTTGAAAAGAAATACGATCTTAGCAATGTACTAGTATTTGTTTTGTTTGTAACTGTACTCACTTGGAATCTGAGTTGAATTTTCTGGATTAAGATTGTCGCTGATGCCATAATCGTAATAATAAAAACCGGTCAAGTGCGAGTCGGATCACGCACAATGGAAGGGATTCGTAGTTGAGATGGAATTATTACAAAAATCTTAACTTTGTACTTGAAAATTTTTCCCTATTCACGATCAATTCTCCATCCGCAAATCTAAGTATGAGACTTTTTCTTTTACTTGTGTCAGTGGTCAGTGTCAGTTTCTTGCTGACTAAAACACATCAATGTTCTTTCCTTAGCCCTTTATGTTCCGGGGTAGCGGTAACACTTTCGAACAATCCCGCTTACCCGGCAGGCTCTTGTCTCGATGACGGCCGCGCAGGACAAACGCACTCACAAGCCATTGTTGGAAATCAAGGCTAAACTGCTTTTGCTGGGACACTTTTGTACCGAATATTCAACATAGTAAAAATTTCCTCCCAGACCGTTTTAATTATTCTTTGGTGTCCATTGTAAAGCTTTGTGCTTAGCCAACTAAATGAAAATTCAATACCTATTCGTATTAAAACATAATTATTACTAAACTTAATTTATTCATAATTGCTATACTTAAAGGGTAATATCCTGGGATCAGTGATACAATAAATCAATGCATAATTACTACTTGCGCACTAAATAAATTATAAATACCAACTCTACATAGTATAAAATCTTCTAAACTAAGCAACGGATTTTAATGCGGCGTTCGTCAATAGATACAGTGATTGAAGAGGAAATTTATACGCACACTTTAATTCGTTTTTACTAGTGGTTTTGCTCGCGCGATGGTCTTCTTCTTTTCGTGTGGTTAGTGACTAACCTGGTATCAAAGTTCTTATGCTGCCCATGGACCTCTGAATTAGCTTCACAAGCTGTTGAGAAATATCTCTCAGCCATGCCGGTTTCCTCACGATGTGTCATGCTGGTTTCTACAATTTGCACCCGAGCGAAGCCGAGGCCGGTCGCTAGTTCACGAGACTCTGTTACCTTTTAATAATATGTTAATAATTTAGATGTTATTACGTCAATAAGATCTAATAGTCCTTAGCTCAACCTGTATTTGTAGTCATAACAAACGCAAACTTAATTTATATTCTTTTTATTTTTTAATAAACTATTTTTTTATTTAAATAAAGCATTCTGCAGTGTATCTGAATATTTGCGGGTTACATTAAAGGTTTTATTTTTATACTTTGACTTTAAACTAACACTATTGATCTTATTCCAAATTTTTTTCCACTAAGTTTACTTTGTATTTTATCTTTTATGTATTTTGTATACCGAAAAGAAAAATATGGTGTTACCAAGATTGTGATAAACAACTAATACATTAATGTAAAATATCTGCATATTGTTTACTCATATCTGCAAATAAATGATTCTGAATTTGATTTTTTCTTCTTTTTCTTCGTATGGTTAGTGACTAAACTGGTGTCAGAGCTTTTGTGCTGCTCAACTTAGCTTCACATGCTGTTGAGAAATATCCCTCTAGCGTGCCGGTTTCCTTCCGGTATAAAATTTCGGTTTTTAAGCAAGTGATATTTATACAATATGTACTTACTAACATAAATTCGAAAAATCAGAGGTGCCTCGGGTTCGAACTCTATACCTATGACTATGGCAATCCGACAGTCACATCTATCAATACTTTTTTTTGCGTTCACTGCGTTGCATCGAATAAAGAACATAAAAGGTACTGTGAGATTGTAGCAGTAGAAAAAGACAAATAATAATAATAATAATTTCCTTGGACATTTCACACAGCGCCATATCGTCCCAAGCTAAGCAACCTAATGCTTGTGTTATGGTAACGAGATGGCTGATATACTACTTTTATATATTTTTTTTTTGTAAATACATACATCTATACTAATATTATAAAGAGGAAAACTTTGTTTGTTTGTTTGGTTGTAATGAATAGGCTCAAAAACTACTGGACCGATTTTAAAAATTCTTTCACCGTTGGAAAGCTTAGTTTTCTAGGAGTAACATAGGCTACTTTTTATCCCGGGAAAAATAACGGGTCTCACGGGAAAGACCACGGGAGCGAAGCCGCGGGCAAAGTGCTAGTATTATAGATAGAAAAACACCCAGACTCGTAACAAATACTTGCAGGTTGCGTACAAATATTTGTTCCGTGCGGGAATCGAACCTGCGACATAGTGCGCAGCAGTCAATCGCTCAACCACTGCGCCAACCGTGTCGTCGACAAAGCCAGTATGAATGCAGAAAAAGAAATATACTGGATTACTCATAACCAAGAGAATTTCGAAACAACATACAATATTAGGCCAGTATCATGACTTTCTACGTCCTCTTATTGTTTTATATGAAAACAGATTCAACAGCGGCATTCGCTTTTGTCTGTAAATAACCGATGACATTCATTGCCACCATGTGTTCCTCACAGTCACTGCTCTGTTGACGTTTTTATATTCCTTAGCTGCGTGTGAAGATCTAAAATAATTGTACTTTTATGGTTTATTACAATACCAACGCAGTGTTTACTGCCGATGACAGCTTGATGACGAGATAATATTACTGTTATTTGGAGCAGTTAATATGAGTTTTGTTTCATATTTTTTATTTTTGTCATTCGGGTAGTAGGTAATTAACGAAGCTGGTGTTTGAGTTGATATTGGGTTTAGTTCTTTATGATACCCAGTTATTTATACCTATATCCTTATCGTTTTTAAGAGTATTATAATGAAAATAGCTTCCGCCCGCGGCTTTGCCCGCATAATATGTCGACAAATTATACACATAAACCTTCCTCTTGAATCACTCTATCTATTAAAAAAACCGCATCAAAATCCGTTGCGAAGTTTTAAAGATTTAAGCATACATAGGGATATAGGGACAGAGAAAGAGACTTTGTTTTATACTATTTAGTGAAGAATACTCATTAAAACACTAAACATACATAACCTCACGCCTTGTATCCCTGAAGGGGTGTAGGTAGAGAAGTACCTATAGTACACCCACAAGTAGCCAGTTATAGGGCACGCCACGATAGTGGCGGTAAGGCCCCTCTTTGAGGAGTGGTTAGAGAGGCGTCACGGTGCCCTCACCTTCCGCCTGACGCAGGTCCTCACCGGACATGGATGTTTCGGGAGGTGCCTGCACATCATCAGGCGGGAGGAAACGCCCGGGTGTCACCACTGCGAGGATCGCCCAGAGGACACGGTAGAGCACACGGTGCAAACCTGCACCGCTTGGGCGGAGCACCGCCGTGTCCTCGTAGAGGCGATCGGCGGCGGCGACCTCTCGCTCCCGGCCCCGGTGCAAGCTATGGTCCGGGGCGAGAGGGAGTGGGAGGCAGTCACCTCCTTCTGCGAAAAAATATGCTCGCGAAGGAGGTGGCGGGATGGGAGAGATAAAGGTCCTCCCGTCCCAGCCGCCGCATGAGACGCCCCGGGCGTCGGGAGCCACGTGACGACTCCCGGCCACCGTAGGCGCGGGCCTGCGGACGGTGAGTAATAGGTGACTCACCGTCCGATCAGCACCAGGCCCGTGCCGGACGGCGCGTATATGTTCCACGCGCGCCTCAAAGAGATGTCAGCATATGAAGGGGCCCCTCAGGGCTAAGCCTGCCGGGTAAGCGGGATTGTCCGAAAGGGTTACCGCTACCCCGGAACATAAAGGGCTACGGAAGGAACATGGATGGGTTTTAGTCAGTAAGAGTCTGACACTCCCTTCCGCTCCACCCAGAGCGGGAGCAGTCATTGGATGATTTCCCAGCCTTAAAAAAAAAAAAAGTCGCCAGTTATGTTTTAATCCCATGTAATAGGGAGCAAGCCTAATTGCTATCAACTGGGCATTTATCCATACTCTGGGCTGCTACTGAGAAATTCCAGATGCTAAAACCAAATAACAACCTTGGCCTACCCAGAAATTGTACCCAGGTCCTCACTGATGGATATAGGCCTCCCCCTTGGAGAGCCATAGCGCACGATCGCCCGCCATTTTCATCCAGTCACTTTCCAACTACCTTGTTCAGGTCATCAGTCCACGTTATCGAGGGTGACACTCGGTTAATAAAATTAATTTAAAAATAAATTTAAATAAAATTGGCAGAAATTTACTGCATAGTAAATATCATGTAAGCAAACTGTCAATCACTATAACGTATAACGAGTTGAGAGTGCGGCGGGAATTTGCTCTAGTCTCATATTTAGTTAAGCTGCTCCGGGGCAACGAGCACAACCCAGGAGTGCTGCAGCGGTTACACCTATCGGTTCCGGACAGGTACATGTGGAGGCGGCGGCGCCCGTCACTCCTAGTCGTGCCAACAGCCAGGACCAACCTACTGGCCAAGGCTCCTCTGACACGCGCAATTCGCACCATTAACTTAGTCCATGAGAAAATTGATATATTTATATGCAACATGAGTGAATTCGCTAAAGTACTGTTATTTGTGTTGTGTTATACCAGTGAGATTTAGATGATAGGCAGTAGTTTGTTAGTTTAGTAGTATTAGTAGATTACATTTTAAAATTGTTATTGTTTTATATGATGTGTATAATACTTTATTATTACTGTTATTATTAGGGTTAGGTTTATTAATAAATAGATATGTAAGTATATATCATTATTATGTTTAAGACTAGGCTATCGAATTAGGTTAAGAAACCTGTAATGGTAGATTTTAAGGCTTTTAAATAAATAAATAAATAAACTATAAACTTCTTCTTAGCGTGTCGATGGCAATCTATATCTCCTCGGCCCAGAATTCAGCTACGTGTTTTACGCCATCACTAGCGTCCATCACTACTGAGGTCTTTAAAAAAAAAAAACACAAAATATTTTTAACAGCACCAGTTTATTATGATAATGATTCAGTTCCAAATAATCTTGTTGGTACCACTAATCACAGTATTTTTCCCTTGAATTCAGACTTAGCAACAGATAATAATAAGTTAACGTTCTCCAAGTGAACCAACTTCATTTTTAATATCTTTATATCGTATTCTAGTTATAGGAACATTCTGGAGCATTATTCTAAGGACAACTCGCTTGCAGGGACGTGTTCGAAGAAGTTATCGACGTTGTCAAGGATCTTGCTAACGATTGCTTTCACAATTGGAGGTCCGACTTCCTTGACGATTTCGTTACTGCTGGATGCAATCAGTTCACGGGCAGCACGACCTGGGAATAAAGAATATCATTATAATAATAATAATTTATTATTTATTTCTCTCCTTACAAAGCTGACTTAAAACTTTTGGAGCAGTAGTGATGAAATAAAGAACACAAAGTAAATTGCTTGCTTTTTCTTAAGGGTGGGAAATCATCAAATGACTCCTCCCACTCTGGGTGGAGCGGAAGGGAGTGTCAGACTCTTACTGACTAAAACCCATCCATGTTCCTTTCTAAGCCCTTTATGTTCCGAGGTAGCGGTAACCCTTTCGGACAATTGCTTGGGATTGAACCTACGACCCACAACTCGTAAGTCGCGACCGTCACCACTGCTCATTAAAAAATATCCTATAAAAATAAATTGATAGCAAGTAACTCTTATTCGGGTTTATAACTTTCCTATACTAAGATAATCTAGAACAAAGTAGACTAGGAAAACTTATTCAAGTTATAAATAAATTTGTTGTTCTATGCGACCGGAAAGCAAGTCAAGGACTTTATTTGCGTCAGTCGATCGAGTATTTTTTTTTACCAACATGTTTGCAAATAATTCTGAAGTATTTTTAAGATCACGCTCATTTTATCGAATAACTAGTGACCCGCCCCTGCTTCACACGGTTTTTACAAATTGAAGAAAAATCGAAATTCCTTTGTTAAATGTGTGTTTATTATATATCTCTCTTTTATTATATTCTTGCCCGTTCTTCTCCATAGAGGTACCTATGGTACTTCTTTGGAATGGCCAACTAGTTTCATCTTTCTGACTGACCGTCAACAGGTCTTGACAATTCAAAAGTGCCTGTTATTGGTTTATTTGAAATAAATGCTTCGGGATTGAGTTTGAACTTTCGGAACAAATTTTCAAAACGTGAAAACCGAATCAAAATCCGTTGAACGCAGTCAGTCGTCTGTGTGTCTGCGTTCGACAGATTTTGAATACATACGAAAAGCTCCTTTATTAATACAATTTAATAATTGTTTTTACTTACCAAGAACTTCATTTCCATTGAAGAGGTTTTCCAACTCGATGGTAGATTTTTCCTTAACATCATAAGTGTGGTCCCAGCTCTTGATTTTCCAGTGTTTCTCTCCGTCTTTGCCAACATTGTCACTCAAGTCGACATTAACAGATATGACAACCTTCCCTAGAAAGAACATCCTTTGAGTTAGTAAAATAACTATTATTTTTAAATTCGAAATACATGTTTTTTTTCTATCGGTTTCGAAGTCGAATTAATTTACTCAATTGTTACGGAACAGGTAAAATTTGAAGTAAGAATAAAAAAAAATAAACACGGGAAATCATTAAATGACTCCTCTCACTCTGGGTGGACCGGAAGGGAGTGTCGGACTCTTAGTGACTAAAACCCATCCATGTTCCTTCCTTAGCCCTATGTGATCCGAGGCAGTGGTAACCCTTTGGAACAATCCCGCTGACCTATCGTCAGTAACACTCCTGGATACCATCCAGAAGATTTAAAAAAAAATTGTTTCTGTCAATTAATAAAACAAACATAAATGTTGGTAAACAATTACATTCCGAATCGATGTCTCGTCTCACAGTTATGGAACAAACACAAGGTAACCTTGCAAACCAACGGGCACAGAGAGGTTGAGGTTACTTTGTAGATGCTTAATTGACCTTCAATATTTTTCCATATCTGGACTGCATTTTTTTTTATTTTAATGTTTATTTATACTCCTGCTATCTGCCATTTATATTTAGAACAAACCGGACACATGTTAAATGTTTTTTCGTAATCTGTCTAATTTCAATTAACAGAGTTGTTTCTGGTTCTTAACATTTCCGCTTAGCATCTAATATAAAATTCTAACGCGCATATTGTTAAAAGGTTAATAATCGTTTCTATTTGAGTTTATGAGATGGAATCCTTAATAAATGTTGTAAATAAACTACCTAAAATGGTTATAGTCTCTTACGGATAATTACTGGTATAGTATAGCATAATATAATGCACAATGTTTTTAATTTTAATACTTTTGCCTGTGACTTCACCCGCGTGTTTGTCGGAAAATATTCCATGGGAACGTTCTACTGTGATTTAAGGTACCCTATACGGTGATCGCGGTTATAAACTATCTTTTTGCCAAATAACATCCAAATCCGTTGAGCCGTTTTTGCGCTAATCCGGAACATACATACATGCAGACAAACAAACCAACGAACAAAGACTCGTTCCCTCACACCAACTATTTTTATCAAAAATATTCCATGCATACTTTTTACTTTGTTACTATTTATTGTAAGTATAAATTATCCATATTATAGACTTTTAATTTGATTTTTATTATGATCTTAGATTAAGGATGAGATTAATCACCATTAATAACTTAAACCGGTCTCGAGATAATCCAGTCGGCTCTGATTTACTATAAGTAAATAGATTTGTCTATAGTTTTTTTTACATAATGTGTGTAGATAATGTGGAGTAGGAACCTATTATAAATCTGTTTCTCATGTTATTAGCAGTTTGGCAGTTATTAAATGGCAGGTCCTGCCGGTTTGTGGTTATTGCCGCCTTTATATATAATAACTTTATATAAAATAACTGAAATACTAAAGATAACGATGGTTCCATTCCACAGAAAACGATGAAATGTCTCATGTGCCTGTTCCTCCAACGGCACCGTGAATATGGCAAGGCTAATATGTTCGATCTTTGATCAGCAATACTGTACAGTGTGTTAGGTTAAACGAGGGGACATACTTTCAGGGGTTACATGAAAATGATCAACTTTGACTATGGAACTATACCTGAAATCACGTAAAAAATAGCTGTTCAGTACATTTATGTTCGCATAATTCGTCATGATGTATGGAACAGCTGACTTTTTTTCCATATTTCAGAGTTGGTCCCATGGACAAAGTTGTTGATTTTCATGAGTACTATACAACCTGAAAGTATGTCTCTCGTTTAACCTAACTCATTGTATATCCGATGAGTGCATACAAAAAGACCACCAATCATGTTTTGTTCTTATTTGCAACATCTTTTTTTTTTCAATGTGTTATTTGCTTAGAAGCAGCTTTATTTTTCCTTCTATTTCTTTGTTCTTATTTTAAAAAATCGTTTGTTT
Source organism: Hyppa rectilinea (assembly GCA_951799385.1). Lineage (NCBI taxonomy): Eukaryota > Metazoa > Arthropoda > Insecta > Lepidoptera > Noctuidae > Hyppa > Hyppa rectilinea. Next base: position 13,239,925 of record OX637315.1, read on the forward strand.
TTCAACAGAAGTAGTAAATACTCGTATGCTGGAAACGATAACTACCTTTATATTTAAGTGCTAAAGTTCATAAATTAACAATAATATCCAGCGATGCGTTTTGTTTCTGATCCTTACATCTGGAGCTATTCATAAACGAAGGTAGAAATAGATAAAATGATAGTGAGTTTTTCATCGGTCGTGCTTTTTTCCTAAAAGTTATTCTACTGAGTGCCTAAAATTATATTATTCCTGCATTATTGGTGAAGTATGATTGAAATTTTCGATCAAATCACGATAGCCCCTGCCCTTGGCTGCTAAGAGTAGCTTCTACGGTTATATCAATGACATTTGCCAATATTCGCACTAATGCTTTAGTCTTGTCTGATCCTTTGCCTTTTTATTCTTTTTAACTCTCAATCTTTTTTTTATGAACATTTGGCCACTTTATCGTTGGTTAATCATACAACGTCAATTAACGTCACTCTTAAATGCTGTGCTAAGATGAATCATAGTACTATCTATTTAAAATTTAATATTAATTACAATCCCATACGCGTATACGGACGTGACTTCTCTGACTGCAGTGGTTGGATTGCAATAGTTTCAATATCTTAAGATATTTATGGACAGGGTGAAACTGAATTCATTCATAGGCATTCGTTTAAGGGGTTATTGTACTATTGTTATTGTAAATTTTACTATGGGAACACACCTAAAATTAGGAAAAAAAAGTCACCTGTTCCCTACATTTTGACGAGTTATGTGAGCATAATGTATGGAACAGATGTTTTTTTTTCGCGATTTCAGATTTGTATAGAACCCTGTATAGAAAAGCGCACTGTTACATTAGCTTTTAATATGTTGTAGAAAATGTCGTCGTTATTACATTTAAAACTCTTGTATATGTGTAACTTAGTATACGATTTTAATGTTAAACTACCAAAAAAATATCTTACGATACATATATAAAGGACCAAGGTGCTATTAGCAGAGATACTAAATTCTCTAGGAGATATCTTTCGCCAGGACTCCTAGTTTCCGCCTAGTCTCAGACAATGTCTTCTTAATTCTATCGTAAATACTTACTCAGAACCACGCGTGCGTCTCCTTTTCCTTCGATGGGGAGGATGAGCAGAGTTCCTTTCATCTCATACTTTCCTTTGAAATCAACGCTGCACTGGAGCTTGACGTTAAGTTTTGATTTTGCAATATCACGTCTGAAATAACATTGTATACATTTAGAACCAAATCATGCTAATTCTACAACAGATTTTAGGAGGAAAAAGTAACTTTAACAATTTAAAAATCACATTGTTTTAAGATTAAAACCGTGTAAGAAAAACATGTAAAAATTCTCCGAATTCCTGGTGGTCTATTCTGTACAAATCCCACAGTGAAAACTCGGAAGAAGTGAGTTTGCAATGAGTGGTCATTCACATCACACTTTATGCTAGAGAATGACACAGCTCACTTCACCTATTATAAGCTTTGACGGTGAGTTCTTTAGAGAATAGATGGGGTAGACATGTAGGATTATACAAGGCCTGATGCTATAACTTCGTATCATATAAACTCACACTATACATTAAGACGGAAGAAATATAAAATATCTAAGTAGTGCTAATGGGAATTTCAATCATTGCCATTTTTTTGAGTAGTTTATAAGCTCAGGTCATAGGGTCTGAGTGCGCGAATCCTTTTTATGGAACTTTCTCGCCGCTTGGTCGACACATCACGTGACCAGAGGGCTGGCTCGTTCTTTGCCCAACAACCCGCGGCTATTATTACTTAGCTACGAGCTCCTCCTATACTCCTGATTCCTCTTTATTATGCATACTATAAAAATACACATAAAAAGAAAAAAAAGAAGATGATGATGGTGTTATTGGCAACTAAAATTTTGGTTCACCTGTTATTAGCAACAACCATAACTATTACAATTATTGTGTGATATTTGGTTCAGAAATATAATAATATATAATAAATTATGTATTAGGATGTTAACGAAAATTGAAAAGAGTATGATTTTTTTTTATTTTCTAAGCCTAATATAACAGTTAAGGCAGAAAAATCTGAGGCGTAACAAAAATTAAGGTACATAGAAAAAATTAAAAATTGATTACTCACTCCACTTTCTTAGCGACGCAATCCTTAAGCCCGGTGCCAGTGATGTCCGTAATAATCAGTTTGAGTCCAGGAGTGCTTGCGTCCAAACGCTTCATGGTGAATGGGTCCAGCTTCTGCACTCCAAGTTCCGGGATACCGTTGGTGAATATTGGGATCGCGCTCTTTGTCGACTCCTTCATGCATTTTGGATCGTCCCATTTGCATTTTTTTATGAATGGCGCTGTAAAATGGATTATTTTAATAATTTTGTGCACAGGGCTTTTGGTAAACCGTGTAGGTTTTTTAATTATAGAGTATTTTTTATTTCATCTAAAGCTTTAATGTTTTTTTTTCATGATTTCCGCAAAAAATAACCAAGATTATTGTTCATCAATGAATAATAAATTATTTGCACGAAAAACTACAAGAAAATATACAAAAACTTTTTTCCCATGGAAAAAGCAAATGTGAATAAAAAAAACAACAAAAAAAGTTTAGATGGGCAATTTGTATAATGGATAGAAATATAAAAATCATCACTTTTTTTACATTATCGTTAATTTATTGCCACATTTCATACATGATCGAGATTAATAATTTAATTTAAGTTTGTATAAGTTGCTATTATGTAGAAATGTAATGAAATATAGGTAGTACTGAACGTCAATAAAATTCGACGAACATTGGACTTCCGTAGATGATTAGTGCCACATCATAATATGCAAATGATCACTTTTTAAATTTTTATTTTTATTTAAAATAATTTTATTTAATAATGAAAAAATAATAAAATTACGTACCGAACGCGGCATTTGTAGAATAAACTACGCTCAATAAAAGCACCAAAAGTGAACTCCGAGAATACATTTTCGAAAATTGTTCACGACACAACTGTCTGATTCCGAGTTATTCCGTGGTATATACCAACCACCAGAGATCCACATACATATATAGGATATTAAAAACCTATCTATATATACGTGAACGATGTAGGAAAACTAGTTTCTTTACGAAGCCACTTGTTAAGCCTTTAATACAAATTGATTATAATAAATAACAAAGATCTAAAGTGCGTTGACATTGCGCCTTGGTTTTTTTGTTTAGTTAGTTTGTAGGTAAGTGTATTTTTTGCCCTAATCGACCTTTCTTGATATCGGTGTTTGCATGGGTGTCTGTCTGTCATATTTTGTCTTTTTCTTTGTTTGAGACAATAATTAAATACAATGAATATGGATGGAAATTTGATGGATGTTCTCATAAAGTTCTGAGAGCAGATTTAACAAGTGTCACTATTAATACTGTTTTTTATTTTCTAAAATTGCATAATACTCCTTGTTACCTCGACGGGTTGGACAGAGTTGTATCTATATTAAACTCACACATTTCGTTTTTTGTTCTGTTTTGTTTTGCATGATGTTGTTTTGTTGTTTTATCAAATAAGATCAATTTTATATGTCATTTGGCTAGATTTTATCTCTATAATAATTTTTGGCAACAACAAGTGGCGTGACTATAAAAACGAATATAGGCTGAAAAACGATGATAAATGACAACGGTGCGATTAACAAGAAATAAGACAAACATACAAAAAAAAAAACCAATGAAAGATTGAGTACGGAAGGCGACACCCTAGAAGGACATAATATAGTGACCAAATTGGTGATAATCTTGCGAAAGGTCAGGTGAGTAGTACTCGGAACCAGCGTGCGTGTACGACCTGGGGGCCTAGACCAAGTCAAATTTTCATTAACGATAACGAAATTAGATAAACCCGAAATGTATAGAATTGGCATAAGCTTTGGAAATGTCACGTGATCAATCGTTTTCGATCGCTAAGTGCTAGACGATGTCACATTGTGTATCGAAACTCTATGAATATTCCCATGCAAATGCGTTGACAAGTGGCGTTCTTGACAATCCGAATCGCTAAGATAACGAATCATTAGAAATTGAATCGACACGGAGCGATTGACACTTGTCTATGCCCCTAGATGTATGAACGTAAACGAAGCAAAAGGAGTATGTAAGGAGCATAGCAGGTGTCATGCTATAGTTTCTACCTAACCCCGTGGGAAGAATGTGTGAGGAAGAAGTACTAGTAATAGGTAGAAGTATTTTAATCACGTTACGATTGAACGTTAGTTTTTTGCATCAAAATACCTACTGCGGCAGGATACTAAAACCAATCAGTTCTGATTACACGTTCTATTAATATTCATCAATCATCAACACGCCTCAAAATAGGAAGTATTAATGGCCTTTATCGTTACAAATATGGCTAAATAATAACAGCTTTTTTTTGAGGGTGGGAAAGCTTAGCTCTTTATGTTCCAGGGTAGCAGTAGCCCTTTCGGACAATCTCGCTGACCCGGCAGGCTTCGGATCTTACGGGTCCCTTCCTTCATGCTGAAATCCCTTTGAGGCGCGCGTGGAACACGTACGCGCCGTCCGGCACGGGCCTGCTCCTGATCAGAGGGTGAGTTAATGATAACAGCTGCATGGGACGATCGGAGGTTAAGCTACTCTTGCCTCGCGCGATTCGTGGATGGGTGACCAGCTATTGCGAATTGAGACCCCTCCGCATGTCTGCGTTAAGACGTAGATTACAACCAGTCGCTCCATGTAAAATACTGATATTCAGCTGCAACCGGTTAGACTGGAAGCCGACCCCGACTTAGTTGGGAATAGGCTAGGCAGATTGATTGACCGTTACAAAGATCTGATGTTAAAAACCTGAGGTAGATTCTAAAGCAAAAAATAATTGAACCTGTATAATAAATGGCCGCTTTACTTGCCTATGTTAAGAATAAAAAACTGCTCTCTTGATGGGGCATAGCAACGACTATTATGACTTAGCAAAAACTAAATTGAATTTGGATCTATGGTTTGCAGAAAAGACACTAGGGATACAGGGTGTTAGGTTAAACGAGGGACTTAGTTAAACAGGGGGTGTAGAACTCATGAAAATTACCTACTTTGACGAATTATGCGAACATAAATGAACTGAACAGCTGTTTTTTTTTCATATTTCAGAGTTGGTGCCATAAACAAAGTTGTTCATTTACATGAGTAGTAAACCCCCTGAAAATATGTCCCTCGTTTAAACTAACACACTGTATAAGAATTCCCAACTTGTCAATATCAATGTAAATCTAGAGGGTCACAATATTTAAAAAAAACATAGTCGAATTGATAACCTACTGTTTTATTTTAAATTGGTTAAAAAAGGGATCATCAATCAAAGCCCTGCAGATAAAGCAGTGCCCGCTTCGTGGGCCTAGTGGTGGAAAACGCTATTGCTGCGTATGAGGTCCTGGGTTCGATTCCGGGGTCGGGAAAATTAATATTGCGTTTTTTTTATTTAGAAATAGGTATTGAAAGGGCTAAGGTTAGAAGCTAGAGTACCTTGCTCCTAATCTGTGGTCCAGATTTTCAGTAACGAGAATTATTTTACTATTACCACTGTACATTGTACATTGTACAAAGCTTAGTTCCCAAACATGTAAAGAAATTCATATTATTGAAAAAATAACTTTATTTTAACAAACGTACAGTAGAGTCAATTTAATGTATCTATACAGGCGTAAAGTTTCTATATTTCTTCGAGTGGAACTAACATTAATCGCTTCTAAAAGTGCTCTTATACTTCTACACAAGGATAGCTTAAATATCCGCGGCTAAAGTGTAGTTCTAAAGACAACATTTTTGATGACGGAAAAGTTTATTTAATGTTTGGTAAAGCAAGCAATTCGTATATAAGGACCAGACAAGCAAATACTGGTATTAAATGCATGTATTCCTTATGCATGGTTTTTCACCTCAAAACCTGAAAAAATGACTGGGATTATGACATCAGGGACGGTAGCATGAGTTCAATAACCCGTTAAACGAAGTTTTGAACAATCAGGTAATGTCTTAGACATTTGTCACATTGACGCTAATATGAACCCTACTGTAGGTATCTATCCGGTAAGAAATCTTTAGGTGTGTTTATTATTTTAACGGTTTTTGGTATACACATACATTGGTAAATAGGTGTGACTAATATTTGAGAATAAATTAGCAACTCGCCCCTGAATCGCATGGTTGGTTCGATTTGTCACTACATAATTTTATTATATTTAAGTTTAATGCGAATATAATTATGTATTTTACTCATAAACTTTCCAGAATATTTTTTACGAACGACAAAGTTTTTATCGACAGATAATTTAATTGTCGTTTAACTTCGTCAGCCTACAGCAGCTCTCTGTTGAACATAGGCTCTCCAATAGCACCCCGTTCAGCCCGATTTTCGGCAACTCTAATCTAGCCGTTATCAGCCACTCTGCGAAGATTGTAGCTCCACCAAGCATGAAGACGCCCCATCTTACGTTTGCTGATTCGCGGTTTCCACTCAAGAAACAGTCTTTTTTTTTGAGGGTTTGTATACATAAAATCTTTCCTCCCGCTCTGGGTGGAGCGGAAGGGAGTGTCAGACTCTTACTGACTAAAATCCACTGATGTTCCTATATAGACATTATACAAGTGCATGTTCGATTGATATGCCTTAGGTCAAGGCTCTTATCTGATGTCAAGGTTTTGATATTAAAATCTTTGTTTTAAAATACACAGACAGACAAGGCACAGCCCTAAGTGACTCTCTGTCCGATCAGGACCAGGCCCGTGCAGGACGGCGCGTAAAGCCGGGTACTCACTAGCGAGCCGTAACCGTAACTTATGTGATACAGTAACGAGGTTCTAGTGTGTACGCGTTTTACAATTACGGCTCACGACGTCGCCGGAACGCTTTCACCGAGCGTACTCATTTTGCGAGCTGTAACTGTAACCAACAGACCGACCGACAATCCGACAATCGTCGGCTCGCTGCAAGTCGCTCGTGTAGCGTTCGTCGCAGGCTCGCGAACCACGTACACATTATGTTTTTGGTAACAGTAACGGTTACAGTTACGTGCAACGTTACGGGTTTAGAAATGAGTACGTTGTAAACGTCGGGTCGCTGCAAGCCGCACGCGTACCGCTCGCAGCAGGTTTGCGAACCACGTACACACTATGTTTTTTGGTTACAGTACATGCAACGGTTACAGTTACGGCTCGCTAGTGAGTACCCGGCTTTATATGTTCCACACGCGCGTCAAAGAGATGTCAGCATAATTATGAAAAGGGCCCTTTTAGGGCCAAGCCTGCGGATAAGCGGGATTGTCCGAAAGGGTTACCGCTATCCCAGAAACATGAAGGACTAAGGAAGGAACATGGATGGGTTTTAGTCATTAAGAGTCTGACACTCCCTTCCGCTTCCGCCCAGAGCGGGAGAATCATTGGATGATTTCCCAGCCTTAAAAAAAAAGCCCTTTTTGTTCCGGGGTCGCGGTAACCCTGTCGGACAATCCCGCTTCAAGAAACCGTCTACCACAATGGTTATCGTCTTATCGGTCCTTCTTATTTACTTGGGACTTAAAATTATCTGGCGGAATGTAAGTACCCTGTGAGTCAATTACTTCGTGGATTACAGGCGTGAAGCTACTTACTTACTTATTTCTATGTTTATAATGTACTAGCTTCTGCAAGCGGCTTCGCCTCCACGAATGTCAGAAATAATCCGACAGAAACGTACTACAGGGATAAAAAGTATACTATGTATACATTCAGTCAAAAAAGTATCGGGAATGGATGATTTGTTTATGGTTCCAAATTCAAATTTTTGTTTTTTTTGTAGTTGTTAGATTGGCACAACTGTTTTCCATTTTGGCGCGGAGTTTGAGTTGCATCTGTTATTTATATTTAATACAGTGCTGGTTTTAGTAATATCATATATAGTGTGTATTGCGAATTTCATAATGGACAAAAATATCGAACAAAGAGTTTGTCTTATATTTTGCATCGCCAATGGAATTTCGTGTTCGGAGTCACTGAAAATGTTACAGAAGGCTTACGGTGAATCGACTTTATCAAAAACTCGTGCTTATGAGTGGTTCAAAGCATTCAAAAGCGGTCGAGATGTGATGGAAGATTTGCCTCGCTCTGGTAGGCCGTCAACGTCTGCAACTGAAGTTAACATCGCAAAAGTGAAGAAAATAGTGACTGAAAATCCCCATTCAACTCTGAGAGAGATAGCCGCCGAACTTTCTGTATCTCACGAGTCGATCCGTACCATTTTAACTAATCATTTGGGTATGAAACATGTTGCTGCTCGGCTAGTCCCAAAAGATCTGAATTTTCTCCAAAAACTCAATCGCATGAAAGTCGCTGAGGACATGCTAGAACGAGTCAGTTCGGACCCAACATTCATGAAACGCATTGTTACTGGTGACGAGACGTGGGTTTACGAGTTTGACATGCAAACTAGTCAACAAGCTTCGGAGTGGCGCCTTCCAACTGAACCGAAACCGAAAAAACCACGCCAAAGTCGATCAAAAGTCAAAGTCATGTTGACTGTTTTCTTTGACTATCGCGGTGTTGTGCACTCTGAATTCTTACCGGAAGGTCTAACGGTAAATAAAGAATATTATTTGAGCGTTATGCGGCGTTTAAGAGAGCAAATTCGACGAAAAAGGCCAGATTTGTGGAAAGAAAATTCTTGGATTTTGCACCACGACAATGCGCCTTCGCACAAGGCTATCATTGTGAACGAATTTTTGACCAAACACTCAACAAATACCATCCAGCAACCACCATATGGTGGTATGAATATTCACCAGATATGGCTCCTGCTGACTTTTTTCTTTTTCCTAAACTCAAATTACCACTTCGTGGCACCCGTTTTCAATCGATAGAAGACATAAAGGAGAATTCGCGGCGAGAACTGAACTCAATTCCGGAAGCAGCGTTTAAAAAATGTTTTGATGAATGGATTATTCGTTGGCACAAGTGTATCGTTTCTAAAGGAGCAAACTTTGAAGGTGATAAAATAAATTTGGATGAATAACAGACATTTTGTGTATTATTGATCCTTTCCCGGTACTTTCTTGACAGAGTAGTATGCCAAACTTTATCCAGATCAGTTAACTAGTTATTGCGTGAAATGGAGCGTCCACACGGCACAGAGTTTTGTCGTTCAGACATCTGTACAGACTTAAAAGTCTGAGCAAAAAAGTTCACCCAAATATATATGAACATACGTATACCTCCGACTTTTCCAATACACCGACTTTTGTCTGCACTGCTATGTCGCACAGACTAAATTCTATAAAAGACTTCGTAACGTCTGTACCAAGTCTGTGTCGTGTGGACGCACCAAAAGAGTAACAAACATCCATACATATACACAAACTGTCATGTTCATAATATAAGTGGGATCTTTCATTAAGTTAATAATATGGTTAAAGACAATAAATTGCCGACCGAACCACCGAAAAGCTGACATTGTTTTGTTTTATAATACAACAAATTGCTTTTTTAAATTTGGATCTTGTCAACCCTTTGTTTTTATTTATTTTTATTTTTAGGGTAGGTATGTTGTTTTTTATATTTTTCTTATTTTACTAGACTAACGTCATCTGTCTCTATGTCACGGGGTTTTATCTGTAGAACCGTAATAGCAAGGCTGTGAAAGTTCCGCAGAAAAAATGTAACTATGGCCGCATCTTTCTTTACACGGGGCTTTGTCAAAGTCACATTTTCATTTACGATAACAAAATTAGATAAATCCAAAATGTATGAAATTGGTATAAGCTTTCGAAATGTCACGTGATCAATCGTTTTCAATCGCTAAGTGCTGGGCAATGTCAAATTGTGTAACGAAACTCGATTAATATTCCCATATAAATGCGTTGACAAGTGGCACTCGTGACAATCCGAATCGCTAAGATAACGAATTGTATGTACAATCAACAATTTTTTTACAATCGAATCCCCTGATATTGGTTTTCGGGGCTAGATTTTTGGTCCATTCTTTCCTTGCATACATACATTTCATTTTTATCTTTTTGCATCTTGCCACTCACACAAAAAATAGTTGTAGGTACCTAATGTCAATCCAAACATATCTTTACTCATGTTTAAAATATTTTCACCAATTTTCATTGTTTCATTGTTCTGTCGGTACATGTTTAAAATTACCTTACTGTAAATTCTAAATAACCTTATCAAAATAAATACTGTATTTCAGACGAGTGTATTGACTTGTTCTTGTGGGTTCCACCTGCTTAGTGTGAAAAAAATAAATCTCTAAATTACACATAAAATTACGCTTGCATTCCTTAGAGGGTAATGCAGAGGTATTTCTACCTAAAGTAACCCAAAACAAATCGGTTGAAATGAAAACTTGGCAGATTATACAGTGATTTAGGTTAAACGAGGGACATACTTTCATTGCCTACTCATGAAAATTAACAACTTTGACTATGGAACTATACCTGAAGCATGAAAAATAAATGAGCTGTTCAGTTCGTATGAGCTGTTTGTATAATGCGTCAAAATGTATGGAACAGCTGATTTTTTTTTTCATATTTCAGAGTTGGTCCCGAGCAGCTCGTGGCTAAGTGAAGAGCTGGTGGCTAATTAATAACAGCCGCACGGATCGATCCATCAGGTTAAGCTACGCTTGCTGGGGTTGATTTGTGGATGGGTGACCATCTTTACATATCGAGACTCCTCTGTGTCTCGGAAAGCACGTTAAGCCGTTGGTCCCGGCTGTCATTCGTGGATCTTTGACAGTCGTTACGGGTAGTCAGAATCCCGAAAGTCTGACGGCCAGTCTTACCAAGGAGTATAGTAATACCCAGTTACTGACTGGGTTGTGGAGGTCAGATAGGCAGTCGCAGCGACTATGTTAGGTCCAGAATGCAGCTGACTGCATCCGGTTAGACTGGACCTAAGATAGTTGGGAAAAGGCTAGGCAGATTTTGATTTCAGTGGACAAAGTTGTTGAATTTCATGAGTACTAAATAATTTAAAAGAACATATGTCCCTCGTTTAACCTAACACAGATAGCTCGCTAATACAGATAAACAGGAAAAATGAAAACAATTGAATAACAAAACAATAAGATGATATTTTTAATGCGCACAATCACTGTCATTATTCATGCCGTATTCAATCAAGCGATATTTTATCTAGAGGCATTTTTGATAAGAATTTGTTTATATTTTCGACAATCTCTTTAACGGAGACTTTAAACATCTCGCCGCCGATCTCCTGAACAATTTCATTTCCATTATTCTTGATAAGGTCATCTGCAGCTTGACCTGGAAGTAAAAAATATACAATGTTAGCAAAACTGATAGATATTGTCCTGTCCAAAAGGCGCCACCTGCCGGGTCCAATTATGAATATAAACTATCTAGGGACCCCATTCAAATATACTGGGTGTAACCGAAAGGGTATATACAAACAAAAGGATATGCTACAGATCACCAAACTGGACAACTTTTACTAAGGGACCAACTCCGAAATCGCAAAAAAAACAATCAGCTGTTCTATACATTTATGGTCACGTGACTCGTCGAAATGTAGGGAACAGCTGTTTTTTTTTTCACGGTTTCGGAGTTTGTCCTATAGTAAAAGTTGTTCAGTTTGGTGGTTTGTAGCATATGCTTTCGGTTACACACTGTACACACAAGTTTTTATAGAAATCTGTCCAGCCGTTTAGAAGTTAAGAGACATGCACACGTACTGAAGAATTATATTTGTAAAGGTTAGCTGTATGATTTTTGAGCAGTGCTGGCCCAGTGGTATCAGCCCTGTCTTACGAGTTGTAGGTCATGAGTTCAAATCCAAGCAATCATTTTGTGTATTTAATTTCATCAGCACTGGTCTCAAAACGGTGAAGAAAAAACTTTGAGGAAACCGGCACGTCCGGAACCATAAAATTTGAAGACATGTGACTTCCAACGATCCGCACTGGGTTCGCGAGGTGGATTATGAACGACACCTTCTCACAGAGAAGAAACCGGTGTCGCAGTAGTGGGCACATTATAGGCTGATTATCTTGAATGATTATTATTTCTGAAAAATATATTATATCTGTTTGTTAGAAATATACAGAGTTGATACGACAGGGGGGCTTTCCTTTAAACAGCTTATACTAGGGACCATTTTCAAGCTCTGTACCAAAAATCAATTAAATAGGAGCAGTAGTTTAGTCGCAAATGTTTTTTTAAGTTTTTGCCCCGTTTGAACACGATGTATCTTTCCTAACAGCGCTCCGGCGCGCGCGCGTCGGTGCCGCTGCGTTACAAGGTCAGTTTTTATTTACAACTAGCTTCTGCCCGCGACTTCGTACGCGGACCCTGTTGCTTATGCCAGCGACAACGGGCCGCCATTTATGTTATTTTTTATCATTTTTCCCATTTAAATCTTTTATCACACTGAGCTTTAGTTTTATTTCATTCCAACAACCACCAAAACATACAGTCGATTTGTCATCGTTTTCATTTTGGTAACCGCATTATTATATTCCTCCTCTAGAGACCTAGAAGTCGATGCGTAGATACGCTTGGAACTCAAGCGTAATTCTCTTTCCGTGAACGTCTCTGACTCGCGAGACAATACATGACGTTCACGATCAGCGGTCAGTCGCGCATCATATTCTTCACTGGTCTCTAGAGACCTAATGAATACGCTGAGAACGCAGGCGTGTTTCGCGACCCGAAGAGGTTTCCACGGAGCGAGTTGCAGCCTAATGTTCTCGAACAACATCAAGTCTCTCCTGACGCTCTTCGGTAGATTCTTGGGATCTTATGATCCTCATTCTTTTAGCTCTCTTGGAACATTGGGAAAGATTTGACCTCTTTCTAGGCATGGTCATAGTTTTATTGTGAAGATACCTGATCAATAAAAATCTAAATTAAAATGACTGCTCCCCTGCGTTACCGGGTAGGCTACAGTGTCACGAAGATAAATGGAAAAGGAAATTAAACACTCAAACAACATAAGCCCGAAGGCATATTCATACGATAAAATAAAAAAATAAATAGGAGTTTTGGCCAGTAGAGTCAAATTTTCAATGATATACCATCGTCATCGAAATTCAGTCCTAAACTGTTACCGCCTTCACCGCGTGCAGGTACTCCCAGTTTATGTTATTTTATAATTAAGTACACAGTAAAATTAGTGATAGCTTTGATTTCCACATCAGATGTTTCTGATCTTCGATTTTTATAAGTCAACAGGAAATGCCCATCATATTGAACAACAAAGACGTCAAACACGTCATTCCTATATGTGTTATGTTGTAGCTAGGCTCTTGGAGTTCCACAACAGGTGTTCCAGATCTAAGATTTTTATAAGTCAACAGAGAGTGCTCATCAGATTGAACAACTTGTGCTAAGACGTTATTCCTATATGTGTTATGGTGTAGCTAGGCTCTTGGAGTTCCACAACAGGTGTTCCAGATCTTCAATTTTTATACATCAACAGAGAGTGCTCATCAGGCTGAACAACTTTCGCTAAGACGTCATTCTTATATGTGTTATGGTGTAGCTAGGCTCTTGGAGTTCCACAACAGGTGTTCCAGATCTTCGATTTTTATAAGTCAACAGGAAATGCCCATCAGACCGAACAACTTTTGCTAAGACGTCATTCCTATATAATGTTATAGTGTAGCTAGGCTCTTGGAGTTCCACAACAGGTGTTCCAGATCTTCGATTTTTATAAGTCAACAGGAAATGCCCATCAGACCGAACAACTTTTGCGAAGACGTCATTCCTATATATGTTACAGTGTAGCTGGGCTCTTGGAGTTCCACATCAGGTGTTCCAGATCTTCAAATTTATTCTCTCAGCAGAAAATTTTAATCACGTGGAACAATTTTTGCCAAGGTATCATATTTGTATATCTTATAGTTTAGCTGGTCTGTTGCGGTTCTGCATCAGGTGTTCAAGTTTCCAAGATAAATTATAGCCTATATGTTGCCCAGACTTAATACCTATACAACAAAAAAAAAATCATGACAATCCGTCCAGTAGTTCCGAAGATTAGCGTGTACAAACAAACAGACAAACAGACAAACAGACATACAGACAAACAGACAAACAGACATACAGACAAACAGACAAACAGACAAAAATTTTTTTTTGGATTCATGCTCTATTACTGTTTCTAAACCCCCCTCAATTATTATTTTTTTAATATATTCAATGTACAGACACAGTTTTTTTACTGTTTTATTATATGTATAGAAGGGTGGTAGCGTTTTAGTCTGATTTGTAAGCTATTCAGTTTGTTTGAAAAAATAAAAACCTCATTTTTGGTGCCTTAGCTGCAAATATGGCAAGAGGCGGGATTGTCCGAAAGGGTTTCCGCTACCCCGGAACATAAAGGGCTAAGAAAGGAACATGGATGGGTTTTAGTCAGTAAGAGTCTAACACTCCCTTCCGCTCCATCATGAGCGGGAGAAGTCATTGTATGATTTCCCACCCACAAAAAAAAAAAATACTGTGTCTAATCAGAACTAGCTTTTGATCATCATCATTCACAATCCGAATTAATCCCACTGCTGGGAACATTCCTCTCTTTTCTTGTACCTATCCTCACGCTGCTGTGCTAGCTTCATCCAGGTTATAAAGGGTGATTTTTTTACTGGTATCTTTTTGGGTACACTGTTTTTGTAAGATCACGCGTGAATCGTGTCTTGTGTCATTGTCAAACTTGTTCAGTTTGGTCTTTAATTTAACCATGAATCGACTTACGAACGAACAACGCTTGCAAATTATTTAATTTTACTATCAAAATGCATGCTCGGTTAAGAGAGTGCATCGCGCACTTCTTCCAATTTATGGGCAGTTTGGTCGGCCTACTGAGGCAGCTATTCGGAAACTTGTGACTAAATTTCGAACCCAGTTTACATTATTGGACATTAAACCACGAACACGCATACGTAGAGTGAGGACCGAAGAAAATATTGCGGCTGTATCCGCCAGTGTTAGTGATGACCGTGAAATGTCGATTCGCCGCCGTTCGCAGCAATTGGGCCTCTGTTACTCCACTACGTGGCAAATTTTGCGAAAGGATTTGGGTGTAAAACCTTACAAGATACAGCTGGTGCAAGAATTGAAGCCACACGACCTCCCACAACGTCTAACATTTGGTGAATGGGCATTGGCAAAGTTGGAGGAAGATCCACTTTTTTATCGAAAAATTGTGTTCAGCGACGAAGCTCATTTCTGGTTGAATGGATATGTCAATAAGCATAATTGCCGCATCTGGAGTGAAGACCAGCCAGAAGCATTGCAAGAGCTACCACTGCATCCCGAAAAATGTACTGTTTGGTGTGGATTATGGGCCGGTGGCATCATCGGGCCGTACTTTTTCAAAGACGACAATGGCCGAAACGTTACTGTGAATGGCGAGCGCTACCGTGTGATGATTGACGATTTTTTTTTTGCCCAAAATGGAAGAATTGGACATGCCTGACATGTGGTTTCAACAAGACGGTGCCACATGCCACACGGCACGCGAAACAATGGCCCAATTGAGAGCCGCCTTCGGTGAACAGTTTATCTCACGTTTTGGGCCCGTCAATTGGCCGCCTAGATCGTGTGATCTAACGCCTTTGGACTATTTCTTGTGGGGCCATGTTAAGGCTCATGTCTACAGGGATAAACCAGCAACGATTGACGCACTGGGAGCCAATATTGAAGCATTTATTCGTGATATACCGGCTGATATGTTGGAGAGAGTGTGCCGAAATTGGGCCTTGCGAATGGGCCATCTAAACCGGAGCCGCGACCAGCATTTGCATGAAATCATCTTCAAACATTAAATTATATTGATCCTTCTATCGATTCCAATAAAGATTTCATCAAATTTTTCAATTTTTTTGTGTTTTTTTTTTAAATCAAAAAAATACCTCTTAAAAAATCAATTACTTGAACCAGCTCTCACTGGTGTAAAAATTACTATAATGTTTATGAAAGCTTTTTATTTTCGAACTAGCTTTTGCCAGCGGCTTCGCCCGCGTGTATGTAGGAATTTAGCCGACGGGAACCGTACATTTTTCCGGGATAGCTTATATTATGCTATTCCAGACATTGCTTTCAATTTCAAACAACTGTTTAGGCAGCGCATGCAAATAATTCTGTTTTCGGAGGTATTTCTTTCCGACTTGCTAGGCGAAAATTGCGATAGCTCGGCTAATATGTATGATATAAATATAATTTATAGCCTATAGCACTCAGGAATAATGTAGCTTTCTATCAGTGAATTTTTTTTTTTAATTGGATCATTTGTTCCGGAGATTACCCTCTACATACAAACTTACAAATTTTACCTCTTTATAATATTAAGTATAGATAAAAGAGACTTTGACTTCTAAATTTGTTTCGTCATTTCTTCTTAGGGGTAGTCATCTATGTGCTAAGCTAAGTCAGAGGCTAATAGGCAGCATACAAACTCTGATACCAGGTTAGTCACTAACTACACAAAGAAATAGAAGATCTATGTGTTGTCAAAACGTATTTGTTTTCTGTAAAAAAACTTGCCTGTTAAATTGATCTTAAATAAAGATAATTTAAGTATAAAAGCTGTAATTAAAAAAATTGCACTATCATCATTTAAAGTAAGCAGTAATAGCCTAGTGGTGTGAACGTCGGACTACCTAGTCATAGGTCTCGAGTTGAAACACAAGACACGCACCTCTGATTTTACGGATTCATGTGCGTATTGTATAGTTACCACTTTCATAAAAATCGGTGAAGGAAAACATCGTGAGGAAACCAGCATGTCTGAGAGATATTTCTCAACAGCATGTGAAGCTAATTCAGAGGCCAATAGGCAGCTTAAAAAAAAACTCTGACACCAGGTTAGTCACTAACCATACGAAAAGAAGAAGATTATATAAGGGCTGGGCCTTAGACGATCCGTAGGCCTTAGCAACTAAACCCTTTTTGAAATTAGTTTGAAACCAGTTTCAATCGTTTCCACACAAGCCACAACCTCACAATCATTTGAATCATAACTTCAAAGCAAAAATTAATACTTTAGATATAACACGGCGCCAAACCCGATGAAACGCAATTACGAGTTTTCTGCACACCGGTTCCAATGCAACTGATTTGCAATGTGTTTCAAACCGCATTCAAAACGGTCGCGTCATGTGCGGTTTCTCAAAGGAGTCGATGGCATAAACTCAAATGAAACTCAAACGTAACTAGAAGTTGCAGTTGCGTTGCGCCGTATGTGCTGGGTCTAATGTTGCGGAAACAAAGTTGCGCAACTATCCGTCAACTTAGTTTACAGATACTTACTTAATACATCATTGTCCTGGAACAAGCCTTCAAATGAAACTTCAGATTTTTCTTTCAGTTCGTATGTGTGGTCGAAATTCTTGATACGAAGGTAGTTTTTTCCGTCTTTTCCTTCTTTAATGATGTAGTTTAATAGAACGGTGTTGACCACATTTTCTATAAAAGACAAAGGGTTTTTGTTAATGTTGTGTTGGTAGATATATAGATACTTTCATAGTCTACTCGCGTGTTGTTAGGATACACACGCAGCCTAAGAAGTTAAGATTAAAATCCAATTAGAAGCATTTACCGTGAATAAAGAAAATCTTTAGAGATATCGATTAAAATAGGATTTTTCCGCCTCAAACGCGTGAGTCTTTTCAACTCAGGTAAGCCGTTAAAAAAAAAGTTTTACTTAAAATATCAACTTAAAAAAATATTGACGTTACAATATTTTGTGGGCTTCAATGGATTCTGCATCCGTTTTGTGACCTGTTTAAGAAAAACTTCATTTGGCCATTTACTGGAC
The DNA here is from genome assembly GCA_951799385.1 of Hyppa rectilinea. Lineage (NCBI taxonomy): Eukaryota > Metazoa > Arthropoda > Insecta > Lepidoptera > Noctuidae > Hyppa > Hyppa rectilinea. The sequence goes on from OX637315.1 coordinate 13,257,706, forward strand.
ACTCGCATAAAGTTTTTTAGCCATACTTACTCAGGTTAACATGGATTTTTCCCTTTCCTTTTATTGTCAAAATCAGCATCCTTCCGTCCATTTCATAATCTCCATCGAGTATCAAAGCACATTGAATTGCTAAAACCATCTGGGATTTAGCTGAGTCACGCCTGAAAACGAAAGAACATGCACATTTTCAATACAACTAGCACTTTGCCCGCGGCTTCGCTGCCGTGGTCTTTCCCGTGGGACCCTTTATTTTTCCCGGGATAAAAAGTGTTACTCCTAGAAAACTAAGCTTTCCAATGGTGAAAGAATTTTTTAAATCGGTCCACTAGTTTCGAAGCCAATTCATTTCAAACAAACGAAAAAATCAAATCTTTCCTCTTTATAATATTAGTATAGATAACATCAGTCTTCATTATTCCCCAGAAATGCTCCCAGAAGCGAAGAAACCACGGGTAACCCCGTCCCTGAAGGTATCGATTCGATTCGTAACGTTCTATTTGTTAAGAATTATAAATAACTAACTTTTGCCAGCGGCTTCGCCCGCGTGTATGTAGGAAATTATCCCACGGGAACCGTACATTTTTCCGGGATAAAAAGCTTAATGCTATTCCAGACTATAATACATCTTTGTGCCAAGTTTCATTCGTATCCGTTACCTAATTTTTGAGTTTATTCGTTACAAACATACAAATATTTCCTCTTTATAATATTAGTATAGATACGAACCCAGCTTAATATTTCAAGTTTGGTTCATTTGCATTATTGTAGTGGCAAAACTAGTATGACCTAATAAAAAACGATTAAAGTCATCCTGTATCGTTCTAGAAATATAATGCAATATTTGATTTATTCTATTTATGTGATGCGGTTGAATCCGGAAAATGTCGTGAGGAAACAGATGCAACATCGCTACACATAGTATAAAGCAAAGTCGCTTCCGCTGTCCTAATATCTGTATGTATGTATGCTTAGAACTTTAAAACTGCACAACGGATTTTGATGTAGTTTTTTTAATAGATAGAGTGATTCAAGAGGAAGGTTTATATGTATAATATGATGCAATTTCCGTCATTCACGCGGGCGAAGCCGCGGGCGTAAGCTAGTAAGGCATAAATAGAGAGAGAGAGAGTAAATATAATATATACGTCATATTTAAAAAAAAACTTTAATAATGAAATAATAGTATGTTGTAATATCTAGTGTGTTGTCACTCTTGTGCATTCTGTAATTATTATCCTACTATAAGCGATCGTATGTATACCCGTTGCGAACATTTTTACGAGTCGTCGCCGGTACACACTTTTGAAATGAACATGACGATCGCGATTAGAAGTTTCGCCTATTATTATTTTTAGCTTATTTTTTTTTTTTGCGATAATTGCGTCTTTTTTTCCATTGAGCTATTATAATTAGTCTAGTTTATTTTCATAACGACGCTTTGTTTATAAAAAAAAACGAAAAGATACTCACGTCATTTTCAGTGGTTTACAAGTTTTCAGACCTGTTACGGTAATGTCATTCAGGATGAATTTCAGGTTCGACGAACTGGAGTCGACTCTCTTATAAGTAATAGGATCCAAACGCTTCACACCTAGTGATGGAATGCCAGCAGTGAAAGATTCTACTCCTTTCTTAGCATTGTCTAATATACACTCGTCATCCTCGGATTTGCATGGATGAAAACCAGGGAAAGGATCTGAAATGTTACCAAAAGCGTTAAATTAATAATTATATATAAAAAAACCTATAAATGAACTTAACGTCACTGCTTTTATCCCCGAAGGGAGCACAGATGTATATAGTACACCCACAGTTTGTCAGTTGTGTTAAAGTCTACTGTAGAAGGAACTTGCCATCCACCGGCCACGAATCAAAACTCCGTGTTGCTATTGAAAAATACCCAACCCAACCTGGGTATCGAACCTAGGACCTCACACTCAGTAGTCCACCTCTAGACCAATGAAGCAGACCAAAACCATATAAAGCAAGGGTTTCTTGTTTGACTTGTAAGTACATATATATGTCCGACCCTTTGTTCCCTCGTTCAGAATGGGTCCCGCTTCTTACCCAAAATTTCAGATTATTTACGTGTATCCTGCTTTTTGTGTATCGGGTTCTTTTTAATTGCTTTTTCATCATTTAGTGAGTTTAGATTCTAAGATTCATTGAAGAACTTATTAAAGCTACAAGAGGCCCGAGAGAACATAAAGGGCTACGGAAGGGACATGGATGGGTTTTAGTCAGTAAGAATCTGACACTCCCTTCCGCTCCACCCAGAGCGGGAGCAGTCATTGGATGATTTCCCAGCCTTAAAAAAAAAAGGCCATAAAAGCCCGTCGCGCAAAATGATTTATTATTTAACAATTTGTGAAGGAATGGATGCGAGTACAGGAACACCAGCTCGAGAGGTGCTTCGTACGCAGCACTCATTTCTGGAAAAGTACACTTTCTTCCTATTGTTGAATCGATCTCTTTTCACTATAAATACAATTGTAGACGATTTGTGTCTATCTCTACTTGTTCTAATAATTTATTTTGCGATAGTTTAATCTAAATTAAGGTTATGCCGGTCACGCTCTGATGAGTGATTATTTATTATTTGAGTAATTATTACTATTATTGTAATATGACTTACCTGAATCACCGTTCGCTAAATTAAAAACACAAGTAGCGCCTACTATCAACAATATTCTAGCCACCATTTTGATCAAATGAATGTAAATCACCAACAACTCGATCAATACTGAGCATAGAACACTCCACACTTTATTTATATCCAAGGTCTATTAAAATATAACTCATATTGTTTTTATTTTTGATGTTAATTACTACATCCATTTGATTAGCAACCTCTAAATTTAACCACATAATTGTACAAGGAATATTGATACTTATGTCTAAGGTCCGAGAGTACATGAGTGTAAAGTGACCAATTATATAAGTGAACATACAAGTTTTAGGATTCTTAATAAAAACTTGGATCAAAGCGGGTAATTTGGTTTGTTCTGTTTTTTTAACCGACTTCAAAAAAAGGAGGAGGTTCTCAATTCGGTTGTATTTTTTTATTTTTTTTATTTTTTTTTATGTTTGTTACCTCAGAACTCCGTTGTTTACGGATGGATTTGCAAATTTTTTTTTAAACTTTAAAGGATATGCTTCCAGATTGGTCCCATTTTTTTCAAAATCCAGTTCTGATGATGGGATCCATGAGGAATCGAGGGAACTCCTCAAATATTATAGGCAACTATATAGTAATTTTAATATTTTCATCGAGAAATCAAGCGTTTACAGTCAAAAAGTAACATTTGATGAAGTGGAACTGGTGAAGAAGATCAGATATGGCTAACGGAACTTGACACTCGCATAGATATCACAATTAAGATAGTTAAGCAACTATGACAATACAAATAAACATACAATCCTGAATAGTTTTGTTGAAAAATTTATCATTGAACTTATCTGGTGATGATGATGGAGCCGGAAGACAGGCACCGGAACTCCGTAATTAATCAATGTATTCTAGCCGTGTTTGGGCTTATTAGAATTGTCATGAAATGCACTTTGGCTATAAGGTACTATCGAACTGATCTGATGATGGAGCCGGAAGGTGCAAGGTTGGCATGAGAACTTCAAAATAAAACAATGTATCCTAGCAGTATTTGGGTTTATTAGAACTGTCATAAGATACATTCTGAATGAAAGGTGCCATTGAAAATTTAGTTCTGATGTTATCATCAATGTGTCCACAAAACAACTTCTGAAATATTAAAGGCATTTTTACATACCAGGTAGTGGTATTAAAATTTTGGGGGGGAGGGGGGGGGGGGGTTGCATAGGTACCACAACTAAAAAGTGAAAAATAAAAACTTTTTTACAAAAAATAAAACCGACTTCCAAAAAAAACACTACGAAGTGAAAAATAATTTTGATTTCGGAAGTCGGTGGCAAAAAATGAAAATACAAAACCGTTAGTTTTTTTTTTGTATCAGATAATGAAGATTTTAAAAACTACCTATTATATACCTAATTGTGACTCATGTGTGAGTAGCACGTGTACGTACTCCCAATTGTTATCAAGCTACCATTCGTTTTTTTTTTGAGGGTGGGAAATCATCCAATGACTTCTCCCACTCTGGGTGGAGCGGAAGAGAGTGTCAGACTCTTACTGACTAAAACCCACCCATGTTCCTTCCGTAGCCTTTTAAGTTCCGGGGTAGTGGTAACCCTTACGGAAAATCCCGCTTAACCGTTGGGTACGTCTTTCACTGACTTAAATGTGCCCTGTCGTCTGAGAGTATGTAATGCTCACTCTAATGTCTCGCTGATGGTACTGCATGTGTTGAATCATTTAGCTCCCTTCAAAATGGTTGGGCTGAATGGTGTTAATTCATGCGTCAAGTTCGTGAACAGGCGCCGTCAGTAGGAACGGAGCATCATTTTGCTGCTCATTTTAATTTAAATATTGAATTACTTTTTTATCGTTTCATTACGGAGCTTTCATCGTTCTCACGTGTATAATTTCAACGTGAACATTTTGAAAGAGTGCCCGTGGATTTTCTTGTCCGTTCTTCTCCATAGGAACCTACTACAGACCTACGATTTGAAATGGGCAACTAGCTGGCTCTTTCCGACCGACAGACCTCTTGACAGTTGAAAATTGCCTGTATTTTAATTTAATGATAAGGAATTTAAGTAAAGTTTAAGTCATCATTTATTATTCTTCTGCCCTTATGCAAATTTATTTGGGGTCGGCGCAACATGTATTTTTCTTCCATACTTCTCTATAAGTCTTCATCTCAGTAGTCACTTCTTTTTCAGCCAATTTCATCTTTCGCACAACCTATTGTTTCTTTGGTCGTCCTCTATTTGTATAGCCATCAAAATTCATGCACAAAACTTTCCTGACAACATTTTCCATTGTGCATAACATGCCCATACCATGACAACCGATTTCCACACAACTTTCGTTTAACTTTAAGTCTTAAAATAGATTATAATAAATCGATTCTGAACAGATGAGACGTATGAAAGAAAATAAATGTATCAGGCCAAGTTCAGCACGAATCCCAGTCAACCAGTACATGTCGCTGGTCATGGTTTATAACCTTTCACTGCCCACGTAAGCAGAACGCGATACCTCGCCCAGCGCCAACCTATAAACGAATAACGAATAAGATAGTTAAAATGAAGAACTTCATAATTATGAAGTCGTGGCGCTGGTGGAACAAATAGGTATCTGGAACTTCTATTCAAGTGCTTGACGCTGAAAAGGTTAACTAGACAATGCTGCGTAAACATCATACGGGATGTAAATCAGTACCGCAAGCGGTGCCTACTTCACTATGGCGGCGAGCCGCATACTATTTGAACGCGTCCCAAAAGGCCAAAAAGTGGTAGCCATCAGGCTCATCCTGGGGTACCGCACGATCTCAAACGAAGCGGCCAGACTGCCACCGTAGGATCTGGACGTGATAGTCCTCGCAGACCTGTACGAGTGGGGCGCTGAGGTACTAAGTCGGGAGGATACTCCGTTTCCGTGGCAAATTGCGGCGGAGCGGACAGACCTGCGGCGCGATCTCATGGTGGCCTGGAAAGAGCGACTGTCGCAACCCAGCGCAGGCTCCTCATTGAGGAGTGGCTAGAGAGGCGTCACGGCGCCCTCACCTACCGCCTGACGCAGGTACTAACCGGACATGGATGTTTCGGGAGGTTCCAGCACATCATCAGGTGGGAGGAACCGCCCGGGTGTCACCATTGCGTTGATCACCCATGGTGAAGCATACGGTAAAGATCTGCCCCGCTTTGGAGGAGCACTGCCGTGTCCTCGTAGAGGCGGTTGGCGGCGGCGGTGACCTCTCGCGTCCGGCCCTGGTGCAAGCTATGGTTCGGAGCGAGAGGGTGTGGGAGGCAGTGACCTCCTTCTGCGAAGCAGTCATGCTCGCGAAGAAGGTGGTGGGATGGGAGAGGGAAAGGTCCTTCCGTCCCAGCCGCCGCGGGAGACACCCCGGGTGTCGGAAGCCGCGTGACGCCTCCAAGCCATTGTAGACGCGGTCCTGTGGACGGTGAGTAATGGGTAGCTCACCGTCCGATCACGACCAGACATGTGACGGACGGCGCGTGTCACGCGCGCCCCAGCAATGTCAGCATTAGGGAAGGTAAAAAGTGGTGCCTATATTACCCAAGCTTTACATGACTTGTGAAGGAATTATCCTTCACAAGTCATGTTTTTCATTTTGCTTTATTCTCATACCTATTCTAACTCCTTCCGCAATAAACCAATATGATACCTATCTAGAACAAAAAAAAGATAAATCGGTTGTAAAAAGAAGCTTAACGATGAACACAGACACTTGTACTTTGTACTATTTTTTATGAAACTTTTTTTCTACACACCATACCTGGGAACCTTCTTTTTTTCACGAAAGCCAGTTTTAAATGTTATAAATTTATTTTAAATACCCCACCACTCTCACCACCGTTGCACGGACTTTTTCACGCGAAAACGCAATGTTTTGCGTTACATTGCGCGCTGAGTTAAAAGTTGTGATAATTATACGAGTACAATACGCACATGAAACCGTAAAATCAGTTCAAACTGAACCTGGCTTGGCAGTCCGACGGTCACACCACTAGGCTATCATTGCTGGCAATGATTGTGAAACACAAACAGACTGTTCAGCTTTTTTATATTAACAATGTTTAATAATACGTGTTAATCTCTGGAATTGTCCGGATTTGTTTTTTTTTAGTGGTAGCCCAATTTTCGATTAGGGTATTTAACATCATTCTACGACCCTTACGAGCGGAGCAAAAAGAAAAAAGTTAAGTAAGTGAAACGAGGTTACTGCGCGGGCTGGCGATGCGATGCGACGCTTTGGGTCAGGGGCTAAGGGCTGCTGTGACCAAAACGTAGCATACAGGGAAGTTATATACAAATGTGGTCGTTATATTTCAAATCGCAAGCAGAAACTATATAAACAATTCTATGTACAAAAAAACTACTTGAACTTACAAAACCGGGTTTTTGTCCTTGCGGTTTTTTGAAGCAATGTCCTGCAATTATTATTTATTTATAGTAACTTACATCGTAGTCTACCTGCTTTATTTGTTATGTAACTTTCCACTAGGCCGGTGGGTTTTCTGGTTGGAAGCACGACTTTGGAGCATGGGAGCCTGGGTTCGATTCCCATGACGAGCAACAAAGCAAAGTGTTATTGGATTTTTTTATTCGGAGTTTCTCAGCTTCAGGCCAGAATTTGGTTAGTGGTGTGACACACCCATGCCTCGCAAAGCACCTGCAGCCGTTGAACTTATGCACGATCATTGGATTTTAATAGAAAAGGAATAGCGAATGCACCTTTTTTTTTTAAGGGTTGGAAATCATTAAATCTCCCCTCCCTCTCTAGGTGGAGTAGAAGGGAGTGTCAGACTCTTATGGAAAAACCCATCCATGTTGCTTCCTTAGCCCTTTTTGTTCCGGGGTAGTGGTAACCCTTTCAGACAATCCTGAAGAGAATGCACCTGTGCTTGTGAATAGTCTTAAGCACTATAATATGTCCAACGTATTATATAAAAAAAAACTAAAACAATTAATGAGTTTTATTTTAATCGAACACAAGTTCAGAACCGAGGTCACCGTATTAATAGGTACTGGAAAGACCAAACAAAAATTCGTACGAACTGCGTACGAAGACTCCCATGAGAGAAAGTTTCCAGTAGGTTATGTCATCCCGGGTAAGCGGGATTGTCGGAAAGGGCGCTGTCAGTAGGGACTGGTCATCTCTTAGCGGCTAAGGCTTGTTTTAATTTAATTATTGAATAGTTTTTACATATTTTATATCTGATGCTTTTAACGTTCTGCATCGTTCTCACATGTATAATATTAATATGAACTATGTAACCAATATTTTAATAATAATAATAACAATTCACGACAAAACTAATAAAGCAGTTTACCTCATAGATATAGCTATCCCTAACTCACACAATATTCAAACCACAATAGCCGAAAAACTAAGTAAATATCAAGACCTCGCCATTGAAATAAAAACCCAGTGGAAAGCACAAAACGTTCATATTGTCCCTATTGTACTCTCATCCACCGGCATAGTACCAAAATCTCTAATACAAAGCCTTAACACTCTACACAATCATGCCTACACATACCCTTCACCTGCTACAAAAAGCCACAATCCTCAACACCTGTCGCATCACCCGGAAGTTCCTTACTTCTTCCACAATATCATCAATGTTCTCTATTTAAATCCCTCTTTACACACTTGGTCCCGGCCCGTGTGTAAAGTTTTGTACTCTCTTACAAGAGAAGAAAATTAAAGAACACAAATAATAATAATCTTTATTTATATAAAAAACAGATTGCAGTACATGTAACAGTTTTAACAAAGTGGGTAGTATTAGATCTCTGGCAATCAAGTGGGTGACATGCTGCTCTCCTTGGTAGGCTTTTTTTTTTTTTTTTAAGGCTGGGAAATCATCCAATGACTGCTCCCGCTCTGGGTGGAGCGGAAGGGAGTCAGACTCTTACTGACTAAAACCCATCCATGTTCCTTCCGTAGCCCTTTATGTTCCGGGGTAGCGGTAACCCTTTCGGACAATCCCGCTTACCCGGCAGGCTTGGCCCTGGGGGGCCCCTTCATATGCTGACATCTCTTTGAGGCGCGCGTGGAACATATACGCGCCGTACGGCACGGGTCTGGTGCTGATCGGACGGTGAGTCACCCATTACTCACCGCCCGCAGGCCCGCGCCTACGGTGGCCGGGAGTCGTCACGTGGCTCCCGACGCCCGGGGCGTCTCCTGCGGCGGCTGGGACGGGAGGACCTTTCTCTCTCCCATCCCGCCACCTCCTTCGCGAGCATAACTTTTTCGCAGAAGGAGGTGACTGCCTCCCACTCCCTCTCGCCCCGGACCATGGCTTTGCTACATACATAGCCTGTATTAAGGAGTAACAGTGCCGATCCCCTCTAATTATATTACTACAATTTTATTTTTAAAAGTTATTATTTTTAAATAAAAGTATTAGTGCGCGAGCGCATTTGTGTGTGTGCTTGTGAGTGTGCGTGTGTGTGTGTGAATGTGTGTGCTGTGTGTGCGTGTAAGTGTCTGTGGGTGTATGTGCGCGAGCGTGTGGCTGTGTAAGCGTGCGTTAGTAAAAGGATTGGATTAGTGTGGGTCTATGTTTTGGGTGAGTGGTACAATATACAAACTTGTCAACTTAATTAGGTTAAATATTTTTCTGTTTCGTCGTAAGTTTTATTTTGAAGGAATATGCGGACAGTCTGTTTACAATTATGATAAGATAATTTATATATTGGGCATTTCCTGTTGATTGTGTTGTAAAGAGACGGACCTAAGTAATAAAAGAATCTTTTAGTAAACGATAGTCGGGTTTTTGGAGGAGTACATATTTTATCTTTTCGGCGTTTAGTAAGTTCAATATAGGGGGTTATGCGGTGTTGCAAGAGAATTGATTGTAAAATAAAGTGTTGCCGCACATTGAGGACGTTGCAGGTTTTGTATAACTGATTAGTTGGATAAATTAGTGGACGGAAGGTAGCCACTTTCAGTATGGCGCGATGTGCAACTTCCAATGATTTAAGGATAGTTTTTGCAGCACCACCCCAACAGGAAATACTAATAATAGATAGGCATAAGGCAAAGTAAACATTACGTATAATTATAGGATTAGCAATATTTCTTAAGGTTTTAAATACATATATAAGTTTGCGAACTCTGCCAGTAAGGACATTAATATGAGATTTAAATTTAAGATTCTTATCTATGACTATACCTAGGTATTTGATTTCATCCGTAGAGGATATAGGTTCGCAGTGGCAAGAACTAGGTAGGTGGGTTTGAGTTTGCAAATTGCATGTGTGAGCTGTAAGTGATATTGGTGAGTTTGGTTGGGTGGCAGAACTGATAGAGTAGGTAATGAACTAATTTTGTAACCATGTTTTGTTTAAAAGAGTGTCCATGGAGTTTCTTGCCCGTTCTTCTCCATAGGTACCTACTACTTTTGAATGGGCAACTAGCTTCATCTCTCTGACTAGCCGACACCTTGACAATTTAAAAGTGCCTGTAATTGGTTTATTTGAAAAAAATACTTTGAGTTTGAGGGTTACCGCTACCCCGGAACATAAAGGGCTAAGGATCGAACATGGGTGGGTTTTTCCATAAGAGTCTGACCCACAACACTCTGTCCTCCGCTTTCCACATCCAGTCTGTCCCAGCTACCTTCTTAAAGTCATCGGTCCATCTAGCTTCACCTAGAGCGGGAGGGGACATTCGATGGTTTCCCAACCTCAACAGGAAAAAAAGGTAATGTCATCGCAAACTACATATAATTAAAAATAAGAAAAGATTCTTCGGTCAGTCTAAAGACCTGACAAAAATGTCATCAGTTTATATTAAAATAACATAAAAATATAAAAATGTATACACTTAAAGATCCTGAATAATTACGCTATATATTATACGAAAAGCGTTTTTATATTAAATTTATTACGGTACCGCTAGCGCTCCTCTTGCATAGACAGTACCTACGCTGCGTTTTTCAGTTGAAGATAATGTCTGTGAAATTTTCAGGAAGCAGATAACTCGTACTCGTGATATTTTTGTAAATTATCAAAGCATTGATGTCCTGTTGTTGTTGAGGAGCTCGCGGCTAAGTAATAACGATCGTCGAAAGTGGATCCATCAGCTTAAGCTACGCTTTCCGGGGTTGACCGTGGATGGGTGATATATGCTATACATACCGAGACTCGTCCGTGCATCAGAAAGCACGTCAAGCCGTTGGTCCCGGCTATTATTTGTGCATCTTTGGCAATCGTTACCGATCGTCAGAAGCCCGAAAATCTGACAGCCAGTCTTACCAAGGCGTATCGTATTACCCAGTTACTGGGTTGTGGAGGTCAGATAGGCAGTCGCTCCATGTAAAAATGCTGGTTTTGAGCTGCATCCGACTGGAAGCTGATTCCAACATAGTTGGGAAAAGGCTAGGCAGATTGATATTTTTGATTTGATGTCCTTTTGTTACCTTTATGGAATAAGTCGCAGCAACTGTACTCAAAGCTTCCGAGTCACTTGCCTAAAATGACCTTGGAGATAGGTCGTGAAACAAAATTTAACTCCAAGTAGCGATAAGATATTTTTGGGTTTCTCAAATAAATAGGAACTTCTTAATACTAGTCCGGAAACTCAACTGGATTAGTGCCCGGTTGATGAAAATGAATAAATCTGATGCTGGATAAATTCAGCTTCAGACAACATTCGCTATTAGAATCGTTCCCAGATCACGCAACAACTACTTCTTTTGTTTCAAAAATATTCGGTGTTCAGTTTTGACTTCGCTACAATGTTATTATAGAGATATATTTAACACACTTATCTTACGAAGAATATAGGCTTCATGCAAAATGTTTTCATGCTATGTCAAACGATGAACTAATTCATTTAGTATTTAAGTGCTAAAGCAAGATTCTGTAGGTCGTTAATATCTATGATCTCTGAATATATATAGTCGTAAAATTTTTAAGTGATCATTAAATATTATTTTAGTTGTGATTTAAGCAAATCGTGTAAGAGAACTGTGTGGAGTCATAAGTGTAATGTCTACACTATTCAATTCAGTATGCAAAAAAGAAAGACCTTAGATAAATTATATTGAACTTTAATCAATGTTTGATGATGACAAGTATTTACTCAAAAAATCGTATAATACAAAAGTGTTATTAATGTTAAGGTGAGGGTTGCGATACATCTAAAAATGTGTCTGTTGTCTGTGGAGCCCGCTGATCTCGTGGTCACAAGTGTTACTGCTGAGCGTGAGTTCTGGGTTCAATTCACTATTCAGCCAAAGAGTTATTGGGATTTTCTATTATGATTTTTTCAGTACTCACAGTCAAATCATATATTTTAAAACAGGCACAAGGAAGGCACTTTTAAACGTCAAATTGAACAAGAAATAGAATTGATTCTAGTCGCCCCTTCCAAAAGGTAGCAGCCCGGAGATTGGATGTGCCAGGTGGTGTGATAGTGCGTAAAGCTGTTGGCTCTGCTCCTGGTCTCTTCCCGATCGTGTCGGATTGCCGTCCCTTTGGTCTATAGTCTATGAGATAAAAGGAACAGAAAGTGCACCTGTATCTGCTCATACACCTGTGCACTATAATATATCCTGCGTACTTAGCTTATCATCAATATTCGGGCGGCAAAGGGTTTCCAGAATCCATAAAAAAATTTAATTATTTCCTGTCAGTTCTTGGAACTGTTATCCTCTTTCTTCAAGTCCAATAGACATTGGAATTGAAGAGAGCGTGAGCCTGGAGATCTGTCATACAGTCCAGATCTCACAGATGTTATCTTTGTTACTTATGCTTACACATTTAATCTGCCTAGCCTTTTCCCAACTTTGTTGGGGTCGGCTTCCAATCTAACCGGATGCAGCTGAATACTAGTATTTTACATAGAGCGTCAGCCTATCTGACCTCCACAACCCAGTAATTGGGCAATACGATACCCCTTGGTAAGACTGGCTGAACCAAAAAGAAAGAGTAATTATATTTTATTTAGTTTTATAGTCCCGCAGATTGGATAAAGCGGCTTTGCTCAGCAGTAGGGGATTATATTTTTTTAGACTAGAATAGTTTTCATAGTATTACGTTTGCATTTAGCTTTATAGAGCGTCAGGTATTCAGTGTAATGCTACTGTTTTAGCATTGCGATTCTTTCATCTTTAATAAGTTTTAGTTAGAGAAAAACTATGATAACATGACGCGCCCCTCCAAATTATTGATTAAATGTTTGTAGTCACATCCTTACGAAACAGTTTGAATGTAGTTGTAAGTGTTCAGTAGCAGGCCGGCAGCAACATGCGTTGTGAGTCTTGGTGGCGCTTTGTAATTACTTTCAAACGTTTTGAATTTTGGAGGGGCGGGTTATGTTATCGTAGTTTATCTCTTCGTATAGTATTATGCTAAATTTATATTTTGAAATCACAGAGTCTTCCTTTTACTAATTCATGTATTTGGTGTATACTATTACATTAGTTCTAATGTTGGTAGATATTCTTCACTCCAAAGCGAGGTCTTCAACTGCAACTTTGTCAAAGAAATGTTTGATGTTTTCAATTACTTTGGCGACTAGAGCTTTGATGATTGGCTGACCAATTTCTACGATGACGTCATTTCCGTTCGAAGATATCAGCTCTTCGGTGGACTTGCCTGTAATTGTGAAAAAGTACAATGCTTATTAAAGAATATTTATATGTTTATCTCGAATTTATGTACAGTCCATCAAGTTACTACAAACAGTAAAATTTTCTAAATCAATTAAAAACATAACCATCAATGTTTTAAGGCTGAAAATCAATTGGAGAAATTTGACAGTTTGGTATAACTAGTTGCGTTGGCGACCGTACAATAAAGAATCTAACACTAAAACTAAAAAAAAAATGACCAAGTGTACAAAACTATTATTAAACGCCAATTCTTTTTTTACGCCCAATTAGCTCTTCCCCTTTTTTATATATTTTTAGTGGTATATTGTATTTAAGATCGGTGGTTAATTAGAGTAAAATAATCTATATATATAAAAGAAAGTCGGGTTTGTTCCCTTCGTTATAACTCGAGATCTGCTGGACCAATTTTCATGGTTTTTGTTTCGTTGGATTTGTCTCCGCCCTGAATAGCAGAATACATTTTTTTATTTTTTATTATTTATTTTTAGGTAGGGTAGGTAGGTAGGTAGGGTAGCTTAGGTAGGTAGGGTAGGTAGGTAGGGTAGGTAGGTAGGGTAGGTAGGTAGGGTAGGTAGGGTAGGTAGGTAGGGTAGGTAGGTAGGGTAGGTAGGTAGGGTAGGTAGGTAGGGTAGGTAGGTAGGGTAGGTAGGGTAGGTAGGTAGGGTAGGTAGGTAGGGTAGGTAGGTAGGGTAGGTAGGTAGGGTAGGTAGGTAGGGTAGGTAGGTAGGGTAGGTAGGTAGGGTAGGTAGGTAGGGTAGGTAGGTAGGGTAGGTAGGTAGGGTAGGTAGGTAGGGTAGGTAGGTAGGGTAGGTAGGGTGAGTAGGTAGGGTGGGTAGGTAGGGTAGGTAGGGTAGGTAGGTAGGTAGGTAGGGTAGGTAGGTAGGTAGGGTAGGTAGGTAGGTAGGTAGGTAGGGTAGGTAGGTAGGTAGGGTAGGTAGGTAGGGTAGGGTAGGTAGGTAGTGTAGGTAGGGTGGGTAGGTAGGGTAGGTAGGGTAGGTAGCTAGGGTAGGTAGGGTAGGTAGGTAGGGTAGGTAGGTAGGGTAGGTATCACAGTTAAGACAGGACAACGTCTGTCGGGTCAGCTAGTAATTAATAAAAATAATTTAAATATGGCGTCAAAAATTGATCCGCATCGCTGGCGACTGGTAATGTTCCCAAGAAACTGGAAGTATTGCCACGCTGTATGGCAATGCTTAGACTCTGGCCAAGGTAAAGAATTATGATTGTGTACTTCTTTAGTATATTTTAAGTTTTTTTGACAATGTAGCTCATTTTTTCATATTCACCATTCGATAGAGCGAAAAATTCTGAACAAAACTGTATATATAAATACTCATTTTGGGTATTTTGTCCCTTACCCAATGGAACCTACGGTCGACGATATAGTGTTTTATGGTATGAATAGACATAGTATAGAAAAAGACTAAAATATATTGATAAAAAGGTACTCACGTAAAAATTCGTTATCAGGGAATAAGTTTTCGAACTTCACAAAGGATTTTTCCTTTAACTCGAAAGTGTGCTTCCATGATTTGACACTCCAATGCACCTTTCCATCTTTGCCAGTTTTATCCAAAATATCCACGTCGACAGAGATTGCAGTCTTCGCTGAAATTATAAAAAACATTGTTCCATAAACAAGATTCACTCCCGAACTTATGATTCTGGTTAGAAATTTATTATTTAAAGTCCGGAGTCTGGATTTGTGCCCAGTCTGGCTATAGGTTCGACCCCTAATTACATAGGACTTAAACATAACTGGCGAATTGTGGGTGGGTGTGTGACCAAGTATTGGTTACCTCTGCCTAGCCTATCGGTGGAAGCAGGCGTGATGTTATGTTAAAAAAAAAACTATGAAGAGCTAAAAAAGCGCCATCTATTTTCTTCAACAAGAACTACTAACGGCTGATAACTTGTGGTAACTGGTAACCCTGACCTTGACATGACGTTTAAATGACACGTCATGTCAAGGTGTTGGTCAGTCAAGAACTGTCATAGACTAGTATTTTTTAACATTTTTTTTTAAGTATTTGAATATTTTAACGTGAAGGCAGCATAATAATAAAACTTATGAGAAATACATTTCCATAAAAAAATAACTTTTGCTTTTTATTTTATGGCAAGTTGTAATGCGAAACAAAAAGCCTAGTTTTTGATTGTCAAAATATAAAATATTTAAGTGTATGTATGGTCATCAAATTTTCATTACAATTCAATCTGCCTGCCTAGCCTTTTCCCAACCATATTGGAGTCGGCTTCTAGACTAGCCGTATGCAGCTGAATACCAGTATTTTACATGGAGCGCCTGCCTATCTGACCTCCACAACCCAGTAACAGGATAATACGATACCACTTGATAAGACTGGCTGTCAGATTTTCGGGTTTCTGACGACTTGTCAAAATGCACAAATGACAGCGGGAACAACGGCTTAACGTGGTTTTCGAGGCATGGCAAATTTTCATCACATAGTCAAAAAAATTAAAGTACCTATTTGACGCCAAAAACCAGTTTTGAATTTCATTCTAAAATGATATTAACCAAAATTGTTTTCATCTTCAATCGCCAGTAACGTTATTGGCCTTACTTGACAGTTACGGAAGTTTCAAATCTGGAAGTTCGGTCAAGGTGAAAACATTTTTTTTAAACAAAAAATTGCAATGTGCATTTATTTCCTGGCTGGTATGTAAGTAAACTGGAAACTAAATTCGTTGTGTGAAGATGATTATTATGATCATAATATGCAAATTCGTTATATCGTGTTCACACGTCTTTACACTAAGCAAGTAGAAGCAAAATTTTGGTCTCATCAAGTCACGGAAAAAATACATTATATTTAACGTATAGAATTCTATCTAAAAAAAAAAATGCTTTAAAATAAAAAGAAAATTATACATATTTCAATGTTTATTTTATGGACATTAATTGGTCTGTGATTTAGATTTGTGCTTTGGTATTAAATTATTTTGTTTGATTATTTATCTTTATTTTCTGCGTTAACTTTGACTGTCTTCTTAAAAAAAAATTGATTTGCGGAGTAGTTATATTTATCACTTTAGAGGGATTTAATTTTTTCTTCACTGTACTTGTCATATCTCAAGGTAACATGTAGTCTTCTGCATAATGTTAAATAATAATGCCAGCCTATTAAAATTCTGATTTAAGTAAATAAATTCATTTTTGTCAACCTGCAGGACAAAGGCCTATTATCGTGCAATAAATCTAGATCATCTGATCTTAAATAACTCCCTGCAAACGTGTAGGTAGATTGCCTACTTATTATTTTTAGTACGCACACGATACATCATTAGATAAGGATTTTGTGGCTTCATAAATTTTGCCCTTAATCGTTTTTGCAAGGATTCTTGCAATTTTGTATTTCAATCGTTCCTCGTTATAAAGTTGCAGTAAAAGTTTTAAAGGTATGAATTTTGTTTCTAACTCTTGTAACATTCCTTCCATCAAATAGAGTGTTGTTATGGCTGTCTTAATAAATGGATCCGTTTTTAATTCGAAATTTTATTTGCCCCTAAACAAACTTTAACTAGAAACGAGAACTATTATGACGCGCAACGGACTCAAATCCACAGCAAGCACCGTAGCCGAGCCTTACAAAGCACGTTAAGTAGCTGGTCCAGTCTGTCATATTTTGTAGATCTTTGTCGTAACGCTAGTCAGAAGCCCGAAAGTCTGACAACCAGTCTTTCCAAGGGGTACCTATCGTATTACCCATTCAAATATTGGTATTCAGCTGCATCTAGTTAAAAGCTCACAACATAGTTGGAACAGTGCAGGCAGATCATGATGACTCAAATTCGCAACAAGTAAGAAATGAACTTAGAAATTAAGGTACTTACGGACGTTAGCAATCAGATCCCCATTGCCTTCAATAGGTAGAATGAAGAGTTGTCCTTTCATGTCATACTTTCCATTGAAATCCACAGCACATAGGACTTTGACGAACAACTTTGAAGTTTTGATGTCTCTCCTGGAAAAATTAAAATAAATTTGTGTTATAAAAAAAATAGCTTTTGCCAGCGGCTTCACCCGCGTGTATGTAGGAAATTATTCGGAACGGAACCGTACATTTTTCCGGGATAAAAAGCTAGCTTATATGCTATTCTAGACTATAATTTATCTTTATGCCGAGTTTCATCCAGATCTGTGAAGTAGTTTTTGAGTTTATTCGTTATAAACATACTTACATACAAATCTTTCCTCTTTTTAATACTAGTATAAATAACATAACATCACGCCTGTAATCATCAAAGGCTTAAGTAGAGGTGTATCTATAGAACACCCTCATTTCGCCAGTTGAGAGATTTGAATTAGGATAGTAGGTACCTAAGGGCCTTGGTCAATGGGATTGAACGAAAAGGTTACTGCTGCCCCAGAACATAAAGGGAAAGAACATGGATGGGTTTTAGTCAGTAAGAGTCTGACACTCCCTTACGCTCCACCCAGAGCGGGAGGGATCATTTTATGATTTCCTACCCTCAAAAAAAAAAAAAAGGTACCCAATGGCCTTCGAACGTGACCAGTTTGCAAGTCAACTCAGTGGTTTGTAACTGATGGGGAGTTTGTTGTGCCACTTCTTACCAGCTAAAGCACAGCTAAAGCACTAAATGGTGTAAGCGGGCGTTTTTTTGGGAACGTCTTATGCAATTTTTACGTTAAAAAAATGTTGATTTTCAGACTAGTTTGATTAAATGATTTTGGTTTTGTGTCGCTAACCATTACTGACTGATAACATGCATCTTATACTAGGCCATTGAAAGACCAAGAGGCTAACCACCACCAGCAGTATTATTTAATATTAAATCAGTGTGAGAAAGATATAAACTTATTTAGGAGGTATAGCTCCATCTCTTCCCCACTGTATAACAATATTAAAATATTACTACTATAAGAGGTGGTGGTTGGCTCCAGGGACTGCACTGACTCGCAAACACCTGGGTACGACGATGCACACTTTCAATAATTGCGCAATAAAAAGTTGCTCGCTATGAACCAAGCTCTAAGCTTATAAAAATGTTTGTACCAATGCAAATAAGTTGCTTCTGGTCGTTCCACTTGTTATGCCAAGGCCATCGACTTTTATCAGACTGGCTTTTTGCCATCACAAATTATATAAAACAACTCATGACTTACTCTACATTATCTACCTACGTTTATTTTTCCTAACATGAACTGCGTTGTTTCATTTTTATTATTCTGTGATTTGAGTACGGTAGTTATAATTGAGTCTAATTTTGGTAATCGTGAAGCTAACGTAAAAAACCGAAAACCACGATGTCAGATGTCAATGACATTTTGAGTTTAGTTTGTTTTTTGAGTTAAGTTTGTTTTTTGAGTTTAGCATTTTGAATGATTTAAAAGGGTCTTATAAGAATAACGTGGAATTCTGTATAATATTATACAGATATAAGAGTATCGGAATGCCTCGTTGGTCTAGTATTTGCAAGCGCTACTGTTGAGTATGAAGCCGTGAGTTAGATTTCCAGGTCGGGCAAAGTGTTAGTGGGATTTTCTACCAGGAATTTGTCAGTCGAGGGATTGGTGCCCCGTTGGTCACGTTAGGCTCGCCCTCTGTTAGAATACAATTTCTCTTTATTCGAGTATCCATGACTCAAAAAATGGTTAGTAGAACTTACAACTATCTTAGCGACACAAATATACACAAGACTCAAAAAAAAAATAACACTGGATCACCGTTGCGACAACCTATGTGAGATGGCATACCAGCGACCCACATAAAAACAGTCTAGGTGGCTAGAAATCGTGCTTGGATAATGTTGGAGTCGCTCCACACCCTGTGCACCAGGGAAGAGCCCCGTTTACGCATGGTTGCGTATAAGCAACCAATATGCGCACATGCAAACATTTCAGGCACACTACAGAAGCGGGACTATTACATGGGACGTAAATGTTACTGGAGTGGTTGTACTATTGGTACCTCTACCTAACCTTTCTAGGATCACAGTTATGGTATGTATGATTCAAGATTATCAGCAGTACCCTTATGATTTGAGAGAGTCTTCGACATTCACTTGTTTTAAAACATCAAAGACCCCGCCGTTAACTAACTATTAGCTTTCATATCGGCAAAAACAACAAACTTATATAGAATATTTCGTCCTCTATTTAACTCCTTTAGGGGATGAATTTTCAAAAACCCTTCCTTAGTGCTCACCTTCTATATACAAGGAACTCTTATGCAAACATTTCACTGTATTATTATCCAGAGCTTAGGGTTGTGCCTTGTCTATGTGTGTATTTTAATACAAAGATTTTTAAGTATCAAAACCTTGACATCAGATCAGAGCCTTGACCCAAGGTATATCAATCGAACATGCACTTATATAATGGCTATAAAGTGCAATAGGTATTCAATAATTGCACGATGCATTAACCAGTTGAACGACATTAGCAAGTATCGAGGTCAAGCCTGGAGGTTGCCTTAACCTAGGCATCGCAAATGGTGAAGTGTGATGAATATTCAATCTGCATTTATTTGTCACTAGCCAGTGGCTTCGCTCGCGTGTATGTTAGGAAGTTATCCCACGGAAACCGTACATTTTTCCGAGATGCTTCCGAGGTGCTATTCCAGACAAATCTCCGTCGAATAGTCGGGGCGTACATGAAGGACAGAGCCGTCATCTACCCCAATCGCGATGGGGAATGGAACCGGCGAGAGATGTCGTGCGGTGTCCCACAGGGATGAGTTCTGGGGCCACTCCTGTGGGACATCGGTAACGACTGGGTGATGCGGGCCGACCTCACTGACGGCGTCAGCGTAGTTTGCTACGCTGATGACACCCTGCTCCAGGCGCAGGGGAGGTCGCATCAGACGGCGGCCGACGCGCTGATACGCGGGGTTGCGACAGTCGTTGAGAGGATACGGCAGTTGGGTCTCGAGGTGGCTATGCCCAAGTCCGAGGCCAAGTCCTTTCATGGGCCTCGGAATAGGCTATTATCGGGATCCCAACTAACGGTAGGAAGGGTTCACATCGGCGTCGAGACCACGATGAAGTACTTGAGTCTCGTCCTCGACCGTCACCTCACCTTCCGATCAGGACCAGCCCGTACCGGACGTGTACATGTTCCAAGAGTGCCTCAAAGAGATGTCAGCATATGAAGGGGTCCGTTAGGGCCAAACCTGCCGGGTAAGCGGGTTACCGCTACCCCGGAACATAAAGGGCTTAGGAAGGAACATGGATGGGTGTTAGAGAGTCTGACACTCCCTTCCACTCCACCCAAAGGGGGAGAAGTCATTGGATGATTTCCAAAAATTGATTGTGTCCCATACATAATCAACCTATAATGTTCCCTCTGTTGGTACACAGGCCTCCTCTCGGTGAGAGGGCGTGGGCCTGAATACACCACGCGGGTCGATAGCATGACTGCAGGTTGGTAGCATGATGTCACATGTCTTCAAGCTGTCGTGTACAAAAGATCAATGTCTACTCGATCTTAATGAGACAGCTGATAATTTTTATACCATTACGATGTTGTTCCTTTGGAGAAAGTTGTTCACTTTGATAGTCAATAAATTGACCACACTTTTCAAATGCAGGCTGCGCTGTATAATGCGATCTCTTGTTCACTTTTCAAATACTGGCGATTGTACAAGGTGATTGTAAAATAATAAAAAAGTACCCATGATTATGAGGATCTTCCACTCTAAAATATCCAAAAAAAAAAAAATTTTTCATACAAAAATATGCAATAATAATATGATATTTTTTTGGTATTTCGTAGTTGCTCCCATAGTGAAAGTGGTTTATAATCATGAGTATTCTCATCTCCTGAAAGGTTAATAGTGAATTAAACATCACCGTGTATAGGCCACAATTCTCAGTGTTTTACGCGTTGTATTGTTACAAAGCTAAATAAAGATGCTACAGTACTATTGTATAAAGGCCAACGTCTATAATAACTACTTACTTGCCACTCAATCAAGGATGAAAGAAAGATCAAGTGGGGTTTAATTGATTGTAATTCGATGTCGCCACGAGGAAAATGTTAGTAAAAACATTAACTATAATAATGTAAGGAGACACGCAGAATTACCTGTAATAGCTACATGTCAAACGACTTAATTGGTCAGTATAAGTTATCAACATAATTGAAGGATATTTTCTCATCGCCTCGTAATTATATAATTAGTAGTAATTTTAAAAACCGGTTTGTGAATTTTCTGGGACCGGCAGTAACAAAAACAGTTGATTTATATTATGAATTCACGCTTGAAATTACCACTTCTATTACTCTAATTCTCTCCACGAAGACTTACAGTGCGTTCATTTTATCTTGACGCGTAATGCGAATGGTTGCACTGATTTGCACCCTTAATCACCATACTAATAGAGTTCAGAATAGCGACTGACATAACAGTACTACAAGTCACGCGCTGTGTACCAAATTATCTCTTTCTGTACAAAGTGACATATCTTTTCTACATTTTTGACTTCGCACCTTAGAAGTTTTTCGGAAGTCTGTCATTTTTTAATTTGATTTTGTTGTTTTTGTACTGATAGAATTTTTTCTGCAAAAAAAAAAACAGAAAGATAATTACGACATTTTCATGTAAATAGCATCAATTATCAATCTGCTTTTAGAAAGTGGTGATTATGAACACTTTTACAAGAACCGTTCGTTTAAGTAGATAATCGCAGGATTTTTCCAGTTTAAGTTTTTAGGCAAGACTGTCAGGTTGATCCACAAATTCAAGCTCGGAGTCTTTTTGAAGGATAAAATCAGGAACGAAATGATCCGGCAAAGAACCGGAGTTACCAATATAACTTGCAGAGTAAGCAAATTATGGCAGTGAGCTGGGCATGGTTGTCGAAAAACAATTGCCGGTGGAGAAGAACTGACCTGGAGTGGAGACCACGTATCGGTATGCGAAGTGTGGGACGTCCACAAGCTAGAAGGACCGATGACTTTAAGAAGGTAGCTGGGACAGACTGGACGAGAAAAACGAAGGGCAGGGTATTATGGCGTGCCGGACGGCGCGTATATGTTCCACGCGCGCCTCAAAGAGATGTCAGCATATGAAGCGGCCCCTCAGGGCCAAGCCTGCCGGGTAAGCGGGATTGTCCGAAAGGGTTACCGCTACCCCGGAAGAAGCCCGAAGCCTGGCAGAGGCTTTTTTTTTTTGAGGGCGGGAAATCATCAAATGATCCCTCCCTGTCTGGGTGGAGCGGAAGGGCGTGTCTGACTCTTACTGACTAAAACCCATCCATGTTAATTTTTTTAGCCCTTTATGTTTTGGGACAATCCCGCCTAGCCTGGGAAAGGCCTAAAACCAACTTTGGAGCTTTCTCACTTTTGTAATTTTGGCGTTCAAAAAGTGCTGATTTTCAGCCTGTTTTGAACAAGTAACCTGCGATGAAATCCGGACTACAGAAGGTCAATTATATAAAATAACGGAAGGGTCCAGGCTACTTGGAATTTTCTAATTAAAAATACCAGTAACAGTTTGCTCTATCGGAGGATCGAACTTACCCACAAACATAAAAACAGTTATTGTTTTAGGTATATTCTTATATTTAGCAATATCAGAAAAACAAGTTTTAATTGGCAATAAAAAAATAAGCCACTGTTTCTAGTAATTTACATTTCTACGCCATTTAGTTTATAGTCTCTCCTGACCGAAACTTAAAATAATTATTTGAACTTTTTATTTGAATAAATACTTAAGTATGCTACCAGTTTTTTTTATACGTTTCTAGTCTAACCGGGTGACACTAAATACCGGTATTTTACATGGAGCGACTGTCTATCTAGCCACCACAACCAGGGACTGGTTAGGTAAATGATAGGCTGCCTACCTCTTCTTTGGAGATGTAAAAAATAAATATTATTTTTTTGTATAAAAAATATTATATAAAATGAAAAATTAATAAATAAATAGGGGAGGTAATGATAGGCGGCACCTTTGGCGATCTTACATTGTGCATAAAAATAAACATATATTTTTTATATAAAAAATATATAAAATAAATAGTAAATAAATAGGGGAGCATCTGATATTATTTCAAACACACTTACGTAATCTTCTTAGCCTCACAGTTCTTAAGTCCCGTGACCTTGATATCGGTGACAGTTAGTTTCAGGTTCGATGTACTGGCATCTACGTGTTTAATCACAAGGGGATCAAGCTTCTCCACATTCAGCTCAGGAATACCGTCGGCAAACAATGGTATCGCCTTCTGCGACGTTTCCTTCAGACATTTCGTGTCGTCCCATTTACATTTTGTGATGAAAGGTACTAGAAACAGATGGGAAGAATAATTGAATTAGTTTATTTTGTATAGTAGTCTTTTCGATTTTGAGTGAAACAAATGAAAGCTCTCTTAGCTATTCGGAATTGAGTATTTGAATCGGTCAAATACAAAATATGAAATCACATGGAAAAAAGCCCGCTCATCATAAAAACTTCCATCACCGTGTAGAAATTAAATATAATGCGACGATATAATTGTTAAGTTGCATTTAATGCTAATAAGTATTCGATTTGAGTCTAAAAATCTGTGACGTCAAAATGTTAATGTTATGCAATAAAGAATTTGAGTTTGAGTTTGTTATATTTCATACAAATCACGTACAAATGCCGCGTTTTGACAGTTCATAAAAAGTAACGTTATTGACTACCCTTTCAAATACCCAATTGTTGTTAGATTTCAGTGCTTACAGGATTTTTCTTATTTTATATGAAGTCGAGGTCAGCAAAAAAGTCGGTTTAAAGTTAAGTTTTCAAATCAGTTCTGAATAAAATATAAAAAAAAAACAATGGGAATGCCCTTAACATAACTCAATGTCTTGACTATTATATTAAATGCTGAAAAGCATGCAGCAAGCCAAGCAAAGCGACATAGTATCGTGTCAATTGAGTTGTTATATTTAACAGTAAAATGGCTAACAAAATTATGTTGCTAACCGTGCAAAATTCAAAAGTCAAATAAAATATTTTTTAAAGAAGTTTTTTTTATTAAGCCAATAATTAAATAAAAATAATTCACAGAAAAAAAAACCCAAACCAAATGAAACCGAAATTAATTTA
Organism: Hyppa rectilinea; assembly: GCA_951799385.1. NCBI lineage: Eukaryota > Metazoa > Arthropoda > Insecta > Lepidoptera > Noctuidae > Hyppa > Hyppa rectilinea. The sequence continues at coordinate 13,282,029 of OX637315.1, forward strand.
CAATGAAATTAGTGTAAGAAAACTGAAAATAAATAAATAAATACGTTACCCAAACTAGAAGACGCTAAAGAAATATACGTTAGAAAGACTAAGACAAAAACTTTATTGCTCATTTTAATTGATTTGTAGTCCGACAGTATAAGAAGACACGACTACACACAATAGAATAAACAGCTTCTATTTTCCTATGTCAAGAAATGTTCACTTTTATATAAACAGATTCATTGAAATGTATATTAGCTTAGGAATGTACAAATGTACATCTAAAGCGATCCGAACGCTAGAATTTACTGCAGCTCCGCCCGAGTTGAACTCAAGTTTTATATATTGTTTGTGCCTAATTATTATTATCTTATTAAAAATCTGACTCTGTATTTTTTGCCCACAAAAAGTGTAATAGTAAAAACAAATACTCTGAAACAGCCTTAAAGATAATCATCTCGTCGTTACACGTGTGGCTTGTTTATCTGTTTATATTTCTTAACTGACTTTATTCTAATTTTTTTTTTGTTAACTCATTTGAAACACTAGTACATTGCCCTAGTGTTTCAACCCCAAACGGCTCGAACATGTAAGTCTCAATTAAATTGACTATTTGAAACGGTCAAAAATAAAATATGAAAATACATAGAGAAAAGACCGCTCGTCTTAAAAACTTCCATCTACGCACAGAAATTAAATATTATGCGAGAATATAATTGTAAAATTACATTTAATGATAATAAGTATTCCATTTGATTCTAAAAATCTGTGACGTCAAAATGTTATATTTCATACAAATCACGAACAAATACCGCGTTTTGACAGTTCATAAAAAGTAACGTTATTGTCTACCCTTTCAAATACCCAATTGGAGTATTTGCGCCGTTTGAGGTATTCTGCACCTGCAGCAGCTGCTCCAGTACAACTCTCCCTACAAGGAAGATGGGACGGCGCAAGGGTGTCGACACACGTTGTATCCGACACCTTCCAAGGCATTTGTGTCATTCCATCTGGACTCTTCCCATCGTCGCGTGTCAAGCCCTTGGGTTCTAAAACAGCTGGCACCTCGGCGGTGACAAGAGCACGACTAATGATGTTATTGATGCGGGCGTGCCGTGCTAACCGGCCGGCACTCTGATGCAGGATAGTATAATAATAAGACCATGGTGCCCGAGGAAGTCGACAACTTCATCACATTGGCAGCGATGTGGAGCCTCGCAACGAACGCCCAGATGCAGACAGGTAGCGGACCGGAACGCGGTGTCTCCTTGAATAGTGCCTATGTTGGGTGACCGAAATGCTTGAAGTCAGAGGCCTGACTCCCACTCATCCACAGCCATACCTACATATAAACTTTGTCAGGAGAACTTTTACTCTTCTTCCGGCGGTATCAACCGTGTGATGTCTTAAATTATCCCACAGTATAAATATTATTGTACCACCGGAATAAAAGTATCCTATTTCTTAATCCAGGTTTTAAACTATCTGTGTGCCAAATATCATTCAGATTCATTCATCCTTTCTGGCGTGATAGAGTAACAAACTTTAGTATTTATTTTATTACATATTATATAGAGAGTAAAGATAATTTAAGTCCAAAGTAGAATGTTAATTTATTATTTTCCGACAAACAGGCTTTGATGATAAACGCCATAAATCGCCGTGATGCAGGTATGTGCTATGAAAGTAGATACCTATATCAGTTTTCCTGCTGGCATACGGTACTCTATAAACAAAAAAAAACTCTTTAAATAAAATGCTTTATTGCTATTATATCTTCTAATATATTATCTTCATGCCTAAAGTCGTCGCAAAAAAAAAACTGGCTTAAGTAGTTTTTCTAACAGGTAGTTGTATCTTTCGTTTAAATGCCACTTTGCGAATAAGTCTGACAGCAAAAAATACATACCTAAATATGTTTTCTGACATTTCTTGTGTAGTTGTTACCCTTTTAGCAATTTAAATAATAAATAACTAGATTATTCAAGAGACAGAAATAAAAGACCAAACGTTGTATTATATAGTGGGCGTTATACAACCTGACCGACCCGGGACTTGCATGTACATATTTTTCATCAGACCATTCCTAATTCAGTTTGATAGTGGAACTTTTTCATAGGATGATGTCGCACCTTCTATTCTGCCAGTCATATACACTCAAACCACAGAGCTATCGTCTATACTTGCGTATAATCTGTGTGGTGACCTGACACTTGACTAGTCGTACTCAGCGCTGCTCCACCACATGTATTACGCACAAAGGCTAAGTATGGAACACTCGGCCACTGTTCCCTTCCACATATAACCCGTCTGCCTTCAAAGCAAGAATCAACAGGTATCTTCTGAGCATGCTGGATTCATCGTAAGCCTCATCCATTGCTTTCTATCAGGCATGATCGAGGTCAAGAGCTGGCCTATTCAGCAAAAAAATCCTAAACTTTCTTTAGACTGTTTCCCCGAAAAATGCCCAATTCTCCATACATCTATCTTATACAGTACATCGATATTTTAAATTTTGAAGTTCTGTTGGACTGTCTTTCTAGTTCATCGATGTAAAAAAAACAATGACAGGGCTATGTCATTGTTTTTTTACTTAGCCTAGACTGACCCAAAGGTTTCCCCAAGTTCTACCAGGAGCTTTTTACCCGGGAACCAACGCTCACGATACGCCTTCACCTCTTTCTGGCCTCAGCAGCGCCGAAAATCTTCAGGTACCAATTGTGTGGAGAATTTTTCAGCTGTCACCGTGCATGCGGCTGATCTGACCGGCCAATCTCATTTGAGCCTGACAGCCTTCTTGTCGACTTCCATTAAACAAGTTTTGGGACGCAGCGTGAAATTATAACTAACTTTTATAAATATAACCACTTTTTTCTTTTTATTTTGAGGGAGGGAAATCATCGAATGACCCCTGCTCTGGGTGGAGCGGAAGGGATTGGCAGACTCTTACTAACTAAAAACTAACCATGTTCCTTCCCTAGCCATTTATGTTCCGGGGTATCGGTAACCCTTTCGGACAATCCCGCTGATCCGGCAGGTTTCGGCCCTAACGAGCCCGTTCCCTAATGCTGACATTTTTTTGAGTCCATCACGGGCCTGGTCCTGATCGGACGGTGAGCTACCCATTACTCACCGTCCGCAGGTCCGAACCTAATGGTGGCCGGGAGTCGTCACGCGGCTACCGACGCCCGGGGCGGACCACTGTATTATTTTAATTTTACTTGAGTGTGAGAAAGAGATGAAGTTATACGGGTACCACCGTATAACTTCATCTCTACAAGATAGCTCCATATCTTTCCTATTTTAAGCAATATTGAAATAATACTGCTACAAGAAGTGTTGGTTGGCCACTGTTCTGTAATGATAAATTAATTACTTCGGCTTTATTTTTGTTTTATTTATTTGAGACAAAAAACAGTTATACATTACAGCATTAAAAATAGCTTTGTAAAACTTTTTACATCCTGTATAATTTGATAATTATCATTTTTGATACAACGGAGGAATACCTATCACTATTAAAATTAAAGCAATGTGTTATCATCATAATCATGTACATAAAATATGTTTATAACGTTTAGTATCGTCCATTCCTTTTAAAAGTGGGCTTTCCCGTGAGGTTTATTTTGACAAAATTCTAACTAGGTCAAATAATATATTGCTTAAATTATATTTTAAAATAATTATAATGTTCTAGTAATGAGATAAAATGTTTTTTTGTACCCAGATTAAAATAGACCCTTGTCTTATGGGAAATCTTATTAATAATACGCAATTAATCAAATTTTTTAACAAAAAATACAAACGATTTCCAAAAAGCAAACCTTAAAGACATTTTTAGTCGTGGTACCCACACAGATTCGTGCTGGTACCACTAGTTATAAGGTACCATATTCTGGAGCTGTTCATTTTCACATAATATCACATTTATTCAACTGCATCCGGTTAGACTGCAAGCCGATCCCAACATAGTTGGGAAAAGGATAAGCAGATGATCATAAATATAATATAATATAACGCCTTGTTTTCCAGTAGCACATTTTGCCAAATATGTTTAATTTCCATGTAATAAGGGGAAAGCTTATAGCCACCAACCGGGCAAAAATCCAGACTACGGGTTGCTACTGAAAAAATCTCTTATCATCTATCATTCTCTGCAGTGATACTTTGATCTGCAGAACTACGCTAAACAAATCACAATACGTGTCCTTTTTGTTGGTCCAAGAAGGTCGTTAATAAAAATTATAATTACTGCTACTTCCGTAAGCATTTAACCATGTTATTAAGTATCTGATTATTGGTGTACTTGTTTGGATACTATAACTTATGGACATGTATGGTTTCAATGTTTTAGAAAAGTTTAAATTTTGGTAGTTGAAGTTGAACTGGTGTGGGCCCTTAAAACATATGTCCCTCCAAAAAAATATTAAACGTAATTATAACCACTTTATTTCGGAACAGAACAACCATAATAATACGACAACATTAAAATAATTCGTCAATTTATTTCAATGACATATTATTTTGTAAATAATATTATCTACGCAGCTCAAATCAGGAACAAAAACCAAAATAATTATTTTAATCGTTTTCAGTAAGATGATAGACGGTCGAGGTTACTTAAATTAATTATTATTCATTAAGTTTTTCCTAGTAATATCATAGGTAGGTACGTAGTTTTTAATGCACGTGTTTGTGTTAATTAACGTCAATCTTATTTAATTTCTAGCTTATGCTCGCGTTGATGTCGGAAAATATCCCACGGGATTCATTCCGTGTCATGTTTTCATATTATAACTGAATTGGTTTACGCGGCACATGCCCAGTTCCATGTTCATCAATAATTATCATACTTCAGCCAATTTACATAAAACCTTGTTTGTAAATTAAACACTTCTTTTACTTCTTCTTCTCTTTTTTCTTTCTCATGAATCACTCCCTCCATTTGTGAAAACCGTATGAATATCTCTTCGGTGGTTTTGTGTGTCAATCGCTCCGTGTCGATTCGTATTCAAAAATTACTGTTGATCAAACAATTCGTTACCTCAGCGATTTGTATTGCCAAGAACGCCATAATTTGACATTGTCTAGCACTTAGCGATCGAAAACGATTGATTACGCAACATTTCTAAAAGTTATGCCAAATCCATACATTTCAGATTTATCTAATTCCGTTATCGTTAGTGAAATTGTGAAAAAAACTTTGTCTAGGCCCCTTGACAAACAGACTAACTCAATACCAAAAACAATTAAGGCGTGCATGGCATCTGTGGAAAAACAGCCGATGTATTCTGTAAAAAAAAAACACTGTGAAAATTTACGCGAAGTGAGCCGTCAATAGTGTCATCAGGTTGAATGACAGCTCACTTCACCTAAGTTTTCACCTTGAGAATTTCACAGAATGGACCAGCAGGTCGTTGCTGAGCAAAATGCTGTGATATTAGACGAACCTATCCACAACGATCAACAGTGCTGACTTTCAGTAACTATCTCTCGAGTGACGTAATGACATCCCCTTAAGTATGTTAAATTTTTCACGAAAATAATTGTGTTTCTAGCTGAACACAAAATGTACTTATAAATAATACTCGTAGTAAAAATATATCTCTGTGTTTAAACGTCACTTTACAAAATAAAAATACATAAACTGAGATTATAATTAATACAAAGAAAATAAAAAGAATACTCCAGACATTATAATACAGTATGGTGTTTTTTCCTCTTAATAGTTTGCTGTTTTAGTAATTAATATTTCAAAACATTAACAATACTCCATAATGAAGTAATAAATCTGCGTTGATAAACCATGGGAATTGCATTGGCGGCCAGTTTCAAACGGTTTGCATCGTGGTATGGTGGTGGCAAGCAGAAATCGTACACTTCGGTCTACGCGACTAATTGGTACAGCTCTGTAGTATTATTATGGATTCATTTTTGATAGTGTTTTAAATGTTTTATGTGTGGTGGTCACATTCAACCATGTAAAATGATAGAGGTATTAAAAAAGAAGGCTTAAAATCGCACTGGGGGTTTTTAAACGTGAGTTAGAAAAAAAAGACGTTATAAGTGTAACCTGCTCCTTTTTAAAGTCGGTTAAAAAACCTTTAATTCCTTAACTTTTACAATCACAATAATGTTAATCATCTGCCGAAACTGTGATCCTTTGGTAATTTCTCTTATAGTATTTATTAAGCCTTAATATTTATTTTACGCAACAATATATTCATCAATTGGTGTGGTCTTCAGGTACTTATTAGCGTTTTTCACGACTCTCTTGATATTTGCCATAAATACTGGCATTTGGACTTCATTTGTAACTTCTTTCCAGTTCTCATTGGCGAATTTCAGGACTACTTCAGCTGAAATGAAAGGAAAAGTTAATTATTTCGTTGGACTTTCACTTTAATGATTTATTTTTAAAAAAAGTATGCAAAAAAAAATTAAGGAACTATGGAGGTAGGTAATTATTGTTATAACAGGGGGTAAAGTTCCTCATACTCCATAAAAAAGGGGGGTTATCCGATCAGATAGGTGTTGTGTTTAGTTGTCAGGAAGTTGTATTAGATAGTCACGCGCCGAACTTTGCTTGCGTGAATTTGCGTCAAAGTCATGCGTAGTTCGCATGTTACAATCATGAAAAGGACGCACAAATTTTTATGAGCTATTTACCGACTCATACGGACGGTAAATATAATCTCGGGTAAAATATCATAGCCAAGATCCACCAACTACAAAATTATTTCTCAGAATAGGAATGAAACAAAATAAGGAAAATTATAATAATATTAAAAGTTTTCCTTTGAGATGACACATGGATACCAGAATCATTTACCTTATTCTCAGATTTAAACATTTTGATTATTCTACGTACAGATATTGTAGACACACATATATAATTATGGACATGAACAGACATCTTCCCGTGGGGATATGCAGACGATGTACTAGATATGAAAAATAACTGCGTTTCTTTGATGGATTGAATTGTTTTTAAAATATTACATCATTATCAAAGAATATTATATCATTTATTACGTAATTAACATGAAAGAAGCAGTTAAAGAACCAGAATAGGTATGATTAATTAATTTCCCTGGCCGAACTTGAGTCCCAAAAAGTACATTACCTAGGTCTTGCTGTCCATTGAACAAGTTTCTGAAGTCGTATGACACAGGCTCCAAAGGCTCTGCGTCCAATTTGAAGTTCTTGACACTTCTGTAAGTTTTGCCATCTTTACCTGAGTAAGTTTTCAACTCCATGTTCAGTATTAGGCGGAATTTTTCTGAAAAATGCAACGGATCTGGTCAGTATTTACATTTTATTTTATTAATTAGAATATAATATAAAAGCGAAAGGTCACTCATTCTTACATTCAATCACTCACTTATTAAACACGAAATCTCAAAAAGTATCGCATCTACAAAAATGAGTTTTGACAAAAATATAGATTATGAGTAGCAAACGTCAACTATGAAAGGAATTTAGGAAACTCTCTCATAAAGGGGTGAAATAAAGGGGTGGAAGTTTGAATGAAAAATTGTATGCTTAGGATACCTTTCATACCGGAGAGTGATTCAAATTAGAATATAAGTATATTCCAACTCTATGCTTTATTTATACTGGGTCTCCAACCAAAGACAAAAGATGCACAGATACAAAAGAAATTACAATAAAACAAAAGTTTATTTTACGTATGTCCCGATAAATACAGCAGATCAGACATGCACACCATCATCCTTTCAACAATAGTAGATACAGTTGGTCACACGACGGTGGTGATAAAAACCAGCATAAGCTGACCTCTAATTCTATAAAACTCAATGTTACGCTTCGCTAGACCGCTAGTTGGCGTGTTAGAGCCATGCGCTCTACTATACCCATTCAGGAAATAAATTATCGTAAGGTGACCAACTTATTCAAAGTGATTTTACGCAGAACTTCCTAAATAAAACTATCTTCAAGTTGAACGAGATATTAATCTCGTTTTAATAAAATTCTTTTTTTAAAACGAGGCTATTTTTATCTTGATACTAGCTGCGCCCGCGCGGTTTCACCCGCTGCTCGGGTCCTATTGGTCGTAGCCTGATGTTACATAGCCTATAACCTTCCTCGATAAATGGACTATCCAACGCAAAAAATATTTTTCAATTCGGACCAGTAGTTTCAGAGATTAGCGCGTTGAAACTCTTCAACTTTATAGTATTATCTCAGTATTATTTATACAGAGATTGCCGGGCAAAAACAAACTCTAACTCACTTGTAATAATGGTGTAGTCTCCATTTCCCTCAACAGGCAGCACGATAAGTCGGCCGTTGATGTCATATAAGCCACTTAAAGTAAAACCACCACAGAGGGTGTCGAGTCTTAAGTTTTGTTGACTTTCGTCGAGCCTGAAATGTCGGAAATAGAGAAAACATTAGTCGATATTTCAATCAATTCATCTACCTATCGAATGCCTATCTAACCTCCACAACCCAGTTACTGGGTAATACGATACCCCTTGGTAAGACTAGCTGTCAGACTTTCCAGCTTCTGTCGTCCAGTAACGACAGTCAAAGATCGACGAATGACAGCAGGTACCAAAGGCTTTCCGACACAAGAGAGGAGTCTTGGATGTAAAGATGGTCACTTATACACGGACTAAACCCGGCAAGCGTAGCATAACCTGATATATATCGACCTATGCGGCTGTTATTATTTAGCCGACTTTAGTAGATATTTATTCATAAAATATACGTTGAGAAAACAGGTATTTAGGTAAAACTAATACTTCTAGACCACCTGACTCATTTTGTTTTGTTTTTAGAATACTATTTGCATTAAAACTATTTTTTTTAAGATTTCAAAAAAATATTTTAAGCTATAATTCTGTTTAATCATATTTCAGTTTCTTATTTCGTGCGAAATTACTAATTAATTATCGTACACATCGGACAAAAAAATCAAACCCGGGTTCCCATTATCAACACATATTTCACCAGTTATGTGAAGTACCATCACATAGGGGCTTTTTTTTTGGGTGTGGGAAATCATCTAATGACTCCTCCCGCTCTGGGTGGAGCGGCAGGGAGTGTCAGACTCTTACTGACTAAAACCCATCCATGTTCCTTCCTTAGCTCTGTTTTCCGGGATAACGGTAACCCCACGGTGCAAACCTGCCCCGCTTGGGCGGAGCACCGCCGTATCCTCGTCGAGGCGATCGGCGGCGGCGACCTCTCGCGCCCGGCCCTGGTGCAAGGCATGGTCCGGGGCGAGAGGGAGTGGGAGGCAGTCACCTCCTTCTGCGAAAAAGTTATGCTCGCGAAGGAGGTGGCGGGATGGGAGAGAGAAATGTCCTCCCGTCCCAGCCGCCGCAGGAGACGCCCCGGGCGTCGGGAGCCACGTGACGACTCCCGGCCACCGTAGGCGCGGGCCTGCGGGCGGTGAGTAATGGGTGACTCACCGTGCGATCAGCACCAGACCCGTGCCGTATGGCGCGTATATGTTCCACGCGCGCCTCAATGAGATGTCAGCATATGAAGGGGCCCCTCAGGGCCAAGCCTGCCGGGTAAGCGGGATTGTCCGAAAGGGTTACCGCTACCCCGGAACATAAAGGGCTACTGAAGGAACATGGCTGGGTTTTAGTCAGTAAGAGTCTGACACTCCCTTCCGCTCCACCCAGAGCGGGAGCAGTCATTGGATGATTTACCAGCCTTAAAAGCGGTAACCCTTTCGGACAGTCCCGCTTAATCATATAGGGGCTTAGATCAACTTGGTCGAAGATAGGGGGCCAAACATATTGTTGCGTGAAAAAGATATTCAGCAAAAATAATATTAGAAAATTCAAATTCCTCACTTTGCGTTCTCAATAACACAAGTTTTGAATCCAGTTATAGTTGTGTTGAATAGTTTAAACTTCAGTATTGACAGGTTTCCTTCAATTTCTGACTGGAACAAGGGGTCCATTGCTTCAGCACCGATTTCTGGATTAGGTTCAAGTACCATTGGAAGCGCGACGTTCACCGCGCGGGTGACGCATGCGTCGTCGTTGGACTTGCATTGGTATAAAGTTACAGCTGAAAAACACAAATAAAGTGATGTCAGAAAATTAGGCAATGTTTTCCTAATTGCACTCAACTAGGGTACAAAGGCGGACTTAATGCCTTAGGCATTTTCTACCAACAACCAAAGGTTAGTGAGAGGTCTGCACTGCACCGTTTTATTTAATAAATGTAAACTAAATAATAAATAAAGCTTTATTTAAACTAAGCTCTATAATTTTGTTACTATTCTGATGATAGTACCTAAGTTAGTATTGTATAATTAAATAAACATTGATTTATTTCTGCGACTGACTGTCCCCACCCAGTGGGCCTGAAAGAGACAACCCGCTCTGCCAGCATTCAGTTTCAGAATTCTGGTCACTCCCACGCAGGCGCTGTAGTAAGGAGGCCGCTTTATTTGTTGAATGCGTTTGTAATACAATGTTTGCTAGGATTATAGTAAAAACAACAAAACCCGAAAAAATAAGGATTTAAAATATTGTTAAACTTTATACACATTTTTGAATGCCAATAACAAAATATTCATAGAAGCTTACAGTCAAAACAAAACATAAATATTTTACCCACCCAATCATAGAAAATCAAATTCACTTACCTGGATCAGACAGCACATTGACTATTGCACAGAACAAAAGTAGCATTAGAGAAAACATAGCGAACACGGATTTCACTTCCGACGACATCTGTCACTCGTGGCCGAATGCAGGATCTCAATATATGAACCAGTTTATATTAAGAACCATAATCAAGTAATTAAAAAAACAACTTCGACATTTTCGAATTCAAAATTTTGATCACAGTGATTGCGAACTTGCGAGATTTTTTTTTTAATTAATTAAGCTCACTGGCTAGTTTTGTGCAAAAAGATTTTAATAACTACCTATATTTTGGCTTGTATATGATGTAATTTTAATTATTGTAGGTATACTGGACTTTGTAGAATGGCCGTAATTATAAGGTGTAAACTGGCTTTGCTTCATTATGTTAATTATAAAAACACAAATGTTGGCGTTCTGTAGGTGTGTTCTGGTCTTCCCTGATGGGAACATGTTTATTAGATATGCAAAACAACTGAGATAATGGAATGTACTCCTGGTCACGGCACGCATAGTTAGGAGGTTCCGCTCTCAGGAGCCCTGACCACCGGTAGCTTGAACTATGGTCCCGATACTGGTGGGCAACGTTTGTTTTATTTTTAAATGTTTTTATAAAAAATATTTTAAAATACAATAATATATAAATGAAATAAAGGTTAAAACTAACATAAATATCAACGTTAGGCGGAAAAATTCAGAGAACTCTTGCATGTTATTAATATGTTTTTATTATTCTTCATACGCAAAGAAACAAGAAAAGAATGGGAAGAAATACATCACGAGACTCCTCCGTGCCTTGGAAAGCACGTTAAGCCGTTGGTCCCGGCTGTCATTTGTGCATCTTTGACAGTCGCTTGTCAGATGCCTGAAAATCTGACATCCAGACAGACTGGAGTCTTACCAAAGAGTATCGTATTGCCCCGTTACTGGGTTGTGGAGGTCAGATAGGCAGTCGCTCCATGTAATATACTAGTATTCAGCTGCATCCGGTTAGATTGGAAGCCGACCCCGACATAGTTGGGAGAAAGGCTAGGCAGATGATGATGACGCAAAGAGACACACATGACTTCATATTTGAGATTGTAATCGAATCTATACTTTTTCAAACCTTTTGCTTATTTTTTGTCCAATATCCTGCACCGGATATATAACACACAAAACCTGTTTTTTTTACCTTGACCAGGAGGCCATTTATTACATAAAATTCATACATACCTAATATTATACATACAAAACAAAAATTATCATTGACTTAGCACTCATCATTTTCTAAACTAAATACACAATTTGCATGTTCGTATTCCTAGACATTTGAAGGATTTAAGGCGCATATTAATTCAAAATAAGAAATTTAATTAGTTCCTTGCCCTCGCCAAAATGAGGTAAAAACAAAAATTAGAAGCATTACCAATTTTTCTCGAAGCTATTCCTCTTAATTTCAAACCCTCATAGCTTCCGCCTGGATAACGCTAGAGAGCGCAAATTCTTGGGGTAATATGTAAACAGAAGACATATAAAACACACTTAGTTACAAAGATATAGCTTTTCTACTTTGGATTTGATTAATACCTTTACCGATTTCGTCACTGACTCATTGACTGGCACACTGACTATCTACATCACTCATCAAAAAGTCTAGGGCACTTCTCGAAGTCCCAGAAAGCTTAAAGTTGGTATGCAGGCTAGGATTTGTTCAAGAACAACAACCAATGAAATCTGTAACTTTCACTCACTAGACCCGTAAATAACTCACTGTCTGATCGGTGCGTTTGTGTTCCACGCGCCAAAAACAACAACAACAAAATATTGTGAATTTATCAGAGCCAATGAACGCATAAGGTACTTGTCTTTGTCGTTAAATTATTTTTTGTAAATAAGTAAATATATATTAGGTACAGTTTGAAGTTTTTGTTATAACCCCGAATACAGTTTTATTTGTATTTCTCCTCATAACATAATGTAACATCACGCCTGTAATCCCCGAAGGGTTAGGCAGACGGGTTCCGGTAGTATATACCCAAATTTTGCCAGTTATACCTATATAGTATGCGCAAACGTTTATGTTAGGCCAAATCTATGAACGTAAACAAAGCAAAGGAGTATGTAAGAATCGTACCATGTGGCGGTCTGTACTTTTGTCTACCCCCAGTCTTAGAGCATAATACTCTAAGCCCCCAGTGGAGGAAGGCTTGATATTACGTAAGTATGTGAATATCATTAAGTGTTCTTGATTCACGTGGAGGAAAGATAAGGTGCAAAATTCTAATGATTATATTTCATTATATTTAATAACTTAATAATTATTAACCAGATAAATGCTGTAATCGTACCATTTATAGTAATATACTAAATAGTCTTAATAGCCTTTTATTTGAAAGTCACCCTTTATAATGACACGTTGCTGCTGTTCGTCAATAAAAAAAAAACAAATATGTATTTCATAACAGCAATATAGATCGGGGCGAAGCATTTATGGTTGTGAAGGAGGTGGCGGGATGGGAGAGAGAAGGTACCTCCCGTCCCAGCCGCCGCGGGAGACGCCCCGGGTGTCGGGAGCCGCGTGACGTCTCCCAGCCACCGTAGGCGCGGGCTTTGGTAGCTCACCATCCAATCAGGACCAGGCCTGTGCAGAGAAGTCGGAATACGAAGGGGCCCGGCAGGGTCAAAGCCGGCTGGGTAAGCGGCATTATCCGAAAGGGTTACCACTACCCCGGCACATATATGAAGGAAGGAACATGGATGGGTTTTGGTCAGTAAGAGTCTGACACTCCCTTCCGCTCCACCCAGAGCGGGAAGAGTCATTTAATTATTTCCCAACCTCAAAAAAAAAGCGTCACACTTTTAAAGCTACCGCAACATCCTTGCGTCCGGCATCTTTTCGTAGTAAAAATAAAGACTATTTTCTAAAGAATCGGATAAAGATTTTTCGAATCGAAGAAGGTTAAGCAAGAAGTTACCAGTTCATGCATAGCCTCAGTTTTTTGCAACTATTTTTTTCAAATTTATGGTTTAATCTATTAGGAGCTCATGGCTAAATGGTAGCAGCCGCACACACCGATCGAAGGTAAAGCTAAGCTTGCCACGGTCGGTTTATGAGTGACCAAGACCCCTCCGTGCCTCGGAATGCCCGCAAAGCCTTAAAAGCCTTCTTCAGCTGTGCTGACATCTCTTTGAGTCGCGCCTGGAACATGAACGCGTCGTCAGGCAGGGTCCTGACCAGACGGTGGGCTACCCATTGCTCACCATCCGCAGGCCCAAGAAAAAAACAGTGTTACAAAGCCTTTATTTGCTTAGATAAAAAGATCACCGCTTCTGTATATAAAAAACGAAACTGTGACGGACTGACTGATTTATCAACACACAGCTCAAACCGCTGAACGGATTAGACTTAAATTCGGCATACAGATAGTTATAGTGACGTCATCCATCCAAGGCATCATACTGCGCGACCGAAGTCGCGGCCAGACGCTAGTTTCTAATAAAAGGTGTTATTAGTACAACAAGCACTTTATTCCAACTACGTGTTATTAAATCTACGTGTTTATTTAAGTAGACAGACAAGATAATAACTTTTTGTTATGGATATGGTGTTAATTTTGCCACTTTTAGTACTTAAAACAAGTAAAAACCTATGTGTCATGAGTTTTTGTATAGAAATAGTTTTCCAACCTGTCTGTTGGTATAGGTAATATATTGTATATAATAGTTTATTGTAGTTTTTATTTGCTAAAGGTCACCTTTGTGAAATATCACAGTGTTAATATCATCATGTCGAAAAAAAAAACAGAATCGCTTTGTATTGTTCTTGGGCTTTATTGCACAATTATTTGCACATGGATTGAAATCAAGTTATAAGTAAGCAAGAGCGATGCATATTTTTTTGATATCCCTCAGGCATGAGATGGTTCGAGGTGCCTCTTGAAAAGGATGCCTGGAAGGATGTGAGGGAGGCCTTTGCTCAGTAGTGAGACAGTGTAGACAAATAAAAAAAAACAGGCAAAGTGGTGTGCATCAACTTCACAGGATGGAAAAATTAAAGAAAAAATACGCAGCTACATCCATTTGTTTATTTAAACCCTCATAAACTAAAAATGCTTGGCAAAACGCCTGAGTTGATTTTTTAATTGATTGAAACTAAAAATCCTGAAGAATCTGTTCCAGTGGGACACTCTTCAGATATTTGTTGAAGTTCTTGATGAGTTTCTTAACGTTAGCGTTAAAAACTGGGGCTTCAAGCTCCTTTACGACCGGCTTCCAGTTCTTGTTCATAAACAGAAGAAAGCTTTCGGCTGTAAATAAAAACAAAAAAAAATTGAAAATTTAGCTTGACAAGAATTCATAATAATAATTATGTTGCAATTTTACGTCGCTTAAAAATCTGTTGTTTCATAGAAAAGTGCAAGACCTACGCAGATAATATGTATAGTACAGCATTTTTTTTTAAATAACCGAAGATAAATTTCTTCGCAAGTAGGAAATCATCCACTGAAACCATGGTAACCGGCTTCGCGTCGATTTCCCTTCCAAAGTCAAAGTCAAATCATTTATTTTAAATAGGCATAAGAAAGGCACTTTTGAACGTCAAAATTAACAAGAAATAGAATTGATTCTAGTCGTCCCTTTCTGGTAGTTTCGTATGGAGAAGAATGGGAAAGAAACACCAACGTTACTCTTTTAAAATGTTTTGTATACATGATTATAACATTATGCCACACTGTATTTTCTACCTCCTTGGAAAGTTCTTAAAAGGTTTGGTAGCAGTCCATGACAAACCACCAGCATGTGTGAGAGATATTTCTCAACAGGCAGCATAAAAACTCTGACACCAGAGTCCAAATTAGTCACTAACCACACGAAAAGAATGAAGAGAGTAGTTCATGACAGCAAAAATTTGATTTCTAGTAGTTTTTTTTATAATTATTGCAATTCTACCAAAACCAACGTCAGGGCAGGAACACAATAACAACAACTGCCTTCACTTTACGGTTGGATACCGCCAGGAAAACTTCAGTCATAAACATTCTTAAGGTCCATTAAGCAAAAGAATTATTTATGTATGCTGAGACAGTGAGTCCGTGTTTTAGATTTATGGGGAAAAGTAAGGAAATTGAAAAAGTACAGGGAATATGAAGGTTTGCAAAGTTTAATAAAATCACTAAAATGTTGCTACTTGAAAATATATGGATTTGTTTGTCCATTTTTTTCATCTTTAAAACCGGTATCAGTAAAACAATTTAAAATAAAATAAATAGTGTTAAATAATACTCTGAACTTGAATGCAAGGTTCTTAAAATGCCAAACCCGTTCCGCAACATGCTACCTGGCTATTTCGACTTGGGTGACAAGGTGTGATGGATTGTTGGGAGGTTAAGAATTAGTGGAGGATAAATCATTTAATTTAATTATTGTACGATTTTTTAATATTTCAACAATTTGCAAATTCGACCTTTGCTAGCAATATCGACCGTTTTGTCAGCAGCTATAAATATTGTTCTAATTTTTTGTACTTCAATAGATAGCTCATTAAATGAAGATGTTTTCCTCGTAATGCCATAGTAACAATAATTTAAGCTAGTGATAAATGATCTATTTTATGTTTCTAAAAATGTGAGTCCATATACAGGTTTATTTAGTGACGAATTTTGGAAAGTTTTCAAAAATACCGAAAAAATGGAATTTCTTGTATCTCATGAATTCTCATTTGAACAGGTTTTATGGGGTGTTTAAATATATTGCATTTGGGTTGCTCTATCACATCCTGGTAGGAATACGTCAAATTACAAGTCACCCTGTTCATTGTGCGGGCAAAGACGCAAGCGGATCAGCACGAGCGGGTTGAGAACCAAATGTGCAATAAGTACAGAGGCCAGCACATCAAGTTACCACAATCTGTCAAATTTCTTTGATAGTATTTCAACATTATTGCAAAGACATAAGGTTCATTTTTAATTGAGAAAATTTGACAGTTAGGGATAGCTTGATGTGCTGGCGTCTGTACTTCGGGTCGGCTTCATAGTGACTGACGGTTGGCGCAGTGGTTGAGCGATTGACTGCTGCGCAGCATGTTTCGGGGTTCGGGTTCGATTCCCACACGGAACAGTTATTTGTGCGACCTACAAGTATTTGTTCCGGGTCTGGGTGTTTTTCTATCTATAATATGTATTTATAATGAATGTCAAAAAAAAAATCTGATATCTCGTTACCATAACACAAGCATTAGGTTGCTTAGCTTGGGACTATATGGCATTGTGTAAAATGTCCAAGGATATTATTATTATTATTAAATAGTTCAACAAATACTGAATCTAAAAAGCCGACTTGAACATATGACACTCATACACAAGTCAAATAAAAACCCAGTGCTACAAAAGCCTAAGAAATATTTTATTCTTTGGCTCTCTATAATACCTACCTACACTTAATCCAATATATTGCCACTAGCTTACCCATAGTAGGTACACGATTAGGAAAGTCACGGGATCTCTGCCTTGACCCAGTTAGTGGAGCCGAAAATCGTTGACCCGAATAATATTGAGACTCAGTTTAAGGGGTATGCGCCCGGGTAGCGAAATTCAAATTTTCATACGTTGTTTTGCCATACCCTATTGAATTGTTGATGACTTAAATTTTTTTTTAGTCAAAAAGCTAGATTTTTAAAAAATATTGGACGCGTATTTCTTCTTTTTTTACAGAATATAAAGATTACTTCGTACAACGTGGCATGACGTCACACATGTGTGTGGTTTTTAAACTTACTTGTAACGTAGCGAGCCCCCACTCCTTAACTTTAATAACTTTTATCTTAGTCATTATATGATAAAGCTTAAAATACGTGTTTAATATTTTTTGTTATTTGATTGACGGACTTAATGTTTTTTTTTATACCCAGGCATCACCCCTATTTGCAGGCCAGTGTCAGGTTTATGGTATGATACATCAATACATATCTCTAAGTTAAAATTGGTCTCAAATGTCATGATTTTATGAAATAGTCATTCCGTTGAGTAATACAAAATTAGAGGGTTGTACCGGTAATTTTAATGATTACAGTACTGTAAATACGTACTTGCTATGGCCACGACTCATTCTTGATCAACATAAAACCTAATACTCACCTGCAAAATGCAAAAAAAAAGAAAATTGGAATTTCGCGGGCTACGCTAAACATAATTTTGATTTAAAAGAGGATGGAGTACTGAGTATGGAGTTTCTTCCTCGTTCTTCCCCATAAGTACCTACTGCTTTGGAATTGGAAACTAGCTTCATCTTTCTGACTGACCGACCCATTGACAATTCAAACGTGCCTGTAATTGGTTTATTTGAAATAAATGCTTTGGTTTGAGTTTGGGTTTGAGTACGCTGCAGCTCTCGCCTTAAGTGAGGTTAGTGGAAATTAACTAAGGGCACCAGATTGCTTTGCTAATCACCAAATGTTAGATGATTAAGGGAGCTATATCAGTGGGGATATTTACTTTAGAAAAAACAAAACAAAACAGAAATAAATGAATGGGAGAGGCTCTACAAACAATTTTGACATGAAAAGTAATGTAAGATGAGGATGAAGCCGAATAGAGAAGAATATCGGAATATAAATTATAAGCAAGCAACCACACACGGGAGCTGTACCATAATATATATTTTGCCCTCACTCGGTCTGCGGTCTAATAATTATGTATCAATATGTCAAAATATACTAAGATATAGTATGTCGACATATTTTCCTGATTTGATAGAAATATATATTATAGCTGCGTGTGCGGTCGCTCGAAAATTTATACGGAAAATATGGCGTAATATGCCTTGCGATGATTCGTATTTATATATATTATAGCTACGTCTGTGACGGGCTTTAAAAAGTTTGCTATGTTTCTGTTACAATTATTATATTTTGTAAAAAATAATTTGCTATTTTTCTTTTGTTGTAGGTATTGCTCTAGCAAATCTGGAATGTAAGCTGATCCCAACCTATTTGGAAAGAGGCTCGACAGATGACGATGATGATGCTCTTTCAAATAGTCAGAAATAGATATCGAATAAACTTTTAAAGATAAAGGAATGACAAGACACAAAAAATTCAAACGAAAATATTAAAAAAGAAGTCTTGGCACCGAATTTTAGATGCAATATAATTATGATTGTATTGCATATAAAATTCTATATGTTTATAAAGTTTCGACACTGATTTACGTAAGAACAAAGTAAAATAATAATTCTTACCCAATTCCTTTTGTTTTCCATTGAATAGGTTGGTCAGGTCGGTAACCATTCCTCCTTTCAATTCACTATTTATTTGATAGTTCTTAAGCGATATATATTTTTTTCCATCCTTTCTTTGACTGATCCTTATGTTACTATCAATTTGAATAGAGTAGTCTTCTGTAATTAATATAAAAATATATATTTAAGTATTTTCTTCAGTGAATTCGTTATTGGATGATTTACAAACGGGATTAAAAAAATCGCATCGAAATATAGGGAAATTCCTATTCTAATCACTTAACCTAAAAACCATGAATACATGTGAGTCACTGCCATACGCATATCACAGATGTGGACAGCTTGCAGCAGCGACTCACATATAGACAATCGAGTCTGCTCGCCACACAGCGCAGAATGATGTTGGGGCTGCTCCGCACGCGGCGAACCAGGGAGGCGCATCGCTTCCTCATCGTTGTATAAAAACAATCGACTCGAGCTTCAGCAAACATCCCTGACGCAATGAAGAAGTGAAAAAACTTACTGCATTTAATTTTGTAGTCTCCGTGTCCTGCCACCGGTATTGATAGGATCTGCCCAGAAACCTCGTAGACACCACGCAAGGCGAGAAGTGGGCAAGTGATGTCTAAATTTAGCTTTGTCTTTAGTAAGTCAAGTCTGAAATACAAGAAATTGCATTTTTTTTTCTATTTTTCATATATTTTTTTTAGCTTTTCTATAGGTATTTTTTTTTGTTTTTTTTTTCGTTATGGATGGTGAAAAATTCCGATTCTGGTCGAGCTAAGCATCTAACTCAGTCATCATCTGCCTAGCGTTACGCGTCATAATACGCACATGAATCTGTAAAATTAGAGGTGCGTGCCTTGGGTTCGAACTCGAGGTCCATGACTTCGCAGTCCGACGATCACAATACTAGGCTATCACTGCTGTCAATGATGGTGAATTAATGATGAATTGATAAGACTAATTCTAACTTATAGATGTGTTTTTGAATTTCAAGGAGTACCTTTGCGCATCTATCAAAAATTAAATAATTTGTGTCTTACTTCATATTATCCACTTCGCAGTTTTTGGTACCTTCAATAGTGCTGTTAGAAAGTTTATAATTTATTCCAGTAAGGTCTCCTTGTATAACATCTTGATACATGGGATCCAAGTTCTCAATATTTAGTGCCGGGTCTCCTGGTATGGTTAGCTTAAATATCACGTTTGCAGTTTTTGTCAGACAAGCGGAATCTTTTTCTTTACAAAGTGTTAGTCTTGATGCTGAAATAGTAAGACATAAATAAAAATAAAAAACCAGTGCTTGTAAAAATTCTAATGCATATCCTCTGTTGGTTTTTGGGGACATCACTCCCGCAAACTACTCACTCCTGGTAGACCTTACACAAATCCTGCGGCGCACAAATATCGCGCATTAGATTTTGATCTCAAGGTGATAATCCAAGAGTTGAGAATCCAACAGACTGCATCCCAGTATGTCAAAAAAAATACACTGTTGAATTTTTAAATCTCGGGGTTAGCCCCGAGAGTTAAAAATTAAAACGCCTAAACGCCTTGGACGCTTCAGAAGACTCTACCGAAATATTGAAAAAAAAAACTTTATGAGCTTACATTATTATCAGCCCAAAGGGCGAAGAGACATTACAAAATAGTAACAGTAAATTAAGAGATATTAATAAAGAAATTTAAACACTTACCTGGGATCGATTGTGCTCCAATTATAACACCAAACAATACAAATATTCGTCCCGACATGTTCACAACGCTCCTCAAGATGCTCTAGACAAGTAGGCTTTACTTCCTACATCGTACATTTATATATGCTTAAATAGCTAGATATAAACCAAGAAACCAAACTATATCTAGGTACTAAACGAGTTTTAAAAGGTTTAAAAACAAAAGAAAATCAATACTGCGTCATGTACGTGTTCCGTATCGTTATGGTTCTGAATCGTTATGAACTTTTATGAAGTCGGGGATAGTAGCTTAGTTAAGTATTTCATTATTGTTTCAGCCAGTATTTCCTATTCATTACTCTATGGCATCGCGGTTATATTTAGAGTAAAAAAGAAAAAAAAATGTTTTTCTTTTTTACTCTAAATAAGGTTTTCGTCACTAATTTGAGGGTTGAGCTGCATGCAAGATGATGTTGGACTGAGACGGTAATTATATTTCAGATCAATGTCCACAAAGTAACAAATGGATTTCACTACGTAAGTTCATTCAATTTTTTATTTCGCTTCACATTGATTTGAAAAATAATTAATTACTGTGTAGATGTTCAGAGATGAAGCATAATGGATATGTGCAAAGGTCAAGTAGGTACCTACCTAGTAGGTATCATGACTTCCACTGCTGGACATAGCTCTCCCTCAACTGTCCCCTCAATAACCAGTACTGCCGATCTATTCTGTAAAAACTTCACTGTGAAAATGTTGGCGAAGTTAGATTAAAGTCAAAGTCAAAGTCAAAGTCAAATCATTTATTTCAAATAGGCACAAGTAAGGCACTTTTGAACGTCAAAATGAACAAGAAATAGAATTGATTCTAGTCGCCCCTTCCAAAAGGTAGTTTCGTGTGGAGAAGAATGGGCAAGAAACTCCACCGTTACTCTTTTAAAATGTTTTACAATGTTTTGTATACATGAATTATAACATTATATGTGAAGACGATGCACCCAGAATAAAAACACTACACCACAAAAGGTGAAAAGAAAAACACATAATAGTAATGGTAGGTAACTTAAGTATGTCAAAAGTACATGGTGCTCACATATTTACAAACATTCTAAAGTGAGCTAGCTGTCAATCTCTGCTGGAAGGGACATGGATGGGTTTTAGTGAGTAAGAGTCTGACACTCCCTTCCGCTCTACCCAGAGCGGGAGATGTCATTGGATGATTTCCCAGCTTTAAAAAAAAAAAAGCATAACGACATGTCATTATCATGGTGAGATTTTCATAGAATGGGCTTGCTCGCATCTCATGGCCCATTTTTAAAAAAAATTCAGCATGTATTATCTATTTAGGATACAATGAGACTGTCATACGCATTACGGTAAAAATAATAATAAGGTAATATTTTTTTTAGGCACTTGTAAATAGTAATTGAGTCGGTCAGTTAGTCAGAAAGTTTAAACTAGAATCCTGAAAAAAATTAGAGTTCCTAAATATTTGCGCTAAGTTCCAAAGTTTTTGCGGAACCCCATTTAAGGGAGCCCTACATTAGTTTTTGTATTTCTTTTATTAAAAGCTCTTTGCCATACGTAGTAACATGAACTGCTAGGCTACACTGTGAGTTCATTGGCATTTTTATTATCTCTTTGTTTTTATTTTACAGTGTTTTTAAAGTGTTTACATTTTACGCCCATGATCCCCGAAGAATTAGACAGAAGAGTACCCATAGTACAACCAAATTTCGCCGCTTATGTTTGTGACTCATTTAATCGGGGGCGAGCCTATTGCCACCAACCGGAGACATATCCAGACTTCAGGCTGCTACTGAGAAATTCCAGGTAGAAAAAACCCAATAGCACTTTGCATGACCCGGGAATCGAAACCCAGACTCGCGCAGTAACGCTTGCCACCACAAAACCGTTCGTTTTACGCAGGCAGTCTATGTATGTTATAATTCTACATCACTTATATTTATTTTACTAGCTACAACCTACCTGATGCAACAGCTGATTTGAAATAAATAAAACAATCAATATTTTCAGGAGTTGATCCCTTTATAACTTTTTATACATTTTACAATATTTTGGTATCAAGGCTTTAAAATAACTCAACGCACGTACTTAAAATGCAAATCTTCAACAGGAACTTGATGATGAAAATTCTTTAGGTTCTGCATGAACTTATTCATGAAAACATCTATCACTAAATCACGAGTCATTTCTTCTATAATTCTCACACGATTATCACCTGAAAGAAGTAATGAACACAACAATAAGCAAGGTTTATTAGAAGTAGGTACTCCGCGAAGAACAACTATTTTTTTTAAATAAAAAAAAAACTATTTTACCAACACGACAAAAATAAACAATTGTTATTGACATTGTTGGCTGAACGTAAGTCACCCCAACAGATTTTTTTGCGCAATGTTTGCGATATTGTCTACTCCGACTTGTTAGTTCCCAATGCAAGTAACAGATGTCGCTGTTTTAAATTACACTAAATTAATAAGCATGGTTTTTATTGAAAAAATAAAAGTACCTACCATGTTTTTAATTAGTCATTTAAATGTCTTGCATTTATTAAAGATTTGATCTTAACAATAAAAATACTATTCAGGCAAGCTTTTGTTGACTGTCGTTTCCAACGAACCGTTTGGTTGTTTACCAACGAACTACTAGAAACATTTGAGCTTTTATTTTGAACTACTCCACATTTTGAGCTTTTTTTTTGGAATAGGGGAGCGAGTCATTAGCCACCAACCGAACACAAACCCAGCCTCCGGGCTGCTTTTGAGAAATTCCTAATGGATAAATCCAATATCAATAAATCTTAGCCCGACCTGGGAATCGAACCCAGGAACTCATGCTCTAGACCAACGAGGCAGTAAAAATACAATATTCACTTACAGGAATCATGGTTGCTGAAGGCCAAGTTAGTGTATTCAGGATGATTTACTTTTCCGTCTTTCAAATCCGGGATTACTGAGTGCTGTAGTATATGAATGTGCGGCCTTCCTTTGTCGTCCTTCACTTTCTCATGCTTCCCGCTGATTGATAAGTGGTAGTGCTCTGTAAAATATATATTAAAAAGGGTGGAACATTTACTGGATTACTTTAAATGGATGTTATCTATTCCACTCTCTCCATCTCTCTCAAATTAGATAAATCCGGAAAGAATGGAATTGGTATAGCTTTCATAATGTCACGTGATCGATCGTTTCCGTCAAATTGTAAAACTAAACAACGATCAATGTTCCCATACAAATCCGTTGACAAGTAGCGTTCTTGACAATCCGATTCGCTGAGATAAGGAATTGTTCGATCAACAATTTTCGAAATCGAATCGACACGGAGCGTATGACACTTGTCTAGGCTCCCTGGATAATTAACCTGACATTAGTGTTATTTGAAATGAGAACTTTGAAGTTTAATCGACAAAATATTTAAAAATAGAATTGAAATATACAGACATTGCATATCAGAGCACAGGCTCTGATATGTTGTTTTTTTAATTTGGGAGCCTAAAATAAGTCTTCGTTTTAAGAGCGCTACAGATATACACCGTGTTAGGCTAAATGCATACTTTCAGGGGTTACTATACTTATAAAAATAAACAACTTTGATTGTGGAACTATACCTGAAATAAAAATATGAAAAATAAAATCAGCTGTCCAGTCCATTAATGTTCGCATAATTCGTCAAAATGTATGGAACAGCTGATATTTTGTTTTTCATATTTTTCAACAGAGTTGGTCCCATGGACAAAGTTGTCGATTTTCATGAGCACTACTACATGAAAGTATGTCCGTCGTTTAACCTAACACACTATATAAAAAATATAGGCCAATACCACCATCTATTCAAAATAAGAATAATACAAACCATAAATAATTTGACATTCCCCTTTTCCTTCAACGGGTACAGAATCTATAATTCCGTTCAGGTTATATTGAGCATGCAAAGTAAGGATTGGACAGGACAGCGCGTAGTCAAATAACGTATATCCACTGATTCGCTTGTTGCTGGAATATCGATTAACATGATTAGTGGGTGTTGAATCTCACAAGTGATTTGTGATATATCAGTGATACACTGATAATGAATAGCGACTGTTAACCACATATTTGACGTTTAAACATTTCTTTAATGCCCGTTCTATCTAACAGAGAGCAATCATCTCTCTGAACAGCGAGAACATTATCATAATAATATGCTGATTATGAGGATTTGTTACTTTTGTATGCAGAAATTGAAGCATTAATTCAATGCATTCATTCATTTAAAGCATGTATTGCAAATAAACCTATAGGTTTTTGAATTGTCAAAGGGTCGGTCAGTCATAAAAATGAATTTAGTTGTCCATTCCAAAGCACCTATGGAGAAGAACGGGTTAGAAACTCCACGAACACTCTTTTAAACCAAATATGGTTTCAAAATATTGGTTACATTATTCATATTATTATTATACATGTGAGAACGATGCAGAACGTTAAAAGCATCCATTATAATGTATAAAAACAATTAAATAATTAAATTAAAACAAGTCATAGCCGCTAAGAGATGACCAGTCCCTACTGACAGCGCCCGTTCACGAACATGACGCATGGATTAGCACCATTCAGCTCAACCATTTTGATGGGAGTTAAATGATCCATGGGGATATACACGGGTCAGAGTCAGAATATTATGAGTATAAATTTTAAAGTAGGTACTTACTTTAACTTAACAAACTCACAGTCCTTCAAGCCAGACAACGTGGCATTGTACAGCTCGTATCTGATTCTAGGCAGGTCAGCAATAATGGCGTCAATGTGGAGAGGGTCTGAGGTCTCCACACCAGGCATACCAGCCACAAACATGGGGTACACACGATCGATCACTGCGTTTATCAGGCACCCGTCATCGCTCCCACAAAGTTGTCTTTGCAAACCTAAAAAAATATGAAAATTACATAATGTATTTTTTTTCTTTACAATAGACATATGAATTTATTTATAAATAAATATAACTTATTATTTATTTTATCATAACACAGTGAAACATAGCCTTACTTAATTAAGAAAGACTACTTTATTGTTCCTATATGTAGGTACTATAACATGATGGCGTCGACGCCTAATGTAATGAAATAGATATTTTTTCAAAGGTTTTGTTGACAAAGATATTTGCCCCGTTGGTCTCGTCGTCCTAAGCACGGCTGCTGTGCGTGGGGTTCGATTCCAGGTCGGGAAAAAATAATGGGTTTTTCCACAAGGAATTTCTCAGTTCAGTGGTTTTGGCCTTAGCAAAGCCAAAATTCAGTATGGAGGACTATTATTCGACAAAGATAATAAAATTCGATAATAAGGGTTTAATTTGCAACTTTAATTTAACCCATGGTAATGGGTTTTTACTGTATGTATAATATTTATTGACATAATAATAATAATATAATAATATCCTTGGACATTTCACACAACGCGATATAGTCCCAAGCTAAGCAACTTAATGCTTGTGTTATGGTAACGAGATGGCCGATAAACTACTTATATACATTTTTTTTTTGTAAATACATACATACATACATACATATTACAGATGGAGAAATACCCATACCCGGAACAAATACTTGTGTCGTACAACATACAACTTTTGATCATTTATTAAATAATTTGCACTAAACGAACAAAGAATTAAATAGGTACTTACATAATACGTGTTTAAAACAAAACAATACAGCAATAATTAGTCGAACTGAGAACATTTTAGCTCGGGCTCTCAAGCGTAAATGGCTACTTCTTTGTCAGATGTTAGGGCCTATGCACACCACGTTTTTTAAACGCGCCGTCGACGCGCGTGTTGGGAACGCGCGTCGCCGGCGCGTTTTTATCCGGCAGAGCAGTTTGTTGTCGTTTGTATCGATACAAACGCGCGGCACCGGCGCGTGTGTATCGATACAAACGCGCGGCACCGGAGCGTCTGTATCGATACAAACGCGCGGCACCGGCGCGTCTGTATCGATTCAAACGCGCGACACCGATACGAGCGCTAGCGCGCGCGCCTTCCCTACGGACGGGGTTTCCCCCGCAACGAGGGAAAGGGAAGTGTGAATCTACGCTAGTAGCAATCGAGCGATTTGATGCACCGCACGTCTTTTGAACAAAAAAATGGATCCTTTCGACACAGAAAACTTCATAACTTCGTTTGCATCGCGTCTGCATCGCTACACACGCGCGTTTGCATCTCGTCTGTATCGCTACACACGCGCGTCTGTATCGCGTCTGTATCGCTACACACGAGCGTCTGTATCGCTACACACGCGCGTCTGTATCGCTACACACGCGCGTTTGCATCGCGTCTGTATCGCTACACAAGCGCGTCAGGTGTGCAAAGGTCTACAGGCTGCGTCTGACTTGCGTGCGTATCGCGTCTGTATCGCTACAAACGCGCGTCGACGGCACGTTTAAAAAACGTGGCGTGCATAGGCCCTTAGAGCTTTATTTTATATTTTTTTCAGAAAAAATTGTTAAGATTGTCAATCAGGAAAAAAAACAGTGGCTTTTTCAATTTATTATTTGCAAAATTTTCAAGAATCCAGAACTTTTAAGCCAAAATTACATTATGAAATTAGTAATGCTATGATGACATTTTGGGGCGATGAAGCGAACTACACTTCAAACGCTCTCTTTTGAACAGGGAGATACAAGTCTTCTTCTTCGTGTGGTTAGTGACTAGCCTGGTGTCAGAGTTTTAATGCTGCCCATGGGCCTCTGACTTAGCATCACATGCTGTTGAGAAATATCTCTCGGGCATGCCGGTTTCCTTATGATGTATAAGCAGCGATAGCCTAGCGGTGTGACCACCGGACTGCCAAGTCATAGGTCTCGAGTTCGAACCCAAGGCACGCACCTCTGATTTTTCGGATTCATGTGCGTATTGTATAATTATCACTTGCTTAAAAATCGGTGATACAAGTTATAGCCAGATAAATTAATTGCTGTTGCTAATTATTTGTAATAGACTAGGTACTAGCTTAAAGTGTCCGTACCTACATTCTAATCTCAATTTACCATACTTTGACTGTTATAAGAAAATGGTCATAACACAGCTAATTGATGTATAGGGTGTCAATTTGCTTAACAATGAAATCTCCCTGACTAAAATAAAATACACATAGATTAAAAAAAAAAGTCTGCCAAAAAGTTTTTATTTAATTTAGAACAGTAATTAATCTTCTTATTTTTTTTCTTGTAACTTTTTTTTGGAAGGTAAATTCAAACGTGTAAAAAGTGCAACTCTTCAAGTGGCACAGTTCTTTGGAAGTCCTGAAGGTTGTTAATGAATCTGTCGAAAACAGTTTTCAGAACGATGTCTCGTGTTTTCTCCTCCAACTTTGTCGAATATTGGTCAGCTGAAAAAAACAAACGCTTCAATTCATTAGGTTCTCTATTACAGTCAAAATTTAGACTTTAATAAACAAATGCATATCACGATTGTAAGCCCCGCAAAGTTCTACTTATTAGTATTTCCGCACTGTTTTCTGTCTGGATTCAATTCTAGCGAACCCCTTTTTTATATTGGGAGATCATTAAATTGCTCCTCCCGTTCTGGGTGGAGCGAAAGAAGTGTCAGACTTTTAATGACTAAAACCTATCCATGTTCCTTCATAAGCCCGCGTTGTATTCCAGGGCAGCGTTAACCCTTTACGTGACGACTCCTGGCCACCGTAGGCGCGGGCCTGCGGGTGGTGAGTAATGGGTAGCTTACCGCCCGATAAGGACCAGGCACGTGCCGGACGGCGCGTACATGTTCCACGCGCGCCTCAAAGAGATGTCAGCATATGAAGGGGCCCGTTAGGGCCGAGCCTGCCGGGTAAGCGGGATTGTCTGAAAGGGTTACCGCTATCCCGGAACATAAAGGGCTTAGGAAGGAACATGGATGGGTTTTAGTCAGTAAGAGTATGACACTCCCTTCCGCTCCACCCAGAGAGGGAGAAGTCATTGGATGATTTACCACCCTCAAAAAATAAAAATAAAAAGCGTTAACCCTTACAGACAAATTACTTGGACACAAAATTTATTTACCATCTGCTTCGCCTTGAATAGATAGATTTTGATACTGAGAAGTGGCCTGTGTTTGGTTATACAGGTGAACACAGAAGTCAATAAGATGAAAGTGTAGTTTGCCATCATAATTCTTTCTCTCATAGCTTCCGGTAACTTTCATGAAGTAGTTATCTGAAAGACATAAATAATTTTAAATCAAATCGAAGATTATAAATGCTAAAGTTTATTACTCAATCACGACAGAACGACTGAATGGTTCTAAATGAAATTTGGCACACATATAGTTTATAACCTGCACTAACACTTAGTATACCTTTTTATCCTGATAGTACGTTCCGTATATACTTTCATATACATTTAATAAAAAGCAGTTGATTTATCATTAGAAACAGACAGTTCAATTTCATTTAATTGGGTAAATAGACAACTATCTACGGTTATTAATAGCTTTTGGTGTTGTTCAAAACTTACCATAGGTAATTTCGCAGTTGCCCTTTCCTTCTGCAGTTTGTTTTTCTATTTCTCCTTTTTCTTCATATTCTGATTTTATGGTCAGACGTGGACACAGAAGTTCATAAAGTACTGAACCACTTTCTGGAGTAAGTCTAAAAGTTGAAACGCAGATTATATAAAGGGTTTTAACAATACCAATACTGACAACATTTTCGAACAAAATAATTATAACTAAGAAAAGTTTTAGTTACATCTAGGAACGATTTTACATGAAATATTTACTATACCAACTATTGTAGCTAATTTAATAATAATAATAATGATACAAATATTTAGTTAAATAAAATACTTGCTTTAACTTGAGAAAATCACAATTCTTCAACCCAAGAAGCGTAGGATGGTCGAGTGTATACTTTAAATTTGGGAGATCAACCACAATTTTGTCCAAATGCAATGGGTCCGAGGACGCTACCCCGGGTAACCCCTCCATAACTCTCTGGTAAACATGCTGTCTTACTGCATTAGTCAAACATTCATTGTCCGTGGGCTTGCAAAATTCTTTCTTCAGCGCTGTAAATTATAGAAACAGCCATATCTTAACTTATCATTAGAGCTTATGTAACAACGTGACTCTCTCTCGTGACTTATAGTGTCGAAAGCCTTTTCAGAGAACTAATATCGCAAATTCATATTATTTGGTAAATGAGAAAGTACGAGAGGATACTATTATTGGCTGGTAACAAAATTAGAATATGAAACTAGATAAAGAAGTGATCGACAGAAAAGACAAGAAAGACCATGCAACAAATGGTTCAACAAAAATATGCCACAAAAGCAAATGAAATGGCGTTACTTACCTAACGCACTTTTGAAACACAATAAAAGTAACACGAATTGCCCTGACCACATCGTTGAAAAATCGCATGTGAATAAAAATAGTCAAAAGATTAAGTTTTTTCTTAAATAAGTCTTAGTTATATAGTTGTGAAAATATATTTTTGTTTATATTTTAATTCAAGGCTTTTGTATTCAAATTAAGTGATTAGATTATATCATTTGAGACGCTTGAGATGATTCTTTCAACAGCTTGTATTTATCTATATAAGTAAATACAGTCAACATCATCATCAGAAATAAACCATGAAACATTGGCAAATTGCTTTTCTTTTTCGGGATTCGGCAACAATTAACTAGGTATAATTTATGCCATGGTTAAACATTAAGAGGATCAGACAAGGCATGGTAAAAAGAAAGTAGGACGTTAATTTTAATAGATATTATTACGGGAGCCTATTTTGGTGGAAAATGAGTTATACATAAATACAAATCAGTATGTTTTAAAATGAGCATGCAAATCAAACCAGGAGCTTGTGTAGCATGGTTATTATTCCTATGGACGACTTTACATTTACGTCTCCAATCTCCCATTTACTTACAATAAAGTCGCGGAGATTTTATTCTAAAGTTCAAACTCTTACAGCATTTATTGCAAAGTATTGTCAACCAACCAACACAATTAGCTTGCCTAAAGATAAAAACTGAAAAGCCAAGTAGTTTTTTAATGAACCCTCACACATCAACATTGTAACTCTTGATGGGAACAAAACAAACTGATTTATGGTCCATTATACTGAAATTTAGCCTGGGAAACACCTTTAATATTGTAATGTCTGTTGACGTCATATAAAAGGTTATTATTTTTTATTTTTCAGAGGACCTTCTTAGTTTTTGGTGGTCAGTTCAATTTATGAATCGTTCAGAATGATCTTCAGGTTGGTTTGTCATCATCAGCTAATAATATCGCTACTACTAGGACACAGGCCTCCTATCTTCGATAGAAGATGTGGGCTTGGATTAACCACGCAGGCCCAGTGTTGAGCGGTAACACAAACACACGTCACGTGTCTTCGAATATATGATTGTAGGACGTGCTGGTTTTTGTTTCAACGTTTTGATTGCAGTGGTGATGCAATTATTTACTTAGAGTTAAGCACTTGCCTGGGTTCGAACCCACGACCAACCACTGCTTTAAGGGTTTTTTCATAATATGTATTTAACCAGTATAATTATTTTTAGTGTAAAGGAAAAAATAATTCTGAATTTTGTATGCACGGAACACCTACAACAAACTGATAATATTGTAGTAAAATGTGTATTTTAGTTTGTAGTTAAGGGGATAAAAACTGGGTGGTAAATAAAATTTTATTTACGACACATTTTTCCATGATCTGTAAATATCAATTCACACATAACACTTTCAACTCAACAACGGTAAATCAAACATTTAATCATGTTTCACATTTTTTTTTATTTACATTATTTGTCACAGACATCAAGCATACTTATAATAGAGCTCTTCAACAGGGACTGCAATGTGAAAATCTCTCACATTCTCCATAAATTTACCTACAAATGCCTCCATGATCGGTGTTCGGGTTATTTCCTCGAATCTATCATAATATCTGCTTCTCATAGCAGGGGTACCTAGAAACGAGACATGTATAAAATAAATCTCTTGTCCATTAAATAAACTTATTATAAATCATGATTTTTAAAACGAAATGTTTATTTTTTATATTTTAAGAATTTGCGTAGATATATTTATAATATGAATACTGCTGTAAAGGTCATCCTTTTCTTAGGAATTACGGCATTAATTTTGTTTTTTTAATTTTTAACCATTTTCATGTAAGTATAAGAACCAAAACTACGATAAAAATTTGCCAACGGATAGATGGAATAACAATCTGATAATAGTTACAATTATTAATAAAAAGTATTAAAAAGTAAAAAAAGTTAGTATTGTTTTCTTACATTTACACCTTCCTGATTCACCAAAAACCAAGTTCTTGTAGTCGTACGTAGATTTTCCTTTCAAATCTAATTGAGTAGCGTAGCCCAGAATGCGAATATGTTGCTTACAGTCTCCGAATTCTACTTTCTTGTGTTCCCCAGTAATTTTCATAACAAAGTTCTCTGAAAAAGACAAAGATCGATCTTTAAAACAGCCTATTTGTCCGAAAGGGTTACTCCTACCCCGGAACATAAAGGGCTAAGGAAGAAACATAGATGGGTTTTAGTCAGTAAGTGTTTGACACTCCGCTCTGAGTGGAGTGGTCATTTGATGATTTCCCACCCTCAAAAAAAAGCCTATTGTTCCTGTACGAGAAAGAGAAATAAAAGGACGATTAATGCCATCTCTCTTTTACAAAACTGCAGTGCGAAAGCAAGGTTGCAGGGTTTTTCACAGTGGGTTACTTGTATTTTAATCTTATTCAAAATATTAAAGAGAAGATTAATGAGATTAGAGATAAGAAGACTGACCAGGACGTTGCATTTTAATTGCTTTGTCTTCAGTTCAGTGAATCAATGACACATGAACTCTCATTTTTTTAGTTTTATCCAATGCATCTAATATGCGATGGTTCGACAAAATTTAATATCGATTATTATAATTTTATTTTTAAAATAAAAACATATTTGTACTGCATTCAACTATTTTTTTATTATTAAAAAATAACCTGCTGAAATAATTATGGCGTCGTAAAATTCTTCCATATCGCTGTCCTCCGTTAATGTTCCCAAAAGACTGGCGGCATCGCCACGTTATATGGCAATATGGCCCCTGGCTAACGTAAAAGTCTACACAAAATTAGATACACAGATTTCAAACATTCAATAAAGATATATGGACTTACCGTAAGTGATTTTCAATGTCCCCTTTCCTTTCACTGCTACGGCATCTACTTTACCTTCAACTGTATATTGTGATTCTATTGTCAGTAGAGGACAACAGGGGTTGTATTCGAACCGTGTATCTGATGGGTTTTTCCTGAAATAAGAGTATACTCTTATTTCAATTTATAAATTGAAAATTTTGCAAGAAGTTTAGAAGTGACTTTTTTTGTGAAGGGCATCTCGCAATTCAACCTAGGTTGTCTGTGGATGCCTTAATTAATTAAGGCCTCTAGCCAGGGATTTCAAGTTATAAACTAAGCGACTATACGCTAAGGGCACCCCATGTGGGGTACGGACCTCGGCTTAGGGCATCGCTGGGGGAGGGCAGTAAGTAACTGCTGGGTCGGATTGGTTTAAAAGAGGCTCTGCGACAAACTGTACCCATATAGGTAAGTCTGCTCAGTCAATCCAGCTGATAACTTTGTTGACTGGTCAATCTTATGACTGAGGAGAATACTCTGCTACTACTCTATTACTCTCAAAATAGGAAAAGAAAACATCGTGAGGAAACTGGTATGTCCTAGAACCAAAACTTTGAAGACATATTATTATGACATCCATCAATACGCACTACGCCCGCGTGATGGATTATGGCCCACTCCTTCTCACAGAGAGAAGGCATCATAGTTTTGTCTATGAGTTATAAATTTATGAAAATGTAATACTCCACTATTAGGCATGAGTTTTTATCGTGATCGTGAGAAAACGTGGCAAGATGAAGAATTGAAAAGATTTCATTATTATATTCGAACGTAATAAACGCCTTAACAAATCAACGGAACTACTCCGGGACTCTGACACCTGGTTAGTCGAAAAGTCACAAAAAATTCTTACAACTTTGAAAAACCATATCACTAGCGAATAAATAATTCTATTCTATTCTCTATTCTCTTACTTAAAATTTATCTCGCAGTCCTTCACGCCTGTCATGGTAGCATTGAGAAGTGAGAACTGCAAGTTTGGCAGCTCAATGTTTAGTCTTGCCAGGTGCAGTGGCTCTGACGGGTCTACGCCTGGTATTCCTGGCAGCAACTTTGGGAAAACCCTTTCTTTCGCTGCATTTGATAGACAAGCTTCATCGTCAGCATCGCAGTACACTTTTCTTAGACCTGGAAAATGACAAGGTTTTATTAAGCAGATTTTGTTTGAATGAAATACTGCCAAATAGACAGTCGCACCTTATAGCTTCAGCGAGCAGCGCCAGGGTATCCTTCGAAGTTCAAATATTCCAACGTTTTTTAGTAATTAATAATTTGCAGATCAGTATCAAGTTTTTAGAAGGTTTTAGAATTTGTAGATTCGTGAGTCGGTCAGAGTCAGTGACATGGCTGCTCATTACGGTATACAATGATTTATGTTGAAATTGGGGAACAGGCCAGAGTATGTCACCAAATTGATAAATTGATCTTAATCAGCCAATAAAGATCCCACTGTTGGGACAAATCCCAGGTGGGATCATAATAGGCTTAAATGCATTATAGGCTGATTATGCTATAAACTAGAGACACTTGACCAAGTTTCAAGAAACTGAGACGATATAAGCTGGAACTCATATAGAACATAACATCACGTCTTGTGGAAACACGGGTTGGGCAGAGGTGTACCAATTATAGAACACCCACATTTCGCCAGTTACGTTCGCCAGCTTGAACTCATATTCACAAAACCACATCAGCTGTACCGTTCTGTATAGATATCACCGTAAAAACGTAAGTAAATTGTTTTTAAAGAGAACTGTCAATGGTGTCAATCCCTAACATTTGGTGGAACGACAGCTCACTAAGACTTCACCTAAGTTTTTACAGGAACATTTTAACGGAATGTCACTATTGACAGTAGTCCATTAGAAAGAATTCAGTGTCACTCACATAGAATATCCTGAATGCCAATTACTGCAATGGCGAATATTTGCAACGATAACATTTTGGTGCGATTACTTCCTTGAAACGTTTCAGAATAATGCCTTCAAGCCCGCTGAATTTATTATTATATCATACTGTTTACTGCGTAATAACGGGATCAGAGATTTTAAGCTTAGTGTAGACAAGTACACGCTATCTATCTTTGTTTAAAAGTATTTTTTTTACACTTGAAATTTTTCTTTTCTTTAAAATTTATACTTGACTACGGTGTCGTATTTGCTTAATTAATTTCTTATACTTAAATAATCTTTATTTGGCTAACAAGAAAAGTAATAAGAATACAAAGAATTTAAAAACTTATTTTTTTCAAATCATAAATGTACTTAATAATTAATTAATGTAACAACACTATACAACCTACGTTGCTATGTTGGATGGCAACGCTGATACTTTGACTTGAAAATTGACCAGCCCTCTGGTGACGTGTAGAGTCGACCAACCTCTTATTATTATTAAATAATTATTAGGTCTTTGTCTTCGGTTTTCAAACAATGTATGTATGTTACAACAACATGATGGCTGTCATCATGATCATCATTTTTTCAGCTGAAAGACATTCACTGCTGGACATCTCACATCGATCGGTGTTGTGCTTCTCGGGTCTATTTCTATGATCTTTACAAGGTTATCTATCCACCTCGTCGGAGGCCTTACAATGCTACGCCTGAGGTACGTGGCCGCTAGGCCAGAACCCTTTTAGCCCTATCGGGCATCCGTTCTGCGAGCAATGAGCACACTGCAGATTAAGTTTGGCAATAATTCTACGGGCTATAATAATAATGATATCCTTGGACATTTCACACAACGCCATATAGTCCCAAGCTAAGCAACCTAATGCTTGTGTTTTGGTAACGAGATGGCTGATAAACTACTTTTACACTTTTTTTTTTGTAAATACATACACATCATAGATAGAAAAGCACCGGCTATCGGCTATGCCAATCAACATGACTTTACTTCCCATAATTTGAAATTTTACATAAAATATTCCATTATAAAAGAAAATGGTGCAGTCAAGGAAAAATAAAACAATACTTACAATTTGTAATATTATTTATGTTTACTGCAATTTATTGCCTAGCACACGCCACATTTTGGCTGATTTAGACAGATGTGGAAGTGTACCTACGTTTTGATAAGATTGTTGTACACTCAGCCTTATTCTACCGTTAAGTACCAAGTTTAATCGTAATGTCAATAAACAGATAAAAAGATTCAGTTATGAAACTATGTTAATTACTCACACAGTAATAGTAACTGTGCTTTGTTATTACTTATTTATACTTTAAACCTTTTTTTTTAATTTTCTTTTTTACATTTCCTGTGTAGGTACTGTCATAACATTATCAAAAAAATGATTTGGTAATTACAGCTAAATTAATTGGATTTAAGGTAAAATCCATTTTGAGGTCATCTATTTATTTATTTAAACTTTTCACACACAATAAAGGTACAAAGGCGGACTTAATGCTTTAGGCATTCTCTACCGGTCAACCAAGGGTGGTGAAGAGATTAGATGGTAGGTGCTTTAAAAAGTAGGAACATACAAAACATTGAGACTTTTGAATATAATGGGTTCATAAATAGGTTACAACCTTATAATAACTGTCATTTCTCACTGGTCATCGTTTTAATATAAGTCTATCTATATATAGTCTTTGCTGAGCACCATTATCCTCATCATGGCCAGGCAGTTTTGTTCCACCCACTGCTGAGTAAGGGGCCTCTTTTTGTGCCAGGCTTCCAGCCTTTCTATTCTGTAAAAATCTCAACGTGAAAACTTATGTGAAGTCAGCTGTCATTTCACCTGATTCTAGGGCTTGACATTTTTGACAGCTACGTTCACATACGTTTTCGCAGTAAATTTTTTACAGAATAGACCGACTCATGATTGACATTATTGAGAGCTCACGTCAACTTTACTTCACCCAAGGTTTTACGGTAAGATACAGAATAGATCGGCTGATGGTAGGAATTGACTCTATTGAGAGCGTTGTATTGTAATTGTTCGTTACCTGAAAGTAATAACAGCCACACAGGTCGATACGTTAGGTTAAGTTACGCTTAAAGCACGTTAAACCGTAGGTCCCAGCTGCCATTTGTGGATCTTTGACAGTCGTTACAGGTCATCAGAAGCCCAAAAGTGTGACATCCAGTCTTACCAAGGGGTATCGTGTTACCCAGTTACTGGATTTTGAAGGTCAGATAGGCCGTTGCTCCATGTAAAATATTCAGCTGCATTAGGTTAGACTGGAAGCCGACCCCAACATATTTAGGAAACGGCTCGGCAAATGTTCGTTACCCACATATTAAGAACTGGTACCTAGAGGTACATAGCTTGAAGCGGCAGTGGTCAAATGATGTTTGTCGAAGGACTGATGGCCGGTGGAGTGAGCCATTGTTGATCGTCAGATGTTTAAGATCATTATTGTGAGTGTATTATGTATGGCTCCACGTATGTATAACCATTTCCAAAGTCACTTCTGGAGATAACTGATCTAAATATATTTAAAAACAATACCTATTTTTTTTTTAATTTGCATTCCTTATGGTAGGATATGGTTAATGGACACTATTGTTTGTATTATAAGACCCTTTCTTTTGTACCCGTATTCGCGAATGAATAAATGATTATGTGCTATGCAGAGTGTACATCATCATCATCATCATTCTCCTGCCCTTATCCCAATTTATTTGGGGTCGGCGCAACATGTCTCTTTCTTCCATACTTCTCTATTAGTCGTCATCTCGGTAGTTACTGCCTTCCTAGCCATATCATCTTTCACACAATCCATCCATTGTTTCTTTGGTCTCCCTCTACTTGTATAGCCATCCACATTCATTCTCACAACTTTCCTGACAACATTTTCCTCATTCCTCCGCATAACATGCCCGTACCATGACAACCGATTTCCACACAACTTTTCAGTCACCGGTGTCGCTTTCAGACTCCCTCTTATATACTCATTCCGTATTCTATCCATTCAGGGGCACACACCACATATCCCTCTTAGCATTCTCATCTCAGCTGCATGCAATTGTCTTTCATTCATTCCTTTTGTGGCCCAACACTCTGATCCATACAAGACGGCAGGTCTAACCATGCTTTTATAAATCTTCCCCTTGAGTTTGGGGGGAATGCGGGAGTCACAAATTGTTCCCGTGACCTGCCGCCATTTCATCTACCCAGTGTTAATTCTATGTTTTTATTCAGTGTACATTATACAATAATGTAGGTCTACATTTTGCCAGTTATATTTAAGTCCCATGAAATAGGGGCGAACCTAATACCATCCACTGGTCACAAATCCAAGCTGCTACTGAGAAAAATTTTCATTTCCTTTCCTTTTTTTCCTAATGGAAAACCTAATGGAGATCTGGGAATCTAACCCAGGATATTATGCTCAGCAGTGATGTTTGCGACTAACTACCACCGAGGCAGTACGTTATAATTAAGGAACTAATAAAACGAAATAGGTATGTATATGAGATCGTATAAATATATTTTTTTAATTCACCAGTTCAAAAATATTCAGTTTATTCACGGTAAAACAAATCTTCAAGGGCCATAATTTTCAAGTAAGTGTTAACGTTGTGTATGTATTTTTTCATAAACGCTTCCATGGCCGGTCGACGAGTCAGATTGTGTACAACCTGCCAGTTCTCATTTGCATATTTGTGCAGAGAGTCCGCTGAAAAAGATAAACATACGGTCAAAAAGAACACCCATTTTGTTTTTCAAGAATTCAATACTACATTTTTTTGTTTGAATAATGAGAAATTATCAAATGACTCCCCCCCTGGGTTGAGTCCCTCCCCGCCCGGCCCTGGGTGGAGCAGGAGTCTCAGACTCTTACTGACTAAAACCCATCCATGTTCCTTCCGTAGCTATTTGTGTTCCGGGGACAGCGGTAACCCTTTTGGAATATCTGGCTGGATTCTTCATATTGGGATTATTTTCTCGCGTGAATAGCTTTAAAGAATTCATAAAAATACTGGGTATCGAAATATCGGCATTGTTAGGTCGGCTTTCAGTCTAACCGGATCCAGCTGAATACCAGTATTTTACATGGAGCGACTGCCTATCTAAAACCTGCACAACCCAGTATCTGAGTAATATGATATCGTTTGGTAAGACTGGCTGTCAGATTTTTGGGCTTCTGACGACCCGTGATGACTGCCAAAGATGCACAAATGACAGCGGGGATCAACGGCTTAACGAACTGTCCGAGACGTGGAGGAGTTGTATGAGAGTATGTTAAGATGGTCACCTATCAACCCAGGTAAATGTAGCTTAACCTCATGGATCTACATGCGGCTGTTTTAACTTAGCCACATGAAAAATTGCTCTTATATTTTTGATGCTATCCTTACATTTTTCTTTATCCCCATCAAAAAGGTTCTTGCAGTCATAATTAACTTTTTCTTTTGCCTCATATCCTAGTATATGATTTTTTAATTGGATGTGCCATTTTCCATTTGTGTCCATATACTTTTCGTAGTCACCTTTGAATAGAAAGTGATAGTCGTCTGAAACAGAAAGATTAGATACTCTTTATGATGTACACCATAAAAATTATAGAAAATAATATAATTGTAGACATTTTACAAGAGGTGACACAATTTTATTGCTGAGATAGATTTTTACAGAAAATTTTTGTTTGGGCTAAAAGGAAAAGTAGACACAATAATGCAGGTAGTTACTGGTGTACCAATAAAACATATAATAAAGACATCCAAACATAAAGCTAGTCCGAGAATATGTGCTCCAAAAATGCATAGTTTCAAAGATATCATCAATCTTAATTCATTAAGCTCAGAAATCTATGAATCTAAGTATCATAGAGTAATTCATTTTCATTCAAACCAATCAATAATAATTTTAAACCTAAGAAAATGCGTCGTTGTCATATTTGACGTAAACGAGTCATCGTGACTTTATCGAACTGTATTAAAAAAAACAAAAAAGATCATTGAAAAGTAATTCACATTATACCAGTTGATTCTTTGATATGGTCTCATTCATACCCTAGAGTTATGGGATATATAAATAAAAACAACTTGTACTTGTAACAACTTGTATACTTCGGTGACATTTTATCTTTGTTTATAGCTTAGATTTAACTGAATAAAGTGCGTTAGGTACTCACAAATATCTAATTTGCATCTTCCTGCTCCTTCAATAAATTCAGTGTCTAATTTGCCTTTTATTTCGTAGTCCGAATCCAAAATGAGATGAGGACATTTAATATGGTAGTTATACTTCATTTCCTTAACAAGAATTCTGAAATAAAACCAACGTATAGACGATTAACGATAGCACTAAAATGTCCATGTAAAATTGGCACCCTGCTTGCCGAAATAGAAGCGGGCTGTTGGATTTTTAACTTTCGGTGCTAAACCTAGCGGTGAAATTCCAACAACACGCGTTTTTTATTTGGTATTCATTTGTGTGAAGTGCCAGTCCAATTTGCATGTCCAAACTACATACACTACTTATAAAGACAATAATAATGTTCTTTCAATCACTTTTCCAATCCCTTCTTAGCGGAATGAGTATTACATGAAAATATGACATTTGAGTACAATTGTAACTGCTAATTGCAAAAAACTAAAGAAAATTGCTCTACCCTGACATTTGTCCCTTAAATTCTATTGCAAAAGGATTGTATTCAAACATAACTTACTGGGCTACATCCACATGACAGTTCAGCATTCCAAAGAGTGAACCATTGATTAATTTGTACTTCAGTGTAGGAAGATTTCCTTCAATCAAATCCAGGGATAAGGGATCAGAGGATTCCATTCCTTCTATACCAGCTACAAACTGTTTAAACGTCCGTTTAGCACCTTCCAACAGACATTCATCGTCGAGCAAGTCACATGGTTTCCTCTCGCCTGAAATTAGATTAAAATTATTGTAAGCTAGTGATCTGATCTTCCAGATCAACGGTGCACTTCGTTTAGTGGCGTTAGATGGCTGACTCAGCATACACAGCAAGAATTTGTTAATGACCAAATTTTACGTATTCTTAGGGTTTCACTCTTATATTTGGGAACTACTAACGATTAATGATGTTTTTTTTAGGGATAGGAAATCATCAAATGTCTCCTCCCGCTCTGGGTGGTATAGAAGGGAGTGTCAGACCCTTACTGACTAAAACCCATCCATGTTCCTTCCTCAGCCCTTTGTGTGTTTCGGGGTAGCGGTAACCCTTTCGGACAATCCCGGTGTCCGTACGATGAATGATGATGACATCCACATTGGGGAACTTTCTTAAAGCAACAGAGTTGGCGAGTCCTAGATTATTAGAAAATAAAGTGATTAAATGATTATTTTTTAAAAGTTTCAGGGGAATTATAAAATAGACACACGGTGCACTTACATAAAACACTGCTGAAACAAAAATACACAAAAATAAATAATCGTGTTATGAACATTGTATCTGTTCTATTGCGCGTAATGTAATGTTAATATTGTAACTTCAGGTACATATATAAACCAACACTAATGACACAATCAGTGGAAGTACAAATGTTTACAACAAAACTGATTTATGTTATTACATTTATTTTATAGCAATAAATATAACCGCAACTATACCATTGTTATATGGTTCCACGTTCTTGTCTTTTTTTTTTGTCTAGTTTATTAATTGCTAAAATAAAATTTAAAATCTCACGTTCGTGATTCAGAAAACTCACGCCTACCTCACTGAAATCAAATTTCTTTATTTAATTTTCTAATTTTACGAAATGTGTGAAAAAAGTGAAGCAGATAGAATATCATATTTCTGTCCAATTACTTCCAACTCAATCCAAAAAAAACTTTTAAAAAGTCTATTTTATATAGCGTGAGGTTTGAATTCACGGCTCGTTGTTTCACGCATCTATGTGGCGCGCTTAGCCACTAGGCCATCTGGACTCATGTCAAATGTTCGTAATTATGAACCACATAGTTGACGACAAAGATGATGCTTCAAAATAGAAAGTCGGAAGTCAAACTATCCGTCAAGCGATTTCGTTTTGAGAACCCCGCTTGTGCAATTTTGGTCGCCACTGTACAAGCCTGTCTAATGATAAATGAAAACGTGTCATTATTTACGTGTCATTAGTTACGAAGGTTCACTTCATGCAAGCGGTTTCTGACTGTTTGGTCGCTAATTAAGTTCCCTGAAGAGTGATGAAGCCTCACGGCTAACATCGTGGCGAGTTGTAAGACAGACTCTCGCCGCAGCTAACATCAATGTCCTGCCCTGGCCTGCTCAGTCGCCAGACTTGAACCCGATTGAGCATGCATGGGATATGCTACAGAGAAGAGCTCTGCCGAATATGGAGGGTATCCAGTTGCAAGAAGACCTTTTTTTGTTGTTGCAACGAACATGGGCGGCCATTCCACAGCGTGATTTGGATGAACTCATTTTGAGTATGCCAAACCGATGTTCTTGTGTTGTTAGTGTTCGCGGTAGAAACACGGATTATTAATTGTTTAAGTTACCCAATAAAATTTTAAAGAAAACTGTTATTTCAGTCTTTTTTTCGAACTTTAATGTTAGTGGTTCAAATGTCAAAAATCCCTTTATTAGGAAAATGGCAAATTTCTTTATTAATGCAAAGGTGACTTGGTTTATCGTTACTGTGACAAACGAAAACACTTTATTTGATGAATCCTTAAAGAAAATTTAAATTAATATCAATCAAGAGAAAAGTTATTGCAAAAATATATGTTGATCCCTAGACACTTTTGATGTGTGTATTTTTTTAGAGTTCCATCGTGGGAAAAAGTCATTTTATTTTTATTTTAAATTATTGAAGGTCTATGTAAAAAACAATGATAAAATAAAGACACTGATAATATCAACCCATAATGAGACTGACAGCTAAAAACATTATCTCTGTTGGATAGCTCCCATTAGACTCGAACTCAAAGCAATTTTTGAATAGTCAGGGAGACATTTGGAGATATCAATGCCCATTGAAAAACAAAGTAAAAAGCCTGAGTAATAAGTATCTAATTTCGCTATCGGTAGTGAAAATATGACATTATATAAGCCCACTGGTTTTTTGTCCGCAGCTTAGTCGCCAATAAAATATGGTTTCCTTATTTAAAATACAAAAATATTTGAGCCAGAACTCAATGAGCGAATTTTAAACCAACACGATAATTGCATAACACGCTATTACTCACAATTTGAACCATTTTGAAGGATAGTGCTTCTTAAGTTCGATAGATTGCTACGCTCAATGAAGTAAATAACGCAATGATTGTTGTTGAACAGTCAAAACAAAAGCCATTGCTACTGTTATGTGTTACGCTGTTAGGGTGTAGGTATGCTATTGTATACCTACACCCTAACCGCGTAACACTTTTACGCTGACTAGCTAGCCAAGGGAATACCCTTGGCTAGCTAGTCAGCTTAAAAATGTATTATTATTATTATTATAAACTGGCGATCATAGTAAAAAGTCATTTATTCAAACTAGGCTGAAAATTAGCACTTTTTGAAGGTCAACATTAAAAGAGCAGTCCCTCAAAACGCCCACCCTTTTCCATTCCCTAGTGCTTTAGTTGGGAAGAAGTGGCGCAAAAAAACTCAGCACAGCTGTCTGTTCAGTTGGAAGAACTTGATTCCATACATTTCCGGTATGAGAAGTAATTAACATTACGAAACACAACAGATTAAAATCAATTATTTGCCATATGTCAGCTGGCACACGGTACTGAATGCCTTTGCTACGATTTACGATAAAAAACAGTTATTAACAATTACGATGATAAAGTTGTTATCAATATACAACTAAAAACATTGAAACCTACAATACCCATGCATAAAGATAAACTAGTAGTCCTCAATCAATCAACTCAGCCTATCTCAGTCCACTGCTGGACATAGTCCTGTCCCGAGCTGCGCCACAACACCCTATATCCTCCGCCTTATCCCAATCTGTCCCAGCCTTCTTCCCAATGTAATCTGTCTATCTAGCTGGGGGACGTGCCACACTATGCTTGCCGATACGCAGTCTCCACTCCAGGACTCGTCTGCTCCAGCAGCCATCGGTCTTTCGACAAGCATAGCCAGTCCACTGCCACTTCAGTTTGCTTACTCTGCAAGTAGGTAACTGCAGCTTCCGGATATTTTCATTCCTGTTTACAAGAAACTCCAAGCATAGCCAGCTCCTTGCTGTCCTGCTGGGCAAAAGCCTTTCAGGTACTCTTCTGACACGTAAAATCAGTTTGGAAAATAAAAAATGAAATTATTATACATCATCATCATCATTCTCCTGCCCTTATATCAATTTATTTGGGGTCGGCGCAACATGTCTTTTTCTACCATACTTCTCTATTAGTCGTCATCTCGGCAGTCACTCCCTTTCTAGCCATATCATCTTTCACACATTCAATCCATCGATTCTTTGGTCTTCCTCTACTTGTACACCCATCCATACATACTCAAAACATATTTAAATAATTAAACATTTAATTAAGCGACGTCTTGACGGCGACGATGCGAAAAAAAAGCTGAGTTTTTCATTGTGGCAGTGGCAATAAAAATGATGTCAAATTAATGTTAGTAATATATCAAGTAGTTTATTTTTCATCAATTACCAAAACCGTGGGCCTTAAAGTGTATAATGTTTTTTTTTATTCTGCTACTACTTGATTTTAATTTAACTGTATACACTAAGTACTTATAATATAACAATTAACATTAATCTGCATTAATTCATAAGATAAAAAAATACTGTTATTTTGCTTTTTGTTTTCATTAGTTTATTGACTTGAGGTAAGTAGCCTTTTTGAAGATCATTTTGCAAACGATAAATCCAAAAAAATACATTCGGAATGAAAGCCTTTTCCTGCAAGTAATTGTAGTAGCCTAGAAC
The DNA here is from genome assembly GCA_951799385.1 of Hyppa rectilinea. Taxonomy (NCBI): domain Eukaryota; kingdom Metazoa; phylum Arthropoda; class Insecta; order Lepidoptera; family Noctuidae; genus Hyppa; species Hyppa rectilinea. The sequence goes on from OX637315.1 coordinate 13,326,587, forward strand.
AAGTCACATTTATTCAGTAAAGCTAACTTAATTAGATAAATCTGAAATGCTATTAAGCTTACGAAATGTCACATGATCAATCGTTTTCGATCGCTAGGTACAAGAAAATGTCAACAAATTGTGTAACGAAACTCGATCAATTCATTCTTGACAATCCGAATCGCTGAGATAACGAATTGTTCGAACAACAATTTTCGAAATCGAATCGACACGGCGCTATCGACACTTGTCTAGGCCCCCAGGACAGGGTTCTCTTGCAAGGATGTGTATTCTGTGGATTTAGTGTACAGTGTTGTTATTACTTTGTTTTACGCACATTCGTCGCCACGTATCGTCAGACATTTCTGGTGGAAACGCACAACTGGCGTGTGCCGCATAATCCGATCGATATAATATTATAAATACAATGTATTACAAAATGAATACATTGATAACCTGGATTAACACTTAGTGTACTTTTAGTCCCGGTTGTACGTTTCTGAGGTGTTTGTTGTTGAAACGCGAGTGAAGCCGTGGGCAAAAGCTAGTTTACAATAAAACTGTATCGTACGGGTATTTTATTAAGGCTCACCAGGACAACATGATGTTGCCACCATGATCATCTGTGATTAGTTTCCTTCTTCGGCCAAAAAAACTCATTTAATTTCGACGGAACCACAACAGTAGGTTACGCAAAACATTCACTGTTACTATAAATTCACCTGAAATTAGAAAATACTATCATTCGTTAAGCACATGTGCTCAGAGACGCTAAATATGTGCTCATCGCGGATATTGATTGTGGCTTTGTTTTGTATTAGCAGTGTTTTATGTGAGTGGTTACTAACCTAATATTATACAACAAAGACAAACTTAATGATGGATTCATTATGCTTGTCCAAAAGTAAACGTACATTTATAATCAATTCAAAACAAATCTTTTATATATAATGTTCAACCTAAAACTAAAATAAATAATATATTATGTACAGACGTCAGCACATCAAGCTACCCAAAATGTGAAATATTTCCAATTGAACGTGAACCTTTATCTCGTTCTTTTAATAAAGTTGAAAATCTATCAAAGAAATTTTACAGTTTGGTACCCCAATCTGTAAAATTTCTTTGCTTGATGTGCTGGCCTCTGTACAAATTTAAAAAGAACAAAAAGACCATTTGAATTAATCTTAAACTTCTATGATTAGCTCAGTTCCATATCGACATCTAAATTTTACTTTCCTGGAATTATTTTTAAACAGTTCACTATTTCGCAACAGAGACAGACAAATCTCCAAATCAAGATTCTTCAAAACCGTATCAATTTCTTTCGTTAACTAGTCGAAGATCGTTTCCAATTACGTAATCTGTATAATCAAATAGGCATTATGTATACCTAAATATAATACACTAATTCATTTTTAATACCAGGTGAAAAGAAACTATGTAATGTAAACGACAATAAATGCCTAACAGAAAGTGCTGTACGGACGTTTCCACAATTCATATCTGGTCTGCCAGGAGTGGAACCTTCAGACCCTTTGCATCTGGATCTTATTGACGTTGATCTGCCTTTTCTAAAGTATAAAATAATCAATGGCTCGCTATCTGGAATGACGAATTGTCATGTGGAATTTGTGCAGTAAGTTTTTTTCTAAATCAACTTTTTAAATCTAATCATTGTTTTCCTTCAAAATGTCATTTATGAGATTTACGTTACTAAATTTGACTTTAGTATAATAATACAGCGGAAGAGGGCTCAATAGCTGGATGAAGTTTTAATTTGTACTGAATATTTAAAAAAATAGTTATCAGCAATTTATTTAAATATCGAGTACAATAATTATGCTTAAGCAACAGAATAAATCTCTCTAATCCAAAACTATTAATATTGTTTAACATATAATTAAATGTATTTTTTTTACAATTCCAGAATATCTAAATACGACAAAAAGTATAATTACCACGTGGGATGTCCGTATCTAGTTTTAGAATCAAGATATGAAATAAAGGGTAACTTAGGCCCTGAGTATGTTGAAGGACAGGGCACCAGCAGAATTTTTTTTTGTAAGTAATCCTTTATTTTAGAACATACTGACACTGTCAGTATTGGTATTGAGAAATCTACAAATTATAGAACCAAGGTCGTCAACCTAAGACAATAAATAAACTGAAATAGCAATGAGCCGGCTATATTAGCCGTAAAACCAATGACTGTTGGGATAGATATGTTTTTGAGTGGACGGTGACTGATAGCAGCTGGATGAGCGTTCCAGAGAATCGAGCTAAAAGGAGAGACCGATGACCAGCAGTGGACTGCAACCAGGCTGATTATGATGATGAATAATCTAGACGATCCTTATCAGTTTTCATAATATATTGTTATTGATCTAATTGACCCAAACCATACAATACCTGTACCAATAACATAAATGCAAATGCGCCGTCTGTGTTTTTGTCTGTCTGTTACCTTTACACGCCGATACGTCTGTAGGGATTCATCCAATGACTTCTCCCGCTCTGGGTACAGCGGAAGGGAGTATTAGACTCTTACTGACTAAAACCCATCCATGTTCCTGGGTTAAGACTTTAGGATACTCCTGTGGCGTAAATTCTTATAACAAAATTTTCGTTTTCAGTTAACTACAACTTTCTTTTCAATGGTGATTATGAAAGGAAAAATTGCAACGATAAAAAATTTCACATCCAGTTGAAAAATAGCCATTTGGAATTGGAAGCAAAAGGAAAAGTGCACTGTGACTTCGAAAATTTCTTCAATGGCAATAAAGCAAAATGTAAGAACACAAAAGTGTCCCTTTCCACCTTCCATCTTTCCACCAATGAAATAGAACGTGATCAACGCGATCGAGCGATTTCCTAATAATAATATTGAAAAACCGTTGCATCCGGTTAGACTGGAAGCCGACCCCATCATAGTTGGGAAAAAGCTAGGCAGATTGCAGAATGGTTGAGTTGAACACACAAAGCTCGGTTTACAGTGCTGATCGAGTTCAGATTCATCGGTGCAATTCGCAATTAATTGTTAATTATTATTCTACTCATACTACATACATACATACTAAATCTGAAATAAAAGCAAGTTAATCAACTCACATCTACTTTGTCCGCCCATTGGTCAGTGATTCTGAGTTGGTTTTCAGTACTTAAATATAATTTAGTGGCTCTTGTGTATATGAAAACTAAGTTCTGTGCTCTTTGGAGAATGAAGAAAGAATAGAAGTAGGTAATAGACAAGACAGTCTATTTATTAATGAGACATAGAATCTAAGTATTACAAAAGTCTCTGAAATCGTTATTGCGTTTACAAATTTAAATTTCACAGGCGCCTTCATATCCTCTTATGTTCTAATTTTAGATGTGTTTTATTCCCAGCTGATGCAGCACACAAGTTTATGAATGAAAACTGGCAGTATGTTGACAAACTGGTTCGTCAACCAGTGATGGAGGCATTTATGAAAAAATACATCGACAACGTTAATGCGTACCTAAGAAAAGTGCCTGTTCAAGATTTGTTTATTGAAGAAAAATAAAACAACCGTCCTCTTACAACAATAAACTTACAATATCATACAATGTTTTTTTTATTTGTTTTTCATAAACATACATCATGTAAGGGTAATGAGAGTTTCTGAATATTATTATTACTTTTATGTCACACATATTTGGCAAATCATGGGACCCAGGGGTCTCGGACGTTTAGAAGGCGTAGGAGTGGCCGAAGTAAACTCGCAATGGCCCGTTAGATATTTTTAGATATGGCCCGTTAGAGGCACCAACCTACGATTATTCTTATACGCATTATGAAGGACAACTCCTAGTTGGTGAAGGACTTTTACAAGATATTGGGTTGTGGGGTTGAAAGATAAAAGTAAACTGGTTATCTACTATGGAAAGCCTGACCAAAATCGTATATACTCAATAATAGGACCCTGAAATCCGTATCTAGCAATTAGTGACGTAACATGTTCTGAGGTGCCTGAGGAACGAAGAGCTTTTTCATGGATTATAATCATACCCAGAGCCAAAATAATGGTCAAGATTGCTACCAGCACTTACTGGAATACATCCTTCCTCCGAACACGTTTGCTCTCGCGTATGTCCACTGAAAAAAGAGGCAGGAGTTCTGTTCCTCGTCAGTTTTCACTTGGCACTTCAGCTGGCTAGTAAAGGCAAGCTAAAGGTCAGGAACAAGACAACAGCTCGCTATATACTGCCCTGCGGGTTTACTGCACTGCGGGTCACTCAAAGCTTTACGGTTTTTCAGCTTGCCACCCAAAGTTATGCCTAAGAACTGAACTGAATGAACCCACTAGTTGTTATTGGGCTCGAACATGGGGTATCATTAACTTAATACACTTACTTTTTTCTCGTTGAGAAGTAAGTGAAATCAATGAATTACTATTGCGAGTGTACCCTACACATTATAAGTAACTAGCTGCAGCACGTTAGAGTTTAAAAGTGAAACCAAAAACGCTGCATCATGATTATGTTTTATGAGGTGAAGCAAGTAATTTTTAAACATAATTAAGAAACCAGATTAGTCACTAACAGCACGAAAAGAAGAAATAATTAAGAAACAAAGATGGGCCAAGAATTGAGCCCTTTTTTTTTTTTTTTTAAGGCTGGGAAATCATCCAATGACTGCTCCCGCTCTGGGTGGAGCGGAAGGGAGTGTCAGACTCTTACTGACTAAAACCCATCCATGTTCCTTCCGTAGCCCTTTATGTTCCGGGGTAGCGGTAACCCTTTCGGACAATCCCGCTTACCCGGCAGGCTTGGCCCTGGGGGGCCCCTTCATATGCTGACATCTCTTTGAGGCGCGCGTGGAACATATACGCGCCGTACAACACGGGTCTGGTGCTGATCGGACGGTGAGTCACCCATTACTCACCGTCCGCAGGCCCGCGCCTACGGTGGCCGGGAGTCGTCACGTGGCTCCCGACGCCCGGGGCGTCTCCTGCGGCGGCTGGGACGGGAGGACCTTTCTCTCTCCCATCCCGCCACCTCCTTCGCGAGCATGACTTTTTCGCAGAAGGAGGTGACTGCCTCCCACTCCCTCTCGCCCCGGACCATGGCTTGCACCAGGGCCGGGCGCGAGAGGTCGCCGCCGCCGATCGCCTCTACGAGGACACGGCGGTGCTCCGCCCAAGCGGGGCAGGTTTGCACCGTGTGCTCTACCGTGTCCTCTGGGCGATCCTCGCAGTGGTGACACCCGGGCGTTTCCTCCCGCCTGATGATGTGCAGGAACCTCCCGAAACATCCATGTCCGGTGAGGACCTGCGTCAGGCGGTAGGTGAGGGCGCCGTGACGCCTCTCTAGCCACTCCTCAAAGAGGGGCCTTACCGCCACTATCGTGGCGTGCCCTGCGCTGGGTTGCGACAGTCGCTGATTCCAGGCCGCCATGAGATCGCGCCGGAGGTCCGTCCGCTCCGCCGCAATTTGCTGCGAAAACGGAGTTTCCCCCCGGCTTAGTACCTCCGCGCGCCACTCGAACAGGCGCGCGAGGACTATCGCCTCCAGATCCCACGGCGGCAGTCCGGCAAGGAGGCTTGCCGCCTCGCCCGAGATCGTGCGGTACCCCCGGATTAGCCGAATGGCTACCACCTTTTGGGGCGCGTTCAGATAGTGAGCGGCTCGTCGCCGCAATGAACGCGCCCACACCGGGGCCCCGTATAGGGCCATGGACCGCACGACTCCCGCGTAAAGCCTCCGGCAGGAGGCGTTTGGCCCCCTCAAATTGGGCAAGAGCCGCTTTAAGGCGGCCCCAGTCCGTTCCAGCTTGGGGGCCAAACGTCGGAAATGCTCCACGAAATTCCATCGGCTGTCGAGGACCAGACCCAGGTATTTCATCGTGGTCTCGACGCCGATGTGAACCCCTCCTACCGTAAGTTGGGATCCCGATGGTGGCCTATTCCGAGGCCCATGAAAGGACATGGCCTCGGATTTGTGCAGTGCCACCTCGAGACCCAACTGCCGGATCCTCTCAACGACTGTCGCAACCCCGCGTGTCATCGCGTCGGCCGCCGCCTGATGCGACCTCCCCTGCGCCAGGACCAGCGTGTCGTCAGCGTAGCAAACTACGCTGACGCCGTCAGGGAGGTCGGCCCGCAGCACCCAGTCGTAACCGATGTCCCACAGGAACGGCCCCAGAACCGATCCCTGCGGGACACCGCACGACATCTCTCGCCGGTTCCATTCCCCAAGAATTGAGCCCTGGGCTACCCTTATTTTTGCTACAGACCCGGATGACCTTTTTTCGTTACCATCAACTCTCTGAATTTAAAAATTTCAAATTTCCACATATGTAAGTTAAAAGAAAGAATATTCATAGAGACGTTCCGGATTCCATAGTAGTGCAGCTTCCTGATGAGTGTTTGATGAGGAACTAATTCGAATGCCTTGGACAAATCGAAAAAGGTGCCCATAATATCGCGTTTATCCTAAAAGTTGCTTTGTGGTTGCTCTAATAATATTTTTTTAAATTTTCAACATTTTGGATACAATCTTCACATTATACAGCCGTAGACTACTATTACTAAATACAGTTTAGGGAAGACAACATAATGCTTAAGTCCTCGTCTCTTTTACACGAGGTGGTTCGTTTAAAGCTAGTAGCGAGTGTACGTGATTGTCGCTCTTATTTATGTATGTAAATACGTCATAATATTCAGGTTAACGATCAAACGAACGGTTAGGATGTAAAGTCATAATTCTATGTCTGCTTTTTTCGCAAAATAGTGCAAAAACTTTTATAAATTTAATTGTACATAAAACCATTTTTTAATTTTTGGTATATATTGAAGTCGCTTTTTGTTTGTTTGTATGGCCGCGTTGTTCTTCTAAACTACGCAATGTATTTTCATGCCGTTTTCACCAACATTTGGAGAATTTATCTGAAGGTGTTTGTTTTTAAAATAATTAATATTAATTTCTAAATATAAATTCTTCAAGTCGTAAAAAATGTGAGAAACAAAGGTAGGTCCTAGTTAACATAATCTTTGCGTTTATAAGATAAAATACCGTTACCTGGCTTTTTTACTATTCTAGGTTTGTTGACTAGCTTTTTGAAGATCGTTAATGAAATTAAGAATCCCTCGATCATAAAGGGGTATAGAAACGCTTTTCTAATTTTCATGAAGTAAACTTAATATCACAGTAATTAAGGAAACATCATGAGTAGATAGAATATTATTATTTTGTGAGGTTGTAAATATTCTTGCAGCCATTTATTGCATTATATACCTACCTCCATTCATAGCTGCCTCCAGAAAAGTTGTTGAAAAATTAAGCTTGGAAAAGCTTAATTTTTCAACAACTTTTCTGAAACAAACTGAACTATTTTTGATTAACATTCATTTTTAATCATTTGAATACTTATACAAATAAAACGTTTCGGTGGTGTTTTTCTGCAATTAAGTTTTATTTCACAATACCGAAGATACGTTTGCGCAATTTCAAACGAGTCAAATGCCATTAATTTACCACTATATGGGTCCCAAAAAACGTCTGTCAACATCGAGACAGCCCTAGGAGAAGGTGGCGAGACTAGCTTTAACACGTTCATTGCCACGTCACGCGACGTCGCGCGAAGCGGCCTATTACGCTGTGGCTGTTCACGCGACGTCGCGTGATGGTGCCTTACAATTTTATATGAGCCACCAAATAGCGGCCGCAGCGTATTGGATTCTGGTATTTGTTTTGGCCACTAGGGAAGGAAATTACCTATCTATTTGTGGGCGTGGCCTGCGGCTAGCCATCTTGAATTTTTTGTTTCGCATGCAGCTAGCCGCGCACTAGTTTGTTCTGTGCAGCCACGTGGAGCAGGACTGTGTTTGTTATTTCTCGGCTGTTTTCGTTTTGTTTACATCAAAACTTTGTATTTATAATGAGTAATAATCCGACAATTTTTTTTACTAATAAAAGCCTATTTTGCCATGTAAATACAAATCACGCGAATTCGCGATACCGGCCATGTGGGCAATATGTATATAATAAATGCGTCCTGTATGGCCGATCACACGTCTTCGCGTGATAAAAATATACACATATATTTATGAACTTATATATTATATAATGGTAGATTCCTTATATAAAAGCATTACTGGCACAATAAAAACCACATCCAACGATTTTTTTTAATTTGGCCATCTATGTAAGTTCAGCATTTTGGCTTGGCAATGAACGTGTTAAGCCTACAGATAGGATTGCCCATATGTGATCAAGAGAGAAATGAAGAGAAAGAAGAAAGGGAGGCCTTTGCCTTGCAGTGGTTCAGCACAGATAAAAAATATAAAATAAGCTAAGTTAAAACAGAAAAAGCATACGGAACCACAACGAAATAAACCAAATAATTGCTGAAACTATAAATTCTCCTGAAGCTAGAAATTACTAACATTAGCTAAACGCATCTACTTACAGACGGTGAAAATGTGGTCAACACTGATATTATTTTTCTCTCTATTCTGCTTCAGCAGTGTGTTATGTGAGTAACTGGTTACTATCTTATTTTATCCATCATTTATTTATTTATGTAAAATTCCATTGACAATTGTTAAAAACTAACTTCCTTGAAAGTCTCTTATGAAGTAAGAGAAAAAGAAGTTTGGTAACATATAAATATTACCAAACAAAGACTTCCTAACCGTATCAATTTATTACCTCAGTTATGTAACCAAAATTTTGTTATCATAAGTTTGTTTAAAAGAGAGTGTGGAGTTTCTTGTCCGTTATTCCCCTTAGGTACCTACTGCTTTGGAATGGGCAAATAGCTTCATCTTTCTGACTGACCAACCCCATGGTACTTAAAAAGTGCCTGTATTTGGTTTATCTGAAAAGAATGCTTTGAGTATGATATTATGGTCAAAGTCATCTCTAATAACCAAATCTGCTAGATACCGCTGGACACGCCCATTTCAGCTGAATTAGAATCAGTTATGTTCAAATATTATAACGCGCGTTCTCCTTTGCTTACTAAACAGTCAATTTAATCCTACTTCCAGGTGAAAAGAAACTATGCAACATACACGATAACCATTGCCTCACAGAGGGCGCTGCACGGACGTTTACAGAGTTCATAGCTGGCATGCCAGGAGTGGAACCTTCAGATCCTTTGCACCTGGATTTTTTGGAAGCTAATCTGCCTTCAATAAATTATAAAATTATCGATGCTTCTCTATCCGGAATGACAAATTGTCATGTGGAACTTGTGCAGTAAGTTTATTTTTTTACATAATTGTCTTTTTGACAAGAGAGTGGTATGGCACGACTCTCCTGTCTTTCTTTTTAAACGGTTTCTCCTTATAAAAATGACATTCATACTTTGGTGTTAGTCCCAGGGTACATACAGATCCGCCGCGGGAGACGCTCCGGGCGTCGGGAGCCACGTGACGACTCCCGGCCACCGTAGGCGCGGGCCTGCGGGCGGTGAGTAATGGGTGACTCACCGTCCGATCAGCACCAGACCCGTGCCGTACGGCGCGTTTATGTTCCACGCGCGCCTCAAAGAGATGTCAGCATATGAAGGGGCCCCTCAGGGCCAAGCCTGCCGGGTAAGCGGGATTGTCCGAAAGGGTTACCGCTACCCCGGAACATAAAGGGCTACGGAAGGAACATGGATGGGTTTTAGTCAGTAAGAGTCTGACACTCCCTTCCGCTCCACCCAGAGCGGGAGCAGTCATTGGATGATTTCCCAGCCTTAAAAAAAAAAAAAAAAGGGTACATACAGATAGGGTAATAATAAAAGAAAGATAAAAAATTAAAATGGAGGCAAAGTTCTCAATTGTCGACTATAGTTTAGTTTGCGCTGGAAAGTCACGAATCTAACTTTATCAGCTATTTAATTAAACACTTCTGGTATAAAATGCTTCAGCGGATTACTGCAAATTTTTAACGACACGGTTGGCGCAGTGGTTGAGTGATTGACTGCTTGTCGCGGGTTTGATTTCCGCACGGAACGAATATTTGTACGACCTACAAGTATTTGTTCTGGGTGTTTGTTTATCTATAATATTATGTATGTATTTACAAAAAAATGCATATAAGTTTTTTATCAGCCATCTCGTTACCATAACACAAGCATTAGGTTGCTTAGCTTGGGATTAAATGGCGTTGTGTGAAATGTCCAAGAATATTATTATATATTTATTTAATTTTTTAAATTAATATATTTTTTTTGTGCAATTCCAGATTATCTCCAGCGGATAAAAAGTATCACGGCCACATTGGATGTCCGCATCTTGTTTTAGAATCAAAATATGAAGTAAAGGGTAACCTAGGCCCTGAGTATGTTGAAGGAAAAGGCACCAGCAGAGTTTTCCTCTGTAAGTAATCTATACATTTAACATACTGTAACTGCATGTATAAATACTAAGTAATCTATGTGATCTATAGCAGTCTTCAATAGGTATATTTCGTGCTTCAAATCTAAGGAGCTTTTAATATTCGATTTACAGAATATTTTTAAATATTATTCTTAAATTAAACTAACTGGACTTCGTTGGGGTCTCGCAAGCGTTACTGCTGAGCATGAAGTCATCGGTAAGATTTCCAGGTTAGGCAGTGTCTGAAAATGTCCTGGTTAATAGCACTAGACTCGCTCGCTATTACATATTACTTAATATAAATATTTGACAAAACGGGGTTACACCTAATATGAGTAGGTACACTACTGCTTAACATTTCCGAGCAAACAGGCCTGATGTTATTTTCACGATCGTAAGAAAGTTAGTTGGTATGATGCAAGCTAATGCTAGAATAGAATTTACTACGAGTATTTACACTATAAGAATATAGAACATTTTACAGGGGGCGACACAATGGGCGGTGTTATCGCTTAAAGTAATCTTGTAAAGACACGTTTTGGATGGATTAAGGGAGAACAGATATTTTACAGATAGTCTAAACTAAAATAAGTAACAAAATGTTAATTTTCAGTTAACTACAACTTCCTTTTCAATGGTGATTATGAAAGGAAGGATTGCAACCATAAAAAAAATCACATCCAGTTCAAAAATACCAATTTGGAAGTAGAGGCAAAAGGGAAAGTGCACTATGACTTCGATAATCTCTTCAATGGCAATAAAGCAAAATGTAAGAACACTGAGGCTGAATTTCACTAATAAAACTGAACTCTATTAACGCTATCAATTTTCCGTGGAATGTTGAAACTCTTGAACGCTGTTTAGGCGTACGGATCGCGTTCCGTTTCATCGCTGAAATTCGCACTTAATTGTTAATCTTTCTTCTACCAATACTTCATATTTTTCTATATTAATAATGCTTATCTTAATAGACTAAAAATTGATTATTTTCCTTCCATTACCAATATTACAAAGCGGCATGATGTCCCTACGCTGGTTGCTAGATTCGATTAAATTCAAAATTCGAATTCAAATTCAAATTTTTTATTTCAGATCAAAGGGATCCATATAGTGTTAGTATGAGCTTAGCCTAAGTTAGTACACTCATAAAACATAACTTAAATATATTAATTGGCTACATGAACATGTGCACGCACACGTCTGCCAGCCCAGAGCCTGATAAAAGGTCCATCGACCTTGTCCGCCAGTGTAGCTAAAATACTGTTCGGGCTGCCCCTGAATCGCCGTAACATCGAAGCACTCCTTTTGCGCATGATGGCATGAAAGTCATCTACTCGCGCTTCCGCAAACATGCCCGATGCACTGCAAAACCGAGGCAGCCCCAGCAGTATCCTCAGTGCATTATTATACTGCACGCGCAGAGCGTTGTAAGCCTTTTGCGTATACCTAACCCACAAGCTGCACGAGTAAAATGACTGGCAGTAGGCTCTGAAGAGCGTCAGTTTTACCTCATCAGTGCACCGCGCAAACCTGCGGGCAAGCATATTGCATCGGGCTGCCAACGCTCTGCGCTCCCTGTCTATGTCCCGGTCGTCCGTGAGAGAATCCGTGACTACATGACCGAGGTATTTAAAATGATTAACTACTTTTAATGGTGATCCTTGTAACATCACCGGTGGTATATTCGAGGGTGTATTGCGTACAAGAACATTAAAGAACTCGAGGAGCTTTTTATGCTCGTATTGACATAATCGCAATTGAATACCAACTGATTGGCTTATTGTGTCAACACAGATCGCCAAGTTGCAGATATATGTATATATAAAAAAAAAACAATAAAAAAAAAAAAACCCAAGTTAAGCAAGTGAGACCACTTTGCTCCGTACTTAGTGCCCATTGTGTACTGTGGTACCGAGAAGCTTTTAAAATATAAAATATGGCAGTTACTTGGTGGGCTCTCACCTAAATAGAATTCGGTGGCTTTTGCGTGTTTATTAAACAAATTCTGTGCTCTTTAGAGAACTAAGTAGGAATAGAAGAAACATACAAGTTACTTGCGATTTTGAGATTCGTATCTCACAGGCGCCTAGATTTACATTCTAATTTAAAATGTGTTCTTTATTTCCAGCTGATGCAGCACACAAGTTTATGAATGAAAACTGGCAGTTTGTTGACAAACTGGTTCGTCAACCAGTGATGGAGGCGTTTATGAAAAAATACATCGACAACGTTAATGCCTATCTAAGAAAAGTGCCTGTTCAAGATTTATTTACCGAAGAATCATAAAACAACTGTTTGCTTACATTATTAAAATTATAATTACTTAGGATGTCTTTTATTTAGTTATGATACACTAGATGTAAGGGCAATGGGAGTTTCTGAATACAGGTAGCAGTCATTTACACTTTCCGTGGCTACATAGCAATAAAAGTAACTTTATGCAAAAATAATTGCTGGGAAACGACTCTTATTTTATGGTGAAAAATTCGAATTTTACGGTAGAGCGCAACATCACGCACGAAAATCCATGTGCTTATTGGTGCATGCTACGATACAGGCATCTCAGTATTAACCAAAGTTACGTCATAATATTTTTATTAAATATTTAAAAGTTGGAACCTTGATCTACAATATATCTTTACCAAAAAGTTCCTAGCAAAATATATCCTAACAACGGAAAGGCCAGGAGACTCTCAGCTCAGCTTTGTTAAGGGTGTTTTTACATGTACCCGTTATTTTTAATTTTCCCTTATGTGTTAGACCTTTTTTTGAGGGTGGGAAATCATCCAATGACTTCTCCCGCTCTGGGTGGAGCACAAGGGAGTGCCAAACTCTTACTGACTAAAAGCCATCCATGTTCCTTCCTTAGCTCTTTATGTTCCGGGGTAGCGGTAACCCTTTTGGACAATCTCGCTTACCCAGCAGGCTTGGCCCTGACGGGCCCCTTCAAATTCTGACTTCTCTTTGAGGCGCGCGTGGCACATGTACGCGCCGTCCGGCACGGGCCTGGTGCTGATCGGACGGTGAGCTACCCATTCACCGCCCGCAGGCCCGCGCCTACGCGTGATGTGTTAGACCTGGTATATTCAAATCAAACTCTGCCTAGCCTTTTTCCAACTATGTTGGGGTCGGCTTCCAGTCTAAGCGGATGAGGCTGAATACCAGTATTTTACATAGAGCGACTGCCTATCCGACCTCCACAACCCAGTTACTGGGTACGAATACGATACCCTTTAGTAAGACTGGCTGTCAGATATTCGAGCTTTTAACGATTCGTAACGACTGTCATAGAGGCACAAATGACAGCCGGATCAGGCTTAACGTAATTTCCGAGGCACGGAGGAGTCTCGGTATGTTAAAGACGGTCGCCAATCCACGGCCAACCCCGGCAAGCGTAGCTTTACCTGCTGGATCGACCTGTGCGGTTGTAATTGATTAGTCTTCCAGTCAATAACATTGCCATGTCTTACTTTTCTTAATATGAATGTTCGCATTTACATTACAGACAAAAAGTTACGGAGGTTTCATCTTAAAACAATCTTGAGTTCATGCCTGCACAGTACCTATTCTGTGCTTAACCTTTCGGGGGATAAAGGTATATGTAAAAATGTAGGATACAATTTAGACAAAGACAACTTTTAATAAATGTTACACAACACCTGCTCTAATATCAATAAAACAGATTACATTGTCAATTATTAAATTATAAACATAAAATTAGATTATGTAATTTTATTCAATAAATATTGTTTTACTAAGGGCAAATTTTTCAACAGTCAGATAGCTCTTTTATTAACCGACTTCAAAAAGGAGGAGGTTCTCAATTCGGATGTTTGTATTTTTTTTTTTTTATGTTTGTTCGCGCATAACTCCGTTGCTTGCCAACCGATTTGAAAAATTCTTTTGTTGGAAAGGGTATACTTCCCAAATGGTCCCATATAAATTTTATCGAAATCGAATAAGCGGTTTTTGAAAAATCAACAAAAATCTAAAAAATCCTACTTAATATATGTGGACGATGTTCTAATAAGTTCCTGTCACTGTAATTTACATACCAGGTAGTGTAATTTTGGGGGGCAGGGGGGGGTTGTGTAGGTAGGTACCACAACTAAAAAGTGAAAAATAAAAACTTTTTTACAAAAAATAAAACCGACTTCCAAAACAAACACTACAAAGTGACAAATAATTTTGATTTCGGAAGTCGGTGGCAAAAAATGAAAATACAAAACCGAAGACACCGACTTCCAAAATCAAAATTATTTGTCACTTTGTAGTGTTTGTTTTGGAAGTCGGTTTTATTTTTTGTAAAAAAGTTTTGAAGAATAAATATGTCAGTTTGCCAGCTTTAGTATGGAAAATATGCCAATTTGTCATATTAATTTATTCATCAGATAAAAGTTATCTGTTCATTGAAAAATTAGTCCTTAACAAATTAAATTACATCTTCATACTCATTTTTCGTAAAAAAATATATCTTGAATAGGGACTATAGCCAAGTAAGCGTTTTTGTTGTTGATGTGTTTGTTCATGAAAGCTTCCATGACTGGTTGTAGAGTTTGCTTGACCATAGATTCCCAATTTTCATTGGCGAATTTTTGGAGAGCGTCAGCTGAAAGTATATAAATTATCTTAAAAACTGTAAAACATAACAACTTACATGAAAAAGTATTCTAAAAAATAACAGATTTGATTCTTGTACGTAAGTATAAGTGAATCATATGAGATAATAGAAGAGTATATTGGCCGAATAGGGCACAAATCCTGATGCTTGCAATTGAGCATAATCTAAAGTAAAAACTAGTTCACCCACCCGGAGATTAAATCTAGAATCGTTTTTTTTTAAGAATGGGAAAACATCAAATAACTCCTACCGCTCTGGGCGGAGCGGAAGGGAGTGTAAGAATCTGACTGACTAAAACCCATCTATGTTCCTTGCTTACCCTTTTGTGTTCTGGGGCGGCGCTAACCCTTTCAGACAATCCCGCTGTGCAAATCTAGAATCCCACATTTGTCTTATTTGCAAAAAAAAACTCTGACTGAGAATCATGCACACACCACTTAATTTCACCTATCTCTCTGCGCGACCGCTTTTTGGTTATGCCAATTATTACGCTCTCGTACCAACCAGTCTTTGAGAATCATCCAAGAATAATACGTATATACTTTGCCTGATAGAGCTTCTTTCACTAACAAAACCAAGAGTGATACAAAAACGTGTGCAGTCGGAGGACCGGCAGAAACGCAGTTTTTGGCAATTACAAACATGTTTGCAACCGCCATCTTGGAATTTTTCTCTCTAATGCAGAAAGCATGGATAGCGCATAACTGTTTTTCGTTACGTGACAATTTTTACCAGTGAAATCCCATTGCGATTGTTCGATGTTTCAAGTAAAGTTCTTACATTTTTCTTTGTCATCTATGAAGAGATTCTTGTAGTTATAGCGCACCTTTCCTTTCACATTCAATTCTAGTTCATGAGTTTTTAAATTAAGGTGCATTTTTCCTTCCTTGCCTTCCTTGATAACGAAATCACCATTGAAAAGGAGGTGATAGTCATCTGAAATAGAAAAAAAGTATCGTGTTTAAATGAAACGTAGGTTTCTTAAATTGAACTATTCCAAAATCAAGGGCAGTTCTTGTTCTGACCTCACGTTAAACTCCATTGCTTTGTAACTTGTAAATTGTAGTATTTTAATTCTTTAGTCTGCCTCGTTGGTCCATTGGTCTAGACCGCTACTGCTGAGCATGAGGTCCAGGGTTCGATTCCCGGTTCGGGCATAGTTTTATTGGGTTTTACCATCAGGAATTTCTTAGTAGCAGCCCGGAGTTTGGAATTGTGGATGGCAATAGGCTCACGACCGTTACATGGAACTAAAACAACTGGCAAAATGTGGGTGTACTATAGTTACGCCTCTGCCCCCGAATTCCTTAATGAAGGCGAGATGTTATGTTATGTTGTTATGCCAATCTTAACATAATCATGATCATCTTACTACTTACAGAAATCAATCTTGGAGGTGCCTTTTCCTTCTACAATTTCTGTACCAGCTTCAGCTTTCAGTTCGTAGCCTGATTTTAGAGTGAGATGTGGGCATGCAACGTGATAGTCATACTTTTTATCCTTTGTAGAGATTCTGGAATAATTATAAGTACATACAATACAGGGCGAAATCGAAAAATTCATGGGCATTATTTTAAGGGGTCATTGTACTTGTCACAAAAAAAATCTGCTGTACCATACATTATGCTCGCATAACTCGTCGAAATGTAGGGAACAGCTGATTTGTTTTCGTGAATTCAGATTTGGTCCCATAGTGAAAGTTGTTCATAATGATGGGTACAATTGACCGCTTAAAATAATGCCCATGAATTCAATTTCACCTTGTATAGGTACCAATAAAAATATCAACGAGCATTTATTACACCCCGATACGATGCCTATAAAAATATAGACAGAATGCTGCTTCGTTGGTTTAGTGATCGTAACTGAACGCATGAGGTCCTGGGTTCGATTCCAAGGCCGAGTAGTATTTTTGGATTTGTGCCCGGTTGACGGCAATATGGTCGCCCCCTATAATATGGGACTTAACTTTTCGTGTGTTGTAATTACAGACACAATTAAAAAGCCATTGTGTCTCGCGTAGATCTGCGTTCCGGCAGTCAATGGGTTAAACATAACTGGTGAAATGTGGTTGTACCTACTATGGATACACCGCTGCTTAATCCTTCGGAGAAACGTGATTATATGGTACCAGCACTTTGCCCGCGGCTTCGCTCCCGTGGTCTTTCCCGTGGGACCCGTTATTTTTCCCGGGATAAAAAGTAGCCTATGTTACTCCTAGAAAACTAAGCTTTCCAACGGTGAAAGAATTTTTAAAATCGGTCCAGTAGTTTTTGAGCCTATTCATTACAACCAAACAAACAAACAAAGTTTTCCTCTTTATAATATTAGTATGGATAAGGACAGAATACTTTGGGCTTAAATCGAACACATTACTAAAACTGAGGAAACATTTAACATATTTTATATGTATTCTGTTAAAAACAACTAAAAACTTACTTCACCAGTTCCACATTACAGTTTTTCAATCCAGATAAGTGACCATCTATAATCTTATAGTCCAGTGAAGGCAGATTCGCTTCAATCAAATCCTGGTGCAAGGGATCGGAGGACTCCACGCATGGCATGCCAGTTATGATTTGTACAAACACACGATTAGCAGCCTTTTTTTTTTTTTAAGGCTGTGAAATCATCCAATGACTGCTCCCGCTCTGGGTGGAGCGGAAGGGAGTGTCAGACTCTTACTGACTAAAACCCATCCATGTTCCTTCCGTAGCCCTTTATGTTCCGGGGTAGCGGTAACCCTTTCGGACAATCCCGCTTACCCGGCAGGCTTGGCCCTGAGGGGCCCCTTCATATGCTGACATCTCTTTGAGGCGCGCGTGGAACATAATACGCGCCGTACGGCACGGGTCTGGTGCTGATCGGACGGTGAGTCACCCATTACTCACCGTCCGCAGGCCCGCGCCTACGGTGGCCGGGAGTCGTCACGTGGCTCCCGACGCCCGGGACGTCTCCTGCGGTGGCTGGGACGGGAGGACATTTCTCTCTCCCATCCCGCCACCTCCTTCGCGAGCATAACTTTTTCGCAGAAGGAGGTGACTGCCTCCCACTCCCTCTCGCCCCGGACCATGGCTTGCACCAGGGCCGGGCGCGAGAGGTCGCCGCCGCCGATCGCCTCTACGAGGACACGGCGGTGCTCCACCCATGCGGGGCAGGTTTGCACCGTGTGCTCTACCGTGTCCTCTGGGCGATCCTCGCAGTGGTGACACCCGGGCGTTTCCTCCCGCCTGATGATGTGCAGGAACCTCCCGAAACATCCATGTCCGGTGAGGACCTGCGTCAGGCGGTAGGTGGGGGCGCCGTGATGCCTCTCTAGCCATTCCTCAAAGATGGGCCTTACCGCCACTATCGTGGCGTGCCCTACGATTAGCAGCCTGTGTTAAACATTTGTAGTCCTCAAAGTCACATATTTTCTTTGCACCTGGAATTAGAAAATAATTCGTTGGTTGGTTGGGTATTGTTCAAAAAATCGATTGTTATACAAATTGGGTGACAAAAAATATACTGTACAAACCATCATCGCGGTTCTAACCGTGATAAATTAGACATACATAATTATGATCTCGATGCATTACCTGCATAGATGTAAAGTCAACAATCTTTTCCTAACTATGTTGGGGTCGGCTTCCAGTCTAACCGGCAGTCGAATACCAGTATTTTACATGGAGCGACTGCCCATCTAACCTCCACAACCCAGTCTTCTTCTTTTCGTGTGGTTAGTGACTAACCTGGTATCAGAGTTTTTATACTGCCCATATTTTTTATTTTTTTTTAAGGCTGGGAAATCATCCAATGACTGCTCCCGCTCTGGGTGGAGCGGAAGGGAGTGTCAGACTCTTACTGACTAAAACCCATCCATGTTCCTTCCGTAGCCCTTTATGTTCCGGGGTAGCGGTAACCCTTTCGGACAATCCCGCTTACCCGGCAGGCTTGGCCCTGAGGGGCCCCTTCATATGCTGACATCTCTTTGGGGCGGCACGGGTCTGGTGCTGATCGGACGGTGAGTCACCCATTACTCACCGTCCGCAGGCCCGCGCCTACGGTGGCCGGGAGTCGTCACGTGGCTCCCGACGCCCGGGGCGTCTCCTGCGGCGGCTGGGACGGGAGGACATTTCTCTCTCCCATCCCGCCACCTCCTTCGCGAGCATAACTTTTTCACAGAAGGAGGTGACTGCCTCCCACTCCCTCTCGCCCCGGACCATAGCTTGCACCAGGGCCGGGCGCGAGAGGTCGCCGCCGCCGATCGCCTCTACGAGGACACGGCGGTGCTCCGCCCATGCGGGGCAGGTTTGCACCGTGTGCTCTACCGTGTCTTCTGGGCGATCCTCGCAGTGGTGACACCCGGGCGTTTCCTCCCGCCTGATGATGTGCAGGAACCTCCCGAAACATCCATGTCCGGTGAGGACCTGCGTCAGGCGGAAGGTGAGGGCGCCGTGACGCCTCTCTAGCCACTCCTCAAAGAGGGGCCTTACCGCCACTATCGTGGCGTGCCCTGCGCTGGGTTGCGACAGTCGCTGCTACCAGGCCGCCATGAGATCGCGCCGGAGGTCCGTCCGCTCCGCCGCAATTTGCTGCGGAAACGGAGTTTCCCCCCGGCTTAGTACCTCCGCGCGCCACTCGTGCAGGCGCGCGAGGACTATCGCCTCCAGATCCCACGTCGGCAGTCCGGCAAGGAGGCTTGCCGCCTCGCCCGAGATCGTGCGGTACCCCCGGATAAACCGAATGGCTACCACCTTTTGGGGCGCGTTCAGATAGTGGGCGGCTCGCCGCCGCAATGAACGCGCCCACACCGGGGCCCCGTAAAGGGCCATGGACCGCACGACTCCCGCGTAAAGCCTCCGGCAGGAGGCGTTTGGCCCCCTCAAATTGGGCAAGAGCCGCTTGAAGGCGGCCCCAGTCCGTTCCAGCTTGGGGGCCAAACGTCGGAAGTGCTCCACGAAATTCCATCGGCTGTCGAGGACCAGACCCAGGTATTTCATCGTGGTCTCGACGCCGATGTGAACCCCTCCTACCGTAAGTTGGGATCCCGATGGTGGCCTATTCCGAGGCCCATGAAAGGACATGGCCTCGGATTTGTGCAATGCCACCTCGAGACCCAACTGCCGGATCCTCTCAACGACTGTCGCAACCCCGCGTGTCATCGCGTCGGCCGCCGCCTGATGCGACGCCCCTGCGCCAGGACCAGCGTGTCGTCAGCGTAGCAAACTACGCTGACGCCGTCAGGGAGGTCGGCCCGCAGCACCCAGTCGTAACCGATGTCCCACAGGAACGGCCCCAGAACCGATCCCTGCGGGACACCGCACGACATCTCTCGGCGGTTCCATTCCCCATCGCGACTGGGGTAGATGACGGCTCTGTCCGTCAAGTATGCCCCGACTATTAGACGGAGGTTGGTCGGCACCCGGTGATACCGGAGTGCTTCCCCAATGCAACTCCAGGGCAGGGTGTTGAAGGCGTTGGCGATGTCGAGTGACACCGCCACGACGACCCTATCCTGGGACACCGCGTCCCCCGTCGTGAGGGCTCTAACGCGCATGATGGCGTCCACCGTCGAGCGCCCCTTGCAGAAGCCAAACTAGCATTCCGCAAGGTCCGGCACCGTCCTTCCAAGGTGCCCGACGAGGCGGCCCGCAGTAATTCTTTCAAAGAGTTTGCCTACCTCGTCGAGCAGCACTATGGGCCGGAATGCGGACGGAGAGTCCGCAGGGCGCCCTGGCTTCTGTATGAGGACCAGCTTCCCCGTCTTCCAACGGAGCGGAAACTGGCCTCTCTCCATGCATGCGCTTAAGAGCGCCTCCAGTCGGGGCCCGAGAGCCCCTGAGGCCAGGACCCGGCTTTACCTGGCAAGCCGTCGGGTCCTGGGGCGGTATTCTTGGCCTTGAGCCTTCCAACCACCGCTCTCAGATCTACCTCGGTCACTGCGGGGATGTCGTCGTCGTCCTCGTGGTCCGCTTCGGGCGGAGCCATAGGCGGGGGAGTATGCTCCCCCCGTGAAAGGAACAGAGCGCTCACCACCTCCTCCACCAGCTGAGGGCGGAGACTCTGCGTCAGAGGGGGAACCCAGAATACCGAATTTTATATAAAATTCGGTTATACAGCTTAAAGTATTACCAAATACCAATGACATTGATGCGTTAGATATAAAGTAATGAAGGTTTAAACTTTTACTTTCCAAGTTATTTATTTACATTTAATAAATCCTATTTTTTTAAGCTAGGTAAACGAATTCGGTGTTTCCTTGTCGAACTGAGAAAAAACAGAATCCTTCTGATTTTCGTTTAAACATCTGAAGGTCTATAGTCAGACAATTTCTTAAAGAAGTTAGATCAGAGCTTGCTTGTTAATATCTGAAGTGATCTGTCGAGGAAATAACTGTGTAGATCTGAATGAACCTGTCCTCGCAGTTGGCACTCATGAGTCGGCCATCGTGCAGCTCAGCTTAAACTCAACGATCAGACGAAGGTTTTTTTTTTGTGCTGCTACTTATTTCAGGAAAAAAGGAGATAGGAGAACACAAAGTCTTTCGTGTACAGCATCCTTTCCCAAAGTGGGCGTTAAATGCCCTTTGTGGGCGCTGAAGGCCTAAAGGGGGGTCACCGATTGTAATTGCCACAACAACAACTACAACAACAACACAACAACAACAACGTAACGTACGTATTCGTAATAATTTAGTATGTAAAGATGGTCACCCATCCAAGGCCGACCTGATGGATCGACCTATGCGGCTGTTGGTACTTAGCCACGATCTCCTCGTAGACATAACGATTACTAAATATTCTCTATGATAACTAAAACCCATCAGAAAATCAATAAAACCAATTAAAAATATTGCATGATGTTCTTTTATTCAGAAAAATGTTCGCTTTATTTACTACAATTTCTTCTTCTTTTTCACTTTTCATAGGAAAACAGGTCTTGAACGGGTACAACGTCCATGTAAGCGTTGACGTTGGTTATGTATTTGTCCATTAATAGTTCCATAGTTTCCTTGCCATACATCTTGGCCACAGGTTCCCAGTTTCCATTTATGGATTTATGAGCAACGTCAGCTGAAAATATAAATAATGCATTCAACTAAAATATCAAATCATTACACGTCTTTAAAAAAAATAACGATTAAAGTTATCGTGCAGTTTCTTGCAGGAAATGACCAATTAGAGCCGTGTACCTAGCGTTTAACAATTTATAAGTGCCCATGTGGATTTTTCAAATAAGTAAAGTATTTATGTGAAATAAAATATTTGTTAGTTTTAAGACGGACGGTGGGGCTCAACCATGTAATGCTAGATACGCTTGGCGGATTTCCTTTTTGCAACTAACCTAACCGGTTACAAATTCATACTAACCGGGTAACTCTTGATTTTCTAATTTTATATAATTATTACACATATTCAAGAATTAGGTTTTGTACATTTAATCTACCTTAAATTATTAATAATAGATAACTATGTAAAACGGGAGGTAAAAAAATTAAAATAAATCAAAGGGCATCAAAAAATTCGTCCACATCGCTGTTAATGAAATGTCACATCATTATTACACAAAGCAAAATTGCCTGTCTCGAGGATCGAGCCTAATATATTATAACTTGTTGAGTATTGATATTTAGCAGTGTGGAAAATTTAGAAGTGCTACACACCTTGTTCTGGAAAATTCATATAATATGATATATTTAACAGACCGGCTGTACCGAATCATGCCTAGTCATGGTGCATGCCGACATGAACAACGTATACATTTGGTAGGTACAGACATCAAGCTATCCCTAACTGTCAAATTTTCTCAATTAAAAATGAACCTTATGTCTTTGCAATAAAGTTGAAATACTATCAAAGAAATTTGACAGATTGTGGTAACTTGATGTGCTGGCCTCTGTACATAAAATTAATGAGCACAAAAGTTTTTAGGACTCGTTCGTGTAAGTAACAGAGATTTGTATATTAATAGTTGATGGCTGACTGTTTACAACGCCGGCTAGTTCTTGCCTGTAGAACACACGACAAGAGCTTTCAAAGAGAGAGAAAACAAAGCAAGTTTCGCTGAGCGAGTACTCAGCGAAGCTCGCTAGACACTCGGGCGGGCTAAATACTCGCTGAGAGAAAACCCTTAGTATGCACTAAGGGTTATACGATTACGGGTTACGATAAGTAATTACTCGCTGGTAAACTACTGGTACTGGTATATACCAGCGAGTAATTACTTATCGTCGTTGCACACACCGTTCTCGCCAACCCCTTTTTAGTTACTTTTCTCGCTTCTCGCTAACCGCGTGTTATCCTATAGAGAGCTATTTGGTTATCGTAAAGACAGAAATGTCAGAATACTCACATTTTTCCTTATCACCATCGAAGAGATTTTTGAAGTCAAAGTGCACCTTTCCTTTAACCTGTACTTCCAGTTCGTGAGTTTTTAAGTTGATGTGAGTCTTTCCTTCCTTGCCATCCTTACTGACGTAATCACCATGGAAAAGGAAGTGGGTGTCATCTAAAACAAGTAAATTTATGCTTTTAGAAATAAAATAAAATATTTTTCCGTTTAATCCGAAAAACACAATAATTATGATTGACAAGTCTAGAGCATTAAGAGCGAACTCTATTGGGCCTACCTCCCTTGGGATAATGCCTCTAGACCAATGTTTATTTTTCAAAAAATCTAGGTCTAATGAGTACGTGCCCTGTCATTTCCTTTTCCAAAACATAGTCACTAAAAGAATTATGACAATCCAAAATGCCGAAAAATAGCCCGTTTTTGTCACTATGTTCAGATGAATATTAGGCAAATTTTATAAGTTAAAAAAAATAGAAGCATATTATAATATGCTTTTCCTCTAAATTCTGCACTAAGAATTTTTTTAATCACTTCAGTTTGGAAGAAGAAAACAAAACGTTTTTGGTCAAGGTAGGTAAAATCAGCCTGAGCTGCAGTTGTCCCTTTCCCACTTTACGGGTGGAGGTGCGTCGCAACGCGACGGCAATATTTTCTTCAAATACCTATTTTTCAAATTTGTCGAGACTATACTCCCCTCTTAAAAACTATTTGAAGAACGCAAAAATAGACGTCTTGAAGACCCACAACAGACACGTCTAGCAACGAATGACGCCACCAAATGAATTCGGAGAGAGAGAGAATAGGAAATTCCGATCAGATCGAGTTAGTAATAGTTATTTCGATGTCCTGTTGAGCTTCCTTCTTGGAGCACGTTATTTTTGTTGTTATTACTTTACATACATATATTATTAATGAGGCTAAGTGCGGAAACTGTCCAGCCAACCTAACATCACGCGTGTATTTTCCGAAGCGCGTACTACTCGAAGACTGTCCGAGCAAGGGATCAAACCCAGGCTTAGGAACCCGCGCTAAGATTTTATGATTTACAATTTGTAACTATACTTACAAAAATCAACTCTGGCGTCGCCCTTTCCTTCAATATGCAGCTCGCCTACTTCACCATTTAAATCATATCTTGCTTCAAGAGAGACAAGAGGGCAACCAACGTGGTAGTCATATTTTAGATCCTTTGCAGAGATTCTGGAATTGAAAAGTTAAATAATGATTCTTTGATAAATATAAGAGTACGTGCAAACACAAAATATAGGTAGGTAGAGGTTTACTGAGTAGGTATGAAGAAATTCATCGAGCGCAAAAAATACTTTACGCTATTTAGAGCTGCCTTTCCTACAGCCAAATCAATTTGCCAAGCCTTTTCCCAACTATGTTGGGGTCGGCTTCCAGTCTAACCGAATGCAACTGAATACCACTATTTTACTGCCTGATTGCCTATCTGACCTTCACAACCCAGTAACTGGGTAATACGATACCCCTTGGTAAATCTGCGTTTCCTACAGGTCAAAAACAGTCGTCAAAAAGGTCAATAATTTGACGACACTTGAATAAATTCAGGCCACTAAGAAGCTGAGGTGACATTACTTAAAAGAATGTTGTAAAAAAAACAGACGATAAAACTTACTTCACCAGTTCCACCTTACACTTCTTCATGCCAGAGAGTTTGGCATCAAAATATTTATATTTCAACGTAGGATGATTGCCCTCAATCAATTTTACGGTTAAAGGCTCAGAAGATTCAACGCCTGGGATGCCAGATATGAACTCCACAAACGTCAGACCTGCTGAGTCCGTCAGACATTGGCTGTTTTCAAAGTCACATACTACCTTTTCACCTGGAATGGAGTTTGTTGGTTAGATACTAGAAATAGGAAGGACCTACTACTGATCAACAAGGCTGAGGCCATAACGTTGTCATGAAAGTGAAAACAGTAATTTAATACGATTCGTAAAATAACTCTAATTTCGGAAGTCAGTGTTTGTCGTTTTGTATTTTCAAATGCCATCGACTGCCGAAATTAATGTAGTGTTTTTTTGGAAGACGGGTGTTTTTTTACGTATAAAAACTATTTCATTTTTTCACTTTTTATTACCTAACTCTACCACAGCCCACACACCAATTGGTATACCACTATTTGCTATGTAAACTATAGTGACAGGAATTAATTAAACATCATCATCATATGGGAGAACCACCCAAGCTTCCTCCATCAACACATCAAAACACACAATGATGAATATATTTTTTTTTTAACATTAGTTTATTTCACAAACAATCTAATGCCACCTAATGTGTCACTCACAAAATTTGAATGTCTTAATTATATGACAAAACATAGCGCACAATCTTTTTATGTAAACACCAATGTTTAAGAAATACATTTTTTGATTGAAAAATAAATAAACAAAAGAACATAGAACCTTTTTTGGAAGTCGCTTAGAAATTAGGACACACTTACATAATACACTGCTAATGCAGAATATGCCAATAACCATTAACAATCGTGTCGCGAACATTTTAGATAAACACTGAATATGTAATGCTTGTCCATATAAATTCGAAGCGAATTTATAGCTCAAGACTACCTAAAAAAGTTCTAAAGTTTTTAAACTTATTTTAATAGTGGTGCAAAAAATATAAATTAAATGTCGATGGCATTGATGAGCTAGGTAACTAATTAGTAACGGTTTTTACACTTAGGTACACGTTAATCACTTAGCTGTTTTTGCTAATGCATGCATACTTCAGGAAATATACTTGTAGCAGCTGAACTTTGAACAACTATTCTGACACTATATAACTTTTTAGAATAGCATGTTTGAGACACCATTTATTTCTTTAAGGGCCTTATCATACTAGCGGATTGCGAGCGTCTTCAAAGCGGAACGGACGCGCAAAGAATACGTTACGGGCGCGCAACGAACACGCCGCGCATGCGCAGCGAATTCGTTGCGGATAATGGATATTCCCAAATTCTTTGATGCTTTCGTTTTTGTCTCCGGCGTCTTTAAAGTAACAAAGCCAACAGTAGTGTCTCCTCGTCAGAATCCATTTTGTTACTGAGTGTATTGTGCGTCGTTAACCTGCTACAAACACGCGACGAACACGTTGCAAAGTTGCCGCACGTCCGCGACGTCTTTGCTGAGCAGCCGCGGCGTGTTTGCGACGCATCGCTGCGCGCCCGCTCCGCTTTGAAGACGCTTGCAATCCACTAGTATGATAAGGCCCTAAGATGAAAATGCTTGTCTGGCCATGTTGCCAAAGATGCGCCGAATTCTACAACGATAACTTGAGACCAAGATCCACGAGATAAAACATAAATATTAGACATGCAAATGGGAGTATTTTAATTGTTTTTTATTTACTCGTAGTTTATTTGTAGTCTTTTATTACGAATCGAAATCAAACGTGTTTATTCTCATTATTTCAACTATTATTTTATTAATATTCGAGTTGGTGGCTCTAGGATTTTAGGATTTTCACTCGAGTTAAAAAAATCTTTGCAAAAAATGTGATTAAAATCGAAGCGTGTTTTTAACTTTTTGCATTGATAAAACATTTAAAAAGAACTTTATGGACCTGGTTTTTTTAACAAACTTTGTTAAGCTGCATAACTAGTAACGTTTAGATACGTAACATCATCTCGGCTGCAAGATGAGACCACGTTTTTAAACTAATAACACTAGTTTTAAGAGTTTTAGGTTTTGTCTGGATGTCTATAGATTTCAAAGTCTAAATTAAAAGTTTTTAATTTTAATTGACTGAAAACGAATTATTTTTAGTCGCTATGTTGTCGATTACCCTCAACTTTTTCAAAGGTTTTTTTGTATGTAATTAAAATTCTTAAACTTAGGGTCTGGCTAGACTTAAAATAGCAAGTAAAAACATTGTCAGGAAATTCAAACTAAGCAAATTTTTTATTAGTATCGAATTTGCGTTTTTGCTACTGCTCATTTATGTTCTCGTTTAAATTTAGGTAAGCATCTATGGAAATAAAAATGACAGCTTGAAATATTTATTGATTTGAAAGAGCGTTGTTTCACCACTATAAAAAAAATTGTAAAAAATTGTGTTGCCAGTTACAATGGTCTTCTTCTTTTTGTGTGGTTAGTGACTAACCTGATGTCAGAGTTTTATGCTGCCCATGGGCATCTGGCTTAGCTGTACATGCCCTTAGAAGAAATATCTTTCAGACATGCTGGTTTTCCCACAATGTTTTCCTTCACCGAATTTTAAGCAAGTGATAATTATACAATACGCACATGAATCCGTAAAATCAGAGGTCTTGGGCTCGAACTCGACACCTATTACTAACTGTGATAGCCTAGTGGACCGTCGGACTGTCAAGTCATAGGTCTCGAATTACAATGGTTCAATCCTACCAGAAGACCGAATTAAAAAAAAAACTTTGAATAAAATAAGATAATTATAAACATGCATGCATTCATGTAGTTCCTTATTATGACACTAATTGATAATGTATATCCTTAATAGGAACAATTTTCAAAAAGGAATTAAGATTTTTGATGTATTTTTGCAGAAACATGTACATGACGGGTTCTCGAACGTGAAGCTCCAACTGTTCTGATTGATTTTGAGACGCACTATCTGTACCTGGAAATATGTAAAGCGGGAATAAGAAATAAATACAGAACCGACTCAATTTATTTTGCGTTTGTTACACTTTGGGCTGATTTTTCAATAGCCAGTTTTATTGGAGGAATATAATAATAAAATAATAGTAAATATGTCAAACCGTCATTTTCATTCTTCAGATAAAAGTTGTCTTACTATCGAAAAATCAGCCCTTTTTTGTGGGTGGAATCATTAAATGACTTCTCCCGCTCTGGGTGGAGCGGAAGGGAGTGTCAGACTCTTACTGACTAAACCCATCCAAGTTCCTTCATTAGCCCTTTATGTTCCGGGGTAGCAAAAATCAGCCCTAAGAAGAAGAAGTGTTTCTAAGATGATCTGATACTAATATGTTATTAAGATATTTTATATTTCGACTTCCTTATCTAGACTTATTAGTCTAGAAGTCGCATGTGCTACTATTGAGCAAGAGGTTCTTGCTCGGATCCCCGTACATGATTCTCTTATTGTCCATAATAGTGAAAATAGAACAATCAAAAGGGACTTTTTCTTGATAACAACATTTGGTATCTACCCAGAAAAAAATGGTGATGCGAAGGTCATAAAGTAATCTCACAAAGCTTTAATTTGTGAGTGACAGTATAGACAACAGGAAGAATATATTAAAAATTCCTATAACTTACTTTTTCGTTCGCCGAAACAGAGTCCCGTGACGTTTCTTGTCACTTCTTCAGCGCGGAGATCAATACTAAAATTGGTGACTTTGGTGTGAAGATCACCTGCCTCATCGATATATTTGTCGTAGTAACCTTTTAGCCAGATATCGTAATTACCTAAAGTTTGAATAAAATATAATTTTAGGTACAGAGGCCAGCACATCAAGTTACCACAATCTGTCAAATTTCTTTGATAATATTTCAACTTTATTACAAAGACATAAGGTTCATTTTTAATTGAGAAAATTTGGCAGTTAGGGATAGCTTGATGTGCTGGCGTCTGTACTAGCTGCTGTCAGTGTTAAAATTATACCACCACCTATTTCACCCCTTGACGGAAGTAGTTTCCTAAAATCCTTTCTTAGCTGACGTTTCCTTCTCTTAATATTTTCCTCTGGGCTAAATTTCATTTTTGTGGGTCCTGTAGTTTTTGAGATTTCGTGATTAATCAGCGAGTAAATATATGGATGGCTGACCTTGCTTTTATATTACATATCTGAAGATATGCATAGATGATGTTTTAAAAAAGTAGGTAATCATTTAATTTTATGAGAAAGTAAAAAAATATTTATAATTTAAAATGAAATTTACTTACAAAAAATAATATTTTGAACAAACTAAAACTATTAAGAAACTTAAATATGGCGTCGAAAATCCTCCACATCGCTGTGGTAATGTACCATGAGACTGGCGGCATTGCCACGCTTTATGGCCAAGGTAAAAGCCAGCTCTTGCGTTACGGGAAAATGTCTTTAGAAATCTTATTGAATAAACCATGATAAGTGGTAGAGTTTCTTAAAACACGAGTTGTATTTCGCGTACAAGAGAAATATTAGTTTTACTTATAGCGACTATTCTTTGCGCATCAAGGATTTTTCACAAATGCCTTGGAAGGTAGGTAGGCCGTTGGTGTGGGATGCAACGTGTGTCGACACCCTTGCACCATCCCATCTTTCTTGCACGGCGGGTTGTGCTGGGGCAGCTGCTGCAGGTGCAGAAAACCTCAAACGGCGCAAGTATAACAACCTTATTGGAAGTTATATATTCAAGCTGTTTGGGGTTGAAACACTAGGGCCATGAGGTCCGAGTGCCCACTATGTTTATCGAGACATAGCCAAGCGATTGGTCGACTCTTCACGTGACCAGACGGCTGGCCTATTTTTCGGTCAAAGAATCAGCATTGCCATACAACGTGGCAATGCTGCCAGCCTTTTGGGAACTTTTCCTGTTGACAGCGATGTGGACGAATTTTTTGATGCCCTTTGATTTATTTTTATTTATTTTTTCCCTCCTGTTATATACTTGTACATAGATATTAATGATTTTTTAGGTATGTAAATATTAAGTTTAATAATTTATGATAAATTGAGGATTTTTCCGTTCTTAACTGTTATGGATAAATCCCCAAAATATAGGTATTCCGAAATTGTACTTACTGTACATAATTTGAATAGTGCCGTTTCCCCCAAAAGGCGATCCATTAAATTCTCCGTTTGCTTCATAGATTGACTCAACTGTTATAATTGGACACCAAATCTGGTAAATGAAGTATGTTTTTGCTGAGGTTATCCTGAAATTATAAAACTGTAGTCGTGTATCACATTCAAATTAATATCCTCATTCAATTTAAAGTGATAATTAGAGTGTTTGTCCTCTGCTAAAGTAGGCCTCACCAATGCTTGTCAAATAGAAAACTTAGTACCTACTAATAATCGAATCCAATCTAATACAAAATTCTACCGTAACGGCTAGCGCTTTACAAGTCTACTGGTAAACCCCTAGCCGTTACGGTGGAATTTACTTTTATTACTACATTTTTTAATTAAATTTATTTTTTTGGCACAGGCCGTGAACGTCAGGTATTAAAGACTAGCTTCTGCCCGCGACTTCGTACGCGGACCCTGTTGCTTATGCCAGCGACAACGGGGTCGCCATTTATGTTATTTTTTATCATTTTTCCCATTTCAATCTTTTATCACACTGAGCTTTAGTTTTATTTCATTCCAACAACCACCAAAACATACAGTCCATTTGTCATCGTTTTCATTTTGGTAACCGCATTATTATATTCCCCACTTGTCTCTAGAGACCTAGGAGTCAATGCGTAGATACGGTTGGAACTCAAGCACAATTCTCTATCCGCGAACGTCTCCGACTCGCGAGACAATACATAACGTTCACGATCAGCGGTCAGTCGCACATCACGTGCCCCACTTGTTTCTAGAGACCTAGAAGTCGATGCGTAGATACGCTTGGAACTCAAGCGTAATTCTCTTTCCGTGAACGTCTCTGACTCGCGAGACAATACATGACGTTCACGATCAGCGGTCAGTCGCGCATCATATTCTTCACTGGTCTCTAGAGACCTAATGAATACGCTGAGAATGCAGGAATGCTTCGCGACCCGAAGAGGTTTCCACGGAGCGAGTTGCAGCCTAATGTTCTCGAACAGCATCAAGTCTCTCCTGACGCTCTTCGGTAGATTCTTGGGATCTTATGATCCTCATTCTTTTAGCTCTCTTGGAACATTGGGAAAGATTTGACCTCGTTCTAGGCATGGTCATAGTTTTATTGTGAAGATACCTGATCAATAAAAAACTAAATTAAAATGACTGCTCCCCTGCGTTACCGGGTAGGCTACCGTGTCACGAAGATAAATGGAAAAGGAAATTAACCACTCAAACAACATAAGCCCGAAGGCATATTCATTCGATAAAATAAAAAAATAAATAGGAGTTTTGGCCAGTAGAGTCAAATTTTCAATGATATACCATCGTCATCGAAAATCAGTCCTATACTGTTACCGCCTTCACCGCGTGCAGGTACTCCCAGTTTATGTTATTTTATAATTACACAGTAAAATTAGTGATAGCTTTGATTTCCACATCAGATGTTTCTGATCTTCGATTTTTATAAGTCAACAGGAAATGCCCATCATATTGAACAACAAAGACGTCAAAGACGTCATTCCTATATGTGTTATGTTGTAGCTAGGCTCTTGGAGTTCCACAACAGGTGTTCCAGATCTTCGATTTTTATAAGTTAACAGAGAGTGCTCATCAGATTGAACAACTTGTGCTAAGACGTTATTCCTATATGTGTTATGGTGTAGCTAGGCTCTTGGAGTTCCACAACAGGTGTTCCAGATCTTCAATTTTTATACGTCAACAGAGAGTGCTCATCAGGCTGAACAACTTTCGCTAAGACGTCATTCTTATAAGTGTTATGGTGTAGCTAGGCTCTTGGAGTTCCACAACAGGTGTTCCAGATCTTCGATTTTTATAAGTCAACAGGAAATGCCCATCAGACCGAACAACTTTTGCTAAGACGTCATTCCTATATATGTTATAGTGTAGCTAGGCTCTTGGAGTTCCACAACAGGTGTTCCAGATCTTCGATTTTTATAAGTCAACAGAGAGTGCTCATCAGATTGAACAACTTGTGCTAAGACGTTATTCCTATATGTGTTATGGTGTAGCTAGGCTCTTGGAGTTCCACAACAGGTGATCCAGATCTTCAATTTTTATACATCACCAGAGAGTGCTCATCAGGCTGAACAACTTTCGCTAAGACGTCATTCTTATATGTGTTATGGTGTAGCTAGGCTCTTGGAGTTCCACAACAGGTGTTCCAGATCTTCGATTTTTATAAGTCAACAGGAAATGCCCATCAGACCAAACAACTTTTGCTAAGACGTCATTCCTATATATGTTACAGTGTAGCTGGGCTCTTGGAGTTCCACATCAGGTGTTCCAGATCTTCAAATTTATTCTCTCAGCAGAAAATGCTAATCACGTGGAACAATTTTTGCTAGGTTATCATTTTTGTATCTCTTATAGTTTAGCTGGTCTGTTGCGGTTCTGCATCAGGTGTTCAAGTTTCCAAGATAAATTATAGCCTATATGTTGCCCAGATTTAATACCTATACAACAACAAAAAAATCATTCCAATCCGTCCAGTAGTTCCGAAGATTAGCGTGTACAAACAAACAGACATACAGACAAACAGACAAAATTTTTTTTTTGGATTCGTGCTCTATTACTGTTTCTAAACCCCCCTCAATTATTATTTTTTTAATATATTCAATGTACAGACACAGTTTTTTTACTGTTTTATTATATGTATAGAAGATATAGATGAAATTTGTGATTGGAATTAGCAGGACTGGTAAATAAATTGAGGCTAGTGGGCGCTTAAAGGTTCTTGTAATTATCCTTCCAGTAAGGGAGAGCCTCAACACTTCACGTTGCATTGCAGAAACTAGCACGGCTCATTTATGTTCAACTAGTGCAGCTAGTTGAACATAAATGAACAATTGAAGTAACATAGAGGAAAGTTACGGAGTTGTAACATATGGCAGCAAACATTTTTAGTTTCGTACTTACCTGTACTCAGTACCGTGAAGGAGGCACAGTATAAACTAAAAATAATTAATGTATTAGACAACATTGTATCTGAGAATAATGTTATGAGCCGCGGCTTTGCCCGCGTGGATGACTCAATCAACCTTACTACCGTGAACAAAATATCCTATTCGTTAATCTAGTTAAGTCATAAACTACCTCTGTGCCAAGTTTCAACCAGATTCGTTCAGCCGTTTGAGCATGCAGGACGGACCAACATACAAACTTAGACACACACTAACAAACTTTCGCCTTTATAATATTATTGTGATACTCAGCATTTTGCTTAACTTACAGTACATCCTTAACCGTACAACTTTGTAATCCCGACATCTTCGCCTTTGAAAAGATAAATTTGAAATTGGGTTCTTCTACGATAATTTACGTGATATGACGGTATAATTTTAATTATTTGAAACTTCTATGGGAACCCCATCGTGCCCCAGGGTAGGGGCAGTATAGGTCACGTATTTATTTTGCGTCACAGTATAAGCAGATGTGGATTTCTTCTGTATTGTCGTCGTCTACACCAGCACAAACTGCATGAGCCCACCGTCCACATATTGGCAAGCCACCCAACCTTCCGAAGACTTAAAATAAGTGTGGTTCACGTCAAGGCAGTACAGGTACATGGTATCCTCGTCGGTATTCTCTACATCAGGGTCTTCTGTTTCTTAGAGTTCTTTTTTAACTTCGGGTCATTTGGATTAGAACACTTTTTCGTTCTTAACTTAAATTGTTCTCTTTCTTCTAACTCATACGGCATAACGGCTTACCCCATCGTACCCCGTAGCCATGTCCCCGTTATGCCCCAATTCTCACATTATTTAAAATTACAAACCAAATAAAATGAGTGACGGTTAAAGTATTTTTGTTCAAAACATATCAATAAGTAATTGTTCTGCAAAAACCAAATGAATACATGATAGAAGCCACATAAACACTTATCTTTTTATAAGCGTATTCGTAGTCACTCAAAATTACATGAAATTACGTTGAAAACTGTTTTTTGTTTTGAAAATCAAACGTGCGCGTTCAAGTCTCGTCGCCGGTCACTGTCAGACTAAAGAGAGATACAAAATGGCTACCTACTAGCGAAAACAAAACATATATAGAGCGTATAGTTTTTTGTAAGTGTGGATGGCCTCGTCATGCCTCGCGACCCCGTCATGCCCCCCTCTCCCCTATATGGCATTTGTAGATTCGGATAGGCATAGGTCATCATCTACACTACATGGTATTTTCTTTACATCTGTGAAAAGATTACTTCTGTTACGTTGGTTTATAAGTTTTATGGACACCTGGTTCTAGGAGAGCTGGTTCTAAGAAAACAGGTTTTAATTTAAATAACTTACAAAAAAGGAGATTAGATTTAGATCTACAAAACAATTACGAAAACATGTTTTGATGTTTAAGCTCACATATTATTTTTTGTATTTCCACAAAATGTTGGTGGAACCCGCCCCTGCTTCGCACGGTTTTTACTTTATTATTTGTAAGTTCAAAAATAATGTACGCATACATCTTCACTTAAATTCCTTAGATGATGTTGAAAACCGCATTGAAATCCGTTGCGTTGTTTCTAAGAACAACGCGATCAGACAGACTTCAATTTATAATATTTATAGATCAGATTAGACACACCTGGACCAACGACGACCTTAAAAAATGGCTGGGACATAGACGGGATATGAAAGGTGGAGGACAGGATCTTGGCGCAGCCTGGGAAAGGCTATGTCCAGCAGCGGACGTCAATATGCTGAGTCCAGATCCAGGTTCTTCATGAACAGTTGAAGTAACAGACAACACAGGGAATATCAGTGAAAGTTATGGAGTTGTAACATAATTATGGCAGAAAACAACTTTAGTTTCGTACTTACTTGTAGTCAGTACCGTGAAGGAGACACAGTATAAACTAAAAATAATAAATATATTAGACAACATTGTATCTGAGAATAATGTTAACAACTAGTTGCATACAAAAATAACATAGGCGGTTTTGTTTATATAAAATATTCCGTATTTTATATCAAAGAATATGACTGTGAGAAAAATTCTCACACGTTTCTTGGTCCATCACATAAAAAATATACTTATTAAAAATTAAAGCAAAAAGATTGGATGCTATTAGTAAGAAGTAATTATCTTTATTTGCGTAAACTGTGAATGTAAAGGATATTATAGATATTTTTATTGAAGCATAAATTCCACCTTGTTTTTTTTTTAAGGCTGGGAAATCATCCAATTACTGCTCCCGCTCTGGGTGGAGCGGAAGGGAGTGTCAGACTCTTACTGATTAAAACCCATCCATGTTCCTTCCGTAGCCCTTTATGTTCCGGGGTAGCGGTAACCCTTTCGGACAATCCCGCTTACCCGGCAGGCTTGGCCCCTTCATATGCTGACATCTCTTCGAGGCGTGCGTGGAACATATACGCGCCGTTCGGCACGGGTATGGTGCTGATCGGACGGTGAGTCACCCATTACTCACTGTCCGCAGGCCCGCGCCTACGGTGGCCGGGAGTCGTCACGTGGCTCCCGACGCCCGGGGCATCTCCTGCGGCGGCTGGGACTAAATTCCACCTTAACATAAATATCTAAACCTATGTAAAAGCGGAAGGTCACTCATTCATACATTCACTCACTGATTAATCACGAAATCTCGATTTCTAATGGAGAT
The DNA here is from genome assembly GCA_951799385.1 of Hyppa rectilinea. Lineage (NCBI taxonomy): Eukaryota > Metazoa > Arthropoda > Insecta > Lepidoptera > Noctuidae > Hyppa > Hyppa rectilinea. The sequence goes on from OX637315.1 coordinate 13,362,263, forward strand.
AAATTTGGCATAGCGAGTAGGAGACGACACCTAAGAAAATATTTTAGGAAACTGCCCCCGTAATGGGGTGAAATTGGGGGTGGAAGTTTGTATGAAAAATTTCAATAAAGTCGCGGGCGAAGCCATGGTCGGCACCTAATATATTTTTATATTCATAAATATTTAAATAGTTAAATAAATAGCATGTAAATTATTGATTACCTAAAATATTGTGATTTTAATAAAAGAAACACTTAACGTGCATTTAAATTGATACATCATTAAAAACAACGCAATCACAACAACATACAAACAATATAACTGCATAGAAAAAAATGATATCCAAAAAATCCCTAAACGTATTATATAGACTGCTTAAGATAGGTAATCTTGAATAAATGATTTTGAATTTATTATTGAAATTGAAAAAAACTATTCCCACGAAAACTGAACAATAAGTTCGAATGCATCTGTATTATGTTAACAAAACAATTAAATCAGTAATTTTAAATGTAATAATAAAAAAATTCAAACGGCAATGAAGTTCAGAAATAGCAATTAGAGATAAGCATACAACGTAAACGTAAGTTAAAACGTAAGCCATTGACCAATCTCTGTTGATAGATGGTAAAATTAAAAAACCAATCAATAATATTATAATATGTAAAAGATAAACAGTAGGCACATAAAGCTTACATAGATAAAAAAAAACGATTCATAATTCCCATCCCAAATCTTAAGGAACCAATAAATTTCAAGTAGCCAATACATTTCCTTCAGCAAACAGTATAATTAGATACTTCCCAAGAAGTACCACTTCCAAAGTCAAAAGCAAACCTAATTACGTTAGATTAAAACAGAAGAAGGACGTTCCTCCTTATCATCAATGAACACAGACTTGGAAGATTGAATATAAAATAGAATTTAGCGAAGTTTCCATTCAGCGATAAATGTATACAAATTTCGGGCGTTACGGTCCATCCTCTCTGTGGCCAGATAAAAGGAAAGTTTTGAAACGAATCGAGCCTGAGTTTTATCAGATTGAAACGGGATCTGGTAGAACGAAACACATTTTAAGGGGTATCTTTTTGGACGAACTTTTCCCTTTATGTTAAGGTTTTAATTCAATTAAGGTAAGGGATTCATCCTTGACGCTCACACGTTGCTTTCCATGATTAAAGATTTCATTAGAGTTTACGCTAAAATAAACCTGCTAGCTTATGCTGAGTGAAGAGTTTCCAAGAGAAGTTTCAGTATCTAGATATTTCCCGTATCTTACTAGGTAGATAAGTAAAGACATTTATTTATTTTATATTGTCACATACACTGTTTGTTTCTGCAAGATTTATGGGATGACATTTTTAAAAGTATTCAGTTGGTTGAAGCTCATCCACAAATCCATGCCTTCATTTCTCTGGTCATCATTTCAGGCAAAAGACGCCCTCTGCTGGACATAAATATTAAGTCTCCCAAAAGCACAGCCACTTCGACTGATTCTATGTTTCCTGCATCCAACGGATTCCTGCGGCCTTTATCTCAGTCTAGCTTTTGGGCGGCCTTTCAACGCTACGTCTTCCGGTACGTGGTCCAGAACCTTTCGGTCTTATCAACAATGTGTTCTGCGAGCAATGTGTCTGGCCTACTGCCACTTAAGTTTAGCAATTCTTTGGGGTATATCTGTTATCTTGGTTCTCCTACGTATCTCTACATTTCTGATTCGATCATGGAGAGGAACTCCAAGGATCATCACCATTGCCCTTGGGCTGACTTTTAACCTTCTAATAAGGCCTATTGTGAGCCGTCTTGCGTGTGTGAGCATGTGTTTAGTCATTTACTTCTGTGATTCTGTAAAATAAAAGAAAAACCTCTGCAAAAATATAAATAACAAGCAATATCTTAATAGTTTTCCGTCCAATGAACGTGAAATCCACCTGAAGGAAAATAACATAACCATCGTATACCAAGTCATAATCCGGCTGGATTGCCTAGCCATCGTAGCCAACGAGGCGTCAAATAATCCCGCCTTTACGCTGCACGAATCCGCGGTAACTTGCTGCAAAGATGCCTAGGAACAGACAATGGGATGGAGATGGCTTGTCCTTAGTTCTGTATTTGCAATCCAATCGGATCTGGTGACCACTTCGACAGTGTCTTTAGTAGAGTGTTTTTGACAAAAATAGGCTGTCACTTTTACGTTTGTAGTTGGTAATGACTTGGGCCGTGGAAATGGTATTAAAGGAAGGAGGTATGTTGATTTCTGGCGCCTGTTTGTAGTTACAAATATGATAATGATCTTAAATAATACCACCTATAATCAATCAGTTATTTCTTACTTATTGTATTTCACCTTTTTTGTTTTTTACGCTATTCAAAATCGCGTTACAATATTTCAATAAGATTTTTAAGATGATTAATTATTGAAAAAATCACATTCTTTCGCCTCATCAGTTTTCTCTGTTACCATGTTAATGCGCTCCATTTGCGCTGTTAGCTTTATGATTATCTTCTATGAACGGTTTAATATGGTTCTGTTTGCCATTTAAAACTCGAAAACAATTTCTTTTAATAGTACTTACCATTTTTTTTAAATTACGGAAATGTGTAATAAATCTATACTAATATTATAAAGAGGAAGACTTTGTTTGTTTGTTTGTTTGTTTGGTTGTAATGAATAGGCTCAAAAACTACTGGACCGATTTTAAAAATTCTTTCACCGTTGGAAAGCTTAGTTTTCTAGGAGTAACATAGGCTTTTTATCCCGGGAAAAATAACGGGTCCCACGGGAAAGACCACGGGAGCGAAGCCGCGGGCAAAGTGCTAGTCTTTTTATAAAGCTAGATTCCATTGTTGTAACATAAATAAAAATCTTATCTTCACAAATAACAATAAATATTATAACATATATGAGATAGAACGATACTCACAGCATTCTATAAATATACGTCACAATAACAAAAAGTCAATGAAATAATTTACATTGCTTTTAAAGATAAAAGACTGGGAAAAATAAAACCTGTAGTTAAATATTCTGAGATAAGAATCATCATGCAGAAACCACGAGCAAAAATAAAGATATACATAATTAATTTTTGACTTTATTTATAATATTCTTTTCGAAAATATTGAAATGTTATACAGCGCCATCTTTGTTGGCCGCACGGAAGCTCTAACCGCGAAAGCCTACATTGTAGCAAAATGTTGCCGAACTGAAACTACTGTGCGAATCAATAGTTTGGTGCAGAGAAAAAACATAGGCGCTTGTAACTGTTATGTAGCTAATCTACTGAAAGAAAACCTATTATATTTAGTCTTTTCTATCGAAAGTTCGAAATAACTTGATTAAGGGTCGTAACTGTAATTTCAAGAAATATTGAGAGTTTTATTATCTTCTACCCTTGTGTGTTTCCGACCGTGGAAATATGTAAAGAGGGCAGCAGCATCGCTCTTTAGCAGTTCACAAACTTACATAATAACAAGTTATAACAATAAACTATGACCAATCTACGTAGCAAGTTAAAGTTAAATTAAATCATGGTTGTTTGTCGATTATTATTTTTCTTTCTTCACATGTATTATAAGCTTATAATGTTGCCATTGCTAGGGCAAAGGCCTCTTTGCTGTGAGAGGAAGTTGGAAGTCTATCACGCAGGTCTAATTTGCCCGGAATTTTTGGTTCGAACCAAAAATTCGGGGCAAGTCGGTTTCTCATGACGTTTTACTTCAATCCTCCGTTTTGAGAGCAGTAGTGATGAAAATAATTACACAAAATTTAGTGCCCGCCTGGTATCGAACGCGAACCGACGACCTACAATTTAAATGAATATTAGACTATATTTTTTATTATATGGCTTCAATTCACTCAATCGCACGAGTTTTTTTGCGTTTAAACTGTTAGATTGAAAAAACCTTATGTCTACTGTACTTTCAGTAAGTATTTGTATTTCTATTTTCTATGATTTAAAATTCTTTTTGTATTGATCAAGTCAAATCATGGATTCAGGACAATTTTTAGTAAAGTCAGTATAGTGTTCCAACTGCGACAAAGGCTTTCTCACAGAGAGGGACTAAAGTCTTCCTTGATCGAAATAACTATGTTAAGTAAAGTAGACAGCTCGCAAAAAAATATTGCGTGTTTATAAAGCATAATAAAGTAACGACCAAGTAACTTGCCCAATCGTCTCTAATCGAGCAAACACATAAAACCTTTTAAATCTATATTTTTTTAAATATAATTTTCACCTGGTGTATGAAATTAAACTAACAATAATATTTCTTTAAGATTCTTACAATAAAGTCCGGAATCCCATTAAATGTGACGGCAAAAAGTTTGCTCGTTGCTATGATGTGTGGCCTGCGTCTGCGCACATTGTTTGGTAATCCTTGTGGGCTTGCGCAAAAAATGTGGGAACTATAATGTTGCACTTTAGTGATGGGGCTGAGTAAACAATTTCTTGTATCGATAATTTGTGAAGTGTGGCGATACCAGAATCAAACAAAATCCACTCACTATTTGGACAGCCATCTACGTTAATTTGTGTGATACTTGGTAGAAATGATCCGTCATTGGAACTTGTTGGGCTTACGGCTGGGTTTTTCACTTCATGTGATCACTATGAACCCAGCACCAGGCTCAAACCTGTTATCTACGTATATTTTGATATCGTAAATACAGAGTAGGATCACATTAATGATTATAATTTTTAGTCCACTTTTGCTTTTTTCTTGTTTCACACTTAATTAAACTTTGCTAGCAAAAGCATTTATTTTTGACATTTCACAGACAATTTCCTGTGTTTGTAACCTGAAATAATGACAAATAATTAGGCATTTTGACCTATATCCATGTTCACGTCGATACAGCAAACAATGTTGTCAACATATCGATACAAAGTCCTCGTCAATCCCTATCAACCCTAGTACATTCGTCTGACAGAATAATGACGTGCCTACCTCCGCCTTCCATTCACAAACCACGTGGACAATAGCACGGCAAATAGCCATTATTATCGTTGCAAGAGCCCACTCTATTAATACCAGAGAGCCCGGACGTGGCGAATATTTGTATCGATATAGTAATAGAGTGGGGCTGTTTTGCGACAATTTTCGGTAAAAGTCTTGAGCAATGCAAGCTCTATGGTAAAAGACATCGGTAGAAGACGTGACGCATATAATTATGTAGCGGATTAAAGTATTCTCCTGCATTATGTCTCGTTTAGTTTGGCAAACGGCGGTGTCTTTGAGCACCGTTAGGTGACGCATATAATAAATTCGTTTTGCATTAAATGCAACAGTACGACGCGGCGACGTTGGTATTCCGCCCTCCCTGGATTCATTTTCTTTTGCTTCAACGAGGCTAGCAGACATATAATATGTCGAACTGTTAAAATCGTTTTAAGCTTCATAATAATCATTATCTGCGGTTATATGCTCAATAAGTAGGCATAACGCTATACCAGTTGTCTTCAAGCAATATTCCAGGTAAAGTTTAAGCAATATTTCCTACAAATGATACACCATCTTTGAGAAAATCCATTTTTAGAATATGTTAGAAATGGATCAGCCAGTTTGCTATCAAACCAAACCTGGCAGTTTTAGACCTTTTGTACCACACAATTGCTTCCATGCGGCCACCACCTCGCTAAACGCTGCAAAAAATAACCCTACAATAAACGCCCATTATTTCCCCGTCAGAACCTTCACAAAAACATTTTTTCATACAATTGTGCAATGATCACAGCAGACTATAAACAAAACACGCCCACTTTACACGACATTGTGTGGATCCGTGTGTTCGGATTTCAAATCTGTTTTATCAAAATTTTGCACGCAGAGACAAAAGCTATCGCTCTGATATTGAATTCAATGATTAAAGAGTTTGTTTGGTATTGAAAAAAGGTCGGTTCGAGTGTTTCTTTTTTTTACACTGGCGTAAAATTTGTCAGAAAAATGTTTGACACAGCTGCTTTATATCGTAGATCACAAGGAAGCTGCAGGATCTTATTTTGATTGTCCTCTCAACATAACGTAAGAAAAGCAAAATCGAACTTAGATATCTTCTAGTATATTGATATGGATGCACAGTAAATAGTGTTATTACAAAATTAAACACGAGCCATCTCCCTAGATAATCCCCTATCAAAAGACATCAGACAGCTTCCCAAAATGGACCAGCCGATTGAGCAAAAGACAAATAATATTCATAATAACAGCTTAACAATTCGTGCGAAATTGTTTTCGGCAGATTAAAGGACGGTCTATAATGCCACCGACAATAGGCCCCGGGCAGGACTGTTTATATAAATACTCTGTCAATCGCACGGCTCGCACAATAACAGTTCTACCTCCTTTTGACCAAAAATTGTATTTTCGAACACAATACCGACCTAAACAACGCGTAGAAAGAAGATGTCATGTCTAAACGAATCATTCATTATTTACTCTGATAATATTTTTCTTGTTGTGGAAAACCAATGTTGTTAAAATAATATAATTTATGAATTCACGTTCTTGGTAACCTCGGATTGTATTTTTATCCCAGACGAATATTCGGATATTTGCCCGCTTAGACTTTCTTTGAAACGAGAATAACCTGTAAGCTACTTGAGACTTGAGGGGATAAATAATTGAAATCCTTATATAGGATCTCTGACGTAACTACGTAAGAAAGGGATGCGAGCACCGTCTAAATCTCACAATGAACAATTAAGGCGGAGTCGAAAGTACTCTAATCCTTCACTGTATCAAAGGCATTTAGATAATCAAGGGCCTTAGTGGGACAACAAAAAGAACTGGCATGTAATGACATCGTGACGTAACCCCGAGGAATTTTATAACGCTCGCTAGGTTTTGGGTCATTATCGTGATTTTAATCAGTGATGCGTCAAAGGGCAGCCACACACGACGCCTGCGTCCTTGTTAGCAATTAATCTGAGCATCTACGTGCCCGTAATGTTATTGTGTTTATGCATCGTTCGGAGACTAAATGGAGCGCACCTTGCTCATAGATGTGAGAACTTTGTATCACCCGGCTGAAGATGTTTTATTGTTATTATTCCACGTTTAATAAGAAGCTCTGCGTGTGATGGCATCCATTAAACGCTACGATTTGGTAAAAATAAGTTAAAAAAAGCAGTGATAGCCTAGTGGTGTGACCGCCGGACTGCCAAGTCATAGTTCTCGAGTTCGGACCCAAGGCACGCACCTCTGATTTTTCGGATTCATGTGCGTATTGTATGACTTGCTTAAAATCGGTGAAGGAAAACATCGTGAGGAAACCGGCATGTCTGAGAGATATTTCTCAACAGCATGTGATGCTAAGTCAGAGGCCCATGGGCAGCATTAAAACTCTGACACCAGGTTAGTCACTAACCACACGAAGAAGAAGAAGAAGAAGGTAAAAATAAATAACGTCATTTTATATATTTTGAAGACAAATTCACTCAACGTCGAATCAGCAATTCTAACAATGTCTTCAGGTAGCCATTACGTTTAAATAGACTTTAAAACAAAAAAGTCCTATTTGATATCCTTAGCATTCGTTTCATTGCCCATCCCTCTTATCTTATTGCTTATTGCGATACTCCCAAGTGTACTTAGTTACGAAATGGTATGTAACTGTGGCCACATAGTGATGTACTTAACCTCAGATGACACAGCGATAAGATCGCTTCAGAAACGTAACAAACAATTGACGACCGCCGCTTGTCCGCAAAAATATAATATCCAGTCAAAACACGTGCTCCCGACAAACACCAAGAGATCGCTGATAGCTTGATAACTTACAAAAAAAAAACATTTTTCTACCTCAAATGTGTTTATCGGCTTTCAATCTGGAATCTGTAAGGCACACATTGTAAGTCCTTGCGGCCTCTTATCATCCGGATTAATCGAAGTATGAAAGCTTTGGGTCCCGTCCGCCAGTTCAACTCGGCACTCGAAAACCAACAGATGTTTGCGTAATGAATTTATTCTTAGTTTGCGAAGATTCCTTTGACAAATTTCTACAAATCGGTTTGGCTACCTGCTTGGAATGAGGTTCTACTACATGGGTAATGAAAGGGATTGTTAAGTAGGATGTTTTTTAAAGATAGAAGAAAATTTTGACTAGAAACACGCCTCTTACATATCTAACAAAAGATTTTATTTAGTTTTCAGATGATTGCAAAATTAGACACACATGAACGAGTTCTAAGATAATTTTGTTAATTGATGAAGTGGTTAATCATAAATAATGCATAACATAACATCATCATCACGCCTGTAATCCCTTTTTTTTTAAGGCTGGGAAATCATCCAATGTCTTCTCCCGCTCTGGGTGGAGCGTAAGGGAGTGTCAGACTCTTACTGACTAAAACCCATCCATGTTCCTTCCGTAGCCCTTTATGTTCCGGGGTAGCGGTAACCCTTTCGGACAATCCCGCTTAACGCCTGTAATCCCTAAATAATTCGGCAGAGGTGTAGGTAACTACTGCGTATACTTCACCAATATTCAGTAAAATTTGAGTCCTGTATAAAATAGGGACGAGTCTATTGCTATTGACCGGGCACAAATCCAGGCTCCGACCTGCTACTGAGATATTCTAGATGGAAAAACATAATAACACTTTGTCCGGCTCGGGAATCGAACCCAGGGCCCTTATGCTTAACAGTAGCGCTTGTGACCACTAAATCAACCAGGCAGTTGAGCAAATGGAGGACATTTTTATTTGTAACTAGCTTCTGCCCGCGACTTCGTCCGCGGAAAATTGCGATATACTGTAACTGTTTAGGCAGCGCATGCAAATAATTCTGATTTCGGAGGTATTTCTTTCCGACTTGCTAGACGAAAATTGCGATAGCTCGGCTAATATATATGATATAAATATAATTTAGCCTATAGCACTCAGGAATAATGTAGCTTTCTATCAGTGAAATTTTTTTTTGAAATTGGATCATTAGTGCCGGAGATTACCCCCTACATACAAACTTACAAATTTTACCTCTTTATAATATTAGTATACATTGACCGAGTACTCCTACCCGTCTGAAAAACTTCCATCAATTAGCCTAGCTTTTTTAAAATCGAGGGTTTTAATTGAACGATCTCTTATCCCCTTGAACGAGCCCGTAGAAGTGAATTTCATCTGTTTTACGGCTTTCTTTAGCCTTAAAATAGATGGACTTCACCTCTAACCTTACTAGAAACTATCTAGCTCCAAGATCATACCTACTTCACAAATCAATCAGGCGTGATCGAGGTCATGATCAAGCCCATTCCACAATAAAAAAAAATCTGCCTAGCCTTTTCCCAACGATGTTGGGGTCGGCTTCCAGACTAACCGGATGCAGCTGAATACCAGTATTTTACATGGAGCGACTGCCTATCTGACCTCCACAACCCAGTCAGTTACTGGTAATACGATACCCTTTGGTAAGACTGGCTGTCAGACTTTCGGGCTTCTGACTACCCGTAACGACTGTCAAAGATCCACGAATGACAGCCGGGACCTTTCTTTCTTTTCACCTTTTGTGGTGTAGTGTTTTTATTCTGGGTGCATCGTCTTCACATATAATGTTATAATTCATGTATACAAAACATTGTAAAACATTTTAAAAGAGTAACGGTGGAGTTTCTTGCCCATTCTTCTCCACACGAAACTACCTTTTGGAAGGGGCGACTAGAATCAATTCTATTTCTTGTTCATTTTGACGTTCAAAGGTGCCTTACTTGTGCCTATTTGAAATAAATGATTTGACTTTGACTTTGACCAACGGCTTAACGTGCTTTCCGAGACACGTGAAAGTCTTGGTATGGAAAGATGGTCACCCATCTACTGACCAACCCCGGCAAGCGTAGCTTCACCTGATGGATCGATCCATGCGGCTGTTATTACTTAGCCACGAGCTCCTCCTCTTTATCTTATACATTAAAAAAATTAACTAAAAATTATACTATCTATTTGCAATCGAACCTGCGTAATATTATTTCAGTAAAAAGATCCATAACGGATAACTAGCTTTAATATTAATTGATTCGTTACAGGTCGCTGGCCGATCTTTGGCTCGACTTAACGGGTTGGTGACTGCTCTAATTAGGAGCGTGAATAAATCAATTAAATTGAACTGATGTAAAACTGTAGTGACAATATTGCGAAGTTGTGTTGTGAAATTTGATCTCGTTTGCTTGGTGCAATTGCTTCGAAATTGTGGGTTAGCGTTATTTAGCTGCATCTGGTCAGACTGGAAGCTGATGAACATAGTTAAAAATAGGGTGTGCTGATAATGATGAGGCGGGTAAGTGTATATGGAAGACTACCGGAAAGAATATACCTGACATTATTTATTAGGCTCCATACTTAAGAGGTTGCTAGAAAATAGACTAATTATTAATTTAGACGTAAAATTATAATTTCTCTTCACTTCTTACACAAAATAAGTGAATCGGCTGGAGGAAGTTGCTCTACAAAAAATTAATTTCTTTAGTTATGGCTAAGTTCTAACAGCCGCACAGGTTAAGCTACGATTGCCGGGGTTGGCCGTGGATGGGTGACCATCTTAACATACAGAGCCTCCTCCGTGCCTCGGGAAGCACGTTAAGCCGTTCGTCCCGGCTGTCATTTGTGCATGTTTGACAGTCGTAACGGATAGTCAGAAGCCCAAAAATCTGACAGCCATTCTTACCAAGGGGTATCGTATTGCCCAGTTACTGGGTTGTGGAGGTCAGATACGCAGTCGCTCCATGTAAAATACTGGTATTCAGCTGCGTCCTGGAAGCTGACCCCAACATAGTTGGGAAAAGGCTAGGCAGATGATGAATTATGTGCTATGAAGGTTCCTTGTATTATTAAGAAAACTGTTAATAAAGACAAGAGTTAAAAAAGGGTGGACATAAATCACTTCTGAAACAAAATCCAGAACAAATACTTTTTCGTAAAAACTGAAGAATTTCCAAGTGAAAGATCGAAATAAACCTTATCATACTGTAATTAAATAAGTAATTTGGTTTTGATGTTGACTTTTGTTTACAGCTTACAATGTTGGTATGTGCAGTTTGCGTGACACAATGGATATAATTTTGGTAGAATGCCGTTTTAGGTTAAAATATTGTGTTGTATTTTTAACTTCCCTAATAAGTTTAGGAAGTCATTCCTTCCTAAACTTAATTTGGGAAGTCTGACTTAAATTGCCAAATGAAAAATGCCTAGATCCCACCGGCCAACGGTAGCGAGGATCATATATCCATCGCCGCCGACCTCTCACTCCTCTTCGGCTTGAGCGACTCCGTCATGCAGGCGGGCGACCTCAATGCCAAACATCCCGCCTGGAACAGTAACCTCACCTCTACCAGAGGCAGATTACTGTTCAACTTAGGGGCCTCCCTTAACTTTGACGTCATCGCTCCGATGACTCCCACCCACTATCCCGGCGACCCTAACCAAACTCCCGACGTCCTCGACATAGCGCTCCTCAAGAATGTGAACCTCCGTTTGCAATCTTTAGAGGCGCTACAAGAGCTTAACTCTGACCACCGTCCCGTCGTCATGCACCTCACCCCCTACACGGGGGGTCCGCTTGACCCCGACCACCCGCCCCGCACCCAGCTGGTGACCGACTGGAGGAAAGTAAGCGAAAAGCTTAAATCCGACACTCTGTCACCTCAGCTGGAATCCATTCCTGACCTCATTGTCTCTGTCGATGACACTACCGGCGCGATCGCCTCGTTTACAGAACACGTGCAATCCGTTTTGACGGAATGCTCACGGGAAGTCCCGGTGGTGGAAGACCACCGCTGGAAACTACCCGCTGACGTACGTGAGCTGATAACCGAGAAGAACGCAGCCATCCGTGCCTACGACTCCTTCCCCTGCGATGCGAACAAAGCCCACATGCGCAATTTACAGCGTGCTGTAAAGAAACGCATTGCGGAAGCTCGTTCGGACAACTGGGACAAGTTACTCGGTGAACTTGAGCCCAATCACCATGCCTTCTGGAACCTTCAGAGGAAGCTTCGCGCTCCCGAAGAATCTTCCACCCCTCCACTCATCCGTCCCGACAAGAGCATCGCTTTCGATAGCTCTGAAAAAGCCGAGCTCCTAGCCGACAGTCTCGAGTCCCAATGCCAGTTCCCTTCCGGTCGACCCAAAGCACCTCGCCAAAGTCGACGCCGAGGTCGAACGTAGAGCCTCTCTCCCGCCCATCAAAGATCCAGATGATCCTCTGCCCCCCGTCACCCCTGACGAGGTGCAAGACATCATCAAGGGTCTTCAGGCTCGTAAAGCCCCCGGCTCAGATGGAATTACCAATAGGGTATTCAAACTCTTCCCCGCCCAACTGATCATGCTCATGACCGCCATCTTCAATGGCGCCATGAGTAATAACATGTTCCCACAAGCCTGGAAAGAGGCCTCTGTTATAGGTATCCCCAAACCCGGCAAACCCAAATCCGACCCCACCAGCTATCGCCCCATCAGTCTGCTCAACGTGCTCGGCTAAATCTACGAGAGGCTTATTTATAAGCGTCTCAAGGACTATGCCGAGGCGAAGAGCCTGATTCCGGACGAGCAGTTCGGGTTCCGTACCCAACACTCGTGCGTCCAGCAAGCGCACCGCATAGTCGAGCACATCAGTGCCGGCTTCCAGCGTGGCGCTATGACTGGCGCCCTGTTCTTCGACATAGCGAAGGCTTTCGACAAAGTCTGGCACAATGGCTTAATATATAAGCTATACCAACTCGGCGTGCCCGACCGTCTCGTGCTCATCTTACGGGACTTTTTGTCGAACCGCACCTTCCGCTACCGCATCGAGGGCGCTCTCTCCTCCCCCCACCCGATTCGCGCCGGAGTCCCCCAGGGCTCCGTTCTCTCCCCCCTAATCTTTACCCTGTTCACTAGCGACATCCCTAAGAGTAAAAAGGCCCAATTGGCGTTATTCTCCGATGACACGGCCATTTACTACACGGGGATCAGTCCGCCAGCGATAGCTCAGACTCTCCAGAACTCGGCCAACGCCGTAGGCGCTTGGTTCCGGAAATGGACAATCGAGGTCAACCCCGATAAAAGCCAGGCTGTTCTCTTTAGGAGAATTCGTAGGGCCCTCCCCAACCCCCCTAATCCGATCACCATGTACGGCAAGCCGATCCCTTGGGCGAAGCATGCCAAGTACCTGGGTGTCACTCTCGACCAACACCTCAGTTTCGCAGAGCACATAAAGCAGGTCCGTTCGCGGGCCGCTTTCGCTCTCGGTAGGCTCCAATTCATGCTTACAGAACGCAGCAAATTGTCACTCCGGTGCAAACTGTGTCTCTATAAGGCTGTAATCCGTCCCATCATGACCTACGCTTGTGTCGTCTTCGCGCACGCCAAACGCCAAGTATCTGCATCGAATGCAGACACTCCAAAACCGGTTCCTTCGCAGGGTCTCAGGAGCTCCCTTTTACGTCCGTAACATGGATCTTCATGTGGATTTTAAACTCCCCAAAGTTCAGCAGTTCATGAAACGCCTCTCGAAGCGTTTCTTTGACACTGCCATAAAGCACCGCAATCCCCTGATTGCGGCCGCTTCCCGATACACCCCGTCCCGCATCAGTAAGGTTCGCCGTCCACGGCATACCCTCATTGCCCCCGACAATGCCACCACTCTCCTCCAGGAGAGCAGCTCGGCTACTAGCACTGTTAGATTAACACACAGATACAAATTTCCGTCGTTCCGTCCTCGCCGTCGAGGCCCGTCGCGACGAGCCTGTCCATTACCATCCCCCCGACCCTTGCTCGAGCCAGCCCGCGTTGCCGCTGAGCCAGTAGCTTTAAAAACCCCCGATCCAGCTGTCCCTTGCTGTCCCCCCCCAGCGACGCCCTAAGCCGAGGTCCGAACCCCGCAGGGGGTGCCCTTAGCGTGTAGTCGCTTAGTTTTGTAAGTTAGGTTTAGTTTTTATTAAGCCCTGGCTGGAGGCTACAATTCTTTTGTGGCAGCCACAAGCAAGCCCGGTTAAGCAGTAGACAACCCTTTGGTTGAACTGCGAGATGCCATTACCAAAAAAAAAAAAAAAATGCCTAGATTTTTTCCAACAACAAAAAAATACGACATCCTTGGTAAGACTGGTTGCCAAACTTTCGGGCCTCTGAATATCCGTAACGTCAGTCAAAGATCCACAAACGGGACCCACGGCTTTTCGAGACTCTGAAGAGAATTTACAAACAACAACAAAAATAGTCACCCATCCACGGACTAACCGCGACAAATTTAGCTTAACCTGATCGATAAACCCATGAGCCTATTATTACTGAGCCACAAGCCCCTCAGCCAAAAAACTGTAAGTTTAAAATACCTAAGTATTACTCTGTAAGTTTTTACTCTGCCAGCTCTAGTTTTCATTACACTTCTGGTGTTTAGATATTTAGTGGAGCACATCCAGCCCGTCGTTTTCTCCAAAATACCGGGTGGTAAAAGCCAATAGCTAGCAGACTTACCCCTGGCTCTATTAAAGGCTCACAGACAGACTACACATTGCGGTCAACGGTCCACTGGCGTTATCTTTTAATTTATTACACGCGACAAAACACATAAACATTTAATTCTATTCACTTCACGAGGCGCCACTAAACACGGCACGCTTTAATACAATAAAAACGCATTATAAAACCACCCTTTACGACTTGAGTGAAAACTTAAATAAATAAGTGAATTCTTTCACTTAAACCTCACATAACCGTTTGAAAATAAAACTAAATTGGAAATTACAATTGTACTGAACAATTGAAACGGAATCTTTCATAAACGTATTTGTTTATAACCGAAATAAGTTTTACGATATTTTTTAATGAGTCTCGAATAAAAAAGTATTTTATTATTCGTTATACGGTATGGTATGACCCAGATTTAACAGCAGCGGTGACCGCGATATAATTTCTAAAGCTCCTACCGTGTTTCAGAAACGCATAATCACAACGTAGTTTACTAATGAAGTAATTTAATTATATGGTGTTATAAATATGGGTAATTTGTAGTAATCATGACTATTCTTGTGTGTTTTACGAGACTCAGTGCCCATTTTCGCCAGGACTAGGCAGTATCTTAATGTAATGCATATGTTACTGTTCCCGTTAATCTTTTCGTATGGTAAGTGACTACCTGGTGTTAGAGTTTTTTTTTTATGCTGCCCTCCTTATAATATCTCTCAAGCATGCCGGTTTCCTCAAGATGTTTTCCTTCACCAAACCTTTTAAGCAAACGATAACTATACAACGCGCACATGATTCCGTAAAATCAGAGATGCTTGCCTTGAGTTCGAACTCGAGACTTGGCAGTCCGACGGTCACACCACTAGATTATCACTGCTTTCCCATAATTCAAGCGCAAGCTTAGCTTGGGAGTCAGTAGCCAATACCTTTAGTGCAATACATTAAATCGATGCATATGTTAGATTACTTCAAGATAAGGTGACTGTATTAACTGGCGCCAATATTTTTTAAACTATTTTGAATTTATTTTAGTAAGCAGTTACTCACATAGTTACGATCCTGGTTCTCTGATGCGTAATGCTTTGAGAACTCTTGCAAGTTGCCTATTAACAATTTTTTAACAAAATGGATAGGCACCCAACTTGACCTAAAAAACCACAGATAAGTGTTCGAAATGTAGATTTATAAGCTGAAGTGGATGCTTAGGGATCTGCTTACGATAGACATTATATAACTAGGCGTTGCTAAACTTGACGTCAAGTTTGGGATTGCGACAAAATATTGAGTAACAACCAAAAAAAAATACAGGTGATTTTGTATTCACTGTTAACCTTTCAGAAGGTATATAAGCTATAACAATGTTTTATGCATTTTAATCGGGCAAATGCTGCATTTTTGTATGATACGGCTGATATTTTTTTCGATATACCAGAGTTGGCCTCGTATCAAAAATAACTGAGTGTTTTATAAAGTCAAAGCATTGCTGAAACAACTCGTCGCCTTTACACACGTTAATTTCACCGCAAATTCTACCAATAGTGAATCAACAGAATTATTTGTGCACCAAACACCTAACTCCTGTTGCGAAAATCAAACTGAAACTCACCAACACATCAGGACATACAATAGAGGCATCAAATACTGAATATTATGACTGTATAAGTGATATACGTTGACAATTAATTAACTTACTGAATGGCATACAGCAATTGTACTCTCAAATGAACCGGCCAGTCGCAACTCGAATTAATTGTCATACGTGCTCGGAGTGTCAACGAAACCAGTGTTCGTTGAAACGTTCCAATGCACCTTACATCCCCTTTGAGACCCGTTTTTGGGGGAATAAGGGAGACGGGGCAGTTGTTGTGCTATATTGGTCAATCGTTAATAATGCTCGCTTATGATAGCAGCCTGCAGTTGTGCATAGGAATTGTATGTGCAATTATGTTGGTGATTACAAAAACTGTGACAATTGATTCAGATGAAGATGTAATAAATACTCGTAATATCAGCCTTTTATTGTCCATGTAAGGCTTAGGCCTCTCTCAAACAGAGAAGACACGAGCATTGATCACCACACTTGCTCAGGCGCATGAGACAATTCAAAAGTGCCTGTAATTGGTTTATTTGAATAAATGTTTTGAGTTTGAGTTTGAAAATCACAATAAAATTAAAACTTTTAAACAGGCAAACGTAATCAACCATTTTATAAGTTATTTTTCCAAACGACTTTATACTGTTCAGTTTACTCTGTCAAACCCGATGCCTATTGTACCGTTGTTGTAGAAATTAAACACAACGTTACAATACATCGCGTTCCGTTAAATTGTTCCCTCAATCATTAAAAAAAAAAAAAAAATTCAACTAAACTCAAACTAATAACTAGTTTGAGTTTAGTTGAGTTATTATTATTTTTTTTTTAAGGCTGGGAAATCATCCAATGACTGCTCCCACTCTGGGTGGAGCGGAAGGGAGTGTCAGACTCTTACTGACTAAAACCCATCCATGTTCCTTCCGTAGCCCTTTATGTTCCGGGGTAGCGGTAGCCCTTTCGGACAATCCCACTTAGAAAACTCAAACTAGCTTAGAGTAGCCTTCTCAATTAATATCTTCGGGTCGGCTTCCAGTCTAACCAGATATAGTTGAACACCAGTATTTTACACGAAGCAACTCAACCTCCACAGCCCAGTAACTGGGTAACACGAAAGCCCTTGATAAGAGTGGTTGTCAGACTTTTGAACTTCTGACGACCCGTAACAACCATCAAAGATCTACAAATGATAGCCACTTGTCTATTATCCTGTTCTTTTTTAGAATATAATATTATATAGAGTATGATTAATTTTAAGCAATCTTACAAAAAAAAACGTATAAATGTTTGCAATCGATACAAATAAAAAAAACACTTAAAAAATAATAATAATTGGTAATTCCGTGATCCAAATTTAAAACAGCAAGTAATTTCCACCACAGATAAACGAACCGTTATAATGGGAACGAACACTACCATAGTGATGTCCAATGACACGTCCGAGTTGATTAGTTTACGTAGCACAGGACTTTCGACTGTTTGGTTTAATTTATTGGAATCAATATAATTGATAATCGAATGATGGCATTGCATTTCCAATTGAATTGGACGAGTTTGAAGGGAATGGAAATGGAAATGATAAGGGTGATTTGTAGTGTCGTTTATTTTTTTAAGTGATGGAAGGGTTTTCTTTTAATTGTGTTGATTGTACGAATTACTGTTATTATGGAGGGTCTGATAAACAGATAATGGTATACTATTAATAAACTGTTTTATGGGTGTTTTTTTTTTTCAATAAATCATGATATCCCTTGATAATTTTTAAAGTTATATTCAAGTATAGGAGCGTTGCTAATGCACGCCTATTTGAAAATGAATATTTATTATTTGCCACGAGTTCCGAAAGGTGTTCAATATGTCCTTCGCGATAGATTACCTTCACACTATTGTTTACCAAATATCACACCCAATTCTTATGAGAAGTCTCGTGTAGAATAAACATTATTGTGTCGGATGTCTAATCAAAGGTCAATAACCTCGTCACAGGTAAGAAAGTTATAAAACTTGCGATTTCTTCTGTTATTAGGAAAGTTATGATTGGTTTCATCGTAATCAGATCTAAGTGTTTAACTCGAGGGAGATTCGGGACATCTCTCTCGTTGGTTTTCCACCGTCCGATATTATCTTCATCGTGATTCCTCGATATCGCAAATGGACATTCATTCTTTTTTCAAAGTGTGCATTTTATTATTTTGAATTCGTTCTATATTTTTTGCTGTAACTTTGAGGGGTATCCGCTAAATAAGTGTCTATTTTTGGTGTCCCGTCAAACTAACATTCCTGCATCCCTTGTGTTCAAAGTTGACGACTGCAGTAAAATTTTCTAGAAAGTCATGAAATTGATAAAGATTGGCTCGATCCAATTGTGAAGCTGCAACCACGTACACAAAAAGTTCCCTTAACATGCAGAGCGTCATGATCCTGTTCCATTTATACCTCAAAAATTCCTCTAAAGACAATACCAAGAACAAAAAATAAGCCACGAATTAATGTAATCTTATTAAGTGTTAGGTACCTGAGAGCTTTCCCATCACAGCGATGATCTGCCTATGTAGATCCCATTGTGAGTTTCTGAGCCAGTTTGAAAGCGCGACCCGAATATTGTCACAATGAACTCCAGCGCCTGTGGGACAAAGAGCTCGGTATAATTAATGACTGAGACCACGAAATGTCGCTGTCTTGCGTCGGACTGGATAGAGAGATGAATTGAGAGGGATGTGCAGCATTCTTTGGGTTCAAATTGAGTGGTCAGTAATCATGGTTGCTAGTGGAAATATCAGTTAACGTAGCACACGGTGAGCTAGCTTGCTTGTTCTTCCCAAAACTAGAATTAACTATTGTAAAAAAATACTTATTTTTTTGTTACCATAGTTAGTGGTAGAAGGAATATTACTTTATAATAGAACTAGTTAGTTAGTAGTTGTTATTATACATATAAACCTTCCTCTTGAATCACCCTATCTATTAAAAAAAACCGCATCAAAATCCGTTGCGTAGTATAAAAGATTTAAGCATACAAAGGTATATAGGGACAGAAAAACCTTCAAGTTTACCTACATAATCAGCCTATAATGTGTCCACTGCTGGGATTACAAGCGTCTTCTCTTCGAGAGGGTAATCTCTGTAATCCACCACGCGGTCCCTGTGCGGGTTGGTGGATAATATTTACCTATTCAATGCATTAAAAACTCAACTTTGTCAATAATTAATTGCGGGTCCATCAATTCTGGAGAAAAAAATGCATTGCATGGGTATCTAGTTTGTAACTAATGATGGCAAACTTCGTGTAATATTATGTTGTTCTCAAGTAAGTGACATGGCTTTATTGAGAATAAAGTTTCTTTAAAACGGACCTACGAACCTATGTATGTGAAACGATAAATTCTATCGTTAATGCATCAGACTTTCTCTTGATTAATTCTGGCAAATTATTTCTGAATCGTACTCGAAGTGGAAGCTACGTTCAGTCACACCAATAAAACGTTTTATGTTTTTTATTTACACTAAGTACAGTAAATAGAGTCCAGCACACCCAGTTACCCTAATCTGTCAAATTTTATTGATAGTTATTCATTTTTATTACAAAAATATAAGGTTCATTTTCGATTGAGAAATGTTGACAGTTTTGGATAGCTTGATGTGGTGGCGTCTGCACATTTATGTCGTTATTGTCGCCCCTAGTATTTTTTTTTAAATAACATAATGCAGATTCATAAAAAAAATTGTTGAGTTGAAGGACACAATGCATACAAAAATTATTATCGTATAACGTCATAAAATAAACCCATGACTCGACGTCTCTACAGCTTCATTATTCTGCGTCATCCCACACCGAGACTCATATCGGTAGATTAAGATAAAACTAAAACAATAATCCTTTTCATTTCTACAGTCCTTTATTTCAACCACTCTGAATGGGATAGGCAATGTCTTCATATCTTAGAATGACGAAAAAAAAATCTGTGTGGGATGTACTTTACAACCATCTCTATACCCTTTGTTATACTTTGTATCACCATTTAAGCGAGTATAAGGGCCTCATCACACGTACCTAAACGACTACACGAGGACGGACGCTAATTTGTTTGAAAATAAAACATTTTATTCACACGGATCACAACGACGTCTTTCTTTCATGTTTACCGCAAAGAAATGTATTTTATTTCACATTTGGACGTCACATTAACCATGTCTGTGATACCGACCATATCAAGGTCATATCTCAAAGAAGGGGCTAAGGAAGAAACATAGATGGGTTTCAGTCAGTAAGAATCTGAACCTCCCTTCGGCTCCACCCAGAGCGGGAGAAGTTATTTGAAGATGTTCTATCCTTAAAAAACGCATCTGCAAGAAGTTGCAACGACACTATTCATACGTAACAATGCTTGCCCACATGTTGTCGATACGATGCGATGCGATGTCGTTGTGGTACGTGTGATCGGACCCTAAAGTCATGTGAAATACAGCTTTAGCCGTTCGCTCTCATTAGCTCAGTACCTAACAAAAGTATTATTTTTATTGCGGTCAGCATAAACAAAGGATTATTTACGATGATCCTCATATGATTTTATGTTCTTTCTTGTTTATTATTTGATTTATAGCGTCGAAGTTTTTCGGAGTTTTAAAAACAGTTGAAGTGTATAATTTTGTAGGATGAGCCAGCGTTTAAAAAAAAAGTGAATAACACGTATTTTTAATTAACGATACATTGTTTCCGGATATATTATGCGATTTATTTGAGCTCGAATATTTTATGTCGTGTACAGGATTATTTCGGCTGTGGCTGACGACTTTCCTTTGTAATGACGATTCGAGAGACAACATTTTATATTTAAAAATAACAATTATTAATGATGTCAATGTGCATTTAATATTTTTGCATACATAGGGACGTAATTTATCAGAAGCTGCTTTATATTAAAGTGCTGAACTTTTCGGCAACCAAAAAAAAATAGAAAATATAAACATCTTTCTGCCCTTATCCCTTGTTTTCGGGATCCACTCAAAGCGTTTTATTCTTACATTCTCCCTTGTCAATCGTCACTCTATCATTCACTCTCTTCTTCTTCATATCATTCCTCACACAATCCATTCATCTCTTCTTCACCTTTCCTCTCTCTCCATCTTTTATGAATAGAAACAAAGGATGTTGCTACTAATTGTATCTGCAACGTCTACTCCAAAATACTTCTCGAGCAAAACAAGGTACAAAAACCGCAGACATCGTCTCAAGGAACATCCTTTTAAGTATTCAGAATTGCATGGAAGCCTTTTGATTCGCTATTTACTGGAGTACTCGACTGCGGCTTCTTAATAAAGCAAAGGTGTTTAATTGGCTGACAAACTGTTCGCGAAGTAATTACGTCTTGGCTGGCAACGGTTCAAACAACGCGTCAATCTGGTTGCGTAGGGATGGGATGAAGTCTTGCTTTTAAAAGAATATAGAATTTTAAACGAATGGTAATCTTCATCCAAAATATAATTTTCAAAAAAAACCTTCTGCTGTTTTGTTCCAACTCAGATTAACACTAACCTACTACCTACTTAGTAAATTCTAATCTTAAATTCATTCATCTATTCACTCAAACTCTGAAGCATAAAATTTTGTAATTTTTTAAATTCACTCACTGAAGTGGTAAAATGGGGACTGAAAGTTTGTTGATGTCATTATTTGGGCACATGGCTTGTGTTTAAGAAAGATTGGCTATGAGAGTGACCTAACTTGACTCTGCGTTGCGTTTGCCTCAGTATGACTGGTTTTTTACCGGACATAAAAGGCAATAATTAAGATAACAGGCCGCTATACAAGGAAAGACGAGTCCACATCAAATTCAGCGCCACTAAACCTAATAATAATAAGTACATTTTTCGTTTATGATGTATCACAATTAAGAATATGCCATGATTAATAATAGCAATGAGGATTAATGCAGCCTATTTGAAATTGTTACTATCATAATATTGGGTTTTCCCATTAGAAATTTCTCAGTAACAAAGAAGATTTGAGATTTGTGATCGATTGATGGCAATAGGCATACCCCTATTACATAGGACAACATAGCTGGCGAAAGGTACAGCTCTGCCTAACCTTTCGAGGATAAAAGGCGTAATGTTATGTTTGTTTTTCCCTTTTTTTGCTGTAATAATAATATCCATGGACATTTCACACAGCGCGATATAAGCAACCTAATGCTTGTGTAAAGGTAACGAGATGGCTGATAAACTACTTATATACATTTTTTTTTGTAAATACATACATATTACAGATAGAAAGGATGTGTGTTTTGTGTCTAAAGAATAAAATTTTTTCTTTAATTCCTGGCTTTACTTTCTTTATGTATCTCAAATAAAGTGAAGTAAAACTTTATCGATATGACCCTTTGCAATCCCTACTATCAGATGAATTTCGCGAACACTTCAAGTGCCAAGAACGGGTTCGCGCGTGGTGCGGTTACCAGCTATTACACTGTGCGCCGTAAGCAATTGCTTTCCCTGCAACGATGAGCCTTTCTGGATCAATTAGTTTTTGCATCGGAAACGTTTTAATTCCGTACTCATTTACTAAGGCAACAAAGTTTTGCGGAAATTTGGAATGCCCTAATTTCTTTGAATTGGTGCAAAGACCACAATTTTGATTAAGACATGCAGAATTGTGGTTGGAGAGTTATGCCAGCTTATGCCTTGATGTTGCAGGTAGAAATTATGCACCAATCAAGCAACACGATCACTTCGCTTGTCAGTCAACTCGTGACAGCATAAAAACTACATTAATTCTTTTAGTGATTGTGTTTTGGGAGTGTTTTGTTTTCATTGTGCAAAATCTAACAGCAATACAGCAATGTTGCTTACTGGCGCTATGGAGAACATTCCTTCGATCATAGTCATGGCAGTGACATAATCAGTCAAATCATTTATGTAGCATGCTAAGTCATAACTTAGAGCATGATCATATTCCGCGAGAGGTTCTTTATTCATGTTCCCAAAGAAAATACTTATTGTCGTTACAGAAAACAGCTAAGAAACCCCAAATTTTTGCCTCATAACAAGAAAATTGCCAACGTCTCGCCTTACCCCCTGGCTGTTTTACGGGACACTTGTCAACACATATTGGTAGCATAAGGGCAACCATTACAACACATTGGAGCGTGATATGAGAATAACCGTGTAGGACGGGTCATGTACCAGCATTAACAGCACGAATTAACTGTTTCATTAAAGTTGCACGTTTAACTAACGTGGGTTAAGGCGGCGTATGTACAAGGGGCGATGTTTCGTACGATAATTATAAAGTAGGATCAAATTTTGGTCGAGTTTCCTACAACTGCTGATTTTGGAGCTCGGTAATTATAGTAAGTTGTTCAACCTTCTGGGTAATTGGTATTAGTTGGGCTTGATAATAAGTTGGGAGGCGAGGGGTGAGTGGGCTAGCTTTTGTTATAATCTTTGAACATGACACGTTACCAGTATAAAGGCTAATGAATTAAATGAAAGCACCAGCGACTTGGCCATGTTAAAAGCTTAGGAAGGGTTAAAAATGATAGCAAATGGTTTTTTGCCTTTGCGTGACGTGACAACCCATATCATATGCCTAAATTCTCTCTTAAACTCTCGCTCAGGTCTCGCTCTTTCAGGTAAGCGGGATTGTCCGAAAGGGTTACCGCTACTCCTGAACATAAAGGGCTAAGGAAGGAACATGGATGGGTTTTAGTCAGTAAGAGTCTGACACTCCCTTCCGCTCCACCCAGAGTGGGAAAAGTCATTGGACGATTTCCCACCTTCAAAAAAAAGATCTTCTCTTAAACGTCATAAGGAATTTCGATTATGACATTACAGTAGAAAATATTTGACTATCGACTATTGTTAGTTGCATTCGTAATTCGAACCCACAATCAATTTCGGTTGCGGTTCTAAAGGGTGTGATAATAAAAGACTGATTCCATATTCAACTGTCAAAATAAAACCAACCACTTCATTTGTTTTTTTTTTTATATTTTATTTTAAAACACCTGGCGGTTGTCTTATACTTACACCTGCATCACCGGAAGGCGCTTTACCTTGTTCCCCTTTTTTACGCTTTTTTGGTCCTACTGCGGAAGAACTTTGGTGGTCTAGAGTAGACAAACAAAAAATGAAACAATAAGAGGACACGGCAGCACAATTAAGAAAGGGTTGATCAGGTTATGATCTTGCAAGAAGAACTTTTTCTTTTATTGCTGTGAGAAACCTATAAGTTTCTGTTTGCGATTGTATTTAATATATTTCTTTAAGCTGGCTTATATGCCACCTGGTAAAAACATTTTTTTTTCACAGGAATTATATTGCGGTGACCACGACAAGGAGATTCCTCAACTAATATCGATCTAAATAAAGATGTCTTCAGATGCAATGTCTTCATAATTCTAAGGTGCAAAATATTTTTATATCAAGGTTGGTAGAATTTTTATTTGTAAACCTGACCTTGCGACCTTTCAAAAGGGATCTTATTTTTTGTGACCCCTCAATCTGGCCCCGCAATTGTCTGTCTGGTCAAAAGGTCACAAGGTCAACCTTCTAATTTAAGTTCCAGAATCAAAACCTGCCGTAAAAATTCAAGGTAAGTGCTTCAACATGGCCAATTTAAAAAGGAATAAGCTACATTATAAATTATTCGGATTTGTTTTCACCTTTTTGCTCGAATTAGGGACAAATTATTATTTAATATTTAAGAGATTTTCGTATAAAGCTGTGACGTTCGTGAAAGCCTTACATGGCACGGGATTTGGTTAAAGGGCACACCGTTTACCAAAATATTGTACCTGTACTGTTAGCCAAATTTTTGTTCATGTCTTTACTTTACTGAAAATAAAGATTTTTCATAATATTTATATGAACAAAAGCACCTGACTCTAATCTCTTCTCCACACTTGGTTGAATGATATATCTTTATTGACAATAACTCTTTCTTCAGCTCTTCAGTACTTGATGTTATTTGTCTTAAACTGAATACTTGTTGAAACTGAAAATTCAATTTCACTACTATCACTTCCTCCTTTGGATATTTTGAGGTAACTACAAGTAATAAAATTATCCAAAATGTCTTCGACAACACCCACGATGTTTACCCGAATTTTATGTATTTGAATAGCCCTAAGGTCCGCATCTGCTTACACAGATCACACCTGTACTAAATCCCTTAGTTAATTATGAACGAACCTGCGACACGTGATAACGGAAATGGTGGTTAGTTCCCCATAAGATTTTATTACAACCGTAAAAAGGATTTAATTATATTTTAAGGGTTTCGGGCGGGGGTCCAAGATAGGTTAATGTAAATTTACTTTTATGATGTTGTGTTAATAGTGCTGAACTGGGCTTGGTTCCGCAGGGTGCGTTTTATGGATAGATTGAGAGAGAGGAATTGCTTTGATAAAAATTTAGGGCGATTTGAGGCGGGTGGGCGCGCAGTTTTAATCTACCCTTAAGTAAGTTAATACTAAAGTGGTGTCAACACTGTTCCGCTTGGGAGCTGTCCATCAAGAGATCAAACGAAATTATAGCGTTCTTTTCATAAAAATGGAAACGCTTGAAGGAGTAAGATAAAAAAACGAAAAGGTAGTTTATCAAAGCCATTACAGGTCAGGGCAGGTGAATACCACGAGAAGTCATTGAATGCACTGCAAGAGCATTTCATCAGGTTAGCGAGACCTTATAAATGGGCCATTCGGTACAAATGCCCTAAATCTGTACGATATTGAATCTAGGGCGAACGTTTTCGATTTTTTCACTTTTTGACCATAAATTCCAAGCTTTGCAATTTTGGAGAATATTTTTTACGAATCTTCGGGAAAAATATGCACTGTAATTTTTACTTTACGGTGATTTAAGGGACACAGTTTATGAGCTAAGGTAGGATTCTCGCAAACCATTTCAATGAATTTATTGAAGGATTACGTTACGTAGTTTTAAGGTTATTTTATGAGAGTTGGCTAACCTTTGAAGGGTTTAAATTGTTGTAAATAATGTTCATAGATGTAAGTAATATATAAATTTACATACTATATTAATATTTCAATCGATATATGTACATAAAAGCGAAAGGTAACTGATTCATATAAGCACTCATTGATTAATCACGAAATCTCAAAAATACTGAAAGTACCGCGGAAAGCAGCTAGTTATTCTATAAAATTAATCGACTGCAATCGACGCTCCGATCTCATAAACGTAATAAAATATACGAAAGTAAAAATTTAAACAAGAGTCAATGGGCTTATTGTCTGCTTATCTAAAACATTTTATATACAGAAAGTAAAAGCTAATTTCTATTTAAAATAATAATTTAATGAACAAACTGCAACAATAACCCTACTTCAAATAAAGTGCTAATCCTATATATCGCGAAAAATGTCCGTGTAGCATCGTAAACTATTGTGTTTATCCCTTAGGAAAGGTTTCCATAAACACCAATAAAGTCAGCTATCGGATGCGTGGTGCTAACAAGCCAATATGGTCGAGATCAGTGGACGGACCGCGCTAAGGACTGTGCCACATCGGTTGTTTGTCCATGTTAAAGTTAAGCGAAAATAGAATGGATACCAAAGTCATCGACAACATCAAGCTGCTTGTTATCTTTCGAAGGCATAAACTCATATTTTTTTTCCACATCATATGAAGAACTTAGAGCATCGTAACTTAGATCATCATTTATTTATTTATCCTTCCACTGGAACGCCATACAGCAATTACACCAATGGAATAAAAATTACTTCATGTGCTGCTTTCCATCCATCCTGTGCGCGCTGGACATTGAACGGGCGGCGACGAATTATCCACGCTCACATTGCCACGCAGCGTCAAAACATTAATTGTTTCATAATTTCATCCATATTGCGCTTATCTTTGCGTTTTTAGAGGCTTACAGTATTTTTAAACAAAAAAAATATATATAAAAAACATGAACAATTACATCTTTTTATGAGCAGCGTCTGCTGTGCAGCCTCGTATAAGAAAAGGCTTAGAGCAATAAAAAAAAAATGATATCATCATACCTATTCAAGGTATGATGATAGATCATCATACCTTGAAGCCCACCAAAGTGTGTATGTTCATCAAAATCAATATCGTTTCTATCATGTCCTGCTCCAATCCTTACAAACATTTTCTATTGCTGAGGCATCATCTATCATCTGCTTAGCCTTTCCCTAACTATGTTGGGGTCGGCTTTCAGTCTAACCGGATGCAGCTGAATACCACTATTACCAGTATTTTACATGGAGCGACTGCCATCTGACCTCCACAACCCATTTACTGGGCTAAAATACGATATCCATTGGTAAGACTGGCTGACAGATTTTCGGGCTTCTGACGACCCGTAACGACAGTCAAAGATGCTCAAATGACAGCCCGGACCAACCTTGGTCCGGGCTGTCATTTGAGCATCTCGTTAAGCGGTTGCTTAACGTGCTTTCCGAGACACGGAGGGGTCTCGGTTTGTAAAGATGGTCACCTATCCACGGCCAACCCCGGCAAGCGTAGCTTTACCTGACGAATCGACCTGTGCGGCTGTTAGTACTTAGCCACGAGCTCCTCATTGTTTAGGCTAGACAAGCCAAAATTAAATGCAATTTTAATAAAATTGCGAACATTTCGCCTTGTTTGTGGTTCAGCCTTTACAGGTCGCTCATAATGAGCTGCGACGTTGGACGGTGGCAAAGTGACATATATCACGGTAATGTGACGTAGTGTTATGATTTCAACGGGTCATAAAGGTATGTTTGTTACTTATTATGCGCTGTTTATATATTTTATGTTCGCTTTAAGTCTCGTAAAGCAGCTTGACTGTATAAATAGGTTTTAGTGCGTTCGTTTTTTTATTGATAGTTGTTGCTGTTTTGTTTGTAGACTTTTTTGATGCTGAATACTCAATGTCAGCTGTATATTGAGTGTTCAGTAAATATTTAACTTTGATTTAAATAAAATGTATCGTGGGATTTATGCAAATAAATCAATAAAAAAAGTCTAGTGGTTGTCCTTTACTAATTTGCATATTCTGCATAAAAGTCTATCACAGTAAAAGGATTTCTACAAATTCAATGAGCTGCATTTTTCGCTGACAATTATTTATTCTATATGAATAGTACTTTGCCTACATTGAAAAAGAATATTGAACCCATAAATCGAATTTAAACTTTACTCCAACTGCTGAAGTAACAAAATCCTTCGCAAACAAACCGGGTCCTGTCGAAGCAAATACCGACCAAATAAACGCCTGTCCTAAATAAACACGAAATTAAATTCTCAGCTATCGATGAACGATATAAATGACAAAGCGAATTAATACGCGATGATGTTTATGGAACGTTGGTACATTTCCCGTAGGTAGCAGCTGTAGGAGATGTCAATAATAAGAGCAAACTTCCGAAAGAGTTGGGAAGTAATATTGTGCTCACGCGAGTACTGAGTCAATAATAAACAAAGGGGGCGTCTCATACACTTGTAAACTAATAACCCCACCCTTAGACGTTCGTGACTGTGTATTAATAAACAATAGGTCGTGACAAATATGCTACTGCTGGTAACAATCTGATATTGTGACGGAGGGTGATTTAATTGAATTTTTTGGTGCCCGTAATGTATTATGGAATTCAGTAAGAGCGACAGTCATAACAAACAATACGAGGATAGTTCAATCAGACAGATAAAATCTATAAATTATAATGGCCAGCCTGAACCTAGTAAAAAACATTGTCTGGTAGAAATGGTAAATCAAACTAAACACGTGTGTGACGTTGCTATTTCTTAAGATAATGATAGTCAGCCAACTGTAGTCACTTTCATATAATTTTTCTTACAATTTCTAGCAAACGCGGATAAAGCAACTTATCCTATGGCACATAAGCACATAAGCAGTAAAGCAAATCAGAGAGCCAGTAAGCTGAAAATACAGCAGGATTAAAAAAATAATTGTCGAGCTGACGGTCTACGAGCGTTATTAAACAATTCATTTCTTCGCAGCCGAATGCTCCAACTTGCATCGAATAAGCCAGCCATACTTTATTTTGTTTTGTCCTCAAGGGTATGAGTCGTACCGTTTAAATTAAATTTTGATGATCGATATGCTATTTCTTCTTTATTTGATTCCCCATTTCTAGAGACTTTATTATAATTTAAAATATTTGCAATATTTATGTCTTCAGTATCTTTGATGTCTGATTCATGTGAATGCTTTTACTTAACTATAACATTATTTTTATAGAGGCAAAATATGGTACAAGTTTACCTTTTTTTTTGAGAGTGGGAAATCATCCAATGACTGCTCCCGCTCTGGTTGGAGCGGAAAGGACTGTGAGACTCTTACTGACCAAAACCCATCCATGTTCCTTCCTTAGCCCTTTATGATCCGGGGTAGCGGTAACCCTTGTGGATAATCCCGCGTACCCGGCATTGTCTTCTTACCTGAGTTCTACATTTTAATGACTAAGTTATTGTAATATCAATGTACTGACAAAGGGGACCAAAATATTACTAAACTTGGTTCACCTATCAGTCCTTCCTGCGAATCTTTAATTAATGATGGAATTAGAAACATTGAAGACCCTAAAACTAATTTGTCCCTAAATTCTACGAAATTCCTGGCAATAACACTGAATTGAGATTAACTTTGAAGTCAACTAATAGGGTCTTATTAGTTTCTACTAGTTGTTGTGAATTTCAGAGAATAGTTGTCTTAATTAGTATTCCTAAGATGTGTTGAGGTTATATTCTGTTTTAAAGGTATAGGTACCTAGTGACATTAATTAGATTAAACGAGGCAAAAGGAGTATATAAGTATTTGAAAATTTGTATGATTATGTATGTTTGAATTGATTTAATGAGAACAGTAAGATTTCAGAACGCTTCAGAGCAAATATAAAATAGATAATAAATATATAAATAGTAAAGGTGTTTGGAATGCTTATTCAAATACTGCTCCTCTTGCACAAGGGCGCATAAACTAATTGATTAGCATTTGAAAATACCGTTGGAGCTGCTGAAAATAAAAAAAATATATATTTGCATTGTATAAATTTAATCTCTTAGTATTGTATAATTGCACAGAACAGATTAACTGTTCTGTGTATAATTGAGTAGCAATATGTGAGTAATATGTATGTACTCAAAATCTTTCATTTACTGGGCACGTCTTTCATCATTATCTTGTGCCCTGGCGGCTGAGAGTATATCATGCTCACTATATCGCTAATGGCGCGTGTGTTGGATCACTTAAAACTGTCTCCAAAATGGTTGAGCTGAATGGTGCTAATCCATGCGTCATGTTCGTGAACGGGCGCCGTCAGTAGGGACCGGTCATCTCTTAGCGGTCACGGCTTATTTTAAATTTAATTTTTATATTTGTTTTTTTTAAATATTTTTATGATGGACGCCTTTTTCGGACATTGTGTAGTAACAACATGAATGATGTATCAATATTTTGTTTTTTCAAAATGTCTGTGGAGGTTCTTACCCTTTCTTCTTCATAGGCTCCTAGAAAGCTTTACAATGGGCAACCAGCTACCTCTTTATGACCGACCTCTTAAAACTTCAAAAGTGCGTGTAATCGGTTAAGTATATTTGAAATAACATATGCTTTGAGTTTTGATGAAAAAATCTATCTATGTAATTATAATAAATTGTGCCCAAGTGACTTCGATACCTCAAGCAATTTGAGGTATCGAAGTCACTTGGGCACGCTTTAAATTTTTCAGAATAAAACACATCTTAAAAAGGTCAACGACAGGCACATACCTACTTATTTAGACTCAGAGACCGTGATCGCTTTTTTCTATCCACATTTCCAAAATGACAATAAAAATGTATGTAAATGTACCAATTTATCGGAACTTACGAAAATCTTAACTTTTTATAGAGCAACTGTCGCATATCTTGAAAAGGAAGACGTATTTTGTTCCAAAATGTCTTGCGTCAAAAAACAAACAATGGCGGCGACGCTATAGGTGCGGCTGAATGAGCTAATTATTTACAATCCGACACGCAACCAGCACTTTGTTCCAAAAAACTGTTACGTGAAATCTCATTTCCTAAGTTTGCTTTGTCCCGACTCTAAAAAAAAAACAAAAGGGTTCCCCTGTGTGTTCTTTAGACTGATTGATAAACTATGCTTACTCAGTCGTTACATGCTTTTTTATTTAAAGTTTAAGTGTCAACGGCCTGCAGCGTGCGATCGAGTATTCGAAATAATTATTTTTAAATCGATACGCCGCACAAAGCTAGCAGTCGAAGCATTCGATAATGATATAAAAGAAATAATTTTAAAAAGCGCGCGTAGTGTTGTACCCCGGTCGATGCGTTGTGTCGCGTGATCGGCTCGCGTGTCTCATGCCAGCCTCAAATTAAAACCCAACCGATAAGACACCATGCACCTCACGACTGCCGCAGGACGCGTCTCTTTTAATTACGCACCCCACACAAAACTTATCTACCCCTTTTAGAATTTACATTTTAAACGCTATTACTCGGACAATTTGTTTCGAAAACATTTTCTAAAAATGTTTGCTGGAGTCTCTAATTAGGGATGTTAATAGTGTATTCAAATTATATGTTTAGTTAAATGTGGAGCAGTCAGGAGTGGCGAGAGTGACTTGTATTTTGATCATTCGTTAGTGCCTTGTTCGATAATCTCGGCAGATTCTCTTCATTAAAATTCTCGTGAATATTTTCTGAGCAAACAACATCCGACAGAATAAAATTAATGGTATCGATTAGCAGGCGTCTTTGCTGAGATCGCGTGCGAATGATGCGAACGGCGACACCTTCTGGGAGCTGTCTGTGTCAATTTTAATTGGTCCAGTTGTTTTGTTCTTGTTGCGATGCGAAACGTGATTGCCCCGCCTTATTTATGTGGGGTCACGGAATTTAATAAAATAGTTTTGTTCACTTATATTTCGTGGTGAATTTTTGTGGGAAAGTATTTAATCAATATTATTTACGGTACCCTCATATTACTTGTTTGTTGTCCAGTCATGGGTGCAAATATGCGGTCGGGTTTGGTGGAACTAATAACGGACATTTTTGATAAATAATATTTCTTTTTGTATTTATTCTTTCAATTAAAATATTTTTCGAATTTAGATTACAACTTCAGGCATATTGGGGTAGAATTTACCTCATTAGAAAACCTGCTTTTTAATGAGGTAGGTGTCTAACTTAGCAAAAATAAGTTTTGATTTCAAAATAATGGTCATTTACTAACTCTTCAAACAAATACTAAACTACTTATTAATGGACACAAACGTTGCCTGTCTTAATTGAGGTTTAACAAACTGAATTATTGATGAAACAGTACCCTAATAAGTCTGACTAGCGATGGGCACCGAATATTATATTGAGTTTCGAACCTAACTAACTTTACCTTCTTCATTTAAATTTTTATATGACCTGACCAGCGTGACCTTTAGAAATTGCGTCTGAAGGACGTAAAAAGAATGAAATACTTTTATTATCAGTAATCTTTATATTTTCATAGAATTATTGAAACGCGTTCACGTTCAATTGGTGGGCTTTGTAAGTTTTACAATTCAAAATATTGAATCCTGTTATTAGTACTCCATTGTAGATATTTGTGTTCGGCTTAAATTAGCAAGTCAAAAAGTGTGATTATTTATGCGGGGCTATTATCAGGGCGTACATAACAAGTGGAGGAATTATACCCGAAGGTCATGTAAAACTTTCGCTCTTCTACCTTTCGTTTGAAATGTTCGATTCTTGAGTGTTATTTGAATCAAGCAAAATTGTTAAAAGCTTTGACGTACTCATCTTTAGATTCTTATAGACACAGCTATCACAAAATGTGTAATACCTATCTATTATTTTTACTGTCGCCTTAAGAAGTATATTGTCTGTTTCAAAAATACCTGATGAAACTGAAAACAAATTGTTCTAAAAAAGGAAACTATGGATGCCAATTTGTAGTGCCATTTACAAATAGAGTGCACTTTTTTTTTTTTTTGCTGCTCTGCACTGCTCCCGCTCTGAGTGGAGCGGAAGGGAGTGTCAGACTTACTGACTAAAACCCATCCATGTTCCTTCCGTAGCCCTTTATGTTCCGGGGTAGCGGTTAACCTTTCGGACAATCCCGCTTACCCGGCAGGCTTGGCCCCTGGGGCCCCTTCATATGCTGACATCTCTTTGAGGCGCGCGTGGAACATATACGCGCCGTCCGGCACGGGTCTGGTGCTGATCGGACGGCGAGTCACCCATTACTCACCGTCCGCAGGCCCGCGCCTACGGTGGCCGGGAGTCGTCACGTGGCTCCCGACGCCTGGGGCGTCTCCTGCGGTGAAATAGAGTGCACTGATTTGATCATTTAGACACATAGTTAAGGAGAAATTCAAATTTTAGATCAACTGATTTTTGGGAACACACATGATTGTGTTCCCAAAAACCTTCAGGGAATGTTTGCGTAATAATTTAATCGGACCACGGTTTGTTTACAAACACTTTCTTCAGATGATTGTCGAATAGTGAATAGTCTTAATGAATTAATACAGATGAAAATCAGATTGCATTCCTAATAAGCTTACCTACCTACCTATTCCTACGTAAATGCAAAACGACACAAAATAAAAGTCAACGTCACTAAAACAGGCAACCAGGCGACCAATACCGCGTAGGAGATGTTACTCTTAATATCCCTCCACCTTATTCCACGCGACCCACACAGGTAATACAAAAACATTACATTTTAAATAAAGCGGCAAGATGATCTAATTTCATGGCGCATGGTCCATTCAACGCTCGATTACGGAGAGGCAAATTGGACCATCTATTGCCTCGGCTCAGGACTGAAGTCCTATTGTCTAAATGAGTATGTTACCCTAGTACTCGCAATGCTCGTTGGAGCTCAGTTTTATTGAGTTCGTTTTGATTACCTATTGTTATTGGATTATATTATGAGGTGTTTATAGGGAATTAATTGATTGTGATGCTTAGTTAATTAAGTCAAAAATTGTGATTGGTATGACTTATCGATAAAAATCTAATTCACATAATTTTAGTTACTAGCTTATTTAATATTAGATTATTTCCTGAGGTGAGCATTCAAGTTTCTCTCATTGCTTCATTGTATAGACGCTAGCACATCAAGTTACACCAAACTCTCAAGTTTTCCCAAATAAACATGAACCTCTTTCCTTTGTGATAAAGTTCAAAATGTATTACAGAAATTCGTCAATTTGTACAATCGTTTAAAGTATGTACTGTAAACTGTGAGAGATCTATGGTCAAACAGCAAACAAGTGACTAGCGATAGAATTACTAATACATTCATTGAAACACAGGCTTGCTCTTTATACGTAGATATGTTCGGCCAGACACATCAAAAAGGATGAATGCAATCTAGAATAATCGTTCCATCTAAAACAGAAATTCCACACGTGCCTAGTATCATAATAACACCACGATATCTATCGTTACTCTCTAAAATACGATCTCACTAAAATTAAATGAGTTTTCCACGACAAAAGACTGTAGATGCCATCGATTCATTCTAATTTCAGCAGTTGGCTCAATGCAACATTCATTTCAGTAAGTGGCGTACGAATAGAGCTCGAAGCTCGGAGCCACTCGAGGGATTCATACAATCGACTTTATCGATCCTCATAGTTGTAAATTTTAGTTTTCTTTCACCTAGAACAGAATGTCTCTGCGGTTGCTATAAAATTCTTCAACATTGAATTCCAAGTTCTTTTGTTTTACCGTTGAACATTCTAGAATTTCTGTTTTTTTTGCGATTAATCGCTTTTTTTGAGTGTGTGGAATCATCAAATGCCCCTCTCCTCTGGGTGGCGGAAGGGAGTGTCAGACTCTTACTGACTAAAATCCACCCATGTTCCTTCTTAAGTCCTTTATGGCCCGGGGTAGCGGTAGCCCTTTCGGACAATCCCGCTGAGCGATTCAAGCTAGGTTGGAACTCTTGAAACATTTAAGTGAGTGGATTCTGTTTTTATTCTTATTTGATAGATGTAAAGTAAGCCTAGGTTATGCTGACTTAAATGTTGCCGATATGTAACCAAACAAAAAGATGTAGACAATTTTTTTTTCACCGAATGTGATATGAATAATAAAATTCCCAATTTTTACATCGCTCAATTTGTTTTTTGTCATTTTATAGGTAATTCAAGATAAAGGCACAGTCTGTCGGATCTAAAAACATATTTGAATGAGAGCTCACACATTTTGCAGTTGACCTCTAGGTACATCTTTGTCTGCTATTAATAAAGGTTGATCTTACACTACTTCTTTATAAAGATTAGAAAAAATAAGTTTATACTTATTTTTATGCTCCGACTACATTTATATGTAGTCGGAGCATAATATAGAAGGAGTTTCTTGCCCATGCTTCTCCATACGAAACTAACTTTTGGAAAGGGCGACTAGAAACAATTCTATTTCTTGTTTATTTTGACGTTCAACGTGCCTTTCTTGTGCCGATTTGAAATAAATTATTTGACTTTGACTTTGAGTCTAGGCAAGCTACAAGGTCTAGTGACGTGAACAAAACAATGTCAACAGTCATAGCTGCATATAATATTAATCCAACAGTACCATAAACAAGACACAAACAAAATAAACGCTTGAATTATTTATAATAGCCATAAAATTCTGTATTACATAATATGGCGCTGAACACATACGCAGCCATTGATATTATTATTTAGTAGGAATAAGAGCATGACATGCAATAGAATTTGTTTACAAAATGCTTTCTAAACGGGTTCTCCAATGTTTATTGATGCTGCAACTTGACTCTCACATCATTGTTGAGGAGCTTACACATTTGTACCAAAAAATAAACGTGCATTTAAAGTCGTATAAATGTTATGTTTATTAATTCTACGTCTATATTTTTATATAAGTATTTGGAAACTGGCGCTTGTAAGGTAACATACCTTAAGTCATTGACTGCCACGCAGCAGACACAATAGAAAAACTATTGTTTGTCGGACACACGGTGACCGCGTTGGCGTTCAACGTGTTAATGACCCGTTAACCAGTGGCTTATTCAGCCATTTTGTCGAATGAGAATTATCGCAAAATTATTGCGACAAATTGTCAAGCGCGCGTAAACTGCTACTCGTAAGTCGCAGCTGTTTAACGTAGCGACAAGTTTCGTTCGAGAAACTGGTCCATGGTGGCTTGAAAGACCTTTTTTTTTTTTTTTTTAAGGCTGGGAAATCATCCAATGACTGCTCCCGCTCTGGGTGGAGCGGAAGGGAGTGTCAGACTCTTACTGACTAAAACCCATCCATGTTCCTTCCGTAGCCCTTTATGTTCCGGGGTAGCGGTAACCCTTTCGGACAATCCCGCTTACCCGGCAGGCTTGGCCCTGAGGGGGCCCCTTCATATGCTGACATCTCTTTGAGGCGCGCGTGGAACATATACGCGCCGTACGGCACGGGTCTGGTGCTGATCGGACGGTGAGTCACCCATTACTCACCGTCCGCAGGCCCGCGCCTACGGTGGCCGGGAGTCGTCACGTGGCTCCCGACGCCCGGAGCGTCTCCCGCGGCGGCTGGGACGGGAGGACCTTTCTCTCTCCCATCCCGCCACCTCCTTCGCGAGCATAACTTTTTCGCAGAAGGAGGTGACTGCCTCCCACTCCCTCTCGCCCCGGACCATGGCTTGCACCAGGGCCGGGCGCGAGAGGTCGCCGCCGCCGATCGCCTCTACGAGGACACGGCGGTGCTCCACCCAAGCGGGGCAGGTTTGCACCGTGTGCTCTACCGTGTCCTCTGGGCGATCCTCGCAGTGGTGACACCCGGGCGTTTCCTCCCGCCTGATGATGTGCAGGGCTTGAAAGACCTTGGTTATTACTTTATTCTAGATTCTTCTCATAAACGTCCCCACGGTTTTCGATAGATCTTGTTTAAGTTTGATCGTTACTATATTCATTACTAGCTGCTTCCGCACGGTTTCACCTGCTGCTCGGCTTCTTTTGGTCGTAGCGTGATGTTAAATAGCCTATAGCCTTTCTCAATAAATTAACTATCCAACACAAAAATAATTTTTCAACTCGTACTAGTAGTTCCAGAGATTAGCGCGTTCAAACAAACAAACTCTCCAGCTTTATAATATTAGTGTAGATGACGCCTGTTTTCGGAGTCGTGACAATACCTATGTAAATTTAAATGAAATTACATTTGACTTTAATGTTTTACATGGTAAGCTGGTTACTACAGATGATATCATTCTGTTTTAGCCTTCCATCATCATACAAAATATAATAATCCATAACCAATATCTACTTCATTACATCTATTCATCCCCTGCCCTTGATAAATTCTACCCCTGCGTGTGCGTGGAAAAATATGCAACTGACGTTCGAATTTTAAAATTCCCAGGGAAGGAATTTACAAATTAATTCGTAATTGGAACACTATTAATTTTTTCGTTCATAAGGGTAGATGTAGCTGTGCAAGTTTTGCACATACGGTATTTCTCATCAAAATTTTAACAGAATATTTAACTTTATAACTAAACTAGCTTTTGCCAGCGGCTTCGCCCGTGTGTATGTAGGAAATTATCCCATGGGAACAGTACATTTTTCCGGGTATAAAAAGCTAGCTAGCTTATATGCTATTCCAGATTATAACCTATCTTTGTGCCAAGTTCTATCCAGATCTGTTAAGTAGTTATTGAGTTTATTCGTTACAAACATACTTACAAATCTTTCCTCTTTGTAATAGTTGTATAGATTTTTAACATGAAATTACACTGAACAGACCAAAAATCTCTAAAATTTAGATACTTTCACAATTAATTGGCTTTAACAAAGTTGTTATACAAATAGTGACTGAATATAATTATATGTAATAAATATAATTATAGTAATATCGTATAAATAACATAAAGTAATTATTACCTAAATAATAATAATAATTAATTCACTTGACAATTCAAAAGTACCCGTAAATGGCTTTTGAAATAAACATTTTGAGTTTGAGTATAACTAAATAGTTCCACGAAATATAATGTAAAATCCACTTAAACAGTAATTACGAACACACATTTAAAGCTAATAAAGTTATATGGTTGTAAACAAACCATCAGCGGAAGAGTCCTTTAAAAGTGTTCATTATTATAACATTCCGTCTGGACTCCTCCTAATTGGATGGTTTCAAATCGATCGTAAAAGCTGTTCCTACGAGTATATTTCACACAGTAAACAAATTAAAAAAAAAGTCTGGAGTAACTGTTTATAAATGTTTACTCTTGATAAGTTAGCTTTGTAATTCGATAAAAAAATATTTTGTCGTTCATAGTATGATGGTTTTGGCGGAATATGAGACAGGAAACTGCAAGATTATGTTGGGACCAACGCATTAACATCGAATCTTACTGCCTCGTTGGTGTAGTGGCTGCGAGTGCATGCTGAGCATGAGGTAACAGGGTTCGATTCTTAGGTCAGGCAGTGTTACTAAGCGGGATTGTCCGAAAGGGTTACCGCTACCCCGGAACATAAAAGGCTAAGGAAGGAACATGGATGGGTTTTAGTCAGTAAGAGTCTGACACTCCCTTCCGCTCCACCCAGAGCGGGAGAAGTCATTGGATGATTTCCCAGCCTTAAAAAAAAAAAAAATTATTACATGACACTTAAACATAACTGGCGAAATGTCGGTATTAGGTACAGAGGCCAGCACATCAAGTTACCACAATCTGTCAAATTTCTTTGATAGTATTTCAACTTTATTGCAAAGACATAAGGTTAATTTTTAATTGAGAAAATTTGACAGTTAGGGATAGCTTGATGAGCTGGCGTCTGTACATCTCTACCCAACCCGTCAGAGATACAAAGCGTGATAAAACATTGTGAAATATTTTAAATTCTTCTCACAACCTGAAATTATAATCTCTTAGTATGAACAGACAGCCTTTTTTGAACTTGTGAAACAAAAGAAGCTCATGAAAATTCTTTTTTTAAACCTACAATCGCCGTATAAGGATAATTTTAACACGCTGTACTTACTCTTCACGTACCGACAATTTGTTTCAAGAAGTGCGCTAAAGTGTATTTTCATGTATTTCGTGCGTAACAAATGAAGTGGAAAGACAAAATATAGTTGTATCGTTCGTTGAACAAAAAATGGTTGAACAAATAGAATAACCGGGACATAGGCGTTTAAAATGAAAAAAAAACGTGTAAAAGAATGCAATCAACATTGATATAGTTGATTGTTAACAAAGTATGTTTCAATCAATCTGCCTAGCTTTTTCCCAACTATGTTGGCGTCGACTTCCAGTCTAACGGATGCAACTGAATACCAGTACTTTGCATGGAGTGACTGAATATCTGACCTCCACAACCCAGTATCTGGGTAATACGATATCCCTGG
The DNA here is from genome assembly GCA_951799385.1 of Hyppa rectilinea. Classification (NCBI taxonomy): domain Eukaryota; kingdom Metazoa; phylum Arthropoda; class Insecta; order Lepidoptera; family Noctuidae; genus Hyppa; species Hyppa rectilinea. Next base: position 13,401,637 of record OX637315.1, read on the forward strand.
CAAGACTGGCTGTCAGACTTTCGGGATACTGACGACCCGTAACAGTTGTCAAAGGTCCACGAATGACAGCCGGGACCAACGGCTTAACGTGCTCTCCGAGGCACGGAGGAGTCTCGGTATGTAAAGATGGTCACCCATCCACCGCCAACCCCGGCAAGCGTAGCTAAACCTGATGGAACGATCCGTGCGGCAGATATAACTTAGCCACGAGCTGCTTAAAATGTTTGTTTGTGGTAAATTGACTGATGCAACCTAACCAATTTTAGTCTTTAAATATTTTAACTGCCTCGTAGGTCTAGTGGTCGCAAGCGCTACAACTGAGCACGAGGACCTGTGTTCGATTCCCGGGTCGGGCAATTGTTATTGGGTTTTTCCATCAGGATTTTTTTCTTTACATTCCGGAGTCTGTTTTTGTGCCCGGTTGATAGCAAAAAGCTCAGCCCGTATTACATGGGACTCAATTATAACTGGCGAAATGTGAGTATACTAAAGGTAGACCTGCCTAACCCTTAACCGTTAACCTAAAGATTTATAAAAAGTACTTAATTTTTGTATCACAGATTAAAAACACTATGTTTTTTTTCAAATTCTAATCTACACACATCAAAAGTGTCTAGGGATCAACATATATTTTTGCAATAACTTTTCTCTTGATTGATATTAATTTAAATTTTCTTTAAGGATTCATCAAATAAAGTGTTTTCGTTTGTCACAGTAACGATAAACCAAGTCACCTTTGCATTAATAAAGAAATTTGCCATTTTCCTAATAAAGGGATTTTTGACATTTGAACCACTAACATTAAAGTTCGAAAAAAAGACTGAAATAACAGTTTTCTTTAAAATTTTATTGGGTAACTTAAACAATTAATAATCCGTGTTTCTACCGCGAACACTAACAACACAAGAACATCGGTTTGGCATACTCAAAATGAGTTCATCCAAATCACGCTGTGGAATGGCCGCCCATGTTCGTTGCAACAACAAAAAAAGGTCTTCTTGCAACTGGATACCCTCCATATTCGACTGGTACCGTGGCTGAGCGCCATGAAGGACGGTATCGCTGCACCACACGGAGACAAGACCGATACATTCAAATCTTAACTCGAAGAGCTCCAACAATAACCGCCATGATGTTAGCCGTGAGGCTTCATCACTCTTCAGGGAACTTAATTAGCGACCAAACAGTCAGAAACCGCTTGCATGAAGTGAACCTTCATTCCCGAAGACCGCTACGGGTACCACCTATAGCAATGCACAATCGTAGGATTCGATATCAATGGGCTCTTGAACACAGAAATTGGGCAGAAGAACAATGGCGTTTCGTGTGCTTTTCTGATGAGTCTCGTTTTGGTATGAGACCGGATACAAGACGTATACGACACTGGAGAACCCCTGGACGCCAACAGCGATTAAAATCCTGCCAGGAAGTCCATCCTTATAGTGGTGGAACCATCATGGTATGGGCGGGTATTTGGATCGGCGGAAGAACTGAGTTGATTTGGATCAGAGGCAACCTCAACGCTCAAATTTATGCTGAGACGATTGTATCTGACGTCATCGTTCCTCTACAAGTGCAAATCGGTCCCTTATTTCAGTTAATGCATGATAATGCACGACCGCACACCGCAAGAGTTGTAAGACAGACTCTCGCCGCAGCTAACATCAATGTCCTGCCCTGGCCTGCTCAGTCGCCAGACTTGAACCCGATTGAGCATGCATGGGATATGCTACAGAGAAGAGCTCTGCCGAATATGGAGGGTATCCAGTTGCAAGAAGACCTTTTTTTGTTGTTGCAACGAACATGGGCGGCCATTCCACAGCGTGATTTGGATGAACTCATTTTGAGTATGCCAAACCGATGTTCTTGTGTTGTTAGTGTTCGCGGTAGAAACACGGATTATTAATTGTTTAAGTTACCCAATAAAATTTTAAAGAAAACTGTTATTTCAGTCTTTTTTTCGAACTTTAATGTTAGTGGTTCAAATGTCAAAAATCCCTTTATTAGGAAAATGGCAAATTTCTTTATTAATGCAAAGGTGACTTGGTTTATCGTTACTGTGACAAACGAAAACACTTTATTTGATGAATCCTTAAAGAAAATTTAAATTAATATCAATCAAGAGAAAAGTTATTGCAAAAATATATGTTGATCCCTAGACACTTTTGATGTGTGTATGAATAATTGCCAACCGGAACGAAATACAACGTGAAGTAAAGATACTATGTATAATATAGTAGAACCTTTACTAATAACATATTTACAGCTTCCAGCCACATTTAATATACAAATTGATAAGTACTTTCTATAGGTGTCGAAAGGACGGGAACATTAATCATAAAACAGGAAACGCAGTACTTACTATAGCCGTTTAGACTTATCTATCTAGGGTTGCTAAATATGCAATTCCGAAAAAAAAACATAATATAAAAAATTACGTACATAATCCCTTACTTTCATAATAATTATTAATCTTGTTAGTAATAAAATATTTATTTACACAATTAGGTATTAATTTTATGTACGCAGACCCGCACATCACGTTACCACAATCTGTCAAATTTCTGTGGTGTTTTTCAACTTTATTACAAAAACATAAGGTTCATTTTCAATTGGTAAAATTTGACAGTTAGGGATAGCTTGATTTCCTGGTATATACATTTATACACAGTAATAATTCAGTATGTTGGCTTATTAGGATTTTCCATCAGGAATTTCTTCGTAGCTGACCGTGATGTGGATTTGTGGCCGGGAATACAGGCTTCAGTTAGTCGAATTCGACAATCGATAGTAATAATTGATTTGTGACTAACTGAAAACTCGACCATCATCACTATTATAGTTGACGTGGTACATACATTTGAACATGGACTTTTTTGGCTTGCATGATATTGTAAAGTGGGCGGTTCCGGTTAATATTTGTTAAATTATATAAAGAGGTAGGGTAGGGAGAGTAAGACTAATGCTAGTACCGTCATCAGATAAGTTAAGATACTTTCAATAATAGCTCAAAAAATGCACTGTAGGGCTAACAGAATAACTGAAATATTAAAAAGTAGCTAAAAAACTTAAAAGCCTCATTACTTTTACCTTTATTTGCCTCAAAGTTGCGACGAGAAACAAAATTGCAAACTGCCATTCCATTTTACAACCAAACGATAACTGAATAACATTAAATATTTGCATGCCCTCACTGCATGATGCAATGTATCTTTGCACTGAATTTATATGTTACCTACATCTTTTGTACCCACCACATTTTATACATTTTTTTTTTAATTATCACCCGCCGAATGACACAATTTCACAAAGCATTACCCTGGTGCTATAAACAGCACAAAACAGCCCAGATTTCGGTCAGGTCAGCCGAGTATATTTAGCCTAACAGCAGTCGAGCATGTCTCAAAACAGGCCGAACATGTCCCGACAAAGTCTGGCAGCCCTATCCTCAGGAATTATGCTGAGAATGTCATTAAGACTCGCCCTTCACCTTACCTACAGCGATGCTTGTCACTCCGTACTGTCTTTCAACGAAGCTTTTTTGGTGCGTATAAAAATATAAAATGTTCATTAGTGTGACATCAACACTGAGGACGATTTATTTTGCTTACAACGGTATTAATGGACGGTTAAGGTGAACGCTTTGTTAAGCAATCTTTAATCTTTGGTACTGAAAATGTTAAGGAGAAAGGTTTCCTTAATTTAAAATGGTATTGTTTGATCAAAGAATCTCATTCTGGTAAGGAAATCCTACATTTATCCTATAATTTTGTATTTAACAGAGCAATGTATTGAAAAAGGTTAATCTAATCATATTTACATTTAAAAGCTTCATAATAAATTATGTATAATAATCAAAGAGCATCAAAAAATTCGTCCACATCGCTGTCAACAGGAAAAGTTCCCAAAAGGCTGGCAGCATTGCCGTGATTCTTTGACCAAAAAATAGGCCAGCCCTCTGGTCATGTGAAGAGTCGAGCAACCGCTTGGCGATGTCTCGAAAAATACAGAGCAATAGAAAAAGAAATTCCAGAATCCACACACCCAATCACACAGCACAAGCCAAGCACAAAACGTAAAACCGATTATGTTTACTACAATCCTCTGGTACAGTCGAGCGCAGTCTGCGATCAACAAATTAGGCCGACTACACGATACGTGACTCCACGGACGTGATTACAGCACGTGCTGCAAACGTGATGCCGATGTCCGTGACTGTACGCCTGCGTAACAACTGATGAGCAGGAATGATCTGGAGATTCTATGACGTCATCGTTAGTAGCTATTATAGTGGGTCAGACTTGAAAACAGATACGTTTTGTTTTTTTTTTGCGGATATTAGGGTGTCCGAGGGAGTTCGGAAGAGTAGATAGCGATGGTACAGGCTCAAGAAATAAATCCTCCTTTTTCCCGTAATCGTTGATGTAGTAAGGAGGTTAACCAGCTGCATTTATTCAGTCAGTCTGTCTGTGAAAATCATTATCATGACAGTACATTTACTATGGACAAAAAACTAGGTGTTCCCTACATTCCCTCGTTTTTTTTTCAATTTAGCTCCATTATCGAAAAAAAAATCTGCTGTTCTATACATTTTTGGTCACGTGACTCGTCGAAATGAGGGGGACCAGCTGATTTTTTTTTTACCATTTTCGGTTACACCCAGTTTATAGATAACTGTTCAAGTTAAGAAATCCAATTTAGTATTGCGGTATACATCTTTTTAACTCCTAGTTAAAACACTTTAATTTTTTTCACTGCCTAAATTACATCTTCAATGTCATTGTAAATTAAAATTACTTGATCACGTTATTCCCACCAAAACCATTTTAATTTCAGCTAAGCTTTGTTTAGTTAAAACACCGTTAAATCAGCTCGTGGTTTTAAAAAGCAAAAGCAAAGCAAATAAACAGATAAAAAAAATAATTGGCTAAAAAACTACACAGTTCTAATGAATGCAGATTTTTCGATTCACGAAACGAATCACTTCTTGGAACTGTGAACAATTTTGGGGGCATTGAACTCCGTAAAAATATGGCACCTTAGCAGTTCAACCTCTAGTACTAATTGCCACTTTATTGCTAAAGGCTCACAACATAATTACAACTAAAAGCCTAAATAAAGCTATGTCATCAAGAGAAACACACATTACAGTTAAGTCACAAAAATTCAATTACTTTGAAATGTCAACACGGACTCACGGAGGTCGAAAGCGATGGGTGTGCGCGATACGACAGTGTAATAGACGTGACTATGATCCCGGCTTATGACTAGCTTGCAGTTATTTGTTGACATTCTACATTCATTGGGACTTACATGTTCGAGCCGTTTGGGCACACACAAGGGCCATGGGGTCCGAGTGCACACTATGTTTTTCGAGACATCGCCAAGCGGTTGATCGACTCTTCACGTGACCCTCGAGAGAAGAGAGAAGTCGAAGAGAGAGAGGCTGGCCTATTTTTTGGTCAAAGAATCATCATTGCAATACAACGCGGCAACGCTGCCAGCCTTTTGGGAACTTTTCCTGTTGACAGCGATGTTGACGAATTTTTTGATACTCTTTGTATTATTTTTGTACGTTTTATTATGAATATTTAGTTTTTAAATGTAAATATGATTATGTTAGTGTTTATTTATTATTAGATTATATATAGAAGTAGAGTATTAAAATTCTACATTCTATAAATGCTTTTTAAATATTTCTGAATATGACATTGGAGTCTCGCATCATCGCTTATCATCAAGCAAAATAATGTTGAGGAAAAAAACTAAATGAAATCGATGCCAATATATTTAAATGAAAACATGAAATCGAAAATACATCTAAATCATAGTCACAATCGAGAGAATACTATCACGTAGGATATTCAATTGCATCTTGGACATCTAACATTATCGATAGGCTAATTTATCTCGTCTAGACTCCAGGTAAAACGTGAAACAAATAAATCCTTCAAATTCTTAGTTCATACAAATTCCAACGTTACGTTTGTGTTTGAAGTTATTTTTGGTTAAATTTCAAAATCATAAAGGTACGAGTATCTTGAAACGCGAGTTCATTTTTTAAACAACCCTTATCTTAAGAAGACCCCTGTCACAGAACGACTTAATGACCTGTTCAATACAATGGATACTTCAGGACAACGCAGCGTATTGACAAATTTCCCCACCATACCTCTTAAAGGGGGAAAAAGCAAAAAATGATTCAATTAATCAAATAGTCACGGCGTGACTTTGAAGATCTTCCCGATGCGAATTGACGACATTATTAGTCTTCCCTCGTAACGAGTCATCGGAGGGCGTATTTCAATTTCGTCTAATGCAAATTTAATACGCTCCCCGAAGGGTTCTAAATCGAGTTTCTTTGTTTTCATCTACATGTTTCGCCCTTTGCAGAAAAAAGTAAGGACGCGATTGTGTCCGTCTTTCTTTGCTGGCTTAATTGTTATTCCTTGGGGTCCTAGTGTTAAAGTGTAAGCTATTAATCTTGATTAATTATTGTTTTTCGAAGGGGACGTCGTTGGATTTAATTTAAATAAGCATGGTGTCGGTGTTAGTTTTTCTAATTTGTCTCTAATTTGATTACAATGGGCGTGAAACAAATGCATCGCAACAAACAAAATATTTATAAAGTGAGGTATGCTTTTCTCTGGTACGTAACAAAGAATGTGAAATCAGGCAACCGTAAGACTCTTGAATATGACCGTGCCCGTTCCTAAATTGCCCTTATTATATATTTTAATATAGCTTATAAAATGCTAGTTTTTTTTAATTTTGCTTAGTCAGATTCTCTCATTATTATTCTAAATAGGAGTCAATTGTAAAAAGTATTTATGTAATATATTAAACCTTCTTTGGCACCATTTGTTCATTATGAGAAAAAGTCTTAATAGCCAAAAGTCGGAACCTGTAACTCGTAAATCTAAAAATCTCCAATTTCTTTGCTTGACTATTATCGTCAACAGGCAATTAGTTCAAAGGGCACCTAAATCTTTCATTTCAACTTGGCCCAAATTAGGTAGAAGAAAAATATATCCAAGAGGTTCCGATCTCGTTAAAAGTACGCAGATATTATAAGAAAAGCGGAAAGGTAAGTGGATGGACCAAAAAGTTCTTCGCTTTCAACCCTAGATAAATGTAGGGTGTATTCAAGGGGGCTAAACAATCAAGGAAGCCATTCATACTAAATAATACGGTAGAAAGCTTGACTTTGGGCCACGATTAATTTTATATAAAAGTTAGAAGCTACGGTCTTGTCTGAAACATTTTCTTTAGCTCCATGTTTACGCAAGTACATAATGTTTTTCATGAATACGAAAGCAAAAAGAAACTGAATAATTTTTCGTGTGAAACTGACGAATTAATCTCGTAATATTAGATTGCTCGGTTTAATATGTTTAGGTCGAGGACTTTTATGTAGAAAAATGGAGTAATTAAGGCTTTTATTATGGCTGGCTTTATTAACTTTGGTTGGAAATTAAGCATTGATGGCAATTTTGTTAGAAATGAATACTAATTAGAATGAGTTTTTGAATGTAAAGTATGTATTCTGGTTACAAACTTCAAATATGACAAAAAAACTTAAACCAATATTCGTTATAGAATCGCGCGTCATAGTGGCAAAATTTTTATATTTTTAGGTCAAATATTTAAAATCCGTGTTTGAAATAAAGCGTTGGCTAGAACATAGGTATAAAAGTGAAAAATCCGAAGAGCTAACACTTTTTTTTTTTTTTTTAAGGCTGGGAAATCATCCAATGACTGCTCCCGCTCTGGGTGGAGCGGAAGGGAATGTCAGACTCTTACTGACTAAAACCCATCCATGTTCCTTCCGTAGCCCTTTATGTTCCGGGGTAGCGGTAACCCTTTCAGACAATCCCGCTTACCCGGCAGGCTTGGCCCTGAGGGGCCCCTTCATATGCTGACATCTCTTTGAGGCGCGCGTGCCGTACGGCACGGGTCTGGTGCTGATCGGACGGTGAGTCACCCATTACTCACCGTCCGCAGGCCCGCGCCTACGGTGGCCGGGAGTCGTCACGTGGCTCCGGACGCCCGGGGCGTCTCCTGCGGCGGCTGGGACGGGAGGACCTTTCTCTCTCCCATCCCGCCACCTCCTTCGAGAGCATAACTTTTTCGCAGAAGGAGGTGACTGCCTCCCACTCCCTCTCGCCCCGGCTTGCACCAGGGCCGGGCGCGAGAGGTCGTGTGCCGATCGCCTATACGAGGACACGGCGGTGCTCCGCCCATGCGGGGCAGGTTTGCACCGTGTGCTCTACCGTGTCCTCTGGGCGATCCTCGCAGTGGTGACACCCGGGCGTTTCCTCCCGCCTGATGATGTGCAGGAACCTCCCGAAACATCCATGTCCGGTGAGGACCTGCGTCAGGCGGTAGGTGAGGGCGCCGTGACGCCTCTCTAGCCACTCCTCAAAGAGGGGCCTTACCGCCACTATCGTGGCGTGCCCTGCGCTGGGTTGCGACAGTCGCTGATTCCAGGCCGCCATGAGATCGCACCGGAGGTCCGTCCGCTCCGCCGCAATTTGCTGCGGAAACGGAGTTTCCCCCCGGCTTAGTACCTCCGCGCGCCACTCGAACAGGCGCGCGAGGACTATCGCCTCCATATCCCACGGCGGCAGTCCGGCAAGGAGGCTTGCCGCCTCGCCCGAGATCGTGCGGTACCCCCGGATAAGCCGTATGGCTACCACCTTTTGGGGCGCGTTCAGATAGTGGGCGGCTCGCCGCCGCAGTGAACGCGCCCACACCGGGGCCCCGTAAAGGGCCATGGACCGCACGACTCCTGCGTAAAGCCTCCGGCAGGAGGCGTTTGGCCCCCTCAAATTGGGCAAGAGCCGCTTGAGGGCGGCCCCAGTCCGTTCCAGCTTGGGGGCCAAACGTCGGAAATGCTCCACGAAATTCCATCGGCTGACGAGGACCAGACCCAGGTATTTCATCGTGGTCTCGACGCCGATGTGAACCCCTCCTACCGTAAGTTGGGATCCCGATGGTGGCCTATTCCGATGCCCATGAAAGGACATGGCCTCGGATTTGTGCAAAGCCACCTCGAGACCCAACTGCCGGATCCTCTCAACGACTGTCGCAACCCCGCGTGTCATCGCGTCGGCCGCCGCCTGATGCGACCTCCCCTGCGCCAGGACCAGCGTGTCGTCAGCGTAGCAAACTACGCTGACGCCGTCAGGGAGGTCGGCCCGCAGCACCCAGTCGTAACCGATGTCCCACAGGAACGGCCCCACAACCGATCCCTGCGGGACACCGCACGACATCTCTCGCCGGTTCCATTCCCGGAGGTAGGTCGGCACCCGGTGATACCGGAGTGCTTCCCCAATGCAACTCCAGGGCAGGTTGTTGAAGGCGTTGGCGATGTCGAGTGACACCGTCACGACGACCCTACCCTGGGACACCGCGTCCCCCGTCGTTAGGGCTCTAACGCGCATGATGGCGTCCACCGTCGAGCGCCCCTTGCGGAAGCCAAACTGGCAGTCCGCAAGGCCCGGCCCCGTCCTTCCAAGGTGCCCGACGAGGCGGCCCGCAATAATTCTCTCGAAGAGTTTGCCGACCTCGTCGAGCAGCACTATGGGCCGGAATGCGGACGGAGAGTCCGCAGGGCACCCTGGCTTCTGTATGAGGACCAGCTTTCCCGTCTTCCAACGGAGCGGAAACTGACCTCTCTCCATGCATGCGCTTAAGAGCGCCTCCAGTCGGGGCCCGAGAACCCCTGAGGCCAGGACCCAGGCTTTACCTGGCAAGCCGTCGGGTCCTGGGGCGGTATTCTTGGCCTTGAGCCTTCCTACCGCCGCTCTCAGATCTACCTCGGTCACTTCGGGGATGTCGTCGTCGTCCTCGTGGTCCGCTTCGGGCGGAGCCATAGGCGGGGGAGTGTGTTCCCCGCGCGAAGGGAACAGAGCGCTCACCACCTCCTCCACCAGCTGAGGGCGGAGACTCTGCGTCAGTGGGGGGGCCCAGGTGCGGAGCTTGTTCCGCACCATTTTATATGGGCGCCCCCATGGATCTCTGTCCAGAGTCCCCACCATCTCCTCGCGGGCCACATCCTTGGCCCGCTGGACAGCCTCTTGGAGGGCGGTCTTCGCCGCTCTGTACCCCTCGTACAGCTCCGCCTCCGTGGCTGCCGCATCCGGAGGGCGGATGCGGAGCCTGCGGTAAGAGCTAACACTAACATTCACATAAATCAAATAACATGAAATTCATGTCAAAACTTAGAACTATCCATGGGTTTGATCAAACAGCAGTGATAGCCTAGTGGTGTGACCTTCTGTCTGTCACAGGTCTCGAGTTCGAACCCAAGCCTCTGATTTTACGGATTATGTGTGTATTGTATAATTACCACTTGCTTAAAAATTGGTGAAGGAAAACATCGTGAGGAAACCACCAGCATGTCTGAGAGATATTTCTCAACAGCATGTGAAGCTGAGGGCAGCATTAAATCTCTGACACCAGGTTAGTCACTAACCACACGAAAAGAAAGCGATCAAACACTGAATTTGTTTGCAAACAGCTTAATTATTTGCTTTCTCAGTGGTTAAACTGTCTGAAGTGTTATTAGATGTTTCTATCTGGAATTTCGCAGTAGCAGCCTGTAGTCTACATTTGTGCCCAGTTAATGGCAAAAGGCTCACCCCCTATTACATGGGACTTAAAAATAACTGGTAAAATGTGGGTATACTCAAATTCAAACGTGATCGGGTAGTCAGAAAGATACAGCACGTTGTCTATTGCAAACCGTAGTAGGTACCTATAGAGAAGAACGGGCATGAAAATACTATAATTAACTTCTGCCCAAGTCTTCGGGGATACAAAGCGTGATGTTAAGTTGTATTTGTGTTACATAGTTATACTAACTGTAACTCAGAAAGGTTTAAAGTTTTAACGTAGGCACAAACATAATAAATCCACGATTTACCATTCAAATAAGGTTCAGCTTTTATTACGATTAAAAGATATACATTTAACTCCACCAACAAGATTATTTTATTTCTATAAACGAAACTGAATCGATATCTAAGTAATAATACTCCAACTTAATTCAAAAACTTCCTTTTTCCTTCAGATCATTTACTTTGACGACCTTTATACAAGCCGGAAATATTTTCTTAGTACATTAAACGTCTCCATTATAAACATTACTTTATAAAAGTTTGTTTCTCGTGCATTTAAATTGTGTTTTCTTGTACACACGAATGAACATCAAAAGTAACTTTTAAGACAAGCTGTGAGAAATATTTCTTTGTGAGAGCGAATGGTTTGCGCTTATGCATGTTCTCTGAAGTATTGGAGAAAGACGTGTGGCGTGTTGAGACCTACAGTATACACGAGCCATATTTTATTTCGCACTTTTGTAGAAACGGACGGTTTATGCCAGTTTCTGCAGTGCTCTGTTCTGAATTTTCATCAGGTTTATGACGTTGAAAAGTACCAGAGTTACTGACACATCTTGCTGAGTAGACAAGATGGAGGGGCAATGAGGTGGCCATGTTTTTCGAAAGAATTGAGGAGACTTCATGGGTTGAACCGCGTATTGGCATGACCATCTTAACATACCGAGACTCGGAAAGCATGTTAAGCCGTTTTGGTCCCGGCTGTCATTTGTGCATCTTTGACAGTCGTAACGGGTCGTCAGAAGCCCGAAAATCTAACAGCCAGTCTTATCAAGAGGGATCGTATTGCCCAGTTACTGGGTTGTGGAGGTCAGATGGGCAGTCGATCCATGTTTTTACATGGTTCGACTGCCTATCTGACCTCCACCGGTCGGTCTAACCGGATGCAGCTGAATACCAGTATTTTTACTGGTATTCAGCTGCATCCGGTTAGACCGACCCCAACATAGTTGGGAAAAGGCTAGGCAGATGATGATTTTTAGTTAAATAGACGGGACTCAACAGTCGTCATCCGTTTCGGGAAGAATGAGTCTGGTAACTACAAACACCAAAATGACTGCGCGATTATTTTGCACGAAACAAATTGAATAAACTAAGCGCATCGGTACTTGTATTCCTTAAAGCCCACGCCTTATCAATACCACAGAACACAATATAAGCCACTCCAATCTAAGAGTATCTATTCAAGAACTCAGTCAACAACCATAACACTAGCGGGGAACATAAAATTACATTTTATCCGGCACTCAGTAAAGTCGTTAATAGGAAAATGTTGGTATAATTCCGTTGCTGACGGTCTATAAATTTCTTGAGCAACTTAGTAAGTTAGTACATTGTGTAGAAATCGTAGCGTGGGGTGTTTGTCGGAAGCTTGAGGGAGACTGATGTTATGTGCTTATATGTGATAAGAAATATCAGACGATGGAATTCGACTGCTAGATTTTCTTCTGTAGGGATATAGGAACAAAAAACCCATAAGTGTGAATATAAATATACCCATACTGTTACTTTATCCGTTTTGACAGTATGTTTTATCACTGAGACTGAGACAGGTAATATCCGTAGAACTCGCTAGAATACAGAGCGAAATCTCTACGTTGAGAAGCAGTCACTGACATTTTTCAAATAAACTAAGACTAATGCAAGTAATGTTGTAACTATATTACATATATATATATATTAATTATTACAAGTAATGTAGTATATATATTATTCCCAAATCTCTTTTATTTGGTAGTTATAATACTAAATACTCAACAAATTATTGCTTCTTCATGTAAACTTAGGTGGTACGTACAAAAATTTGATAATTGTGGACACTGTCGGGCACTGCAAAAGTAGCAGTGAGGATGAAGGCTTTTCTATGATTTGTTAATTACATTTTAAACCTTAATGTAGGTAATTTAGTATTTTTCATTATAACTATAATAGCATTCAGTTAATAGAAATTGTTTCATTTATTTCATTGTTATACATAGCAAATGTCTTAAAATTAATTCCAAACTTCCAGTCTCGTCTGTTTCCTTCCCTATCTCGAACATAAATTCAAGAATCCAAACACATGTACCCTGAAACTAACAAACGAAGGTGCCCCCAGCCCACCCCCACTTAACCCTCCGAATGTATTCGAACACGGATCTTATCTGCATTGTGGCTCTTATTGCGGCCGTATAATGATGTCAACACATTACGGCCGTGTCCCGAGTACCGAGGAGCGGTACAATAGACTCGGAATGTATACATAGATGTGGTGGTTACGTCTCGAAGACGTAGATTAAAGAATGTTAGGTTAACATTTCATATTTTTTGTGGTTTTTGTTTACTATTTGTGGGCAAGGAAAAGGACAAATTAAAGATGTTGTAATAAGTACGTTTATGTTAGCTAGGTATATGTCTACTATGTTTTCGGGAAATGGGTAATGAAAAAAAAGCCACGGAAATATAAATAAAGCACATGAAAAGTAGGTTTTACATTTTATGCATCCAGTTTAGGTTATCTATGTTTTTTTTTTGTATTGATATCAAAGTTCCGTACAAGTTTCTAAAGATGCAATTCTCAAGCACGCGATGCAGGTTTAAATTCTATGTAGGGAGAGTTTCAAGAAATCCTGATAACTTTTTTTAACGGGTAAGCGCTAGGTTTGCCAACGAATTTAAAATTTTGGTTTCAATGTTGCCTTTACCTTAACTACTACCAACTAAGAGGTGCTAATTTACTTAGGAATTCCATTATAATCACATAAAAGACTGTAAATAGATCAGAATTTTCGGGTTCTGGTGTCCATTGTGCACTATTTATAGTCTGTAGATAGGTTAAGTTAACAAGTAGGATACCATAATGATTTCACGGTTCTTTTTGTAAAATAACAGACTCAATAATATTTCTCAGAGTGTGTCAGTAAAAACCCGGAGTCTGCAATCATGCCTGGTTGATGGCACTAGGTTAGTCCCGTATTACATGGGTCGTGACATAACTAGAAAATTGTTGGGTTACTGTATGTACACCTCTGTCTAACTCTTCGAGGAAAACAGGCGTGATGTTACGTTATGTATAAAACTGTGTGTTAAAGACAAAGGTCTGCACCATTTTTTTTTTGAGCATGGCACTAAATGGCTCATGCCACTTTGAGTGGAGCGGAAGGGAGTGTCAGACTCTTACTTATTAAAACCCATCCATGTTCCTTCCTTAGCCTTTTATGTTCTGGGGTAGCTATAACCCTATCGGACAATTCCGCTGACCCTGGCTTTGGCACTAACGGGTCCCTTCCCTGTTGCTGTCATTTCTTTGATTCGCGCGTGAAACACGTGCGCGCCGTCCGGCACCGGCCTGGTTCTAATCTTCTCTGCTCGGAAGTCTGCACCCTGCATTTAGGACAGTGCAAGTTCCAATATTTGTGTGTGTCATAATATTGTATAAGATTTCAATGACATTTTCGTGTAAGCAATCAATAGGTAAGTTTTATACTCTCACCTCTAATCCTAGTTAATGTTTCCAAAAGTCTGAGAGAAACCTAGTTTCAAGGCAAATTGCATTCCTAGATAAGGATAATTTCAAGAAACGCACCAGTGCATTTACCAAACCCTTTCTAAAACACTACGTAACTCTCGGAAAACCAAAAGATAATGAATAAAGGATTAGAATATTCCCAGGGGTTGAGTCACCAGAAAGTAGTGAATATTTACTCAAAATATTCCATAAACAATGGACGTTCGAAGAAGTGCTAATGCAAGGTACGATAAGCCTTCTACCTGGAGTGGCGTAACACCGGATGTCATTAATAGAGGGTTAACATTTTAAATGAACCATTATCTGTCGAGGTGACAGTAATAAATATTAGAATATGCGGTTTCATAAGAATGGGTGTTAAAAAAAACAATGGTAGTGATAGTGGTTTGTGGAAAGTTAGCTTTTAAATCGATAATTTTGGTGAATTGGGTAAGAAGTGTGAGAACAAAATTAAACTCATTATGCAACTACTCGTAGGACGTTTGTTATCTTTGTTCTCGCTTGAAACCTGATTAAGGACCTTATACAACATCACGCCTGTAGGTACTCGAAGGGTTAAGCAGTGTTGTAGCTATAGTATACCCATATTTCGCCAGTTATGTTTGAGTCCCATGTAATAGGGGGTGAGCCTATTGATTTCGACCGGCCACAAATCCAGACTTAAATCTGAGTAAAAGTGGCATAAATATATGAGATGGAATAAACAAAATGATAATTATCCTTCATCGCTTATCTCGACATACGTAATGGCCCTATATACCTACAAAGAGTAACAAGACATCGATTTAACAAGACTCGCAGTATACAGATGTCGTTGAATGGTTTTCGACGAAACAAAATTCGATGATACGGCTTTCGAACTCAAAAAGGAATGCTCTCCTATTAGTGACGAAATGCACGCAAAGTGCGAAGTAATAACAGCCGCACAGATCGATCCATCAGGTTAAGCTACGCTTGCCAGGGTTCGCCGTGGATGGGTGACCATCTTTACATACCGAGACTTCTTCGTGTCTCGGAAAACATGTTAAGCCATTGGTCCCGGCTGTCATTTGTGCATCTTAGACAGTCGTTACGGGTATTCAGAAGCCCGATAAACTGACAGCTAGTCTTACCAAGGGGATCGTATTACCCAGTTACTGGATTGTGGAGGTCAGATAGGCAGTCGCTCCATATAAAATATGGCTACTCAGCTGCATCCGGTTTGATTGGAAGCCGACCTCAACATAGTTGGGAAAAGGCTAGCCAGATTGATTTAGTGACGAAATTAAAACATTAGTTTAACGTAACTTGTTCTCTACGATGACCTAATTCGCAAATGTTGACATAAACGTCCAATTCAACACATCCACGAAATTAGATCAATTGAAATAATTGCATCCAACATTCGCTAACGCTGCGGCAAAACTTTCGAATGAGCTTTACTAGCAATTCGCTTGTGGTCGCATGAGAAGAGAAGACCGCCCGCATTATGTGGTCTGAGACGTAACGTTACTGGTCGGTTAATGTACGTACATTATCGTGTTTGCGTTTAGTATTAGGTGGGAATTGAATTAATTTTGGAGGGTAATTTTGTCGTGTGTGTGTGTGGAGATCGTATGGAAATTATCACATTACTGTTTAATGGCCATATGTAGGTATGGCTAACATATCTTAGAATCTAGCTGTGCTGCCTTACAGATTTTCTCTGCTTATATTTTCGATTTTATTGTTAGTACAGAAGTTACCCCAATCTGTCAAATTTCTTTGACAGATTGGGGTAACTTCGACAAGTTTATCAACTTTATTACAAAAACATAAGGTTCATTTTCAATTGGAAAAAAATACTGTTTGGGATAGCTTGATGTTACTTCTCTGTGAGAAAGAGATGAAGCTATACAGGTTTAGCTCCATCTCTTACCCAATGTGAGTATAATATAATAATACCGCAATAAGAGGTAGTTGGCCTTCTGCAATCGCAACAGAATAATATATGGTAAATGGATTGGCCACTATTTAGCCTCCCATTATCTGCAACTGGTCTTCCATAATATGTTGTAACTGTCTATTCATGATAATGTGTGTAGGAAGGTACATTAACGCCTCCGCCGAAAGTACTATTTATTTGATCCTGTTGACAGGCCGCCACAATATAAATATTTGACCGCTTCCTAACTTTTTACCATCAACTTTTCCCTTTCATATATTAAAACCAAACGTTACACAGTAAACCACATATAATTTTATTCGTGGTTACATGTTGAAAGTATTTAAAGAGGAATTCACTTGTGGTCGCTTTGTGGTACGGACCGCCCACGTGGCTGTGGTCATAAAGTTCCATTTTTGACCCATTTTGTTTAATGGGCGCCATTATGACGTCACAGTATGACACATTATGGAATGGGGATTAATTTTATGGATTTGTTGTGTTGTAAACATTAATCGAGGTACCTAAGTACAATTATTACGTGTTGGCCATTTAATTTAATATAACATATTTGATAATTGCGCGTAGAAGACCAGGCTTTGTCTTCTTCTTCTTCTTATCGTGTGGTTAGTGAGTAACCTGGTGTCAGAGTTTTTATGCTGCCCATGGGCCTCTGACTTAACTTCACATGCTGTTGAGAAATATCTCTCAGACATGCTGGTTTCCTAACGATGTTTTGCTTCACCGATTTGGTGACTTTGTTTTTACCGTCAATTTACTTTTTTTCAAATATTATGTGTGTTCAGTTTAATTAGCGAACTTTCTATGCGAATCCCAATAAATACTGTTTCTTTCTTCCTTTACGTGGAGGATATTAGTTTTCAGCTTTAGTTTAGGTCAAAAGTAAAATATAACGTCTATTGATTTTCTTAATTAATAACTTTCACGTTTGGCTTGTCACCACACATAAAGACAATAATATTATATTTTAGCGATAATTTTATTAGGTAACCTTGTTAGCTTATTCGCATGTTGAAAATAATTATTATAATTAATATTATATCACCTAGGAGAGTAGTGGTGGCCTAGTGGTCCGACTTACGAGTCGTTGGTCGTGGATTCGAACATAGTCAGGTGCTTTACTTTATGTCAATAATTTCATCACCACTTTTCTCAAAACGGAACATAAAAACATCGTGAGTAAACCGGTATGTCCTTGACCTAAACATTCGAAGGCATATCGCGTGTTAGATAACAAAAAAAAAAAACAAAAGTCATTTATTCAAATTAGGCTGAAGATCAGCACTGTTTGAAGGTCAAAGTTACATAAGACAATCCCCCAAAAACGCCCACCCTTCATCACTTCCTAGTGCTTTAGCTGGGAAGAAGAAGTGGCGCAACAAACTCCCCAGCAGCACAGCTGTCTGTTTAGTTGGAAGAACTTGACTCTACACATTTATCGTATGAGAAGTAATTAACATTACGAAACACATCACATTAAAATCAATCATTTGCCACATGTCAGCTAGCACACGTCAATATACCAATTAAAACATTAAAACTGTACTCAAGCGTAAATTTAAACTATACAGCCCACTCTCTCGCGGAGAGGCGTTCTGTGTCCCAGCAGTGGGAACATTATAGGCTGATAATGCTATACCTACCTAAGTTCAGTTAAATAATTCATGTATTCGAATATATCCCTTGTGAGCCATATTGACACATTGAGCAACAGCTCACAACGAACTCAAATAAAAATACACATTAGCGGGAAGCCTATAAAAGTGTTAGGTAAAATATTAACCAGAATACAGCTTATACACCCGCGTTCAACAAGACTTTTCCATTTTTCTCCTAACGTATCCCGTCAAACACTGCCACAACTGCGATAAAAACATTAGGACACAATAAAACATTTCGTGAATTTTCAAATTTTGTTATGAGTGTCGGTAAAAAATTCGAAAGTGCCTCCATAATGGTTTTTATGAGCTTGCAAACGTGATTTACGCCAATGAATTTGTGTAGGGAAATTCTAAAGTCTATTAAATGAACGTAGATTGGGTGTTTTTGTGATTTACGTCGGCGTTACTTATCTTTGCGGCTGTGGCGCCATCTAGCGGTAAATAGAAGTGTTATAATAAAAGCTCCGTTTTAGAAGTGATATGAAGTGATACTCTTTTTAATAAACTTTTTGGGTATGTTTTTAAACCCATAGTCAAAACTTCTAACACTACGGGATATACATACGTATGTAAATCTATTTATTTATAATGATGCGGAAATGAAAATGCACTGTTGCACTTTCTTTTGCCTTAAGAAGTAAGTCTAAAGATACATTTATTTAGGAATAAATTAGAATTAGATATCATCTAGTGTTACTGGAACACGGACATTAATGTCCTAGAAGGTTAGATCCTACGGGCAGAACCAGAAGCTCAATAATTTTGCTCTTTAAAAACATATTTGGCATCAGATTTCGACTTCAAACTTTATGAAAGGAACCTTCATTTTTACAAAGATTTAAAAATCATGATTGTACAATATTATGCGCGTACCAAGCTTAAATATTGTACACAAACACAAGTTACCAGGTAACCATCGTTCAACAATAGAATCTTTTGTATTGTTGTTCGGACTTAGTGACCCTTTTTTTCAGCTGACTCTTGGACAACATATGTAGATGAGTAGAAAGCACTATCAGCTTGCTCTTTCTAAATTAAACTTTCATTAATACTATGGCTTTGCAATTTGTAGGATTTATAAAGAGTTAAAAATGTGTAGCTTCATAATATTTATCTATCAATTAACTTAAATAGGGACATGTATAAAGTTTGCACTTTATTTTGTATGACGACGCAATTTAAAATACAAAATCTAAGTACTGAACATAAAAAACAATTTCTGTGGATGAAGATAAATGGGTAATAATCCTGTAAGTATGTTTCAATGCCACGAAATTTGTAAAGACTATTTTTGAAGCAATTTACCAATCAAAGCTGTTCAATTATGCGATATAACTGCTTCATAAATTCTAATTCAATTATTTTCGAAATTTGTTCTTATTGCAGTAAAGTAGTGCATTTGTAAATGTTTTAATGTAATTATAAACTTTGTCAATTTTTATAATCAACGACTAATTTTTATTGTACCGGGACTATTATGTGTCGTTAGTAGTAGATAACAATAATCTATTCAAAATTGCTGCTTACGAAAACAGAATATCATTTTAAATGTCGCTACTCGCTACTAGATAGCGCTACTTGCTCTCAAATAACAAGAGAAGAGCTTATGAAGGATGCGGGGGACGGGGGAGACTAAGTTGCGCGCCCCACTGCTACTTGCACGAGTCAAGCGCTCCGCTTGACAGTCGCAACGCAACCGCGCCGCGGGAAGGTCGTGCTACACCTCGCGCCGGTCTGTACTTCACGCAATAAATATTTTAATACACAAACTGATCTCAAACGATAAACAAAAATTCATGAGTGAAAAATTAAACCAACTTCAACAAATACGGACTATTACAACCAAGTATATACTACGGACTACAGTGAAGTGAAATGCTAGGAAGTTTTTCTTCAAAGCTCAAGTGTACCACGTACTTTGTTTCGGAAATGGTGATATCGACCCACGGGGTGTGTTTATGAGACGTTTTGTGGTGAAATGAAAAATCTGTGATAATGTACGCTATTACGGCTGTACTCTGTGCGCTGGTGCACGTCGGCTCGACGGTCTTGCCCTACGGCTCGGACAAATGCGTTCGAGTCTCGGACCGCGGGTCGGACGGCGGCGTACTCTGCAGGATACGCACTCTCGACGGTGACGGCAGCAGCATCATCTCAGTGACATCGGACACCAGTCGGCTGGCTATCGAGTGCAACCATTTACTACTCTTCGAAAGCTCTCTAAGAGCCCACTACTTTAGCCCAGTTTCGGCACTCACCGACCTGTCAATAAACAACTGCAAATTGACACAGTTACCAGACAATACTTTTCATGAACTCAAAAAATTAAAGAAGCTGAAGATACGTTCAAAGAATTTAGAGTGGAGCCCTACTAAAAATTTAGAATTATCTCTGAACGCTTTCGATGGATTGTTGGAGTTGCAGTCGTTGGATCTCGCTCAGAACAACATAAAATTTGTTCCATCTGGCGTTTTCTGCTCTCTGGAAAACTTGAGCACATTGAATTTGACGCACAATAGAATAAGAACTGTGGGCCAGCTTGGGTTCGGACAAGGCTGCGGATCCAATTTGCACGGTTTAGATTTGAGCCATAATGAAATTAAGTCGCTACCAGAGAACTCAGAATTACTCAAATTAAGGAGTTTGCAACATTTATATCTGCAACATAACAATATATCTGACATATCAAGTGAAGCTTTCAATGGACTTGTATCAATGAGAGTTCTAAACATATCGCACAACCAACTACATACACTGCCCGAAAGCCTTTTTGCTAATGCTAGAGAATTAAGAGAAATTTACCTAAACGATAATACTCTTTTTGAATTGGCTCGAGGAATATTTCATCGCTTGGAACAGCTGATTGTTTTAGACTTATCAAGCAATCAACTAACAAGTAGTCACATTGATGATGGAACATTTTTGGGATTAATACGCTTGATAGTATTGAATTTATCCAACAATGCCTTGACGAGAATCGACGGGAAGACGTTCAAAGACTTATTCTTCCTGCAAATATTGAATCTCAAGAACAACTCTATTGGTTACATCGAAGATAATGCATTCTTGCCCCTGTATAATCTACACACACTCAATCTTGCAGAGAATCGAATTCATACAATAGATGAGAACTTGTTCAACGGTTTATTCGTTTTAAGCAAGTTGACTCTCAACAACAATTTGCTTGTAAACATAGACCGTAAAGCATTTAAAAATTGCTCGGATTTAAAAGAGTTGGATTTGAGCTCCAATCAGCTTTTAGAGGTTCCCGACGCATTATGGGAACTCTCTTTCCTCAAAACACTCGACCTCGGAGAGAATCAAATATCCGACTTCAAAAATGGTTCCTTCAAAAACCTAAACCAATTAACGGGACTAAGACTGATTGACAATCAAATTGGGAATCTTTCCGTCGGAATGTTTTGGGACTTACCGAGCTTACAAGTACTTAACATCGCTAAGAACAAGATCCAGTCAATCGAGAGAGGGACTTTTAGCAGAAATATGCAACTGGAGGCCATCCGGCTCGACGGGAATTTCCTGTCTGACATCAACGGTGTCTTCTCGACGCTGGCGAGCCTTTTGTGGCTCAATTTATCGGAAAATCATCTAGTGTGGTTCGATTACGCGTTTGTGCCCAGCAATTTAAAGTGGTTAGACATTCACGGCAATTTCATTGAACACCTGGGTAACTACTACAAGTTGCAAGAGGAAATCCGAATAAAGACATTGGACGTTAGCCATAATCGTATAGCGGAAATATCGCCGATGGCGATCCCTAATAGTGTAGAACTGTTGTTTATCAATAATAACGTTTTGAACAATATCCATGTGAATACGTTTTTCGATAAAAAGAACTTAACGCGTGTGGACATGTATGCTAATGAGCTTGTGCATTTAGAACTAAATAGTATGCGTCTAGCTACAGTGCCGGGAAATAAAAGTTTACCTGAGTTTTACATCGGTGGCAACCCGTTTCAATGTGACTGTTCAATGGAGTGGCTACCGATCATAAACAATATGACCGCTATGAGACAATACCCGCGTGTGATGGACTTAGAAAATGTTATGTGTAAAATGACGAACACTCGAAGTGGAACTCATGTGCCCTTAACAAACTTAAAAACAACAGACTTTCTCTGTAAGTATGAGACTCATTGTTTTGCAATCTGTCATTGCTGTGACTATGATGCGTGTGACTGTGAAATGACATGCCCTCAAAACTGCACCTGTTACCACGATCCACTGTGGAATACGAACGTTGTGGACTGTTCCGGGCAATCTTCAATAGAAATACCGCACAAAATACCTATGGATGCAACTGAGGTATTTCTAGATGGAAATAACATAAAAGAACTTCAGGACCACGTTTTTATTGGACGGCAGAAAATGAGATCGCTGTACGTGAACTATAGTAACGTCGATAGCATACAAAATAGAACTTTTGCTGGCTTGAATGCGCTCCAAATTCTCCACTTGGGCAACAATAAGCTCAAAGAACTGAAAGGCTATGAATTCCTACAATTGATAAGTCTGAAGGAGTTATTCTTACAAAATAATCTCATTAGCCATATCGCTAACATATCATTCCTTGGTCTCAGATCTTTAGAAGTTTTGCGCCTTGACGGCAACAGACTGGTAGATTTTGGTGTGTGGAGTTTCAACAACAATCCTAATTTGAAAGCCTTGTCACTCGGCAACAACCTGTGGTCTTGCAAATGTCGCTACTTACAAGAGTTAACTGCATATTTGGCTGAGAATGCGCAAAAAATCATCGACATTACCGACGTATGGTGTTGGAACGGCGACGCGAAGCCGCCACAGAAAAAAGAGCTCAATTTAAACGGTACAGCCTGCAGCGATTATTATGCTGATAATTCAGTCATCGGAAACATGCTTGTGTCCAACTATGTTCCCATGATGGTTTCGACGCTCACCGGCTTTATGTTAATTTTATTGGCCCTCGTCGTACTATTCCTTTTTAGAGATTCGCTGAGAGTGTGGCTGTATACAAATTGTGGCATAAGAGTGTTCTCATTCTCGGGCGCATTTGAGGAAAGCCAAAAGCTATACGATGCCTATGTTTGCTATAGTCCGAAAGATGAAGAATCTGTCGTTCAGTCGTTGGCGAATGAACTAGAAAACGGGAATCCATCATACCGGCTCTGCCTTCATTATAGAGACATTCCACACCACGGCGCTCAGTACATGCAATGCGCGCCGCCTGTCGTCGAGACCGCGGAAGCATCGAAACGGATAATCATCGTTCTAACGAGAAATTTCATGCAAACGGAATGGTCTCGATACGAATTCCGACAAGGGCTGCACGATGCGTTGAAGGGGTGTATTTATAAACTAGTACTAATAGAAGAATACTCAGTTGTGGCGGATGCGATGTGCGACCCCGATTTGCGTCCCTACCTAAAAACAGGGTCGCGGTTACGATGGGGTGAGAAAAGGTTTTGGAAGCGCCTCAGGTACATGATGCCGGAATCGGAGCCAAATCATAAGGCGCGGAGTCACAACTATAGAAAGAGTTTGAATACTTATACGTTAGATTCGTCGGTGCCTAACGGTGGGAACCGTACATTGCCTTTTCCCGAGCGATCACCTGTGTTGGGAGGAGGTCAAGGTGCTAGTGCCCCGCCGGAGTATAGTACTGAAGTGCGGCAGTCACCGTCAGCCGTGAGGCAGACACAGGCGGTCGCGTATGGGCCAGATGGCAGGCCGATCTCAGATCATATTTACTCCTCAATAGACTCTGATTACTCTTCGCTGGAGCACGGCATGGCCCCGGGCAGGCGGCGGGACATGCGGCAATGGCCCCCCCCACCGCCCCTCGTCGACACGGGCAATGCCGTGCAAGCTTACCTAGTCTAGAAGGGCAATCTTGCCCACCTTCCAGTCAGAATTGTACATATTGTAGATTATAGTAGCGCGCTGTAAATATTGTAATTATTAGTTTGTAAGTGCTATACCAAATGTATGTAAGTGAACTATTATTGCCTGTTCGTTATCATGTGTATAGATATTAAAATTTTAAAGACTGCTGTAGTATATGATTGTAAATAGCGAAAACAAGTGATCATTCTATATTATTATCAGTAATATGGTTATTTATACAAATAAAATTAAAATGATGAAGATTTATAATTTTAAATTTTATTTCAAATTCCTTGATGACACATTATGTACACACCAAAATTTACATAACACTCTCACAAATGACTAGATGTTATTTAATATCTTTATTATGAAATACTGCTCAAATATTTGCATACACTTTAAAATTACAAAGTAATAAAAGAAAAACACAACACACAATCACATCAAGAGTTCATTAAGCGAATGACCAAACAAATGGAGTCGCAGTAATGTTAATTTAACAAAAAGCTCAACATATTTCAATCATGATACTGCAAATGTAAACAGAATTTACATATTTATGAAAATCTGATCATTGTTGTCATATAACACGTCCACAATACCACAGTCACGGCAACAGTTGCAATCAATATATTAAAATGTATATAATTTTACATTCTTAGACAATTTCTGTTTAATTATTAGCTAAAGGTGGTTCATATAATTTGACACACAAATTAATATTTAAATGGTAGTTAACGCCTTTTTTTTTTGAGTTTGGGAAATCATCCAGTGACTTCTCTCGCTCTGGGTGGAGCGGAAGGGAGTGTCAGACTTTTACTGGATAAAACCCATCCATTTTCCTTTCTTAGCCCTTTATGATCCGGGGTAGTGGTAACCCTTTCGGTCCATTTCGCTGAAAGCCATGTGGTTTACCCCTGATAGTTGATTTTAATTTGAGTTTCTAATAAATTACTGCCTGCATAAGCTTGATGAACCTATAATGTTCTCACTGCTGGGACGTAGGCCTCTTCTCTTTGAGAGGGAGAGGGCCGTAATCTACCACTCTGGCCACGTCCCAGTGCGAGTTCGTAGATATGAGCATTGTTAATTAGCCATCTGCATTTCATTATAATTATAATAATAATATAATATCCATGGACATTTCACACAACGCCATATCGTCCCAAGCTAAGCAACCTAATGCTTGTGTTATGGTAACGAGATGGCTGATAAACTACTTATATACATTTTTTTTTCGTAAATACATACATATTATAGATAGAAAAACACCGTAACTCGTAACAAATACTTGCAGGTCGTACAAATATTTGTTCCGTGCGGGAATCGAACCCGCGACATAGTGCGCAGCAGTCAATCGCTCAACCACTGCGCCAACCGTGTCGTCAAAACATTACATACAAAACCATACAATTTAATGTCAATGGTGTTGTGACGTAGGCTGGGAGAGACCTTTGTCCAGCAGTGGACTGCGATAGGCTGAATTGATTGATTGACAATGTCATAATCACTATCACTGATATCATACAATTATATCTTGCATATACAAGACTTTAACAATTATCAGCGGCTGCTAGCATTAAACAAAGTGATTTTTTTATGTTCCTATTGATATATGAATGAAGTGATTGATATTGGAAGCACTACTAAATAAAATTTAACTTTAAATTTAGAATACATAACATAACATTCCATAATATAACGCCTGTATAATCCAAAGGTTTAGGCAGATGTGTACGTATCTAAAAATAACTTCAAAATCAAACCCAAGTCACGCACCTCTGATTTTTCCGATTCTTGTGCGTATTGTATTATTATCACTTGCTTAAAAATCGGTGATGGAAAACATCGTGAGGATGCCTGAGAGATATTTCTCAACAGCATGTGAAGCTAAGTCAGGGGTAATGGGCAGCATAATAAACTATGACACTAGTTTAGTCAATAATCACACAAAAAAGAAAGAGATTTCAAAATACACAAAGTCAATACACAAACTGTAGTGCTATTCTGTAAAAATCTAAAACTTAGGTGATGTGAGTTTGAGCTGTTGAAAAGAAGAGGAAAATACAGGCTGTAACAGTCCAGGTCAATTAGGCTCCTCTAATTCCAGTATTTGTGCATACACGGTTAAATTTAAGTCGTTTAAATCCTCTTAAGAAGTAATTGTACTCATTATAACGAGCTACTTTTACTATGGGACCGAAACTGATATCGCGAAAAAAAATGTTCATAATACATTTATGTTCGCCTAAATCATCAAAACGTACTGCACAGCGGTTTTTTTTACTTAAATTGCGGTAATAACCACTTTAGGGATTTAAATGTGGTGTTGTAATCAAATAAAAGGTTGCCTGAAGCCTGTCTTCTTGTAGGACTAATTTCTATTGTTGCCTTTTTTACCTTATTTACATAAATAAATTATCAGGATGTACCTAAGTCCACATTTTTCGTCTCAAAACTTCACAGGTTGGCTCTTTATCATTCTCAAGATGATTAGTTTTTTAATAATGGACCAGACGTCCAAATCATTATAAATTCAATGAAAATATATAGTTTCATTATAGAAAACATATTTCATAAAATCTACCATAATACAAATTGACATGTCCCTTCACGAAATTTCTTAAGTACAAGAACGTGTGAGAGAAAATACATAATGCCCCATTTCAACTCAATTTATATTGTAAATGAGGTTTGTAATACAAAATTTATAATATAAATGGGTTTGAGTGGATACTCATGTTTTTCTCACATATTCAAATGAAGAAATTTTGTGGTAGCTACCATCATTTTTTACGAGACGTTCTATAATGTATACTTAATATACTTTTACATACATTACTTGTGAAGGGTTCATACTTGCGTAGGTTTTGGTACTTGACAAGTAGGAGTGTTTAGACGTACTGTTTTATACATACCTATATGGAGTAGACGACAATCTTTTACACTATTGGAAAGACTTTTTCTTCTATATGCAAGTCATATCATCATTATCAAACTATGATATTCCCACTAATGGAGCACAGTCCTACTGTTGGTGAGTGGGAGTGGAACGTAATTCACCACGCGTGCCCAGAGCGGTTTGGTAGATGTCACATTTCTTCCAATGTTTGGTTCTAGGACATGCCGGTTTCCCCACGATATCTTACTTCACTGTTTTGAGAGCAAGTGATGAAATGGTTTACACAAAGTAAAGCGCCTGACTGAGTTCGAACCTAAGTCGCGGCCATTACCACTTGGCCACTACTTTACTGCTGTTATGTGTATACCCTAAAATATTTTCATTTACAAAAATATAAATAGGTACGGTCGCCAGCGTATCAAGGCCAAACTGTCGAATTTCGCCAAATGATTTTAAACGTTAAGGCGTTTATTGTTAAGTTCAAAATCGATTGAGAATATTTGAGAGTTTGTGGTAACTTGCTGTGCTGGTGATTGCACATGACATTAACCGACATGTTTGGCTGTTTTGATTAGATCTGAGGCAACAAAGTCATGAAGAATTATTTTTTAGAGACTTGGTACTTATACCTGGCTAGCTTAGATAGATGGTAATATCTCAGTTCAAAGCATATAAAGCAACTACATCATTCCTAATTTTCTTCGGCCACTAATAAAAGGTAAAATAAAGTTATGTGCAATCAAATTTCAACTTTATGTCAGAGACCAAGAAGGTGAAAATTCAATAAAAGTTAATCAACTGATTCTATTCCTTTGAAAGTTTAATGAGTGGAATTAATGTCACGGTTAGGTTGTGCACTGTAGAGGAATTTCACGCATAAAATAAATATAACAATACCATAGTAAAGTGTGTGCCTACACGTATTATCGGTACCTATTATATTTTTGACAAAGTCTAACTTAACTAACCTGTCTAACATTTAAGCTGCCTTAACTTACATGCTGTTTAATATTTCTCTATCAATGAAAAAATTAGTCCATTAAGCCTGTGAAAAGAATAGTCTCGCTAAATAAACTTCACTACAAGGCCATACAAAGCAATGGATTTAAATATTTTCATAAAAACTTGAACAAACAGAAAGCTATCAAAATTGAATCAAATAGCCCCAAATCTTGGCACACAACACACCAAAATAACATATGAACAAAGGGAAGTAAAGTGACGTATTTTATTGTCAGTGGTACATTATTTACCATAATCGGAAATTCACTTTGGCGTTTGGCCAGTAAGCTTCCTATATCACTTTGGTGGAACGAACAAGATTCGTGTTTTCATTCGGTACTGAGGATTTAAGAAAAATAAAGCTGGATTATATTAAGTCGTATGTTTCAGTCAGGGATTGGCCACTGCAACCAGTATCATTTTGAATTCGGTACTTTATGGAATTTTGTGAACGCATTGATAGCCTGGTGGTGCAGTGACCTTCGAACTGCCAGGTCTTGAGTTCGAACCCAAGGCACGAACCTCTGACGTTTCGGATTTATGTGCGTATTGTATAATAATTGTCACTTGCTTAAAAATGATTTCTCAACGGCATGTGAATCTAAGTCCATGGGCAGCATAAAACTTTGACACCAGGTTAGTCACTAAGCACACAGAAAAGAAGAAGAATAATGGAATTCTCAGAGCTTTCCTGGTTTATCATTAAATGATGAAGGATAAGCAGTGGTTAGAGCTGTCACACATATTTTTCTAATAGACAGTTTTCCTTAGTAGTTGCGTATGAGTGGCTTACGACCGGTTTCTAATTGATCCTTGGCTCCGTGCAAGCCTCACGAGTGTGATAACAGGCGTATGGGATGACTTGTTTCTGAATGCGTCATTGATGTCGGGTTCGTCATTCTATATTATGTCGAATGTAGATGAACTTAGGGTTCTTCCACCCCAATTACTACTTCACTGCGTAGAAACGGACGGACTTCATTGATGGAATATAACGCGCCATTTGCGACCGCCCATTGTATCACGTTAGACATACAATATTACATTTTTATGGTGTACCTAATAAATAGTACTCTATACCTATATGTAAAGACCTTTTAGCCCGTTGAAGCTAGCATTAAGTGATGTAAGTATAATAATATAATTAGTTTGATCATCATTATCATTGGCAACCTTGGGTTGTGGAGGTAAGATAGGCAGTAGCTTCATATAAAATACTGGTATCCAGCTGCATCTGGTTAGACTGGAAGCCGACCCCAACATAGTGGGGAAAAGGCTAGGTAGATTATGATGATGATGATATCATTGGTAACCTTAATGACTCCATCTACTGCTAAGTGTCTTTAGGCCTCTTCCTTCTCGAGCAGTAGCTCCAAAAGAGCAGTTTGTCGTCCGGATTTCCTTCAAAGACACTTAAATTCATTATTGAACTTTTCGTTGTTTATGACTTCATTGTAATATCATACTAAACAGCCTATGATTAGAGTAACGATTAATCCGGATCATAATTTCCCGTTCGCTTGAAGTATAAAGCTATAAATAAACACATTACCCACCGTAATCGGTAATTCAGTCTGGCTGACGGCCAGTAAACTTCCCGTATCGCCCAGTATAACGCGATACAAGAATCGTATCCATTACGAATGAATAATTGTCTCGGACGCTACAATGCTCTGTGGACGCCGCCGTGCTAACTGTTAGAACAATTAGGGATAAGAGATCTTGGATTCCATATAAGCTTGAATTATGATTTTAATATTTGTTTTATTTATTGTAGATTCTTATTATAGTGTGATTGACGAAGCTCTATAAGACCCATGACATATTGCTTGCAGGTCAAGTGGGACAGTCGCATGACGGAGGGACCTTTGAAGAAAACAAAGTATATAAAAAAAACTACACTTTACATACACACACTACACACAAACACACATACACACTACATATACACTACACTTCACTATGCTTTAAGATTCTAATTTAAGTTGCCTCCTAAATATTGCATAGACAGGTGTCTCTTACTCTAAAAAAAAATACGTAATAGGACAATCTTAGACCTCGCCCTCAATTTCAATAAATCGAAATCTTTCATTAGGCTGAAACTGGATTTCGTGACACAATTCTTTTTATATTGGTCTTGATTGAAAATATGACTTAGAATAGAATAAAATATTCTTGATTATGACCGTCTGAATTACAGATATATATGAAGCAATAGACTTACCTCTTCCTAAATCTTTCAGTTTAGTTGATGGAAGACGACGACTATTTTGACTACATTTCTCTAAAGGTGCTCCCTCACCGGGTGCATTTGCCTGTAATGGAACAACACAAGATTCCACTGAAAAGGCTGAGGCTTTGCAAGTAGACTGCGCAGGCCATCAACTGCTAGGTAGTGTAAATAGACAATTGAAACCAGCAGAATAAACTCAAACTCAAAGTATTTATTTCAAATAAACCAATTACAGGCAATTTTGAATTGTCATAGGGTCAGTCCTATGGAGAAGAACGGGCATGAAACTCCCCGGACACTCTCTTAAACAAAATATGGTTACAAAAAATATAGGAAATATAGGCTAATACATATAATTAAATAGGTAAAAGTAATACGTCTAAGAGCTCTTACACACGAGCGGCAGGTAAATGCTGCCGTCGGCAAGAGTGGTCACAACGGCGGCCGTTAACCTTTGAAGTTAGCCCGTCGACAGCTGCCGCAGACGCGTGCTGCCTCTGCCGTTGGCGTTGCTCTGTTGCAAGTAAAGGTTACATTACAAGCAAATGATCCCAATGAGGAAGCGCCGTAAGAAGAATCGACACATAGTCGTAGACAGTAATATTAAATGGCATGCAAGAATCAGAATGACAAATGTATATGGCGCTTATATTAAAACCAACTTAAAACAGATGCTGCGTTAAGTTCAGACGACTAGCTGTCGTCATGTCGACGCTGTTGATTATGCCAATTATCTCTCATTGAGCTGATGTACTCAATAACAGAGGAATGTTTGGATTAACAAATTGGACTAATTAACGCTGAAATACTTGAGTTCGTTCTGAAGATTTGCTGTAATTTGTTGTTTATTTTTGTTCTGATTTTAAACACTGGTTTCACAATGTGATTCGGTAATGTAATCGGTAGCCAAAATAGATTTGTATGAGTTTGACGATTGATTTTTTTATAATTATATATCTGCTCCCGCGGTTTCACCCGCTGCTCGGCTCCTATTGGTCGTAGCATAGCCTATAACCTTCCTCGATAAATGGACTATCCAACTCAAAAAGAATTTTTCAATTCGGACCAGTAGTTCCAGAGATTAGCGCGTTCAAACAAACAAACAAACTCTTCAGCTTTATAATATTAGTATAGATAATTATAACTTGGGCTATTCCTACTAAGCAATTAGAATGGTTTCTTATTAAAAACACGTTGGTAACTCACCTGTCAGAAGCAAGTGTATGTGTACATTCAGCCAAAAAAGTATCGGGAATGGATGATTTGTTTATGGTTCCAAATTCAAATTTTTGTTTTTTTGTAGTTTTTAGATTGGCACAACTGTTTTCCATTTTGGCGCGGAGCTTGAGTTGCATCTGTTATTTATATTAAATACAGTGCTGGTTTTAGTAATATCATATATAGTGTGTATTGCGAATTTCATAATGGACAAAAATATCGAACATAATATAATATAGTTTGTCTTAAATTTTTCATCGCCAATGGAATTTCGTGTTCGGAGTCACTGAAAATGTTACAGAAGGCTTACGGTGAATCGACTTTATCAAAAACTCGTGCTTATGAGTGGTTCAAAGCGTTAAAAAGCGGTCGAGATGTGATGGAAGATTTGCCTCGCTCTGGTAGGCCGTCAACGTCTGCAACTGAAGTTAACATCGCAAAAGTGAAGAAAATAGTGACTGAAAATCCCCATTCAACTCTGAGAGAGATAGCCGCCGAACTTTCTGTATCTCACGAGTCAATCCGTACCATTTTAACTAATCATTTGGGTATGATACATGTTGCTGCTCGGCTAGTCCCAAAAGATCTGAATTTTCTCCAAAAACTCAATCGCATGAAAGTCGCTGAGAACATGCTAGAACGAGTCAGTTCGGACCCAACATTCATGAAACGCATGTTACTGGTGACGAGACGTGGGTTTACGAGTTTGACATGCAAACTAGTCAACAAGCTTCGGAGTGGGGCCTTCCAACTGAACCGAAACCGAAAAAACCACGCCAAAGTCGATCAAAAGTCAAAGTCATGTTGACTGTTTTCTTTGACTATCGCGGTGTTGTGCACTCTGAATTCTTACCGGAAGGTCTAACGGTAAATAAAGAATATTATTTGAGCGTTATGCGGCGTTACGAGAGCAAATTCGACGAAAAAGGCCAGATTTGTGGAAAGAAAATTCTTGGATTTTGCACCACGACAATGCGCCTTCGCACAAGGCTATCATTGTGAACGAATTTTTGACCAAACACTCAACAAATACCATCCAGCAACCACCATATTCACCAGATAGGCTCCTGCTGACTTTTTTCTTTTTCCTAAACTCAAATTATCACTTCGTGGCACCCGTTTTCAATCGATAGAAGACATAAAGGAGAATTCGCGGCGAGAACTGAACTCAATTTCGGAAGCAGCGTTTAAAAAATGTTTTGATGAATGGATTATTCGTTGGCGCAAGTGTATTGTTTCTAAAGTAGCATACTTTGAAGGTGATAAAATAAATTTGGATGAATAACAAAACATTTTGTGTATTATTGATCTTTTCCCGGTATTTTCTTGACAGAGTAGTATAGGGTTTTTTATACTTTAAATGACTTCATAGACAATTTTTAAGTCTTTAGACAAGTAGCCAGTTTACTTTATCCACAGCGAAAAAACTGTTATTAAAAACTGGACAGTTGAAACCAACATTCCTAACGAATTCAGTTAAGTAGCTCTTTCTCGTCCATTAATCACATTTAAAGACTTTTATCCTTATACTTTCTTTTTAAAATCAACCATCGGCTATAAGTATTATTTTTTTCTATAAGCCCGTGGCACCGGACGCCACATCCGTTGAGGATCGTGACCAGAGTCAACCTTTGTCAGGCGGCTTAACACAAACTCCTGGACTTGAATGTTTAATGCCGTATTAGTTCATACCGCAACTGATTTGACTATGAATTAGCGTGTTATACCCCGCTCCTCAATTGTTTTAAGTGTTTTGATGGCCAGTTCCTGGTGGATATGGTGTTGTAAATCTCCGGTGTTTTATGAAATCCTGGTAGTAGTTTTGTTAATTTTTGGAACGGTAGTAATTTGTTTGGTTGTTAAACGTGAGTCAGCAGCCGTGTGAATTCCAAACGATTTAATTGAATAGGTACATCAAAGGAGATCGTTAACATACGAATCCTCTTTTTTCGTTGGTTTCATTTTCATTTTTTTTATTTTTTTTGCTTGCAAGAAATTAATATAAAGACAAAGATACCAATGTTCATAAATGTTACAGACTAGTACGTTACTTATAATAAGCTATGTAATATGACTATTTTAAACGTTCAGCAAGTTTTCTTCTTAAACTATGCCCTTTCGTCAAATTAAACCCTGTATAAAATATATTATACATTTCAAACAAATCCCTTAATTTTACTGTCATGTTCTATTCTAAGGGCATTAATAAAGCGAATTTAATGTCGAAACCCTGTTAGAAAATTTTAATTAGGTTTAAAACTGAAACTGAGCTTGACACCGCGATTCAATTACGACCTCTCAACGACACTTTTTGTGATTAAAACCTGGATAAAACTAGATTAAAATAAAGTAACTATGTTTTTAATTTATGGCTATCTGACCTCGTTTCTTAATAAAATCACTAGAATATCGGGTTCGAATAGTGAATCTGGTCTCTAATTTTGAGAAATGAAAAACGGCTTTAATCAATTTGAATATAGAATTTAAGTGTTATTAAAACTATTTGGCTCCTCAGACAAATAAGTCAATCGCTGACACTGGCTGTTGAGAATTCGAGAAGTATTTTGAACTTATCATTCTAATTCTAAAAGAGACCGCGGCTATCAAATAACACTTGAAATTGAAATACGCAACCATTTCAGTGTGATCGAAAGTCTCTATCAGTAGTAACAATAAAAAATAATGTACAAATAATATTTTATGACTTCTCGTGTTCAAAGATACTTTGCAATTGGCAGTGTTATAAAATACAGACTACCACTGGTCGTTACGTAGATATTGTTTATATGCAACTGGACACATGGTTACTAAAGCACTCTGTGCAGCACGCTTGATTCTTAACCTTATTTCTGTAGATCTAAGGTTGAAATGAATTCTTGAGCAGGTAACAGCAATATTTTTGAAACCAAACGTGTTACAATCGAACTTGATTTATAAAATAATTAAAAGTTATGTACTTGGATCAAGTTGTGGTTTTGTTTTGAGTTATTGAAGACGTTCGAATATTTAATTATTTCTTAGGTTGCTTACGAAATGAAAGAAAAATATTTGAGAAATAGAGTTTTTTGAGGCTACTTACATTACAACTAACATGTTTTAACGAAAGCTATCTTAATGTATACTTTTTCTTTAACTTTAGATAAATCTTTTAGTTTTATTCCTTTTAATTGGTCACTATGAAAATTAATGTGTAAAATATTTAGAATTTATAAATACTCTATCCGCGTGCAATTTCTTGTTTTAAAATCTCATAGATCCTATACATCTTAGTACCTTTCTACTGTCAGTATATAGTAGATAGATACATATCCGTATACTGTACCTATCTAGCTTTTCATTTTTAAAAGAATTTGCAGAATCGGATGAGCAGTTCCAAAGATCAACCCCATTTAAATTTATACAAACTCAAAAACCTCTTCAGATAGAACGAAATTCAAAGATATCGAAGATTAATTATAAAAAAACAAAACACTCGAGATCCTAATCAAAGCAAAGGCCATGTAGGTATGACATAAAAATAATCAAATATAGGTCGCGGCATTGAACAATAAAAATAAAAGCCGTTTAAAATCAAATAACACCTCGGAACATTGTTCAAACAATTAATATCAAAACAATTCTTAATTGCTGATTGCCATACCAAATCGCGAAGTTCGACGAAGAAGCAATTCCTTCACAAAATATTAATTTTCAAATAATTCTCAAACCTTCAGAGTAGCGCCTTGATTGAAATTGATGACAACAAATACAAAATTCACTTTACTTGTTTTGCTTCTTAGTAATTTGTTAATCGCTCGCATTCTGATACGAATTTCACGAGAATTAGAATGTCGGTATTTAGCGAGTTCGGTTTTTGTATCGGGTTTACTGGTTCTTGAAAATTTCATGGTGTGAATTTGTTAACCTTTACCATAGTTGAACAATTAAACAATGGCGGCTAACAAATACTTCTTAAGGTTGGTGTAGACGACGACGAGGAGCTCATGGCTAAGTAATAACAGTCGCACAGGCTGATTTCTTCAGGTTACAAACATGCCATGACAAGACGATTGTGGTCACTATGGTCTACTACTATGGTCTCTATCTTCGAGAAATCGAGTTTATCCACCATGGTACTGCATTCTCACCTTCTTTGAAAGAACGTGACCTTCTGAAAACGAGAAAGGTCGTCCATGAACAGTTTTCAATGCTGTTGATAGTGCATTGCCCTAATTGATTAACACACTCATAATGAAAATCACTTTCATATTGATAATTCTACGACATTTTAAAAAATATGAAGCAGTGATGACGGACGACGCCGCTGAGACTGGTCAAGAAAGAGGTTGCGAGATGACCTGGACGTAACGCGAGGGTTAGTTCGAGTTGGCGCGGGAAGAAGTTCCTGTAAGGACTTAGGCCCAGTGGTGGAACAGTACTGGCTGAACAAAAAACAATGCAAGCTATGAATCATAGATCCCTTTATTATTAAGTCGTTGACTGCCACGCAGCAGACACAATAGAAAAACTATTGTTCGCGGCTCATCGGTGACCGCGTTGGCGCTCAACGTGTTAAGAAGAATATATTGTGCATTATTGGGTTGCAATTCTTTTATTATTCCAAGTGTTTTCAACCCGACATAGACGTCCCTAAGTCCACAAATGAGTCTCCAAACACTTCTAATGCATACAAAAGCTACAGCAAATGCAGGTTGATTCAACGAGTCATTAATTTTCGCCATGACAGTGCAATTTCAACTGTTTGCTATAAATTAACAACGTTTATGTTTGACCAGCGGATAGCGATAAAATTAAGTCGTGGGTGTTATACAGTTGCTACTCGAGTATTTGTTTTTCATATTGTAATATAAACAGATACACACAGGACTTTTTCTGTTTGCTAGAAAACTGAAGGTATTGTCGTTTTCATAATTTACTGGTTAAACCTAGATATTGTAATCACACTCGTCCCTTATGGTACTTGGTTATATGTGTAAAGTAAACACTCATTAGGTTAAATTTATTTATTATTTCGAGTTCATTACTTTTCACTGTCTGTTGTGCTGTGGCAGCTTACTGTCAAATCGTTTCTTTTTCTTAAAATAAATCAATGTTCGTCTCTAACCTGCCAGTTACTTATAATAGAGTTGCGGAGGTTTTTTTCTAAAATTATGTTACGTTCAAGCCTCTTACAGCCCTGTAAATGAATTGGTGTTAATATCATCTAATTAATATTATCCTTCATATATTATATTGCTCTCTTGTGCACATATAATGCAGGTTCAATATACAAACGGATACTAAATTGAAGAAATACTCCTACGTCATGGCACAACTTGACAAATGCACAAAGTGAAACTCAAATACATAATTTTTAAGCTTGAGGTTACGCTGAGGTAGCTCGCGAAATTAAAATATTCCGATAGATTTACACTACTTTTTTAACTAACTCTATAAATACATTATTTTGTTACACTCACGAAACATATGATATTGATTATTGATACTGTACTACAAATTGCAAAAACCGTAAGAAAATTTAAACTTCGCGGGCTACCGTGTAACTTTCACCTTCAGTAGAAATTAATTTATAACCAACAAAATTCTTATGCAATTCATCTTCTTTGTCAAGAATAAAGTTATGGAGAACTTTTCACTTATTCTCAGCATCGACATGCTTACTTTTATGCCCCCATTAAACCTTACGATATTAATTTCTTCGAGCTGTTCACGTGAACTAAATTCATCACTCCACTGCAGAATTTTTGTCAACTCTGCTTTTACCTGGTACTTACTGCGACTTTTACGAGAAAACTTGGCATCATTTCCTGTGTCGTTAAAACCTGTTTTTATGGACATTCTTCTAACAAAATTCTATTTTTTTTAGAATGTTAAATGCATTAAACATCTACCATGGTTCTATTTTTTAGTTCAGTTACAACTTGTGCTGCTTCGTTGGTCTAATGATCGCAAACGTTAGAGCTGAGCATGCGGTCATGCATTTGATTCCCGAGTAACACTTATCCCGTAAGTGTATTTAAGAAATTTAAAAAGATAAAATAATAATATATCATTTATTTCAGGTAGCAAAGACTCATCATCTGCATAGCCTTCTCCCAACTATGCTGGGGTCGGCTTCCAGTCTAACCGGATGCAGCTGAATACCAGTATTTTACATGGAGTGACTGCCTATCTGAACTCCACAACCCAGTAACTGGGCAATACGATACCCCTTGGTAAGACTGGCTGTCAGATTTTCGGGCTTCTGACGACCCGTAACGACTGTCAAAGATGCACAAATGGCAGCCGGGACCAACGGCTTAACGTGCTTTCCGAGGCACGGAGGAGTCTCTGCATGAAAAGATGGTCACCCATTCATGGCCAACCCCGGCAAGCGTAGCTTAACCTGATGGATCGACCTTTGCGGCTGTTAGTAAAAGCCACGAGCTCCTCAGGTAGCAAAGACTATGATACATATTTATAAAAACTACAAAAATAAAAACAATTGAAAAAATAAAGTAAACTAGTAAGTAAGTAGTTTAAAGTATCAATCTGGTTTTGTGTCCGGTTGATAATAGGCTCGCCTCTTATTACATGGGACATGAACATAACTGGAGGAAAATGGGTGTACTATATGTGCACCTCTGCCTAAACTTTCGGGGAATAAAAGCTGGTGTATTAACTAGGCAGGCTACCTTTGGCGTTTAGTCTGTCTATATAAGATCGGACCTGTCCTAGTTTTGCAAAGTTTATCGGTATTTTTTTCCTGCAATAAGTTTACGTACACTAAAGCGTCTACTGAAAGTAGTTTAGCAATTTGTTTGAAATTATTAAACAATGTTTGGTGAAATGGTTCGTGCCGAAGACAAATGAGAGGACAGAATGTAAAATACAATTACGAATGTTAGGTATAAGCTAATTGACTATATGGCATAGCTAAAAATTCTCATATTTACAATATAATTCATCGTAACACTTCCATTCACGGAACCAACACAAAAGTTAGCGTTAATGATGATGTTCAACTTTTTCCATAATCATAATCTCGAACAATAAAAACAATAGTGACGAGACGCGTGCGAATGTTTTTCTACATTCAATCATATCACATAAAACTTCTCAACGCCATTCATTCATTCGAACATAATGTCATTCACACATTATTCGCACCTGTCGTAAAAAAACCATTCACTATTTTGATCTAGACCAAACTTTCACTCTGCGGTTTCGAAATTCGAACCATACGTTATTTTAAACGTTACTAAATCGGTTACGCTCCAGTAGGAGTATTCATATTATATCGTTACTTTCTCTCTATTCAATAAAATGGCGCTCATTACTTGACTTTCCATAGTTTTTGGATTTTTTGTCCGCTCTGTGACTAAATTGATGTCACGCATTCATTTAAATATCGCGAAGTTGCCGCAGGAAATGAAGCATCGTTTTGGTATAACTGTAGAGATAAACTATGTTAACATGAAAATTCAAAACGTTTAAAAATATTCTTCTTTTTTTTCGTGTTAACCACTCGAAAAGGAGAAGTTTTGAAAATAATAACAAACCGTTAAGACCCACAATGCATGTTGCTGCCAGCCTGCTACTGAAGAGAAATACTTACAACCATATACAAACTCTTTCGTTAGGATGTAACTACAATCATTGAAACATTAATTTGGAGGGGCGCACTAAGTAATCGTAGTGTATCTTTGTCACTGAAGACGATAGCAGGCGAGTAACTCTCAGAAATATTATGAAAAATGATAAAGAGTGCATTAATTTTACTGTTGTTAAAGTTCTCTAAGATTGCGTTCACTATTTTAAAACAACGTTTCTAAACCGACTTTGCATGTCGATTGTTAGCATGAAAGCCGACCATTTTATCACTCGAATCCGCATTACAAACACCTAGTTTCATAAGCCGGTTGTTTTACCTTAATCTGGTAAAATAATTGTATTGTGCAATTTATCGGTTGTACGCATTTAATCGATTTTGGCAAGACACTGTCGAAATTGACTTTCATTTTATGTTTGCATGAGTAATTCTTAGATTGATTATTGGGTAGAAATGTTTAATCTAGTGCTACAATTGAATGTTAGGATGTAGATATGAAATTGTACTTCAAGAATATGAAGAATTTTCAAATCTTTGATGGTATATTGAAAACATAATCGATTTCATTTATTTATTCTTTCCGCAAAAAATGTGGTCAAGCTAAAAACATTTAGTTCCCTATTCGTTCTCGTTGAGCATTTATTTTTACTACAAACAAAAGCATATCCCCTATATACCAGCTCGTCATGCAAGGCACTAAAAGGAAAAAAAATACAACACAATAAAAAAATGAGACAGCCCAAATGTTTTGAAGCGTGATTTTAATGCACCTTTTATAGCATCGAATAAAGTGATTACCACTCGTCACATTATCGATACAAAAGGTTCATCTGAGCGTGAAACACGTTTCATTTCCAATACGTTCAACACGCGCGTCACACGGGGCTAAATCAACTTCAACATATTCTGAGCAGCCAGTCTTTTTGCCACGTCGACGTCTAAGTAAAACAATTGACCATAAAATTGTCCGTACGTGTCCCTCACAAAAAGAGAAAGCCTCGCCCGGGTCCATTCTAATGTCCCGTTTCTAAGAACATTATGTCTTATTTAAGAGATACGACAAAAAAATAAAATAGCTCGCGCCGTGAAAGAATAAGGCGAAATGGGCCATAAACGCTGCTCCGTCGTATCTAAAGACAAAAGTCGTAGAGCTACCGGGGCAGAAATATTTGGGATGTTGTAAAATGCGTTTCTAAGTTTATTGCGACATTGTTACACATAACATTTTTTCCCATTCAGCGAGTTTTGACAGCGGAACAATGGTAATTTCAGCTTCTGTTTTATAATGAGGAGCTGAGCGACAAAAGCTTTACGATATTTTGGGATGCCCGCCGTTACGCTTTTGTTTTGACGATGCTGACAAAGGTCTTATTATAATATTGTAAACACGAACTTCATTTCGAAGTTAAGCGAGTTCCATAAATTGCATAATTATTTATCATTTCATTTCTTTTGGTCCGTATTTACTGCTATCTGTAATGACTAAGAAAACTGGGGTCAGTGTTGCATTTAAATTTCCTATTTTATATTCCTTCCTCTGCGCCTGTCTATCAAATCAAAGAATAGTAGCATCGTCGCATGTTCTGAATTCGAATCAGCCGTAATAAAATAACAATGAACCATAACTTTTTGCGTTATTAAACCTCATAACTTGTACACCGAAGTGTTATTAAACCTACGATGGTATTAATTTTCCAGACTCAAAAGATAGCGCCACAGATTATGCGACAAAAAAGTCGTAAGGGGTGGTTTAATCGGCTTTTTTACTGCTGTCGGCATTACACATGCGGAACCGACAGACCAGAACCGATGTTCATGCTTCAGGCCGAAAGTGGCTTTGAAAAGAGCGGTTGGAATATTCAGTTACGTGATGTCATCAATTTGGCGCAGTGTGTGCCATATGGTCGTCATCTTCGCTTTGGATTAAATATTTTGATGAACTTGAAATATGTATTTAAGAGACAAGTTTTTAAACGTTTTCAAAAAACCAATTGCTTTGGGCACAATCAAATCAAAGTCCAATGTACAGTGGTAATAATTTTGGGGTGGACTAGTCTACGCAAGTTAAACATCAATACTTTATTGTCATTTGCCAATATTGTTTATATTTATTGCCATTGCCAACTACTCTCAGCCGTAAAAGAAAAAAAAAAGAAATGAGCAATAAAGCCATTTCAGAAGACAGTGTCAAAACGCTACCTCTTGTGTCCCTTCTATCCTCAGTTGAAGCTACCGCTACTTTTAGCCACAACGTCTTCTATTGTAGAGAAGCGAACATCGGGACTATTTCGTGATGTCCTGTTTATGCCAAACAGATTCGAACGTATCCCGACCCTATCCGAAGTATTCGGTCTATTCGGTAGCTGTCGGTACACATCAAATAAAATTTAATTCGCCCATTGTTTGCTAGGGTTGCTAGTGTAAAAAAATGCTTGGATTGGAGGACAAGTGGGAGAGGTGTGATATGTGGAGGGAATGATAGAATGGGTTCTGCTTTTGTAATTTTTTTAACTTATCATGAATAAAAGAAGTTACTGAAGAAACTGATTAGTATGGAAGACACAAGTGGTAATGGAAACGGGTATCGCTATTAATAGATAGCTTGTTTGAATATGTGTAAAATTTGCATTTTATGCCGAATGACTTCATTCATACAAAACAGCGACAGTGTCAAAGATTTGAAGAGTCACATACAAATTTGACAACACGATGGGGACTGAGGAGATGTCGGTATATTACAATCGTATTGGCAGTATATTAATAACGATAGTCCTTATACTATTTTTACCAATATACGAACCATATCACGCTAGAAAATTCAAAAGGACCGTCATCTTCCTAGTCCCCATCGAGTTGTCACATTTGTATTACATCCCTCATTAAACTCATACAACTGCGGGGAATCGTTACCGACAAACACATGTTTATGTCCATTCATTGCTAGTTTATTTGAAAAGTTCCAGCCAATTGTGTCCCACTTTCATCGTAAATCATTCTAGTACCTACTCCTGTTGCTTGTGCTTCCGAAGTTTGGCTGTTCGTTTTATGATTCTTTTGTTTAAAACTTTTATTGGCTCTGGCCGTTCCAAAAACTAATTTATTCAGGAGCCTTAACCATCAGCCTTGGAACTTGGAACTTGCCTACTTCGAAAGGTCCCATTCCGCTTTTTACGTTTTACGATTATTTTTTCTTCACAATGTAAATGTATCGGATTGGAGTAAATAGGTGTTCCGTTTATGTTTGTGCTTTTATTGTTTTAGTTTTTAATTCTGTTCTGATTTTTTTGTTGTCCTTTCTATGACTTTCGAAAACTTTTCGGTTTCATAAATGAGGTTTCAAATGAAGTCGCTTGATGTTTTCATAAAAAAGATTTTTACGTAAAAGGATATGTTCTAAGGTAACGTGTAGTTGCATAAATAATTTTCAATCAATTTAAAAAGCTTCTCTTAATTGTGAAGAACTTTCAGAAAGGGAAAATAAAAGGCAATATTTTCCCACCAAATGTTCAAATTCAATTCCAAATAATTTCAATAAACCACACCCATAATCTGTACCCAAATGGTGTTACCAAATGGAAATGTCCAAAACCTATTAGGGCTTGCGTAATAGTTCGGAAATTTCGTTATCACGTGATAGACGAGTCCAAATAAAATTTTACGTCACACTTTCTAATAACTGTAACGTAAAGATAAAGCGTGCTCAATGGGAATGACTCTATTCAACTTTGACATTATGTATGCAAAGAACAGTAAACCAACTCCATCTTGATTCATGGGTAAAGCATTCATTAGTTGAGACGGAGTTATAAAGTAGTCATTTACATTTGGAACTTTACGGTGATTTAGTTTGACATTAAGTTCAAAGAATCTATTATGGTGATTTATTTATGTCTTTATCAAGTGAAAACTTAAAAAGGAAGGAGGTTATTCAAAGTCAATCCAATTGTCCAGAAAATATAATCTGAAACATAGGTAAGCATTGAGAAGTGTTATTTTAATGGGTATTTTACACGTATAAAATCCCCCGATTATAAACCAATACTGACCAGCGCATCTTCACTTGCCCAACACCGCTTTCATACGTCGATGCGGCGTGAAAATAACGAAGTAATAACACAACGGATCTCTTAAAGCATACCTAATGAGTTTTTAAAGTTATTAAGCCAAATTACTATTGAAACGACGCGGGGTTCTGAAGGTGTGTAATAAGTGACCGTGATGTGTTGTGGGCGTTCAGAATGCTCAGATTTAAGCCGCTAGAAAGGCTTCTGTATTGCAGCCGATTAGCCTTATGATTTATTACGGGCTATCTCAGTTTTTGCTGACCTGACTGATCTTTGGCGGCTCTTGGGCGAGTCTGGGTGATTTGTGAGACTTAGAGAGTGATGTGTGGTGTAATTGCTTCGAGAACTTGTGCTATTTTTGTTTCGTTCGTCAACTGTTTGTTGTTTATGTTTGCCGTTTTTCGGGTATGTGACTTTCGGCCGGCTTTGGCTTATTTGGGGCGAATTTATCGAATGAATTTATACAGGATCACCACATAAACTCCGTTTAAGGGCTGTTAGTGTCATAATGTTTATGGAATATTGAGACAAGTTTTGAACGCGGTTTAAATGTATCGATTGCGTTCAGTGTCATTGGTGAAATTGGTACGTAAAGGTCGAGGTTTGTCATTTAAAAATACAATTAAATTCGTGGACGTAAACAAATTGTAGTGTAAAAATGTAAACATCTTAATAATTCCTAAAGTCAATTTTAGTAAATGCCAACCTAAACAACCGAAAACTGTTAACAACTCAAAGACATTATAAATAGTGAACCAGTCGAAGTTTGTACAGTTACGATCAAAAGTCGCTCCATATTGTTACGGAATTTAAGTCTCATTCATTTATAATGTACGTACAGAAAACAAACTTGTAAAAAACTTTATCGATGATCGTTTAGGCCGAGCGGTACCACCGAAATGGATATTTAATGTGAAAAAATTATAGAACTCTTTTTATTCTGAGGTTCTGGTTATGACTGACTTAATTACCGGTTTACTATGATTTATTATATAATGCAGGAATAATTTTTGAGGCTGTCCAATGACGTATGACTGCTCTCGCTGGGAACAGGTTCAGCCGCCGCTGGCGTTACGGACACGG
Organism: Hyppa rectilinea; assembly: GCA_951799385.1. NCBI lineage: Eukaryota > Metazoa > Arthropoda > Insecta > Lepidoptera > Noctuidae > Hyppa > Hyppa rectilinea. The sequence continues at coordinate 13,445,613 of OX637315.1, forward strand.
GCATAGAGCAAGTAAATGATGCTTTTGTAGAATTGTTTTATGACATTAGACGACGGCTTAGTGAATGGATAGATCGTAAAATTCGAATAAGATATACGAGCTTCTGTTTTCAATTTAATTCTTCAAACAAATGCCTATGGCAATCAAATATTTTGCGACACAACGATTTATATTTAGAATTGCTTGAGACAATAGAAACAGGATTAAGCTTAGTGAGGTATGAGGAACTGGGTGTAAAGTTCACTCATCTTCCATAGAAAAGGGAGGATCCTCCGACCAGACGGGTGTTGTGTCTGTTGAGCTACAGCACTACGGGAAGTTGTATAATGTGCCGCGCGGTAAACTTTGTTTGCGCGATGCAGAATTTTGCGTGATGTCAGTGTGACGTATGGGGCGATGTCGATGCCGCTACAGGCTTAAAAAGGTTAAAGAAATATAATAAAACTAATTCTATGGCAAGGTTGAGGCTAAACTAAGTTATAACTTTCTTTTAATCTATATAATTACGTATAAGTGGGTTGAAAGATTAAAATAAAGTACTAACTTAAAAAGTAACTTGTTTTGTGAAACAAGTCATGATTTTTCTTTTGGCTTTATTAAAGTTTTATACGAAATATAACTGAATAGTAAGAAAATGTAATTGAATTATAGCGCAGCTGTTTTTGTTTAGTTTATTGAAATATTTGGGTAATTTCGGTTCGTTTTATAATATTTTATGCTGTGGAGTCATTGTAAATATAAAAAATACAGTCTATATCAGCTTATGCTGATAAAGGGTGTATTTTTTTAAATAACGACTGTTATTTACTTTCTATTCAGCTGATAATATCTGAACAAATAAATATTCTTTACAACTTAATTCTATACAAACACATTTTATCGTGTCGTAACAAGGTAAAATGTTAATGAACATAATTCAGAGAGCTATCGCGCATCTGCATCGCTAATCTATGCACTATAGCGTATGCCTCGCCTTTCTACTTGCGCCGGAGTCGGCCTGAGCTGCTCTGGTTATAAATAATACTATAATGACAAGGAATTACCCTGTTCTGCCACACTACACGCTAGACGTTCCCGTTCTTATACTGGTTCATTATACTCAAGGTCTGTACCTACTTACGGTTTTATATAATGTTAGGAATTATTGAGAAGGGAAATTCTATGTTGCGCAGAAATTATTCTAGTGTAGATCGATTTAAAATTTTGCTCTTGAATTTGTTTGTTATGTGGAAATTGGTGGTGTGAGCTTCGGTTCTTTTATCAATTACTAGATTTTACCTGCGACTTCGCTAGCGTGGTGGCCGGCAATTAGACTATGGGACCGTACTTCCGAGATAAAAAAGTATCCTATGTCCTAACTTAGGTCATGGGTGGTCTACCCTTGTACCAAATTTCATTCAAATCCCATATGCCGTTTTAGCGTGAACATGTAACAAGCAAACAAAGTCACCATCGCATTTATAATATTACTGGCTTTTGCCCGCGACTTCGTCCATGTCGAGTTCGGTTGACAAGTAGACCAACGAAGTAATCGATTATTTTAGTATATTTAAAAAAAAAATTACTTCATCAATGTCAAAATCAAATCATTTATTTCAAATAGGCACAATTAAGGCACTTTTGAACGTCAAAATGAACAAGAAATAGAATTGATTCTAGTCGCCTCTTCCAAAAGATAGTTTCATATGGAGAAGAATGGGCAAAAATATCCACCGTTACTCTTTTAATCCTCATCCTTGTATTATCCAAAATATTGTAAGCACGCTCATCATCTCAACGAATTCTTCCAGTAAATACATTGTTCTACTCACAATAGCGCATCAGCACTAAGTTTACAATACCTATCTGCATCAAAACAACAATCAATTGTCCATTTCTCGCAGCTTCTCGTATTAGTGACGTCATAGATCTCGTTTGCCACACAAGTGGTGATTATTTATCGGCCCGTCCGAGGGTGGAACATTAAAACAATGTTCTTATAAGAACATGAATCGTTAATTACGAATAAACATGGCGTTTATGACGGTAGTGGTACGGGAGTTGGGACTAGGAACCTGTATGGTTAATTGTGAATGTGTGTGTGTCACTGGTAGCCTGTATGTCAATGTCATAAAGATGCGGCATAAATTTATTTATAATATCATCTTTTATAGTCATTGTCGGGAAAGCTTAGCATAACATGACATCACTGGATTTCGCCCAGGGTGAGGCAGAAGTGTACACCCGCATTCCACCGATTATATTTAGAAGGCTCATGTATTAGGGTGTGAGCCTATTGCCATTCAGCGGGATTGTCCGAAAGGGTTACCGCTACCCCGGAACATAAAGGGCTAAGGAAGGAACATGGATAGGAAGAGTCTTACATTCCCTTCTCTTCCACCCAGAGCGGGAGGGGTCATTTGATGATTTCTCACCCTAAAAAAACAATATGTCTAGAATCCAAAATTTCTAAGATATGTGACATCTAACCCACACTGGGCCTACGTGGTGAATGAAGCCCACTCCTTCTTACCGAGAGTAGAGCTGTGTCCCAGTAATAGAGTAAGATCCCAGAGCAATCAGACATAACTTATTTTCACACGGATGAAACCTGAAGTTTTCAGTAGCGTCTCGTGTGCCTTGAATACCTACGCGCTTTGTGGAACTTGCCGAGTGACACCTGGGCAGGTACCAGGTGAGAAAGGTAACTAAAAATAAGAATTATTTAACTTAAATTCACATGGCTGATTTTTATATATGTCATGTAGAATATTATTTTAAAGTAATATCATAAGTGTCAGACACTTTTGATGGACCAGAGATTTCGTCAGACGCTTTTAAGCTACCCAAAAAATAAATGAACTTTACTTATTTTTACATGTCTGGTTTTTTAATATGTTATTGAAGTATTTATTTAAAAGTTATATTCAATCAGTCAGACAAATTAGAGTGACCAAACATCCCCTAAGACAAAAATTATTCAGCCAGAAGTATGAGGGCGAGAGCACTATGCATGCGCTTCAGAGTGAGTGAGACGTCCATAATATATAATATAACAGTGGTTACTATCGAGAATGTTATAAAAATTTTACTGCTCTGCCAAAAAAATATTTTTCTTTTCATATATATTTTTTTTGATGCAAGTAATTTACCACCATGTAAAACTGAGTTATTTCAACAATTTCTTCGAGCTAATTACATCTCAAGCATATGGAATCATGCTAATGAAAAAAAAACAACCATTTTTACTCCTGAACACAATGGTTGGAGAATTGAAGAAAACCAGATCAACTTTCATTGGTTTGATGGTGACCAATTACCAGGAGAAGTTAGTGAATCTCTTCAAAGATTAGGTACTTTACTTAAACTTCAAGTTTAAAATTTAATATATTTGTAATTTTATATTTGTAATACTTAAAATTGTTTTTTGTAGATGAAACTGCCAGCAACAACATATCTGACGACGATGAAGATGATGACTTGGATGGACAGTACCGTGATTGGATGAACGATGAAATCTCAAATGATTGTCTCGATAATTATGATGAATAAAAAATGATAACCCCAAATATATGCTATAAACTTATTTATTTTAATATTTATTAATTACTAGCTTCTGCCCGCGACTTCGTACGCGGACCCTGTTGCTTATGCCAGCGACAACGGGGTCGCCATTTATGTTATTTTTTATCATTTTTCCCATTTAAATCTTTTATCACACTGAGCTTTAGTTTTATTTCATTCCAACAACCACCAAAACATACAGTCCATTTGTCATCGTTTTCATTTTGGTAACCGCATTATTATATTCCTCCTCTAGAGACCTAGAAGTCGATGCGTAGATACGCTTGGAACTCAAGCGTATCTCTTTCCGTGAACGTCTCTGACTCGCGAGACAATACATGACGTTCACGATCAGCGGTCAGTCGCGCATCATATTCTTCACTGGTCTCTAGAGACCTAATGAATACGCTGAGAACGCAGGCGTGCTTCGCGATCCGAAGAGGTTTCCACGAAGCGAGTTGCAGCCTAATGTTCTCGAACAACATCAAGTCTCTCCTGACGCTCTTCGGTAGATTCTTGGGATCTTATGATCCTCAATCTTTTAGCTCTCTTGGAACATTGGGAAAGATTTGACCTCTTTCTAGGCATGGTCATAGTTTTATTGTGAAGATACCTGATCAATAAAAATCTAAATTAAAATGACTGCTCCCCTGCGTTACCGGGTAGGCTACAGTGTCACGAAGATAAATGGAAAAGGAAATTAAACACTCAAACAACATAAGCCCGAAGGCATATTCATACGATAAAATAAAAAAAAAATAGGAGTTCTGGCCAGTAGAGTCAAATTTTCAATGATATACCATCGTCATCGAAAATCAGTCCTAAACTGTTACCGCCTTCACCGCGTGCAGGTACTCCCAGTTTATGTTATTTTATAATTACACAGTAAAATTAGTGATAGCTTTGATTTCCACATCAGATGTTTCTGATCTTCGATTTTTATAAGTCAACAGGAAATGCCCATCATATTGAACAACAAAGACGTCAAAGACGTCATTCCTATATGTGTTATGTTGTAGCTAGGCTCTTGGAGTTCCACAACAGGTGTTCCAGATCTTCGATTTTTATAAGTGAACAGAGAGTGCTCATCAGATTGAACAACTTGTGCTAAGACGTTATTCCTATATGTGTTATGGTGTAGCTAGGCTCTTGGAGTTCCACAACAGGTGTTCCAGATCTTCAAATTTATTCTCTCAGCAGAAAATGCTAATCACGTGGAACAATTTTTGCTAAGGTATCATTTTTGTATCTCTTATAGTTTAGCTGGTCTGTTGCGGTTCTGCATCAGGTGTTCAAGTTTCCAAGATAAATTATAGCCTATATGTTGCCCAGACTTAATACCTATACAACAAAAAAAAAATCACTCCAATCCGTCCAGTAGTTCCGAAGATTAGCGTGTACAAACAAACAGACAAACAGACATACAGACAAACAGACAAAATTTTTTTTTTGGATTCGTGCTCTATTACTGTTTCTAAACCCCCCTCAATTATTATTTTTTTTAATATATTCAATGTACAGACACAGTTTTTTTACTGTTTTAATATATGTAGGTATATAGATTTCCTTGTTAAAGTTAATTTTGTTGAATTAGAGATGCAAAAATCTCAGATTGAAAACAGTAAGTATTCTTAGTAGGTACATTAAAATTTTTTACTTTGAGGCGCATGCGCATAGTGCTCTCGCCCTCATACTTCTGGCTGAATAATTTTTGTCTTAGGGGATGTTTGGTCACTCTAATTTGTCTGACTGATTGAATATAACTTTTAAATAAATACTTCAATAACATATTAAAAAACCAGACATGTAAAAATAAGTAAAGTTCATTTATTTTTTGGGTAGCTTAAAAGCGTCTGACGAAATCTCTGGTCCATCAAAAGTGTCTGACACTTATGATATTACTTTAAAATAATATTCTACATGACATATATAAAAATCAGCCATGTGAATTTAAGTTAAATAATTCTTATTTTTAGTTACCTTTCTCACCTGGTACCTGCCCAGGTGTCACTCGGCAAGTTCCACAAAGCGCGTAGGTATTCAAGGCACACGAGACGCTACTGAAAACTTCAGGTTTCATCCGTGTGAAAATAAGTTATGTCTGATTGCTCTAGGATCTTGGACTATAAAGGGGAACATTATAGACTGATTAAGCTATACACAATGACTCACAAACAACAAGAGAGACGGTTATATTACTATTCAGGTAACTATGCACGGTCTTATTTGCATTATACAACGCATCAATAATTCCAGCCACGCTCCAGGTCTATAATACTACTATCGGCGCTTCTGTTCACCTCTGAAAGGACCATTGTCCACTGCGAGCTCGGAATACCGCTCACGTGCTGTAAGTAAATACAACGGTTATGTATTATCACACGGGTTATAATCAATAGTTAACTAGCGCTGTTTTCTTTGTGCCTTTCTAACTAAATATTGATGCCTAAAATGTCCAAGGCAGGAAGAGTCAGTTGTTTCTTTTCATTTAGAATCAGATTCAGATTTTAGTTCAGTTCAGTTTTAATTAAAAAAATAGATACACCAATGCAGTGTGGGATATTACGATATTAGGTAAGTAATTCCTGAAATCCAGATTGTCTACTCTGTTTAATTCTCACCGTGATACTTCTGTGAAATGAGCTTGATGTGAGCTCTATGTCCACATGTCGGTCGATTCTGTAAAAATCTGACGGTTTGACATTTGTCAGCTCACTTTAAACGCACTTTCACGGTGTTATTTTTACAGAACAGCACTACACTGATGCTATGAATTGATACTTTTTACACGCTTTATATTAGCTTCACTTGTATGTATGTTTGTAACCGAGTCCTTTAGACGCGATTTTCACCCACTTTAAACGGCCAGATTTCGTTCAAACGTTGTAGATTTATCGAGGACCGATGACAATACATTAATTAGAACTAAAAAGTAGGAAATAAAAAATAGTTAAAAAAAAACAAAAAAACACGCTTTTTATAGAAAAAATTTTAAAAAGCGTGGGGTGCATGGTGGTGGTGAATATTATCTTAAAAAGCACTCCACGCTTCTTAAAAAGTAAAATTTATTTTCTATTTTTTAGTTCGGTTTTCTATAAAAAGCGTGTCTTTTTGTTTTTTTTTAACTATTTTTTATTTCCTACTTTTTAGTTCTAATTAATGTATTGTCATCGGTCCTCAATAAATCTACAACGTTTGAACGAAATCTGGCCGTTTAAAGTGGGTGAAAATCGCGTCTAAAGGACTCGGTTACAAACATACATACAAGTGAAGCTAATATAAAGCGTGTAAAAAGTATCAATTCATAGCATTAACAGTTCACTTGAAGCTCACTACACCTAAGTTTTCACTGTGACATTTTTTAGAATACATCAGCTTATGTTTCCTGGTAATGCACCTGACGTTAAGTCAAAGTCGCCACTCAACAACAAATGAAATAAAAGAAAGTAAATTTTCTTTTCCATATTTTAGCACGATGCATTGACTAAGTTGTTGGACGATGGTGCTCAAACCCACGTTATAAATAATCAGCCTGTTAAGTTCCCACTGCTGGGACACTCTCTTTGAGAGTGACTGAGCCTTAATCGACCAAACGGGCCCTGTGAGGCTTTGTCAAGGTCACGTCTTTGAATTTTTGGTTCAAGGACTTCCACCGTTTTGAGAGCTTTGATGATGAAATAATCTATGTCTGTTACCACCACATCTGCTCTTGGAGACGCACACTATATACCTGTATTCAAATAGGTTTCTTATCGACTGCCTTAACCCTCACCTTGCAGTGTCATTAACTAAGCAGCTGTGCTTGTTCAAAATGTTGCATGTCCCGCTCGTTCACGTAATCTTACCAATACATTTGCCAGAAGTAGACTTTCTGCATTGTCTCTCAAATGATCCTCATGTTTGATCAGTAATATCTGGGATTATCAGTAATATGTCGGCTTACAGGCTTTCATGTACCTATTAGCTGATATGGGAGCATGTGTTAATTATATCGTATCTGTTTACAGTGGTTTCCATGTTTGATGTTCTGAAGCCATGTTTACGCTGAAAAGGAAAATGTTGGATAAGATTAGTGGGATGATTGTTAAGATCTTTTGTTTCACACAGCTGTATTATCTAAAGGAGCTAGGTATGTACCTGATTTGTAGCGTCAAATTAAATGAGTTAGAGTAAGCCCACATACAGGTGAATATCCATATCTAGACACGATAAAATAAAACAAAAGCGTTTTTTACACGACTGCCTAAAAAAGGAGTGTCATGTTTCTAGAGTTCACGTATATTGTGAGTTTCTTTATTCCGCCATAACTTCTAAACGGCTTAACCGATTACAATGTATGTGCTATCGTTAGAAGCGTTGAGTTATTCCGGTTAAAATTACCAGAAAGCTAATGACTATTAAAGTATTTTTTTTTTCATGGACTGGTTTGTGAAAAAACGAAAATACAATGCGCATAATCGCGAAAAAACATCAGCTGTTCCATACATACTCGCATAACTCGTCAAAACGTATGCAACAGCAGATTTTTCCCATATTGAAAGTTGGTCATAATGATGAGTACAATGACCCCTTACAATAATGCCCATGAATTCAATTACACCCTGTACAATGAAAACCACAGTGACACCGCTATAAACAACTAACGGCTCATATAAAAACACTACCGAGACATTCGCAGACGATGAAACTTTCCAATCCATTAACACACCATTTTCAATTTCGCCTACTGATCTACCAGCAGCAACACCTTAACATTCCACCCCATAAAACGTAATAGGATACTAACAAAACTATCAATCCGTAACTAGAAATAAAGAAGTTACTTTGGAATGTTTTATAACAGCTACCTCAACAGATTGAGCTCCCATGTCAAGTGTCGGAGATATGTACGACACGTAATAGCAGCAGTTTACTACCAGCCAGTCGTTTAACCTCGACTTGCATCTGTAACACGATTGCTTACGAATCGCAGGTGGTTTATGGCCATGCGAATGTCTTTTTGGAATAGTCCGGGCGTAAATTGAATCGGAGACTTAAGAAGGTTTTTGTTTACTGCAGTAGTGCAGTAGTAGTGCAGGATTGTTGTGTTTGCAGGATTATACATTGAAAAAATAATAGTTAAAAAAACTATAAAACACGCTTTTTTGTAAAAAAAACAAACTAAAATATAGAAAATAAATTTGATGTCCAAAGGAGTCGGTTACAAACCTACAAACAAACATACAAGTGAAAATAATAAAAAGCGTGTAAAAAAAATAAAATACCGTACAGTCTGTCTGATGTAAGGTGAACTCCAACGCCTATCTATCCATTGATGTGTCTGTTTATAATGACAAAATAACATCTTTAACTAAATGCATAGAAAAGTTCATTCGGTACCTACTTTAACAAAAGTAAAAATCTTCTATTTTTATTTTTTTTGTGTGTCTGTATGTTTCGGTTAATCTCCCAAACAGCTGGACCGACTTTCACTGACCGATAACTGATGTTATAAGAAGTAACATAGGGTCCACGCGAGTGAAGCTACAGGCAGTGGTTAGTTAGAAATAAACAAAGTTGAAATGGCTCATATGAATGTAGATTATACCGGATTCTCTACACTTCAAACTGAATCTCAGCAATGCTGCTTAAAAATAAAAGAAATGTGCAGCGGTAACAAAACAAACATGGTACCTAAGTATTTTTGTGAAACATCACTATAACACAGTGCCAACTATCCTTAAGAACCAATAGCGATACAAAGTAAGCCCGCAAAACATATAAAACTTTGTGACTCAACTTAAAATATAACACAATGCAAACTATCCTTAAGAACCAATAACGATATAAAGTAAGCCTGCAAAACATATAAAAACACCCTATTTAATCGAAACAACATAATAACATATTCAGGGATCTTAAAACACCGACTACCATATCCAATCCAGCCTAGATTCCCAACCAAGATAAAAAGTCTATAAACAAGTATAAAACCAGTAAATGCGTATTGAATTTACATAAACGGAAAGAACTTCGCGTTACGTCTCCTAAATGATACTTACTCCTTATGTGGAAGGTTGAAAGTCGTAGTAAACATTTTTCTGATTGAAAAGGAATTCCTGAGACTCATACGGCATGTAGTTAAAGGTTTAATTATTGGTGCCATGTAGAAGTATCTGTGTATTCTCATAATTATTATACTTCCTGTCCTCAACTCACAAGTGATAAGATTGTTTCTTGCCATCAAGTGCACTTTCGTCAGTAACAATCACCAATCAATCAATATTTTATTTGTGAAAATAGGTCATACATAAAAATCTTAAATATACGTATTATTGTAGTCGAGCTTTATGTTATGTTCTACCAATGAAATAGGTGCACAAATTTTTTATATAATTGTAATTAAAATAAGTTCCAGATTATACAGTAATTGAAAAGCACGTTAAATTAAATGTCAATGTTAATTAAATTATGTTTTAAACATGCATGTCTAAGGGATATAACAATAAGTACTTATAGGAATTGTATCATCATTTATAAAATGTTCATTGGAGTAATACGTTGTAAAAATATCTTGTACTGGCCTATCTGATGTTAAACGGTAATTTCTCCCAATAACAACTGCAATAAGAACCTTGATCGATCACGTTTTCCAATTATGTATTTACGTTTACGTGTCGTTGCATTTTGCTCGTCATCGTCACCTCGGTAGAGAAAACATTGAAGAGTTTCAAATCGATCTAGCCTTTACCAACTATGTTGGAGTCGGCTTCCAGTTTAACCGGATGCAGCTGAATACCAGTATTTTACATGAAGCGACTGCCTACTTGATCTCCACAACTCAGGCTGTAACTGGGTAAAACGCTACCTCTTGGTAAGACAGCTGCCAGACTGGCGGGCTGTCGGACTTCTGACTACCCGTATCGACTGTCAAATCCACGAATGACAGCCGCGACCAACGGCTTAGCGTGCTTTCCGAGACACGGAGAAGTCCCGATATGTAAAGATGGTCACCCATCCACGGACTAACCCCGACATGCGTAGCTTGATGGATCGATCCGTGCGGCTGTTATTGCTTAGCCATGAGCTCCTCTCAAAATATAGGCAGTCTAATGTGCCAATAAATTCACCGTAACACTTTAAATATGGAACACAGCAGTTTAAACTTCGAGACCAACATTTTTATCGTCTCCTATTAGGTTGTCTCCAGTGGGTTTCAATCCTCATTTTTCCAGCAATTACTTTGTAGTGCTCATTGGACCTGAAACAGGAAATAATCTTCATTAACTTCAAACTACCAAGGAGTACCCATTAACAAGTATTATCCAATCGCCGTTACAAGACCATGGATAAAACGCAATCAAGGCAATATATCAGGTTTGGATATATTCAGTACAGGGTATAAGTCATCTATGAAGAAACAGGTTACCAAGCTCGAAGGCTATAAGATAGTGAACTGTCACTAATTATGCACTGGAATATTTAATCCTGATACAAAATGATTTAAGCTGTGTGAAATTTAAGATGCCAGAGAAGGAATGTTTTATTATCGAAGTGTCAACTTAGGTCTACTGCTATAAATAGGACACTTTATGGTGAAAGATAAAAGCAAAATTATTCAGTAAAATACGACTGAATAGAACAAAATCCTCCATCTCAATACAAGAAAAATGCAGAAATCATCGATCTACACCAACAAACAGGAGATCACAATAATTATACCAAATTAAAAGAATACTGGGACTTGCCCAAAACAGCTTAAAATAATCTTTCTATGGCGAAGACATGACAATAATCGTAAACATAACATCCTGTGCAAGAACATGTATTACTTAGTATGTGAAGCATGTATGAGTACAGACAATATCTATAGAAATTCTAATACAACCGTACCTTTAACATCCTATAACAAAGCCCACTTACAAATCACTTCGACACCTACCATATAAATTAAAGTTTGCACGCACGACTATAAATAACTACAACGGTGCTCCATAACACTAAGCTTAATATTACTATGGTAAGGAAGTTGGTTTGTATGTTTTGTTTTTTTGAATTCAAGATAAAGAAAGCAGGTTGATTTTTCTTCTAATATTAACTATGTTAAACAAGAAACACGTGGCAATGCCGCCAGTCTTTTAGGTTCATTACCAGTCGACAGCGATGCGGAGGGATTTTTCGACACCTAATTTATATTCTTGTTCATAATATATGTATATTTTTTAGTTTTTGTATTATATTGTATCTTGTATATAAGATTTTTAGTACTAAATTGATGTTTTATTTCTACAAAAAAAAATTGAAAAGTAAGAAAAAAATGAGAAAATATTTGTCACACGAGCAAAACCACTATTCCTAATCATGATACTGCCAAATATGCTGGTAAATATGTTGGCCCAAACTTCGACTACTTTACCGAGCGGAGTCGCAGACTCTGTTGTAACTTAAACTCAGCTACAAGTGTAAAATTCTGTGCGCAGTATAACAATCTAAACAAATCGAGTCTTCCGGATTGTCGCGCTCATTGTAGACACAAGCCGTTATGAAGTCGGCTTGTGGACCTATGCAATTTGCGCGAACGCTTTACATACGAGTCCATTCCGACTAACGGGTATCGTATCCGCCTTAGATCCCGTTTATATGGGAAACGTTATGTTTTATGGTTGCAGAGTATTTACCAATAGTGTGGAGCAGTTTTTGTTGAGTTAAAAGAGTTTTTTTTGGTGTTAAAAGTTGTTCGAAACTCAAAACAAACGCTATAATGGCTTCGGTATGTTCTACTGATGTCATATACGCAAACAGTGACAGCAAATACTTCGATTCACTTCAATTTTCTTGATTGTATTTCGGTAAAGGTAAGTCTCTTTCTTAATTGACTATTAGGTCATTTAGCTTTCTCATATCATAAGCATTTTTCAGCTCACCACCATAAATATTTTGTAGAAGTAAAATATTTTCCTCTACTCAGTTACTCAAAGATGAGGAAGAAGATTGATCAAGTTCGTCAAAATCATCATACTCTCTACATGTATACCGCTTTAGCTGGCTTTTCACAACTTATCCCACCTTAAATGTACAACCTCCCATACAAACACAAAGCTATTAAACCTAATACTCCTTCATATCTACAAACACTGCTCAGTGGATATAACGCGAAAATGAAATACCTGCTTTACAAACCAATTTAGTTGTAACAGGCGTATTGGTGCGTTTCAACGCTGTATCCAATACCAATTTATTTTATTGTACGTAATCGAATGTCTATTGTCTTTGTTATTGTCGGGTTGCATGTACCTCTATATCACCTCAGTGAGACATGGAATTTAATGGGCTTGAAATTATTTGTCTTTATGTTAAGCATAAGCATTATTAGCCTATAATTGCCGGGTAAGCGGGATTGTCCGAAAGGGTTACCGCTACCCCGGAACATAAAGGGCTACGGAAGGAACATGGATGGGTTTTAGTCAGTAAGAGTCTGCCACTCCCTTCCGCTCCACCCAGAGCGGGAGCAGTCATTGGATGATTTCCCAGCCTTAAAAAAAAAAAAAAGCCTATAATGTTCCCACTGCTGCTGGGACACAGGCATCGTCTCATGGAGAGGGAGTAGGCCGCACCACCTCGCAGCGATGTTGCATGTCTTCGAATTTTTGGTTCTAGGGCACGCCAGTTTCCTCACGATGAGACGACGACGACGACGTTATGAGCTCACGATATATTCCTTCACCGTTATGAGAGCTGTGATGATGGAATTATTTACACAAAGTAAAGCGGGTTCGAAATCACGACCTACATACAACTCGCAAGTCGGGGCAGTTACCACTGGGCCACCACTACTTTTTTTTTTTTTTTTTTTAAGGCTGGGAAATCATCCAATGACTGCTCCCGCTCTGGGTGGAGCGGAAGGGAGTGTCAGACTCTTACTGACTAAAACCCATCCATGTTCCTTTCGTAGCCCTTTATGTTCCGGGGTAGCGGTAACCCTTTCGGACAATCCCGCTTAGGGCCACCACTACTTATGCTATGTATATTGTAGTACGGTATTTTTTTGTGGTTATCCGTGAGTGGCGTTTAAATTTCATTGTCTCTGGTTTCTTATCCTCAACCAATGGCCAATTAAAAGCCCAAAAACACTATTAAAGTTAAATATATTGCCCCTCCTACTTCACACACTGAAGTTATACCCACTATTAGGTATACTCTAAACATTTTATTACAATCAATTTGCATATGCACTAATTAAATTACTGTCCCATAAAATATCAGACACACCTTCAGGAAACTCTAGTGCGGCGCAATGAGTGTAAAACGTTTATTATAACGGTACATTAATGTCTGCACTACACTTTATATTTAACAGTAGCGGCTATTTTATTTCCGACGCAAAAGGAGTGTTCGTAGAACTCCTAATACGGTTATTCCGGGTTAGTACCTAATGCGCCCCGATGGCAGTTATGTTACTATGTTACTGAAGGATTACGGACTAGTGTCAGCGAAGTAACGTTAGATAGGATTTCACGGGGATTTGTTAATAAAACACTATTTGCTTTATAAGGAAGATGAATATCGCAGGGTTTGTATATCCTACTAGCGGTGTGTATGGTAACATTAAGACTTGTGTCTGCAGGTATATTAACGTGCGGGTAGTAAAAAGTTAATGTGTCTTGGGACTTTATTTTAATCACAAATAACAGTAGTCCGCACGTTGGCGGAAACACTTTGATCTGGAGCTGACTTAACGTAGTACGAAGTTTCAATGGAATGCCAAGTTTTTTTTTCTTCTACAACAAACAACAACAATATCTTCTTCTTTTACAATATTCTGATTTGAACAGCACCCTAACTGCGCAACACACTAACACTAGCGATAACTGACATTTTGACATTTCAACAACTAACATTGCGTTATTCACGCTGTGGAACTGCCAATTTTTCGAATGTATGAAGCAATGGATTAGCCATACCCTTCAAAATAATTAAAATATCCACTATGCTCATAGAAAAACGGTTTCTTTTGAAAACTGAAGTGGGACATTATTTTACAAAAATAAACAATGCAGACCTACACATGCGTCATGAGCCAACGAATGCTTGATTGACCTAATTTTTGTAGGTACCTCGCTTCATAGATTATTGCTCTCTATTCTTGATCTATGTGGGTGGTCAAATAAACTATAAAAAACAAAATACAGTCGGAATTTTTATTGCTAAAGTGAGATACAATCGCATGCCATCATGGCACATTTGGCAACGATACTCTGGTGTCGCCTTACCATTTCCTTTTAATCGCTTACATTGTTAATTCGACCTCACACATTAGTGTCGAAGTACTCAACTACTTCCAAGATATACGCATTTTGTACATAGATAATCATGTCTGTTCGAAATTATTGGTAAACTTGGAAAATATCTCAACTAACTGTTACTATATGAAACTGCTAGGTTGTGGCAACTACTTCGCCGGCGTGATTGTTGGAAATTATCCATTCGGAACGTACTACCGGGATAAAAGTATTCTTCGTGTTGATGTAGGTTATAAACTATATGTATACCAAATTTCATCCACATCCGTTCAGCCATTCTGGCGTGATTGAGTAACTAACATCCAAACATCTTCACAAATATTCACATTTATAATTTTAGTAGACTGTGATTTCCACCTTAAAGTTTTAGGTTTAACAGAGATAGTTTGATGTGCTGGTGTCCACAGTATTGTTTCCCGTGTATCCTATTTAGTTAAAATAAAACTCTTTAATAAAAATTTTGCCCACCTTAGAGGTATGTTGCGAAGACAGTTGGTTATTTTGACCAATTTAATTCTGGATCAATTACAAAACATAATGTCTTTTATGCGCTAAGTTATAAACGCTACAGCGTTTGTTTTAAATTGTAAAATTACTGGTGGAATTCCTTATGACTTTATCCGCTATTCCGCCTTACACTTCGACAATGTGCAAATAAATTAATATGTTGCAACTATACAAAAACTCATGCAACCCTTATCATATAAATACCCTTGACTATCGCCAGGCATTCTAAGCTTCAATTAAGTTACAGCCGATCTAATCCAGCCACCTCCTACAATTCTTATCGCTCAAACTTCAAAGCACGTTTACATTATAATTATAACTTGGACTTTATCTCAGTAAAGTGATCATTTAAGTACAGTAACTACTAATCAATAACCCTGGGGGCTCCTATAGGGTTGCTACTGATGACTACCGTAGAAACTTAAAACGAAGAAATTACGTAAGTTTGGAACCCGTGAGAATAGAATAGAATTAGATACAAAGTTTCTTTTGGCAAAAACAAGAAATGTAAAGCTTTAGAACTTAGTATGGTTCTGAAAAGTAAAGAAATTGAAGGTTTGAATTCCACTGAGATAGGAATTGAGCTAGATAAGCAGACCCAAGCTTTAGCAGTTTTGTAACCAGACTTTGTCCAAAGGATTCGACGCTAATACTTAAACAACTTACCCTTTCAAGGTCTTCTGTTACCTTAGGTGTGACAACCCTACCCTCAAGTACTCTAGTAGATTGCAAACATAGACTACGGCCAATTCCGCTTAATCATAATGGGCGATTCAGTGTAATGCCTTCATCGGGCACCTGCGTCAGTTCTTGGTGGTCCCGTATGTTCGGTTAAGGTTCCTTTGTTATCTGATCCTGTGCAATAAACTAGTAGGTAATAGCACCTACTATAAAGTAGGCTTTGTATGCGTGAGTTGTAGAGCAAGATCTTCGAATAAGGTTTTTATTTACGGGGTTGTGAAATTTTGACTATTTTCAACGGTAAATATAGGCAATTTTTTTTTAACGGTCATGCAAGACACTTGAATAGAGTAAACAAATAAATGTACTCCCTAAAGTGATAGCTAAGGTTAGTATTATTATTATCTTTGCTTCGATACACATTGAAAGCGCTAATGACGATAATAAACAGTCCAGTTTGTACAGTCACGAGCAAAAATATGTATTCAGCAAGCTATTTTCAATAGCGGTTTTCTCCTTAATTATTGAATGAAGTTTTATGTTGCACACACATTGCATTTTTGGATCCATACATTTACCGAATCTGTCGTATCTCGGAGTTGAAATAGTTATTTTACGAGAAAATTGCTTCTGCATTTTGCTCGGTGTATAAATATTGGTGTTCATGACTGTACCTCCTAGCTGATAACTTGTTTCCTATTGGTGCTTATAGAAACGAGCAGCACGCGTCAATGACAGAACCAACGGCAGTCGTCGAAAACGTGCTCGAATACACGAGCGGCACGTTGTCGTCAGCATCCCCTGACACCGAGGAGTCCACGGCAGCTGCAGTAGTATGAGCACTTATATGGGTAGTTAAAATCCAAATCTACACCTACAAGTTCGGGTACTACCTACTCTCACAATGCATCTACAAAAATCTTTGTGTCACAGTTTTTATGCTGCCCATGGGCCTCTGACTTAGCTTCACATGCTGTTGAGAAATTTCTCTCTGCTGGTTTCCTCACGATGTTTTCCTTCATCGATTTTTAAGCAAGTGATAATTATACAATACGCATAATGATTCCGTAAAATCAGAGGCGTACCTAGGGTTCAAACTCGAGACCTACGACTTGGCAGTCCGACGATCACACCACTAGGCTATCACTGCTTACCACCTACAAAAATAAAAATCAAGACACTAAAAACAGCTGTTAGTCAAATAACAAGAAATAGGCTGTAAAATACGCATGAATTGTCATCCGATGTTATGAGGAAAATAATTAAAATTATTGTTTTTTTTAATACGAAGCGAATTGTTAGGTTTTTCATAATGATTCTGTTGTATAACAAAATTGTGACAGTTGACGATCTTGACCGTTTTTTGTTTTATTGCATCGCTTTTCTTTCGCTGTTTGTTTGCATCGCTTCATAACTTCGTGATATAATATTCATAATAGAAATCTGATGTTTCGTATCCTAAAATGCATGTAAAGATATTATGCTTCTTATATTCATAACATAAAGAATTTGTTACCTCGAAGGATTAGGCAGAGTATACCCACATTGCACAACTAATGTTTTAAGTCTCATGTAATAGGGGGCGAGGCTATTGCCACCATCGGGCTCAAATTGCAGAATCCGGGCTGCTTCTGAGAAATTCCTGATAGACAATTCCCAATAACATTTTCAACTTTTGACCACTTTTGACCCGGGCATCGAACCTAGAGTCTCATTCTCAGCAGTAGCGCTTCCGACCACTAGACCTACGAGGCAGTGAATGCCTCGCCGACTCTGTCTTATATTCATCGTATCTACATTAACAGTTGATTTTCATGGCATTAGCTGATATTCTATTATGAGTTTATCTTCTCATATTTTTCTCAAATAAAATATGAAACAATCATATGAACAAATAATAACTTCAAAAGTGCTATCACAGTTAAACTGGTCCAAGGTGATACTCATACAACCTTTTTATTCGCCTTACATTAAAAAATCAAACCTTTTTAATAAAGCCATCGTATCGAAGACCTGATAAGTTTGAGTTGCCGCCTCTTTCTTTATTGATCTTCGATAACTTGGACCCATAAATATTTTACATCAACATATTCTTATGACGTCACTTCTTACTTGGCTTATCAGAGGGAATATCTATACTACTTTTAAAGTTAAAGGGTTTTTTTAAATTAGTTTGTTTGATCTGTAAAACTGTCAACCTTTTTGCAAATCACATCCCAATTCTCGAGAAATTTTCTTTTTTTTAACATCACGCTAGGACCCTGAGGAGCAGAGCTAAAAGAAAATAGAAATAAAGCTAAACTATAATGAAATAACAGCGCGGGATAGTAGATGAATAAAGAAAGCACCAAAATATGCGTAAAAATTGAATGCGGGTATTGATTTTTGAACATTCTAAAAAAACATAATTATTAAACATACAGGTACAGTCGACCACACTTCGATGAGAACACTTTGACATTGAACTGGCCTAGCGTAGTTGGGAGTTTCAAATAGAATATTATACTAGGTATATGCCACCTTATACCGGTCTCTCCAACCTGCGGCATACTGTACTAAAATTCGGTGACATCATAATGTCACCGAATTTAGTAGATATCATCCGCAGACGCAATGCTACTTAGTATAATCTACTTTTAATCGACATTAATCACTCAGCGTCTTCCGAAAACCTCGCACAAAATCAATGCCTAAACATTGTGATGACGTCACTCATCGGTGGGGTATATCTGAGAGATTACGGCCGGTAGCCGCGCTTGGGTGGCGCGCGCGCCGGCACGCGAACGATGCGCGCGAAGCGTCGAGTTGGGCCCGCCTCCTGCGCAGACGTCAAAGATTATGAATATTAAAAAATGAGTGGTGAGACTGTCTCGATTTTTAGTAGGTATGAGATGTGTTTATCAGAAATATAAAATATTTGATTGTCCAGATAATACAGTACGGTCAAAGGTTAACAGCCAGTTGAGATGACATGAGTGGTTTAAATTATTAACTACAGCTAGGTTACAATGTATTATTTGCCAGTACAGTTACAGACTAACTATCTAAAGGGGATGCCCCTTTAGATAGTTAGTCTGTATCTTGAAGTATAGAGTACAAATTCCAGAATGGAGACTAAAGAGGTGATTTCACGTAAGGTATGTTACGTGTGTATGTGTAATCTTTGTGTGATGCATGTGCGATGATAAAATTATTGTGCATGTTTTGAAGACTACTTGTTTTACAAATACAGGCCTAATTTTAAGTTATATCAAGATGTGAAGAGCTAAGTGCGTGCTTGGCTATTTCTTAAGCTTGACGACATTTTTTTTTAACTCGGTAGATTTACACATCCAATTTCCTAAGAATCACTTTTGCGACATGTACTTTTTGCTGGTGAAATACGATTGTTCGCTCCAACCGAATTACCGTAAGCTTTAAACCTTGTATCCTTTCGATTATTATAATCTTTGGCAACTCACCGCGCAGACAGGCCGCGCACATCTCCCCACCACTGCGCGCACGCAAAGAGCTTCATCTACATAATTACTCCAAGCTTATTGGTGACTATTAACCTCATGATAATTCATGAGTCCGAGCGGTGTTTAATTAATACCGTATCATGTGGGCTGTCTTATAAAACATAATGGAACTTGATGTATTTTTTGTTTAAAAAAATATAAAGAACTCTTTAGTTAAACTTCCTTATGATGTTCAACAGAGGTGAATGAAATTGTTCTAATAAAAACATGTCCAATCCCGACACGGTGTTTGTTAATATTTATTTTTAGTTTAACGGCGTCAAGTTTAAACAAATCCTTAGATTGTTAGCTCTTGATATGGAAATAATGAGTGTCAAGTTTGACCGTTGCAAAGCCGTTGAATTCCAATTACTGTTACTGAAATAGATGAATCGTTTTATTCATGTGAAATTTAACTTTGAATCTTTTGGGCTCTCCCACGGCTTTTTGTCACAAAAAATGTATCACAAGTTCAACTTAACACACTGTTACGATTCAAACGAAATCTCTCAAAAGCCAAATATTGTTATGAAAGCAGACGTTCTTAATTGCTTCCAATTTATTGTAAGAGAGTGTAACTATGTATGTTATAATAATAGTCTGACTTTCAGCCATGGCGACAAATCTATGCGGACACCAACCAACCTTCAGTGCGGGTCATAATTTTATAGTGCGCAAGTGTGTGCGCAGACGCAGGTGCACTCTATCCTCCTTATTGTCCAATGGGACGGACATCCTACACAACCGGCGTAGGGCGAAAGATCAGGAGCAGGGACAACGGTTTAATGTGCTTTCTGAGGCACGGGGTATCACACCGTCAACTTCCAAACTCCGGGCTGTTACTAAGAAATTCTTATTGCAAAACCCAATAACACTGAGCCGTACTAGGGAATCGGACCAAGAAGAGCTTGCGACTAGTTCCCCAACAGGGCAGACAATGGCGATCCGAGATCCGATCTCCGTAAATACGAGATTATTTAGAAAATCCATCGATCAAATTCTCCGTCGAGATGTAGGCACAACAACGATTTTTTTCGAAGGACTTGGAATGTGGCAGTAGTACCACTTTTAAACCGTTGCGCTACTTGAGTTTAAACGAACCAAGGCAGGAATTGACAGAGTCGAGATCGTTTAGACTCGAGAGTGGTGCGCAAAATAAACGATTGGCATCCAGATTTGGGAGTTTGATTAAGTACACCGATGGAACCTATAATTATTTCTAAGCAAGCAAATTATTTCATATAAACGCAAGTACAATGAATACACAGTTAAACACGGTTATGTTCGCTTCACGACTCGCGTGCAAAGTGCAGGTGTGAGCGTTACATTATGCAAGTTATTATCAACCTGTAGCTAGCGTGTTACCACTTATGGTACGTAAAAACATAATTATTTATGATCTAAATTCACAGTTTATATAAGAGCTAATATAGATTACTTGTTTATTGAAGACGAAAGACGTCGGAGTTAGATAGCCACCAGAGTTGTTGACAAACTGACTTTAGAGCGTCCAGGTCTAGACGGAAATAATATAGAAGGAAGTTTGTACATAAAAATAGGCTGCAATATCTACTGGGCTTTTGAGATATAGAATGCACTTACCTCCATCCAAATAGATAATTAAACGTAGTTACGTCCGTGGCATCCAAGGAAATTAATCTTACCACCACCGCCGTTTTGGCAGGTCACTATTGTTACCCCTCAGTCAAGGTGTAGTGATCTTTGCGGGGTGGCTGGTAGCAGCTGCATTTTGTTAGTGTAGAGTTGCCGAGAATTGAGGTAAATGACGTGCAATTGGAGCCCTGTGTCCAGTAGTGGACTGTTGTAGGGTCATGATGAATATGTTTCCATGGCTTCAGCTATTGCAGCCATACTATCATACCGCTTATACGAGACAGAGAGGAAGAAAACCAGATGCATTCCTATTATACGAGAGACTACAATAAATCATACTTCTGACGACTCCAATATATGTAGTTGGAAAAACGTTAGGCATATGCTAGCAGCACTGCCTGAAGGGGTAACTGCTGCCCGGGAACACATACATCTAAGGAAAGAACATGGATCGGTGTTAGTCGATAAAAGGCTCCCGCTGCACCTACAGCGAAATGGGTTATATGATAAAGTCCCAACTGTAAAAAAGCCAGATTTTGAAGCCACTAATTTCTATCCAAATAGTAGTATCTGTAAGCTTTACTAGCTTTCTTTTAAGAATAGACAGTGTCCAGACATACTGTAATATCCTATTACAGTATTAGCATCATATCGACATTTATACCGATAACTGCTGTCGCAACGATAGCCATTTGACCTCCGCGATTCTCCTCTATATATAATCTTGACAATCAACAGTAAGAAATTCAAGTAGGCTGAGCTAATATCCCGTTTTAAAGACGATGAAACAGTGCCGACTGAATACCTTCAAATCTCAAATGGCCGATAACAATCAATTTAGTTTTAAACCCCAA
Source organism: Hyppa rectilinea (assembly GCA_951799385.1). Lineage (NCBI taxonomy): Eukaryota > Metazoa > Arthropoda > Insecta > Lepidoptera > Noctuidae > Hyppa > Hyppa rectilinea. The sequence goes on from OX637315.1 coordinate 13,467,591, forward strand.
TAGATTTTTAATAAAGATCGGTAGTGCTCAATAATCAATAGGAACATCAAACTATTAACGACCACAGTGTAACTACTTTGCAGTAGATCAACGGGAGCAGTGACAGCCTAGTGGTGTGACCATCGGATTGCCAAGTCATAGGTCTTGAGTTCAAACCACTGATTTTACGGATTCATGTGCGTATTGTATTTATAACTTGCTTAAAATTCGGAGTAGGTAAAACATCGTGAGGAAACCAGCATGTCTGAGAGATATTTTTCAACAGCATGTGAAGCTAAGTCAGAGACCCATGGGCAGATAAAAACTCTGACACCAGGTTAGTCACTATCCACACGAAAAGAAGAAGAAAAAGAGCGCAGAATATCGTGCAAACCGTCAAAAATTTTGACGTTTCTCAGGTTATGTCAAAAGTATCCAATAGGTCATCGATGAAGCACAGTGTAACTGGACGGTCTCTGGTAGAACGATTCATAATATGATGTTCACAGTAGTGCATTCATATGTTATGCGCATCATCAGAAAATGCATACAATGTATGTTTTGTGCATTATCACTATTGTTTTGGAATGTTAACCACCATGAATAAACAAATGAAAATATCTACAAACCTGGCGGAATGCGGGTGTTACTACAGGTATTGCTCTGCCTATCCATGCGGGGATTACTGGCGTGATCATACGTTTGTTATAAAAGATACCTAAATAAATAAATGTTTGATTGGCAAGGAACTGAAAAATATATATGTGGTGTAGTGAATGTTCGAGCAAGCGTATGTTAAGCTCATTCATTCAATTGTGAATTAAAAATGGAATGAAACATAATATAAATGAAATGTTTCTAATGATTAAATGTAATTTTTTAAATCACGCCGAATGGGCCTTATCATACTTATATTATTAAGGCGAAAGTTTGTAAGTGAGTGTGTCTGTGAGTTGGTATGTTTGTCCGTCCTTCACGGCTGAACGAATCTAGATGCAACTTTTTTTTTTTTTTTTTTAAGGCTGGGAAATCATCCAATGACTGCTCCCGCTCTGGGTGGAGCGGAAGGGAGTGTCAGACTCTTACTGACTAAAACCCATCCATGTTCCTTCCATAGCCCTTTATGTTCCGGGGTAGCGGTAACCCTTTCGGACAATCCCGCTTACCCGGCAGGCTTGGCCCTGAGGGGCCCCTTCATATGCTGACATCTCTTTGAGGCGCGCGTGGAACATATACGCGCCGTACGGCACGGGTCTGGTGCTGATCGGACGGTGAGTCACCCATTACTCACCGTCCGCAGGCCCGCGCCAACGGTGGCCGGGAGTCGTCACGTGGCTCCCGACGCCCGGGGCGTCTCCTGCGGTGGCTGGGACGGGAGGACCTTTCTCTCTTCCATCCCGCCACCTCCTTCGCGAGCATGAATCTAGATGCAACTTGGCACAGAGGTTGTTTATGACCGGGGTCACACATAGAATACTTTTTATTCCGGTAGTATGATTTCTTGGGATAATTTCGGACATCCATGCGAGCTAAGTAATAGATAAATGGTTGAGTAGAAGTAGGTATTTTCTGGAGGATTTTATGATTACCGTAACCTGGTCCTACTTTGCACCAAAATTTGCTCCAACTTTTTTTTTTAATCCACATCTTTTTAAATCTTGCCTAAATCAGTAATATTATGTATTGTGTATTAAATAGTACTATTAAAGTTTAACCTGACATTAAATACATTATTGTATTTAGTGACCAAGTTTTTTATTTTTTTTATTTCTTTTGGAGCAAAGTAGTTCTTATGCAGGGGGTAACTTTGCACCGTAATTTTTCTTCACAGGTTTGTCATTTATTTTTCAATGGAGCATAGTTTTATTTAGTCATTTTTACTTTGCTCCGATAGTACAGGGTAATAGAAACCAGATGTGTTATAAAATCACCTTTATTTATGAGAGATCAATTAAAAATCACATTTTGGTTTGCCATAGGATCATTTTTTCTTAATTATTACAGTAATTAACTACAAAATTATGTAAATAATTCAAAAATAAACAATATTGTTGTGCTCTAGCACAAATTATCAATAAAACAATCATTTATGAGATCAAAAAAATTATAAATTTTCAAAAAATTCTACTTATTAACTTAGGTTCCCCATATTTCGTTCAGTTCTGGCACAGAATAAAAGTCTCTACGTCCAATTTTTTTCGGTGTGTTTATGCTGCCAACTACATCATTCCATGTATAGTATAATTCGTCTTTAGGAAGAGGCCACTTCCAGTTCTTCAAAGAACGCTTCATTGATGATATAACAGCCCCATTTTTATTAACTTTTATAATCACGCCGGGAAACAGCTCACCTTCGTATTTAAAAATGACATATTGACCTTCTTTTTTTACCAAAGGCTGTAACGCTAGATTCTCTGAATCTCTAGAATTTAAAATGTTGGGGTCTTCGTTTTCAACGTCACTTAGTGGCCCTTCAGAGGAATCTCTTAGAGACATTTGATCATCACTTTCGCTGCTATCACCATTAATAATAGCAGAAGACGAACTAGGGACGTTCTATTTCACCAGTTTTTCACCAGTTATTTCACCAGTTGTCGGCGAAACAAGCATCTGATCCGCTACACTTTTGCCTGGTATTAACTTTAGCTTTTTTCTGCCTCTGTTGGTTGCAACACCCTGAGTCCATGCATTTCTTTTTATTTCCAGGCTTTGTACGAAAGAATCATTAATTGCCTCTGTGTTAATTGCATGGGGTAGTCTATCTAGGAGAGGTTTAGCATCTAAAGGATAGATTCCGCATTTTCTAAATCCAGCTTTGAGGTTATTAGCACTGTTCAAGGTTATTGCATCCACTAAACGTCTTAACATTTGAGGGAAAATACCCTTTGGGAGAACTGTATTCTTATACCCACTCGCACTAGATTTCCAGTCGGACAGAATGGACCTCCAAGCAACTTTCAGTGGGCGGAAGAACGCCACGTCTAGTGGCTGTGTTAAATGAGTACTGTTTGGTGGTAGACAAAGAAATGTGATGTTGTTTTCTTTGCATTGATTAATAACATCGAGAGAAATATGGGAAGATAAGTTATCTCCTATGATGACTTTCTTTCCTGGCATTTTTTTCAATCTAGGTAACAACTGCGATTGAAACCAATTAGTAAATATGCTCATATCAAACCAGCCGCTTTGGCTACAACTATAGCGGGTCCCTTCAGGTCCACCTTCCGTCCATGTTGTCCATAGACAGCTAGACTTGTAAACGACGAATGGAGGAAGTAATTCGCCTTCAGCGCTTCCACAAAACATAATTGAAATACTGGATTTTGATGAATTTCGTAGAAGTTCCGGGTACTTGGTGCCTCTTTTAATAATCACTTTTTTATTGCCGGGATCATCCGTGACGTTTGTTTCGTCATAATTCCATATATTACTGGCTGGCACATCTGCGAGCTCTTGTCTAAGATATTCAATGTATTCAGTTAAAATGTTAGGAGTGATGGCGGCCCTAGCTCGCCTAATATTTGCAGCAAAGCGTCTGGATAAATCAGGGTGGCGACGTAAAAATGACGCGACCCATTCGGTACCTGGCAAATTATTTTTAAATCTTAAAACCGTTCGTCCAGTTTTATCAAGATAAGCTTTTACGATACAACGAAAATCAATTTCAGATAAGGGGAATCCGTATGTTCCCATCAATTTAATGCAACTAGAAAACTGTGATTCTTCTTCATCATCAAAAACTTGAGGATGTCCTGGTGGTTTCACGTCTATATTATTTTTTCTGGCTTTAATGTAATTAATTATAGTCCTTCTAGGAATATTAAAATGCTTTTCAGCTTCTCGTTGGGTCATGGTTTTATTTTCTAATGTCAAAAGACATTCTTCTAATTTTTCTTTGCTATACGCTTTGTAGCACCTTGCATCAGCTCGTCTTTTATATTTTCTAGGCATGTTTCTAGCCTAAAACAAGTAAAATACATAAGTAAGTAAACATAGATGAAAAAATTAAACTATGGGTATTCTTTGCTCCAGGCGCATTATTACCTCAAAAGTAGGCGCAAAGTATACCCAAGTCAAAGAAACTGATACAAGAAATACAAAGCTGGCATTAAACACAAAATATCACCTTAATCTGATAGTTTAGAAAACACGTTAACTAATTAAATGCGACTGTAATTGTTTAAATCACAAGTTTAGTAGATGTTAATAGATTTTACTCACTTTTAAATTTTCACCTCGAAGAGCGATGCACTTCTACCACACACAGAAAAAAATAATGGCTGACTTTGACATCTGTCAACTCTGGTGTTGCTAGATTAAGAACAATATTTTCATATAAAAATATTGGATTCTACTAAATAGTAGAGTATCAGTACGCAAAATCAGATTTAATCATTTTTCGAAGTGGAGCATTTTTACCACCTTAGGAGCAAAGTAGGACCAGATTACGGTACTTCAAAAGTTTCACGCAGGCATTGCCCAGAGAAGTTTGTTTTAAAATATCAGTGTTAACTTTATGTTCATAAGTGTTTATTTAATTAAGAGCATGTTCTAACCGGCTGCCTCATTAAGACAGTTTATTATCTCACCTTTGTTTAATTTTTACTTGTAATAAACTCATTTATTGCTCTCATCATACACATAATAAAATTTCATTTCCTTTATGTTTGAAATATTAAAACTCTTTTGTAAATCTAACTCGCTTTAAACTAGTACCATCATAACTTAATATCACGCCTTGCTTCTCCAAAGGTACAGACTGAAGTCTACCCAAAATACCAAATTTCGCCAGTTAAAGTTATGTTTAATTCCCATGTAATAAGGGGCCAGCCTATTGCTATCAACTGAGAAAAAAGATTCCGTGCAGCTACTAATAAATTCCAAAATGGCAAACCAAAATAACACTGCCCGACCTGAGAATCGAACCCAGCACCTCATGTTCAACAGCAGCACTTGCGACCACTAGGCCAACGAGACAGTCAGTTGGCAAATACCAACATGATGTCACAATGTCAATACCATACCATAAACTCAACCTAAATTGATTATATTTACCTTCGAATTTACGATCGTCAAGTCTTTCGCAATAATTACTAAAACATTTGCTCAGACATTTAATTGTAAGTAATTAGTTTGTTCTGTGGTAATGCTAATCGCTGCGAACTGCCATTATTTCCATGTCACTGATTTTGTATGGATTGCGTAAAACAAATTGATTGCTCCGTAATCTATTTGTCGTGTGGCGGAGACCTAATATTAACTTTTCACAGGAAAGAGATGAGCCGTAGGTCAACATAGAGTACCAAGTTACTCTGCTGGCCAGAACGTTGTTTTCAAGGCATTTTGAACCTTAGAGTAAGATACTAAGGGTTATATTTGGTTTGGTGCGTAGAAATGGGTGTTGCCAGATTTCACAGGTATGAAGGACTTTGTTGTTATAGTTTTCTGTTTTAATAAGGAATTTGGACATTCTTTATGCTCTATTAACAGTCCAAATTGGGTGTGAGCGTTTTTTGTGTGTTTATTAATAGTTTTTGAGTTGTTTATATTAAATTTTGTGAGGTCTTCGTGAAATTGTAGCTATTAAGGTCCGAACTTTGAGCAAAAAAATATTTGCTGAAACTAATTAGGTTAAAAAAGATTTGTGCAAAGGAAATGGACCGTAATAACATGTGTTAGCAGTATTTTACGAGCGGCTACGAGCTATTAAAAGTAAATTAGCTTATTTTGTCGGCATTTCGTCCTTCCTCGTTTCTTACTTTTGTGGAAAGGAAAGGTTCGGTTTCGCAAATATTACTTGTGACTAAAAAGTCAGACAAGTTTGTTGCGCCATTTTGAGGATAGGATTGATCCTTTTGATTAAGTATAGTCTAACGTCATCATTTTAGTGGATTTAATATAAGTAAATAAATAAAATTGAAGTGTCTGTTTGTAATTACCTACAAAATAACAGCCTTTTACTAAATGCATATAAAAGTATTATATATATGTATTTATTATATACATACACGGTTACATTTTAGTCGTTTTAATCCCCTTAAGGGGTCATTGTACTCGTTATAACGAGCAACTTTTACAATGGGACAGAACCTGAAATCGCGAAAAAAAAATCAGCTGTGCAGTACATTTTGATGAGTTAGGCGAACATAAATATACTGAACAGCTGATTTTTAACGACTAAAATTTAACCGTGTATTTGTCTATCTATTTATTTCGGTTTATTACCCAAAGGACTGCACTGATTTTGACTGGAATTTCACTGACTGATAGCTTATAATTATAAGGAGTAACTTATGCTACTTGTACCACGAAGACAAATTTTATCACAAAATAAGACTGTTATTTGTAGGTTAATGATCAATCGTCTTCAGTTCGTTTTTATAGAATGCCAGAGGCCAAGATTCTCATATCACATTATTGCATACAAATTAGGTATTAAGGCTCGATTAGAATTTCTATTATCAATAGGTAGAGTATGACTATGATGTAGAGGTACCTCTACAACCAGTCATACTCCGTAGGTAGTAGGTACAACAGCCTACAATCACAAAACAATCAATGTCCAACAAAGCTATAAACTTAAATACAGGCACGCAGTCACGCGTTTCCGAATTAAAACTATCGAACGACTTGCATCACTCAAATTGCTGGGCTGTAAAGGTGGGTTGAGGGCCTTAGAGCCTTTGTCGGCACAAAACAGCACAGGTTGTAATTTGATAAAGTTGGGCCGCCTACAATACGGACCTTTCTTTGGGGTTGCCCACGCAACCTTCGATTATTGCAGGATGTTTGAATTTGTGGATGCGTCATTTTAGATAAGGATGTTTGTTTTAGTTTGCATGAGAGTGCGAAGTTGAGACTGTTATGTAAATAATTTAGATTCAAACTATGCTTTTGACAAAGAGTGTACTTTTCTTCAATTTATTACTCAGAAAAATATAAACTTACCTAAGTTCTTCCAATAATGCTACTTCAACTAGTACACTGTACTACAATAATAATAATTGACGTTCATTTAGTTTGATTTTTTACCTCATTGTTTGAAATAACATCAAACAATTATTATACTATTCATAAGCATGGAAATACTTATACCATACAACCATGTTTAGTTTAATTCGTATTTATTTATACCTTTCACACCGTTCATACAAACAACCATGAGCTTTATTCCCAAATATGCACAGTGTGCTCTAACCGAAATTCTCTCTCATGCCACCTCCATAAGCGGGATTGTCCGAAAGGGTTACCGCTACCCCGGAACATAAAGGGCTACGGAAGGAACATGGATGGGTTTTAGTCAGTAAGAGTCTGACAATCCCTTCCGCTCCACCCAGAGCGGGAGCAGTCATTGGATGATTTCCCAGCCTTAAAAAAAAAAAAAAATGCCACCTCCATCTTCCTCTACGTTCAGGGACCAAAATTATACAGGTTTAATTAAATCGACATTAATCCAGGACTATTTGGGATAGAGACTCGTTTTATACGTTGCGTCGCTGTCATTATGTCGTTACCGTAAGTTTTTGGGGGACACGTCGGGAATTTGTTCGACGTTCGCTGGATTAATACCTCGACCTTTTTGTGGTTCAGGACGTGGATACTATGTAGGTTTTATTTGAAAATTGTACGGTATGTGTGTACCGTACCTAGAGGTTTGATGCTTGAGATGACCTTATGTTGTGGCAGGCTGGTTGCAAAATAATTTACTTAAACTAACTGTTTACGGCTTTAGAGAAAGAATTGACTTTTATATTAGATGCGTTTTAGTACGCATTTTTAAATCAAATCAATTATAATTCATTTATTCAAACTAAGCTGAAAATCAGTATTTTTTTAACGTCAAGATTACATAAGACAGACCCTTAAATGCCCGGCCATCACCGCTTCCTAGTGCTTTAGCTGGGAAGAAGATGTGGCGCAACATACTCCCCAGCAAGTTTCCTGATAAAATATATAGAATTCTGATTACACAGTGTTTTTATGTGACTACGTCTCCATAGGCCCTACGGGCTTAGGGCTAAAGTTCCTCCAGTGGTCATAGTTTAGGCCTTTCTATAGGATTCACAGTGCCTACATGATCCAAGGTACTGTAGTCAGTACCTATGTGAATCACTGTGAGTCCGATATCTTCAGAATTTGCAGTCATTAAAAGCTTAATTAAGAATTATGTATAAAGAACACACACCCACCTACTTTATAAAGAAAACTTAATTAAATATGGGCACTTTTAATATAATAGATATTGACAAGACTGTCGTAGCCAATAAGCTTGATATAGAATCGAATACCTTTATTGGCTATTAATTCAGAACTAGTGCCATGAATAAACACTCATATTCGGCGTAACTGATACATATTACAATATCAGGTCCACACATAATATTTTTTTTTTTTTTCCACACCTATTATGAACGACACAATGATATTCAACATATATTTTTTTGCGTTTATTATGATTCAACAAATCTCATTTAAACCACAACATACATGTGTAAAGCACATCTACTTTGATGATGAATAAATTGTTTGAAATAACGAACTGTTTTGTCGAGTAAATCCCGCCTTTGTCAGAACCAGTTAACAATTTAAACCCCAAGAGAATTGATATTAAAATAATTTATGATAACAATAATTCAATACTTAATCCGACCCTTTATTATCAAATCATAATAGCCAAAACATTTGTATTAAAATCGAATAATTTATTTGGGGTTGCCCTAACAAGGTATTTTTCTTCCATACTTCTCTACTTACTAATACTTCTTTTGTATTTAACATAACAATAAATAAACTAGTTGGTTCCCAGCATCCAGTGGTCTAATTATCATATTTCGCAAGCAAATAGTAAAATATTCCCGACTGACACATATTCGTGAACTAATAATAGCAAAAGGTTGGTTTACTCTGATTCTTGGAGAGAAACACCTGCTTGGTATTTCACGCAATATGCTTAAGTTAGTTGACCGAAATGAGTAAATGGGGCTTGCAACCTTTGGTGCATAATTCCATCTTTAAAAACAATCAACAGTTTTTGATGTGAAAGAGGTGAGCGTGATGGCAATTAAAAGAATATTGGATTTCACCCATTTACTTCCACGCTAGTTGAATAGCCGAAATAAAAGCGTTGTTGTTTTGTTTATAACCAGCTTCTTTCTGCCCATGACTTCGTTCCCGTGGAAGTCATAAGATGATTTCTCCATAAAAAAAATCCACTCCCGTTACACCTCTTTTGAGGTTAAGTTTTATAATATCTATCTCCGTGCCAAATTTTAGCCCACTATGTTAAATGGTTTGAGGTATGTGTTGACAAATCAGTCAGTCAGTCAGGATAAATCAGAATTTGTTAATTTGCCTAGTGATCCATATTTAACCTATTTGCATGGAAATATACTTTCTCTACTAACAGATGTCCACAAAAAACTCATCCGATTTTATGTTTGGAAGCTTTGATCTTGGGAACATCAACATTTTGATAACAGCGTCAGGTCAACGCCTTTTTTGTCACGTTCCCTGTCACCGTAAACCTTAGCACATGTTCCGGCAAGAGCAGCAAAAAAAGCAAATTAATTTGTCGGGCCACAACAACCCTTATCTGCATGTTTCTCAGGCAACTAAACTGTTCTTTCTTAATCGTTAAGAAAACAAAGCTGGGAAAACAAAACTAGCTGGATGAAAAAAAAAAGATTCGGTTTTTAAAATCATAGACCCATTAGCCAATCAGTCAACGCAGGTAAAAGAAGGACTTATTGGAAGTGGTCAAAATTAGGGCCATTATTTTAATTATAGAGTAAACAAACTCGGGAATGTATTTGAGTCTATGGGTTTTTATAACATTAATTAAGTTCAAGTTTCACTAATTTAATTTTGGGGAATAGTAATTTTTGGGATAAAAGAGATACTTAGACAATGATCTGGCAAATTATAGACGAGTCACTGGAGTTTGATTTTCAAGGAAACAATTTCGCTTGTTTTAGAAGAAAGGCAAACACGATTTGAACTAAAAAAAAAGTTCGGCAAATAAACGTTTTGTGGTCTAGAAAACCATCAAATGGATCACGTTAGTCCCGGGCTATTACGATAAAACACCTAGATTGTCACATCAAAAACTATATTACAATCAAAGTAAATAAAAGAAAGCATTGTCACTGATAACGCAGGGACACAGAGAGGAACAAGGATTACTCACCCCCGGTCTTCCCATAATCTTCCTCTGACAGCCTTCAGTCAAGGCGACCCTGCTTCACACTGGATTAACCACGTCATTGATGTGAAAAGTGATATAAAGCTACCAATCCACCTTTAATCACCTGCGCTTTTTGAGGATTATTGAGGACTCATATTGTTTGCTAAACGGAGGGGACAAATTTTGATTTAGGTACATGGATTTAATAATCATTGTTTTGGGCAAGCATTTGCTCCCCACAAAGTGAACAGAATGGCCAATGTATTACGCGTCTGATGCCTTTAATCGATAGACATGACGGAAATCCCACAACATGGCAGAAGTCACACGTCAACTGTTTTTCTCAACCTGACATTGAATTTCATGTTATACGATCATTTCTTACAGATACTCACAAGTTTACGCAATCTAAATCAAAATGGATCCTATAAAATCTTCTCATAACTCGTCTACTGCAAAATATGAGGTGCAAATATGAACGCCTTATTTAGTAATGTCGGAAACAAACCAGTTGCCAGTAGCCTGAGAAACTCCTAGTTGCGCGCCTCCAGGGAACTAAATCATAAAGATTCATTCTGAACATTGCAGCGATCTGATGAACGAGTGCGGTCTAAACAACCTACTGCGGGGTTAACATATCGTGATATCATAGACGACGGCTTCTCAAAGATTGCAGATCTTCCCTCTCGAGCTTGGGAACTAGTTGAAGTGAGATGGGCGATAATGTGATTAGTCGAACGATACTTGATAGCCCCGCGGCATTCGATTCTCAACTGCATAAAAACCAGGCGACGTCCACACTACACGCACGCATTCGAAGCTCTGATTACACAACATGACACGCACACACGCTCTCGCTGTGGGATTAACGTCAGACAACCCGTTTCCTGTTACCTGCTCTGGAGCAAGAAGCAGACGTCGCTTAGTAATTTAGAATTAATTTCACATTTGAAATCAAAACATTGCTCTTGTAAGTTATTTAGAATTATATAGAAAACGCTGTAAACCAAACCGAGAAGATTACGTCGAAACATTGGATTCGCTCAACCGTTCTGACGTCTCTATTTTCTAACACCAAAAATCTCTGTAACAAATCTGTACAGCGGACGCAATCTACGGGACTTAAAACAAACAATTACTTCGGTTTATTTGAAAAGGAGAGAAAAAAGTGGAGCAATCAAATCGGTGCAGCTACCGTGCGGCAAAAAACTTCGGTCTGGGATGTGCGCGGTCGATGTAACGGGCGAAGCGGCGGCCGACGCGACGTAATAAGGTAGCCGATGAGAACTTGGCAAATCGTTTCCACGTACCTCTACGGCTTTCACTTGATGCTGATGCAAGCGTATGTAACAAGAAATTGCTTCATTTATTAAGTTTAAAATTCTATGTCTAAGAAGAAGTTATTTAAAGTTTTAATTTCCTTTGTTTTCAACTCGCACAACACCCTCAAGGATAACTTAATTATTATGCTTTGGGATTTTATTTAAATCAAAGTTGAAGAGAAACAACAGTAAACTAAATTTAAAAAGGTAGAACCACCTCTTGGAAATAATACCTAACAAAAACATCAGCAACAGAACGCATAGTAGATATACTACAAGTAAAACGAATTTAAACCAGAAATTGCAGCCACCATTAACCGATATTAATAGAAGTCATCCAATCAATCACTGAAAGACGACCATCCAACAATTTTAAATGAAGATCGAAGACCATGCAGTCTAATGCATCAGCTGGGAACGCGTTACTAATTCCAGGCAAGGTGACACAGTTTTCGAGAAGCAATCCGCCAGGGCACCGTGGCGAACTGACTATAGATTTTCATAAATAACGCATAAGAAAGATTCAAACAATAAATAGTAGGAATTCGTTTCGCCCAAACCAGCTGTGCTAAGGAGCGCGTTGAATCGCGCGATTTGATACGCGCCTCCATCAACTTGGCTTTTGTCAAAAGGTAAGCTAATAAAGTTTAGCAGATGTGATCTTCTAAACAAGACACTAACAAATGGTAGCTGCAAGGAGCTTGATAACATCGTAAGAAAATGTACGACGATCTCGGAAGGCAATTTTCTCTTTATGATATGATTAATGTTCTCAGAAAAGTAAAGGTAAATCTCCACATCAACATCACACAGGCCCAGTTTAACTTGTACCAAAGACAGAAACGAAGCTTAATAATGCAATTCAAATAATTTTCTTGTACGAATGCTGTTGAATTAATTTCGGAATGCGAACGTCGTTACTGGCGACAGCGTAGAGAGAATTTGGCATCACAAACTTCCAAAAAACGCGGTCCACTTTATTCCAGCTATCGCCACACGATCGATATCGAACACATATTTAAAAAGTTAAACTTTGCCGTTAAAGAGCATACCGCGAATTCTTTGTGCCCTACAACATTCTGATACGGACAAAGAAGCGGGTCTGCATCATTATAGCCTATTGTAACGAATTTAAAATTTTCCAAATGCGAATTCGTCAAACGTAAAACAATTCGATACGCGTTTGAATTTGTTGTTCGGGCTGGTTTCAATTCAATTTCTTCGTCGTCCGAACCGCTCGCGTGAATTGGGTCGCGTAAACGGGTCCGCCCTTTTGGGACCAAAACGTTATTTTTTTCACACAGATTGCGCGTTCTTTGATCTCCAGAATGTGTGCGTTAAGCGTTTCCTTCGCTTTGTACTGGCGCTGTGTGTGTCTTGTACAGACGACGCCTCCCGACAACGACACCCAGCGGGATGTAAAAATCAAGCAACAACGAATCGCGATGATTTTTGCCTTTCGATTTATACTTCCAAAAAGGGTGAATTTGAATCTAAAACATATACGCATTAAAATGAAAAGTATCCGAACAAACAGAGACAAATGGAGGACACAACTGTATATATAGTACATAGGTGCTGCAGTGACCTGAGGTAGCTAAATCCGGAGTAAGAGCGTCAACGTGTCAAGAACTCGGAAACTCAGTCTTGACACAGTTCAGTGTTATGAACATTACTTCATCCATACCGGGGAGAGAGTTTAGCACGTCGTAAACTGTAGGATCCATTACGTGGAGGCGCTCAAGATTATTCTCGGCGTACTTTATGTGCTGGCGTTGAACATGATCCAATATTTTTCTATGGTTTTTCTTCTTTATTATTCGGTTTGGCAAGTGAATTGTGAGTGTAAAAGATTTAGTTTGCGACGTTCGTGCGGGGAGCTCATTCAGGTCGACGGTGGATGGTTACGAGCGCGCGAAGCCGGAGGTCGTATGGAACAGTGCCTAGCACCTCATAAAATGCTAGAACTTGTTAAGTCTTCAAGATATGTAACGCTTGTGAGAAATCGTTTGAAATGAGAACGTTCTTCTTATTTTTCGAAACTTGCAATGTCTTGTTTTTAACTATGTAGCCTACCTATATTTTACTGCTCATTTTTCTGTGTAGGCTGATCATAGGAATGATTTTTGAACATTTCACGGCCATGCATTATGTCCTCGAGATATTAAGGTCATAAATAATTACAAAAACATCATATCTCACAATTATAATGTGAGGTATGAACATAAAAAGTAACATCGGTGGGTCTCACATATTCCCGTGGGGTCCGAACAGAGCGCACAATATTTTATTATAAGTAGTGAATGGTCGTTTGAGCGACCAAAATACGCGTCTTTGTTCGATGTGAGGTCCCGTCCCGGCTCAGGTGACACTGCACCGTCACTAATTCGAATTCGATTTGAAAAAAAAACACATAATTATACCGAAAGCGAAACGTTTAAATGAAAAAGAGCACTCCTTTGTACAATTCTGTTTAGTATATACCGACTGCACACACGCAGAGTGCTAATTTTTCGCCTCCACGGGGTTAAGTTGTAGCGTTACAATACACGACAAAAGATGCACCGTTACAAATGTCAGAAGTGTATAAATTAATGGCGACAACCTTTTATTTGTTCCTTTTGTCTCGAACAAAGTTGCTTTGTCTATTTAGGACGTAATAATGGAAGTGTTTAGCGTCAGTGCTTTTGTTGTTTCCAAAAAATAAGTATTGGAGTGATGAATAGATCGCGTGGCGCGCACGACAAGACATTGAACCGTGATTTTCCTCGCACATTAGTTAAATAAGTTGGACAGAAAGATTTTGGAACGTGAAGATATTTTACTAAACACAAAGACAGAGATAATGCTTGTTCACGCTGAGACCTAATGAATCATCGCTAAAATGGAAACGAACGGTAAAAAGTATCCAATACCGTTTTCAATCATATTATAGCCATACCAGGAGTACGTGTACACTTAAATGAACACTATGATAATCATGTGTTCAACACTGCATCACCTACATATACATAGACAAACACTCAAACAAATCTGCATAAAGCTCACTAATGGTCTATCATGTCACTTCAATTACATACATATTGAACAAGCATTACGAATATGCAAATTTCTTGATCATTTTGATTGGTATGTAGCAGAAATAGGCAGATCAACCCAACCAATATGATGTTAAGCCATAATGTAAACATCAGATGCGGCGAAAGAGATCTCGGTTATAATGAAACAGGTCTGAGAGAGGAAATGCGTGCAGTAAATGATAAAGATTTACATACTGACGCTGGTGAACGCGATCTGGTTTGTACACTCAATATTTGCTGAAGAATAGTTAAACTTTTGGAATTCTATAAAAGGTTCGGCGAACTAGAGGTAAGTATACTATAATTTACTACAATTCCAAATAATTATATTGCACACACATATCAACATGTATGAAGAAAGGAACAGAAAAATTCGTACAAAAGTGATAATTATTCTAAAATAGTTTCTTCAAGCATACCAGCGAAACTAGATTAGACAACGTGAGTAAGAGTGGAGGGGAAACAAAATATATAGATACAAATAACCAATTAATTTATTTATTTTTAAACAGGCACTAAGAGAGTATATATCATAACATACATATTTCTAAAATAAATATCACGATAATATAACGAGAAGTATAATTATTAGGGAGCTAAGCTTAATTATTATTTACTGTTAATTTTAGGTTTAGGTAAGCAAATATTTTTTAAACCACTTAAAATATGAATTACGATTGTAGTGTTACAAATTTCTATATTAATCACTAGAAATACACACCCGATGATACCACGCAGTGAAGCGTTAGCAGCGACTTTTATTTCAAAGATTTCAATGTTTAAAGTATCCATCAATTATTAGAAACGCACATTACTTTCCAAACAGCAGTAGCATCGTCATTAAAATAACGCATAACGACATAACTCAAATGGCTAAACGTAAAAAGTAAGTATTAATAAAACAAATGTATCTAATGATGAATAATAACATGATGAAACATTCAGATAAGTTCGGGGAACCAAAGTCATAAATAACAACAATAATAAACGTTTGGAAACATATTTTAAACGGGTAGAGATTAACAATCGAAAACCTATTAATGACTAATCAAGGATTTGGGACTCTACCGGTATAAGAATATATTTTTAATATCTCTAAATCATTCGAGTGGATGAACATTCTTAGAATCCCTACTAAATTATGTCTCCATATTGTAATATAGGGACAGATTTAAATTATATTCTGACATAGGAGCGAAAAATTCCGTCACTAATCGGGATCCAATAAATTTCTCATGCAAATTTAGCGCTTTTTGCTATCACCGTTCTGAGAAATAATTCCAGAGAAAAAAAAAATCAAGTATTCGAAATTTCGAAACAATCGTTTTAGTCATGCAGAGAATTCAACACGATCTTTAACTTTAACAGGAAATAGGATGCGTTTGTATAATGCATTCAGGTGTTTAACAAAATTCATGGCAGTCGTTTTTAGAATAGGTTCCTGTATAGGAAAAAATATCAGGCGCCAAAAAGGGATGATAAAAACTAAACAGCTCTCGAGTGTTGTCTACGGACCGTGTGGAACGTGTTAATGAGAGTCTGGACAAAGGATAAAGGAGGCCTAATACTTCCTGCAACGATAATATTTTAGCACGTCTCGTTAAGCCCCAGATTAGATGGGCGCTCGGATAAAGAAAGTCCATACATTTTAATCTGTTCCGTACTGTATACGCAACGCTTACAACAATAGAAGTAAACAAAGAGAAATAATTCCCAAGAAAGTTATGGCAAAAACCTTTTCAAATTCTCACTTTTTATCTCCATAATAAGTGGTTGGTTCTTGTTCCTATTTTTCTTGCTTACCGCTTAGAAAGATGAGCGATACCAACGGTATGACGCCTGGTTAGTAATCTCCCTCCATGCGTATAGAATGCGCGTTTTTATCGTGACTAACAATCACAACGAGGTATTCAAAGCAAAACATGAAATAAAAAACTGTAGAAAGATTCTTCCGGTACCGGGAATCGAACCCGAGCCTCCTGGGTGAGAGCCAGGTATCCTAGCCACTAGACCATACCGGATCCCGAATGCTCAGTTGAAATTGAGCATTGCTTGTTTTTTAATACGAAGTAGGGCGATAAGCTAATGATATCCGCATGGTTATTTTTATAGGCAACAAGGCTGGTTTATTTTCGTAAAGTTCTTTATAGATAAGTGGAACAACTGAGTGTTATGAAGTAAAATTAGCACTCTGTTCATTGCCATTACGAGCGGGATAAAGAGGTTAGTTATGATATGATGAGTGGACCGTTGTGTGAGGTGCAATGTTCGACCACCCACAGTGTTGTATGGACTTGGTCCTATTGTATTCAACTTTTGCCTAATGTAATACAGTGTGTTACTGTGGGAATGTACTACGGAAGCCGTCTGTGTGATTAGATTAGTGTGAATGAGTGATTTTGTTTGACGTTTTTGATGCGTGTTGATGCATTTCTGATATTAATCGTGAGTTTCATAGGTAAATGCGTCTATTGTTTAGATCGCACATAGGTTAAAAAAATTAAGAACAGAAATGGAAAATTGTGTGACTTGCAATAGCTATTTAATTGGTTTTTTTAGTTTGTAATTTTATTCCAGGACTGGGACAACATTTTCCATGATTTCCGTAGTGATATAACAAAATAATTTCAGCGTTACATGGAAAAGACAAATCTTTATAAAATAAACTTGCTCATTTTTAAGTAACACAAACCTTGTAATATAATTCCTAGAGAGATACACAAAATTATCCAAGCTCTATTGATAAATCTGTAAAATTGTCAATCCGTTATAACACTGTTCCTATATAACATCTCAATAATGCGAATACCAAAGAAAAACCATCCATAGGAAATCCACCCGCTAATCCTGAGAACTGCCGTATATAGCCACCAGCGCCACCTGTTGCATCAAGTGTGAACTACCGGTATACAGCCGCTACATGGAGTAACAAGAATTCATTACAATGAAACTAAAGAGTGGCATCTTTATTGAACCCGTAGAAGTATTATGGCATTTTATGTATTTTTCTCTCTTGGTGTAATGATTTCCGCTGCTGTTTGTTTTGCCGGAAGAGGAAAGTATGGTCTGGTCATGGATTCAACGTCTAGGAAAGGGAAGATTAGTGATACAGTTATCTCAGTATGGATATACCCTAAAACATTTCCAAACTAATGATGGTCACAATAATAACAGCAGTGATAGCCAAGTGGTGTGATCGTCGGACTATCAAGTCATAGGTCTCGCAAGGCACGTACCTCTGATTTTACGGATTCATGTGCTTATTGTACAATTATCACTTGCTTAAAAATCGGTGAAGGAAAACATTGTGAAGAAACCAGCATATTTGAGTTATATTTCTCGAGAGCATGTGAAGCTAAGTCATGGGCAGCATAAAAACTCTGACACCAGGGTAGTCACTAACCACACGAAAAGAAAAGTCCTAATAATATTAAAGTTCTGTGCCACACAATCTTTAGATTTTTCTCAAAGAAGTTTGCCATAGTCTATTACCTAGTCAGTTAGAGTAATTATCAAGAAGTCGTATTGGTATTCAGATTCTCATAAGACACCGCAGAACAAGTATGTAGCAAAAATTTCGCAACTTTTACTTAAATCCAAGAAAATAATTTGGAGCAATGTTGCAAGAGGACTTTACAAGATCTTTAATCAATTTCTATACTGCAATGGTATCTCTTAACACTGTATTCCAAATTTGCTCTCGGAGGTATAACTTCCTAGAGTTTCACAACAAATAACCCATCAAACACAATACTCTCTTTTACCAATCTGTATGAGAGCTTATTAAATTTTATTAGCTCTAATTCATTACTCATAGAGCAATAAACAAACATGTGTCGGTACTTAAGACTCTGAAACCAGACGCGGTGTCAATCAATTGAAATTCTAACATTAAGCATATGCTACAGGCGTGAATAACCACATTATAAGAATTCCTCTACTAATGGTATGAATGGGGAACTCACGTGAAAGTCACCTGAAGATCATGCAGAACAGAGCTCGTCAATACGCAAGTTCCTTTCTGGTACTGATAAGAATGAAAGATCTGATACCGATACTGATCTAGAAATTCTAAATGAGGAAGTTTCACTGGAACCTGGTAAATATGAAATTGGTTTTTATTGGATCAGTACAGTGAGTCAGCTTAATGATAATTCCCGCTCAGGAGTAACGTTAGAAGTATCCGTGTTTTCATCATCCCTATCCTTATGCCAGTAAAGTGAGATAATCTTTAGATTTTTAATACAATTTTTAATTTTTTTAATAATTATGAATTACTTAAAGTGACATCCCGATACACTGACGTATCCTTAGGAATTTTACAGGAAACGACATGTAAAAAGAAACAGGAGCTAGTAGCAAATGAGAAACGAATACGTAGTACGGGCCTCCCGATATTAGGTAGCCTATAATGTCGCGACCTATTTATCAAAGTCGTATTAGTAGGTGACACGGAGGCGTTAAACATATGGCATATTAGGCCCCACCTCACAATAATCCAAACGAGGGTTATTATTATTTAGAAATGGAGTGCTAAGTAAATTATACGAATTAAGCTTGTGTTGGCAACATGTGTTGCTTGATTTGCGCTTCGTCTGAGAATGGATAATGACTATAGAATGGATTTGTCCAATGTTTTTTAGAAGCTATAGCATTAGTCATCGCCGTCTTCTACCGAATCTCAATCCATTGTGTCAGATCTTCTTTGGGACACAGGTAGTTCACACTAGGCATTATACTCGGTAGTGGGTATGACACAGTGGTGAGTTGATTAATTTAATAAGGACTTTGGCAGTGGTGAAAACAAGGTTGGGATTAGCTTTGAAGTGGCTTCGAACTACTCAGGTGACGTGACGATTCGATAATTGAACGAGAATTTAGAGTCAAGTTTCAAGGACGCGTCACGTATTCCGTCACATGAGAGAAAAGAAAGATGTAACTCTCTCTGTTTTTCATACCAAAATGTCTTTTATTCTTAATTTTTGGATGAAGTTCCACTTCTGTTTCGTGTATGATGCTGTTGTTTTATCTAACATATAATATATCAGACTGCCTAGTGCGAGTTTCTCGATCGACACGTTTATGACGTTCGGTGCTCTGATTGGCCCGCTACAAGCTCCTAACCAATCAGAGAACCAAACGCGGTAATCGTTTCGATAGCGTTAATGTAAAAACAACTTGCACTAGGCACTCTGGTACTGTATATCTTAAAAATGCTAAATGACGAATCTCGAATATTCCCTCATAATCTGATATGGGTACATGACAGTCTCGATAATTCTTGTGTGACTATTATGGTGGCTACAATAAATCAATTAATTAAAGACACCTTAACATTCCTTTGTCTGTACCATAAAGTCTTATATGACCATCTTTAACAACAGCCTCTCCCACATTTCATTACTGGACCTCACAGCATTATATACTTATTCGCGTCGAGATATCCACGTTAATAAATCAAGAAGGATATCGTGTAATGGACACCGCCCGACCGTCCCCGAAGAGACATAAATTTGTTTTTGTACTTTTTTGGTAAATCATTCCGTTGTGGCAACACAGCGAGTGAATAATTAGGTTTTAATACGATTTTAGTTGTTTAGGTGTTTTGGAACGTAAATTTCGCTTAAGTGACTCTGTTGCTTACGGAAGTCACAGCGCTTGTGTCAGTAGGAGTTGTTGCTAATAGGGTGATTATACTTATTTTCAGAGTGGTTCGAAGATTAGTTTGCTAGCAAAGCTTACGAATCTCCTACTAACCAACTAAGTTTTCAGTTGACATTTTGTATTATTTCTCCTTGAGAATTGTTGCATGACGTTTAACAATTGTTGTCTCGTTCCCATTTATTATTCAGTAGTAAAGTTTCTTACTGATTCATACTTGACCTACGTAGTTTTAAGTAAGGCTTACAAAAGTTTTACTTTGAAAGTAATAAATCAGTATCAAAGACTAATGAGATCTTATTACGCCACTTTAAGGTATTTTCAACCACTTATGCCTTTTGTTCTGACCATATCAGATCAAGACTACGGGTAGCTTTTTATTTTGTAAGTACTAACCTTATCTACTTTGAAAATCTAGAGTGATTGAGTCCAAGATTTGTATATAATATAAAGTTTTTGTAAAAGAATTACGATTGTATTGCATGATGTTAATTATTCAAGGTTTGCGTAACTGTTACTTTTATGAAACTAGTTTTTGGTTCTAAATGTTTTCGCATAGTTAAAAAATATTTTGAAATGTCCATTATTAGTAGGTATTTGTCTTAGATTTTAAAACAAAAAACATTTTAAGTCGCCAAATCTGCCAGTAAAAAATAATTAACTTAATAAGTTCAAATATTTATGCTGCAGGATCTTAATTAAATTTATTTTAGCCATTATAAGAAATATAATATCCGTCAACGTTTTCTAGGAAGAGATGTTATCAGCTAGTTTTAATGACTGCGTTGTTTTACATTTTCGCTATAAAAGATCTCATAACTTAGTTTATTTAATAATTTACCGCTAAAAATTTATGGCGTATTTCGTTTTGGTGTTCCGAAACATTGAAACACTCAAGGCCAGCTTGAGTTAGATTTTAATTTGCATCCAAATATGACTAGAAGATTTAGGCTGAAATTTAAAACCTGGCATATCATTTTACTAAAAATATTCACAAACTGTTTCAAGGTCTGCCATACGCCAAAGCAATATATACTTGTTTTTTTAAATAATAATGGGCTCAGACATAATGATGTAAAAAAAATGGAAGTAAACCATTTTATTAATTACACTATTCTAGCAACTAATTCTGTTATTGACAGCCCCTGACCTTATTAAACTAAAACAATAGACTTATAACACATGGGTACACTCAACGTCTGTGCCATTCATCATTCTAGAAAATGTCAGCATCAACTCTCGACTTCGTCAGAAGATTCCTCTTCAGCAACAAAGCGGGTTTATTGTCTCAAAACAAAGACAACGGTTCAAGGCTTAGCGTGGAGCTTTAAAACAAGCGACAAGGCCAATGCCGTGTTGAAAACGGATCGCCGAATTTCGATCTTGGCTTCGCAAGGCTACGTCGAAAATGGAGGTGTTTTGGCGGATTTCGTTTTGTTCTTCCGTAATTATTGCTTTTAGAGATGACTTTATATTCTAATTGGGTTCCTACTGTGTTAAATTGCTAAAGACATTATTGGGACCCATTGTTGTCCTTAGAATTATACAGTAGGGCGCAAGTTAGTGGTAACAAAATCACTCTATTGAATCTTCTTGCTACATTTCGCTAGATCAAGGTCAAATTGTTACCACTAACTTGCGGTCGACTGTACTCTACTGTTGATAACGCGCAAGTCATTATCAGTGCTAAGTAAAGTAACTAGTTTCCCTTAATCATTCAACATTGCTTCATCAGGACTGATTATCTGAACATGTAGCTTACACACGTGCATATCAACTGAACTTCCGATCTAATCTGACAATGAACATGGCCGTTCACTGCATCCACCACGGTCCTCAGGCCATGGCCTCAGTAGTGACAGACTAGCGTTACAGCGGCATGCCAATTACTAAGATAACGTGGTTTGAACACGCGAACACTCGAGTCGATTTCGTGTTTAGAGAACGACTGCTGGCTCCCTATGTTTATGAATGCGCTCCAAGCCGTTTATCTATGCAACGTACTGCTTCCTCCATTGCACGTTTTGTTCGATCATATTTATTGTACCGTAGCTCAGTGCCATTACTTAACGGAGCTTTATATCGTAGTAGTGTCTCATTAGAGAATGTATTCGGAGCACTACATTCTCTTTGTATCTAATCTAGACTCAGTAATTCTCTGATAACGTTTTGAATTGCCTACTCGATGGTTCCCGAAGATCATTAAGTGTAACCATTAGTTATGTCATTACTTTCCTCCTTTCCTGCTATTGAAAATACTGTAGCCATCTTGGTTGTTATTTCTAATAGATACGTGCGTATTAAATCTCAGAGAATTCCGGGAGGATATCGGACAGATCAGAAGTAATTTAGCTGGAGATGTTACATGTTTTCTGATGTTAGATGTGTTGAAGATAACGTAAACAAAATGGAAGTGTCAAGAAAAAAACTGATCGAGAAATGTAACAGTCCAAATGGACTCTCCCAAGTTGGGGCATTTAATGTCTTTATAAGTGCCGTCAGACATAAAGTTAATGAAACAGCCATTTTATTGATCTACCTGCGAGTTGACACGAATCCCGCAGCTTCCAACCCTGCATTATGTTTTTCTACAAATTATTTTCCATCTTTTTCTATTCCATTAGATTTTATGAGAGAGAAGAGAATAGCGGCATCCTAAAAACGTGCATTAAGAAAGGGACATTTCATTTCGAGAATACGACCCCCATCATTTGATAAGCCGATGAGACATTTTAACATTAATCCATTAGGAGATGGAAATATTTCAATTATTTTCCAATTACCTTTTTTGTATTGTGAGTCATATTACTAACATATTTATTATGATTATGTTATGTTTTGAAATAAAAACGAAACGTTAATATTTTTTAATTTTTACGAACTTAATTGTGACCTTTTCCAAGTAATATCCATTATATTAGGATATCAAGGTTAAAAACAAATTGAATAATGTAATTTACCGTACCCTTATAACGTAAGTACCATCGCGGACACTGGCGATGAATCACTTTTCAACCTTATAGCTAAGAATATAAGGGGGAAAACTGGTCAACCGCAAATGACCGCGATAGTACGTTTCATCACGGAAGCTCCGGATTATAAATACGATTATTATTTGACATATATTATACAGAATTTGGGCCCCATATTGTCAAGTTTATGTAAGGATAGCATGCAGCTGGTCTATATTACGTTTGTAAACAAATATCTGCTTATCAGGAACCGCTTACAGGTGAATATCAATAAGGTCTTTTGTCATCTAAAATATTGCTTCAGGATTTCCGTTTACGTTAGTAGGGAGGGTAGTATGCGTTTTACTATTAGTTCTCTAGACGCGTTTTCAATTTTTTTCAAACGTAACTCAATTTTACGTAGCTTTTTGTTACTGGAACTAGGTTTTTAGAAGATAAACTACGATAACATGGCGCGCCGTTCCAAATTACCGTTTCAATAATGTAGTCACATCCTTACGAAAGAGTTTGTCTGTAGTTGTAAGTATTCGTCTTCAGTAGCAGGCAGCACTATGCGTTGGGAGGCATGGTGGTGTTTTGTAATTACATTCACAAACACTTGATTTTGTTGATGACTATAAAGAAAATATCCATCTATCGACGATTCTGGCAATAATCAGTATTGATTATCAATTCAGATCGTAAGCACAGATGTTGTGAGAATTATCACATCACCCTTATAAATATGACATTTTCATAATTCCATCACAATTTATATCGAGATCAACAAGCCATCGCCACCCGCATGCCAGACAATTGATGCAATCATCACCAATGAGATTTCGGGGTGTGTAAAACGGAACTGTAATTGCATTGGCCACAACCAAATTATTGTTATAGTAACTATTCAATGATAATTTCATTCCGAAGTCTGCGGGTGAAGGATGGGTGAGGCAATAATTTTGATTGTGGCGACGCAGTTTATGGCTAAGTGTCCCCTCGGGTATTTTGATATGGTTTGTTGGCTACAAGATTTATTTGCATTGGCTTTTTTGTGTTCTACTTTCCTCTTTTTGTGTTAGTTTGTTGGTAGGATAATAATGTCATGGTTTTATTGATTTTGATATTTTCCAAAGCCATTATTGGTTTTGAGGTTTATTAAATCCTTACTCAAATCAAGTTGAAATCAACGCGTTGTCCGCGTAACAATGGTTTAATGCGTTCGTAAATATACTGTCATTACCTGCCAGAATATATTAAGAAAAACAGTTTCCTGCGATAATAATATTAATCACATAAACATCAGTCATGGTAATAAAAGATTGATTTGTTTTCGTTAGACGTCCATATCCTTGATAAATAAGCTTTATTCGTGTGTAAAGATAAGTAACGACAGGCACATAAATCAAAAAGCCGTGAAAAGGTCGTATAGACTGTTCGGGCGATAAAGTGCTAGTTAAAACTGGATTCGTAGAAACTGCGTTCAAAATTCAAACGATTCTAGTGTTATGAAAGTCATTATGAAAGCACGATCTTAATGAAGCATTATAATTATTTAAATTTACGTTCGCCGGTATCTGAATGCTTTTTATGACCAAGCCGGAATCAAGGATTTTATAAATGGTTGTGTACAAGACGAGTCGCGACTCGTTGGGGTGTGGTGCGGCTGGCGAACCAGACTGGGGGAGCGCCGACAACGACATTTATTTGTAGCTAGCCACAAAATGTACGTAACTGTCGCGTAAGATTTATTCTCAAACATGCCGTAATCTTTTCTCTCGTGGGCGTAGACGCATTTGTACGAAACGAACCATAGCGAGATACTCACCCTTGTTGTATATTTTCGGTTAAAACATCCTTGATAAGCGCGGGTCGGACCTCCATACTCGTCGATAAAGGAAAATATGTTAATTTAGTCGCTACGAGAGAACCGATATGACCTACTAAGTGATTGGGTTCCCTATGCGTTGGCGTGTTTTGAATTTGAACTCCGGCGGCCTCAAAGATCAGTTCAATGTTTACAAATTGCCCGAAGAAAAAAAACTCGATTCATTCGATTGAGATATTCATTTTGATTAGGTTCGATTTAAATAAGATTATTTTTAAGATGAAGATATTTGAAATGAAATTGGATTAACAGTTTCATAAACATAATTCTGATGTAAGAATCTATTAACAAATAGAGAAAAGAACAATGACCGAATTATGTTGAAACAAAGTTAAGGTAACACAAGGAAATTAAATAAGGAAACGAGTAATCCAAGAAAGTGGGTCAAATTGTCCGTGAAATATATCCACTAGGAGATGCAAAATATCGCCGAAATGGATGCCCTTTCTCACAATATGGCGCCACTAGAATTTCCATCTTTTATGAAATATTACGGATTACGTAGGCGGTCGTTTCATAAAATCTAATTTTAATTAAAAAATAAGCAAACGGTAATTAATTTCGTCGGTCTCCTCTCTCGGTTACAATGGTGTACAAATTAAACGTTTTGAGTCGTAACGTTC
The DNA here is from genome assembly GCA_951799385.1 of Hyppa rectilinea. NCBI lineage: Eukaryota > Metazoa > Arthropoda > Insecta > Lepidoptera > Noctuidae > Hyppa > Hyppa rectilinea. The sequence goes on from OX637315.1 coordinate 13,493,278, forward strand.
CCGGATAAATTCTCCTCCAACTTTTCCGTCTTCAGTATTTATTTTTTTCCATTAAAATTATAATCCAAATTTTAATTCCTCTCTCATGTCTACGGGTAACAATGCTCTCATTTTACTCGGCTTTGTGATTATTTTGTTCAAATTAATCTCACCAAAATATAAAACTGTTTTAAATTAAGTCGTTGCCTCCGATAAACTAATTTCGGCTTTAATAAAGTTAAAACGGCCCAATTCCCGAGCGCTTCGAGCGATGTTATTTTATTTGTCAGCATATAGTTCCAAAATAATTAGATCGGGAATTTATAGATGTCATCGGGGCCGTGATTTAGGGCGAGCTTCAACTTCAATTGGTCGTATCCGCATTGTCTAAATACGAAGATCTAATCTGCTTCAGCCCTTATCAGTGAAGTTTATATCTTCAGTGCATTGTGTTGGTAATTTTCACATAAATTAGATAAGACGCATAATCAAGTTAGCTTTGACAGCGCTTTGATAATAAAATTTGAACAGGCACAATACAAATTCTTATGTCACTTCGAGGCATGCTTTAAGTAATTGAGATTTGTTGTTTACGGTACTTAGCGGATACTTGTTCGAGAATTTCATTGCACATATAATCTGACAGCATAACTTTCATATTTATGAATCTGTGTTCTTGGAGACCACCTTTGCATAAAAGAAATTATTTTACGACTTAAGGAAATGATGGGAAATTGCCATGTGACTTGTTCTAGCAAATTCTATGGAGGTCTCCAACATGAAAGTTGCTCATAAGCTCAGTTATTATAGGTAAAACGTTAAAGCAAAATGAAAGGCGTCAGTCTAATAATCTGCCACATACAATAACGCTTACCACAACCACTTGTAAATATTTTAGTCAATCGATATACCTACCTGAAACGGACTATTAAACTATAATAGAATAAAATAAAAAGTATTTTATTATTAATCGCCTTTTTATTCTAATGGCCATCGTTTTTTATTTTCAATGGTTGGTTATCCTGTATAACCAGCCTTTGAATTGTGATTTCACGTATATACCTTGACCCATTTGCAACTATTAAGACCCTATTTATATGGCTAAAGCAGACATTCAAGGGATTCGAGAAAAGCAAATTTTTGTTTTTTTGAAAATCAGTAAATTTCAATTTTCTCTAAACTCTCAAATTCCTGCATTGCTATTCTATTGGGTACTATTTTCATCTCCCATACAAATAAAGTCATCGGCTCAAGTAAAATTAGCTACATCAGTATAAGCTTTATTAATCACTGTCCTTTCAAAGAAATTGTTGGTATGTGCTCTTAGAACCTGGTTACGAGAAATGTGAGTGATTCTTGGGTAGACATATATGTTTTGCTTGTCGCCTTGATTTAGATGCTTGTTTGTGTTAGAACGTTTTTAAATAAATGCGTACGACGAAAGTCTAATTTGGAATTAATTCGTTTCGTTCACGCATGACTTCAAGTGGAATAGTTCGGTTTCTCGTTTTTTTTTTAATGTAAATCTATTTTAGACTTTAGTAGGTTAAAGTATTATTTGTGAAAACAAAAGTTTTATGTAGTTAATTAAAATGACTTAATTGTATTTTTTTTGAGTTATTCAAAAACTTTATCAGGAATGATACAAAACGAAGCAAATATAAGTTATAGTGAAACTCTGCATAAGCAAAATGCTCCGTTTTAGAACTTTGACATGATTACTAAGACGTCTACTGCCGGACATAGGCATACCCCAAATATTGCCACTAGGCCTGGTTCTGTAATCTACACTTATGCAGCAGATTCCTGCGGCCTTCACCAGGGTTACGCCTTGTGTGAGGCCTTGCGACACTCCGTCTTCCGGTCAAGTCGCCAGTTCAGTACTCTTCGGCTCTAACGTCATTCTGTTCTATAAACAATGTGGCCTGCTCAAAGTGGCACGTAGTACCACCGTACCGCTGTACCATGTAAATTTGGCAATTCCGGGCTATCTGAGTTTCAACTCATAATAGCAAAGTGTAATTACGTTTTGTCGATTTCCCACTCTAACTTCTGTTGTTAAAATTCGTCGTCAACCTACTCTTATCGAAATAACCTAGAACTCAAATTGTCACAGAGAACAAAACTTCAACGGTACAAAATCCCAGAGGGCCAGTCTAAAATAAGTTGAAATCGTTACATGAATAACTAGTCTGAACAAAACAAAGTAATACCAAACAAAACAGTTTACACATTATACTTGTTTGTACTGTATTCTAAACTATACCACAGTTGGATTACAAAACAGTATATCAACTAGGCTTATGAGATAATTTTCTACACTTCATCTGTGTCGGTGTTAGGTCTGTCAACCATTAATTCATAAATATGTAGGTATTGTAGAGCCTTAGAGTAAAACCTTATGTTGTACAAGGCTGGAAATTATCTGACGGCATTCGAACCTTTCAAATGTATTAAGAATAGATTAGGATTTTATATATTCTAGACTGGACGTCCCGCAGCAATGCTTAACAGATGTATTCGTTATAACAAAGTGGAATATAATAACACACGTTTAAACTGGAAAAGTGTTTATCTTCATAGTATAGAAGCCCTATACCCACATTACACGCTCTACCACTGAGCCCCCTTAGTAGAGGATCTTCCATCCTCTACATTTTGGTGGAGGACGCCAGAGTCTCCACAGAAGACGCGGTACGGTCCCGCTCGTTTGTTTTTCTTATATTGGTGTGTGCAGAACCTTACAATATCTGCACGAATAAAATGTTTTAAAATACGAAATATATGGAGAAAACCGTATAACGGGCATTCTATGCATCCTGTTAGTGGTGCACAGTATTATAAAAACGACGCCCTAGTCGTATATAGGAAGCAAAGCGATTAAAGCAGGCGAATGAAACAACGCCTGGATATTCAAAGCTAAGTGGTTTTTATAGTTTCGTAATAATGGTTACCATGGAGACCATGATTATTTATTCCGCCTACAACGGCGTATGCTTTGAAGATTTCTTAGCCGAATTTAAAGTGTTAGCAATAGATAAGAAGTGGATAAAGAGCAATTGGGCTCTGATTATGGGCGCATTTATGCAGGGTCCAGCCCGCATTTATTATTCCACGATATTATATAATGATCAAGAGATCAGTTTCGAGGCAATGTGTGACGCACTGAGGAAGGAGTTCCCGTGCAGAGTGCACAAGGGAGTGTGTGTTCCTGTTGTGCAGGACACTGTAACAAATGTTGTTGTGGAGGATGTTGTCCCACCTAGCGCAACGCAAGAGCTGTCTGAGGAGTGCGGACAGGATAATTTTGTAAATGTTTGTGTTGATGATGTTGTAATTTCTAGCGCAAAAGAAGAGAAGGTGCTAGATACGGAGCCAAGCTGCCTTGTGAGCAGTGATGATGATGATGTTGTTAGCAGCGTTGATGACGACGTTGATGATGCTGTTGGCGCTGACGCGCAAAGCTGCCTAGACAGCTGTGATGTTGATGAGGAGACGGAAGTGTTTGAGTCTGAACATGAGGAAGAACTGGACGAATCGGGTCGGTCCAGTCCTGTTATTAATGATCATGATTCTGTTTCAGAGTATAATGATGAATATTACCATGATCACGATGTAAAACTAAATAAAAATAACATCGCTGTCGATCGTGTTGATGAAGATGGTCTCGTATCCATTTCATTGGATGTAAGTGTCCAAGAGTTGGTTGTGGTTGACGCGGAGTCACATACATTGAGAAGCGAAATGGTGCAGATGAAGGAAAATGAACCATTTATTGAATCTTCAACGTTAGAGTTTTTGAAGATAGAGGTGAAGGAGAGTGAGCATTTTGTTAGTTCTTCAGCGATGGTGGTTACAAACACTTATCGTAACTTGTTCATACATCGGCGCATAGTTAAAGCTAGAGTTAAACATGTTTGTAATATTAAAAAGAAAAACCAACAAACAAATAAAATTTCCATGAACGGCTCTCTGACATATAAAAATAATGTCAATCTTAGATTTAGACGTTTTCAAAATATGACTTTGTATGTCAGAAAAATTAAAAGGAAAAAGTTTGTTTCCAAAATTATGACCAAAAGAGGTCATAGGAAAACTCGTAGACTTTTTGAAAATAAATTTGCTTTTTTACAGTATGGGTTTACAGAATCAAATAAAAAGAGGTTTCGAAACATTTTAGATAGATGGGAGTTTTCACTTTTTAGAATTATATAATTACGACTCCAAATAGTTTTCATATCATGTCGCTGCATCATTTTTGAGATAAGTAGTAGCGAACAAAAACTTTTTACAGCTAAATAGATTAAAGACTTTTCTTTTATAGGTTGGTAATTAATTGTCAATTTTAAACATGTTTGTCACTTGTTGACATGTCTGTCATGTCAAATAGATGTAAACAACTTTTTCTCATTATTTTAGCTTAGTTTTAAGATATAGTTTATTGATGCATATCTCTTTGTGTTTATTGCATATGATGATCAAAAATGAATGAGACGCTGCCGGATGAGCGTGTGGGAGACACACCTCGCCGCGTCAAAGCGTCAGAGGGAGCGACACTTCGTCTTCATATTTCTCTAGTGCTAGAGTTTAGCATGATCGTGCTCCAGAGCATTTTATCGGGTTCATCTTGAGAGAAGGGGTGACACTCGTCCTGAGTTGAGGCCTACTTTGCTAACGGGGCGTAGCCTTGCAAAGTGTGTCAGGTTGACACAATTGGTCTAACTGAGGATGGGGTACCCATATTGTGGTTTCATATCTGGAGTATGGGCATGAAACGTTTTTAAGTTCAGCCTTCTTTGCAGTCAACCCCATCAGGGTGGATATGAACTTTCATATCATTGTTTGTTTTCGGAGGCTGGCTGCATCCTTTGCCTCGGGTTTTGATGCAGTGGGGTTCAAACTGGCCTAGCGTTAGTTTGTGCACAGTGGCACACTTTAATGCATTCATGGACTCTTGTGATGTCGTAAGATCCGCTTTGCCAGAGTTGAGCCTGCCTTTGCAAAGGCCAGACCTCACATGTAGATTCTCCTGAGGATAGGTAAAATCTTAATGTTAGGCTAGGTAGGAGTAGGAATAGATAGATTCGAATGCCAAGAGTAAAAGGGCTTAGTTATTTTAAAACTAAGTGTTCCCTTTTACTCAAGGGGGGCGTAGCTGATGTAGAGCCTTAGAGTAAAACCTTATGTTGTACAAGGCTGGAAATTATCTGACGGCATTCGAACCTTTCAAATGTATTAAGAATAGATTAGGATTTTATATATTCTAGACTGGACGTCCCGCAGCAATGCTTAACAGATGTATTCGTTATAACAAAGTGGAATATAATAACACACGTTTAAACTGGAAAAGTGTTTATCTTCATAGTATAGAAGCCCTATACCCACATTACACGCTCTACCACTGAGCCCCCTTAGTAGAGGATCTTCCATCCTCTACAGTATCCTATCCTTACACATTTATTTGTTTAAAACTTTAAGCACACAAATGTACAGAGGTAGACTCATGACATTTTTTACCAGTCAGCCTTATGGTGATGTCCGAAAGAGTTTCCACTACCCTGGAACATAAAGGGGCTATGGAAGGAACATGGATGGGTTTTAGTCAGTAAGACTCTGACACTCCCTTTCGCTCCACCAGCGGGAGGAGTCATTTGATGATTTCCCACCCACAAAAAAAAGAAGCCTTAAAGGTGATGCAGAGACAAACAAAAGTGCAATAACAAAAATTTTACTAAATAGCAGGATATACAATATAGCTATTAAAAACGATATTCTTACATTCTCTGGTTATAACGTCTGCCAAAAAGATCGCGAAAAGTGAAATGTAACCACCTCTTTCAATGCGACACGAGTGTGCGAGACACATGCGTTGCCATGTAGCGCCCCGTTTGTCCGTACTTGTTCTACTATATTTAATGTACTGTGACTATAGTGCGTAGTTTCTTAGCAACGGATATGGGTAAGAACGTATTTAATAATTTATAAGCAAAGTTTTGCCCGTGTGGTTTTCTAGCTAGACATCCTAATTTTGTAGTTATGAACTCCTTACAAGTAAACTTTTGTTAATAAGTTTGGTGGAACTACTGAATATTAATATCCCATCTCGCAATGATCCGTTTTAATTCACGTGTGATTAACATAATCAGCCTTTAATGTTCCCACTGCTGGGACACGGGCCTTCTCTCCGTGAGGGAGAATGCTTTTCAACTTCGTGGAACCCTAGTTTGATTAAAAATTGATAATGGAATGTCGACGTATTTAAGAGAATACATTTTTGCATCATGATACACATTAACGGTATTGGATGCACGCGCCATTTTAATACACTGTGTAAAATAAATATTTGATATCGATAAAATAACTTCAACAGTGATTATTTTAGCAACTTTATTGGTATTTTTTGTACGAATAAAAAGTAAATTCAAATAGATTAGAGCACGTATCACGTCACAGTTCACAATGTAGTAGCACTCAAAGAAATTTCATTTCTATCGACTTTAAACATACCTATCGTAAGCACAAAGACGTTTTACTTTGATTGATTTTTTCGTTTTATACATACAGAGGCCAGCACATCAAGTTTCCCCTAATCTGTCAAATTTCTTTGCTAGTTTTTCAACTTTATTGCAAAAGCGTAAAGTTCACCTTCAATTGGGAACTTTTGACAGTTAGCGATAGTTTGATGTACATACATAAAGTCATTCTTTCTCCCCCATGGGGGTAGGCGAAACTACAAAACGCCACCTGCTACGATCCTAACATACGCCTTTTGCTGCGTGTACGTTCAGACATCTGGTAGTACATGCCCGCCGTTTGCAAGTAGTACGCACCCGACCTTCCTGAAGAACACCACGAATAAGGTCAATCAATCTATCTTTTCAGAAGCGGCTTCCAGTCTAACCGGATACAGCTGAATACCAGTATTTTACATGGAGCGACTGCCTATCTGACCTCCAAAACCAAAAGTCAGTAACTGGGTAATACGATACCCCCTGGTAAGTGAGGTAGTCAGACTTTCGGGCTTCTGTCTACCCGTAACGAATATCAAAGATCCACGATGACAGCCGGGAACAACGGCTGGATATGCTTTCCGAGGCGCAGAAGAGTCTCGATATGTAAAGATGGTCACCCAGCTTAACCTGTTGGAAAGATCCATGCCGCTGTTATTACTTAGCCACGAGCTCCAAAGTTCTACAATTTACCTATCCTTTAATGTTTACTGTTCCTTTTTATTTTTACCTTAGCTTTTTTGAATCTCAGTTAAAGCACATTTATCTAGCAAGCTAAGCTGTAACCATGGCTCAAAATAGCCCTCTAAACACTCATAACAGCATCCAAATCCTACATCGGATCACAGGACTTTTATTTTCCATTTAGTTGGCGGATTTGCTGGGTCGACGCGAGTTAGCCGTAATAAATATAAAAGTTATAGCTTGCAGAAGCCTTAACCCTTCGCTTAAAGCTTACCACAAGCGGATTACGGTCATTATTCATTCCTACCGTCCAGAGTGCCTCAGGCTGGAATCGAAGAGAGACGGTGAATGTAAATGTGTACATTTTTTCCACTCAGACCCTTATTAATGTTATCCTGAATGAGAAATATTTTTGGTCATTGATACATTAACGGGCACAATACCTGACTAAATTGAAAATTCTTTGGCTCTTTTTTCTTATTTGGGCTGTTTTTAATTATATCCTAGTCTCAACTGAATTGGTTCGGTAAACCAAATTTTGAATATCTACTAGAAATGTCATGTTAAAAAGATATTTTAATAGTACCCTCTGTAATAATATGTTGATAATATCATACCGGGTTAATTTTGGTGTTACTGTAGTTCTTGAAATCAACAATTTATTTTGCAATAAATGGACTAGAAATTTAAAAAAAGAAACTTTTTAATGTAAATCCTATTTATTTATAACCAACTTGCATTTACAGTTTAAAACCACACAAACGAGTTATTGGTCTCTAAAAAGTTTAAATGACAAAAAAGTTTTTTTTTTAAATCTTATCTATACTATATATACTATATAATATTATAAAAAGGTAAAATTTGTAAGTTTGTATGTAGGGGGTAATATCCGGAACTAATGATCCAATTTCAAAATTTTTTTCACTGATATAAAGCTACATTATTCCTGAGTGCTATAGGCTATAAATTATATTTATATCAAACATATTAGCCGAGCTATCGCAATTATCGTCTAGCAAGTCAGTAGTCTAGCAAGTTACGAAGTCGCGGGCAGAAGCTAGTTCTTTGAATAAAAAAAACACTCATGAACACATCGCCCACTTTTCCAGATAAGCTAGCAGACAACATACCGAGTACCTAAACGCTCCGACAGTGTACCGTTCATCACCACAACTATAACAAATACTACCTCCATAAACGCCGATACCTCTTACCATCAGCAAGATCAATACTTCACTTCCAACCCCAGTACAATATAAAACAAATTCAGGTGTATTAATAACAAAGTTTCCTTAGTAGACCGCAATACGTTTTCCTCAAATGTCCCAAAGGTTTTTATTGATTACATGGACCATGTTCCACTTTTTATATTGGCACTAAAACCGAATAAATCGCAATGTGCTAGTAAAAAGGTTTATTTGCCCTTTGATTGTTTGCCATACGTTTCCCAAAAAAGTTTGCGGGAGGAAAACTTCAAATGATCCCCTTGGCCAGTGTATAATTTATTTAGTTTCATTGTGTACCCTATAAGAGGAGCTCGTGGCTAAGTAATAACAGCCGCATGTATCGATCCATCAGGTTAAGCTACGCTTGCCGGGGTTGGTCCGTGGATGGGTGACCATCTTTACATATCGAGACTCGTCCGTGCCTCGGAAAGTACGTTAAGCCGTTGGTGTCGGCTGTCATTCGTGCATCTTTGACAGTCGTTACGGGTAGTCAGAAGCCTGGAATTCTGACAGCCAGTCTTACCAAGGGGTATCGTATTACTCAGTTACTGACTGAGTTGTGGAGGTCAGATAAGCAGTCGTTCCATGTAAAATACTTGTATTCAGCTGCATTCGGTGAGACTGGAAGCCGACCCCAACATAGTTGGGAAAAGGTTAGGCAGATTGATTGTGTACGATCTTCAGTTAACAAAAAATATTGAATCGATTTTGAAATGTTAATGTATTTTTTCGTATAAACTATGTATAAGGTTTAGAAGTTTGTGCGAAACAATATAATTTTAGGGTTGAAGAACTTGAAACTTTGAAACTAAAAGCTTTCAATTTAGTTGAAAACTTTTTATATCTTATTCACGATAGAGTAGATTCAAATATTATATACAAGACTTTATCTCTATTTAGGACCAGACTTTTTATGAAACAAACCTTTTTATTCGTCTATGATTTTAAGGTAGGTAAGTTGAAATTAATCTCGGGGAGTATGGGTGAAAAATTCTTACATTCCTCAATAATTTTATGATTGATCGCCTATTCATCACCTATAAGTGCGATAGTAATTCATTTCCCGTAATTAACCGTCATAACTTACGTGGAATGATGAACAGCTAAAATATTCTGGTTTTTGTTAACGTTTCGTATTAAGATTTAAATATTGTTGTCAGGATTATAAGCATTCATCATACTTACTGTAATACATTTAAAAATTGGTGTTTTTCAATGGGCCTAGTATGGACCTTGAGGAACCCCTTACTGTTAATAAGTAAATGAATTAATAGGGTCAACGGAGAAAAAACTACACAGGAAATAAGCTACAAGGGCAATGCCCTGATCCTTTTCATTTCTTCATCTATTTAATATATCCGTGCAAAACATTTTCTCATTATAATCAACCATATTGTCTTAACACAAAAGCAGATTCTATTTGTGTGGCATTAGAACGAACAAAAATATGACAGTCGAAAAATTTATGATGTTTATCTTCAACAAAAGGACGTACAAAAGATTGTCATTTACGGTGTCTTTATTCCAAAAAGAGCCGTAAACAATTGGTAACTTTGACAGGCATCACGAAATGACAAAAAGGATTACCTACGTGTCTCTACAATCTCACTTTTACAATAATTGTTAACGAAAATTCAAGCTGGATTTTAAACTCTGCTCCTCCGTGATAAAGATCATTGAGAATCAGAATGCGTGATTTAAGTTGGTCTTTCTCACTAACTTGGTATTTTTAGTCGCACCCCGCCACTTCTGAATAAACACTAGCTTTTGTGTCGTGTTCTTTTTAGATTTTTGCACATAGTACTTATGTAAGCAATTCATTCAACCCGTTACAAATTGCCCTTTGTCAAGACTCGATTGACAGTTTCTTGCAGTCGTCCAAGAGTCTAAGAAATGATTTTTTTGCCCTTAAATAAATACAGCGCAGAGATTTTCTCAACGTAAAACTTGATTTAAGTACTTAAATGGATTCATAATTTATTCGTTCAAGCGATTCTGTTCCTTATTACTGTTTACTCGATAACTTAGAAAAAATACAACGTAGCGCTTTAAATTTTAACCGTCATGTACTTAGAGGGCTCTTTAGAGTAGAAGCCACGTTAAATTTAATTTCATAACTTTGATGGCCATCCTTTTAACTACTAACATAGAGTTCAAAGTGGCGTGAAACCCAATTTAAGAACCCCTAGTCGCGCAGTGAAGAATAATAACCATGTTTTTCTTATGTTTGTCTTTGGAGGAGATTACAAACATACGCGCACATGGCAAGCTCTTCAATCGATGGTTCCCTCTCGTCGTGACATCAAAACTATTTGTCTTTGAAATAACTTGGTGACTTTCTACGGACCGTCTCGCAGCGAGATGAGTTATTGCGTTATCCCCTTGAAACACAAGTCCATATCTGCAAGTCACGGTACTGTTCATGTATCATGTAAACTAGAAATAACACCTGTGCTAGAATTTGTTGATATTTAAATTTCCTGCTTCCATTTTACTAGAACCTTTTTCATTTTAAAAACTCGAAACCGCTCTAATGAATGAACAAGGTAAAAAATCAGCGAACCGAAAATATTTCACGTCCACATTTTAAAACATCCGACGATTAAAGTTAACATGTAATTGCTGCTTTTTTTACTGCCAGCAACATTAGTGTTTTCGAACACGTCGCTAAATAAAAATGCATTCTAAAATAAATCGTTGTAAAATTCGCGCCTTGGGCACTGGCCGTTGAGACTCCGAGGCCGGTTATTAAAACGACTATACTATGTCATTATTCTCGAAACAAAAAAAGGAGTGAATCGTAACAGGCGCGCCACATATCATCGGGGGAACTGGCACTTATGCGCGTAGTTTCTATCGTAAATCAAAGATATTAAACGGAATGGCGGAACCTCTTTTGAGTTCACATTATAAATCATAGAGGCGCAAGAAGACCTCTGGCTGCCACCAATAGGGTCTTTGCGAACACCGTCTACATAAATCGTGAAATTAAAAATAATACAAAATGTTTGATGTTAAACTTGTGTAAGTTGAGACTGTCTGGTTATCTCGAATGCTTGCAGTGTGACACTGGGTTTATGCTAACTGAAACAGAATATTGTAATAGTCTCTGAACTAGATGCACAGCAAAAAAGAGTGTAACTTATAAAGCAACAAAAAACGAATAAAAACAAACGAGAAAAAAATGACAGTTATACCTTATTTTATATATCCACTTAAACACAATAATTTTGAGGTTGTCTTACAGTTAGCAACCAAAACAATACTTACAAAAACTCTTTATACTTAAAAAAAAACATGATAATATATAAAAATCAGTAACGCCTCAAAAAATCTAGTTGATACAGATAATACATTGAATTCCGCTAAAATATTGAAAAGAATGAGATCTATTAACACGGACAACACTAACAAAAAAGCGTCATTACCGAGGTGTTCCAATTTATTAAATTCCAACGTGTTTATAAGACGGTGACATGATTAAACGAATTGTATACAGGGCTAGAACATCGCTACTTTCACTGTACTGTCTGAACGTGATCATTGTCTATTATGATTTAAACGGTGCATGCTAGTTTGTGGTTTTAAGGTGGCTGTCCATCGAAAAAGAACATTGCTATAGATATACTGTAGTTATAATAAGAACTGACTATTAGAATCGGGCAAAAATAAATATTATGCCATGATATAATTGCAAAATTTCATTTAATGCTTATAAGTATTCCATTTGAGTCTAAAAATCTTAGACGTCACATCCGCGTACAAATTCCGCGTCTTGACAGTTCATAAAAAGTAATGTTATTAACTACCCTTTCAAATACCCAATTCCTCACAGGTAACTACATAATTTTGTAGCTTTGAATGCAACAAGACAAAATAGTCTAAATAATATTATCATTGTCAATAAAAATAAAACAAAAATGTAATTAAAATCGCTGTTTTTTATTGACGCAAAAATTGACTTAGTTCTTGAATCAAACTACAACTCCTTTCGTGGTAAAAGGTACAGTCTGTTCCGCTTCCGTCAGCAATTTATCTTAGCTGCTGGTGTAACCTCACCTCAAACGCTCGCCAATTGCTGCCTCATTGACTCTCGGTTTCATTTATCTAGTTTCGTTTAAAATTGCTTTCTTCGTGCAATTCGAATTTAAAGATCCACATAAAGATAGATTTTCAATCTTTAAACTCACTTTCTACATCACGTTCTGCCAACAAAAGGCGATAGTATTGACTTTGTTTGGGTCGAATTTATCGTTACGTGAAAAGAGTTACATAAAGATATCATAACTAATATCGTTGTGGAACGTCAAGTCATTCGATATAGAAGTGTTTTGTAGGAACTCTTAGGGTTTCCTTGTTAGGATCGTGACGAGATTGAGTTAGATATGGTGCTGTGAGCTCTGTTATTGCATTCGGTTTGTTGACGGCGATAATTTCGGTTCAAAGGAGACAAAAACCGTCTGTTGGCACGGCAATGACTGTTCAGTGTTCGTTTGTTTTTATTTATGTCATTTCGTAATCCGGTATGGGTCTATCAAATTGAAGATTAGTTCCGTTCTCAGTGAGTTTTTGTTGAAGTGTTTCTTGCGTACAGACGCCAAGCACATCAAACTATCTCAAACTGTCAAATATTGCCAATTGAAAATGAATCATTATGCTTTTACAATAAAGTTGAAAAATTATCAAAGAAATTTCGACTGATTCGGGTAGCTTGATGTGCTGGCCTCTGTTCTTCAACGTTTCTATTGTCAACACTAAAACTACCCTGTAAGCAATTTCAGTAAAAGTTGAGTGACTTTCACTTTTAAACTTTTTACTTGACTTATATTATGTAATCGCAACAGGAAATTCATCAAAGCGAAATTTTCTGAAAGCCAAGTTTGTCCCAAAAAACTCAGATTACTTTAGCCACCTTGTTCCACTATGAATTTTAATTTCACACCTAAGCCCGCAGTCATAGCGCCCACAAATCAACACAAAGCTATATTTATAAGCATCGCAGACTTTCGATCAAGTTAAATTGAAAAATATGTAAACGAGCGTGATATTCAATGTGTCGTGGAAAAAAAAACATGGGGCTGTCATTTTTAACGTGCGATAGATGGCGTAGCTGTAACGCTAACACAGATAAATCGGTCGCAAGACGCCTCGCTACATTGCCTTCCTTAACGACCTTTGCTACGGAATCAGTTTAGGGTTAAAGGTGATTTTCTTCGGTATTGTGAGTGTGTGTGTACGTATAATGCGGTGTCAAAGGAAGTTTGAAACGTCGAGAGATGATACGCGTTTTTCATGAAGAATATTCGACGGAGGATATTGAAAAATATCTTGTTCAGATATGAGACCAGAACATAGTCTTGCGGCTTCATTGGTTCGTTTTTCTTGTGTTATACTTTTTCTCTGCAGCAATTAGTCTTGCGTGTCAATGTTTATTCTGGTACAATGTGTTTCTTTAACTTAGACGGGCATGGATAGGTAGTTGCAACACAGTTTTTAAATTTTGTAGCTATCATGGTTTCCATTATATGTATATCAATTTGTTGTTGTTGAAAAATAAAACTTTTTACTGGTCTTGCACGTGAAACAGTTACGAATAAAATATTAATAAAACTTTAAAATTGCTATAATTTTAAAAAGTGTAACAAGCCCATTAAAGTAACATATAATGAAAGGTAACTGAAACAATTGTTTCAGTTACCTTTCATTATATGTTCTTACTAGTGATTTCATACGATATTGAACTTTAAAGTCAATGTAATTAACTTTATTAAAGGTTACGAATACATATTTGATACTTTTTCTTTTATGACAAGCCACAGACACTAAATAGTTTTAGTTGGTATCTGATATTCTACCAATGCTCAATTCTATTTATTTTCTATACCCTTGAGAGTAGGTATATAATGTAGTTAAGTATGTATACTAAATTCATAACCAGATATAAATGATTATATAATGACCCGTTGATGACTTCGTTAACAGCCAGGGCACATGCTATATCCATAGATATCATATCAAGTCTCAAGGGAAGCCTTTAAGAGTAGAAATCATTCTTCAGCAGCTATTAACTCTACTGTCTTTAGCTCTTGGCACTCCACTTTTAAAGTAAAAAATAACACAAGAAAACAACATTTTTGGAGAAGACGCCTACGTCATCACCACACATCAATTAAGACAAATCCAAAAGCTTACGTCACCTCAAAATGAGTCTTAAGACATAAACAACAGATAGCCGTGAGTTATAAAGTTGTCAAGCCGACATTATGTATAAGATGCAACAATAGACATACTACATGAGGGCGTTGCTTCGCGTTGTTATAAGGCCGTTACCTAGATTAATGTGCGTGCCACATCGAATGTGTAGAAAGATCTTTGTGGGAACCGCGTTTGGAAATGGAGTAGTGTGGGTTCTACTGGTGGACAGGTTCGGCAAACAATCTATGGTTTGACGAGTTTATTAGTCCGTAAATATAAGACTGATGAGTAAAGACAGAGATATACATGTACACGTCTCATGGGGAGATCGCAACACTGTTAGTGAACATGGATTAAAGACGAAGACGAAAAAAATACTGACGAAACTGATGTAGATGGTGATGAATGACCTGAAATAGACACTTTGGATAAGCTAATCACATTGGATAAGCTCTCCCCTAATCTATCTAAAGATTGCTTGTGAATGTTCAAAATTTATATCTGTAATTTTTATGGTGTGCACAATAAAGAGTATTAGATTTTGAATGAAAAAGCCGAAAATGATGGTGAAGTTACATATTTAGAAAGAGAATTTTAGTCAGCAAAACCTATCGTTGATATTTGAGTCATACTTAAAGTTAGTACATTACGTTAACTGACTGTAATTGATGTACGCTCATATAAGCATCTAGACAGGACTTGTCCTTTATAACGACTTGCCAACGAGTTTTATAAGTATGATAATTTACTATTTCCTGTGCTCTAAGGACTAGCTAGACTGCAAGTCTGCTATATACTATAGCAGACTGAAGCTATTCCAATATTTTTCTTTTTTGTTTGTGAGTAATATCTTAAGAGATTTGAACCAAGACTGGCTGGGAAATGGTTCTCAAATGGGTCAAAGAAAAAATAATTTGAAATATAATAGATAAACATTTTTACTATTTATTTTCGTTTTCATGTTTATCTTGTTCCTCAAACCGACAGACTGTGTGTCTCATCATACCGTCACGCTGCCGTCCTTTTGTCTCTGACACTCCCTCACTATTTGATTTATAGATCTGTGCGTTGACTGGCTGTCTCTACCGAGGCTTATTAATGAATTTATTTAAACGCTAATGAACGAGTTACGTTAAGGACAAGTGAAACCAATTTATCTGTATCCGAAATGAACGAACGAATGAACTGTTATTTTAGGATCATAATTGAACCCCCGATCGGTTCAAACTTTTCTTTTAGTTCGAAAATTTTAAAGTTAAATAAGTATCGTTCATTTATCTTATATAACTTTCGGATGATCTTTCCGATTTCGAGAATTCGTTTCGGCCAATTTGATTTTGTGAAAACAATGAAATTAATTAACATGGGATTATTA
This sequence comes from Hyppa rectilinea, assembly GCA_951799385.1. Classification (NCBI taxonomy): domain Eukaryota; kingdom Metazoa; phylum Arthropoda; class Insecta; order Lepidoptera; family Noctuidae; genus Hyppa; species Hyppa rectilinea. Next base: position 13,509,246 of record OX637315.1, read on the forward strand.
TTGAAGAGTCTGATTTTAGATTAAGTAAGCTGATTCGGGTATAATATTGATTCACTAGTCTCTGTTATTGAGAAGAGTAAAGTAATTCAATATCAAAAGGAAATTCTCTTTGTTTCATTGTACAGACAAAAATAATAATAGTATATGTCTGAGCCATAGACCAAACGTAGAGGACAAGATTTAGGTGGAAAACAGACTTGGCAGCCGGCCGGGGACAACACAAGGAAGGAGGAGATGAAGTACATACCTGTCTAGAACTACATAGTTCACATAGATACAGCGTGTATTAACTTGCCTCACATATTTACACAGAATATTGCATACTTGCATAGCTACACACAGATTCAGTAACTAAAATACCTCTTGGTTAACATGGCTATATAACCTACGACATGTTTAAAATTTAATATTCAAAGCTATTTAAATCTTTTCACTACAAAGCGGCTTGTACAATAAATTCCGCATTACACCGTCACAATCACAACGGAACGTAGGTACCTATATAACTTTAACACCAAAGACTTAAGACTACAGTTTCAATGATAAACGTGCTTCATCAATTTTAAACACACGGCTCAACTTCATACTGCAACGAAGCTTATTCAAAAGACTCTGGCTTTTTACTAATGCTTTCAGAAGCTTCATTAACATCCACTCTAGTGAATAGGCAAGAGTACTTAATTCAAGCGAAGCTAGTCGACGTTCTATATGAGACTCTGTGTTGCCACGCAAAATATTTAAGCGGAGGTTCGAAGTAATTTTTTTTTAGTGTAAGCTGGAAAAGTTTTTAATGTCAAAGTTGGAAATAAATGTTATTAGTTATAACACTTTACTCGTGATAGATGCAGTTGGTGATGGTAATTATAAATCCAAAGCCTTAATTAGACTTTCGGAAGATACTTCATCGAAAACAAACATATTATTAATAGTAGTAATTTACAGAAACAAATTACCCGTAGGCAAAATAACATCCACTGAAGGCTCAACCTAATAGAAATTGGAGAACGATCAGAGATCCTCTAGGATGCTTGTAATAATAATGACATTAGTAGTGTTAAAACTAATATTGCTTCACTTCCTTTATAACTACACCAACGCGACAAAATTCACGAAGAACAAACGGAACAAATGAACTTACATAACCACACAGACAATAATTACAAACCCAACTACTCATTACTTAATTTAATTCCACCAAGTCGAGCTATAAAGTTTAAGTCAGCTCCAGCCGGGAACTTTAAATTTAAAACACACCATAGGCATCTTAATACATGTGTGAGAATGCGAGGCAAATTCAATTCTTGGCGCGGGACCATCCACCCGGCGAAGATTTAAGGTTCATTTTAGTCGGCGTAAGTTATTTGCTCATGAACATCTGGAGCTACCAATTTTAGATTGAAATTGTTACCTCGTACAATGAAATTGAAAACTTTATTCACCGTTTGTCTTTCTACCGCCTTCACTTGTTTCTGGTATTTGTTTTAGGCTGGATTCTGTCTTGCCTTAATTTGGACATCTAAAATTTTTGTACGGCATTTTAGATATTCTGGAATTGTTTATAACGAGACTCGAATTAAGAACAGCGAATTTGTACTATTAACTTAAAGGTACACAAGACATTTCTACATTCAATTACGACTGTCACTTGCAATTTTGTCAGTAAACTAGAAAACGGTAATGTTTGGTTTTGTGGCTTTGTTACCATAAATTAATTAATCTGTTGTCAATCAAATAATGGATCCCATAAATAAAATCGTATCCAGTATTTACTCAGGCGGACATTTTCAAAATATAATTTAATATTCGATTCTGGCTTCTTCCTTTCATTATATGCAAAGCGTTCGGTCACGCGTTTATTATTTCTAACAACCGCTTTGACATTCGGCTCCTTTATTTACGTAACAAGCTTTGCTACGTCGCGGCTCGCACATAAATTCCTATAAAATGAGACATAAATACTCCGCAATTCTAGCAATAAAAGGGAAACATCAAAGAGTTCGTTCGGGGAAACCACTATTGAACATAGTTGCTCTCGAACGCTTGGTTTTTTCTTTTCCAACGTCGCAAGATCGTCGGTGCTGCCACAGTGCCACCCCACCGCGCTCCTAGTGATTAATTAAAAATTGAATAGAGCTCTAATAGTCACATTGTGATAGCTTGAATAGCTCTTAATGAATTTCCATTCTGCGAAGTGGGTCGTTGTAGGGAAGTCGCGTAATTGGTGGAAAGTCAGGATCGGTGACCGCGGCCTGTTTCAGGATGCTGCACCAATTTTAGGTTTATTGTTTCTATAATTGCTCCAGGGAAATCCACGACGAGTTGAACTGACTTCACTTAAAACTTTACCCCTAGATACAACTCCGCAATATTGGCTCCCGTTCAGTTTCGTTTGTGTTCGCGAACATTTTTGTTTAATAGACTCTGATTGGTTTTGACTTTATATTTAATTTTCATCATACAATCCTTCGTTGAATCTTCTGGGTGATCGTTACGAACGTTTTGAGTTTGATTAGGTTAGTTATTATTTTATATTTCAAGGGGAAAACAATCACAGTATCATTCAAGTCAATCGAATCATGGTTGGCTTTGCCTTCCGCGCTAGAATTGGCTAATTATACTTATTTATCAAATGCAAACATATTTTATTGTACTGCGACGTGTAAAAGTGATGACGATATGCTATTTACAACAACGAACAATTTCATTTAAATTCTTTAGTAGTTTGCTAAAATTGCCACAATCAAAGTTTACATAATAGGTTAATAATAGGTTTGAGGAACAAATAAAATATCTCAACTTGAAAAACACAATCTCGACATGTGAAATGTGAGCTCGGTGGTGATCGCACTGACTGTCAATGTGACCGCCAATGGCTTGATGTCCGAAAGCCTTAGCCAAAATCGCTCGATACTTTCGTTTGGCGGTTGGATCAAGGACCTGATTCAGAAGGTGGGCTCGCAGCATGGAAAGGTTCCTGCTTCTGAAGCTGTTTCGCCTATAGCTTAGAATACCGACACCGATGGACACATTAAAAAAATAAATAAACTCTTTACTATTTCAAATCGTATGTAATAATATGAAAATAAATAAATAAGACTAATTTCTCTCAATTTATTCGGTGATCCTTAGCGATTTATTGATCCCTTTTATCAATTTTTAATCTAAAACTGATAACGGTACAACGAGGTTTAATAATTTAGATTAATTCGTTCCGGACATTGCTTAGCTAAGAAAACATGAAACATACACACACTTGTTATTTTATCATTTGCAATTTTATTTACACTGAGTCCATTTCCTTCAGTATATTTCCAATTTTATCGTTTAACGTTGTTCAAGTCACGTCGCTTTTCCATACATATAGATGAGGGATAGCAAAGGTCTTGTACCGTAAAAAAATCTTTTTGAAATTCGTTTAAGATGTTATTGCTGAAAACTTCCTACAAGGGAAAATCTTAGTGTGTAATCTAAATATAATAAAGTTCTTATTCCCTTATTAACAATTTTTTTCCTATCTCACTGTTTAAGAGCTCCTGATTAAATACTATTAGTAGTTGAAACTTCAGTTCCTGTAAGCAGTTCATTTTTTTTTTCATTAAATATTTCACATTAATAATAATCAATGTCTTTGGAGATATCTTCCATCTAAAAGAATAAGCGATACATGTATGACTAATACTCACAAACCAATAGCAAAATAACGTTTGTTTCGACAGCGATAAAATCATTACGTGCGATTATTCATTCGTTATAATACACGCATTCTCAAGACATACAGTATCTTAAGTTTTTGTAGATAAATTACATACTTTGAACTTTATAATTCCTCACTAAAAACGAAATTACAGATCGGCCCTAAACATCAGTGGCTAATCTTGGAAATACCTCAATCGTAACATTGACTAATGTGTTCATACACGTTCCTATGCGTAAGATTACTCTTACAACATTTAACTGAGCAGGCACGCTATCGAAATTTCTACATTAAGACGGAGCGGCGATAAATCGTGTCCACTTAATATCTGACCACGATCATTCATTACGGAAAGCATTACCTTAATATATTTTGGTTGAATCGACGTCTGAGTAGATTTCCCTCGGACCTGAGATTAGGAACACCCACGTGTTTTATCAATAATCCATTATGCGTACAGCAAACAATGAGGTGCGTTATCAGAAGCGGTGGTATCGAAGCCGGCATGATGAATGGCCGCGATGGTACATTAGAAAATGTCAATAAATAAAAAGTCAATATCTCATGCCCATCTCCCGGCCATAGTAGAAACTCGAGATGAAATGTTGTTAGCGCAGTACACTCCGCTACACAAGTTAATATCGTAGAAAAATGTTGAAAAGAAACTCACCGTTATTGGCGTTTCTCTAATTGGAAGCAAAAATTAATTGGAGATACTGTACAAATAAGGTGTGTAGAGGAACATTAATACAAATATATAAAACGTTCATTACTTTTTAACGGTGTCGACAAATTCAATTCTGTTAATTTTGTACGCATTAAAATTTTATTCTTTTAAGAGAAAGGTTGTGAAATATTCGATTATGAGCAGATATAATTGTAATTTCTCGCTGGGCACTCGACCTCATTATTCGTTCACAGATTCAAACAGCTGTTTTTCGTCAGTGTTGTCAGATGGTTTTATTTCATAGTTATAAATAGAAAAAAGTATCTATTTGATAACTTTAAGCATTCATATCTATTACAACACTTGAAAAGCAGGTTTATTATGGAATCTTATAAACTTCGCTACACCTACTCTTAAAACTGATTTGCAAATATTTCAAATCCAACACTCTAAACTAAATGCTAGAATAAGACATCTCACACAGAACTACCCATGTTTTGTTTTTTTTTTAAACTTGGTACAAAAAAATGCACCATTAAATTTTTATGACGGTCTCCTATCTTGAGTCAGACAATAATAACTACACTTAGTAGAGAAACCGGTAGCCATAGTTAAGTGGAGTTATGCTTAACTCAAGTTTGGTACACACGATCGCTCCTACGCGGTCAATTTGCTTCTACAAACTAGTCGGAAGGTTTTCATTTGCACTGTAGTATTACGCGTTAAAATGTTTGTCTAAAGGTGAGTTATTGAGTGTAATTGTCTCTAATTTTGACAGTTTTTATTTGTGTAGTTTTCACCGTTGACGTCTTTACGTTTGACGTCAGTCTTTGTAAAGTGGCACTCGTTATTCCATTATTTAATTTTTTTTCTGGATCCTGGTCAGTGAAGATCTTCTTCTTCTTTTTGTAAGGATTGTAACTAACCTGGGTTAACCTGGGGTAACCTTATTCAGAGTTTTTATGCTGCCCATCGGCCTCTGACTTAGCTTCTCATGCTGTTGAGAAATATCTCTCCGACTTGCTGTTTCCTCACGAGTTTTTCCTTCACCGATTTTTAAGCAAGTGACAATTATACAATACGCAGTTGAGTCCCGAAATCAGAGGTGCGTGGCTTGGGTTCGAACTCAAGACCTATGACTTGGCAGTCCGACGGTCACACTACCAAGCTATCACTGCTGCAGCTGTAGCTGCTGCCAATGAAGATAATATACGACAGTCACTTCTTAAAATAGCGCGCTGCTCTCTCACATTTTAAGAATACCATCAACATACAATTTTTGTTCTATAAGAATTGGTTAAACTCAGTCAGTAGTTCAAATAAGTAAAGTTGTCAAACACGGCCCAGTTCTGCATAAGCAACTTGTTCATTTCATCAGAGATATCTTGCATGTCCATGCGGATTCGAGCACCAGATGGTATTCCTATTAATACTTGTGTAGCAGTACTGTGTCGGGTTTCCAAATCTTAATTAGTCATAAGTACAGAGAGATCGTTAGTTCTTCGGCTTTCTTGTGTGGTCTCCAGATATAGGACCCTGTCACCGATTACTTAATGGTTACTCCATCGCCTCTTCATGTGGGAACGAAATTGTAAAGCTGAGATGTGCATTTCGTCATACCGACTTTCATGACATTTTTAGATTTGACATAGTGACTCCCTGTTGTAAAACCTAGAAATTGTACTTACAACTTAAATAGACTGTTTTCCGTTTATACCTTACGTTACGTTACGTTTGAAAAATAACGGTCGTAAGCCTAGCGTTATTTCGTTACAAACGTATAATAAAACAAAATAACCTCTTTACTGTTAAAATTAAAAAAAATAACTCTAAAGTGCAGTAACTTCAACCATATTTCCCAATGACTATCGTTATTTTTCTAATACTATTACAAATGGACTATTAGATACTAATATGATTTTCTTTTGATCTTTCCTCAGTATTTTTTAGTAGAACACAAGAAATTCTAATTTACAAAAGAACATTTTATTATGAACACAGAAAATGGCTGACATGGCTACTACGCCTAACATAATATAATATCAGGCCGTGTATCCCTGAAGGGCTAGGCAGAGGTGTACCTATAGTACACCTATGTAGGTACATTTCGCTAGTTATGTTTAAGCCCCATATAATAGGAGGCGAGCCTATAGCCATCAACCGGGCACAAATCCAAACTCCGGGCTGTCACTGAGAAATTCCAGATAGAAAACCCAACATGTTTGACCTAAGACCGAACTCAAGACCTTACCTAGACCAGACATAAATGTAAATAATGTAGATGTTGATAAACGGTTCAAAGATGTCAATAATTTCTGACTTATACAATTTGCACAGCCAATAGACTTCAATCCCCTTTACCATATTACCATAGAATTGTAAAATAAGATTATGGTTATTTCCTCGATACAAGTGTACACCTACTTAATCGAGTGTCAGTCACCATGATGAATGTATGGTATTCAAGTTACGACTATGCTCATTCCAATGTAATGTAAATCCTTGATCTGTGGACAGTACTTCAGATTCTTCATATATTTACGTCATTGTTAGGTCTTCAAAGAGAGTGATTGGAATATGCTAACATAAACGCTTGGATGTAAGCACAGCAGCGAATAAAAAATCTCATTATTTTAATAGAAGAGTTAAGATGGGAATTACGTTTTGTAATGTTTGTGAAACTCAAGTTTTTTCGGCAACTTTGCATAGACAAAATGAAGCAATTAAAACAATTGAGAGCGAGATCTTAATTACACGATTGCAGGTCGTACTCACATTAAGAAAACACGAACAAACGGTACCACAGTGATTCTACAATTACCAAAAACACAAAATTACTGTTCGAACAGTACATAATGAATGAATTGACCCTATCATTACTATTTTATAACTCAATTACGGTAGCAGTTGAGTTTTTTTTTCTACCAGAAACAGAATTTCATTTTAAACAACTATAATACATAAAGTTGCATGGATATTTCATTTGGCCTTCGGATGAACGAAACAACTAATTTAGAGCGACCCATTCAAATTAATTTATTTTTAGTAGTTGGCTTGCAAGCAGGCCGGATGTGTTTTGGAGCAGTGGTTCCTGCGTTTGAAGTAAGCTAAATTAAATTTTCGCCGAGAACAATTTCTAAATTAATTCCGGGAACACTAAGCTTGTTCTGAACTCGAACTGTTACTATCCTTGTTACTGCAGCTGTAAGTGTTGGTGGATTCAAATGTTGCATTTGTTTTATTGTTTGAGTACCATGTAATGAGAGTGATTCTTGCATTTGAATAAATTATGAAATGAATGTGCGTTTCTTCAGTATAGTATATTGTTGAAAAGGATACTCTTATAATTATTTATTTATTTAAGATACATATACAACATAACAGATTTAAATAATCTAAGGCGTTGTAGAGTGGAATCTAACAAACGGTATTAAAAAAAAATAGGGCATGAGTAAATAACTTAATAGAAATAATGTAAAAAGCTTTATTATACGATAGATAAATGCAATTTCTGATTCCGATAACATTTCTAAATAGTATATTGTAATGATAATTTTCCAAATGTGTTCTGATGATACAATAATAACTTAATTACCAACAAAGAGTTCCTTCTAGTACAACCAGAATAATAGCAGTCGTGAATTAACTCGACAGTAACAATCCTTTTGAAACTGTATCTTTTATTCATATCAAGGACAGATTAGAAATAATCATTCTTGTTATGTAAGTATTCGATTTTCAATAGGTTAAATTGGATTATTACATAGTTAGTATTAAGGAAATTGCTGGAGTAATTGAATAGAGCTTTCTAGCAGTTGTTTAGAATTAGTTGTATCCCACAATTTAGTGTATATTTTCGTTTCTAATTGAGAAGGCTTTTGACTAATATGATGACAAAAGTGCTATTTTGTCACATTTAAAGATTATTCATAAAAATAGTAGGTACATTCAAATATTTTTGATAATACTGTGTTTTTCTTAATACTGATATTCAGCTACATTTGGGTAGACTGGAAGCTGATCCTATCATTGTTGGGAATAGGTTAGGCAGATGATGACGATGAATACAATTGCTTTCCTTAAATTTATGGAAATAATAAGTTTACAAAAACTGTACATATGGCTTAACAGTATGTGTATAATAATCTAGGCCTATTATAGTTTGGATAAAAACTATGGTATAACAAATATAAGATTACAATCTATATATTATATTACATATAATAAAACAGTAAAAAAACTGTGTCTGTACATTGAATATATTAAAAAAAAATAATTGAGGGGGGTTTAGAAACAGTAATAGAGCATGAATCCAAAAAAAAAAAATTGTCTGTTTGTCTGTTTGTTTGTACACGCTAATCTTCGGAACTACTGGACGGATTGGAATGATTTTTTTTTTGTTGTATAGGTATTAAGTCTGAGCAACATATAGGCTATAATTTATCTTGGAAACTTGAACACCTGATGCAGAACCGCAACAGACCAGCTAAACTATAAGAGATACAAAAATGATACCTTAGCAAAAATTGTTCCACGTGATTAGCATTTTCTGCTGAGAGAATAAATTTGAAGATCTGGAACACCTGATGTGGAACTCCAAGAGCCCAGCTACACTGTAACATATATAGGAATGACGTCTTAGCAAAAGTTGTTTGGTCTGATGGGCATTTCCTGATGACTTATAAAAATCGAAGATCTGGAACACCTGTTGTGGAACTCCAAGAGCCTAGCTACACTATAACATTATATAGGAATGACGTCTTAGCAAAAGTTGTTCGGTCTGATGGGCATTTCCTGTTGACTTATAAAAATCGAAGATCTGGAACACCTGTTGTGGAACTCCAAGAGCCTAGCTACACCATAACACATATAAGAATGACGTCTTAGCGAAAGTTGTTCAGCCTGATGATCACTCTCTGTTGATGTATAAAAATTGAAGATCTGGAACACCTGTTGTGGAACTCCAAGAGCCTAGCTACACCATAACACATATAGGAATAACGTCTTAGCACAAGTTGTTCAATCTGATGAGCACTCTCTGTTGACTTATAAAAATCGAAGATCTGGAACACCTGTTGTGGAACTCCAAGAACCTAGCTACAACAAAACACATATAGGAATGACGTCTTTGACGTCTTTGTTGTTCAATATGATGGGCATTTCCTGTTGACTTATAAAAATCGAAGATCAGAAACATCTGATGTGGAAATCAAAGCTATCACTAATTTTACTGTGTAATTATAAAATAACATAAACTGCGAGTACCTGCACGCGGTGAAGGCGGTAACAGTTTAGGACTGATTTTCGATGACGATGGTATATCATTGAAAATTTGACTCTACTGGCCAAAACTCCTATTTATTTTTTTATTTTATCGTATGAATATGCCTTCGGGCTTATGTTGTTTGAGTGTTTAATTTCCTTTTCCATTTATCTTCGTGACACTGTAGCCTACCCGGTAACGCAGGGGAGCAGTCATATTAATTTAGATTTTTATTGATCAGGTATCTTCACAATAAAACTATGACCATGCCTAGAAAGAGGTCAAATCTTTCCCAATGTTCCAAGAGAGCTAAAAGACTGAGGATCATAAGATCCCAAGAATCTACCGAAGAGCGTCAGGAGAGACTTGATGTTGTTCGAGAACATTAGGCTGCAACTCGCTCCGTGGAAACCTCTTCGGGTCGCGAAGCACGCCTGCGTTCTCAGCGTATTCATTAGGTCTCTAGAGACCAGTGAAGAATATGATGCGCGACTGACCGCTGATCGTGAACGTCATGTATTGTCTCGCGAGTCAGAGACGTTCACGGAAAGAGGATTACGCTTGAGTTCCAAGCGTATCTACGCATCGACTTCTAGGTCTCTAGAGGAGGAATATAATAATGCGGTTACCAAAATGAAAACGATGACAAATGGACTGTATGTTTTGGTGGTTGTTGGAATGAAATAAAACTAAAGCTCAGTGTGATAAAAGATTTAAATGGGAAAAATGATAAAAAATAACATAAATGGCGACCCCGTTGTCGCTGGCATAAGCAACAGGGTCCGCGTACGAAGTCGCGGGCAGAAGCTAGTTGCAAATAAAAATAGAATTCTGAAGGTAATGTAGTAACGTGCCTTGCTCGATCTAGGTTTATTTAAACCTGTGTTTCATGCCATAGTGATAAAGATGAATTAAAAAAAAAACTACTCAATATATATCACGCAAAAACATGATTCAGAAATAGCACGCTAGCAAAATATTGCTATTTTCATACAAAATCACCAAAACCAACTTTTTAAAACGTCGTCGCCGGATTTCTGAATGAAATCCTCAATAAACTAAAAATTTAATTGAGACAGGATGTTTAACACTTTTTTATTTCAATCTGGTCTCGATCCGCGCTGTTGCATCCAAAGGGACAATGTTTTGACTTCGTTTAATCTTGCTCCTAATTAACCATATCGCTTAATGTAAACAAAAAATAAAGTATAAAACTTTACGGTGTATTAGGACATCCGTTGATAGTCTTAATTAAAATGCTGCAAGTTTAAGTGTTTTTTGTTTATATTATTAGTAGTTGAGTTCATAATTTTGATAGATTTTTTATTAGTTTAGGTTGTTGACTTGTATCACTTTTTGATCTTTAAACAATTTGGTGCATTGGCAGATGTTAGCCATTTGTATTTTTTAGGGTTCCGTACCGTAAAGAGTAAAACGGGACCCTATTACTAAGACGACGCTGTCCGTCTGACCGCCCGTATGTCCGTCTATCACCAGGCTGTATCTCATATACCGTAATAGATAGACAGTTGAAATTTTCATAGATGATGTACTTTTGTTTCCGCTATAACAACAAATACTAAAAAACATAATAAAATAAATATTTAAAGGGGCTCCCATACAACAAACTTGTTTTTTTTTTGCCGTTTTTATAGATATTGGTACGGTATCCATCGTGCGCAAGTCCGCCTCGCAGTTGGCCGGTTTAGTTTTTCATTATGTTACGTTAAAATAATGATAAAGGGCTCGCGGCTAAATAGTAAAGGCTGTATGGGTCGATCGTTACTGCTGGAGAAGCCCAAAGAACAATGGCAGCCTTTCATACATTAGAATAGTTGAGAAGAAATGGTAGCGTCTACATGTCAAAAATATCTTAAAATGTTAAGCTTTAGCCCCTGAGTAACTTTGTTCAAGAACTATGTCCTGACAGGGCTCCAAAAAAAAGATATATAGACTAGAACTTTTTAGGTTATGTCTTATGTCACTTAAAGAAATTCATACGTTCAGTGGTTGTCTGTTGCTATCCTAATGAATTCTCAGCATAACATGATTATCTACAGAGTTGAGCATTTTTAGAATTTGATTCCTATAATATATTTACATAATTATTAAGAATGTATTTTTTGAACCTTCAATTGTAAAAGTCAGTCAACCTGTAGGTACTAGGTACTCTGTACCTACTAACAAAATAATCAAAATCAGTCCGTAAGCATTCCAAGTCAACGAGAAATAAGAAAATAGCAAAAACAAAACGAATACAACCAACACGAAAAGCGCAGGAGCATCAATGACAGGCCGCGCTTCATGTGACATTGACATTTCATTTAAACTGGTGTTGCCACAACATTAAATGGAATTGTTACATTGATTATGATTGCGACTATGTTTATGTGTTTCAAGAAATTCTTTTTAAGAAAGTTTTTTTGAAAAATTCACTTTTATTCTTACTGATAGTATAGTTATTTCAAAAATATATGCATTATTCTGTGTTTTATTTAGGTAGTTGTACCAAAATTGTAATAAATATAGCAAATGGCAACACTTGGGTAGTGTAAAGTCATTTGATAGTCCCAAAAATGTATGTTTTTTTACTGTGGCCTTTAATAAAATACATTTTTATTTGTAAAATCATAGAAAAATAATTAAACTCATTTAATATTTCTGATATTTCTAGACGCAATCATTTTGTCAACTATTTTTCTGCCATTGTTCTTTCTGACAACCAATCTTACCAATGCGGTGTAGTGTACCCAGTAACTGGATTGTAGAGGTCAGATAGGCAGTCGTTCCATGTAGAATACTGGTATCAGCTGCTTCCAGTTCGGCTGGAAGCCGATTCTGACATAGATGGGCAAAGATAGATGTGACGTCATTCGTCGTTAAAAAGACCCCTAATTATTTAAATAATTGATAACAATTTTAAAAGAGGGTGAGATAAGAACAATTATTGTCTTAAGAAAAAAAAACTCCCGTTTAATATTACATTTATTTGTATATATTCGTAGTTCATAATAATACACCAATTATTTTCGTATCTTGAATCTACGTAATGCGAATAAATTGCAGAGGACAGCTGCTTAAACCGCTTCAGTAATTCATACAACTACCCACTTACCCATCCTCAGATTGCATGTGTCTTGAGTCCCAGAACAGTTAAGCTACTTTTATAGATGACTCCAATATTCTTATCAATAAAAATCTTCGAATGAAGAATGGTCTGCGCGCGGGCACATCGTTTAGATTATATCCCTTCCCTTGAAACTAATCTGTACTTACCTTTACAATAGAAAGGGTTGAATAAAGGGGATTTTTTTTTACTTTTTTTCAAAACCTCGAGGGGACATACATCTTATGACGGATTGGTCGTGTTGCGGGTAAAAAATGATTGTTGGTACGCTGGGATGTTCTCAGGCGTATTATTAAGAATTCCTGTTTATGATTTCGGGTTTGCTTTTATTATTATTATATTTATGTTTAAATACTTTAAAGAATTCGCGGTGTTTAAATTTAAGGGTCAGGTGCAGTGTTAACTCGTCATGAATAAATAATTTATTGAAAATTATGAGTTCGAGCTGCACAAATTTGTAAAATTTCTTTAATAGATTTTCAAGTTTTTATTTATCGTTCATGTTTAATTGGGAATATTTGACAGTTTGTGATAGCTTGATGTGCTGGTATCTGTTCCTAACACGTACAGGTAGGTATGTTTTGCATCCTTCTGAAGCTAATTGGTTCGTGTAAATTATTGTATGTCATATCCGATTTTAAACTTAAAGTCCTAACGTAAAAGTTTTATCATCGGAAAGCAAACTGTGTGCGTACTTATACTCACTTTTTCCTCAAACTAGTGTCGTGTTTACACGCTCCACAGATTCGAGGATTCTTGTAAAAACAGCAAGTATATCACTAAAAGCCTCCCCATACAAGTTATAAGAGTCAACTGGGGGAAAAAGATTGATGATACCCGTCGGCTGTAATCTGGCAATCCGTCATTACTTGTCTACTTCTTGCATTTTTAACAACTGCAACACTGACACGTGGCTACAGTTCTTTGGAAGGGCTACTGTTTGTGGAATTATGATTATTTTTTACTACTTATTGTTTCAATTCTCAGGAACACGGAATTCGATTTCCATCATACCTCTTCTCTGTGTAGATATTACGGTCTATACGAAGATATAAACATACGAAAACGATACAGAATTTCAATAACGAATTTATTCAAAAGCCGATATTCAGATAACATTCTAATTTACCCAGATTTATACTTCATTAAATAATCATTAATCCGTACGCAGCACGAGTCGATGTCATTGTTTATTGTGTGGAAACGAACGTCGTGATTCAAAAAAGTATAAACAGCATAAATGAAGCGACAGCTCCTTTAGAACATACCATGTTTGTGTATGCATACCACACACGGTTCAGTAAACCAAACGCACCTCTTATAAACATCAAAATAGCTTATGATACGGCTATAGCTAATTTAGGTAGCATTGTGCACCTCACAAGAGGCGCGTTTGAATAAGATTATCATGAGACTAAAACCCGTTGGGAGTCATTGGTCATAAATCATAACCCATAAAACGAGACTGACAATAACCTCTTTTCTTAGCTACGCTTCCTAGACTGACTAAACAACGAAGAAAAATACACCTTAAAATTTGTGACAGAAGGAAGGAATTTGGTTGTAGCAACACCGGTACGTTGTGACGATGTTAGAGATGATAGTTAAAATGACAAGCGAACTTAATATTCCGTTTGATCGGACCAATTGTTGCTATTGTGTTTACTGTCGATTTTTAGAAAGCCAAAGAGCGCATCAAGCTTAATAAGAGTACAGTATGTGGGGTTGGAGGACAAACATCAATCATAACGGCCGTCAGTTCATTTTCGGCTAATCCACCGATTTTAAATGCGTGGATGATCAATTGGAAATTGTTCGTAATGAGGCATAAGTCAGTTTTGTGTCAATGCTTTTTGCGCTCGTGTAGCCGTGACTTGAATGACAGCCATTTTTTGTCCAAACAAAATACTTTGTAAACTTTTATTTTTTCCGGGTTAATTTGATTGATCTCAAAAATTTAAATTGTTGATACCAATTACGAGTATGTATGACATGCATACTAAAACATTCTAGGTTCAGTTTGCATGAAAAAAAAATACAATTTCGTTTAGAATGTACGTAGTGGGTCCAAAAAATACGATATTGTTGTGATATATTTATATATGAAACGAGAGCCCGCAATACGCAGTTCTATTTAATTTTATTATGAAACCACAAAAATACGGCTAATGGCACTAACATTAAAAATAACAACGGAGTATCACGAAACGCTATTCCAACACAATACGAAGCCCTATCAAACCGATGTTTGATAACATCCTTCGAACTCTTTATATTCCTCTTGTATTCTGTGTCAGACTAAATTGGAATTTGTGTACGTTATTGTGACCGGGGGAATTAGATCCGCCGCATTCAAAACTCAGACTATCCTATTGAGACCTCTCGGAAGGGAACTGGATCTGATAAGGTAGATCGTCGATAGGGACCCTTTTTCTTTACGCGACACCTTTGTCATGACAAAGGGGCTGTTTGGCCTCAACTGTGGCATCTGAATAGGCTTGCAATAACGCGTCCTGGCCCGAAGCTCGAATCCCGCGAGATCGGCCGCAGATACTCAACTCTCTAAAGATTTATTAATCTTTCTCGTCCACTGGAACAATGAGCGCTTTCGGTAGACACCTGGTGCTTTTTTCTCGTCACTGAAGTATGCTCGAGCCATGTATTCAGTTTTTGCTCGAAGCTCGAGTGATGTAAGTGGGATCTGAAGAGCGATTGTATCCACTTTCGGCGACGCTACGAGCCTAAAATAGTAACAGACCAAATTAATAGTGGTAGAGCTATAGACGATTAATTACGACCCTAATTGGCTAACGTTAGGAAATACAAATTAAGTAAACACATTAAAAACCGGTTCCATACATATAAATTGATTTTTCTGTTAATTTATATTGAGATTGATGTCTGACAGTTTGTTAGCGAAAATATTAAATTATTAACAAGTCAATCAAAATTTTATGTTTTGGGGAATTTTGATTGTTGCGCAATGGAAGTGGTGAAGTAATATTTCGTTTCAACTGATTGGAGGCGTTTTAATTAATTTAAGTCTTTTTATCGTGCCAGTATCGTATTGCATCATAAGAGATATCACAATATTTAATTTCCTTCTAAGAACATAATGTACGTTTCTACCAAAACTTATTCCTGACGTGTCTGATCAAGTTACTCGTTTAATTTGTCTAGATCGCGTGCAGGGGGACAACGGCTATAAATAATGTTTTTTATCTCGACACCACGGAGGCTCTAGGCAGAAATTCTTACACGTTCGTTCGCTGAATCAACGCTTTTTAATCTTATTTGATATGTGTTCCTTTAAATTATGAAGCTCATGCAACTGATATGATTGTATGATAAGTTCAGGTAAAGTAGTCTTTGTTTAAATGAAGTGTAATTTTATATCAATTTGTATACTTTAATATCAGTGTACACTTAATTTATGCTTTTATGTTCCCAGCTGTATGGGTCTGACGTTAAATACTTTTATTGTGTAAAAGGGTTTATTAAACTGAAATATCAAACCAGCTTTTGATCATTGGTTCATATAAAAATTGATAAATTGATCTACAACAACAACACGTAACTGCCATAAAGAGAAATAATAATATTTTAAATACACACAATTGAATCCGCGAAGTAAAAATTTAATAGCGCAAATACAATAGACGAATAATGGCGAAACCCCAACAATAAAAATGATTAACTACTAGACATTGCTGGTATTTTAGACGAAAATTGTGTAGTGAATGAAGGAGTCTGCAATGTGCAAGTTGGAGAGCCAACAATAACATCTGCAGAGGTCGTAGAAGCGATGCCACATCTTGATAAGGCACCCACATTTTGGCAAATACATCACAGCAGGACGCCGTCACAATATTTTAGTATCTACGGCTTTATCTGTGGCAGGGTTTGCTTTTTTTGAAATGTCATCAAAATCTATGACCAAGCGTTTGGTGTCGTAGAAAAAAATGATTCCTGATTACTGTATTATGGGGTTTTGGGTGAAATGGTCAACTGTCATAATAAAGTTATGGGTTTGTTGAAACATATTATTTTAAAAGTTGACAAATAGTCTACCTTTTAATCGTCCTTCAATACGATCCCGTGCTGTAATAATCTAACTTCAAAATTATATTTGGGAAATTAACTAATTTACGTCTGTTTTACTATAGCACAGTACATATTTCAAAATGCACATCAATTTATATTTAATTCGAATGGTTAGGTAAAACTACATTAAAAAAATCTAAGAACATACTAAAAAACTCGGTTTCCGATTCTTTTTATCGTATTATTATAGTTGTCAAGATTTCCTGTACCAAAGAAACGTATAATGGCAAATGACGATAAAATTGTCCCAGAGTACGTCAACATCTCAAGTCGCATTGCCTCCGCATTGCTCAAGTAAAAACCACCTATAAATTATGTAACACGAAACTTTATGTGTTTTGATCACTCCTCTTGTTCCCATGCATTGTACAAAAGGGGATGTGTAACTTGAAATTCTCTTGAAAAACTACAATTTTGTCCCAAAACCTCAATCTTTTGTGCCATAAACCGCCCTTTTGAGAATTTATTGTCGTAGAATGATATGATGTCTTTATGTCGTGGGGCCATTGTGATGCACTTATCTGATCGTCTCCCGTATTCTGTGTAATGGGCCGGATTGTGGGTTTTAGGATTTTAATTTTTGTATACAAAGCGTGTTTGTCTTGATGTTTTGTGGACATTATGGATTATGTTTAAACATAGAGCGTTAATTATGTAGCTGCCTCGTTGTTCTAGTAGTCCTGGGTTCGATTCCCAAGTTGGGTTAAGGGAATATCATGATGAATTGCTCAAAGTCTAGATTTGTGCCACTATAGGTGGTACTTAAACATGACTGGCAAACCTCTGCCTAATTCTGTGGAGTATATCTACAGGCGTATATGTAACTTGGTAAACCTCGCTACACACATCGTTAAAACCACTCGTTATTTACCGAGAAAGGACGTATTTCTCTAGAAATCTTATCAAGTGTGATGCAGTATCAATTTCCTCTATAATTACTACAAGGTAAATGCGCTGCATGCTGTGAATAAATGAGAGGCTTCACGGTATAGGGTAGCAATAAGGTGCGAGATATTTCTTTTGAGAGTTAAGTGAGTAATTGAGAAAACCATATTAATTTAAAATGTATATATTATATTACTTACCTTGCTAGATCGTCAAACTATAAGAACTAATCTAGATGTTTCTAAAAAATACAATGTTTTTCGAAAATTCCAGCTTCATTATAAATATTTCTTAAAGAAATAAAAAAAAACAGTTGCAATTAAAATGAAAAAGCATTTTAATACAATTTCTATCGTTTAAGAATAACTTCATAACAAAACGTCACGACGAAAGAAAACAGAAAATTAAAACTTTCATTTAACCGCAAAAAGAACTAAAATGTCGGATGGTGTGCGCAGTATGCTTTTGCTCGCGAAAAAATATTCGTCCGAATTGAAGTCTTTGTTACAATATTTTAGTGAAAGCCGAACGGCCGTGTGGTTTTTTGCGGTTTGTTTATGGCGATAAAGGAATTTTGATGGCTTTAGGGCTTTAGTTTAGGGTTCCTCAAACAAGTCGTATCTGTCTCTTTTCTCAGCCAAAGTTATCATTGAAGCCGTCGAGCTACATTGAGTCAGGTTTCCATTCACGGTCACATAAACATCACAGTTTTATTTAGCGATACGGGAGTTGGTTTTCGCCTAAAAGTGATGCGGGATGTTTCCCTTACCGCTAACGTCAAACATAAGCTTGGCGGTAGACCGAAACGGAGATCCAGAGATAAACTGGTCGCCTCTGCACAAGGATATCTACAGGCGGTATTAAATTGGGGAGAACGTAGACACAAAATGAATACTGTGACTCAAAGCAATATAGACGCAGATAACAGTGGAAACATTGATGTAGAACCAAACATATAGAAATGAAATATTCATGATCAAATATCCGTTGCGTGTCATACTCGTGTAATATGTATCCTATCACGCATTTTGTAAGCGTCAATTGAATTAGGTCAGTTCGTCGTGGGCAATGGGCCAAACTCATGCATTATTAAAAACTTGATACCTAGTACAAACGGTATCACAACGCCTAGTATTGCTACTTGAAATTCTGATCTATTTTAAGTTATTTCCATATATCAGTCGACGTTTCACCTTCATCAGAGAATATAATAGAATTCAGTAGTCTTTGGTGTCTCTTTTGCATCAGAAGAATTTTATTATCAATTGGTAGTATATTTTCTATTTATATATATTTAAAATCCTATCAAAATATTATGTTCTTTTATACATTCCTCACCACAAGTAACGAAATTTAACGTAATATGACATAGTGATGTGCTTTGAGCTTATCGCTTAGATTCAATCAGACACTTATCTTTTATGAGACCCATTCTATATCCTAGGAGTTCTTTTTAACCGGTTAACATTCTACAAAGATAAGAAGTGTTGACATACTTCGGGGCAGCTGTGAAAAGTAAGAAAGATTTGTAAGGAGAAGGATACAGCAAACTCATGAAACTCGAGATCGAGATGAAACGCCGACAATTGTAACATGGACTACGTGACTTGAAATCAAACGAGACAGAAGTCCAAGTTTTTTTCAAAATGTACGAGGTAGGTAAGGCTCTGAAGAGCATTAAGTGTCACCTGTTTACCAAGATGACATAGAAACATTGTGGAAATAGACAATGTCAATGTTTATAGACAAGAAAAAGAAGATCTGAATTTTCGAAATGTAATTACTGATACTGGTTTATCTAACTTTGTTTTTTCATATATTTACAAAGACATTGTATGACTATGAGTATGTCAGAACACCGTTGACATGAAATGTTATGATAAATACACGTGGCGTTCTGTTGTTTCTGTGGGAGTGAAGTGGATTTATTATGTCTTGTTTATTGAAGATTTAGATATCATACATTTATTTGTTTATTTTTTTATTTATGAAAGAAATCAATTCATAAGTATAATCAGCCTATAATATCCCCACTGCTAGGTCACAGGCCTCCGCTTTGTGAGAAGGAGTGGGCCGTAATCTACCACTCAGGGCCAGTGCAGGTTGGTAGATGTCGCATGTCTTAGAATTTTTGGTTCTAGGACATGTCAGTTTCCTCACGATGTTTTCCTACGCCATTTTGAAAAAAGAAATGAATCAAATCCTAAAAAATAATTATGTTGTCCTGCAGAACAGCATCAATAAATGTAGCTACTGTTTTAAAATACATTGTCAGAGTACTTATAGAATTGGGTGAATTTTATTTTATTTCCTCAAAAATGTAAATGACACAGCTGAAAAATACCAGGGCCTCATAACTTTATGGCAGGTTTGTTCTACAGAACCTCATGTGCGTGCGATCAGTCTACTGTGTTAGCTTGCGGTCGCGCGCAAATCTCTCGATTAGTATTCCGTGGCGGCGGCTCTGTCATCGGTTTATCGAATCTCGTGTTTCCAATATGAATTTAATATTTTTTTAAAGGCACCGATACCTTTTGTTTACCGTATTTGCGGTTTCTTCTGACCGAAAAAAGTTTTGCTTACTAACGTTTTTGTTTTTTGGTTAAAACACTTTCGTGTAGTAAATATGTCGACCACTTTGAATTATGGTGTGTGGTTTACCTATAGACTAGAATAAAAAACAATAACAAACTTTTACTTCACACATCAGTCCAAAGAGTTTTTGAGTACCTACCTATATTAAATTAGGTTTGATAAAAAGAGACAGCGGGATATTTGTGTTTCAGTTCCAAGACAAGATTATGTTGAATACAATGCGACCAAAGAATTGATTATGAGAAAGATTTATTCCACTCCCTTCATACAAACTTTGCTTTGTTTGCATCTAAGCTTGATATCAAGTTATTCAAGAAATAATTGGAATTCATTAGTGCAGCTCATTTCCCTGCTATTACAATAGAAACTACTCTTGCAGGTACTACATAATATATTGAATTCCACAAAGTAATCCTGTTTCTTTATTGTTCGTTTAGCTTGGATGTGCTGCATGCTTAGATAAAACCAAAGCTACTGTTAAAGGTATCTTTGGGTGCATTCTCATTGAACGACGATACGGTTTTTCAGAAACGTCGAATTTTTTGGCATTTGGCATTAGTCTAATCCCAAGACGAGGAGCCCTGTGTCCCAGCCACAGAAATATTAAAAACAGGTCCCAGCAGTGGGAACATTATAGGGTAATTTATAGGTTATGGATAACTCTAATAAGAAAAATGATTTTATCTAAATCTTATTTGATGAATTAATAAATATTGTGGTGGCTACAATACTATACTCATTATATATTTGACTGTTTAGGATTTTGTAGGTATTATCCGATCACCGTCAAATTATGTAAAATAGCATTCGTTATTTTTTATTCCTTATATTACCATTTTGTACGAATTTACTAAGATTTATAGAACCAGCGTTTTATTTAAAATAAACAGTACGTAGAAAATGCGCAACATCAAAAGATCAATTACTTACTCCCAATTTTATATCTTTCTGTAATCACTCGTAATCAAATCCGACGTAGTATGAAAACTCTGCTAAGAATACAGCCCAAAACCAATCGGATAATTAAGTCTAAAGCTTTTAAGCGTCTGATAGATATTATTAGAAACCGGTCAGGATTTTGTTGCCTAGCTATCTTGCTCGTTTAGGCTTCCTTTCCAACAGAGATGTGCTAAGCTGCGTAGCGAGAGATGTGTATGATATCAACAAATAGGAATGTTTGATTTTAATGACTTAACTTTGGTGGAAAATGGAGCTATGTTCTGAATAGTCGTTGAAGTGAAAAGATTCAAGCAAGTGATGTTGCTATGTGAAGTACTAGAAAGTAGATAGTACCTAGATAGTACTAGATAATAGAAAAGAGACCTTTGATGTTAGTCTAGATCCGATCCAGCCTGTCTCTTGTCCCCCAGCATAACACGCTAAGTAGATCTTCGTACTCAGATCCACACTGGCTGGAGGCCTTAAGGCATCCAGGCAGACGGCCTTAACTGTGTTTCGAGAAAAAGAAAACCGTCTGCATTGCATAGATCAATGCCCGTCGCGCTGCTACCTCGCGCGAAGCACACCTTCATAGCCCGCGCGCGAGCATTGCACGCGAAATTTCGCGGATCCGGATCCGTTTCGCGTGCTGGCCCACTCGTAACAACGACATTCGAATTCTTGGTCGTCGGTTCAAACCCAGCCGCTTTACTACGTGTAAATAATTTCATCAACACTGTTCTCAAACGATGAAAGAAAACATCTTGAGGATATGTCCTAGAACCAAAAATTCGAAGACATGTAACATCTACTAACTCGCACTGGGCCCGCATGATGGATTGCTGCTCACTCACTCTCATAGAGAAGACGCTTGTGTCCCAGCAATGGGAACATAATAGGCTGATTACAACCTAATTTTGGTGGAATTAGACAGTTTCGTGGCTTAGCTCTAACCTCGCCCGCTTAGCTACCGCGCACATGTCTAGTGGAAAGGCGGCCTTATATTGGAAGCTAAATGTTCTCTTTAAGCCCTGCTTATGTAGTTTATGTCTGTGTATAAGAATTTTATCCGAAGCATTTAAGTGTTTCATTAATTTGGATACCGATTTTATATAAATTGGTTAATTAAGGTGTTTTAAACGGTGCCGGCAGAATCGATTACGTTAATGAAATGTAAGTATTTATCGAATAACTAAATGAATTTTGATGAGATCCTTTTTTTAGAGTTTTTAGTATAGCTTAATTTCTTGAAGATTAATCAACAATTAAACAGCCATCGGTCTATTTGTTATTTTTGATCACAGTAAGAAATACCCATCACTGTAAAATTAAGATTTTCCTCTAGAAATATGAGTTTGTGCAGACATCCATTAAATATTAAGAAATAAATCAAATGAAATTATAATATTATATAAGCTACATTTATTATTTTTCAACGAAAAGATAAAGCTAATACTAAACATACATTCCCACTTAACGGTTTAAATGTCCCAACAGACATTTAACACACAACTCAATGGATTGAAAAATGTGATGGACATTACCATAAGTGTTGCATTACTGCCTTGCTAATGCTTTGTGTTTCTACATAGCTAAGCTTTGTTACCAACACTGGTTATGACCACCAATGCCATCTTCCACTGTAAAAAATCTTTGCTAAACAATAATGGTCTCTATTTTCATGGACAGAAGAGTTAAGGAGCCCAATTTTGGGGATCCCGAAAGTGTATGTGAGAATAGAGAAATGAATGCATTTGAATAATGTAAACCTGTCTTGTGGAGGCTCAAGAGATGACATGGCATAATACTGAATCGGAGTTGTGTGCTGTATGCCTGATAATCTTGATAGGCTAGTTGAGTGTGGCGGTGCTCAAATAGAGAGTACAGTATTTTTATGGTGTTTTTAGAAAGTACACCAAAAATGGCAAGTGATAGAAATGTCTTGTTTATAAGAAAAATAAAACCATGATAAACATTTCAATCACATCTGCTTACTACACTACTACAGTATTAACCACGCTAGCAGTTACTGCAAAATTAATGTAAAACAAACTTTCAAAGACGAAAATACTAGTCGCTTCCAGAACCAGAACGACATGATTTCCATTAAATGATACACACACTGTGGATAGTCTTATTACAGAAGTGTTTCCAAAAAAACTCTCAAAAGCAAACATTCTATTCCCGTGATTGACTGACAGACAACCAGCCGAAACTGGAACAAAGTTCCACTAGATAAAAAACAAACTACTGCAGGAGTATCCACTTTAACCCTAACGCACAATGCAGAGTCAAAAACGATACTCCAATCATTTCATTACTTATAGAAGATACACAACACGAACACGACTTCTATCCACTAAATGTCGAACACAATACTGCAGTAATATCCACGCTAGCCCTATCGCTTTGCCCTCCGTCCCAGGAGCAGACAAGTTACAAATTATTCCTCCCACATACTTATGTAAGTGCACCTGAATCAATCAGACTGAGGTACCGCCTTTTGTGTGTGCATCATGCTTATTGATAACATTTTATGGACAGTGGAAATGAAACAATGGCTGTATGTTATGCGAATTGAATTCCGTGCCGAATGTTTGTAGCTGTCATACATAATTTACAGGTAGATAAATAACCGTTGGTACTTGAATTTATATTATCATTTGTATCACTAAAGGTTATATGAGGTATTAGAATCTTGATCGTAGATTGTGGGAACTGCACACATAAAATAAAAGTCATACAATTTCGACATCAGATATGAATCCCAGTGCTGCTTCAATAGTGTTCATCAAATCTACCAATATTTATAATGCTACATGCTTCTGCCCGCGGCTTGGCCTGCGTGGATGTTGAAATTATCCCTCGGGAACGAACCAACGGGATAAAAAGTCCTATGTGTCCATAATCCAGGTTATGTTCTTTTTCTGTGCCAAATTTTATCTGGATCCATTCAGTACTTTTTGCGTTTAAGTAAGAAACAGCAAACATACAAACACACACCCAATCACAAACTTTCGCCTTTACAATATTAGTGTGATTAAATAGGTTCAAAATCCTTGATAGCAGAAACAAAATTTGTTTCACAGCAAATGTGAAGACTCGATTTATTTCTGGGCCAGTTTGACAGTTCGACCCAAGTCCCTAGAAATTTATTTAGCGTACTCAAAACTTGGCTGAAGTCGTGAAATTGTGAAGTTTACCCGTACTAAGTGTGACTTTGAAAGATTTAGGTCTGACAGTAATGCATTGAACAAAAGCGCTAAAACTTACAATTTAGTTGGTAAAGTATGCAGAACAATACATTGAAAATATTATTACCATTTCAAACGTTTTAGTGTTTGTTCGAAAATACATTGTTGCTAATAATAACAGGCATGGCTTTTAAGACTACTCCTATTTACTTTTAATCAGTAAGTATTAAATATTATGCCCCATAGATGTCACTTATGTTTTTACTAAACCTTTATGACATCCTCGTTCGTCTTCCTTTAAGTCCCTTACTTCATTTTCTTCCAGAAGGGCAGTCATTTCGACATTATTGTCGTCGTCAGCTTTTACGAGTCCATTGCCGGGAGGAATTTCCAAATCGCATGAGTAAGTATGTTTTTTAGCTTAACGCCTTTGTTATTTGTTATCTTCAAACCCTCTAGTGTCAGTAGTTCGGTTGTTAGTTCGGTTGACCGAACTACTGAAACTTTTCAGTGGCAATAGTTCGGTTCTAAAAAAACACCGAACTACTGAAACTTGGGAATATACTTCTTAGGATATGACATTTTGGATATTTCTTTAATAATCAATACCATAACCATTTTCTTGTCAGTTTTTATCTTCGTTTATTTACTTTGTTTCTAGTAGGGACGTACATTATAATATATAGATATATTGATAAATACTGAATAGAAAATTTAAAGCCATAATTGATTCTTTAAATAAGCTGTATGCAAAGGTATGGATATAGTTAATACATAAATAGTGGAGTATTTTTTGCTACACTCCCCAGTGAAGCGAGAGACAACAGTGTTAATTAAGTGTATAATCATGGCGCATAAACTTTTAAGTTTTAATTTATTGTGTCCCTAATTTATACGTTTCCAGTTCAAGAGCAGCCTAAATACCATTTCAAAATAGATTCTGATAAGATAATTGCAGAAGTACCTCGTTTTCTTCGAGAAGTAATACCATTTCAGTTTCATTTTCATCGTCAGTCTTTACGAGTCCACTGCTGGTCTTGGTTTATCTATATTTTGAAATTGTCTCTTGTTAACTACACTTCAACTTTATAACTTTTGAAGCAGTCAACTACCGGGGTGGTCTTTATCGTTTGACATCCGTTTATTTCATATCCTACATTTATTTTCTTTCTAATAAATTATTTTATAACTCTTACTATTGTCTCTTGTATAAGCAATGAGTGTTGTATAAGAGGAAGTCTGAAAGTGACACCGGTGACTGAAAAGTAGTGGGGAAATCGGTTGTCATAGTATGGGCATGTTATGTGGAAGAATGAGGAAATTGTTGTCAGGAAAGTTTTGAGTATGAATGTAGAATAAAATATGAAATAAATATAAATATGGATGGCTATGCTAGTAGAGGAAGACCTAAGAAACGAGAGATGGGTTGTGTGAAAGATAATATGGTTAGAAAAGGAGTGACTTCTGAGATGACGTCTAATAGAGAAGTATGGAAGACAAAGATATGTTGTGCCGACCCCAAATAAATTGTAAAAAGCGCAGGATAATGAATTTTGATGTACTGTCTCTCCGCTGAAATCATTTTCTCGTATAAAAGAATCCTCCCTCCTAAAGCAAACTCCCTCATGGTGTACTTATACAAAAAGTCGGTTAAATATAAAATATTTTTTAAACCGATCATTCATAGTATGATACTGATCATACTATGAATGATCGGTTTAAACGAGACTATTAAGCGATAATTTCCAAAAACTAAGAACACGGAAAAACAGACTCCCAACTCTATTCCCTACTTATTTGACTACATTTCAAAAGAATTTACACTTCCCTTAATTGAACTTCATCACTAGTAGGTAGTTAGTGACTAAACTGGTTCTAGTTTTCAGTCCTATTCATTCCAAGTCGTAATTCAAAGAGTCTTCGTGCAATTCTCATCAATTATTCAGAGATCAATCTTTAAGTATATGTCAGTGCTTTAACTGAGTCGTTCGGAGACATAATTGCTGTCGTTTGAAAGACACGACTTGGTCTAGATGAACTAAACGTTGAAAGAGAACTGTATGATTTATCTTTCTAAGTATTTGTAGATGATGGGCTAATTACTTTAATTATCTTTGCTTAACTAGCCTGTTTTATGTATTTATCCGTGATTTTGTAATAGAATGGAGTAGGTTTGAAATAATTATCGCACTTAAGTTTGTATAAAATTCAGAAAGTCTAATAGTTGCTTCATACGATTTAAATATCTGTAATAAAAAGCCAAGTAACATGTAATTAAACATTTGTCTTCACATTCATTATTCATAACATTCCCATGTGAAATATGGAATAAGCATTAAAAAGATCAAAGCGACATACCAGGGGCTACAGAAGTTAGAAAAACTTAGACATGACAGCCCTGACATGACGGGGGTTTGACAACCCTATTTTAGTACAACTCAAATGAAAATTCATGAGTATTTTTTACTTTTTTTCTACCGTTTTTTTTATAAAATCGTTTAAAATTATAATTATCTTTGAAGTTTAACAAAAGGGAGAGTCAAAGGTCTGAAGACGCTATTGTTTCCGCCTTAAGACAATTATCCTGTTTTAGCTGCTTATGAGGCATTTTTAAGCAAGGAATGAATACTTTCATTCTTCAGGAAAAGAAATGGGTCAAAGAATTAACAATGTTGCTTTGTTTGAGTAGCATATTATACTAATTAATAAAGCTGAAACACAAAAGAGCCTCATTAACAATTTATGATTACTAATTAACATGATTATTAGAAAAATAACAATAGTATTCTCTAACTAAAATAACTAAGAGTATGGTGGGCTCTCAAGAACTGTAGCTCAGTTGATAAACACATTGTCAAATACCAACATAAAGCTCCTATGGTTGCGATAAAATTTTATTTACAGTAAAATAAAATTACAAAAAGATTCTCTCCGGCGGGGAATCGAACCCCGGTCTCCCGCGTGACAGGCGGGGATACTTACCACTATACTACCGAAGACTTGCAAATTACATCGAAATAGCATTACACTTACAGTGGGCTGTATGGCAGTCTCAAAACGCGATGTGTGTGCGCCAGGCTTATGAAGCAAATGCTGTATTGTTTAGCAATAGGTAATCGATATAATATTTTTTTTTTAATTAAAAAGTCGTCATGCAATTTGACGTTGCCAAACATTGCAAAACTTAAGGTTTAAGCAAGTATAAGTATGTTTTAAGCAGCGCTATTTTTTTTTAATGCTTGATTAAAGGCTATCACAGTCAGATTCTGGTATAACAAATTTCATAAAGTTTTCATAGATTCTACTATAGTCGTGTCGCACCGTCTTGTCTGGGAGGCTTCACAATCAATGAATAATCTTTCGTTATCGCCTTGCAATTTGCACTACAATATCTTACACTTATCTGCTTACAATTTACTTCATCCAGACGTCTCGATTAAGTTATCAGCGAACTATCTTAAGACAATATAGCTACAAACAAGATGTCTAGACTAGGGTCCTTTGCCCCTATACATATACAAAGCTATTGTTCTTACTGGATTGGATAGTATTGTCTCATCGATTGGTCCTATTTATAGGTGGACAAGAATTCGCAGGAATTGTGGCACAAGATGTAAGAAATAGCGATGAATAAAATAGAATGATATTGACAACGTATACGAGGCTTTTGAGAGACTCACGTTTCACCACATTCTCTCTAGTTTTTATATTTATGTAGAAGATGGGACTTTTCGTTTTTAGGGTTCCAAGATTGTTATTCGATTTATTCAAAAGTTGTTTTTTTTTTAGTTAAAATTTATTAAAATTCAATAATAATGGGTTATATTTTTATGTAATGTGAGTATTATTTGAGCGCAATAGTAACCGCACTAGTTTAAAATATCGGAATTGATTCTATCATAGTAGAAACTAATCACATGTTCTAACTGGAAATGAAATATAAGTCTGGAACACACTTTTAAAAGCTGATAGATAGGTTATTTTGAATATCGAAACTCTTGAGTTGGCACCAATTCATATATTTTTTGTTAAAAGTTGCACGTCGAACTGAGCTGAATGACGTGCAATTGAAGAGGCATGTTCAGTAGACTGCTATTGGCTGATGATGTGTGTGTCTGTCTGTGTGTGTGTATGTGTGAGCGTGTGTTGTAAGTCAAATCGCTATCAGTTTGTACCTTTTTCCACGTATTAGTACAAAACAAATAATTGTACGTGTGACTGCGTAACATGCGAGTGTTAGACACATGGCGACATGATGGGAGGGTCCTCCAAGATTTGTAGTTGTCAACTGAAATAAAGAACGTCACTTACAGTATCTATTCAGAAGTAAGAAGCTAGTTTTTGTAGACGAAGTAGGCAGTTCGTGTTAATTAGTGAGGGGACAAACGTGTTTCAATGCTTGGAATTTCGATAGGTAAGTATTTAAGTTCGCATTCTTCTTGGATATTCTTTTTTCTTATCAGCCAACCATAACAATGAAATGTCCTTTTAAGGAGTCTCCCTAGAATAAAATATCACTACCACTACTACCTAATACCTACTAATATTTAGAATGGAATAAAATACTCTTTATTTCGACTAATAACATCACGGTTTTTTTATTTGGGATATCATCAAATGACCGCTCCCGCTCTACGTGGAGCGCAAGGTAGTGTCAGACTCTTACTGACTAAAATCCATCCATGTTCCTTCCTTAGCCCTTTATGTTATGGGGTAGCGGTAACCCTTTCGGACAATCTCACTGAATAATATCACGGATGGCGCAATGTTGTTACCAATTATATCTTTATTCGTATTTACGCGCCATTCTTCCCTTGGAGGTAGGCAGT
Source organism: Hyppa rectilinea (assembly GCA_951799385.1). Taxonomy (NCBI): domain Eukaryota; kingdom Metazoa; phylum Arthropoda; class Insecta; order Lepidoptera; family Noctuidae; genus Hyppa; species Hyppa rectilinea. The sequence continues at coordinate 13,538,543 of OX637315.1, forward strand.
AACTACAGAACGCCACCTTCTGCGATCCTTAAGCCACGTATCCACTAGGCAACATTTGGCGCGCAAAATGTTGCATAACATGTTGCTCAACATGTTGAAAGTTAGCGCGAAACTTTTGTCTAGCAACGTTGTCTGTCTACGCATGATCAGTCGTCGAATACATGTCAGCGTAACCAGTGTTAATTTTAGCAGCGGTGGTTATGATTGTATCAAAGAGTAGAAACCACGTTGATTTGTAGATTAATTTATACACTTGTTCGTTACACCAGTCGAACATTTTTGCGTTTCCACATTTGATGTTCTGCGGTATGTTGCACGTAAACGAACAACAAGCCGCACGTCATGTTGTGCACCAGCTGACATTGTCGCGCGTTGTTGTGCAACGTTGCCTAACATGTTGAGCGTTGCGTGTTGCGCGTCAAATGTTCTCTAGTGGATACAAGGCTTTACATACTCCTTTTGCTTCATTAGATGTTATGCTTATATATGTTATATTATAATTTGACAGAGGTAGACCTTCAAACATCGTTTATTTACACCAAAATCATCCTTACACCCAAGTAGGTACTTCAGAGTTCAAAATTAAAAGACGCATTTTTTATAAATTAGAACACTCATCACATTTATAACATATAATTAGATAAGTCAACATTATTAATTTTTGAATTTTATAACGTGTACGAAAAGCCATTGGATTATTCAACTGGTAAGTATTAATAGAACGAATCGTGGCCATAATTAATAATTGAGCACACTTTAATTACTAGGTTCACAACGAAGGCGTTGACATGCCGGTTCGTAAATATTCGTATCTAAAATTTATATTCGTACAGATACTATTTGAGAACGACCTTCTATTTGATCTCTTCGTAATTAATCTTCACATAAATAAACATATTGAGACGTAAATTAATGCTTACAAGACTTTATACCGTTACATCAATATGCATAATATTATAGCTTTTCTGTGAACATGAAATACTATTTATTTGTACGATTCTGACAAATTATACGTTTACACAACTTTTGGCACCTCTATTTAAATCGTATTCGATTTTTTAATCGGTTATAATGACAAGCTTACATGATAAGTAATTGAGATTCTGATTAGATAAGTCATATTTGTATATTTGGAATTACCAAACATTATACATGTAAAAACTATTGGGGAAAAATACAATGATAAATTCACAACAGAGCTAAGCTATTTGTGATCAAATTAATCTTTGAAACATGTGCGTGAGAAAAGTATAAAAAATTTGGAGATTAAAATTTGTATGTTGTTCTTTCATAGAGTCATGTTCGTGATAAAAGTGAATATTGAACTCATAGGAAGAAAAACACAATATAAATATTGAGCTTCAATAGACAGAAGTACTTGTCACGTGACCAGAGGGCTGGCCTATTTTTTGGTCAAAAAATCAGTATTGCCATACAACGTGGCAATGCTGCCAGCCTTTTGGGAACTTTTCTTGTCAACGAATATTTTGATGACCTATGATTTTTTTCCCCTACCGTTTTATATACTTGTACATAGTTATTATTAAAATTTAGTTCTTTTTAGGTATGTAAATATTATGTGCATAAATATTACAAAAAAATCAGCTGTTCATACTGATTTATTTTTTGCGATTTCACATTTGTTCCCATAATGGAAGTTGTTCATAATATGAATACAATGACCCCTTTACGGACGGACCTCCGGCGCGATCTCATGGCGGCCTGGAATCAGCGACTGTCGCAACCCAGCGCAGGGCACGCCACGATAGTGGCGGTAAGGCCCCTCTTTGAGGAGTGGCTAGAGAGGCGTCACGGCGCCCTCACCTACCGCCTGACGCAGGTCCTCACCGGACATGGATGTTTCGGGAGGTTCCTGCACATCATCAGGCGGGAGGAAACGCCCGGGTGTCACCACTGCGAGGATCGCCCAGAAGACACGGTAGAGCACACGGTGCAAACCTGCCCAGCATGCGCAGAGCACCGCCGTGTCCTCGTAGAGGCGATCGGCAGCGGCGACCTCTCGCGCCCGGCCCTGGTGCAAGCCATGGTCTGGGGCGAGAGGGAGTGGGAGGCAGTCACCTCCTTCTGCGAAAAAGTTATGCTCGCGAAGGAGGTGGCGGGATGGGAGAGAGAAAGGTCCTCCCGTCCCAGCCGCCGCAGGAGACGCCCCGGGCGTCGGGAGCCACGTGACGACTCCCGGCCACCGTAGGCGCGGGCCTGCGGGCGGTGAGTAATGGGTGACTCATCGTCCGATCAGCACCAGACCCGTGCCGTACGGCGCGTATATGTTCCACGCGCGCCTCAAAGAGATGTCAGCATATGAAGGGGCCCCCCAGGGCCAAGCCTGCCGGGTAAGCGGGATTGTCCGAAAGGGTTACCGCTACCCCGGAACATAAAGGGCTACGGAAGGAGCATGGATGGGTTTTAGTCAGTAAGAGTCTGACACTCCCTTCCGCTCCACCCAGAGGGAGCAGTCATTGGATGATTTCCCAGCCTTAAAAAAAAATGACCCCTTTAAATAGTGCCCATGAATTCAATTTCACCCTGTATAATAATGAAGTACCTACCTACATTATACTTTAAAGTGTTCAAAGAAATGTAGCGCCAGAAACATTCAACGACGCTTAAGATTAAAACCAAAACATAATTCACTTATCCCTGTAGAGCGGAAAATCCAAATAGCTCCAACTCTTAATAAGGCACAAACTATTAGTTTAAATTAAACAGCCAAGGAAATTACAATTAAAGTATTTGCACCGTAACTTCTAAAGGATTAGCTAATTAAATCGATGGTGCTCAGAGGCTAACAGTAATAACGCCTACGCGAATGAGATGCGAATTAAAGCCAGCCAAATTGGAATAGGGACATGGAACGCGGCCATTATAGTGAGAACGACACGGTTGGATATTATTGGAGGAATTTCATTAGGAATAAGAGCAGGGATTAGGAAGTAAGCCCTTTTGCAAACTACTGATAGTTCTTATCGTATGATTTTTATTTTCTTTGTACTTAATGTTATTATGACCTTAAAATTGTTATGCTTTAAAGCTAAGCCATAGAATTTTTTAGGTTCATAAGTCATCTAATACCTTAAATAATAAATACTGGAATTCAGTAATTCAGCTGCATCCAGTTAGACGTTGGAAGTTGGAAGTTGGGAAAAGGCTAGGCAGATTGATTGAAATCATCTAATACCAACTAATACACTCACAACATATGAATTTTAAAAGATGTAAAAACTAGAATTCTTCTAAATTTAATAATAAATTATTATTGTATTATTTTCTTCATCGAAGTAATGTGACACGCTTTGTTATTGCAATAAATTCCTATTGCCTTAAGCGATAATGACGTATTTCTTTTCTAAATTCATGAATACTTTTTCTTGCCATAATTTTATGCTTACATAAATTCCGTTTCTGTAGTAATAAATAAATATGCGATGGGCAAACGGCAAGATGAAGTTGTAAGATCAGCGGGGAAGCCATAAACAGGTACGGTGGTAAGCCACGGATAAGTGAGTAAATGAAATGCTCGAATACATTTATTACTATAATGAGATGCTTTAAAAAATCATGCAAAAAGAAATAAAACAATCTTTTATATCTCTTTTACTTTTTTTTTTCGTTGGCTTTGCTTTGATCTTGAGTTTTCATGATGTTAAAAGAAATAAATAATTGCGTAAATCATGGCTGTCTTAAAAGCGTCTATCGATCTTGAACAATAATAATGCACATTCACTACAAAACAGTTTCATAGTCGAATTGGTCTACTATTAACTGGAAAAACGTTTCAATATAAAGCTGTTTTGTATATCACGGACAAAACTGTGCCGACTTTGGCGTGCGCATTATAAAATCTGTGGCGCCCACGCTGTACGCTAGCACATTGTTACTCCATTTGCTTACTACTCCGTATTGTAACCGGAAAATGTGACGTGGGCGAGCTCCACCTGCATTTGTGTAGCACAGTGTGTAAAGCGTTGTTTTTGAATACAAAATGACATTTTGTTCCCGATACATCGGAAACATTGTGTCATAGTTACACGTGTTTAAAAATGTTTTAAGTTTTTTTCTTGACATCGGATATGTGTTTTTACGGTATCGGAACACCATTTTAAATATGAAATTTTTATACAGTACTTCTACATGAACTGCATTTATATGCGTCTACTTATGAACACTGCAACTATTGATCTAATCTGGTGGAAACAAGTACTGAGAATAGTGTCTCATAAATCCGAAAGGGTTACCGCAACCCCGGCACATAAAGGGCTAAGGAAGGAACATGGATGGGTTTTAGTCAGTAAGAACCTAACACTCCCTTCCGCTCCACCCAGAGCAGAAGGCGTCAACTGATGATTTCCCACTCTCAAAAAAAAATGGTTTAGATATGTGGTCAGGAAAAGTATTATAGCTTAAAGCCCCATTTCAAGCAGATCTACTTCATAAAGTGATCACTATTCCCAGAGCGACAAAACCTTTGTATACATTTACGTTAGCTGCCAGAAGCAATATCAACACAACATTCACCCCATATTTGCTCTAATCGTTCCAACTTTCACCAACTTTGTTTCAACCGACCAATAATTTTGCCCGACGTGGAATTATCTCCAATTTTACACTTGACATTGGCATTTTCCCTTCGATATTTCTCTGTGTCTGACGTATCTATCAAAGAAAGCGGCTTACCTTTACCTGTCTTGGGGTAATTTCGCCGTCCACTGGTTTCTCGTAAAGGGATCTAGTAAGCTGTACTAAGTCTTTGTGCGACCTCAGAAGCTTGTAATACATTTGCTACTCTTGTTGTAATGTGTTTGTATAGGTTAACTTATTGGGAGCGTTTGTTTATTTTGGTTCGGAATGGTTTTGGGGAAGTGATTATGAGTTATTTGAAGAATTTATTTGCCAAGTAGGTAGCTATTGGTTTCCTCACCTGTGTTTTTGGCCTATTTTTCGAGTACATCGAGTATATACATCATCAATGGCAGCCTTATTGCTGTGTATAGGCTACCTTGCTTTCGTGATATGCTTCCCTGGTCTGTGGGAGTTTCGTTCTCTTTATTTAATCGTTACTAACCATTTGCTTCAATCGTTGATAGTTCTATTTCTTCAGAATATGCAGCAAGTTTCTCAACACGAAACCTCAACTGAAATCACCAACTCAAACAAAAATTCTTGTAAGACCGTTACTATTTTAAGTATTCCACCTCTTCATGTTTCACAAACGCGTCCTCCATACATCTATGCGCCGTGACGCAGTGCGGTGCACCTCCACAAACATAATTTAAATCACAAATGAAACCGCTTGGTTACTCCGCTAAGTGATTTCGATGTTCAACTCTGTGACGGCATCGAAGATTCCAATAGGATTGTTGATATAACGTTATTTGATTTCAGTGTCTGCGTATCCGTCTTGTGTTTTTGGGATAAATATTTCCGGATCTTTCCAGGTGGATTGAACGCATAACGGTAGGGAAATTTATTATTTTAATGTTGATTATAAGTTAAGGTTATACAGGGTTTCAAACAGGAGCTAGCAAGGAACTTGATAGAATTGGACTAGTATTATATCTTAGAACAGAAAATTATGCATTTTAGTAACAGAACATAATACAGTGTGCTAGGTTAAACGAGGGACATACTTTCAGGGGTTACTATACTCATGAAAATGAACCACTTTGACTATGAAACTATAGGTACCTGAAATCACGAAAAAATATGAGCTGTTCAGTACATTTACGTTCGCTTAATTCGTCAAAATGGAACAGCTGATGTTTATTTTTCATATTTCAAAGTTGGTCCCATGGACATAGTTGTTGATTTTCATGACTACTATACAACCTGAAAGTATCGTTGAACCCAACTCACTGTATAATATAACATTGTGAAATTGTTTTGTCTAAATCGAATTTATTTCTTCAATGGCTTTTTTTTAAGGCTGGGAAATCATCCAATGACTTCTCCCACTCTAGGTGGAGCGGAAGGGAGTGTCAGACTCTTACTGACTTAAACCCATCCATGTTCCTTTCTTAGCCCTTTATGTTCTGGGGTACCGGTAACCCTTTCGTACAATCCCGCTCAATGGCTTAAGGTACAAATTATGTTTTATTTTTTATTTTTATTTTATTTTATTTGGGAAACAAACAATTTGATTGAGGAGTTGTAACATTTAAAATAAGTCTGTCAACGAATCCAATCAGTGCTACGATTTTATCAACAAAACGAATTAACAGCTAAATAAAATAATTAAGACGAAACAATACCGGCAACTTGATTGAGGACATTGAACTGAGAGTAGGTACAACCACTAAATGAGTATTTTATAATTTGATATTTCATTGGTGAATGTTATCGCAGTGTATTTATTTGTTGACATCCCTTTTTTTAAACAAAGTTTGGTTTTGAACAAACATATCCATTGAGTATCATCAAATATTTGAATGTCCGCTTTCTTACTGATGACGACTCTCCCATTGGCCAAGTCACTAAACCACTACCAGCTGCTGCTGAGCATGAGGTCCTAGGTGTCCAAAGTGTTGCTAGGTTTTCCCATCTAAATTTCTCATAGCAGGCCGGAGTCTGGAAAAAGCTGCCCTCCAATATTATAGACTCATTGGGCATGTTGTATATTCCATCACCTATCTACTTTTACTAAGATTTGAGCTTGGATTTGTGCTTGATTTTAATAGACAATTTTGGCAAAATATGGGTGTACTATAGGTGCACCTAATCTTACCCTTCAAGGAATTAAGGCGTGATGTGGTGTTAATAATCAGGCCGATGTTCTTTTATTATTTTCTATTTCAACTCGAATTCAGATTGATTCGATTCACATTGTAAATGCATCAAACATTATCTGTTTCAAGACTTTTTGCAGTAGTCAACATCCTTTCTAAATGACTGCACTAGCACATATGATTGTAGCTATATAATAACAACTGTGTAAGATAACATCTGAAATAAAACCAGGTGTTATGAGTATGGGTATCATAGGTTTTGTTTACAACAAAACACAATGACTCACAGTTTCTGCGGCTCTATTAAAACAATTTAGTGAAACTATTGTTAGTTATAATAGACAAACCCGAGCTGGCGTCCCGTAGCGAATTATAATGAGATAAAACATTATGAAGAAGAACAAATGAAGCTATCATATTCCTATCAACATTTGTGGTTTGACAAAAACTTTTTCGCTATACAATTAAGGATCGCTCTATTGTCGTGTTTTTGCTGATATGTGATACAAATAAAGATGATTAGTTTTTGCGTGGGGTATACTCAGGTGAAAAGGCTTTTTAATGCTGTCATTTAGTTTTTTTGAGGCGTGATATTTGAAAATTCGCTTTTGTTATTTTATTTGATTTATTAGAAAAAGGATTTTAAAATAGTGTGTTGAAACAAAATGTGCCTGCATAACAGAATTTTAAAATACTCATGTAACATGAACTGTTTAAAAATTGTTCGACGCAACAATGTATTGAAAGTTTTAAAACAATACGCGACAACGAAAATAAGTCGTACATAGTACACCAAAAGCAAAAATGTCACAGAGAAAACAATGGACGAACGATTGGTATTAAAAATAATCTCAGAAATTTTGAGCCGGTACTTCAAAATATGCATCTCACTGTATGCGGTAGGCAACGAGCCCCGAGTATTTGTAAAATGGTAGTTATTATGTTTTAACTCGCCCACACGCAAGACGTGTTCGAATAAAGGAATAAATAAGGGGAAAACTCACTAGGAAATCGGCACGTAAAAGTCTAAGCTTACCTTTCATTGACTCAAGTATTCCCCCCTGAAATGGCGCTGAAACCAGAAAAAGTCTTGACAAATCTGTCTCAAAGTTTAACGATTTATAAAAAATATCCCCCGTGGTCGAACTGACTTCCCTAGAGGACATTTGGAAAAGTAATCTATTCGGATAAGCCAACAAGGAGACTGTTCATTTTTATTTTGTCCATTCCCTGAGGCTTAGAGCATCTTACAAAATTTGTGAATGGGATAAGCGGATAGCGGGAACTACTTGCGTACAATTTGGGTAAAAAATTTAAAAGGTCAATTACTCAACATCGTAAGGAATCAATGGTGTTACAAATTAAGCTCTTCATATCTTAATTAACTGCATGATTCCAAAAATTATCGTAATTCCATAAAGAAAATTTTTTCGCAAAATATTTTTTTTATCCTATACCTACTTTTATTCATTGTAAAAATTTTAATATTACCTACTTTATTAATCGCAAAAACTAAATTACAATAGTAAACGCATGGAGAACGGATATTGTAAAAATAATTGTATAATTACAAAGTATGTTGTACTACACGAAATTTTTAAATCTACTTGTCTAGAACAATTCTATTTTCAAGTTTTTTTTTTGTGTCATCACCTCAAAAGTCACTTTTTATGTATTGTCTATGTTTTATGTATTGACAAGAAGGTCCTCGGTCTACCGTCATCAATCCGGTACGTCTTACATCTTGTACCAAACACACAGGGGCATGACATTGCATTCGCCTCCCACCGCACAGCCTTAATCTCCCTACGATGCGGTCGCGATAACGTTTGTGTGGCGACTCTAGAGCGCAGTGCTCATAGAGTAGGCATTACTGTAACTGTCTTTTATACCTTAAGTCATTGACTGCCACGCAGCAGACACAATAGAAAAACTATTGTTTGTCGGACACACGGTGACCGCGTTGGCGTTCAACGTGTTAAGGTGTATCTTATTTTTTATTTTTTTGGGTGTGGGAAATCATCCAATGACTTCTCCCGCTCTGGGTGGTGCGGAAGGGAGTGTCAGACTGACTCTCACTGACTAAAACCCATCGATGTTCCTTCCTTAGCCCTTTATGTTCCGGGGTAGCGGTAACCCTTTCTGACAATCCTGCTTTTAAGGTGTATCTAGGCCGTTATTCCAAGTTCCGGAGACGAATGTCTTTTCTACATTTATTTCGACACATGTCATGAGAGTCTAGACAAGTGACAATCGCTTTTAACGTGTTTTGTATTTCCTCGACTTTTAACGGAATTGGCAAGGTTTTCGATAGCTTATGTCAGTCTCACAATTTTTCACTTGTCTGTCATCGTTATCGCTGATAGGATGTAATTTTGTCTATGCCCTGATATCTTCTATTGCAAGACAAACAAAAAAAGCTCAGTTTCACGTGTATGTATGTACCCGGCTGAAGATAAGCACAGCACCATGCTTTTTAATTTTAGGCTTTTGTGATGGGGCTCGGTTTTTGCAGTTATAAAAATAAAGTGTAAAGCTTTTCCAAGTCGCCAGTTAATTTTACATATATTTGTAACTATTCTTTCTTCTGAATAATGTTAATTAACCAAATATGTAAAACTACAAAAATTAAATCATCATAAATACGAACTATTCTACCTACATCCGCATCTTCACTTAATCAGTGGTCATTGAATAGAATGTAACGTTTTTGTGGGCACAATATTGATACTGTAGACTTTCATGCGAAGGATGATTATCCAGATAAATGATTGTGTATTTACTGAACGGTACTTCGTTTGAAGGTTTATTTAAGGAAAATGTCTTTTATTCATACCTACGTTTTTTTACTATTGGAAGACCCCCAGCGGTGTTTGATGGGAACCCAGCCTTCAGTGTGTATTTGTCTTTTTTCAGTTATCGCTTTGTGTTCTTCGATGACCCTTAGGTGTTTCTTGAGTTTTATTCAACATAAACTTTTACTTCAGTCATTACTTGTATAATATGGATAGTCTAAAATAGCATTTTTTTTAATCAGCCTATTCATTTGTGTTGCATCTATGTTTTTCTTGAAATAAAGGCATTAAACGTTAGCAACTTTTTGGGTGCCTTACTTTGAGTAGTTCAGAATAAATTGAAATAGTCTGACTATTGCATATCACCTAACGTCAAAAGTTCCTATAAACTTTTTTGGGTTTTTCTGTTGTGTTATGCTAAATTAATCGGATTTGTTTTAAACAACAACTGTTCTATGACAACGACAACCAACGAATTTTTTATCCGATAATATCCTGTTTATTTTTTGTACAGAGGCCAGCACATCAAGCTACCCCAATCAATCAAATTTCTTGGATCGTTTTTCAACTTTATTTCAAAGGAATAAGGTTCATGTTCACTTGGGGAAATTTGACAGTTAGGGATAGCTTTATGTGCGGGCGTCTGTGCTTAACGGTATTTAAAACAACAGTCACATTACAAAAAAAATGTTACCTCAAATACCGGCTCAGCACATAAAATACTGTATTATACAGCAACGGAAGCATTGCGACCCCGTTTTAGACATTTAAATGTTCCCAATGACAGAAGTTAAAATTCATTGGATTCCGAAACCCACCCTCAGTCTACAAACACGGGCATAATGCCTCATTTAATAACAAATTAGATCTCACCACGTTAATAAAACGAGTCAAATACCTTCTGTATTTTCAAAGGGACGGCCCGAGATCCTTTTGTTTAGATATAACACGATTCCGAAAGGAGATTCCGTAATTTATAAAAAGCGTATAAATCTTGCGGCGGTGGATATAAAAAAGCTAAAACACGTGTGAAGTCCAGTTTTATGTTAAAAAAGGTTTAGGTTTTTTAAAAACTTGTGTACAACGGTTTAATTACGTGGCGGTTGGCTTAGGTGTGATAAAAATGGTATGCACTACGTCGGTCCAAGGTTGAGGTAATAAATAAAGAGGTGTTACTAAAAGATTTTATGCAGAATTAGGTGAGTGGAAAATTTCCATGGAGGTGCTAAAGCTGTCGTGCACTCATTAATAAGCGTTAGAGTAACTTCTTCATTTATAATAATACACGTGCAAATTTTATTTTTACGTAAAGCAGTGTATTTAATTATTTATTTATTTACACAATAAAATATTACAAGTTTTTCATGCATTCTCTCAGTTCACCTTTGTCATCTCGATTTAATTCAGCAGTGATCAGATCGATTGTGATTTTCAATCTATTTATACCTGTAGTATATTATTATTTCAATCATGAATTTCAATAATAAAACTGGAGTTTGTTTTTTGTTAATTTGTTTGAACACCCAAATATCTGTGACTAGCAGTGCTTTTTTTTTTGCTATTGATTACCCAATTCTTGAGGAAGGATATTGGCTATTGAACAAGACCAGAAGCTGGGATCCTTAAGAGGCAAGCAAAAAGTAAAAAGATAGAGACAATGCCATGTAAAAACAAAGTAGGTAATACCGTAGGCAGGCGATGCGATGCAACGGGTGCGTTGGGGGGAAAATATGTTTGTTTGATTCGTAAGCAACAACTGATGTCAAATATCTCTTAACATCAAATGCAATTACATCAACTACAATGATTGATATATATGATATATACATATATAAGGTCCAGCTATCAGCACTTTTGGCAATGAATGATGATCACAGTGCTACAAAAACATGATAATTATTAGCATAAAGCAAGATACTGCTCTCCAATCCTTACGCAAAAAACACACATATCTAAAGAAACATTACCTCAAACCTGCTATTGAAATCGATAGAGATACGAATCTTAAAAATTGTTCGGATGATTTACACTTTCCATATATGGTGGAAACAATAGAATATTAACCTCCCAACATCGCGATAGGAAAAGGTCCATGTAATAACTTTCACGGGCTTTTGGCTGCTACTGATAATGTTAGATATATAGCCGCCTTTTGCATATTAAATTTAAATTATATGTTCGGTGGGCTGGGTGTATTTAGGACAAATTATGTTCGAGTAGCCTAGAAAAATGGTGCTAATCTATACTAATATTATAAAGAGGAAAACTTTGTTTGTTTGTTTGTTTGGTTGTAATGAATAGGCTCAAAAACTCCTGGACCGATTTTAACGGGTTTATAACGGGTCCCACGGGAAAGACCACGGGAGCGAAGCCGCGGGCAAAGTGCTAGTTTAGAATAAAAAAGAAAAAAAAAATATTTTATTAATTGATAGCCCATTTATCCTGTTATTTCTATACGATTTATTACGCTGCATGTTAATTCATAAACTCTAAACTTTGTTATGACGTAACTATAAGAAACAATAGTTAATTTGAGTCTATCATGTGATATTTTGCGGGTTGATAACTTTGTATCATCCATGACCAATTGTGTGGTTTTTTCAATGCTATCTGCATCGTAGTGAGAGAGTGTCAGACTCTTACTGACTAAAACCCATCTATGTTCCTTCCTTAGCTCTTTATGTTCCAGGAGAGCAGTAACCCTTTTGGACAATCCCGCTGAGAGATGCCTTACTGGATCATTGGTAGTGACAAAACAATGAACCAAAATGTTTCTTTCTAACCATCTTAAATGACGACGTTTAGTTAAGAATCCACGTAATTTTTATTATTTATCATCGGAGAGAAGTTCGAATTCAAAGTAAATTATACAGAATATTAGGAAGTCAAACATTCAATTCCTTTTCGATCCGTTTATAAATCAAAACAAGAGCAAATAAAACATTTTTATAACATTTAATAGTTAATTTCAAAGTCCAAGGTTCCCATTTAGGAAATCGAAGAAACCTAACAAAAGTGGGTCTCGTGGCTGTTTTATAGCTGTGTCAGAGTCTTTAATTATTACCCCCGCACTATCAAGCTAGCGATCAGAGAAGGTGAGACGCCTACTTCCTCCGCTGTAAGCTTACCGTATGTATTTCAATACGGAATTTGTAATGTATATTTTATGGCCTTGATTCTTTTTGCTGCTTTTGCATGCTGATATCTGGCTTCGAATTCTGACCTAGCTCTTGTTAGTGCAATTTTTAAAGTAAATCTATGGGTACAAGCATAAGGAATAGATGTGAGTCCTTTAAAGTATAAGAAAGTACATAGTTATAATAATTTTAGTGTACTTATACACTCGAAAACCTGTATCTAAAACGTTATGAAAGAGAGCTAATTTTGACGTAATTCAATTATATTTCTACTATTAATACTATTGGCTCTATATAAAAGTAGTTTGTATTTAAACAGCCAGTAAAACTGTAGATATCTTAAGACCTATTGTTAGTAATGTAGCAGGAATGCCATAGTGTACTGTGGTAGGTTGTTAGCCTTGACCTTTGGTATCTTAAGTTTGATCTAGTTTAATAGATGCTTTTCAAGTTCCAGTAGTAGTAAATCATAATAATAACAAGAACATCTTAGTCCTCTTCCAATTTCAGAAGATCATTTTTATGGTTCTTGGGACAATTTTCACAAAAATGCTAAATTATCAAGAAGAGTACCCCGAAATTGCAAAGAAAATTATAAGATAACGTAAGAGACAGAAAGCCTAAAACATCACGACCACAAAGAGCAAGGTGGGCAATAATAATTCAAGTCGACTCTGGTAGCAAGAACTTGTGGATCTTGCTACAAGACAAAGACATTTCGCCCCTGTACATAAAAATGATACCAATGCACTAAATACTCCGTTATAATGTGACTCTAAAATGCGTACTTAACAGTTCGGAATGAGTATTAAAATTAGGGAATTAAGTATACCGATTTGATCAGAATTAATTAGCAACTGCATACCGGTATTGGATTACATTTTTTTTCTTAAAAAATGCGCTTTTCTCACGCCCGTTTTTAACTTGTTCACACTAGGTACTGAGAAAATAGCATTAAAACTTTTTGCTTCATTTCTTATCTTTGGTACATCTGAGGTTGCAGCTGACGCTCCAGAAATGATTTTTTATTTTAGAATGCGAAACCATAAACAAAAAGAAAGAGGATTGCATAATATTATCGTTTTCGAATATATCAGTTCATCTTGTGTGATTGTTTGTTTTATTAATGCTTTAAACAAGGTTTATGAGGAAGGTAATCTTCATGACGTGAATATTAATTTAGGGATGAGAGTTTCGGGATAGTTCGGAGATAAGATGGGACATTTAAATGGAAGTACGGTTTTGAATGAAGAAGAGGGATGCTTATTCGTGAAGATATAGAAATGGGGTTTAATGCTGTCTATTTTTTTTTTGTTCGAATAAGTTATTGAAATTCCACACGTTTTCCTTGAGAAGAATTTATTGGTGACGGCAGCATTTTATCAGCAAACAATTTTTTGCCATAATTATTCAAGTCAATCTTAAATTTTAATGAACATTATAAATATTTATTTTACATTGATAAAATCGTAATTTAGCAAGCAAAATGTAGCAGAGCAAGAACAAAAACACCGGATGCGGGAAATTAATCAAACATCATTATAGGTACTTCAGGTGATGATAAGTGCTATTTAATTGACGCGCATGATAAATATACCAAGATCAAAATCTCAAATGAGCGCTTAACATTTAACTTAGGAAATGAATCATTATTAAACCAGTTTGCTATTAATATTCCTTTGGTATAAAATTAACAATATTGACTTTGGAAACAATGTTGTTGGTATCGGAAACAGAAAATTAATAATAATATAATAAATATTCATATTAAGGCACAGGATGTTTGGTATGCAAATTACTATATAGAAGCTGATACTGTTTTGTTACATCCTAAAGCACGGGATATAGAAGTGACTGGATTATAACTCGATATGAATAAAATTATTGATCATGGTCATTGCATTTAATGATTGGAGTAAACTTAAGCCAGTGTCCTGGCTGTGATCATTACTAATCTATATTTAGCCAGATTCATGCTAGAGCGTCATTCTTGATTGTAGATCTTTTTTTTAAGGATGGGAAATCATCAAATGACTGCACCCACTCTGTGTGGAGCGGCAGGGAGTATCAGACTCTTACTGACTGAAACCCGTCCATGTTCCTTCGTTAGTCCTTTGTGTTCCGGGGCAGCGGTAACACTTTCGGACAATCCCGTTTATGATTATAGGCCTGAGCATTGGAATTATACTGCCAAAAGTTTTGGGTGCCAATAATATAAAACTATATCTATCAGTTAGTCCATAGTATATCTAGGAATTTTCTAGACTCGTAGAGTAGAGAGTTTTCAAGTCTTTTTTCTTCCATAAGCATGTCTTTAAGTTTTTCTAGTCTTTTAAGCCTCCAATTGAGACACCAGGATTTCTATTTCCAGGTCACCTCCTTAAACGCACGTTACAGCTATTTGTGGTTAACAACGGCATCATCATAATTCGCGGCTTTACCACTTACTGCTCTACTTACCCAGTGACGGATAAAAACGCTTTAATCGGATGGTTTGTGAACCATCTTATTTTTAACCACATTCATCAATTCTTAATGGCAGGTTACTGTTGGTACTGACGCAAATTCTGCAAAATAAAGACATAAGGTAAAACGTGCTCAGAAATTCCTAGATTTAAAAAGGACTTCTTCAAGGATTGTGTAGTTAGCCTATGGAAACCGGGTCAGTGAATCTACTGCTATTCTGTGTAACTAAGCACTTACACGGACAGTTATAACACATCAAAGCACATATATCCATATTATGTATATTATTATGTGGTTTAATAAAATAAACCACATAGTTTAGAAAGAAGAAAATACAATAATGAACTAGTTTCAAAAGAAATATAGTAACAGCGAAATTGTACGACGTTGGTAAATTAATTATAGGAAAGAGTGACCTCGTTGACCACGCAGTTCAGATATATCGATCGAGAACACGTGTAAATAATAGTCAGGGTTTACATAATACCGTACCATAGAATAGTAAAACGAGTCAATTTGATTGTTACAAAAGTCTGAAGAATAAGATTGCAAGAGACTGGATGAGTTTTGTCGAAAATACAGATTTACGAAATAATTGTAATAAACTTACATTCTGTATCTGTAACCACAATCTCAATTTTGAAAAATCTGGAATATCATTGAGAGAAGTGATGGCCCAGTGGTATCTACCCAGACTTATGAGTTGTAGGTTGCGGGTTCGAACCAGACAGGCGCTTTACTTCTTATTCCAACACCACTGCCCTCAAAATCAAAAAAATCAAAAGTCATTTATTCAAATTAGGCTGAAGATCAGCACTTTATAAAGGTCAAAGTTACATAAGACAGTCCCCCAAAAACGCCCACCCTTCACCACTTCCTAGTGCTTTAGCTGGGAAGAAGAAGTGGCGCAACAAACTCCCCAGCAGCACAGCTGTCTGTTTAGTTGGAAGAACTTGACTCTACACATTTATCGTATGAGAAGTAAAACGGAAAAACGGTGAAGAAGGCTTGTCCTAGAAGCAAATATTCAAAGACATTGACATCTAGCAATCCACACTGGGCCCGCGTGGTGGTATACGGCCTACTCCCTCTCGATGAGAAGAGGCCAGTGTCCCAGCAGTCGGAACATTATAGACTGAATATGTTAAACGTTAATTTAACATCGTCATGAAACTTGTCCTTGAAACAATAAATAGAGTTTTAGTAAATATCGTGTGTATCGATGGTATCACATAAGATCAATTTGATTTACACAGGTTATGGATAAAATAGAATCAACGTAATATTTACCCCCATCATAAAATCACGGGCAACTTCACAGAAATTTCGAGCAAACAAAAAAATATATTGCGCGAAAAAGTTTCAGCTTCCAAACAATCTGAAGCGAATCTCGACTCCAAAACAAACACGCCCTTAAAACAGAACTTGCAGATAAATTGTTTGCTGAACACTCAAAATCATCCATCGAGTGCGCGATCAAATCGTATCGATATCATATAATACAGAGCCGAAATCGCAGTCACTGACAGAATAATAATTTTCGAGTTATCGTATCGTTCACCCCCACTGTTTCTCAAACAATACAAATATGGATAACAATAAACTGTGCCATTTTAAGCAATAAATTTTTGTGTTTAACAGCTTGCCACCTCTTTATTAAGTGGTTATGATCGTCGCGCCGCGTAAACATGTATAAATTTTTTGTGAGATTTTGAAACTTATTTATATTTGTTACTTTGTTACATAGATGCATAAATCAGTGATACCGGATTTTGAAATGAATTATTATTGTGTGAACTAGCTAGGTATTATAATTTGTTAGAAGAGACTGTGGTTATAATAAATGCACAACAAATACCGGAATATACGGTGATGAATTAATTTACGTAAGGTGAAGCGCCTGTCTGGATTTAAACCTATGACCGACTTGAAATGACTTAAGCAAAAATAAAAAGTTAAGCTCAGAAATAACAATAAAACCCCCTTTACACACACCTATCAACCCTCCACATTCACCCAATCAGCCCAAGGGAAGCAAAAACAATATTTATTTCTATCGGCCATACATCTTTTGGCAAACCTACCATGAAATTATATCGATGCAGCACACTCAAAATTGTGTTCAAACCAAAACAAAAGTCAGTAGGAACCCGCACATACATCAGGAGATCCCGTAATCCCGGGAACCCAGGATCCCGGTAGGAGGCAAATAGCCCGTAGTGGTAAATCGTCTGGCGTAACGCGCAATATCAATGACTGCAGCATCATTGGCGGGAACGGTCGATTGGGCGCACGCGTCGCCCGACCTTGCGTGAACCAAAGAGTATAGATTAGAAAGGATAAAGGTCCCACTGAACTATGATAGTTCACGAATTTATTGTCTGCCTATTGTAGCAATGTGTGAATGTGTGACATTTATAGGTGTTGCGTTTAGCAAGTTTTAATAGGACAGGTATTTGGCGCTGCGAGTTTCAAATTGTATCTGCTAAATGCGTTTTGTTGTGACTAGTAATGTTGTTAGGAAAGTTTTAAGTAGGAATGTGGGTGGCTATACGAGTAGAGGAAGACCAAAGAAACGATGGATGGACTGTGTGAAAGATGATATGGCTAGAAAAGGAAGTGACTACCGAGATGGTTACTAGTAGAGTAGTATGCACGAAAAGACATGTTGCGGACACCCCAAATATATCGGTATAAAGGCAGGAAAATCATTATAGTCCTGCCTAATTAGGTAACAACGATTAGTTTAGTTATCACTTAAAATGGTTATTTTAAAAATATGTCTTTGATGGAGCAAAAGTACAAAGTGAACCTACAAGAATTTTAGGTTCTAGACTATTAGAGTAACTAACACACATGAGACCCTCTTTGCTCTTTTCATATCTTAATCTTTGGCAGTCCTTTGCTATCGTATATTTTCAATTCACCACTATTTCCTGAAATTGGCCCCTGCTTTTGTAAATATTATGTTTGGTTCAATGAATCCCAGACAAAGGAAGTCGGTATTGTGTATCATTTATTTTTAGCTCGGAATGCAGTGGCGAGTGCTTAAAGCCACACTTTAACGTATCGGGTCTTTACAGCGTAATGGGGAGTAATTTAAGGCAATTTCTAACAAGTTGAAAGTCATAAACAGTGACCAAGTTTAGTTTCGTTTCAAATGTACCCATTTCCGATGAATATAAAACAATATATAGTTAACGAATAAAACGCTGAAAATTACCAAAGTTTAGTAACAGGCATTCAATTTGGCTTTCTTTTATTTCCCGTCTCTTTGTTTAGATTTCCGTCACGGGCCTAAGAAAAATAGCGAGTCAAACAAAAAGTTTTACCAACGCCAAAGGGCCAGTCGAGCGTGAACCTTCAAAAACAGATAACGGGAGACTGAAAATATCCGGTGTCTTTGAGCCGAGATGTGTAGATATGGTTCACTTGCCACTGGTCATTGACGAAGATTCACACACAAATTTAAGCTGATATCAGATGCTCCACTGTATAGCAGTGATAGCCTAATGGTGTGACCGTCGGACTGCCAAGTCATAGGTCTCCAGTTCGAACCCAAGGCAATCACCTCTTCTTCTTCTTAGCGTGTCGATGGCAATGTAAATGTACTCGGCCCAGAATTCGGCTACGTGTTTGGTGCCATCACTAGCGTCTATCAGTTCCTGTAACGTGCATACGACAGGACACGAGATTAACGCACCTCTGATTTTACGGATTCATGTGCGTATTGTATAATAATCACTTGCTTAAAAATCGGTGAAGGAAAACATCGTGAGGAAACCAGCATGTCTGAGAGATATCTCTAAACAGCATGTGAAGCTAAGTCACAGGCCACCGGGCAACATAAAAACTCTGACACCAGGTTAGCCACTAACCACACGAAAAGCAGAAAAAGGAGCTACAATTTTTGTTTATGTATGCCTTTCTTCCGGTGTCTTTCACTCGAAATGAAACGTATAACACTGAATGAATCAAAATTGTTAAGGTAATTAATTAGTGAAAACTTAATTGATATTAATATTATGAGCAAATGAACGTTTATTCTTATGTGATTTAAACAAGATTCTGCGACCGGGGAATGAAACAAAAATTAACATTCACTCAAGTGAAGCGTTGCCCCAATCTGTCAAATTTCTTTGATAGTTTTTCACAAGCATAATTACACAAGCATAAGGATCATGTTCAATTGGCAAAATTTGTCAGTCTGGGATAGCCTGATGTGCTGGCAACTGTATCTACACGGTTAAGTCAATGAGTGTGTCACATTATTAAGGATATTACAAAAGTGTGCGTCATCTCCGAACTTTTGCTGTCGAATTCACTGTACCGGGAGGGTCGCATTGTGTCTATTTGTGACATAGTGCAATTGCTTAACAAGCTAGCTTTGTTCGGCCTAATAACAGCAAGCTTCGTTTTGTCGTCGACCCAGTTAGCGAGGTCTTTGCAAAGCCTTACTTACCTTTGTCGCTATTTTTGCGGTGCACTTATGCAAAAACAAACTTGCTCCAGATAGTAGAAGACAGTTTCGCTTGTGGTCAGGTGTCGTTTACGTGACGATTTGGTTGCGCTGCAGTTCTAGAGCAAGCATTTTGGAGCAGAATAGTGCTGTGAAATCGTCTTTCACTTCGCATTAGATTGTCGAGAAATGGTTTATTTTTGAGTTGTAAGAACGGTATTGTACTACTTCGAGTTGTTGACACTTTTTGCTGTATTCGAGCTCATTGGCAAATTTAATCGCTTGTAATAAAAACATAACTTGCCATTCAATAGCTAAGTCAAGATAAACAAAAGAAACTCGCGTGATCATGGCTTTATTTACGTTCCTTACAAGACTAGTAGCTGCTCTTATTCCCTAGACCTTAATCTAGACCTAATTAATTAAAATGTTCCTCCTAACGTCTAACAACGTACTACAAACGAGCATAATGTTATTCCTACATAGTAAATAGTAGCTATTAGACGCCGACTCCCTTGGGTCGAATAACTTACAATTAGACGTAAAAAACGTCAGCGTTGTAAGCGCTTTTTGATGCGATCCCCGCTTGTTTGGTCTTCTACAGGATTTCATTAGTGATGTTCTTGATGTACGAAAAAACGATTTAGTGCATCTTTTTCCTCAATTTCTTTCGATTACAAATCTGTCATTGGGTAAGGAAGGGACGCACCGAATACGGTTGTACATTTTTATTGATTCCTTTGTGTGGAAATGGCTGTACGGAAAAACAAACATCCATGTATAACTTATGTACCTACATAGATTCTGTACAATATAGAACGTAAATAAAAGATGTTTTCTTACAAACTGTACTGGTATAAAAGTCCACGTTTTTTATTTCCCAGAAGCACATACAAGTTACTTTTATTTTTATTCGTATTTTACAAAGGAACACTACCAATTTCACGTAGTAGGTAATTGGTGGACAATTCGAAACGTCTATTTACTCTCCCGACAAAATTCCAATAGTATAAAATTACCGGTAATTGGTAAGGTTGCGGAATACCGTATCCAATTAAAGGTACCGATTTTTTACGCCAGATTCTCGTCGTTGGGCATCTACGGTTTTTGCTGTGGACGGCCATTGGGTCTGTCGAAGTTTTTACCGGACGACAACTGACGACGGCGAAATTTTTTGCTGCGTCCGAACTCATCTCCGATCGTCAAGTACCCATATATTTCGGTGGCGACCGGCCATGGGCAGCATAATTGATTGAATTCGCTGTAAATAAGCTTCATTTTTGTCCGTATCTTTTTGTTTATTAAACACATGCTTCAGCGACATTTTTTGCTAGTAAAAAATATTCCTTTGTTTTTGTATCGATTGAAGTAAATGTAAGACTGGAAAGTCACATTGGATCTTATTAATAATTTAACTTTTTACTTGGCTTGAGCCGGGACAATGAACCTCGTCTCCACATTTTTTCTTGCCTCCCAATTTTTATGACTGACAATCAAAGCTAAAAGCCCTCTGACATTCCTATCGGTTTCTTTTTAGTGTCACACGGCGTATTAACTGCTCCCAAATATAGTAGAATGACTTAAAATGTAAATATTTAAACATGTTAAAGCTTTGAAAGACGTTTTAAAAGACATTTATTCATTTTTAAAATTCCAATGTGTTATTAAATTCCAAAGGATTTGTGTTCTTTTAATACAATAATTCTACATACCCAATATATTCGGTAAGAATATGAGTTCCTGAGATCCTGGGGAAATAATATTATACAAAGATTCATATCCCTAATTAAGGTAGGTATGTACCTATTTAGGTATTTTAAATTTTTTATTTAAAACAACACCAAAGAATCAACTTGGAAAAATAATTGATGGAAAAACTTAGTGCAAATAAAAACAAAACACGACTGCAGTTTGTGGAAGACGGCTTATAAACTGATTCCAATATGATAAAAGATCAAAAATCGATATTCTGATAAGAGAACGCAATCATCACAGCAACACGGTAGGCGTGAACACATAAGTTATGACAACGATAAATTGAACAAAGTCAAACATTCAACAATCGCGGTTGCATTGATTCGAATCGAATCTTTCAATTAAAACGCCTGAATTCGAATTCGAACTTCGAATCTGCGATTGAGATCAATATCGCAGTTTTAATAAAACAGCTGGGGAACGGGCCTCCATATCCGGAGTTTGCTTATTTTTTTCAAACGAGAAAAAAGTTCGAGCCCCTCGAAAAAGCAAGCAATGATAATAGAAACAACGGGAGCGCCGTTCTAAAGGGTTATTCGTGTTTTTATTTGCGCCTATATAGAGGTCTTTTTAGAATGCGTTAAAAGGAAACGCTTGGAATCTCCCAAAGAGTGTGTGGGTGAAAAAATAATATGGCCACTCTGTCGCCTAACGTTTATGTGTAGATATTTCCTGTTCTGTTTTACATTGCTATTGGCATCGGTATACCATTTTACCAAATGTACGCGAAGATACCGATTTAATGCAATACATTTTGGTAGCATGCGATGTGTAAACTGTTTATTGGAACAGTGTTTTGTTTTGGCAATGTTTATTTTATGGGAAAACAATTATTGTATTTTGCGAGATATTTTATTGAACGTATGCATGTACACGCGACGTTTGCGTTTTGTTTTCATATCACAGCAAGTAGTATGAATACTTACGTATCATTATTTCGCAAATATAAAAATAAAGCTTCACTGGAAGGTCACAAATCACATTCGACTTTTATCAATTTCATACGTCAATTTTTATTTGTCTCGTCATCCTCCTAATAATATCAAAGTCCACTCAGAAAATGTCTCAAATTTCAAATAATAATGTCTTTATATTTTTTTCTAAAATAAGTCGTTGGCTTGTCAAATGTTGCCACAAAAAATAATGTCCTCATTGTTTATGCGTTTCAAAGCTTAGGATGACCTGACAAATAAAAATATGATAATAGGGTAATGTGATACTTGTGAACCAGAATAATATATATTTACGATCGGGTGGTATGGCTACCTTCGGTATTTTTATAAGAAACCCAACCTAATTGGTGACTTACAGGCACGCCATCTAGCGTGTCTGGCCGTGGTGACAGTTTGAATTCTTAATTACGTAAAATATAGTAATTGGCGGCACCCACTTCAGTGTTATTGGCATTTGCTTTGCTTTGTCTCGGAATAATGACGTCATTTATATAATTAAGGTTGACCATCGTACAATGAAAATGCTCTAGAGAGAACTAAGTTATATACTGCCAGCCTTTTGCGAACTTTTCCTGTTGACAGCGATGTGGACGAGTTTTTTGATGCCCTTTGATTTATTTTTTCCCTCCTGTTTTATATACTTGTACATAGTTATTATTAATATTTTAAGTATTTTTGGGTATGTAAATATAAAATTATTTTATATCATATTGTAAATAAAAAGAGGAAGAACAATTAAAAATTAATTTATATGTAGAAATAAAGTTATTATTACACATAAAATAACATCACGACTATAATCTCCGAAGGGCCTATGCAGAGGTGTAACTATTATGAGTCCCAAGTAGTCGGGGACAAGCTTATTGCATCTACCAGGCACAAACGCGGACTCCGAGCTGCTACTGAGGATTTCCAGATGGAAAAACCCAATAACACCGCCCAACCCGGGAAGTTAAGTTATTATGGTACATTAAAATTGGAGGCTAGGCTCGCCCCCTATTACATGGGACTTAAACATAAATGGCGAAATGTGGGTGCAATATTGGTACACTTCTGCCCAATCCTTCAAGAAAACAAGGCGTGTTCTTATGACATGTGTATGTTGTAGTTTTGTAAGTTAGGTTTAGTTTTATTAAGCCCTGGCTGGAGGCTACAATTCTTTTGTGGCAGCCACAGGCAAGTCCGTTTAAGCAGTAGACAACCCTTTGGTTGAACTGCGAGATACCATTTCAACAAAAAAAAAAATGTGTCTGTTGCAATTTGAATAGAAAAAAGAAAAAATATAGCACAAGTATCATGTATCTGTATTCATGTATCACATGTCTGGATTAATAAAAATGTGACTCGAAAACTACTAACATAAATCAAATTAAACAAGATTCGATAATACCTACTATGAATGAAGATTAAGAACAGTCCAGTAGAGCGGTGGAGACCCAGTGAAAACTGCCACTATTCATCGTGGGTTCGAACCAAGACAGGCCCTTTACTTTCCGTAAATAATTCCATCACCACTGCTCTCAAAACGGTAAAGGAAAACATCGTGAGGAAACCGGCATCTCATAGAACCAAAAATTCGAATACGTGTGCCATCCACCAACCCGTACTGGGCCCGCGTGGTGGATTATGGCCCACTCCCTCTAGAAGAGAGGAGGCTTGAGTCCCAGCAGTGGGAACATAATAGGTTGAAAAAGTTATTAGTAATTAAATGAATAATAATAATATCCTTGGACATTTCACACAACGCCATATCGTCCCAAGCTAAGCAACCTAATGCTTGTGTTATGGTAACGAAATGGTTGATGAACTACTTATATACATTTTTTTTTTGTAAACACATACATATTATAGATAGAAAAACACCCAGACTCGTAACAAATACTTGCAGGTCGTACATATATTTGTTCCGTGTGGGAATCGAACCCGCGACATGCTGCGCAGCAGTCAATCACTCAATCGCCAACCATGTCGTCGATATATTAAGAATATTTGATTAAAAAATGTATTGAACTGACATGATTATGTAAATTAATAATAAAATTCATTGATTAAAATAATAATATTAAGTCATTGACTGCCACGCAGCAGACACAATAGAAAAACTATTGTTCGCGGCTCACCGGTGACCGCGTTGGCGCTCAACGTGTTAAGTAATATAATGTTAGCTTAGATTATACTTAGAACAAGTTAGCTTCATGTATACTTAAAAAAGTCCTCTTCCAAAAAAAAAATCTTTTGCTGTGTCCGACAACGATTGGTTCAACATATATGTTAACTTACAACCTAAGCATATACATTGTGGAATGCAATAATTGATTGAGTATTGAGTATTGATTATGCTTATGAAGATGTCATTTCCTTATTCATTCTAATAAGAGCTTATAAGTCTGTGTATCAATCCTATATGACAATTGCACTGTTCTTTGTTTATTCTGATTTAGCTGTAACAAAAACTCAAACTCAAATTCAAAGCAAATAGACCAATTACGACTTTTGAATTGTCAAGGGGCCGATCAGTCGAAAGATGAAGCCAATGGGCTTCAAAGCGTAGTAGGTCCTATGGAGAAACTCCGGTTACTTTGATCTTGTTTGAATTCAACTGGGGTTATTCGATGACATTAACTTGTTAGGTACTTGCTGAGGCGGAGGTGACATTTTAAACTAGGTCGCGTCGTGAAGGCCGTCTACAGTCAGTAATGGGGCTGTCATTCGATGCAAGGTCTAATTTATAGTAATAGACTATAATTAATACTTATTTGAACGTAACTTCACGCCTTGTTTCTTCGAAAGGTTAGGCAGAGGTGTATTTATAGTACCTAAGTACACCAACATTATGTTTAAGTCCCTTGTAATATTGCCATCAATCGGGTACAAATCAGTTTCTGGGCTGCTTAGAAATTCTGGAACTTAAGCTTTGCAGCAGTGTTTCGACCTTTAGACCAACGAGGCAATCAATATAATTATGTCATTATTTTAATTAAAAAAAAAAGTCTTAAAAGAATTTCGTATTCTATTAAAACTTTGAACACATTTTGAAATTTCCGTCGCTGGTCATTGACGAAACAGTATTTTCCGATAGTTTGTTTTATTGCAGAAATATCTGATGGAATAAAAAAAACTAGAAACGATTCCAAAATTCTCCATTATACTAAATTGTTCTATAAATATCGGCTTACTTTAAAATTAATAAGTCATGGAAACAAAAACCTTACACCGAGCCATGACGTTGCCATTTACATTTTCAAAGTCACGGTCAGAGCAACAATATGAACTCAAAAGCCAAAATAAGGATCATAATATTACCAAAACAGTCAGACTTTTGAAATATCATCACGCACATTAGTCGATTGTACTCAAAGATTAAAAAAATGGAAGCACACTTGATAAGAAGGTCATAAATACCAGTTTTGAAAATGCTCTAACTGGAATACGATAACATCTTTTAAGCTTTTTATACTAAAAAGGGGTGTGAGTAAAAAAAACGTATAAAAGTAGGGTCCTTGCCCCGCTGACGGTCACAACGAGTTTTTATAACATACGACATGTTGACGAATAGGGCGTAAAACTCTACAGTTTTATGTCATAGAGTAGGTTTTAAAATAGACGAGGTACAAGGGGAGATATACCATTAAGAAAAGTATGCACTACTGCAGCATTGTGCTGTCGTAAGTAACAATAATAAAACAGAAATATACTCCTGTTTACTCTATGCTTGATGGTTGGTACTAAAACGTTGTTGTACATATGGTAGGTATTTATAAATGCCATGACTTGAATAAAGACTAGCTTGATTGAATGATAAATGTGTAGAATCAACTTATGACTTAGAATCTACTTCCAACTAAACAGACAGCTGTGCTGCTGGGGATTGTGTTGCGCCACTTCTTCTTCCCAGCTAAAGCACTAGGAAGTGGTGAAGGGTGGACGTTTTTGGGGGACTGTGTCATGTAACTTTGACCTTCAAAAGGTGCTGACTTTCAGCCTAGTTTGAATAAATGACTTTTGATTTAGATTTTTGATAACAGCCTGATACAGTATTTGGATACGCCACCGTCTGTCCTCTTTCGTATCTAGCCAGTAAATACAAGAAATAGAATAGAATTTGGAATAACCAGAATCTAAGCAGAGATGGTGAAACAGGCTATGAATGCGGATGTTAAAAGACAACTTCAGAAAGCAACTCAATAATTTTACACCTCACCCTTAACTTTTAGTTCAGAATAAACAT
The DNA here is from genome assembly GCA_951799385.1 of Hyppa rectilinea. Taxonomy (NCBI): domain Eukaryota; kingdom Metazoa; phylum Arthropoda; class Insecta; order Lepidoptera; family Noctuidae; genus Hyppa; species Hyppa rectilinea. The sequence goes on from OX637315.1 coordinate 13,565,076, forward strand.
TTAACTTACAAGGTACATAAACGCTGTTATGTACACAGTATACAAGTCAGGATAGTTGGAAGGTAAGTAATAATGCATCAGGAAGGAGATAAAGTCTAGCCTCCAGGGGACCAACTAAGTTATGCGATAGAATAAGTAATGCACATACATGTAGAAGTACTCAGACGAGAGAACATAGGTCTTTGTGAATGTATACCTTCGTCGGTTGATGAGAGATAAAATTAAGTCATTGAAGCCGTTATATTTTTTAAGCAATGAAGTTTAGAACCGAAGGCTACTAAGGATTAAGTTGTAGGTGTACTTTTGATGCTTTTGATGACGTCATCTGAAATATCAAATGCCGTTGCACAGAAAGAAGGAGAACAATTAATTAAGGAAGAATTAAAACAACACATTATAGTGAAATTCCGTTCGGTATAAATATTATAAAGAGTAAAGATTTGTATGTATGTTTGTAACGAATAAACTCAAAAACTATTTAACGGATCTGGATGAAACTTGGCACAAAGATAGATTATAGACTGGAATAGCATTTAAGCTACTTCTTATCCCAGAAAAATGTACGGTTCCCGTGGCATTATTTACTACATACACGTGGGCGAAGCCGCTGGCAAAAGCTAGTGTTTGATATGTTAAATGCTGATGACAAACAAATATTGATGCGGCATACACTTACTAATTTAATATTCACTTTCTGCTCTAGATATAGGCTATTAAATCGAACGTGTATTTATAGAGGCTATGTGAACGTTTAGCCTTGGATGCACTATGAATTGACAATGATGATCGATCTACAAACAACAATGACGCCCTTCAGTTTTCTTTCAATGTATACACTTAGCCATTCAAGAATTTGATTGTCAGTTGAATAAAATTTCAGATAGTAATAAAATAATGTTCATGGGGTGATTGAAGATGATGATGATGCTTCTCCATGCAAAAATTGTAAAAAATTTAATGATAAAAATTATGCTGGACATTTTAAAATCACCTTGTTTGTGATCCTTATGCAAGACTACACAAAAATTTCTTCGCAAAACGCACGAGGAAGAAAGAATGACAGTGACAAAGTCCATATATTGACGCTTCCAACATAAGCCAACCACAAAACAAACAAAAATCATTCTATATTTTTCATAGTCTTTGCCGACTAGGGCACGGCACAGCCGATGTATTGCGTGACAAAATAATACTGCACGCACACTGTCAAATGATAACTCTACGTCTATCAATTTCCAGAGGAATGGAGCACAGTGGTGTGCTTAAAGTTTATTATGGCTTTCGTAGATAAGGCCCAGTTGTATTATTCAGTCGCTGAATAACTAATAGGTCGATGTTTGTTTTTGTCCTAAAATATTTTTGGGTCACGGCGATAATTAATTAAGTGCTGCATATTCTGGCTTGTTTGCGGTTTTTTCGGAGAGACAAACAAAACTGTTATTGTGTGGACTTTAGCGTCCAAAAATATGCTATGTTTAAAATAAAGAAGATTTTGACAGATCTGCTGACAGAGAAAAATAGAAACGAGAAAGTAATAACCATTTTTTGACGAACTATGTAACCAAAAGTGTAGCCTGATTTATTAGTGTTTCTGTAAAAATAAACAGAGAAACATTGAATTTTCGGTCATATTTTTCGTGCTATAATACCGACGCAGGAAACCAAATTAGTAGCCTCTGAGGGCAATATGTCCTCATCATCGTTATTAATGGGAACAAATTAAACGTTGTTGAAGCCCCCACGACCCGATTTTTCTCTTTCCCTTCGCAAATTAAGTACAACGAATTCTACTCAGCGGTCCAAATTTAAAATTTAAATTATATACTATTTTTACAGTTTAGTTTTTTTTAGTAAATAAGAGAAACTTTTGATATTCAGCATTTTCTTATAGTGAAGTTCAAAATGTTTGTATACGGTCAAAATGTCTTGGTCCACTGTAGTTACGTCTATAAATTTTATAGTGTGATATTTGTGCACAATGTTTCCTTATAATGCCAGCATTTATAAGATGCCATGCCTAATATTTTTTTTACATTACAGTATTAATTAAAACGTATCATTTAGTTACTAAAAAGTTGTTTAAAGAAAGAGGAATCACTTTCTGTTTTCCTTTGAAAGAACTGCTAAAGACACACTGGTTACGAAATAAAATTTTAATTTTAAGTTGTGTAAGTCGGGCAATAATAGGTTGTCACATCATTCAGTTGAACTGAATAAACTGAATTATTGACATAAGTAATTATAAAACAAATTATGTTTTATAATTACTTGGAAGCGTCGCCTGTTGTCGCATGTGGCAGATGGCAAGTACTCGAATAATTGTAGCCTGAGGTCAATACGGTATAAACTATAAAGGTTAAAAACTTCAAAATGTGAATTCCATACCAACGCAATGTGATTTTGCAATCGCAATCACGCAATGTGATTTTCTTGTTTTGTTGATCGCTAAGTGCTAGACAATGTCAAATTGTGTAAAGAAACTCGATCAATATTCCCAAAGAAACGCGTCGACAAGTGGCGTTGTTGACAATCCGAATCGCTGAGACAACGAATTGTTCGATCAACAATTTTCGGAATGGAGTTTACACAAAGCGATTGACACTTGTCTAGGCTCCCTGGTTACTCTCAAATTACTATATGAGAAACCCTGAGAGATGCTGAAGAAATAGTTTTTTTTGTGTAAAATTCGTATGAAATTGCTAGTAGCCAACGTTGGTCTAGTGGTCCCAAGTACTACTGCTGAACATGAGGTCCAGGGTTCGATTCTCGGTTCGGGAAAATTGTTGGGTTTTTCCATCTGGAATTTCTCGGTAACAGCTTGGAAACTGAATTTGTGCCCGGTTGGGGCATAAACATAACTATTAAATTGCAGGTGTGTGATAGGTATACCTCTGTGTAATCCCGAGTTGACAGGCGTGATGTTTTGTTCTGTTAAATAGCTTTACAGATAGTAGAACTTATTATATTCACCTGTATGATTTGTTTTGTATACTCTAATTTAACATACGAAAAGACAAGTAATTTACCTTACACACAGCTCTAGTCGTTCTTCTGGGAAATCCTCAGTAAGCCTTCAGGCCTACCTATTAAAAATATTTGTACGTAACATTAGAAAAATAAATGATATTTTATTCTAAGGTGGTAAATCTGTGCCGTTAATTTCATACGTCCCTTGAGGGGTAGCTTTTCTTAATTCGTTTAGGGGAGGTTTTAGCTCGACGTGTTAATGAAAAAGTGTTTTGCATTTAAATGGGAAAACAACAATCTCTAAATGGAATATTTGTTATTTTTAACAAGGAGAAAAGCAGAGACCACCAAAAATGTACTAAATTTTTGGTGGTCTCTGCTTGGAGGAGGGAAAAATTGAAATGAAACTTTAATGAGCTGAAAATGTTTTGGCATCTAGGTCAACAGCATTATTCAGGTAGGCTGTAAGAAATAATGTAAGTTTATTAAATCTTAATCAAAAGTCATTTAATCCAAGAGGAATCATAATCGTCCGACGCGGTGGAGTCCGAGGAAACGAGTGAACACGCTGCCTGCCCGTGCAGACCGTGCGCAAGGTTTAGCATTGGGTTCGATTCCCAACAGCAGTCTTATTATCATCATCAGCCTAGCCTTTTCCCAACTATGTTGGTGTCGGCTTCCAGTCTAACCGGATGCAGCTGAATACCAGTATTTTACATGGAACGACTGCCTATCTGACCTACACAACCCAGTAACTAGGCAATACAATACCCTTTGGTAAGACGCTGTCAGATTTTCAGGCTTCTGACGACTGCAACAGTAGTCTTATATTAGATTCAGTTGTCGCTATGACACATAGTTTTGGCATGAGTCGACATTCTCATTATCTTTATTTGTAGATCCCTAATATAGATTAAAACAATCCATGGTTAACGTGCGGAGTGGCTTAATTAAATTTTATCCACAAATTAAATCTGTATTCAAAAATTTTAGGTATAGGTTATATTATACCTTATGTAATTCCGTCCCTACTTTCCTCGTTGTCGCATTTATTAGCAATTCTCAATAACAAAGTAACATTAAAATTGAGAGTCTGCGAAGAGTTACTTTACAATTTTTAATATTCTTAATTCGGATTGCATTTTTCCTTAGAACGTTTAGTGGGTGAGTTTTGGGACAGATATCACTATTGATTAAATATTGTATTTCGAACAGGCACTGCGTAGTGACACGGTGTATTGTAGAGCTTAATTTGCTTATTTAGGCAATTAATAAATTGCTGCTGTTATTCTTTTGTGCCTACCTAATATTCAATCTACTTAGCCTAATTCCGATTATGAGTGAATGATCTTTCGCTTTTATACGCAAACATCTATGTGTAACTCACGTCTATTCTAGGTAACAGTGAACGGAACTATATCAATATCTAAACTTCCTCTTTCACGTTGGATAGATGTACGAGTACATATTGCATTGAATCCATTCTGTTTATACGGCAATTTGTTTTATGTTCTTGTTGTTGATGTTTACCGAAATGATAATATCAGCCCTAATTTTCTTCAACTAAATAAAAATTAATGTGCACTACAATATTCTATAGATAAGGAAGGTGATACTTAGGGCCTTTTTCACAAATAAAACTGATCGCGATCAGAACTCATAAACCGCATTCAAGAGTTGAAGGGTTGTCACTGTCATAACTCTAAGGGAATATTGGGACTTGCAGATATTGAGCACACGGCTTGTTTCTTAAAAAATGTGTCATTCTCATTATTATTGTTCGCGGAAATATTGGTAATATCTGCAAGCGCAGCTCTGTACGCCAGAGGACACGGTAGAGCACACGGTGCAAACCCGCCCCGCATCGGCGGAGCACCGCCGTGTCCTCGTAGAGGCGATCGGCGGCGGCGACCTCTTGCGCCCGGCCCTGGTGCAAGCCATGGTTCGGGGCGAGAGGGAGTGGGAGGCAGTCACCTCCTTCTGCGAAAAAGTCATGCTCACAAAGGAGGTGGCGGGATGGGAGAGAGAAAGGTCCTCCCGTCCCAGCCGCCGCAGGAGATGCCCCGGGCGTCGGGAGCCACGTGACGTCTCCCGGCCACCGTAGGCGCGGGCCTGCGGACGGTGAGTAATGGGTGACTCACCGTCCGATCAGCACCAGACCCGTACCGTACGGCGCGTATAAAATATGTTCCACGCGCGCCTCAAAGAGATGTCAGCATACGAAGGGGCCCCTCAGGACCAAGCCTGCCGGGTAAGCGGGATTGTCCGAAAGGGTTTATTCCGCTACCCCGGAACATAAAGGGCTACGGAAGGAACATGGATGGGTTTTAGTCAGTAAGAGTCTGACACTCGCTTCCGCTCCACCCAGAGCGGGAGCAATCATTGGATGATTTCCCAGCCTTAAAAAAAAAAAAAAGGCTCTGTACGCCAACGACACAAATATGTAACAATGCCGCGAAATAAACAAATAAATCATTACTTTTGTGTGCGTTTATATAGATATCATAAACATTTAAGCTCTCGTGCGTATTTAATGACAGTCATGATAACAACAAGAAATCAATTTGTAGCTTGGCGTGGAGGGAACGCGCGTGCGTTTATGGTCTGGCGTTCAAAAGGTTAAAAGATTGTTTCTTCTCTCAAACCTAACCTACCTACACGAGTGACGAACAGGTCTCCGCTACAGCCATTATAAGGATCCACACATCCCTGAATTCCAATGTCAATTCGAGTACCTATAAATGTAGGTATTATTTGAGACAAAAAAACATGCACCTTCCACATTGCGAAAATATTTTGAAACACGAAACCGTTGTTTGGATAACCCTCAAATTCTACTATGAGCCACTGGGAAAAATATTCAGAGTACATACTCACACACATGTGGGTAGCAGGTAGTGCGCTTTTGCGGTTTCATTGCGTGCAGGAAATTCGTGAATGGAGCGGCTGGACTCTCGAGATCGTTTAGGGTTGAGCTTTTTGCATTCCCACGGTGCCTGACCGTTGAAGGGTTAAGATTGACGTGGCGCTGATTTTTTGTGAACGCTCCATTTGTGCATTATGGTAAATAAGGAAATGCGAGGAATTTGAGTTTTGGATAAAAAATTAGGAGTAAAATGTGATTTCGATAATGTTTTGGTGTTTTGTTTTGATTTGTGATGGTTAACAATAAAAATCTGTTATGAATTACATAATATTTCGTGATTTAAAGATAGATAGTCCTTGAACCGTATCATAACCTTCTTCATAAGTGGGAAAATGTAATTCCGACCTGGTAAAGTGGGGCTTCCTCGACGGCATGGCAGCAGGATCTGGATATGGAGCTATATCGCAAACTATGCTCCACCTCCTATCCTGCCCTCTGTGTCCCAAAACATGCAGCCAAAGTCATCTCTGCGCTGCCATCTTCGACGCTGTGGAAGTGGCGAAGTTTTGGTCTAACAAAATCTGAAATACAGGCATGCCAGCGACACGAAGAAAAAGAAGACTAATCAAAATTTCTTCCCAAATTAAATGAAACACGCTATACTTATGAAAAAATACCATTCCCACGACAGTTAATCCTGTAATGTTTTTCGAAACTTTCTACTCTAAGGCACAAACTATCTTGATACTAAAATCCGAACAAAAAATGATGTCACCCAGCTTCCCTAACAGGATTTTTGCTCAACGAGAATACATCACAAAAACTGGTAATTTAATTACAAAGTGCTCAGACGTAAACAGATGGTATACCTACTAGCACGAAGAGATTTAGTACAGGTGAATAATTCTGTTTTATATTACACTGAAATCCGGTCGTCTCCGAAGTACCTGTGTTATTTAATTTGAAGCCAGAGATGAGTTATGAAGACTCGAGTCTGTAACACTTTGTTATTAGGTAACTTTGTAGACGTCTGTAGCTATTGGATTATATTTTTTTTATTTGTAGAAAGGAGATCTATTTTTATCACGAAAATAGTCACATGCCTGTGTATACTCGAAGCCTTAAGAAAGTCAGTCCCTTCATTTGATTGACTATCCACATATACGGTACCCCCCCGCGACATTACGGCGCTATTTCAATAAATAGCAATATATGTTATAGCAAACCTTAACGTGCCGTTCATCAACTTCTGTAATTAAAATGATATTATATTTTAATTAATAATAATAATAATAATAATAATTCATGTGCTGCAGCTAAGAGACGCGCACGCCTACCACCTCCGGACTCTTCGCTCAGCTCCGCCTCGTCGCCGTCGGTACCCAGCCCCACCGTGAGCGATGTGACACCGACCGCGGCAGTTGCGTCGAGCTCGAGTGACGAGTATTTTTCCCCGCCGACGTCGCCAACACCTGTACGTCGGCCGGGGAGAGGCCGGCCACCGAAGAGCTTGGGACTTAGGGGCCAACCGGCCCTGAGTCGGGTCCCCGCTGCCGGTGGTTGTGTGCAGCGCATGAAATGGACTCAGTGTATAAACGAGAACGTCATGCGCGCATACTACGGGGCTACAGAGGGGGGAACTAACCTCACTGCGTACCGTGTTAGGATGCTGTCTCTGTTTCAGGTACTGGAACCAACCGTCAACGTATCGGCCCAGCGACTGTCGGATCAGGTGCGTGTCATCCAACGAAATCATAGGTTGGACGATGCCGCACTTGATAGGCTGCGCTCAGAGGTATTGAGCAACCATATTATCGTCCCAACTCCGACACAAACCGCGGTACCAGCGTCAACCACTGATGTAGTTCTACCGCGGTCCAATCATGGTGTTGAAGAGGAGGATGATAGGGTTGCCACAGTAAGTAGCCAGTGCAACGACAGATTGAGGAACGCTCTGGAGGATGCATTCCGCGAGTATAGATCCATTCCGACCGGACTTAGACCTCGATTACCACGCCTACCTATGCATAAACAAAATAAGGCGCTGGTGTGTGCCTTGGACTCGCAGCTTGAGAATTTTTTCAAAAGCAGCGAGGATCTTGTTGATACACACTCGATCCTGTATTGCGCGGCTGTTGCGGCGTGTCGATTAGCTAACGTTAAGTTTCCAAACAGTGACGAAGCTAGTCGACCAAAACCAGTCGTACCAGCCTGGCAGTACAGAATCGAGCGTCGTATCGATGGAGCCAGGGTACTCATTGGCAAATTATACTGCTTCAGGGAGGGTAATACTCGACCACGAGTGATGCGCTTTGTAAGGCGGGCATTCTCGGGGACTGGAATCAGTCCTCTAGAATACATGTCCCGAGTTACAGAGCGCATCGACTTCCTGAAGCAGAAAGTTTGTGCATGGGCGAGCCGTATTCGGCGGTATAAGAGGCGGGTGGATCGATACAAGCAAAATCGCATGTTCCAGAGTGACGAGAGGTGGGTATATAGAGCTTGGGAGCGACCTGAACAAAATTTGACAGACGTATGCCACCCGGATGATGCTACCACGAGTGCATTCTGGCGCAGCATCTGGTCGGTGCCCGTCTGTCACGCTGAAGCTGACTGGACTCGGGATGTCGAGCGAGTGTGTGAAACTATACCAGAAATGGAAGCCGTCTTAATAACACCGTTAGACGTAGCCAGAGCAGTCCGTCCGTTACCGAACTGGAAATCACCGGGACCGGACGGGCTGCACAACTTCTGGTTGAAATGGCTAGTTAGTTCACACACTTGCCTGGCATCTCAGTTCCAGTCATCTTTAGAGTCTGGGTCGCTACCTCAGTTTTTAACAACAGGCGTTACCCACCTCCTCCATAAGTCTGGCATTCCCACGGAACCTAAGAATTATAGACCGATCACATGTTTATCGACGGTCTATAAACTACTTACATCCATTTTGAGAGTGAAAATTAATACGCACATAGAAAGTCATTCGATTATGTCTGCCTCTCAAAATGGGTGTAGGAATGGGTCCCGTGGTACTAAGGAGCTACTCCTCATTGACATGGCCATCAACCAACAGGTTCGTCGATCCCATAAGGATTTGTCGACATGCTGGATAGATTATAAGAAAGCCTATGACTCGGTGCCACATACATGGCTGAAGAGAGTGCTGGAGTTGTACAAAATAGATGCAACTCTACGCATTTTCCTTGAGACGTGTATGGGGCAATGGAGGACGGTTCTTCATTATCCAGGGTGTCCGCAGATCCAGGGGAATGATGAGCCTATATGGATTAAACGGGGAATATTTCAGGGCGACAGTTTGAGTCCACTTTGGTTCTGCTTAGCTCTGAATCCTCTTAGCACTCTGCTGGAGGATTCAGGTCTAGGTTATCGGTTGAAGAGAGGCGGTCAGGTCATATCTCACCTCTTCTACATGGATGATTTAAAACTCTTTGCCCCCAACAAATTGCGACTGATGGAGTTACTGAAGGTAACTGAAACTTTTAGTAGCGCCATCAGGATGGAATTTGGTGCGGATAAATGTGCGGTCATGCATGTAAAGCGAGGGGAGATTGTGGAATCCGAGGGAATCCAACTCTCGGATTCCATACACCTTAGATCCCTCTCCTCATCCGAAAGCTATAAGTATTTGGGTATGTCGGAAGCGTTGGGTATCAATGTTACTGACATGAAGCAATCGTTGAAGGAGCGCTTCTTTGGTCGCCTGAATAAAGTTTTGATTAGTCTTCTTTCAGGCGGAAACAAGGTGCGCGCCTTTAACGGTTGGGTCATGCCGGTTTTGATGTACTCTTTCGGCATACTCAAATGGACTCAGACCGAACTTGACGCCTTGGATAGGAGGGTCCGTACACTGCTGACCGCACACCGGATGCATCACCCACGATCATCGGTGATGAGACTGTATATCCCGCGGAAGTGCGGGGGTCGAGGCTTTTTAAATGCAAAGACCCTCCACAATCGCGAGATTTGCAGTCTCAGGGATTATTTTTTAAAAGCCGATGTGGGTATGCACCGTGATGTGGTGGCAGTGGACATAGGCCTCACCCCGCTTTCCATGGGTAAAGAGAACTGGCGCAAACCTGCAGTACTGACTACCGATGACCGCAAGGAGATATGGCAAGGCAAGGAGCTTCACGGGCGCTTCTATCGGGTTCTTCATGAGCCCGGTGTAGACTTCTTAGCGTCCGTGTCCTGGTTACGTTTTGGTGACCTTTTTGGGGAAACTGAAGGTTTCGTCTGTGCAATTATGGACGAAGTTATCTTGACGAATAACTATCGGAGACATATTATGAAGGACGGGACGCTTGACGTGTGTCGGGCATGCCATCGTCCAGGTGAGTCCATCAGACATATTATCTCTGGTTGTTCTCGTTTAGCTAACGGCGAGTATTTGCACAGGCATAACCAAGTGGCCAGGATTATTCACCAGCAACTTGCTTTGAAATATAAACTTGTAGACTCTGAGGTACCGTATTACAAGTATGTGCCCGACCCAGTTCTTGAGAATGACCATGTCACGTTGTACTGGGATCGGTCTATCATTACTGACAGGACTATTGTCGCCAATAAGCCTGATATAGTAGTGATAGATCGATTAGCGCGGCTTGCAATGATAGTCGATGTTACTATTCCGCATGACGAGAACCTTGTGAAAGCTGAGAAAGAGAAACAAATAAAATATCTCGACTTAGCACACGAGGTTGTTGACATGTGGAATGTGAGCTCGGCTGTCATTGTACCGATTGTCGTAACAGCCAATGGCCTGATAGCCAAAAGCCTCGACCAACATCTTTCGAGGCTCTCGTTAGGCGGTTGGATCAAGAGCCAGATTCAGAAGGCAGTACTCCTCGATACGGCTCGCATTGTGAGGAGGTTCTTGTCTCTGCAGCCCTAACCACCGGTGCCTTGGACTCTGCTCCCGACATCGGCGGACCACTATTTTTTATATTTTTAAATGTTTTTTTTTATTTTTGCATTTTATAAAAATATTTAAAAATATATAAGATAAGAAATGGAATAAATAAAATAATAATAATAATATCCTTGGACATTTCACACAGCGCCATATCGTCCCAAGCTAAGCAACCTAATGCTTGTGTTATGGTAACCAGATGGCTGATATACTACATTTATATACATTTTTTTTTGTAAATACATACATATTATAGTTAGAAAAATACCCAGACTCGTAACAAATACTTGCAGGTCGTACAACTATCAATATATTTAATATATTATGTTTAAATTTAAATATAGTCAAACAAATAAAGGGACTGACTTACTTAAGGCTTCGGAGCAAAAGTTATTACTCAATTGAATTTGATGGCTCAACGATAGGTATTATTAAGGTTGGGACTTTTTTAATTTCATTTTTTTATTTAAATTAAATACAACTTATAACATTATTATTCATTCCATCTACAGTCTTTTCAATTCGACCTCAACCTAGGTTGATTCAGTTATATCAGAGAAGAAGAGAAAATGACGTAAGATGTCTTGGCCTGTAGGTCAAGTCCCTATCTCTCACCGTTATTTCAGGCTTCCATAAAGTTCAACTGCAGATGCTTCAGTGTTGTATCTATTTTAGATAGTAGGTCGCGTCGGAAACTGAAACGAAAATACTGATTAAATGAAGCTCTGTTTATAGAGTAATTATTGTTTAAATCTTTAAAAAATAATCTTGTTTGTGAATAATCCCACACCATCATCATCCTAGACTTTTCCCACTTATGTTGGGGTCAGCTTCCAGTCTAACTGGATGCAGCTGAATACCAGTATTTTACATGGAGCGAATGAATAATAAGGAATAATCTCACACCATGTTCGTTATTAAAAATGTATGTTCTATTATCCAGTCTTATGGTATTCTAATTATTATAATAGTAGCTGCTGCCCGCGGCTTTGCCGGCGTGGTCCCAAATTCTTTTTCTTAAATAAAAGAAGTCTCACTCGTTGTAACGTCAGCTATCAGTCAGCACAGTCCTGCCGAAATCGGTTTACCCATTTGGGATTATAGCTGGAACATATAGACAGAAAGATAAAAAATTAAAAAATTGACTTTATTTTATAAGTGAGTGTACATTTTCCTATGCATTAAGTAAAAATCTGTTAATTTGTCTTTACAAACAGACACTTAAATTTTATGTATTTGTGTGGATAAAGGTGTTCTGACCTGAATGCCCTTCCATATCCATAATTCGCTCAACAGCCATAAGGAAACGTTTGCAAATCCTCGATTGCATGATTAAGGATATTTTATTGACAATAATTTTCGAATCATAACTAAAAGCATAAAAGCTTTCCAACGGCTTTCTATAACATTATAGCGACACTAAATCTTTTATGAATTATAACAAAAGTTCCGTATTAGAAAAATCGTCACGCGCCCATAATAAAAAGTATACAAACATCGCTTTTATTGCTTGACGGTAAAAATACACAAATCGCCAAAAAAAATCTATGCATGCTCGCTATAAAATATAAGGACAGGGGGCCAATAAAGAAAACGGTATATTAGGTTTTGAAAATAAGGGCTGCGCCACAAATGTAGTACGTTCTGCCTGACTTTTATCGGTCATAAAACGGGATAATGTGTCGGCATAAGCGTATTTCGGAATCGTACAAATTTAGACGGGAGGCGCCGAGCGACCCGCTACTCGATATTAGCTAATATGTAGCCATACTCAATGCGAGCGCTTAAAGGACATTTACACTGCAAGACTGAGATATTTCTGAGATTTCAGTGGCCGATTTGTGTAGTTGTAGTTTTTTTAGTGTTTTGAACAAGTACGGGGGTAGGGTCATTATGGACGTAACATAACATCACGCCTTGTTTCCCCGAAGGCTTGGCAGAGGTGTACTATACCTGCATTTCGCCAGTTATGTTTAAGTTCCATGTAATAGGAGGCGAGCCTGTTTCCGTCAACCGGGCACAAATCCATACTACGGGCTGCAACTAAGATATTCCAGATAGAAAAACCTAATAACATACTTCCAACCTGAAAAACGAAGCCAGGACCTCATTCTAAATGCGGGATCCGAAAGGGTTACCGCTACCCCGGCACATAAAGGGTTAAGGAAGGAACATGGATGGGTTTTAGTCAGTAAGAGTCTGACACTCGCTTCCGCTCCACCCAGAACGGGAGAAGTCATTAGATGACTTCCCACCCTCAAAAAAAAATGACCTCATTATCTGCTAAGGCAGTCGGATATTATGGGACGTGCTGTAATTAATTATTATACCTATGTTACTTTACAAATTTGTATTTTTAATATATTCGGATAACCTGTACTCCAAATTCAATCACAACCATAAAGTCTTTGCATTATTATGGAACCTCTTTGACCTCTTTGCCTCTTAAGAATTCTACTACTTATAATATTTATAGACTTAAGATACCTCCTCAAACGTTATGGTTTATTGATAGTAAGCCAGCTACTTGTTTATTTTACAACTAAAATGAAGCTACAAATTACACAGTTTCCAAATTAACCATAGAAAACTCCAGCTTTAAATCTGTATAGACATTCAACCAATTAGAGTCCCCAAAAAAAAACTAATAAACGTAACATAACCATTAGATCTATAGTACTAATAAAATCCCTACAAATCCGTTTCATTTATAACGTTACAAATAACGGTGTGTAACAGTAGATGGGGCAATATATACGTGTCACAACACTTCACACATCACTTGACGAATCGACAAATGGGTGACGATGGGGTATTTCTTATTTGACACTTACTGTACTCTGTATAGGAAGATCATTAATTGATGATAAAAATAGTTTCAGATTGTTATGGAGAATGTATTTATTATTTGTAGGACCTCGAAAGCTATATTTATGGCCAAGCAGAAAGTAAATGTGGTTTTAGAATTAGGACTTACAATTGTTGCAAAATTCATGAATGTATGTTTCCATGGATTATAAATGTAGATGATATAATAATATGATTTCATATAAAAATTAAAATGCACAAGCATTAAATTTATGAATCCTGGAATAACAGAATGAACAATACTTTTATTAACCAATTCGAAACAAAAATGATATTTTTTTTTGTCCCATGACACCTTACGCCATATTTTGGCATGGATTGTCACATTCGTGACAAGCAAGCGCATGCCCTGTACGCCAACGACACAAATATATGTGACAATCGGTTACACTATAGCACGAAATAAACATTTAAATCATTACTTTTGTGTGTGTTTATAAAGATATCTTAAAAATTTAGATCGTACGTATTTAATGACATGAAAAAAACACAACAATAAAAGACGCCATGGGTATTGGGAAATTCATGATAACAAGAAAAATGAATTTTGTAGCTTGGCGTGGAGAGTGCACGCGCGAGCGTTTACGTTCTGGCGTTAAAAAGGTTAATCATACTATTCTGCTTAAACTTAGATACTAAAAACTAAACAAATAATATTTTCTATCGCATGTTTTAAACAGCCTTATATCGAATGCATCCCTAGCCAGGTCCGGGTCGGCACTTAGGTAAACTCCGAAAGGAAAATCGCACTATTTGTCGGAAGTTGTTTATTGATATTTTCGCCGCGGCCCCTGCGTGCTAGATACAAAAGTTACGGCGTTGTTTTAAACTTTTACGGTGTATTTCTGCAGTGATTCGAAAAAAATTAAATCGACGCACCCCCCGGGGTAAGTTTTCATGGCAAGTTTTTGCAGGTGTTTTTTTCGTATTGGCACTTTGTTTGGTATATTTTTTGGTGGTATATAGGAAATGTAGATTTTTAGTTTTAAGGCAAATTTAAATAAAATTTCCTAGCTTTTAATTTGCAGTTGCTGCTGCCGCTGCTTTTTCTGAATACAGCTGTTAAACATTAGGGCCTATGCACACCACGTTTTTTAAACGCGCCGTCGACGCGCGTTTTGGGAACGCGCGTCGCCGGCGCGTTTTTTTCCTGCAGAGCAGTTTGTTGTCGTTTGTATCGATACAAACGCGCGGCACCGGCGCGTGTGTATCGATACAAACGCGCGGCACCGGCGCGTCTGTATCGATTCAAACGCGCGACACCGATACGAGCGCTAGCAACGAGGGAAAGGGAAGTGTGAATCTACGCTAGTAGCATTTGAATCGCGTCTGTATCGCTACACACGCGCGTCTGTATCGCTACACACGCGCGTCTGTATCGCTACACACGCGCGTCTGTATCGCTACACACGCGCGTTTGCATCGCGACACAAGCGCGTCAGGTGTGCAAAGGTCTACAGGCTGCGTCTGACTTGCGTGCGTATCGCGTCTGTATCGCTACAAACGCGCGTCGATGGCGCGTTTAAAAAACGTGGTGTGCATAGGCCCTTAGGTCTTTCTTTTTCGTGTGGTTAGTGACTAACCTGGTGTCAGAGTTTTGATGCTGCCCATGGGCCTCGGTTACAAAAGGTCACTACTTTACTGATTACTTACTAGGTGCTCCCGCGCGGTGTGACCCGCTGCTCGGCTCCTATTGGTCGTAGCGTGATGTTACATAGCCTATAGCCTTCTTCGATAAATAGACTATCCAACACAAAAAGATTTTTTCAATTCAAACCAGTAGTTCCAGAGATTAGCGCGTTCAAACAAACAAACTCTTCAGCTTTATAATATTAGTATAGATAAACGTGGCTGAAAACAAATTTTGGGAAGGCACACATAATTTTGGCTTGCGTGTGCATTTTGCTCATAAGTAATGTGTTTCGTAGGAATATAAGACCGCGTCGTTTTTCTTTATGTAGATATTTTTTTAATTAAATTAGTCTGAATGGCCCCCATTGATGTCCCACCTCTATATTCGCGACAGTCGTTAACCGTTGATTTAACTCAAATTTTAATGTCAGTTATAAATGCGTACGTAAAATTGCGTTCAAACCCGTATCTATTGGTATTGTGTGGGATAATTTATCGATTTGTTTATTATGTCTACTCGGATATAGTTGATAGTTTTAGTACTAAGCGATCATAGAACAGATAAATGGGCTGTGAGCTGTCTTTGGTGCTATAAAATATAATAGGGGACTGAAATAAGATGATAATCAATTAGGTGGATTTATCTTTTTGAAGCTTGGATATTAATTTTGCTTTGAATAGGTACAATTTACGACAATGGTAACGATAATCTTTCTATTATTGGGTTTAGAAATTATATAGATCTAAATCACAGCACTTAGAAATTCCGGAGCAGGTAAGTATACTAAGTACCATTTCTGTTTGCTATTTATGAAGATTGTGATTTTTATATTTTACCACGAATGGTCATACTACAGAATTAAGCAAATTTTATAATGATGTAACTTGCTCAGACTAGGGAAGCATCTGCGAGTTGTCGGGATCGTGTTGTCGTGGTCGAGTGGTCAGGGTCGAGTTGTTGGGTTTGAATTGTGGGGGTCAAGTTACCAGAGACGAGTTGTCGGGTTCGAATTTTCAGGGTTGAGTTGTCTGGGTCGAGTTCTCCGAGTCGAATTGTGGGGATCGAGTTGTCAGAGTTGAGTTATCGGGCACGCGTTGTGTGGGTCCAGTTATGGGTGCGAGAAGTTATGGAAAATTGGCTGGGTCGAGTTATACGGGTCGACTTTTCCAGTATTTAACATGCAGCTACCTATCTAACCTATATATTCCCCTGAATAAGACTCGCTTCAGAGTTTCGGACTTCTGACTACCAGTAACGCCTGCCAAAGATCGAACGAATTAATGAATGAGCAGCACATTTTTCCTAATACATTCCTTTAAAAGCCTTTTTAATTAAAAGTACTTCAAACACAGAACCCAACACGAACACAAATGAAGATATTCATAATGAACTCTAAGTTAAATATATTGCATTTGACCTCAAAATGTTATAAGCGTTAAGAATGATGGAGGTCGGAAAAGGGTAATCCTTCGGGAAACAATAGAAGGGGTTGCGTACCAAAAGTTTCATGGAAGCCTTTGATTACAATAACTTTGTATCATGTGATATTATTTGGGAACTGAAATTGTTAGTACCCAATAACGGGGGTGAAATAAATTGTAATGAAGTCAACTAATGACTGGGATATTGACATAATGTATTGTGAATATTACATAATAATTGACGAGTATAAACCCAGTATAATGTCTCCATAATCTATTACATACAGAGTTGATACGACAGAGGGGCTTTCCTTTAAACTGCCTATACTAGGTACCATTTTCAAGCTCTGTATCAAAAATCAATTAAACTGCCCCGTTTGAACACGATGTATCTTTCCTAACAGCTGATTAGGTCTATACGCATAGGTCAATCACCTTAAAACGATAAACTGTCGCAGGACTGGCGTGGTAGTCAAAATACATACTACGAGTACAATTAGGCATGTATATATCGAAGTTTATTCCATTTTAATAATATAAGGTAGACGAACAATTATTTGTTGTCTACTTTTGAGCAAGCTCTGAGCGTTACGAAATCGATACCACTATGAAAATACAGAAGCATTATAAAATATCACAAAACAACAATTGATGTGAATTCGCACACCCAAAGTAATTGGCCATTCGGAATTAAGCGTCAACAAAATATTTTATAACCCTGCAAAATATCTGGCAACAACACTAGTTAGCGCCAGTTACGATCCCATTTAACTATCCAGTACTAGACAGCAAAATTACTAAACAATAAATACTAGTCCAAAAATAGAACTTACGTCAATTGGTTTAAAAACAAACAAAACCAATAAATAACATTCTGTATTGGAATTGAAACGTTTCAAATTCCAAAGTGCACAATATAAAAATGCACTATGCGTTAAAACTAACGAACACTCTTTTTTAAAGACCTTAAAATTACGAGCAAAACGAATTGATAATACGGACACGACGTAACAAGCATGTAGGCAAGCCGATACATGGTATTATCTGAGACAATGGACCCCTGATTGGTTTAGTTACATGGAATAGACTTCCGATCCCTGCGCGGTAGAGGGAACGTGACCGTACTGCAAGATCAATTTGACACTTTTTTTAACCTTGCAACCTTTCCAATTTTACTCATCCGCTGTCCAAATGTACCAAAATAAAATCTCGCTCTTATGTCCGCACCTTACGTGGCAAACGGAAGGGCTACTTGATCACGAAAAGCAGCAAAAACAAATTTGTAAAAAAAAAAACGTCGCATCGAGCATCTGCGAAGCAAGAAAATTGCCCACCGAACGCTTTGAAAACCTTTTGTAGCAGCATCAAAAAGTATTCCTATTTATACCCAAGAACGCCCACGTCATGCCGAATCTAAAATATCGGTTATTAAAAGTTAAGCTGAATTTATTGTGTTTATAAAAGAGATTTAGCCGTCATCAATCATTCCGGAACTTCAACAAAATACATAATGGTAAAATTTATGCAACGCGCCTTATCACATCGGAGATCTTTCGTACCATCCCAAATAGTATTAAAAGCAATTATGAAACACGCACACATTTCTCTTCTTATCGTAAAGATGCATATCTGTACGCGAGGCGTGAGACTCTTTATAGAAAATAAATTTTAATTGGTGCACACAACTAAGTTTTATAAAACATGTTACGACTTAATCGTCTCAGGATTGGCGGTTAATGAGCGTAAAGATTGTAAACGCATTAACAACGTGGGTAGTCCAAACCGAAAATTGGGATTGACTGATCCCTAAAATGTGGCCTAAAACAACTGGCAATAGTGGAGTCAATTAAAAGAATCAGCCGAAGCAATCGATCACTCAACGATCGAAGTAACGAACATAAACCGTTAGGTTTTTAGCATTTATTGGTTCAGACAACTTTTGATGATCCAAGAAATTCCGAGACCAAAATGCATGCCAATAAGATCATCCGTTATTAATGACTAACAAAGTCAGTTAAAGCTATACAAAATAATTTCTAAAAAACAAAGCGAAGCCGATGATTTGATTATAAATTTACATACTTCCATCATATGAAGCTAATGAATTACATCGGATATATGATAGGAATGATGGCGTCATTTATATGAAACTTAATCGAATAATTGATTATAAGAGTAGAACAATAAAGTGATTAGTTTAACAAAAAGTAAGACAATGAGTTATTATTCAACGGGTAGATTCCTATTGTTGGACTTTAGATAGTATAAGAACAGCAATCTGACAGCTCAGGTCGTTGACCAGTCGTTTGTATCATTTGTTTATACGATCATCGAGCCAAGATATTAATCTTCTAACGATGAGCAGTCAGATATTTCGGGAAGATATTTAAAGGTTACTTCCTAAATTATATTTATAATTTGTCATTTTGTCTTTAGATGAATTTGACTTCGGCGCCGATGATAATCTGGTGCTTTATCGTTTTGCATTTCATTGAGATTATCTTAGTCTTCAGTCATCGTTACAGATTCTTATTTGATTGTGATTAAGACATAAAATCTCAGCAAAGAACAATAAAATCTATCTTACTCAAGTAATTATTCGAATGCATAAAAAAGTAATGAATTAAGTTAATCACAAAAATAAAAAGTTCAATGCTAAGACACTAAAGTAAATGCAGCTTTCTAGAACCTTGTTTTATATCTTCAGGGCAATAGTGTTAATGTTGAGTGGTACTTAAGACTTATTGAAGAATTAAAAGTTATTCCAGTTGGAGTCATTAAAATCCTAGTCTAGGTAAAGTATTAACTATGATAAAATGGATACTAAAGAAGAACACTAAGATTACAGTTACTGCTTTTGTTATTGACGTTTGATGAAAGATTGCAACTTAAATACAGCTGTAATGTTATTTTACAATCTGGCATTTGAAGGCAGTAATTTTATCCAGCTAGAATTTGCTGAATAGTATAAAAAGTTGTACAAAACTAATAAATAAATGTTGTTTCTACTTACTTAGAACTTATTTCTTAACTCAATTGCATAAAATTCAAAACGTGCCAATTGTTTTTTTTTTTGAGGTTGGGAATTCATCAAATGACCCTTCCCGCTCTGGGTGGAGCAGAAGAGAGTGTCAGACATTTACTGACTTAAGCCCATCCAGGTTTATTCCTTAGCCCAGAGTGGGCGAAGTCATTGGATGATTTCCCAGACATAAAAAAAAAAAAAGCCCTTTATGTTCCGACATAGCGGTAACCCTTTTGGTATATCCCGCTGGTTCCAATTGCCTTATACATACTTCTAGAGTTGTTGATTCGCCCTCAAATAAATTAACATCGTTGCGAGTCGACTATAGAAAAAGTGATATTAAAATTTTTGACAAAATCGTAAAGTTTGTCAGTTGACGGAAGTGTCGATTCGCCCGTTTTTGGACAGGAGATTCATGTGAATCGACTAGTAACTAATATCAGACTCTTACCAGCTACTAAACAGTAGTAACTAGTTATAACTTTATTAGTTTTAACTTTAAACAAGGACAGTCACAACTTATTTGATTGATTATTTACACGAGTTTAAACAAATTAATTTTGAAAGAATATAAAAATATTTTCACAAAAACTTTCTTTTAAAATAGCTTTAACATGATAGCATTTTTAAAAGGTTGATCTTGTTAGTTACCATTTAAAAAACATCGCTGGCAAGTGCCTCAAAGAGCACCATTTTACGAGGTAAGCTGGCCGTAATATATTTCATATTGACACAAACACACATGTCCTTTCCGAAGCCGGTCTAAACGAAGCAAACGAGAAAAATATATCAGTATTTAGTCCCACACTTAATAAGTTGTTCGACGCTAAGCGGATTACTTCTCAGTCAGTCGGAGGAAGGCAATAAATTTTGGAATCTTTATAATTTTTAGTCGCCCGATTCCTTAGGGTCATAAATTGAATATCGTTAAATATGCAGCGTCTTCAGATGTGTGCTTAAGTAGGCATTATTCGAAAAGATAAAGTCGTTAAGTTAGCTCGTTGGCTCGCGTTTACGTAAGTATGTGTAGTAGATAGTCATGTCGTATAACTTTACTGCTTATACCCAACTAATCCCTAAAGTACGACTGAAGATACCGAGTTAGGTTTTATTATAACACAAAGTGAGATTCAGTGCTGTTGAAAATCTTACAAGTTTTATTTTAAATTATGTTTCGAGAATCCTAGCTTATGTCGAATGCTTTTATAAGCTTCTGTATAATATTTTTGTATTTACGAAAATAATATTTTGGACAAGTCTTTTTGTGAGATTTGAATAAGCCATCCACATTGACATTACAATATATTTTTCAGTCACATTAATCAATACTTCTTTGGAGAATATTCTTGGGTATATATTCCTAATCTCGGCATCGGTAATCACAATAATGACAGTGATTGAGGCAGGGATTCATTATAAAAATCAGTTTTTTTTTTTTATAATAGCAATTTTAAAATCTTGGATCTTCGCAATCAATGAACGTCAGAATGTGACAGAACATTATATTAATCAAATGTTTTCACAACTTTTCACATTTGTTTAATTTTCACTTCAACAGTAATTCAAATTGGGTGTCAATCAAATCCAGTTTTATTGATAACCCTTGTTCAAAAATCGAGTTCTAAACCAACATTATCATTCAAATTCTTGCTTATTGGTATCATGTTGTGCGCGTTTTGTACGTCGGCAATAAACCAACATGCCTCCACTAATAGCTGTAAAATGTGTTATGCTTGTCCATTCGCTTCCCGCAGAGCTCAGCTTCGCGCCAGCATATACGATACCGGCTTTATAGCTTAATCTCTTACACGCTATATCAATAAATAAGCGGTTGGGAAACAAAGTATATAAAACCCTTCACGTGTATAAAAAAGTAAACAAAATCAGTGACTTAATTTTTTTTTGACATTTAGGGTGTGAAATAAAATTTTATTTGTGTTAATCGAGGATAGAATTTTAATTTTCACTAACATTACAGATATTCATGTCATTTGTGTATCTTTGACTGTCGTTACGGATCGTCAGATGCCCGAAAACCTGATAGCCAGTCTTACCAAGGAGTATCGTATTACCCAGTTACTGGGTTATGGAGGTCATAAAGGCAATCGCTCCATGTAAAATACTGGTATTCAGCTGCATCCGGTTAGATTGGAAGCCGACCCCAACATAATTGGGAAAAGGCTAGGCAGATGATGATCACAGATATTCATCAAGGTGAAGGAATGAACGTCGTTTGTTTCTAGAAAATGTTAAATTCTTACTGAAAACATAGCAGAAATGAAAGAACAAGAAGATTTAAAGGCATAGCTAAATCTTGAAACGTTTTCCTTCGAAACAATCAATTAAGTGTCATCACATCTTCACAATAAAAGTCCAATAAATCGGGCTTAACCGTTCCTGAACTTTGTAGATGCGCCTTCAAAAGCATCTGTATTCCTATTAAAACTAAAATTAATCCTTCACGTTTCTTAAAACGCATCAAATACGAGTGATGACCCAAAAAGTATACTATGACAGCGTAGTCGACAACTTACAAATACCAACATAGATTTGTCGTAGCTGTGAAGATGCTTATAAAACCACACCTTTAGCTGCTTGTAATAAGGTTGATAATCTTCAAGGCGTTGATTTCAGACTACAGAGATAAGTTGGTTTCGTTAAAGATGTCACTCATTCAAAGTTTAACGATCAACCTAATAGCGTTTTTAAAGCAGTTCCCGAAATCCTTGAAACGTGACTCGAGCATCAACAAATTTAAAAATGAATCCGTCGGCTTATTTAATAATACCTTTGACGATATACTTTGAACTTATGATACGGTGTGCTCACAATTTGTCCTTATGTTTACAATAATTTAGTTTTATTGAAATTACTTGTTCTTTTTGTGGATGTTGATATTCGCGCCCTAAGCTTAGTTAAGCCTAGCATAGCATAATATTTTATTTTAAATAAAATCTATTATTATGTATAACTTATTTCATAATCATACATAATTTGAGTATAAGGAGGAAGTGCCAAGTTAGCCAGTGAAATTTAAAATTGTTTAATTAGCAGATCAGTGTCAAGTTGTAAGCTGGATATGACTCTTGATCGTAGCAAGTACGTCGATCTATCTGCCTAGCCTTTTTCCAACTATGTTTGGGTCGGCTTCCAGTCTAACCGGATGCAGCTAAATATCAGTAGGTATTTTACTATTTGTCTGACCTCCACAACCCAGTGGCTGGGCTTGGGGATTTTGGGATTCTGATGACCCGACGACCATAACGACAAAGATGCACAAATGACAGCCGACACCAACGGCTTAACGTGCTTTCCGAGGCAAGGTATGTAAAGATGACCTCAAAAAAAAAACGTAACAAAATTTGAATTTTGCGGGCTAGCCTGGCGCTTTCACCTTAACACCTGAAACGTCTTAATAACAAATTACTGCAAAATAAATGAGATGTCTATGTTAATGTATGTATATCCAAATCATGAAAACCCCGATCATGAAAAACATATTATCTTCATTCATATGACTGCTATGAGCCACTCACACCTCAGTATTCCATCTGTCCAAAAGTGAAACATTAATCTTTTCATCTCTTTTACTCACCACTTCCGTCCCAATTCCAACCAATTGTTTAACGTAAGTACTTAGAAATATTGTAAGAGAAAGCCGCAGAGTAATTTGCCACAAACATATTTAGCAAACATATTACGAATGTTATTATAACTTCATTAGAAACCGTCCGTGCTCAACGAACCGTAGATCTAACTACCGGTAGATTCACATAATTACGTGTTATTTGTTTTTACAACGAGCCAAGATTTTTATTTGTCTTTTTTCATACGTATTACTTTGTATTACCGTGATTTGCGACACCAATACTTGGTAGTGAATAATTGACTTGGGATTCAGAAATGTACGTAGTATTTAATTATAACTAACTGTAGGCAGTAACCACTCAATTGAATTCTTCTAAGAAGGAACCTTTTGTTATGGACTGGGAATATCTATGTGTGTATCCAGTAATATTGGTTCGAATAATAAGTTGACTTTATTGTCAGGTAAATGAAACGTAAATTGAAGAGGGTCCAAATTTCTTCAGTGGTTCTGGATGAAAGAAACAGCTTGTTATCACTATATAAGTCTGATTACCAAATATCATCTCTAGGTAGTATTAAACAAAGCCGTTTCTAACCGTCTGTCCCTGTGGACGCTTAGATATTTTAAATTACGCAACGAATTTTAATGTGGTTTTCATCAATAGATGGAGTGATTTAAGAGGAAGGTTTTGCTATCAACTGGGCATAAATCGTAAAATCCAATAACATGTTGCCCGACCTGGGATTCGAACCCAGGAGTAAAGCACTTGCGACCACTACACCAACGAGACGGATAGACATCTTAACTCTAAGATGTTGTACCACCATTTCATACACTGTATTTTGGTATTTCCTAGAATACCAGGAAAGTGTATTATATCAAAAGTTACATTCCTGGGTGAGAATGCTATCTCAGAAATCCCCATAAACTTATATAGAATGCTGTGCTTAAAATGCGGTATAAAAATTAAGCTAAACGCTAAATATTTTTAATTTGGTATAGTTTATGTTATAGTAGTAAAAAGTGTTATGTAGAAAAACCAAAATAAAATTTAATTTTTAGACAAACGTTCACAATAACATGTGGAAGTAAAAACTACACTAAAGGACTCACGTTTATAGACAGAAAGTCATAGTTTGTTCCAAACATTCCTCTTGATATATTGTGAACCAAAATATTTTTTTGAACCAAATTATATTCCTTGTAGTTGTCGCACTAACATAGTGATTTGGAGACACTTAAACAAAAATACGAACATCACCAAAGTAACATACAATAACAATCAAATGAATTTGCAACTCTACGTCATGAATAATATCAGAGTTCCAAACCCAAAATGCTGTTAGCGTTTTATTTTTAAAATAAGTCACCGAGGAAAAATATAAAAAGTTAGTCCAACCATCGAGATTATGCTCCACTTGAGACTGGGAGAGACTTGCCGGGTAGCCTGCAAACTTTTTAATAAACTTAATATTATTTTTATTTTTCTGTTGCCAGTATTAAAGAGTATTTTAAATGAAATTGTTTTAAAGTTGTGTGAGTTAAGAGCAATTTTTTATTAAGATGCCAAGATGTTGAATTAAGAATTAGAAAGAGAAACATTGTTTGACCATTTTTATTCTACAAAGCAGCTAATGTTTAATGTAATTTCGCACATACCATTTCATACATATTGAGCGGGGTGCCAAAAAACCAGGAAATTCTGACGTAATAGCTACAAATCACGTCAGAATCACGACGTTGACCCGTAATGCCGATCCTGCCTGACATCGCCTAATAAGGAATGTCCCCGTGTACTTTGACATTTCGGAGAAATGTTGCCAGAAGAAAAAAAAATAGCACAAGCAATTTTTAGTAGAAATTTTACAGTTTAACAAAAACTACAAACCGCAGTACTAACATTTTTGAACTCAATCGGATAAATTACTCCAACATCTGTGACTGAATATATTTAGAAAGAAAACTCGTCTTCCTGTGGGAACGATAAGTGGCATGATGCTTTCAATTCCAATAAAACTTTTCTATTCAGAAAGACTACTGTTTCAATCTATGTAAATCAAACTTATGTTTACTTTTCATCTGGCTCACTAAGCTTTCTCCTTTGCACTGATACGGAATTCGTAGGATGGAAAAGCTGGGGAAAGAGTTGGTTAGAGCCGTGTTTTGTTTTTGCTCTTTAGGATTTGCTTGGCGCATTTTTGTTATTAGCAGCTGCATCATAGACGTAGTCTTGTTCAATAGGAAAATGAACTGAATTTAGTTGAAACAGCTGTTGTTCGTTAAGGACACGGAAACACACAGTTACTGTGAGTTTTTAAAAGACACAATGCGATATTTTGCTAATACTAAGGGCGAATTTCACCAACAAAACTGAATCTAAAACCGTTCGAGATCTGTGTCTACCTTCCACAACAATTAAGACACTAAGAGCTCTTAAACTCGGATTAGGTAATTGTGCATATAATATGCACCTTAGATATAATAAATAAATAATAATAAATTATTTCAGAGATAGAGTAGTAGAGTTGTCTATAGATATAGAGTAACATTCAATGTTTGCAGTTTTACCGTAACACATATTAATCAAAGCGAAATAGAAGTTCGATTTGATATTTTTGCAGCAATCATCAAAATATTTCACTGATCCAAAGCTCACTGTATCTAATAGTTACTAATAGCATAGTATTCCGCATAAAAGACCATCAAAACTGAATGTGGACGCTTATAACTAAATGGATTCAGTGAAACAAATACTGTTGCAAAGATCAGTTCAATTCAGATTGATTGAAATTGATTAAAATTGCAACTTCGCTTTTCCCTCGTTTATTGTATCAATTTTGGTTTTTATTCATTTGGATTGATATGAAATTAATTTACAGTGTATCGGTGTCTTTTCGGAACAGTTTTAACGATTTTCGCTTTAATTTGCCGATCGCTACTCATTTTTGCCGTAAATTGCGTAGTTAAATCGAATTGCTAAATTGGTTTGTTCGTTAGTCATGTGTTTAAAAAATTCCATATTTTATTGGCACGCGTCGCAGTATTTTGCTGTTTTTGATCGCAAAAATATGAGTAACAACTAGTTTTACATTTCAATTAAGCAAAATTAGGTTAAGCTTATTATGTATTTTTAAGAAATCTGCTGGCACAGGCCTTCTCTCTGAAAACGGAGAGGCTATAATCTACCACGCCAACCCCGTGCGGGTTAGTAGATGTCACATATCTTTGAATTTTTGATTTCAGAACATGCCAGTTTCCTCACAATATTTTCCATCACCGTTTTCAAAGCAGTGGTGATGAAATTTTGATCGATTACCTAAAATAGAGCAAGCCAACACCACAACTCCAAAAACAACATTCACAAAAATCATTTGCGATAAATTATAAACATGGTACATAGAGTCTAAATCACTCGATTCCTCAGCATTAGGCGGCATCAAGATTACCAGTAAATCAAACGTTAAACCGGCAAACGTGTACAAATCTATCATTGGATCGTGTACGTTCGGACTGGGAACTTCATTTCACAACGTAATCCTTTCAATTCAAGAGTTAGATGTGAACTTTACTGGCGAGCAAATGAAGTAAATTGGATTTGATTTCCGACTTCGGCTACCGTTTGTGATTCTACAGTCACGAATCTTTCTATCAGCGATTTAGAGTGTACTCTCATACGTGTGCAGTGGTGCAGCGTTCTGATGTGGCGACTTGGTATTTCCGTTTTATGATTGTCAGCTATTTTTATGGTGAGTCTTGAACACTACTCACTCATGTCGCACAGTCTGTAGTGGCACCCGGAATCGCTAGCTCATCTTCTCACACGGAGCCTTCCTATATGCGACTTTTTAGTAAACTTTTTCAGAAAAGCACAGAACATTAGCTTGTTTAAAATCTTTACACGCGTGTCAAACCTTGCAGTAACCAAGACATCTGTAAATGGCTGCGTTATTAAACTTGCCACCTCGTTGTCGTTGGCCAAGGAGGCCCATGGGCAGCATTAAAACTTTGACACCAGGTTAGTCACTAACCACACGAAAAAGAAGAAGTCGTCGTTGCGATTCTGCACAATAAAGCTGTTGAAAGTTCTGGGGCAATTGAGAACGGTGAGTAGGCGATGTCCTTGATTTAAGCTGGAAAACTATTTATTTATTTATTTATCCTTCCACTGGAACGCCATACAGCAATTACACCAATGGAATAAAAATTACTTCATGTGCTGCTTTCCATCCATCCTGTGCGCGCTGGACATCGAACGGGCGCCGATGAATTATCCACGCTCACATTGTCACGCAGCGTCAAGTGCGCCGGTGTTTCATAATTTCATCCATATTGCGCTCCTTCTTTGCGTTTTTAGAGGCTTAATGTATTTCAAACAATAAAACATATATATGTATACAACGAAATACAAAAAAACAGAAAATTTTAATGTCATCCTAAACTAATTTAAATGTCATACTATGGAGTTAAACTAGCTGCTGCCAGCGGCTTCGCCCACGAGGATGTCGGAAATTATCCCACAGCAACATACGAACAGGATCAAAATCCTATCTGTTCCTGGTTATAATCTATCTCCATTCAAAATTTCTATCTATAATAGGATCTGGGTCTTTTCCCCTACGGTCTGGGTCTATCTGGGTGTTTTTCTATCTATAATATGTATGTATTTACAAAAAAAAAATGTATATAAGTAGTTTATCAGCCATCTCGTTACCATAACACAAGCATTAGGTTGCTTAGCTTGGGACTATATTGCGTTGTGTGAAATGTCCAAGGATATTATTATTATTCGTTTATTTATATAATTTCATATTGAATACATTTTTAAATATTTTTATAAAAAAACAAACAAAAACATTTAAAAATATAAAAAATAGTGGTCCGCCGGTGTCGGGAGCAGGGTCCAAGCTACCGGTGGTTAGGGCTGCAGAGACAAGAACCTCCTCACAATGCGAGCCTTATCGAGGAGAACTGCCTTCTGAATCTGGCTCTTGATCCAACCGCCTAACGAGAGCCTCGAAAGATGTTGGTCGAGACTTTTGGCCATCAGGCCGTTGGCTGTTATTATTATTATTATTAATTTCATCCAGATCCATTTAGTAGTTTTTTTGTGAAGAAGTAACTAACACACACCCACACTCATAAATTTTTGCCTTTATAATATCAGTGTGATTCGAAATGTAAGACACCCATGGTATGCTTACGTAATATTGCATAAAACCAAACATACGAGTAGCATAGGTAAATAAATTCTAGAAAAACGCATTAGCGGAACGAAACCTTAACACACAATCTTGCCGTCGTATTAGCAGTGTACCGGTGTAGTATTACCGGTCGATCATTAAACACTGACTGAATGAGTGTACCGATGCGTCCGAGACGATAAAACGAATCGTGAACGCCGGATTTGCGGTGCTTATTCGAATGTTTGTCGTCCAAATGAGACGCCACCTTAATTAAATTCGATTTGATTTAAATTGAATCATCGTTACTGGGTTAATGTATTCGGATTGTTTTTTGTTTATTTGGAGTTTAACGTGTTGATTGAAAGGAAATGAATTGAGATGGTTTAACATTTGGAACAATATCAGATACATTTCCGCTGAAATTAAAACCCTATCCAATTGGTGATAAAAAATTGGCCATTCATATATTTTCTAAATTATTGGTCCAATCGACTTCATGTCGGTGGTAAAACTTTAGCCTAGAACTGACCTAGCATGGTAAGGAGTTTAAATAGAATAACATTCCATATTACACTGGTTCTGTTACTATTGAAGTGCGACCCAGTGTATCAACATGATTGAGTTCAATCTTCATGAAATGAAAAAGGTTCTATCAGTACAACATATTAACACAGTCTCTGTCTAACCCTTAAGGGGAATAAGGCGTGATGTTATGTTACATATAACGCTGCAGCCTGATCATAATGCAGTTGAAAATTTTATTTGCGTCAGCCACATGACTGTGGTTTCTAGTGTACAGACGCCAGCACATCAAGCTATCTTTAACTGTCAAATATTCCCATTTGAACATGAACCTTTTTTATTTGAGGGTGGGAAATCAACCAATGACTTCTCCCGCTCTGGGTGGAGCGTAAGGGTGTGTCAGACTTTTACTGACTAAAACCCATCCATGTATCTTCCTCAGCCCTTTATGTTCCGGGGTAGCTGTAACCCTTTTGGACAATACCACTTATTGAATACTAGCTTCTGCCCGCGACTTTGTACGCGGATCCTGTTGCTTGGTTGTCAAAATCGAAGATCTGAATCATGATCAGCGGTCAGTCGCGCATTACGTTGCCCACTTGTCTCTAGTTGAATATTATGAACCATAAGCTTTTATTATAAAGTTACTTACTTTACTTAATGTGCAGGTGACTGTACATTTTTCTTAATTTTATTGCATTAAATTCAAAATGTGCCAATTGCCTAATACGTATTTTTGGTGTTGCCAATTCGCCCACAAATAAAATAACTTTATGCGAGTCGCCTATAGAAAAAACAATATTGTTCAAAAGTTTCGATTCAAGCAATTTCGTGCGAATCCACCAACAAGCCGAATACCTCATTAACAATTTACTACACAGAATTAGAATCTTTTTATGTATAACAAGATCCGCAGTTAAGGCGTTAAGTCACGTCGGTGTGCAATTAAGTCGTCTTTCCTTTGTCTCTAATTTAGCTATCACGAGCTCTTAACCTGAAGATATCACCGAGTCAGTAATTAAAGCATAAATTAGGTCTTTCTAGCTTTCTAAGTAATATGTATTTACATACCGAGATTCCTCCTTTGCTTCGGAAAGCACGTTAAGCCTTTGATGCCGGCTGTCATTCATGGATCTTTGACAGTTGTTACGGCTCGTCAGAAGCCCGAAAGTATGACAACCTCTCTCTTCGTAGTATTATCAACTAATTGCGGTTGTGGAGGTCAGACAGGTTGTCGCTCCGTGCAAATATTGGTTTTCAGCTCCATCCGGTAAGCCTGGAAGACAACCTGGCATGGCGGTTTCCTCACGATGTTTTCCTTCACCGTTTTGAGAGCAGAGTTTTGATACGTCATAATGTTCGAAAAACTTATTTGGCCTACAGCGAAAATAATGTATGCAACCCATTACAAGTTAACATGTTATTACTTAGCTGATGTATGAATGGTAACCAAGCAAAATTAGTGCGTAAGGATCGCAGTAGGTGGCGCTCTGTAACTTCTGCCTACTCTCGTAGGAAGAAGGAGTGATTTTATATTTATGTATGTAGGTTACCTTAGTTATAAACGCGTAATAAAATAAATCATTAGAATTTTAGTTTGTTTTGTCATTCAATAAGTAAACATTTTGATGAACACACTAATAAACACACATAAACAAAACTATTGAATTATCAGAACAATATACCGGAGTCCAAACAAGCAGGTACATAAATTACGTCAAGCAAACAATAAAGCCGTGTGTCCGCAGCTTTATGCTAAGGGGTGGACAGACAATAGCTTTCCGGGCAAGTGCGTACTCCGCATTACGCCGTTATGGGCCTTTAACAAATTGTAGGTCCTTTTATAGACGAGAAAATTCATGTATCGTCTTACTTCTACTTTATACACAATAGGTTTTATGGTTGAAGAGTTTATGAGGTATCCGAAGCTTTCAGTGCTACTAAAAATATTTGTTTACGATCGTTTTTCTTCAAGAATGGAAACAAATGACGCTTGCTAACGACTTCATGCTTTGCTTTCTCAAAGACAAATTTGTAGACGTTCTTCTTTATAACATAACATTTCGCCTTCTATCCCTTTTTTTTTTAAGGCTGGGAAATCGTCCTATGACTTCTCCCGCTCTGGGTGGAGCGGAAGAGAGTGTCAGACTCTTACTGACTAAAATCCATCCATGTTCCTTCCTTAGCCCTTTATGTTCCGGGGTAGCGGTAACCCTTTCGGACAATCCCGCTTACCCGGCAGGCTTGGCCCTGAGGGGCCCCTTCATATGCTGACATCTCTTTGAGGCGCGCGTGGAACATATACGCGCCGTTTGGCACGGGCCTGGTGGTAATCGGACGGTGAGTCACCCATTACTCGCCGTCCGCAGGCCCGCGCCTACGATTAAGGCCTCATTTACGGAGACGCGGGGCGTCTCGCGTCGCGTGTGGCGTGGCGTCTCGCGGCGCGTCGGTCGTTTTTTCTGTTTACGGTGGGGCGGCGCGTGAAGCGGCACGCATCATCGCACGCGCAAACACAAACTTATAGCAATATACGACCATGTTCATAGAGAAGCGAGACGGGAAGCGTGGCGGTGCCCACCGCGGCGCCCGCGGCGAATCCTCTAGCGTGTGCGTGGACATAGCTTCATCGAGAATTGCCGCTGCATGCGCCGCCGCGATAAACGCCGCGTGGGACGCGTCGGTGCCATCCGCGGGCTCGGCCGCAAAAAACGCCCTAATTCAAACAAACGCGTCTAAAATCGCTTCTCCGTAAACGCACTCATACAACGCCATATATTTGAATTCAGTGCGGGCCGCGCCGCTCAAAGTAACGCGCGACGCCCCGCGTCTCCGTAAATGAGGCCTAAGGGTTGAGTAGACGTAAACATACTTTTACTAAACCCACATTTCGCCAGTTCTGTTTAAGCCTATTGGTATCAATCGGGCACAAATGTAAACTCCGAGCTGCTACTGTGAAATTTCAGATAGAACAACTCAATACAATAACAATATTCCCAATCTGAATCTGGGAATCGAACCCAGGACTTCAAACTTAGCAGTACTACTATATTGTAGAATATTGGTGACTAACGGTTACGCCCCGATAGGCAAATAGGTACCTTACTACCTTTACTCATCTCAATAGGTACATGATATTGATAAACCTGATAGTTTTGATGAGTCAACCATTTTCCTAATACACAACCGAAAAAAAACAATTTATCCTAATTATAGTAGGTATTTCTGAAACATAAAGAAATAATCTAAATTATTAAAAGCTGTACTCGTAAAGGGACATAACTGATAATTATTTAATTCAATTACTAGATAAGCTGCTTGACGCACCACCAAAAGAACGTTCCCACAAATTAGTATTCAATTATTTCAAATTATAATTTCTATAATGTTTTTAGGGTAACCGCTTTGATTAAAAGTTGTCCAGTAGACTGTGAAATCTTGTCAAGTGTTCACTCGACAGATAAATGAATTAGTACAGCTAATAGGAGTCGACAGCTGTGTGATTCGGGTGGCCCGTTTGTGTTGAAATTACACCATAGTCCCACTAGCCCGAACGTTGTAATTCAAGAGTTTTAACAACTCATTTCCAATTACCAGAAGTCGTGGCTAAGTAATAGCAGCCGCACGGATCGATCCATCAGGTTAAGCAACGCTTGTCGCGGTTGATTGGTGGATGGGTGACCATCTTTCCATATCGATACTCCTCTGTGTCTTGAAAATCACGTTAAGCCGTTGGTCCCGGCTGCCTTTCGTGGATCTTTGATAGTCGTTACGGTAGTCAGAAGCCCGAAAATCTGACAACCAGTAAGGGGTATTGTATTAAGTACCTGGTGAATAGGTTGTGAAGGTCTGATAGGCAGTCGCTCCATGTAAAATACTGGTATTCAGCTGCATCTGGTTAAACGGGAAGCCGACCGCAACATAGTTGGGAAAAGGCTAGGCAGATTGATTGATAGAGTTAGTTAGCTAGTCATTTAATTTAGTACATAGTGTAAATTGAATTAATTTTAATTTAATATAGTTGTTTTTGTATCTATTGTGGTGTCCAACCTGGAACTGTCTAGACAGATTCTTTCTACAGAATCAATACTAGAAGACAATATAGACTTAGCTTGGATTGATTTTTGAGAAAAGACATCATTATTTTTTTTAACATAATAGCATAATATTTTTTTAAAAATCATCTGTTCCATACATCAAACACATGTACATACAAAATGTGTAGGGAATAGCTGTTTTTTTTTTTCGCGATTTCAGATTAGTTCCCATAGTGAAAGTTGTTCATAATGATGCCTACAACGACCCATTAAAAAAATGCCCATGAATTCAATTTCACCCTGTACAGCACCATATTTTTTCATTCAGCATGCAAAGTACATAGAAAGAAGAGAAATACACAAAACTAAATCACACCAGAAAGAGCGTTAGAACGTTCGGCTGCTCGCACAGTAAAACTCAACCTTAACCGTAGCCCCAAATGGGTAGCAGTTGTACGTATTCAATTTCATAGTGGTTTTGGAGCCTTTTGTGGGGCGCGTTAGGTAAATTAAGGAACGCGTTGAAACACACTGGGACGGGATGATTAGTATCAATTATACTGCACGTCGACCACTCTTTTTGGTTTCACGTAATGCTATGCACGCATTTGTATGTGGAACTGTTTGGAGGGGAAGTTTAGGGTTGTCAAAAATGTAGCGGGTTTATTATGTTCTCGTGCGTTATCGTTAGTTTTACTTTTTTGTCAGATAATGTCTTAATTTTTTATCTTGTACTAGCCTTAGCCAGCGGTTTACCCCGCGTGAATGTCAGAAATTGACCGTAGGAATGTACTATCGAGATGAAAAGTATCCTATGTGTTCATCTAGGATATAAACTAGTTGTATGCCAAATTCCATCCAAATCGATACAGTAGTTTTGCGTTATTGAGTAACAAAAATCTAAACATCTTTACAAACTTTCATATTTTTTATTAGTAGGATTTTCTTAAGTGTTTTGTTCGGTTTTTTGGATTGGTTTTTAGAATATCCGAAACATTTACCATGACGAACCTCTTCTCAGAGCAAGAAGCAGTAGCGATATGTGAAAAACTGACACTCTTCCACAGTATTAAGAACAGTGTTGTCAACAGCAAAATAACGTAATCTGACGAACGACGAAGACGGTTAAAATAAAATTAGCAACTTGTCTCCATGAAGTAACTGGTAATGAACGGAGAAAAGTGGATCTGACAATAGTCTGTTAAAAGCTTAGGATCAAGAAGGCTGAATTACGACTGAAATCAAAAGTACGTGCTTGATTGAAAATGAAGTATCTATCTAGCCTACCTTGAACTATATTAATATAAAATAACATTTACTTTTAAGAAATGAAATGAAATTGTTCATTCTGTTATATTAGGATATCAGAATGAATTTTACACGTTATATAAAAAATATAAATATTTATAGGGGTTAAGCAAAGGGTTCTTTTAGGATTACGAAACATGAAAACAAAGCTAAAGCTACTAAACCTTCTGACTATAGTCAGGAGGTTCCTCTCTTAGAAGCCCTGAACACCGGTAGCTTGGACCATGGTCCCAATACCCATGAGCTACTACTATTTTTGGAACGAAGTTCCTTATCGCGCGTTGTGAAAGGGGGCTAGACGGAAAAAATTCTTACGAAAAGTTGTCACGACACTTTTTGCTATAGTAAGCTATTGTAAGCTGTGCGGCGTCGCATGTTTCTCTGTCTGTCTCTCTCTCTCTTATAGAAAGCAAGCCAGATATTTTCATTTCTATTTCGCATTGAACAGTGTGGTGTCACGACGATTATTTTTGTTGAGTGTATACAGGTTTTTTGTAAATAAAATTAATCGAAAGGAACTTCGTTCCATCCGGGTGTCCCTTGACACCTCTCAAGTTTTTTTTTTATATTTTTTAATGTTTTTATACAAATATTTAAAAATGTACTTAAAACGTGTAAGTATTAAAATAAAATAAAAGCTAAAAATAAAAAATAAAGTCTTTACATTTCTTCAAACACTTCTGGCCAGCATCTTCTTTTAAGGCCTTTGCTACTACTGAGATTCGGCTAACCGAAATTTTATTTATTCAATCTATCTTGTTCTTAATTGCACAGCCAAAGAAATGGTCTATAAATTTGCAGGAGAACTGGCTAGAGTAATTTAGTGGGCAATTTCTTACCAGCAAAATTAGTAGAATTACTTTCAGACAATACAATTTACTTTAACATCTCTTTGTGGCCTTTAAAATGTCATGGAAGTTTTGTTAGTCAGTCTCGTTAACTTTTGTTTTATTCATTAGTTTTCGTGGATTAAGTAGGTATATGCACTGATAGAAGAGAGAGGCCGCACAGGTCGATTCATCAGGTTAAGCTACGCTTGCCGGGGTTGGCCGTGGATGGGTGACCATCTTTACATAACGAGACTCCTCCGTGTATCGGAAAGCACGTTAAGCCGTGGGTCCTGGCTGTCATTTGTGCATCTTTGACAGTCGTTACAGGTCGTCAGAGGCCCGAAAAGCTGACAGCCTGTCTTACCAAGGTGTATCGTATTGCCCAGTTACTGGGTTGTGGAGGTCAGATAGGCAGTCACTCCATGTAAAATATTGGTATTTAGCTGCATCCAGTTAGACTGGAAGCTGACCCCAACATAGTTGGGAAAAGGTTAGGCAGATGATGCACTGATACAAAAACTTTTTGGCGCTCGCCGAACATGGAGGCGCTGTAGGTGAATGTTTGTACAATATAATTTTAACCTCTTTTAAGAGGGGTGTTATAAGCTTGACATGTATGTCTGTGGCATCGTAGATCCTAAACGAATGAACCGAATTCAATGGTTTAGAATCTGAGGTGATCGAGATGGCTTAGATATACCTATCAAGAAATTCTGTTCAGCCGTTTGAAGATTACGGCTCTTTTCTAGTTAATGAATGGATGTGATCAGTTTCCACAGGCCTGATCGAGTCAAACATTGTTATTCTGTTACTTCTGCTGTAGCATCTCTTGGAATCTGCAGGATACCCTTATGTGGCGGAGGGTCTGTCTATGGCTATTAATAAGGATAGTGAATTATAATATACTGAGGCGATTTTTTTTTAAGTAGATTGGTTCGGTTCCTATAATATAATAGTACAGTCGCGGGCACATCCACT
Organism: Hyppa rectilinea; assembly: GCA_951799385.1. Lineage (NCBI taxonomy): Eukaryota > Metazoa > Arthropoda > Insecta > Lepidoptera > Noctuidae > Hyppa > Hyppa rectilinea. The sequence goes on from OX637315.1 coordinate 13,601,233, forward strand.
CACCACAAACTGTAAAATTTTCTCAATGGATTTAAAACTTAATTATTTCTAGGTTTAAATCATTTGTAGAAATTTGACAGTTAGGTATAACTAGATGCGCTGGCGACTGTACAACTACATTAACATAACAAATTAAGATATAATCACGAAATTCTTTAACTTCCGATACCCATCTCAGAAACCAACAAAGTCGCCGCATAATGAAACCATTCCATCCACAACAAATTCGTTCTAAGCGTTACAAATAACGTAACCGAATGAAAAGCGGCTTATATGTGTTATTCAACTATAAATCCGAGCTTGTATGATGTCCACGTCACGCGACTGATGTCTTGCGCAAGTAGGCAGAGACGCCAGCACATCAAGCCAACCCAATCTGTCAAATATACCCAATGAAACATGCACCTGATACATTTGTAATAAAGTTGAAAATCTATCAAAGAAATTTGACAGATCAAGGTAGGTTGATGTGCTGGCCTTTGTACATACAAATGAATTGATTCCCGTCAACTCGCCTTAGTAATCCGATTAAGCTAAAGAGAGATATAACGGGGATGTCAGCCTACGGAATTACTTTGATTTTGTTAGTATGTACCCGCTATAAGTATTGGTATGTGATTGTGGACATAAATATGTAGCTATCAGATATTGTACTAGGTATCTACATGTATGGAGACATGGCTAAATAAATAAAAGTGCTTTCGAAGTTGTAGTTGGTTCTAGATGACCAGAATTCATGTTACATATTTCAAGTTGAAGGCCAATATTATAAATTAACCTTGGTCATTAGTGTCGGTCAAAACTGTTGTAAATCACAACTTTATAAACAGATAAATTGCCATTTATAAGATTATAATGACATCAAATAAAATGGTGGTATGGCGGTGTCGGGAGTCCTCACAATGCAAGCCGTATCAAGGAGTACTGCTTCTGAACCTGGCCCTTGATCATCCGCCAAACGAGAGGTCTAGCAGTCTTGATATTTAAGGACTGTTGACTTTTAAATTATGTCAATATTATCAATATAAAGATTTTTCAGTCTGTAAAGTAAAATTCACAAGAGTGATAGCCTAGTGGTGTGGACCGTCGGACTGCTAAGTCATAGGTCTTGCGTTCGAATCCAAGGCATGCACCTCTGATTTTATGGATTCATGTGCGTAAGGTGTTATTATCACTTGCTAAAACATCGGTGGAGGAAAACATCGTGAGGAAACCAGCATGTCTGAGAGATATTTCTCAACAGTATGTAAAGTCAGAGGCCCATGGGCAGCATAAAACTCTGACACCAGGTTAGTCACTAACCACACAAAAAGAAGAAGAGTAAAATCATCTTTTTAGTTAGTGTAATATGATTAGCCCTACTAGTACTGTTGTTAAGTAAATTAAAATTTAAAAAAAACCGGTAGTCCCACGTATATTCCAACATCTACAGTTAAATCTTGATCCTACATTATAATATCAAGACATTTCCTACCATCGGAATTCTATAAATGTCAATATCATATTCCATCCATAGTATCCACTTACTAGTTCCCAGTTATGAAAGGCGTGACACTGTTGCTCTAGTGACACTTGAGTATCGAATTTGTGGTTAGAATATTGGCCACTCACACAAAAAAAGCAATTCGATTTGACAACTGGCCTAATATGGCCGATGAAATTTCTGAATCGGCGACCGCAACGAAACCTGTACGTAATTAAAATAATTTTGACAATCCATTTAATTCTTGGATTATCGTATGGCGGATAAGTTATAAATTTATTATTCGATATTTTGTCCTCGTAAATGTTTTCATAATTAGTGTATGGTTGATTGGGATAAGTAACTGTTCCATACATTATGCTCGTATTTTTTTCGTGATTTCAGGTGTGTTTCTATAGTTATATTTGTTCACAATGATAAGTACAATAACCCCTTAAAAATTGCTCATGATTTCAATTTCACCCTGTATTTTATAAAAATATAAAATTGAAGATCTGTTAAAGTCATAAACAAATGAAGGAAGAAGGAAATGACAGGCGTCAGATGACTTTTCATGATAGACGTAACGAATAAGCACTTCCATCCTCCGTTCTGTGAGTGTGTCTTACAAGTGTCCTTTATGTTAAAGTTAGAAAATTTTATATGAAAGGCGGAAGAAAAGTTACTGAATCTTTCACCAGACTAATGTAAAACCGTTTGTTTCATCTAATCCATGATGAAACTCAATCACAAACTGCGACTGTGACTGTCGCCAATATTTACATTCCATTTTACTATAATCCACGACTGATAATCCCCAGTGCTATTTCCAAAATGTTTCACACGAACCAAAAACCGCAGATGAGCAGATTAAATCTTGTCACGTTTGGTGGACTGTCAAAATTGTGCTTAATTTCCTTTCGGTTTGATTCGATGTATGGACAGCTATCCGCCTAATTAATTAGGTTCATCACAAAAAGGCTATAAGCGGTTTTGGTTCAATGAGCACCTGATTTTGTTTTGTTTATTAGATTGGACATGAAAATAATATTGGCGTAATTTGGAACGACCTAAATTCTCTTGACAGTCAAATAAAAAAAACACGGGCGAAAAGATAATTGACAGCTCAGCTCATTCTCTATTAAACAATCTTTAAAAAGTGCACATCCAGTTTAATTATTTTTAGTAATTAAATTTGTGGTAATTAATTAATTAAGTGAGCCAACAATAAAAGGAAACGTAGTGCTGTTTTTACGTAATTTATTTGAAACACGACTTAATATTTTTTTTATTTTTTGAAACAGCGTAAATCTCAGTACAAAACGAGGCATCAAAATTAGTTTATTATTTACTAGCTTCTGCCCGCGACTTCGTCCGCGGAAAATTGCGATATACTGTAACTGTTTAGGCAGCGCATGCAAATAATTCTGTTTTCGGAGGTATTTCTTTCCGACTTGCTAGACGAAAATTGCGATAGCTCGGCTAATATAAATATAATTTATAGCCTATAGCACTCAGGAATAATGTAGCTTTCTATAAGTGAAAAAAAAAATGAAATTGGATCATTAGTTCCGGAGATTACCCCCTACATACAAACTTACAAATTTTACCTCTTTATAATATTAGTATAGATGAAAATAAAGTGCAAATAAAGACACTGTTACATTTACACTTTTATTTTGAATACTGCATTATAAATAAACACATGAGGAAAGAAACACAATGAGTTCAATAATACTATAGCGATGAAACAGTACAAGAAGACGACAACATTTATATAAACCATTTATTTACATACCAATTCAAAACATCACTACAATTTTGTACTAGTCTCAGCAATTTCACTTTGTCAGTATAATCTCGCTGAGCTTATACGAATAATTTGTTGGAATGGCATTACCCATGCATTTGGCTGAAGATATAAACGTAAAGTAGGCCGATCACAAGTGTGAATCACCTTTAGTATAGTCATGCGATGCAATCGAAGAATGCAGTCTACTAGAAGGTGTAGACGAAAATGTGTGATATTTATGTAGGAGTGACTGGAAAGGTAGGACACGAAACATGCAGATATACATAATCGATAGGGTATATACATACAAAAGCATATATTATGCTACAGCCAAGTCACGTGACCAAAAATGTATAGAACAGCTGATTATTTTTTTGCGATTTCGGAGTTGGTCCCATGGTAAAAGTTGTTTAGTTTGGTGGTCTGTAGCATGTCCTTTTGTATGTACCTATATACCCTTTCGGTTACACCCGGTACTTAGTAGTGCTAGTTTAATACTTTAACACTACGGACTTGCTACTATCCTGCGTGAGCTCTGCTGATTTTTAGAGACAATTTTTTGTCGTCAGCAACTACAACGTTGCATACTAAAGTTAATGATTATTTACTAACAGTGACGGTATTCAGCGCAAATTCTTCTTCATCTGTGCTATCTGTCGTTCTGTTCTTTCTTTCGTCTGTTCTGTCTTGTCTTTCTTCTTTGTCAGCTTTACAGTTACAGTATTTGTAATCATACTCATCTCCAATTTTATCATTTTCATGTACGATTCCAGATAGACATAGTTTGGAAACCAATTTCCAGTAGTCAATTTCGCGCGTTTCGAGCCGTAGAAACGAATGACCAATAAGCCTAGACCTCACTTTCGTCGTACAGCCATAACGTTCGTGCAAACCACGACGTATCAAGCTGGACATATCCAGGATAAGCTGACCCTGCATTAAAAAAAACATACCCTTATAGAAGTCGAGAATCTTCCCGTTATTGTTTATTTTTTTATATATATTGTTAATTTAATCATCATTTCTAATATTGTTAAGTTCTTATGTCACAAAGTCAGGGTTTTTATTAATATTTATAACTAGCTTCTGTCCACGACTTCGTCCGCGTCAAATATCTTGTTCCACCGACCCAAGTACCCAACCCGTCGCATAGCATCGCCCGTCCGCGCTATTTCTTGTTTTCGCTTAGCACTTTTTTTTGTTTTGCTCGGCTCCTGAGGGTCCCCGTGTGATGTGAAATAACCTATAACCTTCCTCGATAAATGGACTATCCAACATGCAAGTTGGTTATAATAAATAAATTAACCAATAAAAAATATTCGTTGTATTATGTATGGACGTCCAAACGTAGATAACTATGCATGCTCAGGACCATATGTGTGCCTATTTCCTTTCTCTGAAAAGGTTATTTGAAAATTATTTTGAGATATGGTGACAAGTAAACAGTGTTTGTGAAATTGGTATGCGATTATGATCAACATCGAAATTAATGGTATTGTACTGTATAATAAATATAAATTGTAGTGAATTTATGAAAATTTATCCATATAGAGCATCACAATGCTTAATGCTTTATTCCTTCCGTCCTTGGCTATTGTTCTGCCGAATTCGGCTCTTTGTAGTGCGTTTTGTATAAGTCGTATGAGGATGATTTTAAGTCGAAACGAAAATTACCTACATAAATTTAAAAAAAATTAATAAGCCAGAGGGCTGGCCTATTTTTCGGTCAAAGAAATCAGCATTGCCATACAATGCGGCAATGCTGCCAGCCTTTTGGGAACTTTCCTGTTGACAGCGATGTGGACGAATTTTTTGATGCCCTGTGATTATAATATTATATAATAATATTATTCCTGTACAAATTATTATGAATATTTAGCATTTAAATGTAAATACATAAGATTACAAATAAATAAAAAAAATAGTTGTTTCAAAAACATAATTTGTCTCCCGGATATAGAATAAACTATAAAACAACTTTATTACGCTAACTATGTTGTAAAATTCAATTATTTTGGTAATAAACGAATATTACAAACAGATGAGGATAATCAGAGCAGTTTCAACAAGGTTTATTATTTTCACTGATTGATTATAATTGGTGGACGGATGATTGCACATAAATTAAAAGCAATTAATTAATGTTGTTAGCTTTAATTTATTGACGAATATTATTATGTTTACGTTTGAAGTGTGATCGAATTATTCTAGGCCAAACAAGGATAAAACAAAGTATTTTTTCCGTAGAAATCATTACGGAAACCTTCCAAAATCTTCCCACGTCATTATTAAGTTGAACTTTTTTCCATCCCGCTTTGCATTGAAGCGGAAAACATTAAGGAAAGTTCCTAGATGTTTATTTATTTATTAAAACTATTATGGCGGACTTGTCACAGGCATTTTCTACTAGTCATCCTTTGGGTGATGCAAAGAGAAAACATGGCAGGTGCAAAATAGGATAGATAACACGAACATTACTATAAAACACAGGAATAAATACATAGATATATATATACATCTGCCTAACCTTTTCGGGCCGAAAAGAGGCTGGCTTCCAGTCTAACCGGATGCAGCTGAATACCAGTATTTTACATGGAGCGACTGCCTGTCTGACCTCCATAGCCCAGTAACTGAATAACATGATAACCCTTGGTAAGACTGGATGTCAGACTTTTTGTCTTCTGACGACCCGTAACGACTGTCAAAAATCACAAATGACAGCCGGGACCAACGGCTTTTTTTTTTTTTTTTTTAAGGCTGGGAAATCATCCAATGACTGCTCCCGCTCTGGGTGGAGCGGAAGGGAGTGTCAGACTCTTACTGACTAAAACCCATCCATGTTCCTTCCGTAGCCCTTTATGTTCCGGGGTAGCGGTAACCCTTTCGGACAATCCCGCTTACCCGGCAGGCTTGGCCCTGAGGGGCCCCTTCATATGCTGACATCTCTTTGAGGCGCGCGTGGAACATATACGCGCCGTATGGCACGGGTCTGGTGCTGATCGGACGGTGAGTCACCCATTACTCACCGTCCGCAGGCCCGCGCCTACGGTGGCCGGGAGTCGTCACGTGGCTCCCGACGCCCGGGGCGTCTCCTGCGGCGGCTGGGACGGGAGGACCTTTCTCTCTCCCATCGCGCCACCTCCTTCGCGAGCATGACTTTTTCGCAGAAGGAGGTGACTGCCTCCCATTCCCTCTCGCCCCGGACCATGGCTTGCACCAGGGCCGGGCGCGAGAGGTCGCCGCCGCCGATCGCCTCTACGAAGACACGGCGGTGCTCCGCCCAAGCGGGGCAGGTTTGCACCGTGGGGACCAACGGCTTAAGTCATTGACTGCCACGCAGCAGACACAATAGAAAAACTATTGTTTGTCGGACACACGGTGACCGCGTTGGCGTTCAACGTGTTAACGAGCATTTCAAGTCACGGAGGAGTTTCGATATGTAAATATGGTCACCCATCCACGGACCAACCCCGGCAAGCGTAGCTTAACCAAATGGATCGATCCGTGCGGCTGTTGTTACTAAGCCAAGAGCTCCTCACTAAGCTACGAGCTCCTCACATACATACATACAAACAGAATAAACTTGATGTTCTGTTGGACGCAACGGTGCTTTAAATGGATTCTCATTTAATTTTAAAATCGCACCTAAGTACGGTCAAACAGTAAGCTTTTAGAAGAACTATATTCATTCAATGGTTCTTGAATTGTCAAACCACTATAAAAGCATTAAACGAGCTTCTGTAAATACATTTATAATGTGTTCACAAAATTAAAATCAATTCGTAGGACGTTGCACTCATTTGATGACCGTGGCAAAGACACTGACGCAAAAAATTTAAATCGGGATTTGAATACCCAAAGTGCACCTAGAAAGCAGTGATACCCTAGTGGTGTGACCGTCGGACTGCCAAGTCATAGGTCTCGAGTTCGAACCCAAGGCACGCACCTCTGATTTTACGGATTCATGTGCGTATTGTATAATTATCACTTGCTTAAACATCAGGGAAGGTAAACATCGTGAGGAAAGCAGCATGTCTGAGAGATATTTCTCAACAGCATGTGGAGCTAAGTCAGCCATGGGCAGTATAAAAACTCTGACACTAGGTTAGCCACTAACCACACGAAAAGAAAGAAGAACACATATAGTAAACGGCCGCGCTACAGGCAAGATTATCTTCATTCCTGTCTCGTGTTATAAACTTAATCTTAATATCGTCTTTAAATAGGACCTCTTTTAACTTGAACTGGCTTACTAGTAGAGTTTCACTAAAATAAATGAACATGTTATAAATACATTAGTATTCTAACATCTTCCCATAAAACAATTTATACCTAACAGTTTCGTAATTTATAAAACGAAGGAAGTTAAATACGGATTTTTACAATTTCATTGTTTTTAAAAATGAACTACAATGTCGAGTCACTTTCAAAAGCCATCACAAGAGGAAGAATGCCGTAAATTAGTCGACTTCCATAGATTGAATTCTCTATAGGGAAATCATAGACAAAAATATAGTGTTGTCATGCTAAATGAAGAAAACAAGTAAACAAATATTCTCGTCGGTTTACTAATTACTTATTTCAACAATTTATGTTCTGTATAAAACACTAACTATTACCAGGCTTGCAGCTTATCTACGACGAAACTGTAAACTGAATGATTGTGTTACCCAAATCCTCCAATCTCGCGAAAAGAAATCAGCTGTTCCATACATTATGTTCATAATGATGAGTACAATGAACCTTTAAAATATTGCCAACGAATTCAATTTCACCCTGTGTATTTCCGACAAAAGTACATTTTGCTACCAAAACCAAAGCAGGTATTAACAACATTTTATACTAAATTGCGCGTACACGTAGCGCTCATACGTCACAAACATCGCGCGAACACGCGATAGGGCGTGATTCATACGTCCAACTCGCGTCCAACTTAGGTATCGCGCGTATAATTGGGTGTTACGGGCGCCGTCACTCAAGATAATCCTTTAACGGTAACGCATTTCAAGATCGAGGTATCAACTGGTGATAACATTATGTGCAGTCTTCAGAAATCGGGGTGAAATTTAACATTCGGCCGTTGGTGATCATCAACGTCAGTGTTTCTTCTTTATGAGGTTAATTCATCAGTAAGCAATTAAGAAAATTAATCTTCAACCGGGTAATCGTAAACTGAAAACAAGAACGTCAATACGTACGTTCTGTCGCCAGCACATCAAGTTACCACAAACTGTCAAATTTTCTCAATCGATTTTGAACTTAACTATCAACATTTTAAGGGTAAAAATCATTTGAAGAAATTTGACAGATTGGTACAAGTGACTTGCTGTGCTGGCACACTACAATGTAAGTAAGAATAATTCTTAAAATTAAGGCCAATTATTACCTTTAAATGTGATTGCATGAAATAGTCATTCCATAGAAGTAATACATGAACTTAAAGTGGAATACTGATTATAATGATTACAATTATTATTCCGTAAAATGTACTTGCTACGTCGCGAATCATATCAACATTGAACCTTATACACATTATTATGATCTGTAATTTGCAATAAAATGAGTTTCGCGGGCTACACTGGCGCTTTCGCCTTACTCAAAGTTCAGCATTTTGATATTAGTTCACAATGAATATGTTTTCCAGTACCTATTATACATTAAATTTTGGAAATTGTTACTGCCTGATCGATTACAACTATTACAAGTTTTGATTTGTTGACCAATGTTTCAGTCTTGTTTCCTTTTGGCAATGCTTACAGTCTGTGGTCCATTTCTCTTTCAATGTGCCAAGGTGCTCCAATTACTCAGTAAATAGGAGTTCTTGTTACTAGCAGGCAATTTATAAAACTCATAATAAATTAATAAGCTCTTTCTTCGCATTTCAAGAAATGCTTGGAGCGATTGCAAACAAGGTGCCTTTGTGGTTAAGAATTGAAATTCTGGGTAAATAGCAACAGTTGTTGGCCTTCCGGGCACTATAACATAACTGCCACCTGACATAATATTGTCATGTTTTTAGGGTTCCGTATGTTTGAATGAAGAAATGTAACTGTCTTTCTTTATATCCGTGCCAATTTGCTCCGATATGTACTCGACCAGTTAAGTTTCAATTTGATACACATAATAATTTCTGTGACCCAAACACGGATGTGTAACGTTAATTAATGAATTTTGAATATGGGGCTTAGTTTTGGAGGACAAACTGGAAAAAAAATTCAACTGTATCGTGTGACATAAAATCAAATTGCTTGTAAGGATCTACTTCTTTTGTAAATAAATACACTCAAAGGTCTTTAAAAAATATATGAAAACTTACCATTTCTCTCTTATCTCCGAAACTACTGAGCGTAACATTTTGAAAAAAAAAAACAGAACTGTTCTTTAAAAAAATACCTTTAATAAACCAACGTTCTTAAAATAACATTTATCATACGGAACCCCCACCACGCGAGTTCAACTCGCACTTGTCTGGTTTTTATTGTCTAAAGAATAATATCTGTTACAAAAATATACGACAGTATTTTCTTATACCTATGTATTATTAACCAGGTGGATGGGGGAAGCGCAGAACCGGTCAAAGTGGCACCACCACTTCGGGGGCTTTTGTTCAGCAGTGGACGTCTTTTGGCTGAAGAATTTAGAACTCTGCTGTCTAGATCTCAATCTTCTTCTTCGTGTGGTTAGTGACTAACCTGGTGTCAGAGTTTTAATGCTGCCCATGGGCCTCTGACTTAGCATCACATGCTGTTGAGAAATATCTCTCAGGCATGCCGGTTTCCTCACGATTTTTTCCTTCACCGGTTTTAAGCAAATAATAATTATACAATACGCACATGAATCCGAAAAATCAGAGGTGCGTGCCTTGGGTTCGAACTCGAGACCTATGACTTGGCAGTCCGGTGGTCACACCGCTAGGCTATCACTGCTTATTATTATATTAGATCTCAATTTTATTATTATACTTGTTGCTGCCAGCGGCTTCGCCCCCGTCTGTGTCGGAAATTATCCCAATGGAACCCACTACCGGGATAAAAAGTATCCTATATATTAATCCAGGCCATTAACTATAAGCGGGATTGTCCGAAAGGGTTACTGCTACCCCGGAACATAAAGGGCCAAGGAAAGAACTTGGATGGGTTTTAGTCAGTAAGAGTCTGACACACTCTTCCGCTCCACCCAGAGCGGGAGAAGTCATTGGATGATTTCCCAGCCTTAAAAAAAAAAAGGCCGTTAACTACCTCTATAAAAAGTTTCATCCAGATCCGTTCAGCCGTTTGAGCGTGAAGAAAAGGCAATCATACAAATACACACACTCACTTACGATCTTTCGCATTTATAATATTAGTGTGATGAACTTAATCCACATTTTTCTCTATAACATGAAATGATTTTCTATCAAAAAATAAGTAGAGAAAAATGTCGCTCTCAACTCTTCGAAATCTGGGAAACCCTATAAACGCGAACCGACAGTAATTGACAACGGGGCCGATTCCTTCTACTTCTAGTTTTAAAACTTTCACCCAATACTTTCTGAGTTTTAATTTAATTGCCACCTTGCTAAAACCATTTAAATCCTTTTTACTATTTGAAAATCCCAGTATTTATTGAAAGGATTGGAGAAGTGTTATTTCTAAATGTAATGTATTTATGATAAAAATAAATGTTTTTTATTTCAAATATTACAATTAATTCATTTAAATGGTATATACAATATATAACAAAACATGAAAACGAAAAAGAATATAGGTACTATGTACAAGTATTTAAAACTAATAACTAACTAAAATATGGCGTCAAAAAATTCCTCCGCATCGCTGTCGACGGGTAATGTACCCAAGAGACTGGTGGATTTGCCACGTTGTATGCCAATGCTAAGCCTCTGGCCAAGGTAAAAGCCAGCCCTTGGGTCACGGGAAGTGTCAACTAGCCGTTAAAAGATTTTAAAATAAATACTAGATAGAAATGATTGTTATTAAGTTTTCCTAGCTAGATTATAACTAGTGTCCGACCGAAGGTGCAATTCTGGCCGAAGCCGAAGCCGAAGCCGATTAATCGGTATTCACCAAAACCTTCGACCGAAGCCGAAGCCGAAGCCCAAGGTGTCATTGACCTTGAGAAATACGATAGTTACTTTGATCTCAGAATATACTAGATACATATTGTGAGAGCTTTAGAGATTTAGCCCAATAACGAGCCGAGTGACCAACATATACAAGTAGGTAATAAAATATTGTCTAAAATAAAAGTCTCTCAAACTTGTTTTGACTCGTTTAGTTTACTAACTGCGATTCGTTTGGTCCGGTGCGGCGGCGCGGCGAAACTCTGCTGCTCTGCACACTCTCCGTCTCGCTCTAGCATCGTTCAGTAAATGTCAAATTTTGACAACTAGCAAACCTTCGGCTTCGGCCAACCTTCGGCAAATTTTTGGCCGAAGCCGAAGATTTGGCCGAAGGTGCTTTTTTAGCCGAAGGTGGCCGAAGCCGAAGCCGAAGCCGAAGCTTCGGTCGGACACTAATTATAACCTATAAGCTGAGGACAGCTCGGTAAAATTTTATGGCAGTATTAATATTAAATACACTTTACAAAGTGTTCACGTAACCATTACTTCGCCTGTTTTCATCAGATTTATAGTTTGTTTACGTCATTTACTATCCTTTATAAGGCATAACAAAATAAAACATCCCTAACAATATCGGATAAGGCTATTAATTATTTACAATCAATCATTACAATTTTATAGCAAGGATGTTATACAGTTTTACAATAATCCATAATAATCTAATATGAAAACAGATAAAGTCACATCAAAGTTCCGTGTAAAATAGACTGATGTTTTTACGACATGTCATAAACAGATCTTATAGTTTTAAGTTCAGTATCTCGGCTAACAAATTGCGTTTTATTAGGGAATGAAGCATTTACGACAGCTGATATATATGAGGATGAATAAATGTACAAAGTTGATGGGAACTATCGTTGATCATTTTGTTTAGGTAACTTTGTGGCTTATCCTCGTCCGATGCGGATATTTGAAGTGCGAACTTTCGTATGATAAGATTTTATGAATGTCAACTGGTTCTCGCCTACAATGTACGCCATTGTTGAAACTTAGTTTACTACTTTGTCAAATTGCTTTTGGCAATTTTAGACTCTATCCCAAAGAACATAAGAATGAAAGACCAAAAAAGTATTTCATCTCATTCGAAAGCTAGGACATTTTAAATAAGAACAACACTAACAACAGACCAAATTAAATGACTAAACAAATATAGAAACTAAATAAAGAGTCATCAAACTTTTTATCAAATATTATTATCGTTCCGCGGCCGCACGACCAACCCATCTTCGCGACCGTACTGCTAAATTATACACCAAGGGTCCATAGTACCCCATTACGGAGGAAATGCGCACTAATGCATCTCATTCTCTATTTGTCAAATTATAGACCGCTGCGTAGTAGTGATCTCACGAAATAAGATAATGGCATCGGTGAGAGTGCGTCGTGAGTGGATTTTTGGCTCGTTAAATGACGGACATCTGATATTTGCAATAGAGGTGAAAGTTCAAGTGTTAGGTTACAATTAGAAATTAACATGATTGGGGTATCTATTACCAGTTTTAGAGTGATGCGATCTTTTTCTTTTTTTTCGTGCGGTTAGTGACTAACCTGGTGTCAGAGTTTCTACCCATGGGCATCTGAGCTTGACATGCTGTTAATAAATCTCTCTCAGACATGCTGGTTTCCTCACAATGTTTTCCTTCACCGATTTTAAGCAAGTGATAATTATACAATACGCTCATGAATCCGTAAAATCAGAGGTGCGTTCCTTTAGTTCGAACTCGAGACCTATGACTTGGCAGACGATGCGTTGTAGAATGCGACGACCGAATCATGTTTTTTTTTATTGATTTGGTATGACACTATATTTTTCTTTGTAAAGTCAGAATCTATTAGTGTCACATCAGTAAGTGAAAAATAAAAAAAAATACATTCATAAAAATTATAAGTGACACCCATTACTTAGTGATTTGTGTTGTTATGAATAAGCTAAGTTATACAAAGGAGAAAGGATTTAAATATGAACGTGATATTTCTACTTAATGCCATAATGTCTCATTATATTGTCCATTTATGTCCGCAATCATAATAGGTCCGCTTAGAAAGCGTTCACCGTGTACAGACTATCACATAAAGGTTACTTTAAAAAATACAATGAACTACCGTTTACATTTGCATACAAAAGGTAATCAGATAATATATTTTTAGATTTGAACGTTACTTTAAATATATTTGATAGTTATATAAGTAGATACTTGCTCTGCTCTATCTATACCTATTCTTTTAAGCAAAAAAAAAATATATATCGAAGGATTCCAGATTTTTATTTTGAAATACAAAAGTATGTATTTTAAACCTACATTTTGTATTTTAAATAATAATAATAGCTTGGCAATTACTAAAACAAAACTACATAAATGCACATGAATAATAGTACACGCCTGTCAACGTATTATTTAACCAATTATTTCCCTTAATTACACTTAAAAAAAGGGCGAACTCGACTGTACCACAGCCATTAGCATACAAACAGTACTACCGAAGATATACGAGATAAATTGTCAAGATAACGCAGCGGTGAAAGAAGTACAGGCTGGCGTAATTACTAGTCGGCCGCGTCTAGGTGTAAAAGAGCGCGTAAATTGCTTTCGCGCGGATAAAATTTCCCGTCATCATTTGCAGGGTTGGGTGTTACAACTGTCATAATTTTATGCGAAGTGTGGTTGCGCGTTATTAGTGTTTGAAATTAATTTTATTATACCGGTAATAACTTTAGACAAGTACATGGAATCTAATTTAGTTGCGAAGTCAATTTATTCTTGTACCTTTAGATTAAGCTTTGTTTCTTGTTCCATTTTGATGTGCGAAGATAGTCCGCGAAATTCGAATTCTCTTGCGTTTTTTACAACTGGCAGGTCGGTGTTAAGTTGTGTCTTGATCCAAATATGATTCGCGACTATAATATAGAAGTATTTACATAATTGTAACTATAAGAATCATCAATACACCTCTCTAAATTAGAATTAATCTCAAATGTCATGATTAATAAAAAATCAAATGTCTTTATTGGTAGAGTGACGGACTCGATGAGCCACTTGCCTTTGCTCGTATTTTAGTCTTGTAACGCAAACTTAATCGTGTAAATTCGTAAAATCTCATGAATCTATAAAATTGTAAAATTGAAAAGTTTGTAAGTTGCTCATCAATTAAAGTCGTGACTGACATACGACATTTTCAATGAAAGACAACCGTATCTACATTACGTATGCTTATTTCTGTATGAATAGATTTTAAAACATTGTGATACGCTATCTAAGACCATATAGAATTTAATTATGGTAAGTACTCACTATTTCAATGGCAGTGGGCAGGACACATTGCTCGCAAAATGGATGGCCGATAGGGCCAAAAGGTTCTGGAGTGGCGACCGCGTACCGGAAGACGCAGCATGACCTCGTAAAGGCAGCATTAATATGTTGGTTGTTAGAAGCATTAGCAAGACCGGTCGATGTGGCGACGCTAGGAAGAGTCTTATGCTTAGCATTGGGCGTCTTTCAGTTTCTGATGGACGCTAGTGATGGCGCCAAACCGTAGCCGAATTCTGGGCCGAGTATATTTAAATTGCCATCGATACGCTGAGAAGAAGTTGGGATGATGGTAATTACTTATTTTTTCTTTCATACAGCTTGGATGTATACATGAGTAAATAAATTCACGCCACTTCCCATTGGGCGAGACAGAAACTACAAAAAGTCACCTACGACACCTATTACATAGGTACCCTTTTTGCTTCGCTTACGCTCCAATGCTAGTGATTCTAGATTTTAGAGAGCGGTTTTAATCTAGTAAACCAATGTACAGAGACCAGCACATCAATCTAACCCAATCTGTCAAATTTCTTTGATAGTTTTTCAACATTATTACAAAAGCATAAGGTTCATTTTCAATTGCGAAAATTTGACAGTTTGGGATAGCTTGATGTGCTGTCTGTATAATAATAACACACAATTTATTTTATCCTTAATTAAATTAAGTCTACAACCTTCAATCCGTCCCCGAGTAATGTCACACGACACCTGTAAATAGATAGTGTATCATACCTACTAGCTGGCTTTCAAACAAGAATCAAAATTAAATTAATTAAGAAAATTACTTTAGAGCTAATTACGAAAGAGGATCGTGTTTCTTCTCAGTGGATAATAAGATGATAGTAGTAAAGTGAGATAGGGTATGACCTTAAGATACGTACTATGTGAAGCATTTTTTTTTTTGAGTGCGTGAAATCATCAAAAGAGGAGTCTTTTGATGATTTCACGCACTCCTTTCCGCTTCACCTTTTCCCGTGAAGCGGAAAGGAGTGTCTTACTGACTAAAATCCATCCATGTTCCTTCCTTATCCCTTTGTGTTCCGGGGTAGCAGTAACCCTTTCGGACAATCCCGCTGACCCGGCAGGAATCGGCCCAAACGGGCCGCTTCCCTAATGGTGACATCTCTTTGAGGCGCGCATGAAACACGAACGCGCCGTCCGGCATGGGCCTGAAATCCTGTTCGGTGGTCCAGTCACCAGTAACCCTACTAGCGCATATCTATTGGCTTATTTAGGTTCTAAAATCGTTTTCACGGTAAAAAGTCTACATGCCTATGAAATAGCATTTTTTTCTAAGAGTACTATCGCGGACAAAACCTGATAACCTATCATCCGTTGT
Source organism: Hyppa rectilinea (assembly GCA_951799385.1). NCBI lineage: Eukaryota > Metazoa > Arthropoda > Insecta > Lepidoptera > Noctuidae > Hyppa > Hyppa rectilinea. The sequence goes on from OX637315.1 coordinate 13,617,253, forward strand.
TTTGAGCTCGATAATAAACTTGTCAAAATAAAACAAAGATTAAAAAAAACTATTGGTCTCATGGCCATCAATAAATTGTGGCCGGAAAAGGGGTGTTCCGTTTCGCCATCAGCCGTCCACACTACTGGAAACAGACACATGTTTTTAAATTCTACTTGTAGATAACGGGTTCGAAACCTGTCATTATTTGTGCATTATTGCGAACGCTATACCATTGGTTCCTATGGTAACATGTTAATTAAATTCTCATTGTTTCTCTTCGCATGCCGAAAAAAGGATCGCTTTGTTTGCCATCATTTTTGTGATCTTTCTGGTTATTTGAAATGATATTCAAAGTCAATTTTATTTCACCTGTGAATATTTGTTAAGTTGAAGAGTCTTCTATACTAAGTTTTTAATAAGAAACTTTGATATTGAGAAAAAGCAGGTAAGTACTTTTGGCCCAAATAAAGTCGAAAAGAAATATTTTTTGTTAACTTATACGTAACTAGATTTTTCCCGCGGCATCGCTCGTGTTTATTGTGTTTTTGTTTTATTGGCTGTTGCAATCATAGGCAAAAACAAAACGTACACTTGGCGTCATATATTATAAGAAGGTTTTTGTTTTTTTTCCCCAGAAACGTCACAAACAATCTTACAAACTTTCTTTCGCATTTGTAATATTATTTGGAAAATAAGGATTCATATTTCGTTCCAATGAAGTCTCTTTTGAACTATGTCATTACATTCGATCTGATATCCAAAAACAAAAGTTCAGTGTCACCCATCATTTTATGAATGTTTTGATTACTCAACCTCCAAGCATCCTTCAAAGTCCCCTTACAACAACATCTTACAAAACACCTGCATAAAATAGAATCCCTAGCATATCATGCCGCTTTACAAGCTCACGGACTTTAGAAAGAGTAATCAAAATAAAATTATATTTATTCGAAGTGATAGTCTTGGATTCGGTTCCGGTCTTAATGGGCGCTCGGCAGGTGGCGGCGCGTGGAGACGAAGAAATATTATACACCGTGGTGTCAGACGACTGGGTGGGGTTCCGTAGTTATGTGATTTAATGAGTTTTTTTAACATTATTAACTTTGTTTAGGGTAGAGAGAGAGAGCAGTTTGGCCCAGTGGTAACGGTCACGACTGAGCTGCGAAGTTCGAACCTAGATAGGCGCTCTACTATGTGTAACTGAATAGCAATAAGCTAACCCCCTATAACATGGGTCTTTAACATAACTGGTGAAATGTTGGTATACCTACTATATGTAACCTCTGCCTAATCTTTTGGAAGTAAGGAGTGATGTTATGTTTAGTTATAAAAGGTAAAAATAACACTTTAATCAGGATAACGTTTCCTTACATTCCCAATACCGCGACCTTACGAGTTGTTGTAGTTCGTGGGTTTGAATCGAGAGAAAGAATAAGAATAATATAATTATGTAACCTTCAGAGGAGAGCAGTGATGGCCTGGTGGTATCCTACGACCTGCGAGTTCTAGTTCGTGGGTTCGAATCCAGGCAAGAACAACATCGTAAGTAATCGGGCCTAAAGAAAAATTCGAAGTGACATCCACCAACCGGTACTGGGCCTTCGTAGTGGATTACACCCACTCCCTCTCTCAGAGAGCAGGCCTGGGTCCCAGCAATGGGAACATTATGGGTTAGTTAAGTATATGCAAACGGATAAAGTTTCCTTATATTCCCAATACAAAAAAAAAAACACTATACGAACGCGAAACAAAAAATACTTATTTTATCAATTAACTAAGAAAAGTTGTTCATAGTCTTGATATACTCCAGAAGTCCGGGGTGAGTGATGAATGCTGCCCAATTTGTGTGATGTGTCACACAAGTTGGGAAGCATTCACCAAACCGAACACATTTAATAACAACAAGAAAGGAACCCTAATAAAGTAGTCGATTCACTCAACGTCGACGCCGAGTGTGACCGATTTGACATCACGCCAGCGACACCTGCGGAGTACGTTTGTTTTACTTGCATTTACACCAGCTGCCCAATTTATGCGCCCCTGGTACATTACAACCGGTATTAGTACATTAATGACGGCAAGATTTTTATAAATATATACATATTTTATGTTTTTGCCGTTTCCCAACTATGTTGGTGTCGGCTTCCAGTCTAACCGGATGCAGCTGGAGCTTTTACATGGAGCGACTGCTTATCTGACCGCCACAACCCAGTAACCAGGTAACACGATACTCCTTGGTAAGACTGGTTGTCAGACTTTATGTTTCTGCGTTTATATTTTAATATTTTTGGGAATATATTTTATACAAATTTTAAATATTGAAGACATTATTGACACTGTTTGTGTTGGAACTGCGTTGATATTAGTGATACTGCGGTGATGCTTAGCATAAAATATGTAAACATAAGACTAATATTCTATTTCAATATACTCGTAATAATGAATGCTCTAACCGCAACATCGATGTATAGACTTGACTATAAGTTAGTTTAGACTACACAATATCGACTATGAATAGAACCTGCCAGTATATGGTTATAGACTAAATAAATGATTGTTACCACCATTGATAGCAGCAGCAGGAGCTCGTGGCTAAGTAATAACAGCCGCACGGATCAATCTATCAGGTTAAGCTACGCTTGCCGGGGTTGGTCTGTGGATTGGTGACCATCTTCAGATATCGAGACTCCTCCGTGACTCGGCAAGCACGTTAAGCCGTTGGTCCTGGGTGTCATTTGTGCATCTTTGACAGTCGTTACAAGTCGTCAGAAGCCCGAAAATCTAACAGCCAGTCTTACCAAGGAGTATCGTATTACCCAGTTACTGGGTTGTGGAGGTCAAATAGGCACTCGCTTCATGCAAAATTCAGCTGCTACCAGATTCGGTTAGACTGGAAGCCAACCCCAACATAGTTGGGAAAAGGCCAGGCAGATTGATTAGTAATGAATGCTGTAACCGCAACATCGATGTATAGACTTGACTATACGTTAGTTTGGACTACACAATCTCGACTATGAATAGAACCTGCCAGTATATGGTTGTAGACTAATTAAATGATTATTACCAGCATTGATTGCAGTAGCCTATTATACAGTGTCGAATGTACTGTTGACGCCAATAATTACTTGATTGCTTCCCGTTGTAATAAGCACCAATCTTGGACCAATGTCATAATTATTACAGAATTGACTGTTTATATGGAGTAAAGTGCAGTTTCACGTACTTGGTAGATAAGAGATTCAATTCTAAAAGCTAAAACGGCGGTTTGATAAACGTAATTAAGCGTCAATTCACACGAGCGGTTCTTCTTTCGTTAGGAAGTGATTCCTAATTTCTTATTCACACTGAATTTCGATCGCCATAGTGTGAATGAAGCCATCTTTATGAGAATAGAAATATTAGTTTTAAAAACTTTTTGTATAATTGTAAGGACTAATAATGTAAGTAATAATAACGTCCAATCTTGGACCAATGTCATAGTTATGATTTCATCTATAATGATTGAGCGAAACCGCGTCAGATACCTACACATAACTGTAACGGAATTGTAAAATATTTGAAATTTATACGTCACCACTTAAATTAGGTCCTTCGAGCAATAATAGCATTTTGTGACAGGACAGAGACCCTTAAAAAAATAAAATAAAATTAAAAAATTAAATTCAAATAGAATTCAATAAAAAAAAATATTAAACGAGAGGTTTTAATAAAGAATTTTTTGTTCTGACAAACTACGTATATATAAGTAGCAGATTTCTTTCTGAACTTATATCGCAAATCCCTTCAACAAAATTACCGTAGCGAAACTAAAGCCAGATTTCAAAGATCACTTACAGTTATGTGCAGTTGTGAAATATCCCGTTACACTTACAAATCGTCCAACTTTAATAATCAACAAAATTGTAACCAACTAACAAAGATCCATACCAACCGAACGACTTTAAATGTTCAAGCGAAAGATTTAAATGTATGGAAGTTCAGGTTAGACTGGTGTCGTTATGACAACCATAACATTCAATCAGTCAAGTTCATTATAAACAAACGACTGGGATTAATACAACCAACGTCACGGTTGCTTGTTTATACAAAATTTATAATAAACATCAAAAATTATGTGGCAGTTTAACATATTTAAATTTTTACGCTTTAAATTAATGAAGTATATTAACGACGCTACTCAGAAAGGGTCAATTATATAAAAAGTTTTTTAAAACTAATATTTCTATTCTCATAAAGATGGCTTCATTCACACTATGGCGTCATTTTCACTAATAGCGGGTCGAAATTCAGTGTGAATAAGAAGTTAGGGGCCACTCCCCATCGAAAGAAGAACCGCTCGTTTGAATTAACTGTTTTTGACGACACGGTTGGCGCAGTGGTTGAGGGATTGACTGCTGCACAGCATGTCGCGGGTTCGATTCCCGCACGGAACAAATATTTGTTCCGGGTCTGGGTGTTTTTCTACTATAATATGTATGTATTTACAAAAAAAATGTATATAAGTAGTTTATCAGCCATCTCGTTACCATAACACTGAGCATTAGGTTGCTTAGCTTCGGACTATATGGCGTTGTGTGAAATGTCCAAGGATATTATTATTATATTATAATTGACGCTTAATAACGTTTATCACACTGCCGTTTTTGCTTTAAGATTTGAATTTCGAATCTACCGAGTACGTAAAACTTCACTTTACTCGGAATAAACAGTCGACTCTGTCGTAAAAATCTGTTAAAGCATAATCATTCAAATTGCTGTGAGTACTAAGTTTGTTTATTGAATAAGTACCGGAATTTCTTTAGGATGCTTAAGCTTTTTCCTTGTAAAGTACTTGTTAATGTTTAAGTCTTAATATTATGCTTCCTTACATGAGGTATGGAGAAATAGTCACGTTTTCTCTGGATTGGGTTTGGCGAACACTGATCTAGCTTTACGGCACGGTGGCATTAGCGTGTAGTGTAGGTCGGTAAAGGTAGTATTTCATGCTGGCATTTGAAATCTAAGTAGCTCGTAGCTAAGTAATAATAGCCGCACGGATCGAACCATCAGGTTATACTACGCTTGCCGGGGTTGGTCCTTGGATGGGTGACCATCTTTACATATCAAGGCTCTTCCCGTGTCTCGGAAAGCACGTCAAGCCGTTGGCCCCGGCTGTCATTCGTGAATCTTTGACAGTCGTTACGGTAGTCAGAAGACTGAAAGTCTGACAGCCAGTCTTACCAAGGGGTATCGTATTACCCAGTTACTGACTGGGTTGCAGAGATCAGATTCGTTTTATGTAAAATACTGTTACTCAGGTGCATCTGGATAGACTGTAAGCCGACCTCAACATAGCTGGGAAAAGGCTAGGCAGATTGATTCTTGAAATCTGATTGTAGTTAGAGCCTTATAAGCAGTTAATGCTAGAAGACTTTTCAATCATATAAATGATATTTTAGGATAATAATAATTATGTAACCTTCAGAGGAGAGCAGTGATGGCCCGGTGGTATCCTACGACGTGCGAGTTGTAGTTCGTGGGTTCGAATCCAGGGCAAGGACAACATCGTGAGGAATCCGGCCTAGAATTAAAAACCCGCGTAGTAGTTTACGGCCTATTGCCTCTCTCAGAGAGCAGGCTTGTATCCCAGCAATGAGAACATTATAGGTTATGTATATACATGTAAAATATGCTTTAGCTGCTTAACTAAAACCTTCATGGATATTGCAAAGATGTCACATTCACCGCAGCTAGGAGGTTGCCCCTGTTTTAAGTATAATCGCTTCAATGATTAGTTTCTTATTGTGCGAAAGAGGGGTGCTCTGTACTTAGTCCATAGAGACCACAACCCCAAAAAGTTCTGTAAAGAGCATAATAAATATAATATCAAACCAGCCACCTACACAATACAACTCATTTACGAAGAAAACACAAATGAAACAGTTAACTAACGTTACAAAAAGTTATAAACGAATGAATTGGCACGTCGTTACAGCCCCCACAGCTATTTGACATTACGAAGAATATGTCTTGTTGCATGCGACCAATTGCAAGCCACTCCCTCATTCCCTTTTGAGTCAACGATCGAAAATTATGACCTTTTAGGGTGAAGTCGGGGAAATATTGTGTTACAGGTCTGGTTATATATGTTTTATTGCTCGACTATTATATTTATTATGTTTTTTTTAATGGTATTTTTTATGTGACCACAGTACGAGTATACCTCATCTTTAATATTGCGAATTGGTATTTGTTGTTACTGATAATGTTTGTTTTACTCTAAAAAAATAACGGTGGAGTTTCTTGCCCATTCTTCTCCACAAGAAACTACCTTTTGAAAAGGGCGACTAGAATCAATTCTATTTCTTGTTAATTTTGACGTTCAAAAGTGCCTTTTTTGTGCCTATTTGAAATAAATGATTTGACTTTGATCCAATTTAGATTTTTCTTGCTGCGGCAAAATATGTAATTATGTCTCGTTGAGTTTAGGTCGACGATTTTTTACGACGATTATAATGTATCCTAATCAAAGTAGACAAACTATTTTACCGAGAGCGCACGGTATGAAAATAGTTAAAGTTCTACTGTAAGCAAAATACCGTGTTATACATTTTCTAACACGTCAGGAGAACCCGATCTCGTATATTTGTAACCCGTTCTCAAAACCATGCACAAAGCCTTAACGATTTATCCTCGCGCCCTCACTCTTGAGACCAACTGGAAAACACTAACAAGCCATTCATACAGTTTTTTCCATAAACAAGTTACGCAAAATAAAGAAACAACCCTCTAATGACTTACATAATTATTCATAATTGGACACTTCGATTTAGTTTGAGCGGAGTTTGTTTAGGCGCTAATTTAAAACGCAAATTGGTACAAATTAGCATTTTTGATTTGGATTATTATTGGTTTTATAATGTTTGTCAGCGGTTTGTCTAATAAATAATTATTGGTAATATTTAAAAAGGTTATTGAACTTCGTTTATATGACATTTAAATCTTAGCATTAAATTCCTACTGTATTGAAACGGTAGCAAATCATTTCGATATTAATAATGTTCAAGACATTTCTCATACACCTTGGTCGGAGTTCAAGACATTCTTAGATGTAGTTGTATGTAAATTAGACTGATATGCAAAACACTATCTGCTCCTTATCTTTATAAGCCCTCTATCAAACTAAAAACAAGATAATAGAGGGTTGCAAACGAACCAGAAATACTAAGACATATTGCAAGCTAGCATTGCGGAACACAGTAGATTTATTAACATCGCCTCAACTGTGGCAAAATTATCTCTCATCGCTGATATATTAATAATAATGATCCGGTATTAATACGTCTGGCTACGGATCTAATGGTGCGTGTCTTCAGAATCCCTCTAGCGTATCGTCTAGGGAGTATACACTTAGGTATATGTTGTATTGTCTTGAGATTTCTACTGCGATCAATCATTGTTTGGACGTGTTTGGAGGATGTGTAGTTTACGGTAGAACTTTGAGCGGATGGAGACGTAAAAAAACCTTGTATTTTATAGTAGCATCATCTTTGTGCAGTACAGTTTGACCAAAGGTATAAATAACAACTCAGATATTTCCTGAACAGATATAGTTGTTTATTTTAATATTCAGTAAGTAGGGTAAATATTGAAATACGTACCCCGTATTTCCAATATTTTAAATACACATGACCAATTCTAATCATGTGATTGCCAGCTTTTAAACTGATCCCGGCTTACTGCGCCCCAGGTAACATTTAGACATTAAACAAATTGAAAACGCCCGATGCTGCAGCCCTTTCGAATTTTAGTACTGATTGACAATTCGCCCTTGCTTATGGTGCCAACTTATATTTCCCATGAGCCTCGGGCTGTTTCATGGTGATCCCCCTTTGAAACAGTAAACATATGCCTGTAATCCGACATTGCTCGGTCCCTTTCTGACTTCTAAGAAATGAGGGAGATGGTTGTCAAGTTATTGCCAGGTAGTTTCGACTAGGATAATGTGGTACGGGGGCTGGACGTACAAACATATTCCCTTGTCTCCCCATACGCGGTGAATTCGACCCTAAAGTTCTAGGCTCCCCTAATAAGCTGTCGCGTCTCACCTAAGAGTAGTGCGATGTCGCTTTAGGCAAAGATCAGGCTTGTTGAGATATGAAATGAAAAATTGGTGGAGAAGTAAGAATGATTGATGATAAAAATAAGACACATTTTTTGGTTTAATACAAATAGTGCAAGGTATTAGATGCAGCCGGTGCAGTGATGCTTGGTTCACCAAAAGAAAATAATGATAATGATAATGATCATAAATGGATAATCGCAGAAGATAAGACGATCAAATCTGTATCAACTTACTGGGCAGATATTGCCAATCCACTGTTCAGTTTTGTAGTGAAGCTGACAGCTCCGAATAAAGCAAAAACATAAATCAACAAGCAAGGCACCTACAGTTTTGTAATCACGTTACACAGAGTACTATATTCGTCGGATCTACAACCAACCTGTTCTTTGGCCGCAACAGAGGTGAGGTCACGTGATTAATGTGCGGGGGGCGTCGTGACGGACGATAAACGTAGCACCGTCTGATCATCAACAAGTTGCAAATTAATATTGCGCAAGTCTGCTTGATGCTTATGAGAACATACTAGGGCTGTATGCTTGTAATTTATGAATTTAAGGCGACAGTCTCGGCGTAGACGGTAAATGATGTAGGTGTGAATATGAGCTTTAATATTGCGTGGCACAAAGGACTTGAATTTCGTGGTTATTTTGTGTTTGACGACAACTTTGAACTTGATCATCAATTTGTCTTCCATAGTGGTATCCTAATGGCCGTTCATTGTAGCTATCATGTGAAAGTTCAACTTTCGTAATGTCGTCAAGTCAAAGTAAAATCATTTAATTCAAATAGGCACAAGTAAGGCACTTTTGAACAAGAAATAGAATTGATTCTAGTCGCCCCTTCCAAAAGGTAGTTTTGTGTGGAGAAGAATGAGCAAGAAATCGTTCTTGGGATGAGAGATGAAGCGGATGCTGAATCAATATTTAGTATTAATTGTATCAGACTAGTTGAAAACAAACTGTCGATAAACATCTGAACAACAACACAAAGAATATAGATGATTAAATGCAATGCTTCCTCTTACAAAATTATCTCAATCAACACTGTATCTTTTTAATTCCTTACAATCTTTTTGCGTGCGACCGTACTATTCTTTTCATCAACACCTTACTAATTAACCCGTTGATGCTATCTTGGACTATCTGACCTACACACGTCTACTTTTTTTTCAATCTTCACACGTCAAAATATCTAGCGCTATCTAACCGATCGGTGTGACGTAGACCGTCAGCGTTTCTCGAATACAATGTAACAAGTTGAAGCATGGAAGATAGCATCGACAAAAACGGAATAAGATTAGATACATTAGTTCCTGTTTGGCTCGAGCAGAACTTGAAACTGTATTCAAGGCGAGAATTCTCATTTTTCTTGAGAAATAAGGAAACATTGGAAGGGCTTTTGAGGAATTTGGAGTTATATCTTCACAAAAATATGTAGCGTGTTTTTGTAACCAGCTGCTATGGATAAAAAAGTTAATTCAAAGAGTACTTAAATACTGCACTTTTAAACGAGAATGTTACGTCCACATAAGTATACTTCGGTCCCATTTTCAACAATGTTTTCGTACCATAACAATTAAACTACATTTGTACAATGACTATTAAGAAAAGAATATTGACGACGGGCAGAACAAAAATGTGCCGGCGGAACAGCGCACTAAAAACAAATGCCCGCGTAAAGTGTCCGGGCGACTGCGCGGGCGCCGTTTCTTTGTCGTTAAAATGCTCTGCCTGTATCCGAGCGTTCGAAATAACGAGCTTGAAGGAAACCGGAGGATTTCTTAGTAAAGTTAACAATCTCACATCTGTGATACTTTAGCCGGGTACATTTACTTACGGCAAGTGTTTGGCTGAGATTCTCTCATAAGACCGTTAAATTACAATCAGGGAACAACCGTGTTTATCAAGCGATCCTTTACTTTGTAGTTAAATTAAATTGAAGTAATTTTCGGGAAAAAGTTTAGTAATTGAAAGAGTATTTATTTCAAAGTGTTTATCTGTAAACATCTGACCTCGTGTGAACGAACTTGCCAGATGACTTCCAACTTCTTCATCTCTTAAATAAACAGTGTAACTCTTCATAAAATGTAGTTTCGGTCGATAAACTGAGAAAAGTAGCTATCCATTCAACCTACAATTAACCTATAGGTATTTATATTTACAACAACAAATCTTAAATACAATAAACAACTAATATGAAAGTACAATTATATAAATGACATAAAAAAGGGAAGAGTGCATTGAGTAGGTATCGAAACATTCGGCATCGCAGCCAGTGGCGAAGATGCCGAAAATGCTGGAAGCGTTGCCACGTTAGATTAATATATATTATTATCTCCTTTATTCTATTTAAATTCTTTTATAACAGGAATAAAAAAAAACTTGCTATTATTACCATAATTCACTTGGTTTAAAGTACCAAGATAAGTATCCAATACCATTACTTTGTACTCTTAAACCATGATCAACCCAAAGCATTTATTTATTTTGCAGTGACCAAGACAACATACCGAAAAACATTGCATTCTTTACAATTGCTAATCCTAACTTCATTGAAAACACGCAAATCGAATCCAACACAAATCAAAGCCAACCAAACAAAAAAAATACATCGCAAACTTAACGAAGCGTTTGTACGTACTAAAACATTAGAAGTCCCATTGTAAAAACTAACCCGTCCCGTAAAGAGTATGCCTTCATCACAACATCCTGTAACATAAAACATTTTCATACATAATGAAAGGTAATTTATGCGAACAGAAAAGTATCTGCCTTCGACTTGAATAATACTGCTAGGAAAGAGACCACACAAACACTGGATATGTTAGTTAGCTAGAACGTAACTGTGGCTGGGAATGGGAACTTGGTTAAGTAATTAATTATTATGTAGTGCTAACGTTATAGGTTGGCTTGTAATAGGTATTTTAAGATGTGGTCTTGGTGTTCTACTACATAGATTTTATACTGACGCTAAGTGTTGAATAGGATCCCTTAAAACCGGCTATAAAAGAAAATAGACTTTAGGGTGAAGTGGCGAAGCTATAATTTTTAATAAAAGGCAGCTAATAGAAAATGCGAATGTTCTCGTAAACATTAAATAAATAATAAAATGAAAAACTTTTCTAGATTTAATGCCAGCTGTAGGAGCCAATAGTTGTAGGCACCGTACACTATCACAATGTTGATGTTGGTTTAGTTGTGGAGTACACAGAAAGAACCACAAGTAGAGTTTAAAGTTATATTAAAAAGTTGACCGTTTAACAAGTTAGAGTGGTAGTGATTCTTTCTCTTGACAAGTGGTTGGTTCCACAGTTATTGTCTGACTCGATCTGCCTGGCGTGAAAAGTTACAATTATAGCGTAATATTTGTGACGCACGACATCTAAGTAGGTTGCTGCGTTCGCAAAGTAAATGTACGGTTGATGAGACCGTACATGTTGGCAACCCCACAAAGATGTACAGAAGATTAATGAACGCTTGTCAAGAGAAGAAACCCTATTACAAAGAAACAAATAATAAATTAAATTATTCGAAGTTGAATGCGATGTTGTCCGCGTAACGTGGACGTCCCGCTTGTAGTTCTGCTTGGCTCGCCGTGTGAATGTTTTCTTCTTGCTTTCTATGTTGTACCGGTTTCAGTTCAATCTCTTCAAGCTGATTGTTCGTAGCTGAATGGCTCTTAGTTTGTTTTGAGCGACACGATGGTCCATATCTCTTTACAAACCACCCTACAGAGACAATTACGATTACTCCCACTATGGTATAAGAGACGGCGTATTGGTGTATGTCATGAGTGGAAATGGTTGATGGGAGCTGGTTTTCTCGTGTTTTCATAGTAGCTAATCGCTTTTCGATTTCCTCCAATTCTGCAGTTTCTGGCAACATCACGTGCGACATATTATGTGTTATGTTCACAATCTTGTTTACCATCGAGTTAAGCGACGGTACATTCATGGAAAGATTCATCTTCATGTTGCTATTGTATTGATTGTGCGAGTGAATTGTTAATTCCTTCGATTGCAACAAGCAACCCTGTGCCAAAGTCAGTATGCCGGAAGCCATGGAGTGTGTTGTGATATCGTTTTCACACACAATTCGTATTGTGCAAGTTCCGCAACAAATCGCCAGCCAAGTATTCGTTGTGTGTAACGCGATCCACTCCTGCTTACATAGCACCTTTTTTACGTCACAAGGTGAGGTCGTTCGATGACCCAATAGTTTTGCTTCACAGGGGGCATTGCTGTTATGCAAGTTGAATATAGGTAGATTCTTGTTGCATATCAAATTGCCTGGTTGAATGTGACTACACCGCTTCATGTCATCTTCAGATAAAGAGATGTAAGTGCTCTTCCCAAAGTTTACTGCTATGTACTGCGAAGCTAGTTGGACGATGAGTGTTCCTGTGCTTGTATTCATGGGCAACGGAGTAGCTTGGTATAGAGTGAAGTCTTCATCTGAGATCAATGGGACGTGTATCTCGAACAAGAAGTAGTTAGTGGTGACTCAACAGTTCAAGTACGCGTCCCATGGCCCACTTTCCTGGAGGTAAGTTGTTATCCTTGATCAAGACTATATCGCCTTCCTGGATGTTATTTTTTGGTTTGGTCCATTTCCCCCTGATCTGGAGCTGTGTTAAGTATTCACTTGACCAACTCTTCCAAAATTGGTGCAGCATGTGCTCTGTTAGCTGCCACCGTTGACGTAAATTAACGTTATTTACGTCACAATGCGTTGATATTGGCAGTGACATCGTTGGGCTTCCAGTGAGAAAATGACCAGGTGTTAGATAATTTTGAAATTCATCGGAATCTTCCGTGAGCAGACAGAGGGGTCTTGAGTTCATACAAGCTTCTATGTTTGCCAGTAGCGTAGTAAACTCCTCAAATGTTAGCTTCTGATCGCCTAGTACACGGTGCAGATGATGTTTCATCGATTTTACGGCCGCTTCCCACAGACCACCAGCACTTGGCCACGCCGGAGCGTTGAAGTGCCATTCTACCTCCATTTTTCCGATCTCGTTGAAAAATTCCGGTGAAAGCTCTTGTTTGAATTGTTCAAATTCATTGCGCAACATCTTCGAAGCTCCAATAAAGTTCGTGCCGCAGTCCGAGTACACATGTTTAGGTGTACCGCGTCTAGCGCACATGCGCTGAAAAGCGGCAATGAAAGTTTCGGTGCTTAAGTCAGACACCAGTTCAATGTGTACAGCTTTAGTAGCCATGCACACGAAGATAGCGATGTACCCCTTCGTAGTCTTTACTCCTCTTCCTTTGTTTAGTTTGACTTGCACGTGGCCAGTGAAGTCTACACCAGTATGTGTAAAAGGTCGTGATGGGGTAGCTCTCTGTTGAGGTAAGTCCGCCATAAGTTGGTAGTTATCTGTTGGTCTATAGCGGTGACATCGCACGCAACGTCTCAGTTGAGTTTTGACAGATCTGTTGCTTCCGACAATCCAGTATCGCTGTCGGATTTGAGCCAATGTCAGCCGCGCACCTCCATGAAGTGTTGTAAGGTGTGCCTGTTCAATTACGAGCTGAGTTAGGCGTCCCATTCGAGGAAGAATTATTGGATTCTTCATCTCGAAGGGCAGGTAGGAATTTTTCAGTCTTCCACCGACTCTTATAACCCCTTTTTCATCCATATAAGGGTTCAATTTGTATAGAATGCTCTTGTTGTTTACAGTTCCGTTTGCTTTCAGTTGTTTGTATTCATTTTCAAACTCCGTACTCTGCACATATGTAATTACTCGATCAGCTGCTAACTTGAGTTCGCTCACACTTAGGTAGTAGGTTTCAAATTTCATCTTGGAGCGTGCCGTCGCGATAAAGCGCAGTACCTGAGCCGTGACTCGAATTACTCGCGTCAACGAGCTATATTTATGTAATAAGTTATTTATAAAATGTTCATTGTTTTTCGGCACCGTTGTGGCTGCCACTGCAAATTTGACACTTTCCTGGTTGGTTGTAAACAAACATGTGGAGCTTCTCATGAGGTCAAAGTCTTGTGGCATTTTCAGAAATTCCGGACCTTGCCACCAGAGATCGAAGTTTGCTAGTTTGCTCGGCAACATTCCTCTAGATGCGCAGTCAGCAGGGTTCTGTGCCGATTTTACGTAGCGCCACTTGTCGGAAGGAATACTTTGTTTTATTATTTCAACTCTGTTGGACACGTATTTATCCCACCTTGATGCATCTCCTTGCAGCCACGCCAAGACTACTTGAGAGTCACACCATGCTTGTACTGACAGATTGTATCCTGCTAAAGCTTCCGTAGTTTTTTCCATGAGTTTAGCCAACAGTAGTGCGCCACATAGTTCTAATCTCGGCAGCGTAGTTTTTTGTGATAGAGGCGCAACCCTGGTTTTAGCGACGAGTAAAGTTACAGTCGGTATATCATGTTCGTTCCTTACTCGACTGTATATGACACACGCATACGCCTTTTCACTTGCATCGCAAAATCCCAGTAATTCTATTGATTGTTGTGCACCAATCCATCGGTTTAGTTTTATTTTCCTTACATTTGGAAGTTCAGTTTTCATTTTGATCCAGTCGTTTAGTATGTTACTCGGTAGTTCTTCATCCCAGGCAAGTTTGCCGTTCCAAACTCTTTGAAATAGTAGTTTTGCCGACACTGTTATGGGAGCCAGCCAACCCAAAGGATCGTACAGTTTCGAGATTTCGGAAAGTAAGTGCCTTTTCGTTGTCCGACCCTTTGATTTTTCTTCTAGACTCCAGTTAAACATGAACGTGTCGATGTTCGGGTTCCAGCCGAGTCCGAGCGTTTTTGTTGAGTCTTCAGTTTTGAAATCGAATATGCTTTTAGTTGATATTTGATCGTCAGTTAAACTCTCTAGTAACGCGGGGTGGTTAGCTGACCACTTTCGTAAGTTCATTCCGCCGCCCTTCAGTAAGTTTATAAGGGAACTTTGTAAGTCTTTAGCTTTTTCCAGAGAGTAGTGTCCGCTAATTACATCATCAACGTAGAACTCGTTGAGTAATGTATAGGCGGCCTCTGGATATTTGTGACCGTCATCCGAGGCTAACTGCTTCATGGTTCTCATAGCCAACCATGGCGCGCACTTCGTTCCGTATGTTACCGTGCAAAGTTGAAATTCTTGTAGTTTTTCAGCAGGAGAGTCGCGCCATATTATCTTCTGAAGTGACTGTTGATCTTCAGCTACCCCGATGCATCGGTACATTTTCTCTATATCGGCGGTAAAAGCGTACTTGTAGGATCTCCACTTTAGTATAAGGGCTTGAATGTCCTTCTGTAGATTTGGACCCTTTTTCATTAAGCTATTCAAGCTGTACCCAGTTGTTGTCCTTTGCGAGGCGTTAAAAACCACTCTTAGTTTTGTAGTAGTGGATTGTTCTCGCAAAACACCATGGTGCGGAAGGTAGCATTCAGGCGTTGAAGGTAATATTGGAGACGCCGGTTTCATGTGCTGTAGTTGCGTATATTCTCTGATGAAGTCCCGGTACATTGTTGCGAGTTTGGTGTTGTTTCCCAGGCGTTTTTCTAATTGGAGAAATTGCGAGATAGCCATTGACTTTGATTTGCCTAATTTGTTTTGCAACTCAGAGCTCATAGGCATCTTAACGATGTATTTGTTATCTGCGTCTCGTTGTGCCGTCTTGCTGTAGTATTCTTCGCACTGATTATCCTTGGTCATGTCATTGTTGCTGATCGTTATGTCTTCGTTCTCCCAGAATTTAGTTAATTCGCTTAGGTCGACCAGTGTTATGTGACAGTTAAAAGTTTTCAGTTTGCCACATAGGATCCAGCCTAAGTGCGTATGTTGCGCTACAGGAGACTGTTGACTGCCTTTCAAGACTCCGTCAAGGATGATGTCGGAATACACATCTGCCCCAAGTAATAAATCTATAGGGCTAGATACGTTGAATTCCGGATCTGCTAGTTTCAAGTTCTCCAGGTGTGGCCAGTTAGCCTTTTCGAACGATGAGTTGGGTAAGTTGTTTGTTAGTTTGCTTAAGATGAGTGCCTGAGTTTCGAATGCGTAGTCCGAGTGAATAGATTTACAGGTAAGCTGAAGTCGTCCTTTGCAGTTTCCAGGTGCAGCTCCCACTCCCGTTATGGTCGCATTCAGTCGTTTCCTTGGTAGTCGTAGCATCTGTGCGGCGTTCTCGGTGATCAAGTTGACTTGCGAACCTTGATCTAGTAGTGCTCGAAGCGTAATAAACACCCCATTTGCGGACTTTATCTTAAGCTGCACAGTAGTTAACAAAACCTCCATCTCGTTAGTAGATATATGATTAGAGCTTTGTTTGTGCGTGGATGTGGTTGGTCGTTGCCCTAAATTCTCGTTGTTTTTTTCTGTATTCGTTGAGCTGACAGTATTTTTCTTGTCTGCGTTGTGCAATAAAGTATGATGCTTCATATTGCATTCTTTGCATGTTTTAGCTGACGCGCAATCTGTGTTGCCATGACTGTATAAGCAGTTTTTACACACGTTTAATTTTGCGACTGTGTTATTTCGTTGAAATGAGTCCATATTGATGAACTTTGGACATTTCATCAATACATGATTTCCGTCACAGTTTGGGCAGTGTCCATATGCTGTATGATAAGTTCTCTTGAAAAATTTTTGCCGCTCGTAGTCATGCGGTTTTGCAGAATTGTGCTTATTAAATGCCTTGGATGAGACTTGCTTCTGCTGGTTAGGTACTTCTTTCTTCGTATTCTTCATGGTTTCATACGCCATGAACTTGTTTTCCAGGAAGTATAGTAGCTCATTTAAGTTTGGCACATCCCTAGGATCTCGGAGTTCCTTTATGTACTCGCTGTAGGTAGTGGTGTCAAGTTTCTGCGACATCAAGTGTACGATAATTGGGTCCCAAGTTGCGATGTCTAACCCAATGTTTGTTAGTCCATTCGTACACTCCGTTATGACGTCATGCATCTTCTTGAGGTTGAAGCTGTCGGGTTGTTGAATGACAGGTAGGTTGAGCATGGTGTTCAGGAATGACGTAAGTTGCAGCCTTCGGTTGTCGAAACGCTGAGTCAGTATTTCCCAACATGATGTGTAGTTTTCTGCTCCAATGCTGAGATGTTGCACCAATCTTTCAGCTTCTCCTCTCAACCTCGTCTTTAGATGCTGCATCTTTTGCGCTTTATTAATCATCGGGTTGTTGTGAATGGTTTCCATGAAGAGATCCTTGAAGGAAATCCATTGAGTGTAGTTACCCGAAAATTCAGGAACCTCAATTTTTGGCGCCGACTTTTCATAGTGCACTGTCGACCAAATCTTACTGTTCAAGTTTTTTCGTAGCTCGTCGTACTTGTCCTCCATATTGACGAACATGTTGTAGTAGTTAGCATTGGAGCCTTTGAGTATTGCTTCCAGCTCCCAGTGTTGTTTGTCGATGACGTTCCACTTCGACTTTAAAATGGAGAGATGGTCTTCTAGTTCCCATTTCTCCGTGATGGCTTTAATGTCAATTTTCGACATGGCGCGATCGAGGGCTTTAAAGTTGCACTCTTGCTTGCTCAGCAATGTTTTGGTGGTATCGTCAGTGTCTCGATCCAGCATCCCAGTTAAGTCAAAGTTCACGAACCTTTTTCCCTGTAGTCGTTCTAGTAAGTTAAGCATGTCTCCTTTTGTAGATTCGTATAGAGCTTGAGTTTTGCTGTACACGTTATCCACGAAGTAGTTTATGTTTTTGTCTTCTAAGTTTTGCTCCAGAATCGTATGTCGTTCCTCGAAGTCATTCCACTGTGCTTCGAGAGATTCTAGACGCTTGGTTAAGTACTCTTCAGTTTTTCTTGAGGGGCTATCCTTTTTATAGTTAGAGCACAGCGCTTTGATATTTTCAAAGCAAGATTGTTGGAGTTGTAGCTTCTCCATAGTGAGTTCTCTTTTCTAGTTGTCGAAAAGAAGTACGTTTATTTGACGTTAGTTCACGACACGAAGACCACAGTTTGCAGGCTTCTTTTTTCAAGTCTCCACGGATTCGGTCTCGTAGTTGAAGTAGAGTTACGTAATCCTCAGCGTCTTGAAATTGTCGATTGTTTCTATTTATTGCTTTTGCACTCTATGTTCGATATTATGCGCCTTCTCAATCCAACTGGGGCGACCCGCTTGTGAGAGACCAGCTGAACCGATTCGCTATCGTAAATAGAGACACTATACACAATAAACATCCGGTTCGAAGGACCATTTAATGTAGGAGCCAATAGTTGTAGGCACCGTACACTATCACAATGTTGATGTTGGTTTAGTTGTGGAGTACACAGAAAGAACCACAAGTAGAGTTTAAAGTTATATTAAAAAGTTGACCGTTTAACAAGTTAGAGTGGTAGTGATTCTTTCTCTTGACAAGTGGTTGGTTCCACAGTTATTGTCTGACTCGATCTGCCTGGCGTGAAAAGTTACAATTATAGCGTAATATTTGTGACGCACGACATCTAAGTAGGTTGCTGCGTTCGCAAAGTAAATGTACGGTTGATGAGACCGTACACCAGCTATGGTTGGAATTATTTGTTTAGATATAAAAATTGTCTTTAATTTTACGACGATTTATACGCAGTTGTTTTAATGTGGTTTTTCCGAAAGGAACCCGATAGGAATTGGCTTGTATGGATGCTGCACGCCTGTTAGGATCCTTCCATAATCATCAAAAACATAGGCAATGAGTACATGGCCACGTCATGCTGTTGATTGCAACTTCTTATTGAAACTTTGCATTGAAGTGAAAACACAATCATCCATACCTTCTTGTTTAGTTTAAGAAAAAATTATGTAGGTAATATATCAGGTTCAATATCACTTTTTTTTTTTTTTTAAGGCTGGGAAATCATCCAATGACTGCTCCGGCTCTGGGTACAGCGGAAGGGAGTGTCAGACTCTTACTGACTAAAACCCATCCATGTTCCTTCCATAGCCCCTATCACTTGGATGAATGATTAAATTACAATTAACCGCATACTTAGAATATACTCTCCATCTCCATTACGTAAAGTTCTTCAAGGCTTTTGACAGTATCAAAGTGTGCTTCAATACTGCCTTTAAAGTCAACATATAAGTCTTGAGCATCGGTGGCCCGGTCTTCTTCTCTTCTTTTCGTGTGGTTAGTGACTAACCTGGTGTCAGAGTTCTAATGCTGCCCATGGGCCTCTGACTTAGCATCACATGCTGTTGAGAAATATCTCTCGGGCATGCCGGTTTCTTCACGATGTTTTCCTTCACCGATTTTAAAGCAAGTGATAATTATACAATACGCACATGAATCCGAAAAATCAGAGGTGCGTGCCTTGGGTTCGAACTTGAGACCTATGACTTGGCAGTCCGGCGGTCACACCACTAGGCTATCTTTGTGGAAAAAAAAAGAAAATAATGATAATGTACTCTATATTGAAAATAAAACTATATTAAAGAGATAAATATATTTACGAAACAAAATCGCTCTTTCTCAAGTAGTTCCCAATTCAATTGAATATTCGTTGACCTCTCTGACGTCTGGATAAAATAGAATCCGAAATGTATGCCGCCCTTAGTCCATTAGGTACTGCTAGAACATCCCAAAATAAACCTCAAAATAGAACACACTAGTTGCTCCAGTTCCACGAAAATTCCATCAGCACACAAACCTTCGTCTAACCTAAGTTTATCAAGAAGTCACCTGTTATTTACTTTAGACACGAGAAGTGTTTCCGTAGAGTATGCAAGCATATTTGCATTTCATTACCGCACCTCCGCTAGTTTGCTTTGTTTATAGCACTAGAGATATGCGGCACCGCTTACTTACTTACTTCATAATTTATTTTACCCACCCGCACGAGGATCAAAGACGTTTGTGTTAAGGACGTGTGGAATTTGTATGAGTCTTATTTTAACAGCGGTTTTCTTAATTGCGTGGGTCTTTTTTTTTTTTTTAAGGCTGGGAAATCATCCAATGACTGCTCCCGCTCTGGGTGGAGCGGAAGGGAGTGTCAGACTCTTACTGACTAAAATTGCGTGGGTCTTGCCAATAGGCTCGGTTATTAAGGAAATTGTCGAGAAAGTAATTTTAACGACATTGTTTTATTTATAAATAGCTTGTAGAGTTATGAAGGTGGACTCGTTGTGACAAAATAAGTATCAAAATCGGAAATTGAAAGAGATTTTTAAATACAATGCTTTGAAACATCCTGTCGTCTATTTTAAGAATAAAACTTAATCTCAATCTAAATCAAGAGCTATATCAAGAGCAATGATGGCCCAGTGGCAAGGGCCGCGATTTACAAAGGAGAGTGAACAGAAGTGGTACAAATATCCACCACTAACGAGACCTATGTTGACTTATAGTCCACTAAATAGAGAGTGACTTTCAGAATGACACAAAACAAAAATAAGCTGTCACTAAAAAATTACAACTATATGAAAAATATTAATATTTTAATTTTGTTTTACTTGACTTTTTATTTAAATAACTTGTGAGTTTTAGTAAGACACGAATAAAACTATTGTGTAGCATTCTTGCGTTTTATTTCTTCCAGGACTTTAACCAAAGTCCATTTCAGAAACTAACATGGGACACCAAGCGGCATGACACGACATGCGTAGATAAGTTCAAAATTCGAATGGGCAGAATGATATTTACGATATCTTTCGCATAAAAAGGTAAAAAAATATGACTTTTCACTCAATCATAACTTTTTACCGACTGCATATTTTTGGTTGCCGTCTGGTTATAATGACTCAGTATTTTGTAGACTATTTTATTACATAGGTCTCTTTAGTGGTGGACATTGGACCAAGCTCCATACATTTTTGGTCATTCTCCTTTGTAGGTCTTAGGTTCGAACCCAGGTGCTTTACTTGATATTACTTATTTCATCATCACTGCTTTCAAAACGGTGATGGAAAAAATCGTGAAGGAACCGGCTTGTCCTGAAACTAAAATCCGAAGACTTTTGACATTTCCCAACGCGCACTGAAACCGCGAGGTGGATTACAGCCCACTTTCGCTGAGAGGCCTGTGTCCCAGTATTGGGAACATTATTGACTGATTAGAATTTATATCAAAAACAATTCAAGCAAGATAAAGACGTTACAGTAAATCGAAATACACATGATACGAGAATTGAACAAAGGGAATTCTTTTACTTATGAAATTATCTTTACCCAGTTTCGCTCGCTCTGCCAATAAGTTCTGTACTTTATCGAGGTACCTTTACATTGTGACAGTTTTACTGAAATAGCTATAGTAAGAAACGAGAAAGAACATTGCGGATTCAATAATCTGGATTACGTAATTCCTTATCTTGCTTCCAGAGACCGGCCAGTATTAACATAAGAGCATTTTCAATCGGCATGATCTCTAGAAAGAATTTTCTAGACTCAACTTTATAAAGGCGATATTGGATTTTGATACGAATTTATCGAAAATGCCTCAGCGCTGTCAAAGCGCCCCTCTGGCGATATCAAAAAATTATATCAGAACTTTATCGTCAGTGTAAAGCTGAATTCGCAATCCCAATGACTGACGGCTAATGACAAATCAATGAATCTTGCGAATCCAATTTTATTTACTTGGAAAACGCCCTTGGGATTTGAAAAATCTGGATTGAAGTTTGAAAGAACGATTTATTTTACGCAAGTTATATAATACCCTACTGTGATAAAGTTGCGAAAAGGTAGGCATTTATCTTCTCTCGTTGATATTGTAAATGTAAAGGATTTGTTGTGAACATGAGTGAAGATGCGGTGTTATTCAATCATATCGAAATCCTATACGGAGTAATGAAAGTTAAAATTGTTCAGAAATTAGTTCTTGATAGTCAATTTGAAAACGGCATTATTACATTAATTGTTTAAATGGTTAGCTTCCGCAGTATGTCGGTAAAAAGTAGCCTTTGTCCTTCCTTATGGCTTATAGTATCTTCATACCGTACAAAATTTTACCAAAATCAGTATAGCTGTTTAGCAGTGAAAGCGTCACAAATAAACTCATATTCGCATTAATATTAGTTAGGATTCATTCATACACTAACAGTTTACCAACACGTTAAAACCGTCGACAATATTGAATAATATTAACTAACAATACATAAAAAATTACAAAAATGTGGATATAAATAAAACCAAACCGTGGATGCTTTTAGAAAATACATATTTTTCCCATTCTCACAAACCATTAGAACATCCTGTTGGATATTGGCCAGTTTTGTACATCGCGAGATGCACTATACTCCATCATTCCCATACACAATAAAAAATATATATAGGTACCTAAGTACCACTTTTAAAATTATAACCCGTGACACAATAAAACACATCAGTCCCATATCGGATAGCTAGTCAAAACGGACACAAGCCCGATTCAAAAACAGCGAGGGCCCGAATACGCGCAGCACGGTCTAACGCTATTTCACGGTGAGTATGTCACGCATGCATATTTCATTGTAGACTACAACAGAGGGACTTCGTCGTGGGAAATCAAGCGGTTGTATCCATAGACTATAGAGTAATGTTTGACATAATTATGAGTTATTTATTGCCGTTCGTACGGTGAGTGTTCGATTGCGAATAGGTGTTCGTGCATTCATTGTTCGCTGTAAAATTCATCGTAAGATAGGTAGGTATTCGACTTAGGCTATTTTGAAATGGGTACCTAATTTTAATCAGTGTTAGTTGGGAATTCTAAAAAAAGTTTGTTATCATTCGCCTTTCAGATAACGTGATACTCTTTTTCCATAACCTATGATTTCCTGATGTTTTTCAATGTTCTAGTTGCCTTGGTCTCTATGGTTTTATTTTTTATATTTAAACGCTCACCAACAGCTACTGTATGCAAAATGTCACACAATAGTGGTAACAGTAAAGTCTCACAAGTATCACTAAGTAGATGGTGGTACTATAGAGGACAAGTTTTGACGCCAGTATCACCGGTGGTTCAGTTCGGAGGTACGAGTGCGAACAGAGATTGGGATCAAACAGTCTCACTAGTACGACGAGATTTCACGCTAGTACCACGTACAGTTCGGTAGTACTAGTGGGCACAAACGTATACAGCGTTCGTATTCAAAGGTTGCCAATAACAAGGTTGCCTTTTTTTTTTTTTTAAGGCTGGGAATTCATCCAATGACTGCTCCCGCTCTGAGTGGAGCGGAAGGGAGTGTCAAACTCTTACTGACTAAAACCCATCCATGTTCCTTCCGTAGCCCTTTATGTTCCGGGGTAGCGGTAACCCTTTCGGACAATCCCGCTTACCCGGCAGGCTTGGCCCTGAGGGGCACCTTCATCTGCTGACATCTCTTTGAGGCGCGCGTGGAACATATACGCGCCGTACGGCACGGGTCTGGTGCTGATCGGACGATGAGTCACCCATTACTTACCGTCCGCAGGCCCGCGCCTACGGTGGCCGGGAGTCGTCACTTGGCTCCCGACGCTCGGGGCGTCTCCTGCGGCGGCTGGGACGGGAGGACCTTTCTCTCTCCCATCCCGCCACCTCCTTCGCGAGCATAACTTTTTCGCAGAAGGAGGTGACTGCCTCCCTCTCCCTCTCGCCCCGGACCATGGCTTGCACCAGTGCCGGGCGCGGAGGTCGCCGCCGCCGATCGCCTCTACGAGGACACGGCGGTAACAAGGTTGCCTGTGGTAACTTAAGCTAACGATGAAATGTGTAAAAATTATAATTTAATCGTTCCAAATGAATAAGTTCATGTTTCTTATTATCTGTGAGTTACGCGTTTTAAAGGACACACTAATGAAGACGCTCAGAACGGTGTTGACACATTCGATTTGAACGCAGTCGATAGTTTTACATACAATGCATTCCAATTTATTATTTGTTACCATATCCAAATGGAAATTTTAAGACACCTCAATAACAAAACCAATAAAATAGATGGTAAAGTAGGTCAGGCTGTACGATCTTTATTCTAACATATTGAAATATGTATCGACATATAGTATACAATATCTGACAACCGTATCTTGACTTTCCTACCTACTACTCCGTTTGACCATTCGAGCGATCATCAAGATGAACCAGTTGACCTATTTACTGAAGCGTGGAAAACTCTCAGTATATCTATTATCGGAGACATATCTTGAAAATAAAACAATCTATATGCATTTACTGGACATGCTGGTAGATATCGAATTCACAATATTGAAGGAGCTTGCAAAGGAATTGAAGACGAGAGCTAAGAGTCTAATCATTGAGGAAGACTTTGAAATGCTTCAGCAAAATCTACTTCGAAGAGATATAGTGGCAATTCTTTGTATATGCGTTTCTAAAGGAAGAATTAAGCTTCAATATCATCAAAGAACTGGAATGTGGTTAACATTTTGATATTTATTAGAAACATAATATCTATATAGGATCATGTTTCAGCATACAAACTGAATTTAATAAAATATACATTTCTGTGGACATCTTAGTTGTACTTAATTCAGATATCCTCTTCAATATTCTATTGAATGAAATAGCCAACATTAATAAACACGACACTGAAACACATCAAAAAGCCGTTTATAGAAATCAATTCACTACATATACATTTAATTAGTTGTTTAGCTAACATAAAGCTGGTATATAAACTGCTGTGTTAGCTCAAACTATTAGTCAATTACCTATCATAGATTAGCACATCAGTGCTCGCGAGATTTATGACCTAACTGCACAGCATTCAAGTTTAGTACGTGAATAGTGCAGGAATTTACTGTTTATTTCATAAATGTAGTTGGGAAAATTCATGTGGTGATGAATAGATATTTGGTGAATTGATTTTAGAGGATATTATGTACAGCAATGACATCAAGTTATCCCAATTTGACCATTATTTTATAGTTTTTCAACTTAATTATAAAAGCAAAATGTTCATATTGAATTGGGAAACTGACTGTTTGGCAAAGCTTGATGTGCTGTCGTCTTTACAATTTGGTGCAATTACGACAAGATAATCCACGAGTGACCATATTTATTGGTAGGCTTGGCACCGTGTTCACCATGACATAGGTTTTTCTCGTGGTAACATTGAAAGGCCATTTGCTCAGTAATTAATCACATTTAGGAAAAATTTTTTCCAATGCCAGAAATCTTTTTCCATGTACTAATTTTGAATGCTTGAACGTCGATTGTATTGAATGAAATTAATTTATCTGACGTTCGGAAAACCAGCCCTTAATCTAATTTTATAATTATTATATTCAAGACTGTCTCAAATTATTTAGAACTTAAGGTATAATATACATATTAAATAAATATTATTATCAATAACTGTTCACTTCATACAAAAAAGACTCTGAAGTAACAGCATATTTTCAAATTTCCTTACACTCCCTTCATATCATCGTCTTCCATCAACATAAGAGCGTGCAAATACCAGGTTTTTCAACCCCCATAACAGTCGATAAGACATGGCAAAGTACGTGAAAAAAGAAAGTGATAATAGAACCTCTACACAGCGATCAGCCGACCCATCGCAAAGGGTTTTGGGGAAAAATGTCACCACACAGAATCAATTTCCTGACATCCAAAAAGTTTTTGTGATAAGGATATTGCAGTCCCACAAACTAAAGGTATTGGCCACAAAGGGTTTATAAATACACTAGCTTCTGCCCGCGACTTCGTTCGCGGAAAATTGCGATATACTGTAACTGTTTAGGCAGCGCATGCAAATAATTCTGTTTTCGGAGGTATTTCTTTCCGACTTGCTAGACGAAAATTGCGACAGCTCGGCTAATATGTTTGATATAAATATAATTTATAGCCTATTGCACTCAGGAATAATGTAGCTTTCTATCAGTGAAAACATTTTTGAAATTGGATCATTAGTTCCGGAGATTACCCCCTACATACAAACGTACAAATTTTACCTCTATAATATTAGTATGGATTTAGAACATAATATCACGCCTGTATTCACCAAAGGGTTAGTCAGAGGTAGGTACCTCTTATTATAACACCCAAATTTCACTAGTGATGTGTAAGTATTAAGGGGGCGAGCCTAGTGCCGAAAAAAATCATAGCCGTTGCTACTCTTAGTGTTACGTAATTAGGGTGTACGATACAAAGGACACTGTTCGATTTTGTGTCTGAAATGGACCCATATTGAACATGTAAACGCGTTCAACAGCTGTCAATGTCAATTTTCCTTAAGAATTATGACAGTGAAAGCTCTTGAACGCAGTTCAGTTGTGTTGATCAAGTTCAGTTTAATTGGTGAAATTAGCCCAAATGTGGATTTCACTAATCACACTCAATAGGTGTCAGCGTCGATATTCCACAGCAAGATTGACACTGAGCATTCTTGAACGTTGTTTAGATCTGCTAAAGGTAGGTATACCGCCCTTAAACATTCGACCGTG
The DNA here is from genome assembly GCA_951799385.1 of Hyppa rectilinea. Taxonomy (NCBI): domain Eukaryota; kingdom Metazoa; phylum Arthropoda; class Insecta; order Lepidoptera; family Noctuidae; genus Hyppa; species Hyppa rectilinea. Next base: position 13,643,654 of record OX637315.1, read on the forward strand.
AAACATGATAAATCTTTACCTGAGAATAGACATATTTTCCTTTTTATTTGTATCCGATTGATTGACAATCACTTTGAGGACGTCTTTCTGATTTATCGAGGAAAGCTTAAAGGTACCTACTTATATTGAGCACTTACTCGTGTAATTCTGATATATTTTTGTACGTTTTTAGGTCAGTGAAACTATAAAATGACATAACATCACGCCTTGTTTCCCCGAAGAGTTAGACAGAGGTGTACCCATAGCAAGTACACTACTAACATTTCGCCAGTCATGTAAATAGTGAGTGAGTCTATTGCTATCAACCGGGCATAGGTTCAGACTCCGGGCTAATACTGAGAAATTCTATATGGAAAAACTTTAACTGACCTAGGATTTGAACCTTGGACATCATGTTCAGCAATAGCGTTTGCGACCACTAAATCAACGAGGGACCTACGAACTCAAAAAAAAAAACTATAAAAATTGGTCCAATTATCTTGGTTTTTCGGCATCATAACATTTATCTACCAATACTCAATCGCGTGGGCTGACCATCCTTAAACTTCGTTAATTTAATTGGCTGGTTGAAAGAATTTCTCGGGCTATAAAATATATGTCAAGTAATACTTTACAAATTAATATCCAAGCCAATAAACATCAAGTTAGGGTACACTTACGAAGAAATGTAATAAAATTATGTATCATGTGAATCGTGATGGAAAACGGCTGGTTCCTGTTCAAAGCGGCAACTTTTCTTTGATATTACTTTATTTGGTTATGTATGGGCGAGGATATGTAAAGAGTCTTATTGGGATAAGCCTTTGGGTGAATACGATCCTTAGTGAAAGTGAATGAAAATATCTTTCTGTGTTACTTAAATTTTGTTACTTAAGTTTTGAGGAGCTCGTGACTAAGAACTAACAGCCGCACAGGTCGACCCACCAGGTTAAGTTACGCTTGCCGGGGTTGGCCGTGGATGGGTGACCATCTTTACATACCGAGACTCCTCCGTGCCCCGGAAAGCACGTTAAGACGTTGGTCACGGCTGTCATTTGTGCATCTTTGACAGTCGTTACGGGTCGTCAGAAGTCCGAAATTCTGACAGCCAGTCTTACCAAGAAGTATCGTATTGCCCAGTTACTGGGTTGTGGAGGTCAGATAGGCAGTAGCTCCATGTAAAATGCTGGTATTCAGCTGCATCCGGTTAGACTCGAAGCCGACCCCAACATAGTTAGGAATAGGCTAGGCAGATGATGATGTTACTTAAATTTTGTTACTTTTTTATTTGTGGATCTATAAATGCGGTGGGTGTTTAAATGAAGTCTTGATTAAGTGGCACGTTATGTCATAGCATTACGTTAATAATTTCAAAGTTGTCAGTCTTATCTTTTCTTGTGCCTACGAAAGCTCTTTAGTACTTAGCGGTTCCTGTAGGCGTACATTTGCCAATGTAGGTTATTTTAAGATGGCGTACCTACCTAAGTCTTAAATCCATTTATTATTTTAGTATACGGTCTGATTGATCTCATTCAGTGGGCGTATACGGGTATCTTTATTCTTTTTCAAGAATTTTTTATTTTTTTTGCAAAATCAGCCTACATTATAATGCTCACATTGTTAGAACACATAGGGCTCCTCTTTATGTGAGAGAGAGTGGCGTATGCGTGTTGGCGGATGTCATGTTTCCGAATGTTTAGCTCCAGGTCATGCCAGTTTCCTAATCTTGGTTGCCTTCCTCGTTTTGAGGGCAGTTATCTATACTAATATTATAAAGAGGAAAACTTTGTTTGTTTGTTTGGTTGTAATGAATAGGCTCAAAAACTACTGGACCGATTTTAAAAATTCTTTCACCGTTGGAAAGCTTAGTTTTCTAGGAGTAACATAGGCTACTTTTTATCCCGGGAAAAATAACGGGTCCCACGTGAAAGACCACGGGAGCGAAGCCACGGGCAAAGTGCTAGTGGTAAAATAATTTATACAAAGTAAAGTACCTGCTAAGGCTCAAACCCACAACGCTCCTAGTACTTGTAAGGCGCGGCTCTACCACTAGGCCACCACTGCCCTGCCGCCAGCACTGCTCTGTAAATTATTCTCAATGATTATAATAAAAAAACGTACAGTCGCCAGCACTTCAAGTTACCACAAACAGCCAAGTTTTCTCAATCGATTTTGAACTTAACGATCAACGCTTTATGGTTTAAAATTATTTGATTTTTGATGCACTGGCGCACCCGTACATACATATCTCAAAAGTTTGGAAATATATGGAGTTGAATGAATAGATAGATGGATGGAGTAAATCTATATCTGATCTAATTGCACCCACGTACACGAATTAAAATTAATTCAATCAATTTTATTTTATTGCACTAGCGATTATCATTCAAACTCTCCGACTATCAATGACACAGAATACAAAAAAAAGAATCGTAATAACCAATAAAATTAATGTCTACATTTATATGCCAAACATCTAGTTTTACATGAAGTTCATTATAATTTTACTGCCGATATTCATGAGATATTCATGTTAATTAAATTTGTTCAGAGCAATGCATAAGATTACTTTTTAGTGCTTCATTTTTGTATATCCTATAAATTTTACTTGCTTTATGTGTGTCGACCACCTGACATGTTCAATGTGTCACTTTATTAAAGTCTTGAACGAATAATTGCGCAAATTCATAACACTGATAACTTTCAGAAGTCAAGTCGTATTTTGACCTTAGCTTAATCCCAACTAATATGATAACTGCGAAAGTAAGATTGTTTGTTTGTTTGTTACCTTTTCACGCCTAAACCATTGAACCGATCATCCTGAAATTTTGCATATACTTTGTCAGATGTACAGAAACGAACCTAAGTACCTTAGTAGGGGAATGGAACCGGCGAGAGATGTCGTGCGGTGTCCCGCAGGGATCGGTTCTGGGGCCGTTCCTGTGGGACATCGGTTACGACTGGGTGCTGCGGGCCGACCTCCCTGACGGCGTCAGCGTAGTCTGCTACGCTGACGACACGCTGGTCCTGGCGCAGGGGAGGTCGCATCAGGCGGCGGCCGACGCGATGACACGCGGGGTTGCGACAGTCGTTGAGAGGATCCGGCAGTTGGGTCTCGAGGTGGCACTGCACAAATCCGAGGCCATGTCCTTTCATGGGCCTCGGAATAGGCCACCATCGGGATCCCAACTTACGGTAGGAGGGGTTCACATCGGCGTCGAGACCACGATGAAATACCTGGGTCTGGTCCTCGACAGCCGATGGAATTTCGTGGAGCATTTCCGACGTTTGGCCCCCAAGCTGGAACGGACTGGGGCCGCCTTAAAGCGGCTCTTGCCCAATTTGAGGGGGCCAAACGCCTCCTGCCGGAGGCTTTACGCGGGAGTCGTGCGGTCCATGGCCCTATACGGGGCCCCGGTGTGGGCGCGTTCATTGCGGCGACGAGCCGCTCACTATCTGAACGCGCCCCAAAAGGTGGTAGCCATTCGGCTAATCCGGGGGTACCGCACGATCTCGGGCGAGGCGGCAAGCCTCCTTGCCGGACTGCCGCCGTGGGATCTGGAGGCGATAGTCCTCGCGCGCCTGTTCGAGTGGCGCGTGGAGGTACTAAGCCGGGGTGAAACTCCGTTTCCGCAGCAAATTGCGGCGGAGCGGACGGACCTCCGGCGCGATCTCATGGCGGCCTGGAATCAGCGACTGTCGCAACCCAGCGCAGGGCACGCCACGATAGTGGCGGTAAGGCCCCTCTTTGAGGAGTGGCTAGAGAGGCGTCACGGCGCCCTCACCTACCGCCTGACGCAGGTCCTCACCGGACATGGATGTTTCGGGAGGTTCCTGCACATCATCAGGCGGGAGGAAACGCCCGGGTGTCACCACTGCGAGGATCGCCCAGAGGACACGGTAGAGCACACGGTGCAAACCTGCCCCGCATGGGCAGAGCACCGCCGTGTCCTCGTAGAGGCGATCGGCGGCGGCGACCTCTCGCGCCCGGCTCTGGTGCAAGCCAAGGTCCGGGGTGAGAGGGAGTGGGAGGCAGTCACCTCCTTCTGCGAAAAAGTTATGCTCGCGAAGGAGGTGGCGGGATGGGAGAGAGAAAGGTCCTCCCGTCCCAGCCGCCGCAGGAGACGCCCCGGGCGTCGGGAGCCACGTGACGACTCCCGGCCACCGTAGGCGCGGGCCTGCGGACGGTGAGTAATGGGTGACTCACCGTCCGATCAGCAACAGACCCGTGCCGTACGGCGCGTATATGTTCCACGCGCGCCTCAAAGAGATGTCAGCATATGAAGGGGCCCCTCAGGGCCAAGCCTGCCGGGTAAGCGGGATTGTCCGAAAGGGTTACCGCTACCCCGGAACATAAAGGGCTACGGAAGGAACATGGATGGGTTTTAGTCAGTAAGAGTCTGACACTCCCTTCCGCTCCACCCAGAGCGGGAGCAGTCATTGGATGATTTCCCAGCCTTAAAAAAAAAAAAAAAAAAAAGTACCTTTTATCCCAAAAAAAAGTTCTGCTCCCGTAATCAATAGATTTATTTTCACACGCATATTCAGGTAGGGTATTTGGGTACCTGTCACTCCGATCAACGTTTTTCTCACTCAAGAAACGTACAGAGGCCAGTACATCAAGCAAACCCGATCTGTCAAATTTCTTTTTTACATTTTCAACTTTAGTGCAAAAGCATAAGGTTCATGTTCAATTGGGAATATTTGACATTTTGGGATTGCTTGTTATGCTGGCATCTGTATCTATTTATAGGAATAAATAGACTGCAAAGTAATGAAATGGTTTGCTGCCCTACTTTTCTGAAACAAAAACCTAAACAGTCATATTTAAACCATTCTAATTAGGGCCGATTTTTCAATCACCTGATAACTTTTACCTGAGGAATAAAAATGGCGGTTTGACAGCTTTTGCATAAAGCTGTCAAACTGTGATATTTATTCCTTCCTTAGTGTAAAATATCGAATGCAGCCGAAATTATTTTCTAACCAGCCAGATACATAAGGCAGCATCTAGGTCCCTACTAATCAAAAATAGAATCTGCGCCAGTCATCACATTTGTCGCTATTGCTTTGTTTCGTCGCATGTTGAAATGATTTTGTAACGTACGTTCCATGCATAAATTACAGTCAATTATTGTGATGTTTATAAACAAACCCGAAGTCTACGGGAAAAGCCATATGGCTGAACCAAAAAGTAAAGGTTACCTTTGTAATTTTAGTGAGACATAATAAACAAGCTGAACAGTTTTCTGCCAAAATTGTTTTATTTATGTTATGCACAATCCTCATTTGTTTTGCAAATTAATACCCGAACGCACTTACAGTTTGTTAAATGGCTGCGAGCGAGTGTTGCCAGCTGACGTTTCTCACAATAGGATTTAAACATAACAGTATCTAGTTGAACGTTGCGTCTGTTTAAATTTTTGATTTTATTTTCACTGAATTTATTTAATTGAATTATGTGTTTCCTTTTGGTAAGTGACTTTCATAGTAACTAGGTATAGTCGCCAGCATATCAAGTTACCACAAACTGTCAAATTTTCTCAATCGATTTCAAACTTAACTAACAACGTTTCAAGGTTTAAAATCATTTGGAGAAATTTGACAGTTTGGTATAACTTGATGCGCTGGCGACCTTATATATGTAGTTAAATAAAAAAGTTGTAACAGAACAACCCTTATTAGATCTGTAAGTAATCCACAAAAAGATTTCAAGGCACCATTAATTTAAAAAAAAACGTAACATATTTGTGTAGGTATTCTCATTTTTAAGGTTTTTTTCAGTAACGTTTTGCTGATATAAATTTAAGTACGAACATAACTTTAAATTACCCCATAATCCGTTATTTGTAATACAATGTTATTCGCAATTAACGAAAATATTTTTAAATCAGTTAAATTGGCTGCTAAAACTCGTAAATCACTCCGGGTAATCTCACGGATTCTCTCAAATCCGTTGCGATCAGCCCCACACTCAGCCACGCGATACATCAACAGTTCAATCGACAAATGCGTACTGATTTGTATAATAGACTGCCTCTTGTAGATAAATAGACTGACTGGTTCTGTAGTTGCAAGCACTGTTGCTGAATGGAAGGTTTTGGAATCGATTTCCAGGTCAGGGAGGAATAGTTTGTTCACAGTACACATCCAAGTCTTTCATCTGGCCTCAACAAACTACAATTAGTTCCCAGCCCCTTATAATATGGAACTTAAAGATAAGTGGCGTAATGGAAGTACAATTTACTGTTTCTATGCAAAGTTGGACAACTTTCCTATTTTTTTGCCTTTTTTTTAAATCACGTACATAGTTTTACTCACGGTTTTACTCACATGCGTTGCAAAGAGCCGCTCTGTTAAGGCATATGATACATCAATAGTTCAGTTGACAAATGTGCACTGATTAATATTACTGACTGCTCGTTGGTCCTAAGCGGGGTGTGGTCTAGATTTCTTTTCTCAGGTCAGGCAAAGTCCGATTGGGTTGGTCAATGATAAAATATCCGCACCCATGCGAGCATAATGTAGGGAACAGCAGTTTTTTTTTCGCTAGGACATAGACAGCCCAAAGGAACTGTCTGAAGGGGTAATCGGCTGCAAAAATAAAAGTCTGACACTCCTTTCCACTCCACCCATAGTGGGAACTCATTTAATGATTTCCCTCCTTAAAAAAAGACATACTTACCTGACAAGAAGTAGGTGTACTATGAACTCAGCCTCTCAGCCTACCCCTTGAAAGAAACCAGGCGTGATGTTATTTATTATTATAAATGGAACAGCTTTTCAAAATTCGCTGCGATCATCCGCATACCGGTCGACGTGGTACAGACACCAGCACATCAAGCTATCCCTAACTGTCAAATTTTCTCAATTAAAAATGAACCTTATGTCTTTGCAATAAAGTTGAAATACCATTAAAGAAATTTGACAGATTGTGGTAACTTGATGTGCTGGCCTCTGTACATCGACAGTTCAGTTGACAAATGTGAGCTGATTAATATAATTGTGTAGCGATTCACGCGTTCGTTTGTCTCTGTCGATAACTTTGCGATAGTACTGTTGGTTTGCTTGATTTATGTAAACGAATGATGCAGGGTTTGAAGGGGCATCGGAAATAATTTTGCTGTTTTGTTCGAGTTTAAATGGAGTTGGTTCATTATAATGTGCCATTTTACTTGTTTTCTCCTTTTCGTGTAGTTAGTGACTAACCTGGTGTCAGAGGTTTTATGCTGCCCATGGGCCTCTGACCTAGCATGTGAAGCTGAATACTACTTTTAACTAATCAATGGATAAAAATGAGCAAAAAGTAACAAGTTTGATTGCTTCGTCTTCTTTTCGCGTGTTTAGTGACTAACCTGGTATAAGTGTTTTTATGCTGCCCATGAGCCTCTGACTGCTGCGACTGCTCTGGCTGCTTCTGCATAATAATATGCTGTTGAGAAATATCTCTCAGACATGCTGGTTTCGTCGCGATATTTCCTTCACCGATTTTTAAGCAAGTGATAATAATTATACAATACAATACGCACATGAATCCGTAAAATCAGAGGTGCGTGGCTTGGATTCGAACTCGAGACCTATGACTTGGCAGTCTGAAAGTCACACCACTAGGCTATCACTGCTTCATTTAACTTGTATATACCTTTTACCTTAAATCACATTCATAGTTGCAATCATATGCATTGCAAAGAGCCGCACAGTTAATGATACATCAATAGTTCAGTTGACAAATTAATGTACAGAGGCCAGCACATCAAGTTACCACAATCTGTCAAATTTCTTTGATAGTATTTCAACTTTATTACAAAGACATAAGGTTCATTTTTAATTGAGAAAATTTGACAGTTAGGGATAGCTTGATGTGCTGGCGTCTGTACACTAATTAAGATTAGTGACTGCTCGTTGGTTCTAAGCGGGGTGTGGTCTAAGGTTCTTTTCTCAGGTCAGGCAAAATGCGACTGGGCTGTTCAATGATAAAATATCCGCACCCATAAAGTAGGACTTAAACGTAACTGCCTATCTACTAGCCATATTTTTGAAGATCACCAGAAATTAACTACGCTATTAGAATAACAATAAATATAAATATAATAAGAAGAAGAGAAGAAGAATATCAACAAACAATAATAAATAATAAAATAATATTTAAATAAATAAAAATAAAAATAAAAACTTTCCATTCTAAACTATAACTTACATTGCCCCTTGCAGACTGGCGCGACGTGACACTTAATGGACCAATATCTATGAAAACTTTATGGAAGTTATTCTACCAGAATGCCATCATGCCGCCGTGCGGCTGTCTGCGGGTGCTTCAAACATACTAATATTTTCGTTTATAGGATGTTCGCTTACTCTTTCAAAATTCCGTCTACATTACACTCACATCTCTAAATACCGTATAACATCATTACGAATATTCGTTTCTCATAATTAGCTATCAATAAAACAATTACAATGTTATCAACATTCAATCCACTATTTCTGATTGAGAACCGGCTTCGAAGCATTTGCTTACTAAAAATCCATATAATTGACCGAAACGATCTTGATTGAGCCTACATAAAAAATAGCCCTCATTCCCGTAATAGATTTTCAACGGCAATTTGATATAGTATACAATTCAATACTATAGAGAAACAAGTAACTAATACTTTGTTATCCATTTTGTTTGTTCTCGAAACACTTAAAAATGTTCCGATGCACGTTTTTGCTAGCGTCTAGTTCCATCAAAGCAGGTTCGAACAGATTTGATTACTAGAATGGCTGCGTGTTTTAGAACAATTTCTAGCGATTCGTTCCTCAACCGATGTGGGATTAAATTTATAACTGCGGTGTATTTAACTATTGTTTATCCTTGAAACAGTTTTTAGTGAATCAATTTTTTGGTACAATTAGAGATTTCAAGCCTTAAGGGATTGTGACTCTGGGAAAACTGTTTTAAAAGTAACGAACTCCAAATATTTGAACGCATTTATCTGGAACTCTTCTAAATTACTCACTTTGGACATGCTCTTCCATGAAAACAGGCCGTTAAAAATCAAATTATTTATTAATTCAAGCAGATTTTAGAACCGAACTAACCATCAGATTGCTACAGTTCAACTCAAAAAACAAAAGCCGGTCGAAACAAAAGCCGAATTACGTGATAAAAACAAGTGACAAACAAGTGCTCAAACAATAGACGAGAAGATCACGCCAAATGAACAATATGTGAACATAAATGTACAATACGGCGTAATTACTGCCACAATGAGATGTCATACCGATTCCAGCTATGACAATCGTTGGGGTGACAGCACCAATAGGTGACAGTTAGGACGAGGGTCGATCCATAGGAGGGAGCGGGCAAGGAAAAGAATAATAACATTTTGTTTATTATTTAATTTTTAATCCGTAGTAGAAGTGTGGTTTTAAGCCAATATGACATGGGAATTAGAACTCACAAGCTGCTGGGCTATTACTTTTAACTAATAAATGGATAAAAATATGCAAAAAGTAAGAAGTTTTATTGCTTCTTCTTTTTCTTTTCGTGTTGTTAGTGACTAACCTAGTATCAGAGTTTTTATGCTGCCCATGGTCCACTGACTGCTCTGACTGCTCACATGCTGTTGAGAAATATCTCTCAGACATGCTGGTTTCCTCACGATGTTTTCCTTCACCGATTTTAAGCAAGTTATAATTAATTATACAATAAGCACACGAATCCGTAAAATCAGAGATGGGTGCCTCGGATTCAAACTCGAGACCTATAACTTGGCAGTCCGACGGTCACACCACTAGGCTATCAATGCTATGTATTGCTGAAATCATCCAAAACAATAAAAATAAAGAACCCGTCCGCTCTCGCTTGTCATTTGGTCCACCAAGCTCAGGGAATTAGTACGCGGCAAGCAACGTAACTTGAGCCAGCATACATATTGTATTTATTCCATTCCGTTCATCCAATAAGGGTTGATATAATTTATGTCATATTCCGAAAATGTTCGCGACACATTCAAGTTCAATGTTGACATTTCCATTGAACAATACAGGCTGTTTCATTGTTTCATGATATTTTGCGTTCAAATCTAATGTCGGATAAAGGTCGCTCAATTAGCGATTTTAGTATAATGTCAGCGATTCATTAGGTAACTATCTAAATGTAAAGCAAAGTATTAACTTGTTTCATGTGACCATTGTTTATTTACACTAGGAAATTTAAAGCCAGTTATGAAAATCAAATACTATACACAATATTTTTTTTTAAATTATTTTTACCTTTAGTTTAGGCAACGAAGGCCCATAAAACACAGTACACAATATATGGAATAAAAATAATAATAATATACATTTTTGAATACGTCGGTTAAAGAGCCGACGTATTCAAATATTACTTTAATATTAATAAAATTAAAAACTGTCTGATGTATTTTTGTTAATAACATTGGCCAATCAATAAGATCATCAATTCGTTATTAATTGTTGCAACTTTGCATACACCCACGTTCAATTTATAAGTTACGAAAGGCTAATTATTTTTCTGTTTTTGTAATTTTAATTTGGTCCAAAGTAAATTAGAAGTCATAAACGAATGATGTTTAGTTTATTTTGTAATTTGTAAATAATTGAGAAATATTGTTACGCAAAACTTTAACACAGTTTGTTTTCATCAAAAGTAGTAATTAAATTCTTTGGTAATTGCTACATTAAGTTGTTTCTATTACTGATTATAATTAAAGTTAAAAAATCAAATGCATTAATAATAATTATAATTCATGCAAGTTTTTTTTTCATAAAACTGCTTAATGAACCTATTTTTACTTATATTATAAAGAAGAAAGATTTGTATGTATGTTTGTAACAAAAAAACTCAAAAACTACTGAACGGACCTGGATGACATTTGGCACAAAGATAAATTATAGTCTGAAATAGCATATAAGCAAAAAGCTTATAAAATCTACGGCTCCTATGGGATAATTTCCTACATACACGCGGGCGAAGCCGCTGGCTAAAGCTAGTTTACCTACAATAAAATAAAAATTATACCAAAATGTACCTATGAGTGCAGCACGCAACAAATGTACCTAATTACAGTTCCACAAAAAAAATATTTCTTCTACGTCGTTTAACAAATACTGACATGATTGACAAATGTATCTGTGGCGTGCATACAAGCATCCTGTATATAAGACTCCGGTCAACCGACTCCCGGGCGGAGGTTAATCATTTTATTCAACAGTATAGTGTTACTCTGAATTATTATTGACATACCAACTGTCGGGGGACGCCATCAAATTGAATGTGTGATTGGAAAATCAATAATATTCGTAGCAAGTTTTGTATATAAAATGTAAGAATAATAACACTCCTTCGGTAAAAATTATTAGATTTTTTTTTCAGAATAGTAGGTATTCTGAAAAAAAAATCTAATAAATTTACCTATTTTACCGTTTACGTAAATATATATTAATGATGACAATAACTGTTATTGTGACTGCTAATAGAAAATTACGACCAAAGACTACTATAGTATACTGGCTATTACGACTCTTCACTTCACGAGACCAGAAGGCTGGATTGTTCTTTGGCCAAAGAATTAGCATTGCCATTCAACGTGGCAATGCTGCCAGTCTATTGTGCACGTTTCTGGACGACAGCGATTCGGATAAGTAGTTCGACGCCTAAGTGACCTTTTTGTATTTATTTGTATATAGTTAGTTTGATAGTCATTTAATATAAGTATGTATAAGTTGTTGTTATGTGGAAAAATTATAGAAAATTGTGGACAAAGAAGACATGTTGCGCTGAACCAAAATAAATTAGGATGTCGGAAGCAGATTTTGATTTAAACTGTTTTCTGTTTTCTATCATCTCATACCTTTAGTAAAGTGATGATCTGACTCGCAAAAGTAAGATCGGACACCAATTTTAAATTGCACACACGCCAGGACATCAAGCTATCACAAACTCTCAAATTTTAATATTCCCAATTGAACATGAACCTTATGTTAATCATTTATTTTACTAAATAAATGATTTGATTGATTGATTGATGTTATTGTAATAAAGTTGAAAACCTATCAAAGAAATTTGACAAATTGGAGTAGCTTGATATGCTTCCCTCTGTAAAATATTTCTCTCACAGTAAATATCACAAACATTCTGTGTAACATATACATTTAAAAGACAATAACTCAACAGTGCTCTCGAATTCTAAAATATTTATCTACTAAAAGAACCTTTAAGACTTGAATAAGGAAATAATTCCAAGAGACTGTGTAAATATTCAACACAAAGCCAGCGCTCTCAGGAATCAAGCCAGATAATATCTGAACCAGTTTCAGTAATGTCTGAATTCCTGTAAATTATTCAACTGTAGAAATTCAGACCGGCTTGTAAAAATACGTAAATTTGTTGCCTGTTTCCTTGAGATATGCTACGCATTTGTATAACTGTATATTTTAATCAGATTTATCCTTCTACGTAGGTATGTGGTTTTGAATACTTGTGAAATTGAGTTCACACGTGGTAATACTTGAGAAACGGAATTCTCGTAATTATACTCCACAGAGTTTTCAACTCCTAACCATTACTAGGAATTCCACAAAAGGGAAACTGCGAAGCATGTTAGGTAAGGTAATTTCAGAAGCGGAAGGGTTTTAAGCAATATTTATGTGAATTATCAATAATTAATATCTTATGGCATGAATTAAGAAGGTACCCAATACATAATGCAGTGCATTATGAAATCTTCAAAGGATATACATTTGAGAATCGTAATACTTCCGCAAATCATATCAACGGCATCGATCGACGCGCGTCGATGGAATGAAATCAATTTCAGAGTTAGTGCGCACCGCCGATCGAGATATCGAGTACCGTTCTTCATTAACTCGATTTTATCGACAAAGATTTTTTAATAATTGGAACTCGCCTCAGATTTTTGACGGGGCGATTAAGATTGTTAACTCACGTAGATATATCTCACAGTTCCGCGAATTCTGTACTGATTGCTGTGAAATTATGTCAGTAAGGTTAATCGCCCTTTCATAGTTTGAATGACTCAAAGGTAACGGAACTTCAATAAAAGGCGTCAGTTGAAGGTTGCGATTTCTATTGTGGAATAAATTTTAAGTAGAAGCAGTCTATAGTCTTCATTAACAGATAAACAGTAAACACCTCAGCTAGCGTATAATTTTAAAATAAACCGTGTTACCAAACAATATCCCATAACATTCAATATCTATTCTACTTATCTGATTCACACTAACAATCGCACTCATTCTAAAGGCTTTGCATTTTATTGTTTTAAAATCAGCTAAGGCCATTATGGAGCGTGCCGTGAGATTTTATCTAAAGCTAAATGTTTCGTGAATAAAATTGGTCGCGCTCGTTCGAATCGGATCTCGATCGCACGGTCGATATATCGATTCAGTATCGATATAGCCTCCGATCGTATCGGCAGACGATGTTACGTAATTACAGAGTAGTTTTACGGTTACTTTATTCATTCGGCGAAACTTTGCACATGCATAATTCAGTCGTGTTTTTGTGGATACCCGTATTAATTCGTAAAGTTTTACCCTTAAGGAAATTACTTGAATACTCAGCTTCTTTACATGCATCGGATGTGATCTTGAACGCTTTAACTGAATATTCTTTTAAGTCAATTGCTTCTTGATTTCATATGCTCTCCTTTTTAATTCTTTGAAGTTTTTGTAATGTCGTATTATTAGAGAACTTGACGTTGTAATTGCTTATGGAATTTGCGTTATGAAGTGGAGTCCCTTATAGAATCCCCAACAGCTTATGTTGGGGATTCTATTACGTATCATTATCTCGTAAGGCTATTTAAACTTGACAAGATTCAGACATATCAAGTTTATGTTTATAACCTGAATTACTTGAGTGAGCTCTGTTGTATCTAAGAAACAGATTTCTTGGAAGATATGGGTCATGTTCCTGTTTTCAACGCCAACAATATAACAAGTTCTTCACATAGTTTCTCAAAAAATATGATATCTTTCATTTGTTGATTTTTTTTAGTAAAGTATATTCTGTTCTAGTATCTTAGCAGTGGCGGTCCTAATCGGCCCCGACTTACGAAGTGGGTCATGAGTTCGCCAGCCAGGCACTTTACTTTGTGTATTAAATTTCATTACCACTGCTTTAAAAACCTTGAAGCGAAACTGTCGTGACTAAATCGGCATATCCTAGAACCAAAAACACACTGGCTCCGCGTGGTGGATTATAGCCCACTCACACAGACCTGTGTCCCAGTAGTGGGAACTTAATATAGGCTGGTAACACTATATTCTAAAAAAAAACAAACCCCGCCTCTCATATTCCACCATATTTTAAATTACCGAAAACATCAACTGAATCAGGTGCGTATTAATTGGCAAAACAATTCCGTGATCAAACCTCATCGTTTTAACGGCTGTAATTAAAAAGACATCAATAAAGTAAAGGGCTTTTGGGTGTCTCTTAATTTGCTCAATTTTGTGAGTTCGTCAATGGCTGCCGCTAATTTTCCTTCGACATGTGTTAGGTCGCACGACGCTTCATGAAACACGCAATCGTTGTTGAAGTGAACACGCCTGTGACAGCGTAATTTTAATTATAAACTCTTCAGTATTATTATGTTGTCGTGTTAATGGTTTCATATTACGGTTAGGATTAAATTCAGAAGTTTTCCGCCATTACAACGCACACGTTGGCAGATTTAAGTCCCAAATCTATGAATAAAAGGTAATTCACTTCAATTCAGAAGTTATTCACTGTTTTCGTCATCTGCCTAGCCTTTTCCCAACTATGTTGGGGTCGACCAGTTCCAGTCTAATCGGATGCAGCTGAATACCAGTATTTTACATGGACGGCTTCTACAACCCAGTAACTGGGCAATACGATATCCCTTGGTAAAACTGGCTGTCAGATTTTCAGACTTCTGACGACAGGTAACAGCCGATTAAGATGCACACATGACAGCCGGGACCAACGGCTTAACGTGCTTTCCGAGGCACGAAGGAGTCTCGTTATCTAAAGATGGTCACCCTTCCATGTCCAACCCTGGCTAACGTAGTGTATATATGGGTACAGTATATACACTCACATTTCGCCAGTTATGTTTAAGTCTCATGTAATCCCTATTACATGAGACTTAAACACACACACAACGAGCCTATTGCCATAAACTTAAATCCAGTCTCCGGGCTGTTACTGAGAAATTCCTAAATCAAAACCCAATGGTATAGTATGCGTATTTTACCTCAGGACCAGGACCTCATGTTTAGCATTTGCGCTTGCGATCACTCGACCAACAAAGCAGTCAAATAAACAAAATTAATCTAACGCAAGTGCCTAGTAAACAGTTAGTGCGGACACCAGTTTCCGAGAATCGTAAATCGACCACTTGACCCACTAATACATTCAGTCCGAGGTATCGTTAATCGATATATCCATACATTATCGCCAATTAGTTCGTGTGCCGCTGTCCTTAGTCGAAGTGGTGTAAGGGTTGAGACGAATGCGGATATAAATGTATATCGAATGACGTGCCGCGCATTCGAAATGGTCCCATTAACTCGCATCGCTTTTGAGATGCAAATGAGATTTTTTTTTCTTCATAAAATCTCTTCATTGAATATTTCAAGCCGCGCCTTGTGGGTGAATTTATTTTCTTCTTCCAATTCTGAAACGAAATAAAGGAATCAACAATTTAGATTTCCTTTTTTTTGCAAGGCAGCAATTCTGTTTTGTAGTATTTTAATTAAACGTTAAATTGTACAGATATTACGGATATTTTTGATTTAATTTAAATCGTCTATTATCCCAAAAATTTGATACCACATGTTCGTAAAATCGCGACTCGATTTCATATTCAAAGCTGTGCTAAAAGTGTATGCGAACATGAATAGGGTGAAGGCACCAATGATCGACCATTGTGTAAGCGAACGCCCCTAGCTCAGTGTTGTCACATAATGTCAGTATCGGAAGGGCTCAAAGTGTCACCCCTGGTAGACGAGTGCACTTGCTACACGTTATCCAGATATGTTGTGAATTTGACTCGGTACTTTGAATGCCGACTAATTCCATTGTTAACGCTCTGCCATATGGGCGACATGACAAGAGCGGTTTAGAACAGATTGCCAATATTGAATTTAAGCTCGTCTGCATTACGCCTTGATTATTTATAAAATTCTGCGTTTTATTTCCATGTTCAATATTCTCATTTGGGATTCCAAAATCTATTGTTTAAATAATACCTGGTAAAATTATTTATATGTAGTATGACCGTCAAAGGCATAGACGTAGGGTAGTTTATTCTTATTATAGTTGTTATTCTTTTAGGTAGTCTTTATAATGTAGCTTATAAATTACATTTCGCTAAATTATAATGCCTAACTGAATACTGAGTATAAACCACCACTGACCCATTACGCCCCAATCCAAGACTAATCGAGGTAAAACCCTTATTATTTAAGACTTTACCGAAAACACGAACCAAACTCGCAAGAATCTCAATATTAAAGCGCCATTCGGCCGCAAAATAGCAAACAAAAACACAATTAGCTGCTGGGGGAACAAGAGTACAATAGCGGTTTGGACAACGTTTGGAGCAGTTACCCTAATTTGTTATTACTGTCAGTTCGGGTGAACTTGCGGCTGCCTTATGCTAATAAATGCTTGCTCGCCCCGACAATTGACATAACGACTGCATAATAAGTAAACCTTATGAAACTCTGTATTTGGTGACAGATATAGTTGTGGAATAGTTATATTATTATTATAATTTGTAAGAGACGGATTTGACCATTATATAGTACTGCGTTCGAGGTTTGATAGTTTCATTATTATTGGTGACTTGGTTGTATATTTGACAACCAGACTTAACTTTGAATATTAGTTTTTTGACGGTTTACGACTTTGCTTAGGTATATAACCAGTGGTATTTTTAAAGAATTTTAGCAACAGGAATCTAAGCTCGCTTTCCTCGCTTCGCTCGCAGTTTTCACAAACAGGCGATACCTTCATTAATACCTAAATAAGAGCGCGAATTTAGTGTCATCAGAAGCCCGAAAATCTGACAGCCAGTCTTACTAAGGGGTATAGTATTGCCCAGTTACTGGGTTGTGGAGGTCAGATAGGAAGTCACTCCATTTAAAATACTGGTATTCAACTGCATCCGGTGAGACTGGAAGCCCTAGGCAGATGATGATTGCATTTTCAAAACTCGACTTAGCACCAAAAGTTGATAATACAACAGCGCCCTATAACGTCACGTGACGTTAATGAACACAATATCCTTTGCTAGCTCTCTATGTAGCGATAAACTAATACATCAATATTATGTACTGCAACTGCAGTTACATTAATAACAATACTTTATAAGTGTTGATACTAAAGAATAGAGTCTGGCAGATAAACGTAAGTACCTACCTTCTTAAATCTGGTTCAAGTTACGTTAGACAAATATTACAACTCGAGATTTATCATCAATCCGCAATCTCGAGACATACAGACTACAGAAATGGATGATTTTAAAATTCAACAACAGCCCAGTACATTTGTCTTGAGTAGCTTGCAACCATTTGCCAACATAATGTTCTCAGATAAGAATTCACTCGGGGAAACAATATTAATCTCCGTGTGATTCATCTTTTATCGCTCAAACTTGCATGTATGAGGCGAGCAGGAGGCTATAAATCAAATTGTGAGTACTATTGGGCAGGGATCACAGTGTTTTGTTTTTCTGACTTCATGTGTGAAGGACGTATGATTCAAAATTCTGATCAGAAGTTGCAACTGAGTAAAGACTCGTTCATGAAAACAAGAAGAAGCAAATAGCAAAATAGCAGTTTTGAGAAAATTTAAATAAGTAAGTAGAAACATATTATTTTCATTTTGTTTTCAATATAGGTACTATTAGGTGTTTTTCAAGTGATGTCGCTACGTATTTTTAGACTTTTTCTGGGAACTTCTAAATTTTAGTTTGACTAATTAAGTAAATAAGCTGAAAATAATGAGTTTTTATTTCATTGAACAGAACAGAATGATTGAACATTATTCTTTAAACATTTTATAATAACAACTGTGCCATTTAAACATATATTTCAAGATGTTTATTTCAACTTTTCGATTCGATTTTTAATTACAACATTTCTTGGTATTCATTTATTACATATCTCCAAGATTTGCCTCTTATTCTCTTATACTCTATTCTTCGTCTGTATTTACCACAGCAATTAAACTTATTTTCTAACGTAATCCTTATTTAGTACGCAAAGAATTAAAGCCAAAAAACGTCTCTACATACAAAAACATTAAAACGTCTCCCATATAGACCAACTTTAAAGATGCTTCGATTCGGGGTATTTACTCTCCATGCACACACCTCAACAGTACTTAGTAACATGATAAAACGAAATCAATAGTGCTCTCATACCGTGCCAAGATGTAATAAACGTATGAAAAGTGAACAGAACACGACCATTTGTTCTACACAGCGATCAAACCCAATCACATCGCATAACTCTTAATACGGCGACGTAAAGTATAAAATCAAATGACGTCTACGTAAGTTTAATGTTAGCATGTTGGAACTAGGATGAAATTAATGATGTCTGTATTGAAAATCGTTTGTTTTGCTTCGAAAATGTTTAGCCTGGCAGAAAGTCTCTTCAGACCATATTTCATAATGTCTTTACCACATTTATAGGTTGATGATGTTGCCTTCAACTAGATAGATGGATAGGATTAGCTTTTCATAGATCAAAGTGGATTTATAGGTTTAACTATTCTTTGCTTATGTGTAATTCGGTCTATTCTTTTTTTTTGGTTCGTCTTAAACGGATGAAATATCATCATCTGCCTAGCCTTTTCCCAACTATATTGGGGTCGGCTTCCAGTCTAACCGAATGCAGCTGAATAACAGTATTTTACATGACCCGTGACGACTGTCAAAGGTACACAAATGACAGCCGGGACCAACGGCTTAAAACGATGAAATATACAGGGTGAAATTGAATTCAAGGGCAATATTTTCTGCTGTTCCATTATGCTCGTATAATTGGTCAAAATATAGGGAACAGCTGATTTTTTTCGTGATTTCAGGTGTGTTGCTCTAGTAAAAGTTGTTCATAATGATGAGTACAATGACCAGTTAAAATAATGTCCATGAATTCAATTTTACCCTGTGTTTAATAAAAGTATAAAATTTAAGATCTGTTAAAGTCATAAACATAATATGAAGAAGAAGGAACTGACAGACGTGTCTGTGGCTGAGAGGCCTCGTATGGTTTTGTTTATTAACTTGTGAACGAAAAACATTTAAAGTGTGTTGTAAATGAAGTTTTTTGAATACTTATTGAAATTGTAACCCGGTGACTCTATATATTTTACTAGCTTCGAACCGTGACTACGTTCGCATGGAAACGGATACCTACGTCATAATGAGTCCGTAAGCCAAATTTCAGCCCAATTAGTGCAGAAGTTTGAGCTATGCGCTGATAGATCGTTAGTCAGAGAGACGCGATTTTCTTTTATATGTCTTAATAGACAGAAGATACTAGTCGAAGAACAGAGGCTAGAACATCAAGCTACCCCAATCTGTCAAATTTCTTTGAGAGATTTTCAACGTTAGTACAAAAGCATAAGGTTCATGTTCAATTGGGAATATTTGACAGTTTAGGATAGCTTGATGTACTGGCGTCTGTACCTATTTATAGGAATAAATATTGTTGAATTGTGAAATGTTTGAATTGGTATGGGAAAATGCTCAATTATGTATAATTTCAAGTTTAATAGCTTACATTTATACACATTCTGTGTTAACCCACTTTCAAGACTTGCCGTAAAATATGAAAGACAGCCGATCCCACCGATCTAACTATTAAATTCTATTGTTACATCCAGCATCGTAACTTTACATAACAACGACACTATCTTCCAGTTACTGTCATTATGT
Source organism: Hyppa rectilinea (assembly GCA_951799385.1). Taxonomy (NCBI): domain Eukaryota; kingdom Metazoa; phylum Arthropoda; class Insecta; order Lepidoptera; family Noctuidae; genus Hyppa; species Hyppa rectilinea. Next base: position 13,663,582 of record OX637315.1, read on the forward strand.
GAAGCTAAACAAGGCATGTTGTAAATCAGTGCCCGAATCGACACGAAACTTACCGAATGAAGCCGATAAAGAGAAACAATATGATCGGGGTGTCACGTCGTGTCCAAAGAAAGTGGCGAGCGATTAGTCGTACGATATCAAATGCCATAAGTCCCTGTAAGTGTTAAATATGGCGACTCTCGACTGATATATGAGTTGGAGTTTAAAAAGGAATGTTTTGGCAAGTTGTTTCATCATTGCGATATGAGCTGAAAGATTTATGCAAGTTGAAAAATGCAATTGGATTGGAAGAGGAAGAGGTGGAAGCGGACTTCTTTTAGCTCTCGAGAAGAATCTAAACATGCAGACATGCATGATAGCTAAAAGGAAGTGATGGTGCTACCCACTTAATCTCGTGTCCTGTGTCCTTTTTTTTTTTTGAGGTTGGGAAATCATCCTATGACTTCGCCCGCTCTGTGTGGGAGTGTCAGTCTCTTACTGACTAAAACCCATCCACATTCCTTCCTTCGCCCTTTATGTTCTGGGGTAGCGGTAACCCTTTCGGACAATCCCGCTTACCCGGGTCCTGTGTGTCCTGCCGTAAGCACGTTACAGGAAGTGATGGCGCCGAACACGTAGCCGAATTCTCGGCCGAGAACATTTAGATTGCCATCGACATGCTTTTTTTTAATTTTTTTTTAAGGCTGGGAAATCATTCAATGTCTGCTCCCGCTCTGGGTGGAGCGGAAGAAGTGTCAGACTCTTACTGACTAAAACCCATCCATGTTCCTTCCGTAGCCCTTTATGTTCCGGGGTAGCGGTAACCCTTTCGGACAATCCCGCTTACCCGGCAGGCTTGGCCCTGAGGGGCCCCTTCATATGCTGACATCTCTTTGAGGCGCGCGTGGAACATATACGCGCCGTTCGGCACGGGCCTGGTGCTGATTGGACGGTGAGTCACCCATTACTCACCGTCCGCAGGCCCGCGCCTACGGTGGCTGGGAGTCGTCACGTGGCTCCCGACGCCCGGGGCGCCGGAGGTCCGTCCGCTCCACCGCAATTTGCTGCGGAAACGGAGTTTTCCCCCGGCTTAGTACCTCTGCGCGCCACTCGTACAGGCGTGCGAGGACTATCGCCTCCAGATCCCACGGCGGCAGTCCGGCAAGGAGGCCTGCTGCCTCGCCTGAGAACCATCGACATGCTAAGAAGAAGATTCATGATAGCTAAATATTTGAAGTGTTTTATACTCTTTTATTTATTCCCTAGGATTTCTCCTTAGAGAATAAGTGGTATTGTAAAAAAAGAAAACAAAAAAATCTGCATTTGCGCCAAAATCACCCAAAAAGCCATTCAATAGCTATTATAACTACACAGAACAGTATTAAAAATATGTATACTTATATACATACCTAGACTGTGCCTTCACAAAAACCGTCCACCTATCACTTCAATATAAATCATTTAGCACAGTTTCATTCCAAAAAGTTTGCACTTTTCAACGTTTTCGTGAATCGGTAATGCAGGCCCTAAATCAGTCTGGGACCGACCACATTTGCATATGAGTAGGGCGACAAAGAACAAAGGGATATTTTTTTGTCGTTTTTAGACCGATATGCTATCGACAAAGACTGCGGTATAATATAGGTACTCTCTGTTGGCAGTAAATCATTTACGTTTTCGAAAAGTATTTTGGTAAAGCCTTTTTAGTGTGATTTATGTATCCGTAATGAAGTCTTAAGCAGATAGTATGAGTGTGAAATATTTATTTAGTGTTGTCTCTTTAAAAAATATTTAAACGGTTTTTTTCTGAAGTACTGGCTTTTTTTTTTAAAGATGGGTAATCATATAATTACTTCTCCCGCTCTGGGTGGGGCGGAAGGGAGTATCAGACTCTTACTGACCAAAAACTATCCATGTTCCTTCCTTAGCCCTTTGTGTTCCGGGGTAGGGGTAACCCTTTCGGACAATCCCGCTTACCATTTGTTTTTAACCTGGATTAACATTTATGATACTTTTATCCCGGCTGTACGTTCCTGTGGGATAATCTCCGACATTCACGCGGGTGAAGTCACTGGCAGACGCTAGTTTCACATGATTACCTGTTTTTGAGAATTTTTCGTATGATTGTTCAGATCAAATAAACTATTAAGTTCTTATCTCAAACAAAACCGTCAATCTAGATCAGCCTTCCCAAAATGGACGATACCGAAACCGCCTTCAAGTGCTGTCACTGTCATTAGTTACATCTTTTGAACGCGATTGGTCCACAGAACAAATTTACTCTACAGGGTGGGTCTTACCGCTACCCCGGAACATAAAGGGCTACGGAAGGAACATGGATGGGTTTTAGTCAGTAAGAGTCTGACACTCCCTTCCGCTCCACCCAGAGCGGGAGCAGTCATTGGATGATTTCCCAGCCTTAAAAAAAAAAAAAAAAAAGCCTTCCCAAAATGGACGATAGCGCTCCCTTGTGGGTGCTGCAGGCCTAAGGGGGGGCAGTAAGAGACCCAGAAAAAAAATGGAGGCCTTGTGTGTAGAGGCTTAGGGAGCGATTTGTAATTTCATCTAGATAGTGGTATTTAAGTAGGTAGGTAATAATTTATTCTTAAAGTGGGCAGCGGTAGACAAAATAAGTTTAGGAACACCTGATCTGGATTCTAACTTCCTCAAACAAAGGTTTTACACTTCGGAATGTTGTTTTTATGAATCTGTTCATAATTTGTTCCACAAACTTAACTTAACTTTTCTATCTATAATATGTATGTATTTACAAAAAAAAAAAAATGTATATAAGTAGTATATCAGCCATCTCGTTACCATAATACAAGCATTAGGTTGCTTAGCTTGGGAGGATATGGCGCTGTGTGAAATGTCCAAGGATATTATTATTATTATTATTAAACAGTATAAAATTAATAAGGCAACATTTAAAGAAATTTATGTGGGCAAAGTAATAGCTAACTACCAAGAATTAGAGTAGCTTTTTGTGCCGCCACGCGCCAATAGACACATTCTTGAATATGTATTAAAGACGACGATACCTTTTTACAGGGTGTATCAGAAATGTGTGGTTATATTTAAAGGTATGGTAAGAACATCCCACTGAACCATTTGGATGGGACCAACATTTTCATTGTTAAAAAGTTGTATCATACAAAACTTCAGTAGGTACCTATTTGACAAAGAACTGATTTTTCAATCGTCAGATACGTTTTATTGGAGGATAAATCATAGCAGTTTGACAGCTTTTGCATAGCAAATATGTCAAACCGCTATTTTTCTTCTTTATATGAAAAGTTATCAGGGGATGGAAAAATCGGCCCTAAAACGTATAGGACAGCTGATTATTATTTGCTAGTCACTTAAAAAATGCTGTTTAGTTTGATGGCCTCAATCAATTGCTTAAATATGATACTCGCTATATATGCATTTTTATTCAAAACCGAGTCACGTGCTTACTAACTACCTTATTGAATTTTAAATAAAAGCTGTTAACATAACTATAATAGGCTAGGTGCTTATTTCATCAATGGAACTAAACTTCAAGAGTTGTCAGTGTCAATGCTCCACAAAATATAATGATACTAACAGGCCTTGGACGGGTTTTATAAATGCTGATCGCCTTCAGTTTCATTGGTGAAATTCGCCCTAAGAGGCTTTTGCAAAGATAAGCTGGTTAGTTTAATGAAAATTAGAAGAAGGATGACTCGAATTTTCACAAATTTTAGGATAGCTAAGGTTATAAATAGATTTATTAATTAGGATTAGATTAGAGCAGAGATAGATATTTAGATTTATAAGAGCATGAAAGTAATAAGAGTTTACTTTTTGTTAATCAAAATTAGTTTACAGAATTGTGACATGAATTAAGTGTTTTATAAAATATTTTACTCTGTGTGTAAGCTGATGAGAGAGTTGAAAATTCCAGGCGATGCAGCATCTGTTCTTATAAAAAAAAAACTGTATTGTCGCCAGTTAATTCATCATCTTAGAGTAGTCTTACATATGCATCGTATATGTATTACATACATACACAAAAGTTACTGCTTCAGATTCCCAAGCTAAGCTTGCGCTTGTATTATGAAACAGTGTTCAGTCGCCTAGTACTATCACCTAATAAAATACGAATACGTTGGTTTTAATGTCGCTGCAGTAGGCTTACATCATATAATCAGCTAATATCAAAGAATTAACAGAAAGCCGGACGCGATGAAACATGTGGAAGACGTTACACATTAGATTATCAGCGCGATGAATATCAATTATAAAAGCGCTGAAAAACTTCAATGGGCTGAACTGATTTTCTTGAAATGGAAACAAGAACTTTCGCTCAAGTCGCCTTTAAACAAAACAGGAAAATCAAAATCAATTTAGCCGCTTGACAGTTACAATCTCTTTTTGGCGTGTCGATGGAATCTAAATGTACTCAGCCCAGAAGTCGGCTACGTGTTTGGCGCCATCTCTAGCGTCTATCAGTTTCTGTAACGCACGCATGATACGATGGTAAGTGTCCTATCGTTTGTGGAACAGCACCACATTTACACTCTTAAGCGGAGTTGTCCATGAATCCCCACTTGAGCAGGTTTTCCTTGCTTCGGCCAAACTGGATCCGGAGTCTGTTTAAAGAATACCCGCTTGGCCAAGGCAAGTTGCGCCCAGGAGGGAGACTTTCAGCAGGTGGAACGAATGGAGTGGGTAAGGAAGCACTGTCTCACCACAGTTACAATGCTAGAGACAAACACACAGATACCACCATCCGATCAGGACCAGGCCCGTGCCAGACGGCGCGTACATGTTCCACGCGCACCTCAAAGATATGACAGCATATGAAGGGGCCTGTTAGGGTCAAGCCTGCCGGGTAAACGGGATTGTCCGAAAGGGTTACCACTACCCCGGAACATAAAGGGCTAAGGAAGGAACATGGATGGGTTTTAGTCAGTAGGAGTCTGACTCTCCCTTCCGCTCCACCATCCCAAGAAGTCATTGGATTATTTGCCACCGTCAAAAAAAAACACACGGATACACACGTTAAACTTATAACACCCCTCTGTATCCGTCGGTGGTCAAATATATTTACAAAATTACAAATAAACAACCAAACTTTGCTGTCACACATATTTGCCACATAAAAATTCATGTGACCACAATCGCCACCGCAATTGCGACCGCAGCCGCGTGCGCAATTAATATATGTCGAGCTACTCCACAGTTTTCGCTGCGCCAATAATAAATGACCCGAAATTGTCAACTTTATTTGCTTTTCAATTATCTTTGTTTTTTATGATTCAGATTAATTAATTGACTTGTGTGTTTATTAGTTTGTTTACGTAATCCAATAATTATTTTAATATTTTATTAATTATGTTATTCTTAATTTTCGTTTATTCATTTACATTCCTATTTAACACAGTCATTTTTAAATATTTTTATTAAAAACTAAAAAAAAACATTTAAGAATGTGTTATTTTTTTAATCTTCATCTTTATTAATATAAATAATATTATGAGAAAATCATTGACTGACAGAAGATTCAGCATTTCCGATCCTTCGAACTGTGATTTTAGAAGTGACATATCATTTTACCGCCCTCTATGGTTTGTGCATCAACTTAGCAAAAAATTAATGTACATTTTTTTTAAACAATCCTCACGTGCAAACTGGTTGGTCAAACACACGTACGTAAAGAATAAATTACAATTTTAATTAAAAAAAATAATTACCTCTAACACCTTTCCTTCACTATTGCTCCATTTTCTTAACACAAATCTGCGTTCATGCAAAGTCTTACCGCGAACTCACACCACGCCACATTGAACAGCGCTAGCGATTCGTGTTGCACAAAACACTTTTAATTTTAATTACAACTAAAGAAATATAATTTAACCCTTATGTAACTTGTAGTAGAAGTTAGGTTACCATGTTTGATGTACAAATGTAAGTTTGTAAAGCTCGTCCAAGGAAGTGATCAGTCACAAGCAGTGACGTAATCAACACGTGCCACATTATAATGAGGCTTTTAAACTTTCTGTTTATATTTTATTTTGTTTTGATTATTAAGCTCTGCTGGGTTATCACCTTCTTATTATTTGTTTAATTAGTCATGTGGATACGTTACTGTAATTGGTATTTTAATGAAATTTTTAATGACAGCGGGTTATGGGAGAAATTACTGTCAAAATGTTAAAAAATTGTCGGTATTCATTTTCATTTGTTCTTTATTGATAACTTAGATGCAAATCACTTTAAATTTGGAACTAGAAAACTGGAGGATGGGCGTTTTGCTACTAGAAAACTAATAACAACGAATAAAAAATATATATACCTAATATATAGTTTTAAAAGTGGTTGTTAGTGGGGTTAGTCTCAGTTTGCTGTCCGTTCAGAGATATACAACCTATAGTATGTTTGTATTAACTATTAATCATCTTACTTATTTACTAAGAAAAATGTTGATGTTAAAGGTTGTATATCTCTGAACGGACAAGGAACTGAGATTATCCACCTTAACAACTATTGTTCTACATAATTAGACCTTCAAAACTGTGTACTTATTATTTCTATTGGTTGCTTTTGGTTGCCAGATTCATTACATTTTTGCCCACATTCCAAATGAATTACTAATGTAGTCAATGCAAATTCTTTATGTAGGTATCTATAAAAAGTAGCTGCCAAAATTAATAGAATAAGATAAGAACTAGGCAAGTATTAAATATTAATCTCACAACCATAACCAAATTAGAATTTAAACACGGTATATAAAGCGGCTATTAATAAAAACTAAATCTCAATTTATTACAGCGTAAGATAAGACATTCGAAGAATCCAGTTCAGTAATATAGACATTAGATATTAGAAAGAATTTATTATAACTAATGTTAGTCTGGTTCGTCAATTGATTCGATGGCTGGCGAACAATTAAAATGCAAATTAGGAGGTTGGGACGCCGCTACTGTCAAAAAAAATCGCAAATGTGGTTGAGATGACAATATGTCTGCAAAAGGTCTTTCCTAGTCTTAATTTACTTTGATACCATATTTCTTGGAATTGTTGTGGATTAAGGATGAAAATCCTATACAGGATTTTGATATATTATTGTTTTAATTATGTTTTGTTTTTGTTTCAGTGACGTCGTCTTACAATAGTGTTACTTTAAAATTCTATGGAAAAGCTCCAGTAGCGAAGACTATTATTTCATTATCAGCGCCATCTGTCGAGTTAACCAAGAATTAACGAAAACATTTTTCCAATTGAAATATTTAGAAATTTTTATAGGCAGGATTAAAACTAATAACTCGGTGCAAGAAATTTATAAAGATGCATAGTAATAATGTGCTGTCATTTAGAATTGTATACAGAGGCCCATCAAGTTACCCCAATCTGCCAAATTACTTCAATATTTTTTCAATTTTATTACAAAACGCTAAGGTTGATTGTCATTTGGCATTATTTGACAGTTTGGGATTACGCACATATTTTAAAACATTGTTTTATAAAAACTACAAAACAGTCCTCACGTCATGATCTTGGAAAGAAATGGTAAATTTTAGGCAGACATTTAAATATTAATTACTAACTTGTATTACATTGAATTTCATTCTAAATGGACTAACTGGCTTTGACGCATAATCTCATAAAATTTTAGTAGCAACTGGAAAATAATACTTAATACTTACTTGTTCCAATTTATTTAGCAACGGTCAGTAAATAAATTACTTATTACCTTTTATGTGACAGTTTTTAATCTAACTTTTATCGAATACCATTTGAATGGAATACCAATAGGTAATGAATGGCAGAAATATGCTCTTTATGATTTTGTTTTCAAAATTAAATTTTTCCCCTTTATACAGCAATTATAAAATTTACACTGAAATCTGTTGAAACAATTTTCCCAAACGATTTGTTGTACCTACAGCAATAACACTATCGATAATATTGATTATTAGAAGGGTTATTACGGTACTCAAACTTCTCCCCTTAAAATTCATAGTACCAATAGAACACTTAATGATTCAAAGTTCTATAGATATCAAATCATAACTCACTAAACAGGTGTTCAGAATTAGTAATGAGTGTTTCCATACCAATTCCTTATCAGTTGCGCCCTCCCATTGAAACGGTCGCACAATATGTCATAATTATTTAATTAATGCAACCCCACTCTTGGTTATCTGCATTCATAATTCAAGCCACCTACACGAATAGAATTTCCAATCCATGAATTTCTCGGTACTCAATTTTGTATAGAACGTTTGGACATACTGATCTTTTGAATAGTGTAACATAGGGAATGTTGCTGCACTGTGGCAGAATTAAAAATTAATCCCATCGATTTGTGCGCAATGTTCAGGATTCGTGTACGAGTATGGATGGCGAATCACTTCACCCACGCTCGGCGATCTTAATTATGCGATTGTATGCCTACACGCGTGTCAATTAATTGCTGGTACCATTTCATTTGTTTTTATTGTCACTTATTTGTTAATAAAAACGTTTGTGCTTTGTTCGGAGCGAGCGCGGCGGCGGCGTTCTTTTGTTGTTGATAAAATATTTATCAGGTTTTAATTCGCATTGTATTGGGGGTATTGTTTGAGCGAGATATGTACCTACTCTGTAGATATTTTTTTATGATTGCTTATTTTAACGGTTAGTCATCATCATCATCATCATCATTCTCCTGCCCTTATCCCAATTTATTTGGGGTCGGCGCAACATGTCTCTTTCTTCCATACTTCTCTATTAGTCGTAGCGGTTAGTATTAAACGATTTTTCAAAAACATAATATTTTATTTTTTCATTTCAGCCAGGGTGACACAAACACAACCACCAGTGTGAATACGGTGCTCCTGATCAAACCATGCTCAATATAAATGTTCTCGAGGTCAAATTTTTTATACACCTGCAGTTCTAAGAACCTAAAACCACCACCAATCAATGCCGCGATTGCCGTGACCACCTACTGGACTAAACTCTGTTATCAATTTACCATCGATTGGAAAACATTTTAGTCGAAAAAAATCAATTGACAAAACAGCATCATTCTAACCATAACATAATATAATTCACCATCAAATACGCAATTGCCATTTCCCCATCACCATTACAGAGCAAAGTTCAAGACCAACTGGATGGCCCGAAAGAGTTACCTAATGACACGATATCGGGGCTTGCGAAGGGCGCCATTCAAATTCAATCACAGCCTTTGAAACAATTTGTAACAAATGTCAAGATCATAAAGGATCCCACTTTGGTCCGTGCGAATGTCTGACTGAGAGAGGAATCGTGACTTCTATAGGACTGATCGATGTTAGATTTGGTAATTTTGGTTCGGAAACTAGGACATTTAAAATTGACTCGCAACGTCAAATTCTCATGGGTATTGGAGAAACGTTTGATATTGTTTTGAACGTAGGTAGTTGAGAATATGTTGCAAAACACATCATTTAAAGTCGTCTTTGTCTCGGGTAGGGATGCCATATCTGAAGTAATTTGGGATAGTTCTTTCGCACCTGAATTATAAAGACTCTAATCCAGGTTGGTACTTCCACCTGCTAAGTTAGCGGGATTGTCCGAAAAAGGGCCGCTACCCCGGAACATAAAAGGGCTAAGGAAGGAACATGGATAGGTTTTAGACAGTAAGAATCTGACACTCCCTTCCGCTCCATCTAGAGCGGAAGGAGTCATTTGATGATTTTAGACCCTCAAAAAAAAAAAGGTAGGTACTTCCATGTTAGCATGATTGTAAACTATCCATGTTCGATGTTATCATTCGTGTTTCTATCGGCAAAGAGTAAACAAGTATCTAATTGTACCAGTAGATTCTGATAAGCTTCGTTGTTACACAATGAAACAAAAAATGTTACGTAATGTTTCGTTCCTCAAACCGTTTCTATGCTGACCTTCAATATTTTCAACCACGGACAGACGGATACGATGTTATCTGTAAGATTACGCAGCAATTATATCACAGTCATGCTTTTGTTAACAAGAATCTTAAAAAAAAGAACAGTGAAATAGCAAAAATGTCCATTTCATTAACTACAGAACTAAATCGTATAAGCACCGAGAGTAATTGTTGCGATAGTCCGTGGAAGCAGTGGAAATAATGGGTCGGCTTCTGGCGATAAAATCGTCGTGTCCTGTCGGGTAGACGTAGGCCTTTGCTGGTTGCGACTCTCGCTGGTTTCTAAAGGTTGATTAAGTGTGTGTGTAGTTTGATTTAATATTACTGATTAATGTCTTAAAAAGCTTTCAGGTAAAATCTGCATTACAATCTGCAATATTATTTCCTAAGGTACAAAATATAAACGCATTGCTAAAAATCTCTCTCAGTTTTCTTTCTCGATTTTATTTCTTTAGCAAAACTAACAAGTACGTCTAAGGAAACTTTCTTCCTCAACCTTTCCTACTGTATTTGGAATAATAACAATCCTTGCATATTATTTGCAAACGAAGAGTCCATTTTTATCCCGCAGATGCAGCATTTCTGCGTTCCCGGTAATTGGTTGAAGTTATCTACGTCATTACATCTCGACTCTTCCCTTTTTTTGCGGGCTTTATTTCTCTCTCTTCGACCGCCACTTTCGTTTGTTTTTGATTCAATTACTTTTAATGCTCTCTGATCATAATCTAAGGGAATCGCAACGTTGGGATATTGTTAGTACTTAATCTTTTTTGAGATGTCGGGGTCGACAATTTAACGTTCCAATTTTGCACGAAAAAAATCCTGGCTTGTTCTTATTTTTTTGTTTTTATGTCTACCAGCCTTCCAATACAAGTACTGTCTATAGGACTCCTGAAAGTGTTTGTTGAGCTTTACTTATAACTTAATAGTTCCAATACAAAGTTTACACTCGTAACCTTCAGCACGATCTAGATAACCATCCATTTTTCTTTACTCAACCTTGTTTATGCGGCTTTAATACGTTATTCTTAAGGACGCGACATAACTCATGCAGTATCGTTGGTCGGATCGGTATTTCACTAAATGAACGCGTCTCAAGCGATATTTATAGCGACGGTGGACATAATTTAATAAACAAAGCAGGGCCGAGCCGACATTTTAATGCCACCCCAGGCATAGGATCTGATAATGGATCATAACTGGTTTTCAGTCTCGGTAGATAGCATTGTAAGGAACAAGTCCCACTTCGTTACGAGCTCCTGGTAAAACGTACAGGGCTTCCAATCGTTAAGCGTAAACCCTATCTGCAATGGTGCTATTAATAATATTATACGGCGCAATATCTGATACGCATTGAACGCATATTTTATATGTGCACGCGCTGTTAATATTTCGTTACTGTTTTCTAATACAAATTGTTCGAACGTGGCTTAATATTGAAGATAGTGAAGATTGTAAATACTATCTAGATTTACCATAAATAATGTGACTAGAAAACATTTATGAATATTTTAAAGAAATAAAAAATACTCTGGACATTTATTTTCTACGTGAAATTTAAAGCTATTTGATTTCATCGATCAAATAAAAACAAAGCTTCGAATTGTATAAAAACGGGTCGGAATTCGCATTGTAATAAAGATAACATTGGGCTTTAGGTATTTTATTGGTAAAATATTTGGCATTGAAACTGTGCATGGTAAGGGGCTTTATTACGGATTTAAACAAAACCCACGTACGTGTCGTTACTATTTAAATACACAAACCAATTGTTTAACAACAAATATTGAAACAGAATGGTTTGAATATTTCGTTTGGTGCATGACAAATGACTGGCACGGCTCATATCAGCCGAGATGTGAATCGAACGGCTACAAACGAGAAAGTATAAACATTTACATTTGAGACGTCCAACGCCCAACAAAAACTGATCGTGCTTCAATTTTGGTCTTATCTAGAACTGCCTTTGTTTCCTTGACAGGTGCATTAGTGTGCTATCACACAACAATTAAATGCATCGGTATTGCTGCATCACGATGAGTAGGTGTACGGAGACTCGTATCATGAACACGCTCCGCGTTCTTGCTATCTATGGTTTTTGATCTTTCACGTCGATTTGATTAAAGAATTCCTTTGTTTCGTTATATTGTTTACTGCGGTAGGATGACTTAAAAAATCTAGTCTGATTATTTTCTAGTAATTTGCTATCATGTTATTTCAAGGACTACAATTTGTAGGTTGTTGACGTAACGACTTGGTTTATTACGTTCTTTGAATATCTGTCGTATTAAATTATTCGGTGGTCATATTTTTGGTCGTCTAATTTCATCAGGGAATGTAGTACAAATGGGTTTGGTATTTCGTCCGTTTATTTGAAAATCCTGTTAAAGCCACGTGGTTTATGTTTAATAGATAAGTTGCAGTGCTTATTTCTCAAATCGAGATTTGTGTTTGGACAAATATTCTGTAGTTAATGCACATTATTTTATACTCATGAAATGTTGTTGCTATTTTTTTCTCATCAATATATTTTGTAAGTACGTACTTATTCACCTAATATATCTACCAATTTCTCTAACCCAATGAAAAGTATGCTAACTATCATTTGATTGGGAAGGTCACAAACGGATTCCACGTTCATTTGTAAAGAACACAAAGATAACGCCTCGCTTCTTATAAAGCAATTTAGTCGAAAATCTGAAGCCAAATACACGATTACATGTACGTACCTACGCCCGCGGCTGTATTCTGGGAGAAATTTTGGCTATTAAAAGAACATATTTTCACGCACCCAATATTTAGAGTGTAAGTGCTTTAGAAGCAGTTTTATTACTTTTAAATAGCAGGTAACAGTTCGTTTTGGAAGAGTCGTAAAACGTTACTATCACAACTGTCTCAAGAAGAGTTTAAGTTACTTAGTGAGTGGGATGACACAGAAATCTTTGACGTTTTTTTGTCAAAATATTGAATATAAAATTTCTATGACGCATTGAAAGATTTTATGTTTGTATCGTTAGAAACTATTGGTCGAAAAGTGTGTATTTTATTGACTTTGGACAATATAATCAGTTTTTTAAATCATAAAATTGAATGAAGAAGGAACAGAGAATGGCTGTCAATGTTGTCTCATAAATAAAAGATAAAATATGTAAGTTCTTTCACTCTGAATGACCAAAAGAAATCTAGTTGAGACAAAGTTTATTTTCCTTAAACACGGAAGTAATTAAACGAATACTTTCTTTAGTTACCCAAATATTTAGGTTATCAGAACTTTACGTTTCACCAAAATATTTATACTGTATACGACATACAGAACAACTTCCGTAGATTGCAATATGGCGCCGGTTTCCGTTACCCGAATGGTCAGGGCAAACAAAATATCGAACCTTGCACCGATACGTAGTTCGGGCCCGGCCTTATTTAGAAATAACCACGCGTTGAGAGAAACGACCAAGTTGGAAACCATTGTAAACTGATACAAATATTATGCACAATAAATTTTGTCTAATGTTTTGTTTGTTATTGAGAAATTGTTGGAGCGTCTTGAGATAACATATTCGGTAACCGAGAGAGATTACGCTTTTGATTATTTTCAACACCGCCTTGGTATGCACACGCTATCAAAAGTAAATGAAAGAAGGTAAAGTTTTCATTATAACCTTCGTATTTTTTTTTATTATAATCGAACTACAAACAAAAATGTTACAAATAAGTAACACACTTTCGCAGTAACGTTTATAGGATTTACCGTCTTACCTTTCATTACACGCATCACTTAATTTTATTTATACCATACTCCAAAACCGACATTGTGCTCCAAACGTTCCAAATATTTCCTTTCCATACTCTCACATTTCCGTCGATTTCTTACTTACGCATTTTCTCCTCACGCCCGTCCCATTAAAGGTCAGTCCAAGTGAGCTATAAATAAGGTATTTAACCCAATGTGTGTGGGCAAGCCTTAACTGGCGCGGCCATGGGAAAGCCTTCGGTTATTACAATCGCTACTATTTATTTGGTACCAGCTGAAGTATTGGGAAGGACAGGTACCTATTCTATTGAATACAATGTCGGCCATGCATGGCTTGGAAACTTGCTGTATTATTTGACCTTTGTTCGTTGTATTGTAAAGTCCATGTTCCTGGGAGGTCTTGTTTTATTGTAATTAGGGTCAGTTTTGTTCTAACGAAGCTATCTGTTTGGTTCTGTTTTGGGCTTACATAGCCTAAGGGGTTCACTCCTGAACATAGTCCTAACATCGAGGCTTCGCGTAAAGGTTGTTGCTATGGAAGGAGTCTTCGGTGAAGTTTGTAATTGTGCTAGACAAGTTCTTAGGAAGAGATGCGAGAAACATTTAAAAAAATCTTCATAACGATATCAACCTCTTTACTTTACTCTTTCTTCTTTATTTTCTATTGAAATGACTAAGTGAACTAAAACGCCTTCAAGGGCTGTAAGTGTCAATATTCCATAGAAAATAATGAAACTGACAGATTTTTAATGTAGTTTATGCGTTGATCGCGTTCAGTTTCATTGGTGGAATTCGCCCTTAATGTAGAATAACTGCTTAAAAACAAATTTTATTATAGAAATCAGCTACTAGAAAAGACTCAGTCATTGAAACCATTATCATTATTTATTCCACTAACCAAGCATCCGTATCTGATAAAGGATAAAAATGGTATATTTTATTATACTTTTTATAGCATTTTAATTGAACGTTTTATTAAAACAGTCTCGCGTATTTATCAATATTCCTTTTTTAAATCTAGTTTAAATTTTACGTGGCTATTAGCGGCTGATTAGTATAATACAGATTTATCTTTTTTATATAAAACACTAATAAAAATCATTATCAACCTGTGTTGAGTTTCATTAGGCCTCTATCTTTACGACTTTTTCGTATAATGTGTATTAATGACGTAAAAACTTAATAATAGACACTTAAAATTTCTTTTCCGCTTACTTTTGGGTGTTTTTGACGGTGAAGTGATAATACAAAGGTTATAACATGACAAGTTTGGACAGCTCGGAATACAATAGGAAATATGGCTGCCGTTAATATTGTTAAGTTATTAATGTGTGGGTTTTCACACAATGTTTTCTTTCGCCGTTTCTTTGGATATGATAATAAAAATAAATTGTTGTGTGTTTCTTATAAATGGCAGATTTCTGATGTTATGCGTTTTCGATGTCTCTAACAGTTATTTTTTTGAGCAACTGTTTCAGTACAATACTATTTAAGTAGTGCTTAATTCTTGCTTTTATTAATTATGATAAAGCAAAAAATACATGTCTAATTTTATTTTACTATCTGACTAGCTTTTTCCCGTGACTTCGTCCGTGGAATTCGGTTAAATCCCAAAATCAGGGGATATTTTTGAGACAAAATGAAGCCTTTATCCTTCACCGGGATGTAATCTATCTGTCTGCCAAATATCATTGAAATCCGTTTAGTGGTTTTGGGTTGAAAAGGTAACACACAGACAGACAGAGATACTTTCGAATTTATAATATTAGTAAGGATTGACGGACTAAATATAACTTATTTTTTTACCTAGGCATCCTCTCTATTATAATAAATTAAAAGATTATTATGATAAAACTTTACTGACAATGTTTTAGATGAGTTTTGAACTGTTGACCTTTTACCAGTAAAAACACTACGAGATAAGGCCTATAAAATAAATTTAAAACTAAACAGCTTTTAATCCAAAAACATAGCTTCAACTTACACAAACACAAGCGGCATCGCCTTATCAGTGCAAACAAAAAATTCGGTGAAACAATATAAGCTAGAGTAAAATAAAGATATTGAAAAAATGTATCGCACACAGTATATTATGGTAACTCGATAAATGCTCGCCTCGATTGCTATAAACAAACGAAAATATGAATTGAGATTACGGTAATACACGAACGTGGGTAAGATGGACTTCGCACTGTAATTTTTCAACTTGCGACATTTTGTCGGACGACTGAATCGCAAAAAAATTTACATGTGAATATTGCCTAACTTGAGCAGTTATAACCTTTGGCTGTGAGATTTGCTGCGAGCTGACATTCCATTTAATGCTAGAGATTGACACTATTAATTGCTCACTTCAAGCACGCTTTACCTATGTTTTTACGTTCAGATTTTTACAGAATAGCTCAACAGTTTAAATTTCAAAAACCAGAAAAAAAAACCTGAAGTCTCTCGCACTTAAGACGTTAAAAGCTCTGCCTATAAGATAACTAAACTCAATCGACGGAAATAAATAAACTATGTATAAAAACAAATGCAACTCAAAAAACCCACGGATGTCTACTGCCCCGACCACTTCCAAAAACAAGGGCTAATACAAAAGAAAAATTAATCGCGAAACGGTCCAACGTGCACCTTCTCTTACCGGGGATCGCTCGAGCGTGGGTCGACATAAATGGTAGTGCAACGAACATGTTGTACCTATATGAGACACTGCATCATTTGCAATTACATGTTATTGTACCTTTGTACTATTTTAATGTCCGCCAGTACGCCCCCAGTAAGAATGTGGTATTGTAAGCAAAATAGTTCGCCGTTTATTTCTGTCAATTTGAGTATCAACGGATGAGTTGCAACGAGGCATAATGGGCTTGGATTGTGTGCAAGTAGATAAATGAGCTTCATTTTATTGGCCCTTGTGATGTTAAGTTTAGTATGTTGTGTAATGATACTTTGAATCATTCTGTGCAGTTATTTAGACCCTCAATAATATAAAGAGGTGCTCGTGGTTAAGTAATAACAGCGGCATGGATCAGGGATTATCAGGTTAAGCTAGTATTGGGTTAGTCTGTTGATTTACTGTTATCTCGGAAAGCACACCGTTAGTCCGGTGTCATTTGTGTGTGGATCTTTGACAGTCGTTACGGGTCGTCAGAAGCCCGAAAGTCTGACAGCCAGTTACTGTACTGGGGAGGTCAGACAGGCGGTCGCTTTACGTACAATACTCGTAATCATCTGCAATCAGATTCTGGTTAGACTGGAAGGCGACCCCTTGCAATAGGGAAAAGGCTATAGAGACGACTTTTGCTAGGTGGATCAGATAATTACTTATTTTATTCACACTGAATACACCTCATGTTAATGATACAGTTTTAAAATAAAACAAATGACGAATAACTGTGTGGTCGCTACATTAAGCCCCATTTACACGATGCAAGTCTTGTCTGTGGGATATAATAAAATTGAAGCAACAAAATAATGACTACTGTCGTCTGAACACTGCTTAAACAATGCAACTTTTATTGTTGCTTCAGGTTATGATATGCCATGTGTTATTGAATTGCACCGTGTAAATCAAGCTTTGCCTGCACAATTGAACGTAACAAAACTTTTTGCAAACTTCCGTCTGTTCATCAACCTTCATTAAAGTATCAATGATCCCTAAGATTACAAACTCTGACCTTTTACAAGCGACCTGACATTTATACATTTAATTTGGCTGTCCAACACGGTTCATTAATCATCCAAAGGCTACCAGCGAACTAAACTCCCATTAGGCTGCAAAAACATCGATGGATTGCTGCGGGTGGAGTAATCACTAACGCAAACAGCGTGCGTTAATCCTTTACACAAGCAAACACATAGCATTAAGTAAATCCTTCAAATAATCCAGTACGAAAAGCCGACAAGTCTCTGTCAACACTCGACGAGCGCGATTTCCTTGGCAAGCGTCGAAGTTCTCAACGTATTTACATTTTCACACATAAAGTAAATTCCTCGTATCCAGAAGTTTGAGTGCGGGGAAACGAAAATAGCGATTCATCACAAGTTTTAATCTGTTCTAGAGTTTGGCCCACTTGCGGTCATGGGACGGATAGACGGGCGTTCCAAACGCTGCGGTTAGAACGCCCGGACGGAGACATCCTCCCACACCCAACTAACTTACGTTTTCTTTAAGTTATGTGCCATTATCATTGACACTTGCTCACCTCAATCCCTGTTATTACTGCTATACCATATTGACAGTATTCGAAATTAATTGCATAGTTACCGTCAATATTAAATTACGCTATGTGCTTTTCCTACCGCGTAAATCATGTGAGTTTCATAGTCTTGTGAAATGGGAGTCACTAAATAATACTGCCCACACCGCAATCGCTTCAGCGTGGGTGATATAGCAACAACCTGTCATTATTTGTTGCATTAAAGCACATTTGAAACCAATATACTTTTGCCAAATAGGGTATCGTAGTTAATATTGAAGTGGGCACTTAGTTTACGTTTTTTCATATTCAGCCTATAATTTTCCCACCGCTGGGATTCATGCTTCGTCTTTGTGAGAGAGTAATCCACCACGCGGCACAGAGCGGGTTAGTACATGTCACATATTTTTTGGAATGTTTGGTTTTAGGGCGTGCCGGTTTCCTCACAATGTTTTCTTTCACAGTTTTGAGAGCAGAGGTAATGAAATTAAATACTCGTAGTCTGCATCCGATACCACTGGGCCAACGCTGCTCATCGTTTTTCAAATGGGAAAATGAGCACAATTAATTTTGACGTTAGTAGTCCTCATATTCCTTCATCACTACATAGTATAAAACAAAGTCACTTTATCTGTCCCTACATCCCTATGTATGCTTAAATCTTTAAAACAACGCAACGGATTTTGATGCGGTTTTTTTTAATAGATAGAGTTATTGAAGAGGAAAGTTTATATGTATAGTTTGTCGACATATTATGCGGGCGAAGCCGCGGGTACAAGCTAGTTCTTAATAAATCAACTGGATTTGTTATCATACAATCGTTAATGTACCAAATTAAACTTAACATTTGCTATTCAGATATCTATAGAAAGAAAACATCTGGTTAGAAAAACAGTAATCAAATAATCTATAAATGCAAAAGGCTGTTACACATCCACTTTATGCAAATGCGTAGGTCTTAAACTGGTATAAACTGACAAACTCTTCCTTCTTGCTATTAAAGTGACCTACCATATTACAATAAATGCGAAAGTTGATTTTGTTTTGATACAATAAAAATATTGTGTATATTTATCTCTAGAATTCTGCGCGTATCAAATATATAAAAGCATACTTTATTTTATCATGTTAAGTCAGTCTGTGTTACGACTAAAATAAACAAATAAGATATGCAAGACTGTAAATAAATAACAATCAAATTTTGATTAAACTCAACAAATTTTTTGAATATTTGTACACGAGGACAGACTGGATACATCTTGGTGGTTTATTTGCCAAACGTTGGCATATCAATTAAGATTAATATTGAAATAACCATAAATAACCAATTCGTATTAGCATTATACGTACCGTATATTATAAAAAAGATTAATTTTCGTTACAAGCGCAATCAAGGCATGTAGCTCCTAAAAAATAAGTAAATGAAAAACAAAAAAACAGACCGTGAAAATAAACGATGTACAGACGCCAGCACATCAAGCTATCCCTAACTGTCAAATTTCTCCAATTGAATATGAACCTTGTGACTTTGCAATAAAGTTGAAATACTATCAAAGAAATTTGACAGATTGTGGTAACTTGATGTGCTGGCCTCTGTACATAATATTCCTAGCAGCGCCAACGTCTCGTTCAAACACCGATATGACATTCAAAACAATACAATATCGACGTTAAAACGCTTCATGCGGTGCGATCTTTATTTTATCTTATTTTACAGATCGAATGACCCCTTTTTCAAGTTTCACGGTCGCATCCCACCTACTGTTTTTCATTACGAGCTATCGTGTTGTGCGTACATATTTGCTGGGTATCGGTTTCTTCTACGTTTATTGTTTAGTTAAACTCTGGAATCTGTGTTCGATTTTGCCAATCGTTAATAACAATGTAGTTATAATACCTGGCTACTATTGTTCCACTTCTGAGCAAAAGCAAACTCAAACTCAAAAAGTTAAAGCTTTTATTTCAAATAAACAAATTACAGACACTTTTAGATTGTCAAAGGGTCGGTCAGTCAGAAAAATTAAGCTAGATGCCCATTCCAAATCAGTCCGTTAAAACGGGGTGAATAGCGATGCAGGGGTGAATCGGAACGAAACTTATAAATCTATTTTAACATTGAAATAATATACATAGTTTGTTGCCAACCAGAACAAATTGATCATTACTTATAATACATTATACACATTACGAGTCCTATTTGGCCACAAACTATATTATGTATTTAATGCTTACATAACCTTTTAAGTTTCGTCCCGATTCACCCCTGCATACCTATTCACCCCGTTTTACGGTGGGTAGCTATGGAGAAGAACGGGCAAGAAACTCCATGGACACTTTTTTAAACAAAATAATAATATGACCTATTCTCATATAGAGAAGGCACAAGCATTGATTACTCCGCTTGCTCAAGACGAGTTGGTTGGGTTGGCGGGTTATAAAAGACTACATTTTTATAATTATGTTTTTTATGAAACAAATCAATCTGCCAAGCCTTTTAGCAAACCTATGTTGGGATCGGTTTCCAGATTAACCGGATGCAGTTGAATTCAAGTATTTCACATGGAGCGACTGCCTATCTGAACGCCACAACCTAGTTAGCGGGCAACACGATTCTGTGGCTTGATTTGTTGTCAGTCTTTTTTGTTTCTGACTACCCGTAACCGCTGTCAAATATCTATATACTACGAATGACAGCCGGGACCAACCGTGAACTAACTGTTGAAAAATGTACCTTTACTTGCGATCGACTCTGTGGCTGTCAGGCAAGACTTTCGTTTTTAAAGGATACCAGACACAATAGGTACCTAGTTTACTAATGATAATTTCCATTTCGGTCCTTTCCACTATTAGAAATTCTTGCGTGTTATGGTATTTTTGTAGTTCAGTGTCAGCATTGATACTTGCAAATAAAAAGTTTCTGGGCAGTAATAGACGTATAAAGGATGCAGTTACCAGGAAATTAAGTAAGACACACAGACCTAAATAGTCAGAAACGCTCGTCTGTATCAAACAAATTTAGCGTGCAATATTTGGACGGTCGCGGTTACCCGCTCACCTCTGCAACTGTAGCTACCCATATATTTTACGAGAATTCCATCATAAGGAATATTATTTTTTTTAGCTCCATTGCGTGACGACATACAACACGCGACACACGATTTTTGATTTATTTCGAGGTTGAAACGCGCGGCTTTTGTTTCGTGAATGCGGCACCTAATTAGAGCTGTGATTGTGCGTTGAAAAAATTCGGTTAACCGAAACCGTTGTTGGAAATTGAAAAATATTATTTTCTTTACACGGTTATGTTGTCTTCATTTTGGTTGTAGTAAGAGTGGGTCATCATCGTCTGCCTCGCCTTTTCCCAGCTATGTTGGGGTCGGCTTCCAGTCTAACCGGATGCAGCATACCAGTATTTTACATGAAGCGACTGCCTATCTGACCTTCACAACCCAGTTACTGGGCAATAACGGTACCCCTTGGTAATACTGGCGTTGGTAGTAAAAGTGGGTGTCATTTTTTTATTTTTACGAGTAAAAACAACCTTACAGTTATTGAAAAATACTTCGATTGTGATACTGACCTTGATTTCGCGACAATTAATCAAATTGTATAAATATTTTTGATAGAAAAAAATACAATTTATAAAATATTTCCACCTTAACTTGATACCTCTTAAGCCCCCATTAATTCTTCACGCCACTCATATGAGCCGTAAAAAAGTATTCCATTCAAGTCTGTCATATAAATAATGTGATGACCCTATTCTAACTTTATAACTTGTTTATAGTGAATCAGCTGTTAGTATTAAATCAGTATTTTATAGCCAACAATCCGTTATTCGTCTGTCGAACTGGTGAGACCACATAATAGCCGTGTTTACGTCTTGGACTATTGAACAAGTATATTCATCTACTGAGATGTTACCCGTTTATTGCTTTGATGTATGAATTGAGTTTGATTTTGCATTTGTTGGAACAGAGGCGTGTGCAGTTGGTGCCAGTGTTCGTTTTGCTTTGGGACCAACCTTTGATGATTGAAGTATTGCAGAAGGCTAAAACCATAATCTAAAGATGAAAAAGGAATGAGACAAGTACTCTATTGGGACCACTGACCTCGTAGGGAGTTGGTATCAACGATTCAACACCGAGCCCCGTAAATAGATCGACTGCCTCAAAGTATGCAAATGTTAATCATAATCTTAATAACATCATCACCTGCCTAGCCCTTTTTCAACTATGTTGGGGTCGGCTTCCAGTCTAACCAGATGCAGCTGAATGCCAGTATTTTACATTGAGCGACTGCTTATCTGACCTCCACAACCCAGTAACTGGGCAATACGATACCCCTTGTTAAGACTGACTGTAAAATTTTCAATTTTCTGACGACCCGTAACGACTGTCAAAGATGTATAAATGACAGCCGGGATCAACGGCTTCACGTGCTTTCCGAGGCACGGACGAGTCTAAGTCCCAATTTAATAACATATTTTAGTCTTATACCGACCGGTACTTAATTTTGTGTCTCTCCAAAACCATGACTATCGTTCCACGCAGCTTCTCAATTTCAATTAACCTTCTCAATAGCACTCAAGCAGACTCTTTAAACGATCTCTTGTCACCCATCACGCTTACATCGAACATGACACCCCACGACAGTACATCATCAAAAACAGGTGCTTAAATAATTTCTCCCTCCACCGGCTTTATTAAAAATATCCCTTTTATTATTGATGGTCCATTACTGGTAAGCTTCTACGATGTATCGCTTCTTTGTAACACAACACCGCTACGTCAAGTTCTAATTGATGCTGTCAGTCAGTATAAAATGGGCTTTAACAATACCGGAGTTAGTATCCATTTGATCGTCCCCTGGGAACACTCCCGGCTCGATGGAAGTGTTTTTATTTTGTTCGAAGTAATAGGAGAAAGTTTGTGAATACACTTGTGTAAGTGCGAGAGGAATGGTGTACGGAATTAATGATTAATGCAAGATATCTGATTGTTTGTGATGGGATTTGTGTTTATTTCTCGATTGATTCCTGCTGGCTTTCTTTTGTTGATAGGTTCAAGTTATCTGCTAGTACAGATCTACTAAAATCCAGTCGTTTACTCGGTCTCGGCCAGAATCTTCTAATAGGGATGATTCCAGAGTACAATATGTATTAAGCCATTAAGATAATAAAAAAATATTAGACACGTATTTTTTGCGTTATCATATTATTATTAATTAATAAATAAACTAATAATAATTTAATTATTATTATTTATTAATATTATATGAATACACATTACATTAATAAAAAATGACTTCGATAAAACGCGTTAAAGTTGGAGATTGGGGGCTCGCTATGTCACAATTAGGTTTAAAATCGAGCTATCCTTGACGTCATGCCACATTTTAACACAGTGTATTGATGTTATCTTTGGTTTACGTATAAAAAGAAAAATAAGTGTCCAATATTTTCTAATAATCTAGCTGACAGATTTAAAAAAAAGTCGCAATTCCCATTGCCAGTTTGTGATTTTCAACATTGATTCAGTGAATATCATCCAAATTGTATAAGAAAGTTTCAATCACAATACGAGAGTTTTGAAGGATATTTCTAATCTTCATAGGTTTAATAGACTGCTCAACAACGCAAATAATCGTTGCTAAACTGACAAAATGAAAGAAATTGCAATGATTTTATTATGTGGCTTATGCAATTACCCTGCAGGATGTTAAATTTAATCAAAAGTCAATCTTTTGACATTTGACCACTGACTTTTATGAAAAAACAATGAAGAAATATTCTGTCATCTGCATAATTAATCAGAAACCGAATCGAATAAAAACCAAGGCACTACCCTATTATTACACTATTCTAAAATACTAATGGATAGGAATCTTTTGGAAATATCAAATAAATGCTAACACCATAATGTAAAAAGTGATTTTTAAACAAACTAAATAATAGTGGTGGACCGACTATGGGCTTTGCTAATCTTTGACTAGCTATAGTGACTAAAGTATTGAATATATTTGATTGAATTTTCGTATGCAGACTGGGGACAGTATTAAATATACGCAGTTTAATTTATGATCGTATTGTAGTCTCCACTTTGTATGTATATTAATTCATTCTCATTAAACTTATTCGAACTTTTAACAGGTTGGTAAGTACCTACGTAAAATTCTGTTAAAACATTAATCTTGCAGATTATTAACTTCAAACCTCATTTATCATTCTCCTTTTTTTTCGAAGCATATTACTGAATGCCCCGTATATGCACATAATACATTAATTACTGTCACTATTGAAATATTTGCATTCAATTGTTTTTAATTGTAATGGCTGTGGTGCCCAGTTGTACGTCAGTGGCTTACGAGTCGTAGGTCGCAAATATAGTATGTAAATTATTTAATCACCACTGCTCTCAAAACGGTGAACAAAAACATCGTGAGAAACCGGAATTTCCTAGAAACCAACAATTCGAAGACATGTGACATACATATACCAACCGTCACCGGGCCTGGGTGGTGGTTTCGGCCCACTACACTAGAAGAGTTTCCCTGGAGTGGGATCATTATAAGTTGATTATGCTAATGTTTTAGACTATTAAATTAAAAAAAAAAAATTAAGAAGTTTAAATACTTCTTTTGGAATTGAACTGGTACTAATTTATAGGTGACCAGAGAGCTGGTCAATTTTTAGGCCAAATAATCAGCATTGCCGTCCAACGTGGCAATGCTGATTCTCATTTCCCACTGAGAGCGATCGGGATGAATTTTTTGACGCCCTTATTAGCTCTTTTCCTTTTTACCACTTGTACATAATAGATATATTTTTTAGGTTTATTTAATTGATTAAATAATTTTTATTTTTTATTATTAACTATTTATGGAATGTATGGAAAGGAAAAAATTAAAGTAATTTACATTTATGACAATTATTGTACAAAGATTTATAAGTGTGAGTAAGTTTGTAAGTTCACTGTACATAGATTAAATATTAATATATTCATGTCATCACTCATAATCTCGGGTTAACCACCTCATCCTTAATAAAGTTACGACGTATGACATTAATAAAATTCCTCCCAAACAGATATGCATTTAGTTTTTATCTCCTCGAATATTTTATACGGACGAAAAACTATAATGGCAAATCAATAGTTACTGCATATTACCATCGCCTGCGAGTTCCTCTAGAGACGTTTTTCGATTTGCTATAAATCTTGTGTTTAATTGTCCGCGAAATAAAGGGATTAAGCGTTGGGGATTAAGTAGACAAATTCTTTTCAATATCCATCTTTTAGATTTCATCAGGATTTCCAGGATATTTTTTGACTTTGTTTGTGAGATTTGGCGTGGATTCCAAACCGGTTGTAGACGCAATCATTAATTAATTACGTTCTTTAGTTTTATCAGATCCTGAATAGTTACGAATTCAACCAAAAGTTAGTTTTGTAATGAGAAACTTTCTTAGAGAGTAGTTTCTCCAATAGTTTACCAATTTTTGTCTGATTTCTGTTTACTTTCTTAGATTTTCTGAGCAACGACTGACCAGTTGTCAAGAATTGTCTTTCTAAAGTACCTCCTTTTCATTTTAAGTGTGTTTTTTTTTTAAATTAAATTAAGTTTATGTACATAAATAACAACTAAAACCTAATTAATTAATACACATCAGGTCCTAACTATGAAAAGATTCACAAACTAAAATATGGCCACGGAAAAATCATTGTTTAGAATTTTGACATAAATCGTCTTTGTTCTATAATTTTGTCAGAAGGTTCTTTTAATCTTTTGTCCGTTTATATTCCTCATTTTCCTTTTTCCGCGATAACAAAGTAGCTACCTACCGCAATACTCCGATTTTATTTAATTCCCAGATCATGTCAGCATTAATTTGGATGTAATCAGAACAGGACGGAAATGAGTGGATTACACAGAATAATCCTTCCATGTGGACTTATCAATTAAGTGTTGTCACGTTGAATAAACATTAAAGAACATTATTATGAAATGTGAAACGAATTAATTTAATTAATTGAATTTAAACTGTTGATACAAATTTATCCACTGCAAGTGTCCGTGCATTACAATTATAATTATGCTAATTAATTTTTATATTTATGTAACTATAATTATTGCCATACCATCTTCAACATCCCTCTCACTGTCATCATCAAATTATATTTACTTACTAAGCAGAGTTTGATGTTAAATTAATGCTAATGCGTTAAAGTCAACATAATCAGTGTTCTGTAATATTGATTTAATCGTTTGTATTTATGTAAATATTTACCAGTGAAACAGCTGACGATATCAACTTATCCGATATTAGAAATTATATATTTGTTTGCCTTTGCTTCGTCAATCTTTTCATCTTATAGAAACTTGTGTGTAAGATGTTTGTCTTCGAATTCAACATAAACGGCATCCATAGTGATATTATAATTGAGACAGTAACTTTATCTGCCTTTTATCTTCTCAAAAAAATCTCTCAACCGATTTGACTTATTCTGAAATTTGACAGAAAGGCAGTCTTTTGTTTTTGTGTGGGAATTTATCATCAAATAACTTCTTCCGCTCTCGGCGCAGCGGTATCAGAATTTTACTAACTAAAACGCCCCCGTGTTCCTTCAAGGGCCACGGTAACACTTTCTAACAAACCCGCGACTCTGGCAGGCATCGACCCTAGCGGATCGCATCAGTTCTTGCGGGGCATATCTTTGAGGTAGCCGGGGGACCTGGATGAAGACACTAAGCATTAGGCATCTTTTCATCCTGGGTATTTATAGGTATTAAACATTATGAAAAACAACATGCACGCAGAGTCATACGCAACAGCTAGTGAAATATGACAACTTTGCCAATCAAGGTATCTTTGCCCTAAAAGAAATGTATTAGGAAAAACGCTAATATAAATATATATAATAGAAAGAAAATAGTTTTATGGCAACATTTATTATTTGAGTGGAAAGTTAATCAATTTTTTTTCTTATAAATTCTCGTATTTGCTTATAAATTTATTTTAAGGCAAAGATACCGTGTTTGGAAAAGTTGGCATTTCACGGTAGTAGATGGTCATACATAAAATAAATCCATCTGTCAACTTCAACAGAAACTTTAGGAGAACCAGAGGTGTTATTGCAAAAACATTTACGTTAGCCATAAACCATTTAACTCCTGTTTACGTGTTTTGAAAGCTAAAGCTAATAAGGCCGTTAAAATTATACGGTGAGCCGCAACAGGACGTCCATACAAAGATATTATTACGATTCGGACGTATGTTTTCAAACACCGGGGTCGTATAATTTTATAATACTCGTCGACATACTTTATCGTGCTGTTGTTAAAGTTATTGCTGTACTCATTTGAGTTCTTACTGCTTTAGAAAAAGGGTTTACTGTTGTGGAAGTTCGGTTTTGTTGCCGGTAAATATAATGTTGTTAACGACAATATGCAACGGACAGTGGCTTGACCATCTTTGTCCGGCGAATCAGCTAATCCTCACAAAACTCATACTAAACACGTATAAGTAAAAAAAAAAGTTATTTCTTCGTTGCTATTGAAATTGGTCGCGTAATAAAATTTAACGATACATTTTATTTTAATACTGATATGGATAAAATCGAAGAAAGGTCTGAGTTTGGTGTGTCCTATTATAAATAAACGTTATTAAATTTAAACGCTCATAAAATCCTGGTTATTTTGATGTTACACGTTTAGAAGCTTGTAAAAGCTGATCGATTTGCTGTTTGGTACGTAGTTGGCTTTCTAACGATATATTTACGAGCATTGTAAACTTTTAATATATGAAATAATAGGTTGTATGTCATAATCTTGCCGAATGTGCATAAAATATATTTCCTCTTTTAATAGGATGCGGCTTAATTGCATTTTGTTCGTGTCGAATTGGGTGAAATTAGTATCGTTTTACGTTCTTTTAGCAGTCATTAAAAGCAAAAATAAGTAATTATGAAGCCGTATTAAATCGGATGAAATAGGTAGTCA
Source organism: Hyppa rectilinea (assembly GCA_951799385.1). Taxonomy (NCBI): domain Eukaryota; kingdom Metazoa; phylum Arthropoda; class Insecta; order Lepidoptera; family Noctuidae; genus Hyppa; species Hyppa rectilinea. Next base: position 13,691,414 of record OX637315.1, read on the forward strand.
GTGCAAAGCTACAGCTTTATTTGTCTTGTAATAAAGAAGACACTGATGTCTTACGACTTACTGAGGTAGGTACGATAAAAACCGACCAAGTGCGAGTTGGACTCGCCGAAGGTTTTATATAATATTATTATATTACCTATACCACCGTATATTATTAACACTAAACTAAACTTTTAAATACTTCAGTTTAAAAAAAAACACGTTTCTTGTATGTTTCTTTCACATGTCCTTTAATTTTCAACTTTATTTAATTTTAATTTTAGATTAGTTTTTCTTACATCGATAAAAAATTCAACTGTGACTATGATTTTGCTTGTCATTTTTTTTCTGCTATTTTCATTTACTTTTATGAGATATAGCCCAGACACATTCAGACAGACGGACGGACTGTCATGTCGGTCAGAAAGCGAACGTTTAGTTTCGTTTGGGTTTGAAAAAGGTAACAACATCTAAAAATCGCTAAGTAGTAGATCTAAGACAGCGCGTATTTTGCATACGGGAGATAATCACAAAAACATAAATAATTATTTATTAAGACGCCGAAGAAAGTATTGCATGAAATACGCACAGCAAGCCTACTATAAAATAAAACAGAATACTTAACATTAAAATGAAGGAGTTTACACACACGACCGACGTAACGCATCGTGTAGCCGCGTGACAAATTCTTAAGTGGCACGCCGACGACTCGTACGTATTTACTTTGGTATTTATGAGCATCTAATAATGTCTTTTGGATAAACAGAATATAATACTAAGGTATACGACTGTCTGTGGTGTGGCTTATGTATGACAGGTATATGAATAATATATAATTTTAAGGTAAATGAACGACAGAAGGGCTTCTCAATAAGTATAAAACAGCCTCATGGGTCGATCAATCCTGCCGGGTAAGCGGGATTGTCCGAAAGGGTTACCGCTATCCCGGAACATAAAGGGCTAAGGAAGGAACATGTATGGGTTTTAGTCAGTAAGAGTCTGACACTCCCTTCCGCTCCACAAAGAAGCGGAAGAAGTCATTGGATGATTTCCCAGTCTTAAAAAAAATGGGTCGATCAATTAAGTTCTGCTACGCTTTCCGCCGTTGGTCCTTGGATGGGTGACCATCCGTAGTTTAGTTAGAACACAGCAAGACCCCTCCGTGCCTCGGAAAGCACGTCAAGCCGATAGTCCCGGCTGTCATTTGAAGATCTCTGACAGTAGTTACCGGTCGTCAAAAGTCCGAATGTCCCAAACCCGTCTTTCCAAGAGATATCGTGTCTCTTGGAAAGACGGAAACTAGGTTGTTGAGGTCAGATAAGGAGTCTCTCAATGTCAAATACTGGTATTCAGCTGCATCCGGTTAGACTGGAAACCGACGCTAACGTAGTTGGGAAATGGGAGGTTAGGCAGATGATGACGGTTGTGTGGCAGGAATGATGTGTGGATATTGTACGTTAAAAAAAAATATTGAGATTATTATTTATGTTTTGTAAAAAATGTAAATATTGTTTTAAGTTATTTCGGATTTGTATGAGAAAACAAAAAACGATTTGAAAAACTATTGTTAGCTACTTAAACTACTTGTAGTGGTCCATGAGAAAGCTTTTAAAAAGAAAATCTAAAAAATGGCTAAAACTTGAGTATCTCTTAGTATAAATATATAAATTATTTAATTTGCCTGTTATCCTTTTGAGCATAACTCTGTAAGCACTCAAGATATCTCAATTAGTAAGGCATGGTGCACTCTCCACTTTTAAATGCGATTTTTACGACTGCGTTTACGCTCCTTACTGCAATACGACATAATTATTCCCCCTGTATAATGTATATTTTAAAAGTAAGATTAATATTCAAGAATGTTTATTCGCGTAGGTTTGATAAAAGCTCATTAAATGTCCATTTATTTTTAAATTTTATTGTAACAGTTTATACGAAGCCAATGAAAAACAAATTGATTCTTTGCTTAAGGCGCATTTTAAACTTAGTTCTTTTAACCTTTTTGTGGTTAATGAAGTCTGTTTTTTGCATTATTTGTTGTGGCTTGCGAGTCGGTCGACAATATAATCGCAATGTCGTGGGAGTTGATTGGCTTTTTATTGCCTTTAAGGTACTTGAGACAACAGAACTAGTGTTTTAAATTTAAACTTTATGTCCTGCATCTGCTAATATTTTATGGAGCCTATACAATATAATAATATTAATTTGAGCGTGTTATTGATTTTTGCAGCGAATTTGTTTTGTTGCAATTTTATATGGTATATTTGTTGATAAAGGTTATATCTAACACAGCAAACTAGGTATCCACCTAAGTTCCCCTCTTGACTTTCTTACGGAGAATAAAATACATACATAAAATAAAAAATTAGGTAGACTACACATAAGACAAATTTAATAACTCTTCTCTCTGACATATACAGTGTGTTAGGTTAAAAGAGGGACTTACTTTCAGGTTGTATAGTACTCATGGAAATCAACAACTTTGTCCATGGGATCAACTCTGAAATATGAAAAAAAATATCAGCTGTTCCTTACTTTTTGACGAATCATGCGAACACAAATGTACTGAACGGGATCCTGCCGTTTTGCCGAAAAGATTTTGCCAAATTTTCATTACCCAAACAAATTTTAGCAACCTTTTTTATACCAAATGTAATATTTGGAATAATTTTAGGACGCACATTTTCATTTGGTCAAAATGTTTACTTGGCAGATTATTACCAAGGATAATGTCATTAAGGCATTTGGTCTTTAATCAAATGATTTATTACAGCAAACAATATTTAGGCAATAAACGTTTAGTCAAATGATTTGTTATGACAAAAAATATAAAGGCAAAAATAAACATTTTACTTGTTTGTTAAATTTGATGTCTTTTGCGTATTTCTTTGTAAGCTTATGTGCTTGAATTTGTCTGAAACAAGTCAAATTTATGGTTACTAGACATTTGGTTATTTATGGAACTAGTTACAGTAGGTTATTAATTTAAAAAAAATGGTTAGGTTAGGTTAGGTTAAAACTGTGACCACCTACGCACGAGCCGAGCGAGCGAAGCGAGCGGTGCCGCGGCAGCGGCCGGCGAGTGCCAGAAACGACTAAATTATATAGAAAAAAATATGGAAAAAAGAGATTATTTTTAGGAGGCTATCGAGAGAAATAATATAATTATAATAACATTATTATTACCTGTTTAGAATTTGTCCCAAGTGGAAAAAGCACCCTTGTAATAAAACGTCTTCAACGTTAGATCTTATTAAGTTTAAAATTGACGACACCAAATATTTGGCTTATTTAATTTTGCGTAAAATATGTTATACCAACTGAAATATTTGACTAGATAAAAAATGGTAAAAATACTAGTTGGTGAACAAGTTATTGTTCAAACGTTCACTTGCCAAACATAGGTTTTCGTAACAATTATTTGGAAAGAGATTTTTTGGTAAGTAATAATTTGGCAAATGAAATTATGCGAAAATTTGTTTGGGAAGTGATAATTTGGCAATTTCTATCCGGTAAAACAAGGGAGACCCTGAAATACTATCAAAGAAATTTGACAGATTGTGGTAACTTGATGTGCTGGCCTCTGTACGTGGGAAGATGCGTAATCACGCTTTACCCTACTGCTGAGACACAGGTTTCATCTTGGTGAGATCTCAGTCACCTACGCTTTCCATCAATTATAGGCTCATTTTTATCTTCGCAAGGTTTTTCGTTTTTCTGAACAAAGGAAAATTAACGATTGTGGCCGAATTGAGAAATAGAAATAAAACATAACTTCCTTCTTCATGAAACTCAATAGCGTAACTTATTAAATAATTGGTACTTATAAGAATTAGTCATTTAAATAATTGCTTGTTGTATTATTTTCATCTAATTAAGGAATTTCTTTTAAAGCTAAGAAACTTGATCTAAAACAAAAGAAGAATGTTCTTAATTTAAAGGAAGCAAATTAAATTGTTTCATTTTCAGCAAAAAGGTTGTATAGCTTGATAGTTTGTAAGACTTTGTATACCTAGAGAAACATAGGAGGTAGATACTTCCACCCACCCACACTCCTTGGTCAGTCAAGCTCCATTACACTGCAACTCAACGCTATAATTATGATTTATAGTACTAACAATATTCAACAAAATTTTCATGCATAGAAAATACATAATAACTTTTCTATATTAGTAGCATTACCTTAATGTTCTAGTGATGCAATGTGTATGATAAGCTACCTTCGTGGATGTTGTAGAAGATAACAAAGGCCAGTATTACAGTACTTCAATTCTGAAGTTTTACCAGTTTTAACTGGTTTAAACCAATCAAATGACTTTAATCTAGTTTTAGGTAACGCAAGTCTTGATTGAGGTTCTATACCTAATACAGGTCTTAGAGTTTAAGTCATAAGATTATGCAAATGTATTTCAGTACATACGCACTGAAAACGTGTCTTTGGTTGGGGTTTTGTAGGTTATATCTATTGTTGACTTCCTTTTGTTATATCTTTAAAAATCGACTGAAAATTAAAGAAAATGAATCATATGCCTACAATTTGAACTATTAACCCTTCTAATTGGAGAATCGATCGGAAATCGAGAAAATCGAACAGAGCACCATGATAAGCCGCATGGCAATAATTTTTGGAAACTACCTTTAACGGGATCAAATTCTTTGACGACGACAGCTAATCTAGTTTAGATAAAAACCTAACAAAACTCACTACAGATCACTTAAGTATAACCAGGGCACCACAGACGTTCGCTCTACTACAAACTTTAAGAATTGACTAAGCTTTTTACGGTGGCGAGTACTAATCTCGTAAAGCTATTTTTTTTTGACGGTGGAAAATAGTCAAATGACTCCGCTCTCTCTGGGTGGAGTGCAAGGGAGTTTCAGACTCTTTCTGACTAAAACCCATCCATCAACATCATCTCCCTAGCCTTTTCCTTTTTTTTTCATGGAGCGGCTGCCTATCTAGGCAGCCGCTCCATGAAAAATACTGGTATTCAGCTGCATCCGGGTAGACTGGAAGCCGACCCCAACATAGTTGGGAAAAGGCTGAAACAGGAGGTCAGATGACCTCCACAACTCAGTAACTGGGCAACCCATCCATGGTCCTTGTAATTATAAATATATATAAATTTTATATCCTGGTCCCTTTATGTTCTGCGCTTTTTACGATGGCTAGTACCCTTATAGCTGGTACTAACACTTGAACAGTGTTTACACGTCGATATGATACGTATTATGAGATCTTAATAGTCCATTCAGAACATAGACGCAAAACTTTCAAGTTACTTTAGAGATAACTTGGTAGTAATAGTTGAAACCACTTTGTAAGTCGTGAGTTTAATATACTTTGGTGCAAGTTGGGGTAATTTTGTAGACACTAATGATGTATGAAGTATAAACTTGGATAGAATGTCAGTAAATGATTGATATTGCGAAAGTTAGTTTTTGTTGTGCAAATTGCATTCTTGTGTTTTCATAATATATATTAGTTATGCATTAATTCATGATTCTGAAGTGTTGATGAATTACGTTTAATTACAGAATCAATCTTCAAATCTCTTTTGAAATAAATGGCTTGAGTAGAAAGCGCTTATAATAGAACAAAATATACCATAACGTAAATTTATGTCTTTTACATCCTGCTTATACCTTATCAATCAATCAAAGCTTTTTCCAAACTATGTTGGCGTCGGCTTCCAGTCTAATCAGCTGAATACCAGTATTTTGCATAGTATAATACATATCTTTGGATATTTCACCCAACGCCATATAGTCCCAAGCTAAGCAACCTAATGCTTGTGTTATGGTAACGAGATAGCTGATAAACTACTTATATACATATTTTTTTTGTAAATACATACATATTATAGATATAATTGTATGGAGCTACTGCCTATCTGACCTCCACACCCCAATAACTAAGTAATACGATAGCCCTTGGTAAGACTTGTTGTGAGACTTACGGTCGTCTGACGACCCGTAACGATTGTCTGCGATCCACGAATGACAGCCGTGACCAACGACTTGACTTACAGAAGGGTCTCTGTATGTAAAGATGGTGACCTATCCACCGACCAACCGCACCAAGAGTAGCCATCCTCATCATCATTCTCCTGCCCTTATCCCAATTTATTTGCGGTCGGCGCTACGTGTCTTATTCTTCTATATTTCACTATTAGACGTCATCTCGGTAGTCAATCCCTTTCTAGCCATATCATCTTTCGCACAATTCATCCATCGTTTCTTTAGTCTTCGTCTACTTGTTTATTTCAATACTTACTTAGCCATGAGCTCCTCTCATCGTGTTTATTGCCAATAATATGGTTTAAAAATACATTACACAATGACAAAATCATGTCAAATAACACTGCTAATTGAACAGATATTTTATTTAATTGATTAGTTAAAGAGCGTACAAAAAATGGACGTGTGCCGTCAATACTTCTATGAGCTATTTAAAAACAATCTACATATACTATACGTTAGGATGTTTAGCTTAAAGTCATGGACATTCATGGTCAATGTGCGGTTCGACGAACGTATAATACTTTTGAAGTTTTTGCTGTAAGTTATTAGCGGTTAGCGGTTTTCAGATTGGAAGATTTTTTTTGTAAATTGAACCTGTTTACCTGTAACCTGTAGGGCTCAGGTGGTAACCCTGCGAGACTCTCATATTGTACTAACTAAGATAAAAAAAAAGGTACAGACGCCAGCACATAAAGCTATCCCTAACTGTTAAATTTTCTCAATTAAAAATGAACCTTATGTCTTTGCAATAAAGTTGAAATACTATCAAAAAAATTTGACAGATTGTGGTAACTTGATGTGCTGGCCTCTGTACATATAAAATTTTTTTTTTCTTAATACCGGTCGATAACTTAAGCCTAGCATTTACTACAAGACTAGAAATGTAAAGCTCCAATTGAATATTTGAAACGGTCAACAATAAAATATGAAATCACATAGAAAAAAGACCGCTCGTCTTAAAAACTTCCCTCACCGTACAGAAATTAAATATTATGCGAAGATATAATTATAAAATTGCATTAATTGCTAATAAGTATTCCATTTGAAAAAGACGAAGATTGCTATATTTCATACAAATTCCGCGTTTTGACAGTTCATAAAAAGTAACGTTATTGACTACCCTTTCAAATACCCAATTGTGTCCTTCAATCATTTCGAATTCCCTTAATGAAAAGCTACTGCATTCGTAAGTACACACAAGAATCTATGTGTTCACCGCTCATATTGTGTCCCAGAAAAAAGAACCACAAAACGCTTTACGACCAGCCGTTTAAACATCGTGGCTCGAGTAAAAGAGAAGCAGTGATACGGCTCTCGCATCATCGCTCAATTACAAAAAGGTAATCCCGGGGAGGCACTTAATGAATCATTATGGCCAGCGGCGCGTCGACCGATGTGATGCGTGCGGGATTTATAGTCAAGACTTTAACTGTTCGTATTTTATTTTTGCTTCGAAAAAGGTGGGGATGTGTGACGTTTTTCGGTGTCTCTTGGGTGACGGGATGACGAAGGTTTTTTAAGGTTGGATTCCAGGATTTCACAGGTGAATTTACTTTTCATTTTTATTCCGGAGTGAAAAGAGTAAAGTATAAATATTTGAGGAATTGGCGATGCTGAGAAGACTAGACCGCTGTTCCTGTTGAAAAGACAGTATCCCTTTGTAATATAAAATCAAGAAAAAGTAAACCAAATGCAATTATAGTCCTCTTGAAGTTACCTACCTTTCAGATTGTAAACTGACGGGTCAATTTAGTAGCATATGACATAAAAGACATCTACTGATTACATAAGATGACAGGAAATTAAACTGAATAAGACAAAATTTTGTTTATAAGTTCCACAAAAACAGCAAAAAAAAGATTGTATGAAATTCAACCACACTATAGATACGAGCGTGCCTCGAGCTAGATCGACGTTTGAGCGACTCGGAGTCAAAGGCGGCTCGCGTCAACATCAGTCATACAGACCCAATGTGACCTTGCCTTTATGTCGGCATGAAGCGATATAAGAGGGTCATAGTTCTGCGTCCGTTACACAGTATGGTCAGTTAGACAATGTTCAAGCCGTTGTGGAGCGGTGACCGTGCTTATAACAAGAGGCGAGAGTATTGCACCGTACTGCGTTTCATACAGGGCTTTTGTGAAAGGAGGCTTATTGAACTACGACCAGGACAATAACTAGTAGACAAGAGGTTTTGGGTTTTGGTGGTTAAGTTCGCCGAACGTTTGTAGAGTCGGAGACAGTGAGTGTGGTGACTTAAATGTAGAATACTCTTACTCACTTCTTCTTAGAGTGTTGATGGCAAAAATAGTAATTAAATAAATATATTTATATTTTAAATAAATCGCAGATAAAGATAATTTTAGAAATAGGCACATTTGTTCTTATGTTTCTCTGCTTTTCCTTTTGTTGTCCTCCAATCACGAAAAAAAAAATCATCTGTTCCATACATTATGCTCATAAACTCGACAATATGTACGGAACAGCTTCTATGACCCCTTAAAATATTGCTCATGAATTCATTTTTCACCCTGTATATAATATTTATGTGGTCTATGACACGAGTTCTGATGACGCAAAGGTTCATTAAACGCTTTAAATATCGGTAGAAAAATTACTCACAGTTTTACGATTGGACACGCTCAATCTAGACAAAATGTAATATTTGATTTCTGTAATCTAGAATCATAAACTAAATTAATTTGAAATGAAGTATAGGATGAAATTGAGTTTGCTATTTAGATGGCTCTTTTTGGCGAAAAAATCAAAGGTTTTCTTTGAATAAAATAATATAACATGATGCCTGCTCTCCCTGGAGAGTTACAGTGTAAATATCTATAGTGCACATATATTTCGCTTTGTTCAAGTCTCATGGAATAGAGGATCAGCCTATTGCCATCAATCGGGCACAAATCCAGAGTCAAAGCTGAGAAATCCTTGACGGAAAAACCCATTGCCCGACCTGGGAATCGAATCCAGGACCTCAAAAACAGCAGCGCTTTCGACCGCAGCTTAGTAAAATTAGGCATCATTATTCATAATCCGTATTTGTTATAATTTAGAATAACCGTGCACCTAGCTTCAGATATTTCTTAAGTGACCATGTAGGTTTACATGCATTAAAATATTTTAATTTTGAAATGTATGTTATCGTGAAATATCAACTTGATATATTTGTAAATTTTTCGTTGACAATTTTTTTGATGCCCTATGGCACTGTCCCCTTCTTTTTTATATACTTGTACATATATTTATTATGTAAAGCATTTATTTAAATAAACTCACTTGATTGTAGAACGAAATGTCTGCAACATAAATCCTGCAGAGTTAAGTCACCGCTTGAATCCTCGGGATAATATTATGAGGAAAATATTCAGACATTCATCGAAAGTTTCCCGCTAAAAAGGACTTAAAGAGCCTGTATTTTATATTGAAGCCTCTCATAAAATATTCAAACTAAATCTAAATAAATTTCTTCTCATTTCGAATATAACTTCGGTAATTTATTTGTAAAACAGCATGGCAAATCACATTAATTCCATGCTTAAGCGTTTAAGAGCAACTGAGCTCGAATCGTCGTCAAATTAACAATTTATAAAGCTTTTAAAGAAACGTAGGACAGAGGTAACAAGCGTTTTTATAACTGGTAAATATAATTTTGACGGAAATTTTGATAAAAATTCATTTTTCATAATGAAGACGTTAAAATGTGTAAGTCAAAAGGCCAGTTTTTGCGAAAAAGTCATACTCGCGAAGGAAGTGGCGGGATGGGAGAGAGAAAGGTCCTCCCGTCCCAGCCGCCGCAGGAGACGCCCCGGCCGTCGGGAGCCACGTGACGACTCCCGGCCACCGTAGGCGCGGGCCTGCGGACGGTGAGTAATGGGTGACTCACCGTCCGATCAGCACCAGACCCGTGTCGTACGGCGCGTATATGTTCCACGCGCGCCTCAAAGAGTTGTCAGCATATGAAGGGGCCCCTCAGGGCCAAGCCTGCCGGGTAAGCGGGATTGTCCGAAAGGGTTACCGCTACCCCGGAACATAAAGGGCTACGGAAGGAACATGGATGGGTTTTACTCATTAAGAGTCTGACACTCCCTTGCGCTCCACCCAGAGCGGGAGCAGTCATTGGATGATTTCCCAGCCTTAGAAAAAAAAGGCCAGTTTACCCGTTAAGGCCGAAGCCTGCCGGTTCAGCGGGATTGTCCATCCATGTTTCTTCTCCTTAGCCCTTTATGTTCTGGGTTAGCGGTAACCCTTTCGGACAATCCCGCTGATGATGATGAGACCTGGTAGTGTCTCAGATATAATCTATTAGGTTGAATAGAAGATTACGTGTGGTTCAGCAATTCAGTTCAAAATAGCAATGTAGACGAAAATTTCAGGAGCACATTTCAATCGTAGAACACTGAAAATTGCAGTGCATTCAGTCTCAAGCTACCGGTGCAGATTTGAACAACTACATTCTAGTGAAATGGCATAAAGGCTGGTGCATATATACCTACATTATAGATAAACTTAAACTTTAAATTCATTGCATAAACCTAAGCATTTCATATTATCATATTTAAGCGTTTCAAATTTTGATGAAAAAAAACCGGAGGGGCAATTCCCGTATTTTAATTTTATTTGTAAGGAAATTGTAATTTGTCGGAGCCTGTCAAAAAACCCTCTATTATTTGACGGTTATTTGTCGTTGAAATGCCTTTGCGACTATAATTTGAACGTTCTTCAAGTACGAGAATTGGTCTTCTGGGGGCCTAGACAAGAGTCAATCACTCCGTGTCGATTCGATTTCGAAAATTGTTGATCGAACAAGTCTCAGCGATTCGGATTGTCAAGAATGCCACTCGTCAACGCATTTGTATGGGAAAATTGATCGAGTTTCGTTACACAGTTTTCCATTGTCTAGCACTTAGCCATTGAAAACGATTTATCACGTGACATTCCGCAAGTATATGCCAATTCCATACATTTCGGACTTGACTTTGTCTGGGCCCTCTAGTCAGTAAATGAAATGTCTCGTACTAACAGTTTCTTATTATTTTTAGGTTATACAAAAGACGAACCACTTTGGGGACCAATCGGGTAATCGCAAAAAAAAACAACTGTTCCATACACTTGTGTTCTCACATAAATCGTCAAAATGTATGGAACAGCTTATTTTGAACACGGAACTCTAATAAAATCAAGCTTCGGCTACCTTTCATATTATAAGAGTTATAGACTCTAGAGCTTCTGTAATTCAGTGTAATCGTTCCAAGAACGCCATTTTGTGAAAATATTTACAACGTACAACATTCTTCATTTTCAGGGGGATAATCATTTGTTGTTGGAATGTCGACTCTAAAAAAATAGTCATAATAATAATAATAATAATAATAAAGTTTATTTCAGACCAAGATAGTCCATAGAGTGTTAGTATTACACGGGCACTTAAGAACTAAGTTAGTAAAACACAAAATAATAAAACAAACTAACTAAAATACCACTAAAATTATTCTATATGTAGGCGGATCCAATGCCTCCATATAGGACTCTCCAGGTGTTCTGCAACCACCCTCAGGTAGCATAAGGTTCAAGGCAGGCAGCATAAGGCTCATAAGGTTTATGGATATTTTTTTAGGCAGAAGACATTACTGTCATGTCCTGCCTAAGGGTACAACGATGCATTACGACGTATGCTTAAAATACGTTGTTATAAAACGATTAAAGGAAGCATCTCATATAATGTGAGTATATTCATAAAACATAATCATTATTAAAATTAGTTACACATAGCCTTTGTATTTCAGTTATGGTAATCGGCTCTTTAAAAATGTTGTGTTGAAAACTTTGCCAATCGTCGTGTGCTGCTGAAATTGGTATTTGAATCCTATTTGAAGGGCTACAAGGTTCAGTTTTGGTTGATTTTTGAGTGGTGTATGCGTAAAATTTATTGGAGGTGTCAATTTAAATTGCAAATGTGCAACTGGTTTACGTGAGCTAAGGTGTCGTTTTAAAGTATGGCCAATTGACGCTTATACTGTTAGTGTTTTCGCGAAACCATTGACCAATCAGTATTTATTACCAAATTATTATAGCATCAACGTGTCAAAGCGGACAAACGACGTACTTTAAGACCTTTTAATTTATTGGAAGAAAGTAGGTAGTTACATCTTTTGGTGCGTGTTCAAAATTGGAACTAACGCGGCCATTTTGTCTTTTAATACAATTTCTATAGTAATTTCACATAATATTAACCAAAACGCCTGTGAATGTCATTATGGGTGTCCGACCATCACGTCTTGTAGCAGTATTATTTTAATATTGTGCAACAGTGATAGCCTGTTGGTGTGACCATCGGACTGCCAAGTCTAAACTTTGAACCCAAGAGACGCACCTCTGACTTTTCGGAGTCAAGTGCTTATTGTATAATTCTCACTCGCCTATTAGTCGGTGAAGGAAGACATCGTGAGGAATATTTCTAAACAGTATGTAAGGCAAAGTCGGAGGCCCAATGGCAGCATGAAAACTCTCACACCAGGTTAGTCAGAAAAACCAAAAAGAAAGAATTTTATGAAGAACAAGGATTTTTTATTTATTTATAAGTATTTAATTTTAATTAAATGAATGATAAAACTTGGTCTTCACGTCTTTTACATTTATTTTAACTTATTATTAAACAAAAAAAAATCCTTCATAATTATTTTTATTCAGACATAGCTTGGATTTCATCCAGTTTTTATTTTTTAGCATCTTGTTAAGTGCTTTAAATACCACTATAAATATTTGAGTTATGTATTCACATAAATACTGGAATACAAAAGTAATCTCCGTTTCCTGATGTTTCACGATCATGGGATATAGCCCCAAGCTACTAAATATACGCTACACCTTATCCAATATAACTAGACACCTAATTTCAAAACGTTGACTAAAAAATTTATCAGCACCAGAGATCTTGCTTCAATGGTCGTTGATTAGAGAACCCACAAAAAATGTAATGTTCTTTAACAAAAATTATGTCTTTATTAGACTTATTACGAGACGTTCGATTATTTTACGCTTACTTTTTATTTTATTTCAACAAGAAACTTTTTATTTACGAAGAGGATAATATTTGTGTAATAATATACTTACTCTAACAGACTAAAAAGGAGAGAAGAGAAGCTAGGATATCAATAATGGGCCTGCAGACGGTGAGTAATAGGTTAGCTCACCGCCCGATCAGACCGGCAGGCCCGTGTCGGAGGCGCGTACATGTTCCACGCGCGCCTCATAGAGTTGTCATCAATAAGGAAAGGGCCCGTTATTTACTTCCTAAGCCTGACGGGTAAGCGGGATTGCCCGAAAGGGTTACCGCGCTGCCCCGGAACATAAAGGGATAAGGAGGAAATATGGATGGGTTTTAGTCAGTAAGAGTCTGACACTCCCTTCCGCTTCACCCAGAGCGGGAGGAGTCATATGATGAATTCTCTCAAAAAAAAAGGATCAATAAAATTGTCGGAATCGCTGACAAAAGAAAAAGTGCCCAAAAGGCTGGCAACATTGCCACGTTGTAAGGCGATGCTGATTCTCTGGCCAAAAAAAGGCCTTTATTCACATGATCAGCAGGGCTTTGTCTTGAACAATCAAAGTGGGCCGTTGGATACCGTGGCCCTAGTGTTTCAACCCCAAACTGCTAATATATCTCCCAATTAGATTGGAATACCTTCAGCGTTTGAGGTTTTCCTAACTGATCCGTAGCAGCCCCAGCGTAAACTTTATAAGTAAACAATACCAGGAGGTATTTGAATTACGTAATCCAAATTGGTTAGTTTCAATTTCATTAATAGTTTTGGGAAGGAATAGCTAGGATTCCTCATTTTATTCTTTGGTTAAATGGGATACAAAATTGTATGTCACATTAAAAAGCCGGTCAAGTGCAAGTCGGTCTCACACGCGAAGGGTTCCGTACCACCATTAACTATTTAAAACTACGTACAGACGCCAGCACATCAAGCCTTCCCTAACTGTCAAATTTTCTCAATTAAAAATGAACCTTATGTCTTTGCAATAAAGTTGAAATACTATCAAAGAAATTTGACAGATTATGGTAACTTGATGTGCTGGCCTCTGTACCTATTTAAAAAATATTCCAATGAAAAACACATTTTTTGGACACGAATGAATTAGTGAAATTAATAAAAGAGCGGTAATCACTAAATCCGTTTAGCACTAAACATAATATTTAAAACTCTTTCATTTCCAAATGATTAGTAGAAATAGAGCAATGTTATAGAAAAGTTTAAGCTATTTGTGGTGCAAGCGGTCTTTAAGGTGAAATCTAACTAAGAGAGAACAAATCCAAGTCATCTGACATCTCTGATGACATTGATGATTATTATGGTTAGTGGTTTTAATTGTGTAAACATTGCGAATCATATTTCGACCAAGATCAAACGTGACATTTACCTGCAAACACAAGAAAATTTGACTTTAGCGGGCTACGTCTCTACCTATTCACCTTAAGGTAGGTACAGAGGCCAGCACATCAAGTTACCACAATCTGTCAAATTTCTTTGATAGTATTTCAACTTTATTGCAAAGACATAAGGTTCATTTTTAATTGAAAAAAATTGACAGTTAGGGATAGCTTGATGTGCTGGCGTCTGTACCTAGTTCTTTATTCGAATTCAAAAATGTGTTCTGCCTCTTAAACGAGAAGTCCGTTTGTTTGAGTTCCTCTACGGTTTCTGATTACGGCCCTGTGTGGGACGCCCAAAAATAAAACGTTGGGACCAAACACATGTCATTTGTCAGCATTTCGCTCTCATGACGTGAAGTAATTTACGATATCCTTTCATGTTGCTCTTTAGTGGCAAGGGCAGTTGAAAAATATTAAATTTATAATGTGTTAATTCAATCGAATGTAAAAAAGTTGTATAATATGAATAAAATTAAATAAAAATGATAGAATAATAAAAATATGTCTGCCTGAGAATCTAATTACCTACCACTTATTGTCACATAGCTGTTAATTATCTTGTTTGTAATTATTTTTTGCGTCGAAATAGACAGGTACTTTTTAAAAAGATAATGATAGTGTACTATATTTAAGTCTAACAAGTATGTATTGTTAATAGCTGTACATGTTGATGCAAATAAATACTTATTCTATTCTGTCCTAATGAAGTATATGCTTTATAAGAAGAGGAAGACCAAAGAAACGATGGATGGATTGTGTGAAAGATAATATTGTTAGAAAGAGATTGACTACCGAAATGACGACTAATAGAGAAGTATGGAAGAAAAAGACATGTTGAACTGACCTCAAACAAATTGGGCAAACATAAGGGCAGGAGACAGATGAATGAAAAATATTTAGTAATAACTGCTCAATAAAATTAATTTTAAATGTAAACAACTAAAAATAATCTTCAGTGTGCATAATTAACATGAATGGTGAAACTGAACCTAAACTATTTTAATCCGAAAGACGCGACTGTCATCAGATTTAAATACTTAAGCAGGAGCTTTGAACGATTCGTATTAAGATTCCAAGTTAACGTTCTGTAGTCGTTATTCATATGACGTATAGCGTTCAAAATTAGGTCGGATTAGTGATTTCATGGTGTTTTTGTCGTATTTGTTCGCTTTCTGACGCGTATTTGGTTACGTGCCACCTTCGTAGCCAGAATTCAAAAAAACGAACAACGAAAGCATTAAGCGCATTTTGAAAATCGAACTTTGTTTATGATTTCTCGATTTTTATGCCAGTTATTGTTGAACACATTTTTTTGTGTTGCCAATTAAAAGTTTATTGCCATGTTCGTGGGTTACTTGATTTAGTCGTAATGTTTTTACAAGGATTTGCCGCAAAGTAAGGGTGAACGATCTATTGTGCTTACGACTCCTTAAATCGAGACGAAAATAGCAGCAATTATCTTTATTATCGAACAGTTTTTTGTGAACAGAATTCGTTTCGGATACCTTTTGATTGGATGAAAATCAACTGTTATTTATTACTGACGATAATTCCCCGTAAGTGTAAACGGGTTACGTAATAATAAGTCGTAAAAATACTGAGACAGACCACAACCCGATATTCATTGGAGTATCGTGCTCTTGGTAGATAACTTGTAATCTTTGTACCATAGTTAACAATCACATTGGACGGCCGACCGGCGTAAATTGTCCCCGCGAGGTACAACCGAGCACGCATTTAGAAAAATCACTTTTGCCCTTGCGGCTCTGAGCGCGATTGTACCGACCCAGATACTCCGCGTAAATGATATTTAATAATTCCGGTTGAGAGTACAAATTGTATATGAGATGTCGTTTATTAAAAATGTTATAAGGAACTCGATATACCTATACAGTATCATTCTGTTACATCTTTCGTATCTGTTTGAGTATCAGTAAACGCTAAGACTTTTAAATTCAACAAATAGGTATCAATGGTATCCAGGTCACTCACTCATATAATTTTACTAAATGTGTCTATTTCTGGTTAAACTTACATACAAATTATTATTTATTTTAGTCCGCGCTGAAAGTTCACTTGAAGGAAATTGGAAAGAAGGAAAATCGGTGAAGGAAAACATCGTGAGGAAACCGGCATGCCTGAGAGATGTTTCTCAACAGTATGTGATGCTAAGTCAGAGGCCCATGGGCAGCATTAAAACTCTGACACCAGGTTAGTCACTAACCACACGAAAAGAAGAAGAGGTAACTATCTCGAACAGTAGGTGCATCAATAGAAAAATGCATTTTTTTAAGGGTGGGAATTCGTCAAAAGACTAAATAAAATCCACCCATGTTCCTTCTTCAGCGCTGTTCCGGAGTAGTGGTAACCGTTTCGGACAATTCCGCTGACCCGGCAGGCATTGGTCCTTACGCATAAAATAAAACGAAATTTATTGTCTACATAAAACAATTGAATAAAAAAACAAATTAAGCTAATAAAGTACCATCAAAATCAATAAACAAAATAATGCAATCCAGTTCAGTTTCATAATTGGAACACAAACGCACATCGCCACTGCCACTTTTATAAATACATTATATCTGCCACTATTTTGTCATTTGCCACGGTACGCCGGAACACGACAGGTGTGTCCAGAACTTATGAATTTTTATGTGACATTAAGTTCAGAGGATAATAACACCTATTGAAATGACTGGTCATTTCTTGAAGTTAGCACGTATGCATTGAATAGTAATGCGCGAAGTAGGTTTAATAAAAAACAAGTGCGAGTCTGACTAGCGTACGAAAGGTTCCGTTCCATCTATAAAAACGGCAAAAAAAACACGTTTGTTGTATGTGTGCCCCCTTAAATATTTATTTTATTCTGTTTTTTAGTATTTGTTGTTACAGTGGCAACAGAAATACCTACATCATCTTTCAAAATTTCAACCGTCTATCTATCACGATTCATGAGATACAGCCTGGTGACCGACGGACGGACGGTCAGACGGACAGCGGAGCCAGGACGCGGAGCGGAAACAGGCCTCTTTTACTAATAAAAGAGGCCTGTTTTGCCCTTTGGACGGAACCCTTAAAATTGAGGCAATGTTTATAAGCATTTTATTCATAGCTGCAATTTAAAGATATTATCTACGTATTCGCACTTAAAATGATTTCGTTTATCAGAAAACGTCTGTTGTCCTAGTATTTTCTGGTCATTGTCTTAAAATACATAAATAAATAAATGATAAAAAATGTAAATATTTAATAAGCAAATATTTTGTCACGTCACCTCATTATATAACATAACATCACGCCTGTAATATCCGAAGGATTAGGCAGAGGTGTGCCTGTAGTACAGAAGCCAGCACATCAAGTTACCACAATCTGTCAAATTTCTTTGATAGTATTTCAACTTTATTGCAAAGACATAAGGTTCATTTTGAATTGAGAAAATTTGACAGTTAGGGATAGCTTGATGTGCTGGCGTCTGTACACCCACATTTTACCAGTTATGTTTAAGTCGAATGTAATAGGGGGTGAGCTTATTGCTATCAACCCAGGCACAAATGAAAGATTCGGCTGCTTCTGCGAAATGACTACTGGAAAAACCCAAATAACACATTGCCTCATGGTCAGCAGTAGCTCTTGACCACCAGACCAAGGAGAAATCCAAAAAAAAACTTAAATCTAAGATATCGAAAAGATCACACAGCCTACAACTTCACCATTTCTTCGGGATTTTGCTCCCAAAAATCTGGGTCAGATTCGTTGACCTTAACACGGTTAATAGTAACATATATACCCAGCCCTATCGTACTTTCAGTAAGTTGCTAAGAGTATCAAGTTAGTGTGTGAACTTTCAGTCATCAGACCTAAGTACAAGTAGGTAAGAGTGCCTATTAATGTAAATCTTGTAACTGTATATACTTCTAACATAATTATTATTTGCTTACAAGTACGAGTTTCAATATTCCAAGTATTTCCAAAATATACTTCAGATTGTTTGTAGTTCTAGTTGGAATTTATTAAGTAAATTAATATCAACAACGACATCTCAATTTGCAAGCTTCTTACTACTTTAAAAAAAAATATTTACTAGGTGAACCTAATAAATAAACCCGCAGCAGTACATACAAAAAAGAAAAAAAAAACAATAATAATAGTGTTGGGATGTACGCGTATTATAGGTGTACACAGCATTAACTATAAAACAACAAATACAATATTAAATATATTATTAGGTAGCAAAAGGAAAGAAAAGAAAAACAATTTCTAAACAAAATGTTACCAAACAAGGTAGATTACTTAATGCAGTCCCGTACAACTTAATCTACAAGTCTCGGCACATGACGTCACAAATAAAAAACAAAAGACTATTATGAACAAAAAGCTCGGATTTTAATAAGTAGTAGGTAGTAATTACGTAGTACGAACTATACTATAAGGTATAAAAAAGTGCGTTGTAAAGACATAATTGGCCGTTCTCATAAACAATGGTTCGGGTGCTAGTGCCTGGAGCAAGGAACAAATGAAGCATGCTCTCACGTATAAAGCAACCAATTTCCCTTGAACCCTCAGACTTGTTGAAGTACCACTTTGCTCCTGTATTTTGGATGCTCGGGGACGACGAGGGAGGTCAAGCCGTTTTGGTGGCAGTGGTCCTAGAACAACAAAATGCCATGTATGAAACAAACACGTTGGAAATTCTGTTCCGCATTAAAAGTATGTCCGTGGTAGGAAAACGTGGATAATGGTAAACTCTTCATTTGGTAAGGTGAATAATATTATAGAGACGGAGTTTAATTTAAACAAACTTGTGAAGAAAAATTTTTGCACATTATCACTACATAGTCTAAAGCAAAGTCGCTTCCCGAGTCTGTCCTTATGTCTGTATGTATGCTTAGATCTTTAACACTACACAACGGATTTTGATGCAGTTTTTTTTAACAGAAAGAGTGATTCAAGAGGAAGGGTTATGTGTATTATTTGTCGGCATATTATGTGGGCGAAGCCTCGGGCGGAAACTAGTAAAGAATAAAACAAAGTTGTAAGAATTGTTTGAAGATACCTGCATAAAGTTTCAATATTTTGAAAAATCTCCATGGCCAAATTTTGGCCATAACCCTATAATGACACACACACACACACACACATAAAGACATATTACATTATAATTACACTATCACCGAGACATTTAATATCACAGGACAAAATACTATATAAGTTAGACATCCACAAACATGCAACAATAAAGCGTATGCCAAAGTTTTCAAGACAAAACTCTTTCATAAAAACATTCATAAATGCCTTTAGCTTGTTTAAAACTACAAGCAAAATAAAGTACTAATCTAAATAATGCCCTCAGCTATATAATAATAATAATATAATAATATCCTTGGACATTTCACACAACGTCATATCGTCCCAAGCTAAGCAACCTAATGCTTGTGTTAGGGTAACGAGATGGCTGATATACTACTTATATACATTTTTTTTTGTAAATACATACATATTATAGATAGAATACATACATATAATAAAAATAATAAGAATATTAAATTGTACATAGACATTACGCAACTAATCTGCATCCTTTCTTACATAAATTTTCATAAATACGACTGAACTTTTTCAAACGACCCACAGAGGGATGCATAATTTACAAGTCGCTAACAGTACGTAACATATTGTCCTCGTTACAGACAATACACTACATTTTTTAGACACTTTTATGTCCTTTACAACGGGATGCAATGTGGCAAAGATTAAGATCTAGATAGACCACTTTTTTGGTATGTGATTTATGACTAAACTATGTATTATCATCATTGATCATCAGCCAACATAGGTCTACTGTTGGACTTAGGCCTCGCTAATTCGCTCGTTCCAATTAAATCCCCTAGATCAGTCCCCCAGGGGACTACACAGTATGATCCACTACGATCGACGCCACCGAGACGCAGCACTGGCCGAACCTGCAAAACCTGCTTCAACGCTTTTGGGACTTTTTTTTTTGGAATAGTACTTATTACTCAAAAATTCCCAGCACTGGCGATAGTAGTGGACCATATAGCGCTGTGTAGTCTCCAGGGGGACTGATTTAGGGGATTTTAGTGGTACGAGCGCACCAATTGCACGATATTCAGCTACATTCTCGGCAACTATCATCTTGCCACTCTGCTAAGATCGTCGCTCCACCTATTCTGATGGCGGCCTACCTGAAGTCGTGTATAGATGCGTGTAATGTGTAATATAATTATGTAATTTATCCTGTATTGAAACGCAAATTCTACGTGTGGATGGCTGGTGGCTGGTTTTTAGCGTGAACGCAAAGGCTCTCGCACTCAATCACGTACATGATTCGCGATGCGCTTGTCTGCCGTTCACACTATTCGCATTACATTATAATTTACATGCGGCTGTGCACGACTTCACATTTGCCGATATGCGGTCGCCACTCAAGAACACGTCTCCCTCAACGGTCATCGGTTCTACCGCTAATGTGACCGGCACACTGTCACTTTAGCTTTCGTATTTTGTAAGCTTTTTCGACAAATCTATTACCATGGACACTGTACTCAATACTCGAATGCTTTTTATTAATTTCCTTAGCAAGAAAATTAATAAAAAGCAAAGTAAATTTCCTATTTCATTAGAACTTTGGTGGCAATTTAATTGGTAACATTAAGAAGTATTTTTTACTTATTGGTAGCTCAATTAAACTACACCATTTTTAAACATGAACGATGCGACCTGTCTACCCCTCTATTCCTCCCTAGTCTATATCCTCACTAAGTTAGTTAAACGCCTCCCTAAGGCCTCATACACAACATCAGTTTAATCTACCAACGTAAAATATCGCACATCATGTATATTAATGTTTGGTATTTATTGCAAGCGTTGTACCAAATTTATTCATTGCCTGGACGCGTTGAGGGGTTTTTAACAACTTTATTTAAGTGGGATAAGAGGGATTTTCGTAAGATTAGCACGTGGATTTGGTGGTGTATGCGTCATTTGTTTTTTACATGCTTTATATTTGCTTGTAAGTTGTAAGTTTGTTTGTATGTTTGTAACCGACGTCATTTGTTTTTATTATCTTGTATTTTGGCTTTGGCTTGTATCTCCGCCGGACTATTCTGTAGTAATTTAGAAAAAGTGAGCTTTCATTCCATCAGACGCTAGGGATTGACATTATCGACAGCTTAAAAAAAAAATGACAGTTTACTTCAAGCTCACTTCAACTAAGTTTACACGGTGAGATTCCTACATAATAGATAGGCTGTTCTAAACGTAAACCCCTGTCTAGTAAAAATAAAAACATAAGTGGAAATAAATTAGTAAGTTTTGAATAATTATGACAACATGGATAGATAACGATTCAGTAATATTTAAAAATTTAGTAAATCTTTGCCCTTTTGACTCCAATCATTGAC
The DNA here is from genome assembly GCA_951799385.1 of Hyppa rectilinea. Classification (NCBI taxonomy): domain Eukaryota; kingdom Metazoa; phylum Arthropoda; class Insecta; order Lepidoptera; family Noctuidae; genus Hyppa; species Hyppa rectilinea. The sequence goes on from OX637315.1 coordinate 13,713,284, forward strand.
GCTCATTTTATGGCGAAGCAGCTTTTTATTAATCCACCATATTTTTATTTTCCCAGCATAAAACTTTTCACTATAAAAGAAAATAATAAAAATACCACTGAACTAATCAAAACCTTTTTATTTGACTAATTTAATTTACACAACAAATATTTTATAGTTTACTCACATTAAAAATTTAAAATTACCAAAACTTTCTAAATTTGCCGCAGTAAATTGAATAAAAACAACATAAAGATGGTATTTTCAAAAAGGTTACGCGCAATATTATTTATTCAACACTTAACCATTATTTCGTTTGAAAGCGTAGTTAGAAGGCAATAAAACTTAACAGCACCACAATGCTTAATTAAAAAGTATAAAGTCGAATGTTCTAATTAAAAATTAATGAAACGCCCCTTAATATGACGTGGCTATAAAATTGGATTTTATTGCATCATACGATATTTGACAGCTGCCTTTGACAGGCATTTATGGGCATAGTTTTAAACGCTGTTCCATTGAATGAAACTTGTCTATTATCTGATGTTCGTATGATGTTTTGCCTTTAAAGATGTTTAATGGCGATGTGTCCAAGCGAAGAATAAGCTCCGTGTGTGGTAAATACTTGGATTCCTGAAATTGAAGAAAAGTACCATAAAAGATAAATTTTATGAGGAAAAGCATAAGATACTCTTAAGCGAAACTATCATGATAAATGTCAGTGTATTGTATAAGACTAACAATTATGATTTTTATTATTTTTTAAATTACCAAGTACCAGGAGACCTAGACAGTCAAGTTTCAATCGCTACGTGTCGATTCGATTTCGAACATCGATATCACTTGTGCTAAGTTGTTGATCGAACAATTCGTTATCTCAGCGATTCGGATTATCATGAAAGCCACTTACGAGCACATTTGTATGGAAATATCGATCGAGTCATTCGATTTTGTCATTGTTTTGTTACACAATTTGACATTATCCAGGGCTTAGCGATCGAAAACGCGACATTTCGAAATCTTATGTCAATGCCATACATTTCGGATTTATCTAATTTCGTTATCGCTAATGAAAATGAGACTATGTCTATGCTCCTAGATGTGTGATGTGTGTAAATTAATAAGCCATGTATAACTAATAACTAATCCGTCCTAAGTATTATATACATTCCAAGCTAATAAAAGAGTTTAAAAAAAAAAGGAGACCGAACGGGTCATCGTAACAGGTGGCGTTCTGCTTACCCCTATGGAAGAAGGTATGAATTTATGTTCAAAATTACCCATTGTTCATTAAGAAGTCATTTCTTGGAAAGGGGAACGTATGTTTATAAAGGTAAAGTTTTAATTGGTATGATGAGTATCAATGCAACAAAGTATCTTGAAAATTGTCACAGAAATAATTACCGTCACATTACGTCATATCCTCTGTAATATAAGTGAGCAACATAGTAAGGGAAAAAGAAAGCCGCGAAGAAGGTTGACTTTGTTTTTACATCAGTCAGCTATGAAATGCCAACGCCACCTAGCTTAAAGACTCCAAGCTGTTATAGAGAAACTCCTAATAAAAAACCCCAAAAATCCATTTGTCCAACTTGGGAATCGAACCTAGGATCAGCTCAGCTCTTGCGACCACTAGATCACCGAGGCAGGCCTAATTAAGTTATTATAACACAAGAAAATTCATTCTTACTATATTTGAAGTCCGTACGTAATTGAAGTACAGAGGCCAGCACATCAAGTTACCACAATCTGTCAAAATTCTTTAATAGTATTTCAACTTTATTGCAAAGACATAAGGTTAATTTTTAACTGAGAAAATTTGACAGTTAGGGATAGCTTGATGTGCTGGCGTCTGTACCTAGTTCTTTATTCAAACGTCTGTACGTAAATAGGCTACACAGTTTGATGAAATATTTTACTAACGACAAACTGAAAGGTTGACCTGCAGAAATAATTCAGTAGAAATGAGAACCGAGTTAATTAATTACGAAACTTCCTAATCAAATCGTTCCCATCAAAATCCAAGGCTAGACGTTTGTCAAATGAGCTGACCGTTACACATCCTTGACATAATTATCTTTTCTATGTTTGTACACGTAATAATAGCCCTTATTACTACCGCATAAGGATGTGAATGCATAAGGTTTTTCCGACTAACGACGCCACTTCATCTCTTAGCTTTCGAGCCTTTGTTCACCTGACAAGGTTCGCGATAATATTGAAATGCCGTACGTGAATAGAACGTCCATTCATCTATCGTTCTATCGGTATAGTGGGACACATGGTCTAAGTAAATCAACAACCGGAAACAAAAATAGTACATCTAATCCAGCTTGTCCCTTGCTGTCCTTCCCCAGCAACGCCCTAAGCCAAGGTCCACCCAGAGAGTGCCCTTAACGTGATAAAATAGATTATTTTTTTTTGTATATAATTAAGATGAATACATAAAGACACAAAGAAGACCGTATAAGACAATTTTTACAGATATTAATGCAAAAGAAAAATATCTCATCACGACCAGTCTAATTATAGGTTGCTAGAGCAGCGGCCACGCTTGCCTAGAGCAGGTTGGTAGATGTCAAATGTCTTTGAATTTCTAATTCTAGGACATGGCCGGTTTTGACAGCAAAGTTGATAAAATCAATTACAATAAGTTAAACGCCTTTCCTAACCAGTGCCTACAACGTAAGTAATGTAAGTCGGATGGTTACACCTGGGCCATCAGTCATCACTGCTTTTCAAATTAAACTTGTATAGAAATTCTATTACAAACTGGGATTTTACAATTAGTCTCTTGTAGCGAATGAACATAAAACTGTAATCTGGCAACCAGTCCTACCAAGGAGAATCGTATAACCCAGTTCCTGACTGGGTTGTGGAGGTCAGATAGGTAATCGCTTCATGTAAAATACTAGTATTCAGCTCCATCCGGTTAGACTGGAAGCAGACCCCAACATAGTTGGGAAAAGGCTAGGCAAATATAATCTCTTGTAGCGTAAAATGATTGCCGAACCAACCATCAGTGTGTCTCATATTATTTACAAGAATTTCTTGCAAGCGTATGATTAGCTTATTGTGTTCGAGCTACCGTTTCATACTTTGACAAGGCCGATGTAATAAATACTATAGAGATATAATTACATCGAGTTTCAATGTCCGCCGATGTTGTAATATTCAATCGAATAGATATCCATAATGTAACCGATTGGCATTTTCATTGTTATCGAAGTAAAATATTCAATATTTGAGCTGATTCATAATGGATTTTAATTATGTATTGTGATTTGATTGAAATCAAATAGAATTGAATTATTTATGTGAAATGATTATGTATGCATGATGAGTTTAGAAATTATATAAATTTATAAAGTAAATTGTTTGGTTTGGAAGTTTTATGGAATACCTGACGCTCTAATATTTAATAAAACATAATTAATAGGGTAAACAAATGATAATTATTTGGTCCGTCAGACAGATAATTAACAAATATTAGACACGTATTTTTTTCTTTATCATATTTAAATGAATGATTCAGATAGGGCCCGCTAAGACAAGTTAGTTTAAAATGTCCATACCCGTGACGTCATACCACATTAAAAAAGAAAATATACGTCTCTAATAGAAATAGGCAGCAGTGTGCAAAAATAAAATATAGGTAGTAGTTTGAAATATGATTCTAGGCGGCGACCAATAAGCGGGATTGTCCGAAAGGGTTACCGCTACCCCGGAACATAAAGGGCTACGGAAGGAACATGGATGGGTTTTAGTCAGTAAGAGTCTGACACTCCCTTCCGCTCCACCCAGAGCGGGAGCAGTCATTGGATGATTTCCCAGCCTTAAAAAAAAAAAAAAAAAGGCGGCGACCAAGCGGAAATCACTGTTTGAAATGAAATCTAGAGATTAAAGGCATCGCGCTCTAGTTTTTATGTAATAGAAAAACTATCTGCATGAAAACTGATAAATCAATCCACCTAGCCTTTTCCCAAATATGTTGGGATCGGCTTCCAGTCTAACCGGATGCAGCTGAATACCAGTATTTTACATGAAGCGGCTGCCTATCTGACCTTCATAACCCAGTAACTGGGTAACACGATACCCCATGGTAAGACTCGCTGTCAGACTTTCGGGCTTCTGACTACCCGTAACGACTGTCAAAGTTCCACTGACTGCAGGGACCAACGGCTTAACGTGTTTTCCGAGGCGCGGAGGAGTCTCGATATCTCAAGATGGTCACCCATCCACAGACCAACCCCGGCAAGCGTAACTTAACCAGAAGGATATTAATCATTCAGGTTAAGCTACGCTTGCCATGCGGCTGTTAATACTTAGCCACGAGCTCCTTATGAAAACTGATAATCCGAATATTAAATGCTATGCATTCACCATACTGAATACGCCGAATGATATCATTCGCAAAACGCAATAAGCAGATGTTACAAAACCTTAAATGCACCATCTGCACAAAAGAACCACAGCTATCATTCCAGGTCCATATTTATCGAGACATTGTCCGGCAAGTATCCAGATTTCATAACAATTACTTGGACAACGTACGTAATACGTCCGGGGGACGTGTAATAGCTGTTATTGCGCAGATGTCGAACTGCTATACGAAACCGGAATAAGCAAATTACCTTTTTAATGGTAGCTAGTCTGCAATTAGCCGGACATTTCTTGAATCACCCAACTGTAGGCAAGTACAGACGGCGTAAAAAATTGTTTTTGATATAATATTGTTTGTTGAATTAATAATAATAATATGTATGTCATTTATTTCAGATAGCAAAGACCCATAACATATTATTATATACTTACAGACTATCATACATATTTATAAAAACCACAAAAACTATTGTCCACGAATTTATATTGTACGTGAATTTGTAATTATGTCAAGACAATTTTGCGGTGACCAGTTGCTAGTTATCTTTCGTTAATAATATCCTTCCCTCAATTTAAAGAATACAGCGGCGAATTTCTGTTTTACAGAAATTCATTGATGATAACAGTTTCGAAACAAAAAATGTTCCCTTTGTGACAGTTTACACTATCAAACAACATAAACTTTTGTGCTGGAATTTAACCCGTACCTATTGAAGATATCCTTAATATTATATACCAGATTTTCTTACATCTTATTGAAGAAACTTATAACTGGTTTCACCACAGTTACGGAGTCTGTCTTGGCATCAATTATTTATAGGCTTATCTTTATCTTAAGTGAGATGTAGATGTACTAGATGATAGATAACCTGTAGAAATCAATTTAATTACTGACAAATTGTAACTCATTAGGAATGACTTTATCAGGAAAGTATATGAAGTCTATCATCGCACTAATTGCCATAGTATGGGAAAAAATTAAAGTATATCCTCACGATTATTTATTCTATTGATTCAAATCAAATTCAAATTTCTGTTCTATACATCAAGTTTTTCTGTTAATGGACAGTGTTGTCTTATGAGTTGCTACTACACAAATAGTATCAACATCTAACCTCTTTTGTTATAAATACACGGTTTACCGAAAAATTCAAAAAAAGAACAGAATATAAATAAACAAACATATGCCAAACGTTCGCTCACTGACTGTACTTGCCATATCAGTGCCACGAATTTGTGCATAAATACAAAACTATGCAATTAAAACTTTCATTTCTGTAGTACCTACTAAAAGGGTTGAGCAAATTAGGCATTGGAAAAAATAACCGCGTGCAAATGAATGTAGGGGGAAAAGCAATAATTATATTTCAAAATAGGAACTACGAAGGGGAACGTGTTATTCTGAGCTTGATTGTAACAGGTGTTTATTCTAGGTCCAAAGACAATAAGTACATAATTATAGAGGGGGGCTATGTGGTGATTTTGTAAATGACATATTAATAGTCTTTAGAACGGAAATTTAAACGTATTCTTGATTTTATGTGTGTGATTACGAAGGGACACATGACATATAAAGCAAAAAAAAAAATTGTTACGTTGTGATCGAAGTGCAATTTAGGTGCTTTGAGAGCCGGTTGCGGAATGACTAGACTTTGTTTATTTTTATCTGACTTTATTGACGGCGAGTATGTAGTTCGGACAAAAGCGGAAGCTTCGGAGTTTAAATTTCAGACTTTTTGAGAAATACCATTGGATATTGACCGACCTTTTTGTTGTCTTTAAAAATATTAAAGCCTTTGCTTTGGTGTGGTACAATACAGGTTAGTGAGTAGAGAAAAAAAAAAGAAAATATATGTAAGAAAATCAGTAACATAATTTAAAAATCGGAAGGCAAGATCTAACTTTCTTTCTGAATACGTGAGAGAAAGTCACCATTATTATGATGTAGCAAGTTCATCAAGCTGTCAACTCGTCAAAACTTGGCATGACTTGGAGCCAATGTTGGCGGAATTACATTATTGTTGAAAAATCAAGCATGCATTGAGAGGCCGTGGTCTGTCGGTTTGTTTAGCGACCACAATGCCCCACGCTAACGAGTCGCGCGTCTGAATAAAACATCGCTCAGATGAGGCTTGAGGGATGAGATGAAGAGGTTTACGTAAAGGAAAGTATACGGGTTGATATTTTGATCATTGTTACTAGACTAGCTTAGAAGAAACTTTGCAAACGACTGCATGTTTGTAAAGCCTTATCAAGTCATCACCATGTTTAGACCCGTCACATGTTTAGTGACACGTGTGTGTGTGTCTAATAATTGTGTGTGTAAAAATTTCACCGTGAAAACTTTGGTGAGTTAGCTGTCGTTCCATCTAATGCTAGGGTTGTCAGCTCAATTTAAACTCACTTCTCCCGTATACTCACATTCAGTGTATTAATAGTTTTCACGTTGAGCCTGTTATGTAACCATCATAATTATTTTCCTACCCTCGTACTGAGTCGGCGCAATACCTTTTTCTTCCACACTTCTCTATTAGTTGTCTTGAAGGTCCCTTTCTCAGCCCAATCTGTTCAGTGGTTTGAGTTATGTGTGGATACATAGATCAGTCAGTCACTCACTTACGGTTTCTTTTTATACAGTGTGTTAAGTTAAATGAGGGGCATACTTAGATGGGGTACAGTACTCTTGAAAATGAACAACTTTGACTATGGGACTAACTCTGAAATATGAAAAATAAATACAATATTATCTATAGGGATAGAACATAAAGGGCTACGGAAGGAACATGGATGGGTTTTAGTCAGTAAGAGTCTGACACTCCCTTCCGCTCCACCCAGAGCGGGAGCAGTTATTGGATGATTTCCCAGCCTTAAAAAATCATCCAATGACTGCTCCCGCTCTGGGTGGAGCGGAAGGGAGTGTCAGTAGTTTGCTACGCTGACGACACGCTGGTCCTGGCGCAGGGGAGGTCAGGCGGCGGCCGACGCGATGACACGCGGGGTTGCGATAGTCGTTGAGAGGATCCGGCAGTTGGGTCTCGAGGTGGCATTGCACAAGTCCGAGGCCATGTCCTTTCATGGGCCTCGGAATAGGCCACCATCGGGATCCCAACTTACGGTAGGAGGGGTTCACATCGGCGTTGAGACCACGATGAAATACCTGGGTCTGGTCCTCGACAGCCGATGGAATTTCGTGGAGCATTTCCGACGTTTGGCCCCCAAGCTGGAACGGACTGGGGCCGCCTTCAAGCGGCTCTTGCCCAATTTGAGGGGACCAAACACCTCCTGCCGGAGGCTTTACGTGGGAGTCGTGCGGTCCATGGCCCTTTACGGGGCCCCGGTGTGGGCGCGTTCATTGCGGCGGCGAGCCGCCCACTATCTGAATGCGCCCCAAAAGGTGGTAGCCATTCGGCTAATCCGGGGGTACCGCACGATCTCGGGCGAGGCGGCAAGCCTCCTTGCCGGACTGCCGCCGCGGGATCTGGAGGCGATAGTCCTCGCGCGCCTGTACGAGTGGCGCGCGGAGGTACTTAGCCGGGGGGAAACTCCGTTTCCGCAGCAAATTGCGGCGGAGTGGACGGACCTCCGGCGCGATCTCATGGCGGCCTGGAATCAGCGACTGTCGCAACCCAGCGCAGGGCACGCCACGATAGTGGCGGTAAGGCCCCTCTTTGAGGAGTGGCTAGAGAGGCGTCACGGCGCCCTCACCTACCGCCTGACGCAGGTCCTCACCGGACATGGATGTTTCGGGAGGTTCCTGCACATCATCAGGCGGGAGGAAACGCCCGGGTGTCACCACTGCGAGGATCGCCCAGAGGACACGGTAGAGCACATGGTGCAAACCTGCCCCGCTTGGGCTGAGCACCGCCGTGTCCTCGTGGAGGCGATCGGCGGCGGCGACCTCTCGCGCCCAGATCTGGTGCAAGCCATGGTCCGGGGCGAGAGGGAGTGGGAGGCAGTCACCTCCTTCTGCGAAAAAGTTATGCTCGTGAAGGAGGTGGCGGGATGGGAGAGAGAAAGGTCCTCCCGTCCCAGCCGCCGCAGGAGGCGCCCCGGGCGTCGGGAGCCACGTGACGACTCCCGGCCACCGTAGGCGCGGGCCTGCGGACGGTGAGTAATGGGTGACTCACCGTCCGATCAGCACCAGACCCGTGCCGTACGGTGCGTATATGTTCCACGCGCGCCTCAAAGAGATGTCAGCATATGAAGGGGCCCTTCAGGGCCAAGCCTGCCGGGTAAGCGGGATTGTCCGAAAGGGTTACCGCTACCCCGGAACATAAAGGGCTACGGAAGGAACATGGATGGGTTTTAGTCAGTAAGAGTCTGACACTCCCTTCCGCTCCACCCAGAGCGGGAGAAGTCATTGGATGATTTCCCAGCCTTAAAAAAAAAATATATATATATATATTATACCCCTTGAAAGTGTTTCCCACGTTTAACCTAACATACTGTATACAACGTAGCGCTACAATGGTGTCCCTATTGTCCATTAATCATATAGGTACATGTTGACAGCAAATCGCAAAAAAAAAAAATTCTAACAAACTAAATAATAAATTCTATTCACCTACTTTTTGCAGTTGTTTCATCCTAATAGTATTACTTATTCGTTTTAACTTCATGGATGCAAATGTTATGATCCGTGACCCCGGCAAATGACCGCTGTGCGACTATTCTTTAAGTACAAGTTGCTCTAAGATGCTTTTTTCTAACATTTTAAATAAATCCGTAAAATATAACGTTTAATGGAAGTAGTCTTTATAAAATGAAAATATTATGTAAACGTATATTTTTGTTGAATTAATGCCATCATGCATTAGCGCCACGTTGTATACCTACAGTTTTATGTTCGTAATATGATGTCAAAATCTTATCACTCCTTCTGTTAGCCAGTGTCGCAACTCCCTTGTCCTTTGCCCCACACACTAAACGGTAACGTTTCACTTTGCACAATAGACTCGGTTTGGCTGTAACCTAAATATCGGATTGTGGCACAGGCACTACGGAAATATCGCTGTTTATTATATTGAATAAAATAATATGTTTCACTTGTGGCGAACACCTTTTTTTTTTTTTTTTTTTAAGGCTGGGAAATCATCCAATGACTGCTCCCGCTCTGGGTGGAGCGGAAGGGAGTGTCAGACTCTTACTGACTAAAACCCATCCATGTTCCTTCCGTAGCCCTTTATGTTCCGGGGTAGCGGTAACCCTTTCGGACAATCCCGCTTACCCGGCAGGCTTGGCCCTGAGGGGCCCCTTCATATGCTGACATCTCTTTGAGGTGCGCGTGGAACATATACGCGCCGTACGGCACGGGTCTGGTTCTGATCGGACGGTGAGTCACCCATTACTCACCGTCCGCAGGAACCTGTCGTTGTGGTCATTTCATTGGTATATTTGATGAATATACGGTTTGGGTTCTTTGAATGACTTTTAACTTTTTGAACGCCAAAGCATAAACGCACGCGCGTGCCCTCCACGCCAAGGTACAAAACTATTCTTCTTATTATCAGAAATTGCCCAATATCTATGGTGTCTTTTAATTTGTCTCATGTCATTTAATACATACGAGAGTTTCCATTTTTAAACACTCATAAAAGTTGTGATTTTATTGTTAGTTCGTGTTTTAGTGTTGTTGCTAGTGTCACATATGTGTGTCGTTGGTGTACAGGGCATGCGCTTTTTTGTCACGTATATGTGACAGTGGCGTTCAAGAGGTTAAGAGGAAGAATTTCCTGAATGCCTGTAAAACTGTTAATCGTCTGTCGTTAAATACAAGGACTCTATGAAATATCTTCATAATGACACATGCCAGGTTGCAGATTAATTGAGTCCAAAGAAAATTAAAGCGCGTTCATAGAATAGCAATTATGCTCTATATTATAATGTGCTATTTTTAGCAGCACCTGGCTTCATCAAGTTATAACTTGTTAAGCTGGTATCCGATGACTACAACGTCAACGATTATGTGACGTTGACGGGCGGGGATGGTCTTTTCAGGTCACGAGGAGGGAACGACTTTTTATTGTCAACGACTCGAAGAGTGATCATGTACAGACGCCAGCACATCAAGCTATCCAAAACTGTCATATTTGTCCAAATTAAAATAAACCTTATGCTTCTGTAAAGTTAAAGTTGAAAAACTTTGAAAGAAATTTGACGGATGCGGATAACTTGATGTGCTGCCTTGAGTTACCAATATAAACTCGATTAAACGTGACATTTACTTGAAAATTCAAACCACCCAGCTAACCTTGACTTACCAAACACACGTACAAATTATGCTTAAAAGAATATCACCCGAAGGAGTACAATTTTATATTATTGTCTATCATTCTATTAAAAACCTGTAAGTTATTTCAGCGGTTTTTGTTGCTGTCGCGTCGACGCGTGTCGCAGCTGCAGTTCGCTCTGTCGTTGACGCGTGCCTTCTTTCGTATGAGCAATAACCCAACCAATTTAAAAAATAAATTATTTTCAAGCCTATTGTACTGTAACAGCGACTGGTACCTAGAATAAGTTTATTACATTATGGTAACTTATATTCTTGTGTGTGTAAATATTTTGTCTTTATGAGAATAAAGTGTTTAGGTAAACCTTATTGATATGTATATATTTTGGATGTTTTTTTTTCGTTTTCTATTTTTATGACGAATACTTGATAATTTCAACATTTTAATTCAGCCAATCAGAACGGAGATAAGCCAACCAAATGATAATGAAAAAAAAAACTGTCTCCAATATAATTTCTGGTTAGTATTCCGATGCGCACGAATACTCTTTTATTAAGAAGGGGTTCGAAAAGTTTTTATATGATAAAATCTTTTTGAGTGACATTTAAATTAGCTTGATACGTCATGTTGTCAGGTAGAAGACATTCACAGTGGGAAAGACACTAATAATTCAGTGTGATACCGCCTTTAACCGCCTCTAGGCCGTCAAATTGCTGAGGGTGTTAATCCAGACGGTCCCCTTCATTTATACCCTTATTTAGTGTTTGAAACTCACAAACAAAGTTATTAAAATCTTTTAACGTGTCATGCTTATCACATTGTGAAGGGTGTCAGGTGACGCACATTCAGTAATAGCTTTGAGGGACGCGGTTTATATTTCATTTTATGTGTCATTTTCTTTTTTTATAGTTCTTCCACTGTAGTAAATAGTGGCCTATATAATATGCCATATAATGTTATGATCTTCTAAATATCCCCGTAAATAATAATAATAATAATAATAGTTTATTTGAATAACTAAGTATTACAAATATCTCTTAGTGTATGGAAAATATAATAACAACAATGGGTGATTATGTAAACAAGAGAATACGTCGACGACCGTAGTAGTATGAACTGTGTCACAGTCGTCAAAAATTTAAGAGTCATAATAATATGCAAAGTCCCTACCCTAGTGAAGACATAAAATGAACACTTGTCTTTTCATCCCGTCTCGTATAAAACTCATGCCGAGTCCGTTAATATGGCTAGTAGGCTCACCTAATAAAAAGCTTTCAAAGATACTATTTTAATAGGTGATCCAGTAATGTCGTTTGCCCATGTAGATCGACAGCAGGTGGTTGTAGGGGCAGATTTCTCTACAATTGCATCTGTTGATTTACTACATTTTTTTGCGAATGATTTTAATTAAACCTAAAGCATGCCCTTTAGTGAACCTGCTTAACTGTATTTATAGTTGAACGACATTCTTAGCATTGTTTGTGTGTTGGTGAATCAAGGTGATCGTCTTTTGGTTTGCATTATTGCAAATGCAGAGCAATTAGCTAGTCTAGATTGAATTTGTTTAGGTGTTTAGGCTAAATAATATAAGCCCCGCGTGTCGATTGCAGGTTAAGCTGCACTTGCCGCGGTTGGTTCTTGTATGGGTTCTTGACCATCCATCACATATCAAGACCACCGTGAGGAGCTCGTGGCTAAAAACCAACAGCCGCACAGGTCGATCCGCCAGGTTAAGCTACGTTTGCCGGGGTTGGCCATGGATGGGTGACCATACATACCAACTCCTCCGTCGCTCGAGGTTCAAAAGTCTGACCACCAACCTTACTAGGCGTGTCGTGTTATCAGTAACTGGAATGCAGAGGCCAGATATGCAGTCGGTCCATGTAGATTCCTATTGGTATTCGGCTGTATCCGGCTATACTGGAAGTCGACTCCAATCTAGTTGCGAAAAAGCTAGACAATTTGACGTTAAATAGAAATTACCCTCCATTCTTTTGAACAACTGTACTCAGTTTAAGAAATCTATATAAGGTGTTAAAAAATTAACTTTAAGAATTTCGTGGGAGTATTGTACTCATCGTTACGAACAACTTTTACTCTGGGATGAACCCTGAAATCGCAAAAAAAATATGAGCTGTTCCATACATTTATGCACACGTAACTTAATAAAATGTATGGAACAACTCATATTTTTTTTGCGATTTCAGGGTTCATCCCAGAGTAAAAGTTGTTCGTAACGATGAGTACAATACTCCCACGAAATTCTTAAAGTTAATTTTTTAACACCTTATATAATACGTTCAGTTTTTGGGACCTCACTGGTTTAGTGTTCACAACCGATACTGCTCAGCGTTAGGTTCTGAGTTTGATTCCCGGGTCAGGCAAAATGTTATTAGGTTGTTGCACCTGAAACTGCTTAGTAGCAGCCCGGCGTCTGGATTTTCGTTCCGTTGATGGCTGCGGGGGCCATGTAATAACATGAGACTTAACCTTTGAACGCCAGGGCATAAAGCACGCGCGTGCCCTCCACGCCAAGCTACAAAATATCTTTTTGTTATCATTAATTTCCCAATATCTATGCTGTCTTTTCTTTTGTTTCATCATTAAATACGTACGAGAGCTTCAATTTTTGAGATTATCTATGTAAACACACACAAAAGTCATGATTTTGTTGTTTATTTCGTGTTATAGTGTACCCGCGAAATGTAGCTGTACTAATAGGTACACCTCTGCCTAACCATTCGCGGATTACAAGTTTCATGTGATGGTATGAGAAATTAAATTATTTCAGTGAAGTGATTTCAAAGGATTATTCACAAAAATATTATTTATACACGTTTACTAAGAGTAAAAGAGATTGCTTTACTAAGAATCACATTTCAAGCTACAATTTTTTTTTCAAAATTAGTGCATTGTACCACTGTTGTGTAAATCTTGTCTATGAGACAAAATACGGAATAGAATAGAATAGCATTTATTTCTTAGTATATGGTGGTGGAATTTATTTAATGCTTTAAAAGCTTTATGGAGTCCACTGTACGTCACATTGTCATAACAGTCTCTAATAAAATGTCACTAAAAATATGGGTACGTCTTTTTATTAGCGTCCACGTATAATTAAGCAAAATGACGTCACGGCCTGCTTGTTTATATGGCAGTGTAATAATAATAACTACGAACAAAACCAGTTCAACTAGACCTCTTGAGGTCCTTAAAAGGAGTTAACTTTCTTCTTTTTGTTTTAAAGTCAAGTGTCTAGGTTGTATGGTGCGGTCGCATAATTGTTGGTGGCTACATTGTTTCAATGTATTTACTGTCCCTGATGGCAGCTGACTGACGATGAGTCGTGGTGTGTTCATTGAAAACTGTCATAGAGTAGACGTAAGAAACAGAGGGGGCTTTTTAAATTGTATTAAGTATCTGCAATACCTTTGAATTCTTCTATTAAGTACTAAAGAGGTTGAATCAGAACGTCTTGTTCAACATCCTGATACTCCTAACTAATATAATAAATGCGGATTAAAGTTTGTCAATTTCTTTGTTACCTTTTCATGCCTAAACCACTAAAGCAGTGATAGCCTAGTGGTGTGACCGCCGGACTGCCAAGTCATAGGTCTCGAGTTCGAACCCAAGGCACGCACCTTTGATTTTTCGGATTCATGTGCGTATTGTATAATTATCACTTGCTTAAAATCAGTGAAGGAAAGCATCGTGAGGAAACCAGCATGCCCAAGAGATATATCTCAACAGCATGTGATGCTAAGTCAGAGGCCCATGGGCAGCATTAAAACTTTGACACCAGGTAAGTCACTTACTACACGAAGAGGTATGCCTAAACCACTGAACCGATCATCCTGAAATTTTGCATATTCTTACATTTTCAAGTGTACAGAAACGGATACGGGGTACCTTTGATCCTGAAAAAACTACTGTTCCCGAGAAAACAACAATAATGTTTAGTATGATGATAAATGGCGCCACGTGTAGGTTCCGTTTAAATTTTAATTTAACAAGAGCGAAGCCACAGGCAAAAGCTAACTTGATCTACATATAATTTGGTAATCAAGCAGTAGGAATCACTGAACTACATAGGTATGTAGACCATTTTTCACACAGATCCCTTTATATCCTCCATAACGCCTTCATCATAAAAAACCAAATTCTGATTTAATGAGATCAGTAACAATAAGTGAGTTACACATTCTTCAAACTACATTAGCCCTAAAGCCATAATATACAGGTAATGCGAAGGATTCTTACTAAAACGGAACAAAATTAGATCGATGATCATTTGTCATTATTACATACCACAGAATCCCATTCTTCAAATTTTTAAATAAACACATCATATCACGCTTACATTCTCCAAAAACGGCGGAGAAACCTAATTATTATACCTTGCCAGTTACTATAAATGTCTAGATCCCGTATAATAAAGGTTCTACAATTATTAAACATTCGAGCAAGTTTTTGTATATCGAACTTTATTTTGGTTGTTTTAAAGTTTGTAATGCAAAAACCGATTTTTGAGCTCAGTCTAAATTGACAATTTTGAATTATGAACGTAACAGAAGCCGAGATAGAGTTCGAAATTCAAAAACTGGCTGTATCGTTTTTAGGAAGACCTGTTTAATAAAATCGATACTCGACAATTGATAGGTGACAATCAAACAAGCTGACAATTTCGTAACCTTTTTCTCATAGTTTTAATACACATAACATCTCGCTAGTAGGTCCCCGAAGGGGCAAAGGTTTTGCTAATAGTACCTACACCCACATTGTGCAAGGTATGTATGTTTAAGTCCCATGTAATAGAGGGCGAGTTTGGTGCCGTCAACCGGGCACAAATCTAGATTCGGAATGTACAGAGGCCAGCACATCAAGTTACCACAATCTGTCAAATTTCTTTGATAGTATTTCAACTTTATTGCAAAGACATAAGGTTCATTTTTAATTGAGAAAATCTGACAGTTAGGGATAGCTTGATTTGCTGGCGTCTGTACTAAGAAATTCCAGATGGAAAACTTTTAACAATTTACCCAAACCGGGAATAAAACCCAGGACCTCATGCTCAGCAGTAGCGCTTGCGACCAGCCGACCAATAAGGAATGTTAAAAAAAAATACACTTATTTTTCAGGTAACAACACCCATTGCCAAAATACATAAGTTTGACTATTGTAGTTTTTTTGACAAACAACTAGCATTATCAGTTATATTAAATAGGTCCTCAACCTTCTAACGATTAAACTTAGTTTGCATTATGCGGGCAGAGGTTTGTCGCATCTCTATTTATTTATCAATGCAATCAACAAGTTCTATATTGAGACGAGCAACATTATTTTTTGTATCACTTTTTAGTGGCTTCTGTCGCGCGCCCTGTCGAGCAATTATTGCAAAACTAGTACCTATTTCAAAAGTTGTTCGTAATTAACAGGTTGTACACAGCATCTGCTTGCTTCAAACATAATCGAGTACCCTTTCCCAGCTTTAATACCAACCTTAAGAGTTTGGAATAAAGTTGAAATTTGAGCAACATTGAGTTCGATTATGGAACGAGAATGTTAGTTTTCTGTTTTTGGTGATTAACAACTGTGTTCTACCATTTTGTGTTTCTTTTTTAGTTTTAACGGCTTCAGGCTTTTATAGACTTTTTTGTACTGTTTTGGTATTTTAGAAGCTATAATATTAGAAGGCGCGTGCCTTTATATGATTTTACTGTTTCGAATTTTTGAATTGTTAGTAAGGATTAGAAAAAATATTTCTATACTTAAATAGGATAAAAACATAGACAGTTCTTACTAGACTAAATTATAAAAAAAGTATTAAAACTTAAAAACCGAACCTAACCTAATAAAACCGCTCAAAAATATTGCGTCGACAGAATTCACCGCATAGTTATCGACTGGTAAATGTTCCCAAGACTAAGAAATGTTTAGTAGTAATATTGTGGCTAAAAACCAAAATTTATAAATTCCTAACAGATTGCACTATTTTACATTTTGCCTTATAATTAACTCTCAAAATGCTATCTATAGTTAGTTAATTTTCAAAAGATTAAATATATTTATTTTACTCTATTATTGCATTCAATATTATAAATTAACTAGCAACTACCAGGAAAACTAGTAACAAATCAGTGAGAGAAGTCCCTAACTATACATAAGTTTTTAAAATTCACAAAATAACTGACCTTTTCAGTCCCCACCGACCAAACACAAATATCGGGCAGTCAACACGTTCGAAATCTAAAAAAAGCGTTCGCAAACCACCATTAAGCCCAACAAAGTGCCATGGACGTCATAAAATATATTTTCCGATAGTCAAATTGCAGCATCGGCGTCGCCCACAAATCTTTTCCAATAAATTTTGCCCAACAGTGGTACTACAGATACTCGATTTTTTCTCGAAACTTAGTCATCCGATAAAAAGAAACAAGAAAGTCATTACCCTCCTTTTGCGGTAGTTGGGTAATAACAGCAGTCACTACTAGCGAAGTAGGTATTAGAAAAAGTGAAGTTTTTATAAAGTGACACTTTTATAGTTCAACATGCGAAAATTTATTGATACTAGGCTTCTGAGTTATGAAAGAACCTCCCACTTCATCAGGTGTACGTGTCTTAGATAGTTCGTTCTCCATTTCACGAAGATTCGATTCCTATTAAAACATATTGACGTTACAACTGACATTTTAATTTTTTTAGATAATGCTGGTTTGCATTTTTCACCAAATCTTGCTTGCTTTCTTGAATTTTTAATCATAAAACTTGCTTTGATCTAAACACTACAGTGTTATATATGTGTATGATTACAAAACATTATATTCAAACACTTATTGCTGATAAGAACCTTTTTGTATATTGTATTTCTAACTAGCGATCCGCCCCGATTTCGTACGGGTGCAATGTTGACACTTTCGCGCGGGCAAAGCTGTGAGGGAAAGATAGTTAAACTATACGTATAAACCTTCCTCTTGAATAACTCAATGTTTTAATGAAAATGCATTAAAATTCGTTACGTAGTGTAAAAGAATTAAGCGTACAGAGAGACAGACGTCGGGAAGCGACTTTGTAATATACAGAGTTGATACTACTGAGGGGCTTTCCTTTAAACTGCCTATACTAGGTACTATTTTCAAGCTTTGTACCAAAAATCAATTAAAGAGGAGCAGTAATTTAGTCGCTGATGAATGATTTTTTATGTTTTTGCGTCGTTTGAACACGATGTATCTTTCCTAACAGCTGATTATGTTTATACACATGGGTCATTCACCTTAAAACGATAAATCTTACTATAGCCTACGATGTGTTGTTACAAGGTTTGTTTTTATTTACAAAAAAAAAACTCATTTTTTATTTTTATACCGTATCGAATTAATACAAAACACGTATAATATACGTAGTGTAATTTAATGCCTCTCTGTCATATCAACTCTATATATTATGTGGAGAACTATCGTGCGTCGGCAAGCACGTTAAGCCGGTGATCCTGGCTATCATTTGTAGATCTTAAACAGTTGTTACTGGTCGTCAGAAGCTGTCTGACAACCAGTTTTACCAAGGGTTATCGTGTTACCCAGTAACTGGGTTGTGGAGGTCAGATAGGCAGTCGCTTCATGTAAAATACTGGTATCCAGCTGCATCTGGTTAGTCTGCAAGCCGATCTAGCTTCATTTTTCTGACTGACAGTCATGACATTTCAAAAGTATATTATATTGCCTGTATTTAGTTTATTTAAAATAATAGGTTTGAGTTTGACCCAAACATTGTAAGCAAAAGGCTAGGCAGATGATGCTATTTCTATAGCACAGAGGAAGTAAACCGCGTAATCATCAACTCTAAGTCAACTAAAAACTTTCCATAGTATGAAACATCCTTCCGCAGCTTAAATAAAACATTTAAACAGTTACATACAGTACGGGCCACGGCCGAGTTGAGCCGTAAATGCATTTTGTGAATTATACCAGCTGAATGTGGTGACTGGCCAAATTGTCGGCCCACCAAATGGACGGATCCTTCACACCTGCGCTCTCGTGTACGATTCGTAAATCACACGTAGGTACTGATATTAAAATGTATTGGGACTTTCACCCTACAAACTGAAAATGAGGTTGAATATTCTACTATTTGGTTGTAGTTTATTTATTTTAATTTTATTTTATTTGTTCAACAACAATTGACTATTTGAATCGGTCAAAAATAAAATATGAAACCACATGGAAAAAAAGCCGCTCATCATAAAAACTTCCATCACCGTACAGGAATTAAATATTATGCGAAGATGGAATTGTTTAATTGCATTTAATGCTAATAAGTATTTCTATTTGATTCTAAACATCTGTGTCGTCACATTATTATTTTTCATACAAATGCCGCGTTTTGACAGATCATAAAAAGTAACGTTATTGACTACCCTTTCAAATACTCAATTGTTTACACTGGTTTTATGCTTATGGGTAACATGCAAAAGTTATAATTATGCAACAGTGCAACAATCACTTATAGTTAAACTCCGCATGCATTTATAATTTATATTATTATTCTTCGCATAATTGACTTATGTGCTCGTACCTACTCAATGGCTATCGTATATTCAATACCTGTACCAGTGCGCCTAGAACGAACAAGCGGCAGTAACGTAACAATTTTAAAATTGAATGTACTCAACATACTATAATCTTAAGTCAATTTTTAGTATTTATACAACAAAGAGGATACTAATACTTGTGTTCACTAA
This sequence comes from Hyppa rectilinea, assembly GCA_951799385.1. Taxonomy (NCBI): domain Eukaryota; kingdom Metazoa; phylum Arthropoda; class Insecta; order Lepidoptera; family Noctuidae; genus Hyppa; species Hyppa rectilinea. Next base: position 13,732,610 of record OX637315.1, read on the forward strand.
TACTAAGCGACGCTTAAATGAATGCCTAAATAAAAGCGCGCTCGCAAGAGCGCCGAAAGTTGAAAATTCAACAGTGGAATTTTATTTTAGTTTTTTGTTAGTGTTAGTGAAAACGGACATTTAAGCAAAATGCTAAACGATAGTTGTATTTTCGCTACAAAATTGTCGTCATTCCAGAACACAACACTTTTTCTTTGTTATAACATCCTTAATAACTCAAAGTCGTTTTAATTCTGATTCCACTTCACTAACACTGAAGTAATTCCATCGTATAGGGTGCATGTTTAAAACTGAATGTAGCGAATTACAACTCACATTTAGTTTCAACCAACATGGGAACAGCCTGTAGTTTGAAAATAATTCTCATTTTTCGGGTTGCAAATTCTGAGCGATTTTATCTTCGCTACGCTCTATACATAAAAGTTTTGTGAAAAACAGTTTCAATGTGCTGTCTTCTATGTTGTTTTTCACGTCAATCGAGTAATGATAAAAAATCTGTGTCAACGGCATGCATTTTACATTTAATTTTTTAAAGGTAATCTCTTCTTCTTTTCGTGTGGTTAGTGACTAACCTGGTGTCAGAGTTTTTATACTGCCCATGGGCCTCAGACTTAGCTTCACATACTGTTGAGGAATATCTTTCAGACATGCTAGTTTCCTCACGATGTTTTCCTTCATCGATTTTTAAGCAAGTGATGATTATACAATACGCACATGAATCCGTAAAATCAGTAGTGCCCGCCTAGGCTCGAGACTAGGCAGTCCGACGGTCACGCCACTAGGCTTTCATTGCTATCCTATATAAAAAGGTAATAAGATACATTGCTGTTCTCAGCACCTAAGTTATATTATTATTTTTGTAGAGATGAAAGGAGAGAAGAGGAAAGAGAGAGAAGTTGGAAGAGAGAGTGCACATTTGCGCACTATAATATCTCCCAAGCAGAAGGCTGTTGTCCGCTGATACTGGCCGTCATAGCCGAAAATCTACCGTCCTATAGTTTTTACTACATCAATGTAGATCATTCTACACACACATAAACTCACGCTTTCTGCTCGAGGTGGTACGCAGACACTACAGAACGCCACCTGCGTCAACCTTAATATATCTAGTTGTTCTTTTTATTGTGCAAGCTGTGGTCTACTTTAATAGAAGGAGTTAACCTACAATCACTTTGTCGACCATTATTGTAATGTTTAGTGCATATCTTTTGTTGGAGATCCTAAAATATATATCTCAAACCAATTTTCAGGCCGTAAAATAGTCGGTATAGACCAGTAAATGACAAAAGAGTTGCCAAAATCCCTATGGATTACGATTTTGGCAACTCTTTTGTCAAACTATTATCTATGACAGCAACTATCCGCTGTCATAGATATCCATGTGACAGCTAGAATAAATGAATGGCCATGCGATATAGAATAGCAAATTTCGTGAAAAAAATAACACTCGAATTCTCCTAACAACACAAACAGTGTAATATAACCTCTATTCATATCAAATCACGATTTAATTTATTACTTCACTCCAAGCACTTATTTGGTGTACAATTTAATCAAGACACCATCAGGACAGATTAACAATGTCAAAGTAAAGACAAATTATCTTGATATTACAAAAAGCAATCACGTTTAGTTCTGCAATGCATTATTATGTTGCACCTTAACACTAAAACTGATCGATTGATTATGAAAATTATGAATTACTCAATATCTGTTTGCTATGAGCCTTAGTACGGTGTTTAAGGAGAAACTTACAGTGAACTATTCTGTAGACCTTTTAAAATTAATAATACTACTAATTTTAGGAATAACAAAGAAATTGCTGTCTTTGATTTAAATAAAATCTGCCTAGCCTTTCCCCAACTATGTTGGGGTCGGTTTCCAGTCTAACCGGATGCATCTGAATACCAGTATTTACATGGAGCGACTGCCTATCTGACCTCCATAACCCAGTAACTGGGTAATACCCCTTGTTAAGACTGGCTGTCAGATTTTCAGGCTTCTGATAACCCGTAACGACTTTCAAAGATGCATAAATGACAGCCGGGACCAACGGCTTACCGTGCTTTCCGAAGCATGGAGAAATTTCGGTATGCAACGATGGTCACCCATCCACGGCCAATCCCGGCACGCGTAGCTTAACCTGATGGATCGACCTATGCGACTGTTATTATTATGAATTATACACATACATACAAGTATGTGTGCGTATGAATTGTATTAGGTTAGAGCTAACAGCTCCCTAAGTACAATTTGATCAAAACTTAGTTGAAGCATCGTTCAACTCCTTCAAACACTTAATAAATACAATAACTCTCATCATTGTTCGATAAACCAACAAAATCTTATTCAGAGAAATTAGTTATATATTATTACTCAAAGATGCTATTTTATTATGGCGTAATGTGTCAAGCACAAAAACTTGGAACCATCAATTTTATCTGCATTGAATGCAAATAAAGATACTGACCAAAAAAACTATAAAAACGAAAATATTATGTCTATTTGTCATAATACTCTGGTTGAAGAATTGTAGGGAGGTACAGTTGTGCGCCGCTCCTAATATTCAAAAGTGAGAGGTGACCATACAATCGCACGGTCGCCATTTTATTTGTCACGTCTTGTTTGACACCGCTGGCATTTGTGAGCCAACCCATAGGGTTGACGAAGTCCAGGCCCATTGGTGCAGTGGTACAACCTGTACAATATTTTTTATCAGGACAGTTTAACAAATCTATAAAATATCGCCTTTTTTTGTGAGGGTGGGAAATCATCAAATGACCGCTCTGGGTGTAGCGGAAGGGAGTGTCAGACTCTTACTGACTAAAACCCATCCATGTTCCTTCCTTAGCCCTCTATGTTCCGGGGTAGCGGTAACCCTTTCGGACATAAAATACCGCCTGGATGTTACGTCGGTCCCTTGCAAGGTTACTTTTTCAAGTGTAAAGAAGTAACTATTATAAATTTATTGGAAATATTGCATACATTTTTATGTAACATATAAACTTAATCCATCATTGGTGAATAGTGGGTCTTCAACGATCTCAGATCTCCCCAGATGACTGTGCATTTTACGTATGCATTCTTGCAGCGATCAATACAGCAACATATTGACAGACTTAATATTTTAATAATATCATTTTACTTTTATGTTTGAATTTAACAACGTACTAAGTACGTCCTTTACGCAACTAACGAACTCTTATCTCAAAACGATGCAGCAATATTTACGTTCTTTAAGACTTACGCCATTTCACTCACCACAAAGTTACGACAATACAAATTCAATAGATGTCAGATATTCACGCTCCGTGCTGTTCGACGACTTTATCGAAAAATCTTAACGTTTTCAAGGAATTGTTCGGGAACCTTCTAGATTCTGATCTAAAGGTTAATCAATACCATTGACAATCGTATTGCTTAATACCACTGTATATTTGATTGGATGTCAAACTAGTTACGAACTGAGATTAGAGTTTGGTGGAAGTTTCGGAGATCAGTTTGTGTGTTTAGCTGTAGGGGTTTCGCCTTGGACTGCAAGTTATCGGTTCGTGTATTACATTCGGGCATGTATATAACGTATTGATTTATATCCCAAAGAAAATTAATAGAATGAATCCTGTTGGTATTTGATATATCATTAGCTTTTTTTAAAAGATTTCGGAAGTGGACGAAAACAAAAAAAGCAACAAAATTCTAAAAATATTGCGTAGTTTTGAATAATATTTACTTGTCTTTTACCTATTTGAATGAGTACCAAAGTTATTTTCACAGACTCCCTGGAAGCTACGTTAAAATGTTGATATCATATAACATTTTAGTAAGTTATATATGCACATCGGCAGCTACGTAATTTCTTATTACCTACATTAAAATATAGCTTTCTAATGTGTAAATAAATATAGCTGTTATATTGCTAGGTTCTTGATTTCAAACTATTTCTCTAAACGTCTTTGAACACTATCACAAGATGTCTTTAAAGTTTTCATTTATTCTCCAGACTTACAACGCAACATCAAGAATACGCCATGAATATTTACGACATGTAATAATAGATACTTGTTCTTATAATTCAGGATACGCCAGCTGATATAAATTTCCAAAGTAGGGACGCACGCGGTGCAAGACCAGACAATATATGAAGATAATATTTTATAAACTTTAAAGGCAATATTGAAGCACTCTTTGGGTCTCTCTAGAGCCTTGAAGAACTTTTCCAAATGGAGAGTATAGTCTAAGTAGTTTATTGTAAGTGCATTATTAAGTCTGTACTTTAACACTAAATAACTTTGGGAGTTCGAGTCCCTATTAATTGGCTTTGTAATTTAGCTAACGAGACTAGTTTGGTAAGTATGCATTTAGTTATTATTTATTGTTCTGTGGACTCAGTGAATTGGGAAGGGTGATTATAGATAGATGGATACTGAAGAGATTGTTTTATTTAATGGGATAGCCTCAATAGCAATTTGCACAAAATTATTTACTTCATTAAATATAAACTTTTAGAGGGTAGGTATTAAATGTTGGTAGGAACTTAAACACGTTTTTGAAATATATTTTTTTAACAGAAAACTATCGTTCACCGTATCATTTTTTAATTTCTCTCCAACGGCCCATAAAGTTGATCGTTCTCAGCGCCGTACGTAATACCTATGACACAATATTTCTTGAAGTTTTAAACAATATTGAGTCGCTCCACCGACGTCCCCGGGCGAGAAACTTCCTCGCTCTATTGTGATAAACGCCAAACAAACTTGGTCAAACTCGACCAACTTGGCAGATTTTGGGCGAAAGGTGCACTCATATACAAACTCTAGTAAAGTTTTAATTGCACTAGATTGCAGCGTTGCCACATATAATTATGTGAACTAGAAACCTTACATACGGAATCTAGGTGCATTTAAAATATGCAAGCTTTTTACTTATTCGCGTTGCGCTGTGGCACCGCGTTACTGGGAATTATACTTGTAATGTCTTTGTTTTGATGTTGTTTCGGCAGTTTTATTGTTCCAAAACCACTAATGTGTAGTTGTGTGTGAAATCCGTGTTTTAATGTTTACACATTATGTAGAAATCTTTACTTATGTTTTCTAACAAAGCAATTAGAACTAGCAAAAATTTCTATATTATCTATCTCTTGCAAAATTGCGACGTTAATTGTGATTTTATTACATCACTAGCTTCTGCCCGCGGCTTCGCTCGCGTGGAGGTCGGAAATTATCCCACAGGAATGTTCTACCGGGATAAAAAATATCCTATGTGTTAATCCAGGATATAAACCATCTCTGTGTCAAATTTCATCCAAATCTATACAGTAGTTTTTACGTGAAAGAGTAACAAACATCCATACATCCATACTTACAAACTTTCGCCTTTATAATAGTAGTAGGATATTGTTCAGTCATATTGGACAGGCAAGCTTGCTGTTTATAAACACGACAATAAACCTCATTGAAAAGCTGCCAACATTTTCCAACAGTCTTTTGTTTTTTAACCAGTCACTTACAATACCTTAATGTCTTCCAATCTTGCAAAACGTATTATTTTGACAACTTAACAAATTAACATGGCCGCAACAGTCAGCTGAATGAAAGAAAATAATATTCCAAAGGTGTTTGGTATCAATAAATCAATGATTTCCGACCACTTCGCGGCCTCATAATGGAATTATTGAAAAATGTGCATTTTAACGCGCACACTTCATTACGATTCCCGTCATGCAAGCTTCGCATAAATTGAACCACGAATTCCGATATTGCCGTTAAAGATTTTATAAATTTAACGCCCCAAGTGCTGTACTTGCCTAAGTGGTGAACGAAAATAATAATATTCATGGTATGATAGATTGTTTAATCGCATTTTGTCTTTTATTTTAATGGTAAACCAGTTATTTTGCATTCTGTGGCAGATCTGAATTCATTCTGCATGGTAATTTTATATCAAGTCCAAATGCGTTGCAGTTTTTAATGTCACTTACAGCAGTAATCCTTACATTGTATTTAAATTAGGTTCTTATGTCTGTGACATATTGATAGCTGGTGTCAATATCAATCAATCCATCAAGCATGCCTTTCGGTACGACGTGGTAGACTACAAGTTCTGCAGTGGAGTTGCTTCACTATGTTGTTCCAGTTCACCTCTGATGATTTTGTCAGGTCTTTGGTACAGTCATTTTCAATATTAGGGAAGAAGGAGTTTTGAAGGGGCCCGATGGTCGCCGGGATCAGCGAAATTGTCTGAAAGGGTAACCGCTGCCCCAGAACACAAAAGGCTAAGGAAAGAACATGGATGGGTTTCAGTCAAGAGTTCAGACTCGTGACTAAAACACTCTCTCTTGGCTAAAGCGGAAGGAAGTGTCAGCACTTCGTTCCGCTCCACCTAGAGCAGGAGGATCAATTTAATGATTTCCCAAAAGTTAAGGGCTTTTTTATGGCTGGGAAATCATCCAATGACTTCTCCCGCTCTGGGTGGAGCGGAAGGGAGTGTCAGACTCGTACTGACTAAAACCCATCCATGTTCCTTCCGTAGCCCTTTATGTTTCGGGGTAGCGGTAACCCTTTCGGTCAATCCCGCTTACCCAGCAGAAAAGTTAAGGGCTGGAGGAGTTATTTTCATAAAGACACTTCCTATCAATTAATCATGTTAGTAGCATCCTTTGAAAAATAAAGTATTTTGTCAGTTTACTAGTGGCTACAGAAAAAACTTGACCTTTAAAAATCATAAAACTAAACAAAGTTACGCCCACAAAAATCCTGTTGAACACAAAAAAGAAACACTTAAATTGATAAAAATATTAGATTCAAGTTACGTAGGAAGTTTACTTAGCGCGAAGTAATGGAAAACATTCTATTTCGGTATCCTTTGACCCTTCGAAGGTTAGGCACGATCGATGTGTGTGAAGAAAGTGCTATGTCATGTATAAAGTAACTGATCATACGCCTATTTATATCATAGAAGAGCAAGAACCCGTGAAAATGAAGCTTATTAAATTGTCCCGCGCGGTTCAGGGGTAAGGGGCTATAATTTTTACCTATTTGCCTCATAACGCCTGAAGAACTCGTGGCTAAGTAATAACAGCCGCACGGGTCGATTCATCAGGTTAAGCTACGCTTACCGGGGTTGGTCCGTGAATGGGTGACCATCTTTACATATCGAGACTCCTCGGAACGCACGTTAAGCCGTTGGTCCCGGGTGTCATTCGTGGATCTTTGACAGTCTGTACGGGTAGTCAAAAGTCTTACAGCCAGTCTTACCAAGGGGTATCGTATTACCCAGTTACTGACTGGGTTGCTTGTAGTCGCTCCATGTAAAATACTGGTATTCACCTGCATCCGGTTAGTCTGGAAACCGACCCCAACATAGCTGGGAAAAGGCTTGGCAGATTTTGCCTCATAACGCCTGTATATTCTGTTCGAGGTGGAATAGACTACAACGTTTATTTGTCACCTGCAAATGATTTAGTCACCTGCAATATTAAAGGCAATGCTCCGTGGTTAAGGCCTTGCTTCTCATAAACGAGGCTGAGGACTCAAATCGGGCATACTACCAATGCGACTTTTTCGATTCACATATTCTTTCTTCTCGGTTTATCTTAGACGTTACTGATATCAGTGAAGCGAAAATATTGCGAGGAAATCTAGACTTAGTTAATATAGTTGTGAAGTCGCCAACCCGTCTTTAGCAGCCGCGTTCATCAATGCTTGTGCCTTCTCTGTATGAAAAGAGGCCAGCCTATTTAAAGCCTATGCCAGCCTCTCAATGGGGCAATCAGGGCAAACTCTGCAGCGGGACAGATATAATAATTGAAGCGATCTTTGTATAGGGTTGCTGTTAGCAGTTGGGTGACTACTGCGCAACGACAATGTCAGTAAAGACAGGGCATCTCTTAGCTACCACGGATCTTTAGTTTTTGATCACTTTTTAAATCTTATATTACGGACGATTTTTACGTGCTGCATAGTTGTCACATGTATAATTTCAGCATGTATGATGTAACCTATATTTTGAAACCATATTCTGATTTAAAAGAGTGTCCGTGGAGTTTCTTGCCCGTTCTTCTCCAGAAATACCTACTGCTGTGGAATGGGCAACTATCTTCATCCTTCTGACTGACGGGTTGGTCAGTGACTTGACAGAAAAAAGTGCCTGTAATTGGTTTATATGTTGCTTACATAAATGCTTTGAGTAGCTGACTGTAGAGTCGCCATAAACTTTGACGCATACTTATGCATTAAAAAAACGAATATTAGTTCAAGTTTATGCAACTAATTCATTTAGCGAGGCCTTTATGCAATATCTAGCTAATTATTCATAGGTTGAAACAAAACCGCTACCTACGCTAAACCAGCTTATTAATACGTTTTAGACAAACTTAATTAGGTAGTGGCATTGTTTCTATGATATTTTGAAATATTGTATTTGTAAGCCTGGTGACACACATTTAAGCTGTCATCAAATTATTAATGATAATATAGCGCTCTTTGTATCTCAAGGATTTAAATACATAGAAGACTATACTGCTTGTCACACTTTTACCAATACCAAATGCACAAAAATATAATATATCTACCAATATTTTGTAACTATATTTTGTTTAAAAGAGTGTCCGTGGAGATTTTTGCGTGCTCTTTGGAATGGGCAACTAGCTTCATCTTTCTGACTGAGCGACCTTTTGACAATTCAAAAGTGCCTGTAATTGGTTTATTTGGAATAAATGCTTTGAGTTTGAGTAATTGTATGTTTGATTGAACGAAACAGTAAGGGTTTTTTGATGGAAGCTTCTGAGGACTTGATTATTTTTTTATGTCGACAAGTTATTCTTTAGATAGAGAACAATTTTTCAATTGATATAGGTTAATATGGAAATTCAGTGTTATTTTTAATGTGGACTAAAACATCTAAAAGCATTGGTGGCCGACAGTTACGAGAGCTAGGTTATGCGTTCCTTTGTGTAAATTATTTCATCATCATTGCTCTCAAAACGGTAAAAGAAAACATCAACTCATCATCATATTACGACCGCAAGCCTGCCGGGTAAGCGGGATTGTCCGAAAGGGTTACCGCTACCCCGGAACATAAAGGGATACGGAAGGAACATGGATGGGTTTTAGTCAGTAAGAGTCTGACACTCCCTTCCGCTCCACCCAGAGCGGGAGCAGTCATTGGATGATTTCCCAGCCTTAAAAAAAAAAAATATATATTACGACCTACTCTCTCTAACCAAAACGAGGCCTATGTCCCAGCAGTGGGAACATTATAGGCTGATTATGCTTATACATCATGGACTGATAATAATATTAGAGTACAGCTTCCAAAATTCGGAAAATTTCTTCTTATCGGCCAAAAAAAAAAGAAAGAAAATCAATACGACATTTCATTTAGCTGCTATATCCTACTTCATAAAATAGTATATAAGGTTTTGAAATCTGAATAATTTAAAGCATTTATTAAATTAGGTTATGATGGGGCTGGCATGGTCGTATTGTGACCAAAAGGCCCTAAATTTATAATAGATAATTAAAAAAAAAAAAAATTTGCTGCTAGAATTTAAATTGTAAACATTTTCCTTCAAAATCCGCAAGAAAACCAGTCCAAACAAAACCGCTGCATCCCGTAAGTAACGCATAAGTGGCGGTAGCTCCGTGATCCAGATAGAGTCAAGTCACAAAGGAGCTCGACGACAAAGCCTGAGAACTGGGGCGGTTACCGGTACAAACCTAGGAGCCGGTATCTCGCATTTGTCTTGGTGCAATCCGCCAGTTTAGCGAGGATGCCACGAGAATGATTTTGGTGTAACGCTAACTTAAAACGTGACAGTTTGCGTTACAGGTCTATTCGATTGGTGGTGTTGAGTAGAGATTCACTAAGGTATAATTATTGTATCCGTATCATAAATACGAACCATGTGTATTAATAGAAAATTATTTTGAACTACGTGTCGCCATTTTTAACCCATGAAAAACAGGGAGGAAGTTCTCATGTCGACTTGGACAGTAATTTTTTTTTTATCTTGATAATAGTTCAGGCATAAGAAAAGAACAACATACAACAAGCTAATATATTTTAACTAAAATACTCACATTACGTTATCCTAACTCATATGTGTATTTTAGATAAAATTTATATATATGACTCTACAAAGCTTACTAGAGAATTTTGACTAAGACCGTGTGTTGAAATCTGCAACAATCATACTAAAAATTCATTTTATCGCCATTGCTCCATATCAAAAGCTGCAATGCTCTACAATCGTTGAACTGGCACCAACAAAACAACGACCTTGCTTTCTAATAAGAACAGATATAATTTTAATGAGCCTATAATATCCAAGGTTTGCATTCGATCGTCAAGATAAAGATGTTGAATTTTGCTCCTAATTACTGCTCGCTACTTGGGGTGGTTGATAAAATCTTCGGTTCGGCTTTTGTCGTATCTCACTCGGTCTATTTGTTTGTCGTTATCAAGATTGCATTGCACAACGGATTCCATTGTTGTTATGTAAGTTTGGGTCCAATTAAGTTTCCGATTAGCATTTGTTTTTGGTTGTTAGGGGTAATAGATTGTGCTTCTGGTACCTACAAATTATTCTATAAGTGATTTGTGGAAACTTTATTAATATAATCGTTTTGAAATTGTTTTATTAATTGTCTATCTTAAAGTTCATTGACATGACCACTTATACATTGTAAATGATTACTTAGCACGGTGTATACGTCGTAGTCAACTGGTTTAATTAGTTTTTAAGTTAACAGCCTTGCCTTTTAACTAAACGGTACCGTTCAACTGACAGCCTGAATGATTTTCATTACAGATTCGTTTGAAATTGTAACCTGCCACGCGCAAGGCCAATTCGCGGTAACTAAGCCAGGACACCCCGACCCATTTGGGATATACCTAGATAAATTAGGTTACTTCTGATACAAAAGGCGCGCGAGCCGAGCGAGTGAAGCGAGCGTTGCCTCTACAACGGCCGTCGAGCGCTACTTCCAAAGGCTAGGCTATGAACTAAACGGCTAATTAAGCTAGTTAGGTACATAATTATATATGTCAATTATTCTACCGGTAACCGAATCCCATCTAGTTCAACGCGCTTGACAATCGCGATATTATTATTGTCATGCTGAAGGTACAGCACAATAGTAGCTTAGCGATCTAATAACTTACACAACTGTTTATATTCCTGCTGGTGATTTGATTTTATGAAGACACTTAAATCTATCATTTAATCAACTACAGCAATCTCAGTTTAAACTAGGACATACCAAGGTACCTCCGCAAACTTTGAACAGTCCGCAAATTCTATTGTTTTCGAGCAAACAACTAACAATTTACAATGCAAGTGAACCAATAAATTTATAAGTCCATACAAGGCTGTGTTCTGTTTTCCTTGAATATTGTTGTACCTACTTACTAGCTAATGTACAGACACACATCATCACATCAAACTATCCCAATCTATCAAATATTTCCAAATGAACATGAACCTTATTCTTTTAGGATTAAGTTTAAAATCTTTCAAATCAATTTGACAGGTTGGACAGTTTGATGTGCTGGCCTCTGTACAAGTAACGGCAGGTAACTAGTGACTGCTACAAGTACTCCGGTAACTTGTTTTTCTTCATCAACTTAACTACTTTCGCGGAAAGATAAGTAGCTGATACGTCGCGTGGCAACAACGTTTATGTTAGTAATAAAAATAATTTAGCTAGAAAACGTACTGGCATTTCTACAGAAATGTAATCTAGGAAAATTTTACAGTAGCAAATTGGGAAATAGGGTTGACATAATTCATTATGCTGTACCATTATCAAAATCTATCAGGTTTTTTTTTGAGGATGGGAAATCATCAAATTACCCCTCTCGCTCCCGCTCTGGGTGGAGCGGAAGGGAGTGTCAGACTCTTACTGACTAAAACCAATCCATGTTCCTTCCTTAGCCCTTTATGTCCCAGGGTAGCGGTAACCCTTTCGGACCATCCCGCTGACCCGAACTGCCTCTCTATGTAGTACGTCGGTAAATTTTTTGTTTAGCAAATTGATATTTCTTACAACTGTCAAATAATGACAGTGGTAGTACTGAATAAATAAATAAACAAAAATAACTAGTGTTTTATTATTACATAGCATACTTTGATGTAGCAAAATTCTGAAGATTTTAACAGAAGTAAGAGAATATTTCACAAAACCATCCCCCAGACATGGATATCACAGACGACCCTCCAGATCGAACTGCATAATTCCTGTCTTTAAAGTTTATTAATTGCCGTAGATACAAAAGAAGCCTCAAACGCGACAGCAACAACAATATTTCTCATACCAAAACCGCGACAGTGAAAGACAATATTGCACCGTTTACGACCAGCATATAACAAGCAACAACCCGTCACACATTCCTTATAAAAATACCAGTATCCGAGATCAAAACAATTACTTTGAAACAGACACTTTAGCAACGCGTTTATGTCTGCTTGCGCTTACACCACAACTTGTTCCAAGTATAAAATTCCACAGCAATTTGTCACACACCAGTGACAGCGGGCTCTAAATTTGAATTTTAATCACATACTATTCACATTTCACCTCTAGGCGAAGCAAACCTGTCACTGATATTTTAATTACAATTCGAGACAGTCGCAATCGAATCCGACCTTAAAAATAAAACGGACTGACATAATCGTCGTACTTACCGTCCTCGAGTCGTCAGCTTATGAAATAATTACATGTTTGCTAGATGCACTGTGTAATTATGGATCTTTACTTTGCCCACCGACTGTGTGAAAAGAAAATGAAAACAATTAAACTTCATAGTAGGTAGTTGTTGGTCTTCGAGTTTTGTTATGGTTCAATCTCGGAATTGTGAGCGTGGATAGTCATTGGTGTATCCTCAAGTTAAAGGTACTCAAGCACTCCCTTTCTAATTTATAGTTGTATTTCCTCAATTTTAGATTGTGGAATTCTAAAACCTACCTATTACAATAACTCATCTTATAACTTGGCCCAGAAACGATAATATTTTTTTTAAACCTTGATATTAAAGTATTTAATGTCATATAAAGAGGATTAATAAAAGGTACCTATTATAAAGGCAGAATGGAAAACCCCTGGGACGCTCGCAAGCGGCACCATGGCGGATGCGTATGACCAGATGCATGAACATAAACGAAGGAAAAGGAATATTTTAGGAACGTAGCAGGTGCCGTTCTACAGTCTCTGCTTCACCTTCCATGAGAAAATGGCTTTAGTTTATGTATGGATGTATCACTACATAGTATAAAACAAAGTCGCTTTCTCTGTCCCTATATTCCTATGTATGCTTAAATCTTTAAAACTACGCAACGGATTTTGATGCTGTTTTTTTTATTGATAGAGTCATTCAAGAAGAAGGTTTATGTGTATAATTTGTCGACATATTATGCTTGAAGCTTTAATAATAAATAAATCTTTACTGACATAAATTATACAATTCCTAGCTCCTGCGCTGGTGTTCACTGTATTAAAGGAGCTAGTGTCATCTCCTAATTAGCATGTTACACGCTATTTATGCCATCTAAAGATAACAGAGCAAAACAAAAGTAATTGAAATACTATAAATAAAAGTAGTCTAACATGTTGTCTAAAAAAAATTAGTCATACGTGATGTTTCATTTCCAAATAGGTAATATACTGGGGACTAAGTCAACATTCCTTATCCTGCCCACCACATGATCTAAGTAACAAACGGATGTAATTTGCTCGCATTATGGGTAATTAATATAAGTGTTTCTATGTCTGTTACGAGGTATTTCCGAAATTACATCTTAAAAAAACATCTGAAGATTAGTAAGTCCGATTTGCGGTTACAATATGTATAATATTTCCTAGAACACTCATATCATCTTATTGCTATAGCAGCAAAAAGTTGATGGTCTAGTTATGAAGGATGTAGGTGATTCATATTTCGTATTAAATGTTAAAAACCGTGTTGAAAAAGTTTTAATCGCATTCTTGAATCTTTGATCGAGCCGAAGTCGTTGTCAATATGCATGTATGACTAAACTGGGTCTGTGTCAATCCAATTTTTGACAACGTCTTTTCTATGTTTTGGCACTATGGTTTGATTGATACGTTTGTTTCTAATGAGGTAAGTATCTACTTGATATTTATTTGTCAAAAGTTCCATCTGTTTTTCTTTACTTAGCCTACACTGTCCCACTGCTGAGCAAAGGCCTCCCCAAATCCTTCCAGACATCTTTCTCTTAAGCCACCTCGATCCATCCTTTGCGGTATGCGTCTAGGTCGTCTCGCCACTTCTTCTTGGGCCGGCCTCGACGGCGCCGTCCATCCTCAGACACCACCTTGTAGCGATTATTGTCCAGCGGTCACTATGCATGCGGCTAATGTGAACCGCCCAATCCCATTTTAACTCCTCTAAAAGTTCCTACAAACAGCAAATGCATCAGTAAAGTTCTTGACACTACATACTGGTACCAACCAACGCCATGAATTTTACCGAGTGTGTTAAGGTAAGCACACCCATCATCAGGTAGGTCGATGGCCGGCCATTTTACCACACATGTTTCATTTTGTGATTTCCTACAATCATTCACATTCAACAACAATTCTAAAACTAATAGTGAGCATAAACCATTTCAGAAAACTCATCTCCCCTACAATGTAAGTAAATCCAGTACGCAACCCTTTCAATATAATAATCCTAAATCCAATCTATTCAAAGCCATTTCTGTATTGTAAATTGTAATACAAGTATTTAAAGGCTTACACCACATAAATTTGAGTAGGTTAAGCTAACAATGCTAAGCACAGTTCGAGGCATTGCTTCGCGATAACTGTCGTACAAGCTCTTATTCGAGTCGTGGCCAACAATGCTATAAATCGAGGGCTCGCAAGCGGAAGACATTTTAGTTTTGAAAATATCAGATGCTTTGTAAATCCCGGCCGCGTGGGACGTACGGTGTATGCTATGAGCATTCTTGTAATGGTCACACGGTAACGGTTCAGCGCATAATTTTGATACAGAAATAGGACGGAAATTGATTTTTGGTCATTCTCATTTGTTAGCCGTGAAAGATTTGTTGTGTTACAATGTTTATGTTACGAGCAGGCGGAGGAGATAATGTGAGGAATGATTTTCAATCAGCATTATTTCATGGGTGGTATTTTGGGAGCTTCTATTTAGGTAGGTTATTCTCTTTAACTTTCCTATATTATTTCTTCTATAAGATGTACAATCGTTTTCTACAACTTAATAAAACGCATTGGTATAAACAAACGACTCCCGGCCACCGTAGGCGCGGGCCTGCGGACGGTGAGTAATGGGTGACTCACCGTCCGATCAGCACCAGACCCGTGCCGTACGGCGCGTATATGTTCCACGCGCGCCTCAAAGAGATGTCAGCATATGAAGGGGCCCCTCAGGGCCAAGCCTGCCGGGTAAGCGGGATTGTCCGAAAGGGTTACCGCTACCCCGGAACATAAAGGGCTACGGAAGGCACATGGATGGGTTTTAGTCAGTAAGAGTCTGACACTCCCTTCCGCTCCACCCAGAGCGGGAGCAGTCATTGGATGATTTCCCAGCCTTAAAAAAAAAAAAAAAAAAATGGTATAAACAAAATAATGCTATCCATTATTGCGCTAATCTTAAAATGTATGGACGTAAACGAAGCAAAAGGACATATGTAAGATGGCCAATTATAGTTACTGCCTACCCCGGTGGTAAGAAGGCTTGAGTTTCATGTATTTTATTTCAAACTAGCTTCTGCTGAATGTCGGAAATTGTTACATTATTTGAGTTTTAGTAACGATCCCAAATTTTATTGAAAATATAATACAGTTTTTGCCCCCGAGGACAGTGTAGCTTCCTAACAGTGAAAAAAAATTTTCAAATCAGTTTAATATTAGTATAGATAATTACCATCTTATTTACAATCTAACACTAAAATGAAAAAAAATATAATTATTTCATGTACAGTCGCCGGCACATCAAGTTACCACAAACTGTCAAATTTCTTTGATAGTATTTCAACTTTATGGCAAAGACATAAGGTTCATTTTTAATTGAGAACATTTGACAGTTAGGGATAGCTTGATGTGCTGGCGTCTGTACAGCTATTTATAAATAATTTTAAGTATGTCCAGCAAAGATCTCATTTCACGAATTATTACCAAACCTTATTATGATTACCAAAACCGTAAAACAAACAAACATCGAAGACGCAAATGCTCAAGCATTAATTGTTATTGACAGTACCTAGACTAGATGACCATCCATTACAACCACGCTCTATCTTCAATCGAACGTCAATACATTACCGACAGCTAACAATGGGACTAATCCATAAATTGCAGGACAACACGACTGCCAGACAAAGGTCGTATTTAGAAGATATAGCTGAAGATTGTGGGAGAAAATATGTGTGCTCTTAATTTCTATATGGGAGCATAATTATATTGACCCACACATGAAATTATTATATATATTACTGAGTCATTGTTTATTTTTGTGTAGAAAATATGATAATTAAAGCGAACTGTTTACCAACACGTGGATCATTAAAATTGACTAACATTCGAGCTGTAGGCTTAAAATTATGAACGTGGATCGGATTAAATACCTTAACAAGATAATTCAATTAGCATTCATCAAAAGAAATGTAATAAATAAATACGCGTTATGAAATGAAGCAATGATCAAATAAAAAGCTCATTTATTACCGGCCGGTCCCAACTGAGGTATTATTATTTGTGATTAATTAAAAGTTATAATTAATGAAAGAGCAATATCGTGTGCAAGGCGTGCCGTTACAATAGTGCGTGGAAACAACCATGGTACACGGTATATGTATGAAAGTGTAGAGCATATTAATTCCGTAATACTTCACATGCATTCCATCGCGGTAGCGGGATATCCATTGTGTGTTGTGAATTAGACTTTTTGTTTCTATATTGATTCTGAAGATAGACAGGTAATGATGACATTAAGAACACGTAACTGTTGGTTTTTTTCTCTGATTGAACATCTCAGATGAACGTGTAATCAACGAACAGCCTTGGTGCGGAATGTTACTAGTGAAAAACTGTTTGCAATAACAGAAGTGGTCTAAAGAAAACATTACTTTCTAATGCAACGACATATGTATCAATATCAAACTCAAACTCAAACTCAAAGCATTTATTTAAAATAAACCTATTACAGGCACTTTTGAATTGTCAAGAGGTCGGTCAGTCAGAAAGATAAAGCTAGTTGCTCATTCCAAAGCAGTAGGTATCTATGGAGAAGAACAGGCAAGAAACTGCATGGAGACACTTTTAAGTCAAAATATGGTTACCAAATCTGGGTTATATCATTCATGTTGAAATAATTATACATGTGAGAATGATTCAGAACGTAAAATAGCGTCTATAATTAAAAGGTAAAAAAAAACAATTTTTTATTTCATTTTAGAAGGGCCATGGCAGCTAATAGACGACCATGTATGGAATATTACACCTGATATTTAAGTCATTGACTGCCACGTAGCAGACACAATAGAAAATGTAATTTTCGCGGTCGCCGGTGACCGACATGTGGCGTCTAACGTGTTAAGTGACGTGATCCTTACCAGCGAATACATAAAAATTACCAAAAACTGCCATTTCGGCAGCTTTGGCCACAATGCATCTCAACATACTCTTCAGTTGAAAAACACTCATTTTTCATCAGAAGAGAAGAAGAAAATATTGACAAACACCAAACTCCTTATCTTTACATTTCAAACGTAGCAAACACTCCAGGAAACTTCAAAACGTTCCTTTTAACACGAAAACAAACAGAGCCCGATACTCCTCTCAAATCCAGAGCGGACGAATCTTCGACAAACTTGTAACTCAATCTAACTCCTTAAAGATTCGGAAGCTGATTAGAAAACCCGGGGAACGCAAAACATCGTAATATGAAGGGAAGCAACAAGTTATACTATAAATGTTGCCCTTTTGTTATTGCGAATTTTGACTTGCGCTAAATTTTGTTACTTTGAACGGAAATTATTTATTCATTGAAGATGGCTTTCCGTAACTAGTGGATCAAAGCTTTTTGAATTCCAATTTGTGAAGCCGTTTTTAGATTTTATTTAATAATATGTAGCGTAGGTTTATTTTGAGAATTTTTACTTATTTTGTTATCCTAAAAATTCTTCTACATTGTTTGTTTATTACTTACAATAATTCTTTAATTCTTATTGAAGTTACAATAATCTTCTTCATCAACGACTTCTACCGATTCTAGTTTTACATTATGAATCATTACTTGTCCGATCATATCGATACAAGATTTGTGTTCATAATCGTTTCATAACTAGCTACATCGATAAGGTGCTCTATATTAACAAACCGAACATAATTGATACTCTTGTCAATCAGAGACAGAATTCTATTAATAATTAGTCCACCTTATCTACTGCAATCGAATTTCGCTATCAGATCCTTCGCGTTGCGCAAATCATGATTGGCTTCGGGACATATAGTTTTTCTAAGAGCATTATTGCGACATGAAATGCTTTAAAAGGTATTGAATACAACTCACAAGTAGATATTACGTTACGGTTGACATTTTGTTACACTACCCATATTTGCATAAATAGTCACACGGATTGAAATGTTGTTCCGAAGGTAATCGTGTCAACTGGATTTGTCTATTGTAATAACATCATGCTTAAAAGGTTTTAATGCTTGAATATGTGTCAGATTAAGATCGAATCGTTGGTTGCAGTCTTTGTGACAATTTTATTAAATAGCAGTTATGATTTAGGAATCTTTAGATTCCCACCTCGTTGGTCTAGTAGTATCAAGTGCTACTGCTGAACTTGGGTTCGATTCCCATACATATCGGGCACAGTGTTATTGAGTTTTTTTTTGTAGCAGCCCGGAGTCTGGATCTGTTTGGTTGATAGCAATAGGGTCGCCTCCTACTACGTGAGACTTAAACATAACTGGTGAAATGTAGGTGTGTCTACTATGGGTTTACCTCTAGCTAACGCTGTGGGGAAACATGGCGTGATGTTATGTGTTATGTTAGCTCCACTTCTGTAGACTGACTTTTCTTGGTAGCTTTCCTGTCCGAAAGGGTTACCGCCACACCGAAACATAAAGGGCTAAGGAAGGAACATGGATGGGTTTTAGTCAGTAAGAGTCTGACACTTCCTTCCGCTCCACTCATAGCGGGAGGAGTCATGTGATGATTACCAACCCTCAAAAAAAAAGTAGCTCCTCTTACGTCAAAGCCCCATAAACGTTTTAATCAGACTATATACTCGACCACATTTGCATTGGCAATCCTTAATACTGCAAAAGCTATTGCAACAGAAAGTTAAAATTACAGTTTCAGCAATAATCCAACTCAGTACTTTAATCATAATTAAATTAAATACAAAATCAAGAACTAAGAAAACTAATAAAAGCAAATGTTATGCAAATCGTTTATAACTTGGATGCCCATTACGCGGAACTTTTCATTGATTACTTAAGCCAAGTTGGGCTTGCTTTAAGTTTAAACGAGGTTATATGAATTTGTCAGGCAGCCTGAGTTATGAATTGTAAGCAAATAAGTCTGGTTTGTTCTTCGCCGGCGTTTTGTTAACATTGTAGCTTGGAAGGACACTTTCTTGGACTTATAATGGGTGTACATTAATTGGAACTATTCGTAACAGACTTCCTATTTTGTCTTTTGTTTACCGTCTGTCCTTCATTTGAACTGGATTTTATGGCTTTATTTTTCAACTCAACTTTGTCAACTGACAACATTCTGAATTATTTTATTTAAAAAAAAGTTGCTAATCCATAAATTTTCACTACGTAAATTTGCAGTTCTTAAAGAAACAGTAGTTTTTTTTTTAGTAAGCGACGAGTAACGTCTTCTCAGAGACGTTCAGATTTATGCACTGAATCTATGGTAACCGCCTTCCACCCCGTATATTATCTATACTAATACTTTGTTTGTTTGTAATGAATAGGCTCAAAAACTACTGGACCGATTTTAAAAATTCTTTCACCGTTGGAAAGCTTAGTTTTCTAGGAGTAACATAGGCTACTTTTTATCCCGGAAAAATAACGGGTCCCACGGGAAAGACCACGGGAGCGAAGCCGCGGGCAAAGTGCTAGTTATTAATACTGGGATTTGGTTCGAAATTTAAAATGTCATAAAATGACACCGACCCAGTCAATACGCGTGACCAATAGAACTGCAATGTCAACAGTAATATGGAACGTCACTTTAAAACAAAAGTTTTACGGCAATACCTAATAAACAAAGTTAATGGCTACAATCAAAAAACATTCACATGGTGTTCTTATCTTCAGTCTTTATATTTCTCTCTCCGAACCTGTTCTGTGGCCGAGATTAACAATAGCTGCAGGCTGTCCACCTCTTTATTGCCACTTGTATCTAGGAGTAAGTAATAAGAGCCGGGCGAGCGGCGCCAAGCAAGTGGAGCAGAGTCAGTGAGTCTACCCAATGGTCCACGAAGTGAACTTGGTATTTTGAATGCTTGGTTAGGTTAGAAGACAACCTCGTGGCTAAGTACTAAAAGCCTCACAGGTCAATCCATAAGGTTAAACTACGCTTGCCGGGGTTAGCGGTGGATGGGTGACCATCTTTACATACCGAGACTCATCCGTGCCTAGCACGTTAAGCCGTTGGTCCCGGCTGTCATTTGTGACGATACTCGAAGATAACAAAACTTTGCCGCTATATACTACTGCTACTTCCCATTTTACACAGAGCACATAAATGAAATACGAGTTAAGAACGCCATTGACGCATAACTTAGACCAAACTTAAAAGCCATCCACAACCATTTGGTAGTGTGCCTTTATGTCCTCACAAATGTCTCAAGCTTTGTAATGTTGCAGCATGTAATAACGACCGAAAATATCCACGGGACCACGTCCAGTGTCACAGAATTAAGGTTTTACAAAATTGTGGGAAAATTGCGCTTCAACGGTTCAACAGTACAATTCTGATGAATTTTATTGCAAAAATTACGCCTCTGACTCAGTTAATGCTGATTCACTTGGTGTAGATGACAAACGTGAAAGTGTATAAGTTAGTGATACTAACTTTCCCTATGATTAGTTTAAATTGAACGATTTATAAGCGGCTTGCGGTTTGTATATTGTCATAGGGAATTATGACTACAGGGATACTTTTGATATTTATGATAATGATGTACGAGTATAATAATCTTTTGAGATGACTAATTCAGATTGAGTGATTTTAAGAAGCTTGTGGTTAAAGTATTGATTACACAAAGAGATTTTCGAATAAGGAACAATTGTTTTGTTTCATCATTTTTGTCTATTGCTTAGTGTATGTTACAAACAATATTTACGTAGGTTTATTTCTTGACACCGGCAGTTGCATGCATTCACTACGACGATGATGACAATAAAATCATGATGATTTTGTTTTACTTTTGGAAACACATTTTATAACATATCATAATCGTCATAGTAGCAATTAGTTTAAGTTTATTTACTAGCTCTAAAGCTAGCAATTTTCTAGTTAAGTAAACTTTTAATTGAGATTAAATTCGTAACTTAACGGACGACGCTCATTAAGCAAGTTCATGATTTCTCTAGCTATACTACGAAGCAGTTTCCCATTTACTTAGTTCAAGCATTTTCCTATAAACATTCAAGTTCTGAGACTCATAAAGTCATAGAATTAACATCGCCGTTCAAAAACAATCATGCTATTCTAAACAATTTCCATAGACAATAAATGGCTAAATTTTACAATTATCTGACTATAACACGAAATCACAGCTGATTTTAATAGATTTCAATTATTACTTTGGACGAAATAGTCCAATATTAGCATTACACAGAACCCGTCTTTTCATTTCCTAGTTCAAACAGAATTACGGAGAACAAACTCATTATGTTCATACAATTATATTAAATTAAATTTTCTTTTATATGGTAATGTGAAATAGCTGTATGTGGTTGTAAAAGTCTTATATTGGCTTCATAAATACTAAGTTAGATATAGAACATGAGAATATGGGAACACCCACGGGTTTACGGTATGTTTCGTATCAAATATCCTATTAGAGTGTTTAGGAAATTGCACTTTCTTGTACCCCAAGATGTTTTGGCGTAAATCTAAAGCATTTTGCTCACTACAGATTACAGTTTCAATGTTGAATTATCTAAATACCTAAGCTTTGCGATACCTCTGAGATAATTTAGGATTAAAATGGTTTGTTTGTTACCAGATTGACTACAGTTTAATAAAGCGCCATCTTTATTTATGTTTGAAACATCTAATCGAAGGAATATTTTATGTATTTAATCGTAGTTTAATTAATTCAATTTTGATTGGAGTTCTTGTTGTTTGGGAAACTCTCGTTGGAAAATATTGGACTGAATATCGTAGTGAGTTGCTTGTTATTGTTTATCTAATATTGTAGTACCTACTTATTGTAAACATTGAATTATTATACACTGGAATATTAACTGCCTCATTTGTCTGCCTCGTTGATCCAGTGGTCACAAGTGCAACTGCTGAGCATGAGGTCCTGGGTTCGATTCTCGAGTCGGGCCAAGTGTTATTGAGTTTTTTTTATCTGAAATTTCGGAGTCTGGTCTTGTGCCCGGTTGATGACAATTGGCTCGCCTCTTATTAAATGGGACTTAAACATAATTATGTAACTGGCCAAATGTGGGTGGGTGTTACTGTAGGTACATCTCTACCCAACCCTTCGTTGAAACAGGGCGTGATGTTTTGTTCTGATGTTTGAATAGTAAGGTTGTAGTGAAGAAAAAGGTTGTAAGGAATGGTCTTCTTTATTACTTCACGTTGTTTCTGTTTAATTTTCGAACATAGTATGGTCCAATAGAAAGGAGGCTTTCCGCATCCAAATTACTAATGAAACTCACTAGAGAGTACTTGTGGCCCAGTGGCACTGATTTACGAGTTGTAGGACATAGGATCGAACCCAGACAGGCAATTTACTTTTAATTATTTCATTTCCACTGCTCTCAAAACGGTGAAGGAAAACATCGTGAGGAAACCGCCTGAGAGATATTTCTCAACAGCATGTGAATCTAAGTCAAAGGCCCAGGGGCAGCATAAAAACTCTGACACCAGGTTAGTTACTATTTAACTAATCATACAAAAAAGAAAGATGTCCAAGAACCAATAATTCGTAGACATGAGACATCTACCAACCTGCATTGGACCCGCGCAGTAAGATTACAGCTTACTCACTCTTGAAAAGTGGATTTCTGTGTCCCTGCAGTAGCAACTTCATAGACTGAATAATCTGCCTACCCTTTTCCCAACTATGATTGGGTCGGCTTCCAGTCCAACTGGATGCAGCTGAATACCAGTATTTTACATGGAGCGACTGCCTATCTGACTTCCACAACCCAGTAACTGGGCAATACGATACCCCATGGTAAGAATGGCTGTTAGCTTTTCGGGCATCATAGACTGATTATGCTAATGAAACTCACAAATCCTAATCATCACAACATCAGATTCAACCTCATTAAATAAAATACAATAAACATCCAATTGTTATCACAAGGATACCAACTAACAATAGTTCATTTTCCATTAGTTACGAGTACATAAAGCTCATTTAAGCACGTGTCGTTTCATACGAAGTCGTAATTATATGTAGAGTTATTTAATGGCTCAGTAGTTTATAACACTAACTGTACGTGCACAATAGCGCATTAAACTTTTACTTTTATTACGTAATAGGTTAAATTTAACTACAACTATTACGCATAATTTCGTTCCGACTATTGCAGCTTGATGATCATAAAATTACTAGGTCGGTTCTTTTTGTGTTGAGTGTCTCGTTGGTCTCGTGGTCGCAAGCTTTACTGCTGAACATGAGGTCCTGGGTTCAAAACGTACTACTGCAATAAAACTCTATGTGTTAATCTAAGTTATAAACTATCTAAGTGCCTTTCATCCAGGTCCGTTTAGCCGTTCTGGCATAATTGAGTAACAAACATCCATCCAAACTTTTGCATCCTACTAATATATTAATTATGAAAGTTTGTGAAGATGTTCAGATATCTGGATGTTTATTCATCAATCACGCAAAAAATGCTCTATGGATTTAGATGAAATTTGGCACACAGGTAGTTTATATCCTAGACTAACGAATAGGATATGCTGGATGCTTTTTATCCCGGTAGCACGATCTTGTGGAATGATTTTCGACATCCACGCAGGCGAATCCGCTGGCAGAAGTTAGTTTATGATATAAGTAAGGATTAGAAAATATTTCCATTTTATATGTAATTTACATAACATATTCATCTTTTTGCTGGTATTTGTACGAACAACGATTATTAAAATAATGGCGTAGCTGTCAAAGGTATTTAATAAAAGATTGCGACGCTACTACTAAGGTATGTCTGATTTCGATCTATAAAATTAATTATCGTCTCCTATTAATTGTTTGGGCAACCTTTCGACGGGCATTCTTTTTGGATCAATGATGTTCTGAACATTCGGGCTTCTTAATTTGCTTTTGTCGTTTCAACAGTAATGTCTTACATAATTAATTGGTTGGGGTTTTAATTATATTTGATGTGTTCTCGTTTTGAAAGTTTGGTTCGTGTTATTTAACCGACCTTTTGTTGATTGAAAGTTTGGTAACTTTTATTAATTAAAAATGCTAAAACTGAAAGCAAGTTTATTGTTTCCGCAATTATTAACGATATAATGATATTATATTATTGCTTTAAGTTTAAAGGTCACTGGATACATTATAAACAATTAAATAAGTCAAATTGTAAATGGTTTGATGAAGTTTACCAATTTATTGACAGCTTTTAATCTAAAGGAAATACTATTGATGTGATACTGCGAACGTAAGAGGGAACCTTCACTTAGGAAGCTCAGAGGTAGAGCTCGTGTAGTGTGTTGTAGGAATTTCTATCCTTCAGAATACAAACACACGGGGCAGCAGATATTAAATTATAATATATTGCTTTTAACGAATATATGCGTCAAGCAGCACGGCTACTGACAGACCCCTTCATTTCTTTTATAAAAACCTATCAAACTATTCTATGATTTTGAAGGGTCGAATGCTGTCCGTTATTTTCTAACAACTTCTAGCTTAAGTGAAACCTTGTGGAACTTAGAGCCTGGTCTAAGTTCCACAAGGTTTCACTTAAGCTCTACAATACTAAACTTGTAAAGGATAAACTTATTATTATCATAATTATACGGTGAGATATACATTAAACATTCTGCTGTAACCAATAAAAATTGCGTCAAATTCACTCAATAGTTTTTAATTTAATCAACTTCACGAAAGAAAAGCCTTTCTTGTATTACGAACAACACGTCTACAGTAATATCTTAAGAGTCCAAAATTGGTAAGGCTCTATTTAGCGGGACACCATCTGTCCTCATTGTCCCAGTTTCAAGCTCGTATTTCAAAAGCCTGTCAAAATTTCAGTTTCAAGAGAGGACCGTTGAAACACAGAGCGAACGGCATCTGTTGAACGTCCAGCCTCCGGCGGAGACTCTCTGTAATCATCCGACATTTTGAAGAACGTAATTGGTCGGTTAATGAATGCCGCCTAAGGCATAGCTCCAGTTTACGCAATGAATCGACTGTGTCACTCGTGGTCTCTTAAACTTGGTACGAGTAAATATGAGATGGGAACTCATAATGATATACAATTTTGTTTTGTTCAATTTTTTTCGGCATTTTAATTTTATGGTATAAGCCAGCTGGAGCTAGCACGGCCATATTTGTACATGCTCGTAGGTATATGATTTGTCACAATTATATGGTGTTATTCAGTTCAAGGGAACAGTTAATTTAAAATGACGTGAAACCAATAATAACGACGACAAAGTATGTTGGCATGTAATGCTCGAACTTTTTGTTGACACATTTTATGGTTTTTACGAGTATGTTGAGTATATAGCAATGAATTAATTCAACTTATACTAGGTTAACCGAAAGGGTATATACATACAAAAGAATATGCTAGATACCACCAAACTGAACTACTTTTACTATGGGACCAACTTCGAAAATAACATCAGCTGTTCACTGAGTCACGTGACCAAAAATGTATAGAATAGCAGATTTTTTTTTGCGATTTCGGAGTTTGTCCCATTTTGTTCAGTTGTCCCAAAGTTGTTCAGTTTGGTGGTCTGTAGCATATGCTTTTATATGTATATACCCTTTCGGTTACACACTGTATAGATGCTAATAATTTTCAAACATGACAGTCGAGCGTTACAGGTTTTAGTGATTTATTATTGAAAGGATTCACTTACACCAAATAACACAGTGTACCATAAGCAAGTGAAACTTCCACTGCTTTATATCGTGGATGTCTGCTTTGAGTCTAAGTATTCAAGACTAACTTAATAAAGCAAGTTTCTCGCAACTTAAACACAAAGCACTATAGTTTGGCTCTTGAAATACTTTTAAGTGTATGCTAAAGTTATTTCCAAGTGTTAAACTGTTTTCATAATGTAATAACGTCATATTTTCTCTTGCAATGCTATAATGCCGAGATGTTTTAAAGAACTGTTTTACTAAATGGAAATTACATTTTTGGCATTACTGTAGTTGGAGAGAACTAAGGGATTATAAAGAACATTTGGGTGTTGATATTTAGTAGTAGTATAGTCTCAACGCGCACAAGTTTCCCGGTGGGGAAGGTTGATACTTCAGAACGCCACCTGCTGACGCACCTGATCTTTAAACTCAAGGAGTTTTTGCTTCGTTAAGCTTCATACATCTGGACATATACATACGTTCAATACTCAATGAAAAAACTGTGGTTCTTATGATTCACAGTGTATTGTTAGAAAACTGATTATATGTACTACTCTGTCAAGAAAGTACCGGGAAAAGATGAATAATACACAAAATGTGTGTTATTCATCCAAATTTATTTTATCACCTTCAAAGTATGCTCCTTTAGAAACGATACACTTGCGCCAACGAATAATCCATTCATCAAAACATTTTTTAAACGCTGCTTCCGGAATCGAGTTCAGTTCTCGCCGCGAATTCTCGTTTATGTCTTCTATCGATTGAAAACGGGTGCCACGAAGTGGTAATTTGAGTTTAGGAAAAAGAAAAAAGTCAGTAGGAACCATATCTGGTGAATATGGTGGTTGCTGGATGGTATTTGTTGAGTGTTTGGTCAAAAATTCGTTCACAATGATAGCCTTGTGCGAAGGCGCATTGTCGTGGTGCAAAATTCAAGAATTTTCTTTCCACAAATCTGGCCTTTTTCGTCGAATTTGCTCTCTTAAACGCCGCATAACGCTCAAATAATATTCTTTATTTACCGTTAGACCTTCCGGTAAGAATTCAGAGTACACAACACCGCGATAGTCAAAGAAAACAGTCAACATGACTTTGACTTTTGATCGACTTTGGCGTGGTTTTTTCGGTTTCGGTTCAGTTGGATGGCGCCACTCCGAAGCTTGTTGACTAGTTTGCATGTCAAACTCGTAAACCCACGTCTCGTCACCAGTAACAATGCGTTTCATGAATGTTGGGTCCGAACTGACTCGTTCTAGCATGTCCTCAGCGACTTTCATGCGATTGAGTTTTTGGAGAAAATTCAGATCTTTTGGGACTAGCCGAGCAGCAACATGTTTCATACCCAAATGATTAGTTAAAATGGTACGAATCGCCTCGTGAGATACAGAAAGTTGTGCGGCTATCTCTCTCAGAGTTGAATGGGGATTTTCAGTCACTATTTTCTTCACTTTTGCGATGTTAACTTCAGTTGCAGACGTTGATGGCCTACCAGAGCGAGGCAAATCTTCCATCACATCTCGACCGCTTTTGAATGCTTTGAACCACTCATAAGCACGAGTTGTTGATAAAGTCGATTCACCGTAAGCCTTCTGTAACATTTTCAGTGACTCCGAACACGAAATTCCATTGGCGATGCAAAATTTAAGACAAACTCTTTGTTCGATATTTTCGTCCATTATGAAATTCGCAATACACACTATATATGATATTACTAAAACCAGCACTGTATTTAATATAAATAACAGATGCAGCTCAAACTCCGCGCCAAAATGGAAAACAGTTGTGCCAATCTAACAACTACAAGAAAACAAAAATTTGAATTTGGAACCATAAACAAATCATCCATTCCCGATACTTTTTTGACTGAATGTATATAGAAGTAGAGCGAAGAACACCCAGCGTTTGGAAACCATTGTGAAAAGCTTTTGAATTACAGGTTTAAAAAGTATCAAATCCCGATAATCTCACATGCTTCTGTCCCTAGAATGCATCTCTCCATGTCACACCTTATAATGATCAAATACCAGATCCCAACACATAACTTCCACGTTCCGTCACGGCCAGCAAAAAAACCATTACTAAAGATAACAAAGCATGTTTACACGTTGATCGTCCACCAATTGAACACAAATATTATATTGACACCTCTCTGTTTGTAGAACTGCAAGTGACTACTAATACTTGTGTAAACATGGTGTAATCTTGGTGTGATATCTTGTTTGGACTTTTTATGTTCGGTATTGAGCTTGTTTACTTCTTTAGCTGCTGGTAAAAGGGTTGATGTATCGGTTGGTTCTCTTGTATTGTTATGTTCTGCAGTTATTTCATCAGGTGCGTTATTATGACTACCTTTTTTGAATGTTTCTTACATTTTGAAATGCTTCTTTGTCTTATTAATAAGTGAGACTTGAAATTTGTCAGGTCCATTATCTTTCTATTTGTAGAACTGCAAGTGATTACTAATACTTTTGTAAACGTAGGGTAATCTAAGTATAATATCTTGCTCTTTATGTTCTCTATTAAGCTTGTTTATATCTTTAACTGCTAGTAAAAGTCAGTCATTTTCTGCAGATATTTTGTCGGATGCGAAAATATTTTCTTTGTCTTAACTTACTTCTATCTTGAAACCAAGAGAAGTTGTTTTTTAATCTATGGAATGACATTCTTCAGCCAATTTGTCAAGTGCCTTATCTTTTTTGAATATTTCTTCCGTACAATACACAAAATATTATATTGATACCTTTCTGTTTGCTAAAGTGTAAGTGACTACTGATCTTTGTGTTAACATGGGGTAAGCTTAGTGTGATATTTGGTTTGGGCTTTTTATGTTTGGTATTAAGCTTGTTTGTTCCTATAGCTGCTTGTAAAAGATTGGATGTCACGGCTTTTTTTCGAATTGTATCATATATTCTGCAGTAATATCATCAGGAGTGTTATTGTGGTCTATTTAAAATAATGTTTTCATTTTTTGTAATAATAAGGACATTATAATGCTTTTTTCGTTACATCGAATTTATCTTGAGGACTATTCTCTCATTGGGTTAGTTTTTTCTGGATATTCAAATCAAATCTTTACAACGGGTGGTCCGCTTCTTCGCGTGTCTGAACTATTTAGGACAGCGCACATATGTTATGAAGCCTATCATTATCAAAAATCCCGATCTTTTATTACAATTACAGTCTACTTAATCATTTATAAAAAGTTCATGGCGTTGGTAGCATTAGAATTTATTTTTTACTAGTTGTGACTCGCAGTTTCACCTGCCCTCTTTTTTCTGTGATCGGATTGTAATGGTTGTAGCGTGATTTTAATTAACATAATGATAAACGCCTACTGTATATAACCTTTTACAAGAATTATGCTGTCAAATGCAAAATAATGGTTAAATCCGACTATCCGAGAGATTAGCGCTTTAAAACTAAAAACCAAAATTGTAATAAGTAGGCAGTTGGATCAAGGGCTAGATCCAGAAAGCGGTACTCTTGTACACGGTGCGTATAGTTAGAAGGTTCTGCTCTCAGGAGCCCTAACCACCGGTAGCTTGTACCATGGTCCCGATACCGGTGGGGACTACTATTTTTTAAATGGTTTTATAAAAATATCTAAATTGAAATGAAGAAGAAGAATAAGTATTAATTGTACCTTAAAAACATTCTACTATTTTACAAGAAACCATTTCAGTAATACCATACCATTTAGCACAACTTTCATTTTCACTAAATTTGCCGAGAAATCGTGAAATATGAGCCGGTTATGCCATAAAACAGTTTCAGCGTTAGCAATAAGCGTCTCGAACAATTTATTTATATACGTTTAATGTTCTAATAACTACAGTAGCCTACGCTGGTGAAATCAAAATAATAATAATAATATATATAATTCCACTACGTACAAGTTAATTGAATAGAAATTTATTGGTTTAGCAGTTGCGTGCTAAGCTATATTTACATTTATTAAACGATAAAGTGGGTTGCAGGATTTGCTTACTAGGGAAGCCGGATTGCAGGTTTTAACGTCGAAATAAGTGTTTTTCCATCAATACTAAACATGTTTATTATCTGTTTATAAAATAAAATTTACATATATAACAACTTATACCTAATTTATAAGCCTGCCGGGTCAGCGGGATTGACCGAAAGGGTTACTGCTACTCCGGAACAGGGTTAAGGAAGGAACACATGGGTTTTAGTTAGTAAGAGTAACACTCCCTTTCGCTCCACCCAGGGCGGGAAAAGTCATTTGATGATTTGCCACCCTCAACAAAAAAGAGTAATGTTATTGGTTTTTATGTAAACGCTGAGTAGCAAAACTAAGTCTACATTATTGTTCGGTAAGAGGTAATAGATTCGCCTTTGTTACAGGCGGCTTTAACACTATAATCTAACTGAGCTATGTAGGTGTAATTTACAGTACTTTTTACGGCTTTAAGAGTTTCAGACATAATGTTAAAGGAATATTTCTCAAAGAAATTTTGTAGTTATTATGACGAAAAGCTACAAATGCTGGCTGTTACAACCAGACATGCATTCCAAATACTCCTTTTGCACAAACCGATAAGTTCGTTGTCTTACGGAACGTCTTAGACAATAGTAAGATTCCAAACGGCTGTAACTTGGAGGCAATATCATATTATATTAGAATTCATTGCGCCTTGCAGCACTGAAATACAATAGACAATGTACATTAAAGGGATAATAATATTTTACGTTTTATTTTAGTATCAGATGTTGCTCGGTGTTACGTTGATTATTGAGTAATAAAAGGTTGGACTGGACACTGACTACTACGTCTCGGATATAGAAAGCGTTTTAGTGCAGAACGTTAAATGTAATAACACCATAAAATGAAAACAAGATCATTAAAGGAAGATATAGATGATGGTCAACGATTATGGGATAACCATCAAAACGGAGTCGTTAGCTAGTTTGTACTAATAGGAGTTCTAATGGTTGAAAATCATGTTCCATTAAATATTCATCATCTTTTAAAGATGTCACAAATAATGCAATCAATACCTTCTTATAATCTTTCAGACAAAAACCCTATATTATTTTCAGCATGAATAACGCTAGAGCTTTTTTTTTTGAGGGTAGGAAATTATCAAATGACTCCTCTCGCTGTGGGTGGAGCAGAAGGGAGTGTCAGACAGAAAGGATTTTCATATTCATCATGGGAATCCATGTTCCTTCCTTAGCCCTTTATGTTCCGGGGTAGCGGTAACTTACTTATAACGCTAGATTTGCGTTATTCATGGGAAACAATAATAATAATGAAATGAATACCCTTTTTATTCAGACAACATAAAAGTTCATAAATTGTAAGTAATAAGTTTTCACTTAAACACTATAGTTAGTAACCTACAGACAAATTCATGAGAAGACCACATCACCCAGACCAGAGATAAACTAAGGTATAAGTCTCCAACAACAGTTAGCAACATCAGCTACATTTGGTCATTCTGTGTTGCCAGTAACATGTTTTAAGCAACATAAAAACTTTTGTATTTTTATTACGTTCAATCCCTAAACGTCATTTGGATGCACCCATATTCCGCCTTTCTAAGCTTAACTAATTATGACATAACACCGTTGAAAACTTGTACCATATTCCGTATATTATATTCACTCTAGGAGCTAATTACCCATCAAGGCACACGTCTTATTACAGCATCAGCTATACTCGAATCGCTGTAGCATGATAATAACGGTCATTGCCCTTCATAGATAAAAAAATGTTTTGTATGTGTTAAACAAAAAGTTTTTATGTCAATTAGTAATTAAAACGTCCTTTTAAGGTGTATGAGGTTTTAAGCGGGATTGTCCGAAAGGGTTACCGCTATCCCGGAACATAAAGGACTAAGTAAGGAACATGGATGGGTTTTAGTCAGTAAGAGTCTGACACTCCCTTCCGCTCCACCCAGAGCGGGAGAAGTCATGGGATGAGTTCCCAGCCTTAAAAAAAAAGCTGTATGAGGAGACTCTAATAAACAACATGAGTAAGGTTTTCGTTGTTGTAAGATGTTGAAGATGACGATAGACATTCATTCAGTTTATTGGAGTTTTTTTTAATAAAGAATGCTGAAATATAGTTGGGTCAATGACTGTTTTTATCACGCTAAAGTGATTTGGGTATAGTCAACTCCATTTCATTACCGTCAGACTACACGTTCTAACGTACCTCGTTACTGATAGCTCGAAGTATTGAATTTGTTCTTGTTTAATAGACAAGAAACTGCTCTTATAGTAATATTCTAATAGAAAATGTGGCGTTGTTGTTATTATAATCATGATTGGCTGTGTTTAGTTCAGCTTACCTTTGTAATACTTAAATATTCCGCATTTACCTACTGATATATTACCTACTGCAAATATTTTCACTGATTTAATAGTCAAGCAATGTAAGTTCTTAACATACTATATACTACGTACTGTTAGAAACTAAGAATACATTCACTTGTAAAGGTTCTACGTACTAAGTGCAATCTTTAAAAGTGAATTACATAATTATTTCAAATGTAACTTTAAAAATGGAACCTTTAGTTACTTTATTGCCAAAAACAAAAAGTTAAACATAATAGAATTTGTTTTTACGTCGGGTTATCACATCATTTAGTTCCTCATCAGCCAAAAACTATGTAACTTAGTTCTCTGCTAGTAAAAATCTTTGACTCTTCGAAGTCAAAATGAACCTGATTTTTACTTCCACACTTAAAATGATTACAATAAGTAATGTACAAATATTTATAAAAGGACGGGTAAATAATCAAAGGTCATTTAAAAATCTATCCGCACCACTGTCAACAGAAAAAGTGCTTAAAATACTATGTAGTAACATTGTCACGTTATTTGGCAATGCTGATTCTCTGTCCAAAAAATATGTCACATGAAGAGTTGATCAACCTCTTTGATGTTGGTTTGTATGAAACGGCTCCTGGCTAGGTGTCGTCCATACTTTTATTTCATTAAAAATTAATAAGGCCTTCTCACACTCTCCGTTACCGGTAACACGCCTGTGGTATTGAATCGCATTCACGTTTAATAGCCAGCAAACTGCTTTCGCTCCAATTCTATGTATAATAATCTCCAAGATTTTAGAGATACCTTTCATTTCTATAGAGTTGATAATACCAAAGCCTGAAAACCCTGAAAAAAAGGTTTTATGTGTTCCTACAAAAGAGTGATAATTTCATAAATTTATTGTTTACAATATGCCTGTTTAGAAACAATTAATGAAGAAGCTAATAAGTAATGTTGGTAAATGATATAGTAATCACAATATTCTAACAGTTTTAACACTTGAAAAAGGAGGAGATTCTCAAGCCGACGCTTAATTTTTTCATGTATGAGCACGCGTATGTTAGTAAAAAATAGTCTTTATTGAAGATCAGACTAGGTAACTATACACATTTATATTCCGGAAATATTTTCAAACACCTAATGCCCCACGCAGGACAATAGATTAGCTTTATCTATTTATTTGTTATTTTATATTCTCAATCCAATTTAAAATACTCAACTTCCTAATCAACAAGCCGGAACCGTTTAAGCCTCACAAAAAATATAACAATTTATCGAACACAACACACCCATTTATCAGCTCTATACAAATCACCATCATTAAGCGCGCAGGTTGGAATGCTGCTTGCCTGTCCTGCCACGCTTAACATCTGATATTCGATACCACGCTATCTTTCTATCTGCTACCTAATGTCTCGTATATAGCACAGTTGTTTGTCTTTAATTGTTCGTTTGTTTGTCCCTAATGTCTTTAGAAACTGTTCGGTCGTTTTCTAATGTGTCAATTTTTTTTTGTGTTAAGTTTTTTTTTCAACGCTACTTTTAATGTATGTCTTTTGTTTTGTAAGTTTGTTTAGTGGGACTAATTTAGTCAAGATATCTCCCAAAGCACTAATAACCGCATTGGTCGATCCACCAGGTTAAGCTACGCTTGCCGGGGTAGGCCGTGGACGGGTGACCATCTTTACATACCGAGATTCCTCCGTGCCTCGGAAAACACGTTAAGCCGTTGGTCCCGACTGTCATTTGTGCATCTTTGATTATTTGTTACGGGTCTTCAGAAGCCCGAAAATCTGACAGCCACTCTTACCAAGAGGTATCGTATTGCCCAGTTACTAGGTTGTGGAGGTCAGATTAAGAATGTTTATTAACAATATTGTTTTTCTCGTAATTTAGCAACAGTATTTCTGTTATTTACAGCTAGTACTGTTATAATTTTACTAAAACCAAAAAGATATAATACTTTGATGAAAACTTTTAAATACGAAAGTTCATTCCTTTTAACAGTTTGTAAGGTCAAATGAAAATTTCTTAATTAGAGACCACCGGAAAATGTTGAACCACTTCAATGTCTAGTCTTTTTAGAATCTGATTTAATCGCTACTTCTAAAACCTTTTGTTTTGTTTCAAACATTAATTCAATTTTTTTATCAAAGGAAATTATTACTACAATTTCTAAATACGATTTAATTTTAAACATTTTTGAGTTAAACTAAAGGCAACAATGTCTTTTTATTTATTTGCCAAGATCATCTTGCTTACCCTATTCCCTGGTATGTTGAGTGAGAAAAGGTCATGGGCAGCGAAATAAGTTCTTCAAAGGAAAATAACACATGGAAGCTTGTGAATCTACCCAAGGGCAGAAAAGCTTTACCTGGTAAGTGGATCAGCTCTCAGTCTAACCGGAAGCAGTTTAATACCTATTGATATTTTACATGAGAGGACCTTCTATCCTATCCAGGAGGATAGGTATAGGTATAAGTTCTGGAAATTAGGCTCATGCCTATCTAAATTTCATTTTCATGAAAATTAGATAGGCATGAGCCTAATTTCCAGAACCCAGCTGCTGAGTAATATGATTCTTCTTGGTAAGATTGGTTGTCAGTCTCGGCGGCTTTCGACTAAAATTCACGACAAATTCCAATTCAAGAAATTGTTTAGTAGTTTCTGAGATTAATCGTGAATTAACACACACGTTTGGGAACTTAATTTGAATTATGAGCAGAAGTGTTAATATTATAATGAGAAGGTACGCCATTGGAGAAATATCGGGTGACGTCATAAATCACGCCTCACGCCTACACATCAAGACAGGTTTCGTAGAAAGGTTTCCCATAAATTTTGGGACTAATTAAATAAGGTTGACTAACATTAATGACATAAATGTTATAGTAGCGGCCCGGCTCTGCTTCGCAAGAATTTTGGACTTGACAGAGTTACGAAATTTCTTTGTAATAAATATTTTTTTTTTACTAAAAATATTGCAGGTAAACCTCCTGGAATTAATTTCCAACATGATGGTGAAAATTGCATCAAAGTCCGCTGCCTAGTTTAGCTAATAAACATTACCGGGTAAGCGGGAGATTGTCCGAAAGGGTTACCGCTACCCCGGAACATAAAGGGCTATGGAAGTAACATGGATGAGTTTTAGTCAGTAAGAGTCTGACTCTGACACTCCCTAACGGTCCACCCAGAGCTGAACACATATTTTGTGTGTTGAAGGCACTGAGCTTATAATAGCACAAAAATAGTGACAGAGTTTGTCTTAGACGAATAAGTCACACAGACAGACACGAAGAACAACTTTATTTTTTATTCGTTAAAGAAGTAAGACATTAAAATTCGCGGTTATTATAAAATGTCCGCTTCTTAAGAATGACTAATTTGTAATTCGTTGGAATATCTTTTATGGCAGGTCATTTTGACCACAATCAAATTTAGTATGTCACTTTAATCCTGTTTAAATCCGCAATTAAGTTATCTGTCGTTTAATCTCAGTGACACTTAATTTGGTTTCTACTATGAGTAATACGGTCTGTCTGTTGAACTCGTGTTGGCCTCTATATTTTAAAAATGAAAAAAGAATGACTAAAAAAGAGGTCGCTAATAAATAGTTAGGTACGCCCATGAGGCATGCTACTTTATTCATTACCGTATGTAGATAGTTAAATGAAGGGTCTAACTTACTTAAACGGTACCCCGTCGCGACATTCTAGCCGCCGTGGTATTATTTTTTACTTTTTAAATATTCTTTTTTCTTTTTAGCGACTGGGGTTTTTTAAAGTTTTATTTTATCATTTTTAAACTTGGATAATTTTAAAGAGTGTCAAAACCTTTATGATACTGACATTGCATAATTAACAAACATACAAAGATTTTTAGCCATCAATCGTTACAATCCTTCAACTGCAGTCAATAGTCCCATAAATCGCTAAGTTAACCAACCTAAAACCTAAAAGTTAACCAAAAAAATACCTTTTTTCTCGTTATGTAAACTGGAGTCTAAGATTTAAGCTGAAAACCAGCGCTTAGCAACTCGCGGAACCTAAGCATAATGCTGACGCGTAACCTATTGCTTCCGGTATTATAGTTTTGTGTATACACCACTATCCTACCTAATACTACTACTAGCTAATATTGGAAATAACAAACGTTATTGTAACCTATTCTTACTTTCAATATAATAAATAAATGTATTGATACACACGAGTTAGAGGAAAGTAAATACAAAAATACAACACAATTAGCCAAAAAAATGTACAAAAAAAGTAGCAGTGGCCGTGGGCCTCAAACTAGGCACAGCCTGTATCTTGGGGGACAAATATACACTGTGTTAGGTTAAACGAGGGACATACTTTCAGGTTGTATAGTAATCATGAAAATCAACAACTTTGTCCATGAGAACAACTCTGAAATATGAAAAAAAATCAGCTGTTCCATACATTTTGACGAATTATGCGAATATAAATGTACTGAACAGCTGATTTTTTTCATGATTTCAGGTATAGTTCCATAGTCAAAGTTGTTTATTTCATGAGTATAGTAACCCCTGAAAGTATGTCCCTCGTTTAACCTAACAGACTTTATAATGCTATATTAATTGTGACGCAAGTTCCCTGACATCCTGAACCGAACTCATAGTTACAACTTCTGTTATTACAAGTTCTAAAATAAACAAGAACTACTCAAAACACACCCTAATTCACAAGCCTCGCAGTAACAACAGAGGCGCGGACGCAGCCTATTATTGATCCACTGCTGGGCAAAAGGCCACTCTCATTGATGTTATTATCACAACGGGAGGTAATTGACGTAATCGCAAGGCTTGCTATCCGTCTAACTATCTACCTAAGTATAGGAGGAATCTGAATAACTAGAGGCTTCGTGGGTAGAGCTAGAATTGTGAATAAAGGAAAGATAATACAGTATTGTGTATGTATGCATCTACCTGTTCTATGGAAACATGTCGTTTTTAATGCTTTTAACAAAAATCATGAAATTATACGCCAAATAATTTTTAGACTTATTAATGTTTTCGCCACAAAACGTTGTGTTCTAGTGGATTTTGAGATCAAGAAGATTTGTATGCAGTGAAATACTGGGATCACCAATTGGGTATTGGAAATGGTAGTCAATAACGTTACTTTTTATGAATTGTCAAAACGCGGATATTGTATACGTGATTTGCATTAAAAATAACAATGTGACGTCACAGATTTTAAGATTCAAATGGAATACTTATTAGCATTGAATGCAATTTTACAATTATATCTTCGTATACTAAACTTCCGTACGGTGATGGAAGTTTTTAAGACGAGTCTTTTTTCTATGTGATTTCATATTTTATTTTTAAACGTGTCAATTAGTAAATGAAAAGAAAAGCCTTGACTCACCCATTGGCTGCCTCATTAACACAGCTGAAACACTTGATCCTTGAAAGCTAAAATTTTGGTCAGAGGTTCCCTTTGTGACGCAGTCAAGAAAAAAAGTTGGATTTTTTTCACTCGATGTAAAGTCACTGCCAAAGTACTACTACTCAATATGGTCCTTTGATTAAATAACTCTAGTTTGTACAGAGGCCAGCACATCAAGCTACCCCAATCCGTCAAATTAGTTTGATTGATTTTCAACTTTATTACAAAAGCATAAGGTTCATGTTCAATTGGGAATATTTACACTTTGGGGTAGCGTTATGTATGTGGACGGAATTTAACATGATATTAAATTAAATTTAAAGAATATACCTATAAATAGAGCAAAATAGATGACAATCAATCATCTAATTTCAGCCGAAGACTGCTAGACATAGGGGCCGCCACTTTGACCGGTTCTGTGCTGCCCAGATCCAGCGGATTCCTGCGGCGTTTACAAGGTATTTGGTACACCTCTACATCTTCCGATATGCGGTTGCCACTCCAGAACGTTTCGGCCCCATCGGCCACCGTTCCGCGAGCAATGCCCACATTACCCACATATTGCCCACCATGATTTAGTTTAACAATTCTTCAAGCTATTTCGTTTACCTTAGATCTCCTAGGGATCTCTTCATTTCAACGATCAATAACATAAAGACAGTAAAATTGAGTCCACTAAATTAAAGGTTTTTTTTAGGGTTCCGTACCTCAAAAGGAAAAAACGGAACCCTTATAGGGCCACTTTGTTATCCGTCTGTCAAGACCCTTTTTCTCAGGAACGCGTGGACGTATCAAACTGAAATATATATCAAACTAGCTTCCGCCCGCGGCTTCGCCCGCATAATATATCAACAAATTATACACATAAACCTTCCTCTTGAATCACTCTATCTATTAAAAAAAACCGCATCAAAGTCCGTTGCGAAGTTTTAAAGATTTAAGCATACATATAGGGACAGAGAAAGCGACTATGTTTTATACTATGCAGTGATACTCAGGTCTATAACTGTCCCTTGTTTTTCGTTTGTTCGGTAAATAGAACAACTCGTAAAATTGAATCTATTGGAAGCAAAGTTCGAGAGATATAGCCAGATCTAAAATTGCATTTCACATTGTAGCATGGCATACTTATGTCAACGTCAATATCACGTTACTTAACGGCATTTCACATAACCGCGTCCATTTAAGAGAAAACATACACATGGCAATTACAGCTATTTTCTTGTCTTATTTTCAATAGAGAATGTGTACTGACTGACGTGTTTTTAAGACTGGAAACTGACTTTGTAAACGGTTCATTTGAGAAAACGATATAAATCAGCTGTTTCGCGCCCTGGTTAGTTAAGGCTGGGTTGGTTAACTGGCTGCAACTATGTATGTCTTTGGATATAGTTTAGTTTTGAAGGAATGCATTAAATAATTGTAATCAGGCTATACCTTATTGTTCTCACTGTTGAGAGACAAAGCTCCTCTGTTCGAGAGGGAGAGGGCTGTAATCTACCATACGGAGGCAGTGCTAGTTGGTCTCGAAGTTTTGGTTTTAAGACATGCCGATTTCCTCGCTATTTTTTTTTAACGTTTTGATAGCAGTTGTGATAAAAAACCACAGAGTAAAGCGCTTGCCTGGTTTGTACCCACAACCCAGAATTCGAAAATCGAGGCCTTTACCAATGGGCTACCAATGCATTCAATTAGACGTGCGGTTTTATCCTGCTCGGTGACTGTAAACAGAATTTAGACCATAATAATTCAGTGGGATTGTCCAAAAGG
Organism: Hyppa rectilinea; assembly: GCA_951799385.1. Classification (NCBI taxonomy): domain Eukaryota; kingdom Metazoa; phylum Arthropoda; class Insecta; order Lepidoptera; family Noctuidae; genus Hyppa; species Hyppa rectilinea. The sequence continues at coordinate 13,772,399 of OX637315.1, forward strand.
GTTACCGCTACCCCGGAACATAGAGGACTTAGGAAGGAACATGGTTTTAGTCAGTAAGAGTCTGACATTCCCTTCCGCACCACCCAGAGCGAAAAATAGAAAAGACCATAATAATATTATTATATTATATAATAGTATATTATCAATATTTTGTTAAAGAAGAGTATTCATGGAGTTTTTTTGCTAGTTTTTTTCAAAGTAATTCACTAGGTACGCTTTGGAATGGGCAACTGACTTATTCTTTTTAACTTACCAACTTCCTGACAGTTCAAAAGCCAGTAATTAGGTTAATTAAAATAGATGCTTTGAGTTTGAGATGTTTAAACATAACGCACCCATTTATTAACGAGCATTATGCTTGTTTTCGTTACTAAAACGTTATGAAATACACACCATTTAAGAATGATGTCTTATTGCACGATCTATTTCTTTTTCTTAACTTATTTGCTGCAAACAGATTAGCAAAGAAAAAGTAACCAAAATAAAACCTCAACATATTTTTCAGCCAGCATTTCAAACGAAGCTGGGCCAATTTCAGCATAAAGGCCGGGGTCTAAAACTGGCCTCGCAACCCTTCATTGGACGGCAAGCTAATAAAGCGTAGAAGTTTAAAGTTTTAATTAAAAAGGCCCGGTAATTAGATACGGTCTGTGGATATGTTAATTAATCTACGGGTTAATTCTTCAAAACAGTGCCATTGTTCCCGGAGTCATAAAAATTGCGTACCTTTGGAGAAACAGACGGCTCGTGATTGGATGAATGCTAAATTTTGAAAAATAACTGTGGCAATCGTATCAATTATTTAGTTTTTTCTTAATTATTTGGCGAATAAAACGTGCCATATGAAGAAGAAATCGTCGTTTAAGTAGTTTATTGAAAATAATTACATCCTTACAAAATGTTTTTATGGGTTTAAAGACAAGGTGTTTTTACGGTAAAATATTATTAGTTTTTTTTATTTAATGAAATTACAATACAGCGGTGTTACTTAAGTCTAAAACTCGCCAAACTTTTACGTTTGATGGCGAGAGCCTAGAACTCTAGATACAACTGTTCTACATAATCAGCCTTTAATATTCCTACTGCTCGAACACAGGCCTCCTTTCTGTGACCGGTAACTATGTGGGTCTAGTCTGGGTTGGTAGATGGCACATTTTTTTTAAATTTTTTTGGTTCTAGAACATGCCAATTTCCTTACAATGTTTGCCTTCACCGTTTTGAGTGCAGTGGGAAAGTGCCTGTCAGGGTTCGAACGCCCACGACCCACTACATTTTAGTTCCAGCCTTTACCAATAGGTACCAATGCTTCCACTGGATCACTACTGCTTCAGTGGACTACCACTGCTCCAAAGGTCGAACACTGCTCCTTGTTGTAGAGATTTTCTTTCTTTTTCGTGTGGTTAGTGACTAACCTGGTGTCAGAGTTTTTATACTGCCCATAGGCCTCTGACTTAACTGCCCATAGGCCTCTGACTTAGCTTCACATACTGTTGAGAAATATCTCTCAGACATGCTGGTTTCCTCACGATGTTTTCCATCACCGATTTTTAAGCAAGTGATAGAGATAAATTACGGTAACATGGCGCGCCCCTTTTAATAACCGTTTCAATGTTTGAAGTCACATCCTTACGAAAGAGTTTTTACGTAGTTGTAAGTAGTCTTCTGTAGCAGGCTGGCAGCAACATGCGTTGTGAGTCTTGGTGACGTTTTGTAATTACTTAAAAAAAAACTATCAATCGGTTTGAGTTTTGGAGGGCGGGCCATGTTGTCGTAGTTAACGCCATACGCGAATCAGATAATTAATACTTTTTCGACGAAATTTTACCAACAGATGTTGCTAACACCATGCGCGCCTCAAAGAGATGTCAGCACTAGGGAATGGGCGGGTCAGCGGGATTGTCCGAAAGGGTAAGAACATAAAAGACTAAGGAAGGATCATGGATAAGTTGTTTTCAGTTAGAGTCTGACACTCTTGCTCTGTGTGGAGTGGAAGGGGACGTTTGACGATTTCCCACCCTCAAAAAAAAAAAGATGTTCCTAACCAGTCTCAGAACATTCCATATTAACTGAGCGGAATATCCACAATTTCTTTCGTAACTACATAAAGCACATACAAGATATGGTTGGAAGGCTGTTATTGAATTTCACATTGTTGTTTGTTATTTTTAGTCGTTCGAAGTGAAATATTAAGGGGGCTTTATGAACTCGATTGATTACTCACCGAGCTTGGTAATTAAGAACTCTCATATAATGCATTGAGGAGAAGGGAACAATGCATTTGCAAATGTATTTTATGAACGTTGATTGAGAATTTTGTGGCCTCATTTATTCTTTGGCCATTTACGGGTTACGTTGGAAATTAATCAGGATTTTAATAAGCTTTGAGTTTTGGATGATTCATTACTTTGATGAGGAAAGAGTGTGAACTATTTGTAAAACTTTATAATATAACCGCTATTGCAAGTCTCAAATTCTAAATTAGTCAAGACGTTGAAGTATTAAAAAAAATGTAACAAAGCCAATATTCAAAAGTGCCTGCTAGTGGCTATCGCAAAAGCGTTACATACAAAATATAGAATAAAAGAAAAACATGTCGACACTAAAACCAGCTTATACCAAAATAAGATTAAGTTACCTGGCTATCTAACGTACTGGCAAAAAGACTTCAAATATCAAATTTCAAGGCCAGGACTAGGCACGTGTATCGTCATAAGGACGAAACATCAAAACTATTTTAGATCCCTCTGGCATGTCCAAAATACTTTCACTATAAACGTAATACAATTTATAAAATAGAGGACCATTTCCAGTACCACAATGTGGACACATTAAACACTAATTTGGCAGTCCCCACAAGAGAAAACTTGGGCACTGATGTGTCTGTCCTAACACCTAGCTAGGCTATTCATTCTCTTGTATTATTCACGACCGTGTTCTCACTGGAAGGTCATTTTATAATTGTATTGTTCGACATACATATATTTGGGTCTGAATGTTTCTGTAACTTACTAACCTCACGCCTGTTATCTTCGAAGCGTTAGGCAGAGTGTGATAGCTCTTCAATATCCCGGCAATTATTTTTTAGACTTTTGAACGCGAGAGCCTAAACGTACGCGCGTGCCCACCACGCCAAGCTACACATTTATTTCCTCTCGATATCAAGAATTTCTCAATATCCATGGTGTCTTTTAATTTGTTTCATGTCACTAAATACGTACAAGAGCTTCTATTTTTGAGATATCTACATAAACACACACAAAAGTAATGGTTTAATTGTTAATTTCGTGTCATTAGTGCACCGCATTGTTACATAATATTTGTGTCGTTGGCGTACAGGGTATGCGCTTGCTTGTCCCGTATATGTGTCAATAGCGTTCAAAACATTAAGTCCCATGTAATAGGGGGCGAGAATATTGGTATTTACTAGGCATAGATCCAGTCTGCTTCAGAGACTGCTTCAATTCTATTTCTTGTTCATTTTGACGTTCAAAAGTGCCTTATTGAAATAAATGATTTGACTTTGACTTTGAGAAATTTCTGATGGAAACTTCCAAGCGTAGAGTAGCACTTTCGTCTACCAGACAATAAAATTATAGATTACATCTTACAATACCGTCGGGAAGCAGTAACACGTGGCTTGCAGTATCTGATGATGCTATGCTTTTACTTAATTCCACAAAATTTTGCATTGCACCCACATACACCCACGGCAATATCAAAGTGGCTATTTATTTTATTAAGTACTTGTAGCATAGTAACTATGATTTTCGAAACTGTTTCTTACTGTCCAATGTCGGAATGAAAAAACAATGATTGCTTTTGCCCTGCCGTGAGGTAATCTACAACAAAGCTACTTTATAAAGTCAACTAAGTCGCTTTTCATGTCTGTGTGGGTATTTAATTCTTCTAAGCAGCTACCCAATGGATTTTGATGTAATTTTCACTATCATTTAGGAATTTTGTGTGCATCATCATCACCTGCCTAGCCTTTTCCCAAATATTTTGGGATCGGGTTCGAATTTTGTATACATCATCATAATTAATTAGATATAGAATGGAAATCTTGATGTTGTGATATGTCACTATAAATAGATTGCAACCAAACAAAGACGGTCAACATCACAAAATAAAAAAAAATATACCAGTTAGGTCATGATTGTATTCTATTTGTCAACACACGCACAAAACAAAAGAAGGCCGAAGTCGTTCGAAAAAAATGCAACCACCAGCTCTACTCACCCCGAAAATCGAACAACCTCACTACACATTAAGTAAATCTGTCTCATAGTGACATCTAAACAGATAACAATATCGCCTGTATAGTGGGTGTAGCCGTATCTGATCTAATTAATGCGACGTTGATTGATACTAATGTAGTTCGTAACGTCGGTCCCGGTGAGTAATTGATTGTCACAACATGATGTATACGGTTATAAAAATCGATATTTAGTACTGGTTTTTGGGTTTTTGAGGTCGGGTCATGGTGTTGAGAGCGGTCATTACAACTTACTTAATGAGATTAACATGGAATAAAAGAGCACGGAGTCCTGTTATTGGGTTTTTCCATTAGGTATTTCTCATTGACAGCTTGGAGTCTGGATTTCTGCGCGGTTGTTGGCAATAGCCCTCCCCTGTTACATGGGACTTAACTGGAAATGTGTCTGAAGGTATGTACTATAGGTAATCTGCCTAATCGTTCGGAGTATATGGGCGTGATGTTATGTCTATGCAGAAGGAAAAGTAGTACCAAAACCATCTTTGAAATCACCAATACAATATGGATCAATACTGCCGCGTCTATTAAAATTGGGGAGTTGTTTTGCAGTGTGTATTATGTTCGTGAAAAGAACATATTCACATTCATGCATGTTTTAGTGAGTTTTGAAATGCGCATGGAGGTTCAGTAAGTTTCTTTCAGCCCGTCCAAGGTGTTGAAAGAAAAGCAGTTGACATAGATGTCATCTGAAGATTTGATTTTTGCCGTTTAATCAGAAGGCCGACATTCTGACAACCAGTTTTACAGGTGTTTATATAGCCCTTTCTTCTCTAAAGGAACTAACTACGTTTTGAAATAGGCAATCAGCTTCATCTGTTTAGTTTAGTCGGTTAGTCACCAACCCCTTGAAAATTTAAAAGTCCTGTTTGTTTGATATAAACGGTTAATGCATTTGCAATGTTTAATGTTTTAATTTTGTAAATATAAGCGTACACTGCACGTGCCGTGATACCAAGTGTGTTGTAGAGGGCAGGTAGGTAGTCAAGCAAATAGCCGAATTTGGTTAGTCAGGAAGTCAACTCCAACATAGTAAAACGGTAATCTGCTGCTAAAAGTATTTAATGTTCTCGAAAAAGTAACAGCAACAAAACTTTAATCACAAAATTACTTAGCACTTAAAATGACTTGACGCAAACATAATACTGTTTACACAGTTATGCTCCAAAATTATGATCACAAGTTTTGCATAACATTTTGCACCGTGCACTAAGACGTCTGTTGGTGCAAAATAAAGAGAAACAAAAGCTTTAGTCCGTGCAAACTAAATTCACGTAGAAAATAAACTCGAAAATCATTAAGTATTTTTATTTCCCATGGATATTGTAATTGTGTGGCAAGGATAGCTGTAATAGTGTGGCAAGGATATTTTGACTGTAATTCTTATTTAATCTATCGTGTACCCACTGGGTTATTGGAGCTCTGTTAGGCAGTCGCTTCTAGTATTCAGCTGTGTCCGGTTAGAAGCTGACCCCAACATGCCAGTTCAGGCTGGGCAGATGATGATGATGATGATAAGGTGTAATTGTGTGAAAATAGTGACAAGTAATTAAATGATTCGATAAACTTTGGGTGGCAAGAAAAATCAAGTATAAACTTACTTTACGTAAGTTATCACGGTGAGATTTTTACGGAATAAATCAACAGTTATTCATTATTCATTAATTGACGTTGGGACTTAAATCATTAAACAGACCAAGTATAAATATATGGTATAATGACGAATAATTCAAGTTTTTTACAAAAACATCTACTGAAAAAATTTAATAGGTATTGTATGATGCCTATCTATCTATCTTGAGGTTTTGGTTTCCGCACTCAGTCCTTGGCGGACCATTGTGCGTGGGCCATGGCGGCCTGTGGCGGTTATTCCAGCCAGCCCACCTCCCTCCAGAAGTTGATCACGTCTCCTGGCCTGTGTAGTATATCTGTGAAAGATCTGTGTCCTGATCTGTGTGACGCCTGTGCACTCAAAGAGTACGTGCGCGACGGTTTCCTCAGCCTCCATGCAGGCCCTGCACAGAGGACTGTCCGTTATGTCTATTGTGTGGAAGTGTTTGTTTAGTGAGCAGTGTCCCGTGATGGTCACCGTCATCAGGTGCAGGCCGGTTCTGTCCAGGCGGAGTAAACGTCTGGTTAACGCTTTGTCCAGGGATGGCATAGCCTCCCTGGATTGCCTGCAGCCCGGTGACGAGGTCCACCAGCTCTCCGCTTGTGTGTGGGTAATTTCTTGCTGTCATCTGCGTAGATGGTTAAAGGGAATGGGTATGATGGGTTCCGGTCCGCAGGCTGACGCGCTGGAGGCGCCAGCTCGTCAGCTGCGTCGTTATCGAGTGATCCGCTATGTCCTTTTATCCATTGTAGTGTCACTTTGTTGCGGTAGGGTACTGATATGCGTTCTAGTGCATTGTGACATTCTAGTGTTAGTTTTGAGGTGTAGTGTTTTTTCTTTGTATGATGCCTTCTCTAGCCTGCGTTGTCTGATTCCTGAACACTTTTGTTAGGCTGTTAATTATGTTCAGTGCCAACCTAAACTATGAAAAAGTAATTTTCACAGACAGGGGTAACTACTGATTTTATTACTTATTTACTTAACTAAACAAAAAAAAAATTAATTACATCAGGCTTTTTGATACATATTATTGGAGATCACCTTTTAAGCAAGGAATTGCTTGTATCAGGAGACAAAACAAACAAAAACAAACAAAAAAAACAAACAAAACAAAACACACAAACAAATCTGGCCCCCTTAATATAATTTCCAATTCGTACTACAATATTCAAAACATCCTTTATTTGACTTTTATATTTTTAGTACTGCTACTGGATCTTCTGTACACACCTATTTAGTGGCATTACCTGCATTATTCACCATCGTCTCAGGTGTAGCAGTTGCAAAATGTCCTGTCCCCTTCTAATTCTTGGCTAAAGCAGCTGTTATAAAACCAGTCCAAACGGAGTTAGTATCAGTCATGTAGTAATTGTTTTACTAAAATTATCCTAAAATTATCCGTACTTTAGGTACCGTGTGTACGACTTGTTCTACAATATTATGACAATACTATACAGAGTTGATATGACAGAGGCATTAAATTACACAACGTATACTATACGTGTTTAGTATTAATTCGATACGGTATAAAAATAAAAAGCACCAAATATGAGTGAGAGTTATTTTTTAAACAAAATAAATAGCTTACAAATCAGAGTAAAACGCAACCACCCTTTATAAATAAAAATTGACCTTGTAACAATGCATCGTAGGTTATACAAAGATTTATCGTTTTAAGGTGAATGACCTTTACGTATAAACATAATCAGCTGTTAGGAAAGATACATCGTGTTCAAATGGGGAAAAAACTTAAGAAATCATTAGCGACTAAACTACTGCTCCTATTTAATTAATTTTTGGTACAGAGCTTGAAAAAAGTACCTAGTACAGGCACTTTAAGAGAAAGCCCCTTTTTCCCCATACAAATGTATACAGAGTTGAGACGAAAGGATTGTTGTGGTTGTGGCTTCACAATCAATCTGCCTAGCCTTTGCCCAACTATGTTGGGATCGGCTTCCAGTCTAACAGGATGCAGCTGAATACCAGTATTTTACATGGAGCGACTGCTACTCTATCCTACGCAACCCAGGCAGTTACTAGTTAATAAGATACCCTTTGGTAAGACTGGCTGTCAGACTTTCGGGTTTTTGACCACCCGTAACCAACCGGGAGCAACGGCTTAACGTGCTTTCCGAAGCAAGGAGGAGTCTCGATATGTAAACATGACTCATACACGGATCAACTCCGGCAAGCGTTGTTCAACCTGAGGGATCGATCCGTGCGGCTCTTATTACCTACTTAGCCACGAGCTATTATAGTGGCTACACAATAATACAATATTATAGAACAAAGACTTTGCGATTTATACATCTTTTGACACAGTCTCTGTTACTTTGACACAGTCTCTGTTACTACTCTTCTGTCGAAGTTGGAAGCCATCGGAATTCGGGGAACAGCACATGACCTTTTCAAGAGCTACCTCCAAAACAGGAAACTCCGTGTTAAGATTGATTCATTCTCTAGTGATGAAGAAATCATTACATACGGAGTTCCGCAAGGTAGTGTAATGGGGCCTACGCTCTTCCTAATATATATCAATGACCTTTGCACATTGGCGCTCCCCAACACCAAGATTTTCACATATGCTGATGATACTGCGATTGTGGTTAGTGGGGATACATGGACTGACGTGAAATATTATGCAGAACAATCGCTGCAAACAGTCATGAAGTGGCTGCAAAATAATCTTCTCTCCCTTAATTTGTCAAAAACATACTACATTCCTTTCGCTATTAGTCACAGGACCAAAGCCCCTTCTGATTTGAAGATTTTTGCTCATTCCTGCCTGGGCTCTACTCCATGTCCATGTACGCCACTATCACGTGTCAGTCAAACCAAATACCTGGGTGTAGTGGTTGATAGCGGACTGAAGTGGTACTCTCACATTGAAAGCCTAACGTCAAGGGTGAGGAAACTTATTTATATCTTCAAGTCTCTAAGGCACTGCGCTGACTCCAAAACACTAAAAATGGTCTATCTTGCGCTTTGCCAGTCTGTCATCAGTTATTGCATTCCGGTTTGGGGAGGCACCGCGAAGACCAGGCTCCTATGGCTGGAGCGAGCCCAGAGGGCTGTGCTTAAGGTGATGCTCGGCAAGCCGTATAGATTTCCCACTAGCGAATTATATGCGGAGTGCAGGGTACTTACTGTGCGACAGCTCTTTGTGCTCAATGCCACCCTCAGAAAGCATAGTCAGGTTCCTCTGTTGGATTCAGCCACTCGTAAAGCCAAATCTGCATGTCCATCTGTTCCTCACAAAACGGCTTTCGCGGGCCGCCAGCTTTATGTAATAAGCTCGCTTATTTACAGAAGGGTGAATAAGCATATCCAAACAAGAAATTTAAACAAGCACGAACTTAAAACAAAACTACAAAACTGGCTGTATAATCAGGACTATTCTCGTACAGAAGCTCTTATTTATAACATAATATAGGCGCGTAATAATAATCACTATTCCACAAATCCGAATACGGAAACCCATGCAACATCACAATATCAGAACATACCCCCACACCGCAACAAAACAGAACACAATGCACTATACTACAACACAACACACCAAACCACAACATAACATACCAAACCACAACATAACATACCACACCACACCACACCACACCACACCACACCGCACCACACCACACCACACCACACCACACCACACCACACATCCACATCTCCCTCCTTTAACACACATACCTACACATTAATAGCCGTAGTTCATTATAGGTGCATAATGTTATCAACTTATCACACATAAATAAAGGATTTTTTGTACACGAAGTAACAGTAGAATACTGACTCCTAAGTCACAGGGTCCCCTCTAGTTTAGGAGGCAGGGTTCTCACTATTTATGCAACCTTTGTTTCCAGAAGTTATGTTCCTACCTGTATTGTATGCGCTTTGTATATTAAGGTTTTTGTGTTAATAAACTTATTTTTTTTTTTTTTTTTGAAGTTGACTTTAACGAAACGTTCCAATTGTGAAGTTCGGTTTATTTTTTTATTTTATTTACCTTCAACTAATATCATATGATTGAAATTCTTTTTTTAAATGAAGCCCTGAGAGTTGTAATTACTTACAATAACATTAATCACGATAAACATTTTCAGTTTGGGGAATTACCTGGGATACCTTACCTGGGATTACCTGGGGAACCTTTTAAATGCTGGATGTGGGCGTAGCAATTAAATATGAACTCAGAATGAGTTGATGTTTAATTTCTTTGCATCCATCTGCTGGACATGCCTCTACTAGGCTGCGCCACAACACCCCTGTCGACTTTCGCATCCATCCATCGCTTCTCGTTTTTTGGATGGATCTTGCCTATGTATAGAGGTTCACTAAGTCTATCTTATTATTATTAAGAAAAGGAGATAGTAAGTTAATGTTGAAATTTATGTAAGTAACATAAATTTCAATCAAATACTTGTTTCCAATTGAAGGTATATCCACTTAATCGATTATCAACTTTATGTCTATGTATTAATATTTTCAGACTCATCATCATCTGCCTAGCCTTTTTTTTTTGTTGGGGTCGGCTTCCAGTCTAACCGGATGCAGCTGAATACCAGTATTTTACATGGCGCGACTGCCTATCTGACCTCCACAACCCAGTAACTGGGCAATACGTTACCCCTTGGTAAGACTGGCTGCCAGATTTTCGGGCTTCTGACGACCCGTAACGACTGATTATAGGATCAAGATTTAAGATGTTTTCAAACTATTGCTATTAAAAAAACCATAAAAAAGGTTGTAAAGTTAAAACGCGAAAAAAACATTAATATGTTTGTACAATTGTTCAGTTTGCGCAACAACTTTACATACGTTTGCGATTAAAGTTGTTTGTATCGGAAAAAACATTTTTGTTTACATGTTTGTGAACTAAATTGCGAAATCAGTGTACGAAATTCGAGTAAAAATATTTGTAGTTATAACCGAAAATTACCTTATTGTGCAATATTGAAGTTTCGCGCCGCATTCCATTGTCAGTTGCATTTGTTCAATTCAAATTATTATAGTGCAACATTCCGATACTTACAAAGATATCGAAACAACATTGTTTGATATACATTTGAAATGATTGTGCGTAACATTTGAGTATGAATCTGATAAGGTTAAGGTCGGATATGTAAATTAAGTATTTTAATTTTAAACTTTTGAACACCATTGTCACATATACGTGACATTTAAGCGCATGCCCTGTACGCCAACGACACAAATATGTGTCAATTTCGGGTACGCTTTAACACGAAATAATCGATAAATCATTACTTTTGTGACGGTATATCTTAAACATTGACGCTCTTGTACGTATTTAATTACACGAAAGAAATTAAAAGACACCATGGGTATTGGGAAATTCATGATAACAAGAAGAAATAAATTTGTAGTTTCGCATGGAGGGCACGCGCGTGCGTTTATAAAATAAATAAATAAATTTCATTTATTTCAGGCCCGAGACCCATATAAAACAACAACAGATAGTAATACAAAAGACACCAGAATTGCACTTATACAAAAAAAAAAAAGATATTTTTTTATGCTCTGGCGTTCAAAAGGTTAAAATTTCGGCAGCTCTGAAGGGATTATGATTTTGAAGGATATTGCTAATCCATTGCTTTATGCGTTTGTAAATTTTATTTCAAGATAGTCAACACTACGTGTGATAGATACCTGTGACGTGTCAAAGTCCGTTGTGGAAACACGATAGTGCTATTGGTCCATCCATCTCTCTCTTACACTCTGAAACAATAATGACTTTAACAAGTCATGTACGGCTCCTGTTGTATTAACTGTACCTTTCCTTATTCATACACATACGCGTGGAGTATATTACAAACGTAGCAACAACTTGTAGTTGTTGCTGCGTTTGTAATATAAGATCTACATACAATCTGCTCGAGAATTGTCGCCTTTATAAACTGGGTCACAACAAATGACTTATTTTTTATATATATAAAGGCATTTGATCTAGAACTATACAAGTTATCATATCAAGCAATACGATTAATGTGCCATTGAGATAATGTTTTATCTGTGGCAGACATTTCTTAATTATGATTTCATAATTATAAGCGCTTTGTTGAACTTAATAAAGTAATTTATTTGCTTAATTAAGTTTTCTACTTGAATAATTGTTAGTTGATATAAAATAGATAGAGCAGTATTTAGGAACTAAGGTTCCAATACCGTCAAGAAATTAAATGCCTGTTTCTATTGGGTTAGATGAACCCTGAATCTACATTACAAGATAGCAACTCAATTAAGGCTTTAATTAGCTTTACTTTAACTCACGATCCTTCGATAAAAAGATTAAGGAAGGCTAATTTTCCGAAATGAGTGCCAAGACAATTTCCGGCCAACGTCGAAAAATTAAATTTCAGCCCAGAAAACACTAAAAATCTCAGAGGCCTCAGCAAACTCGACTTTAATTTCTTTTTAAAAGATTCTGGCGAGCGAACTTCATCGAATACGACAGACGAGAGGCGAAAATGAAACAATTATGCAAATGGGTAACAAAATAAAACTCATTTTATTAATAATCAAATAACGGGAGTTCGCATTCGTGAATGAAATAAAATTTTCGTAAATGGTGGCATTAATTGTCGGGACGAGGAGGTGGGGCGTTTGTCCCCAACCTCCTTCCTTCTGGCTTCTATCAAACAGAAGTTATCTCAAGGGGAGAAGTTTTAATAAAATTCCGAATGCCTCGGGCAGTTAGATACAGTGCGATTCTTATATGCCATATCTTCTAGTTATAAAAGTGGCAACTTAGCTGAAAGAATCTTTCGCTCGAACGGATGACTTTGAGGGACTTCAATATTCGACTTCAGCGATTTCCGTGATTGTTCAGTTTTCGATCAAATAGAACTCATACCACAGGCATTTTCGGTTCAGTAAATTATCTGAATGAATCTTTGGAATATGAACCTAAAGAACAAAGATGGTACTGAGATTTCGAATAGACCTCAAATGAATTCTGTGAGCATTCTATTACTATAAAAATAAAAAACAAAAGAGGATTTGGGCTAATAATAGATTTAGTAGCGTCCAAGTGGAAAATTACAGATTATTTTTCTTTACATTTGCGACTGAAAAGCATGAGAAAACCTTTCCAAATTCCAAAAACGAGATGAGAGTTCTTTTTACTTAGCCTTCACTGTCCCACTGCTGAGCAAAGGCCTCTTCCAAATCCTTCCAGACATCTTTCTCATGAGCCACCTCGATCGACCCTTTGTGATATGCGTCCAGAATTTTAACTTTAAATTTATTTATTAAGAAATATTCCATAATGATTGCATAGTTAATATGTATAGTTAATGTATATAAGTAACTAGCTGTTCTCGCGCGGTTTCACCCGCTGCTCGGCTCATATTGGTCGTAGCGTGATGTTACATAGCCTATAGCCTTCCTCGATAAATGGTCTATTCAACACAAAAAGAATTTTTCAATTCGAACCAGTAGTTCCTGAGATTAGCGCGTTCAAACAAACAAACTCTTCAGCTTTATAATATTAGTATAGATGAGTGCATAGAAATATTCCATAAAGTTTCCCTCTCAGGAGCCCTGGCCACCGGTAGCTTGGACCATGGTCCCGATACCGACGGACTACAATTTTTTATATTTTCAATAAAAAAAATGTTTTTATAAAATATTTAAAATGTTGTGTGTTGTTGTATTATAATATACTAGCTTCCGCCAGCGGCTTCGCCCGCATAATATGTCGACAAATTATACACATAAACCTTCCTCTTTAATTCCTCTATCTATTAAAAAAAACCGCATCAAAATCCGTTGCGTACTTTTAAAGATTTAAGCATACATAGGGATATAGGGACAGAGAAAGCAACTTTGTTTTATACTATGTAGTGATGTAGTATATAAATTAAATTTAAAAAGGTATACCTCGAACTTCTAGTAGTCGAAACTCAAAAATTAATTTTCTTGTTTCGCATTTATTCGAATTACAAATGTAATAGACTACTTAAAAACATATACGTTCACACCTTTTGTCGTAGTATGTGTTGCTTTTCGGACAACGAATAACGATGTATCATCTAATTCGAATCGTGTTCAAGAGGTCAACGACCAATAATGAAACGAAGACAACTTTGTTGAAAAACAGCACCTTTCAATTTGTAATAAAGGTTGTTCCTCTCATTAATAATGTATTTGTCTGTTCTTCGGGGAATCGTGGGAGACAAAAAATTAAATGCCTTTCTATTTCTGGATTATGTTCCTTGTAAGTAATGAAGTGGAAAGATCTCCGAGCAAAGTTTTTGTACTCTTTTTTTTAAAAAATAATATTACGTTTATTTTATGTTATTTATTTCTACAATTTTAAGAAAGCTTCGGACTAATACACATAAATACGTAGTAGAGTTTTCCTTTTAAGTTCTTATCAAAATTTGCAGAAAGAAAAAAAAAAGCCGGTAGAAGTAGAAGGAGACCAAAGAAACGATGGATGGATTGTGTGAAAGATGATATGGCTAAAAAGGGCCCTTTTACTACCGAGATGACGACTAATAGAGAAGTATGGAAGAAAAAGACATGTTGCGCCGACCCCAAATAAATTGGGATAAGGGCAGGAGAAAGATTATAAAAATTAGCAAGTCCTGGAGGCCACGCCTGTTTTAATTACCAAAATTCTACAAACAATTATTCGTCAAGCTTGTATTAATATTTAGAAAGCGCTACTGCTGTGCTTGAGGTCTTGGGTTAGATTTCTGGGTGGAACAAAGTGTAATCGGGTTTTTCCATCTGACTTATTTTAAGTTGTTATGTTAAGTTTAAGTTTTTTTTAAGGGTGGCAAATCAAAAAACTCATCCATATTCCTTAGCCCTTTATGTTCCGGGGTAGCGGTAACCCTTTCGGACAATCCCGCTTACCTGGCAGGCTCGGCCCTAACGGGCCCCTTCATGTGCTGACATCTCTTTGAGGCGCGCGTGGAACATGTACATTGTACGCGCCGTCCAGCACAGGCCTGGTCCTGACCGGGCGGTGAGCTAAGTGGCAGCCCAGAGTCTGGATTTATCCCCGGTTAATGGCAAAAGGCTTGCCCTCTAAGTGGGACATGGGACTTAAACTAATAACTAGCGAAATCTAGTTTAACCTAGGTACACCTTTGCCCTTCATGGATTGTAATAGGTGTGATGTTATGTAATATTATTTATTTACCGATCTACCTATAGATAAACCTGCGTTTACACGGGCAATTTTTTCGGAGGCAGTGAAGCGTTATAGATCGTTATTAAACTAGTTGCTTCATATCGCTCAATAAGGTCTATCTCTCCCACAAGCGGGATTGTCCGAAAGGGTCACCGCTACCCCGGAACATAAAGGGCTACGAAAGGAACACGGATGGGTTTTAGTCAGTAAGAGTCTGAAACTCCCTTGCGCTCCACCCAGAGCGGGAGAAGTCATTGGATGATTTCCCACCCTCAAAAAAAAAGGTATCTCTTCCTACAAATTGCTACAATTTTGCCGTCAGTCAATATGCAGTAATATTGCTCTGTATTGCTCCATCATTTAACTAAACGCTTCTATAATTTCAGCAACAATTGCCCACAATAATCGAACGTATAAGCCCAGCTGTACCGTAACGCTGATCTCTGAAACGCGAGTTCAAAGCACCCATAAGAAATTTTGTTATTCTCAATTAAAACGTTAACAGGACTAAGTAAATATTTCAGTGTTACTTTGGACGCTATTTATGGCCCTTCTAAGGCTTAATTAAAGACTCTTTGATGTTCAATCTCTTACGGGAAACTCGGTAATTGCGTACTACGGTAAGTAAATGGAAAATTTTTGCTTATTTACGTACGCAGCTTGTGGAAAGAGAAAGTGATAAGTTCTTAAAATATTAGGCTTTTGAAAGAGTTGGAGGCTCGAAGTTACTTGTGAGTAGACTGGTGCCATCTTTAATTAATTAAGTCCACAAAAATTTGTATCTCTATCTTAATAGTAACTTTTTACACAAGATTTTATGAAATTGTGCAGTCACTTTGGTGATTTTGTTGAAATACTTCTCGCTCAGAGAAAAGAAAAAAAAATCTTTGTAGTTGTGCTAATAATTTTTGTATTTTAATTACACTAGAGATCAATTATTTTACACCTTTTTTATCATTAATTTTTCTACAGTACTTAGCTCAGATATGAACGGTCGCTTACACATAGCTAAGTACCTACCTACCCAAATATGGACTCTCTAATCACACATGGAATTTGTCAGGAAAATCCACCAAAATATCCACCACAAAATTTGCGCTACAGCGACCATCCCACCACACTACATCACGATTAGTCTTGCCAATTCTCCCCTACCTACCCACTAATCCGCGACCGCACAAAAACTTAATTAACCAAAATATAAATGGGAGTGTATAAACAAACATGAGCCACAAAGTCACTCCCTCCCCCCTTGGGACTTTATACGGTGATACTATTCCGTGTAATGACTCCAAAATGAGGATACACCTCCCCGCAATATACGGGGCGTATGTTTGGAGGCTTTAAATCTGGAACCGTCTAGATGTGATGGCTCTTTCTTTATGTGCGACATAAAGTGTTGAAATGAATGTATGAAAATCACACCTCAGTATGATGCTCTGGAACTTTTTCATAACTGAATTGAGTTCAAACATGTAGGTGTTAAAAGGCATTGTTGAGCACAATGTTCGCATCATGCTTACAAAACTTTAAAATTCTTTGAAATAACTTAAAGGCCTTTCATTACTACACAATTACCAGAACAAGGGAAACAAACATTTCTTAGAAACAAGCATCAACAAACTGACAATGGTTTTAAGAGAAATCTTGAAAAAAAAAGTACGTCAACGAGTTTCCTTTATATGCCACTTCCACAACACCGACATCTTTGTACTTTTATTCACAGCAGCTTCTTAATTCATACACGTCACGTTTTCATGGGAGGCGTCGAGTCGTTCTCCCGAATCGAGTAACGCGAAATGAACATAGCATTAAAGTATCGTTTTCATCTCTTCATATTAAAACATTGAATTTCGTAAGATTGAGCAATTAGTTTTATTATATGGTTATGTTATTATCGTGTTAATTATAAATTGTTTGCAAGATAAAATTAAGATGCGGAGTATACGCAGAAGCAGTTTTGAGTTCAGGCTTTTTAAGAAAGGAATATCATGGCACTGATGTAGCATAGCAAATATTGAATACAAAAAATTTTAAACGAATTATTAGTATTAGTAATTCTAAACTACAAAACTTGACACCTGTAAAACTCAGCAGCGACAGAATAATCAATTCCGAGACATGCAAAAGTGCTTAAGACGCGATTTACCCTTCCAAACTATTTGTATGCAAAAAAATCCGAACCTAATAGTTTATCATGAGCGCCCTAACCTACTTCATATTCATAGCACTAAATTGGAATAAATAAAGACATTCATCTCACGGAAAATCTCCATAATTTAATTCAATATTATCACTAAGTCTGTGCGAGTCACATGCGAGGAACGCACGCACATCTAATATCACGTTTATATGAATATTTGTCTCAATGAAAAAGGAATTATGAGTGAACACACCCCCCGTTTATGGGTCACGGTGAAATTTATATTCCGCACCCATTCGAGGAATTTTTCATATACGCAGTAAATTGTTATAATATTTTAAAATATTGCTTCGGTTATGGCAACTCTAGTTATGTATTGTAGTAGGAATATATTGCTTTAGATCGTGCTCATACTGGGGTCAAAACAGTTTTGTCTATGAGAAAATAGTGTTCGGTGGTTAAGGTCATATTCTACACTGGTTAGACTGACAGCCGTCTCCAACATAGTTGAAACATGTTTTGTAAAAGTCCAGGAGATGACGAGACATAATAGTTGTCTAGTATCAAAATTATTCCGTTTTTATCTTGTCGAGAAGAATATTTTGTTTACTGTAATTATATTCATAGATCTATAGTTTGACTCTGGGGTCTACCATCACCTCAATATTACTTTATTGTGGGAAATAGATGAAGCTATACAGGAGGTATAGCTCTTTCTCTTTCCAATGAGAAGTAATATTAAATAGGTAATACTTATAAGAGGTGGTGGTTCGCCCCTGGTTTGTGCACAGCCTTAGACTGTAGTAAAATAGTAGCAAATTTCATTAAAGTCAGTCAATGATTAAGAAATGGACCAAGAGGAACAGAACCATTGTCTTTATGTTTACAGAAAATGACTTCCTTTCGAACATTTCATTTTCATCAATAGCCTGAGAGCAGGTCGCTAGTGTGGGCACCGCACTGTGGGAAAGAGATAGAGCTTTGCGGTTTATAGCTCCGTCTCATATTTACACTGAAGTAGGTAATATAGAAATAATACGGCTAAAAAAGGTGGTGGTTCATATTCTGGACGTAGACACGTTTCCAATAATAAACAGGACAATTTTGTACCTATTCCATGCGTAGAATAGAATAGAATAGAATACTCTAACAAACGCCTAACATTACATTGCCATTAGTACTTTTACAAATTGTCAACTAAATTGATACAAAATGTTTCCGGATATGGCTTTTCAGCACTTTATATAATAATATATATAATTATATATATATTTATTCAGAATTAAATTGGTAAAATATTAACATTAAAATCTTATAAAATAATTTGTAAAGGTATTTATATTGTAAGATGCCTGTACTAGGATAAACCTGTATCACAGGCGGCAGGAGAAGGAGGTTAGAATTTTTATGAATATTTTGTTCAACAAAGCTGAGGTTTAATTGGCTTTTGTAGTTGATCATACTTATCCCTGCTATTCTATTCTGTTTTTGTACAATCTTACCGTGAAAACTTAAGTGAAGTGAGCTTCAAGTGAGCTGTTATTCCACCTGCAGATCTATTCTGTAAAAATCTCGCGTTTGAAGTGCGCTTGAAGTGAACATCAGGAGGAATGACAACTAAGTATTTCAGGTGAGATCCTCCCCTTTCTGGCTGATGCCAAGGAGGGCAGAGATCTCGTTTTAAGATCACTTCACCTAAGTTTTGTGCCAGAATATCAAGCCCTAATCTGACAAGTTTATTCGATAGGTTATCAACTTTATAACACAAAATAATAAACTAAATACAAAATAATAAGGTTCATGTTCTAAAATATTTGACACTTTGGGATAGCTTGATGTGCAGGCGAATGTCCAGTGGTCTACGACTTGTTACCAGCCTTTTTTTTTGGCTCTGAGTGGATCGGAAGGTAGTGTCAGACTCTTACTGACTAAAACCCATCCATGTTCCTTCATAGCCATTTATGTTCGGGGGTAGCGGTAACCCTTTTGGACAATCCCGCTTACCCGGCAGGCTCGGCCCTAGCGGGCCCCTTCATTGTTACCAGCCTGATATGTATTTTAACGAAACAAACAGTCTCTGTATATTCTAATTTAAAACGGTATTTTTAGCATACGAAGTTGATGTGTATGCCTGGATTAGATTAAGTTGATATTTATTCAGGCTGTCCAAATGTTTGTTCGATTCTATTGCATGTAACAAGTTAGTATTGTTTGTTTGAATTTTGAACTAAATTGGATGCAAAAAAGGGTGATTGAATTTGGAGTGTACTTTAGTGTTTATTAACAAAGTTCTTTAATAAAATGATATTTATTTTCGTTAAGTAAATATATTGTGAAGACCAAAATGTCCCGTTTTGCATACATGCAAATAAGTTTTTTCTATTCCAATGTAAATTTTCAGGAAATAGCATAATTAAAAAAAAATATTGGTTCTAATTAATACTTATTATCAGCAAAAAGGGTTTAAGTGCTACAGTGTCACGATAATAAACAAGCAACTGTGCTTAAACAAAAATACAAATTTTAACATGTTTTTCAGATGTCCATCATCCATGATGTCATTTGTTATTTAAATAAGTTACATCATTTAATATAAAAGGGTAAGAACAATAAATAAATAAATAAATTGGTTATCATTTCCATTCACATACTAAAATAGGATAAAAATTAAATTAAAACACCCATCCATCATTACAACAATCCAGCTAACAATAAACACTTCTCAATCTACAGTGTGTCAGATTAAACGAGGGACATACTTTCTGGGAGTAAAGTACTTATTAAAATAAACAAAGTTGACTATGGGACCAAACCTGAAATCACGAATAAAAAATCAACTGTTCAGTACGTTTATGTTCACCTAAATCGACAACATGTGTGGAACAGCTGATTTGCTTTTACACATTTCAGAATTGGTCCATAGTCAAAGTTGTTCTTTTTAGGGTTTCGGGTAATGGGTAAAACGAGACCCTAATTCCGTCCGTCCGTCCGTCCGTCTGTCTGTCACCAGGCTTTGTATTTAGATAGTTGACATTTTCACAGGTGATGTCTGTTGCTGCTATAGCAAAAAACACTAAAAAACAGAATAAAATAAATATTATTAAATATAACTTTTTTGACGTTTTTATAGATAACGGTACGGAACCCTTTGTGCGCGAGGCTGACTCGCACTTGCCTGGTTTTTTTATGAAAAGTATATCCCTCGCCCTGAAAGTATATCCCTCGTTTAACATAATCTATAAAACAATTAATCAAAGACGCACCAAGACGATCTCCACGCAGATGTCGCGATAACTTCCAGAATTTACTAACAAGGCTAATTCACGAATACCTCCCCTCATGTTATAAATGGCGGTAATTATTCTCCCTGGCATCTGTCATGTTAAAGAATAGTCGCCGGCCTGAGGCCGAGTGCAGCCGACGTAATTACTATTGTTAAATCAACAGCCAACCATGGACGTTGGACGCAATGTAGATATTGCAAGGAGATAGAAGAAGTCTGTGTCTTAAAAACTTTGAATGTTTCGGAAAATTATAATGAGTATTTAATATCTTGACCATAAATGAAAACACTGACAATACTAATGAATAGGACTATTTTGGAACTATCAAAAAAATCCTAACACCGAAATTTAAAAAGAGATTTTTTCAAACAAACTCAACACTAGTGGTGGACCGACTATGGGTTTTGCCAATCTTTGACTAGCTATAGTGACTAAACTATTTGATATATTTGATTGGATTTTCGTATAAAGGCTGAGGACAGCATAAGATATACGCAGTTTAATTTATGATCGTATTGTAGTCTCCACTTTGTATAATTTCATCGTCATAATATTTTTTTACGGTTTCAACAATTTTATTTTTACATATTAACAACTTATACATACTTAAATTAAATTACTATCTAACTAACTACATAAATATCGTCTTTAGATGATTGAAAAGGAACTATTGCTACATTAACCGTCAACTGGGACGAACTTGACAGTCATAATAATATGAGGGATTGATCCATATTGGCTCAGGATCGAGTTGAGTGGAAAAAGGAATGGAAGGCCTTTGCCCTGCAGTAGATGGACATTATAAGTAGGTGCATATTATTATGGACCTACTTAATTAAAATGCAGGTATGCTGGAAGAGATTTCTTTAGAAATAAGCATCACCTTTGTATGTATTTTCTGTTCCTTTCTTATTGTCAGTGTTTGTGATTAAAGCAAAAAAAAATTCAACAACAAAGATTTCATCTAAATAGTTATCTATTACTAACGTTGAAAGGTCGGTGACCGAAAATGGAGGAATGAGTTTAAACTAAAACAAGTTGTTCCTCAAATTACGTTTAAGTGAGGAGGCTAAGTAATAACAGCCGTGCGGATCGATCCACCTGGTTCAGCTACGGATTGGTCCATGGATGGGTGACCATCTTTACTTATCAAGACTCCTTCGTGCCTCGGAAACCACGTTACGCCGTTGGTCATTCGTGGATCTTTGACAGTCGTTACGGGTAGTCAGAAGCCTGAAAGTCGGATAGCCAGTCTTAACAAGGGTATCGTATTACCCTGTTACTAACTGGGTTGTGGAGCTGCATCCGGTTTGACTGGAAGCCGACCCCAACATAGTTGAGAAAAGGCAAGGCAGATTTTGTTGGGATGCCCGGCAGAAAACCTCCACGTGTGCCCGGGGACTGGAGTTCCTTTCTGGACACGTCCGGGGGGAAGGCCAGTCTTCGGGCCGGTGCATCCTGGGGTGCGGGCAGCGACTTCCCATTGGGGCTATTTCCCAGTGGGTTCTCGCTGTCCGCATGCTAATGTTCTGCCAGGAGGATCGCTCCACACCTGCCGCTCTGAGTAGCAGAGCGGCAACGGTGGTGGAGTCAGAGCGGGCCCGGTATGCACTTACCCTGCCGCCGGGCAGGCAGGAGGGGTAACCCTCCTGTCACCGCTATAATCTCGTAGCCCCGGAGACAGTTACGGTCATGTCTCTGACTGTTGAAGGGGGTCGAGGGTCTTGGCTTAACCGCCCGGACCGCGAGGAAGATAACCTCTATAAAAAAATCCCCAAACCCCTAAGCGGCGGCGCACTGTGAGAGGGGTTGCAAGCTTGACTGATGGGTAGCTAGATTCAGTCGCTAGTGCGGACCACGTTATTTGAGCAGCTACCCAAAGTTTTTACTCGTGGGAACAAAAATGGAAAAATTAAATAAAACCAAACCCAACGACGAAGAGGAGAGGAGTGGTGCGGGATCGGAGTCCGATCCCGCATCTGGTGGCGCAAGCACGGGAGGCTCAGGGGGCTCCCGTCGCGCCAAGGAGTTGGCCGCTGCCGCGAGGAACCGCAGGTTCTTCGCCAAGCGGCCAAGGTCAGAGGATGGCCAGGGGTCGTCCTCGGAGGGAGAGCTGGCCTCAGCTCGAAAGATCCCCACCAGCAAACGGGGGGGGGGGGGGGGTCAGAGAGCGAGGCGTGGGGAGGGGGCTTACTGCCCGAGAGGCTACCGAGCTAGCAGAAGGGCCACAAAAGGAGGTGGAGACTGCTGGAGCGGTCGATGCGGGGCCGTCCAGCGATGAGGCGGGCGCGGCTGGCGGTCCCAACGCGGACCGCAAGGACGAGTTTGTGGCGGTCGTGGAGGCCGCTATCCGGGATGTGTCCCTAAAGAGGGTACGGGCCTCTAGCAGCAAGGCCATCGTCTCGGCTACGGCCTCCATCATGCAAACAACAGCGGCAGCAGGGGCTAAGCCGGCCCGAGCCGGAGGAGAACCGGGTCCTGGACCTGGTGCGCCAGGAGCTTGCCACCTTCCAGGCACGTTTCCAGGAGCGGTTCTCCGTAGTGGAGGGCATAGTCCTGCGCCCTCCCTTGGCGTCGGGAAGGATGGCCTCGGGCCTGAAGCCGGCTTCGTATGCGGCCGCTGCGGCGGCTGCCGCCCCGCAACCCGGGCCGTCGAGCACAGCCCTGCCGCCGGCAAAACCGGCACCGTCCGGCAAAGCTTCGGTGCCGGCCCGGAAAGCGAAAAAGGCCAAAAAGTCCCCACCGGCGCAGGAGGAGAGGGTCCCAGAGCCCTCTCGCCGGCTTCCGGGGCCTCCCGCGACCGACGCCGAGTGGCAGGTGGTCGGCAAGAAGAAGAAGGCGGCCAAGGCGGCGAGGAAAAGAGAAAAAAGGCGGCGCCGCAAGGAGAGAGCCGTCGCGGCTAGACTGCGCGCCCCAAAGACCGCGGCTGTGGTAATCACGCTGCAGCCGGACGCGGTCAAGAAGGGCGTCACATACCGCGACGTGCTCACCAAGGCACGTGGGGCGGTGGACCTCCAGGAGCTGGGGATCACCGGGGGCCTCCGGCATAGAGTGACGGTGCATCGAGTGGCCCCACCGCTGACGCCCTAGCTGATAAGCTAAGGGCGTCCCTTGACGCGGAGGAGGCTCGGGTCTCCAGGCCCGTGAAATGCGCAGACATGCGCATCATGGGCCTGGATGACTCCGTAACGGAGGGAGAGGTGGTGGCCTCCGTCGTCAGAACGGGCGGGTGTCACGCTGACCAAGTCAAGGCGGGCACCATACGTCCTGACTTCACGGGCATGCGAACCTTGACGGTAAGCTGCCCCGTGACGGCGGCCAGTAAAATCATGGAGGGCCGAAGACTGCTGGTGGGCTGGGTGAGCGCGCAGGTAAAACTGCTGGAGCCCAGACCTTGAGGTTGCCACGTGGGGCACCACGTCGGTGTCCAGTGCACCTCAGAGGTGGACCGCAGCACCCATTATCTGAACGCGCCCCAAAAGGTGGTAGCCATACGGCTTATCCGGGGGTACCGCACGATCTCGGGCGAGGCTGCAAGCCTCCTTGCCGGACTGCCGCCGTGGGATCTGGAGGCGATAGTCCTCGCGCGCCTGTTCGAGTGGCGCGCGGAGGTACTAAGCCGGGGGGAAACTCCGTTTCCGCAGCAAATTGCGGCGGGAGGAAACGCCCGGGTGTCACCACTGCGAGGTTCGCCCAGAGGACATGGTAGAGCACACGGTGCATACCTGCCCAGCATGGGCAGAGCACCGCCGTGTCCTCGTAGAGGCGATCGGCGGCGGCGACCTCTCGCGCCCGGCCCTGGTGCAAGCCATGGTCCGGGGCTAGTGTTGCCCAAAATCGGTCTTGGTCTTGCAGTCTTGGTCTTGTTCTTGCATTTTCGCAAGACCAAGACCAAGACCAAGACCGTCTTATTGTAGCAAGACCAAGACCAAGACTGAACCCTGCAAGACAAGACTTAAGCCTGCAAGACTCTTGCGTCTTGCAGTTAAGACAAACTGATATTTGGGCGTTATTAAGTAGGTATTTGGTTTCAATCCCGATTTTGATAGACGTTCTATTATCTCTATATAAGACTATTGTCTTCAGCGATGATTTACTAAATAAATAAAAATAATCGTCGTGAGGTATGAACGATGATTATTTTTCTAAGGAATACAATTTTGTTGTAGTAGGTACCTACATAGTTTCTTACTTACACATACTTACGACAGTACTTACGTAGCAAAGCGCGCCAGTCACGAGTACGACAAATTGCTAAAATGTACCTACGCACACTGTAATGAAATCTGCTAATCTCAACACACACGCACTTCCTTATTTTGGCCGCATAGGTAGGCTTTGCCTGTAGTCTTCTATTATTGGTTGATTAACATTGTACATTGGTGAATGCTCCAGGATAGCCCGCGAAATTCAAATTTTCTTATTTTGTTTGTTGATTAAAATATCTTTCCAAGTTCATAAACGTCGAGGAATTATTAAAAAAAAAATGACTTTTTCACCTCACAGGCTCGGAAAGAGTCTGTTTGTCATTCGAAATCTGAGCCCAAAATCGCTTTTTGCTCTCTAGCGTGGAAAGAGTTTTTAAAATTCGAACCTTTCTATTTAATAATTTTCTATACTGACAGTCCACTGAAAATGCAAGACACCGTCTAAAATAAAATATTAAATAATACCGCTCACCTTAAAAAAATCCATCACAGTACAGAAATTAAATATTTTACGAGGATATAATTGTAAAATTGGAATTAATGTTAATAAGTATTTCATTTGATTAAAAAAATCTGTGACGTCCCATTTAAATATGCCATAAAAATACTACCCTGTCAAATACCCAATTGTGTAGTAATTTAAGTTAATTTTTTTAAATAAAATAAATACTAATATAATATGTTATCTAATTCTTTGCTTGGCAAAAATAAATTTAATATTTCATAAATAAAATTAGTTAGTTATTTGTATTAAATTAGTTTTTTTCTTTCATTCTCCTTAGAGGACAAGTAGGATATAGAACAAAATATTTAATTTTGGAGATATTCTATGTAACTCATAAGATACATTGCCAAGTATCTGTTATTTTCTTCACATGAGTCAATGTATCTGAGACGCTCGAACAAAATAAAACTCAACATAAATAATACCTGTTTTCTTGCACCTAGCAGTTTCCTCGCTGTAGTGAGGTGAAAAATTGTGTGTTGCGCTCGGCAGCAAAGCTTTTCTGCGTCTCGTACCTTTGAAACCTTCGTTACGCTCAGGATTCTATATTTGAACCACTCGCTTCGCTCATGGTTCAACCCTAGAATCCTTCGCTTACTCAGGTTTCAATAGAAGTACTCGCGCCAAAAATCAACTTTCCAGCCTTGCATAACAAATAACTATTTCACCTCACAGGCTCGGAAAGAGTCTGTTTGTCATTCGAAATCTGAGCCGAAAATCGCTTTTTGCTCTCTAGCGTGGAAAGAGTTTTTAAAATTCGAACCTTTCTATTTAATAATTTTCTATACTGCCAGTCCACCGAAAATGCATGACACGGTCTAAAATAAAATATTAAATAATACCGCTCACCTTAAAAACTTCCATCACAGTACAGAAATTAAATATTTTGCGAGGATATAATTGTAAAATTGGAATTAATGTTAATAAGTATTCCATTTGATTAAAAAATCTGTGACGTCACATTTGAATATGCCAAATACATCCCTGTCAAATACCCAATTGTGTAGTAATTTAAGTTTATTTTGTTAAATAAAATAAATACTAATATAATATGTTATTTAATCCTTTGCTTGGCAAAAATAAATATGTATTAAATTAAATTAGTTAGTTATTTGTATTAAATATTTTTTTTTCTTTCATTCTCCTTAGAGGACAAGTAGGATATAGAACAAAATACAGGGTATTTTTTTTTTTTAAATCTTTTGTTTAAGGGACTTTTGTTCTTGTGAGAACATGTCAGCCCCGTTAAGTCACATCTAATTATACAACATCACAAATAACAAAGTTTCATTACAAGGTAAAGGAAATGGTATCGGTAACAAGACCTCACTGACGCGTGAACATCTTAAATAAAGTGGCGGCAGCAGGTGACGTGGGATTTGCTAGAACTGATGTAAATGTACCAACATCCATTATATTTAATTTAAATTCACGCATCAGTAATTCCCTGTCTCTCTCATATTTTACAAAGTATAAAAGTAGGTGTTGTACATCATCCAATATCCCACATACCTCACAATTAGGTGAATTAACTTTTCGCATTAGATATCCAAATTTCTTAGTGGGATAATGTCCTGATCGTAACCTATTTGCTATTACTATCACATTCCTACGAACTTTATAATTAACAAACCATGGTATTCGAGGAGGCTGACACTGAATTGTTTTAAACCAAATTCCCTTCTCTTTACTTCTTTCATCAAAGTACTCTTTAAATATATCATAACATTTATTTTTAACTTGCGCTATGTATTCAGTATAAAATAATTTTACACTGTAGTCAAGACCGTCAGTAGTTGCTAATTTTGCCCACTTGTCAGCCTTCTCGTTATCGCTTAGTCCGATATGAGAAGGAACCCATTGCAGTCTTAGATCCCTGCCGCAGTTTTTTAAAATATACATTTGCTTTAATATTGCATAAGCTAGCGATGCACCTCTGGGGCCAGATGCGCAACGAGCTATGTGCTGTAAAGCGCTTTTGCTATCAGTGAAAATCACCACTTTATTACAAAACAAATGACATATACTGTTAATTGCTTCTAAAACTGCAATGAGCTCCAGCGTCATAATCGATGCATTACAATTAGACACTTTAAACATAGATGAGGTCTTCTGACTTGCATCGTAATAAGCGGCTCCCTGACCTTTCTCAGTTTTGGACCCATCAGTGAAAATTTTGTACCATCCGTTATACTTTTCATTTAATTCCTTGATAACTTCTGAATGGATCACTGAATTTTCATAATTTCTCTTACTGTCTTTAACACAATCAAGATTACATTGTATTATTTCTTTTTCATCTATATATGCTGTCCAAATATCTAATGAAAACATGTTAAGTGGGTAGGATGAATCGATGTCATATAGTTTACAATCCTGATAAACGGTACACAGTAACGGCTTTCTTTTATTCCGCCAGTACTGACAATTTTCTAAAGTAGTTAAGTGTTTTATTAAATTTATTGTATCATTATTAGTCCAAGACATACATTTAACAGAATATTTAAAAGCGAGATATAACCTTCTATTAAATAAAGGAGGTATAGCTAACTCAGCCTCCATAACATGTATGGGAGTACTCCTGATATAGCCACCAATAATTCTAAGTACCTGATTTTGAATTTTGTCAAGCTTGTATAAATGGGATTTTGCACTGTGGTCGTATAAGAATGAGCCATAATCGATCCTGCTACGTAACAAGGCCATATATAGATTACGCAGATGTTATGTTTATGTAAACAGGGTATTTAATTTTAGAGATATTCTATGTAACTCATAAGATACATTGCCAAGTATCTGTTATTTTCTTCACATGAGTCAATGTATCTGAGACGCTCGAACAAAATAAAACTCAACATATAACACCTGCGAAGGAGGTGGCGGGATGGGAGAGAGAAAGGTCCTCCCGTCCCAGCCGCCGCAGGAGACGCCCCGGGCGTCGGGAGCCACGTGACGACTCCCGGCCACCGTAGGCGCGGGCCTGCGGACGGTGAGTAATGGGTGACTCACCGTCCGATCAGCACCAGACCCGTGCCGTACGGCGCGTATATGTTCCACGCGCGCCTCAAAGAGATGTCAGCATATGAAGGGGCCCCTCAGGGCCAAGCCTGCCGGGTAAGCGGGATTGTCCGAAAGGGTTACCGCTACCCCGGAACATAAAGGGCTACGGAAGGAACATGGATGGGTTTTAGTCAGTAAGAGTCTGACACTCCCTTCCGCTCCACCCAGAGCGGGAGCAGTCATTACAATTAACACCTGTTTTCTTGCACCTAGCAGTTTCCTCGCTGTAGTGAGGTGAAAAATTGTGTGTTGCGCTCGGCAGCAAAGCTTTTCTGCGTCTCGTACCTTTGAAACCTTCGTTACGCTCAGGATTCTATATTTGAACCACTCGCTTCGCTCATGGTTCAACCCTAGAATCCTTCGCTTACTCAGGTTTCAATAGAAGTACTCGCGCCAAAAATCTACTTTCCAACCTTGCATAACAAATAACTATTTCAAAGTCAAACTCATTCCTCGACCTTTGATCTTGGAGGGTTGTATTGATGATTTTGATGATTATAATTCTGTAACTACATACGTCTTATAGCGTGAATCTTATTCTAAAATCTAAACTAACGTGTTCAATAAATAGTCAATAGGCTAATAGGTATTTGCAAGACTTGCAAGACTTGCGAGACTCTTGCTGCAAGACCAAGACCAAGACCAAGACTGAGAGCGCAATACCAAGACCAAGACCAAGACCAGGTGTATTGACGCAAGACCAAGACCAAGACTGGCCTAAGTCTCGTCTTGGTCTTGCATTTGGGCAACACTATCCGGGGCGAGAGGGAGTGAGAGGCAGTCACCTCCTTCTGCGAAAAAGTTATACTCGCGAAGGAGGTGGCGGGATGGGAGAGAGAAAGGTCCTCCCGTCCCAGCCGCCGCAGGAGACGCCCCGGGCGTCGGGAGCCACGTGACGACTCCCAGCCACCGTAGGCGCGGGCCTGCGGACGGTGAGTAATGGGTGACTCACCGTCCGATCAGCACCAGACCCGTGCCGTACGGCGCGTATATGTTCCACGCGCGCCTCAAAGAGATGTCAGCATATGAAGGGGCCCCTCAGGGCCAAGCCTGCCGGGTAAGCGGGATTGTCCGAAAGGGTTACCGCTACCCCGGAACATAAAGGGCTACGGAAGGAACATGGATGGGTTTTAGTCAGTAAGACTCTGACACTCCCTTCCGCTCCACCCAGAGCGGGAGCAGTCATTGGATGATTTCCCAGCCTTAAAAAAAAAAAAAAAAGGCAGATTTTGTTCATAAAATTATGTTTAAGTTCATATCTGTTAATTTTCCTAGTTTTTATTCGCTAGTAAGTGCAAAAGTTCCAAATGAGCAAGAGGCAGAATCCTATCAAAAAATATAATTTTATGAATACTTTGAAACAAAAACCTTCATGTTCCTTTCCTTTAATTATTAAGGTGTGGTAAAGTGTGTCGGATGCCGCAAGTGAAATCTTAATTCAATAAACAATAATAAAAGTAAAAGTTTACAAAAAACGCATTAACTACATAAATAAAGTCATCCACTCACATTATTGAAGCAGTACATATTCGTATTTAAACGTACGTAAATTACGCGCACAGATGACCGGAAACACCTGACGATATTTAAAAACTCGTCGATGTAACTTCCATTTCGTGTCGTGTTGTCCAAAAATGTAGTCTATTTTGTGTGTCACTTTTAAAACGGGTTCTAAGTTTTAATATTTTGTCGGATAATTAGTTCTGGTAATTGTTTTTGGCCCCCTTCAACGAACGTCTATCATTCGTTGAAATTAAATGTGTTACAGTCTGTTTTAGTAACGGAATGTTTGACTCCATTATTCGTTTTATCACTTCTAGCATTTAAACCGTCCCGCAATTTTTCACAGAAACTTTGAGGTTATGTGAAAAAAGTGTAAATTTACAAAAGTTGTAGATCTTTATATTACCTACATCTTTGCCATTTAACTTTTTGTCATACGATTTGTAGTTTTGCCCGAAATCGAGATAAACCGTTTTTACCCTTAAAAACACACCCCCATCCACTTCCCGACCTCAGATCGTCCGCAAATTATTTTTCCAAATTTTTTTGTATAACGAAAATTTGTAGGATGAAACCCATTAGAAAAGGAAGAAACATCCTAAAATATTTGTTTTCTCTTTTTACCATTTTTAAAGGCTTCAGCACTGTTCTAATTGTATAATGCTTGTAATTATTTAAAAGAAAGCAAATAAATATTCTTTTAAGAAAATTGTATTAATATACAGTTCATCAGTTTTAATACGACGACACGGTTGGCGCCACAGAACCTCTTCAACTGTTCTGTGGTTGGCGCAGTGGTTGAGCGATTGACTGCTGCGCACTATGTCGGGGGTTCAATTCCCGCACGGAACAAATAGTTGTACGACCTGCAAGTATTTGTTACGAGTCTGGGTGTTTTTTTATGTATAATATGTATGTATTTACAAAAAAAAAATGTATATAAGTAGTATATCAGCCATCTCGTTACCATAACACAAGCATTAGGTTGCTTAGCTTGGGACGACATGGCGCTGTGTGAAATGTCCAAGGATATTATTATTATTAATAACAGCCATTTTCAGAATATAACTGCAATAAGAGCCACACGGGTCGATCGACCAGGTTCAGATACACTTGCCGCGGTTGGATCCGTGGATGGGTGACCATCTCTTAACATACTGATTCCTCTCCAATTAAAGCCAATAGTGTTAATTTTTTTTAAAGTATTTCACACAGCTCATTTTCGGTTTTAACCTTGAAACAAACAGATGTCTCACCATCTGCTTATTCCTCTCAACTTGCAACACAAACTACTAACTAAGTTATGCTCTTAGGCTATGCTTTTACAATAACTTATTAAGTACCTCATTACCCAGCTGGTACAGAGGCCAGCCCAACAATCTGACAAAATTCTGTGATAGTTTTTCAACTTTACTACATAAGCATAAGGTTCCTTTTCAATCGGGAAACTTTGACAGTTTGGAATAGCTTGACGTGCTGGGGACTGTATCTATACTATGTCCCACTACAGATGGCTTCGACCGATGTCAATGTATGTAATTTTTATAGTGCCTGGAGTAACCTCGTCTGTACAGTTAGCGTGAACGAAAAAAGGCAATTGTTTGGGCGTTTTATTGCTTCTAGCGTTTTAACTGGCTTATTACCTTTCATTATGGAGTCAAATGTGCATTAAAAGACAGCATATTATTTATGACATTGCAGGTAGGTTTTAATGTAGTTGCATGAAGCTCATTCCAAATTATTTCCTCAATCGTGAGTAAGGCATGGTGCAACGCAGTCTCACATCATCCTTTATCTACGAGTAAAACAGTCTAAGGTTAAAATGCTAAGTTTTATGTTTTTTTTTAAATGTGGGAAATCATTCAATGACTTCTCCTGCTCTGGGTGAGGCTAAAACACATCCATGTCCCTCCTTAGCCCTTTGTGTTCCGGGGCAGTGGTAACCCTTCCGGACGATCCCGCTGACCCGGCAGGCATCGACCCTAATGGGCCCCTTCAGCTGTGCTTATATTTCTTTGAGGCGCGTGAAGAACATGAAAGAGCCGCCCAGCAAGGGCCTGGTCCTGATCAGACGGTGCACTAGCGGGTGTCCCTGGAACGTTAAATGGGTTTAGTACCTAAATTTGCGTTTGGAAGTTGGATTGGTGATCGCAGTATTATAAGTAAGGAAGTCGGTACCATTTTTTTTTGAGGTTTGGAAATCATCAAATCACCCCTCCCGCGCCGGGTGGTGCGGAACGGAGTGTCAGATTCTTACTGACTAAAACCCGTCCATGCTCCTTCTTTAGCCCTGTATGTTCCGGAGTAGCGGTAAAGACAATCGTTTTCTATGGGTAGTCGGTTTTGAAGTCGGTACCTATGGGTGTCGACTCGATCTAAGACAACGACAGTAGTGAGAACGTTATTTTGGTGATAACCAAAATAACTTGCTTATTACGGTCTCCTCTTGAAATACCGATTTCTGAAACAAGTGTTAATCTTTTTTACTTTTTTATCAAAAATAATCCCTGTGATACGTAATAATTAGGTTGTTATTTGTTGAAACAGTAAACGGCCGGCTGCGTGCTCAACGGCCAATGTTTAACCACAAAAACACGTTATAGAAAGCAAAAACACGACACAGGTGCCTAAAACCCTTTATTAAAATAAAACTACTATCATTAATGATTTCCCATTGACCTAGTAGCTTAATAATCACCTAGAACAGTCCTTGAAAATACTGTTTACAACCACAACGATAATAAGCGACAACTCGGTATCTCAACTTACATCAACAGATAGAAAATGTTACGAAATTGTAACAGAAACAATGGAACAGCTGTCGAAATAAACGCTATGTTATGATTTGGTAATCGTAACGAAATTGTGTATCAAATTCGTACAAGATGTAACATTGTTTTGGGAATTCAAGATTAACTTTGAGAAAGTGAATATTTTAGTTTGTAGTAATGAAACTTGGAGGTATTTTTGCTCATGTGTTTCATGTTTCTTAAATAATATGATAATAATACAATTACTAGATATTTTCAGTTTTTAAATATCAGTTAGGAACACATTCTTGATCTACAAGGGATTATTCACTAAAATGGGCTTATTGGACGACTCGCACGAATTTAACTCACACAAAACGTGCGAATCGACTCCTTTAAAAAATATTATTTTTTCTGTAGTCGATTCGCACAAATTTTATTTATTGGCGTGCAAATCGACACCCTCACAAAAATGTAGTAGGCTATTCGCTCCCCATTAAATAAACTTTCTGCGAATCGTCTACAAAAAAAAAAAAAAACAAATTTTTTAAAGGAGTCGATTCGCACGTTTTGTGCGAGTTAAATTCGTGCGAGTCGTCCAATAAGCCCTAAAATGCAATGCGACGTCACATCATAAAATTCTGCGAGCGCGACGCTTAGGTAATTTTGTGATTTGCGAATTAGCATCGCGTACCATCGCAGTTTTATGTACAAGCCCTTACTCATAATTGACTGGTAGTGTCATTAACTACCTCGACTAACTACCTCGTTAGTCTAGTCACAAGCGCTTTTACTGAGCATGAGGTCCTGGGTTCGATTCCCGGACATTGGAATACGGATTGGACAAGATTTTATTGGGTTTTACCATCAGAAATTTCGATGTAGTAGCCCGGAGTCTGGGCCTGATTTGGGCCCGGTTGATGGCATATGCTCGCCTCTTATTATATGGGCCTTAACCATAGCTGGCAAAATGAGGTTCTACTATAGGTATACCTCTGCCTAACTCTTTGAGGATTACAGGCGTGGATGCTATATCACTAATTTCATTAGTTTTTTTTTTCTTGTGCTTATTATAGTATATGGCCTTCACATAATTAATCATCTATACGTCTATTACATCGTCATTACATCTATTTCATCGATTTCTTAGTAGTTTAATACGCAAGTTACCTCATTACTAGTCACTCTGCCAAAGAATTTCTACTTCACTTTAAACGTCATTACAGCCCACTTTTAAAAACCTAATTATATCGGAAGAAAGCTGCGAACAAACCCGTGATTACCTGCCCATGAATTCGATAAATTACTGTATTTTTCTCCAAACATTTTCAATTAATCGATGACTTTCAACTGATTCGATTATGGATATCATCGTACGTAGTAAAAACCGATATTGTGTTACTGGCAGATAATAAATTTTTGATTCCAAATTCAATTTCATTCACCTATTGTGTGGCGTTGATGGCAAACCGTTTATTATCAATGATAGATGTAATTTTCTAGTTATGTAAGAATGGACTTAGGAATTATACAACGTAGGAGGAGAGCACGTGCAGTTATGGCAAATTGAATTGTCTGCAGAAGATTGAAAGTGGTGATAGATTCTGGCACGTGCAACTTACGACTGACAGGGTGGAGTTCATTAAATTGTGAATTACTTTCAACTTTACTATTAAATAACATGCTTAGAATGCATTATATGCTTAGAAAACAGTAAGATAACCATAAATAAGGTTAGACACGTGCACACAACGTATTTAAAAAAGAGTTAGGTACTATTTAAATTCATAATTTTGTGAAATTAAAAAAAAAGAATAAATAATGTTTGAAACGGTCAAAAAATAATCAAAAATATGAAATAACATTGACAAAAGGCCACTCTTCTTAAAAACTTCCATCACCGTACAGAAATTAAATATTATGCGAAGATAAAATTTTAAAATTGAATTTAATTCTAATAAGTATTCCATTTGATTAAAAAAATGTGCGACGTCACATTGTTATATTTCATACAAATCACGTACAAATGCCGCGTTTTGACAGTTCATAAAAAGTAACGTTATTGACTACCTTTTCAAATACCCAATTCGATCATACGAATTCCTATAAAGTCTAAACAAAAAAAAACAAATACGTAACAACAAAAAGTCGGACCCATAAACGATCATAAATAAACAAGAAAATCACTTCACTGTTAACACAAAGAAGGCATACAATAAATTAGGTTAGCAAACTGCGCCTGAGTACTCGTAAACTTAAAGTCCCAGTATCAACCCTCAGGGAAAGCGTGAGGTAGAGATTAACTTATTCATAATAATCAAAAGAATACTCATTGTTTTTAACACGTGAATTTTGCTCACGAGTTGGTCGTATCTCTGCACGTTGGCCATTTTACATCCAGCCTTCGATTTATTGGTCGAAGTCAGCTAAATCAGGCGTGGTTTACTGAAAATCTTGGTGTTGTTTGAAATATGTCTTGTACAGAGGCCAGCACATCAAGTTACCACAATCTGTCAAATTTCTTTGATAGTATTTCAACTTTATTGCAAAGACATAAGGTTCATTTTTAATTGAGAAAATTTGACAGTTAGGGATAGCTTGATGTGCTGGCCTCTGTACAAGAGCTTTTTAGCATCACTGCTCGCTGTTGATAGGAAATTTTGAAGCAATGAATAATGAATTGAAATACTGCCCATGTTTCTGCAAACTAATTTAAACGACTTCAGAATTACGATTCGTCAAAAGTAGAAAGTTGATTTCTACGATAACATGGCGCGTCTCTTCAAATTACTGTTTCAATGTTTGTAGTCATATCCTTACGAAAGAGTTTGTATGTTAGTACTTGTAAGTATTCTTCTTCAGTAGCAGGCCGGCAGCAACATGCGTAGTGAGACTCTGTGGCGCTTTGTAATAATTTTCAGAAATACTTTCAATAGTTTTTTACCTTTCAGTCGCTCCATGTAAAATACTGGTATTCAGCTTCATCCGGTTAGACTGGAAGCCGACCTCAACATAGGTGGGAAAAGGCTGACAGATGATAATGACTTTCAAACGTTTTAAATTTTAGAGGGGCGGGACATACCTTAAGTCTAGGTGAAGAAAAGATGAATATGGAAGCAATTAACACTTTGAACGCCAACGCGGTCACCGTGTGTCCGACAAACAATAGTTTTTCTATTGTGTCTGATGCGTGGCAGTCAATGACTTAACAGCAAAATGACAGTGGTCGAGGATCGTGTTAATGGATGTCCAATTTAAAAGCTCTTCATCCAGCAGTGAAATGGTATAATTTTGGCATGGTAAAAAACTTGGCACAAACAAATTACTTTCGCATTCCTTTAATTTTCAAAATTTAATAATAAAATTTAACAACACCTTTATCGCACAACACTAATACCATACTTAAACACAATATTTATCGCCATTCAATACATTACGCCATTACACAACAAAACGTAATAAAAATCTGCGCACGCTTCGCTTTTGCGGCTAACGTCAGTCTCACGCTTCTACACTAATGTCAGGGAAACGTAGTATTTACGACTGCGTTTTATACTTTGCGCCTTATTTGGTAACACCTTAGAGCACCGTTACAAAGCTTTTATGCAACTTTAGATTTTAAATTGAAATTTATCGAGGTATGATGGGTTTAGTTTATGGTGTACAGGTAAGGGACATTATTTATTAGTTTTGATTTAAACACTTCGAAAAGAACAAAGAAGAAGGTAAAATAATTAAAATCTTTATATCAGTCTACGCTTAAAGCACAATATTATTAGGGTTAAGGCGTAGACGTATTCATATTAGCGAGTTTGTGAAGCCAGATAAAGCACAAAAATTTTATTTAACCATTAGATGTTCGGTTATTAAAAGCCGCTTTCTTATGAGAGCTCAACAATTTATTCAGTCGTATTTATTGTCGTTTCGAGGGATTTTTTTCTGTTAACCTATGGGGTTCATAGGACATTTGAGGGGTTAGTTACCTATTATTAATATATATCATTTTAAATAAAAAATAATTGTAACTTATCTCTAAAATTAATTACTTCATATTGGTAATGGACTATTAGGAATTTGACTGAAAATGGACCTAATAATATTATACTCGTGCCAGTAGCTCGCCTTTCAAGCCAAGTGAACACACGCTGCTAGCCAATTAATCTCCAGGTGGCATATATCCGACCAGGTTTCCGTTTGGCATTTGGCGGTCGGCCGAACTGTTAAACGTCAATAATTTCCGGAAGTAACCACAAACACGCAATATCATGGTTGAAGGGACTGGCACGCTGTACCTACTTGCTAATGAGAACATCCGTTGAAGCAAATCAGTGCCTGGAAGTTACGTCTACTTTCTAGTGAGAAGATTGGTTATAGAATTTTGAACAGCGTGTTCAGTAAAAGCACATTATTCAGTAAAAGAATTCCTCGAAGAAAAATATTAAATTATTTGTGATACTATTGTAATTAATATTATGTAATACCAAACCTAAGAATAGTTTGATTTATTATAAAATGTATGATTGATATTATTTAGTATAATATAATGTACAATGTAACTGTAATAATTGAGTGCGTACATACTTTATTTTTAATAATAATATATGTGTTACAATTTAAATTGCAATGCCTCAACAGGCAACTAAGTTTTAAGTACCTATTTATAGTTAAGTTCTTCAAAACTACACTTAGTTCGCAATAAAGACTTTGAATTTGAATTTGAAAGTTGTGTTTTAATTTTGGGTCAATAACTTCCATTACTTACATTAGAAACCATGTAAATAGTTTTATCTACATTTCTTGATTTATTTTTATTTTTTCGTCAGTAAACACAACAATATGCGTTATGTTTACCATCGACTCGGAAAGGAAGTCCTTTCTAGAAGTAATCTACAATGAGTCCATCACACTAATACTCGTATTATAAAGGCGAAAGTTTGTGAGTGAGTGTGTGTGTGTGTGTGTGTGAGTTTGTATGTTTGTCCGTCCTTCACGCTCAAGCGGCTGAATGGATCTTCATGAAACTTAGCACAGAGGTGGCTTATAAATAAGATTAACACACATATGATATTTTATATCCCGGTAGTACGTTTTCTTGGGATAGTTTCCAACATCCACGCGGGCGAAGCTACTGGCACCAGCAAGTAAATAATAAAATCAATAGACAAGGACCCTTAATTGTTAATTATAATACAGTAAACACATTACAGATCCTTTGGGGCCACAAAATATATTATTTCAATGTTCTTCTTCTTTTCGTGTAGTTAGTGACTAACCTGGTGTCAGAGTTTTAATGCTGCCCGTGGGCCTCTGACTTAGCATCACATACTGTTGAGAAAAATCTCTCAAGCATGCCGGTTTCCTCACGATGTTTTTCTTCACCGATTTTTAAGCAAGTGATAATTATGCAATCTGAAAAATCTCTTGAAATCTCTTTTGAAGTTTCGTCCCGATTCACCCCTGCGTTCCTATTCACCCCGTTTGAATAATACATAGTGTAGGTATATTTCTTTTTAATAAACTTGTTTCTGACAGATAATAGTACAACATTTCCTTGTGTTCGCTAGTTGCTTGGTGATGATTAAAAGCTAATGTGTCAATTCCACAGCGTTGATTATAATCAAAACAAAAACCTATATCTATGTCATCTGTCGCCAAACTACATCCTAAGGTGAGCGCATAAAGTTGCATTTTCAGCATTCTGCATTATCAAATTACTTAGTTCGGTCGCCGTATGTAATGAAATGCTTTTAAATGAGATCAGATTTTCATGGTTTTCAAACAATACTGACTGAGTGGTTAACGCCTCACCTCTTATGAATGAGGTTGTGGGTTCATATCCGGGAAAGTGACTTCTTCAATTTATATTACTTTTTAAGTTTATCTTAGATATTATTGACATTAGTGCAGGACACACATACAGCAGTGATAGCCTAGTGGTGTGACCGTCGTACTGCCAAGTCATAGGTCTCGAGTTCAAACCCAAGCCGCGCACCTTTGATTTTACGGATTCATGTCCGTATTGTATAATTATCAATTGCATTAAAAATCGATTAAGTCAAACTCAGACACCAGGATGGTCACTAACCACACGAAAAGAAAAAAAAGGTGAAGGAAAAAAATGTAAGAAAACCTGGATTAGTATTTGATTTAAGGCGGAAATCGCCAACCCATCTTGAGCAGGCGTGGTGATCAAAGCTTATGCCATCTCTGTATGAAGAGGCCTATGCGCTACAAAACAGTAACAAGTTAGTTTAAAACAATGTTTGCTAAACAAACCCGAACCCGATCATTCTTTAAGCTAATCAATCAGCTTCGAACAAAACATCTTGACACACAACATGTACGAGACATCACACACATTGTCATATTAAATATCTCTTCTCCCTTTAAAATTTTTCGTCAGTAAACATTGTACACGCAACATAATGCCAATATTGATAAGACGAATCAATATTCCCACCATCGCAGG
The DNA here is from genome assembly GCA_951799385.1 of Hyppa rectilinea. Classification (NCBI taxonomy): domain Eukaryota; kingdom Metazoa; phylum Arthropoda; class Insecta; order Lepidoptera; family Noctuidae; genus Hyppa; species Hyppa rectilinea. Next base: position 13,811,378 of record OX637315.1, read on the forward strand.
CTTGGTAACTTTTTTCACAGCTAAAGCTTAAGCCTGCAAACATGCCTACTGATCTCTTTGTATTTTATCCTTTTAGTCGAAACAAGCGAACTTTGACTCAATGTAGAAGGGTCCAGGGCAGAGTTTTGGTTGGATTTTTCTGAACAGAAAAGTCGAATATTCTTAAGCTAATATAAAATAAGCCTGCGAACGAAGAGAGTTATCGGATCCACGATTTTTTGGACGCGTTTCGTACGAAAATTAAGGGAGCATTACGACACTCACTGACCTGCCAGTTTAATCAAACTTTTGATGCCTTTTTACGTAATAAAGTGCAAACGATTTTTATAGTGAGAATCTCTTTGAACACTGACTTACCGAGAATTTTTATATTGAAATGAGAGTTAATCGGCAATCTGTCAGTTTATTTATTTTAAGTTAAGTGGCAGGTATTAAAAGCGCATAAAACCAGAATATCTTGAAAAAGATACCGATGCATATTTATTACGTTATTACACCAAAGTAAAGCATTTTTCAATAATGTTTGGAATTATCTAAATGAAAGTGTTTACCAGTTTCAGCGAAGATTTATTTTCACTTTGCTTCCTCATTACAGAATTATTCAGATACTAGCTGATGCCATCGGCTTCGCCCGCTTGGATGTGGAAAACTATCCCAAGGGAACGTACTACCAGGATAAAAAGTATTCTATGTGTTAATCAAGGTCATTAACTACCTCTGTGTCATGTTTTATCCAAATCCTTTAAGTCAAAGTCAAAGTCAAAACATTTATTTCAAATAGGCACAAGAATGGCACTTTTGAACGTCAAAATGAACAAGAAATAGAACTGATTCTAGTCGCCCCTTCCAAAAAGTAGTTTCGTGTGGAGAAGAATGGGCAAGAAACTCCACCGTTACTCTTTTAAAATGTTTCACAATGTTTTGTATACATGTATTATAACATTATATGTGAAGACGATGTACCCAGAATAAAAACAATACACCATCAAAAGGTGAAAAGAGAAACACATGTAGCAGTGGCAAGTAAACTTAATTATGTCATAAGTGCATGGTGCTCACATATTTACAAACATTCTAAAAGTTAATAATAATAAATTAATCAATGTGTGAGAAGTTATTCCAATATAATAAAATAATATGGTACAAATTACCTAATTTACTTAGCAACCAGTTTGATTTTGTCTAGACACTAGATTGTCCTGTGGAGCAGGACCAGCATGTTTCCAAGCATCCTTATCTTTGATATAATCTTCTAATTTGTAATAAGCTTGTTTACAAAGTGTACTTTTAATATGAGTTTTAAATTTTCTTTCATTTAATTGCCGTAGGTATCAGCGTGAAGAAGTGACAAACAAACACACACTCACAAATTTTCGCCTTTATAACATTAGTGTACCGGACGGCGCGTATATGTTCCACGCGCGCCTCAAAGAGATGTCAGCATATGAAGGGGCCCCTTAGGTTCAAGCCTGCCGGGTAAGCGGGATTGTCCGAAAGGGTTACCGCTACCCCGGAACGTAAAGGGCTAAAGAAGGAACACGGATGGGTTTTGGTCAGTAAGAGTTGACTCTCCCTTCCGCTCCACCCAGAGCGGGAGCAGTCATTGGATGATTACAAAGCCTTAAAAAAACTGTAATTATATGATTACATAACAATTTATTCGTTGACTTTCCAATGTCAATAAACTTTGTGTCATCTTATTATAATACCAATGTTTGATGAAACCGACATGCCTGAGAGATATTTCTCAACATCATGTGAAGCTAAGTCAGAGGCCCATGCGCAGCTTAAAAACTCTGACACCATGTTAGTCACTAACCACACGAAAAGAAGAAGGCATATTCATTCATAGACAAAAACATCCTAATAACGTCAGCAGCAATATTAAGCCCTGGGTAAAGGCTTAAATCTTTAAAACTACCTATGCAACGGATTTTGATGCGGTTTTTTTTAATAGATAGAGTGATTTAAGAGGAAGGTTTATGTGTATAATTTGTCAACATATTTTGCGGGTAAAGCCGCGGGCGGAAGCTAGTGTTTAATAAATAGAGAGTAGCTGTGTTTGTTAAGTTGAACCCAAATCGTTTACAAATTAGTTTAGTGGCTTAGTTTATTATTTTGTGGACTGGACCACTGGATCATTCATCTAAGTAATTTAAGGGCCGTTGAAACAAGGAAAATGGAAATTATTTTATTTTAACAAAGTGCTTCATATACAATGAATTGTATTTGGAACCTCCTATTACGCAAACAATGCCTGTGTTAGGAGACCCCACTCCTCCATATCTTAGATATATGCTACATATATTACAGTATGTTGTTATTTTTTAATTTAACATCCTGAGTACCTATGTATAATTTGAAAATTTGAGATTAGTAAGAAACGTGGTGTGCTTTAGTTAGATGTGGTGTGCGGTGTGTTGTGTGATGCGCTGTGGCGTGGTGTGATGTGAGATGGTGTGGTGTGCAAAGAAAAGGATATTTTTATGGTGCACATTTAGTGTGCATCCTAAAAACAACAGCAATCCAGCTTGATTGGGTTTCATCCATTCACCAAATCAGGCTCGTTTCTAAGATACTCAAATATTTAGTATATTTTTATCCGAGCCTAAACATTACTTTATTTAAAATATACCTGCAACCAAAACCAGTACCAAGTCATTAGAAACCTGTACAACCCAACTCAATGCTGGCACAACTTCAGGAAAATTACCACAATAAAGTTTCACGCTTCCCTCGATTTTTGAAGCATTGTTTTGGTAAAAAAAGAATTAAAAGAGGAATGGAAATCCTTCCTCTTCAGCCGTCGGCCATCCAATTAGACGCACTTTCGAGAGAAACTCAAAAAACGTACAATAGAACCCTCGATATCGCACGTTAAAAATTCATGAGGTGTGGTCTCGCTGCGAGAGATGAAACAAACAAGTCTTAACACATAATGTATAGCCAGCGCATTAAGCTGAACCTAACTATCTTCCTAATTGAAAATGAACCCTTTTTACTTTGAGGGTGGAAAATCATCACCCCTCCCGCTTTGGGTGTATCGGAAGTGAGTGTCAGACTCTTACTGACTAAAACCCATCCATGATCCTTCCTTGGCCCTTTATGTTCCCGGGCAGTGGTAACCCTTTCGGACAATCCCGCAGACCCGTGAAAATGAACCAGAAGCTATTGTAACCAAGTTGAAAAACTATCAAAGAAATTTGACAGATTATGGTAACTTTAAGTGCTGGCCTTTGTACTTGAATAATAAAATATAATAATAAATTTTCCACACAAATATTGTGAATATACAAAAGTTTGAATGGATGTTAAGTTTGTTACTCTTAGTAGCAGCCCGTAGTCATTTTACCCGGTAAATGCCATTAGGCTCGGCCCCTACTTTTTTTTTTTTTTGTTTTTTTGTGAATGGCATCTCGCAGTTCAACCAAAGGGTTGTCTACTGCTTAACCGGGCTTGCCTGTGGCTGCCACAAAAGAATTGTAGCCTCCAGCCAGGGCTTAATAAAAACTAAACCTAACTTACAAAACTAAGCGACTACACGCTAAGGGCACCCCCTGCGGGGTTCGGACCTCGGCTTAGGGCGTCGATCGCCCCCTACTACATGGGACTCAAACATATAGAGCGAAATGTGGGTGCGTACACCTCTGCCTAAGCCTTCGAAGATTACGTCTGTGATGTTACGTTAGTTTACCTATATTTAAAACACAGAACTGTTTTCATAATCGTTCCAGCCGAAAGATGGCAAAAGAGCATATTCCAGCTCAAGAAATGAACATGGTTTAATCTGTAAACGTCAATTTTTTTTTTAATAAACTGGTTGGATTTGGCGTTTCATATCTGACTACTCTCTAAGCCAAAGTCTCTCTTAAAGTCGACACATCGTCTTGGTCAGATCTTGAGGACCATGTAGATCCGTGTCTGAATTGACTTTTGAGGTAAGAACCACACATTTTTTTTGTTTCCGGATCCCTTCATTTCAGATATCATCACGCTGGGAAACTATTTTCACTACATAAATGTACCACATCTGACAGCTGAGTTTTCTGTCCTCGCTGCAACTGGGACACACCCTACGCGGTATGCACTTGCACGAACTGTTGCTTGGCTTGAAATACAGTGCCAATTAAAGTTGACACCCGCAGCCTCCTACGGTTTGCACCTCGAACTTTCAATTGGTTCTCACGTGTCCACCTATTTATTTTGTTTATTGTTTTTTTCCCGCTTCCGTGCAGATCGTATCTTAGGTGATTTGGGTTTACGAAAAGCATAAGAAATTGTTGAACAGCCAAATAATAATGATAGCAGTGATAGCCTAGTGGTGTGACCGTCGTACTGCCATGTCACAGGTCTTGAGTCCAAACCCAAGGCACGCACCTCTGAGTTTACGGATTCATTTGCATATAGATGTTTTCCTTCACCGATTTTTAAGCAACTGATAATAATACAAGGCGCACATGAATTCGTAAAACCAGAGGTTTTTTTTTTAAGGCTGGGCAATCATCCAATGACTGCTCCCGCTCTGGGTGGAGCGGAAGGGAGTGTCAGACTCTTACTGACTAAAACCCACACATGTTCCTTCCGTAGCCCTTTATGTTCCGGGGTAGCGGAAACCCTTTGGGACAATCCCGCTTACCCGGCAGGCTTGGCCCTGAGGGGCCCCTTCATATGCTGACATCTCTTTGAGGCGCGCGTGGAACATATACGCGCTGTCCGGCATGGGTCTGGTGCTGATCGGACGGTGAGTCACCCATTACTCACCGTCCGCAGGCTCACGCCTACGGTGGCCGGGAGTCGTCACGTGGCTCCCGACGCCCGGGGCGTCTCCCGCGGTGGCTGGGACGGGAGGAGCTTTCTCTCTCCCATCCCGCCACCTCCTTCGCGAGCATGACTTTTTCGCAGAAGGAGGTGACTGCCTCCCACTCCCTCTCGCCCCGGACCATAGCTTGCACCAGGGCCGGGCACACTACTAGGCTACCACTGCTGTCCACAATGGCTGTTGAGTATCAAACTCTAGACATACTTCTGGCACCCACCAGAATCTTCGAAATGAAACTGCTTGAATTCGACAACATGAAAACTTATGTTTTATTTTCAGTATCATAAACCTGTAATTATCTGAATTAAAGTTCCCGGATTTTCTTCAAATTTTTACTTAATATACAGTACTCAATACTTGTAAATATGAGAGTTCATTGGCTACGATAATAATTAATAACTTTTTATTTGTGAGACTACTGTAACACCAACTTGTCTGATACATGCTGTAGAATACCATAGTACTAAACAAAAACCGATAACGATCATTAAGCCGATAATTCACCCACAATTTCTCTGTCACGAACATCCAACCGAAACAAACGGAATTATTAAAGCAAAGTACAGCATTTTGCAGGCCATATCCATTTCAGTAGCTTGCTTTCAGCCAGACAACATCCATCATCCAACGTACGCTGTGACGTCAGAATTACAAATTCAAATATTATTTCAAGCGAAAACTTTCACAAATCCACTTTGCATGAAAGTGTTCTTTATGACACGCCACGCCACCACCCCAAGGGTGGAACACCCTTAGTTTTCAATATAAACATAGATGTAGGCACCTTATTATTTGCAGTGGTTAGCAGAGAAATTGCTTTTCGTTGTATTTTCTTAACATGTAGAAGATTGCTCTCTATGATAATAATTTTAGTACTCAGCTGTACTCGGCTGTTCAAGCTTGCGTAAAATGGTTATGTTACTATAAGAGCAATATTTTGAGAAAGATAAAACAGCAAATTAAGATTTCGAAGAAAACTTGATGCCTTAGTATTTAGTATGTTTCACTTGAATTTGTCACTTAAAATTTTTGATAAATTCCAAGTTTTGATCTTTTATTGTAAGAAAGTCATGTCACAATATAAATATGAACAGTATGGAAACTAAGCCTATTTGTTGAAATAATTACCTACGCTCCACTGCAGCACTAGGGTTGTCACTTTTAATGTTTTTGAAACTGAACTATATTTATTAAAATACTAGCTTCTGCCCGCGGCTTCGCTCGCGTGGAGGTCGGAAATTATCCCACAGGAATGTTCTACCGGGATAAAAAATATCCTATGTGTTAATCCAGGATATAAACCATCTCTGTGTCAAATTTCATCCAAATCCATACAGTAGTTTTTACGTGAAAGAGTAACAAACATCCATACATCCATACTTACAAACTTTCGCCTTTATAATAGTAGTAGGATTTGTGTTCTCAAACAATCAAGTTGGAATTAGTTATTTCAACTCGATTGTTTTTTCGATTGTTTACTAATAACATTTAAATAGGTAATCTCATGGCTTCGGTTAATACCAGTAAAAGAAGATTGTTTATAACACGGAACAGTTTAAAATCAATACACAACAACTTGTGAGCTTTATCAATATGGCGTAACCTTTTACAAGTGGCGTGAGCCGCGAAAAGACGAAAACGTTTCGTGCGATCCTTGTCGGAAGGGGGCTTGGCGCATAATTATGTGGCGCCGATGCCTGATTAACCCGGCGCGGCCGCGCACCGTACTATGCGTTTCAATTAAGGATAGTATGACCTTGGCACCATATTGTGACAACAATATTAAGTTAATTATAAGTCATCCTATTCTTAGTTAAAACGCAATCGCATAGTAGGTACCACGTGTTAACCCGAAAATGCGTGAGCATTAACTAATCGTCTTGACGCGGCACTCACGACTGACAGCACCGCGACAACCGCTTAGGGGTCTCGTCGATTCGCGTGTTTGTGTGATTGTGCCGTTTCGAACGTTAGTTCGTAGTTTCCGTACTGTTCATATTTATATTGTGGTCATGTTTTGTTACGATGAGAATAATACATATCGTATCGTAATCGTAATACGTATCCACTCTAAGATAATTCTAGTACTTAATTTTTCAGGTGGCCACTGAAAATCAGCGCTGTACTATAGATCTCCAATGGCACAAGATCATCATGAGTGAAAGTAAAGACGTCTTTGGTGATGTTCTTGCAAAAGGTCAGATGCGTAGTAGGTATTTGCAACCACTGTGCGTGTGTGACCAGATTTATAAATGTATACTAAACAAAAGGAGTACGTAAGGAACGTAGCAAGTAGCGTACTATAGTTTCTGCTTGTCCCCATGTAAAAAATGCTTGATTATTTGTAGTAAAGAAATATGGAGTTTGAAATATTAAAACCTTTGACTGCAGTTCTTTGTGCTGCCATGAACATAACAGTCTTTCCTTTGGAGTTTCATGGCTTCAGGAGTTGATTGTTCGTGTAAGGTATCGCTTTATACGAACTTAGAATATATCAAAATGTAGGTATATATTGGGTTGTTTTGTTATGGCATGTTTAACTTTTGCTTTGCAACTATTTGTGCCTTCTGTTTTAGTGTGAATGTGATACTAACAAAAATATGAGTTGTGATCGAAAGAAATAATTAAGTAAGACGTTTCAAGGGGTATCGTGTTCCTCAGAAACTGGGTTGTGGAGATCAGATAGGGAGTCGCTTCATGTCTTCTCTTCTAGTTTTTGTGTAGTTAGTGACTAACCTGGTGTCAGAGTTTTATGCTGCCCATGGGCCTCTGACTTACCTCCACATACTGTTGAGAAAAATAAAAAAACTGTAGACTGAAATATTTTTGGTAACAAAAAGTTTTAATTTGGTGACCTTAAATAAGACTGTCAAATATATAATTATGAAGAATACAACCGTAAACTACCATTACATTATTAGTAAATAATACATAGGTACTACTAGACGACACGGGCGATAGCACATAAAACAACTTCAACAAAAGAAAATCACACAACTTTCATTATTTTCCCATCAACTCCATACATCATGCCATAAATACAATTTCAAATAAACCCTATACAATACATAAACACACGTAGATATATAAGTAACTGTCACAACATGTTTCATGAAAGTTTTTCCATAAGTTCCAAGGGGTTAGTGCCCCTTCCCGTAACTCACCCTAGAACCACCCCTTTTCGTGGTATGCTTCTAATATGATACAAACACATGCATATTTATAAAAGAACACTGAACTAACAAGCGTCACTTATTTTTTGGTTGAAGAAATATTATGGGGATTAAAGAAACACATTTTTAGGTGCATGATATTGTTAGTGTGTTTTCAAATAGGATTTTTTAATTAGCTTACGTCATCGTCTGCCTAGCCTTTTCCCAACTATGTTGAGATCGGCTTCTAGTCTAAGCGGATGCAGTTGAACAATTCATTAATTAAGTTTTAATTAGCTTACGTATAGATTAAAATTTGCATGCATAGAGAATTACAATATCTTGAATATCTTCAAAAAAATTGTATGCATAGGAACAATTTTTACATAGCTTTATCCAGACGAACAAAACATGTAATCATGCAAGTAAAATCAACAAACAATTTCCTACCAAAAAAAAAAATCAATTTTCTCCACAACTGAAGTCAATACTGAAAGTATATTTCCTCCATAACCACACGGTGAAGTATAAAAGCGCCATCTCCAAGATATAGTCTAACGTGGGCCGCTTACAAAAATTCGCTTGAATTTTATGAGACCTTTAATGGCACATACCTATGTATGTTTTATTATGTTTTCCCATATCAGTTCCCCTTATGTATTTTTGTTTGATAGCCTAATCTAAGAGTGATCTTGGCTATAAAATATATCGAGATCGGCGTGGAATCGCGGCAGTCTGTAGAAATGTCTTCGAAGACTTACCAATAGCGTTTGTTGAGGCCACTTCAAATAGTATGACAGCCAGTCTTACCAAGGAGGTATTACCCAGTTTACTGCCTGGGTTGTGGAGGTCAGATCGGCAGTCACTTGGTCGCTTGGTCCGTAAATGCGTGACCATCTTTACATATCAAGACCGTGCCTCCGACCGTGACCGTGTTCCGTGCCTCGAAAAGCACGTTAAGCCTTTGGTCCCAGCTGTCATTTGTGCATCTTTGACAGGTCGTCAGACGCCCGAAAATCTGACAGCCAGTCTTACCAAGGTGTATCCAGTTAGTAGTAGTTATAGCCAGTCGCACCATGTAAAATACTGGTATTCAGCTGTATCCAGTTACACTGGAAGTTACTGGAAGTTCCGGTGTGCAGTTGCCAATCCAGAACCTTTCGGCCCCATCGGCTATCTGTTCTGCATGCAATGTATCCTGCCCACTGCCACTTAAGTATTCTTCATGTAATAGACACAGCTTAATTCCATTTTTTCCATGTCCTAGTTACCTACCTACTTCTCTAGTATCTGCACATTCTACATTTATTTATTTTATTTTATTAGGGAAAACAAACAATTGTACATTAGGTCTTAGAGCTAAGTTTACAATAAAATAAATAAACGCATTCTGGCCAAGGTCAGTTCCATTTCATATCATAGTTATTTCAACCCAGTCGGAATAAAAAAATAAAATAAAATACGTCATATAAAACAAATAAAAATGCCTCAAAGCTCTGGGCTTCTTTTTTGCTGAATAACCATTTCATAGCCTGCTATTTCAAATATGATTTTTACGGTAGGCCACATTCTCGTGTGAACGGTATCGGACCAAAGTAATATTTTTGTACGAGCATGACGTAATAAAAAAGAAAACCCGTTGATGTTCATTGATGATTGGATATTGGCATGAAAATTTTGCAACAATTTTTTAATCAAACAATAGTTCAGAGGATTTAATTTAAATATGTAGTAGTTTTTTGTACAGAAAATTATGCTGTGTTGTAGGTGTGCAGAGGCCTGCACATCGAGTTGCCCCAGTCTGTCAAATGTCTATGATAGTTTTTTAACTTTATTATAAAAGCATAAGGTTTATTTTCAAATGGAAAAATTTGACAGTTCGGGATAGCTATATCTACTTATATATCAGCCTACCAATGATCAATATCATTTACTTAATTGAAGTACACGATGATGCCATAATAAAACCGTAGGTAGACATTTCACACAAGGGTTCGAAGTAAAAGCATTAAGTTTTACTCAGTAAAGTTGGTTCAAATTCAAAGTATGAGTGCTATGCTCACAACACATTTGCTCCAGGGAATAAACAGAATGAAAAGTGTTTTATAGCCAAAGAAAACAGAAGTAGTAAAACTGAAATTGAAATATACGCAGACGAAACCGCTAGCAAAAGTGCTATAAAATCTAGCTGCTGACTTAAGGTGAAAGAGCCTATAAAAATGTCTAACATGAAGTTTGTCCTTATAAAAACTGTTATTTCTATTCACTTGAAAAGGAAAATGTTTTACAGCTCCATTTTTATGGTAAGTAGTGTGGAACTACTTGTGTCATGCTATCTTTGATTGGCTCCAAGATTTTACGATGACGTGTGGTAAAATGAAAGACAGAATTATATAATATATGTTCATCGATATTTTCGTGAATAATTGTGAATTGTGCACATTCGCACGCGTATATAATAGAGAGAGACAGAGAGGGCGTAACTTCTTCCTAACATGACGATTTCTACAATATAAGTTATCTCAAACTACTGAATAAGTCTGTTTTAAACTTCTCTTATGGGTTCTATTTTAATAGGGGACCCGCCTGGTTAAAAAAAAAGAAAAAACTTTTTTACAAAAAATTAAACCGACTTCCAAAAAAAACACTTCAAAGTGAAAAATAATTTTGATTTCGGAAGTCGGTGGCAAAAAATGAAAATACAAAACCGAAGACACCGACTTCCGAAATAAAAATTATTTGTCACTTTGAAGTGTTTTTTTTGGAAGTCGGTTTAATTTTTTGTAAAAAAGTTTTTTCTTTTTTTTTAACCAGGCGGGTCCCCTATTAAAATAGAACCCATAAGAGAAGTTTAAAACAGACTTATTCAGTAGTTTGAGATAACTTATATTGTAGAAATCGTCTTTTCACTTTTTAGTTGTGGTACCTACCTACACAACCCCCCCCCCTCCCCCCAAAATTTTAATACCACTACCTGGTATGTAAATTACAGTGACAGGAACTTATTAGAACATCGTCCGCATATATTAAGTAGGATTTTTTTTAGATTTTTGTAGATTTTTCATAAACCACTTATTCGATTTCGATAAAATTTTTATGGGACCATTTGGGAAGTATACCCTTTCCAAAAAAAAAAGAATTTTTCAAATCGGTTGGCAAGCAACGGAGTTATGCGCGAACAAACATAAAAAAAAATCGGTGGCAAAAAATGAAAATACAAAACCGAAGACACCGACTTCCGAAATCAAAATTATTTTTCACTTTGTAGTGTTTTTTTTGGAAGTCGGTTTTATTTTTTTTACTATCTCTACTTCTTTTGTATAAGATTTCGTGTATGTGTTTGTGATGTTTTTGTAGGTAGAGATATTTAAAACAATATGCAATAACAAAAAAAACTCTAGTCTATTATTTCTTCTCTATCAGCAATACAAACTAACATAAGCTTTTTTATGACCACTGGCCATTTATAATTCGAGAACGAGATTCACCAGTGTAATCACAGCCTTTTTAAATCGACCCGAGTCGTAACCTAATATAAAATTAAATACGCAATTTGCTTGCAAACTAGCCGATAACGACCAATCAACATTGTTAGGGTTAATAAGCAATCTATTGGATTCGATAATAATTGGTTCCCTTCTTGGCTATTTTAGAACAGCAATTTTGGAATTACTGAGAACTTTATTTGAAAAATTTGGGTTTTGTGGCGATATTTGGATCACAACGTAAAGGCGTTATTGGTCCTTTAAATACTGAAATTGCAAATTAAACGGTAGTTACTTTTATATTTTTTTCAGCAGGGACATAGCGGAGAATCTTCAAATACTTTCATGATGATCTGGAATAAGTACTTTAGGCGGCCTACCCAAATGTCATTTCTTTGGTATAGTTCGTCGAATGGTTAAGCTCCTTAAGTTTTGAGTTGAGCTGCACGATTTATGACAAATCTGTATGGTTCTTTCCTTAAAAGACCATTTCAGACGCCAACCTACATGGTCTTCACATGATTTCACCAAGTAAGTCTAGACATTAAAAGAGACTCAGACCTCTGAGTTTTTTTCGGCCTTTCTTCTTAGTGTAGTCATTTCAGAAACGCCGACCGCCGATATTTAAAAATATATTATTTACGTGTAAAAATGTTCGTGATAACCTATTTATAAAATTAACATAATTTATCATTTAAAAAATAAATTATTACCAGCTACGTAACAAAATAAAACAAACAGTTATATTGTTCATTCAACATAAACACAAACAACATCGCAAAAACTTGTCGCACATCGGAGAACGGAAACTCCTAATAAGGCCACATACAGTAATTAAAACTTCTAGACACACAGCACTACAGATGATATTGTATAATCTAGTTCATTCATCTCGGTGTCGTAGAATCGATGTCCGTTGGGGTGGACGTGTTCTAGAGTAGAGACCGCGAATCCGCAAATAATGTAAGGAACGGCTTCCTCAGGTTGGATGAAGCGACGATTATCGCAGGGTGGCGGTAAGGCCCCTCTTTGAGGAGTGGCTAGAGAGGCGTTACGGCGCCCTCACCTACCGCCTGATGCAGGTCCTCACCGGACATGGATGTTTTGGGAGGTTCCTGCACATCATCAGGCGGGAGGAAACGCCCGGGTGTCACCACTGCGAGGATCGTCCAGAGGATACGGTAGAGCACACGGTGCAAACCTGCCCCGCATGGGCGGAGCACCGCCGTGTCCTCGTAGAGGCGATCGGCGGCGGCGACCTCTCGCGCCCAGCCCTGGTGCAAGCCATGGTCCGAAGCGAGAGGGAGTGGGAGGCAGTAACCTCCTTCTGCTAAAAAGTCATGCTCGCGAAGGAGCTGTCGGGATGGGAGAGACAATCCCGCCCGAGACGCCCCGGGCGTCGGGAGCCACGTGACGACTCCCGGCCACCATAGGCGCGGGCCTGCGGACGGTGAGTAATGGGTGAGTCACCGTCCGATCAGCACCAGGCCCGTGGCGGACGGCGCGTATATGTTCCACGCGCGCCTCAAAGAGATGTCAGCATATGAAGGGGCCCCTCACGGCCAAGCCTGCCGGGTAAGCGGGACTGTCCGAAAGGGTTACCGCTACCCCGGAATACAAAGGGCTAAGGAAGGAACATGGATGGGTTTTAGTCAGTAAGAGACTGACACTCCCTTCCGCTCCACCCAGAGCGGGAGAAGTCATTGGATGATTTCCCAGCCTTAAAAAAAAAAAGGGTGGTTGGTAGCATCTGGATGAGAGTTGCCGAGAATCGAGCTGAATAGCCAATCTTTATATACGTATATTATGTTCAATGGCAATTTAATTTAATAAGAAAACTGAATAAGAATAACTGTGTCATAATGTTCCAAATATATTTGCACACCTCATAATAATGGTTATAATACAGTGTACCTACCTTATGAACCTTTTGTAACATCCTCTAAACCTGTGTTATGCAATTAAATGATTTGATTTTTTTATCATCAAACTAGCTTCCGCCCGCGGCTTTGCCCGCATAATATGTCGACAAATTATACACATAAACCTTCCTCTTGAATCACCCTATCTATTAAAAAAACTGCATCAAAATCCGTTGTGGAGTTTTAAAGACCTAAGCACACATACAGATATTAGGACGCGGGAAGCGACTTTGTATTGATATTGTGATACATTTAACTACGAGGAATAAACTGCTGAGGGTAGATCTGATTTCATTGAAGTGTTGTTTGCAATCAATTCACTTATTCAGATAGCAGATACGAATTTGTTTAGGCTTAAACCACATAAAAACCTCAAGTGCCTATTGGACTGCTATTTGCGCCATAGCTGCACATTTTGCATAAAAACTCTTTTCAGAAAACAGAAATTTCGAATTCTTTTTAAAAACAAAAGTTCGATTCAAAAATCGAACACATAAAAATTCACGACACGGACCATCATTAATTCATTACCTTAACAGATTGACCAATAGTCTTTACTCTTACGACTACATGAGGGGACGGAAATGTGCACTAATTAAATCTGGAGGTCATACAGTACGGACTACAGATGTGACGAGATACAATCGTCGGTACTCGGTACGTGACGGTGGGTATCTCGCCACTGGTTTAATTGAACACGGCCGGGGCGGTTGACCGGTGTTGTGTGGGGCTATGGATACAGCGGGCTTGGAAGAATGATTTGGAACAAGGAAATGGTGTAAGGTGAAGTTTGGTCTGTTTGTATTTCATTATATAACTGCTTGGCAAGAACTAAGAAGGTAATAAAAAATAGTATATTTTTTCTGGCCCACACACAGACACACAGGACAGAGAGGGCGTCTCCATGGAAGAAAATAAGAACTTGATAAAAACATTTGATATTTCATTTGTGAACCAGGATTTTTTTATTAGAAAAACAATTACGGAAATAAGGAAAGGTCACATAGTTGACATTGTCTTGCTAGTGTCGGAGACCTAAAATGTATATGTGGTTTTTCACCTCAGACAATGGCCCATCTTCCATTTTGTACCGCCGCGCCACTTGCCCTGTCACCTGTGCACGTGAGAATTCAATTCGCATGACTAAATTTTTTAACTACAATTTCAAAATTTGTACTATCCACTGCTCTCAAAACGATGAAGGAAAACATCGTGAGGAAACTGGCATGACCTAAAACCGAAAGACGATATAAATGCGTCTGTACTGCGTCTTATACTCACCAACCTGCACTAGGCCACGTGGTGGATTATTTCCCACTCTCACCGAGAGGAGACCTGAGCCCCAGCAGTGGGAACATTATAGGCCGATTTTGCATCTGTACTACGATAATTACAATCCTACTACTATTATAAAGGCGAAAGTTTGTAAGTATGGATGTATGGATGTTTGTTACTCTTTCACGTAAAAACTACTGTATAGATTTGGATGAAATTTGACACAGAGATGGTTTATATCCTGGATTAACACATAGGATATTTTTTATCCCGGTAGAACATTCCTGTGGGATAATTTCCGACCTCCACGCGAGCGAAGCCGCGGGCAGAAGCTAGTAAATTATATAAAAAATCGCTCATTTAAAAGCTCCACCATAAACCGAGCAGTCGAATGCGAGTCTATAGTTCTACTGGTTGTTATCAAAACAACCTTTTATAAGGAGTAAGCCGTTTCGTTACGTAATAAATAGGAACACGTATTAGGTTAATAGAGCCTTGTATGTTTGTAGATTACTGATTGTATAGTAGTGCATAGATTTAGAGTCAGTATGTAAGGGGGGAAGCGGGATTGTCCGAAAGGGTTACCGCTACCCCGGAACATAAAGGGCTAAGGAAGGAACATGGCTGGGATTTAGTCAGTAAGAGTCTGACACTCCCTTTTGCGCCACCCAGAGCGGGAGGGGTCATGTGATGATTTCCCACCGTTAAAAAAACCGGCCAAGTGTGCGTCGGCGTCGCGCACGTAAGACAAAAAATCACGTTCTTTGTATGGAAACCCCCTTAAATATTTATTTTATTCTGCTTTTTTTGTATTGTTTGTTACAGTGGCAACAGAAATACATCACCGGTGACAATTTCTACTGTCTAACTATCACGGTTCATGAGATATAGCCTGGTGACAGACGCAGTGCAGTCTTAGTAATAGGGTCTCGTTTTACCCTTTGAGTATGGAACCCATAAAATATGTCAGTGTCACTATCTTCTGTGGAATATAGTTGAGTAGGTATAACATTGGTGGCATAGCTTCATCATTGATCAAACGGTGCGACCACTGTTAATATTTATGTACGGACCCCTCCATCCCAATATAATCAGTAAATATAAATTTACATAAACAGGGAAAGGCGTGGCGTAATGCTATTTGCAATATTAGTAGGTATACCATTCCATAATACGGTAACAAGCCAGCGCGGCTACATCTAAGTTTGACCGGTTAAACGCTCTACCCGGTAGCGAATAAAACAAGCTGCACTTTATTCCTTAGCACCAATATCTTTGAGATCGGTGCAATATAGTGATGACGTAATATACCGTAATACTACCAAAACATTAATGTTTTCTTTACAGGACGTGAAACCGCCATCATTAGGGAGAGAAGACGCCTTTGCAATCTCACACGACCTTAACCGAAATCACATTGTGTATTCCGTTCAAAATAAATAACCTGTCATCGCAAAATAGCACAGACAACGTTCGAGTTATTCGATTGTACACTTGATAATAAAATAATTTGACTTCAACGACGTATGCACAACCAGTGTTACGTGACCTCTCATTCTTCCAAAATTCCAATGTTAGATGTACACTTAACAAAACCCTTAAGCACTGCCACGGGCCATTTTAAACCAGCCATCAAGTATGAACGACCATCGTACGAAGATATGTTGTGCGCGTAGTTTTTTTCTTAATTACTTTCCGTCAATACGACGCGCAATCATCAATCAATAAGTCGAAAAGATTGATGAATGACCCTGTAAAATCATTTCACTGATGATGATGTGTTTTGCCGCTTAATTTGACACTAAATACATTCGATGACGACATTAAACGATGTCTCGTAAAAGCTTAAACGGATCCTTAATTGATTTTTGTCGTTATTTGAATAAGCTTTTTAAAGAGATAATGTGACAGTCCATCAGTCGAAACAATCCGCGCTTATCAACAGTCAAATCGCGATTGCCGGACTGAATGCCCAATGGCACAATGAAGCCCTAAATAACGTCCGTGGACGTCGGTGCGGCGCCTCAGACGACGTCCGAGACCGCGCCGTTCGTATTCGCGCGGAGTGACGGACAATGCCACCGCCCTGACTGCCCTGCCACCGGCATTCATTCAAGCGGCGTGCGGCGGGTAGAAGCCACCGCATCCGCATTTACGGGTTATTCGAGTGAGAAAAGATAAAGCTTTTTATGGTGAATTGAAATGTTTCTCTATTAGAATATTCCGCTGAGCTGGATTTTCAACGTGTTTGTTAGAGCGTATTCGGGATTTATTTAGTACGATGATTTCAATCAGGTTCAGACGTCGTATAATGGAGATATGAAAAACAAACGCACATGACAGATAATTATTTCTGAAACTCTCACATGATGCATGAAAAAACAATACTTTGCATTACATTTACATTCTACATGTGTGAACTTTAATAACAAATCACATGACATGACTTGAAATTTGAAGGCAAAGGCATGTATTCAATAAGCACAGTTCGTAATCAGCCTATAATGTTCTCACTGCTGGGACACGGGCCTAACACGGAATGGGCCAAAATCCACCACAGACCCAAGGTGGGTTAGTGTCATATGTGTTCGAATATTTGGTTCTAGAACGTGCCTGGCTTCTTCACGACGTTTTCCTTCACCGTTTTGAGAATAGTAGTGATGACATTCAAAAGCAAAGTAAGATGCCTGTCTGGGTTCGAATTCACGACCTACAACTCATAAGTCACCACTGCTCCCATGATACACAATAATTAAGCCTACACATATGAAGCACGTAATTCGGTAAGTAACAAAGGATTTGTTATGTTTTGACGTCTTTGTGCGCGTTTTAACGTCACTTTAATTGACATGACTGACACAGGAAATGCCGTATTACGATATCACAACATGTTATTAAACGGGCCGCAGGTTTACGATAGAAAATGAGGTAGTAATACTCGGTTGAATAACAAGCTGAGCGCCGTATTTTTATATTGTATGTTTGATGCCCTAAGGACTTGTTGGGTTTGTGTTGTTAGTAATGTTATTTTTTCCTGACGAAAATTATTTTAGCTGGGTAGGTGTGGAATGTTTCGAGGATTTAATAATTGGTAGATTTGATAAAAAAAGTAACTATACTGTGTACAGAGGCCAGCACATCAAGCTACCACAATCTGTCAAATTTCTTTGATAGTATTTCAACTTTATTGCAAATACATAAGGTTCATTTTTAATTGAGAAAATTTGACAGTTAGGGATAGCTTGATGTGCTGGCGTCTGTACCACAAGTCTTAAAAATTAAGTTTAAACTGTTGCGTAAATTCTGTAGAAACTCTTTCTAAGTTTATAAATTGATCATTAGGGACACTATTATTTAATTAAGTAAACAATGTTTTACGTGTTAGAATGTTATCAGTGGAAACTTTTAATGGCCTTTAATTTTATATTGTTTATGAGTGTGTGTTAGCTGTAAATATCCCGAATAGTCAATCTGCCCAGCCTTTTTCCAACTATGTTGGGGTCGGCTTCCAGTCTTACCGGATGCAGCTGAATACCAGTATATTGCATGGAGCGACTGCCTATCTGACCTCCACAAACCAGTAACTGGGTAATACAATACCCCGTGGTAAGACTGGCGTAGCTTAACCTGGTGGATCGACTTGTGCGGCTGTTATTACTAAACCTCAATAGTAAGGGCAAGCACATCTAAGTATCCCGACCAGTAAAAAATAAAATTACAACTTGTTAGGCATTTACACAATTTATATTCCTTTTTCACCGATTACGAAACAAAACGGACGAAAATAGTTGTAAAGCATAACTGGAAGGCGCAGTAAGCGAAGTGCTGTTAACAAGAAAATGTCAAGCAACAAAGCAACTCGGCCTGACACGTCAGGGGCGCGGCGTGATTGCGCCGCGCTGTCTCGACGCCCTGAGATATTAGACTTGCACTGTCTCTGTGCAGTTGCTTGTAAACATTGAGTTAGGATACTGGAATTTACGACTAATTTAGTCAGAGTTTTGAGTATATGAAATTGAATTCATGGGTATTATTTTAAGGGGTACTCATTATGGACAATTTAAACTATGGGTATGGCTTGTTTTAATATAATTTTTGAATTGTTTTTACATATTTTATAACGGATGCTTTTAACGTTCTGCATCGTTCTAACATGCATAATAATAATATGAATGAATAACCAATTTTTTGTAACCATATTTTGTTTAAAGAGTGTCCGTTAACGCTGTGGCTCCGTCTCGCATGGGGTCGAAGCATTATGCTGAGCGATGTCCGTTTTGCGCGGAAGTGACGCATATTTCCCCAGAGCTTGTTGTACCTACCTACTGATTTGGAATGGGTACCTTTTTTTTTTTTTTTTTTTTTTTTTTATTATGTTCCGGGGTAGCGGTAACCCTTTCGGACAATCCCGCTTACCCGGCAGGCTTGGCCCTGAGGGGCCCCTTCATATGCTGACATCTCTTTGAGGCGCGCGAGGAACATATACGCGCCGTACGGCACGGGTCTGGTGCTGATCGGACGGTGAGTCACCCATTACTCACCGTCCGCAGGCCCGCGCCTACGGTGGCCGGGAGTCGTCACGTGGCTCCCGACGCCCGGGGCGTCTCCTGCGGCGGCTGGGACGGGAGGACCTTTCTCTCTCCCATCCCGCCAACTCCTTCGCGAGCATAACTTTTTCGCAGAAGGAGGTGACTGCCTCCCACTCCCTCTCGCCCCGGACCATGGCTTGCACCAGGGCCGGGCGCGAGAGGTCACCGCCGCCGATCGCCTCTACGAGGACACGGCGGTGCTCTGCCCATGCTGGGCAGGTTTGCACCGTGTGCTCTACCGTGTCCTCTGGGCGATCCTCGCAGTGGTGACACCCGGGCGTTTCCTCCCGCCTGATGATGTGCAGAAACATCCATGTCCGGTGAGGACCTGCGTCAAGCGGTAGGTGAGGGCGCCGTGACGCCTCTCTAGCCACTCCTCAAAGAGGGGCCTTACCGCCACTATCGTGGCGTGCCCTGCGCTGGGTTGCGACAGTCGCTGATTCCAGGCCGCCATGAGATCGCGCCGGAGGTCCGTCCGCTCCGCCGCAATTTGCTGCGGAAACGGAGTTTCTCCCCGGCTTAGTACCTCCGCGCGCCACTCGAACAGGCGCGCGAGGACTATCGCCTCCAGATCCCACGGCGGCAGTCCGGCAAGGAGGCTTGCCGCCTCGCCCGAGATCGTGCGGTACCCCCGGATAAGCCGTATGGCTACCACCTTTTGGGGCGCGTTCAGATAATGGGCGGCTCGCCGCCGCAGTGAACGCGCCCACACCGGGGCCCCGTAAAGGGCCATGGACCGCACGACTCCCGCGTAAAGCCTCCGGCAGGAGGCGTTTGGCCCCCTCAAATTGGGCAAGAGCCGCTTGAGGGCGGCCCCAGTCCGTTCCAGCTTGGGGGCCAAACGTCGGAAATGCTCCACGAAATTCCATCGGCTGTCGAGGACCAGACCCAGGTATTTCATCGTGGTCTCGACGCCGATGTGAACCCCTCCTACCGTAAGTTGGGATCCCGATGGTGGCCTATTCCGAGGCCCATGAAAGGACATGGCCTCGGATTTGTGCAAAGCCACCTCGAGACCCAACTGCCGGATCCTCTCAACGACTGTCGCAACCCCGCGTGTCATCGCGTCGGCCGCCGCCTGATGCGACCTCCCCTGCGCCAGGACCAGCGTGTCGTCAGCGTAGCAAACTACGCTGACGCCGTCAGGGAGGTCGGCCCGCAGCACCCAGTCGTAACCGATGTCCCACAGGAACGGCCCCAGAACCGATCCCTGCGGGACACCGCACGACATCTCTCGCCGGTTCCATTCCCCATCGCGACCGGGGTAGATGACGGCTCTGTCCGTCAAGTACGCCCCGACTATTCGACGGAGGTAGGTCGGCACCCGGTGATACCGGAGTGCTTCCCCAATGCAACTCCAGGGCATGGCGTTGGCGATGTCGAGTGACACCGCCACGACGACCCTACCCTGGGACACCGCGTCCCCCGTCGTGAGGGCTCTAACGCGCATGATGGCGTCCACCGTCGAGCGCCCCTTGCGGAAGCCAAACTGGCAGTCCGCAAGGTCCGGCCCCGTCCTTCCAAGGTGCCCGACGAGGCGGCCCGCAATAATTCTCTCGAAGAGTTTGCCGACCTCGTCGAGCAGCACTATGGGCCGGAATGCGGACGGAGAGTCCGCAGGGCGCCCTGGCTTCTGTATGAGGACCAGCTTCCCCGTCTTCCAACGGAGCGGAAACTGGCCTCTCTCCATGCATGCGCTTAAGAGCGCCTCCAGTCGGGGCCCGAGAGCCCCTGAGGCCAGGACCCAGGCTTTACCTGGCAAGCCGTCGGGTCCTGGGGCGGTATTCTTGGCCTTGAGCCTTCCTACCGCCGCTCTCAGATCTACCTCGGTCACTTCGGGGATGTCGTCGTCGTCCTCGTAGTCCGCTTCGGGCGGAGCCATAGGCGGGGGAGTGTGCTCCCCGCGTGAAGGGAACAGAGCGCTCACCACCTCCTCCACCAGCTGAGGGCGGAGACTCTGCGTCAGTGGGGGGGCCCAGGTGCGGAGCTTGTTCCGCACCATTTTATATGGGCGCCCCCATGGATCTCTGTCCAGAGTCCCCACCATCTCCTCGCGGGCCACATCCTTGGCCCGCTGGACAGCCTCTTGGAGGGCGGTCTTCGCCGCTCTGTACCCCTCGTACAGCTCCGCCTCCGTGGCTGCCGCATCCGGAGGGCGGATGCGGAGCCTGCGGTGCCTGGTGTACAGGTGGCGCACCTCGACGCACGCCTTGCGAAGTTCATCCACCTGTTGCGACCACCAGTACACCTGACGTCGGGCGCATCCTGGCCGGACTCGGGGCATTGCCACGTCGCAAATCTCCGACATGGCCTCCCGGAACCACTCTGCCTCGTCGTTGATGTCGGCAGGCCTGACCGGTGATGAAACCCAGGCCTGCACGATCGAGGCTTCCAGGAGAAGCTCCCGGTCCAGCTGCTTCAGCGCCCACCGCGGACCACTCGGGGCCTGTCGGACCGGCGCGCTTGAGGTCTGGGTGGAGACGTCGAACCGGATATACCGGTGATCGGAGTAGGTCTCCACCTCCTCTACTACGCGCCAGTCAAAGACGCACTGTGACAGAGCGGGGCTCGCGAACGAGATGTCCACAACGGACTCACCCCGCATCCGCACGCACGTGGGAACAGAACCCCGATTGAGGACGGCTAGGCCTGCTTCCAGAGCCCAGTCCTCCACCATCCTACCCCGCACATCCGTGTAGCGGGAACCCCAGGCCAGGCTTTTGGCGTTGAAGTCCCCGAGCACTAGCACGGGGAAGGGATGGCTTCTGGAGACGACGACACTCAACTCTGTGAGAGAGTTGTGGAACTCGGCGAGAGTTCGGTTCGGAGAGTAGTACACTCCCACTACCACAATCTCTCCGAACCGTGCTGCGACGCACCCCTGTCCCTTCGAGACACCCTCGAGGGACGGGGTGCCGGCGGCGGCCGACGAAGTTATGGCCACTGAGCCGCTCAGGTCCTCCACCCAGTTATCCCTGGGCGGGACAAAGTACGGCTCAGCGACCACGGCGATATTGATCGACCACTGCGCCATGCTCCGGAGCAAGAGGTCCTGAGCTCAGGCGCAGTGGTTGATGTTCGCCTGGAGGAGGCGGAGAGGGGCCATCACTCCTCCATATTAATCCCCCCCTGGGTCCCCTTCGAGGGGCCCTCGGCAGTGGCATTGGTAGCGGCGGCGGCGGCAACAGTGGCGGCGGTGGGGGTGGCGGCGGAGGGCCTGCCTCTCCTCCTGGTCCCGGCAGGCGGGGCGCAGGACTTGCTCCCCGCCCGGTGATCGGCCGGCTTGCCAGCAGCCGCGTCAGAAGAGCCAGCCGTGTGTCCGGGCTGACCGCAGCGGAAGCATAGTGTGCTGCGGTCCACCTCTGAGGTGCACTGGACACTGACATGGTGCCCCACGTGACAACGGTAGCACCTCAGAGGTCTGGGCTCCAGCAGCTTGACCTGTGCCGAAACCCAGCCCACCAGGAGCCTTCGGCCCTCCACAATTTTGCTAGCCGCCATCACGGGGCAGCTTACCGTTACGGTTCGCATACCCGTGAAGTCAGGGCGTATGGTGCCTGTCTTAATTTGGTCGGCGAGACACCCGCCCATCCTGACGACGGCGGCCACCACCTCTTCCTCCGTGACGGAATCGTCCAGGCCCATGATGCGCATGTCTGCGCATTTCACGGGCCTGGAGACCCGAGCCTCCTCCGCGTTAAGGGACGCCCTTAGCATCTCAGCTAGGGCGTCAGCGGTGAAAGAAAGAAAGAAAGAAAAAACGTTTATTCTGCACAGACAAACAAAACGCACTTTTCTAAAAACAAAATTGCTTAATAACTAAATACACCCGTGCAACCGGCTAAAAAACCTTGTATTCAGAGCCACGATTGACAATCTGTATCTCGGCCATGGACAATGGATGGACCACTGACACTTAGTGACAGACACTGACAGTTAGTCTGTCTGTCTATAAACATGAAACGTATCAACAAAAACTAGATTATCAAAACTAAAAAGTTATTTTTAAAAATAAAAACATAAAAAAAATGCACGAGAAACTAAACTGCCGATTGCAGAGTGATAACTACTATTTATTCTTACAAACTAAACTAACACAATGAAGCCGTGCGTCGCATCTGCGCAAGAACAGGTCGTTGCTCAGCAAAATGCTGTGACCTCAGACGAACCTATCGTCAACAGCGCTGATTTTCAGCAACTACCACTCGAATGACGTAATGACGTCCCCCTGTGTGACTGAATTATTTGGGTAAGTGTCATATTATTCTTGATTTCCACAGAAACAAATGTGATTCTATCTGCACATAGTATCTATAAACAAATAATTAATTATAATATTATATTATATATTGATAGTTATCTTGTGTACCTACTTTAATAAAATGCCCATTATCTAACACATTAAATTTTTTTATATATATGGTAATTGTGAATAAGTCAATTAAATGCATCATACTAACTAACCACAGTAGGTAAGTACCTATATGTCATGCATCATGGAAATCACGATGGCGGCCATTTGCACACGCCATGCACTGGGGCATGGTGGCGCTAGCTGACGAATGCCATGCTTTTCCGTACAAACTTATAAATTAGCTACTTGGTACAGCCTGACAGTTATTCTCTATTGCATCTACTAACGTTATTATCATTTTAGTGGCCGAAAGGAAAAACAAAAATGGATCTTTAAATGTACGAAGGCGGAAGGTTTAACGGCGTAGTTCCCAAACAATGCAGTAGCCAAGCCTCTCAGTGGGTCGTCTTAGGGCACACCCGAATACCCACAGAATACTACAAATCCTCTTGTGAGAGTGACCGGACCCCAAAACAGGAAGAATCAGAAACAGGTCACACACTGTTGGAAGCTATAATATCTATTGCCCGTAGGCCGTGACCCGCGAGGTAAGTTCGTAAAAGAGCAGCTATTATTACTTATTATTATACATACAAGTGGTTTGTTGTATCTGCATGAAATATTTCTTTAACATATTAAAAAAATGCCTTTTTGTTCTCAGGCCTCTTACTGGTGGAGGAATATTATTCCAACAGTGTGTGGCAGCATATCTAAAACTACCCCTGAATGCTGCGGTCCTATGCTGTGATGTACAAAGAGGATTTGTAAAAAAACGCGGTTCGTATTTGCTCTGCCTCCAACTCAACTTCTCAAACAAATAGTGTGGCTTTTGTGTATTGACTACTCCAAAAAGTAAACCGGCCAGATGTAGCTTTCTCCTAGCTTCCATTTTCAAGATATTATTTTCATTTATGAAAGGAGTAACATGACTTCTACGAGGTATCTTTACACAGAACCGTGTACACGCATTTTGGATACGTTGTATCAGCTTCCCTGTTCTTGCTAGCAGGCAAGGGCCATACACTGTATCGCAGTAGTTTAACCTTGATAAAATTAAGCTATCCACCAATTGCTTACGTAGATCCACACTCAGGTATTCCCTTATTGAATATAGGAGTTTCAATCTATAAAAACAATTTCTCGTACAGGTACTGATGTGCTTCTCAAATCGTAGTTCGGGATCCATTGTTAAGCCAAGGTTGCAAGCTATTTCTACCCTCTCTACCCTTTCCCCCCTGATAACAATTTCTGGTTTGGCTGACAGTATGGCGCTTATCATTTTCCTGCTTCCCAAGACCATAAATTTTGATTTTACTGGGTTTAAAACTAGTGAGTTATTTTCTGACCATACCACCACTCTTTCTAGGTCATCATTGATTAGATTTACTGCCTCCAAAGTATCAGCTGGTTTAAAAGTTATATATATAATTGGATATCATCCGCATACATATGATACCTACAATGTTGGAATGATTTAATAATGTCTGCGCTATAAAGTATATACAAAGGGGGCCCCAAAATAGATCCCTGAGGCACACCACGGGTCACCTGACGAGGTGGGGATGAGATCCTTGACCCATCCTCCTTCTGTATTTCAACGAGCTGTGTCCTATTTTCCAAGTAGCTAGCAAACCACTGAATTGTTTCAGCAGTGAATCCATAATAAGCCAACTTGGAAAGTAACAAAGTTGTATTTATTGCATCGAAGGCCCGTGAATAATCAAGGAGTGCAAGGATTGTTCCCTCCCCTCTATCCCGTGCCTCTAGAATATTTCCCACCACATCAGAAAGTGCCGTGGCTGTGCCACGGCCCTTCCTAAAACCAGATTGGAGGTCAGGCAGCATATTATTTGCCTCTAAATACATCAACATTTGGTTATAAACCACCCTCTCCAAGACTTTTGATAATAAAGGCAAAATGCTTACAGGACGTAGGTCTTTAAAAGTACTTGGACTACTTATTTTAGGTAAAGGACGTACAACAGCACACTTCCAAAGGTCAGGGAAAGTGTGGGTATCTATGGACTTATTTATTATTGAGGTGATAACTTCAAGGGTGGCTGGCAACGTTAGCATTATCATATCCAGACTCACTCCATCAATTCCCTTGGCATTTGACCCCAAACTCTTTATGACTTTTGAAATATCCTCGGCATTTACATTATGTAGCTTGAATTGTGTTTCACCAAACCTATTTGCATTAAAATAAGACAGCTGCGTTGTGGGCAGTATGCACTGCCCTGGTACATTAAGAAATGCCTTATTAATCTGATCTGGGTCATTAAACTGTACGGGCAGCATACCTTCACTATGTTCTGAAAACACATCGGTCTTGAGATTTTGCCAGAGCTTTTTGGGGATTTTTATGTGACTATTTATGTGCTTGTCAAAGTACACTTTCTTTTCCTGCAGTAGCGCTGTGATAGCTTGTTTTTTTAGATCCAAATAATATTTTTTTGAAGTATCTAGCTTGTCCATACGATACTTATGTTTTGCCTCATCTCGCAGCTTAGCCATTAATTTAATATTATCTGTTATCCATGGAGTGGGACGGTCTCTGAATATCTTACTCTTTATGGGGGCATGTAAGTCAAATAATTGTGTGATATAGATATTAAAATATTCAACCATGCTATTAACATCAGATATTGAGCTAATTTCAGACCATGGCATTAGATTCAGATCTGCTTCAAAGTATTCCGTCAATATATCCTTAAGAGGACGATATACAACCAGCCTAGGTTTGCTCTTTAGCTTCTTTATGACGGTATCGCATACAATAAACGAGTGATGACCTAGTTCACTTGTATGACTGACTAGCACATAACGAACCCCTACGTCGGTACATATCACGTCTATGAGAGTACTACTATTCCCCACAAAATGTGTTGGTGACTGTACTACCTGATTTAGATGGGTATAATTTAAGAATTCCATCATTTCTTTATATTTTGCATTATTTGTGTCCAACAGGTTAACATTGAAATCCCCCAATAGTATCAAATGATCGTATGGTGCCAATGCGCTAATACTGTCAGTCATTCCATCCAGAAATTTTGCCAATTCAAACCAGGGAGGCCTGTATGCAGTGCCAATCAAAATTTTTTTCCCATTAACATTTAGGTTCAACCACATCTGTTCCACATCAGACTGTTCAGAGTGTGGCCGTACCCGCGCCCTAACTCCCGTTTTAATATAAAACGCTACTACTCCACCACGACCCCCGCGTATATTTTCAGGACGGGGCACATGCTTCAACCTATATCCCGGAACCTTCGGCGCTCTTCCCTCCTCCCCCGGCCTTAACCACGTTTCATTAATGGCCATTATATCCACTGAGTGTTGTGACATAGCAATTAGAAACTCGTCCTGGTTAGTTGCCAGAGAGCCCGCATTGAACAAACCAAACTTTAATAATTTTGACTTAGTCATGTTAAGTAAAAATAGTGGACTGCATACAGATATGTAAATTTATAAATTAATGTTAGTATTTTATTAACTTGTTTATTTTCCTTGTGTAAGTAATTTTTGTGCATAAGTTTTTGTTCATGTATTAAATAAATAACTATATTTGTATTATGTGTTGATAGTAATATATATTTTTTGTGTGTAGTCAATGTTGTTGTTATTGTGTAGATAATAATATATGTAAATGTCAATAATATAACTAAATTCGTCACATTGTTGTAGTACTCACTATGGTACTCCCACCTCCCCAGATCACGACAGATACGACGCACAGGCTCCTTGTTTAAACAATACTTAAAATGAGATAAACTAATAACTATTAAAAGAATACATTCAGCGTTAAACACAGGTTTATTTGGAAGTGTCCATATATGGTCCAATAATCTGATGCATATCTTCCTCAGATGCAATCCTGTGTGTGGGTTCCCCAGGCTTTTGTCGGACCAAGATGCGTCCGCGCTTCGTCCACACGAACCGCCATCCATGAGTCCCTGCAGCGGCCCTTGTCTGATGAAATAACCGCTGGTTCAACTTGGTCAATCTCTCATTGACAAAGAAGCGTACAGGTTTCCCAGAGAGTCCTAGATTCTCTGTAGTAGCGTCACGCCGCACGCGGGCGCCGTTCAACACAGCGTCCCTCTGATCACGTCGCGCGAGACGCACCATGATAGCGCGAGGGCGGGGCTCCGCTGAAGCCGTAGGGCTTGTCGCCTTAATGTGTCTGCCGCCGACTCGCTCCGCGCTAATGATGTCGCGGTCATCCAGAACAACTCCGAGCTTTGTGGCAATTAGCTGGAACAGGTGTATTGGGTTTTCTACTTGCGACTCAGGTACGTTCGCTATCACCAGATCGTTAGCCATCAGTTCCTGATCCCTGTCATTGATGTCCTTCTTGAGCTGCTGAACCACACTCTCCACTGCACTTAAATTTCGTGGTAGATCGCATCCGTCATATCGCGTCTCTAGCGCCTCCAGTCTGGACTCAATCCCATCCATCCGGGTGTGGCACGAGTCGTTAGCTGCTTTCAACTCCCCTATATCTTTCCGAAGCTCCAAGACCTCAAATCGCAGGGTTCGTAGCTCCTCCACTACCAGTTTCAAAGCAGAGCCTACGTCCTGCGGGAACTCGGAAATCATCCTCGAAGCTGCGTTGTCCGTGTCCACCACCGCAGTCACGATTAAGGGAGACGACCCCAACGGCTCGAGCGGCTCCACCACCACAGACGACGACGGTGTAACGACTGTCCGAGGCGACAACGGTGCGGGAGTCGACTCATTCGTCGGCGATGCGGCCGTTGATAGAGGCGTCGTCGGGTAAACTGATATTGTTGACGCCGTGGGCGTCACTGACTCAAGCGTCGGCACCGATGTTAGCACCGGCTTCTCGCCCTGTATTTCTATCACACTACCTCGGACCGGTGTTTCAGCTTTGTTGTCCCTGCGGATATTTTTCCTGCATTCTGGGCAGTGCCAGGCAGAGACCAAGGGGCCCTTCGTAGGTAGGCCGACGCACATACGATGATAAGCGGCGCTGCATTTTGCGCACCTCGCTGTGTCGACTGCCGACAGAAATTTGCCGCATCCACCACACTTCACCGGCATTGTTATATAGTTCAGTAAACCTCTTGTTATTGTACACAACGTTTGTTTACTTTTCTGTGACGTTTCCAATTTGACGTTGTCAATATAGACGTTGACACCGTTGACAGTTCAACACGTCAAAACTTTGACAGCAACTTATTATCTATAATGTGGGTATTTAATTAAATGACTTGGAGATTCGGTTTTTGTTTTTACAATAATTAAGCAGTTTAGGATAACTCACGCAACTCACGCGGTGGGGCCACTCGACGCACCGGGGATCTCCAGCATGCGGGCGCCGGTCGCAGTCACCGCCGGAGGCCCCCGGTGATCCCCAGCTCCTGGAGGTCCACCGTCTCCCTCGCTTTGAATGGGTACCTGGCTTCATTTTTTTGACTGACCGACCCTATGATAATTCACAAGTGCCTGTAATTGGTTTATTTTAAATAAATTACTTTAAGTTTGAGTTTGATTTATGGGAACAAATCTGAAATCGCGAAAAAGAAATCAGCTGTTCCCTACATTTTGACGAGTTAATGCAAGCATAATGTCATAAAATAATGTCATTGTGTGTCACCCAGCGTGGCAGAAGCACAATTTAGTTGTTTCGTTTACTTGGCCTAAAATTGCATGTGTTGTTTCTGTGAACTGATTTTAAAAAAATATCTAATTTTATATGATTGGACTTACTTTGAAGACTTTAGAAGATAGGCAACACGGCAGATCAAACTTGAAAGGAATGCAAAGTGTGTGTTTAAATTTATTACCGCCTAGAGATTATCAGAATTGCGATAGCGTAGCAAGGATACTTAGCTCCGACACTTCAGATTAATTCAATCTTTAAATAAAATAAAACAGCTAACATGATCCAAATTAATCCAATTAAGTACCACATCTAGTCACATAAATAATCCTCGTCAAAACTTTTGAGTTCGAGAATGTTTCCCGTCTCTTTCTAGCAGGTTATTAATGTAGTTTTAAAATGTGCACTCCAAATGACTTTATCTGAGTTAAAACCGTGGTTTAAGCTTGTCTTTGTGCCTCTGACGGACCCATTTAACTCAATTCATGAAGAATTAAAAGATTATGATAAAAAATTGTACTTAAATGTGTCATGAGTTTGTGCTAGAGCATTGTTTGTTGAAAGATTTATACAACGTGGTGCTTCAATGATGACATTAATTTAACACACATGAACGTTTTCACATTAAACGTTATTATCTACAGATTTATTTAAAATTTCGTAGGTTTATATTTCTGAAAGCACCAACTAATTAATCCATGGAAATTCTTTCAAATATTCCATTTCATCAGCCAGTAGAAGTAGTAGTCTTCTTTGATATTAATTATAATATTTGAAGCGGAGGTCCATGTACTACAGAGCAGAAGATCTTCTTTCTTTCTTATTTTCTGTGCGGTTAGTGACTAACCTAGTATCAGAGTTTTTATGCTACCCTTAGGCGTCTGACTTAGCTTCACATGCTGTTGAGAAATATCTCTCAGGCATGCTGGTTTTTCACCAATTTTTAGGCAAGTGATTTATACAATGCGCCCATGAATTTGTAAAATCAGTGCGTGGCTTGGGGTCGAACTCGAGACCTGTGACTTGGCCGTCCAACGGTCACGCCACTAGGATATCACTGCGGCTAGCAGAAAATTGCAACTACAAAGAAAAGTATATATATAACTGACCACCGTTTCATAATTTAAAAACGAATTACGTGTGTATTTTTCTAATTAATACGCAAATACTTACCTGATCACTTTTACGTAAGTTTAATTTACGCAATAAAACTTAAGAATTACCACCATACCGGTGGCCATTAAAATAATCCCTTTAATTACAAAGAAGCACTAAGTCAAAACGGATGTATTATGAAAAAAATGGTAATAATGGTTCATTTAAAAAAAAAAACATTTAAAAAAATGAACCTTAAATAACCATCCTTTATATACACTCGACATTTTGCGCCAAATTTTCCCTTCCCTTAAGCAAAATTTATGAGCAAATATTTTGAAAGTCTATACATTAGTTAATGAATGCAGCTCTTGGCAATGTGTACGCAACGTCTTCTGTGTCCGTATTCTGCACGCTGCGTTCCGTGTTTTTTTTAATAAAAATTTTCGTTTTTATCACATTCTAGTATGTATGGTTCCAGGTTGAACAGATTAGTGTGTTGATTTGATATTTTGATTTTTTTTTCCATTTTTCTTCAGAAGCGTCGTAAATTGTGCAATATTTTCAGTAACAATTTTTTTACGTCTTTTTACTCCAAGACTCGTCTTCTCCACCAGGAAATCAGCAGCAGTCCTTCCACTAACATGGGCAACCCTCTGCCACTTCAGTTTGCTAACTCTGCAAGCTACGTCGGTGAATCCGGTTCTTTTTCGGATGATTTTGTTTCCTAATTATATTCTTCAAAGAGACACCGCTCCCCGCTCAGCGACCTTTAATCTATGAACCAGCCCGTCTGTCAGTGTCTACGTTTTGGCACCGTGTATCATGACGGGCAGGCCGCACTGGTTGAAGACCTTTTTTTTTTGAGGGGGGGAAATCAACCCATTACTTCTCCCGCTCTGGGTGGAGCGGAAGGGAGTGTCAGACTCTTACTGACTAAAACCCATCCATGTTCGTTCTTTAACCCTTTATGTTCCGGGGTAGCGGTAACCTTATCGGACAATCCCGCTTACCCGGCAGACACAATCCCGCTTACCCGGCAGGCTGGTTGAAGACCTTAATCCTCAAACACAGCAAGATCTTTGTTAAAAAATATCACATTTACCTTGAAATACTAAACTAAATTGTTCTCTAAAAGATTTTCTTAGTAAAACTTGAAATACGTAGCTGTAAAACTCCCTTTAATATTATCACAACATTTTTACTTAGAAATACGTAAGCACTCTCAGAAGGCAGCCTGTCTCAGAATAAGGACACTGATATAATGGATGGCATAGAGACAGTCACTTGACGCACCCCTGCAATACCATTATAGAGCCTTCTTTCCATCGCCCTCTTTGGAATAACGATAATTCGTTTATATAATACGTATCTCTTGTATTATAAACGACTACGAATTTTTACGTAATTTATAATATTAACCTTTTAGATAAAGTAAATTTGCACACAGCTTAAATTAGCGTGGTATGATTAAGTCAAAAGAGGGGTATTTTTTAGGGTTCTTTACAAGAAAGGGAGCGCCACGGAACCCTATTACTAAGTTTTCGCTGTCCATCCGACAATCCGTTTGTCTGACAGCGGGCTGTATCTCATAAACCACATTAAGTAGATAGTTGAAATATTCACAGTTTGTATATTTTTAATGCTGCTATAACAGATTAAAATAAAATAAGGTTCTAATAAGGGTAAAATTAAAGAAACGTATAATTTATACGGATATATTAAAAAAAAAATTAGTGTTATGCGAAAATGTGTATTAATATTATACAGTGGTACGAAACCCTTCGTTGGCGATTCCGACTCACACTTGGCCGGATTTTATAAAGTATGCATCTCTGATTAATGGAGTTCTTCAATTAGTTTGTGAATGCATCGTTAGGCTAATTTCTTTAAAAGAGATAAATTATCTGAGTCTTACCTAGGGTGTAAAGATTTATGTCGCTTAATACAGAAAAATTACAAAGTAGGTACATCGTGTAAAATGAAAGCAAAGTTAGTACAGACGCCAGCACATCAAGCTATCCCTAACAGTCAAATTTTCTCAATTAAAAATGAAACTTATGTCTTTGCAATAAAGTTGAAATATAATCAAAGAAATTTGACAGATTGTGGTAACTTGATGTGTTGGCCTCTGTACCTAAGTTAAGGAAATCAAGAGTTTAAAATATGCAGAATAGTCTTAAAAGACTGGACACGTGCGAGTCGAACTCTCTTCGAAAAATACTTCATTTTTAATAAACACGTACATACGCCAGAACATGAAGCTACCCCAATCTATCAAATTTCGTTTTAATAGATCTTCAACTTTGTTACAAAAGCAAAAGGTTCATGTTCAATTCGGAGTATTTGACAGTTTGGGGGTAGCTTGATGTACTGGCGTCTATACCCTTTAATTTTTAACAAAAGTATAGCATTTGTGAAAATTTCAACGGTCTTCCTATTATAATGGTTCACGAAATAACAGCCCGATGACAGACAGACTGACGGACCGACAGAAAACGGTGGCTTAGAAACACCCACACCCTAAAAATGAAAATCACCAAAGACTGCATTGAAATATCAAACAATGGCGTCAAAACCAAGAAAAACAAAAGAAAAATTCAAATACGAAGGAATTCCTGAAGCAGTAGTGTTTCACTGCAATCATATTTTTATTTTTTTACCGTATGTTTTAACGAGCTTCGCATGTTAATGAATGTATTTAACGCAGTTATTTATTTACTCGCATTTTCTTCAGTACTTTCAGTATGGCTGCGACCTAAAACGTGGAAGTGTAGCAGTGAATTCTGCACTAGAATAACTACTGTTTTGTATACTTTTTTTTTTTTTTTTTTGAAATGGCATCTCGCAGTTCAACCAAAGGGTTGTCTACTGCTTAACCGGGCTTGCCTGTGGCTGCCACAAAAGAATTGTAGCCTCCAGCCAGGGCTTAATAAAAACTAAAGCTAACTTACAAAACTAAGCGACTACACGCTAAGGGCACCCCCTGCGGGGTTCGGACCTCGGCTTAGGGCGTCGCTGGGGGGGGACAGCAAGGGACAGCTGGATCGGGGGTTTTTAAAACTACTGGCTCAGCGGCAACGCGGGCTGGCTCGAGCAAGGGTCGGGAGGGTGAGAGTGGACAGGGTCGTCGCGACGGGCCTCGACGGCGAGGACGGAACGACGGAAATTTGTATCTGTATGTTACTCTAATAGTGCTAGTAGCCGGGCTGCTCTCCTGGAGGAGAGTGGTGGCATCGTCAGGGGCAACGAGGGTATGCCGTGGACGGCGAACCTTACTGATGCGGGACGGGGTGTATCGGGAGGCGGCCGCAATCAGGGGATTGCGGTGTTTTATGGCAGTGTCAAAGAAACGCTTCGAGAGGCGTTTCATGAACTGCTGAACTGTGGGGAGTTTAAAATCTACATGAAGGTCCATGTTACGGACGTAAAAGGGAGCTCCTGAGACCTTACGGAGGAACCGGTTTTGAAGTGTCTGCATTCGATGCAGATACTTGGGTTTGGCGTGCGCGAAGACGACGCAAGCGTAAGTCATGATGGGGCGGATTACAGCCTTATAGAGACGCAGTTTGCACCGGAGTGACAATTTGCTGCGTTCTGTAAGCATGAATTGGAGCCTACCGAGAGCGAAAGCGGCCCGCGAACGGACCTGCTTTATGTGCTCTGCGAAACTGAGGTGCTGGTCGAGAGTGACACCCAGGTACTTGGCATGCTTCGCCCAAGGGATCGGCTTGCCGTACATGGTGATCGGATTAGGGGGGTTGGGGAGGGCCCTACGAATTCTCCTAAAGAGAACAGCCTGGCTTTTATCGGGGTTGACCTCGATTCTCCATTTCCGGAACCAAGCGCCGAGGACGTTGGCCGCGGTCTGGAGAGTCTGAGCTATAGCTGGCGGACTGGTCCCTGTGTAGTAAATGGCCGTGTCATCGGCGAATAACGCCAATTGGGCCTTTTTACTCTTGGGGATGTCGCTAGTGAACAGGGTAAAGATTAGGGGGGAGAGAACGGAGCCCTGGGGGACTCCGGCGCGAATCGGGTGGGGGGCGGAGAGAGCGCCCTCGATGCGGTAGCGGAAGGTGCGGTTCGACAAAAAGTCCCGTAAGATGAGCACGAGACGGTCGGGCACGCCGAGTTGGTATAGCTTATATATTAAGCCATTGTGCCAGACTTTGTCGAAAGCCTTCGCTATGTCGAAGAACAGGGCGCCAGTCATAGCGCCACGCTGGAAGCCGGCACTGATGTGCTCGACTATGCGGTGCGCTTGCTGGACGCACGAGTGTTGGGTACGGAACCCGAACTGCTCGTCCGGAATCAGGCTCTTCGCCTCGGCATAGTCCTTGAGACGCTTATAAATAAGCCTCTCGTAGATTTTGCCGAGCACGTTGAGCAGACTGATGGGGCGATAGCTGGTGGGGTCTGATTTGGGTTTGCCGGGTTTGGGGATACCTATAACAGAGGCCTCTTTCCAGGCTTGTGGGAACATGTTATTACTCATGGCGCCATTGAAGATGGCGGTCATGAGCATGATCAGTTGGGCGGGGAAGAGTTTGAATACCCTATTGGTAATTCCATCTGAGCCGGGGGCTTTACGAGCCTGAAGACCCTTGATGATGTCTTGCACCTCGTCAGGGGTGACGGGGGGCAGAGGATCATCTGGATCTTCGACGGGTGGGAGAGAGGCTCTACGTTCGACTTCGGCGTCGACTTTGGCGAGGTGCTTTGGGTCGACCGGAAGGGAACTGGGGGAGCATTGGGACTCGAGACTGTCGGCTAGGAGCTCGGCTTTTTCAGAGCTATCGAAAGCGATGCTCTTGTCAGGACGGATGAGTGGAGGGGTGGAAGATTCTTCGGGAGCGCGAAGCTTCCTCTGAAGGTTCCAGAAGGCATGGTGATTGGGCTCAAGTTCGCCGAGTAACTTGTCCCAGTTGTCCGAACGAGCTTCCGCAATGCGTTTCTTTACAGCACGCTGTAAATTGCGCATGTGGGCTTTGTTCGCATCGCAGGGGAAGGAGTCGTAGGCACGGATGGCTGCGTTCTTCTCGGTTATCAGCTCACGTACGTCAGCGGGTAGTTTCCAGCGGTGGTCTTCCACCACCGGGACTTCCCGTGAGCAGTCCGTCAAAACGGATTGCACGTGTTCTGTAAACGAGGCGATCGCGCCGGTAGTGTCATCGACAGAGACAATGAGGTCAGGAATGGATTCCAGCTGAGGTGACAGAGTGTCGGATTTAAGCTTTTCGCTTACTTTCCTCCAGTCGGTCACCAACTGGGTGCGGGGCGGGTGGTCAGGGTCAAGCGGACCCCCCGTGTAGGGGGTGAGGTGCATGACGACGGGACGGTGGTCAGAGTTAAGCTCTTGTAGCGCCTCTAAAGATTGCAAACGAAGGTTCACATTCTTGAGGAGCGCTATGTCGAGGACATCGGGAGTTTGGTTAGGGTCGCCGGGATAGTGGGTGGGAGTCATCGGAGCGATGACGTCAAAGTTAAGGGAGGCCCCTAAGTTGAACAGTAATCTGCCTCTGGTAGAGGTGAGATTACTGTTCCAGGCGGGATGTTTGGCATTGAGGTCGCCCGCCAGGATGACGGAGTCGCTCAAGCCGAAGAGGAGTGAGAGGTCGGCGGCGATGGATAGATGATCCTCGCTACCGTTGGTCGGTGGGAAATAGCCGGAGATGATGGTGATCGGTTGATGACCGGTCATGGCGAGCCGACAGAGAGAGATCTCCAAGTGAGAGAGGAGAGGGGGGGGATCTAGCGGGATGCAATGGAGAGTCCTTCTGAAATAGATGAGGGTTCCGCCCTTGTGACAGCGTGACCGATCATTGCGAACTATGCGATAGTTGGCGATGTTCGGGTTGCGTATATGGGGCTTCAGAAAGGTCTCCTGAACTAATAGGACGTCAAGCTGATGGTCGCGGAGGAAGGCGGCGATCTCATCGCGTTGACTTTTAACGCCGTTAGCGTTAAAGAAACCTAGCTTGAGGGACCGGGGCTTTGTACATCTAGCACCTTTTGTAATATCCATAATTGATATTTAAAAGGTGAGGTTGGAGATGGCGCGCAGT
Organism: Hyppa rectilinea; assembly: GCA_951799385.1. Lineage (NCBI taxonomy): Eukaryota > Metazoa > Arthropoda > Insecta > Lepidoptera > Noctuidae > Hyppa > Hyppa rectilinea. The sequence goes on from OX637315.1 coordinate 13,847,766, forward strand.
ACCCCGGGGTAGCTGTGGTATGCCATGAGGATTTTAATAGGGTCGCCCTTGGCGGCGTAGACCTGATCGGCCATCGCGATTGCCTCCGGGGTTTCGAACACTTGGTTCATAACCGCGAGGGTGTGGACGAGGATCTCCGTCGTGGTGGGCTTGATACCTGCTGGGGAGAGGGAAGGGACCTTTTTCGGAGCTGCCGAGGCAGGCTTCAAGGGGGCGGCGGGTGGAGTTGCCAAAAGGGCCACGGGGGAGGGGGTTAGCCCAGGGTTAACGGTAACCTTAGGCGCGGGGTTGGTAGCAGGGGGCTGAGAGATGGGGGCCGCGGTGACTGGAGCGTCGCTGCGGAATAAGTTGGCCCAGGGCATGGGTCGTTGGGGGCTGAGTCGCACTGGCAACTGCGCTGAGGGCACCTTGATGGTAGCCGAGGGGCTTTCCCTCTTCTGGCGATCGCTAGCGCGCTTCGCCAGTTTGGGGGAGGAAGCCTTGGGGGCTTTAGGGCAGCCACGGTAGTTGGCTGGGTGGCCAGATTGACCACACAGTACGCAGCTCGGGGGTTCGGTGCATAAAGCCCGATCCTTGGGGCGGGGACAGTCCGCTGTGCCATGGTCACCCAGACACTTGACGCACCTGGGGGTGGCGAAGCAGTTAGACTGCGCGTGACCATATAATTGGCAGCGATGGCACTGGCCAATTATATTAGTGCGGCGGGGTTTCTCAATAGAGATCCCCGATAGTGAACAGACCGACTTGATCTTGAAGATCGGGTGGTGCCCTTCTACAGGGTCACACACCACGAGGACCATGTCGTAGGCATGTCCGTGACGCGCCTTGTGAAGGCGGTGCACCGCTGAAACTGAGATGCCTTGGGCAGAGAGGTCATCTTTGATGTCCTCCGTAGGGATCTCCTTCGGGACTCGGCGGATGACTACGCGAGTCGGTGTCTCTTCCGGGAGAGAGTAGGTGTGGAACGAGTAGTTCCTCGTTCGCAGCATAGCGGTGAGCTCCCTGTAGTCCGCGGACGAGGGAACGGACACCTTGATGCCCTGTTGGGTTGATGTGGCGCTGGTGTACTGGATCTTACGATCCACGCACATCTTGGACACTTCGGTCCATTTGGCCTTGTCTTGGATAAAGACCGGAGGCGGGGGCTTTTGCTTCTTTCCAGAAGCGGAAGCGGGTTTCGCCTTACTGCCGCAGGGGCGGGGAGCCTGAGGAGGGGCAGGGGTGGGGGAGGATGAGGCCGCTACGGCCTTTTTGGCCTTGCTGGCCTGGGATGAAGACCCTTTCTTCCTCTTCCCTCCTTTTCCGACGACCTCGTAGTCGTCTTCCGAGGATGAGGAAGAGGCAGAGAGGGGGCCATCGTCGTCCGAGATCGGAGCGGACGTGTCCATGCTCTCCGGTAGAGCTTGGACTGGGGTGGTGGGGGCAGCCTTTGTCATTACCGGGACAATAGAGCCCAGTGCAGCTGCGGACGGAACAATAGAAGTGGCCGAGACAATGGGTCTCGCACTAATTGGGTTCGCGGAAGCGGGCTCAATTGTCGGTAATGACAATGGAGCCGGAATTCCGGCAAGCGGGTTTGAGCAAGCCGCTTGAATAAGGCCTTGATCGGCCGGCGGGGGCGAGAGCGGGCTGTCGAGCGCGTCGGTGAAGTCGGCGACTGCCGACGATGACGCGGTGGGACTGGCACGCAAAGCACGGGCGGAATGCTGGGCCACGAATTTCGGGTCCGGGAGCAATTCCGTAAGAAAATATTTGACCCATCTCGGGTCGTATTCCGACATTGTCGGTAGGGAAAAATTAAAACCTAAATGCGAAAACACATGGCATTCGCACCTAACGGCCCTAGAACCTAATTCCCCGGGTGGATAGGCCCGGGGATGTGTAGCCTCCCTGTCGGGCGCAGACAGGGAGGTGAGTACCTATGGTGAGCCCTAAGCTTGTAAACCGTTCGCCAATCTTATTGTGCGAACGGGCCCTGACCGGGTCTAGTGCGAAGGGGTAGACACTCCCAACCGACACTAGGTGTGTTGCTGTGGACGAAGTCAGAAACTAGAGTTGACTAGGAGATCCCCCAAGGCCAAACTTCTAGCTCTCGGCTCCAATTGACTGCCTCACCCTGAAGGGGATCGGCGGGTGTGATTGGGTCAACACCCCACTCGGCTTCGTTGACACCGTGAGGTTTCAACCGAGGACCACGAAACTGTGGTTTTACCCAGAGGGGGCCAAGACCGACGATAACGTTTTGACACAATTTCTGTTAAGAAATAGCGACTGTAACTACCTCCTTGAAAAAGGCAGTAGTATACAGGAAACACTTGTAGTCGATGACTACGAAACTGGCGTCGACAGGAACGTCGACCGGAACACACTAGCGGCGAGACAGGGTGCGGCAAGCAGGTAGCGGAGAGCAGGTAGCGCGCGGCACGTCCGTCCGGGGCGAGTGTCGGGCAGCGAGTGGAGTTTTGTATACGAGCGTTTTTCTCTATTTATAGTTTTTTAAATCCTTTTTTAAATAAAAGTACAGTTATATAATTATGTTTCTTAGAATTGTGTAAATGTGCAGCTACCCTGTCTTTTCCTAACTACAAGTTGAAATTGAATTCATGGGCATTATTTTAAAGGTTCATTAGACCTACTCATCATTATGAACAACTTTCACTGTGGGAATAAACCTAAAATCGCGAAAAAAAAAAGGTGTTCCATACATTAGTTCCAATAACTCGATTTTTTTTTCAAAAAATTCAAAGACATCATCTAATCCAGCTCTGGGTGGAACGAAAGGGAGTGTCAGACTCTTACTGACTAAAACCCATCAATGTTCTTTCCTTCCTTTCTGCGGCTTAACGTGTGCACGTAGGGGTTTCGATATGCAATTTTGGGCTCTTGGAGTTCTGAATACTCGTAACGACTTTCAAAGAACGGAAAATGACAACTAGGGCCATCGGTATTCTTCTTTTCGTGTAGTTAGTAACTAACCTGGTGTCAGAGTTTTAATGCTGCCCATGGGCCACTGACTTAGCATCACATGCTGTTGAGAAATATCTCTCGGGCATGCCGGTTTCCTCACGATGTTTTCCTTCACCGATTTTAAGCAAGTGAGAATTATACAATACGCACATGAATCCGAAAAATTAGAGGTGGGTGCCTTGGGTTCGAACTCGAGACCTATGACTTGGCAGTCCGGCCGTCCGGTCACACCACTAGGCTATCACTGCTTTTTTTTAGGGCCATCGGTGTAACCTGCCTTCTTTAGGCACGGAGGGTCCTTGATATATGATGGATAGTCACCTACCCATCCACGAACCGACCGCGGCAAGCGTATTTTAACTTTTGGTTGATCCGTGGGACTTTTTTTAGGCATAATATTTTTAATGAATATCGACCGCTGTTACCAACTTTACGATTTCTAAGTTACCATTTTCATAAAAATTTCCACCCGACTATTTGTGTTATTACATACCTACTCTGGTGGCAATTTTTTTATACCGTCTAGTCCATCTTTATTGTACACAGTAGTTATGTTGTTTCATAAAGATAATAAAAAAATAATGTATTTATTGTCGATAAGTATAACCGTGTAGGTACCTATTTAAAAAAAAAAAAAAAAAAACTAATATTATAAAGAGGTAAAATTTGTAAGGTTGTAAGTTTGTAATTTCCGGAACTAATGATCCAATTTAAAAAAAATTTTCACTGATAGAAAGCTACATTATTCCTGAGTGCTATAGGCTATAAATTATATTTATATCATACATATTAGCCGAGCTATCGCAATTTTCGTCTAGCAAGTCGGAATGAAATACCTCCGAAAACAGAATTATTTGCATGCGCTGTCTAAACAGTTGTTTAAAATTGAAAGCAATGTCTGGAATAGCATAATATAAGCTATCCCGGAAAAATGTACGGCTCCCGTGGGCTAAATTCCTACATACACGCGGGCGAAGCCGCTGGCAAAAGCTAGTTGTTTCATAAAGATAAATAAAAAAATAATTTATTTATTGTCGATAAGTATAACCGTGTAGGTACCTATATAAAAATACTGAACCAATCAAAATATTTGCCTTACTAACCATACGGCGGCAATTCTACATAAAGGCAATCGCGATAATTTGATATTAAGTGTCCTATTATTTTAAATATAAGTGCGAACGCCATTCACCGCCAGTTTAACCCATAAAAGATTCATAAAGCTTAATAATAAGCCATAACTGTGTGTAATCCTGAGAATGACGGCAGATCAGATAGGCTACCTATAGTGTATTTTTCTTTAGTTGTCTCATGTAGTAAACAAATGTCGCGACTAATATTAAGATTTCTAGGTAATGTATGTGTCTCTGAAGCATTTTTAAAAAATAATTTATGCCTTAAGTGTATTATTCAAAGTTCAAGACGTTTATGCTTAACTCAAAGTGTTTGATTGATACGAAAAATCAGAATTTTCGTCCCGTGTTTGTTTACCAAATTGGACACTGTAAAAGAAATACACTATACCTACCTACGTTTATGTACCTTGGTACATACGCAAGCAAAAATCTATTCTAAACTATCAAAATCTCTCAATTGAAAATTAACCATATACTTTTGTAATAAAGTTAAGAAACTATCAAAGAAACTTGACAGATATGGGTAACTTGATGGCCTTTGTACGTGAGAACATTGTACCCTATGACGTGATTATCCAGCAATTAACGTATGAGGGTACACTTTAAAATTGTCATTACCTGCATTATATCCTCGGCCTAGCATTTTCCCAGCATTGTGAGTGCTTTGTTTGATGTACAGAGGCACATCAAGTTACCACAATCTGTCAAATTTATTTGATAGTATTGAAACTTTATTGCAAAGACATAAGGTTCATTTTTAATTGAGAAAGTTTGACAGTGAGGGATAGCTTGATGTGCTGGCGTCTGTACTTGTTACGGTTTTTTTTATAACCGTGGGTTCCATTTTCTGTTCATAACATATGGAAAAGGCAAAGATAATTACTAATGAGGCAGTGAAGAAAGAAGATACAGTTTATTTTTGTTTGAAGTAATGCATACAAGTAAAACAAAATCACATGGGGAAAATATGCGTCATATCCAGGCAAAACGGTCATCGCTCAGTAAAATACTGCGATTCATAAGTTCACTTTATAACGTCAATCGGTCAATACAAACGATAAATAATAGATACAAAAAAGAATTTGGGAAAACTATAATATTTGTGCAAAATTGTATTAATTATTTAAAATGGCAACATTCCGTTCTGCCGCCACGCCATCGCGACATTGACGCACGCGCTTAGTTACAACAAAATAAGGTTTCAAACTTTCCAGTGTCATAAATAAATCAATGGATAAATGGACGAATTGTTAAGATTGGTTGTTGTGATCTGTGTTTGTGAGATTTGTGTTGTGAAAATTGTATGCGGATGACAAACTCGGTGATGTGCATCTGGTCAAGATCTGAATATAATATTAAATGGAAATACCGCAAAGGTAATAACTACCTACATTGTAAAATATCCTAGAAAATTGAGTACCCGCTTTTTTATATTGGCTATCACGTTAATGGCCACGCTCAAGTCGGTAACAAAATTGACTTTAAAATAAATAAAATCGAGACTTTTTTATTATTGGGTTCCAGTCGCGTTCAAAATGATCGCGCGATCGGCTTGTTCATTTCGTTTCGCAAACCCGAACGCTTGGTCGCGCCGACAGAGGGCGCCTTCCAATTTTCCAAACAAATGAATGACCAACGCAACGAACGCGTATTCCCGCAACTGATCACTTTAATTAGGTCCCGGGATCACTAGATGACAGAATGATCTTCGATTCACGACAAGTATACAAATACACATAAAAGCCACTGTTAACATAAAAACTTCTTTCTTTCTTCTATATTCTTCTCTTCTTCTTCAAAGCGTCTTAAACGCCCGTCTACACAGTACTAAACCGTCAAGACATGTTTTTTGTAATCCAGATTAGGTTGAAGAAGAATAACGGCAGAGCCCGGTCAAAAGGAAACGTAAACAGGACTTAACTGGTAAACGCGGTGTTTACAGATGATATATTTTAGCTTTTTACAGGGCCTTTAAAATAGCCTTAATTAACGCTGTTTTACATTTTGCTGGCGACTGTATTTTTGGTTGTTTATCGGTTTTTGTTAATTTTGCCGTATCTTTGGTAATTAGTGTTGTTTAGATTTTGTGTTGTGTATTTGGGTCATGTTATTTTGGCGTGAAATATTTACTCAATTTTGCGAATATAATTATAGCGTTCATAATTGAAGGTATCATGATGCCGTGCGTTTCAGGTTGAGTTTATATTTAGAACGAACTATATTACTACACTATCGATTGTGTTTTTCTAGTATCACTAAAGAGGAACAAATGTTTTATTTACTCTTTAGTTCGTCTAGATCAGCCTTTCACTAGTGGGCGATAGCCAAAAGACCCAGAAAAATGGGGGCGTTGTGTAGTGGCTTAGGGAGCGATTTTTAATTACATCTAGATAGTAGTTTTTAAGTAGGTGAAAAAATGGGGGCGCAAAAAAATAGTTTATTCTCAAAGTGGGCAGTAGACAAAATAAGTTTGGGAACCCTTGGTCTACATCAAATAAGACAAATGTTAAGATAACCACAACCAAACATTAATAAGACAAATGTTAAGATAACCACAACCAAACATTAATACTCCAGACACACCCATACACAGTTCATGATATTTTTTTTCGTTAGGGCTATGAAGAACTAAATGGGTACATTAAAAACTGACCAAAATTTGTTTTATTTTTTATTTTTTACACGCATCCAATCCAACAAACAAACCAAACGTCAAAAACGTCGCGTGATAACAACCCTAACCGTGCATTCGTCATAAAATACTTTTTGATACACTCGTAACACTTAAAAAAAATATATTGTCGGTCGTTGAGCCCGATCCTATAAATTTTGTCACCTCGTTACAAATAACTATGCACTCGCATGATCAGGCGACATTATTGGGCCTCCGCAGACATAGTGGTGCTTTATGAATGTTTTATTCGCATTACTTAGTGTCATTGTAGATGCTAACACGCGATGCCAACTTATCCTTTGATTCAGTATTTCGAGTTTCGAAACTAATAATGTTGGTACGTATCTATGTTTGGTTCTTTATTGGCGTATGAAGCTGTTTATTTCTGTTTTGTAAAAGTATTGCCTGAAATGTTTGATTTCTGGCAACAAACAAGAAATATTTTAGAAAATACACCACAATTTTTTCTTCTTTGGTGTTTTGGTCCCAAGCGTTACTACTGAACATGCATTCTGGGTTGGGTTCTTCCATCAGGAATTTCTTCTTCTTTTTTTTTTTTTGTTTCTTTATTTTCTTCCTTTCCTTTTTTAATTTCTTGTTTTTTTTTTTTTTGGTCTGTATTTGTCCCTGGTTCACCCTTTATTACATGGGATATAGGCATAACTGGCGAAATGTTTTAAAAGTACACTGCATAACCTATCGGAGAATACAGGTGTGTTGTATTAAGTGTTATATCACAATAAAGACTTTTAGAGAACACGTCATCAAGATTTTTACAGAAGTCATGTTGTGGGAAACATTATGTTGAGTAAATGTACATGTTTAAGCAAAAACGTTCGCACTGCTTAGACTATCATGAGCATTTGTGCTGAAATGATAATAATTCTACTTTAATGGTTACCGAATGATAACACTTCTTCTGTTCTTTTCGTGTGGTTAGTGACTAACCTGATGTCAGAATTTTTATGCTGCCCATGGGCTTCTGACATAGCTTCACATGCTGTTGAAAAATATCTCTCAGATATACTTGTGACAACATATAGTGGTACTGCACTAGCGATTAGCAATTCTTTTGTACACTATGGAATCTCTTAATAAAACTACACATTATAAAATTTAATTTTACTCATTTATTTACAAATACATCAGCATGACGAACAGAATACTTCAACACAATACTGCTGAGTTTTCCTTTTAGAATCAACCCTCTAAACCGAGGGCTGTATTTCATCATACCTTATAACGCATATAATCACGTTACGGCAAATAATGCGCTATCCTTTCACATTCTGACGGGGCTAATGACGTTGAAAAATAAACCAGGCTTAGCCGATGCAGGCGTTACACGAGTTAATATAGTGGGGTGCTGTGCTGATATATCTTACGTCATATTTTTGACGTTATTACTGTATGGAACATAAAAGTAACGGTGACTTTTTATTTTGTATGAGTTGTTTTTGCATTATCCCTGAAGGGAATGGAAAGTGCTGAAGATATATACATACTATGAGTAAGGTGTTTTATTGATATTTATATTGTTTTGGTACTGCCGCCAGCACATTAAGGTATCCCAATCTGTCAAATTTATTTGATAGATTTTCAACTTTATTTCAAAAGTGTAAGGTTCATGTTCAATTGGGAATTTTTGACATGATCTATGCTATGTGGCGTAAACCGTGAAAAACTATGTTAGCTCATAGACTCACGTCCATGTATCTATATTATAGTTTCTAGTAAAAGAAACAAGTGAAAGCACTATTTGTAGTTAACATAAACATATTGAATACCGCTTTTCAAAATTATTTTGAGCACAAACAATAAAGGGAAAGAAAATCTTCAAAAAATGTGCAACGCTTAAAATAATCGAAAGGCATAAATGAAAAGGCTCTTAAATATCGGAACTTAATCCGCCATGGCTTTGTAACTGCAAATACATTTTCTGTTCTTTACAAAAATGTATGAATATGATACAATATTGGCACTATACGAAAATTTTCAATTAATTTAATTCTTTCCTGTCACTTTATTCACGGGACTCCTGCAATTTCCATCACAAAAGTGTCACATTCAATCACCAACTATAAAATTTTACTTCACTGAACTGCGTATAAAAAATTATGAATGCTTTAAACAGCGTTCGGGCACGTATCAATGTTTATATACAGCAGTAAATATTTTGTGTTTTTAAGCCCAATTCTGCTATGGAACTCACGAGCGTTAGCACACCCTGTATGTACAGAGTAAAGAATGTAGGGATAGAAGGTCGATTCCGTACAGCGAGTGAAAATAGGCAAACGCATACAGAAATGAGTAAGTTAGGCGATTTTAAATTATCTGAAACGAAATGTAGACACTCGCTGTACGTGAAGCGTGTCTGTGTTAATGCGTTACTAAAAAAGAAAAAAGGTAAATTGGTTATAACCACAATAGTTTCCATATCAACTAGTGATAGGAGGCTCTTTTTAAGCTAATAAAACCTGTATTAGGAGACTCCGCCTTTCCATATCTAATTTAAAATACCTGATTAACTGATTTTGTTTGATTTAATTCTTGTCATACCTATTAAATTATATGACAAAAATAAAATTAAGTAAAGTAGTTTTATTTTTAATAAAAAACTAATTAATCCCGGCTGTCATTTGTAATAATGATTATTTTTTAAGCTCGAATTGTTCGTTCGTGTTCGCTTGTTTGCGCTCGTTGATGGAACTGAGCATCGATTCCGTAAAAATATCACCGTGTAAACTTGTGATTGGTCATTCCACCTTATGCTAGGGATTAATACTATTGACAGCTCGTTTTAAACTCACTTCACCTACGTCTCACGGTGACATTTTAACAGAATAGCACTACTGACCTTCTGTAATATCTATTTAAATTTGTACTGTATACGTATGAAAAGCTGTTGCATGCGATTGTACTTCGTTAGAGGATTCATCTGTTAATATAAATCTGTTAGAGATTATGTCCATGTGAGATGTTTATCACAAATTATGAAGCAGAGTGGGCGTATCAGCTAGTCAGGGTTTTGTTGCTTGTTTTTGAAAATTATGTCTTGAAATGAATAAAGCTTAAAATTGAAAATTTATAATCATCATCATTATACATAGCATTGTATTACTTAATAAAGTACAAAAGGAAAATATCGTGAGGAAATCGGCATGCTTGAGAGAAATTTCTAAACAGTATGTGAAGCTAGGTCAGAGGCCCATTGGCCAGCATAATAACTCTGACACCAGGCTAGTCACTAACCACACAAAAATAAAGAAAGACTTAATACAGTTCTAAAAGCCGTGCAATTTTAAATTTTCAGTATAGGTGTAACAGTTCCAGATTAAATAAAAATTTAATAAATGAATTCGCATCTAAAGAATACAATGCTTTTTTTAATTTGTCTATGAGATTATATTAGTTACACTTTTGGTTTTGAAAGATTTTCAAAACATATATTTTAAAGTAAGAAAGAAATATATCGAGCTTACTGAAAAGACCAGTTATATATATTATAATACGAGTGCAACGTCTTATCATTGTTTGCTCACTGAATTCAAATACAATTTTTTTTCAGCTACCATTACAAGACTCTTTTGTTATTATTCTTAGCAACGTAGAGACCGTGACTAAAAAATAACAGCCGCACAGGTCGATCCATCAGGTTAACCTACGCTTGCCGGGGTTGGTTCATAGATGGGTGACCATCTTTACATACCGAGACTCCTCCGTGTCTCGGAAAGCACGTTAAGCCGTTGGTCTCGGCTGTCATTTGTGCATCTTTGACTGTCGTTACGGGTCGTCAGAAGCTCGAAAATGTGTCAGCCAGCCTCAGCAAGGGTTATCGTAATACCCAGTTACTGAGTTGTGGAGGTCAGATAGGCAGTCGCTCCATGTAAGATACGGGTACTCAGCTGTATCCGGTTAGACTGGAAGCCGACCCCAACATAGTTGGGGAAAGGCTAGGCAGATTGATTCTTAGTTACGCAACACAAATTAAATTACCTTAGACACTCCAACAATAATACAGAAAGCTGAAAATTTCTTTTAGCAAACAAAAATATCACAAGTAAATAAAAACCTTTTTAAAAGACTGCATTCACGACTTGGATGCATTATCAGCATTTGTTCTCGTAGTTCCGATCTTCACTTAGAGTAGATAAGTGATCCAGGGGTTGTATTCCGGTGAAAAGTTTCTAGAGTGCTACGGCATTGCTATACAAGGTGTAATCGAAAGGGTATATGCATACGAAAGGATATGCTACAGACCACCAAACTGAACAACATTTACTATGGGACCAACTCCGAAATCGTGAAAAAAAAATCAGCTGTTCCCTACATTTCGACGAGTCACGTGACCAAAAATGTATTGAACAGCTGATTTTTTTTGCGATTTCGGAGTTGGTCCCATTTTCCACATTTTAATGAATTTAACATTATTTTGAGTAATTTCGAATGTGAAATTATGAATAGGTATGTGATTTTGAAATAAAAAATAATACCTTTTGAATCCGGACTTGTGCCCGTTTGATGGCAAAACACACAGGAGGATGCAGTAGGAGATCACTCCTACTGCATACACTGGACTTAAACATAACTGGTGAAAAGTGGGTGTATTTACTATAGGTACTCCTCTGTTCATCTCCTTGGGGTTTACAAGCGTGATGTTATTATGTGAGTAATACCTAAGCTATAGTTTCTGCCACTGATCTCCTCGATGAAAACACATTACATTGCACGCCAGCAAATCAAGCTATCCCTAACTGTCAAATTTTCTCAATTAAAAATGAACCTTATCTCTTTGGAATAAAGTTGAAATACTATCAAAGAAATTTGACAGATTGTGGTAACTTGATGTGCTGGCCTCTGTACATAGAGAATGTCAAGTCAGTTGGGGAGTCCATTAGCTCAGTGTACTGGTAGCAAAAATGGATGAACTCTAAAAGACAAAGGATCAAAATTGCAATACTAAAGAAGGGTTGAGAACCGTATCTGACGCTAGTAAACAAAAATATCTGGTAAACAGAATACAGACACAGATGTAACGCGATTTTGCGGATTTCGCTACTTGCTGTCTTAAAGGACACTTGAAAACTGCCAAGTTTAGTCTGAACTAAAAGAAACAGCTACATAAAATATACAGTTAGAGGCAGGTTGAATTGAAACAAGAACGGTTCCTGTTACATACAGACTAAGTTACCTCTGTGAGAGTTTGTTCAACATTATTAGGTTTTTACGAGCAACGTGTATGTTTGTACTTTATTTTAATACCGAACCGTAGATAAGTGAAAACATGAAATAGGTCATGAGCATAAAACATACATGACGAGGAATAAATGACTGTTGCCCTAAGGAGGTTAACCTGTAAATAAGAATTTGATTGTCAGTGGTGGTAAAAGACAACATATTTTAGGACTTAGGTAAAGTCCTAAAATATGTTTACTTTAATCTTATTAACGCGTAGTGCGGGACGCCCCCCAGCTAGATGGACCGATGAGCTGAAGAAGGTGGCTGGGACTGATTGGATGCGCAAGGCGGAGGACAGGGTGTTGTTGCGCAGCCGGCAGAGGCCTACCTATGTCCAGCAGTGGACTGCGATAGGTTGCGTTGATTGTTGATTGATTAATCGTACCAATGATTTCATCTAATTTCTACCTAAAATTCTAAATAAATACTCGTTGGTGTACGGATATTGTTCTTTTCACATGACCGAATGCATAAACAATCCGAATCAACAATTTGTAGACCGTTGTCAACATTTGCACCGTGCGAAAATCGTACGCAACTCCGCCATTCGAGACATCACATATAAAATAAGGCATAATAATGTTATATGCCTTATTTTATAAGGTCGATCGATCAGCTAAGGCTACGCTTGCCACAGTCGGTATTTGGATGAGTGGCCATCTTAACATACGAAAAACCCTCCTTGTTTTCAAAAGCACGTTAAGCCAATGATCCCGGCTATCATTTGTAGATCTTTGACAGTGGTAACGGATAGTCATAACCCGAAATTCTAACAACCAGTCTTACCAAGGCGCATCGCGTTACCCAGTAACTGGGTTGTGGAGGTGAGATAGGCAGTCGCTCCATGTTAAATTTAACTGCATCCGATAAGACTAGAAGCCGACCCTAACATAGTTAGCATAATAATGATATGTTATATGTAAGAATAATCAAGGTCATACACAATGTTTTTAAACAACACTCATCCACAATCAAAACGCGAGCCGCGCAGTATCAATGTTGCGTCCACCAACAATTCGGACGCGACGAAAGCGTAGGAATTAATGACGCTAATAAAATAAATGTGCGACATTCGTTTACACGTCCCTGTGTTTATGTCTCATTTAAGACGACATATACTTTTACAGTCGCGTCGTAAAACGTCCCATGTGGCGTGCTTTATCAAGCATGACTTTAAGAAGCCAATTCTTACGCACAGCTCTAATGACTCGGAAATGACCGACAAAGTGAATTCTGTTCAGTTTTATTTTAAGTTACGATTTCATTTTTATGTCGTATGGAGATTGGAGAGGTACGAGTTTTAAAATCGATTCCAAAGACATAAAATATTTTGAGCTCTATATTTTTGGGGTGAAGGCGGAACCACTCTGGATTTAAATATTTCTCGCATTGTTTGGAAGTTTATGTCTTAATAAACCTTTATTTTGAGCAGTGGGTGTAGGAGCAGTATTGTAGGAGTAGGTCAATTAGTTGAAAACCGGTAGCATTGAGATATGAAAGATTCTATTTAGATTAAACTTTGATAACTTTAGTTTGATTAACCGTAAAATTAAAAGTAACGGTTATTCCAACTTAAGTTTAAATCAGTAGGTCTTCGTTTATTGATAATCTAGTTGCTGCCTGCAGCTTTGTCCGCGTTCTGCGAAAAAGTTATGCTCGCGAAGGAGGTGGCGGGATGGGAGAGAGAAAGGTCCTCCCGTCCCAGCCGCCGCGGGAGACGCTCCGGGCGTCGGGAGCCACGTGACGACTCCCGGCCACCGTAGGCGCGGGCCTGCGGACGGTGAGTAATGGGTGACTCACCGTCCGATCAGAACCAGACCCGTGCCGTACGGCGCGTATATGTTCCACGCGCGCCTCAAAGAGATGTCAGCATATGAAGGGGCCCCTCAGGGCCAAGCCTGCCGGGTAAGCGGGATTGTCCGAAAGGGTTACCGCTACCCCGGAACATAAAGGGCTACGGAAGGAACATGGATGGGTTTTAGTCAGTAAGAGTCTGACACTCCCTTCCGCTCCACCCAGAGCGGGAGCAGTCATTGGATGATTTCCCAGCCTTAAAAAAAAAAAAAAAAAAGCTTTGTCCGCGTGGATCGACTGATTACTTTTTGTAACATCAGCTGTCTGCCAATAAAGTCCAATCAATATCAGTCCAGCCGTTTCGGAGATGATCTGGAAGTAACAGTCAGGTGTTAAGTTAAACGTTATACGTTATACAAGGTGTCCAAAAAGAGTATCGGGTATTTGTTTTAGCGCTGGAATTGACTCGAAGCGGCGGGCCAGCCCTCGGAGGGCATTGTCAAATCCGCCATTTTGTGCAATTTTAGTTGCAATCGAGCAGTACGCGGGGACGCATCGCGCATTTTGCATACGAGCTTATTATCGTAATGGTGATTCAATTGTGACTGCTCAACGTTTGTATCGTGCGGAGTACCGTACATGCCAACTTTCACCTGAATGGTCATGTTAGTAAGCAGGATTGTCGATACTGGGCAGAAAAGAATCCGAGACGAAAGCATGAACGACCCCTGCACAACCCAAAGGCATAATTGGTCCTTATTTTCATGAAGATCGACGAGGCCGAGCGCTTAATGTGAATAGTGACCGTTATTGCGATATGCTGCGAAGCTTTTTGGGCCCAGAGTTGCAGGAGTTTCAAGGTTTCAACTCAAGAACGTGGTTCCAACAAGACGGGGCCACTTGCCATACATTAAATCAATTAATTGAAGCTGTTAATGAATTATTCCCTAATAAGGTCATTTAGCGTAGAGGTAACATCAACTGACCTTCCAGAAGCCCCGACCTTAGCCCACTTGACTATTTCGTATGGGGATACCTTAAAAGTAAGGTTTATGAGAATAATCCGACGAACCTAACGCAATTGAAACAAAAAATCAGGTCAGAAATGGCAACACAATCGAAGGCTATGTGTCGGCGTGTTATCATGCACCAATCTTCGTTTTAGATTAGAAGAGTGCCAGCAGCGTAACGGTCACCATTCCATTTTGTATTCTAATAATCTATACTAATATTATAAAAAGGTAAAATTTGTAAGTTTGTGAGTTTGTATGTAGGGGGTAAGCTCCGGAACTAATGATCCGATTTCAAAAATTTTTTCACTGATAGAAAGCTACATTATTCCTGAGTGCTAAGCTATAAATTATATTTATATCATACATATTAGCCGAGCTATCGCAATTTTCGTCTAGCAAGTCGGAAAGAAATACCTCCGAAAACAGAATTATTTGCATGCGCTGCCTAAAAAATTACAGTATATCGCAATTTTCCGCGGACGAAGACGCGGGCAGAAGCTAGTGAACAATAAAAAAAAACTTGATTACTAGTAGTTTTTGTTTTATTGAACAAACAAATACCCGATGCTCTTTTTGGACACCTTGTATATTTTGACAATACAAACTGACACTTCAATTTTATTTAATTGTCTAAATAATTCATCACGTAATTTTTTTAAATAAATTATTAACTACCATTCATTTTTTTTTGACATCGTTGAAGGAAAACATCGTGAGCAAACCGGAGCTACACTTCAAAGAAGTCTGAAATCTCTCACCCGACTTGAGCCAAAGTGGTGATCAATGTTTGTGCAGGTGCAGGTGGCATATTAGGACTATCATCATCATCATCATCATTATTCAGCCTTTGCTGAACACAGGCATCCCCCAAACACTTCCACTTCAACCGGTCTGTACTTCCTACCACCGGATTCCTACGACCATATCGGTTTTCAGTCATTTCTTTCAAGGTCATCGGTCTACCTGGACTATAGGCTACTATTGATTAACTGTTAAAAACTTAATGTTTTGGAAACTTGAACGTTTCACACGGTACGGCACAAAGAAACTATTCTTATTTGAGACCACACATCCGAAAAGAAACCAAATAACTGTCTCAATTCCCTCTTACCAAATCTTAGTCCTACATCTAACGCTGTCAACGTCCTCACAAATCAAGAGTTACAAAACGTGTCACAATAAATACATTCAACGATAAAAAAGAACCAACCAATGATTTATAACATACAATTAGTGCGATTTAAGAGAATCACGGTTGTATTAACGAGCGAAATCATCCATTACAATAGTCGTAAATATATCGTCGGACTATGGCCGATATGTTGTAAGTCGAAGAAGAAAAAGACCGCGCCCTAGCGTCCGATAAATTAAATTATGAGTCGGAATTCTACTCTATGCATAATGAGTCACTAGAATGGATCTCGAATAATATCTTGGAGTAGAATAATATTTTATTGCATTTCATATTTGAGGCATGTTATAGGTTCAAAGTTTTTATAAATACAATCTTCAATTATATAAAGTGGCAAAAATTCTTGCACTTTAAAGAAAAATAAGAAGTTGCTTTTTTTCGGAACAAGGTATACTTATGCTCAAAATTGAGTGTTGAAATTTATTCTGTCATATTATTATTACTTTTTCTTTTTTAAGTTCTTGGAATTTTATTCACTTAACTGCAACAGATTTTGTGGTACCTAGATTGTATTTATAATGCGTAATTAACGTTGGACCTAGGCCACCATTTTTTTTTTTAAATGACTCATTAGACTTCCTAGATCCTTCGAAGATACCTGCATAGAGTACATTCATTATCAAAATCAAACTAAAAAATACTGAATAGTGTTTCAGTCTACGTTCAAGAAAAGCTCTCCACAGTAACTGATTACAATTTCTTCATTTTATATGCTTAAGACTTAGCACAGGCCGCTAACACAAAACATTATGCAAAAGGAAACAAATTAGAAGAGAAAAAAAAAACAAAACGAAACTTTGAATTTATGGAGGTTGAATGTGAAACGACAAACGATGCCATAAATAACGTTGGTATACTTTACGTGATTTCGTAACCGAGTGAAGTGAAATTTTTAACAGAACAGAAACGCGAACTAATGGCACTTAATTCGAGCCCTAATGTCGCGTTTATTGTGATGAGTAGAAAGGGAGAATGAGAACCAAGTACGTAACTGTTATTGACATTATTTTTGATGTTACTGTCGCGAGCAAGAGAATGGTTCCTTTCGCAGATTAGTGCTCAGTGGCGCGAAAATGTTGAAATGAGTTTGCGAGTTTAAATCGGGTTTATGGACGCTTACCGCCTTGATAAATTAGGTGCTTTGATCATAAAATATTTATTCGTTTTCATATTATGTTTTAAATGTGATGGTGCTATGAAGATGTTTTGTTGTAATTCTTTCAAAAATCTGTTGCCCGTATCTAATGACTCTCGAGCGTCGCATGGCATAGTGAGGGTGAGAATATGAAACCTGGGGGCCTAGAAGTGTCAATCGCTCCGTGTCGATTCGATTTCGAAAATTGGTATTACTTGTCATCGACTCGTGATAGAACAATTCGTTATCTCACCGATTCGGATTGTCAAAAACGCCACTTGTCTACGCATTTGTATTATTAACTTATCTTATCTAATTAATCTAATTTCTTTATCGTTAGTGAAAATGTGACTTTGGCCTCCTAGCCCTTCTTACGACATTACAGAAAAGACCAAAAGTTGTTCTTTCATTAATTTACGATACATTGACATACCAAGAAATAGTAAGACTTGCACCTTAACTGCATAGGTAATAAACGTTTGATCACAATCCGAGAGTTTGAAGGATATTGTTAATTCACTGCTTCATAGGTTTAAAGAATTCGTCTGCTCAACAACGTAAATAACGCAATGGATGTTGGTGAACTGACACCCATTGCAATCAATTATCATTTTATATATTATCTTACGCATCGTCCGGTAACCAGCATGTCTGAGACATTTCTGCAGCTGCTGAACAGCATGTTAAGCTAAGTTAGTAGCTCATGGGCAGCATAAAAACTCTGACACCTAGTTAGCCACTAACCACACGAAAAGAAGAAGAAGATCTTACGCTATTACCTCGTTGGATAACTACATGGATAAAGTTAAAAGATTCTTATAAAGCAAAACAAATAGAAGCTAAACCCGTAAGTACATGTGATAGAAATCTGTCCAGCACGTTGCACAACCTGCTCATTGTACGTGTTCTCAACTTGTTACCACACGAGTAATAGCAGCTACACAAAAAGCGCGTGCCACAAAAAATCACATTACGCGGTACAAACGATACTAATACGAAACAGATACACATCACATCCAATTTCACTATGACCACTTACCACCATATTACGAAACAGGTAGCACCAATAAAAGACCCCTGAATTATGCAACATAGCATTACAAAAGGGTGGAAGTTAGGATGGAAAACAATGAACTAAACACATACTGGATCGTGCCGTGTGAAACTTAGTGCAAAATGTTGGTTTATCGAGGCATCTAATCGGATTCATGGCGTGCACCGCATTGATATTGCACGATGTTACTTGTAAGAAACTATTGCGAAATTTACTATTGTTTCCATACGATTTTGTTGCGTGATAATATTGAGCGTTCTTTTTTTTCTTTGCCCAAGTATTTTGCATACAATTTACGGAGTTCTGGTATCTCGAGATCGTTTTAATTTTTTGATAGTCATCTTGGGTGCGTTGGTACTGGGTTCCACATTACAATTCTCAATTGTATAATGCTTTTCATTTGGATTTTCACATTCCGATTCTTCATTTTTATAAGTAATCTATGTAATCAATCATTGTGATTTAGTATCATCGTTTTCTTTTAAATCATCGTTAAATATAGCTCACGTGGAAATATCTTTTTTATCTTCGACATTTGTTTCATGTTTGTGATTTATTTTTTGTTTTATTTGCACTAAGCCTTTCATTTGTAGTGAAACACTACGTAAGCATCTGTTCTGTTTTCTTTTGGAACACTTAATGTTATTGGATGGTACACTGCCTTATCAGCCCAGACTTTGCGGTAAGAGGTAATACGGGCTGGTGCCCACAACTCTACGCCAATGCGCGTTTTTGCGTACGCAGACTTTGTGGTAAACAAAAGCCGTAAGTAAACAATGTGTTTTTCTATAGGTTTACAATGGGTTTCATACCCTAGTGTTATGACATACGTATATTAAAGAATCCACTGGCATTTGAATAACTAGCTTTTGCTCGCAACTTAGTCCGCGTGGAGATCAGTTTTATTGCAATTTCATGAAATATTTTTATGCCTATGTCTTTTCCCGGGATGCAATCTATCTCTCTGCCAAATTTTATCGAAATCCGTTCTGTGGTTCAGGCGTGATAAGACAAAGAGACAGAGTTAGTTTCGAATTTATAATATTATTAACGATTTTTGAATAATCATTGTTTTTGATCTAATTTTCATACGAATAATTCGACAAAGTCATGATTAATACACTCTTACGTGAAATGTCAATGTCACAGTTTCTAAGCTTTAATATGCATGATTGGATTGAATGATAATGAATTGGTCGTATTTATCAATGATACTTAGATACATAATTTTTTGATAATTTCGTAAAAACTGTGGATTTTTGTACCCCATATTCTAGGACCTTTTGTATTATATTGACTTGGCATATCAAAAAAAAAACACCGTGAATAGCCTAGTATTTTTTGTAAATTGCAAAAATCTGTGGATTAATATAGGGAGTAGAACCAAATAAAACATTACAGTATCCATATTTGTTGTTAGCCAGAATAAACACTTATATAATGAGAGACCATTAACACTTACCGATGCACGTTTACTAAGGGGAATAAGTTCCTGTATGACAAACTAAATTATATTATGGAGCATAGTGTTCCTTGAAATGGAGAACGTGTTAGAAGCAATATTTTCGTACAGAAACTATAAAGATGATTTTATAAGGGATGTTCCAAATTCAAAATAAAAATATTTTTAGCCGACTTCAAAAAAGGAGGAGGTTATCAAATAGACTGTATGTTTTTTTGTTTTTTAACGCTAGCTGCACTTTCAATCCATCGAATCTTCTTCTTCGTGTGGTTAGTGACTAACCTGGTGTCAGAGTTTTAATGCTGCCCATGGGCCTCTGACTTAGCATCACATACTGTTGAGAAATATCTCTCAGGCATGCCGGTTTCCTCACGATGTTTTCCTTCTACAAATATTAAGCAAGCGATAATTATCCAATACGCACATGAATCTGAAAAGTCAGAGGTGACTTGGGCTCGAATTCGAGACCTTAGACTTGGCAGTCCGACGGTCTTACCACTAGGCTATCACTGCTTACAATCCTGCTAATAATCTATCGAATGAGAGCGTAGGAGAGCAGAACAAAGATTATATTGAAGAGTTTGGTGTTCTATCTGTAGGAAATCATTATCTGGTGATGTTGTTACTATGGCTGAAGTCCATACCTTTGATTTATCTCCTGCCATGACGATAAAAGAAAATTCACACATCAAATAACGTTGAAAGCAATACAAAGATATTAACCCGCCACACGATATAACATTATATTAATGGTGATTGTAGAAATTAAACCGTTGACGTAAAATTATACCGTTGCTCTCATCAAAGAAATATGCCTTATAGAGAGGCTACATAATGATCTTAACACGTTGTTAAATACAACAATTTACTTAATCATGTATACTTTGCACTACTTAAATAAATGTACGCTATATTGCGTGACTGTGTGTATTAAGTTATTAGTCCACCACAGCAAACATCGCGCTTACCGCCAAATTCTTTCAAATTCATAATTCTTGAACCCTATTTCAACGTACTAAGGTCTGAATTCCAATGAGTTTGGTTTACCAAGTTAAGGTTGAATTCGGCAATACACACACGTGTTGTTCCCATTAATGAGATAATTCCTCCGGGGAAACGCTAGAAAATGGAATAAATATGGCGACCGAATTGCAAATGTAGTTATTTGTGTTACAAAGCTAAGCGGTGACTATTTCCTTGGCATGTTTGGGGTTTTAAGGCACCCTTCATTAATTTTGTAATTCTAGGGGCTTAAGATAAACATTAACTGCGGGTTTTAAGATTTGTTACCTACTTAGGTAATATCTTTACTAATATTATAAAGAGGAAATATTTGTATGTAAGTATGTTTGTAACGAAGAAACTCAAAAACTGCTTAACAGATCTAGATGAAACTTGGCACAAAGATAGATTATAGTGTGGAATAGCATATAAGCTAGCTTTTTGTACCGAAAAATGTACGGTTCCCGTGTTATAATTTCCTACATACACGTGGGCGAAGCCGCTGGCAAAAGCTAGTTAGTTATATAGTATCTTTTTAGGTAATTAATCATTTTATTTTGTTTTTTTTTCCTTAAATAATCAAATACCCACAAGGAGGTTATTTCAATTCCCACGAGAAAAAAAAGACTCACTTATAATAACATTAACAGGTTTCCTTATTATTAGGAAACACTTTTCCCTAATTAAATAAAACAGGGAAAGGTTAAACTAAAATATCATTACATTTACATTATCAAGCCTTAGAAATATTATATGATGGCTCCTGCAAACAGGCGTGACGCTATGGGCGGTGAGTAATGGGTAACTCACCGTCCGATCAGGACCAGGCCCGTGCTGGACGCCGCGTACATGTTCCACGCGCGCTTCAAAGAGATGTCAGCATATGAAGGTGCCCGCAAGGGCCGAAGCCTGCCGGGTAAGCGGGATTGTCCGAAATTGTTACCGCTGCCCCGGAACATAAAAGGCTAAGGAAGGAACATGGATGGATTTTAGTCAGTAAAAGTCTGACGTATGATTTCCCTCCTACAAAAAAAAAAGGCGTGACGCCATAGCGTGACGTGACTATAGTAGATCAATTTGTATGGAAATGGTTCTACCAGAATAGCATCACACCGTCACTTCGCGCCTATCTGCGGTAGTTTTTTGGTGGTAGTTATAAGGCTAGGCCGGCAAGATGGTCAGATGCGATCAATAAGGCTGTACCAGGGGGTCCACACTAGAGAAGACCGCATAGCTTGGAGACCCTTCGTATGTATGTGGCCGCGATTCTCAGCATTGAGGAAACGAGAAACAAGAAGAAAGAGAAACATTAATTTAGCATATATTATATAGTATCAAAAAAATCAAATGTCAAAGAAATTGCAAAGATGACGTAAAATAGTATTCGCAGAATATCCGCGGGAACTGTGTTTGTTATCAAACAAAAGGAATATCAGATACTTTTGTTTGGGCCAAACACACCGCCATTGTAGGCGTGAGAAAAAATAGGGTGACGGAAAAACATGCAGTGACATTGTAACAGCGAACAGTTTCTCAGGCCTAAGCGATAATAATTTAGGGAAGTAAACGTAATGACTTTAAAACTGTAATATTATCATAAACATATCTAGGTACATAATTTATTAACTCACATAATTTAAAAACTAACGGTTTTAAAATATTCATAATAATAATAAATGTAGGTAAAATTATACTATAGTGTAAAAAAATTAACTCTAAGAATTTCGTGGGAGCATTATATTCAGCATTACGGACAATTTTTATTATGGGCTAAACTCTGAAATCGCAAAGAAAATTTTATTGAGTTACGGGTTGCATAAATGTATGCAACAGCTCATATTTTTTCAAGAATATAAGAAAAGAGAGGAACAATTTTCCAGAAAACTAACGGCACAAAACTCCGATCACTAGCTAGGGCCTTGGGGTCCGAGGGCCCACTGTGTTTGTCGAGATATCGCCTAGCGTTTGATCGACTCCTTACGTAACTAGAGGGTTGACTTTTTTTGGTCGAATCAGCATTGCCATAAACAATGTGGCAATGTTGCCAGCCTTTAGGGAACTTTGCCTGTGGGAAGCGATGTGGACGATTTTTTTGATATCCTTTAAACTTTGGAATTGTAGAGACCAATCTTGCTGAAGAGACGGTTGATTGATGCAATAGATTGCTATGTAACCTGAGCTGAGCTGAGTTAAGCTGATTGCTAGCTTTAAGATAACTTATGTTACTTATGGGTTCCCTAGCAACTTACGCTGGACCAGCATCAAAGTTTTCTATACCGCTGCATTTACGAAATGCAAACGCAAGAACTATGCGACATACATATACGTATAGTCCACGCGGCTTCTACGTGGTAACTACGTGGCGTCTACGAAGTGCCGGCGTCAACGTCACGTCAACGCTTGCACTAGAAATACATAGCGCAAATAAACCCTATTAAATTTCACTGAGTGATTACTCAAGGTAAATAAAATGTAAGCTTTTAGTTCCAAAGTGCTCAAGTGATTAGGCCTATCATTGGAGCTAGACTGGCTAAAAGTCGTAAACTGAGTAATTCAAAGGCATAATGCAGATTTACAGTAATGTTTTGTCAGTCCAGGCAATCAGGTTAGAATTAGTGTGTTGAGAAAACTTGTATTTTTCCGTAGGTAGTGTAGGAAATATTTTCAGATATGTGTGGTCGTCTATCACTAAAGAACTTTTTGTCTTAATGTGAAACCCTATGCTGACCCATTGCTTCGCAAAGATCTCACCTCCATTGTATTGGTTCTCAAGAACTGTTCGCAGTGGTAGTCCAAACATTCGGTTTAGACTTTTCATGGTGTTTTTAAGATTCCGCCTGGAAGGTGCCAAACGAAACCCTATTTTACTAAACCTCCACGGTCCGTCCGGTTGTCTGTCAGCGAGCTGCATCTCATGAATCGTAATATGAAATTACACATTGTGTATTTCTATTACCACTATAATCGTTTTAAACTGTTGAAATATCAAATATGATTCAAAACATTAGAACAAGTATTGTCTCTTTAGTCACAGTTGAACTAATAACAACAAACATAATAAAAATCATAATTAGTAAGAAATTAAAGGATTTAGAAAAAATCCCATACTAAACGTGTTTTTTAACTGAAGGTTTTTTTTTATATGTAGTGTTAAATATCGTGCGGTGAAAACCTATCCTTTGAAGGAGAAGAAAATACATTAATTAATTAATATAAAGGTATACCTAATGACCTACACTTAACAGGCTCCTCATGTCTGTGTGTTTAGAAACAAAGTGGAAACATTTTACTCTTTTTTAACTCCCAGACGAAAACAGGCGTAAAAAATACTCCTAAATATGGTTACCGCACGAAAAATGAAAAACATAATAAAAAAACCTTGTTCCTAAAATTTGAATAATATATTCGCTTAATGCTATCGTATTTCACACTTCCATTAGTACCCCCACATTTCGTCTGCTTATTTATTTGCTTTGCTTCCATCCTTAGGGGAAGGGATTAGGGTTCATTTTTGTTTGTCATCAGAGCGTGTATCAAATTATCAGTTAGGTGTTGGAGGGCTATTAGGCTGTCTGCAGTATTTGCTCCAAAATGCAGTTGATCCGCGGTTTGGGGTTGATTAGGGTTGATGTTCGATAGAGGAAGCAAATTAGATTTGTCATAATATTGGTGGTTGTGAAATTGGTACGGAATATGACAGTGTTATTTGATCAGGGATATTAATGGCAGTTTCAATATCGATTGAGTATTAATGATGCATAACACTTCAATGCTTCATTTTTTGTGTATTTCAGGAAGGTAGTAACATTGTTTTGTTTTTGATATTTACGGAGTACTAAATGCATTTACCTCTTTTAAAAAAAGAACATCTAGATTGTTTTTGTGGGTTATTTTGACTGAGAAAATATATTTCTCTTCACTGTTCCGGGCAAACAATCCCAAAATTAGATTTCTTCGAAACTTAAATCACCGATATTTTACTTTAATATTCCTCTAACACTTTATTCCCCAAACTTATTTTGTACACTGTCCACTTTGAGAATAAATTATTTGATAGCGCTCCCAATTTTTCACCTACTTTAAAACCACTGTCTAGATGAAATTACAAATCGCCCCATAAACCTCTTCACAACTTTCTCTATTTTTTTAATATATTAAGATCCCTAGAAAAGTCTAGAAAAGAAATAAATACTACATATAAAAGTATCTACATATTTACATACGCTTGTACTCAAAAAGTGTTTCCCGTAACTCACTTACAGGAAAAATGTCCTAACAATAATGGAACCAGAAAGAGACCCAAATTCGCGTCCCAAGATGGTTACCGAGCCGTCTGACGTCACGACATCACAATTAATTCCCAACCCTTTTCATATTCCCTCTCACGGTAAATGGTGCGTGGAAAAACTTCTCAAGTCATCGGGCTATGAGTTTATCATATCGCTGTGTTATTCACTCGGTATGTTCGGTATGATACTGTTGTTGTATTTCATGTTAAGTTGTTTTGGGGTGCTCTTAGTTTATATACAGGTTGGATTTGAATGCATGAGCAATATTTTTATGGGTCATTGTACTCGTCATTATGAACAAATTTCACTATGGGAACAAATGTGAAATCTCAAAAAAAAAACAGCTCAACTCATCAACTCGTCAAAATGTAGGGAACAGCTGATTTTTTTTTCGCAATTTCAGGTGTTCCCTTAGTAAAGTTTTTCATTATGATGAGTACAATGACTTCTTAAGATTTTGCCCATGAATTAAATTTTCCATTTTGAATTTCACCCTGCATATTTGGATAAGCCTAGAAAAGTAACAGAAATAGAAAAAATCTATAACAAACTCCACTCCTTCTTACGAATGCTGCACCGTGTCGACACAATGTCTCCAAATGCACTACCAACAAACACACTACGACACAACACAATCTAATTGGTAACCATCGGCGCTACGGCGTTTGCATAAGCCGGGAGGGTGCTAGCCAGCATTATTTTTGCACGTACTCAATTTCTCGCCTCACTGGGTGTCCCAGAGAATAGATATTAATTTACATGAATAAATAAAATTTGCATTAAGAGCGTCCAAGACGAAGAAGGCGCAAAGAAAACTGTTACTTGAGTCACAAACGAGATAGATATAGAAGTTCAGTGTTATTAACCAAGTGGTGATGGTACTTTGCATGTAAAAAAATTTACTCTAAGAATTTTGTGGAAGCATTGTACTCATCGTAGCGAACAACTTTTATTATCGGATGAACCCTGAAATCGCGAAAATAATATGAGCTGTTCCATACATTTATGCACACGTAACTCAATAAAATGTATAACAAGCAAAAACTAGCGCACGCACACGTAGACACGTTTGTATGATCGAAGATCTTACTTGAAATATCTCAAACTAGCTTCGGCCTCTGGCTTCGGCCGCGTAAATGTCGAAAGTACGGGAACGTACTACTGGAATAAAAACCGTCCAGACTGTAATCTATCTATGTGCCTTTCATCTAGATACGTTCAGCCGTTCTGGCGTTATTGACTAACAAACATATATCCACACACACAACCATCCAAAATTTTCACATATTTTTATAGTAAGAAGTAAGATGAAAGCCTATCCCGAACACAAAATCGAAGCGATTTTTTTTTGGGGTTGGGAAATCATCCAATGACTTCTCCCACTCTGGGTGGAGCGGAAGGGAGTATCAGACTCTTACTGACTAAAACCCATCCATGTTCTTTCCTTAGTCCTTTATGTTCCGGGGTAGCGGTAACCCTTTCGGACAACCCCGCTTACCCGGAAAATCGCTTGTATGAGCGTGCGTTTTCGCTTGTTGTATGGAGCCGACCTTCTGTTCGTATTTACTTTGTGCTTGAGTGCAGCGAGCTTTTTTCTCTCAAATTCTTATGGCATGTGTAAACATTCCGTGTGGGTTACTGTTTACTCTAGCATGTTTGCTTAGATGCGTACGAAAATGGTGTTGCAGAAAGATTTTTGGTATGTTTGTGTCAGCCAAATATTATTTTGAAACGAAGATCTATTTACTTTCCAAGATCAATCATTTGCAAAAATGTTTTGAAATTTTTTCTGATATTTTTATAAGTTCTTAAGCAAATTTAATGCAAAAAATATATCTATTATGCGGCTAATTCTCTAAACTCGAGTATTTCGATAATAAAAGCTTTCCTTCCTAATAATTGTACCCTACCGAAATAATTTGATGCAGTGCCGTGTTCCAAATTTGAAATCTCTCTTTTGTTTTCTATTCCCTACGGGTCTCACTCTAATGTATTTCATTTATGCTAATTTTATTTTTAAATTTTTCTTCGACGCCTTGGTGTCTTTTAATGGAGTTTCGTGTTTTTGTTTTGAAAATTGGTAATATTATACACTTTCTTAATAAAAAAAATATTACTTTGCTATTAAAATTCAACGCCGCTAAAGATGCTTATTTTATCTATCGGATAAAATATTACGAGATTTTTATCTGTTCACGAAGTTAAAGGTAATTGGAGTCTGTTGCCGTCACAAGCTGAGAACTTAATTAATTTTAACTAGTAAATTTTTAATTTTGAGATGATCGACTAACCTATTTTTTTATTAATACGAGGTCACCCGTACCTGCAACACTCTTTAAAGAGTAAGAGAAAAATAATACCAGAATTTTATTGTCCCACTACAGTGGAAAGCTGAGCATTGATGACCACGTTTGCTCAAAGCTGGTTGTTCCCAATATTTATTATCATTAACTCAAACATAACATAGCCTACTTCATTAATTATATTTAGAGGTATCCACAACAAATGAACATCTATCTCATCTCTTAATCATAATCAACCTATAATGTTCCCATTGCTGGAACACAGGCCTCTCACCACTCGAGCCCAAAGCGTATTAATGGATGCCACACGTCTTAAAATTTTTAAATCTAGATCTGGGACATGCCAGTTCATCTTGACGACACGGTTGGCGCAGTAGTTGAGCGATTGACTGCTGCGCACTATGTCGCGGGTTCGATTCCCGCACGGAACAAATAATTGTACGACCTGCAAGTATTTGTTACGAGTCTGGGTGTTTTTCTATCTATAATATGCATACATATTATAGATAGAAAAACA
This sequence comes from Hyppa rectilinea, assembly GCA_951799385.1. NCBI lineage: Eukaryota > Metazoa > Arthropoda > Insecta > Lepidoptera > Noctuidae > Hyppa > Hyppa rectilinea. The sequence goes on from OX637315.1 coordinate 13,875,542, forward strand.
CCCAGACTATTTACAAAAAAAAATGTATTTTAGTAGTATATCAGCCATCTCGTTACCATAACACAAGCATTAGGTTGCTTAGCTTGGGACGATATGGCGCTGTGTGAAATGTCCAAAGATATTATTATATATTATTATTATTATATCTTCGCGATATTTTCTTGTTCTCTGTGACCCTCTCACAGAGAACGTGGGCCGCTATCCACCACGCGAGCCCAGTAGATGTTGGATATCTTCGAATTTTTGGTTTACGGACATGCCGGTTTCCTAACAATGTTTTTTTTCACTGTGTTTGAGAGCAGTGGTGATAAAGTTTACTCAAAGTAAACCTCCTGTCTTCTCGTAATAAAATCATTTAAATAGAAGCAAAATTAAGTCATAGGTATATTATTTTAATGAACAAATTGGCTCACTATACTAAAAACCTATTTTTTGACGATACACTGTCATGGCTGCCATTTAATTCTGAGATCGTAGAATGTTTTAACCTTCATAAAGTTAATTGAAGACAGACTAAGACCTGAGGCTTTAAGTCTGTGTCTGTAGGCACAGTATCAGAATTCAAGCAGTCTTTATTCTAATACCTCAATTATACTCAGATTAAATTAATTTATTCTGTTTTGGGAAAATTCTATTTTCTGTTTAATTTTGGGAATGTGTGTAACCTAACGTTTAAAATCTAGGATAAGAATTAAAAAACCAATCGAGACATCGCCAATTGGACTCGACTCTTCGACTCTTCACGTGACCAGAGGGCCGGCCTATATTTTGTTTAAAGAATCAGCAACGCGGCAATGCTGCCAGCCTTTTAGAAAGTTTTCCTGATAACAGCGATGTGGACAAATCCTACCTACATATTATTTTAGTATATAATTTTTATTATGAATATTTTATTTATTAATTTGCTAACATGTAAAACACTGGCTAGTAGGCATGCATTAAAATTTCATGACAGTATTCAGACATGCACCCTGTAAGGGCACTGCAAATATATCAAAATAATAGCTTACGCTTAGCTTAGCTTATTTAGCTTATAAATGTAAATATGATTAGACTAACATTAAACAAATTGTTCATATATTCAATCAAACATTATAATTTTCCACTGCCGGGACCCAGGTCTCCTCAATGTAAAAGGAAGTGGGTCGTATTCCACCACTAGAGCCCAACACGGATGTCGTATAATATGTCTTAAAATTTTAGAATCTACATAGTTATAGGACATGGCTGTAGTATTTTTCACGATATTTTTCATTAAAGTTTTGTGGTGGTACAATAAATTAAACAAAGTAAGATAATGCTTGCTTGTGCTCGAACCCAATACCTATAACTCGTATGTCGGGGCAGGTACTACTAGACCATCGTAGCTCCTGCTGCACTACTCTAAAGCAGTGATAGCCTCGTGGTGTGACCGACAGACTGCCAATTCATAGATCACGAGTTCGTACCCAAGGCACGCACCTCTGATTTTTCGGATACATGTGCGTATTGTATAATTATCCCTTGCTTAAAAACGGTGAAGGAAAACATCGTGAGGAAACCGCCACGCCTGAGAGATATTTCTTAGCATGTGAAGCTATGTTAGAGGCCCATTGGCAGCATAAAAACTCTGATACCAGGTTATTCACTAACCACGAAGAAAGAAAGAACCCTCAATCAAGGGCTCGTTGAGTGTAAACTATATACCAATATTTTTTTAATTCGGGAATGGAATTATTTTCAACAAAATTATTTGCAATTGATTTACAGTCACCAGAACATCAAGCAAACACAAACTGTCAAATTGTCTCAATCGATTTTGAACTTAACCTTCAACAATTTAAGGTTTAAAATCATTTGTGGGATAACTTGATGCTCAGGCGACCGTACAGTCAAGATAATGATTGAAAGTTATTCATTATGAGCAATAAACTTAGATATCTCTTCAGATTATATAAAGTCAATGACTTCGATCATTTGATTTCGCATTTTCTACAAGGATAAATAATATAATATGTGATACAATATTACAAAATTTCTGAAAATATGATCGACAGACGGTGAAAGAAAACCTTACCAATGGAATCGTTCAAGCAACGAATAAATAAAATATATTATTTTCGTTTAACGGATGAAAAACACGTTTTAGAAACACGCACCGATGCCAATGTATTTTGGGCCCAAGTTATAAGCGATAAGACATTACTAGAGGAGGGTCTTCTACCAAACTCTTTAAAAATATGTATGAATGTGTATTCGAAGGTTAAAACGTATCTATATAAGGTGTTAAAAAATTAACTCTAAGAATCCATACCTACGCCCTCCCTGAAGAGACACCGACTCGCGTAGTCATCCGCCGAGTCCCGAAGGAGATCCCTTCGGCCGATATCAAAGATGACCTCTCTGCCCAAGGCATCTCCGTCTCAGCGGTGCACCGCCTTCACAAGGCGCGTCGCGGGCACGCTTACGACATGGTCCTCGTGGTGTGTGACCCTGTAGAAGGGCACCACCCGATCTTCAAGATCAAGTCGGTCTGCTCACTATCGGGGATCTCTATTGAGAAACCCCGCCGCTCCAATATAATTGGCCAGTGCCATCGCTGCCAATTATATGGCCACGCGCAGTCCAACTGCTACGCCACCCCCAGGTGCGTCAAGTGTCTGGGTGACCATGGCACAGCGGACTGTCCCCGCCCCAAGGATCGGGCTTTATGCACCGAACCCCCGAGCTGCGTACTGTGTGGCCAATCTGGCCACCCAGCCAACTACCGTGGCTGCCCGAAAGCCCCCAAGGCTTCCTCCCCCAAACTGGCGAAGCGCGCTAGCGATCGCCAGAAGAGGGAAAGCCCCTCGGCTACAATCAAAGTGCCCTCAGCGCAGTTGCCAGTGCGACTCAGCCCCCAACGACCCATGCCCTGGGCCAACTTATTCCGCAGCGACGCTCCAGTCACCGCGGCCCCCAACTCTCAGCCCCCTGCTACCAACCCCGCGCCCAAGGTTACCGTTAACCCTGGGCCAACCCCCTCCCCCGTGGCCCTTTTGGCAACTCCACCCGCCGCCCCCTCGAAGCCTGTCTCGGCAGCCCCGAAAAAGGTCCCTTCCCCTTCCCCAGCAGGTATCAAGCCCACCACGACGGAGATCCTCGTCCACACCCTCGCGGTTATGAACCAAGTGTTCGAAACCCCGGAGGCGATCGCGATGGCCGATCAGGTCTACGCCGCCAAGGGCGACCCCATCAAAATCCTCATGGCATACCACAGCTACCCCGGGGTACTGCGCGCCATCTCCAACCTCACCTTTTAAATATCAATTATGGATATTACAAAAGGTGCTAGATGTACAAAGCCCCGGTCCCTCAAGTTAGGTTTCTTTAACGCTAACGGCGTTAAAAGTCAACGCGATGAGATCGCCGCCTTCCTCCGCGACCATCAGCTTGACGTCCTATTAGTTCAGGAGACCTTTCTGAAGCCCCATATACGCAACCCGAACATCGCCAACTATCGCATAGTTCGCAATGATCGGTCACGCTGTCACAAGGGCGGAACTCTCATCTATTTCAGAAGGACTCTCCATTGCATCCCGCTAGATCCCCCCCCTCTCCTCTCTCACTTGGAGATCTCTCTCTGTCGGCTCGCCATGACCGGTCATCAACCGATCACCATCATCTCTGGCTATTTCCCACCAGCCAACGGTAGCGAGGATCATATATCCATCGCCGCCGACCTCTCACTCCTCTTCGGCTTGAGCGACTCCGTCATCCTGGCGGGCGACCTCAATGCCAAACATCCCGCCTGGAACAGTAACCTCACCTCTACCAGAGGCAGATTACTGTTCAACTTAGGGGCCTCCCTTAACTTTGACGTCATCGCTCCGATGACTCCCACCCACTATCCCGGCGACCCTAACCAAACTCCCGACGTCCTCGACATAGCGCTCCTCAAGAATGTGAACCTCCGTTTGCAATCTTTAGAGGCGCTACACGAGCTTAACTCTGACCACCGTCCCGTCGTCATGCACCTCACCCCCTACACGGGGGGTCCGCTTGACCCTGACCACCCGCCCCGCACCCAGCTGGTGACCGACTGGAGGAAAGTAAGCGAAAAGCTTAAATCCGACACTCTGTCACCACAGCTGGATTCCATCCCTGACCTCATCGTCTCTGTCGATGACACTACTGGCGCGATCGCCTCGTTTACAGAACACGTGCAATCCGTTTTGACGGATTGCTCACGGGAAGTCCCGGTGGTGGAAGACCACCGCTGGAAACTACCCGCTGACGTACGTGAGCTGTTAACCGAGAAGAACGCAGCCATCCGTGCCTACGACTCCTTCCCCTGCGATGCGAACAAAGCCCACATGCGCAATTTACAGCGTGCTGTAAAGAAACGCATTGCGGAAGCTCGTTCGGACAACTGGGACAAGTTACTCAGTGAACTTGAGCCCAATCACCAAGCCTTCTGGAACCTTCAGAGGAAGCTTCGCGCTCCCGAAGAATCTTCCACCCCTCCACTCATCCGTCCCGACAAGAGCATCGCTTTCGATAGCTCTGAAAAAGCCGAGCTCCTAGCCGACAGTCTCGAGTCCCAATGCTCCCCCAGCTCCCTTCCGGTCGACCCAAAGCACCTCGCCAAAGTCGACGCCGAGGTCGAACGTAGAGCCTCTCTCCCGCCCGTCGAAGACCCTGATGATCCTCTGCCCCCCGTCACCCCTGACGAGGTGCAAGACATCATCAAGGGTCTTCAGGCTCGTAAAGCCCCCGGCTCAGATGGAATTACCAATAGGGTATTCAAACTCTTCCCCGCCCAACTGATCATGCTCATGACCGCCATCTTCAATGGCGCCATGAGTAATAACATGTTCCCACAAGCCTGGAAAGAGGCCTCTGTTATAGGTATCCCCAAACCCGGCAAACCCAAAACCGACCCCACCAGCTATCGCCCCATCAGTCTGCTCAACGTGCTCGGCAAAATCTACGAGAGGCTTATTTATAAGCGTCTCAAGGACTATGCTGAGGCGAAGAGCCTGATTCCGGACGAGCAGTTCGGGTTTCGTACCCAACACTCGTGCGTCCAGCAAGCGCACCGCATAGTCTAGCACATCAGTGCCGGCTTCCAGCGTGGCGCTATGACTGGCGCCCTGTTCTTCGACATAGCGAAGGCTTTCGACAAAGTCTGGCACAATGGCTTAATATATAAGCTATACCAGCTCGGCGTGCCCGACCGTCTCGTGCTCATCTTACGGGATTTTTTGTCGAACCGCACCTTCCGCTACCGCATCGAGGGCGCTCTCTCCTCCCCCCACCCGATTCGCGCCGGAGTCCCCCAGGGCTCCGTTCTCTCCCCCCTAATCTTTACCCTGTTCACTAGCGACATCCCTAAGAGTAAAAAGGCCCAATTGGCGTTATTCGCCGATGACACGGCCATTTACTACACGGGGACCAGTCCGCCAGCTATAGCTCAGACTCTCCAGACCTCGGCCAACGTCCTCGGCGCTTGGTTCCGGAAATGGAGAATCGAGGTCAACCCCGATAAAAGCCAGGCTGTTCTCTTTAGGAGAATTCGTAGGGCCCTCCCCAACCCTCCTAATCCGATCACCATGTACGGCAAGCCGATCCCTTGGGCGAAGCATGCCAAGTACCTGGGTGTCACTCTTGACCAACACCTCAGTTTCGCAGAGCACATAAAGCAGGTCCGTTCGCGGGCCGCTTTCGCTCTCGGTAGGCTCCAATTCATGCTTACAGAACGCAGCAAATTGTCACTCCGGTGCAAACTGCGTCTCTATAAGGCTGTAATCCGTCCCATTATGACATACGCTTGCGTCGTCTTCGCGCACGCCAAACCCAAGTATCTGCATCGAATGCAGACACTTCAAAACCGGTTCCTCCGTAAGGTCTCAGGAGCTCCCTTTTACGTCCGTAACATGGACCTTCATGTAGATTTTAAACTCCCCACAGTTCAGCAGTTCATGAAACGCCTCTCGAAGCGTTTCTTTGACACTGCCATAAAGCACCGCAATCCCCTGATTGCGGCCGCCTCCCGATACACCCCGTCCCGCATCAGTAAGGTTCGCCGTCCACGGCATACCCTCGTTGCCCCCGACGATGCCACCACTCTCCTCCAGGAGAGCAGCCCGGCTACAAGCACTGTTAGAGTAACATACAGATACAAATTTCCGTCGTTCCGTCCTCGCCGTCGAGGCCCGTCGCGACGACCCTGTCTACTCTCATCCTTCCGACCCTTGCTCGAGCCAGCCCGCGTTGCCGCTGAGCCAGTAGTTTTAAAAACCCCCGATCCAGCTGTCCCTTGCTGTCCCCCCCCCAGCGACGCCCTAAGCCGAGGTCCGAACCCCGCAGGGGGTGCCCTTAGCGTGTAGTCGCTTAGTTTTGTAAGTTAGGTTTAGTTTTTATTAAGCCCTGGCTGGAGGCTACAATTCTTTTGTGGCAGTCACAGGCAAGCCCGGTTAAGCAGTAGACAACCCTTTGGTTGAACTGCGAGATGCCATTAACAAAAAAAAAAAAAAAAAAACTCTAAGAATCTTTTATCACTCGCTGCCCGACGCTCGCCCCGGACGGACGTGCCGCGCGCTACCTGCTCTCCGCTACCTGCTCGCCGCACCCTGCCTCGCCGCTAGTGTGTTCCGGTCGACGCTCCTGTCGACGCCAGTTTCGTAGTCATCGACTACAAGTGTTTCCTGTATACTACTGCCTTTTTCAAGGAGGTAGTTACAGTCGCTATTTCTTAACAGAAATTTTGTTAAAACGTTGTCGTTGGTCTTGGCCCCCTCTGGGTAAAACCACAGTTTCGTGGTCCTCGGTTGAAACCTCACGGTGTCAACGAAGCCGAGTGGGGTGTTGACCCAATCACACCCGCCGATCCCCTTCAGGGTGAGGCAGTCAATTGGAGCCGAGAGCTAGAAGTTTGGCCTTGGGGGATCTCCTAGTCAACTCTAGTTTCTGACTTCGTCCACAGCAACATACCTAGTGTCGGTTGGGAGTGTCTACCCCTTCGCACTAGACCCGGTCAGGGCCCGTTCGCACAATAAGATTGGCGAACGGTTTACAAGCTTAGGGCTCACCATAGGTACACACCTCCCTGTCTGCACCCGACAGGGAGGCTACACATCCCCGGGCCTATCCACCCGGGGAATTAGGATATAGGGCTGATAGGTTGCGAATGCCATGTGTTTTCGCATCTAGGTTTTAATTTTTCCCTACCGACAATGTCGGACTACGACCCGAGATGGGTCACTTATTTCCTAACGGAATTGCTCCCGGACCCAAACTTTGTGGCCCAGCATTCCGGCCGTGCTTTGCGCGGCAGTCCCACCGCGCCATCGTCGTCAGTCGCTGACTTCAGCGACGCGCTAGACAGCCCGCTCTCGCCCCCGCCGGCCGATCAAGGCCTTATTCAAGCGGCTTGCTCAAAGCCGCTTGCCGGAATTCCGGCTCTATTGTCGTTACCGACAATTGAGCCCGCTTCCGCGAACCCAATTAGCGCGAGACCCATTGTCTCGGCCGCGTCTATTGTTCCGTCCGCAGCTGCACCGGGCTCTATTGTCCCGGTAATGACAAAGGCTGCCCCCACCACCCCAGTCCAAGCTCTACCGGAGAGCATGGACACGTCCGCTCCGATATCGGACGACGATGGCCCCCTCTCTGCCTCTTCCTCATCCTCGGAAGACGACTACGAGGTCGTCGGAAAAGGAGGGAAGAGGAAGAAAGGGGCTTCGTCCCAGGCCAGCAAAGCCAAAAAGGCCGTAGCGGCCTCTTCCTCCCCCACCCCTGCCCCTTCTCAGGCTCCCCGCCCCTGCGGTAGTAAGGCGAAACCCGCTCCCGCTTCTGGAAAGAAGCAAAAGCCCCCGCCTCCGGTCTATATCCAAGACAAGGCCAAATGGACCGAAGTGTCCAAGATGTGCGTGGATCGTAAGATCCAGTACACCAGCGCCACATCGACCCAACAGGGCATCAAGGTGTCCGTTCCCTCGTCCGCGGACTACAGGGAGCTCACCGCTATGCTGCGTACTAGGAACTACTCGTTCCATACCTACGCCCTCCCTGAAGAGACTCCGACTCGCGTAGTCATCCGCCGAGTCCCGAAGGAGATCCCTTCGGCCGACATCAAGGATGACCTCTCTGCCCAAGGCATCTCAGTTTCAGCGGTGCAGCGCCTTCACAAGGCGCGTCGCGGACATGCTTACGACATGGTCCTCGTGGTGTGTGACCCTGTAGAAGGGCACCACCCGATCTTCAAGATCAAGTCGGTCTGCTCACTATCGGGGATCTCTATTGAGAAACCCCGCCGCTCCAACATAATTGGCCAGTGCCATCGCTGCCAATTATATGGTCACGCGCAGTCAAATTGCTACGCCACACCCAGGTGCGTCAAGTGTCTGGGTGACCATGGCACAGCGGACTGTCCCCGCCCCAAGGATCGGGCTCTATGCACCGAACCCCCGAGCTGCGTACTGTGTGGCCAATCCGGCCACCCAGCCAACTACCGTGGCTGCCCGAAAGCCCCCAAGGCTTCCTCCCCCAAACTGGCGAAGCGCGCTAGCGATCGCCAGAAGAGGGAAAGCCCCTCGGCTACTTTCAAAGTGCCCTCAGCGCAGTTGCCAGTGCGACTGAGCCCCCAACGACCCATGCCCTGGGCCAACTTACTCCGCAGCGACGCTCCAGTCGCCGCGGCCCCCATCTCTCAGCCCCCTGCTACCAACCCCGCGCCCAAGGTTACCGTTAACCCTGGGCCAACCCCCTCCCCCGTGGCCCTTTTGGCAACTCCACCCGCCGCCCCCTCGAAGCCTGCCTCGGCAGCCCCGAAAAAGGTCCCTTCCCTTTCCCCAGCAGGTATCAAGCCCACCACGACGGAGATCCTCGTCCACACCCTCGCGGTTATGAACCAAGTGTTCGAAACCCCGGAGGCGATCGCGATGGCCGATCAGGTCTACGCCGCCAAGGGCGACCCTATCAAAATCCTCATGGCATACCACAGCTACCCCGGGGTACTGCGCGCCATCTCCAACCTCACCTTTTAATTATCAATTATGGATATTACAAAAGGTGCTAGATGTACAAAGCCCCGGTCCGTCAAGTTAGGTTTCTTTAACGCTAACGACGTTAAAAGTCAACGCGATGAGATCGCCGCCTTCCTCCGCGACCATCAGCTTGACGTCCTATTAGTTCAGGAGACCTTTCTGAAGCCCCATATACGCAACCCGAACATCGCCAACTATCGCATAGTTCGCAATGATCGGTCACGCTGTCACAAGGGCGGAACCCTCATCTATTTCAGAAGGACTCTCCATTGCATCCCTCTAGATCCCCCCCCTCTCCTCTCTCACTTGGAGATCTCTCTCTGTCGGCTCGCCATGACCGGTCATCAACCGATCACCATCATCTCTGGCTATTTCCCACCGGCCAACGGTAGCGAGGATCATATATCCATCGCCGCCGACCTCTCACTCCTCTTCGGCTTGAGCGACTCCGTCATCCTGGCGGGCGACCTCAATGCCAAACATCCCGCCTGGAACAGTAACCTCACCTCTACCAGAGGCAGATTACTGTTCAACTTAGGGGCCTCCCTTAACTTTGACGTCATCGCTCCGATGACTCCCACCCACTATCCCGGCGACCCTAACCAAACTCCCGACGTCCTCGACATAGCGCTCCTCAAGAATGTGAACCTCCGTTTGCAATCTTTAGAGGCGCTACAAGAGCTTAACTCAGACCACCGTCCCGTGGTCATGCACCTCACCCCCTACACGGGGGGTCCGCTTGACCCTGACCACCCGCCCCGCACCCAGCTGGTGACCGACTGGAGGAAAGTAAGCGAAAAGCTTAAATCCGACACTCTGTCATCTCAGCTGGAATCCATTCCTGACCTCATTGTCTCTGTCGATGACACTACCGGCGCGATCGCCTCGTTTACAGAACACGTGCAATCCGTTTTGACGGATTGCTCACGGGAAGTCCCGGTGGTGGAAGACCACCGCTGGAAACTACCCGCTGACGTACGTGAGCTGATAACCGAGAAGAACGCAGCCATCCGTGCCTACGACTCCTTCCCCTGCGATGCGAACAAAGCCCACATGCGCAATTTACAGCGTGCTGTAAAGAAACGCATTGCGGAAGCTCGTTCGGACAACTGGGACAAGTTACTCGGTGAACTTGAGCCCAATCACTAAGCCTTCTGGAACCTTCAGAGGAAGCTTCGCGCTCCCGAAGAATCTTCCACCCCTCCACTCATCCGTCCCGACAAGAGCATCGCTTTCGATAGCTCTGAAAAAGCCGAGCTCCTAGCCGACAGTCTCGAGTCCCAATGCTCCCCCAGTTCCCTTCCGGTCGACCCAAAGCACCTCGCCAAAGTCGACGCCGAGGTCGAACGTAGAGCCTCTCTCCCGCCCGTCGAAGACCCTGATGATCCTCTGCCCCCCGTCACCCCTGACGAGGTGCAAGACATCATCAAGGGTCTTCAGGCTCGTAAAGCCCCCGGCTCAGATGGAATTACCAATAGGGTATTCAAACTCTTCCCCGCCCAACTGATCATGCTCATGACCGCCATCTTCAATGGCGCCATGAGTAATAACATGTTCCCACAAGCCTGGAAAGAGGCCTCTGTTATAGGTATCCCCAAACCCGGCAAACCCAAATCCGACCCCACCAGCTATCGCCCCATCAGTCTGCTCAACGTGCTCGGCAAAATCTACGAGAGGCTTATTTATAAGCGTCTCAAGGACTATGCCGAGGCGAAGAGCCTGATTCCGGACGAGCAGTTCGGGTTCCGTACCCAACACTCGTGCGTCCAGCAAGCGCACCGCATAGTCGAGCACATCAGTGCCGGCTTCCAGCGTGGCGCCATGACTGGCGCCCTGTTCTTCGACATAGCGAAGGCTTTCGACAAAGTCTGGCACAATGGCTTAATATATAAGCTATACCAACTCGGCGTGCCCGACCGTCTCGTGCTCATCTTACGGGACTTTTTGTCGAACCGCACCTTCCGCTACCGCATCGAGGGCGCTCTCTCCTCCCCCCACCCGATTCGCGCCGGAGTCCCCCAGGGCTCCGTTCTCTCCCCCCTAATCTTTACCCTGTTCACTAGCGACATCCCTAAGAGTAAAAAGGCCCAATTGGCGTTATTCGCCGATGACACGGCCATTTACTACACAGGGACCAGTCCGCCAGCTATAGCTCAGACTCTCCAGAACTCGGCCAACGTCCTCGGCGCTTGGTTCCGGAAATGGAGAATCGAAGTCAACCCCGATAAAAGCCAGGCTGTTCTCTTTAGGAGAATTCGTAGGGCCCTCCCCAACCCCCCTAATCCGATCACCATGTACGGCAAGCCGATCCCTTGGGCGAAGCATGCCAAGTACCTGGGTGTCACTCTCGACCAACATCTCAGTTTCGCAGAGCACATAAAGCAGGTCCGTTCGCGGGCCGCTTTTGCTCTCGGTAGGCTCCAATTCATGCTTACAGAACGCAGCAAATTGTCCCTCCGGTGCAAACTGCGTCTCTATAAGGCTGTAATCCGTCCCATTATGACATACGCTTGCGTCGTCTTCGCGCACGCCAAACCCAAGTATCTGCATCGAATGCAGACACTTCAAAACCGGTTCCTCCGTAGGGTCTCAGGAGCTCCCTTTTACGTCCGTAACATGGACCTTCATGTAGATTTTAAACTCCCCACAGTTCAGCAGTTCATGAAACGCCTCTCGAAGCGTTTCTTTGACACTGCCATAAAGCACCGCAATCCCCTGATTGCGGCCGCCTCCCGATACACCCCGTCCCGCATCAGTAAGGTTCGCCGTCCACGGCATACCCTCGTTGCCCCCGACGATGCCACCACTCTCCTCCAGGAGAGCAGCCCGGCTACTAGCACTGTTAGATCAGCATACAGACACAAATTTCCGTCGTTCCGTCCTCGCCGTCGAGGCCCGTCGCGACGACCCTGTCCATTACCATCCCCCCGACCCTTGCTCGAGCCAGCCCGCGTTGCCGCTGAGCCAGTAGTTTTAAAAAACCCCCGATCCAGCTATCCCTTGCTGTCCCCCCCCAGCGACGCCCTAAGCCGAGGTCCGAACCCCGCAGGGGGTGCCCTTAGCGTGTAGTCGCTTAGTTTTGTAAGTTAGCTTTAGTTTTTATTAAGCCCTGGCTGGAGGCTACAATTCTTTTGTGGCAGCCACAGGCAAGCCCGGTTAAGCAGTAGACAACCCTTTGGTTGAACTGCGAGATGCCATTTCCAAAAAAAAAAAAAAAAACTCTAAGAATTTCGTGGGAGCATTGTACTCATCGTAACGAACAACTTTTACTTTGGGATGAACCCTGAAATCGCGAAAAAAATATGAGCTGTTCCATACATTTATGCACACGTAACTCAATAAAATGTATGGAACAGCTCAATGATTACAGTACAATGCTCCCACGAAATTCTTAGAGTTAATTTTTTAACACCTTATATAGTGTGTTAGTTTAAACGAGAGACATACTTTCAGGTTGTATAGGTACTCTTGAAAATAAACAACTTTGACTATGGAACTATACCTCTAATAAAAAGAAAAATCAGCTGTTCAGTACATTTATATTCGCATAATTCGTCAAAATGTATGGAAAAGCTGATATTTTTTTTTCATATTTCAGAGTTGGTCCCATGGACAAAGTTGTTGATTTCCATGAAAGAGCTCTATAGTTCTCTCTCTCTCTCGTTATAACATAGGGATTCAAGGTAAAAATGGGTGGAAATTTCACATAATTATAAGTAGTGACTCATCGACTGGTTATATCGCTAAACGAGACCTTTTCATGACAGGGTATCAGTAAGGAGCTTTGAAGTGATCGGCCGATTTTTAATCTCGAAATACGCGCATTTCAATGTAGCTCTATACTGATTCCTTGAGAGATTAAACCTATCTGCCAACAAAAAATCGCTAGTGCACGCTGACTATCAAGCGGTCGGGCTATAGACCCGTAATGACCATTCCATACCCTTAAATTTTACCACACCTTTTTTTTGTTGACGGTGGGAAACCTTCAAAAGGCGCCTGGACTTTCGATGAAAAGAAGAGGGAGTGTGGGATTCTTACCTCACTAAAACCATCCCGGTGATCGCCATCAGCACGAGGAACCCCGTTCCCTCTTAAAAGACGACTCCGGGACATCTGTGCAACGCCTGTTAGGGCACATCCCTGAGGAAACTGTAAGAGAGTCTCCCCTGAGGTACACGCTACATAGTAAGTACCTAGTATCACCTTTTTCTATAAAACCGCTGCTCCAACCGCTTCTAACTTAACAAAAGTCATAATCTGACACAGTCGAAGGGTTTCAATTTGTCATAAAATTTATCGCCAAGCCTCCGAAGCCCGCACAAAGAGATTGGAAAAATTGTTACCAGCAATTCCCCTATTAGATGTCCGGCGACCCAGGCCGAACGCCATCCGCCTTTGACCTTAAGCTGGTGTGGTGTATTGAATGTAAGGATGCGACTACTGGTACAATTCAAAATAACATCAGTAATTCAGTATACACGGTGATTTTTAATTCACTATTAACCTTTCAGGGCGTGACAGTACCCTTTATTTGGGGCAACTTTCACTATGAGACCAACTCTGAAATATCGAAAAAAAGAAACGATTTTTTCATACAAAAGTGTAATATTTCTTTGTCGGAAATATATGAAACAGATGTATTATTTATTTCGTAGTTGTTAATGTTTCAGATTAATTTATAGGTCAATATTTTATATTTGACACAATTCGCCATAGGATGATTTAAAACCATCAATGATAACAAAACACACATAAACAATTAAACAATCTTCCAAAAATGCTTAAGCAAAGTGTGATTTTAAAACAATAAACTGTTACCCAAAACAATTGACTGTTAAAATGTTCCAAAAATAAAAACACTTAAAAAAATTAAAACTTATAAACTCCATCCAAGTCCTAACGTAACGCAAAACGTTTACCTGCTACGAAATCCTCACTTGGCCGGTCGTTCGGTGTTTTACAGTGGCAATAAAATTGCCCAGGATATCCGAAGGGAATGAGGGTCGATCGAAGCCTGCGGGTCCCTGATATGTAACCACTACACCGTATAAGGTAATCTCCTATGTCCGCGGATTGCTTTTCCGAATGACACCACAGCCATATAACGGAGATTGATTCTTAGTCTCAAAATTGTGGTCGGCGATCGGGATTTTTTATGGATTTTGTCCTGAAATATAGTGCAGATAGTTAAGTTGAGCTAGGTTAGGTAATGGACCGAGTATTTAAGTATTAAGGGCAAGATCGGGTGCCCTTAAAATAGACTTGTGTGAGCATAGCTATAGGTATATAAAAGATAGATACAAGCTAAAATCGTACTTCAGCACCAACTTATGGCAATTTATTAATACGTGTTTACCGTCCTTTTTACAGAGGCCAGCACATTAAGCTACCCTAATCTGTCAAATTTCTTTAATAGACTTTCAACTTTATTACAAGATGATGATAAGGTTTATGTTCAATTGGGAATATTTGACGATTAGGATAGCTTGATGTGCTGGAATCTGTACCTAACTAAGAAGAAGCAAAGAGAAATTAAGTTTATTTAATACATAATTTAACGCCTTGTGTCTCCGCAGGGTTAGGCAGGGGTAAACCCACATTTGACCAGTTATGTTTAAGTCCCATGTAAGAGGGGGCGAGCCTATTGTTATCGACCAGACACAAATTTAGACTGGGCTGCTACTGTTTGAAAAATCCTATACTATTTTGCCCTGACCTGGGAATTGAACTCAGGACCTTTTGTTCAGCAGTAGCGCTTGCAACCACTAGACCGACGAGGCAGCTAAGTTTATTTAATGTTTTATCATGAAATCCTCGAAAAGCGGAAAACATGACTCGAAAAAGACTTTTTCTTTGCTGTAGCTGAGTCGCCTTAAAAATGCAATCCATCTCCATACAAACTGACACTTCATGTACGGTAGCTAGCGCATCAAGTTATACTAAACTGACAGATTTCTCCAAATGATTTTAAACCTTAAAACGTTGTTCGTTAAGTTCAAAATAGATTGAGAAATTTCAACAGTTCGTGATAACTTATGTGCCTACATTTTGTAATTCAGTTGCACCGTAGTGGACGCTAGGAATTCTCAGTTTCAGGTTGCTCTTATATTATAATATTCATATACGGAAAAGAAGATTTTAAAATGTTAATTTAAAAAATGTAAACTTTAAATTTTACAGAGAATGAACATGAAATTGTTATGAATACTTTGCGTTGAGTTGCAATTACTCTACCTTTGTATTTCCCTCTACCTTTATATTTCCTAACATCATCATCTGCCTAGCCTTTTCCCAACTATGTTGGGGTTGGCTTCCAGTCTAACCGGATGCAGCTGAATACCAGTATTTTACATGGAGCGACTGTCTCTCTGACCTCCACAACCCAGTAACTAGGCAATACGATACCCCTAGGTAAGAATAACCTTATAATTCCTACCATAAAAATAAAAATGTTTTTTTCAATTCATCTCTTAAAGATTTTCACTTCCCACAACCATTCGTTACTCACAAGCCCTTTCAACATTTCCTTCCACCTCACAAGTAATATCAACCTTACGTAATCCAAAAACATACGAACGAATAAAACCAATTTTTAAAGGTCCAACATCTAAAGGATTTGTGACCCACTTATTCGGGTCCAGTTTTCTTTACAGGGTTTCGTATTCCTTCTATCCCTGTGATAGATCGCCCCCTCTGACGTCCAATGTTCAATAAGCTTGAATAATTTGTGCAAAAAATACAAGAATAAATACCCTTAAAGCCGTAGAACAAAGAGTGCCGATCCAATTTCGTTCAACGGCCTTTTAATTAAAAAAAGAATTTGGTAATCATTCGAGATAAGGCTCTGTTTACAATAACATTGATTGTGCCCAGGATATTAAAAGATAACGTTATCAGAGGATGCGATTATAAGTGCAAATTACATTTTTTGCTACTGTTCTATCGGTCACTTGCACTGATTGGCGTTATGAGTGTGATGTGATGAAGAAGAAGAAGAAGAAGAAAGAAGAAATATGTTTATTCTGCACTAACAGAACGCATATTACAGAACAAAAATATTTCATAAACTCAGTCACTTGCATAGGAACATCACAGATTATAAACACAAAAAAAGCAAAAATAAATTGCAAATCACAAATTGCACCCATTTCAATGCAATTTTACAAATTATACCTTCTCAAAAATCACCTACTACCTACGTAGTAGGTATACAACCTGGTAAATGTTGTAGTAAGTACTGTGAGACTTAAAATGAATTCAAATGCAATACTGAAATAAATACCATTATCTCATAAAACCCACATACACACACACGAAAGTCTGGCAAACGAAAAAAAAAAACATCAAAGGAAGACACCACCAAAATATGGTAATGCAATACTCCAGACAAATCCTCGCATAATATCAACGCCCAAATAATAGCATCGGCTAGAAATAACCAGGTTTTCTACCTCGTATTTTCCGTATTAAGTACTTTGTTGAAAGCCCTTTCCTTGTCCGACCCCTCTTTGTACTCTATCCGATATCATCCCCTCAAAATTATGAAAGTGTATAAACATTTTCACGCCCCTACCGGGCTCGCTCCCCGATTTCCACATTTTCCGGCTGCAAGTTATTATTATCAAATCAAGCTATAGATACCTGGTTTGATAACAGTTGCATGACTACTCACTCCCCTAAGTTAATGGAAATATAAGACCGATATCGAGATTTTCAATCATTGTTTTACGATACCGTAATTTTGAGGGGACTGAATTTGTTTTTCAGGAAAGTCTGTTCATAAATTTGTTTTCATTTATATTTGGCAGGAGATATGGAGTTGGTAGCCCTGTGTTTGTTATTCAAATATTTACTTGATGCAGAAGCAAATCAAATCTCAATTCAAGGGAGACTAGCGAATTCAAAGCCAGAACGGCTTTCAACACAATTTTGTCAGTTGTAATGTCTGATCTAAGGCTCGTTTAGACATTGCAATTTCTGGACATCAAAGGGTGGACTGTAATATTGAAGTTAAGCAACTCTCTCTGTAAAGTCATGTGCACACCGACGCAACGAGTTCCAAAAACACTGTGATAACAGAAAGCCAATTTTCTTAATTAAAAATCGTTCGAATTCAAGTCGCAATCTCAAAATGTATGTAAATTGATTGTATTTTGTTAAATTCAGACGGCGATAAGGATGCGAACATTTCTCAAAACAAAATGAATGAAAAGTTTCACACACGAAATCTCAACAGATAGCGTCAGCGTCGTGATTTAACTTTAACTAGACGAGTTAGCTTAAATCCAGAACACCAGCTCTGAAATTAATTAACGCACAGATTAAACTAGTGCAAGAAACACAAATGGTCTAGGACATTACCATCAAAACTCATTTTGTGTACGTGATAACAAAGAACGTCGGCGGATATGCTTCGATTTGCATAATCCGTGCATCAAATTCCGTTAATTTTCTTTTAATGCGACGGCAGCTGCAGGCTATGCAAACGGGCGTTACTCAGTAATCGCGTAATGTTTTTGAACGTGAGTTTTTAAAATGGAACTTAATAATAATAATATCCTTGTACATTTCACACAGCGCCGTATCGTCGCAAGTTAAGCAACCTAATGCTTGTGTTATGGTAACGAGTTGGCTGATATTCTACTTATATACATTTTTTTTTGTACATTTATTATAGAAAAACACCCAGACTCGTAACAAATACTTGCAGGTCGTACAAATATTTGTTCCGTGCGGGAATCGAACCCGCGACATAGTGCGCAGCAGTCAATCGCTCAACCACTACGCCAACCGTGTCGCCAACTTAAGGATATAAATTGTTTTTAAAACGCTTTTATTAGCGTCGTGATTTTTCTACTTTCATCAATATCTGCCATTCAAATATTATAACAATTGACATCAAACGACCCACACACCTATTCTACAATAAAAGTTTTTTTTTTGTAAATGACATAATATCTTTAAATCATAATTTAAAGTTATTGAAAATTAATTTCTAATTTTTAGTTTGCTTATGTTTGATAAAGCGTGTTTTCTTAATTAGTAATTTAATTCGCTTACGTATTTTTTGCTTTTCCGTTTATAGTTACCGGAAAAAAAACCTGGTCAATAGTTTAAATTTATCCCAAGAGAAGACTTACATTTAACTTAACATTTCAATTTCGAAAAATATTGTCTTATAATTTGCATAATCGATTTGCATTGTTAAATTGGGTTATTGTCAATTTTCATAAATAAAAAAAAGTATTTGACATATAACACGGTACAACTGTAATAAAAAAATAAAAAAATGACTCCCCAAAAGTGATCCCCGTATTCAAAATTCATTCATGCTTCTGTGACCCGGACGTTTAACGTAAATAACGTTAAACGTCCAGGTCACAGAAGCACAAGTGAACCTTTTTAAATTATATTTTTTTTATTCAGTCTTGCGGAACCCTAAATAAAAGTTACTTTTGGTAAGTGCTTACTAACTTAAACGCTATCAAATAAAGCGATTATTTGATAGCGTTTAAGTTTCACTAAAAGAGCATTGAAAATGTTTACGTGGAAACTTAATGCACTCGGCGAATCATGTTTAAAATGAAAAAAAAAAATACAACGCCACCTTTCATTCTTAGAATCAATACATTAAAAACCCAGCTTCATACCATTACCCGACCACCTTTTCACTTTTATCAAAATCTTTTCAATAAAATCTCTTTGACAGTCTTCAGAACGAAAGATTTCTTGCCTTTGACTATTCCTAGTATCAGACTAGTTGGCCGATAGATCGGTCGATTCTTTTTCTATCGGAGACAAAACGAATAGCGTACAGTTTATTCCAATCCTTGTTTCCAAATGACGTTATTTCCTTTATTCTTTTAAACAAAAATATCGACTTTTGTCAGTGTAAATTAGTTGATTTCATTACAATATGTTTTTTAAGTTATAAAAATACCCGGAGTGGTAATGCAACCTAAACCTTATCTTTGGATATTAAAGTTGTTTCTCCAAAAACACGTACCTATGATTTTGTTTACAATTTTGGAAACTAATCCGCGAACGCTGGGTAAAGAGAAACCTTCCCAGCTGTCGAGGTATCAATAGACATAACTTCAAATAGAGCGAAATAGCATCCAGTGGTACGCAACCGTCTGGTAGATACGTTTGGATGTTAATATTCATTACGCTACATCCCTAGGGAGGTGGGTTCAGACAAATAGACGGCGTTGTCGCAAACTCGTCAGACGACCATGATCAGCGAATGGTTTAGAACCTTGTAGTGAAGGTCGTTCTCTACGGGATCTTAGACTAGCACCTCTTATTTTACGGACTCATGAGTATTGTATAATTATCACTTGCTTAAAAATCGGTGAAGGAAAATATCGTGAGGAAACCAGCCTGTCTAAGAGATATATCTCAACAGCATGTGAAGCTAAATCAGAGGCCCATGGGCAGCTTAAAAACTCTGACACCGGGTTAGTCACTAACCATTCGAAAAGAATCAAATCAGGGATTCAAGGCAGCCTTGAATCCCTGATTATTGCGACATCAAAATTTCGTCAGATTTTCATGGCTTCTGTTTTGAAAGTTATATTATAGTCTAAGAGTCGGTGGGCGATCGACCTTTACCGATCTGATAACCAGATGAGACTAATTTTTAAATATAATTTATAAACAAATATTATGTCTATGATAACTTGCCTATCAAAAAGTGCTCATAGCTATTTTTAATTTAATTAATTTTAATCAATTTTTTCTTTCATCACCTTCACTCTTTTGATATTCGAATGAATTTTATCTCAACTTCTTCTTTTCGAATGGTTAGTGACTAACCCGGTGTCAGAGTTTTTAAGCTGCCCATGGGCCTCTGATTTAGCTTCACATGCTGTTGAGATATATCTCTTAGACAGGCTGGTTTCCTCACGATATTTTCCTTCACCGATTTTTAAGCAAGTGATAATTATACAATACTCATGAGTCCGTAAAATAAGAGGTGCTAGTCTAAGATCCCGTAGAGAACGACCTTCACCGAGCTGGTTAATGGACCAAACATATTTTTTATGTAATTTAATATATCAAAAAATATATTGCATATGGGTTGCCTATCGAATTTCAGTCCAGGATATTTTTAATTAAATAAAAAAATATATATATTTCACCGGTTTGGTTAATGGATAAATTCTACACCAATCGAAAGTTCTACACAAATCGCGTCTATCACTATCCTTCTTGTTTTCAAGAGCAGAGAGCATGCTTTTTTTTTTTTTTGGAAATGGCGTCTCGCAGTTCAACCAAAGGTTTGTCTACTGCTTAACCGGGCTTGCCTGTGGCTGCCACAAAAGAATTGTAGCCTCCAGCCAGGGCTTAATAAAAACTAAGCAGAGAGCATGCGCACTCTCTCTCTTTAAAAGGCCGGGCTACAAACAGCTGTTATGTTGTGCCCTCTTCTATCGCATGGGATGGTTGGGAGGGACCTCTCAGTCGCACACATTCACTCGGAGCAAAATTTAATCTTTTAAAATTCGGCAACTCGTATTCAAGACTGATTTTTCGCAGGCAACCCTATATCACCGTGTTTGTAATTAAATAAACTTTATTTTTATATAAGTTTCATTTATTAACTAGACCAGTGCAAATTACTAGTATCGATTTACCTGTTTATACCTGGCAACCCAAGGATTGTGACAGGAAAAATATAGGCAACCTAACTTTTGCATTTACTATGGGCTGCATACTTTCGATTGGTGTAGAATTTATCCATTAACCAAACCGGTGAAATATGTTTTTTTTTTTTTTTTTTTAATTAATTAAAAATATCCTGGACTGAAATTCGATAGGCAACTCATATGCAATATATTTTTTGATATATTAAATTACATAAAAAATAAGTTTGGTCCATTAACCAGCTCGGTGAAGGTCGTTCTTTACGGGATCCTATACTATGCGTGCCTTGGGTTCGAACTCGAAACCTATGACTTGGCAGTCCGACGGTCACACCACCAGGCTATCAGCAGACTATCAACAGTGGTGGCCTCAACTGATAGTTTTTAACACACAGAATATGCCTTGGTAGGCTTGTCTACTGATTTCTGTCTATGGCTACCTGACAGGCAAATGTTAACAGGTAAGTTAACATAGGTAACCACACCAATCTGCTAACCAATCGAAATTGATATCAAAGGTTAGATATTTTAATTACCAAACCCAATCTATACTAATATTATAAAGAGGAAAGATTTGTATGTATGTTTGTAACGAATAAACTCAAAAACCACTTAACGGATTTGGATGAAACTTGGCACAAAGATAGATTATAGTCTGGAACAGCATATAACCTACTTTTTATTCCGGAAAAATTTACAGTTCCCGTGGGATAATTTCCTACATACACGCGGGCGAAGCCACTGGCAAAAGCTTGTCATATTTATATTGCACCAGTGATAGAAAGAAAAAATAGAAAGGACAACTTTCAAAACACAAGACATGAATCTTATCATACTACTATATAGCAAAGTCACACAAGTACGTACCTAATCATTACACCCGTCTATCAAAGAGGATACCTAGACTTCTCCATTAATACAGCCAGATTGCTTTGAGCCCGTTGTATTGACGGCATTCGTCGCAGACGACTAGTTTCCTAACTACAGTTTCTCATCAGTAACTACAGAAGGATTTGTGGTGATCTATGGTTGTAAATGTACATAGGTACTGGAACTAAATATTCAGATAATATTATACACGGTGAGTTTTGTTATTTATTTATTTATTTTCGGAAGGCTTACAGACTAATAACAAGCTAATCACAATTATATATAACTATGTTGCTAATTACAAGCCTTCACAATTAAAATATATATAATATATAATTATTTTACAAAATAAGTGATATGATATTTATCTAAGAAACATTGAGTATTGTTCCCTGATGGGCAACCATGAGGTCCCAAAGCCATTACTTTTACGATGTAAAAGAGAGACAAAGCTATACAGAGCGTATAGCACTATCTCTCTCTCACACCAGCAATTTAAAATTTTAATTCACAATTAGCCTTTCAGGGCGTGACTGTATCGATGATTATGAACATATTTCACTAAGAGACCAACTACGAAATAACAAAAAAAATACCTGTTCCATACATTTTCCTAATTAAATATTGCACTTTTGTATGAAAAAACCGGTTTTGTATTTAGATATTTCAGGGAGAAGAAAGAAAGAAAAAATGTTTATTCAGAGTTCGTCTCATAGTAAAAGTTGCTCATAATCATCAATCATGTACTGTCACGCCCTGAAAGGTTAATACTGAATTAAAAATCACCGTGTAGTTATTTTATAATTCATGTGTACAAAACATTGTGAAACATTTTTAGAATAGTAACAGTTGAGTTTCTTGCCCATTCTTGTCCATACGAAACTACCATTTGGAAGGGGCAAATAGAATCAATTCTAATGTTCATTTTGACGTTCAAAAGTGCCTTTCTCGTGCCTGTTTGAAATAATTCATTTGACTTTGACTTTTGACTATGAGATAGGAATAGTCGTTGTTCTTTGAAATTAGTTGCAGAAGATTGAGAGATTTGGAAATGGTGCTATAGACAAAAGAAAGACATTACAAACCTGACGCACGGATCACCAACACGAAAGAACAAGTCAGAGGAAAATAATATGCGTCACACCCACGCAACGGCTATAGTTCAGCATAATGCTGTGACCCTATGCAAGTGAGAGCCTCAGCGCTGTTATACCTATATTTGTGATTAGAGAAAGCGCTGTTTTAAAAAGAAATAACCTATAAGAAATATATTATTACAAAACTTTTTGTATGTAAAATTTATTGTATTTGTTCCAAGACATAAAAACAATAAATTGACAGCATGTTCGACACATAAGATGTTACTAGAAAAAAAAACATATCATGTTTATCAAACAATATTAATATTTAAATGGCATGCGAAACAAAAATAGAAGGAGCAACGTTGACCGACGTCCTATGTAGGTGAAATTCATGATGTAGGTAGAACAATGTTATACATACTTTTGAATATTATATCTTTGTACACGTGTAACCTTGATTTTGAATACACCTATTTATCAAAAAAAGACTAACTAATCGGGGTGTATTCCAACATTTCATCAGCAGTCAATAGTTTTAGGAACATTTCATCACTAAAACCTAAAGTGAGGTACGAGTAGCAATAGAATCATCATCAGGCATCAGGCGGAATGACAACTCAATTCATGATCACTAACTTCATTTAAGTTATCACGGTGAGATTTCAAAACTACTGTTTGAGAGTGATTCAATAAGTAGTGGTACATCATTCATTTGTTTCTCCATAAAAACTCCAACACCTTGCTATGTACAGTCGCCAGCACATCAAGTTACCACAAACTGTCAAATTTTCTTAATCTATTTTAAACTGAACATAAAATATTTTAAGGTTTAAAATCATTTGGAGGAATTTGCCAATTTGGTGTAACTTGGCGACAGTACCTCGACTTTAACGTTTCCAGTCTGATTTCTCGCCTATAAAATAGACTCGGAGTTATCCAATAGATAATTCAAAACCACACACTGTTAGGTTTGTAGTTCTGAATTAATATTCATTACTGTCTTGGATAAACCTTCCCGTTGGCGCGAGGTAAGCTCCGCGTCTCGATGGCTGCTGTCAGGAAGAACGCGGTACGTGATGTTTTTAATTGACATTGCTAATTGATTTCTTGGTATTGGTTTCACTATATTTGGTTCGTTTATTTTGGTGGTATTTGTTAAGTTATCAGTTTGTTTGAAGCCTTTTTCTGAGTTACGGAACTTCGATTGCTGTATTTGATTTTTTTGTAATTATAAATTTCGAATTTTTATGTGTACTTCTATGGGGTAAAAATATTTAGACACGAATTTTTAAAGAAGAATATGTGAATTTTCAATAGCATGAACTTCCTTATCACACTTAATTATTTTTAAATTTTCATGAACCTTGTTAGAAAAACTGTCATAACGATTGTGATGAATAAAATACGCCAAACCGGGAAACAGATCTCCTATTCCATTTTACGAATAATACAATTACTTCACTATAACGGATTTCAATGTAATGTTTCTAAAAGTAAAATATGTATAATATAAAGGAAAAAAAGAAAAGAGCTCATTGGACATTAAACAATTCTTCATTGTAATTGAATTAATTTTATGAACTCCGGTTCTCTTTGATGTCACATAGCTAGTAGTTTTCGATAAAAAAAAAACCATAATATAATACCAGATCATGCATGAACTCACTACGAGAGCCCTTGGCGTTTTGTCAAAGATATTTGTGTCAGGATGCTCTCGAGCCCAATTGACATTGAAGAGACTGTTTCTATGTACTTGTGAAGTCAGGATATGAGTATCTATACGATATCGCCAGATATTCTTTGAATGTCAGACTTTTATTAATGAAAAAGTTCGAATAATATAAGTAGAACGTTTCGTAAAAGAAATCCGTTCGATAATTTTAGCTGGAAGCTAAAATCTCACTTGTACGGTTTATTAGTCATAGTCATAGTCATTTATTCATAAATAATTATTTGTATTGCTCAAAAGTTTATAAAATACTGAATTTGTGACTATGATGAACACTGATAATCATCCCTGTTCCAGCTTTTCTTCGCGTAAACATGGATGCTTTCAAAAATCAACAGTTACTGCCTTGCAAAGTAAAAACTTTTTAATGGCGTTAATTTGATAATTTTTTTAACGACGTGAATTTTAATGGGGATTGCAAAAAAAATATGATAGACAAAAGTCGACGTCAAAAGTAAAAACTTCATTAAAAAAACAACTTTGTTCTTTAAAAAGTAATTTTATGAAAACGAAAAGCTGGATCATAAAAACCTTTTGATTGGTTTAAATAAAGCAGTACCAATTGTTACTACTTCGCAAAAACGCAAATGTTTTTTCGAGTATTCTCTATTTGTGCACGGTTCCGTTTTCAGAAAAGATTTATCCAACTAAAAAAATATTGGTTTAACAGTAACATTGCTCGCTTTTCAGTTGTAATATTTTCATAGCTTTTGTTTTTCCTATCTAACTTAAACTTTATCCTGTCGCTTTAATTTACAAGTCAATTAATATAAGTTTTGATAGGACTGCCATTAATTAAAATGTTGCGACTCAACACAATTTTAATGGAATCGCCAACTTCTAACTTGTGCTTAAGAATTTTCAACCCCATTGAATGTTAAAGCCACGTACGGCGTTCTCATCCTCTAGCATCGGGATGAGCGCCCCACAGTTGTAATAACACGATATGGGGACATATAATATGAGATCTCTTTTTGCTCAGGCTTATCTGTGGCACGCGGTCCCCTAGATGTGTTTTATTTTAATTTTCTCTTTTATTATGTCTGTGGATAGCTTATGCAATGTGCTGATTGTTTTTCAGTACTTATTTATTGAAGTGTATTTTTTTTTCTTCCATAGTATTCCATACTGTTTTGGTACAAATTGCTTGAATAAACACGCGTTTTAAACAGAAGTTACATAAAGCGTGCATAAGCGTGTTGATTGGAATTTATTTATAAAAACGCACATCTTTTTAGCGTTTTGAATTCTAACACAAACCATGTAGTCAGCGGGGTAAGCGGGATTGTACGAAAGGGTTACCCCGGAATATATGTAAAGAGCTAACGAAGGAACATGGATGGGTTTTAGTTAGTAAAAGTCTGACACTCCCTTCCGCTCCACCCAGAGCGGGAGCAGTCATTTGATGATTTCCCATCCTCAAAAAAAAAACATTTATCACTATCACTACATAGTATAAAACAAAGTCGCTTTCTCTGTCCCTATATCCCTATGTATGCTTAAATATTTAAAACTACGCAACGGATTTTGATGCGTTTTTTTTTAATAGATAGACTGATTCAAGAGGAAGGTTATGTGTATAACTTGTCGACATATTTTGCGGGCAAAGCCGTGGGCGGAAGCTAGTTTTAAATAAACCACCAGCATTTTTAAATTGTCGAGGGTTCAGTCATTCAAAAAGGTGAAACTAGTTTGGGTTTCGCGTAGCATACAAGCTAATTAAACTATATTTTTTATCGTTAATAATAGTGTGGTTATTGTCCTATATTACCTATATATAGAAATCAAGCAATCGAGTGATGTATTTATTGGAATAAATAAAAAGAGGTCACTCAACTGTCTTAACTTGGGCACTATTTAAGAACCCTTTTAATTCACTGTTAACCTTTGTTTAAAGTACTCACGATTTTGAGCAACTTTCACTAACACTGAAATATCCAAAAAAATCTTCATTTTTATATAAAAAAGTAAAACCTCATCAATGAAAATGTATGAAACAGATGTAATTTTTTTTTGTTATATCGTAGGTGGTCCCGTAGTGAAAGTTGTTTACAATCATGAGTACTCCTCCTTACTGACAGGTCAACTGTGAATTAAAAATTACCATGTATATTTAGATGTAGAAAAAACATAAAATAAAAACTATATCTGCCAACCTTAGATATTACTTGACCTTATTCGCAAAGGACAGACAAAAAAGTTCACCCTCGAAATCCTATTCGAAATGATTGAAACCAATTCGGAAAATGTGCATTCACTGGCCAAAAGAGTAGGCAATTCGGCTATTCAAACTCATAAAACTTCAACGGAACAATATTCAGTACTCCAATTACGGGTATAGCATTCGAGTGGTCTGGAAAGAATATTGCAGAAAAAGCTGGTCATTTGCGAGTCGGACTCGGGGTTTAAGGGTTCCGTAGGTACCACTACACAATCACGTCTGTAAAAAAACGTGCTGAAAGATATGATCGTGACTTTTGACTTGTTATTTTCAGTCATAAAGTTATTCTACAAAAGTCTTAACTGGCATAGAATTAAATAATTTCACACAGTGATAGATTACCGTCTATCACTATTATTATTATTTTAGCAGGGATGGACAGATCCACGTCATCTTTGAAAATTTTATTAATCTACTAATTACGATTCTAAAGATACAATCCAGTGATAGGAAGTCAGACATTCAAAAAATCTGACGAATTTAGCTTAGTAATATCATGAAAACGGGCTCGGTTTCACACATTTTCGTACGGAGCCCTAAACAGCTCTGTAGCGCCGAGGGAAAAGCGTGACGTCACGAGCCGTTGCAACAGAACCTAATAGGAAACGCGATCGTTGTCTTTAATCGAATCGGTATACGGAGGTTGTCGAGTTGAGAAAGCTTAGAACTGGAGTAATACTGGATTCAGGAAATTAAGAATTTGAGCAATTCAGAGGAATTTTCTTTTTCCTTTTTTTTAATGAAATTTCGGGAGGGGTTTTGTAATTGGATCATTGTCGATGTAAGACTTTTTTTTCTCGCATTTACTTAAAAAAAACTAGATGGACCTTTAGTATACGAAGTAAGTCGCATCATAGTGAGTCTAACGAAATTTAAGACATTGGGTAACTTTTGACACTGTAATAGCAAAGCTAAACGTGATGATCGGATTTTGAATAGCCCAAAATAGCACAGTCATGTGTCAATCCAGTTCATAAACTACCTTTGTGCCAAATTTCATCCAGATCCAGTCAGCCGTTTGAGCGTGAAGGATGGACAAACATAAAAACTCACACACACACTCACTCTCAAACTTTCGCCTTGCATTAGTGTTATTATTTCAGTCTGAGAAAGAGATGAAGATATTCAAGAGGTATAGCTCCATCTCTTTCTGAATCTTGACATTTTGAAAGACATGGAGCTATACCTCTTTAAAATAGCACTGCTATTAAAGGTAGTTGGCCCCCAGTCCTGATGTTTTGACTGTATTTAACCATATAGAAGAAAGAAATTACAGTTAAGTTCTTGTCCAGCTGTCGTACACAGCTCTTTACTAAGATAATGTATTTTGTCCATTATTTTGTCCATGTAAATCTCACGCTGAGCCCAAATATATAAAAAGTGATACATAAAAGCAGAGGGGAACCACTGTGATTGATGGATTGAGCTGGACCCTGTTGACAGACTACATGATAATCAAATTATGAGGACGAGAATATTGTTAACCAATTTAGGTAGGTATCAATCCGGTTTTAGCCCCAGCGTATAAATTTTACAAAAACAAAAAACAGGTAGCTAAATACTGTGTTGTCAGTTTTACGAAGTTCTTTCCCTTTTTTTTTTGAGGGTAGGAAATCATCTAATGATTTCTACCGCCCTGGGTGGAGCGGAGTGTTAGACTCTTACTGACTAAAACCCATCCATGTTCTTTCCTTAGCCCTTTATGTTCCGTAGTAGCGGTAACCCTTTCGGACAATCCCACTTACCCGGTAATCTCACTTACCCGGACAATCCCGCTTACCCGGTAATGACTAACCTGGTGTCAGAGTTTTTATGCTGCCCATGGGCCTCCGACTTAGCTTCACCGTATTTTAAGCAAGTGATAATGACACAATACGCACATGAATCCAAAAAGTCAGAGGTGCGTGCTTCGGGTTCGAACTCGAGACCTATGACTTGGTAGTCCGACGGTCACACTACCTACTAGGCTATCACAGCCTAGTTTTATGACGTATAAAATTGGAAGTGAAGAACACTCTGTACGTATGTAGGTTAATATAGGACTGTCTTAATTTTGTTCTGTTTTCAGTGCCTATTTTTGTTGCTTCCTTATTATTTTTTTTTTTTTTAGTGATACATCGTATAGAAAATCTTCAAACATAGCACTTACGTAACAAAATAACGAAGGTATGATAATAACGATCAGTTATTGTGGCACCGGATCGTATAATTAAACAAACAGTTGGTTTCACTTGATATTATACCTATGAAGGACTTCACGTTTTTCACATTCATTAAAAACAAAAGAAAGAAGAAACAAAATACGTTTATTTGCGGCAAACATGACGCAGTAAAAAACAATCATGAAAAAGCAAGCTGCAAAAAAAAAGGAAAATATGCGTCACATTCACATAAAACGGCCATCGCATCGCTCAGCATAATGCTTCGACCCTATGCGCGACAGACTATGCCTGATTTTCAGCGACAGCCGGCGTTGACATGACGACGTCAACTGGTGCAAAATACGACAAAAACATTTAAAACAAAATTAAGAAATACACTTTATTTATAGATATAACTTTTTTTTAATGTTGTTCTTTATTTATCTTTCGATTCGAAACGATTGATAAAAGCCATTACTCTTATCTAATAATTAAATAAAAAGGTTGTATATTGATTACTTAAATATAATAAGATCTCTGCAGTACTTTGTATGTAAATGTTTGAAGCTCTTAGAACGGCCATGACAGTCTGGTCACGTGTGTGAGATAGTTAAGTCTGCAGTCACCAACCTGCATGGTGATTGTGGTGACAAGAGGAAATAATATCCTTATTTGGTACTTGAGCGTGTGGTTTTTACGTCTAGAACTATTCGCATCTCAGACGTTTACTGGCTTATATGCTGTTATAAATGTTGATACGTAGTTAGGATATCGATTGCTTGATGATGTTTCGCCTGCTAGCTATAACAAACGGTTGAATATCTCTAATGACATGACTATGAAAAATAATAAATGAATAATGGGTAAAACAAACCAAAAAGTATAAAGGGATATCACTTCAAAAAATCATCTGTAAGTCTGCAGTATTAATATAATATTATACCTTAACGCCTGTTTTTGCCGAAGGGTTAAGCAGAGGTGACCGATAATATGTACACGCATATTTCACCATTTATGTTTTAAGTTCCATATAACAGGGGCAAGCCTATTGCCAACAATCAGACACAAATCCAGACTTCGGGTTGTTACTGAAAAATGTTTCATGATAAAACACCAATAAAACTACCTGATCTAGGAATCGAACCCAGGACCTCATTCTCTAGGAGAAGGAGCTCGTGGCTAAGTAATAACAGCCGCAAGGATCGATCCATCAGGCTAAGCTACGCTTGCCGGGGTTGGTCCGTGGATGGGTGACCATATTTACATATCGAGACTCCTCCGTGCCTTGAAAAGCACTTTAAGCTTCGGTTCCGGGCTGTCATTCGTGGATCTTGGACTCTCGTTATGGTAAGTCAGAAGCCCGAAAGTCTGACAGCCAGTTTTTCAGGTAAGTAGTCGATGCATGTAAAATACTGGTATTCAGCTGCATCCGGTTAGACTGGAAGCCGACCCTAACATAATTATTAGGGAAAAGGCTAGGCAGATTAAATGATCTCATTCTCTAGGACTTAACCAATAAAGCAGTAATCGGTATTTTAACCTGAAAAATAAATAATAAAAAAGATTTAAACAGTATCCCATACAACACACATCCATTTATTAAAAAGTTACTGAAAAATACAATTGCTACCAACCGTTAATCTGATTTCAGTGCAAGGTCTGGAAAAATTCCAACAACTTTTTATTTTAATAAATGAATTTGCGTATACCTCTTTGCACAATTAAACTGTTTAATGGTACACGGTTTACTGTGTATAAAAATGTTTTTTTGCTCATACGCACCTCTTTTTGTATTAGTACACAAAATCAAATAAAGAAGGTTCCTGGCTTTCACCATTATCAACACTATAGTTCCTATGGGAAAATTTATGACTTATCTACCTAAATTTTATTTATCTAATTCATTTTATATTAAATGGCGTAACACTCTTATTTTTATAGAATTTCAAAAAACAGCTATTTCATACATTTTGAATACGCAAAATACGAATTATGCGAACATAAATGTACTGAACAACTGATTTTTTTTTTCATATTTCTGAGTTGATGCCATCGTCAAAGTTGTTCATTTTCATGAGTATTATAGCCCCTGAAAGTATGTGCCTCGTTTAACCTAACATACTGTATATATTAGAACCTCATTTTGCCAATTATGTTTAAGTCCCATGTAATAAGGGGCGAGCCTATTGCCATAGTACAAAACTAGCCTCTATTACTGAGAAAGTCCTGATAGGAAAACCAATACTTTCCTGATCTAGGAATCGATCCCAGCGGAGGCGCTTTAAAATCACTGCTCACTTACTACTGCTTTGTATGAGGATACAAAGCAGTAGTAAGTGAGCAGTGATTTTAAACCTTAAAACGTTAAAATTTACGTTCTAAAGCGATTGAGAAGATTTGACAGTTTTTGATGACTTCAAGTGCTGGCAATCCTTGTTGGAGCAATGTATCTGGGTTACTAGCTAGTTTTAATTACTTTAAATTGTAATCTGTGTCGTAGTGGGTAGCATAATTGTTTGAAATAATTATTATATTTAAGATTTTTGGGCTGTTTCTCATTGTGCTACTGTTTGTTTTTCCTTAAATGAATAAATCAATAAGTGTTGTTTGCAGCCACTGAACCAAAAAGGCAGTCCACTGAACCTTATTCCCTTTAAAAACCAATTCAACTCTGATCGTATTAAATCGATCTCTGATCGGAATTAGCGGAGAAAGGAGTGGATCTGAGGTTGCAGTGGGTTCCTTCGCACATTGGGATACGTGGTAATGAGGAGGCGGATAGATTAGCGAAAGTTGGAAGTACAGAAGGACAAGAAATATATGTGAAACCATATTATTCAGAAATATTAACCAAATATAATGGACAGTGCTATGATTTGTGGAAGGAATATTTCAATCAGAGATCATTGGAAAAAGGTATATGGTATAAAACTATCCAATGTCAGCCTCCTCGTATACCTTGGTGTTCATATAGTCAGTTAAGTAGGAAATTAATTATTATAGCGCACAGAATCAGAACCGGACATATTCCATCAAACAATTTTGCCTTTTTAATGGGAAAGATTTCTTCCCCTAAATGTGACAATTGTGGAACAAAAGACGATGTATTCCATTTGTTGATGGAATGTGTTCAATTTCATGCAGAGAGGGAGGAACTATTTGAAAAATTAGGTCTGGACAAATTGCAAGTCGGAATCATGAATTCTATACTCTCAAACCCTAACAGTGCAGGAGCTTTTCTTTTGTTTAAATTATTAGTATCTTAAGTTAAACTAATGATGTATAATTAGTGATTATGATTAATCGGACTGACATATACATATAGTATAAAGGTCCAAAAAAATAGAATAAAAAAAAAAAAACCAAAAACCCTCAGCTACAAACTGAAACCCCAATTAGCCAAAAAAAGCAAAACTAAAAACATGGCAACTAAATAACACACCAAACATAATTAAAGTTTAATAATAATAATAATAGCCTTTTATTCCTAAACATAGGGTTACAAGAAATCCCTAAGTTCGGTGTGCCTTTTGGCATAGGCCTCCTCCAATTCCTTCCAGTGGATTCTGTCCCTTGCTACTCTCAACCAGAATGGTCCCGCTGTCTGTTTCAAGTAATCTTCCCATCTCCTGACTTGACGACCCCTACTTCTTTTGCCGTCTCTTGGTTGCCAGAGGGTGACTTGCTTGCTCCATTTGTTAATGAGGTGGCGTAGCAGATGTCCAGTCCATCTCCATTTTTGGGTGTCTATCCGGGTAAGTATGTCTGTGAGTTTTGTTCTTTTTCTTATGTCTGCATTCCTGACTCTGTCTTTGATTTTTAACCCTAGGGTTAAAAATTAAAGTTTGCTCCTCATCAAATCTTTTCAAAAAGTTATCAAGACATAACATCGCACTATATAATTTATCGGACATAAGTTGCTGACGTCTGCGCCGCTAATTGTACTTAATTTTCACTGAATCATTTTCTCCCATATAATCAAGTATCACTCACAAAACTAATTCCTGACACTCGCAGACACCATGAGCTTAGCGATTGGTTTAAGTCATAAGGGTTAGGGTTGCTGCACCACCCGGAGGTGCTGGCAGCGCTGCGGCTGCGCGCGCCGGACGGGTGCGTAGGTGCGCGGCGGCTTCCCGCTCTGTTAGATGTGCCTGCAGCTAGGACTAACCTGCTCAAGTTTGCCCCTATGTCGCGAGCTGCACGAATGATTAATATTATTACGGTATCGGAGGATATATTTGGCCAAAACCTGCCGAAATTCATTGAGATGGCACAGACCTTCATTGAAGGAGGTCTGAGTAATTAAATATTTTTAACTTTATGATTAATTTATGTTGTATTGTATTTTGGTGTTGCGTTATATATTCGTAAATTTGATGGCTTACAGCATCGCATTGGATTTAATTCTGTTATGGTGTTGTAAATGTGGTTTATATAAATAAATAAAAAAATAAAAAAAAAAAAAATAAGGGCTAAGCGATAAATAAATCTATCAAAATGTACGCAAAATCCGCGCGACGTGAAGTTGCGGACACTAGACCGTTTAAACAATACTATATGAATGTAGCATCAGCCTGTCCGAAAGGGTTACCGCTACCCCGGAACATAAAGGGCTACGGAAGGAACATGGATGGGTTTTAGTCAGTAAGAGTCTGACACTCCCTTCCGCTCCACCCAGAGCGGGAGCAGTCATTGGGTGATTTCCCAGCCTTAAAAAAAAAAAAAAAGCCTACAATGTTCCCACTGCCAGGACACAGGTCTCCTCTCTTGGAGAGGGAGTGGGCCGTAATCCACCACGTGGACACATGCCGGTTTCCAACAATTTATACTTAATTGTCCGGTTAAGTTATCTTGAACTTTTTTAATGTTAGTAAATCCTAAGACTGCCTCGTTGATCTAGGTAGTCGCAATCGCTACTGCTGAGCATGTGGGTCCTGGTTTCGATTTCCATGTAGGGCAATGTGTGATTGAGTTTTTCCATTTTGAATTTCTAAGTAGCAGCCCGGATTTCGGATCTGTCTTCGGTTGAAGGCAATAGGTTCGCCGCCATGTGACTCAAACATGACTGGAATTGTGAGCGTACTAAAGGTACCCTCTGTATAACTCTTTCGGTATTACAAGCGTAATACTGTGACGTTTATAAGTTAAGGATTTTTTTTTGAGGGTGCGAAATCATCAAATGACCCCGCTCTGGGTGGAGTGGAAGGGAGTGTCAGACTCTTACTGACTAAAACCCATCCATGTTCCTTCCTTAGCCCGTTATGTTCCGGGGTAGCGGTAATCCTTGCAGACAATCCCGGTCAAAGTAAAGGCTATTGCTATAATCGCTTATCGCTCCGCTTATAACTTGCGCCTAAACCGTAATGAGATTTTCCGTCGCCACTGTTGTCCCTGCATTTGATACACCTGCTATAAGCCGCTATAAAATTGTAATAACACTAATGGCATTCGCATGTCTTTATTATATGGCTTCTCGTTAACTTTATTTATTAAGGAGTGCTGCATTGTTTTAATTTTAATGTTCAGTAAAAAGTTTTGCTTCACTATTTGTTGAAGTAATAACTCGAAGTTGTTTGTTGTTGTTTTTGTGTACCTACCTATTTGGATGAATGTTTCGTGTCAACACAGGTTATGTCAAACTCAAACTCAAAGCATTATTGCAAACAAACCAATTACAGGTACTTTTGAATTGTCAAGGGGTCGGTCAATCGGCTCACCATCCGTTCAGGCCCGTGCCGGACGGCGCGATGTTCCACGCGCGCCTCAATCAGATGTCAGCTAAGGAAGGAACATGGATGGGTTTTAGTCAGTAAGAGTCTGACACTCCCTTCCGCTCCACCCAGAGTAGGAGAAGTCATTGGATGATTGCCCAGACTCAAAAAAAAATAAAAAAATAAAGCTAGTTGCCCATTCCAAAGCAGTAGGTACCTATGGAGAAGAACGGGCAAAAAACTCCATGGACACTCTTTTAAATCAAAATATGGTTACAAAACTATGCACTTAAATAAGCATCATGTTTGACTTGGAGTGATGTCTATCTATTTTTAGATACGAAACTGTCTATTTTTAGGTACGAAAAGTTTAGCTTATCCATCGCTCTAGTTATTAACAATCCGAACCGTTTATTTTCAATTTAAGGTGCAGTTTCATACATACACTGTATTTGAGGAATATTTATTTTACTAATTAAAAAAATCTGAAGAATTTTTATATAATACAAACGGCATAAATAATTTACTCATCCGTCTGCGTAAAACACCTACTCATCATTCGTACCACACATACACACATATGTCCTGATTGAATATTTAATAGGAACAAATGCTTTTATACTGTTGAGAGTTCCATATAAAACAAATGGCTAAACCGAAATTTTATGAAGACAGCCATACATTGAGCTCATGACGTTATTCTTTGTCATATTCAAATGGCTTCTAACACAGTACAGAATTTCTATTAGAAATACCACTTCTGTATTCCCTGAAATGGTCTTAAGAGGTGACTCTAGTCTCAAGGAATTTGAAAAATAGGTATTTGACGAAACTATTGCCGTAGCTGCGACGCACCTCCCCGCAAAGAGCGAAAGGGATAATGCAGCTCAACCTGATTTTACCTACAAAAACCTAGACTTTTCTTCTTTAAAACTGGCCTGATCTAAAAAAAACTTATTTCAAAATTTAGAAGAAAAGTTTATCTAAGTTTCTATTGACAACACGGTTGGCGCAGTAGTTGAGCGATTGACTGCTGCGCACTATGTCGCGGGTTCGATTCCCGCACGGAACAAATATTTGTACGACCTGCAAGTATTTGTTACGAGTCTGGGTGTTTTCCTATCTATAATATGTATTTATTTACAAAAAAAAATGTACAATAAGTAGTTTATCAGCCATCTCGTTACCATAACACAAGCATTAGGTTGCTTAGCTTGGGACGATATGGCGTTGTGTGAAATGTCCAGGGATATTATTATTATTTTCTTTTACAAACCTATCAAATTTGTGTAATAGGCGTGTGAACATAGCGGTAAAACGGACTTTTGGAGATTTTGGTTTGTCATAATTCTTTTAGTGATTATAATTTGGGTAAAAGAAATAACGTTCGTCAAAAGACGTACCAATTAGACCTAGATTTTTTGAAAAGAAATCATTGCTATAGAGGCATTATCCACGAAGAAAATAGCGGAATGCGTTTGTATAGAGAAAAGCCCATTAGAGGTCCCTCTTAAGACTTCCTTTAGGAATCAGATAGACCATTAGTAAGTACGGCGAACCATAATCGTAAACTTTATATTTCCTCGTTAATAATACTCTTTTGAAGAGACGCAGTCGTGTAAACACATAATACAAAAACTATAATTCTTATAAATATTTATACCCTCCTATGTAAACGATTCCGCGAAACATCAAAATTCAATCTCAGCTTGAATTACGTATAAAGCCCATTTCATCAACATCATAAAGTGTAACCATAAAACGTTGGATCTTTTCAGTGCGTCGTATTCAGTGGCACGCAATCAATCAGACATATTAGCAAGCATCGATGGCGGTAGCTAAAAAAACTTGGCTTAAGGCGAAAGCATCAGAGTACCACCTTTTTTTGCAATTTGTAGGTCAGTAACAGATCCAGTATGTTGATCAAAATATTTATTATATGCGAAATTATAATAATAATAATAATAATAAAACTTTATTTCAGACCAAGGTCCATACTTTTGTTAGTATTTTTGTGTTAGTAACAATGGTGCTTACATAAATAGGTTAGTATTGTTAGTTTTCAAAAAGCTTATAAAATTTGTGCCCGAATAAATGATTTCAGGATATTTGAGTCCTGTTTACTCGCAATGACCTTTAGGATGCTGTTAGTGCTAGCCCGGACTCTGCCTACTAACGCTGCGAGCCGCTTGCGCATGATGGCATGGAAGCCGTCTACCCTGGCCTCCGCAAACATACCAGAGGCACTACAAAAGCGGGGTAGCCCTAACAACATCCTAAATCCATTGTTATATTGGACACGTAGGGCACTGAGCGGCCCCTGCGTATACCTGTACCACAGGCTGCACGTGTAGAAAGTCTGACAGTAGGCTCTAAATAGTGTGACTTTAACTTGGTCACTACAACGCGCAAACCTGCGGGCCAGCATATTACTCCTGACCGCCAATGCCCTACGTTCCCTTTCTATGTCAATGTGGTCGTCAAGGCCCTCAGTAAGATAATGTCCGAGGTATTTGAACTGTTGTACCCGCTTCAGTTCAGTACCATTCAGTTTTATCGCAGGCACATTTGACGGACACTTACCGGAGGCCTTGAAGACCATGTACTCACTCTTCTTACAATTGTATAGTAAACCGTGCTTATGGCTATACGTTTCACATATGGCTAGCAACTGTCTCATTGCGCTTACAGTTGGGGTCAGCAGCACCATGTCATCCGCGTAACTAAAGTTATTCATACACACATTGTCGACCCAGCATCCAACTCGTGTGCTGCTGAGCCCAACTATAAGCTCATTCACGTACAAGTTGAAGAGCTTGGGAGAACTTAAACCACCTTGTCTCACACCGCAATCCAACCTGTACGTGTCGGAGAAGCTATTCGTCCATCTTACATAATTTTTCTGGTTTTGGTACCAGTAATGAAAAATTATGACTATTCAAATCATCTCTCAAAGTTCCAACTCTCAAAGTTTTAATTACTCTATTAAATAAATAATAAATAAATAAATATTTATTTCAGACCAAAATCTTATTTAAAAATTACAAAAAGCTTATAAAATTTGTGCCCGAATAAATGATTTCAGGATATTTGAGTCCTGTTTACTCGCAATGACCTTTAGGATGCTGTTAGTGCTAGCCCGGACTCTGCTTAGTAAGGATGCGAGCCGCTTGCGCATGATGGCATGGAAGCCGTCTACCCAGGCCTCCGCAAACATACCAGAGGCACTACAAAAGCGGGGTAGCCCCAGCAACATCCTAAATCCGTTTGCATTCCATCCTATTGCAGTGACTATTAAAATTTCATGAAATTTTGATATTTGAGGCCATTTCTGACTTGCTTCTGACTACTAAATGCATAGGAAAGTATTAATATGTATATGGTACTTATAACAAAAATCTATTTTTTTATTTTTGTCTGTCTTTTTGTTCCGGTTAATTACCTTATGGAAAGAAAAATTTCAAATGTTTCCCAGAAAATGTTAAAATTCGTGAAAAACTGAACGTACTTTTGTATGGGATAGAACAACGTCTATCGAGGTCAACTAGATATACTATAAAAACAATATTCGTTATGACCGCAAATCATATATTGACCAACATACAACTTATCACTGATCTATAAATTCCCGAAATTGATGAAAAACTGAACGTACTTTTTTATCGGATAGGACAACGCCTATCCAGGGCAACTAGATATTCTATAAAAACAATATTTGTTATGACCGCGAATCATATATTGACCAACATACAACTTAACACTGATCTGTAAATTCCAAAAATATATTAGAACATTTTAAGTTCGCGGGTCACCTTTGGGAGAGCTATGGTGGCCCAGTGATAAAGATCCCACTTACTAGTTCGTACAGAGGCCAGCACATCAAGTTACCACAATCTGTCAAATTTCTTTGATAGTATTTCAACTTTATTGCAAAGACATAAGGTTCATTTTTAATTGAGAAAATTTGACAGTTAGGGATAGCTTGATGTGCTGGCGTCTGTACCAAGACATGCGCTTTACTTTCATCACCACTTCTGCCAAAACGGTGAAGGAAAACATTGTAAGGTAAACCGGCATGTCCTAGAACCAAAAAATCTAAGACATGTGACATCTACCAACCCGCACTGACCCCGAGATTACGGCTCATTTTTTATTTTTTATTTATTTAAACATTATTTATTTATTTATTTAAACATGGAAGACGTACAGCTTACTAGCTTAATAGTAAGGAACACATAGTCAACAGGAAGCCAATTACAAGTCTACGCTTGTAGAATTTGACTGGTTAATATTAGTGAGCATACAACAGCAATACGTAAAACATAGTTTTTTTTTTCTTTTTAAGACATTCTTTCACATAATTTGTCTAAAGCTATTTGGTTTACAATAAGAACATATAATAAAATTAAGAAGACATTATTGTAAACAAAGTATAATTGTGGCTTTTTGTAGAAATTGAGCTAAAACACCTCCTAGCTGACGTCACACTAGTCGTAAAGGGATCCAAGTCATGCTGCTTAAGCGGGATTGTCCGAAAGGGTTACCGCTACCCCGGAACATAAAGGGCTACGGAAGGAACATGGATGGGTTTTAGTCAGTAAGAGTCTGACACTCCCTTCCGCTCCACCCAGAGCGGGAGCAGTCATTGGATGATTGCCCAGTCTTAAAAAAAAAAAAAGTCATGCTGCTCATATATTTCATTATAGGATGATTATACTGTAGGCTACCTATGCGCGCATTCCCCGTAATGTATTCAATGTTGGCAGTCCTTATGGCACTTATTGGCATTCATAAGCGCTTGGAGTCTCATAAACTGTAGATCAATATTCCGAAGCCGGTAAGCGCCGCTGCTACGGCAGTCGTATCCTTTGTACTGTAGATTACGTTATTTAGGCAACCATTGACATGTAAATTCCTCTAGGCTATTAAATTTGCATTCTAATTAAAACAAGACACCCGGTATTGGCTTATTTTGTAAATACTGGCTGGTTCTTGTAAGTACTTGAGTTTGTTTACTTTAAAGTTTCTGTATCGTCTTGGAGGCTGGAGTACTTTATTTTTAATGGAGCCTGTGTTAAAGCTTATTTTTAAATTAAGTACAAAAAAAAATCTTTTTGAAAATATTTTTTGGTGTAACAGTTCCTAAATTGGGGGTCACCTGTTTGTGTACTATATTGTAAGCTAAACAAAATAAAACATATAAATGTTTATCTAATAAGTTTTTCTCTAAGCTACCAGACGGAGCAGAGTGGTGCTCTAGCCGACGCACTTGCTGGTAAACAGCAGGTATATGTCTCACTGCACCAACAAATCACTCACTAGCATATTTTTAAATTAGCACGAAAATTCAATTTATTTAAAAATCCAAAACATTATATTGTGCTTCATAGTCACAAGCGGTACTCGTCACCAGCAGAGGTAACTGTAGCCGCCAACATGTCTACGGTTGCGTTGACAGCTCTTTTTTTTTTGATGATGGGAAATTATCATGACATGACACTCCCTACCGCTCCACCCTGAGCGGGAGAAGTCATTGGATGATTTCCCACCCTCAAAAAAAAAATCAATCTTTAAAATCTTAGTCTGTTTGGTATCATTAATACTTTAGTATTATATTGCTTGTTGTATCTGGATACAGTCGACTGCAGTTTGGTGGTAATAAACCAGGGTATACATAGTAGCTCGCCTTACTCGATTGAAACTCCGCACTACGTTAGGCTAGCTCACGGTCTAAGTATTACCACCTACGTGCGGGCTACTGCACGTCAATAACCTACCTCACAGAACATACTCCAGTATTTTAAACTCGAACAAAACACAAAACCTCAACAGCACATGAACTTGACAAAAATAACAACCAATAAAAAGCTAACGACGCTCTTCACGAAGCGTCGCTATTAGATGACCCTGAATTGAAAGCAATGTTTTCACAATACTGCGAAGCTTTGTGCTTCCCGACTTGGGAAGGTGTCGTGAGAAGCGACTTTAGGAATGCATAGGATAGCGACTTGAAGTTGGACGTACTATTATTACATCATGCGATGATCGTACAGAGAACAATTCCTCTAAAGTTTTTTTTCTTTTTATATCTAATATTGAACAAGCTATTACGTATACAGCCAGGTATATAACATGCACCCACTTTAAACAACGTACAGGAAAGACGCTCGTTGACTTTACATTACAGTTTAAATCAGGCTGAAAGCAAAGTCTACGCAGTGGAATTTACTGCAATGAGTCACAGTAAATCAACCACTCGATTTAGCTTATCGCAGTCCACTGTTATACATAGGTCTTTCCCAAGCAACTCGCCCTACCGCATCCAGTTTGAACTAGCCATTTTAGTGAAATTATAGTAAAAATTGGCAATTTGCTCGGTTTTGTACCGAAACGAAAAATAATAGCTAAAAGTACTGCTTGCTGACCTAATTCTCCTTTGCAACATACACTCAAAACTTGCTGTTTCTTAAGATTTCCTTCGCGGAAGAGATAAGCCAAGACTTCCACCTCCGGTACAGCTCAACAATTTATTTTCCAAAGCTCAATAAAATAATTTTATACAACATACGACAGTGAATTGTTTTGTTGTATAAGTGCTAAGCCACAACAAATAATTTTATTCCCGCTGACCGGTCCCATGGCGAGACCCAACGCGTGATAATGCATTATTTATACGCCCTAAGACGACCAAAACGAATGCAGATACTAACGAAAAATAAGATACGGAGGCACAGTCGCCTTTTGTCTCAACGACAAACGTGCCTTGTGAATAAATAACACAAATAAAAATCCTATAAATATTGAACAACAGTATATTTCACACTTTACTGAGAGCAACAGTAACTGAGATATATTATATCGATATGGTTTTTCGGGTGGTTGCTGTTTTCACGAATCTTTGTTTGTAAACGAAACGGAACAATGCGAATGAATTTGTATTGTTATTTTTTACAATGTAGGACTGTATACTCCATTATTTGTCCAAGTTTGGTGGAAGTCGCAAAAAGTGCCAGTGATGAAAAAATCACGTCATTTTTCAGCAGTTTTTTAGGTTTAGGCTTAGCGAAACTTTACTCTCAATAAAGACATGCCACTTACTTGAGAACAATACTTAAGCATACCAACAATACACAAAATTTGTCGTCTTCAGTTACAAACTTACATAATTATATACCCATTCAATTCATTTATTTCTCCAAGACTGACTAGACTCCAATTTTATGGCGGATCGATCCGGAATAAAATTATATACTTAATTATTAGGTATATGTATTCAAATATTAAGTTGTACTCCTTCAAAAGTAAGCAATTTTTTACCATAGCTCTAGTTTTAGGTAAAACCGTGTGCTACGTTGGCTGACTCGTTTATAATACAATGCATATGAATCCTGTATTCTCCGATTAGGCAGAGTTGTGCATGCTATAGAGTACACTCACATTCCACCTGTTATGTTTAAGTTCCATGTAATAGGATACGAGTCTATTGCCATCAACTGAGCACAGACCCAGACTCCAAGTCATTACAATATGTCTATGCAATACCAGATAGAAAACCCAATATCACTTTGCCAGACTCGGAAATTTAACCCAGAACCTCATGTTCACTAGAAGCGTTTGCGACCATGAAACCTGAAAACTCATATTTCAGAACAAGAGTCGATAGGATTAGTAACAATTTTATTTAACTTCTATTGTCAGTAGGTTACAGACACAGATTGAAAAATACAATTAAAATTCATCGTGGACCTACATCTATCTCCGCAACGACGGGAAATCACACCGCTATCTACGAATTTTTAGTTCGCTTAAAAACTAAATTTTAAAGCGAATTTATTTTTGGTGTTCTTAAAGTTGTTGCTGAATTTTAACCATTAAAAAGCTTGGGGTGACATGAAATAAAAAGTAACGGCATAGTTAGAGGTATGCTCGTGTAGATTTGTTTAGTTTTCGAACAATATTTCATCGTCACAGGCAGCCGGTCACAAATATGGACACAGAAAGGAATGGCGGCATTTGATTAGATTTTTTTTATGTCATGACACACTTTTTTACAGAATGTTACATTTTTTTTGGAAATATTTTTACTTTTAATTTAAAATTACAGGTATATACAATAGGAAGGCAAATGATCAAAAAGCATTACATAATTCTTCGAATATTTTTAGCATTGCTACGCTGTATGGAAATGCTGATTGTTTGACCAAAAAATAGGCCAGCGCTCTGGTCACGTGAAGAGTCGACCAACTGTTTGGCGATGTATCGAAAAACATTGTGGGCACTCAGACCCCATGGCCCTTGTTCTTAAACCTCAAACGGATTAAATATTTTTTATATTTTTTGTTGTTTGTTTAGTTTTTTATTGTAATAAAATAAATAAATATATTTCAGGTTCAGTGAAGCAAAAAAAATAGCATCGGTGAAAACATAACCCTGTCTTTGCTGCCGTGCTATCTGATAAGGTAAGTACTTAATTACTTGGTATCCTGAAGTATCTATGTATGGAAATATTCGTGCGTCAACACTATTACATTAACATAAAATTGCAGTGAGACAATCCTATTATTTCAGTCTGTAGACTTTAAATTGTTCAGAAGAAATCAAGTTATCGTACTACGCATCTCATTTCCATGACCTGCATTCGTCTTCGCACCATGCAGTTTTATGCCAGATATGGACCTTCGTGAGGAGCGTGTATTTCAAAAATTCATGAAAATTATAGAATAGAATAGACTACAAAAGAATATTTTTATTATGTACACCATAAAAATCTATCTATCTATATAAATAAAAATCAATTGCTGTTCGTTAGTCTCGCTAAAACTTCAGAACGGCTGGGCCGATTCAGCTGATTTTGGTGTTGAAATGTTTGTCGTAGTCCAGGGAAGGTTTAAAAGGAGAAAAGTTAGGTGGGTGGGGTATGTATCGTAGTTAAGATAAGACAACGTCTGTCGAGTCAGCTAGTTACAAATATAAATTTAGAACATTTTACAAGGGATGAAACACGGTCTACAATCATCTATTATACAATCTTATAAGACGGCCATCTTGTTTATTGTCACCATACTACAATAACACCGTAAAGCTTTGTGTTACCACAAACATGTTTCCAGCAAACACGTTGCGGCAACATTTGTCTATAGAACAAGAAAACCATAGAACTCACAAAGTACAAAAAACTTAACAAACACCTAACACTTGACATTACCAAAAGGCTACGTATCAAAACTCCAACAAGTCTCCAAAGTTTTTCTATTACGTACGTGTTAGCGTATAAATAGTGGATGTGTATGACGCAAAACTGCCGGAACGCAATGGCGTTTATAAAGCGTTAATATATAAATCAAAACGTTGTTCGGTCTCGCCGATATGAAAGAACGTTTACATTTTGTACGGTTTTGTATGTGTTTAAATATTGCTAAAATATGTGAAGGA
This sequence comes from Hyppa rectilinea, assembly GCA_951799385.1. Classification (NCBI taxonomy): domain Eukaryota; kingdom Metazoa; phylum Arthropoda; class Insecta; order Lepidoptera; family Noctuidae; genus Hyppa; species Hyppa rectilinea. The sequence goes on from OX637315.1 coordinate 13,919,390, forward strand.
AGGGATGGTTTTCATTACATAATGTAGGGATTCTTTCATAATTTCGGAGAAATTAACTGATGTTTTTTTTTATAGGGTTCTAGCTTTAGTACTTCGGAGAATCAGCCATCTACTTCCTTTGTCGTGTGGTTAGTGATTAACCTGATCTCAGAGTTGTAATGTCGCCCATGGGCCTCTAACTTAGCTTCACATGCCGTTGAGAAATTACTTTCAGGCATGCTGGTTTCTTCAAGATGTTTTCTTAAACGGTTTTTAAACAAGTGATAATTACACAATACGCACATGAATCCGTTAAATCAGATCAGAAATAAACTAATGAATCAAAATCAATATGCCTAAACTTTTCCTCTCGGCTGGGCTTCCAGTCTAACCAGATGCAGCTGAATACCAGTATTTTACACGGAGCGACTGCCTATCTAATCCCCACAGCCCAGTAACTGGGTAAAACGGGGTAACATTTTACCCAGTTAATGGGCTCTTGGTAAGACTGTAAACTAATAAATATATTTATTTATTGGCTAACATGTAAAACACTGGTTAGTAGGCATGCATTAAAATTTCATGACACAGTATTCCGACATGCACCCTATAAGGGCACTGCAAAATGGGCATATCAAATTAATAAGATAATAATGACTCTAATTATTACAATAATTCATTACATTTCATTCGCCATAAATAATTATTATCAAATCAATTTTTCCATTAATTGTAGTAGTAGTGTAGTAGTCATGTAGGTAAATTATAAGTAGGTTACTATAGAGTAAGATCCCAGAGCAATCAGACATTACTTATTTTCACACGGATGAAACCTGAAGTTTTCAGTAGCGTCTCGTGTGCCTTGAATATCTACGCGCTTTGTGGAACTTGCCGAGTGACACCTGGGCAGGTACCAGGTGAGAAAGGTAACTAAAAATAAGAATTATTTAACTTAAATTCACATGGCTGATTTTTATATATGCCATGTAGAATATTATTTTAAAGTAATATCATAAGTGTCAGACACTTTTGATGGACCAGAGCTTTCGTCAGACGCTTTTAAGCTACCCAAAAAATAAATGAACTTTACTTATTTTTACATGTCTGATTTTTTAATATGTTATTGAAGTATTTATTTAAAAATTATATTCAATCAGTCAGACAAATTAGAGTGACCAAACATCCCCTAAGACAAAAATTATTCAGCCAGAAGTATGAGGGCGAGAGCACTATGCGCATGCGCCTCAAAGTAAAAAAATTTAATGTACTAAGAATACTAACTGTTTTCAATCTGAGATTTTTGCATCTTTATTTCAACAAAATTAACTTTAACAAGGAAATAATTAATAAATATTAAAGTAAATAAGTTTATAGCATATATTTGGGGTTATCATTTTTTAATAAGTAAAGTTCATTTATTTTTTGGGTAGCTTAAAAGCGTCTGACGAAAGCTCTGGTCCATCAAAAGTGTCTGACACTTACGATATTACTTTAAAATAATATTCTACATGACATATATAAAAATCAGCCATGTGAATTTAAGTTAAGTTATTCTTATTTTTAGTTACCTTTCTCACCTGGTACCTGCTCAGGTGTCACTCGGCAAGTTCCACAAAGCGCGTAGATGTTCAAGGCACACGAGACGCTACTGAAAACTTCAGGTTTCATCCGTGTGAAAATAAGTAATGTCTGATTGCTCTGGGATCTTGGACTACTATTTCACATTTACGACAAGCATAGTATTGTTACAAGGTCAATCGATTCACTATTTGTCAGCTTTAAATTCCTCAACGCTATAGTAGCCTTTCTTTATTAACATTAAAGGTACCAAGTTACATCCTAAAGCAATGGCTAACATATTCAGGTACCACATAACTAAATAGAACATTATATGTATTATTATGCGCCAATCGATGTATCATAATAACCAAATTAACTTTGCATTTCCATATATTACCATCCAGTATATTAGTTCCTCTAATATTAGTTCGCTGTGGGAATATTGGATATCGATTTCCCAAATGCAAATATAAATTTGTTTTTCCCATAAATATCATCAAAGCTGGTGTACGTTAATTAAGTTAGTTAATTTTATTTAATTTATATACTGGGTGTAACCGAAAGGGTATATACATACAAAAGTACCAGACCACCAAACTGAACAAATTTTTTTTGGGACCAACCCCAAAATCGCAAAAAAAAAATCAGCTGTTCTATACATTTTTAGTCACGTTGAAGAAAAAGAATCTGCTGTTTCCTACATTTCGACGAGTGAAATGTAGGGAACAGCTGATTTTTTTTCTTCTGTATCAACAACTGACATACATATACTTAAATTAAATGACTATCTAACTATATACAAATAAATATAAAAACAAAAAGGACACTTGGGGTCTAAGTACCTACTCATCCGCATCGCTGTCGTCCGGAAAAGTGCTCAGAAGACTGGCAGCATTGCCACGTTGAATGGCAATGCTAATAATTAAATTAGTTGAATAAGAACAAAATTTTAGATCCGTTGTTAAAAATAATGTCAGTAAACTATTTGTATATATCAAAATTGACCAAACATGGACACAAATAAGAAAGAAAACTGGTAATCGGAAAACTGAAATTGGTTATGAATATTGCTGACTCTGACGTAATCATAGTCGTGTAACTAATTGCTAACAAATATTATACAAATGATTATTGATCGATGATGGATAGACCTAGCTTAAAATATACCTAATACATAAATGCATACAAAAAAGCAGGAAAAGAAACATAGGGCGTCAAAAAATTTGTCCACTTCGCACGATCAACAGGAGAAATAACCGAAAGGCTGGCATCATTGCCACGTTGTATGGCAATGCGGATTCTTTAGTCAATAAATGAGCCAGTCCTCTAGTCACGATAAGAGTCGACCAACCGCTTGACGATGTCTAGACAAACCAATTGAGCACTCAGACCCCGGGGCTCTAATTTTTGAACCCCAAAAGGCTCGAATAGCCCCAGCACAGCCCGCTGATCTAAAAAGGTTACTACGACAAAGATAACCTCGTCGCTAAGCCTAACCAAACCATATCTAGAGAGTCCTCATAACAGGGACATAACACCAAACTCATTTGCACGACTTACGGTGTTACCTAACTACGTCTGTTACGGACAAATAAACTTAAATCCCCCAAAATTGAGCTTAACCCTCTACATACCCACGAATTTACAAGTTAACCCTAATTCCTGATATCGCTGGTACTGTGGGCCCGTGTTTGTGAATTACTGGAATAATCTACGCACGATTGCCTATTATCTGAGTATCCAGTTCTTCGCACAATTGGCCTTTTTGATCCTGCTAATGCTGGGTTTGGACTAAGTTGTTAATAAAGGGTCTAGAATTAGGAAGTTACTTTTGTTATGTTAGCCGATAGCTGTTACAATGTTGTACTGCGTCATGTTTTGTTTCGGGTCTGCTCTTAAATTGTGATGTTATTATTCCGAACATACTACGCGGTGAGTCTGTAGGTTTCAGCGCGCTTGTCCGATAGGGTTACCACTGTCCCGGAACACAAAAGGTTAGGAAAGGAACATGGATGATTTTAGTCAGTAAAAGTTACACACCCTTCCTATCCACCCAGAGTGAGAAGGGTTATTTGATGATTCCTAATCCTCTAAAAAAAACTAAAATCTGTGTTCATTGAATCACACAAAATCTCATAATTATTAATTGTATCAAATCAGTGCACTTGTGCAAAAATTAAATCACCCAGTTACACCTTTTTATTTGTTGCCTCTGACTCTGACATTACTAGAACATTTCATCAAGGTAAAACGCCAGCAAAATTCACTTTAAACTCATGCAAATACTTAACTCAGTTACCGTAAATCTCAGTCGACATTCAACAGTCAGATTCTATTCAGTACACTAAAACGCTGCATTCGACAAACGCCAAAACTCAAATACCAAGACTACGAAGGGTAGACCGTTCCTGGACCTGTTTGCGTTGCAGTCCATTACCATAATTAACACCACGCTGCAGCGGTGACAACTCAAACATTCGGGGTATCGGTGAAAATTTTAGGCAAATAATATCTATCAGATACAGCGTTTACTTACGGCGAAGTTAAAGCAATGTGCGGGCCGCTAAAATGGCGCTTAAAGCATATTTGATATAATTTTTTATTTTTATGTATTTGAATGGGTGCAGAAGTTGAAATAATTTATTGTGAGATGGAAATTATAAAATATAAATCGCTTCAACATTGTACATTTTAATATTGTATATTAACATAAAACAATATTTCGTTAGTACATAATTATAAGATAGGAATTCTCCTCCTTATAATAATGCTAGCTCCAATAAATTCAGTTTTTTTTCATCTCACACCCTAATGCTATTTTCATGTAGTCACTAGTCTTAATTAAGTTTTCCAGTACCTAGTTATAAATACGACAACTGCAGGGTTATATTAAGGGGTATTATTAAATTTACTATTCGTGCAACGGCATTTATTTCCATTATGCTTTAGCCGACTTCTTTATTACATTTATTTTCTTTTAATTATGGCGATATCTGGTATTCCAACCCAGAGAGCTTTATCTCTGCATAATCCTTCGGGGAAACAAACCGTGAATTTAATTGATGTTAGAGCTTTATCTAAAAGTGCAAAAAATATAGTTCTTTATGCAAAAATATCGCTACAAAATTCATAATCAGCATTTTAGCGGCATATTAATAAGGAATAAATTCCTTCAGTAAATAAAACGATGGTATTAAATGTAATGCTGATTACCGACAAAGTTTTAATGATGTTTCATCTCGAATGAGTTAAACAACCTCTGTTTAAATATTTAATGTCGATTCGTGAAATTCATGTCAGATCTTTGAACTGAAAGGGAAGTATTTAATGACATATTTGTTTGTGTTAATTAGTCAAATTGGTAACTTATAAGTGTAAACGATATTATGTAGGTAAGGTATATTCGTTTTAAGGAATATTGATATTGCTGGTAGGTTGAAGCCTGGAACCCTTCAAAATATAAGGAGAAAAAATACTGAAAAGAATTCTCTGCTCCTTTGGAATAAGATTTAAAACGATTCCAATTTCCTTGTACAGCATTTTTCTCTCCTAATTCGTAACAAGCAATATACCACCTAATATGGAAACAAAAAATAAAAATATTACCCAGTAGCCATTCTTCATTGTATTTGCGAGACATTTATATATTATTCATTTTTTTTTATTCTGGTCTGCAATACTATATAATAATATACTCGTAATACTATCTATAGTACTATTTAATTTAATTAAAACCTAATATTTTGCATGCCGCAAAGTAAAATGTATCGAGACAATTAATAAATATTCCAACCTATATGTTTACCGACATTATCAGCAAATAAATGATTTCTTTTTTTTCCCGATAAAACAAAAAAAAACTTAATTTTACCATCCCTAATTAAAACTCCCCATCTTCCGTACAAATCCGCACAGGTAGGTAAAGTTATATCGATTGACACACCAAGCTGTCCCACTGAACCGATTCTGTTTAATCAACGCCCGGATTGGAACTATTGGAACTATTCGAAGTGATTGAAGCGAGAACCCCGGTTGACGAGCAATCTTCAACTAATATCCTTCGCGAGAACTCAATTACAATACGGCAGTGCCTTTAATTTCCTCATGTAAGTCTGTTCGAAGCTTACTGGTTTAACAATGCATGTTACTATTTGCTGTCGATACTATCTCGAGTGGGTGCGGACGTGGTGAGAATAAATAGTTTCTGTTAGTAAAAAGGAATCATAAATGCAATGGAAGAAATCGGGAGTTCATTTCATTACATTTTCCGAGTTTTAAGTTAAGCCTCTTTGTGTTTTGAAGTGAAATAAAGACATATTTGAAAACCAGGCCTGTGGAGTTTGTAACAAATTATGTGACATACATATCAAGATATTAAGTTATTTAGAAAGCAATGGGACAGTGTAGGCTAAATAAAAAAAAATAAAAAAAGGTGCAGTTTATACATAATTTTTTAGTAATATAATATACTAGCACTTTGCCCGCAGCTTCGCTCCCGTGGTCTTTCCCGTGGGACCCGTTTTTTCCCAGGATAAAAGTAGCCTATGTTACTCCTAGAAAACTAAGCTTTCCAACGGTGAAAGATTTTTTTAAATCGGTCCAGTAGTTTCGGAGCCTTTTCATTTCAAACAAAAAATCAAATCTTTCCTCTTTATAATATTAGTATAGATAGGAGTGCCTCGTTGGTCTAGTGGTGTCAAGCGCTACTGCTGAAGATAAGGTCTTGGGTCCGATTCCCGAGTCGGCCAAAATGTTATTGGATGTTTCCATCTGGTGTTTCTGGAGTCTGGATTTTCGCCCGGTTGATGGCAATAGGCTCGTTTACATGGGACTTAAACATAACAGGCGAAATGTGGGTGTACTACGAGTATAGCTGCACCTCTGCCTAATCCTTCAAATACAAGCGTTATATTATGTTACGATCTAGAAAAAAAACTACCTGTTTCTCCCATAATAAGCAAAAAACAATAATTGAAAGCAATTTTTTTCAGACCCATTGTACAAGTGCCTATTGTTAGAATGCCCAGGTCATGTAAACATTATTAGTGCCACAAAAAATATAATCTAGTCCACACAAAGCCGTAGTATCTAGGTACAGCCAGCACATCAAGCTATCCCAAACGGTCAAATTTTCACAATTGAAAATGAACCTTATGCTTCTGTAATAAAGTTGAAAAACTATCAAAGGACATTTGACAGATTGGGGTAACTTGATGTGCTGGCTTCCGTAGGTACTTAAGTCTGAAACCTATTAACAGTAGAACATTTATAGTTATCTCTGAGATCTCCATTCGAATAGATTCGGTTCTAAATTTCACTGCTTTGTCTGTTTTAGTGTCGAGCTCCGTATTTACGAGTATGTGTTATTTATTAATTGGCTAGCGCTAATTTAGGTTGACGCGGTTGGAATTTAAGTTTTATTTTCGAGTCAATGCTAAGTGAATTTATTTTAAAAAAGCAGCATTTTAAAGCTTATTATTTCAGAAACGGGGATCCGTTTCCGAAATAATATGCTTAATCGAAAAATTGTTTCCACAAACCCCCAATATTTTTGAAAGACCCATCTAACAGCAACCCACACCATGGGGTAGCCGAGAAAAAAAAACATACAACGTACCCAAAAAATTTTTAGCTGACTACGGAATCCTAAAAACAGTAAATTGTTAATTCATTGTTTAAAGGCTTCGTAGAAATCTGAGAAACAGTTGACGCTAGTAGATTTATAGTATTGGTACTCGTAGATACCTTCAATTTTATATAAAACTATTGGGTACCGGTACTAACGTCAGAATATTAACAATATCAACGTTAAACGAAAGGTGAAGTATCTTTTTGTTTCGCCGTAGGTGCAATTAAAGAGAGATAGCAACAAAAGTGGCTAAAGGTCGATAGGCACTAACTTAATCGCCCTAAAAGGACGAATCTCCATTCCTAAATAATATGAAGAAGGTGTTTCAGGCATTCTATAATCGAAGAAACACCATAATTAATAATCTTTATTAAACTGATTGGATTTGATTCAATTCAATGTCTTTAGATCGTAAGTAGATATGATTCAAATCTCAGTTCAAAATCCTACAACACAAAATTCAACTTATAAAGAATTTCCCCAAAAAATCCTGAACGTAATCCACAAAATAAAAATATAAAGACAAACGGAAAGATTTTCAAAGATTCTTGAATAATAAATTCCTTAAGACCTGGCTGGGCGATTACTTCGGCTACAATTCTTTAATAAGGGAGAGAAACCTTAAACATAAATAAAATAATAATCTAGATACGGATCTACTTTCTTTTATATAAAAAGACATCTTATTATATATATAAAATGGTAAACTGACTGAATGGGTGATATATCTACAAATTCTTCACATAGAAACCTTATATAATGTAGGCATCCACTAAGGAAGTTTTTTTTGGAAATTCCACCCCCTTTTCTTTGGAGGTTGGGAAATCATCCAATGACTTCTCCTGCTCTGGGTGGAGGGCAAGGGAGTGTCAGAGTTTTACTGACTTAAACCCATCCATGTTCCTTCCTTAACCCTTTATGTTCCGGGGTAGCAGTAACCCTTTCGGACAATCCCGCTTACCGGCAGGCTCGGCCTTGACGGGTCCCTTCAAATACGGGCCTGGTCCTGATCAGACGGGGTTATTTGATGAGTTCCCACCTTCAAAAAAAAGGGGGTAAAAAAGAGGACGAAAATTTGTTAAAAATCTTATTCCTTGAGTTAATAAACTTGAAACTCAGCACAAATACGATATTGCGATATTACCGAACTCCACACGGACGAAGTCGCGGGCAAAAGCTAGTATTCTATATTGAAACTTTCCACAGATCAGATTCTTCCTGGAATAAACTCCAATCAGACTGTTACTAGTAAGACACATTTTTCGAAAATGAAAAAAGTCCAATATGATACCACTAACTTTTGCAAATTAATCTTTATCCGAATCAACAAAATAAAAGAGAACATTTTTTTCTGGTGCAATGTAAATACTTTCACGCAGGCAAAGCTGCGGGTGAAAGCTAGTATTAAAAATTCTGTATTCTTTCGTGAAAAGAATTTTTAAAGAAAGAATTTTTAAATTACCGTCCAGTAGTTTTTTGGTTGTCGTTACAAACATACAAAAATACAAATCTTTTCTCTGTATAATATTACTGTAGATTTATGCATACACCATATAAACAGTCAGGAAGAAAGGAACAGAAAATACGTAAAGTCTAAACCACGAGAAGCTATAAATTATGTAAACAAACATCTTTTACTAAGTAAACGTTTTATACTGCGAGATAATAATAAATTGACCATATTCAATCCACATGAAATATAGACGGGTTATATGAAAGTAACAACCTATTTAATTTAGTCGGATCATATTTTAACGACGTAAAGCGCTATCGTTTGTGTTTCTTGGTACCGGAACGCGTCCGTCGCAGGGATTGTAAACTATCGGGACGCAATTTTGAAATAAACGCGTCATTCGAGTTTCGAATGCGTACGAGTTTGTTTCACACAGAAATGGAAACATCTGAATCTGACGAATAATTATTCTTAAATAATATATGTTAATTAATATTTGTTACTTAATAATTTATTAAATCTTAAACAAATTCATTTTTTTTTGTTGGTCCAAATGTTGTGAACTCCTGAACACTTGTTTACAAAATTTATAGCTTCTCGTGGCGGGGACTTTAGAAAGGTTATGCATACCTGCCATAGGAAAGAACATGTACTTACTTTACAGGTTGAAATTAAATTCATGGGCAATTTTTTTTAGCTATTTCAGGTGTGTTCCCATAGTATAAGTTGTTCATAATGATGGTACAATGACCTCTCAATTTCCCCCTGTAAATCCCCAATACGATTTTCTACGATCCACCGTTTCAATACTCATCATATTCTGCTTAGAATATCGAAAAGACCGGTTCAACATTTTTTCCCGCATATCTAGTCTTCATCAACACCATTTAACTACCAAAACAGTTTATTGAATAAACTGACTCCAGTTCTCGTATAAAGCCGGTTGGGTGATTTGAATAGAACACGCTATCGGCCGTTGTCGCGGCACCGAATGGAATTGTATCGGCAATAGGCCTCAGGTGGCGATTAAAGCAGATCTCGGAGTAGATAGGGACACGCAACTCCATACACAAGTCTACAATACTATTTAACTTCGGATTCTGTTGGATGCTAGTTGGATTGCTGTAGCTAGGTATAACATTGAGGAAATCGAAATAAAAGAAATATGAAAGCTATTGATTATATTGTAGTATTAAGTAAAATACACATGTTTATTATTGTTCTTTTATTTTTAAATTTTTGATCCTTGGTCTCTTGGACCATCATGAATCGTACGCGTACGTACACGCGACGATTCATGATGGTCCAAGACCATCATGAATCGTCGCGTGTTTACAGGTACGAAATGGCTCATATAACATCCACCATTTTGAATTTCAAAACTTTGGAAATGCCTAGCTTATACAGGGTGAAATTTAATTAATGGGCATTATTTTTAAGGGGTATTGTACTCATCATTATAAACCACTTTCACAATGGAAACAGATCTGGAATCACGAAAAAAAATCAACTGTTCCCTACATTTTGACGAGTTATGCGAGCGTAATGTATGGAACAGCTGTATTTTTCTTAATTTTTCAATGAATTCCATTTCTAACTTCAAAAACAAAAATTTGTTTAAACCACTGTTGGTAAAACTACAGACAGCAATGACATCCTTTACTTTTTGGTTGGCTCACACGAAGTAATCTATAGGGATTACTTCGTGTGAGCCAACCACACCATTAACCTCATCAAATAGTTCTCTGACACTAATTCCAATTCTATTGAATATGTTCAAGATTATTAGTGTAATATTATGTATGAAAACTTGTATAAAACCAAAATCATTTGACGTATTTTTTTTTTACACATTGAAGGCTTTCTACGGAGGCGCAATGTGACAGCGTGACGTGACTCTAGTAGAAAAAAATCCATGAAAACTTCATGGCAATTGTTTTACCGGAATGCTGTCACACCGTCGCGTAGCGCCTCTCTGTAGGAGCCTTATATAAATAAGAATTCCAATAATTATTATTTACTTATCGATATTTCCCTACATAAATATAGGTATTCCGACGTGTCTTTAGAGAAAATTTGATTGTCGCTATATTTCAAACGGATTTTAATCGGTGCCACTCCCGGAGCTACGTAGAGTCGATTTCTACTTAGATAGGTACTTGTAATTTTGTAAACAACTTGCTCTAGATTATTATGTAATGTTGTAATGTAATATCGGGTGTACAGTAAAGACTTTATAGGTGTTTCAATAATGTTTCGTAGTATGGTCGTTGGTTTCGTAAGACGGAATATCTTAGTTATTGAGCGGTGCGATTGATCTAAAATGTCGACAAGAATATTGTTAAGAAGAATTTAATACTTTTCCGGGTGATTCGTTTTATGTTTAGTATTGATATATTTCTTAATACTTAGTAATTTATCAGGTGCGTATTTAGATATTGAAAATATATAACCCATTGGATGTTCGCCTATTAGAAGCAGTTTTCTTATATGACATCAACGATTTTTACGGTTATATTTATTGTCGGTTCAAGAGAATTTTTCTTATAAACCTATGGAGTTCATGCGATATTTGAGAGGTTAAAAGGAAAATAGACAATAATTAAATCATGAAGCTTATACAAGAGACGGAGCTAAATACATGAGTATAGCTACGTTTGTCTTTGAATTAAAAAAAATAATCCTTAATTTTGTTAGTCATTATTATAATAATACGACCAGTGCTAGTGCAACAAATGTAAAATCATCAATAATAATGTCAAAATAAATAATACTCATACATTTCTTTGTCGAATTCGAAGCATGAACTCCTAGATATTACATCACATGCTTTAGAAGCGCGTAAAACTTAACACACCCCTTGTTAACGCCGACAGATAACAAAATTTAAAAACAAATTTTTGGCAATACGATCCCAGAACAAAAGAACGAACGTTCTTAAGCCTCGAATAATGTGCATTTTAATTACATTTTCTTGCTTCTGAATTATGCAAGGAGCTGTCATTATTCTTAATGGTACGGATAAAATCCTAAACGATCATTATGCTATTGTGAGTTTTAAGATGGGGATAACACTGTAAAGTTGTCCAGCTTTATTTAGTTGATCGCTTTAAGTGTGTTCCTTGTTGTAGTGAACGATCTAATCAAGACAAGAGGAAGTTTGAGCGTGAATTTGAAGATTTTCAAGTGATGCCCCAACAACATTACAATGATAGACTTCGAAATTCGAAATAATACAGAAAAGTTCTTGATACAATAAGCATTCGAGACAACAATCTAAATCGCGCGAACATCAAAACAAATCTTCAGCAAGAACTCAAAATATTTCGCGAGAAAGAAAACAAAAGAAAAGTTTTAAAAACGACACCGATCCAAATAACAGGACGAGATAATACGCGGGCCGCGTTAGAGGAACGTCATCGGCAGTCATGGCACGTCCTACACCGGCCTGTGACACAGCCTACAGATATACTAAAAAAAATAATACACGAACAACTTTCACAAAAGTGGGCGAAGTCATTTATCAAGCTAGCGTTAAGAACTCTCGACAGGAAGAACTTTTGATACAGGATACGCTGGCGCTAGACATTAATAATAAGGATATCGTATACTCGGAGTGTTTTTAGGATGTCTTCAACGTGTTTTATCACTTAAGCTCGAAAACTTTCCTCTTAACGTCAGGGAGTTTTTGCTTGCGGCTGTCTTGTCAACCGCGACCTAGATAAAGGAACTTGTAGTTTTTCTTTTATACATCTAGAATTCTTGTTCTTTAAAATGCTTTTAGTGCTGTATGTCTCTGCTTTTTAATATTCCAAACTGCTATATGTAAAACTTGCTCCATTAAACTACCCAAAGATTTAACATTCACACGCGAGGTTGTAACTTGTAACTTCATAATAGTATCAAAGCTAATATATCGAGAACAAACAACTTCGGTATCTTTATTCCCGGCGCCTGCCTCCAAACTCGAGCCGTATTCTGTACGTAACTAACTTCCAGTTAGACCCGTAAACGACTTTACGTGTCGAACAAGGAAATCAAATTATCAACTCCTACCAACTTCGCACCTCTTCCAGTCCGTACGAGATACCGGAATTTGTTGCCCGAAAACGGTCGCCCTTCACTATTTGAAAATTCTGTACGTTTCTTTAGACAAAAATATGTGTAGGGGCACGCGACGCCAAACAAGCTTTATTGGGTATCTTCGCCAAAGTATGCGAGTTGGGAATTCAATAAGTGACAGTGAAACGAATTAAGGGTTACCCGCGATAACGTAACCTGCACTTTGGGTTGGACTGCGATTGTCACGTTGTTATTTACTTTCGTCATTGTTCAAAAACTTTTACAAATAAATTTTTCACTCAAAAGTAGGTTCATAAACTAGGTTATGATTCAACGTCATAATAAAAGAAATATTAAAGAACACATGCCGTATCGGAATGAAGTCGGTAGATTTCTTTCATAAACTATTCAATAAACTCATCGGTCATTCATAGAAAGACACGACCATGCATCTATTAACATAATTTCTCAGACGGTGCGCAGGTTTCCTTTTTTAACCCGATGCGGTGGCTCGATTAAGAAAACATTACATAATTGTGCGAGAGCTGTCGGGCGCGCAAGTGGCGCCATGCGAGGGAACGTGTAACTATGTGGGGGTGGTGAAGGTGCGGGGTGTTCGCAGAGGGGCGGCTATGAACGCCACCCGCCACCACTCTCGCCGAACTGACGGACCGATCGCTTCGCCAGTCGCATACGAACAACGATGAGGACGGCACGCGTCCGTGTCGCCTCCGACAGCGAACGTACGTGCGCCGCGACGTAAACATTAACCTGTGAAGTGACACATTAATAATGTCTCTATAATACAATATTGACTCAAACTCAGTGACCGTTTCCAGTTACCGTTTTTATCAAATCGGTAAAGACAAATGTGTTTAGAAAATGTTTCAATTGCTGACTCTTTTGTTAGTGACTTTGGGTGTTAATGCGGCTTATGCTCCGAGAGGTGTTGATAACTGCAGTCGCCTGTCTAAAGGTGACGAGGGCACGCTGTGCCGGGTGCGAACCTTAGACGCCGATGGATCTAGTTTAACATCTGCATCTTCCGAGAACACGAAGCGACTCTCCGTAGAATGCAACCAGCTGCTTCTCTTTGAAAGTTATCTGGAAGCGAACTATTTCCAAAGATTTTCAACGCTTGCTGAACTATCACTTGAGAACTGCAAACTTTTGCGAATACCCGGCAACGCGTTCGAAGGCTTACGAGAACTGAAAAAGCTATCGGTTCGATCTAAGAACTACGATTGGAGCCCGAATAAAAACTTGGAACTCTCACTCGGAACTTTCAACGGTTTACGGGAATTGCAAACACTCGATCTGGGTGAAAATAACTTGAAGGCGATACCACAGGATGTCTTCTGCCCGTTGGACAATTTACAAGTGCTAAATATAACTCACAACAGGATCAAAAGTGTGGATCGTCTCGGCTTTGGGAAAAGCTGTGGTTCCGGTCTGCGAAGCCTAGATTTAAGCCACAATGAACTCAAGACGCTCTCCGAGGAATCGGAAATTACAGGATTAAAACGGCTCCAGGAGTTAAGACTCCAACACAATAATATCACAGATATTTCAGGTGAAACATTTAATGGACTTATTTCGCTACGAATTCTAAATATTTCTTATAATAACCTTCAGTTTATACCAGAGGGTACGTTTGCGAGCACGAAGGAGTTGCGAGAGGTTTATTTGAATAATAACTTGTTATTTGAACTAGCCAGGGGCGTGTTCCACCGATTAGATCAGTTGCTTGTCTTAGATTTGTCGAATAATAAGCTTTCGAGCGCTCATATAGACGGTGGTACATTTATTGGCCTTATACGCTTAGTTATTCTGAATTTATCTAATAACGCGTTGACGAGGATAGATGGCAAGACGTTCAAGGACTTATTCTTCCTGCAAATATTAGATTTAAAAAATAATTCTATAGGTTATATTGAAGAGAATACTTTCCTTCCTCTATATAATTTGCATACATTGAATTTAGCAGAAAACCGCTTGCATACGATAGATGAGTTCCTATTTAACGGATTGTTTGTACTTAGCAAATTAAACTTGAACAATAACTTACTAATTAATATAGATCTGAAGGCATTTAAGAACTGTTCCGACCTTAAAGAATTAGATTTAAGTTCAAACCAGTTAACAGACGTCCCGTCAGCCATTTGGGAGTTATCTCTATTAAAAACTTTGGATCTCGGCGAGAATCAAATACTGGATATCAAAAACGGCTCCTTCAAAAACTTGGACCAATTAACCGGTTTAAGATTAATCGACAATCAAATTGGAAACCTTACAGTCGGTATGTTTTTTGATTTGCCAAGCCTACAAGTGCTCAATCTGGCTAAGAATAAAGTCCAAGCCGTAGAAAGAGGCACCTTTGTTAGCAACAAACAGTTAGAGGCGATCAGATTAGACGGCAATTTCATATCAGATATCAACGGTGTTTTTTCGACGATACTGAGTTTACTTTGGCTCAATCTATCGGACAATCACTTAGTTTGGTTTGACTATGCTTTTATACCGATTAATCTGAAATGGCTCGATGTGCACGGTAACTTTATTGAACATTTAGGGAATTATTACAAACTTCAAGACGAAATTCATATAAAAACATTAGACGTAAGTCATAATCGTATTGTGGAAATATCGCCCATGGCAATTCCCAATAGCGTGGAGTTACTATTCATTAACAATAACCACATAAACAGTATCCAAGTGAACACGTTTATGGAGAAGCGTAATCTCACCCGAGTTGATATTTACGCAAATGCGATATCTCATTTAGATATCAACAGCCTCCGGTTGTCTCCGGTCCCCTTGAACAAGTCGCTGCCAGAGTTCTACATCGGAGGAAATGTGTTTAACTGTGATTGTTCCATGGAATGGCTGCCTTTGATAAACAATATGACTGCGATGAGACAGCACCCAAGAATAATGGATCTTGAGAATGTAATGTGCAAAATGACACACACAAGAATCGATACACACGTACCATTAAGCAACTTAAAGTCAACCGATTTCTTGTGTACATACGAAACTCATTGTTTCACTCTATGCCGTTGTTGTGATTACGTAGCTTGCGATTGCCAAATGACGTGCCCGAATAATTGCTCTTGTTATCACGATCCGACTTGGAATAAAAATGTAGTCGATTGTTCTAGCCAACGTGCAATTGAAATACCGGAGAAAATTCCAATGGACGCAACAGAGGTATACTTAGACGGTAACGACTTTAAAGAACTTCAAAATTATGCATTCATAGGTCGCAAAAATATGAGATCTCTGTATGTTAATTCAAGTGAAGTTGAGAACATTCAGAATAGAACATTCGCTGGTTTATCCTCCCTCATTACGTTGCATCTTGGTAATAATAAACTAAAGCATTTAAATGGCTACGAATTTGAACATCTGACGCAGCTTAACGAGCTTTACTTACAAGACAATTTCATCAGCCATATAGCGAACTCGACGTTCCTAACTTTAAATTCATTGAAAATCTTAAGAATTGATGGCAATCGACTGGTAGATTTTAACGTTTGGAGTTTAAACATTAACAGAAACTTGAACGCTCTCACATTAGGTAACAACATGTGGTCGTGCAAATGTAGATATTTACAAAAGTTCACATCATACATTTCTGAAAATGTCGTTAAAATTGTTGATATAACAGATGTGTGGTGTTGGAATACTGACCCAAAATCTACACAAAAGAAGGAGCTGAATTTGAATGGCACGATTTGTAGCGACTATTACGCCGGAGATTCTGTTATAGATAACATGTTGGTCTCAAATTACATGCCCATGATGGTGACTACGCTCTCTGGATTCATGTTGATTATGCTAGTCATCCTTGTAATTTTCTTATTCAGAGACACGATTCGCATATGGCTTTATACAAGTTGCGGTATAAGATTGTTCCCATTCACTGGAGCGTACGACGACACTGATAAATTATACGATGCTTATGTTTGCTACAGCCCTAAAGACGATGATTTTGTTATTCAAACGTTGGCTGCCGAATTGGAAAATGGTAACCCTTCATATCATCTTTGTTTACACTACAGAGATATCCCTCAACACAATGTGGCCTACATGCAATGCACGTTGCCGCTCCCTGAGGCAGCGGAAGCATCTAAGCGCATCATAATCGTCCTCACAAGAAACTTCATCGAAACGGAATGGTCGCGTTTCGAATTTCGCCAAGCATTGTACGAAATCCTTAAGCCTCGAATTTATACCTTAGTAATAATAGAAGAAAGCTCCATATTGCCTGAAGCTGAATGCGATCCCGATTTGAGGCCATATTTGAAAACGAGTTCAAGGATAAGATGGGGCCAAAACAAATTCTGGGAAAAGTTGCGTTATGCGATGCCGGATCAGAAATATAAATCTAAATCGTCTACTTATAGAAACAATATCAATTCTTATACGATGAGAAGTGGTATGCAGAACGGGACGATGAGGTCGTTTTCCTTCACGGAGAAAATGAGAGGGTCAGCGGACGGTGTGAGTACAACGCCGGAATTTGTGGAAAATCGTCCGCAGCAAGTTCAGACGGGGTCATATGGGCCTGACGGTAGACCGCCTTCAGATCATATATATTCTTCTATAGATTCTGATTATTCGTCGTTAGAGCTAGGTGCAAACAATCCGAATAGGAGACGAGAGTTTAGGCACTGGCCACCTCCTCCCCCACTGATCGACACTCAGTCCTCAGGTCAGGCTTACCTTGTCTAGTCTACGCTTCTCATAAACTCATGTAAACTCATTTAGTCAAAGCTTAATTGTGAATATTTGTATTAATCGCAACGCGCGCTTTACCAAATAATTAAGATTTTAATCTATTTTTGTAATTTCTCGCCGTTACAAAGGGCGTTTCATAATGTTGGTGTAAATACATTCTATAAGACTGCTGTAGAAATATTATGTGAATTTGTATATAGATTGTAAATAAATGTCCATTATAAGTCACGAGTATACTATTTATGTATTTTAATAAAGCCATTGTGATAATTTTTGCTATAAAACATTTATTTTTATTTTTTACCCTTAACCATATCACACACATTGCCTTAGTTGAGATTTTATCATTCTAATTTGTAAACATATATTCATATCTTTCAAAGTCTTTGAGATTAACAACAATAAAATACACACATCAAAAGTGTCTAGGGATCAACATATATTTTTGCAATAACTTTTCTCTTGATTGATATTAATTTAAATTTTCTTTAAGGATTCATCAAATAAAGTGTTTTCGTTTGTCACAGTAACGATAAACCAAGTCACCTTTGCATTAATACAGAAATTTGCCATTTTCCTAATAAAGGGATTTTTGACATTTGAACCACTAACATTAAAGTTCGAAAAAAAGACTGAAATAACAGTTTTCTTTAAAATTTTATTGGGTAACTTAAACAATTAATAATCCGTGTTTCTACCGCGAACACTAACAACACAAGAACATCGGTTTGGCATACTCAAAATGAGTTCATCCAAATCACGCTGTGGAATGGCCGCCCATGTTCGTTGCAACAACAAAAAAAGGTCTTCTTGCAACTGGATACCCTCCATATTCGGCAGAGCTCTTCTCTGTAGCATATCCCATGCATGCTCAATCGGGTTCAAGTCTGGCGACTGAGCAGGCCAGGGCAGGACATTGATGTTAGCTGCGGCGAGAGTCTGTCTTACAACTCTTGCGGTGTGCGGTCGTGCATTATCATGCATTAACTGAAATAAGGGACCGATTTGCACTTGTAGAGGAACGAATGAAGTGAACCTTCATTCCCGAAGACCGCTACGGGTACCACCTATAGCAATGCACAATCGTAGGATTCGATATCAATGGGCTCTTGAACACAGAAATTGGGTAGAAGAACAATGGCGTTTCGTGTGCTTTTCTGATGAGTCTCGTTTTGGTATGAGACCGGATACAAGACGTATACGACACTGGAGAACCCCTGGACGCCAACAGCGATTAAAATCCTGCCAGGAAGTCCATCCTTATAGTGGTGGAACCATCATGGTATGGGCGGGTATTTGGATCGGCGGAAGAACTGAGTTGATTTGGATCAGAGGCAACCTCAACGCTCAAATTTATGCTGAGACGATTGTATCTGACGTCATCGTTCCTCTACAAGTGCAAATCGGTCCCTTATTTCAGTTAATGCATGATAATGCACGACCGCACACCGCAAGAGTTGTAAGACAGACTCTCGCCGCAGCTAACATCAATGTCCTGCCCTGGCCTGCTCAGTCGCCAGACTTGAACCCGATTGAGCATGCATGGGATATGCTACAGAGAAGAGCTCTGCCGAATATGGAGGGTATCCAGTTGCAAGAAGACCTTTTTTTGTTGTTGCAACGAACATGGGCGGCCATTCCACAGCGTGATTTGGATGAACTCATTTTGAGTATGCCAAACCGATGTTCTTGTGTTGTTAGTGTTCGCGGTAGAAACACGGATTATTAATTGTTTAAGTTACCCAATAAAATTTTAAAGAAAACTGTTATTTCAGTCTTTTTTTCGAACTTTAATGTTAGTGGTTCAAATGTCAAAAATCCCTTTATTAGGAAAATGGCAAATTTCTTTATTAATGCAAAGGTGACTTGGTTTATCGTTACTGTGACAAACGAAAACACTTTATTTGATGAATCCTTAAAGAAAATTTAAATTAATATCAATCAAGAGAAAAGTTATTGCAAAAATATATGTTGATCCCTAGACACTTTTGATGTGTGTAGTTATAAATCTTATGACGTTATACAATACAATATACACACGCATAATTATTATAAAATCATGCAATAGAACATTATTTTGATTCATATTTTTTACTAAGAGTTCCCCTTAACTAAAACTGTTAAAACAACGTCATACGGCCCACACTTCTTGACTTAGCTATACCCACTATGGGTATACGACTTTCTCACATTATCGCGTGCATAATAACAAAGAAACGTAAACAGAGTTTATAATCGCGCCAACGGTGGAGATTATAATGGTGGTAGCAGATATAGTATGTATAAGCTTAGGTAAGTATGACTAATTGCGGTTAATGTGGTGGTTTTGATGGATTAAGAGCATCGTCACATATCTGATGACTGCGTCAATGAGTGCGAGTTCTTGTACAAACATTTTTGAACTTTTTAACATCAATACACTAAGAAGAAGATTGTTATACGAGATCTTTTTTTAAAGTTAATTGTTGAATGACCTATTAAAAGCTTATTTATAACATGAATTAAGTAACTAAGTTTTTAGTGGAATTGAAATTAAACGATTAGAAATTGTTTGACATTTGTTTGTCAAGTAAAGTAAAAAAACACCAGATTCCATTACTTATTTACGTCATCCTTCTGATAACTCTTTACTGATATCAACGGATCTAGTACTGTAAGATGTTGTACAGACGCCAGCACATCAAGCTATCCCTAACTGACAAATTTGTCCAATTGAAAATGAACCTTATGAATTTGCAATGAAGTTGAAATTCTGTCAAAGAAATTTGACAGATTGTGGTAACTTGATGTTCTGGCCTCTGTACTTATTAGTGTAAAATATAATGAGTAAAAATCTGACCGTAAAAATTAGGTGAAGTGAGCTGTCATTCCCCGTACGCTAGACTTTCCAAAATAAAGCTTTTCGAAATTAACTTGCAAGAATTAAACAAAATACAAGCTACAAATTTTAACTTACATTTTTTACAAAAGTACAAACAAAAGTGCGTGATGATTTGGATTAGACTTCGCACTATTTTGTATACAAAGTTATTCAACTCACGCCACACACTAACATAACCTTATTAGGCACGGAAAGGTTTCGTGTATGAAGGTTTGAAGGTTGTTGACGAAAGAATGCAATATTTATAGGCTGTATATCAGCCGGTCTATTCTGTAAAAAGGAGATTGTTCTAGACCGCCCTATAACCAACAAACATTTGACGTGTACGTTAATTTTAATTATATTTTAATATGCTTTTTAAAAATAATAAATTCAAGCGGACACTATTTAATTCTTAATAGGTTTTCAAAAGTGACCTCATTGATTTTATTACCAACTGAACTCGCCATCTTTCAAGGAATTGTCAATGTGAATGTCACAAAAGATTTGACAGTGTCGCTCTCGCTCATATTACATAAATATCGATATCGACGACGATGTCCATAATATCTAGTGATAAATAATGGATGTTCGATATTTATCACTTCCAAAACATTGAAAATGTGCAACATAAAAGTTTTTCATGCATATTTTTTTCATGGAATTAGTTCCGTGAACATTTTAATGGAACTTATGATGAATATGGCCTAGCACGATTAAGATGAAAATATAATGATCAAAACAAACTCACAAAATGTACAGGTAGTCGAATGAGGGATTTTCTCACAAGTGAGAAAATATTAGTTCAAAAGAGGCGTTGTTAAAAAATACGTCACTGTCTTAGGTTTTTGACATCAAATAAGCTTTCTTATTTACGGATCTTATTTTTGTTATCAGTAGCCAGTAAAAAATAGACGTATTTTTTACCCACGCCATCTATTGAACTATGTTTTTTCACTTGTCAGAAAATCTCTCACGATTGAAATATCATTTACGACGCAACTCTAGTGAATTGTTCTCATAACCATTTCACGACTTAATAGCCATATTTATACTTTTTAAGTACTTAAACTCTATTTTTAAATGTCGCAAACTAAAACGTTACACATTGTTCGTCGGGAACAAAATATTTTATTTTAGCATTAATTTAATTGGAGTAGAATCATAGCAACAACGTGTTTATGTTTGAAACGGAACAAATTAATTTACATTTGACATATTGATCTTTCATTTTGGTCTACTAAATTAAAACCACAGATTAAATAGGTGGTAATTGATAATCGATATATGTACAATGATTGATCTTCAAGAGAGCATCTCTACGTCACTACGTCAGTCGGTGCCTGTGGCTGTGTTGTGTTGTTGTGAATACCTAACTATTTGGCGATTTCTTTTGGCGTTTTTGATTTTGTTTCTGTTTAACGGACTACAATTTGGATTGCTTTCAACGTGACCTGCTGGCTTCGAATAACTGATTCTGTGATCTGCTTAAACGACACCTTAGCATTTTGACAACGGATAACGGACTTCGCTTAAAGTAAACTTCAACCAATAAATAATAACTGTACCTAAAAGGCATAATACAACTGTATGTACGGTAATATTTTACTGTATTTGAAGTTTAATGCTTTGTAGAAACCAGAAATAGCGATTTTAGAAGGAATTACTTACGTTTTCTTTTATTAAAAATAACCTCAAAATCGGTTCCTTTTCTTTAAATAAATCTTTTCTCTAAAGTGTCCGTCAAGAAACTTTGTTCTTATGGGCTAATAAGGGCAGTTTACAAATAGAAAATGATTTTTTCTATGCTGTTGGCTCCAGGGCGAACAATGTATGGGCGTAGAACAATCTCCTTTCAAAGTGAAAACTTATGTGACGTGAGCTGTCATTTCATCTGATACTAGGGACTGACCAGCTCACGTCAAGCTCACTTCACATAAGATTTACCGGTGAGATTTTTTCAGAATATATAGGTAGATTGTTGTGCATATTTTATACAGTTAGGGAAATTAATTGCTAAGAAAGTTGACACCTTAGGTTATTTTACAAATTACACTAGTTTACAAAATTGAACTTTTTTTATACCCCAAAATAAATGTACCTATATAAATATGTTAATCTACCTTCCTTAGACCTAAAAATGTTAGCAGAAATATTTTATCACGTCACAATTTCTTCCTGCAGTCAAATGGTTTTTTTTTACTACCTAACGTGGTGACGACAGTTTATTGTTTATTATTGTTAATTTTCTAAAGATGGGAGTAAACATGTCATTAAAGATTCATTTTCTGCACTCGCATCTGAGTTTTTTCCCTGAAAACTTAGGAAGAATGAGTGACGAACAAGGGGAACGTTTTTACCAAGATTTAAAGGTTTTTGAAGAACGACATCAAGGATTTTGGGATGAAAACATGTTAGGGGATTACTGTTGGTCCATTATAAGAGAAACTGATTCAAATAACTATAAAAAGTAGGCAAAAATTTGTCATTTTTATTTTGGTTTTAGTATTATTACCCAAATTATGTATTTCAGTTGAGTTAATAAATATTTCTTAAGCCAGACGTGACAGAATTTTTTTATTATTTTTTCTGGATAATTCTACCTGAATGAATAACAAAATAACAACTTTTAGCTGGGGTATGAAAACCATGTAAACTAGTGTTACAACTGCCACACCAGTAGTGACTGAGCATGTGTTTATAGGGTTTGATTCCTAAGTCGCGCATAATGTCATTGAGTTTTTCCACTAACTTATTAGATGTTCGCCTATTAGAAGCTGTTTGCTCAACGATTAATATGGTTATATTTATTGTCGTTTCGAGATATCTTTTCTTATGAACCTATGGGGTTCATATGACATTTGAAGGGCTAAAACTTTTCAGTAGCAGCCAGGAGTCTGGAATTATGGCCGTTAAATGGCAATAGGCCAGCCATATCACGAGGGACTTAAACATAACAGGCGAAATGTCGGTACTATGGGGACACCTCTGCTTAAACCTTCGGAGAAACTAGGCGTGATTTTATGTTATGTTTTTTAATGTAAATATTCGGACAATTTTAATTGATAGGTAATTTACTTAAAAGTTGACTTCCTTGATTTAGAATTGTCGCCGTTATCGACATCGATAAGGAGGACTTTATACATATACTTATATATAAACATCTTACTCTAAGACAGGTAGCCGCTAATCTACATGTAGCGCTATACTTTTCAACTTGGGCCAGAAAATCAACAAGAATGAAGAGTTTGGATGGAATATAATAACAAAAAAACTTGAACAAGTTGTGTAATTTTAAAACTCAACACGTTTTTAATTTCGTAACTTTTAAGAAGTAGCCAATAAACCCAGTCTTATCGCACACAATCTTAGAAGAAGGAAAAAAGATAAGCTCCCAAAATGTTTGCATTAAATCTCACTAAATTAAAAAAAAACAATGGTCTCTCAGGCACGTGAAGCTACCTGCAGCCAAATCTGACAAAGCTTGGCAGACGTGACCAGAATAGGGTGGTCATCTCTTCCATATCATAATCGCAGGAACTCACCCACAGAATTTTAAATTCCGAATCTTCCTTGTATAACCTCAAAGGGAACCTGCGTATAATACGATTCATTATACGTTTTTGTTTTATTAAAAAAAATGTATTAAAGTTTTCTTTTTGATCTAGATGAAAGAAAAGCAAGCCTTTAAACAAGTTTTGCTTGTTTTAGATCAAGCAGCCTTGTATCTTTTTTAGAACAAAACGTAAATACAGATTTAACATCACTACTAAATTATTCTTACTTAATTAATTATTTTAACACATTTCTTCAAATTATGACCACTCAGACCTAACCCACTACTCTAGAAAGGTTTGTCTTTTTCATCACACCATAAAAAATTAAAACAATACACATCACAACCTTTTAAAGTTTATAGCTGTGCCAAGCAAACAAACCTCCTTTGACCTGCCCGACATCCGTGGCTGAATCAACTTCAAACCTCTTTTCCCGTCCACGTCTTCCATAGTCCCTTAGATCCTAAATCACATACTCCCGTAAATTTCTGTTCTCCTGGTACATAATTTCCGCTTGCCAAGATGGTGGGAGCTAGTAGTGGGTCAAGGCTAATTTAAATATGCGATGCTTTAAGTAGTGCTAGCTGGTCATCTGCCCCTAGTACATTAGCCTATTTAGTTCCATTAAAATTTTATTGGCTGGGAAGATTGTCATGGTGATAATAGTGTGTGGTCTTGGTGAGTAAATTAGCATGACAAATTGATTTACTCATGGAAGCGATTGGTCTATTTTGTTTTGGTAATTGTTATTTTATCAAGCAATCTAATAGTTGCTTTTTAGTTTCGTGATTGTTGGTTGTAGATTGTTGTTGTCATTAAAAAGTACCTCGTTGTGTGGAAATATAGATTCAAGTTGACGAGTAAGGACTAGGGGATTAGTTTCAAATTATACCTTAACGTTTTTTTTTTGTGGGATTTATAATGACAATCAGACGCAGTATAACTCATATTTTTTTTATTTTCAACAACAACAATAAATTACATGATAGCATACCTAATGAAAAAAAAATCCAAATGGAGTAATATGTACAATAGGTACATTAAATCACTGATTGAAATCTTAACCACATTAATTTACAACATAATATTAATTATCAAATTTAATACATTTCAAATAAATTTACAATTTATAAGCAAGTGCTAGGGAATATAACATAATTTCAGTTGAAACAATACAACAGTCATTAATGCAATAACAATTCTATTACAATACCCATTTCAATTAAATGCCGTTATTGCAGACAATAATTTATTATAATTTTCCATCTATCGTGCAATATTCAATTACATTGAAATTGAACAATATTGCTTTTGTTGTTGTTAGAGTTACGCTTCATAACATTTTCTGGGTTTTATTAATAGCTGATATAGACCTCTCCTTGAATCACATAAAAATTCTTTAAAAAAACGTTCATATTTACTCAACTTTGATAAATTTCCAGAAAAAAATGTTTCATTCCATAAAAACATAATCCGGAACATTTTAAAACAAAAATAGGCAAATCTATTCAGCCATTTTGAAGTGATGCTTCTACCAAAGAACCAAATTTCATTTTTATTTTCCATTACTTTGAAAGATAACTAGGAAGTGGCCTAGAAACTTCTAAACTAGTTTTTCTAGTGTTCATGTTGAGGGTTTCCCTTCCATGATCCTGTTTGCCGGTCAGATCAACGTCGTTAAGGTGACAATTAACATTTGTATGCATATTTGCACAAAATCGCATGATACTTCACATTTCGTCTAATATTGAAGCAGAATTTAGAACAGTGTCCTTTGAATATTTAAATGCGCTGCTCACACAGCACGATTTATTCCTTTTTCAGTACAATATCGTAATTTTCAATAGAATTTCCAGTCGTTGTATATATACACTTACCAAGTGTGTATGAATTTATTATCAGACGATGATTCATACCTAGACCATTATAATGATTTCACGCTGGCATTCATCCGGTCACTATAGGATTAACACAAATGGATCTAATTAAACTCAGTCCTGGTTGAGACCAGGTTATGGGGAGCAGACAATTGAATGTAGGGAATTAGCCTGTGAGGTCTAGACACTCTAATCCCGTCTTCATTGTCATGTATGAAACAATCACTATAACTGGTATCTCGTGTTGGATATGGGTATGTAAGGTCGCCAGCGCACCAAGTTATACCAAACTGTCAAATTTCGCCAAATGATTTTAAACTTTAAAACTTTGGCAGTTAAGTTCAAAATCGATTTTAAAAAATTGTCAGTTTGTGGTAATTTGACGTAGGTACTAGCGACTGTACTATCTATACATATGTTTAATAAAATTGTAGAAAAGTGGTGCCTGTACAATGGAAATATATAAAAAAAGTAGCAGAGGTTGTTATTATATCGAAGCCAAACCCGAAATAGTAATTAATTATTTTTTTATCTGAGTGTTTGTGCACGCTAATATCAAAAACGGCTTATTCGATTTAGATGCGGTTTCACTAATATTAAATTGTAGTAAGCTTCACTTAACATTTAGTTTTCGTGTCAATCGGTTCATAAATAAAAAAGTTATGTCAATTTAAGGTATGCTGCCCGAAAAGTCACTATTCCACGCGGACAAAGTCGCAGGCACAGCTAGTCAATAATATAAGCTCAGATAAGTTAATTTTAATCATTTCATTTTTTATATTTGTTGTTTTTCATTTCAAACATATAACTAAAAGCAGCCTAGAAACGTCAGTAGAATTATCCGAAAGGGTTACCGCTACCCAGGAACATAAAGGGCTTAGGAAGGAACAATATGGATGAGTTTTAGTCAGTAAGAATCTGACACTCCCTAACTAACGCTCCACCCAGAGCGGGAGGGTTCATTTGATGATTCACCATAAAAAAAACCTGGCAATAGGTAACTTTTTGTCACAGTCTGACCACGGACTGAGTAATACTGAAATACTGAAAACTATAAACAAGGCAGATAAATACGAAAAACAGAACAATTTTTCAGAGACAACACCCTTGCAAAACATTCAGTCAACAGTGAAAGTGACTCATTTCAAAAAGATCATAGGTGACACACATGGTGTCCTAAAAAAAACCACCGTGATCCAGTTCTCACAAGACTTATGACATCTAACAATTAACATGAATTTATAAGGTGATTCAAGTTTGTAATACAGTAAGTAAGTATCACTCAGATACAAGTGTATCATGTAGTTTATCAATAAGTGATATTTCCTTGCTACTAGAGTTTGCTTGTCTGATTCAGGGCTTGGATCGTTACTCACTACACTACTACTCACTAAGTTTCGTCATCGGTTCTAGATGTTTATTCGATATCGATAATAGGAAATGGTCTTTAGTCCATCCATGCCTATCAGTTCTGCTTATCTATGCAAATCATTGACGTGTACAATAAAAATGTAACACGCAAGTTCTTGCCATATTTACCATACATTGTCTGCTGCGCAACATGTCGCGGGTTCGATTCCCGCACGGAACAAATATTTGTACGACCTGCAAGTATTTGTTACGGGTCTGGGTGTTTTTCTATCTAAAATGTGTATGTATTTACAAAAAAAAATGTATATAAGTAGTTTATCACCCATCTCGTTACCATAACACAAGCATTAGGTTGCTTAGCTTGGGACGATACGGCGTTGTGTGAAATGTTCAACGATATTATTTTTTTATTTTTTTTATTTAGCCTACACTGCCCCACTGCTGAGCAAAGGCCTCCCCCAAATCCTTCCAGACATCTTTCTCTTGAGCCACCTCGATCCATCCCTTGTGGTACGATATTATTATTTATTAAAAATTTATGACCATACAAAATCGCGCTGATCAAAATCTAGTTGCAAATAAATTGATAATATTTAAAAAAAAACAGGCGATTTTTTTTTTAAATCTCACCGGTCAGTTGGTAATAGTGTCCCTAACATCAGGTTGAATGACAGGTCACCTTATGTTCACTCACCCAAATTCTCACAATGACATTTTTACATAATAGACGGACTACTTTGACTCGAAGTTAAGCATCAACTTAATACGACCACAATTATTATCTTAACGCCAAATTCAAATGCTGAGTCATGCACCTTACACAAGTGCTATTGTTGTCCTATTTCCACTCCCAAACTTATCATTGCGGACGTCATCATTAAGAATTACTGTGGGAGAGTCGTCGAAAGCTGAGCAATTTTATGTGACATTTGTCATACAATGATAGGTACTGGCCATTAACACCCACTCCTTCAATTGTTTCATCAATTAGAGTATTCACACCCACAGAGACTGTTAGTTATTAACTTATTGTTTATTTCTCGACCCCTTAAGCGAATAAATTAATAATGCAACTTATTTCATCTTTATTATCGTTTAGATTTCTTATTTTGTTTTGTTGTGTTAGTTTTATCCTCGTGTTTAAGTAGCATAACAGAGTTATTTCATCATTAAACTATGATTTAAGTGAATTCAGTTTTTTTACACTACTACATAACTTAATTTTAGATTTAGTAGCTTATGTTTTATAACTAGTATGTAAAGATTCACAAAATCATAGAATTTACAGAATGATAATTTATTCCATCCTGAAATATCTACTTTTGTTTCGGTCTTTTAGTCCTTTGATACCCTTTTTACCTGATAGTGCTTGAAAAATAGTCTAGAATAATTCAAAAATTTGAGAGTATTCTAACTTTTAATGCAAATATTTACTTTGAAAGTTTTATGATTTCAGCAAAGTCTTTTATTCTTTCGTTTATTTTTTCTATTGGGTTACTGATTAAATTAACCAGCCTAAAATCAGCTAGCACAAAAAGTCAATAGGACGGATATCAAATTCCATTGTCTTCAATATTCACAGTAGCAACATTCTCAAAAGGCATAAAGGAGAAAAAGTTTCCAAACGCCCATAAAACACATGGAAAGGTTATGACTCATTGTTGACTCCCTATTGACATAAATACGGTAGTCGTAATAAAACGGTCTTAGAACCATGACATAAATTCTCCTAAGTATCTCTCCGTACCTTTTGTTATATTTTTTGTCCCATAAATATCACGCAAAATGTTTACTTTGTCTTATTCTTAGTTTTTACTATCCTCTTTGTTTTTAACAATGGGCTCATGTTGATTGACATTCTTGAAAAGCTTTCCTTGACTGCTTGATATTGCTGTCAGCAGGTTTTTATTGTTGGCTAGTTTCGTTATGTTACTTAGCTCAACCATTGTTTCTTTTTTTAAGTAATGTCACGGTCCATACATAGAGAAAATTTTACAAAGGACAAATCAGTTAGGAAATTTGGGGTGTAATATGGGACTGAAACATAACTGGCTATTTGTGGGTATGCTACAGGTATACCTCTGCCGAACTCTTCGAGCAAAACAAGGGTGATGTTCTGTATATTACGTGTGTTGGTAATTTGTTTTTATTTCCAAGTTTCTATTTCCGTGTTTCTCCTTATAACGGGGAGTAATAAATGTTAAGCAAGTGCCTGTCGTAGTTAGTTACGGACTCAACCAACATGTATGATGCTCATTAAATCGTACCGTCCCACGCACTACAATATCAATCGATTTAACATCAGCCAACTATCAACTAGCTTGACATCACATTTTATAGCTGATCCATTCTAGGTTCCATAAACAATGTGCTTAATGACCACATTATTTGTAATCAATCCGCAAAACATCCTGACCTCTAAGGTAACATAAGTAAAGATACAAATTCGCATTACGCTGTATATGTATATATACAACGTGGCGCTATAATATATACCTACATATACCTACATATACGTGTATGTAATCAATCAAGACGAACTTAATACGCATTTAAACGTACATGTAACCGCTAACGATGTCTCTGTGATATCATCGTGCTATGTCGAAATAATTACCTTTATAGGTGTTTGATTATATGCGAATAACGTGCCTGCTTCAATTATATCATTCCTACGCGCTAGATTACTGAGGCTGCGCAAAGTGGATGATGAAAATAGAATAGAGGTGGTACTTTAATGAAAATTGTAGCTGTGGTAGATTACGCAGTGACTACGTAAATGTTAATAATTCACATAATGTACTTATAAAAAAAAATACTTTTATTCTGTAACTAAGAGCTATATTTATGATTTAATGGTGAACAAACATCTGGAGATCGAAATAAACAAGTTCTTAGAAAATAAAAACAATTGCTGAGCTTATGAGAAATAAAATGCTATCGTTACCTATCTACTGTTTGACAAATATAGAGGCACGTTGCCTGTATAAATTTACGCTACGGCTACATTGTCGCGATGTAGCGAACTATACTTTGAGTGCACTTTCTTTTTAGCAAGATGTCGGGCGGAGTGTGCTAGAGTGAAGTTCACCTTATCACTACAATGTAGTCGCAGCATTATAAACTGCAATTTTAGATACCACTCTTGCAAATTAGTAGTAGTTATAGCCCTTTAGCAAAACATAGACATAGTTACACAATAAAGAGACATTATATAAGGTGGTAAAACCTTTATTAAACAATCGCAGAATAGAAAAACTTTTTAATGTCAGTACCAGCAGTCCACCACTAAACATTCATTCAACCTGTCTAGCCTTTTCCCAACTATGTTGTGGTCGGCTTCCAGTCGATGAAGCTGTATATCTGTATTTTACTTGAAGTGACTGCCTATCTGACCTCCACAACCCAGTCAGTGACTGGGTAATAAGACCTCTTGGTAAGACAGGCTGTCAGACTTTCAGGCTTCTGACCACCTGTATCTTTTCGCTGTCAAAGATCCACGAATAAAAGCCGGGATCAGCGGCTTAACGTGCTTTTTGGGGCACTAAGGAGTCTCGGTATGTAAAGATAGTCACCCCACGACTAACTCCGGTAAGCGTAGCTTAACCTGATTGTATGATCCGTGCGGCTGTTATTACTTAGTTACGAGCTCATCCACCACTAAACATTCATTCTAGACACTAAACTATCACAAACGATTTAGACCAACTAAAACATAGCCTCAAACAGCTGAACTTCTAAGCACACCAACTTCAAATTGAATAATACCTCTAATTAATCAAATGATTGTGGCAAAGACATTGAAGGACAAATGTAATTCGACGATTACCTCGCAATAGAACATTCTGTTGAATCTGATTGATTACACTTAGTTAATGGGAATTTCAGTATGAACAATCCTACTAAATATTTCGACTATCTGTTTGTACTTAATTGGGGTATAAACAAAGATCTCAGTGTTCGCGGCATTAATTTCACGTAAGACATACGTTGTAATCATAACATGAATTCGTGTTTTGGTATTGCATTCGGATAGGAATTTGACTAGGCATCCTTGTTTATTGATGTTTATGTGTCTTTAGATTGAATTGTTAACTAAGGATATATGTATGGTGGTGTGATATCCTTTGTTTTAGTGTAGCTTCGTGTATTTGTTTGTCTCTATCACATAACATTACGAATATTACATTCTTAATTAAATCTAATAGCGTTGGTTGTAGTGTTGGTGTGTAGGGAAATGTTATTAATCCGTTGTGGGCGGGAGCCATCCGCATCAGTAGGTCGAGATAAAAAATGGGAATCAAATTATTTTGTGATCCTGTAAGAGCTAGCGCGCACTACTATTTTTTTAGCGTGTGATAATTTTGTCGCAGAAATGTAACAAATTAGTTTATGTGGTAGCGCGTGAGTACAAGAGAAAAACGCCCCGATTATAAAAATGTAGCGCGCGCGATTCTAAAATCGTGTCACAACAAATAATATCGTAGTGCGTGCTAGGCCTATTTTTAACATTTTCATTGCAATACACTT
Source organism: Hyppa rectilinea (assembly GCA_951799385.1). NCBI lineage: Eukaryota > Metazoa > Arthropoda > Insecta > Lepidoptera > Noctuidae > Hyppa > Hyppa rectilinea. Next base: position 13,951,011 of record OX637315.1, read on the forward strand.
ATTAAAAATATTACATAACTGTAATTCCGAAGCTGTCAATGACAATCAATCTCTCACAAAGCTATGCTGCTGCGACTGCTCAAACTCATTTTCGACCACTTCAATATCTTCTGTTTGGCTTACGACATTCCCATCCGATTTACCATTACCACGGATCCATTCATTAGTTGTAAGTTAAGGTTTAATGACGTTGATTTTAATTACACAATGGGCCAACACTTCATTAAATTGTCACTCACGATGGTTCTTTTCGTAATAATCTCTAAGGTGTGACGTAATACATTCCTACTGACTTTTGACATCATTGTGAGTTATTGACTTTGAAGACGCGTTCATTTGAATTGGATAGACTGTTTGAGGCTTCTAAGGCTTCTTTGTATTTCGAGTGTTCTATTTTAGGATTTGGTAAGAGTAGTTTCTTATGGAAAACGTATATGTTTGTCATAGTCTTATTTTGACGATTGATTTACCTAAAAGATCACTTCTTGCGCTTGATGCCTGAAAATAATTCATGAATTACTTAATATGATTGGCATTTTTCCGATTTTTTTAAGTTCATGTAAGAATGTTCATGGTCAGTGGAAAAGTCAGCTCTGCTGGGTCAGCGGGGTTGTCCGAAAGGGTTACCGCTACCCCGGAACATAAAGGGCTGACGAAGGAACATGGATGGGTTTTAGTCAGTGAGAGTTTGACACTCCTTTCGCTCTTACCGCTCTACCTAGAGCTGGAGGAGTCATTAGATGATTTCCCACCCTCGAAAAAAAAGACAGCTAAATTATCTCTATCATCGCCTGTCAATAAAATTAACCTACGAAAGTAATAAACGTAACTTTTATAGCTGTGGATAGTACACCATATGGTAGCGCACGTAAACACAACATCACCGTATTTTTCTTCCCCATGACGTCACTCTACGCTCCACAATTTCCATAATCGACTCACGAAGCCCATTCTAACCTAAAACATACCTACCAGTACATACCTAGTCGTAAACAACGCGTCGTGTTTTTATTAAAATTCCTTTAATAATTTCGCCTCGTTTGCTCGGCAAGTGGGTCATGGGACTTCTACATAGTTGTTGGCAGTGCCACAGGCCGGTCACTAGCCGCAAAAGGGGGTATGTGGAGAGATAGAAAATAGTTTTAAAGAGGACTCCATCGGTATTCACTATGGACGGCAACCGGGAAGCCTGCCCTAGTTCGGATTTCAATTATCCACCTCAAACCATTTGTTTTCTGAACGTAAAACGAAACAAACATCGAAGCTCTGAATGTGTTACCAGGAGCGCATATTTTCAGAGAATTTTATTCGACTGAACATAAGTACTTACTTTGTTTTTGTTTCTATCGGTTTGTGATCCATAAAAGAGCAATTGTTTTGTGTTTTAGTATTGTAGACTACAGTTAAAGTAGCCTTAAGGAAGTTTTACAAAAGCGTTTGTTTATACAGTTTTTGTAAAGATGTGGTCAAAATGATTAAAGATGTGGTTATTTAAGCAACTATTATGAACTAGCTTTTGCCAGCGGCTTCGCCCGGCTTTTCCACGGGAAGCGTACATTTTGCAGCGATAAAAAGCTTATAATTATGCTATTCCAGACTATAATCTATCTTTGTGCCAAGTTTAATCCAGCTCCGTTAAGTAGTTTTTGAGTTTATTCGTTACAAACATACATACAAATCTTACCTCGTTGTCGATTCGATTTCACTTAAGCTTTTACCTTAACATTAATTCTTTGGACTGTATCCGTAATCTTTAAATGTTTTGTTGATAAAAAATAAATGCCTACATGTTGTTACGATGTCCAACACAGTAACGAACAAAATACAATTTAAAACACGTATTTTAAAGTATTGTGATTATTATGTACCAACCCAAAATTAGCAAGCCTCAAATCCTTTGTCCAAAACCCCAATCCATTACCACTATTATCTTAAAGCTCGTTTTTCTTCTGATAAGATTTTCAAAGCAGTCCGTCGAAGCAGAGCCACGCTCAATTGTCAAACTTGTTTATATAACTTTGAGCACACTTGGAATAACAATCCTTTGTTGACGGTTCTTTTGGGCCTGCCCGTGACGAACTCAAAGGATTCGCTGCGAAGCGTGTCCACTCGAGATGGGAACATCTGTTATATTAAATTAAATGTCTTCCGTTGGGCGTCTAAATATAGATTTATAATGTCAGATGTAAAGGTGTGCGGTTAGGGTGGGCGACAATTTGCAATGTGATGCGAATATTATTTGATAGGTTTTATGATACAGTTAGATCTGGATGAATATTTATAGCACGTCAAAATTATTTTATTTAGAAACCGCGTTTAAATAGAAACGACATATCTAAAACCCTAAAAAAGATGTAAATATTCACATACCTACTTCATAATTAGAACGCTACAAAGCTATACGAACTCCTTACAAAATAAAATATATAAATATATCTCCCAGCAGCAACTAATTAAACAAAACAAACACAAACGCTGCGAAAATTAGATTCTAATTAAAGGAAATGTTCAAGTTTTCCATTGGTACGACACAAGCATTCATTAGTACGTAAAGCGTGTCATTTTGTTCGCAACAGGCACTGAATACTACGGTTAATATGTGGTAAGAAAGGGAGCCACGCACGCCGTATCACAACCAGCCAAATGAAATTTCGCACAAATGAAAATTAGATGGTGAAATAATGTGCCCATTTAAGGTGTTCAACAAACCGTGAACGAAAATAATAGTACCTCCAAGCGAAAGCACGGAGAATGATATTATAGTAATTAAGAGCAAACTACCAGAAAATTTTGTCACCGAACAATGTTTTTGGTACAACAATGTCATTAAACAAATACCCGAGTTCGCAACCAAAAGACGTCGTACTATTAACCAAATAAAACTGTTCATTAAATTCGTGATTTATGCTTTCGCGGCTTTTATTCATTGCGTTATAAATTCGCCCTCGTTCGAGATTTTACAGCTGAGTCCGGGAGATTTACTGGGGAAATACGTCGATTCCATTTCAGATCATCCCCCGAACGCGTTTGACTTAAAAATACAAATTGAAATTTTATGTTAGCCCCTTTTGTGCGATTATTTTTGGTAAAAATACCATCATGTATAAAATAAAAACCAGGTTTATCTTTCAGGATATTTTATAGTCATGCGTAATTCAATCATGCACGGACACAACACATGCTTGCTTGCTGCCTGTACGATGTGTGAAGCTCCGAATGCGAAGCGCATGCGGGGAATAAAGTAAGCATCATATTTTTTTTTCTGTTCAATCACAACTCATGTATGACTCTAAAAATGCCTTTAAAGTATTAAATTGTGTTTTAATTTAATTTTCGAATTGTTTTTATATATTTTATAGCGGATGCTTTAAACGTTCTGCATCGTACTCACATGTATAGTAATAATACGAATGATGTAACCAATTTTTTGTAACCATATTTTGTTTAGCAGACTGTTCGTGGAGTTTCTTGCCAATTCTTCTCTATAGGTACCTACTGCTTTGGAATAGGCAAATAGCTTCATTTTTCTGACTAACCGACCCTATGACAATTCGAAAATGGCAGTAATTGGTTCATTTAAAATAAATGCTATAGTTTTAGTTTGAGTTTGAATATACATTCATTTTTCGCGTAGTAACAGAACTTTCAAACAAATGACGCGTGGTGATCCACATTAAAACGTTTAGCATTCAATGAGCATTAATATAATTTGTGCTGTTCCCTTGAACTTTAAAGGTCGAATAGATGACTGTTGTGAACATGATACAGTTTAAATTATACCTAGGAAGTTTCTGTAGGTACTATGAAATGTTATCGATCAAACATATTTTGCGCTTGAAAAATAAAATTTTGTATATATTTCTGTCCTAAAATGAAATCTAATCTGTTTCAAACTTGGCTCTTCTTCTCTCGCTCCCGGCCATGGTGCAAGCCATGGTCTGGAGCAAGAGGGAGTGGGAGGCAGTCACCTTTTGCGAGCCTGCGGACGGTGAGTAATATATAGCTCACCGTCCGAGCAGGACCAGGCCCGTGCCGGACGGTGCGTACGTGTTCCACGCGCGCCTCAAAGAGATGTCAGCATATGACGGGGCCCGTTAGGGCTGAAGCCTGCCGGGTAAGCGGGATTGTCCGAAAGGGTTACCGCTACCCTGGAATATAGAGGGGTTGTGTATGGAACATGTATGGGTTTTAGTCAGTAAGAATCTGACTCTCCCTTTCGCTGGAGCGGGAGGAATAATTTGATGATTTCTCACCTTCAAAAAAAAAAGGCTTCTCTTATTGCTTGCCACCGTACTCAATCTTTGAGCACTCAAAAAAATTCCCATCATCCAATCATCGTGTCACTGAATTAAGACAATATACATAAACGTTTTATGCAAATATGATAAGAGTCCAGACGTGCCTCAATATATTTGACTTTCCATCTCATCTCATTAACATGGCCATCGTCGAAGCATTCCATTTATTATGACCGAACAAATATTACATTAACAGGTGTGTTAAATGATATCACAAAGGCGAACGCCCATAAAAGGCGATGGATCACTCAAAATACGATTAAGTGCTCTTGGTTCCAAATAGAACCGCAGATTTAGGCAGTAGAAATTGAATTTAGGCTAATTACAGCCTTGTCGATGAAGACATATTCATCATTATAAAATGAACATAAAACAAAAATTTAATCAGAGCCAAAATAAAAGAATGACTAGCGAAGAATAAGTATTACTATGTTACATTAGTCTACTTGTTATAGGGCTGGGTATACCTAAAAATAGAAGCGACTGTCACTTGTCAAAGATGTCACTATGACCTTGTTTCTGTAAAGAATTCACAAACTTTAAATTTAAATCGCGCTCCGCTATCGCTTTTCGTACCGCTCCACTCCGCCCTTACCCTGTCATCTAATTCATAGCATCATCAATGTCTTGCTGTGTGGCGACATCCTAAAATAATCGTATGAACACCGTCGACTTGTCCACACCTCATAATTTATTACCATCTTCCTCATTTCCAGGTAGTGAAAGTCTCAAACAGAATGGTTGACAATGGGCAAATAAAGCTTCATCTAATTCTGTGATACGGCCCATTTTTTTCCCAGGTTGGTTCTTATCGTGGACCAATATTTGTTTTTATAACAGGTTGGACTTTGATGACTTAAGTTTTGAGTTGTTTTATGTGAGACCAATGTTGGTCTCTGTTGATTAGCATTATTTCAAGGTACTGATGTATCTATAAAATGCTGAATTTTATCAGTTGGCGATTAGGTTAAAATGTTATTTTTTGCAACTATTGAAACGTCAAACCTCACGACTACAGACTGTCTCGTCAACTTTACTATTCCTACTTGTTTATCGAAATTGCTTTTTGGGCTTAACCATATCAGAAAATATATAAAAAAGAACTGATTGTCATGTTATTATCTAACTAAAGCCAGTTACAGAAACAAATATTAAACCCACATCATAAGAAAAGAAATTAAGTCATATTATTTCTACACATGTAATAATAAAACATACAGAACTAAGGCGAAGAGAAACATAAACGTTTTTTACTTTTTGTCTCGCTCGAATAACATTGTACATTACTTCAATATTCCCTGTCGCTGAAAAAATAAACCCAATCCGCACGATGTTAGCTTTCAAAACAATTGACTGCAGTGTTAGTTTTTTAATGAATAAATTAACTATGACAATATTGGCTCTCTTTTTGTTTTACAATATTGTTCTTTTTTTAAAAGCTTTTCTAAAAACAGCCAGTGGATTCATCAACATTGGTGCCTGTATTTCGAATAAAGCAACATTGTTGAAATTATTGGAAATCTCTCTGGAAAAATCGGCCGTAATTACTAGGGACATTAGTTTATTCAAACAAACATCAAAAAGAGCCGTCCTATGACTCAAACTAAAACAATTCCTTTCCATATAAAATAATGTCTTCACTAAAACTTTTCTATCCAAAACAATAAAGACGTAGTCATTAAAAAAAAGCAGTTATCGTGTGAAAAATCGTTCCAAAGCTTCTATCTTCGTAGTGCCCAAAGCATATAATTTAATACTTTCTACTTACCTAAATGGTACATTCGGAGAAATAATTACATGCTTGCTGCTTATCTGACGAGAGTTTGACAGCTCAATGTGGGTTTGGCAAAACATTACAGTGTAATACGGACAGAAACAAAAGCTACCGATGAAAAGGAAACAAACGTTTAAATGTGACTGTTAGTGTCTGATATGAGTTGGAATCTGTGTCAGGAATCTACATAATGTTTGTATTCGTCATGCAAGATATGAAGGGCTCATCGATGTGGCAACATATACAAAATATCTAGTTATAAAGCACAATAACAAGAACGGCTACTGACAGACCCTTATTCATTTCTTTTACAAAAACCTATCAAAATATTCTAACATTTTGAAAGGTCGAATGTTGTCAGAAACGACCCGGCTCTAAGTTCCACAAAGTTTCACATAGGCTCTGCAGTACTAATACTCTCGATTTATTTTTTGCTGTCTTGATTATTGTAGAAACAAATTTTATATTTCTAAACTACCAGGTACTTTGAGAATAATTGACCCCAAAATTTCCAAATCCATGGGTCAGTCGTCCATGGCATAAAAATTTGTGTAATACAATCCAAAATTAGTCAGCATCCATAAAAATCCTCGTATATATTTTTTTTTACTAATTAAAACATACTTAAATTTTTTTGTTGAAATAAAAAGCGTGAACAACCGTATGCTATAATAATAACGCCATTAAAACAGTCGGCAAGAACAAACTACGAACAGTTGCTATTATACCTCAAACATGCATATTTCCTTCTACTTATGTAAATTGATTCATAATAAATATTTTGATTCCACCTTAACGAGTAGTTGAAGTTGGATCGCTCGTTCGAATCTCGTTAAAGCTGAATATAAACCTGTATTAACATAATATTGTTATTTATTGCACAACCCTTTATTATTCTATGTTAAGTTGCTAAATAAGTTGCTTGATTTCCATGAGAAGACGTAGAGAATAGAGGATTGTGGTGAAGCGCAAGGTATAAGGTTTCACTAAATTACAAGATTGTCTATTATGTCATGGAAGGAAAACTCGGCTGCAAAAACATGTAACTGAAATAAGAAAAACATGTAGGTATGTTTAGAATTTTGGTATCACTGGCGAGGACAAACCAATAACATAAGGTGTAACTTTTGCTTGTAAAATTTACTCATTACTAGCTTGTAAATATGTGATACATATTGTTTGCTGAAATTTTGTTTTTTCTTAATTGTTCAGCCCGCCGTCATAAAAATAAATCTAAGGGTGGGTTACCTATCATCAAATTACTCCTCCCGCTCTGGCTGGAGCGAAACGATGTGTCACTCTTACTGACTAAAACCCATCCATGTTCCTTCCTTAGCCCTTTATGTTCCGGGGTAGCGGTAACCCTTTCGGACAATCCCGCTTACCAACCAAAAGTATACTTGGAGATTTCTTCAATATTAAAATTATGATGACCATGCTAGGTAGGTGTAACTTCAAATAGTAGTATTTAGTACAGAGGTGAATATAGATTTTTTCTTTAAAAAAAAACTGTAGTGTCCGGCTTTTACTAAACATACGGGAAGTGAAGAAGCAAGATTGTAAGATTACACAAATCCATTAATGCCACTGCTGATTCGTATGTTCCGTTCCATCATCATCCATTATCACTCTGTTGACGATAGATAAAAATAAAGATTGATATATGATTCACACATTTCACACGCTACACGACCATTCTTTAAGGCACACTTTTATGAACAAATATCAACAAATTCTTAAAGAAAAATAACTCTAGAGTAGTATATGCAACCCAATAATGTAGTCATATTTTATTTTATATGCAAAGTCCAGATAAAAAATACAGCTCATGATATATATGCATCCTTTTGAATAAAAACTTGAATTCAATATGGCATAAGCCTCGAAATAAAAGTAACGAGGCCTTTGATTGACAGAAGAGCTTGTTATTTCTCTAATTCTATACAAAACGCACTTTTATTTTGACAAGTGTGTGAATAAAAACAGTGTCACTTTATTTTTCTTTTGTAGTATAAACAGTCCCTTAAATGGATTTAGCATATGTTTTGGTTCTGCTATTGTGAAAGTGTTTTTGCCTTCACTTATTGAGAACTTGGTGATATTGTTATAGAGATTGTCAGCTAAAAGGATCGGACAATAGTGAGATTACCTGTGGTTAATCTTTAACGAAATTTCTAAATCAACTCTGAAAGAATATTTCAATAGTGTCAGCAGATAGCCGATGGTTCAGCTACCTGAAGCGGTGATAGCCTAGTGGTGTGACCGTCGGACTGCCAATGCCTAGGTCTCGAGTTCGAACCCAAGGCACGCACCTCTAACTTTTCGGATACATTTGCATAATATTGTATAATTATCACTTGCTTAAAAAACGGTAAAGGAAAACATCGTGAGGAAAC